>QEPE01000001.1:0-2525614 GCA_003945565.1 Tolypocladium inflatum
CCTAACCCTAACCCTAACCCTAACCCGAACCCGAACCCGAACCCGAACCCTATCATCCACCCTATCTCTCGACCGAAGGTCATCCCTATCTATTACCCGAAGGGTAACCGAATCTCTCGCCCGAAGGGCGACTATAATAAATCCCTCTATTTTTTTCCTATCTTCTATATAGCGGTAGAGAATAAAGGATAGGGTCGGGATAGGGTCGGGATAGGGTTAGGTTTTTTCTTCCTTAAAAGATCGAAGATCTTTTATATAGCGGTTTTCTTTAAGAAGATCTTCGATCTTCTATATAGCGGTAGAGAATAAAGGATAGGGTCGGGATAGGGTCGGGATAGGGTTAGGTTTTTTCTTCCTTAAAAGATCGAAGATCTTTTATATAGCGGTTTTCTTTAAGAAGATCTTCGATCTTCTATATAGCGGTAGAGAATAAAGGATAGGGTCGGGATAGGGTCGGGATAGGGACGGACTTCGGGTCGATCTTCTATATAGCGGTAGAGAATAAAGGATAGGGTCGGGATAGGGTTAGGTTTTTTCTTCCTTAAAAGATCGAAGATCTTTTATATAGCGGTTTTCTTTAAGAAGATCTTCGATCTTCTATATAGCAGTAGAGAATTTAGGATAGGGTCGGGATAGGGTTGGGTTAGGTTTCCTTAGAAGATCTTCGATCTTCTATATAGCGGTAGAGAAAATAGGGATAGGGTCGGGATAGGGTTAGGATAGGGTCAATCTTCTATATAGCGGTAGAGAATTTAGGATAGGGTCGGGATAGGGTCGGGATAGGGTCAATCTTCTATATAGCGGTAGAGAATTTAGGATAGGGTCGGGATAGGGTCAATCTTCTATATAGCGGTAGAGAATTTAAGATAGGGTCGGGATAGGGTCAATCTTCTATATAGCGGTAGAGAATTTAAGATAGGGTCGGGATAGGGTCGGACTTTAGGTTAGTCTTCTATATAGTAATATAGAGGATAGGGTCGGGTTAGGGACGGACTTCGGGTTAGTCTTCTATATAGTAGTAAAAGAAGGATAGGGACGGACTTCGGGTCGATCTTCTATATAGCGGTATAGAGGATAGGGTCGGGTTAGGGACGGACTTAGGGTCGGGATAGGAAAAGAAAGAAAGAAAGAATAAGGATAGAAAAGAGAGTAAGAAAGAGAATAGAAATAAGAAAGAGAGTAAAAAAGAGAATAAAAATAAGAAAGAAAGTAAAAAGAGAATAAGAATACGGTCGGTTATATAGAGGGTTATTTCTTCCTTCTTCTCTTAGGTTTAGAAATCGAGTAATCCTTAAAGATTATCGTAAGACTTTTCTTTTATTTATCGTATATTTCTCGCCCGTTTTAGAGTTTAGGATCGCTTAGCTTACTTCGCCCCTTCCTTCGCCCCTTCTTTTACCCCTCTTCTATAGTAGAAAAATTCTCTCTTAATAGCTTCGGGCCGGGCTTAGGGTCTAGGTCCGGGTTTAGGCTTAGGTCTAGGTCTAGGTCCGGGTCTAGGTCTAGGTCCGGGTCTAGGTCTAGGTCCGGGTCGAGGCCTAGGTCTAGGTCGAGGCCTAGGTCTAGAATAGGAAGAGTTTTCTTAAGGTTAGCTTTAGGTCGGCTTCGGGTCGGCTTAGGGTCGGGCTTCGGGTTAACCTTAGGCTAGCTAGCTATAAAGAGAGAAGACTTTCTCTTCTTTAGTCTTCCTTCTCTTTTCTTTATCTCTTTAACCTTCTTTCTCCTTGCCTTCCTCCCCCTCTAGGGATTTCTAGGGATTCCTTTAGGCTCGTCTAGGGATTTCCCTTAGGCTTTCCTTTAGGATTTCTTAGCTTTCCCCTTCCTCCCCCTTCCTTAGGGATTTCTTCGATTTCTAAGGGATTTTTCTCTTACGATTTCGTCGATTTCTAGGGGATTTCCTTCTTCGGATTTCCTTTAGGTCTCTTCGGCCCCGAGGTACGAGTCTTTCTCGGCCTTAGGCTTTTCCCTCGATTTTCGAGCTTTCCTTAGAGCTTCGGGCTAGCTTTATCCGCTACCCTAGAGCCTCGACCCCGACCCGGCTTACTTAGCCGAATTCACCCTTTTCGCCTCTCTTAGGCTCCGGCCTAGGCTTACGAGCCGAGATGTCCTTAGAGTGCCCCTCGTGTCGGGGCCTCTATAAGGATATCTTAGAGCATATCCGCAAACGGCATCCTACCGACGGCTATACCGAAAAACAGCTCGAACCTCTCGGCCTTCTTCCGTGCCCTATATGCGCTACGGCTTGCCGGGGCCCGCACGGGCTCCGAACGCATAGCGCTAAGGTCCACGGAACGACCGGGACTTCGCGGATCTCGACCCTTCCGAGGGCTAGGAATAAGGCCTTTACCGTTAGGGCCCTAGCTAGCCCGCTAAAAGGAAGGAAAAGACCGGCAAACACTCCCTCGCCGCTATCTCAAAGGCCCCGAAGACGCCTTAGAGCCGGAACTCCCTCTCGGAGCCCCTCTATCGTCTCGGCTACCTCTATCGTCTCGGCTACCTCTATCGTCTCGGATACCCCTATCTCGGCTACCCTAAGCCCTAGAGACCCGTTAGAGGTCCGAGACTCGATAGAACTCCCCGAGGACTATATCTCGCGACCGAGAACTCTCTCGGAATCCTCGACAGACCCTCTACCCTCTGCCTCAGCCCTTCTCGCCTCGTACGAAAGGCTAGGCTGGGAAAAAGAAGTCCCTTCCTATTTACGGAAGGCTAGGCTTCCGAAGGGCCCCCTCGCTACGGAATTCGAACAGGCTGCTCTAGAAGAAGCGCATAAGAAGGCTACGGAGCCTATCTTAGCTAGAGAGCCCGTTCGGAAGCTCCTAGCCTTCTCGAAAGTCCCGATCCCGGAAAAACGAATCCACCCCCGGCAGGCTGCCCTTTTCGCCTCGGCAGCTAACGAAGCCGCGAAAGCCTTCCTAGGAAAGCCGAAGGAATCGACCCTCCTGCCCTTCTTACTCCTTCCTAGGGTCCTAGGCCTAGGGCTAGCCCAGGGAAACCTCGCGGCAACCCTTAAGGGATTCCCCTCGAACCTGCCGGCTCTAGAAGCCACCCTCGTCTCTCTCGAACGCCCTACCGAAAAGGGCCCTATTCGGCACCGAACCCCGGCCGAACAGGCTACGAGGCAGCTAGAAAGGGGTTTCCTAGGGCGGGCGGCAAAGGCCCTTATCGACTCGAGCCCCCTAGCCCCCGAGACCCCCGAGACCCTAGCTACGATCCGGGAAAAACACCCCTTAGGGCCTAAAAACCCCTTTTCGGGCAAAACCAGGCCCTACGCAGGCCAAAACGTTACTCTAGAGTCTATTTCGAAAGCTATAGACTCTATCGGCAAGGAAAAGGCCCCGGGCCTAAGCGGCTGGACTAGGCCTTTGCTAGACCTAGCTATCGGAAAAGACTCGCAAGTCCTAGCAGCCCTACGACTGTTAGCAGACATGATCCGGCAAGGCACAGCACCCGGGGCAGACCTTCTCTGCCCTTCTCGCCTTATAGGCCTCGAAAAACCCGACGGGGGGGTTAGGCCTATAGCTATAGGAGACCTTATCTATAGGGTGGCTACGAAAGCTATCCTTATAGGGTCTTTTAGGCCCGAAATGCTCCTCCCCTCGCAGCTAGGGGTTAGCAATCCCGGAGGCGTCGAACCAGCTATCTTCCTTCTCGAAGAGGCTATAGAGGGCCCGAATCTAGGCGGCTATACTTCCCTAGCCTCCCTAGACCTCTCGAACGCCTTTAACACGGCCGGGAGAGCCTCTATCGCAACAGCGGTCCTAAAATACGCTCCTACGCTATATAGGGCCGCTGCCTGGGCTTATAATAGCCCAGCCCTCCTAGCTACCGAAGGGGGGGCTATTCTAGCCTCTTCCGAAGGGGTTAGGCAAGGGGACCCTCTCGGCCCCCTTCTCTTTTCCCTAGCGTTAAGGCCGATTCTCGAGACCTTAGCTAGAAAACTCCCCTCCGCGGCTATCGTAGCCTATCTAGACGATATTTATATCCTAGATAAGGCCCCCGGTAGCCTAGCCACGGCAGCCGCGGTCTTCCAGGACTCCTCGCTAGCCCTCAGCCTCACGAAAAGCCAGGAATAGCCGCTAGAAGAGCTACGAAAACAGGGACTCAGGGTCCTAGGCTCTTTTATCGGCCCCCTAGGGCCTAGAAAGGCATTCCTTAGGGAAAAAAGTATAAGCCTCGCAAAGGCTTTACTTCCTCTTCGGGAAATACCGAAGCAATACGCCCTCTTATTGCTAGGAGGCAGCGTACACCTCCTTCTTCGGCACCTTTTACGGCAGCTAGCCCCAGAGGGCCTAGAAGAGACCTGGGCTTCTATCGACTTCGAAATCAGGGACGCTATAGGGGACCTTCTAGCTAGGGACCCCGAAAACAGCCCCCTAGACGACCTCCCTACCGGAAACCCAAGCCTAGAGCTTATAGCTCTACCGCTTAGAGACGGAGGCCTAGGAATCCCCTCGCACGAAGAGCTAGCCCGAGGGCTCTACGAGGCAGCAAAGGCAGCATCCCAGCCTATCCTTAGGCAAATCCTCAAGCAGCCTATCGTCTCTAAAGACCCCCCGAAGCCGACGGCTAAGGAAGTCCTTATAGAGACGAATAGGAAGAGGCTAGAGAGGCTCGAAAGCACCCTTAGCCTAGGGCAGCAGCGGGCCAGGCTAGAAAACGCTAGCTATCTCGGAAGAAAGTGGCTTAGGGCCTTCCCGACGCAAAAGCAGCTTCTTCTTCCCGATTCCGACATAACCGAAGCCCTCCGAAGCCGGCTACTCCTGCCAATCCGACCCCTCGAGACCCCCTGCAGCTATTGCGGCTCTAGGGTCTCCCTAGGCCACGAAGACACCTGCCGCGCCGCTAGCCGGAAGTGGACTTTTCGTCACGACCTTATTGCCCGTGCCTTTTCTAAAGCACTATCTTGCCGGGCCCTAAACGTCGTCGAAGAGCCCCCTATCGGCCAAGGGGCTAGCCTTAGGGCCGATTTCGCTATTACGATCGGAAATAGCCGCTATTACTACGACGTTCAGGTCGTTGCGGTTAATAAGGATTCCGCGAGAGAAGACCCTTACGAGACCCTTCGCGAGGCAGCAGACGAAAAACGCCGGAAATATAAGGCCCTAGGGATATCCTTTAGGCCCCTTATCTTCTCGGCAGGCGGCCTTATGGAAAAGGAGACGGCAAAGGCCTATAAGGAAATCCAGCTCCTAGCGGGCCCTACGGCAGCTAGCTGGCTCGATATCTCTATCGGTCTAACACTCACGAAAATCAGGGCCTTCTCGGCAGCCTCGATAGCTAGGGACCACCCTAGTCTAACGAGGAATAAGGCTACTAACTAACCCCCTATCCCCTTTCCCCTTTCCCTTAGTATTTCCTTAGTATTTTCCTATCTCTCCCGATTCTCCCTCTCTTCCTTAGTATTTCCTATCTCTCTCTATCCTTATTATCCCTCTTTCCTTAGTACCTCTATCTAGATCGCTCTTTTCCTTAGTCTCTCGCTCTCTCTTATTTTTCTCTCTCTCTTTCTATATAGCTTTAGTAAAGAAAATCGGCAAAAAGGCTAGATAAAACTATTAGATATAAATAGAAACCCTAAGTAACCCTAACCCTAAGTGAACTTAATGCCCCGGTGCTTAATGCGCTGCCCTTGCCAATCGATAGTCCCGCTTGCCGTGGTGTTGAACCGGATGTGCATGCCGTACGTCCGCGCCTCGAATATCTAATCCATCGGGGTAGGCGACGCGTCCGGTAACGCCATAGTCCGCGTTATGAACCGCTAGACCTTATTGCGCACGATACTAAATATACCGGTTACCTCGTCCCGGGCATCCTCCTCGTCTATCTTCTTCACCCTTATTAACTTAGCTACCTCGTCTTCTTACTACCGATATAAATCGTATACCACTAATATGCGCGCGACCTTAACGATAGCCGAATAAATAGGCGTGTAATCGATAACGTCCACCCACCCGCTATCGTCTCTCAACCCTATAACGGCCAACCCGCTAATAATAGCGCTATCGTAATAGCTGCGCTTAAACTAGTGGTCTAATAACGCTATTAACATTTCTAAATACAAACGATCTATCTCCGCGTCGGTAACCGTCGTCGCGCTCGCGTCCTTTCCGTCTAGGTTAGCGATATCCGTGAACGTATCGAATATATCGCCCTATCGCGCCGTTAATCGATACGGCGGCCGTTTATCGTCGTCTATCGACTGCGTCCTATGCAAAATACACAATAACTACCTCCACGCGTCCTTATATCGCGCCCACGAATCGTCTTCTATGCGGTTATTAAACGGCCGCGCTAGCTTAACGTGCAATTCCTTGCGCTAAACCTCGAATAACGCTAGCGCCCCGACCTTAGTGGGTGCTGCGATCGCCCGCGCTACGTTCAACACCCGATCTAAACTCTCGCATATAGTCTACAAACCGGGTTCGTCGTCCCGGACTAGGCCTATAGTCTCGCGCATCGTGACCGGATCCAACCCCTCTAAATGCGCTAGCCATTGGACGTGGTTCAACTATCCGTTCGGCTCCGTCTTATCGTTGGCCATACGAATGGCCTCTTCGGCCTATATCTCGAACCGCTCTACCTACATATCGTGAATCCGCGATAACCGTTCGAACATACCTTCCGCTATCGTCGGCGTCGCTAACGGCGCGTGGCTGGCTCTGCCGACCTCGAACCACCCGCTGGCTGCGCGTGTGCGGAAAAATCGTTGACATCGCACGCCTGTCGTCCACGGAACCTCACGCGCCTACTTGGCCCGCCGCACTACATCGCCGCCCTTCTTCCACTAATTTACCCAACCGTGGATCTAGCGGCAATGCTCTTGCATCCTCCGCACCGTACGGGTTACGTACCGGCACGACCCGTTGTCGCAACGCACCCCATCGCTCTACGGCGGCGCGATAAACGGGATCGGGTCGATCGTCGGCGCCGGGAACTCGAACTCATATAAACCGGCTTGGTCCTGGATGATGCCTGGGATCGAACCTACCTCGTCCGCGATCCTCTTCCTCTCGCTGGGGTTGATGGACACGTGCCACTCCTTCAAATGGCTGGGCACTTCCTTGGCCACGCATGCGAATTGACATGTCTTGCAAATCACGAACGGGTATTCGCGTACCTGAACGAACGGCTCCATATCGACGGCTTGAACGCCTACCTGGACTTGTCTCCGGGCTTGTCTCCGGGCTTGTCTCCGGGCTCGGCTGCTGGCTCGTCTGCTGGCTCGTCTCCTGTTATTACTACCGCTCTCTCTTGTCGGGCCCCACTTTTAACGCCAAAAATTAAAGTTCCTTATATAATTACCTTCAACAGCTGCTGCTCGTCTTCCGCTGCTAGCTTTCGTTGCTATCGGCCGTCGTTTGACTGATCTGCTGTCTTCCGTTGCCTGCCTCCTGTGTGCTTAGCGGGTCCCGCTTTAACCGTGCGCCGTTAGTCTTGCTAACTAACACGCGATGCGTTGATGTAAACGTCGTGATCGCAACACGATATCATGGACGCACTGCTGGCTGCTTCTTGCTGTCTTTATACAACCTGACTGTAAATGCAAACTGCTGGCTGAAACGGGAATCAATTGCACGGTCGCGTCGGCCCGCCTCACTGGCTTACGGGCGCCCCCCCATTGGTTGCCATGTTCCACCTGGACCAAACCCCAGCACCCCAACGTTTTATTCGCGACATTCAATTGACAACAATACGTTCTTATCAAGCATTTAAAAACATACATTATAGCTACGAGATCCTCGGAAAGCATTTTGGTACTAGTTTCAGGACCATTGACCGTGGTTTCGCTCTTAGGTCTAGTCGCGATTCTGGTAATGGCTGGAGACGTCGTAGTGAGTATATCCCTAGAGTGAGAGGCGGGTCTGTCTGAACCTAGGCTGGGTGTTTATTGATACTTCGAAAGCAACTCATTATACTATAGCTTCTAGTCGACGGTTAAACTTGGTTTCTAGGTCGAGATAGAGTTCTGCCCGAATCCTTACGGGGGCCTTTTGCCTCTCTATCGCAATGAGCTCGCGCATTCGTGCCTCTATACGCTGGATGACCTTTTTTTGCTGTCGCTGCTTTTCTGTCAGGCTATTTTCATCTGACGTATAGGAATCAACGCTGGATCCAGAGTCCTCTATGTCCTTTGGGGCTTTCATTTTGCGCCGCCGACTGTTGAGTTGATGACGTCGAGACTGCTCATACTTGTCTAGCTCCTGACGTAGGAAGACGCTGCAGTCCTCGGGAAACTTAGCATCTTCCAGAGTCCGTACCGCAGAAAACTGATCCTCTCGGTCCAAGAATCGCCCAGTTCGACCGCAGATATACGACCTGACGTTGAACTCTAGTATGCTAGTTACTGGTGTACTCGGTCGGTCGATCCCCATTGACCAATGATCCCTGTAGGACGAAAGCTGTTGGTAAAGTTCGTCCTCGGAAATTCGTAGTAGGTGTCCCTCGGGTTCCACAACATAGGGCATGAACCTATCCGTGAAAGACCCCGATGCCAAGGCCCAGCCATCACTAGGGTGATGTTTGATGTTAGTGCTCGGCAATGGATCCGGCAGAGGACCGCGGCACTTGAATTGACGGTAGTAGCGATCCAATCCCTCATTGATGCTAGACCACCACACGAACTCTTTCGTATTCTTATCCTTACGCATGAAACCTTGACTTTGAGGATAAGGGAGCATCCAGTGGCTTCTAAAGAGGGACTTTTTGAGCTCTTGGCGCCACTGTCTTGCCTTCATCTTCCCCGCGACGGTGCTGATGACTTGGAAACTCCTCTGGTATAACATGCGATAAGGTTTCTCGTCCCAGCCGGAACGCTGGAAGCGGCCATCCTTCCATTCCCACAGCCAGGAAAATAGAACGTCGATGTTTTTGACTGCCAGTCGATGACCGTGTGCAAGCTGTGGCGGGCGGTGGCGTTCAGCCAGTGCCTTATTGACGGCATCGTAGCAAAGGGGGACTTCACCGGCCAGCGCGGCTTCAGCATGCTCAGGATGTAAGGAGGCTTTGATATGGGAGAATACGTCTTTCCGAAACGCACACAGGCATAGCTGCAATAGATAAGTTTCGAGGGTTTGCAAACATTTCGGAACCGCGCTGAACTCAACCATCCACTGCCGAGCTTTATCTACCCGTATAAAGTCAATACGTACGTCACGAATCTGACGGTAACGACTGTGATAGGCGGCTTGCATAGATGGGTTGTTGAACATCATATACGCGGCATGGGGCTGTCGGAATGTGAGCGTGGCCCAATCGACCTTATCCAGGAACCACGCATAGCCAGTGGATGTCATTGTACGCTGGAAACCTAGTCCTTCAAGGCGCTGAAGACCATTCGGCTGTCGCGGTCCGGTCGGAGGCGCGTGTCCTGCCAGCAGCCGCCGGCTATCTGTATCAAGCCTCCGGAATAGGAGAATTGCAGACACCGAAGAAACATAAGCATGACTCGTGTGTGCTCCCATGTTACGAAGTGTGGATCCTGTGAGCTATACACGGTCTCGAATCCGACGCAAAACTTGTTGATGTTCCATCGGAGCCACCGAAGCAGTGTATCGGTCGTGAAGCTGCTATATGGAGAATGGTCCGTTCGTGCGATGAGATGCCGACCATGCTGTCCTCGGGCTCGAAACTCTACATCGATAGCCTGAAACATTGCCTTTGACACGCGATGTTCCTCTCGTATCCCGAATGACTTCTGCATAGATCCTCTCAAGGCATGATGGCATCGAAGCTTGGTATACAGGTAGGCTTTGATCAATGCAACCGGCTGATGACTCAAACCACCACCAACGAGCTCCCAAGTTTTCCGTAGCTTCTTGTCCAAGGCCAGTGTCTCGATAGATGGATTTGTGAACGGATAGATATTGCCAGCGGCGAAAACCTCCTTAACGCTGGGGTAAAATTGTGTGTAAAGCAGCCCGGCCCTGCGCAAGGGCGACCGAGCCCCCGTTTCGATAGTCAGGCTGCCAGTGTCGTGGAGCATGCTGAAGGGATAAAACACCTCCTTTTGCGTGTGTTCTGCTGTGCCACGCTGGCGCATATACGTAGCATACGCTTCAAGGCAGCATCGTTTGTATAGTAGCGTCTCGGCTGCTATAGCTGTCTCCTCTCGAACCGCTTGGGCAGCCTCGGTCTCGGTAAGCCCTACCGGCCACTGCACTCGAGATCGTTGTCCGGGGCATGTCTCTTTTCCCACATCGAAGAAAAAGTCATCTGTAACGGAGACACCGTCGATAGCTCTATCCCAGTATTCGTGAAATCTGTTCATCATACCTTCCCATGTAATGTCCTTCGTAAGCACTTTCAAATTCTTGGCCTGCAGAAGGATGGCGATGTCACCGAATTGGTGAAACTTTGGTTGCTGTACCGCGCTCATGATGGCCGCCCAAACTTGCCCCAGCCTCTCTGGTGGGAGATAGTACGTCAACTGCTGCTCACGAGACACGGGGTCTACCCTCTGAGAACGCATCTCCACTCCCCGAGCTGCGGCGTTGTACCGGCTATGGTCGTAGCTCGACGGGTAATGTTGAACATGTGCGCTACTATAGTGTTCATACAAAATTGGAAGTAACACACCGTCCATCCAAAGGCGAAAATCCTCGTCTCGAAGGCGGCTGGATTGTTGCTCCGGTCGGAATAGCCGCGGAAATAGAAAGTATAAGGAAATATCTTCGAAGCCAATAATCCTTCCAAATGTGTAGTGTGGAATGTGATGCACTGCCCGAGAGACACGATGGATGTTGCCCGCAGCGTCGAAAAATTGCACCGGCCTTCTGCCGAGGTGAAGACCGGACTGAAGGTCGGACACAGGCATTTGAGTAGGATGCCAGCGGACGCCTTGCTTGGCGACCGCTATGCTCGTTGGAAAACCTGTGACACTATCGATGTCAAATGTCACCGCAGCCTCGATGGTCACCTGCTCATCTTCCCCTAAGCAGATATGGGGAGCCGTATCCGCTGGTCCGAGGCCGCAAAAGAGTCGTCGCCGGCTTGATGCATCGCTTTTTCCAGCGAGGTCATCTCCGGCCGGGGCGATTCGAGCATCACCCAAAATGTCTGGGCATAAGCCGGCGGTCGAATCGAGGTAAGCGCTGAGGCTGATGTGCTCTCTTGCGCCTTGGTAATGCTGCGTCTTGGCAAGACTGTGACAGTCATCGCAACATCCTCGGAACCCGACGAGCTGGTCCGTGAGTAGGCTTGCGAGACGGTCGACACTTGGCTGCAAGGACTCGTTGCCGCGCTCCGAAGCGAAGGGTTGGCCTTCTTCTTCCTCAACAGCGATCCCACTAACGGGTGGAGCCACCACATCGTTGCCATCATCCTGCTCAACCCCGCCGGGCGACACGCCTAAATTCCCGGATAAGGTATCGTTCTCAATGATTGAGTCTCGTGCGGAAGGTAGAAGCGGGGGGCTAGGCGGAGCGAGGTACTGTGAGATATCTTCGGGGCTAAACACATCGTCGCCATGATTGTCGACCGGGCTCTGCCTCAAGCCAGGGTTGATCGCGATACCAGCCTGCGATGGCAGATTCTCGCCGTTGTTCTGGGGTAGCGGGGGCAAGACGGAGGAAAGGGATGGACTGTATAGCGTGATAAAGCGTTCGTCCCATTGTGCGGAAACATCTTGCTGTCTTTTCGCACGCTTACGCTTCACATCTGCATTGGCTTTTTCAATGGCCGTAGCATATTTGCGAGGGCGACCGCGTCCTCGCGGCTTCGCCTTTGGCTCGAGTGCTTCGTTCATGACTGAAGGAGTTGATGGATAGCACCTTCGCGCCTTTGCCACCTGTGGACCGTCTCTCACGATGGCACGGAGCGACCTGACAAAGTTTAAAAACAACATCAATCTCCTCCTGACTAGGATCACCAGGTGCGGCCCGCGACTGGCGCCGGGAATGTCTACGCTAGCCCACATTAGGTTAAGTTGTGACCGCGAAAATCGAAAATGGCTTAGTTTTGACCGCGAAATGCCCATTGGCCAGCAAGCTCGAATCTCCTCGAGCTCGACGACGGGATCGAGAATTTCAACGGACTATTACACAACAATGCGTTCTTATCAAGCATTTAAAAACATACATTATAGCTACGAGATCCTCGGAAAGCATTTTGGTACTAGTTTCAAGACTATTGACCATGGTTTCGCTCCTAAGTCTAGTCGCGATTCTGGCAATGGCTTTACGCTCCCCTCTGCCTTCTTATTACTCTTACTCGATAGTCGCCTACACGTAGAAACGTCATAACGGTCAGCGGCAACGCTATCTCAGAATACTATCAATTATCTAAACATACGGCAACGAATGTCTATAAACGGAGAAGTCTATCGCAACCGCATACGACACTTTATGTAGACGTACGACTAAAGTGAAGAGCGCGCGAATGCTATGTGTGCAATATACCTAGTATATATGCTCTACAGAGCGATAAAGGCGGCATCCATGATGGTGGCCGCCTTAAAATGTCCTGCTATGTGTCTGGGGAGGTGTAGTATACGCCGCTAGACGCAGTCCTGCGATACTTAGCTAAACGGTGAAAATTTACGTCCAGCCGCCTCCTATATCGTCGCTACTATAATGCACGGCCCTAGCCCATAGCCATGGCACAGTTGTATACACAAGGCAGATAGCTGCTGCCCAGTCTAGCGCGGTTTGCCCATAGCGACCTAATTTATAACCGCCGGATTTTCACCCCTAGGGGCAGAGGTGGTGGGTCCGCAAAGCTTATGGCTTATATTTTGTGACTTATCCCTGGCCAAACGGGCGTAGACATTTTCACCCCTAGGGGCAAAAAAGGTCCCCACATTCGACCACCTTGCCTACGCTTTCTGGCGCTGTAGACCTAGCTCTAACCCGACAGCTATCCGCCGCCGGGGACACTACAATCAGCGTTATGGCAGTATATATCGCTGGCGGCCTGTACGCCTTCTTCGTTAGACGACGGAGGGGCCATCTGTTCCACGCTCCTCCATGCCTCAGGGTAAAGCCCGACGGGCCCATTGCATTGCCATGACTAACAACTATTGCTTATAATATAGAAAGCAAAGGGGTAAGAGAGATTGCATCGGAGGATTTTGCATATTAGATTTTAAGCGTTTCTCTATACGAATACAGGGCAGTAAAACAGAGACAAACACCAGAAACGCCATGCTACATTTCTATCCATTATATCACAAAGGGTATCCTGCCAGGCGCTATCGAGAAGACGAAGCGATAAAATGGTGATGATATGTGGGGGGACGGATGTCGGATCTAATCTAATCATCTGATTGTAAAGCCGCTATAGGCAGGCTTGTCCCGGTTAGAGCCTTTCCTGGATGCGCACTAACTAGCACATAGAGGCCGTCGCCGGATACGACAAATGTGATGGCTCGCCGGCATGGGCTGCCAGTCTCCGATAGTCGGACTATAAGAGCTCGAGGTCGAGACGAACGACTGGTCGCGTTTCATGTGTCGCCAATGGAAAGGATTTTCAGATAAAAGCGGATCAGACAGCTCAGAAAGACAGACAGATCGCACATTGATGCCACTCAACGACTCGCTTCATATTGACACAACAATATCTACAAAACCAATCTCTCTCTCTGCCGTGGTCGGGGCTTCCACAGATCGTGTAACATGGATAGGTACTTCGGACTGAGCCCTGATGTAAAGCAGCAGACACCCCACACACTACCGAAGCTCACATCCATGGTTCTCCGGCTTCCTGCAATCCTCAGCCGTTCCGAAGAACCATTCCCACCAAGTTTTTTCCTTCTCGGGAGGAACGGGAGCAGCAGGAGGAACAGCATTAGTGATGGGAATCAGTGGAGCGCCGTCCTTTCTGGGCGCGACAAAGGACTGCAATCGGTCACATTCGCTCCGCTTCGAGAGAGCTGCGAAGTATTAGCAAGTCAAACACAATAGTGCTAGTGTAGTAAGGGGTTCTCACTGTGGACGTCGTCGCTAATGCTCCGCGTCACGTCAGGCAGCGATCTAGGGCTGTTACCCGGACGTGTAGCCGCGAAAATGAGCGCTATGGAAGCAATGGCGCTAACACAGTCGCTCTCTGAGAGTTGGTTTGCGCGAATTCGGCTCAGTGTATCGTTCGGTACGTCGGCGAGGTTGATTCCCGAGGCGGTGCCTTCGTTCGCAGCGGCGATCCCGTCCCCTGACCCGGAGGGTTCTGGATGAGCCTGCTCTTCGTCGACCTCCATGCGCTCAATTGCCGGTCTCTGAGCAGTGATGTATTCTCCCGTGGAGGCTTGTGTATCTATGTAGAAAAACGCATGAATCCTTGAGTTGCGCACATCCTGAGTTGCGTCCACGCCGTTTGGGTGTCCTTGGTAGTCGATATAGCGGCTATAAGGGCGGCCGGGATTACTATATCGAGGGAGGCTGGTTAGCACAACATCATTAAGAAATACCTTACTGTTTCATGTTTGTACTGACCGACCAACTACAACATGTCCCGTTCCATCAGGGCGGAGATACGCAACTCCAACAACCCGAGGCGCGCCTCGCACAAAAGCTCGCGACTCGGGCACGCCTTGAAGCTGTTCAGGCCGAGGGCGGTTTCTAATTGGACCTCCACCGCTGCTTGGTGTGCTCATCCAGGCGTTAAATCGCAGTCCGAGTCTGGTCAAGCCCTCGACCATGTTCGGAATCGAGATACCGCCAGGCGAGCCCGGCGGAGGTACTGGGATACCAGTGCGGGTCGAAATATCCTGCACCGTTGTTCCGAGCAACTGAGCAGTTGTCACAAAGAAGCAATCGTTCCGCTCGCATGTACGATGCTGCGTTAGCCAGGCGGCGAGTACTTCGATGCTCTGGGCTGCCATTTCAGCTTCGTCTGGGGCTTGTCGCCGAAGCAGCTCCTTGACGTCAATATCATCTTCATATATGTTAGCCTCCTGGTGTCAAGGCCAAGGAACAGTGTGTTGCAGAAATGATCTCACCGGAACTATCCACAGCGACGGACGCATCCGGGTAGTTGTTCAACACAGCATTAGCCCTACGGGTAAAGGAACCGACAGCATCCAAACTGTGACCGGCGTGTTGGTCGTCAGTCTGGACTTTGCCAACTGAAACTTCGCCTCTAGCCAGCTGAAGGGAGAGCAATGTGCTCAAAAGCACAGAGAGCGAGACGCTATACATGACAGCAGTAGAACGAAAGGTATTGAGTTGCGAGTTGACGAAAAGATGTTGACCTTTATGCCAATTCAAGTCGTATGCCCATGTGTTAGAGTAATCAGGTCGAGGGAGAGCATGGCAATTTATATTATTGAATCACTACACATGTCTTTGATATCGCCTCCGGCTATTGATGCTCGGGGGCTGGCTCGATTCCGTGGAGTCATGTTGCATCGGCAGATATTTCCGACCTCGGAACTTCAAGGCGTAAGAGTCATTAAACAATGCAAAAGCATCATCAATGCATCTTCCGTCTGAGATACATGGAAGTAATTTGGTAAGCATCTGAACAAAGATGACGAGGCTGCTGAGCCATGATCACTATGAGACGAGGAAAAGGACTGCGCCCGCTCGCTTGGTCCTTCTCGGCGATCCCGTCTGAAATAAATGCGGAATCACCAGTTGTGGGGCTCATATAATTGATCATTCGTGACAGCACGTATCGAGTCCTTGTCTGATGACTCGAGCTCACGGCTTCGCAGCTTTAACCTTAAGGGGCATGCCATATTTAGTACGTTTCAGGCTACACGTACTCATGGTACCCATGTATACTTAAACAACACGAGAATCGGCACATTTATGAGTAGCTGAGATCGTTTCATCTCGTGCTTGCATGGATTGCTCGCAAACTTTATTTATTATGTGGTATCGGCAATAATCCCGCTCAAACGTTTCGATAGGGGTATCGCCCAAGCCACGTATACTCCATGATTCATGCCCCAGACAGGGTTGCCCGAAAGACATGCCTCCTGTGTCCTCCAAACTTGGCAGAGCAAACGAGCAAGAGGTCCGGAGTCTTTCTATATATTGCTGGTGCGCTATACTATCCCACTCAAGCTTCGCAAACACATTTGACAGCGACTTGTCAAAACAACTCTACCACCACATCATTTGATTCTACTTTTCCAGATACAGTCAAAGCAAAATGATGTTTCTGACCTTTTTCGTTGCCACTCTGCCTGCCCTAGCCGTTGCGACACCCATCACGGCAAGGCAGTCTGCACCCAAAGCTCCGGCTCCGCCAGTCACTCTAGACGCCGAACATCTCAAGACATACAACCAAATTTGTGCCGGTTTTGATTCATTTGAAGCCTGTAGCGCTGTGGCTACCAAATGTTTGATCACAGACAACCCTGATCTTGTCAAGTGTACCCAAGATGGCAAGGGTGTAGCCTAGACAGTCGTGTGGGAAGGAGGGATAGAGCATCTGTTTGGTGCAGAGGGACAGAAGCCTCGAGTTTGTTACCAAGCCTGTTATAGAAATCAATGCGGCCACTACGGTTTGGGAAAGGACAGTTGGGCGAAGTGAAGGCATCAACACAGAATTAAAAGAGGTGACATCGAAGGCTACAGTTACATTTCTGAGCACTGTGCTGTGTTCGTATTGGAAGATTAACAATCCCGTAGTCCCTTCGTGCAACATCTGACAGTTGTTGCCCGAGGTCAGGTAGGCCGTGATGAACCCGGCACGGAACACCCGTGACCCAAGATGGGGCGTGCCAAGGACAAGGATGCTTCACTCTGAACGCCTCAGATGGCTATCGATTTCCTGCATTGGACTGTGTGCCTGAACCTTGGGTTCTGTCGTGTAGGTGGCGGCATCATCATCAGCTCGATACGTATTGAAAGGCCGCATCAAAACCTCAGTGGCCATGTGTTCGCGTCATCTCCTATTAGCTATGTTTGCCAAGCTGTCGTAGAATGTCCACAGGAAAAGGTCCGTGCCATGGCAGCAGCGACATACGTGCTGAGGCTGAGCGTGATACGAGTGCCTATCTCATTGCGGATATTCGATGGTGTCGAAGCCCGACGGTTGACCAGCAGACATCCGAGCCAGAAAGCTTGCTCTTCCTTCGCCGACCCCGGATCTCAATACCGGTCAAAGACGTGTTGATCTTCATCAATAGCACGCCACGCCGTGGACCCCTACGCGGTGTCGAAGAATGTCTCTCACCCTCTCACCCTCTCACTCTCCACGGAAACGGAAACGGAAACTGGCCTCTGCCCGGCAGGTGCCTGCAACAACAAGGTCCGACAGGGCCATATGAATCAGGCGAATGTCCGCACCCCAGGGGGGCGGCCAGTAATTGCTGGTAGGGGGGCTGATGGCTACTGCTCGGATGTTTGCCAGTCTCCAGGTGGTTCAGCAGCCCGATGTAACGCAGATCAATTCACGAACCGGATGGCGAGTTATCCCGGCAAGGTGTTCCTCCATATCGGAAAGGTTAGGTTACGGCAAGGATGGAACGCTCATGTCGTCCAGGCCCACTGAAGCCAGAAGGTGGCGGAACGGCTTCCCCTTTGGTCATCACCAAACGTGATGGAGCGTACCCACCTGTGTCTTTGTTCTGCAGCTGCATCATGTCTGTCCTCATGATTCGCCATACACTTCAGGTGTGGCAGGTGACCATCCCTCTGGCCCGCTGCCGGGTATAAAGCTGCCGATCTCCCCCTCGATCACTGCTCTTGAACTCTCACCTCTATTATTGCATCAACTCATCCCACTTCATGTTCTTGACACGCTACGCGTTTTGTGAGTTATTCCGTGTCTCACACTGACACGGATAAGGTATGGCTGAACACGGCGTACGGAGGTCTGCTCGCCTTCACCCCGAGATCGTCGACTTTGGATCATAACGTGGCTTGCAGAACGCAGACACAAGGAATTCGAGAAGACCCACTGGACGAAAACGAAAGCTCGAGTAACCGTCCTTCTATCAAGATAGTCTAACGTTATCATCGCAGATTCGATGGAAGTGCGGCAGGAAGGCCATGGCATTTATAACATGGGATTCGGCCCCATCTATTCACGTCAGAACTTTTCGTACCCTCGCCATCATTCTCCGGCTGTGCATTTCTCGGCGACAAATCTTTCAGTCACATGCCATTTCCATTCGACCTGTTATGCGAACTCCTCACTGAACTCGAAAGAAACCACACGAGGTCATCCTGCATCAAGAAGATCTAGGAGTTCGAGACGCGCACTCTTGTTGCCTGGTTCGACGAGCACGATGGAGCTATCCCACGTCGAGGCCCAGAAGCTGTGGCGTTCTTGTCATGCCTCTTTCCCGAACGCAGGCCAGACTGGGTTTTCGGCTTGTCAAATAGACAGCTCGAGGGGATTGTCCAACGGGCACAATGTCTTGGATCATTCCGAATGAAGGAACTGTAGAGGTGGCAAACTAGCAATGGCCCAGACTTCGCAACCTGCGTTAAAAGGGTGACGGCTATAACGGACTGTGAACCTAGGATGGGACCGAAGGTGACTCTGAGAGAACTTGACGACGTGCTTGATCGGATTGCAGCCTTATCACCGTTCTTATCCGCTGATCCGCGAGAAGATATTGAAGGAAAATATTGTTAGTCAAGCAATTCGGGCGATCTGCTCTTAGGTGTATTCCGAAGACTGCGCAGCTCCGAGGCTAAATGGCTTGTTCGCATGCTATCGAAAAAGTATAGCCCGGCATGCGTCCCGGAATGGTTAGCGATGAGCAGATTCCATCCTCTTCTAGCCGACCTCCTTCTGTTTCAGAACTTAATCCCGGCAGCTATAAGAGCCCTAGGGAGACTGGACGCTCGGGATATACCCATCTAGGTTATGGGAAATCCTTGGGATGAACTGAGGGAAGTACTATAGCCACAGGTTGGAGTCATGATTGGGCGGCCAGCTTATGAGAAAGCAAGGAGTATTAGGCATTGCTGCCACTTAGCTGGCTTAAGGCGAATGAGTATAGAGTAGAAACACGATAGAGAATATTGCCAAATCTATATCGACCTTAGTAAATCCGGAGCATATATCAAGATATTCTCGAAGAGTAGGAGGGACTCGACCATCGACCGCATAGGCCTTTATCGCCCGTTACGAGATAGCCTCGAACTTAGCACGGCAGACTGCAGGATCAAGAAACAATGCATACTGGAAGGAGAGCTGCTGGTATGGAACGACGATAGTGGGAGAATCGAACCCTTCCACAAAATCCGCAAACACGTCAGACGATCAGGACGGCTTCTCGGAGCGGCCCAAGACTCCCCCGCCGATACGAATAAGCATCTTATGATTATGTTCTACGATCTTCTATTACTGGATGACACGGTCTGCGCTAGAGAAAGCTATAATAAGCGGCGGCAGCTACTTCAGTCTCTAGTTCGTCGGATCCCTAGTCTCGCCGATATCGGATTCCGCGAGGTGGTTGCATTCTCCTTAGTTAATGCTACTAAGCAGCTCACTAAAGTATTCGCACGAGCCATTACATAACGGTAGGAGGGACTAGTGCTAAAAGGTTGCAACGACCCTTACTTCACCTCCGATTGCAGTAAATCATTCATCAAGCTCAAGAAAGACTACATTCCAGGCCTCGGTGATACTACCGACTTCAATATCGTCGGCGGAAGCCATAGCGCGGAAGATGAGCAAAAGATAAGAATTGGCAAGCGCTAGTAGACTTAATTTTATATCGGATGCCTGGATAATAAAGATAAGGTCTGCCGCTTCAATACTAAGCCAAAATTTCGTATTATCGATATCATCGACAGACATGGCATCTCGAAAGACCATATAGTATATCTCAACCAATATAGATACTTCACGCAAATTCCCTTCGGTGAGTCCACGCTAGATTTTGACGTGGTCTTAGAGTCTAATCGCGGACTGCGCCCAAAGGCGTTATTTAAACATCCGTTTATAGTAGAACTTGTGGGAGCTGGCTTCGATAAGCCCGCGAATGCTAGGTACTATACCCTACGGTTTCCGCGTGTATTGAAGATCCATAACGATCGGTCATTCACGGGTACTATAAGCTTCGACGAACTGTAGGGCATGGGCCAAAAATGCTTATAGATACCTGATAGTTGCGAAGGGGAAGAGAAAAGTTGGCTAAGCAGATTATAAAGTTACTGTCAAGTGGAACGAGGCGGTGGCAGGTCTGGCCAAGAAGAGGCCTAATATGGCCAGCGTTATAGAAAATGCCTATTACGTTCCCACGGAGTTAAAGTATAGTACTAAGCGTTTTTCAAGGCGGGGTGGCCTAGATCTAAGGGCTCACCTTACCAGCGGCATTCCCTAGGCGTAAATTCAGTTAATAGCTATAACGTCTCAAATGCAAACATCGAGAAATACATATTCAAATCATAAGCATGCGCCAACCAGTTGAAGAAGCTAATCATTGGGTATACGGCCGGCAAACTACAGCAGCAGGATCGTGGCCAGCGCGGTATTGGACCGATCAGCAGCCAAGGCCATAGTCAGAGTCCACGAGTTTGGCAACTATTGGTTACTGAGTTAGTTCTCTCTCGAATCCCCCATTGATGTGACCAGTTAACTCGCCTCGTTCTGGATTGACTTCTTCATACCATAAAGAGCCTCGGCCGCGTTCGATAGAATGGCGCCGTCTGGGGTCTCTATCAGAAGTTTGATCTAGGACATGAGACTGCTCCCAACGCCCCAGCCCTCGGGGATTAGCACCGACTCGGCAGTCTTCAGAATCTCCTCATGAAAGCCGCAACGCTCCCATAGGGTCCAATTGTTCGTCGCCTGGAACACATCCGCGATGACCTTAGGCAGCCGCCTATTGCGGCTCAGGTGCTGCTCGATTACCAGAGGGGACGTCTCGCTAAATGTAGAGCTGTAGTACGCCGTCATAAGGTCGTCAAAGCTCTTGAATCCCGCCGCGTCGACATGCCGCATGATGGTCTCAAATCTCTCATCCAGCGACGCGTTTCTAGAAGGCATCTAAGGAGGAACAGGCCTCATTCCGGGGTTCTAATCCATCACTGAAGGCGCCATATGCGGTGGTACTGCAGCCAGCGGAGTGAAGTTCATCGCATCGGCGGACGGTGAGGGGTGGCGTATCTTAGGGTTGACTGATTCCGTTTTCCAGACGTCAACTGGAGCATCAAAAGCAAATTCCATGCCGTCCGTGTGTGTGGAAGTGAAGGTGCTGATATAGTTGGCTTGC
Organism: Tolypocladium inflatum; assembly: GCA_003945565.1. NCBI lineage: Eukaryota > Fungi > Ascomycota > Sordariomycetes > Hypocreales > Ophiocordycipitaceae > Tolypocladium > Tolypocladium inflatum. The sequence goes on from QEPE01000001.1 coordinate 21,122, forward strand.
TCCGGGTGGCTTATTGTATCTAGAACTGATCTGTTAGTGTCGCCGCACCGCGAGGGCCTGAGTGGGACACCATGAACCCGCGTAACATGATTCCGAAAATGATCAAGGCACTTCAACTTAAGATCCGCCTGCTTGCACTTCGGGTGACCACAGACGATGAAACATCTCGCTCCATTTCCTTCATCGTATCCAGGTGCTCGCGCTTAAAGTGGTCATTTCTCACGGCAGGCGGGCAGTATGAGAAAGTTCTTTCCTCAGCGGACATGGCTTCATCGCCAACAGCAGCGTAGCTCTTGCTAAATATCGACACGTTATTATCTAGCTCTCGCTACTATCAGCGTGATATGTGACGCGGCAGATATCATGATCAACACTCCGGTTCAGGTCCGGATCTACATTAAGACCCCGATCCGCCGAGTAGCAACTTAACCATATCATCCCTCTCTCTCGCCGTAACCCAGTCCCGCGACGTCCAACCCTCGAATCGCCTATGGCCCATCGCCACAAACACCAACCTAAAGACGCCCAGTTTTCCCGAACCGGCAGCCCACGAAAGGGGCGTCCTATTCGCGGCACTCCTCACGTCGGGGCGCGCGCCCGCCGCTAGCAGTAGCTGGACACAGTCTTCGATGTCGGGCTCCTTGCCTAGGCCTGCGGCCGCGGCTAGCAGCGCCGTCTGACCGCTGCTATCTGTCGCATTGACAGTTACTTGTTGGCTATTTAGGAGTAGTCTCACAGCGGTAGGCCGGCCGAGGGCGGCGGCCCACCAGAGAGGCCTGCGGCTTCCTTTATCTCCTGCGTCGGCGTGTATTCCGTTAGCTGCGAGGAGCAGCGAGATAGTGCCAGCGGACCCCGTCCCAGCAGCCCAGGATAGAGGAGTCCGGCCATTTGAGTCTCTCGCGTTGACATATATTCCTGGGGTCGCCAAAAGGAGTTTCATAAGCAGGGGCTGACCATACTTAGCGACCAGGATCAGCGGTAGCAGGTCGTTAGTGCCATCCTTGCCGCGATTGACATTCGCGCCAGCATCTATGGCTTTTTGCGCTGTATCGGCTCGTCCATTCGTAACGGCCCAGTGGAAAGAGGACGCGCCAAAGAGCTGGACGTTGCGACGGTAGAGATACTCGTCTAGGACGTGATGCAGGTGAACACTAGCCCGAGTTAAGGCATTGGCGTCTCGTTCCGATAGCCACCCCGCCACTAAGTAAAGGATCTCTGCGGGGAGGTCAACGAGCATGCCTGAGCCACGAGTTGTTGGCGACGGGACCAGTTCGAACGTTGCACAATTGAACTGATGGGGCAGCTGGTGAGGGCATCAATAGAGAGAGAACAGTGAAGGGCACAGTGAAGGGCATCAATAGAGAGAGAGACGACGTATTTTTATACTTGAGGCCGACCTAGGGGCTTAGGCCCCCCAGTTGTGCGAGAAGCGACCAATCGGCGCGCATTTTCCGCATGGTACAGAGGGCGAGAGGGGACACCGCGCACTGCGGCAGGAGTAAATTCTTGGTAGTCATCGCCCCCCCCCGCCAAAACTGCACCGCACGGACAAGGTTGGGTCAGCACAGCATACGGGTCATCCGTCCGCGAATCGAGTCGCGATCGCCGCCGTAGACTGAGCCGACACGGTTTTTCACATGGCTTCGTTTGCCTGGGGCATGCAGCCCGCCAAGCCTTGGTCCTGTTGTCATACTGTCACACACTTAGGGAGAAAACCCGTGGGCAAAGGAATGCTTGATTTCCTATCTGATACTGGCATGAAGCTGCTGTTCTTCTACCTCTGCCATTGAGGCCGTAGACATGACCTACTGTCAGGCTATCTAGATATGAGATATCCTAATGTTATCAAAGGTGGCATCTGTCTGGAATACCCGTACACCAATCATACCCTTGCTGTAAGTTCCATCCTTTAAGTCTATCTTAGGGCTACTCATGTCGTCAACATAGATGGTAATCGAGTCACCGCTGGCTCGTACTTTCATATAGTGTACCTGGCCAGGTCGGATTTCTACTTTCGCCATGCTTAGATGCGTCCAGTCATTCTTAGCTCGACCAAGAACGATAAAGCCATCGGTTCCAATGCCCGTAAAGTAGCCGCTATAGTTATCCACGCCATTGCTTGGGTTGGATACGCGGAACAGTAAGCCAGCATTCCCGGAACTGGGATTGGGGATAACTATATCGGCCTCCAAGACAAAATCGTCAAAGGAAGCGCGAATGAGTGACTTGCCACCAACTGAGTTGCCGGCAACGAGGGCATGAGAACTTGCATTGAAGGTGCCACCATAGCTCGTCCACGCAAACATATCGCCATCGTTGAAGTCATACGAAGAAATGACTGACTGCGTGGGCGACGGCGGGTTGCTGCAACATTCTAAGTCAGCCTTGGGCTCTACGTGGCCTCCAATGCTTGATGCCCACTTACTCGGTAGATGGATCGGTAGGCCTCGTTAGCTCGGGACCGTTCCACCCGTATACTGGGCCAGTGCAGTATGCGTACCCGGCAACGAGTTTACCGTTACAGTCGGTCCCCGAAAGCGACGGATTAACCTTGAGGAAGAGATCGAAAGCAATCTTGTCCTGGATGCACATCGTAGCGCACGATGCGTCGTCTCTAGCGACGCGCCAACGTCCGCATCTCAAGGTCGTGCCCGGAGCCACCCCTTTAGCGTTGTCTGGAGACTTGATGACGACATTTGTGTATCCCGTCTCTAGGCCCGGAAGGAGCGTGGGGCCGGGGATGGGCGCCGTCGCCGTGAACTTGCCCCCCTGGACGCCGAGGCAGAGGACGTGGCCAAAGACGGCGGATGACACCTGCAGACTCTCGCAGCCAAGCTCGAGCCAGGGGTTGTACTGCCGGATGTGGCCGGAGGGTAGTCCTAGAGATTGCTCGATGCTTGTGCAGTTCTCTCCTGGTTGGAGCGTATAAGTGCGACCACACGCAAACGGCATGCAGAGATCGACTTCCGGTGGAATCAGGTTGCAGTCGAGCAGGTTTTCATTCCCCATGTAGAGTGCAGCCGACGACACGTTTTGCGCCTCGGCAATACTATCGCAGGTGTCGCCCTGTCCTGTCGTGTAGGTGAAATAGGAGGCGCACAACACAGGCGGCTTGGGAGGGATGCTGACCAGCGGCGGTGGGATTTCCGTGGGTCCTGTTAGGCCGCACGTCTGGTAGATGTAATCAAGGTCCGACTTCCAATTCTCGTCGTATGAAGAGTATGCGCTCGACTGCATAAGGGCCAGCTTGTGGACCTTGCACCACGAACACAACTCGCTGCGTGGTATTTTCGTGAGCGGCTGGCCTTTTGTGAACCCGGCCAAGACGTCGTTGCAGTTCTTGCCTGTTGAGGGCTCCGTCAGACAAGTCTCGTTCCATCCAGCCCATATGATGCCTCCCACTCGAGTCGGGACGAATTTCTCGAGGCTCTGGTGGCTGCAGGCGACAGTCACGGTGTCGAACCATTTCTTGAGACTGCGGCCGCAACCCTTGTCGCAGACGCGATCTGTGAGGGTAGCATTGCGAAGGGAGCCTCTGTACTTGAGTTCTGCAAAGCGGCGGACGTGGGGATCGCATTTAATCACTTCTGTCAATGCTGTTTTGCATATCTGGGGAACGGGCTTCAGGAGATCGGCATCGGCAGCGGCGTCGTATACGGTCCAGCCTAGGAACTGTCTCCTGCCGATGGTGTCGTCTGGTGCGCGAACCCAGGCTAGAACCGAGGAAAGGAACCCGTTTTTGTTATCCCTCGCGTAAGTTGGGGCACTTTCAGTGGGGCTGATCATCTCTTTGATGGCTTTGGTGCACAGGTTATAGATCCAGATGTTGGAGCTTTGCTCAATCTCGAACGCGCGGTCCTGGCAGCTCTCGGTCTTCAGGCAATCCTGAGAGTAGCGGGAAAACCAGCTGTAGATGCCTAAGCAAAGGGGAAGGGGAGGATTTGCGGTCAGCGCCACTGCACCAGGCTGTGTGCTATTGATGAAATACAGCTGTTAAAGGGGGGCGTTGTCTACTTACCGGCGCCGAGTACGTATATGTTCGATGAATCAATGATGCGGACAGCCCAAGACTTGGCACACAGTTCGTCAAAGTCCGAACAGCGGCTGAAAGCTGGGTCATTGCCAAACTGGCCGATACGGAACGGAGCTGGCGCCTTCGGCACGTCTTGGAAATAAGGTGACTCGGTCTGAATCATCGTCATGATGATGTTCTGGGCTCCCGAGAACTGATACTGGTAGAGGATGCTGTGTTCCGCCGCCGTTCCGTAGAGCCATGTTGGTCCTTGCGACTCCACAAGGAGGCCGCGGGCAGTATATACGTCGATTTGGTCCTGAGACTTGACGTCGAGGTCATGATCAGCAGTCCACATCCAGACATTTTCCATGTAAGCCGACGAATCTTCCGTTAGATGCAGCAAGAGAGACGCGGCCATGCAACCTGGGTCGACTCGCCCGGAGAGCTTAGGGCAGTCGCCCTTTTGAAGCTTGGAGCCCCTGGCCCCGCCGACGCGGAAGTGAGAATCTGTACTATCATTTAGCCGGGTGGCACGTCGAGGAAAAAGAGGAGTTGTGACGTTGAAACTAACCCCAGAGCCCTGCAGACCCTTGGCTGGACTGGTGGACGTTCCACTCCACGAGGACGGCGCCGGCAGTCGGGCCAGACACTGTAAACATCATGTCCTGGATCTCAACGACGCCGACATCGCCCCTGTTTCCAACCTGTACCATAGCTCTTGGGTTTGACGCGTCCTCGAACTTGGGCCCAGTTCCCATGATCTGCGACCACGCCTGCCCAATGATGCGAGACCCGATGGGGACCTTGAGTGTATCCTTGACGACATAAATGCCATGCGGAATGAACACAATAGACGACATGTTTGCGGCCACTGCCAAGAGGCTGTTTAGTATGGCGGAGTCATCCGTAACGCCATCGCCTCTCGCGCCGTACTGCTTGACATCCAGGAGCTGCGCACCGCCGAGGTCGTTGTACTTTGGCCGTCGCCTCGAAAACAGGTTCGCCTGAGGGCCATATGAAGTCACAGCCCCTACCATCCAGTCCGGCCGTGGCATGGCAGGAATGTCCTGGCCATTCACGAATCTCGACCCGGTTGGGTCATTCAGCTTGCCGAAGCCCCACGATTTGACCTTGACCGAGTCGCCACCCGGAAGGAGGACTTGGTGCGGTGAGTCCTCAACAACGGCGTCCTTGACGTTGACGAATCCGACGTTGCTCAGGAGCAACGACGTCGAGTTTTCCTTGTAGAGGTTGGTTACGATGCCCGTAGGCGTGTTGATGATGATGGCATCGACAAGCACCAGTGACCCAACGCCTTGGCCCGTGCTAAGAGGGCCGCCCGCGCCGCCGACGATGACCAGACCTGCAGTGCAGCCTGTGATGATGACATCTTGCATCGTCCAAGCCCAGTCCCAGTGCACTTGCAACGCCGTCTGGCAGTTGGCGAATGCAAGTTGATTTGTGGTGAACTGCTGGTTGCCAAAGTAGGCACCAAACTTGCCGCCAACGAAAACCAAGTTTCCGAGGAAGCCCCCCGATCCGTTTTCCATGTAGATGCCCTGCTGGGTGGTTCTCGCTTCTGTGCTCATGTGAAACTCGATGTTCTCCAGCGAAGTGCCTTGAGCGACTTGCCAATGGATCGCGCACACCTGCGCGTTCCACCGGGTCTGCGTGATGTCGATTTTGAAATTCTTGACGCTGCGAAGGAAGTTGTTCGTGTTGAGGTACCATTCGTCGGTGGGACCGGGGCCTGAGTAGACGTCCGAGGTGATGACCCCGAGCCCTATAAAGCTCGAAGCGGCGAGTATGGTCGGCACATTGAGCGGGTCTCCGAGGAACTGGGTGTTGTAGTACTGGATGATTGGTGTGCTGACAAGATATATGCCCGGTGGGAAGTACACGACAGCTGGGAGCACGGTGCTTGAACCGCAGTCTTCGCCGCACCTCCCGCCATCCTTGATGGCCCGGTTGATGGCCGCGGTATCGTCGGTGCTGCCGTCGCCCTTTGCGCCGTAATCCCTCACGTTGCGCCAGATATTGTAACCCGGGGGCGCGAAAGGATTGGAGCCCAGCTGAGGTATGTTGGCCATCCAATACGTCGAAGACGCTGTGTCGCGCTGCATCAAGGTAGACTGGTTCGCCGAAGACGAGACTGGCGGTTGCAGGGTTGCTCCACCAGTTATGTTTCGCCCAGCACTGTCTCCGAAATGATAACCGCCAGAGAGCCCATCCGCATAGACGAGCGCTTGCGGCATGGCGTTGGTGTCATTGGATTCCGCAGCAAAGCGCCTCCTTAGATCCGCCGCGACAGTGCTATGGTTGCCTTGAGAAACTTGCTGTGGAGTCGACTCGGCGATGATCCGGGCCGCAGCAGCAAGCTCGGGGTCAATGATGTATGAGAAGGTGGAGTTGCTGGACGCGTTTCCCGGGGACGTGGAGTTGGCTTCATGTCTCTTGAATTTGCCGGCAGTGGTAGAGTTGAGTGGCGTAAAGTTCAGCAGAGATGGCGTGTTTCCTTGGCTGCTACTGCGGGCCAACTCTTCGGCGCTGGCGAACCTGTTCAAGTTGAAGTTGGGGTTTTCGAGTCGCAGCTTGTTTCTCTCTCCCAGGACTTCTAATGCCGCGGCCACGAGCTTTGCCGCATCAGAGGAAGAATTGGATGCAGAGATGTCGGTGACATTGCCGTCGGCTCTTGCAGAAGTTGAAGACGATAGTGAAGGCGTAGAAGAAATAAAAGTAGCATCAGTGGTAGTAAATGAGGAAGAGCTTCCACTTGAGGCAATCTTGCTCTGATGGTAAAGATTGTGATTGTATGTGTGCGCCAAGCTGGAGATGGCACCAGCTGGCGTGATGAGTTGCATGGACTGGAGAAGAAACAGAAGAGAGATGATTGGCGACAACGACATCACCGCCACGCCGCGCATGTTGTACACCATCTTGTTCGTAAACATGGTGAGCAGTGAGGCCGTCAGCTCAAAGTTTGCATGAAGACACACTGTCAAAGCTGAGAGTTAGCACTGACAATAGTAGATATTGTCAAGGGGGTACATGGCTGACCATCCATGGACCACAGACACTCACCGGAAAGCGGCAGCTTGTGACCGGCGAGAGGACGGCATGTTGCTTGTTCAAACTGGGTCAGCTAGCTTATTGGCTGGAGAATTTAAATGAGGACGGCGGTCTGGGCGCACATGGAGTCGTCCATCTTGGAAACCTGCGATCTGATACGCGCAGAGCTCTCGCGAAATCCGTTTTGGCGCAGGGGACTAACTAGGGAGCCTGGCCCCTTTCCATGTCTCTAGACTATGCAGGTGGCTGTGGAGACATGGGATACCGCCGTATACTGTCTCGGGGCTTGGTATGCATTAGAAACAGGAATCCAAGCTCTCTTCCCGTCTGCTCGTACGAGCAGAGAGGGAGGCATGTGATGATGCGCCACTCTTCTGGATCCCATTGGCCAGGGTCAGCCGTGTTGTGAAGCGTGAACTTGTCCGAGCATGGAATCTGTTGGTTGACACTCATATTGCCTGCCAGTGAGGCGACTGTTCCTCAGGGAAACCATGGTTTCTATGCGCTTACGTCACGGTGAATTCTTCGGGGGCTGCTAGTTGGCCTATTGCGGTAGGTGACATTGGTGCCTGCGTCGGTCTAACTTGTAAACCTATATTCGTCCTAGCATGTAGGTGTTGGCTGGCGCATTGCTGTCGGTGAGACGGAGCGCTTGCATACGTCGGAAATTGAATTAATACGTTTATTGTTTGGTTTCGTTAGATGAGCCGCATATTGGAAAGGGAATTCTCGAGCGCCGAGGCTGACAGGCGCGGTGCCGCCCGCCTGGCTTGTCCTGGAATTTGAGATATCAAGTGCAGTTTCAAGTTTTCTCGTCATACTCCTCTGTTCTCACACATTCAGTCTTTCCGCCCTCTATAACTCTACCGTGTCCAATCTCTACCTAATTCGCTTCTGTGGCTGTCTTTGAGAGTAAGGCCGGCTTCGATAAAACTATGGTCTCGCGAGCGAGGCCAAGAAGCCCTGTGCTGCCTGTGCTTCTACTGTTACTTCTTTTGTTTTTGGCTTCACTTATATCTGCCCAGGGCTGCAGCAAATCAAATCCTTGCGCAACAGGCTGCTGGTACGTGGACCGAGGAGCTCTTTCATTGCCGCCGGATTGCATGACAAGACTCATGGTCGATTCACGCAACTGACCAGCCTTTCAGCTCCAAGCATGGGTTCTGCGGAACTACTCCCGAGCACTGCGGCGAGGGCTGCCAGGCCAATTGCGATTTCAAACTAGGCTGTGACGCAAAGAATCCGTGCAAGTCGGGATGTTGGTGAGACTCACTCCAGGTCGCTGAGGGTGGTTTTGACAATGAGGAGAGAATGAACGGTTGACGCTAACAGCAACACCAACGTTTTCAAACAGCTCCAAATTTGGCTTCTGCGGAATGGGCCCGGATTTCTGCGCGCCAGAGGTCTGTGTCGCTGGCTGTGATGCCAAGTACGACTGTGATCCAGGCGACGGCGCGGAGTGGGCAAAGAAAGTAAAATGCCCGTTGAACGTTTGCTGCTCGAAATACGTGAGTCGCTACCGTCGCAACTGTGGTAACGGTCGTTGGAAAACCCTTCAGAATAGTGACTAACAGCGGGAAATTGTTTCAATATTACCAGGGGTTCTGTGGAATGACTGCTGAGTTTGTAAGCCTCATCCTTTACCCAATGGCAGCACGGAAATCATTCGTGTTCCAGTTTCTGACAAACATCCCGTCAAACTTGATAGTGCGGCAAGGAAATGGTCAATCACAGGACATGCTCCGACGACGGTGGCCTCAAGAGGGTGGTGGGATATTATGAGGGCTGGTCCACGAGGAGGCCTTGCAATACCTATTGGCCTGAAAGGATTCCCCGTGGAGTCTATTCCCACATCAATTTCGCCTTTGCAACGATTGACCCCCAAACGTTCGAGGTCCGGCCTGCCGATGGCCGGGACGTGGAGCTTTACACGCGTCTGACGGCCTTAAAGAAGACCGACCCCGGTTTGAGCGTCTATATTGCACTTGGGGGCTGGACGTTCAACGATCCAGGTCCGACAGCCACCACGTTCTCGGATCTGGCACGATCCGACGACAACCAGCGCAAATTCTTCAAGTCCCTAGTGACGTTCATGGCCATGTACGACTTTGACGGAGTCGACCTCGACTGGGAGTACCCTGAGGCTCCGGACCGGTCCGGTCGCGGCGAGGACTTCGAGAACTTCCCAAAGTTCATGGCAAACCTACGGTCGGAGCTCAAGCGGACGGGCGGCCGGGATGGAGTGTCCATCACGCTTCCAGCCTCGTACTGGTACCTCCAACATTTCGACATTGTTGAGGTTCGGAAGTCGGTAGACTTCTTTAACATCATGAGCTACGACTTGCACGGCACCTGGGACCAGGGCAACCGTTGGACGGGCGAGTACCTCAACCCGCACACAAACCTGACTGAGATCGACGCCGCGCTGGACCTGCTCTGGCGCAACGACATCGACCCGGGGATGGTGGTGCTCGGGCTGGCGTTCTATGCGCGCGCCTATACCGTCGTAGACAGGAACTGCATGGAGCCGGGCTGTCTGTTCGCATCCGGGGCACGGAAGGGCAAGTGTAGCCACGAAGTGGGCATCCTGCTGAACTCGGAGATTGATGAAATCGTCGCCGACAAGGATCTCAAGCCCAAGCTGTACGAGAAGGAAGCCGTCAAGGTCGTTCACTGGGACGACCAGTGGCTTTCCTACGACGACGCCGAGACGCTGGCCCTGAAGGCCAAGTATGCTCGGTCGATGTGCCTCGGCGGCGTCATGGTCTGGGCCATTAGCCATGACACTGCCGAGGCAAAGTACAGCCTCGCCCTCGCTGCCGCAACCGATAGACGGGTCGACAAGCTCCCGATGCTAGATGGCCCTGAGAACATCGTCAAGATTCCGCACCCGCAGTGTATGTGGACCAACTGCGGCGAGCCCTGCCCAGCCAACTACCAGTTGGCGCGGCGCGTCGACCACCATTCTCGCAAGGACGAATGGATGCTTGACGGCTCCGGGTGCAACGGGGTCGGTGTCCACAGGTTGTGCTGCCCGGCATCATCGGAACAGCCAATGTGCGGTTGGTACGATCTGGAGGATCGCGGCGGCGAGTGTAGCCCTGGTTGCATGAAGACGCAACCACAGTGGTTCGAAGTCGGCTCTAACAACGAATACTGCGACACTGGCTATCAATCTGCCTGCTGCAGCGCGTACGACTACCACCCTCAGACACTGCCGTCCATGCAGCTATACGCCAACTGCGACTGGGCTGAGGCGCCGCACTGCGACCTCGGCAAATGCGGCATCGAGAAGCTGGCGTATATGACCCTCGTCAAGAGCTCCACAGGGAGTGGCGGTGCCGTCTGTCTCCTCAATGAGCACGACGAGAGGACGGAGCGAAGGTACTGCTGCGACGAGCAAAACGACAAGCGGAGATGGAGTAACTGCGCTTGGCACGACAATCTGGGCGCCGCTGGTCAGGGCGCCCGTTGCTGGTCAGGGTGTCCGAAGGACCAGGTTCGCGTAGCCATGGACGCCTTCGGGGGCCGCTGCAATGGCGCCGGTTCTCGGAGCTATTGCTGTGACGCGGTCAACTACGATGAGGAGACGAAGTACTCGGACGAGATTCAAGGCTACAGGGACGCCATGGAGGCTTGGGCCAAGCAGCCTACTTGCCCGACCACGAGACGCTTTGCGAAGCGTGACGACAATCGTGGCATGGACCCGTTTGGCGGTAACACGCCAGCCGACAAAGTATTGGCCCTGCTAATTGCAATCCTGCGAACTGCCTGGCAGTCCTCCCTGAGCGAGACGGACAAGGCGCGACGCAAGGCTTGGGACAGCAGCATCAAGACCGTCTCTGATGTCCTGGTGACCTATGCCCTCATGTCTTTTCTCACTGACGCCAGTAGATATCCTTCCTTCCAACAAGAGGGCCCCGAGATGACGGCAGAAATGATCTTGTGCGAGCCGCAAGTCTATGTGGGGCTCATGACAAGACGAAAGACGACCGTCATCTGCGATGCCAACTTGTGCGGAATCGACAACCTGTGTTATGACGATTACGACGAAGACTCGCCATACTCGTCTAGTCAGAGAGGCTTCCACGGGGCTACTCGACGAGACGTGCTCATGCAGCCAGGACTTTCGGTGAGCATTTCGTCTCCGCAGCCTCAGAGTGTTCTTCCCCTTGTGCTCCGTTTCTCTGAGCCAACTGAAGCACGGCTCTGCGGGAAGGTTTGCTGACATGGCATAAACTTAGCCGTCGGCAATGTCCTCGCTCGAGGAGCGCTCCGTCGAACAATTGGCTTTCATATGCGAAGACAGTAAAGGCACCTCGAAAAAAATCACTTGGGACAGGCACAACTGGCCATCCGCTAGCGAGTGGGATGCAGAAAATTCCATCTACGACAATGCTCTCTTTTTTGCCTTTAAGCAACACTGTTCTGATACGAGAATGAACACAAATATCATGCCAGATGGCAACGAATACGCCACCGAGCACATCATTGAGATCCATACTCTTCCAATGTTCTTCGAAGCGGCAGCAAAGGGCAGTGATTGTGATATCGACTGTGACTTCTTCTTGAAGGGTTTCAAGCTTCCCATTGTGAGGAATGCTTCGCCTTTGCCTGGTGGTATGAACAGCCAGTATCCGTCCATGCGCATCACCGAGGCACTCGGCAGCAGTGCGAACCATCAAAATTTTGTCCTCTTGTCAAGAGAGCTCAACGGTGACAAGTCACTAGCCTGGAGGCTCCTGGCCATGTCATCCGAGGACAAATGGAAAGGACACGTTGCAAATGACAACCCGCGAGTCGCCCTGCAAAAGATTCGCAACACAATTTCCGTCTTCAACTACCTCAACCATCCGTATGTCCGGCCGAAGTTCAAGGATATCAACAGGCTTCTACGAGAGGAGTTTCGGCGTGCTTCTATGGCGTATCATGCTGCCTCGAACAAGAACATAGATCTGAGGAAATGCTGGGACGACTGGTTTGCGAGACATATGGATGAGGTGGTAGTAAAGGCAAAGAACTGGGTCACGATGGCCATCAAGGACATGAGGGGCCGTTGGGACGCAAGCCAGAACCCCAACGATACAGATTGGCTATTGATTTGCGCTCAGGTAAATCAGCATTTGGATCGTTTGGAGCGGCTCGCATTTACCAATGGGGAAATCCACTTTGACACGTCCGATATGTATTAGAGAGCTGCGCAGCCGTATCTGGGTCAGAATATATATACTCGACCAAATCTCGCGATGCGTTCAAACAGATCTTGAATTGAGTTATGCGAATAAATTTTTATTTCTCTCATGTCATGATTGCCATTGGGAGAATCCGCGGTGCAGGGCCAAAATTGAACTCTCCAAAATCTCTCCGCAAACCAAGGTGCTCTCTCTACATATGAAAAACCCGTCGTCTTTATCGGCTTCCGGGATCTTGGCACCATGCTCTCGTGTGTGAATTTCATGATGAAGGCGTGTTTCGGCGATGAAATATGTGTTTGCTGCTATCAATTGTACTATTCTGCCCCCTGCTCTAACAGATCAAATCCCTCGGCCAGTTCCTCTCTGGGTTCCCGGTAGCCGAGCCCCGACACCACCAGGCGGATCAATCATGACGCACGATGCTGAATCATTGTACAGTGGAATCTGGCCTTCAAATTTGGGCGCTCCGGTAATTTCGCGCATCGATAGGGCTTGCAGATCCAACCAGAGGTTTGCCAAGAGCCCCGGTTCCGCCCTCATCCATCCCGCATAGAAGGGTGGTTCTATGGCGTCCCAGTCATGATCTACTATGACGATGGAGCATTCGGTAGTGGCCAGGTCCGCCGATACCAGCGTTCGCACAGTCGCGGCGTCGAGTAAGATGCACGCCGCGGTATCCAACGTGCCAATTCGGGCAGTCTCGCTGGCACGCCACTCGTTGAATCGAGTACGCGCCGCTGCTAGCAACCCATCGTCCAGGTCGGCAGACTGTCCTGGCTCGAGCGGTAGATCAACCGTGGATAAGTCGAGGGTTCGTAGGATAATCTCATCCGGCTCGGGGTCCAGACTAGGGTTTAAATGGACGCGCTCGAAGTTGACCGAGTCGGCGACACAGTCGCGAATCTTGGACACGGCGGCGGCCCATTCGGCGTCGTTTGATGCGGCGTTTGAGGGACGAAGGACGACGAAGCCCCAGGTATAGCCAGTTGCGAGATGATTTCGCGTCACCATTTGAACGCTCATGCGGGACTTGTCCTTCTCCCATTCAGGCGCCATGATTGAAATATTGGCCTTGTTGCCGGGTAGAGTTTTTCTTGTTTAGTGCTTAGTTGCGATAGTCAGGCGGTTGGGTTAAAAGCCGTGGCCGGGTGCCATTTATAGGTCCCGTCAGTTGTGGTCGCTGCATCTGCTATTAGCGTGAGCCTGTGAGGGCCCCAGCAAGCCTGGGCAACTCAACCCCTTGTCCGGGCAACAATAAGCTGCATGCAATGTATGCGAAAGGAGCAAACAGGGGTCATGTCCAGTAAGATGCCGCGTTACTACTGGTACTTTAATTTATTAGCAAAGACTACTATAATAAAAGTCTCACTAGTACAAGCCACAATATCTGGCATGCTGACACTAAGCGTGAGGTTGCATGTGTCTCTACGAGTAGGTCACCCGGGCGAAGTGGAGCCCGTGACCTGCTTGCTCCTTTCACACTGTCCAAAGGGATGGTTGCGGCAGGAACGCAGGGCACCACGCCCAGATAGGAAGGCGCGATGAGGGCCCGATTGGGCGTATTTTTCAGGACTTAGCACATGCCTTAAATATTGCTTCCCACGGAATACGTCTGTACTCGTAGTAGCACCGGTTTCTGGAGCCGTGCATATGCATGCTTAAGGGTCGTCGTCGTACATTATAAGGCACCGCAATATGGGCATCTGTACTGCGGTAGGGGTGATGTGCGGCAGGGCTGATATGCGACACTTTTCCATTCAATAATAGTATATAAATAGGAAAATCCCAAATAGTATAAATAGTAGTAAGGACAGGATAGGCCGTTAGGAAAAGCAATATTTAACGTAATTTAAGTTTATCGTTCACTTCGCCCTATGTCGCTACTGTCACCCCTTTACCTAGTAGCTCCGAGAAGTTCTTTAGGAGGTTGGTTAGTGCCGCTATGATACGTATTATCGTAGCTAGATCGGTTTGGTTAAGGATATATCTATTCTTGCGCTTAACTCTTAGCTAGATATATTTAGTGAATAAGATAGTAGTGTAGTATAGAGGGACCCTAATCGCCGCCGTCTTCGTCCTCTTAGTATACTCGGTAAACGATTAAGAGGAGCTATAGGTAAACTAGTAGTTTAGGCTAACGTTAAAGCTTATAAGCCGAATACCGCTACTTGCCGAGACGGAAATACTTATAGTATATACGATTCCTTAATCTATATTTCAGAAGGACTGAATTTAATCTACTCTATATTAATGCAAGCCAGAGCTCTCTCTCGCGACTATTACCCCCTATTAGCCCAGACAGCGCCTAGATGCATGGAAAGATATACGTGCCGGCCTCGAAACTCTCCCCTTGCAGCCGTGCTGGATAAGAAGGCCAGCACAGCGACGGCCTCGACCTCGGCAAACTTCTTGCCGGGGCAGTTTTGCGGGCCATCGGACCAGGGGAAGTAGGTACCTTTGAGCGGCACGACAACCTCCTCGTCAGCCATTGCGTCCGGTGAGGCTGCCGGGTTCGAGATCCACCGTGACGGCTGCCAGGCTTACGGATCCTTCCAGTACTTGGGGTGGGTCCGGATGGCGATCAGGTAGGGGTTGGTGCTGATGCCCGGGGGGATTACCAGCGCTTGCCAGCCCCTGGAGTCCTTTGCATTTTGCGCCTCCGGGTTGAGGTCGTGCTTGGCGAGGGCGTAGACAAAGGACGACATGATGCTGCCGGAGCCGGGCTTGCCTTGGTCCAGGGCGGCGGTTTCGTCTTGGAGCATCTGCTTCATGTATTTTTTGAAGACGCGAGCTGCCCGGCCAACCTTGGCCCAGCCCTTGGGCATAATGGGTGCGTCGAGGTACCGGAGTGGCACCAGCATGAGAAGGATGGCGTTGTCGAGGACGGTTTGCAGCGCATCTCGGTAGCTGCCCGCCTCGTCGTCAAGAATGGGGCCGTCTGCTGAGCCGTGAAAGTCGTACGACCTGTGGAAGCCCGTGGCGGCAAGTACGTTGAGCGAGAGGGTCCGTGTGTCCTTTTGCACACCTGGAATGCCGGCCAGCGCGGCCGACTCGCCGGTCCAGGAGCGCATGGTTGCGCCCATCTGCTGGAGAGACTCTTCCTATACAAAGGTCATGATGCGCTCGTTGAAGGGCGCGGCGTGGGGTTTGCGGTGGCGAGCCCAGTCGTCCCATCTGGCCGTGGAGATGCAGGGGCTGTAGATCTCGAGGACCTTATAGTCCTTAATAGGGCGGACAAAGTCCACGCGGCGCGCAAAGATGTTGCGGATAGCTTAGGGTCAGCAAAGTGCAGGTGGATGGCCATGGGGGTGACGGGCGCCCAGGCGGGGCCCAGGCGGACGTGTGTGTCGGACCTGTCAGTGAAGTGCCATCCTCGGCGGGCGAAGCGCACAAAGTCCGGGCACGAGGACCACGGGACGGGAAGGCGGTCGAGGGCGGCCCAGACGAGCTGCTGGAGGATGATCCAGGGGATGTTGTGGACGTCGACGGGCAGTCGGACGACGGGGACGCCGATAGCGCGGGCCTTGCGGACGTTGGTCTCAAGGCAGGCGAGGGTTAGTATGACGTAGGCGAGGGCGGCGGTGAGGAGGAGTGTGAGGACAATGATGCTAGAGAGCTCCG
Organism: Tolypocladium inflatum; assembly: GCA_003945565.1. Classification (NCBI taxonomy): domain Eukaryota; kingdom Fungi; phylum Ascomycota; class Sordariomycetes; order Hypocreales; family Ophiocordycipitaceae; genus Tolypocladium; species Tolypocladium inflatum. The sequence goes on from QEPE01000001.1 coordinate 37,022, forward strand.
GTGCGGCTTGGGGTTCGTGTTGAAGCCACGAGAGAGGAGGGTCCGAGGCAAGAGCCGGGCGCGATAGGGGTTGCAGACATGAGCTCCGCCTCCCAAGACGTGGCCTCAAGTTAGCCTACTTCCTCCTTTCCTTGCATTCTAGACTGACGTGGCTCCCGGAACATTTTGCTGCATATACGGAGTGCAAGGCCAGGACACATTTTGTATACGCCCTGGCTCGTAACATCCTCTGGCATCTCTATCATACGTTTGTGCTAAATAATTCTGTAAGCGCATTAACGCTTCACTAACCCCAGGTTGCCATAAGGTGGCACAGTGTAGTAAGCTCGACATTTGCCATTTATTGTTTCCGTTTTCCCACTCTCGTCTTTACAAATACTCTAACGCATCTCAGCTAATAAATAGTCTTCAATACAATAGCAGTCTTAAAGCGTCAGATAAGAGGTCTTGCAATTATCAATCGCGCTGTCAATACTAAAACCTTGAATAGTCATTGGTCCTTGCGGCTGCCCGTAAAGCTCTCAAGCAAGCTGAAAGTCTCGTGAGCTACCTTGAGTAAAACGGTCTCGAGGAGCCAAACTTGACAGCGTCTTCCCCTCATCACTCTGAGAACAACGAGTATGACGCTATTCGCAACGACCTAAAACAGGCGGCCCAGATTTAAATCTGAGCATGCTAGCAACTGGCCCTCTTTAATACATTGGAACCTTCTGCTGCTGCCACCACGTCCTCGCCGCTTGGCAGGTTGCGTTGCGCTTCAAGTACTTGGAGCAGTTCCACTATCGCCGATATAGGGGCTGTACGGGGCGGGAGCGCATGTTCGTAGGAAGGTGTACCAAATTCAAAGTGTCTTAGCGTTGCTAGGCTCGCGGATCTGCGCCTCATGGCGGCGTCTGTTGGTCCCTCGCTGAAGGGATACTTCGGACATCACCCGAGAATGAGACGGGTGTTAAAGGGGTGTGAAGGGTACTTGTAGGGTAAGAAGGTGTAATGGTTGGATACCAATAGAATGGATCAGCCGTATCGTGCCATGCCGCGTCTCGTTAGTCTAGATACGGAGATGGGTAGCAAGTTAGTTAGTGGGTCGCCGCTCCTTTACGCTCGGCCAGAATCCTCGGGCCGTTCCAGTAGTATGGCGTGCTGTGGATCAGCACTAATCCTCCGTAACGCTTGGTCTAACGTGGGTTCTCTCATGTTGGATCAAGGACATGCCTAATAATTTGCATTTGTAATCGACTGACCCCGCATGCTAATTTATAATCCACTGTAGCTACTGTGACCCAAAAGACGGCACGAAACGCCATATCAATGCAGGGTTAGTTGCCACTGCTACGTGCATGACAGGAACATTTGTTGGATACGCGGTGCGTCTCTCGAATCACGATGGGGGCAATATAGTCAATGATGAGGCCGGAACTGATTGTTCTACTGGTTGGTCTTCGTCTCTCAACTGCACACGGGCGTGAGTCCAACAAAGCGACGGGGAAGGGGAGTGTGTTGCGCCACCGTTGTGTGTGTTTTTGTCACATGCCCAACACACAGCTAACACGAAGCCGAGCTGCTGATACATAACCAACGACACGGAGCACGGACAGGACGTGATTTATTCTTCGCAAAAGGCGGGGAACGACAGACTGCGCCATAATCTTTCTTGCTTGCCGCTGGTTGAAGTTGGCTATTTGTCAAACCTCTAACTTATTATACGTATCGTGCAACCTTTCCTTGAAAGTTTACGTTTCCGCTTCAGTGTCGTGACTCCTGTCAGGTGAATCTAGCCTTTTATCAGATCATTACACAGCAATTGGCGTTTGGACATTCACCTGATTGAGGGTAATTTGGCGGGATGAGTGCACAGCAAGGGGCGACAAACGCGGATTTGGCCTTAGAGCTGGCTGCGTTCGATCCTACCGGCTCAGTTCCTCTCTCAGTGAGAAGCGCTGTCAACGGACTTATTGTTGGTACTCACCGGGCACAATACGGGATCACGGAGCTGAGAACAGTTCCTGGAAGCCTGACGTTACCCCTTGATGCCGTTGTCCAGAAGGTCGAGATCTCAATCAAGATGCTGCAAATTCTTTTGCGACATATTGACCTAGGAACACTGGAAAGATCGAACAGAACCGGCCTGGTTGATATTGACATACTCATCGTCATCTTGACTGCATGTGTCATGACTTTCTCTGAGCTTGAGGGCAAGCTTGACGATCTCACCACGAACGCAGAAGAACTGGGTGTCTCCACAGCAGAGACAAGCCGATGTTTCACCAGGCCGCTTTCTAAAGCTGCAAACCGCATCGGGTTTGCTGACTGGATCATAGCAAGGGTTATAAGTGTTTTTGAAGTGTCAGTGCCCTAAAATCTGTTTCGTGAAGGCTTTCTCGTAACCGATGCATAGGGCAGACGAAGATGAAGCTTTACAACATAAGTTCGAGGCTGCGAAATCCATCGCAGATATGCTGCAATCCGACATCGTCTTGGCATCACGCATGGCCAACTTGGAGGATGCTTTTTCCGCTAAAAGCCACGTACCGCCATATCACATGGACGCCACCACACATTCTCCACCAGGGTACAGCATGCCGACAATAAGGGACGAGGAACCTCCGGCTTACACAAGAACAGTTAGCGAGGACGGATCGATTGCTATACAATCTCGCATATGGTCTGTCTTTTCCGGTCTGGCTCTGGCGGATATAAGATACATGTCCCTCCTTCCACTTCCTTTGACACGCAGTGAAATTAAGGGTGGCGATATTTACACTTCTGGCCTTATCGAATCCACCACACCGCTTCTTTCCCTGAGTCCTTAATTACGAGGAATTCCGCTAGCGTGGTACTGGCCACTCCATTCCTCAGCGCAAGCACCTCCACAACGAAGAAGTCCTGCCTGGTCACAATGGTGGCGAATGCTGCGCCGAAATAGCCGTTAGTAAAATATGCCGGAACCTAGACTTGGAAGTAGTGAAGTTGGGCTCGCCAAGAGTGTACTGTAAAGGAATAGGGCGAAATTGCAGAAGGAGGTTTTCGACTCTGGGAGGATCAAGCCTTGATCCAAGGAGAGAGTATTCCGGTAACAGACGAGCTGGCCGATAAATTTGCAAGAAAAGAAACAAGGGCACGAACCAACAGGCCGGTAGCATAGGTTTAAGATATATGATGGTCGATGGAGTACAAGACCAAGAAATACACAGATTGACATAGCTTATGGAAGGTGCGGGAGATTCGTGACGGCGAATGCGGCACTGTGCGCCGGTATCAGCCCACGAATGAATTAATAAATCTTGACAGCTCGCGCACTAAGAGTCATCTCATTAGACTTTCAGCGCTTGAGAACATATTTCTGTCTAATCCTTAAAAGCAGCTCAAAGTCACACTAATATACGCTAGGCATGAGACTCTTAAGCGTATTGCCCGTGTTTCCGAGCTTGCTGACAAAGTAGCCTGATTAGCGCGAGTATTACGGAGTAGACAGATAATATTTATTCGCTGCACGTTGGCTGCACGTTGGCTAGCTAAAGTACGTATATCATTGCGTGGGGCGATGTCGCCATTTGATGAGCTGCCTTGTCAGGGAATGAGACATGTCGGCCGAAAAAGTGAGATGGGTGAGCTTTTTAGCATTTACTTAGGGTTGTTTGTTATGGGTTGACATTAATTGCACATAATAAGAACTGAAGAAGCATGAAGTATAGGCTTCATACTCGGCTGTGTTTTAGCGGCTTAAGTGCCCCCTAAAAATAAGTGCACTTTGTAGTACCGCCCGGCCTAAGATACGGTATTACTGCTCACCCCACCAGAGACGGAGAGGAGCATGTTTTGCTTGCACCCGACATGATCCCGCAAGCAGAGTCATGCCCGAGGAGCATCAAAGATCCAATAGTCCCTCTTCTCTAGGGTGCGAACTCGGCTATTCGCAACTTGGTTTAGCTAACTTTATGAGAGCCGGTCCTTGGTGAATGAGACGCACGTTGATCCCAATCGGTCGTGGAAAGTCCGACAGCTAACACACTAACACAGTTATTTCTGAAACCTCTTGATTGGCTGCAGTAGACCCACTGTTATGCCAACCAGGTACTTAAAGGAACCGAGCAGCACACAGATGCTCACAGTTATCAGCAATATACTGTACATCTCAATGCGGTGATGCTAAAATGCCGTCCAATCCCCAGCCGGTTCTTTCCCGCAAACGGCAGATTCCGGGCACTCTGGTCCTCGACTGGCAAACAAAAGGGCCACTCATACGGCGACCAATGACGGCTTGTAATGGTGAGTTGCACAGTCTGACCGAGCCACCCTTCTGTCCATTTTTCTCATTCGTTCCCCGAAGCGTGCCGTAGTGCGAAAATCAAATGCACTGGAACTCGACCATGCGAACGGTGCAAAACCCGCCGCATTCGTTGCTTACACGTCGCCACCAGCTCGACGCCGTCGCATGGCAGTAGTAGTTCCGACGTCAACTTGGACCAAGTCGAACAATGTCAGAACGATAGCCAGTTGACCACTTCTGGTGAGGAGCAACCTAACCAAGCCTTGGATGTGGTGACGATGGACTTGACCAGTGGTACCGACACGACGATCATGAGCTCAGGTCCCGACACGACCGCACCTAGAAACCTGGAGTGGTCATATGAGGCTTTAAACAGCGCTTTGGAGCAGTTCGACTGGGTATTTTTCAATGATACCATCCTCGGCGTGAGTCACTATCTCTCTACTTGATAAGAAACCAAGTGGGATTAACCAAGGAGAAACACAGAATCAGACACAGGGTTTGGAGTCTGTAGAAAACGGCACGGATGACCTGAGCATCTTCCAATCCATGGCAAAGACGCCAAACTCACCGATAACGAGCGACGGACAAATTATACCCGAAGAGCACGAGTTGTTTCTGCCAGAGATACCTCGCAGCGGTCATGGCCACAATGGCTGTCAGTGCCGATACAACCTCATGGGCCATATCCCCAGTCTCGAGAGCGTCATGCAGGAGATATCCAAGCCGCGGATTGACAAGATGTTTAAAATTACTAGCGAGGTCATCAGCAGTTGTCGCTCCGCCATTGCTTGCACCAATTGCCACATTGGCCCCGTGGACCTGGTCTGCATCCTAACCGTGTTTCAGCAAACGGCCTACTGCCTCCAGCAGATCTCGCAGTCGGGACTCAACGGCGACGATTTCAGAGTAGGCGTAGGTGACTACCAAGTCCTCCTCAACGACGATGCCGCCATCAAGAGCATACTGGTACTCAATTTAGTGGCACAAGCCAATTTATTTCTGGATGCTGTGACTGTCCACGCGCAGAACCTTTTCTTATCCCCAAGCTCGCCCGACACCAGAGTCATGGGACGTTCCCCGGCCTGCCTAAACCAACTCAACCTGAACTATCTACAGCAAGTCACGTCGGATTTTAAGAAATTATTTCGGTTGATTACCGACGTTTTTGAGATGAAGAAAGCAAATGTCTGAGAGATATAAGCATTGTTGTTATGGTTATGCAGGCCTTGGGTATGCAAGCAACACAATCAATGACAACTCGGAACCACATAACGTAACACACTTAGACCATAATCCAATAAATTGGCAATCCAAGCATATATAATCCACATGAAATGCAAATACTGCTGAAGGATCAGTCGAAATCAGGCGAAAACCTCTTGCGCCAGTCCTCGCCTACTTTGCAAAAGTAGAGAGGCAAGCCCGCCAGTCCCAGCGCACAGAACCCCAACAGCGAATTTCCCCATCCAAGGCCCAGTTTATCGTACATTGGATTTCCAGCCAGTGGCACGAGACCCCCAGCTATACTGCGCAAGAGACTGCTTGCGGCTATAGCACTGGCGGCGTACTTGGGGTACGCATCAATCATATATAGCTGAATCGGGATCTGTGGAAGGGTTAGCGCAACTTTATCTTTCTTGTTAAGCATGAAGGCCATAATACAATACTTACAAAGGTCAGAAGAACTCCAAATCCAACGAAAGCGGTGGCGATAATGGGTACAGCGCTGAAAACTTGCTTCTCAGCTGTCCATCCATAGAAGAAGAAACCAATCGGGCTAGCAAGTGCGCCATAGATCAATGTTTCAAGTCGGTATCTGCATCCTCGTGAGACAGGAGTTAGAGAAGACTGACAATATAGCGATGATGAGGAAGTCATGATGAACTTACTCGGGCTTCGCTACGCCATATTTCCTCGTTAAGTATAAATAAGTCCGATCAAGGAGTATGCCGGTAACGCTTAGTCCGACCAGCATGCCTCCGGCTAGTCCTAGGTAGGTCAAGCCGAGATTCGCGTCACTATACTGATATTGGTCTTGAAAAACCCTTCCAAATGTTGAAAATAGAAGGTAGGTGAAACCATAGGAAACGGAAATGTACAGGGAGAGACCAGTAATAAGGGGGGACAGACACAACATTCTGATAGGGCGGATGATAGCCCGGCTGAGCAGAGTGGATGCTGCGTCAGGTTTTTGTCCTTTGGCATGCAATTCAGGGTTATCTGTCTGCTTTCGGAGTGTTCTGGCCTTCCGCTGGAGGAGAACGGGCTCGTATGTCTCGCGGCAGGTAATAGCGCAGAGTATGCCCAAGCATCCAACCTGGTATCAGAGCTGAGTAAATATCCGTAACAGGTCTAGCCCCATTGCATGAAAAAGGAATTGCTTACCATGACGAGCAACAACCAAAAAACCCACTGCCACCCAGCAGCGGCGGCTAAGTAGCTCCCAGCTACGGGCCCTATCACGGGGCCAAATAGTGTTGATACTGTGAACAGCGACATGGCAGCACCTCGCCGGTGTATCGGCACAATATCTCCAATTGTACCACCGGCATTGTTCATCGCACAAGAGGCAGCGCACCCTTGCAGGAATCGCAGAACCACCAACGCAGCCAGTGAAGGCGCCAACGCGCACCCCGCCGTGAATGCGCAAAAGGTCAGGTTGGAGATATTATAGACGACTTGGCGGCCTTGTAACTCTGACAATGGCGCAAGGAGAAGCGGGCCAAACGCGGTGCCCATAAGCTCGATCGTTATGATTAGGGTTCCTACGATGTCGTCTGGCGAAGAGCCGAATTCTCTTAGTAATTGTGGCACAGCGGGGGCTATGCATGAAGAGGTCAGGGATCTAAAGAATTATCAGCTTGGGACAACTTTGGATAAAGCATAGCCTATAGCAGAAACATACGTTGAGAAATTGAGGGCCATGATCACCCCAAAGATCCACCCGCGTTTCCAAGCAGGCCAGTTACGTGGGTTTTCCGGGTCTTTGGGTCCATCCCAGTCAACCTCATTGGGGCCAAGCTCAGTAGCGGCCGCCCTTTCGCTGTCCACGGCAGGCAGCTCTACGTCGACATCAGGTTGCTGGTTTCGACTGTTAGCCATCCGTTATAGGGAAGGGGTAAGTTGTTTACGTCGTGATGAGGGATCTCACTCGTTTCTCCTCCATGAGGTCGGCCATGATCACGAGCTTTGGAAGCCTTGGAGGTTAGGTAAATAAACAGCAATTATAAAGCCATTTAAGTGTTTTTTCCTCTATATGAACGTGCTTCACAGCTCGGGTTTGTCATCGTTGCCAGTCCGGAGACAAACCTTCCTATTTGGGAAATGTGTTTTCCGAAATCACGGGCTAATATTTCTCCTTTAAGATTAGACCCACTAGCAGCAACGTACTAACGGTATTGATTGGATGGAAAATAGCCTGCTCTTTTCAGGTCAAACAGAGTCCAGGACTTGAAAGGGTAGGGGCGCCAAGAAACGCACTTATTAGGAACGAGATGGATTGTCCGTATTTCTCGAGAGCTAGGTAGGCTGAGATGCTGAAAGCTATATCACTAGCCCAAGCTAGCCACACGCTGTTTGCTTCAGCCCGCATATAGCAATGTCCCTCAATTCGCTCTTCAACTATCTTTCCACTGGCGTTCACTGGTAGCACATCAGGAGTCCCGGCCCCTTCACCAACCCAGAATAGATGCTCAGGTACCTTGTGAGCAGCCAATCTTTTCCGGAGCCAAATCTTTGATATCTTTGGTGCTCATGTTGGTGCTGTCATTCTCGCTGTTGGCCACATTGCTTCTTGAACGACGTTGCACAAATGCCCCAACGATTTCACCCCAACGGGTATCTGAAATTCCGACCACCGCGGCCATTGTCATGTCAGAGTGTTGTTCAAGGACTGCTTCTATATCGCGCGGTGCAATATTTTCTCCACCTGCCCATTGGGGAAAGAAATGTTAGCACTGCCTAATCTGTCTCTGTAGTTAGCTGGAATTGAAAGAACTTACACTCTTAATTATGTCCTCGAGTTTGCCCACGACTTTGCAAGAATCTGAGCAACTCAAAGTGACAACATCGCCTGTACGTAGCCAACGCCGCCCTTCAGCATCTATGACTATCGCTTCCTCTGCCTTCATTGTATTGTTATAGTATCCCTTGAAGACAAGATACCCAGATACTAGCAGCTCTCCTCTTGTGTCTGGTGGGAGCGTTCTCAACTCTTCGTCCACGACTTTGGCGGAAGTGTGAGGCAACAAACAACCGACAGATGATCGGTCATGGAGGAGAGAGCTCTCGGATCGCATGGTCATAAAACTCACTGCCGATAGTTCCGTCATACCTTGTCATGATCAGCCCTGATTGTGTTTGCGCCTATAATAAAAGTAGGAGTACGCTACCAAAGGCATAAGGGAGTCCAGGAAGTCCCAAATCGGTATCAAGTCAACGTAGCATAGTTTCTGAGAGGCTAGAACCAGCTATTATGCCGGTTCGCAGCCGAAACTTGGGCACGATGTCTGCAGTCGTGAGTGAATGATGATCCAGCAATTCCTGGAACCTTGTAGGCACCGCATGAATCACGGTGCAGCCTTCTTCAAGTATGGCTCTGAGGCTAGCTTCTGCGTTAAAGACGTCGGAAGGGAGAACGATTGTGCTGCCGTGGGTGAAAGCTGCTAGGAGTCCGCATACCAAGCCAAAACAATGGAATAACGGGGGACAGCAGCATAGACTGTCCTCCGGCGTGAACCCGAGCCTTTCGCTTACAAGAAAGGCATTATTGATGTGATTTCTATGGACTTGCTCAGCTATCATGTCTGAGAGGGTCGTGGAGTGCTTCACCCGCCAAAAGACCAGTCTAGCTGTGCGGCGGCTTGTGGCGATAATCCATCAAAAATGATAGTACGAGCTGAACGGTGCGAAGACTAAGATAATTCGTCAATCCACTACGGCGTGATAGCGTCGGCGAATAGGTTTAATGAAGGACGTTATGGCCCAGGATGCTCTTGGAGCGAAACAAGATGTTCTGTGCTTTGAGATGGAAGCGGCGGGTTTGATAAATCACTTTCCCTTTCTGGCTATTCATGGCATATGCAGCTACTCCGCCTCGCATAGAACAAACAGTGGCAAGGTTATGGAGCGATGACGGCTATGGCATACGTCAGAGACCTGCTATGTCGCACTCCCCCAAACGGGAACGAAGCCGAAAAGATCAGCGAAGTACTATCTGGTTAGTCACTTATATGGTTGAATCGGGTTCACAAAAACCTGCTCCTCAAATTCTGCGCACATATCCTCCCATCGCAACGTTTCGCTAGCGTCAGTCCTGATCTGAAAGCCAGGGTCGCTCGTCCTCAAGTGTAACAGTTCCTGTCCCTGACTGGTCCACCACTGTAGGTGCCACCAGTTGTCCATTCTGGACTTGTCGCCGTTGTAATGCAGGATTGCAGGAATCGACCGTGAGTGGAAGTTAGAGAATAGCCGCATGTCACGCCAACCGGCGCCAACAGCGTGCTCCCACCGGCCCCCGATTGGCAATTGTGAGTGGAGCAAGTCCTCGGGAAACGGGAATGGGGTCTGGTAGATGTCCGCCGTCCCATGCTGGCGGTCCTTGACGTCCACGTCGGTCCCGTTGCTGTGCACGACCGACGACAGGTCGTCGAGCGCCTCGTTGAGCGCCTGGAACACGAGGCTAGCGGTGTCGACGCCTAGGTGGTAGTCAGTGTGCTGAATCTCCATATGTGGCCAGACAAGTTCGTCCTCGTTAAAGTGCTCGCCGAACCCGAACACCCATTCTCTGCTGCCACGCAGCCTCTGCCGTGACAGCTCCTGCCGACCATAGATGTTACTGAAGTAGTCCTGGTCGCCGCCCCAGGTGTCGTACGCCATCCAGAGCACATGGGCCCACTCGTACAGGGCGCGCAGGTCGTCGACCGGCCCCATGACCGTACCCGAATTCAGCCAGCGGGGGCGGTTTGTTGCCGTTGCCTGGTCTGTGGCGTTCCCGTACGCGTCTGGCCGGATAGTCGACTCAGGCACCGCCCAACAGGCTGGGTGGCGGTGGTCCAACGGCCAGCAGAACTTCTCCGCTCCCATAATAATAGTCTGCGCAAGCCTGTGCTTGACCACCTCTTCTGGCCCGTGCTGCTGGTTCAGCCGAGACACCGCCTGCTTGTTGACAGATGCATACCGTTGTAGCACAAGGCCCAGCGGCAGCTGAAACACGACATCATGTGCATCGACCATGATTACCAGATCTTTGTCTGCCTCCGGTGGCAGGGCCCGCAGATATTTCAGCACGCCCCAGTTCTTCCCGGTCGTCATGTCGTAGCCATTCATGGAGTCATCGTCCTCGTTCTGCCCCCAGTTAATAATCGTTGGCGGCGGGTAATCGTTAATAATAGAACTTGACAGCGTTCGACATATCCGACTATTGGCCCGATTTCCCGGAATGAGCAAATGGACATGTGGCTCGACTTGATTTGGCCTACGGTTGGCGTTATAGCCAATGTTCGTGACTAGTTGTACGTCCTGTACCAATAGGTAAAAACTCCATTAGCGACAAAAAAGAACCTATCTCAGGGTTATAGAAGTCGTAGGTGGATGGGTGGATGAAGAGTGTATGCAACGGGGGCTTTACGTTATACCTTTATATAGAGCCGTGTTAGCCCGATAATACTAGCCAGCACGAAGAGCAAAATCACGGGAAGAGCCAACCGGGGTGTCCGAGTCCAAGAAGCCATGCTTGCCCAAGAGATAAATGAGCAATGTTAACGCAATGGAAGATACAAGCAATAAATACGTTTTCTACTCCGTACTAAACCTACCCATATAGCCATCCCCCGTTTCTACTTCCGTTATTACTAATAACCCTTATATCTATATTTCACACTGTTTATATGTGTACTCCCTGGCTGCATTATTTGTTAGGTACTCCGTAGAATAGATTATTAAGTAGCCTGCATAATGCATGATCCGTCCCACACTGCCGTCTCCACCTGTCATACGACTAGTAGTGGGACCGTCCAAGCATTTACAGGGGCGTGTGCTCCGTATAATCGACAATTAGTTAATATATAGCTAAGTACCTACCTAAAACGCTATAATACCTTGAAATAACGCAAATCTCATGCGTACCGAGCTACTCGTACTAAAGCATGAATCCTTGGCACCAATTCACTTGGCTCGATGCTTTAATTTTTGTGCCAGACTCCAGAAAGTCAAAATCTTATTGGCATAGAGTTTAAGATTCACGAGCATAATGTCCCCACCTATGTGCAGCGTAGTCATGGAGGTCATGGAGTAGATTAGACTTTAATCGCCCCTAAAGCTCATAACCGGTCTGACAGAATCTACCCTTAAAGACATGAAATGACTAGTAGGTAATGCCGCCTTGACTCAAAATATTACTACGTCGTATGACGTTAAAGTTCATGGTTCGGATAGACCGAGATGCCTACGTTATTAGGACGGTTCGGGATGTGGTCTAGGCTGCCTTACGGGAACTTCCCTTGAAGACAGTCTGTAAGACAGCCTAAGACACAATCCGAATCTCGATATAAATACTTTACTGATTTGTCGAGGCGGAGAGCCGGACCCAGGCTCCGGGCTCCGGGCTCCGCTCCGGCCCGGGCACGGGGCTAGAAATGTGACCTCTTCGGGCAGGGTTTTCTCCTACACACACACACACATACACACACGCACATTCATTATTCATCATTAGGCATCAGCCTTTTCCTTCTTCTTAGGAAGTTTCTATTCAATCCCTCTTTTTGCCTTATTTGTCTTGCCCTCTAGTGGCCAGGGGTGCGCTCGTTCAGCCTCAACAAATCATATAAGCGTTACTCAATGATAGGGTGCGGGCCCCGTACGATTTTATGTAAGCACCGGCGGCCACTACTGAAGAGAATAACTAAGCCACTGTAACTACATTATAATATACGTGCTGTTGCTAGTGCACTTGTTGGCGCACTTGCTGCTTGCTGTTCTGCTGGACCTGCGGCGCCGGCGGCCACCACCAAATGCACGAATCTCGCCAAGGGCAGCGAGGGCAGCAAGTCACGGTAGCAAGGGCATTAGCGCCAGCAGCGCCAATAGAGCCAACAGGTCGGGGCAGCAGAGCCAGCAAGTCACGGCAACAAGGCTAGCAAGGCCAGTAGCAATAGCAGCGCCTGTAGAGCGAGCAGATCAGGATAGCAAGGCCAGTAAGTCCAGCGAGGCAAGCAAGGTCCAGGTCAGCACGGCTGGATGCACTAGCACTAGCAATAGCACGTACCTACCTAATAAGTTGTAGTGTATTTATAGTGGCTTAGTTATTAGCTTTAGTAGTGGCCGCCGGTGCTTACATAAAGTCGCACGGGGCCCCGTAAAGATTAAATGTACGAAGTAGCCTACGGGGCCCCGTATACCTATGGGCTCCCTAAATGATAACCTCTTTGTCTTCTATTAATAAGTAGAATAAAAGGCTTAAATGTGACGAATTAGTATAACCCTTTAGTCTCGGCTATAGTTGAGATTCTCACACCTATCCTAAGAGATCGTAAGCGAGTTACTATAAGAACTCAAATATCTCCTAAAAGTCTAGTACCATAGAGAATAGTTAACGATATTTTCTTTAGCTTGATCGGAGGAGATATTCCGAGTTGGAAAACAAAACAATAAGTGTTATACGGAGTAAGATTATACCTATCCGACCACGAACGTTCTCTAGGGCCAATCTTAATATATATATATGTACTCCGTATTACCACCGTCTTATAATAGGAGTCTTAGTTATTACCAGCTTACTGTCTATATCATTATCCGACTCTGATTTTAGTCCGAGTTTGGAGCCGGACTCAGATCCTACTCGTAGATCGGCCTATAGTCAGTCGTCGGGTTCGACTACCACTATGGGGTTAGACGTAAGCGGCCACTAGCTAAGGCCGGCAAACTATTATTTAGGAAACCAATGCCTCAAAATGTCTATACTATGATTTACTCTAGCTACTAGGGCGAGGAGAAGCAGAAGAAATACTAAGACTAAGGGGTTAGAGGACAGACCCTCTCCCTTGGCTGTCGAATTGTGGACGAATTGTAGACGAATTGCGGACGGTTCTTTAGGAGAAGGCTGCGCCCATGGGGAGCTTAGAGTTTTTCCAGCCCGTCGACTTCGCTGACTCAGGCAAACGCACTCTCACAATCCTGGCGCGTTCATGTCTGAGCTCAGCTGCTTTTGGTCTGTAGCCACGGGCGATCATGGTTGTGTCAACAATTCAATCGGGCCTGGCGACATGCACTGTCACGTGAAAGCTCTCTTCCGACCGCCAAAACCCGCCCGCCCTACTCCCCTCCTCGGCCCCCCTGGAGACAAGCACCACCCACCGCCATGACAGCTCCCACGACGACTTTCCCGCTCCTCAACCGCGACCCCATCACCTTCACCTCGGCCGCGCGTCACGAAGACCACATCATCAACCGCATCGCCTGGTACCCCGCCACGCAGGCGCTCTACGACTACCTGTGGGCGCCCCCCCAGCGACGCGCCATCGCCTCGCTAACGGCCCTGCACCTCGGCCTCGAGCAGCAGCATGCGCGCTGCGTCGTGCAGAAGCCCGCCACCTGGATCCGCGGCAGCTTCAACATCTGCATCCCAGTCCACGTTCACGATGAGGCCGGACGTCCCACGCGCAAGCTGCTGGTGCGCTGCCCCATGGGCCACAAGCTGGCCGAGGACCGCTACCCCGGCACCGTCGACGAGAAGCTCAGCACTGAGGCTTCGACCTACATCTGGATGCAGCAGCACTGCCCCGAGATCGCCATTCCGGACCTGCTCGGCTTTGGATTCACCGACGGCCGCCACGTACGTATGCTCTATGTATGAACCGGTGCATCGGCAGGCACATACTCACGCTTCAGACCCTTAACAGTTCTCCCAAGTATGCCGCCGGCCCTTCTACGCCCGCTGGGCGAGGGCTCTCTGGCAGAGGATCCGTGCCCTTGTCCGGCTTCCGCTTCTGTCGCAGTACACTCGTGTCCCGTCGAACCACTTCCTGCGCACCGGCTACGTGATTCTCGACTACATCCAACCAGACGTCGGCGAGATGCTATCCATAACCTGGAGGGCACACTCTCGCGATGCCGTGCGGCGGGAGATCCTCTTTCGCGGCCTGTCGCGCCTCATTCTCTCCGTCTCGCGCATCGCCCTTCCCGCCATTGGCGCTTGGAAGTTTCACGATGACGGGTCCATTTCGCTATCTAACCGCCCCCTGACCTGCGGCGTCGTCATTCATGAGAACGCTGGCGCTCCCCGGATATTGCAGCAGAATGAGCCATACTCGTGTGTCGAGCCGTATGTATCCGACTTGTTGACCTTTCACGACGGCCGTTTTCTCGCCCAGCCCAACGCCGCCAACAACGAGGAGGACTGCCGGCACCAGATGGCCGTGCAGGCCCTCTTAAGAATGCTCTCTCACCACTACCTCGAGAGGGAGAGGCGCCATGGCCCCTTCTTCATGCAGTTCTCTGACCTCCATCAGAGTAATATTCTCGTCGACGCCCAATGGAACATCACAGCTATCATCGATCTAGAGTGGGTCTGCTCTCGTCCTGCTGAGATGATAGATGTGCCGTACTGGATCACCGGCCTAAGCATCGACGAGGTCGCAGACGATGACCATTATCAGGACTACCTCAGCGCCCGGGAGGAATTCATGGCGCTTTTCGAAGACGAGGAGAAGAAGATGGCGCACCGACTGCCTAACGGCTTCGTCTCCACTATCCTTCGGGACGCGTGGGAGCGCAAGGCGACCTGGTTCTTCCACTGTCTGGACTCTGTCAACGCCATGTACGCACTCTTCGACGAGCAACTGCGGCCGCAGTTTATATCTTTTTACCTAAAGACTAACATGGAGTTGCTGCTGTCAAGATTCTGGTGCAAACAGGCAGCGGCGGTCGTCGAGATGAAGGTGCAGGAGAGGGAGCAGTACACTGCAAAGCTCAGAGAAATGTTTGGAAGGGAGGAGTTAGCCGAAACGCAAATCTAATGTACT
This sequence comes from Tolypocladium inflatum, assembly GCA_003945565.1. Classification (NCBI taxonomy): domain Eukaryota; kingdom Fungi; phylum Ascomycota; class Sordariomycetes; order Hypocreales; family Ophiocordycipitaceae; genus Tolypocladium; species Tolypocladium inflatum. Next base: position 52,310 of record QEPE01000001.1, read on the forward strand.
ATTAATACGTTGATGTCTACAGTTATACAAGAGGCTTGCAAAGAGCCCTGCATCTTACTGCTTGCAGACAACAAGTCCCCTGAATTCGTCTTCATGCTTTCCAACACCCTTTTCGACGTCATCTTATTCTAGGTCATGCTCCTCAAAGTCGCTCTCTTCAGCGCCACCCTTATTGGCATCGTCCCTTCCGGCGTCTTTCTCTTCGCCGGCAGCCTTTCTCGCCTTTCTTCGGTCCCTATCCCGCTTCACATTATCGCCCGAACTCAGAGCAAGTGCCAGATTCCGCAATTTCGATGCCGTGTCGTCGACAGCGGCGTCTTCAGCGTCGTCGTCCGTGGCCTTGGCCTTGGCCCACTCGTTTGCCGTTTCGCCCGACAACGTGGTGAGAGCGACAGTCGTCGCTTTGCCCACCACGGCCACCGAGGCCACATCCTCCACGCCGCTATAGTTAGTGGACGAGCGGGCATCGCCGTCGCGCGGGCTCGCCGTGTGATCGTCAGCCTCTGTAGGCTCGCCCGTCGAGTGGCTCCATCGGCTGGGCCCGTGGTCGTTGCCGGACATGACAGTCGCCGAGCCGTGTGATGCGGAGGGGATATTTCAGGAGCTTATGGATGATTTGTGCTCTTCTTGTCTTGCTTCTTTTAAATGGATTGAAGCTGTGAAAGACTCGAGTTGGCGGAACCCCGCTCGCTTTGACATTGTCTGCCGCCTGCGGACCAATAAGTGAAGACATAGGGGTTGCAGCAGGACCCCATTATCATGCTGCTGGCGAATTAAAGACGTAGATGGTCGTTGTCTGCCACCGCACGCAATGGGACGGCTAGAGAGTGAGAATAAATGGCGATGGACAGCAAGACATGGCGACGGACAGCGACGGACAGCGACGGACAGCGATATACGGCAACGAATGGCGACGTATAGCGGTATTTAGAATTTTATATAGATTGGCGGCGTTTTGGTGCCTGTGTATTTATGTTTAATAACTGGCTATAGTCCTTTTGGCACACATATAGTATTCCCGCTTACGGACCTGAACGAACCTATATGCGTCTTACTCCTAGTCTCGTCCCTTATTTAGGGGACCGTTAAGTAAGCTCTTCTAATAGCTTCTTGTGGGTTTCTTCTATTAGATCCTCTGAGGCTATCCGGCTACGGATATCCTCTATCCGTAGCTACCTGATGAATTTATGATGCCGGACCTTTAGAAAGGCCTTAGGTATCCCGCCAGGCTCGTTGGAATAGCTGGTCTGCCGGGTCTTCCGGGTCTTCCTAATCTGTTCCAGGTTCTAGGGGTCTGCCGGGTCTTCCGGCTCTTTCCCCACCTCCTTAGGATAGTTTATTAAGAGAGAACGAACATACTAAAGGCCGAGTATAACGGATGTCGTATAAGTCGCAGAGGCTATACCCGCTTAAGTAGGTCTTTTATACTATATGAGTCAAGGCAAAAGACGACGAGAGGTCTCGATAGCTATCTTTAAGAATTAAGAGGCAGAACTAGGCCGTGGGCTTGGGGGTCTAAGACATATCTTCTCCATGCATTTAAACCGGATCGGTGGGGGTATGCCGTCGAGGGTTTTGACGGCATCACACCACGCTATATGCTAGAGAGACGCCGCTATGGTGGGCCGCCAACAACTGGGATATGGCCGTCGTCAAGCTATTACTCGACAAGTCGGCTGGTATTGACTCAATAGATGAAAGCGGTCGGACACCGTTATTATACGCAGCCGCGAATTGGTACGAAGTCATCGTTCGTCCGGCTGGCGAAGGGCGTCAAAAGCCGACTCAAAAGGTACGAACAGATACGAAGTCTGTCAAACGTGGTGTAGATGCATCCGAGAATGGGCAAGAGGTCGCTACCCCAATATTACTCGTTAGAAGAGTGCGAAGAAAAGCAAGTTTAGACCATTGATGGTGGGAACGGGACCGTTGTCCAGCTGCTGCTCGAAAAGGATTACCGCCGACCCGAAGGAACTATTAGGCCGGACGCCTATTAGGCCGTACACCGCTTATGGGGTCAAGCTAATCTTGCTGACGTAGTCTGCAGCTAAGTTAAAATCGTCGAGGCCGCTCACGAAAGGGGCTTAGGGTTAAAGTTACCTCGATCGCTGACTGCGAAGGGTCCTCAACCCTTGCACGATCTCATATCGTTGCGTATGTAAGTCGGAAACGATGCTGCCACCCGAATTTCTCTTGCTTCATATTCCTCTACAACTACCATGGCCACCTTCGTTGCTCGAGGTGGTCTTGAGAGAACCATGACCGGTTCTCGCTCTCCCCGGTGCGTTCCGAGAGGTGAATAAACTCGAGTAAGTCCCTTTACACTTATAGTTTATACTCAATATTAGGTGGCGTAATAATATTAGAGGGCTTAATGCTATGAAGATATCGGTTAATCTCCGCTATGGATGAATGAATGGATAGATAGATAGATAGATAAATAGATGAATTTGTAGATCGATGCCGTAGTGGCTCGTTATCATAACTACAATTAAGTGAAATCTGCATAAACCGCCTTTTCAAACGCGCTCGTCAACTCCTCGAACCTGGCGTCGGCCTGCGAGATGACCTGCGTAAACGTCGTCGCCGCCACGCCCTTGGCCCGGTCAATCCACCAGAACAGGTTCGGACGGCCTGCCCATTGTAGCGTGCCCATTGATCGCTTGCCGGGGATGGCGTCCATGTACAGTGGGCCGCCCAGAGCGATCTCGATGCGGCCGGCGCCCATATCGACGGTGGAGCGGAGGGACGCGCGGAGTGGGCCCGTCAGCAGCTCCTGAAGGTCACTCGAGCCGACTGTCTGCGGCTTGAAGATCTCGTCGATGCTGGCCTTGGAGAGAATGGGTCCGCCGTCCGCAAGCACCATGCTGAGGAACTTGGTCCAGTCGTGCGGTGTCGACCACAGGCCGTGACCGCCGCAGTCGTGACGGGCTGGAATGCGCGAGAGCCAGGCGCCGCGCTCCAGACCGTGGTCATCGGTGCGCTCGTACATGGCTACAAGGCGTTCCATCATGCCTGGGTGGAGCTCAGGATGGAAGGTGGTCGAGGTCATGCCCAGCGGCTCCCAGATGTTGGCTCGCATGAACTCCTCGAGCGTGGTACTGTTGACCCGCGCGATAGCCTCGCCAGCCCAGTCGGTGCCAGAGCCATACATCCAACCTTCTCCGGGCTCGAAGAGGAGAGGGTAGGTCTTCATGACTTCCTGTGAGGGGTGTTAGATATAGATAAATATAGAGTCTAACAAGGAATGGCTTACAAAGTCACTGTCAAAGACGCTGTTCGTCTTGCCATTCTGTCTCGCCCATCTCGCCAGCGGAGGACTTGAATGATAGCCACAGCCGCTCTGATGGCTCATCAGCAATCGAAGCGTGATGGTCTTGGTCCGCGGTTTCGTCTGACATCGACCCTCAGAATCGACGCCGTCGAGGACTGGGAGAGAGCACAGGTCCGGAAGGATGGGGGCAACGTCGTCATCGAGGAAGATTTGCCCGCGCTCGACACATATCATTACGGCGACGGTGGTCATGAGCTTGGAGAGAGAAGCCATCCCGTAGACCGCGTCAAAGTTAATTTTGGTGCTGGACTCCTGTGACAGCGTGCCCTCGGAAAGCTGGTAGAGCTGCTCGCCTGTCAATGTGGTCAGTGTGTATGTCCGCCTTCTCTCTAGATGGAATTTCTTATATATACCCTTGCTGTTGACGACAGAGCACGCATAAGAGTGCATGACTGGTTTTGGATCGGCAATAGCTCTCTTAACTGCCTGGGAAAACTTCTCCATCTGAGATCCAGTCGAGATGCCATTACCGCCATCAAAACCGTTCACACCGTTGGTCTCATGAACCCCGTTGGGCTTCTCGTGGGGCGTCCCGTTCGCGGCAGCTGCAGGCGCCGCTGTTTCTGCCGCTGTGGCCTTCGTCTTCATTAGGGTATCGAAGATGGTCCCCGCTAGATTCTTGGGCGTGCACGAGGGAGCGAGCAGTTGCAGGAACGACATACCCACGCCGAACTTTTGGCTCAACCAGTGGATCAGTTCGCTGCCGGACATACTGTCAAGTCCAAAGTGCGAGAAGGGGCGGCTGATGTCGATTTCCTCGACGGGGATGAACATCAGCTTGGCCAGCCGCTGCGCGACGGCCTCCGCCAGCACGATAACAGCCTTATCACGGTCGTCGGGAATGTCGGATATGAGCAGGTCATCGCCGCTGGCATCAGCACCTGTGCCGCCGTTGCTGCCGGCGGCCTTGCGCGACTCGAGCGTCGTGACCAGCAGCGCTGAGCGTCGGTCCTGCTCAATGCGCGTGACCTGCACCATGCTGAGGTCGTGCTTAGAATACTCGACGCCCGTGAGGATATGGCCCTGTGTGAGGCCATCAAAATGCTTCGACTCGTGCTGCGGGTGCGTGAAGCGCTCGAAGTGCCGGATGAACTCTGACTCTTCTGCTTCAATGAGGCCCGATCGCAGCAGGTTCTCGGCGTACTCGGGCTTGCGGTTTAGCGTACCCACGCCTTTGATTGGCCCCAGCGAGATTGTGGCCGCTGGCAGGCCCATGCGGATGCGCTGCCGCGCCAGGTTGTCCAGCACGGCGTTGGATGCTGCGTAGTTGGACTGCGAGATATGGCCCACATACGTGACCGTCGAGCTGGTCATAAAGAAGAAGTCCAGATTTGCGTTGGCGTTGATGGTGGCGTTATGGAGGTTGAGGGCGCCGTGCACCTTGGGACGGACGGCAGTGTTGAATTGCCCCAGCGTCATGGAGTCGAAGAAGGCGTCCTTGGTGATGGTGGTAATGTTAGAGAATATCAACTCGAAGATGCAAAATCCAACTGTGGACGCAAACTCACCTGTAACACCATCGCCGCATGCACAACTCCCTTCAGTGGTCCCATTGTGATGGCCTGAGCCACGGCTCGCTCGACGTCCTCCATCTTGGAGACATCGCCCTGGATCGTTACTACATTCACGCCCTTGCTCCGGGCTCGCTTACAGAACGAGGCAATTTCTGACCTACTCTCGCTTGATCTACCAAGGAAGACAAGGTTCTTGGCTCCTCGCTCAATCATGGAGTCAGCCATGCTGTGGCCCAGCCCACCGTGGCATCCCGCCAGCACATAGCTGTTGCTGCCGTTAATGCCGCGAGGTTTGAGAGCACCCTTTAGCGCGACCTTGTTGGAGTTTGGACCGTAAGTAAGTATAACCTTGCCGATGTGCTGTCCTTGACCGAAATATCGAAGGGCCTTCTCCGTCTCGGTGATGTGGAACATGCTGTCCAGCCTGATGGGCTTAATCTTGCCCTCTCGGAGGAGCTTCATCGCGTCTGATAAGAGCCTATCCCCACGTGTTAGTAACCCCGGTGCATCACACTCGGGGTACCCTCGGGCCTTACCGTGCTGCAATTTTCGGCTTCTCCTCCAACACAAAGTTGAGGTCAAAGGAGAAGAAGCTGATGCTCCGGTCAAAGACGTGCAACCCCATATTCCCCTTGTCCAGGACGTTTCCGCGCCCGACATCAACGAGCCTCCCACAGGGCGCTAGACAGTTCAAGCTCTCGTGGAATCCAGGACCCGAGATGGTTGACAGGACGACATCGACGCCGCGGCCTCTCGTTTGCTTCAGTAAGCCATCTTTAAACTGCAGCGTTCGGGACCAGAAGATGTGATCTGCTGGTATGGCGCACTCAGATATGAGATAGTCCTTCTTCCGCTGCGTTCCTACCGTTGCAAAGATCTCGGCTCCCACGTACTTGGCATACTGAATGGCCGCCAGCCCCAAACCGCCCGTAGCCGCCTGGATCAGCACCGTTTCGTTGGCTTCTAGGTGCGCCAGGTAGTCCAGTGCATATAGTGCAGTTCCATGGGCGATGCCTACGGTGGCCATCTCCAACAGATCGGCATCGTTATCGAGCTTCAGGCACTTCTGCGCCGGGCTGCGTAGGAACGTGTCGTAGTATCCGCGTTCCAGGCAGATGACCTTGTCGCCAGGCTGGAGGTGAGTGACGTTGTCTCCTACTCGAGAGACGATACCAGTGCTCTCGTTGCTGGACTTCACACTTTCAAAGTTGCCCATTGCAATAACATAGTCCTGTGGTGTTTAAATCAATAAGTTTTGGCCTTTCATCGTGCGATGGAGATCCCACGAACGAACCTTCATATTCAGTCCTACCGCCTTCACCTCTATCTCAACCTCATCAGCGTCAAGTGCAATGTCACAGGTCGGCCTCTCTCGGAAATATATCGAGTCCAAAAGACCTGGAGTCTCAAACGCCAACTGGACGTTGCCCGAAGTAGGGAAATTCTGCTCGGTTCTCCCTTCTCCGGTGTCGAGAGTAAACTCCTCGTTCAGCTCCGTATCGGGCACGACACGACTGATATAGATGATGCCGTTCTTGAGCATGAAGTCCGTCTCACACGTGGCTCGGGATGTAGCCGTGGCAACCGTGGTCCATACTTCGGCAAGGTACTTCGCAATAGTGCGTGTCTTGGTGGTGCTGGTATCGTCGATATCGAGAGTGGCAAATTTAAGGTTGCGGGTCGAGTTCTCGTTCATGAGCACGGTGTTAATGCCATGGGCCATTGCCAGGGCTGGGTTCTTGCCCACCAGCAAATCTCCTCCAGTCACCCACAGGATGCTTGACGCTGATGACACGAGTTTCTTCAAGCCTTCGAACTGCTCCGGCCGCATATTCATGAGCACAGTGGTTTGTATCTCTTCGAGCACAATGTACGTGACACTTCTGTTGTTGATGAGCTCAATTGGAGGCATTGACTCAAGAGAGCAGTGCATGATGGCATTTTTGGTAAGTTTTCCTTGTCCCGTAACCTCCTCGTTAATGGCTTGTGCCAGCTCGTCTTGGGCTTGTGCATGGACCTATGAAGGGTTATGTCAGAGACACATGGTCTATATACGGAATACTGAAGCGGTCATAGAAAGATACTTACAATAGCAACTAATTCAATGCCCTCTGCGACAGTGCTGTTCAAGGATTCTCCGACGGTGCTGGCGACCATAACGCTCTCCAGGGCCAATGGCTCAGGAAAGTCAGTCAAAACCATATCCAGGCCTGTGAATCCAGAGATCTTAAGCTGCTGTTCCCATGATGGGAGGGTCCGGAAGGGCCCCAACGACCGATCAGCATCGACATCGTCGAGACACTCCCAAAAGCTGGGCAGTGTGCCAAAGGCAAACTGTACGGGGGCGAGACTGCCAGTTTTCGTGATTTCCAGCATCACGAGCTTGCCTCCCGGCTTGAGCAGGCGGCTGCAGTTCCGCAGCAGTTGGTCGGTATTGCCCGGAGCATGCATCACATTGGACGCCAGGATGAGGTCGTACTCGCCAACATCCAAGCCCTGCGCGGCGGCATCGACCGACAAGTCGAACGTCTTGTAAATCATGGGCGGGTACGCGCTGAAGAGTTCCTCTGCCTTCTCGAAGAAGGCCGGTGAGATGTCGGTGAAGGTGTAGTCACGATAGCGCTTGGCGTGATGGCCAGGCATGTCGCGGTCGTAGACATTGAGCACGTCCAGCGCAATGCTGGTGCAGCTACCCGTGCCGGCGCCAACCTCCAATACACGCATCGTGGGATTCTTATGCGCCAGGATATCCACCACCGACGCCAGGTTCTTGCGTGCCGCATCGTGAATCGACCCGTCCGCGTACACGCGCGCCAGGATCTCCGCCTTAACTGCCAGATCGATGCCCGCCACCGTGCCATTGAGGATCCCAATCATGTTCTTGTAAACGATGGCGTTGAACTCTAGCTGTGGAAAGTCCTCCGGCAGCTCAGAGAGAAGCTGCGCGATCCGGCACCCCCGCTGCTTGGTATCGAGGCTCGTGGCGTCCCGCTCGCACAGGATCATGCGTCCCGCTGCCGCTTCAGCCTTCACGTGGCACATCCAGTTGTAGTATCCGCGAATCCACTTCAGTGATGGTTCCGTGGGAAGCTCATCCTTGCCTACCATCTCCAACGCGCTGCAGATGTACAGGACTGTCACCGTCTCCAGTCGCGTGCGAATATTGTACACCTCGTCCAGATACGCCGCTCCAGACGGTGCGAGGAAATTGCTGTGATACAGGCTATGTGCCCCATCTGTGTCCAGGAAGGCCACGTCCGGCTTCCACTGCAGGCGGTAGTATGGCTCGCGTGCGGCCTCTTTGTTCATCTTCTCTTGGCTCCCTTGGTTCTCGAACTGTCGCCATTTCACATTCCGCGCTGCAATTATCTCAAAGCCGCTCTCCGTAGTCAGCGTTGAGTGGGATCCGCCGCTGCGGGCACCCTCGGTCCATGCAACACTGTCGATGATGCCCGTTTGATTCTTCGCCCAGGACGACGGGCTGATTGACATCTCCTCGATAAAGACGGGGATCTGAGTGGCCGCCTCTTTGTCCGCGCGGCTGCTGTACACGGAAGCTACACGCCCTTGAAGTACGGCATCGATGGTCAGAGGGTGGATTGCATACCGAGACTCGAATGGTGTGGTCTTCTCAGCTGTCTTGAGAATAGGGGCTCTCGCGCGAGCACGCGACGCATGGGGGAGGACCTCAATCTCGTCAATAACGCGAAACAGGGGACCAAAGTCGAAGCCACGGTACTTCAGTCTCTCATACCAGGCATCCTTGCCGAAGGTCTGTTCAAAGACAGGTTCTTCGGTCTCGTTGTTGAAGGGGACCTTCTGTGTTTTCTCCCCCTGGACTAGCTCAAACGAGACAATACCCTGGGCGTGCTCGATCCATCGTTCGTCCGCCACGGAGCAGATCTTGAACTCAAATCTGTTGGATGCCGCCGATGCGTCTGTGGGCCGTAGGTTTATCATGATATCTGCGGTGCCGCTGGTAGGAAGAACCAGCGCTGCCTTTATCGTGACGGTGTGAAGATGGAACTTGGCATCCTCAAAGTCGAATGGTGGGCCACCTAGCGTGGTATCTTCAGCAAACTGGGCTGCCGCTTCGACAGCCATGGCAAGGTATGCTGCGCCAGGTACGATGATGGCACTTCCAATCTACGATTAGGGTCACAGACATTAGCTCACAATAGGCTTCTTCTTTGGAACTGCTGGCTGAGATCAGGCTTGATGGCGTACATACCACGTGATCTTTGATCCACGGTACATCTTCCAAACGAAGATAATTCCTCCAGATGGGCTCCATGCGATTCCCTCCTGGAAGTCGACTCCCAATCAGATCGTGCCTTGGATGAGAGGCGAACTTGTAGTCCTGAGTAGCGCGGTTGACAATCAATGGTTGTGGAGTCTCGTGGTTCCACGGGTACATGGGGAGATCAATGATGACCTTGGATGGACGGTAGGCGGTGTGGCCGTTGACATGAAGTAGATTGAGTGGATAGCCCTTGATGAACAGGCTTGTTGCAAGCCGCATCATATCGCCTTCGGCGTCGTTCCCGCGTTCTAGGGTCTGCTCATACGTCACCTTGGGATCAGTTCCCAGACTCGCATTCCATATATCTTTAACTTCGGGCGATGCGATTATTTGTTTGATGGGACCCTTGAGGGCACTGTGAGGCTGTATAGAGAACTCAAGTGTTAGCCGGAGAGTATATATTGTTGGAATGTGAAGCTGGAAGACGAGACAGTAGGAAAGAAATTGAAAGGAACGAAGAGCCATACCCCTATCTCAATGAGGCAGTCCAAGTGACGTTCCTCTATCCCGAACTTGAGACCCAGCAGGTGCTTCATGGCGGGATCAAAAAGAACAGGGCTCTCCAAGTTCTTTTGCCAGTAGCTTCCATCAATATCACCCGGCTGAAGACGCGCCAGAGTCACTGATGAGACCATGACGGGCTTCGACTCCTCATGGTCTCCATTTTTAAGAGCCATGACACCGCTACTAGAGCGAGCTGTGGCTTCGAGGATGGCCTTGCTGTACCCCGACCCAACCTCTTTCATGCTGGAAGAATGATAAGCCTTCCCGCCCGTTGCCAACTTCTTGCACAAGATCGAACGTTGCTTCAACAGTTTGTAAATAGCATCGATAGGCTCGGGCTTGCCACTCAAGGTGATGCTCTCGGGCGAGTTGACGCACGCGACAACGGCATCAGCTGACGAGATACCATTATCGTTGAGAAGCTTCTCAGCCTCGCGGGCGCCAAGGGCTACCGCCATCATTGTTCCCGGTGCTTGCGTAAGCGTCGCGTGTACGCCTCTCAGGTAGGCGGCTATTATGGCGTCTTCGGCAGTTATTAGTTTCGCCGCATAGGCGGCGGCAAGTTCACCGGACGAGTGGCCAATGGTAGCTTCAGGCTTGACTCCCCACTCCCGTAGCAGATCGATAATGGCAATTTGAATGGCGGTGCAGATAGGCTGAGAGAAGGAAACTTCGCCGATCTTGCTAGTCTCGGCAGGCGCTAGCAGGATTTCTATAAAAGACGTTAGAGGATCAGTACACATTGACCTAACAATCATCAGCAGAGGAGTTGGGAGCTTGCATACCTTCAAGAGTCCATGATGGTCGCTGTTTCAAGTGCGTCAGTGCTAAGTTCAGCTTCTTGAAGGTTCGTTGCACTGATGGGTAGCGGTCCAACAGCTGGCGGCCCATCCCCGCCCACTGAGCACCTTGCCCGGTGAAGATAAAGGCCACAATCGGGACGCTGTTATTGGTACGACCAGTTATTGGCTCCCGAATCATCAGCTTGTTTTCGCTGCTGACATCCACTGGGATCATGGCACGGTGAGAGAACCGTGATCGTCGCGCGATCATGGTATACAAGAGCTCGTGGAAGTCGTGGGTCTGATGGTCTACTACCAGCATCAAGTTCTCCAAGCTTTTGCGCATGGAGTACTCATCATGTCCTGTCACTGGCAGCAGGAACCTCTTCTGGAGAATCGTGCTATACGGGTCGACTTCCGGAAGTTTGTTAGACGGGTTGGCCATACCTATGCTCTTGAAATACTCATCAACACCGTCAATGACGACATGTCCATTGGCTCCGCCATATCCGGACGAGTTGACCGACGCACGCTTTGCTTTTCCTTCTGGCCAGGGCGTGTTCTTGGTAACGACGGCCAGAGCGCCTCCTTTGAGATCCACTATGATGGCGTCAGATTAGGTATCAACGAAAGCCACGTGGATAGAAACACTCACAAGCGGGATTCAGTTTCTTTATGCCAATAGTGCCAGGAATAATCCCATTCTCCATCGACAACACCACCTTCATAATGCTCGTGATTGCCGAACACGCCTCACCGTGGCCAACCTGTGGCTTAGTCGACCCGATGTATAGCGGGTCGTGCCACTCACGATGGCTTCCAAACACATTTCCAATGGCCGTTGTCTCAATCGGATCTCCCGCGGGGGTTCCGGTCCCGTGGCATTCTACGTAGCCGACTGAATTATAGTCGAGGGGCCCTGAATGCTCATATGCCTTTCGGATAGACAGCTCTTGGGCAAGAGCGCTAGGGAGCGTAATGCCGTTGTTTTTGCCGTTACTGTATGTCGTGAGTGTTTTAGTATATATCAAAAAGCAAGGGAGGATAAAACCATGTAGGGCCAGGTCCGTAGCTTACGCAGTCAACGATGATCCTCGGATGACTCCCCGAATAGGATCACCGTCCTTAATTGCATCTGACATGCGCTTCAAAAATACAACGTTGATGGCTTCTCCTCGGGAGTAACCGTCTGCGGATGCGTCAAATGCGTGGCACTGCGCGGTCGGAGAAAGGGCGCCAATCTGTCCAATGGCGAAGTGATACTCAAGCGTGAGAATCAGGTTGACGCCGCCGACAAAAGCCGCGGGGATTTCACCGTTGCGGAGCGCTTGCACCGCAAAATGAAGTGCGTACAGCGTCGAGGAGCACGCCGTGTCCAAGGTAACACTGGATGAGACGTGGTCAGCATGAACAGTCCATCCGTGCCATGACTTCGTTTACATGGAGAGAGTAAAGGGCCATGATACAGACAACTACAGTAAGGTAAGCAATGGGAGGAGACAAACCTTGGACCATGAAGGTTATACATATAACTCACGCGGTTGCTCACCGTCGTTCTGCCCATTCCCAGAACGGCCATGCCCTCAATTCGCTCGGGCTCCTTGAACGCCAGGGTCTCATAGTCGCTAGCAAAGTTGCCCACATAGACACCAGTCATAGTGCCTGCAACATCTTCGAGCGTGACGCCTCCGGATTCTAGGCATTCAAAGCAGCACTCGAGCAGCTGACGCTGCTGGGGATCAAGGCACAGAATATCCGAGGCAGTCATGCCGAAGAATCCGCCGTCAAAGTCCTCAAGGTTGTTGGAGATACAGTAGCCCTCTGTATACCGCATATTTCCCGGCCGCCCCTTTTGTGGGTTGTAAAAGGCAGCAGCATTGAAACGGTTGCTTGGGAAGGGGCCGCGTGCGGGTTCCTGGCTCATCAAGAGATCCCAGAAAGATTTGGGGGATTGGACATCGCCTGGAAGCCGACATGCTGGGTGGAGGAGAAGAGAGTTAGCAAGGTATCTGGATTTGGAGCATTGGAAGCGAGAAAGTGGAGACCAAGAGTGAGCAGAGGACGTAAAGAAGAAGATTAGGGGAATAACTTGCCCATTCCAACGATAGCAATGCCCTCATCTTGAGAGTCGCTCATATTTTCGAACCTTGAACACAATCAACTACCAAATGTCTAATTGATGATAAGAATATGGGGCATACGACAAGTGAGATAATGAAGTTTAATTCAGAGAGCAGGAAGTGATAAAACCGTCTTAGTTTATATAATACACATACCCCTCAGAATTCAGCCTCAGGAGAGTTATTCGTCTTTAGGTTACATGTACGTAGGTAGATAGTGTAGGCTGCATCGTACGGATGCATTCTCCAAATTCAGCTACGGTCTACACCATGTAAGACTGGTAAGACTTTGGCGCTGCGAGCCATACAAATGCCCCTGAAAATTCATGTGATACAGTCTTACATGGTGTGGACCGTGCAGCTACCATATTACGAGCCAAGCAGGCTGAGAACAATAACAGGATTCGGCGCAAATTTATCCCTCAAAGCCTCTGACATACATCAAGTTCCTAGCACATCATTGCGTAGTTGCAGTCTGTCGCGGCTGGCTACGTATATGATATCTAGGATCACGCTGCTATCTATTCATAGCTCAAGCACCGCGTCATTGAAATAGGTAATACTAAAGCCTGTCTATTTTATTATCAAGAGGCTGCGGGGGAGATAGAAGGCTCACGGGCCGAGGTAGACCAATCGTGGGTGAGGGAGGTTGTGTTGGTTGCAGGTGTTGGTTGCAGGTAACAGAAGTGCTGGCAATCGGCCAATCGGTCAAGAGGGATTCCCGGTATCTCCGCTTCAGCACATTGGCGACCGGGGTTGCAATAACCAGGCCAACAAATCCAGCAGGTAGCAACGAAGTACGGAGGACTCCGCAGGCCTAATGATGAATTTGGTTGCTGACAGGTTGTAGCTTGTAGCTTGACTATTGCCAGGCGCACGTCATATAAACCGTCGTAGTATACTCGTGCCAGTGTGGCCACTCTACGACCAATAATACGTAATTCAGCACCTTTACGGGACAAGTAGAGCACACGGAGCACGAAGGGGTGGGGGCATTCCGGGGGTAGGGCACAGTACGAAATAACAGCCACAAGGGATAGAGATTAACTGATTTGAACGAATTTGGACTTCACGCAGTACTCTGTATGTAAACAGCTTATGTGCTTAGGCTGCTGTTATAAAGATTAATGTAATGGACTTTGCGCTTTTAGGAACCCATGTGATGATGCTAATATTGGCACGGCGTGGCTGCGGGTAGATTGTCGGGGGCATTGTAAGCTGACTGCAGGAAGTCCGCTTTCTTGCTTAATGTACGTCACCGCCCTCTAGCCCCATTAGGCAGGGGATCGGCGAGAGGCCTAACCTCCCTCCCCCGAGGTCTCTGTTCCTACGAATACTGCCTTTGCATAGTCAATTTCGGGTCCAAGGGTGAGTTCCATATCCAAGTTTTGATGTGAGTGAGTGCAACTTCATGACACTGCTCACACGTATACCATGGCAGAAACACCAACCATGGAGTCGGCGAGGGAGAAGGGCCTGCCGACGAAGGAGCCAGATGGACTGGAGACTCTTGGTGCACCAGCAGAAGAGGATGAACAACAAGGACAACAAGACCGAGACGACGAAGCACCAACACATCATAGTCATGGCCTCGCCCCACCAAAGAGGAAGACCTGGCGCTTCTGGGCCGTGTTCCCGGCGCTGTGCATGACGACCTTCCTCTCAGCCCTCGACACATCCATCCTCTCGACCGCCCTGCCCACAATCGCGCTCGACATCAACGCCGGCGAGCTGTACATGTGGATCACCAACTCGTACATCCTGTCGTCGACCGTGGTGCTGCCGCTGTTCGGCCAGACGGCAAACATCTTCGGCCGGCGATGGATGCTGATCATCTCGGTGGTCATCTTTGCCGTGGGGAGCGGCATGGCTGGCGGCGCCAACGATGCGGGTCTCATGATCGCGGGCCGGACGATCCAGGGCATCGGCGGCGGCGGCATCAACACGCTCGTGGATACCGTCATCTGCGACTTGGTGCCTCTGCGCCAGCGCGGGACATATGTGGCGCTCATGGCGGCCGTGTGGGCCGTGGGGACCGTGGTTGGTCCGGTGCTGGGTGGCGTATTCACCGAGTATGTGTCGTGGCGCTGGGTCTTCTACATCAACCTGCCGCTCTCTGCCGTGTCGCTGTTGTTGCTGGTGCTGTTTCTTCGCGTCACGCACCCGCGCAGCAGTGGGACCGTGTGGCAGCAGCTTCGTCGCGTGGACCTCGTGGGCAATGCCATCCTCACTGCCGCCGTCGTCTCGGTCTTGCTCGCGCTCACTTGGGCCGGGACAGCGTACGCCTGGTCCTCGTGGCGCGTTCTCGTCCCCCTTATCCTCGGGCTCGCGGGGCTGTTTCTCTTCTACATTCATCAGACGTCGCGATTCTGCAGCGAGCCCTCGATTCCGCTCCAGCTGTTCGCAAGCGCAACCGCCATGTGCGCGCTGTGGATCGCTTTCATCCAGTCTGTGTTGCTCTACTGGGTCGGCTATTTCCTGCCCGTCTACTTTCAGGTGCTCAAGTCCGTTCTATGGTATGGAGATGCAACATCGGACTAACTCCTCTCAGGCCATCCGTAGCTCGACTACCACGGAATCCGGGCTGTACGTGCTCCCCATCACCGCTGCCATTGCGCCCTTCGGCATCATCACGGGCATCCTGATCGCCGTCACGGGAAAATACCGAGCTTTCCACTTCCTAGGATACATCTTCCTCACTGCCTCCAGCGGCTTGTTCTCGCTCCTGGACGGCCACTCACCCGCCCGCGACTGGGCCGGCTTCCAGGTCCTCTTCGGCGCTGGTTCGGGCATGATATTCTCCAGCACCCTACCCCCGATCCAGGCCTCGCTACCCGACTCCGATGTGGCCACTGCCACAGCCACATGGGCATTCATGCGCAGCTTTGGGTGTGTATGGGGTATTGCCATCCCCACCACCATCTTCAACGCGCAGGTCCAGGGGCTGCTGTATCGTGTCAGCGATACGTCCTTGCGCGAACGGCTTGCTGGCGGTGGCGCGTATGCCATGGCCAGCGAAGGGCTGATGCGCACTCTGAGCGACACTCCGAAATTGATGGCAGAAGTACTTGGTGTATATCAGGATAGTTTGCGGTGGGTTTGGTGGATTGCGATCCCGTTTGGCGGTATCGGACTGCTTCTTTGTATACCGATTAAGCAACTGGTGCTCAGTGAGGATTTACATACGGAATTTGGATTACAGGAGGAGACAGCGGGCAGGGAATAACAGCTTCTAGTCTCTCTAGGTTTTGGAGTTATAGGAAAATCTGTTCCTTTAGGCTAGAAGCCCCATAGCCGGATTAAGCGACCTGACCCTCATCTCGGTCCGGGATTCCCCGGGAGTTCTATAGCATACTACGTCCAAGGATAGCGCCCTCCCTTAGCTGTTTCTTCGTGGTAACCGTGCGCTATTAGCAGCTACTCATCCAGTCGGCGACAGGGCAAATTTTAGTCAAGACTCACGCAACGACTCATGCAACCCGGGGAGGTGTTACCTGAAACCTACTAGCTAGGAATATAGCATTATTTTATTGGATATTATTTTGTTATGCGCTTTAACATTCATGAGTGTAGTACTCTCTAGAATATAGAGGGTGTCTATTCAGATATACTTAGGAGCGAATGCGACGTACTCTTAATATACTACTAATATCAACAAACGATGCTATTTGCCTCTCAGGAAATACCTGTTCGTTATATCTAGCCCGATTAAAAATGCCTATTTCTTAGGAACTCTTTCGAACTTGCCTGTTACCTTGTTAAGCAGATAAGTAAACTTACCTACGTCAAACCCCCAATCACCCTGTATATCTCTCGTGTTTAGGCATACTGAGGTGTCGGGCGGGCTTTGCATCAGAGCCTTGCAGTACGGGCTGTATTCTCTTAGTGCCACGAGCGCACGCAAGCCAAGGGTTGCGAATTTCTTACCCCAAGTTTCCTTTCCATGCTCTGACCTTGTACCAGGTACCGTCTGCAGCGCCGGGGTTCTTATTGTCAGGATCAAACATATTGATCTTGTTGTTCCTGAGAAAGCTCGATAGAACACCTCCTTGGGCACTCTGTGATGCGATGTTAACCGGAATCAGGAAAGCGCTATAGAACGGGGGTTAGTTAAGGAACCCGGCAAGACGACATAAGGGCTATTTGTATAGCACGCACCCGCTTCCGCCCTGGAGGGTCGATGCGAATGGAAACTCCTCTGGGGAGTCAAATTGCTGTTGGCTCCAGCTTGTCTTTTGTTTAGGGAGATCTAGTTTCTGCCTATTTTTCTTGAATGGGCTCCTGCAGGTTCCGGCCGCCCTACGGTTTTTCGTATCCTGCTTATGATTCACTCGCTGACTGTTATGTAAAACATTAACAACGGACGCCGAAAGGGGTAAGAGGGCTCGCTGTGTAGCTTACAAGACGTCAGGGGCACCCAGACAGAGAATGGCGTAGCAGTCGGCATCAAAGGGAAGTTGGCTCTGCCCCGAGACCGTTAAATCTGCTTCGATAGGGTCCGTCGGGGTATCGCCGCTCCCGGCACGAGCCACAAGGCTTTTAGTAGCGTTCAGAGTCTCGACGACTTCCAAATCATGAGGGGCCGGTGTTGCTAGCACTTGCAGGATGCCAACGGCATATAAAGCTAGGAAAATGGTAGAGGTAGAGAGCTGCATTTTGAATGAGTGTAATGGAGTTGTAGTTGAATTGTCTGAGGTCCGGGATCAGTGTCGATGCTATGGAACCTACCTAATATTGAGGATGAGTGCCTTGCTTTATATCCCATTCTTGGAAATGCATGTAAGTGATGCCACTGCCATGACCATGAATCGGAATGTCTCCTATGCTGTGTTTACACTTTCACACTGCCCATAGGCCAAATACGCCAGGTCATAGTAAGTAACTGTAAAATGCCGCGACATGAATCCTAGTTAGAGTCAGTGCGCCTTTGAATCCATCAATGCTATGTCTCTAGACTCCTGATAACTCGGTGCTTAATATCGTCTTCGGGCATGGATATCCGGTCGCTAATGCATGTGCGTCCCTATATTTTCACCCTTGCCGGCTCCTTGGGATATTAGGTGCTCTATTCCGAATCATGAAGGCGAGAATCATGTTTTATTACACCTTTTACTCAGAGTTCCAAATGACCTGACCTTGATGCGCATTGTCGTCGCAATGCGCAAGACTCGATTATCGTCTCGTTAGAGCATCTGGGTATCTAATTCCCTACATGAGATTAAAGTATGATTGACATGATACTATAGTATAAACAACGCCCAGCCTAATGTTAGCGGAGCCCTAGCTACATGACACACTGAGGCTATTATGCGTTCAAGACCCTATTGTACCACGACGATTTCGCTACCTAAGCAACTTACTCAAACAATCGCATAACTACCCAGTTAGAGTTAAAACAACTCAAAGCTAGGTACAGAAGTCTAAATTCAGTCTAGCTATCCATAGAAAATCAAGAGTGTTTCAATGCGCAGATCCCTGTGGGTTTGATACAGAGTGCGTCGGGCCTCCCACTACAAACTGCTTTCGTGATAACGTGGCTAGACTCATGAGCAGGGGGGTATTAGGGGGGTTTCAATTATTTATTAAGCAGGCTTTCCCCTTCTGTAGGAATGCCTGCGGACTTTCATGATTTCATCTACGTTCAAACTTCAACATGTCAGCTGTTCTACTCTTCTGCACTGCAAAGGTGCCTGCAAATGTAATACAGGCCCTAGCCAAACAAACTGGGCAACACGCTGATTTTGTTCCAGGCCATTAATCAACTGATGGAAGAGTGTGCTATTCCTGAAATGGCAGCCAATTTCTTCAGCCTAGTTCGCACTCCGGACCAAGAAACCTTGGATGAATGGAATACCGAGCCCCCAGTGCAAGACTACGACACGGGTTTCGAAGGCAAACCCGACCACGAATTGCGCAACCTTGCCCAGCCCCTCATTGACAGGGCTACAAGGGGAAAGTCGACCAGTCTTACAACCGGCTGGATCGCTGTCCTGGATGAGAAATCTGAGACTCAGGCTGCCGTAGTGATGCACTACTCCTACCCACAGGAGGACTGGGAGGAGCCCATTATTGGCCCCGCCGAGATCAGCGACGGGGCTATCTGGTGGAAATGGCGTGTGCCATTTAAGGCAGCTTGGACCATCTATAATGATGTCGACAGCATTGGGTTTGACGCGATCGAGCTGTATTCGCGACCAGAGTATCAGGACTCAGACGGTGTGCTCCAGACGGAGATGCCAGAGAAGATTATCAAGGGCGAGATTGAGGACCCAAATGGAGAATAGGAGGGGGGCATTCATCGAACGCTGCGAAGAAAATGGAACATGTATGCACATTGCTCAGCGCCCTCAGTCTGAATTACTCGCCCAGTAACCGAAAATATATTTTTATATACTGCCCCTTCAGAGATCATAAATATTATTCGTCTTTAGTGGCTGCCTTGGCATAATAACCAGGACAAAAGAGCCCGCTAAGTGTATTGATATAAAACGGAGATATCCGGTCTGCCCTAGAGCACCTTCACTAGGCGTGTCTGATAGAAGGGAATAAGTTCAATGCGCTGATATAATTTACAGCTGAGATATTAGTTATTAGAAGAATAACAGCTGCAGTCATCCCCCGTCAAGAAGGGATGGCCTAGGCGTACTAAAGCCTTTTCGGTCCAAAAGATACTATAAACGGTGAGATCCCGAGTCGATCAGGGTTGCAAGTGCATAGATAGCACCATATTTAGCATGAATACCTTTATCAGTTAGAGCCAAGCCATAGGCATACCAGTTTCTTGAGTTTCAGGCCGAATAGTAATTCCAGACTAGGAGCCTGTAGTTAAATATGACTCGTTTTACTTTATTAAACTTTCAATGCAAGTAGTATTCTACTATAGAACCCTAATTGTGTTCTGTTACGTAGCAATTAGTTGTATGTACAATGCTAAATGTGCGGCTGCTCTCCTGCAAGGGAAATGCTGGAGGGCAGCTGTATCGAAATATATTGCCTGCTCTGATTGCATAGCAGAAAGATTCAGGGCTGTCTATCTCGGTAGGTTTCGCCTTTAATGAGTCCGGGCATTAACGTCCTGCCTCAATGGCACGAAGCATAATTGCCCGTGCTCGATATGCTGTCCTAGCAGGAGCTCGAATATGGAGTAAAGAGGCGATATTCTTGTTATATCTTCTCCAGTTCCCACGACGTGACCTAGCAGACCCATCGACAAGCAAACGGAAATATTACGAATAACGATTATTTCGTTACTAAACTCCAACCTAGTATATTTAGTTCTTTACCCTACACTATTATGCATACTGTCTCTCTTTGGGTGCTTTTTAGCACCCTGCTCAGCCTTCAGCATGTTAGCGGTAGCGTTCTCGCCAACCGGGCTCCGACTGCCAACAAGCTTAGCTCCTCAAACCTGGATACAGAAGGCTGCTCCTCTTATTCAGCGACTGCGGGGCCACACCGCGTGAATCTCGGTGTTCGGCAGGAGTCCGGTGAGGACGACGAAGGTATGCCGTGTGTGGTCCGCCCCAAGTACCTGCGCCCTTGCTGATTGCTATTCTTGCTGCAGAGGGAATTAGTGAATGTGAGGAGCTATTTCAAATGGACCATGCGCTCGATGAGAAAGAACAACAGCAGTTGATAAGTGGCAATTACGCGGGCCTCAACTGCGTTTATATTTATGCCGAGGTGCTGAACTACCTCGAATCTGTATTTAAAGAACACCTCCCGAACGCCCTCCCGAAGGGCCTTAATGGCCGTGATGATAAAGCCGGTACGTTGTGTGTGACCCGCACTAGAACCGGCGTCCTGCTAACCGCCTGCCACAGGGTCGACGAGCAAGTGTGAACAGGCCCGCGCTCTCTTGCAGAAACAAGAGGAGTCGCAGCCCTGCCACCAAATCAAGGACCTTAATTTTGTTTTCGCATTAGCTGATGAAAAATGGGCCGGAACTTATGATTATGTCGGAGCTACTATTCAAGGTCCGGCTGGTAAGGCTACCTTGGCTATTGGGGACGCGCCCTCGAGAGGCTTCGAGGCCGTGATGCCAGTCGACATGAAAGCATCGTTTGGTGCAGACATCATCGACATGGACGGCATCAATAAGATCACTCTTACTGCTCAGGGACATTTTTGGACGCTGTTGCCATTTAAAAATGACCAGTGGAAGGTTAAAGGTAAGAGACGCGAAAGAAGGTTCTCTTTCCAGACTAACCTAGTGTTCTTGATGCAGGCATCTCGCTACGAGCACAGTGCGCTAGTCCGGGCTTCAACGCTACGAATGATGAACTCTCCGAGCTCAATGCGTGGTTCGGGCATCCTGGTGGTTGGGGCTGGAAACCGCTTCTAGAGACGGACGTTGCAACTTTCGACGTCACTGCTGCGGCTTGGAGTACAGCCCCCCCATGTGCTATTATCAAGGCCTTGAACTACGAGTTTCACGTCGGTGATACGGGAGCACTAGGTGTGGCTGGAGCTGATGGCTCTTTGTTACTCGCTCTCGGAGAAGGCAAGAAAATTACCCTCGGCGTGGACGTGTCTAGAGGATACTCCAAGACAGATGCTATTAATCTCAAGGATACCTTTGGTTCAGAGACTGTTGATATACGCAACATTAAGAAAATGGCTCTGCTTCATGAAGGAGGCAACGATCAGTGGCTATTGGATGGTATGTTCTCGCTAAACTTGCGAATTCGGAGGCAAAATACTTACCTTGCTCGCTTCTTTTCTAGGCATCACATTTACCGCAACTTGCGCAGACAAGCCAAAACAGATGAAACTGGAAAAGTTTGGATCGCAAAATGAATGGATTACGACGAGCAGTTGGGACAGAAATGATATAGGGCCTCAAGACTGGCGCGAAATCAAGGCTTAAAGGCGTTACGTCAACACTATATAAGTGAGCTAGTAGAGCATAGTCCGAGCTATTGGGTCATGGACTAAGCTGTCCATCATACATACAGACGTCATGCTCCTTAACAATCTTACTATAGTATAGATTAAGTCTAGACCAAACTAGTACGAAAGCCCCATGCCTTCCAAAACAACCTCCATTATCCATGTATCCTTAAGCCCCGAGACCATGAACCATCCCGTGGAAAGGATGAACCAGCTCGAGAAAAGGATAGACCAGCTTAAGAAAAGGATGGACCAGTTTGAGAAGAACGTCGTGGATCAGGCCCTGGCGAAAATCACCAGTCATATCTCCGCCGCTCGGTTTGTCTCCCACTCCCTTCTTCCTCCTATCCCGCGGTATATTTCGAGAGTCTAACATATAATAATTTAGTGAACGAGGTCTGGCGAACAAAGTGTGCCAACTCCATCTTGGCAGATATAAAATCGGAGCTCGTCCCCCTTATGGATGTGCACAGTTGCCTGCATATTCCTGGGTTCCCCAAATCTATACCAGATTTGATGCTTTCCAGTGGTAAGTCACACCTCACAAACCTCCTTCGAGACTATCTCCTATGTTTAGTAGACGATGAGATACTGGGGCCCTCGAATGTGCTTGGAATCCCGACACAGCCGGGTCACATCGGGATGGTGCTGTATGAAGTCATGAAGGCTGTGGGGGCACAATGCTGCTGGCGAGGTTCTTTATCAAGCACTCTGATGGTGAATATCGTTGTGGACTTTGTGTTAGGGGGTGGAGCGTGGAATTGAACGCATCAATTTGGTAGGCCTGGAAGGAGAGAACGCGCTCCAGACATCCTCGGTATCCTCCTCCTAGGACAGATCCCCGCTGGAAGTGTTGAAGCCTTGCCCTTTACAGTGCAGTCAAACGATCAATAGCACCAACGATGCTGGGTGGTTCTTAAGGTTATGTAGGCAGCTAATGGACTAGAAGAGCTAATTCTATGTTGGAAGAAACACTTACACTACTCTCACCCGTTGCTGCTGCTTGCCGTCGAAAAAGGTCGACAGTGATATACTCCAAAATTCAATACGATGCTCGAATGATAAGTAAGGTGACTTGTTTTGATCTATTGTAACTGAACGTAACCGCGCTTCCTATCGTACGCCTTCACACTAAGTGATACTCATGTAACAACTTCCCGATCTCTGACTTCTCCAACTTGCCCACCAAGAACCCGCGGATTCTCTCAGGTAGCCACGCAGCAAGCTCCTTGCCATCCCTCAGCTGGCACGTTGCAGCAATCAGGGTCCTCACATCGTATGTTGAAGCAAACACCTCGGGAATACCACGATCAACACCCGCAAGCTGGTACACAGACTCCATGCCGGTTCGCACAGAGTACTCTGTCGTGAATATGGTATCCCGCGCCGTCTCCGCAAACTGTCCGATGAACGCAAAGTTTTTTGCGCCGGCGGGAACAACGTCTGGTCGATCACCTGCTTGCCGAGGCATGAAGAAGGAGGTCACGTACGGCATGAGGATGGGCACGCACTTGGCTGCGTCGGCGGCCAGGATGGGGATGTCGGCCTCGGGAACACCCATATGGTACAGCCATTCCTGTGTGATTTCCTCGCCAGTGCAGTCTTGCATGGGCTTCTTGACGTAGTCGCCATTCTTCTCGATGAGTAGACCATATACCCAGACAACGATTTGATCCTTGGGCTGGTTCTTGAAGTGCGGCTGGCGGTTCACTGTCCAGCTCATCAGCCAGCTGGAATCCCTCGCCGTGACGATGCCGCCGGTCACCACTTTGCCGCTGAATGGATCTCGCTTGCAGATCTTCTCGATGTACTCAGGTATGCGCTTGTCCAGTGTTGTGACTGTTGCTGATTGCCATTTTGTCGCCGGGATGTTCCCGCTGAAGACCTCAGGGTGCCCGAAGTCCGGACTCTTTGCAGCGATGCGACGCCAAAGGTCCCAGGCGGGGGCCGGGCCGTCTCGAAGAGTGGTAGGGGAGTGGTGATCGCCACAGTCGGAGTTTTCGGTGAGCGAGCCGATGGTCATGAAGACAAGGTCGTCAGGGCCGAGATTCTTGCCGCCCTGTTCACCGTCCTTGACCCAGTGGATATGAGTCGCCTGCTTCGTGCCGTCGGCGATCTCGAAGTCGACGTCTTGAACCTCCGTGTTGAACTGGAACACCACGCCGTGTTGCTCAAGCCATTTCTGCAAAGGAATGACCAGAGATTCGTATTGGTTGTATTTCGTAAACTTGAGGGTCGAGAAATCCGGCAATCCATGGATGTGGCCAACAAACCGGTGGAGATATAGCTTCATCTCCAGTGCCGAGTGCCATGTCTGGAAGGCAAACATGGTCTGCCAGTAAAGCCAAAAGTTGCTCTTGAAGAATTCTGGGCCAAAAATCTCGTCGATTCTCTTGTTCTCGACCTCCTCCCGTGTCGCGAGAAACAGCTTTATGAGTTCCTTCTGCGCCTTCTCAGAAAGCGTGAAGAGCTTGCCAGTCCCTGCATCCTGGCCGCGCTCGATCGTAGCTCTCTGTAGTGAAAAGTTTGGATCTCGTTTGTTGAGCCAGTAGAATTCGTCCAGGACGCTGGCTCCTTCTTCTTCAAGAGAGGGAATAGAACGGAAGAGGTCCCAGAGACACTCGAAGTGAGACTCCATCTCTCGCCCTCCTCTGATAACGAACCCTTTCTCTGGTACTTTAAGGCCGTCGAGGGCACCCCCGGGAAGATGCAGTTCCTCGAGGATGGTAATATTCTTGCCAGGCATACGGGCATCGCGTATGAGGAAGGCAGCTGCCGAAAGACCAGCGAGGCCGGAACCAACGATCCAGGCCGTCTTGTTCTCAATGCCTTCGGGCTTGAGTGGCCTGGCGAAGGCCTCGTAGTTGCCACTGCTGTAATACATTGCGATAAATAGTTGTACGTGAGTGACTGTTGCCGAATAGTCTCTTGATGCTTGCTTGGCAGTGAGAGGACGCGTCTCTTATAGCTCGGCACCTCGTGGCCTCAATAAATGTATTAACGCGATAACATCGAACCATGTCCGGAGGCTCCGGAGCAGTAAAGGCCGACTGCCTCCGGTGGCCCCAGAAAATCCCCGTAGCGCGGATCACATGCGCGTGGAAATCTCAGCTGGAATGTGGGTCTGTTCGGTCGGCGTCCGCCACGATAAGTGACGTGTTGGTCCCGAGTCCAATGACAGGCTTGACAGGGAAGGGAATCCACGGACTAACTCGAGATAGAAACAGTCCAGAGCAGATATCCTGCTTCCTGGCCGTCTTTAGCGCATTTTGCAACCGAAAGTTAGCCTAGCTGATTGAGGCTGAAGCAATGACCTTTTCATGGGCTGATGTCCGAGGTTAGCACATCGGGATTTGCGCCTGACCCTCGTTAGCTTGTGTCAATCATCTGTTTGTACGAGAAATACCATGCGCGTTTATTCTGCCATGTCCTGAAAGTAACTACGCTGACACGCTTCTGCACAGCCGGCCAAAGCGCCTGTTGCTCTTGCGAGTCATGAATGTAAATCATGCAATGATCACAACTCTCTCAAGCATGTGAGTGGCCCACTGAAGAGCTTCATTCGCCGTTGCTCCTCCGGAAAGTCCGGACTCAATGTTTGTTTGTACGAAAACGGTATTGTTTTCAATACGCCTACACCTCTAAACCCTATTTTATTATATAGTCACGTCCAAAAAACAGTCCAATGGTCTAATGATCTTATTTTACTTTACATACGGAGTAGCCTCTATTAATAGAATAAATTCCCTCGCAGTTAGGTACAGACAGCCGGCAACTCTTAATTATAGCAGCCGACTGAACTAAAGCAGCTACTGCAGCCGATTCAATTATTATAGCCCAGCACCCTAATGTTTTGTTAATTACATTAGCTGCTGCCTTTACTAGTGCTCACAGGCCTTTCATTGCATTTTCATCATATATTAGTGGATGACAGTGCTGTAATTTGACGCCCGTGGGTCCGCACAGTTGCTAAAAATCGGTTTGGCATACGTCAATGTTCTTCAGTCCGCCGTGCTAAGCGGCCCGGTGGCGCTCGGGAACTAACGTCAAATAATTATAGCGTACTTCGTACTCCGTATTAGTCCGCAAGGTAGTCGCGGGTAAGTCAGACCACGAGGTGACTCCGCCGCAATTTTCTTTACCTCGCGCCTCAGTCGAACCATACCTATGGCCTGTCTTCAGACGTTCAGATCTATGCGCGCCGGATGCGATGCCGAATAAGGCAGCGGAGACGATGGCAAGTGCATTTCCTCTCGCTAGTAGCCAGGAGCGCCAGTATCAGAACCGAGGTGAAGCCAGTCATGATAGCCATCACGCGGAAACGGCCCACCTTGTCGCCAAAGCGTTGGGAACGGGACGTCCGATGATGCAGTTGTGGTCAGCATCCTATGTATAGAGGCAAATTTGAACGTGGGATGTGTCACCGTTGAAGAAAGGATCAAGATGCTGCCCCAAATGCTCCTTCATGCTAGAGGTAAAGGCTGGAGTGGCATTTGGGACCTTGAGCCGGCACTCTCTTCTTCGCTGTCCCTTGGTAGAAGCAAGGTGAAACATGTGTACAACAAACGTCATTGGTAGTAGAATTAACATCTTCTCTTAACCCTTACTTGCTGACCGAATAGTAGGCTCCAATGGGAATATCTCATTCTCCTTCCTTACGTCCTTGTACACGCGATCCCATGTCGCCTGTAGAGCAACTGGTGTCTTCCAGGCGAACTCTTCGTCACGAAGCCAGAGTCGCACGAGATGTCGTCTGGGCATTTTTAGCGAGTTTCTCAAAGAGCCACGGAGTTCCGGAAACTTACTCGTTCTTGGCCGAGTCGCGGAATGAGGCTCGAGAATGAAAGATGCTGAGATTATTGACAAATTGAATATCGCCTGGACGGAACTCAAGCGCCACGGCATGCTTCTCGGCGGCAAAATGCAATGCATCGAGCACCTCGGCTTGGGCTTCTGTGATGGGAGGGATGTGAGCGCTTCGCGGCAACCCCCAGTAGCCCACAAAGCTTCGACGAGCGTACTGCACTACCAGTCGCTCAGGATCGTTATCGATTGCCGGTTGATAGTAGAGCAGCGGCCGTGTTTTGTACCCTGGTGGCCCAGCCTTGCCGAACCTTGATGCCAGTAAGTTCTCACGTTCCTCCGTTGAATGGGTGAAGCATACTCATCTACATCCCATGGTTCGGCAAGTGTCCTGATTAGGTCTGGTCTCGTGGCTGCCAGCTCATTATAGACTGTCCAGCTGCTCGAGAGAAAGCTCTCGCCGCCTTCCTCTGCGGATGCCAATGCGAAGAGGGCAATCACATCCCCAACGTCTGTGTGGAAGACTTGTTTCTCGGCCGTATAGGCAGGGGCACCAATGCTTTGGGCGTCAACGTTGCGAGATAAGTCTTTTATGTGTGCGAGAACGACATCCGCGGGTTGGTTATTGAATCGATTGTCCTGCCGACCTCGAGTCGGGGCGACATGGGCGGCGAGACCAGCAAAGATGATGATGTTTTCCTCGCGTGTGTACTTGCTCACTGGAATGCCGCGGACTACTTTAAACCCATGGCCGCTGTGAATTTCCCTGGAAATGGATCGCAACGTTGAGTGGAGGATTGGCAGTGGGAACGTCTCCTGGCCAATCTCCCCTAGAGGTTTCCCCAGTCCTGACCGCCGTTATCAGCAATACAAGTCGCAACCGAAGACACCACATTTACCTTTAAAGTGATCCAAGGCGTGGTGAATTTCCGTGAGCTCCGAATGGCCCAGCTCATATGACCACTCGTAGTCCTCCGACACAGTAGCTCCGTCCCAAGCCAGATCCGAGTCGAGCTTCTGTGGGAACCCGTCGGGCAGTGTCTGGGAAAGGGCTTCTGTCTCGCGGCGCCGCTTGGATCGCGCCTGATATGTATCCCAGTTGGGTGTGTATGCAATGTCAGGCTGGCCAGGAGGCCCCGTGGCGGTCTTGGTCTCTGTGACTGCCATGGCGAATTCTTCTTATCAGCCTCCAGTATCCAAGGTAGCTGCAAGGCTTTGGTAATCAATTGAAAGGATTCGTGTGGAAGAGGTGGCGTCGGACTACTTTATGGCCTCGGAATGACTTACACCCTGCTGCGTGACCATTGACGCCATCGGGGATGTGAAGGTGGGATGACGCAATCTGCATAGGAAAGGCGACACAGGCACGAAGTTACCCTGCCGGGACCCCAGACAGAGGCAAGGCCAGAAGGGCTGGGGTAGCTCCGTACGTACCCGACACGTCTTGTCGCTGCCAAAAGCTCATAAGTTATAAGATCAATGTGGCGCGATGTACAAGCAGAGGGCACCACGGTTTGTAAGACATGTAGGTATTAGGGTCATGGCATCATCTTCACGACATGACCGCCGGCGCCTTCATGCCGCAAGAGATACCGCGAATAGCTATTTGGAGAGCCACAAGATTTGCATATTCAGCTCCTGCACCTTCGGCAGCTGATGGCAGGGGTTGCTTTCTCGGCGCAACGTAGCTTAGATTCAGCGTTAGCTACTGTCGATATCCAAGTCTGCCAACGCCGGGCGAAAAGGTAAACTAGTATCCAAGTTTAATGCTTAAATCTTATTTAAAGATATGTGGCAAAGCCATGACTTTCATATATGTGCCTAGACTTCTAAAGCATTTTAAAGATATTGACACGATGCGCGGGCATCGGCGAGGCAGGCTAGCGGAATATCCCTTGCCATGCATGTGCAAGGAGCATGATGGTGCCAGGGGCAGTCCACAGTGGCCAAGACACATCGGCGTTGCAAGACATACTGCATGGAACGTGGGATAGGCAGGACTGATGGCGTTGATGCAAGGATCGGTTGCGACATGCATAGCAACTCGGTGTTCGAAGTAGCATAGGCTGCGAGGCGGGAGACTTGGTAAATCCAAAGCAGCAGATCTATGGAAAGCTTCATAAGAACGCTATTTCTACTGCTTCTATGGCATGTCTTCTTCCATCTTCTTCCCGTCTTCTTCCCGTCGACGTTGGTGGCAGACGAAAACGGTCATATCGCCCCCATGGCCTCCTCCCTCAGCAGATTCAGGCCAAAGCCTACCGTGC
The DNA here is from genome assembly GCA_003945565.1 of Tolypocladium inflatum. Classification (NCBI taxonomy): domain Eukaryota; kingdom Fungi; phylum Ascomycota; class Sordariomycetes; order Hypocreales; family Ophiocordycipitaceae; genus Tolypocladium; species Tolypocladium inflatum. The sequence goes on from QEPE01000001.1 coordinate 80,829, forward strand.
AACCCGCCACCGTCGACTCCGATGCGACGCTTGCCCACACATCCGACTTTGAGCCTGCAGTCATCCACGACGGCAACCTCGCCTTCACTCGAGTCAAGGGGGGCAATGGATCCGGAGCAGCATACCAGGAGGCAGTTGGCGCTCCCGTCGAGTCCAACTCGCCTCTGGGTTACCATGTGGGATGGTTGTCCATCATCTTCCTAAATATCAATCAGATGATTGGCACGGGCATCTTCTCGACGCGTGCGTGCCCGGTGAAGCCTGCGAGATGATATGAATACGCGACTGACTCGCTTGTAGCGGGCAGCATCCTCAATTCGACCGGTTCCATTGGCCTTGCCCTTATCTACTGGGCGATTGGAGCCGTCATGGCCTTTGCTGGCTTCGGGACGTATCTTGAGCTTGCCAGCTACTTTCCCAACCGCAGCGGCGCCGAGGTCGTCTACCTTGAGCAGGCATATCCGCGCCCCAAGTACTTCTTCCCGATTGCATTCGCTGTGCAGTCCGTTGTTCTGTCATTCAGCAGCAGCAACGCCATCGTGCTGTCGCGATACGTCTGGCGCATTGCGGGACAGGCGCCAACGGATTGGGAGATGAAAGGCGTGGCAATCGCCGCCTATACGCTGGCTGTAATTTGTACGTTGACTCGCAGAAAACAGTGGATAGTGCTCACATCCATCAGGCGCCGTTTTCCATAACAAATACTCTCTCTGGGCGGTCAACATCTTGGGCGTAATAAAGGTAACCACGCTCGTCTTCATCAGCATTACTGGCTTCGTCGTCTTGGGCGGCAATGTCTCCCGCGTCCCGAACCCGGGCGCCAACTTTCAGAATTCCTTCGAGGGTACGACCAATAATGGCAACAAACTCGCCTCAGCCCTCGTCAGCATCGTCTTCTCCTACTCGGGTTACGCCAACGCCTTCAACGTGGTCAACGAGATCAAGAACCCTATTCCGTCGATCAAGAAGCACGGCTTCGTCTCCATCTTGGTTGTCTCTGTCCTCTACATATTGTGCAACGTTGCCTACTTTGCTGCCGTGGATAAGCATGACTTTGCCCAGTCAAAGGAGATTGCGGCTGGTATATTCTTCACCAGAGTTTTTGGTTCGGGCGGTGCTGAGACGGCGCTGAACGTTCTTGTTCTTCTCAGCGCTTACGGCAACCTCCTCGCCGTGCTGATCGGGCAATCGCGCTTGATTCGTGAGATTGGACGGCAAGGTGTCCTTCCTTTCGCACCATTCTGGGTCTCTGTCAGGCCCTTTGGAACGCCTCTTGGTCCTTATCTTCTCCAATGGGCCACGACCTTTCTAATGATTGTCGCCCCCCCGGCTGGGGATGCTTTCCAGTTCGTCGTCAGTCTCAAGGTATACCCCGAAGGCATGTTCAACTTGGCCATGGCTATTGGCGTCTATCTGATTCGCCGCCGTCGCAGCCGCAATAAGATTCCCCGATCAGAGTTCCGGGTCTGGAACGTATTCCTGATCTTCTTTAACCTCATTCAGGTGTATATCCTCGTGATGCCATGGTGGCCCCCGGAGGGTGGCCCGTACGCAGGCGACGTGAGCTTCTGGTACGCGACATACTGTGTTACTGGCATCGCTGTGTGAGTTCCCTTGCATGCATTATACGAAACCTGGCCTCAAAGCTGACTAAAACTAAGCATGGTTGCCTGTGGCCTCTACTATGTCGCCTGGATGAATCTCATTCCAAAGTTGCGGGGATACAAGATTCGGACGGAGATTCTCGAGGTCGACGATAATGGTGCCAAGACCCATCGCTTGGTCAAGGTACCGATTGCGGAGGTCAAGCAATGGGATGCGGAGCATGACGAGGCTGGTGAGCTTCGGCAGAGGCCAGTCGACGATTCCGACGGCGAGCTACCAGTCACAAGGCTTTTCCCGGATGCAAAGATAACATTCGTCTGAAGGATGAATTTTTACTGCTAGAGGAACGGGGCACTCAGCTGGCTAGGTGGGCTAGATGCAAGAAACAAATAAAAAGGGGCGACGAAAGTAGTGAGAGAGAGAGGTTAGGGCAGTGAGTGGAAACCTTGGACGAGTTGGTGCCTGCACGCACAGCTGAGGGCGGGAACTTTCGGTGTTTGAACGTGACTGGCTAGGGTTGACGGCAACGTCCTCTGGGTGGTTGTTGGCAACATTGTCAACGCAAAGACACTGACTGCACTTGACGCTGCACGGTATCACGAGTCTCTGGCCCGTGGATCGGCTCCCATATAGTCGGTGCATTCAATGTTAAAGTGAAAGGCCAGTTCCCCTTCAAGTTCCCTCGTGTATTCGAGTTATCTCGTGTATTCAAGGCCCTCGACCTTGCTTGCTCACATTATTACGAATGACACCTGATGACTAGCTATTGGCGGCACTACTTTGTACTCTGATGTTATCGTCCTGAAACAGGCGGCCAGCACGAGCGTCACGCCCAACCCGAGTCATTTCCACCAGTTTGTTCAGAATTTGAAACTCCATCTTGAGCTTGACGCTATAGACAAAGGCTTTGTAAGCGGTCTGCAGGTCATAGAAGCCGGTGTATTGGAGACAAATGATGGGGACGTCCAGGAGGATAATGAAGACGTTGACCCAAATCAAGTGCCTTCTCATCTTGCGTATCGCGTCGCCATGCGGGCTGTCCTCGACGCTGAAGAACGAAAAGCATGTTTTGATGTATATCAGGGAGATGATGACCTCCTGCACGAAAAAGACGGTGACCTGAACCTTTTCGTAGACGATATAGGTGGGGACCCAGTCGTTCAAGTTGGAACTGTTGGCGCCGTACATGAGGGTGACGATGGGGACCTGGAGGACGATGGCGTTGGTGATTATCATGGCCAGAACAAGCCTCAGATAGAGCTGGTTGTATAATATCAGGTGCAGGCGCGAATATAGCACAAGGGACTGGCCAGTAACCATAGGCATCCAGCCCACTGCTATAAGCGTGACGTACAAGCCGTAGTTGTCGGAGAAGATTACGTTCTTGAGCAGGAACCCGACCGAGTGGGGAGCGATGCCGTTGGTCGCGGCGACAAAGCTCCAGAAGTACAGGCCCTTGCGACGCTTGAAGACAGTGAGGATAATGACGTTGAGCTCGATGACGTTGTACAGGGAAATGGCCAAGAAGGCGAGAACGGCAAACGTCGAGCTGGACTCGAGGCTTTCCGGGTCTGCCGTGTTTGGGTTGCCCGAGTAGCCCATGGCGCTGCCAAACGCTGCTTGTCGCCGATTCGGTGTCAAGGCTGTCATGTTTCCGGGCTGATAGCCATAGGCATCTCAGGTCTCCGGGATCGTGAGGCTGGGCGGACTTGGGACGTCGGAAATGGCACCAAAGGTGAGATATTGCGCTGAGTTGTTCCCTGCCTCGCTGCGGGAAAGCGTGATGGTCGGCATCGTCACGTTGCCGGCACAAGAGCGAGGGTTGGCATAGGGATATCCAGCTTCAATCGTTGCTTCCGAGTCCATGACGAGCCAGAGGCGCGACGCCTCTTACAGCATGCGCCTGCCGGCTTTGGGTCGCCAAAACTCCGGCAGCACAGAAGCGTAGACTGCTGCTCACCGCCTACCTATTTTGGCAGTCATCGTCACTGCTAGAGGAACGTTTCCAACCAATCGCAACCCAGGACTTGATGGCTGCTCCGTCTCGCCAGACGCGCTCGGTAATACTCGTAAACGATCTGTAGCATTGTGTGCCTTTTAACTTTCCTGAAATCCAGCAAGTCTTCGCTGCCCACCTGTTGTCTGCCAGACATGGCCTAGGTAGCCATCAAAACGACAACTGCGAAACCGACAACTGCGATAGTCTCCGCCATATCTGCCCTCTATGACTGCGAATGTGGATCCTACCACCAGCGTCGCTCTCGAACTGCACGATGACCGCTTCACTACATACAAGTCGGCCATCGCGAAAGACGAAAACACAAAGCTGCACATTCTGGCGATGGTGCTGGTAGACTTTCGTTTCTCGAAGCACTGTTCGTACGTACCATGTTTGTCGATACTGCCATGGATGTGCTCTATGAGCTTCCGCACTGCCAAACGCCAAACTTGCCCAGCTAATCTCCGAATGCGCAGAAAACTCCGACCGCTTCTCGTATCTGCGTCGTGCCACGTTACCCATTCCGCCTGAAATTGGAATCCAGCTCGTAAGATTCTACCGGGCCCGATTGCCACCCCGGCGAATACCCACTGTGAGCCGAAGGCGGCGATACAGCGTGTGCGTCATACGCCGGCCGGCCGCTCGAGTGTGCCTGCGGGTGGTAGGCATATCCGGGGCTCACCAGCTCCTGCGGCTGCTGCTGATAAGGCCCGCCTTGCAACTCTGGCCTCGGCGACTGGTGCGGCGACAACTCGGAGGCGTAAACTCCGGCCCCGCCCTGCAGCTCGGGCCGCGGGGAGTGGCTCGGGGTGGACAGTTCGGGCACGGAGGGGGTCACGCCCGGAGATGCCATCCCGCCGGCCCACTCGGACTTCCCGTCGAGCTCCGGGGTGCCATTGTACCCTTCGCCCGGGCCAGCCACCGTGGGAATCTGCTCACCTCTCGCCCTCTGGCGGCGCTTGTAGCGCCAGAAAAAGGCAATGGCCGCGACAAGAGCGATTGCGACAACGCCGCCGAGGACGCTGGCTGCGATGATGGCCGTCTTGTTTCCCCCTCCTGAGCCCCCATCCGAACCATCGACGTTGGTGTCTTTGCTGTTGTTGGAATCGCTGCCGCCGCCGCCGCCGCCTCCGCCACCACTGGTCTGGGTCGGCTTGAGGGACCCGGCGCCGGTACGGGACTCTGCCGTCGGGTACGACTCCGGGATAGATTCTGCGGCCGTCGCCACTACTTTGTTTTCTGCCGCACTGCAGTAGTAGCTGAGGACGGCGAGGGCCGAGGTAACATCCGCCGTGGCCGTGCTCTCGCAGTAGAACTTGACGTTGGAAGTGAGGGTGCTGGACACTTTGGCGCTCATGCCCGACTTCAAGCAGGCGCATGAGGCCAGCACCTGTGGTCCGGAACCGCAGAGCGAGCCAGTTTGCTAAGTATCTGTCAGTGAGCAGTGCCTTGTAGGACTGGGCCGATCCCGGGAGGTCTTACGGCAAGAACCGCGTACGAAACACCGCTCTGAGCACACGCTCGAAGAGAGGTGAACTGCGGAAGGGCAGTTATGTGGTAGGTCACTAGGACACGTCCGTCAGCAAGCGGCGTTGCGTCAAGTCGCCGTGAGCTCAAGACGTACTATCGCCGGGTGGGTGCGCCGGAGGGACGAAGGACGTTGTGCCGTTGTTCATGGCGCAGTACTCGTTGAAGAAGACATTCGCGGCGGTCACATCCTCTCCGTTGGAGCAATTGTCCCTGATGGACTTGCTGAGCGTCGTGCTGACCGACCCTGCCTTTGCGGGCTTGCAGACGCAAGGTGCAAATAGGCTCGCATCCTCCGGACAGTACGACGACATCTAAGACTGATCAGCCGTGCATCTTCAACGTCGGTCTTTGATCGCGTACCGCCGCCATGACCGCGTACGAAACCGCCGACTGGGCACAGCCAGGCAGATATGTCATCTGGGGCAGGTCCGTGATATAGGCGTTCACGATGTTCGCGGTCGGCGTGGAAAAGGTCACCGTCGCGGCCTGGTCGCAGTACTTTTCCATGACCTTGGACGCGCTCCAGACGTCGTCGGTCGCAGACACGCCGCAGCTGGAGCTCACGGCGCTGGCGAGCGACCTGCTAACCTGCCGGAACTCGTTTGTGTTGGAGCAGATGCAGGACTGCAGCTCCTTTTGCCCTTCGCCGCACCTGGTCATCAGCGTCTCGGTCGCGACGTTGTAGGAGACGGCGCTTCGGGCGCAGGGTGCCTAGTACGCGCGAGACAGTCAGTTCTGGCATGTTGCCCTGAGCAGCAGTCCTGAGCTCTGCGTCGCAGCTTACCAGCAGCGTGTAAATCTGGAGGTCCGTCACGTACACGACGTCCACTGCGGCTGTGAGCCTCGCGAGGCAGGCCGCCCAGGAGGGAACCAGGCAGCTTGAGCGTCGCATGGTGCCGATTGTTGACGCTCCCACCGTCGACGGGCTGGCAGTTTTCCGTGAAAGAGAATCGTGAGCAGCGAAAGTCCAACTCCTCTAGTCCGTGCCGAGGGACGCAGTCACGCAGGCACCCGGATCGAGGAAGCGGGCCAATCCGGCAGGGGTGTCCAGCATGCCTTTGGTTCTGCGCGCCTTTGTCGGGCCCCTGAGCGAGAAAGGTTGTTCAGCCGCATCTCGAGAAAGGGCCCGGTGGTCTTGGCGAGGCCGACAGCGCAGCGAGAGACGACGGCCCTCGACCCCAAGTCACGATGCCCCTGGCAGCTGAAAAGAAGGTTGCAGGCGCCACGCCCAGCTTAGCTGGGGCTGACGGCCAAGTACAAGGGTGCGAAGAGCCGGTTTTGGTCAATTGCTGGGGCTATGTGGGCCCTGGGCAGGCTCTCTTTATCAACAAGTGTCTCATTTCCACGCAGTGTCATAGTGTCCAGCATTCATGTATTTTGACCAACACCAGTGGCTCTCAAGCAACGAACCTGATCACCTCTGGTATCACTTGAGGACCATTTTGATAGCTTGACCATCGTGGCACCAACTGCGATGCTTTGCGGCTCCGTCCCCTCTCGCTCTCCCTCTTATTTAACCCCGGCTCGACCCCGCAAGTGTCGCTTCCCCGGACCTAAATCCGAACAAGGGCCTCCGCAATAGGCCCTGACGATGCTAGTAACCAGGCCATAACTCGAGATATTGAACGTTGAGCCATGCTGGCATTCGCCATCATTCCGGAGCGACTACGCCGCTTTGGGACGAACGTGCCGCTGCCTCGAGCGCAAAATGCAATGGACTGTGTCGGAATTTCCTCTTCTATTCCAGGCAGGGCGATATTAGAGGCCGTCACATGTAGTACACTCTATTTCAGTAATCCAGTCCATGTTATTCCCACCGCAGGTCTCGCTAGCCCTCGTTCGCAATAACCTTCCACTCCTCGGCGAAGCTATCCTCAAAGTCCTTCCTCGTCTTCTTTGGTTTCCACCCCAGTTTCCGCGCCAGGTCCGCCCGTGTGCGAGATCGTGATGCGAAGCCGAGCTCTACCCTCTCTGGGGTCAACGCTGCCCCCAACTCGGCAGCCGCCTCTGCCAGCGATACCTCGCGAACCTCATCCGACGCGAGGAAGCCCAAGTCCTTCCCTGCTCTGGCAATTCTCTCGGAAACTTCGCGCCAGGAATGGTGGCCGGTTTCGTTAAAGTAGATTCCTTTCTTGTTGGACGGCAGCTCATCCCCCCGCAGTATGCGGGCAACGAGGAGCTCATACAGGTCAGCGAGGTCCTCCACGTGGACGTGGTCCCATTCAGCTTTTCCTGGCCCCACGACGGAGGTGTAGCCGCGACGCTTGGCGGCGCGAATAATTGCGTCGATCTGGATCGAGGTACGGTTGAAGATGCCACTGCCGATGCCGTAAATCGTGGGCGACATGACGATGTAGGTCTTGACGCCAGCAGCCTCGCCCTTTTCGAACACGACAAGGTCGGTTGTTCGCTGCGCGTACTTTTCAACGTCCTCTCGGTGGCGCTGATAGGCATAGATGTCGTCTTCATCAGAGAAGATGCGGCTCTCCATGAAAGTTCCAGTAATGGGACGGTCTGCGAGGTTCGAGGTGCCGGAGGTCTGCGGGCGGTCCAGCATCAAGCCATTGCAAACAGGTTCGGAGTTGGTTTTCAACGTACATGAACCAGATGAGTGGCCTTGCCTGTGCTCTTCTGTCGATCGGCTAAGCCGCTGATGATGGCATCTGCTGCTTCGGAGTGCCTCGCGTCGGCTGTGTTGATGACGACGTCATGCTCAGCGGCCACTTTCCTGACCGCGTCGGTGTCATCAAGCCCGCCAAACAGAATTGCATTCACACCGCGTGCTTTCAGAGGTTCGACATGCTCTGGCTTGCGGACGAGGGCAGAGAAACTCAGCCCGCTAATCTGAGGATTCGAAGATGCAAGTAAAGTCGACAGTACGGACCCCCCACTGCGCCGTTGTTAGTGATTGTGCCAGCGCCAGGTCTCAGCTGGCTGTCTTACATGTACCCCGTCGCACCAGCAATGAGAACCTTTGTAGAAGTCATATTGGGTAGGTGATGATATTTGCTCAATGATGAAAGTCGATTGATGCTGTGGTCAATTGCTCTCTCGATAGTATGATGCGACCATTCATCTTCCCAAGGAAAACGCACCCTTTTAAGTCTTTTAATGCCTTTGCGTTGACAATGAGAGGCCATTAATAATTGCCATCCAGGAAGGCTTACAAACGTGACGTCTTGTTCCCTGCGGAGTTTCCGAACCCGTCGCGCCACCAAAACTCTCCTTGTAAGCAAAGCTTCTAAAAGCTTCGCCTGTCTTGCCAGCTAAATGTGGGGGGTTGCCCTGGATTGTGACCGTGGTGCTCGAGAAGTGATGTGCCCGTAAAGCTGCTCCGTTGTACTACGAGTACGAACCCAAATGATACACGCCAGCCTTCCGGGCTGAGCCTCGGATAATGGTCAACTCAACTTTCTCGTTTGGAGAATACGAGGGTCCTATTGCGCATGCCCTCTTACAAATGTCTGTACCTGTGACCTTGCAGCTGGGAAAATGTAGCCATGCACTTCACCAACACTTCACAAATACTTCATCAGAAGACATCGTTCTTCGCTGTACCACCTCTTGCCGACGCTGTCTGCATCAGACGAAGGTCGTGCAGAAGAAGCCAAAGGGGACGATATAATTCGATGGCTCAGCAGGATACGGCACGGGATATTCTAGTTTTGTCAACTTTATTGTACATTACCCTCCCTCAACGCATCGCTATGCCTGGCTGGCAGCGATTGGGAGTCGTCCGCGCGCAGACGTCTTCCCGTAGATGATATCAACCCCGGACTGAAAGGCTTCGACCGTCGGTTCATACACCGCCAGATACGTCCCCATTTCTCGGTCATCCAGAAAGTCATACGGGTTGCAGGTAGCAATCGCAACAAGAGGGGACTCTCCCCGCCGTCGCGAAATTTCCAGGCCTAGATCTCTTTGGTACTGGGACTCGCGGGCATTGCGCGTAGCCAGAATCACGACATCGGCGTCATCCACCTGCCGCCATTGGTCCCCAGACAGGGTCGGGTCGGTGAATCGAATGTCAACCACGCCAGGGTTGTATCGGCGAAGCGCGTCCCCGATCGAGCTCTTTATCCAGGGCACACGGGTCGGCAGTGTGGCATCTCCGCTGTCGACGGCGCCCCCAATGGGGATGTTGGGGCCAGGTGAGATGAAGACTGTCTTGGCAGTGCGCGAAAGGGGGAGCACCCCAGGCCGTGACCGAACGAGGGTAGCAGCATCCTGGTACACTCTTCCAGCCAGAGTCTCTCCCTTTTTGTTGATCGCCAACAAGGAGTCGGGCGTCTGAGATTGGAGAGCGGCATCCCAGCTCGTGAAGCGTGACTTGAGACTTCTGAGGCGACCGAGTGATTCGTCTATTCGTTGCTGCGAGATTTCTCCAGACTCTATCGCTTGGCAGATGCGATCAACGGCCGCCGTCTGCACTTCATGCGTGTGGCAGATCATGACGTTGTCCACGCCTGCCTGGAATGCCATCAGAGACCCTTCTACCGTCCCGTAGGTGGCACGGACGCCGTCCATCTCCATGCAGTCGGTCATGATGACTCCCTCGTACTTGATGTCGTTGCGCAAGATGCCAATGGCCTCGGGGGACAGCGTAGCTGGGAGTTGGGAGCCCGTGAGCCTAGGCAGGGAGATGTGTGCGGTCATGACCATTTCTATGCCCTCGGCGGCCGCATGCCGAAACGGAACAAGCTCCGTCTTTTCCAAGTCGGCCCGCGACTTGGTAATGACTGGAAGGCCATAGTGGGAGTCCACAGCCGTGTCGCCGTGTCCCGGGAAGTGCTTGATGCACGGCACGACCTGGCGCTCGCGCAGCCCACGGGCACAGGCCGCTGCAAACTGCGACACCTTTTCAGGATCATCGCCGGGGCTTCGCACGCCAATGACGGGATTGAGGGGCTCCGAGTTTATGTCGCCAACCGGCGCGTAGTTCATATTGATGCCGAAATGCCGAAGCATCTCCGCAGTGGCTTCGGCGACGGCATACGCAGAGTCGAGCGAGCCCGCGGCGCCGAGGGCCATCGGGCCCGGCATCTGGGCGGCGATGGGGGGCGAGATGCGCGTCACGAGGCCGTTCTCCTGGTCGATGCCGACGAACAGCGGCTGGTCGTGGCCAGCCTCTTTGGCGATGGTCTGGAGCCCCAGGCATAGCTCCCGCAGCTGCGTGGCATCTCGGACGTTGCGCTTGAAGAGCACGATGGCTCCGACGCCGTAATCGCGGATCAGGGACCTGAGGCTATCGTCGATTTCCGTGCCATGGAACCCCACGGCGAAAAGCTTGGGTCGCGCAGTTAGCAATGAGTGGTGTGCCTGAGTTGTGGTTGAGTGTCTTTGCCTACCTGGCCAATCTTCTTTCGGCGCTCTTGTGCCATGATACGCGAAGCCGTCTCTGTAGAGGTGTGCTTGGCGCCTCGATGCAGGTGGGTTTCTTGAGCAGGACTTGTATGTGCTGCCAGCGGCGATGGGTGCTGTGCATCAGTCTGTCACTCGTCCTCAAATATTGCGCCCTCGCCATATAAACGTCTCGAGCTGTCACCACAATTGCGCGCTGTCGGGGTACCTAGGTGGGGGCGGGGGTCACCGATTCTTACTCCGAGATTCGCTCAGTGAAGCCCTTGACAGTGGACAACTTCAGCCGGCCTCTCAGCAACACTTCAATGTAACGTGGCCCATGTGACCCCCACCAGCAAGCAGTCCTCGGTGGGAAACTGGCTTGACTGGCTCTCCACGTCCCCCGCTCTGTCGCCGGAACCTCCCCGCAGTGGAGGCTGGAAGGCTTCAAGGCACCTCGGGTTGAGTCTGAGTTCTGCGGCCCTGTTCAACTGCTCATGATTCTGTCAATAAAGGCATTCGTAAGACAACAGCATACCCAAAGCCTGATACACCCCAGCAATTGGAGCAAACATCAACGATGTCTTGATATGGGGTAGCGCTCAGATCGTGGCCCAGCTTTCACTGTACATGCACAAGGAGGGAGTTAAGGACGGTACCGTCGCATCCCTTTAATTGCCCGTAAAGAGTCGTCGTGTTAATTTTCTTGCACATAATACACGTGTTGGGATTTAAGCCAAGATCCCCTCTTTATCGGGCGTTGGACCCCGTGACGCTATGCTCGGCACGTTCTCGGGATCGGTCTCGTCTCGTCAACGCCGCGGTCCCCCTCACTTGGCGTCTCTCTTCGGCGTCAACCATCACCACCTCTATTCTTGAAGCAGCAAGTCACGCAGGCATTCCTTCCTACCTGTTTCTATACTAGCACCGCTCCTCAGCCCCGAATACGCAATGGCAGACTACAAGACCTACGAGCTCGGCGACTTCATTCTCCAGTCTGGCGACAAGATAGAAAAGGCCTTTGTCGCTTACAAGACGTACGGCGATGCTTCGAATCCTGCGGTAATCTATCCAACATGGTTCAGCGGGCTCATTTCTGATAATGAATGGCTCATTGGCGACGACAAGGCGCTTAACCCGCAGCGCTTCTTCATCATCGTCCCGGCACTCCTCGGCAATGGCCAGTCTAGCAGCCCGTCCAACACTCCCAGAGACCCGTGTCGCTCGTTTCCCGACGTCACTATCCGTGACAACATCACCGCCCAGCATCAACTAGTGACAAAGGGCTTGGGCGTCACCCATGCTCGCTGTATTCTGGGATGGAGCATGGGCGCCGCCGAGACATATCAGTGGTTGACCCAGTTCCCGGACTTCAGCGATCTCGGCGTGCCATTCTGCGGAAGCGCAAAAACATCCTTGCACAACCAGGTATTTCTAGAGGGTATCAAGAGTGCTTTGCTAGCTGCAAAGGGCACATCGTCAGCCGGGAGCTGTGCCGGAGAGACCACGTCCCCGCAACAGTATCGAACCTGGACCAAGGAGGAGAGAGCGGTCGGACTCAAGGCTCTCGGTCGCGTGTACGCAGGCTGGGGATTCAGCCAAGCCTTCTATCGTGAAAAGCTTTACACGAAGGCCCTGGGATACAAGAGTCTTGAGGACTTTATGACGAATTTCTGGGAAGCCTGGGCCCTTTCCAAAGGTTTGTCTGTCGGGGCGGACTACTAATGCACTCGATGAGGCTGACGACTGCATCCGTCACTCGGTAGATCCGGAAAACATGCTTACGATGCTACACACATGGCAGGCTGGCGACTGCTCCAACCAGGAGCCGTATAAGGGGGATTTTGAGCTGGCCATGAGAAGCATCAAAGCCAAGACTCTCGTCCTCCCAGGCAAGACGGACTTGTACTTTCCGCCCGAAGATTCCGAATACGAGGTTGAATGTATGTCCGAAGGCATCGGCAAATGCATTCCTTTTCCTTCAATCTGGGGCCATTGGTGAGTGATGACATCTCCAGCCGCACATGCTCGACGAGATGTCTCGACTAAAGGTGAAGTTTTGCAGGGCTGGGGGTCCCGGTATAAGCGTGCAGGACCTGGAGTGGCTTGACAGCAAGCTCAAGGCGTTTTTGGCCGATGGAAGCTGGTAAATCCATGTTGTGTCGGTGGCACAATCGGCAAGGTACGCTCACTTGGACGAAGCATTCGAGGAGTCTGACCATGATGGCTGCGTTGCGGACAGTGCTACTCGCGTTGCGGTTCTCTTGTGTATTTGTTTTGACCAAAACTTGAGAACCCGATTTACCGGGTGTTGCGCGCGTAGCTTCCCGCGCCGGACATGCCGCGGTCGTGCTGACTAGAGACTCATTGCGCATTCAGTGCATGCTGCTCAGGTCAATCTGCCACGCCACTCTTACCTACTGGGCCTTCTTCTTTTCCAGTCCACAGCCATTCTTCTCCTCCCATTCTCTAGCAAGGCCTATGAGCCTCATTCCTGCGGCAGCGCTCATGCCATCGTCAACTTGCTTCGTCCAGAAGCTGTCGGTGCTTGCTACCAAGACAGACTTCCTCCGCTCTCTTTCAGCTGGACTCAGATTGACTCCGGCTCGCTTGTTGGCCTCGATCTGCTCAAGGTGTGCGAACCGCCTGGCATACCGCTCGTTGCGTTCCTTGCGAATCTGTGCCGAGCCGAACCGCTCAAAGACACACCTAGTGAAAGCGCGAAGACCCAGGAGGATGTGCTCGCTAACGAAGATTGTGATGGGCAACGTGACCCACCGGCCACTGTCGACCGAGTCAGAGTGGAAAAGGTGGACGATTGCGGCGGTGCTGATGCTTCCAAGCCACGTGAGAATGTCCAACGACAGGACCCAAGGTCCTATACCCTCTGCACGGCTGGGAACTGGACGCTTGTGCTCGATGCAAATCTTCGCGAAATCCGATCGCAGCTCGACCCAGTTGTTGATGAGAAACCCCAGCGATATCAGTGGCCAAACCGGGCTAAAAAGCGCGAGGTACCCGAACTGAAGAACCAACTCCGCAATGTCCTCTTGAACATTGTACTGCAGCAAAGTAGCCTGGTTCCTGCACGTCTTCAAGAACTTGGCCTCGTCCGGCTCGTCGGTTACTATGGACAGGAGCATTGCGTCCTTTGAGTGAGTCCTCCGGTACTCCCTGTACCAGCCCTGGAACTTGTGCTTCAGTAGCGGCAGAATGTTTTCCTCGAAAAAGCTCGAGATTTGCCCGGTTACCGTCAGAGCGATGACTTCATTCCGCAGCCTATCCGTGTCTGGTCGAAATGTTCGCGCGGAAAACCTTGGCTCGAGACTAGGAATCAGGCGCTGCAGTACTCGTTTGAGCGACGGCACCACCACGTCACCAAACGGTACGTAGACAAACGCAGTGAGCAAAATCGGCAAGTAGTTTGTGATGATGCTCAGGATAAAGATCTTTTGGGTCAACGACATCTCATGCTGGTCAGCAGTACGATGGTTCTCGTACTCTGTGAGAAGTGTCGCGACGCCCTCAAGTGAGGAGCTGATGTATGGTATGGCGACCGCCAGTAAGATTGTTGGCAAGTATTCCTAAAAGATGGGCGTGGGTGAGCATTGCTTCATGTCTGACACGATCATGGCGTGACCCACCAGGTAGAGCTGATACGGGCCCTCGTACGCTTCCGAAATGAGAACCTCGACGGCGAAGACGCAGCAAATAATGGCCCCAAGAGCTGCCGCGGCGACTATGATGAAGGGGATCTGGAGGAGCTGACGAGCGATCTGTTTCCATTTGGGGAAGTAGTGCGTTGTGCGGCCAATCTCATCCACGATGACTCGTTCGTACCTAAACTCGGACCGGTTCACCTTGGCCTTGTTGACGCCTCGGACGTTCCAGCGGATGCTCAGGTCCACCTCTCGAAGTTTCCAATACTCTAGAAAGACTGTGCACCAAACGCTGGTTAGGATGGCGTAGGCCAGAGAGTATTTCGGGAGGAAGAGCCACGTGATAACGCCAGTGATGGAGGGAAACGTTAAAAACACCAGATATGTTTGAATAAAGGCGAAGTAGAATGCGACCTGCTCGAATGTGTCAGGTTCCCCTTGAGCCTGGCGCCAAGTGAAGCACGTTGAGCAGAAGCACTGACCTTGGAGCCCAACAGATCTCGTATGTGATCAAAGTCGTCGACGGTGAGGATCAAGCGGCGGCTGAGGTGTCGTAAGAGGGACTGGTTGACGCTCTCGTTGTGAAGAGGGAAAATGCTCTTGACATTCTTCCACTGCCCAACTTCTGGAGTGATGCCAGCACCGCCCAGCTCCTTTGGCCACAGAACGAGATGATATACAGCCAGGATGTCTTCGGCTTCGTACCATCCAGGCACCACCGTGTCTTTGTCGCCTCCCGGGTGCGCCTGCGTGATGCTGTAGAGCCAGTCTCTTACTCTGCATGACTAGTTAGCTGACATCATTCTTGAGCAGGACGCCGGGGGTAGCTCATGGCGTGAAGCACCTGGACTTGTAGACTGTATTTCCTAGCAGTTGCTGTGACGCCTGGACAAAGACGAGAATGGTCTGGTCGAATCCCGGGCGTACTTCTGTATGTAGGCCGGCAGCTTCGAGGTTGTCGAGCAACGAGCTGAACTCTTTTGTGGCCACCTCATATTCTACACGAGTGTCAGATGGGAGATGCGCTGATGAAATGCTGATGCGGAGGAAAGCTTTCGCACCAATGCCGCTGAAGTCGTAAAGCACGACGTACTTGTCGTTGACGGACTGCTCCGCCTCCTGTGGCGGATTCTTTGTGTGCCCTTTGCCCGAGACAACTTCCGGTAGTGAAAGGTGCATCTTGAGTTCTTGACCATTCAGGCAACGAGCAATTGATCGACACGGGCCTGGAGCGCTGGGTGGCGGGTGGCGGGCGGAGCCGGAAGGGCCGCCGACTGCACCAGGGATCAATTTAATGCTCGTAGTTGCGCGCTGCTCGGTGCTAGCGGTTCGCGCTAGACTCGAGAAGCCTTTCTGTGCTCGATACTGGCCAATGGAGGCAACAGAGTATCGAAAGGAAGAGTGAAAAGTCAACGTCGTCGGAGGCTGCAGATCTTAGCAGCTTAACACAAGTACGAAGTACCGCGTTGCACGTCAGCGCCTCCACAATCTGCACTGCGCCACGGTGGAGAGCGAATCACTTCAGTTCCTGTCCAATGCTACAGCAATCGTTGGTTGGTGACGGTCACTCCGATTATCGGTACTCCCTGTGGCAGAGACGAAGGTACAAATGCGCCCTGCGCCGGACATCAGTAGTACTATGGGAATCGTATCCTTTCCTCTTTGGCTGCTCACTATTCTTCTTTCAATGACCACTCTGAGCTAGGTAGCCCAAGCCCGGATACAATGCAAACGACGGCGACAGTGACCCAGGCCAAAAATTACAACAGCCCACCGACACCCTTCATCATCCGACAGGCAGCTGGCGCAACCGACCTCGCCGCCGTTAGAGCGTGCTTCAATGCATATACGGCCTGGCTGGACGAGGACATCGCCTTCCAAAACTACGCCGCCGAGCTTGACGGACTGCCTGGAAAGTATGCGGCGCCATCGGGCGCTCTGCTGCTTGCCATCGATACCTCAACCGACAGCATTCTTGGCTGTGTCGCAATGAGACCACTCGAGCCCGAACCCGACTTTCTTTTGCATCGCCGAAAGGACGCCCGATACTGTGAATTTAAACGTCTCTTCGTCTATCCCGAGGCACGTGGGCGCCAAGTCTCAAGAGCCCTGGTCAGAGAAGCAGTGTCGAGAGCGGAAAAGGCCGGGTACCACGAGGTGCTTCTCGACACAATGAAAAAAATGCAAGCTGCCGTAAACTTGTACGTATCAGAGGGGTTTGAGAGAACGGCACCATACAACTTTAGCCCTTTAGACGGCACAATGTACTTTACCAAACGTCTACGATGACTCAAAATGCCAAGCATATTGACTTCTCAGACGGATGGGCGAGCAGGGCCGAGGCTCAAGAATGAGCAGACACAGAGAGGGAGTCAAGCGGAGCCTTGGGTACTTCTCGAGGCTGGCTAGCTGTCAAATACGTGTCACTTTCACTTCAAGCCTTGTTGCGCCGGATTGTTGAGTGACATGGACACGTCGACTCATGACTTTTGAGAATCGAAAGACTACATACAAATTCCAACAAGGGTCGAGGCTTGGTCGCACCGCCGATCGCCAGGTTCTTGTCCTCTGCGTCGGTAGTACTCCGTACTCTTGGGGACGTGGCGCGGCCCGTGCAAAGTGGAATCTACTGCCTACGAAGTACTCTTCTACAACAATTACTTCGTCCGGGCTTAACGATCTGTCGATGTTTAGTTTCCGTCGCGCCTGTTCAACCATGAGGATTGTCTTGGTCGGCAGCGTCGCTGTCGCTGTCCGTGCGTCCAATCGCCATTCGCCTGTAATTTGCAGTCTTGCACTAGTTACACTGGGGTGGTCTCAGTTGTTAGCTCAGGCCGATGTCAAAGCCTCCTCGGCATTCTGCTGCTTGCCTTAGCCAGTTTACTTCAAACATACGAAGTGCCTGCCATATAACTCGTAGGCGCTCGCAAAACATGCCGCCGTAGTCAAGTGGCTAGATCAAGGCCCTCTGTAGAACCTCCATCAAGTAACCAGTATTGCCGCCACGCTTATCCGCAGAACGTACCGGGAGGCATTGGCAATTATCAAATACTCCGAAAACCCTGGCAAGTCGGTTGCACAAATCCCTGGCTGTCGGGCCAGGTGACACTGATGGGGAACCCCATCCCCAAGGATTGTGCTCTGCAGGTCCCAATTTTGGAAGTCTTTGATGGGGGATCCTTGCGTGGATCTTTATATCACACTTGTTTTGGCGGAGAAACATGCACACAGCATTCGAACCTAGTCCGCCCCGTCCACGAAGTCCCGGACGAACAGATGGGGTGTGCTCAACGGGCACTTGGACACCAGCTTCACGATCTTTGTCTGTCAAAGCTGTTAGCAGCGGCTAGGCTTATTTGTGTGTCTCGGAATATCGACCAGCCTGGTTCCCAAAGTCGGTGCAAAGTCGGTGCATGGACGGGGGCCACCGATCGCCGAGGGACTCGGTTGATGCGTGAGATGTTGGCATTCCCAATGTTATATCTCCGTCTGCTGCCCATGGCAGATGGTGGAGGAGCCATCGTTCTACGTGGTCATTGAACTACCCTCGAGTCGTCCAGGCTTGTGCCCACGGAGGGCTTCAACGGCGGCCGACACGTTTGGCCTCTGCTCGTAGAGGTAACCTTGCCTGACGACGGCCGCCAACTGCACCTGGTCCGTTTTCGGCTCCGGTCAAGGTCAGAATATCGGTCGAACGATGCATCTCATCTGTTCATCCTTACTTTTGGCGCCGCGCTGGTTTCTGCCAACGGCGCCGAGATCGTTAGAGCATCCGAAGCTCCTGAGTCTCCAGCAGCGGCACTGGCAACCGTCCCAGAGTGCGCAGTTAGTTCCCGTACCCCGTTGTGGCAGTGCTCGCCGCCTGGTAACAGCTAGACTTGGCGTTGGATGTCTTCCTGCAATATGAGTTTCACAATCTGACCGAGTGCTGACACATTGCAGGTTCCCTGTTTGGTCTCAGCCATCTCGAAGTCCAGATGCTCGATGACGAATACAACCTGCATATACACCGATTACACGATCCTAAATGAAGGGACAGCATGCATTATGGCATCCTGCAGCCTTACAGATGCTTTGTGTATGCGCATCCCTGTCATCAAATATGGTGGTCGTCTTCATGTCGCCCGATAAATTGACACAATTGGCAGTGACAAAGAACATCAGCCAAACCGCTTGCCGCGCCCCAATAAGAGACCGCTCAGGGGAGTATGATGCGATGAACATATTACTCGGTGTGATCACGGCAGTCCTCATCGCCGCTCGTCTCATCTTCAAGCAATTCTTCAGCTACTGCCGACGGTTGAGTTCCGACCATTGGCAAGGGGGTGACACGAAAAGCGGCACCGCAAATGCGAACAGCCCACCTAACACCACAACAACTTCCTCAGTTCAACCGTTATTCAAGGCCGCAATCTGCAAGTCATATCGCATTTTCTCACACAATATCATTAACAGATATTTGAAGAAGTGGACACTAATTTTTTTTATAATAGGCACGGGCTTAAATCGTGCTCTTCACAGGTAGGAGACTTTTGCGGTGCCGCTTTTCGTGTCACCCCCTTGATTGGGTCATCCTCGCGACACTTGTTGTTGGCGTGCCATGCACGATTATCAACGCTCAAGGGCTGACTGCCCATGGCCTTGGCAAAGATGTCTGGGCCTTGATACCTGCTGAAATCCTCGAGTTCGGAAAATCCTTTTATATCCTCGAGATTCTCTATGTGACCGAGATGGTACTCATCAAGCTAAGCCTATCGCTTTTCTACCTCCGCACCTTCCCAGGGCAAGGCATCCGCCGGGCTCTCTGGGCAATAGTTATGTTGAACGCTATTTGCGGGATTATCTTCATCTTGATCGCAATCTTTCAATGCGCTCCAGTCAGCTACTATTGGACTCAGTAGTTATGTCGACGATGTCTCGCCTGGCCGCTGTATAGACATCAACGCTTTCGGCTGGGGCAATGCGGCTGTCAGTGTCTTGATCGACTTTTTGATGATTGCCATCCCTTTGAGTCAAGTAAGGAAGCTAGAGCTCCACTGGAAGAAGAAGGTTGGTGTCACTGTCATGTTTATGACCGGACTTTGTGAGTCATCTTCAGACCGCCCTTCTCAATGGCTGTCTAGTCGAGTGTTTTTCAGCTGTTCAATGATGCCATCCGACTACTCAAGCCATAATTTCTATCGACAACACGATTGTTGTCGTTTTCGAGCTCCACTAACGCCAATTGTTAATAGTGTCACTGCTGTTTCTATCCTAAGGCTACAATCACTTATCCACTTCGCCAAATCAACGAATCCGACTTGGGACCAGTGGACAGTGGCGCTCTGGTCTACCGTCGAGGCGAATATCGGCATGTTTTGCACATGTCTACCATGTGTAAGGCTGATGCTGGTCCAGCTGTTCCCTCGCGCTTTTGGTGCGCACAATTCGCGCGATATGTCAGCTACGGAACACGGCAGAAGGCTTCAAAGAAGTACTGCCATCCCACCCCAGAAGCAGTTTCCACCTGAAGAAATTGAAGAGCAAAGCGTTTGATGGCTTGAGGTTGTGACATCGTTTTAGTCAGGGTAGTAGGCATACTTAAGGAAAAGAAGCAGTTAATATATTTTACACATACTTGCCGTCTCTTTTACGTTAAATCATAGCAACGATTTTAACTATGACAACGGGCTTTCTTTTATAAGTAGTAAAAGATATAAGTTTGATCCACTTAGTAGATAGTATTCTCCAAACATGAAGAGTGCTTGAGCAAGGTTCATATGTAGAATTGAGGGAGAACCGGTATGAATTAAAAGTGAATGGGAGAGCGACGTTTGCGTAGCAAATTAAAATTCAAAAATATGAAGGAATCTTCGGATTAGGTTAACGGTCCGAGTGAATTGCTGCTTTGCCAAAATCTCTGATTATGGACTCAAGACCTCCGAGTAACTTGCATCGACTGCCGTTTTGTCGCTGTCATACTCCCCCGCCTGCTCTTTTATTTGCAGCTTAGATCCTTGCCGCTCATCACGTCGCCTGAGAAGTGATTCGTGTGGATGACATCCTGTTTTGCGACGTAATATAAGAGAGACAGCTCTAATAACGATAGGTCACCCTTCGACGTCTTCTTTCTCTCCTCCGACTTCTCCACTCTCTATTGCCTGGTCCTCTTCTTTGCAGAGATGGCCACACGGAGGGATATAATGACAGCTGCAATTATTCCTGCACATTGAGAGGCCGGATTGAATATTACCATTGCCGTCACACCAAGCTTCTCCATTGTGACGACAGATCTGATTGGCTGGGGTACTCCAGCATCCAAGCTGGTAACGACCGAGAGCTTCCGGCCCGGTCGATGTTTCTTCGGCAATGGGGACTGCCCGTGCCGCCCGAAAGTTGAGCGCAACCAGGAGCACAAATGTTTTAGCCTATAGATTTGTATTAGATGGGAACAAGTACTGCAGCAGATCCTTCCAGTAGGTCAAAAAGAACTAGGACCATACCTTCATTGTCGCTAACTTATCAAAGTTCAAAAATGAGAAAGTGTCGGCGAGCTTTAGTTGAGATCGGAGTGGCAATATTTGAGTGCAATATAAGCGACGTACCTATATAAAGCCCAATCTTAAGTCGACCTACAGGCGTGTGCCGTTCAACTTCAGACTGATTTGCCAGGATCTACGTAAATGTATCGCAATTCAATTGCGTAAACCAGCGGCAGAATCTGCAGATTGTTCACTTGATCGGCGAAGCAGTGCAGCACTCTGCCCAATGGCAGAGGTAGTTCGATGCAAACAACAGTCCAGCTGGATACGAGAGCATTCGAACGTCAGCAAGCAGGCGATCTCTTTCGGAGCTATTGCTTTAGAACCTGCCGAAAACATAGATGAAGGATTTGTAGGCCGCGTCACCACACGGCAAGCTATCAAACCAGCCCTGTAGCACTCGGAGAAGCGGCACGGCACAGCTTCCGGCCCAACATCCGTGACAGACGGGCAATCCCTTTCGGAGCTATTGCTTTAGAACCTGCCGAAATCATGGATGAGGGATTTGCAGGCCGCATCACCACACGGCAAGCCATCAAACCAGCGCTGTAGCACTCGGAGAAGCGGCACGGCACAGTTTCCGGGCCAACATCCGCGACAGACGGCTCATCCATGTTACAAGCCTGCGAAAGCATGCAGGTCGGGCTCTCAATGCCTTTAGAAATCAGTACATCATACAGCGGCTCGCTTCTTATTTAAACTGCGGGGCAGCATCGAGGATATGTCCGTCAACTTTACAGTTTTGGTCGCGACACGGACAGATTTCCTTTCAGAATCTACTTAGTTCTGCCAAGCATATTGCTCCCCGACGAGGTAATCACTAAGCAATAGCACCTGCCCACGTTCATTGTGAAAGGGAGCCTGTCGGGCAAGGAGTTTGCCAGGTAGGATGCATCCCTCTGCATTTTTCCTTGACCATAGTTTGGTCTAACACAACAACGAGGCAATTCAAACGTGGACTACAAGTGGCTTCCCGATTGTCAACGGCAAATACCTCGACAAAGATGGTCTCCTTAGGGATATAGAGCCTAACGAGCCGAGGAAGGCTGGTCCGCCGGTTTTAGACGTGTACTGGACCAACCGCAAAGTCACCCCGGACCTTGAGCAACAGTTTCGGACCATAGTATCACCCGCCTTTGTCGACGTTACGGAATATTTGGCTCGTGTTAGCGAATTTTTACGAACGTCGGCAAGCGCGTGTCAGATTGTCGCCTTGAATGCGACTACATATTCCGTCAATGTGATCGTGGGCACCGACTTAACATCCGCAGATATAGAAACCCTTTTAATACAGCACGGTCTACTAAGCTCTCACTAGACCTTTCGATAGAGAAAATGTCTATTAGTTAGCCGTAAATAGAGACTTTCCTATTCTTAGGCTTACTAAAGTCCTACGTCCCTAGGCGCGAGCTGCGAAATATATTAGTACATGGGATAGCTATCGAACGCTTGTAATAAATAGTAGGGGTAGTTCGGGTAGTTAGGTCAGAAGAGAGAAATACTTATCGCTATGAGCGTGGCCCGAATCTTGTTAAATTCGTGATGAATTCCTGTATCTCTGTTCTGTCTGCTAGTTGTCAAAAGGGCCTGGAGAGGGGATTCCTTTCATCCTTGCAGCTATAGCTTGTGACCCCTATCTATGAGTTATTGCCGGGTCTCCCGAATCCGGCCAGGTCTCCCGGCCTTGCCTCGTCAACCGGTCTATCCGACAATACTACCCTAGTCGGACCTATATACGTGCAGAAGGAAGGTTTTTATAGTATAGTATACTTAGTGTCGTATAGAAGACTCAATTACGTTATAAGAAAATATAGCAAATATCTATACGGGTAATTAAAGTAGTGCTATTTATACTAACTAAGTAGTTAGCTAAACGGTATAGAGGGTGGGCGGTGGGGGTAGGAAATAAGGCGCCCCAACTTGTATTATGGTCGGTCGCCCGACTTAGGCGCTACTCGGGCACTGCTCAGGCGCTGCTCAGGTTAAAGCGGCGACAGCTCGGGAACATGACTAAGGAAGGAAATTCTAGATATCGAGATTCGAGTTGTATATTGGGATGATATGCGGGTGGAGTTATGAAGGTCAACAAAATGTTGCACAACCTAGCACCAGTTAGCCATAGCTTTAGAGCTGGAGGTCTTACAGCAATAGTGTTGACAAGAGTGGCAAGAGGAAATGCCTTGGAACGAATGTAAAGAGGAATGATCTCGGAGCGGTAGATCAACCCATCGGCCTGTTGGGGAGAGTACTCATGTTAGCTGGAGCCCTACACTGTCTGTGCCGGCCAGCGCATCACCATACTCGACCTGAAGATGGGAGAGGTTGAGAGGAGGAGTGAGAAGATCGAACAGAGTCAAGAAAGAAGAGAGGTGAAGAGAGAGAAGTCGGTCAGAATAAAGTGAGAAAGTTTAGTTATTTCGTACTGCCCATACAAATTATATGGTGTGAATAGACAAGATAGGTAGCAGCCCTGTATGTGAGTGCGAGGGATTTCGCGGACAATCTTAGTCTCGTCGTTCTACTGTATCCAAAGAGGCCGTACAGGTGCCGCCCTAAGGAGGAATGTCCAAACGCGTCGGCCCACGCAGGTCATGATAGCAAGTAAAACACAACGTTTCTATGAATTCTACACATGGGTATCATTCTACCGAATCCGCAAGTCAGCTCCATACCAGCCGCAGCCAGAGCCCGTCCATTCAATATTACCAACGCCCTCTGTTTCCGGCGCTTCCCCTGACACCTAAATTAAGAACGCGTACGGCTGGTCGAAGCACTCGTCCCAACTCGTCTTCCCAGATGCCCAAAACTTCCGCAGCACATCTCTGGCCACCATGGTGGTTGCGCCAGCCTGGATGCAAAGGTCCGTCAGGCCCTGTTGGACTAGTGCCCGTTCCTCGGGCGAGCCTTGGTTGGCCTCGAATCCCGCCACGATTAGCGGCCAAATCACGCAGTACATGGTGAAATGCGATGCGAGGCCCTCTTTGACGACACGAAACAGCCGTGCGCGATGAAACGACCGAGTCACATCATCTAGCCTCGCGCTGCACGAGTCGCACGCGGTTCCATCACACAGGCTGCACGCGCAGAGGGGTAGCACGCTGGTCAGGGACGAGTCGACAAAGAGTAGGACCGCAGATTGAAAGGCTTCGGCGACGAGTAGCCACGTCTCTTGGGGGCACGTTGAATTCACAGCTGCCGACGTTGCCTGCTCGGTCGCCCAAGCTTCGGGCGAAAAGTTGATGATGCTGCGGAAGTGAATCTGCATGGCAGAGTCGGCACCTGTAGCAACGGGATCTACCAGCCCAGCTGCGGCTTGATGTCGAAGGTCGTTTATGCGGACGATTTCGAGGAACAGGTGTATAGGACAGGGGAGACGCGGATAAAAGCCGTAGGCGTAGAGGTCCTCGATGGTATCGATGGTACTGAAATGCTCCGTGGCAGTGGCTAGATCATACGAAGGGCTGGTGGTATTGGCCATCACGCTCATGCTTGCGGGAAGAACTATTAGCAACGAATATTCAGAGACGTGTAAAGGGCGCCGGATGCTCACATGACATAGGTGAGTAGACCAGGCCTCAGCAAGTGGCCTTCTTCGGGATCATTGATGAGGCTCTCGATGCCTCCGCGGAGCTTCAACAGAGCCGAAAACCCGTCGCAGTGGGATCGCCACTGAGGAGAGGCCGATTGGAACAGCTGTAATGAGATTAGCAACCCGACCAGATAAGAGGGCCTGTTTAGTCGTCGCTCGGTGCAGGTAGAGATGGAGCAGATGAAATGAGCCGACGCTCACGGAAGGGAGACTTACTTCTGCAATAAGAAAGACAAAGACGCTGACCATGGTAATTGTGGAGGTACGGGCGGTCAGCTGGGCAATCTCTTCGTTGAGGGCCCGTATAGCAGAGCCGACGTGGTCATGTATGCGCAGCCAGAGCTTGCCCGCCGCGCCGGTGATCGGACCAGGCATGGGACCAGACATGGGACCAGGCATGGGAAGGAGACTGGTAGGTTTTGTGTCTTGGCCATTCTCGGCATTGAGCTGGAGAATACGGTGGCCAAGGGCCAAAGAGATGAGAGCATGGCGCATGGAAGTGGGCAAGATGCCGATGGCGACGATGGGGCCTACGAAGGGGTTGGGAGCGAGCTGATGTCGGGCAAGGTATGGGTATATTTGAGAGTTGTCTGGCTTCGGTCAGCAGTGCAGGAGGGGAGGGGTCGCATGACTGAATGCGACGCTGGAGGTACGTACAATAAGAGGTGGCTTCGTGCATCTCAGCCAAGGGGTCCCGCAGCAGACGGGGGATCCGGGCGACCGGTTGTTGATGCTGGGAGCGGAGAATGATGGCGCGACCTCTGTCTTCTCCCGCGTCGTCTTGATTCTGTGCCTTGGAGGAGACGGATCCGGGCTTGGCGTGATACCCGGCCCTCGGACGGGGTGCCGGCTTGGCGGGGGTCGAGACGGAGACGGGGACGAAGACGGGGACGGGGATGGCAGCGTCCGCGTCAGCATCAGCCGGCTGCTCCGACTTGATGCGGATGGTCGGTGCCGCCGTGAGGACCCGGGCCTTGGAGCCCCGTTGGCGCCGCGGACGAGCCGAGACCCTGCCCGGAGCCAGCCAGGTCAGGGGCTTGCAGTCGTTGTATCCCGGGCAGACGATGCCGGCGTCGCGGCAGCGGTTGCAGACGGGACGGGCAGCATCGCACTCCCAGTGGCGGCGCTGACACTCCCAGCACGGCGTCTGCGCGGTCACGGCATGGTCTGGGGGCGTGCTGGGCGGCTTGGTAACCGCGGCGGGAGCCGGCATGCTTGCAGACGCTTCGTCCTCAAATCGGTCCCGATCTGACGCCAGGTCGTGCGCGGGTCTCGGAGATCCGGGCCGACGAGCGAGGGCCTCTCGTTCCTGGGCGTGATACCTTATGAAGTACGAAGTACAGGGGGGCTCTCCAGGCTGTCCAGCTGCTGTGATGCAAGGAATGCGGCGGCTCGCTCGAGGTCGGGACGGCTTCTCGGGGCTCGCATGCGCAGGCCGCTTCAAGTAAAAGGAGGTCACAAGAGGGACACTGCAGCCGGCACGAAGATGAAATTGCCTGCATTGGGTGCCTCGCCGTCATCCGTTCCCCACACCCGACACAGACGAGAGGAGGCCGAGCCAACAGGCGGCGACATGCGGCGGGGGCGGCGAGCCAACGGGAGAGTCGAGAGTCGAGAGTCGAGACCAACAGCAGAAGCCAGCCGGTTTGGGCAGTGGCAGGTACTCGGTACGCAGGCCCTGTGGCTGTCTGCCGCCGTGGAGCGCCGCTGCGTGGCGTGAGGCGGTCGTCAGGCTGCCATTTGCCGTCGCTGTGATGAGGCGCCTCGCGATGGTGTGAGCGACGGAGGTGAGCGAAGGTGAGTGACGGAGGTGAGCGATAGGTGAGCTACAGAGGTGAGCGATGGAGGTACTTCGTACAGAGTACGGAGTACGAGTACGAAGTATGTATGGAGTACTCCGGACTTCTGTGCCTACTCGTACAAGTTGGCAGTGGAGTTAATCGTGGGGAAGCCGCTGAGCTAATCAGTCCAAGCTGGGGTGGGGAACCCGTCAACCCGTCAAGCCCGTCAAGCCGTTTGCCCGTCGCTGCCTCTCTCTTTGTTACGAAGTACGAAGTACCTACCTGAAGCTGCATTCCGTCTTTGCATTGTCGGCTGCTGGAGAAGTCGCTCGAGTGGGTCGAATGGTGATTCGTTCGTAGCCGGAACAATACCGGGCAAAGCCTGGTGCGTTTGGCTTGACTGCGCCGCGCTCTTTCTCTGTCTCTTCCACCTCACAACCTGCACGTCGACAGGTTGCTGCAAGAACTGGCCGTCTCTCCAACAACCGTGAGGACTTGGGCGCGCTTCGAGTCGAGAACGATACTGAATCCGCTCAATGACGCAAGCCCTGCTACGGACGTCGCGATTCGAGTTGCGCCCTCTATCCGATGACCATGGGCAAGCTGCTCGTCGAACGCTCGCGCCCCACAGCGCCTCGTGGCAGCAAACGACGCCCGGGCCGGGCTGCTGGGCCGGTATCAGCAAAGACGGCGCCTTTGTCGGCCGGTGGGCGCCGACTCCGGCGCAGACTGTCGCAGGGCCTTGCAAACGAGGGCGGACAGGAGCTGCTGCGGCATGGTTTCTGCGAATTGAACCTGCGCGAGGTTACACGGAGACGATGTCCGTGAACGCTGCATCCCGGGGCTACCATGGCGGCGTGCCGTCTCCGCCACCGCGGGGCGTTCTTCCTCCAGTTCGACGATCCCATCCCGGGGCTGAAGAGGGTGAGGTCGAATATTGGCTCTCCCAGCAAGAATGGCTAGCTTCAACTGCCGCTCGCCGTTCGTCGTCCTACTACGTAACCTTCCATGTTATTTTGGGTATAGTGAGTGAGAGGAACAATCGCTAGCGTAGCGCCGCGGCGCCAATGTCACCGCCCTAATACTTCGTACGACTCGGCCTATCACCAAAAGGGGGAAACGGCCGCTCACTCTCAACGCTTCGGTCATGGACGCGGCGGGATTTATACAAGGGCTAAAGCCCAGGAACATTTGTTGACGGTGGGAGGAAGGTCGACAACGCGAGCCATCTCGTCGTCTTTCGCCGAAAATGGCCCGCGCAGACGCTCGTTGGGTCTACTCGTAGTTCACAATGGTGTCAGTGTGGACAGGCTGCTCGGCCGACTCTGATGATATCCCCGACAATCGTCGGCGGGGACTAGTAATATCTTTGTTCCGCCGCGACAGCCGATTGCCACTATTCGTTCGGACTAGTACTCGGTAGTCCGTAGTAATACCCCGTTCTGGTCACACTACTCCGTACAGGGAATGACAAGTTTGAGGCTTGCAAGCTGTTGTGCCATGCCTGCTTCAGACTGGTGGCACCATGCCTGCTGAGATTCATGCGCCGGCCGAGTCCGAGACGGCCACCGTCAAAGGCCTGAGGAGCGCGGGCCTGGGGGGGGCCTTCTGAGATCCCAGTGGAGCAACGTTTCGGCATGGGCAAACGGACGTTGAGCATTTCCTGCCCATCCGCAAGTGCCGCACCGCCGAGAGGGCCACTCTCTACTCCGTAGAACAGGGAGTTTGAAAAAGGGGCCACATGCCCGCAAATGGATTGAAGTCAGCAGGGTCCAGCCACGAGGTCGCAGGGCTTACGGCTTAGTGTACTCCGTACCTACCAGAAGTGGTGATGGTGGTGACCAGGCTTGCCAGGTCATGGCATCCTGTCCGCGCTCATTTACGAGTACGCCGCTTTCAACTCCGATCCATGCAGCTGAAGGCAGCCATCAATTGTTTTTAAAGTACTCCGTACTCCGTATCAGTTGACAGCACCCTGCATGCGTGTCATGGCAAGTCGCACTCTTACAGCCGTCGCCGTCTCCAGTCGAACGAGGGGACCCGTTATCAATCCGCAGTTGACGCTCGACGCCTTAACCCTTGCGGAGACGAGCACGTTTTTGTCCCCGGGCCCTGAGAACGAACGCCGGCTCCTGTGGGGTCGCGATTCTCGGCTGCAGAGCATTCGACCAACGTTGCCAGGTCTTCCACGCGAGGACTGGGTCCATTGAACAGGGGGGGGATGCAACCCTGATGCGCGGTAATAACATGTCCTTGGGAGACGAAATCCAGCGGTCTTGGTACCCAATCAAGCTGCTGGAAGCCCTGAAACCCACAGCAGGCAAGGTCTGCCGGCATGCAGTCAAGTCGTCTCGCCCGCTGGCAACCCACAGCCTCGTCGGCTAGCCAGTCTTGCCTGTTAGCGTCAGCTCCATCATGCTGGTGGCGCGAGTAATGGCAGATGGATGGGTCCTCCGGCCCCCAAACCGAAACACAAATGCTGCAGAACCTCGTAGAGGAGGGAGGGACGGGTGTGTGGTGGTGTCGGGGGAAAGTCAGAACCCAGAGACTAGAACCTAGCAAAGTAAAAAGTCCTCATGGCATCTCGACCGACAGCTTTGAGCCCGTCGCCCTCGAAGCATCAACCCTGATCTGCTCCCCCAGAGTCAGACGATCATCATGGACGACTCCCGAGTGGACGGAGCCATTGCGTCGGGCAAGGTCCCAGCGGGCATCACCGCTGCGTTCCTCAAGGAGAGCCGCGACAGGGCGTCTATTGCGGGCATCATTTTCGTCACGGCCCTCACGGTCCTCGTCGTCGTGGGCAGGCTGCTGTCGCGGACCTTTGTTGTCCGGCGCTTCGGAATCGACGATGGATTGGCGCTCGCGTCGCTGGTACGTGTCCTCGGCGAGCTTCCATGCCGCCCCGTCGTGTCCTGTACTGACATGGCCTGTTCTTCAACAGATTTTATTCATCGTCTTTGTCGGCCTGTGCATCGAGCTCATCGTCCTGGGCTCCGGCCGACACTTCGCCTACATCCAATATGTCTTGGACGTGCCGACGGTCCAGAAGACGCAGGTCCTTGACTTCGCCGCGCACATCATCTACACCACCGCGCTCCTCCTCTGCCGCATCTCCGGTCTGGCCTTTTACCATCGCGTCTGCGGCATGCACAAGAGGTTCCGCGTCGCCATCAAGGTCTTCTTCGGCTTCTTGATCGCCGCCTACCTGCCCCAGATCTTCCTCCTCATCTTCCACTGCAAGCCCGTGACGGGCCTTTGGCCGTATGGATGGGAGCCCGGCACCGAGATTTATACGTGTCTGCAATGGGGGCTGGTTTACAGCGTAAACAGCTCCGTGTCTCTGGTTTGCGACCTGTTGCTTTTTGGCATTCCAGTGGCAATGTTGAGGATATTGGAGATGCCCCGGAAACGCAAGGTTCAGCTGGGGTGCATCCTACTGCCGGGTGTTGCGTGAGTAGCCGCCCCAGGCCTTTTCGGCCTTGTGCTTTCTGAAAAGAGCTCGCCGCTAACTTGGACAGTGTCATTGGTATTTCGATTGCTCGCCTCGTGCTGGTCATCCTGGGCCAGTGGCAAACAGACATGTCTTGGAGTTACAACCCGATGCTTGGGGTGGAGGTTTCTGAGATTGGCGCGACACTGATTGCCCTGTCGGTCCCGGGTGTCAAGCCCTTGGTGGACAAGTACATCTTGCGAAAGGATGCGGGAACACAGTCGGGCGGATCCAAATACCAGATGAAGGGGAGCAGCCACCGATCCAAGGGCACCGCGCTGAGCACCTTGAGGCTGCGCGCGCAGCACAGCATGCTCGCGAGCACCGAGAATACGACTCGTTACGACACGGAGGTCGTCGGGGGCTCGCAGCACGACAACAACAGCCAAGACGGCATCTACGTGAGCGTCGATTTTGAGGTCAAGGAGGGGCATCTCGAGTCGGGGCGAGGAGGGGGGAGGCCACCGCGAGGACTGAAAGCATGAAGCAAGGGCGAGCGTGGTAATGAGAGCATGTAATACAACAACTACTACGGATGCATTAGACGTTCTATACTCGTAATACCAAATACCCGGATGCACAATCAACATGTAAAGAAGCAGCACAATAATACATACATAGCTTCCCATCGCATCCTGTGCACAACGAACTCTTGGCAAGACCTTCGCCGAGAACACTTCTCAACTGGGACAGAAGATCGTCTGTTCGCATCGTCTGATCGCGCGGGAACAGATTCTTCGCGCGCCACCCGCTGCCCTCCGATCGGCCCGCGCACCCGTCACGAGTCATGGCCGGACTTGGCGACGTGGAGCCGCCAGTGGCGCCGTTGGCGTCTTCCTTCTTCAGTGGGAGGAAGCCGCCTTCTCAGCCATACACGGCGAACTCGAGGACCCTTTCGGCGCACTCGGGCTTCGCCGCCACCAGCTCCCACCATTCTCCGTCTTGCAGATGCCCCCAATTCAGCATAATGAGGACCCCTACTCCGTACTCCGTAAATCATAATACTATTGCTGGAATGGTACGCGCTAGTAGGGAGCCCGCAGAAAGGCGCTTATGTACGAGTAGGTAGTCCGTACATGCCAACCATGTGGAGAGCGGAGATTAATGCATGCTGACCTTCGAGAAGCTCAAAGACGAGACATTTCCTAGCATCTTCGCTCACACCACCGCCATGTGCTCTTCCCTATAGACTCACTCACCCACTCACTTCACTCCATCGCCTCGTGGTCGCTTGCTACGCGCTACTCGACGTGTAACCGCCATGCGATCCGTTTGCGTGTGGTCGGCCCTGCTCGTGGCAGGCGCCGCAGCCGCTGGCGAGGGCATCTTTGAGCTCACACCGCCGTTGATCCCCCTCCAGGAGAATGCGGGCTCGGCGGACCTGTTTCCCGTGGAGGACTGCTTCGGGTTCAAGCTGGAGGAGGCCACCATCGATGAGATGCAAAAGGCGATGCAGAGCGGCAACCTCACCAGCGTCAACCTTGTTACGTGCTACATGCGGAGGGTCTTTCAGACTCAGCAGTACATCAAGTGAGTCTTATGACACGGCACTCGCGGCGGCATGGACCCGAATGGCCTGGAGCTGACCACTGGGAAACGATAGCTCCGTCATGCAGATTAACCCGGACGCGCTCGCCATTGCCTCTCAGCTAGACGCGGAGCGCACGGCCGGCACGGTGCGGGGCCCGCTTCACGGCATTCCATTCACCGTCAAGGACAACATCGGCACCAAGGACAACCTGGAGACGACCGCCGGCAGCTGGGCTCTGCTCGGCAGCACAGTGCCTCGGGATGCACACGTCGTCGCCAAGCTCCGCCAGGCCGGCGCCGTGCTCTTCGGCAAGGCCACCCTCAGTGAGTGGGCCGACATGCGGAGTACCAACTACTCGGAAGGATACTCTGGTCGTGGCGGCCAGTGCCGAAGTGCCTACAACCTGACCGTCAACCCCGGCGGCAGCAGCTCTGGAAGTGGTGTCGGCGTCGGCGCCAACGCCATGGCCTTTTCCCTGGGCACGGAGACGGACGGCAGCGGTAAGTGATTTGCTTGCAGACGGGCTCTCGGTTGCACAACACAATTGACGGTCATTGTTCTGACAACCTTGCAGTCATCAACCCGGCCATGCGAAACTCCATCGTTGGCTTCAAGCCCACCGTTGGCCTCACGAGCAGAGGCGGTGTCATTCCCGAGACGGAGCACCAGGACTCTGTCGGCACCTTTGGCCGCACTGTCCGTGACGCCGTGTACGCCTTCGATGCCATTTGGGGCGTCGACTGCCACGACAACTACACCCTCGCTCAAATGGGCAAGACGCCCAAGGACGGATACGCCCAGTTCCTGTCCAACAAGGACGCCCTCAAGAATGCCACGTTTGGCATCCCCTGGAAGAGCTTCTGGGTCTACGCCGATGCCGAGCAGCAGAAGGTCCTGGGGGAGCTGGTCAAGCTCGTCCAGGACGCCGGCGCCACCGTCATCAACGGGACCGAGATTACAAACTACGAGACCATTGTGAGCCCCGAGGGGTGGAACTGGGACTACGGCACCTCGCGCGGGTTCCCCAACGAGTCCGAGTACACCTATGTCAAGGTGGACTTTTACAACAACATCAACAAGTATCTTTCGCAGCTCAACAACACAAAGGTCCGCACCTTTGACGACATCGTGCAATACAACTTGGACAACACCGGCAGCGAGGGCGGCTACCCCTGGCCCAACGGCCACCCGGCCTTCTTCTCGGGGCAGGACGGCTTCCTCGCGTCCCTCGCGACCAAGGGCATCCAGAACGAGACCTACTTCCAGGCCCTCGAGTTCTGCCAGAGCTCGACCCGCAACGGCATCAACGACGCGCTCAGCTACAAGGGCAAGCAGCTGAACGGCCTGCTCGTCCCCGTCGACCCCGGCCAGAGCTACCAGATTGCCGCGCAGGCCGGCTACCCCATGGTCACGATCCCCGCCGGCATCCACGCCGACTCGGGCATGGGATTCGGCCTCGGCATCATGCAGACGGCGTGGGCGGAGGCCGAGTTGGTTCGGTGGGCCAGCGCCATCGAGGACCTGCAGCAGACGTCGGGCACGCCTTACAAGAGGACGCTGCCGACGTGGCGTGGCTACCTGGAGAGGAATATCCCCGTGCCGCTGTAATGGGACGCTGGTGGTTCACTTGGGACATTGCCGACATGGCGTTACCTGAGAGGAGTATCCCCGTGCCGCTGTAATCGCGACGCTGGTAACGATGCCGACGTAGATACCAAGAGGCCTTTTGAGAACTGAAAACAGTCCAATAGGCTTGCCTACCTTGCACTGTACATAGACTTCAACTATATACGTACCAATACCTTTACATCTTTAGAGCTCTTGTTTCTCGGATAGCCGCTTCGTTCATGAGTTGCATATGCCCCAGTACTAAGAGTGTTCGGCCAGCAGCAAAGGCCAGCGACAGCAACGCACGCATTGAGCAATTTCTGAGCTGCCTAGGCCAGGCGAATTGTTGTGGATCAAATTAGGCATTTTCACACGAACATATAATTTGACAACTTGTACTAGGAATCCAGGCCACGGAGAGCAGTCCAGGTGGATGTAGATACTATTATTATGACTCGCGTCTGTGCATACCCATTCTAGCTATTAAGATGCATAAGGTATAATAACGAACAAAATACAATACATAAGAAAGTAGATGCCTGGTGTTAAAGTGTTGGAGAAAAAAAATGTCCGCTTAGGAAGAGCTCTTCTTGGTCTTCGACCACGGCAGACGGAAGCCAGAAAACACGCTTCCCTTCTTGACCCTGAAGGTATAATAGAGGAGGATGGTGACGAAGATGTTGAAAACAATATACACCCAAACCAGCCCAAAGTTGCGCCATCGTTCAGACCAGAAGATGCCCGAGGTTGAAAGGAGTTGGTCGGCATTGGTGACGGGGCAGTACCGGCACTGCTCCGTTGCACTTGGGTTCTGTAGCTGTCCGGGCCCATGCTCCAGCAAGGGCGCCAGGTAGGCCCCGCACGTCATCCCGGAAGGAGGGTTGAAGATGGACGTCTCCGTGGCCGAGCAGGATATCGGTCGAGCGTGGAGCTCTGTCGAGACAATCCCCCCGACCCAGTACGTAAACACCGAGACTCTGTACATGAAGATCCAGAAGCCAGGCAGGGCATCCGCAGTTTGAAGCACGCCGCTGAACAGAATGGACATGATTGTCAGGATGGTGACGACGCTCGAGGCCGTGTGCGCGTCCGGCATGGCCACCACCGTCATCTGCGCGAACGTGCTGGCAAACAGGAACAGCTGCAGGACGAAGAGTAACACGAGCCCTTGCCTGTCGGAGCTCTGCACGCCGACGACGGGGTAGTAGAAGCAGGCGTAGATGAGGAGGCCAGTAATGATCTGGTAGGGGACTTCGACGAGGATGTTGGCGATGATGAAGGCCGTCCACGAGTAGGCCTTGCTGGGCCGTTCGCGAACCTCGTAGAGCGACCGCTGCGTCAAAAAGAGAGGTTGAATCTGAGTACAGTTAGTTCGATCCTTGTTTGCTTGCTTGCCGTTTGCGCGAAATCCTTACCTGCTGCACCACAGTTGAGAAGATGGTGGTCACCATGAACACGGAAAAGATGACGTTTTGCGTCCCTCCCATCGTGCCGTCGGCGTCAAAGAAGCTGAAGCCGATGAAGAGACCTGCAAAAGTTGCAAGCATCCACTTGGCAAAGATGTAGCTTGGCATTCGCCAGTACTGCTGGAAGACGCGGTGCGTGACGACTTGAATCTGCGTCGCGAATGGCATGGCAAACTCGGAGTTTTCGTGACTCTCCTTGTCGTGCGCGGCGGCATGGTCCTGCGTGTGCATCTTCTCGCTGTGAATCCTGTCAATCTCGACCTGCGTGGCGCGGGCTTCGTCGCTGCCCTTCCAGACCGTGTGCCAGTCCTGTCCCGTTCCGTTGGAGCCGTTGTTGACGATTTCGAGCATGTACTCGGCCGGGTTCTCGTCGTCGGAGCACTTTCGCGCTCCGTTCGACTCAAAGTACCCCAGCAGGGTGCGGGAATTGTCGCCAATGTCGCCAAAGTAGACCGTCTTGCCCCCCTTGGCGAGGAACAGCAGACGGTCGAATGACTGGAAGAGAATGGCGCTCGGCTGATGGACAGTGCACAGGATGGCCTGGCCCGAGTCGGCAAGCTTGCGAAGAAAGGCGCAGATGGCCCATGAGCTCTGGGAATCAAGGCCGCTGGTCGGTTCGTCGAGGAAGAGGAGAAGCTTGGGCTTCGCAGCCAGCTCAACACCGATTGTGAGCAACTTGCGTTGCTCCACGTTTAGGCCCTCTCCCGGGACGCCGACGACTGCGTTTGCGAAGTCTTCCATGTTGAGCATCTTGATGACTTCTTCCACAAATTCGTACTTTTCCTGCTTGCTGACGGTCTTGGGCTGACGAAGCACGGCGCTGAACCGCAAGCTCTCTCGAACAGTGGAGGTCTCCAAGTGCAGATCTATAATTCAGTTAGCTATCACGGTTGCTGCACTATCGGATTGAACTGGGGAAAACAGGAACTCACCCTGCTGCTGGACATAGCCTGTCTTACGCTGGAAGCTGGGGTCCAGTGGCTTGCCATTGACAAACATATCGCCGGTGATAACACCCATGGTGGTTCGCTGAGCGAGGGCATCGAGAAGTGTCGTCTTGCCAGCGCCGCTGACACCCATCAACGCCGTGAGCGTTCCGGGCTTCACCCAGCCAGACACATGATCCAGAAGCCTGCGTGGTTCTCCCTTGATCTCAATGTCGTAAACAACGTCTCGCCAGGTGAAAATGTCCGTCTGGGGCTCAAGGCCCTTGACGTCTGTCACGGCACCGTCTGTTGCCTTTTCATTGTTATCTTTTACAACGGCACCGTTTTCCTGCACCACCTTCTGGCTGCCCTTTTGCAGATACTGCGGAACATGGCCCCGCTGGAAAACAAGAGCCTCGGCTGTGGAGGTGGTGGAGGAGTTGAGCTCTGTGACGACGAAATAAAGGATCATGAACCCGATTAGGAAAGCCCATAGAATGCCAAAGTTCCTCCAGACGTGCGAGTAGTAGTACTCGTAGTTGGTGGCGATGAAAGCGTCTCCGCTCACGGTGTACTGTCCCGCAACGGCGCCGGCAACGTTGCAAATCCACGAGTCTCCAACCGGCGGCGAAAATGGCGGGATGATGTTTGAGCACGTAAAGTTGCGTCCGTGGAATTCGTTGGCGACCAATATCTCGAAGGCGTAGAAAATAGGGTTGATCCAGCGGATCCAGCTGAACCACGGGTGCATATCAGGCACGCGAATTGCGAAGCCAGTATAGATGACCAAGGCCAACACGAGCACGCCGCTCAGGGCCATTGCCTGGGATATCGTCTTTGTCGCGGCAGCCATCGTCCTGAAAACGGCGCTCATGACAAAGATGGACATGTAAGTGATCATGAAGTAAATGAAGAACTGCGAAGGTTCTCTGCGAAGCCCAGCCAAGAAGTAGAGCACAATGTTGAAGACGGTCGCAGTCACAAACTTGATGGGAATGTCCGCGACAATTCCGGCCGCAGCTTCCGTGGCGGGATGGTAAAAGGCGTACGAGGCATGCTTTTCGACGATTGGGCGTTGCTCATACAAGCTGGTGATTTCCGAAATGGCTGTCAAGGCGTTGAGCAGCACGGCCATGAACAGCACCGAGCCCTTGGAGTAGAAACCGGCAGTAGCGTCTGGAGTGCCGAAGAAGATGCTACCGATGATCAAGGCCATAATGAATTGGGACAGGGTTTGCGTAAGCGTAGCAGAAATGTCATTCCAGATGCGCTGGTAGGCTCGTTTGGTGTTGAGCTTGACCTGCATCCAGATGGAGATGATGTAGGGTGATCCAGGCCGCACATGCTTCGCCTGCCTGTAGTTCTTCTGCTCCCGGAAGTGGGCAACGCTTTCTTGTTGCTGTTCTCCGAGGTAGGCTTTCTCGTGGATATCGATTTCGTCCTTTAGAGCCTTGCACTCGGGCGACTGCTGCCAGAACCTCTC
Organism: Tolypocladium inflatum; assembly: GCA_003945565.1. Classification (NCBI taxonomy): domain Eukaryota; kingdom Fungi; phylum Ascomycota; class Sordariomycetes; order Hypocreales; family Ophiocordycipitaceae; genus Tolypocladium; species Tolypocladium inflatum. The sequence continues at coordinate 117,360 of QEPE01000001.1, forward strand.
AAACTCCTCCGGCGTCCGGGGAACCTTGTTTTCCATTCCCTTGCGAGCTTGTCGCTCCTGGGGGTTGGTGACAGAGGTCAGGAAATCGCCCGTGGTCTGGCGCGCAGGGCAATGCCATCCCTGCCTCTCGAAGAAGCGCTTGGCCTGATTGGCAGGCCCAAAGTAGATCTGGCGGCCCTCGTACAGGACGGTGGCCTTGTCGAAGAGATCGTAAATGGCTTGACTGGCTTGGTAGATGGCGACGACGTTTGCCTGGGACCCGAGGTCGCTCGCCATGCGCAGGGACTGGACGAACTTGAACGCCGTTGCAGAATCCAGGCCACGAGTGCTGTGGTTGCGTTAGAGCCTTGAGATCCCAGCACAATGCAGAGAGGGGACAAACCTGTTATCCCACGCGGAGAACGGCGAGCCGGCCAAAACCATCTCGGCGATACTGACCCGCTTCCGCTCGCCGCCGGACACACCGCGCACAAAGTCATTGCCGACCTTGGTATTGTACGTGTGGCTCAAGCCAAACGCAACCATGACGATTTGCGCGATGTAGCGGCAGAACTCGACTCGGGACATGCCCTGGATACGGTGGGACGGCGTGCGAACCGACGCGGCAAACTCAAGAGTCTGCCCAACGGTCAAGTGTGGGAAGTGTTTGTCAACCTGGGGGGGGAGTCAGAATGCATGTTAACTCGGAGGGTTCAGAGCATTGATAAGTACCTCTTGGTTATAGACTGTTTCGCCTTTAAACTCCTTCTGCATTTGCTTCTGCGGGATGCCATTGTAGTGAATGCTCGAATTTGCACCGAGATTGAGGCCATCCAGCTCTCCGCAGAGCGTTTTCAGAAGCGTGCTGCAGCCGGACCCCGGCCGTCCGAGGACAACCAGGAGCTCCCCTTCCTTGAGCAGTCCTTCGAAGCCGTGCAATATGTGCTTTGGCTCCTTCTTGCCGAAGCTGAAGAACTCGCCCAGCCGCGCCGGAGCCATCAAGACTGACCCGACGGTCTGCTGCAGCTGCAGCGCAGACCCGGAGCCGAATACATCGAGATTCCGGTAGGTGACGCCGGTGCGCCTGGCTGTGAGACCCTGCTCCTGGAGCTGCCCGATGAAGCGATGGAGCCATTTCGAAAGGTCAAAGTTGTGATGTTCAGGGTCGTAAACGGTGTCATACTCGTCGATTGCACCGAGTGTGTTGCTCGGGTGAGGGTGTACGGCCACGCTTGACCGTCTTCGAGAGAGTGCCGTTGCAATTCGCACGAGTTCCGTTCTACCTTCGCGCCCAATCATTGTCTCGGTGTCCTGGCGCTGAATTGGTTCCTCAGAATCGTCAGAGTCAGTGGCGCCATCGTCGGATTGGCTGGAGGCTTCCACGGCCATGGCAGCTTGGCTTCTCGAAGGTTCATGTTGGCCATCGGTGCCAGCGGCTGCCTCGCCGGTGCCCGGTGTCTGGCTCAGAAGGGGCGACATTGCTGTTCGTGGGACGTCTCACGGATGAGAAACTCGCCCAGAGTAGATGGCATTGACCGGTGAGCAGACTGCGTTCGGGCGTATACCTGGGGGGCTTGCTTGGGGCATCGGGGAGCTTATTAGTATTACATCTCCTCCAGCTGCCCTTTGTACCTACCGGCTAGCCCGCAACCTAGTAGCTGAATTCTGCCGATGTCGACTTTACGAGTAGATCGATGGGCCCTTGTCAAACAAGCCCTACGGCCCGCCAAGGCGATGGGTGGAGCACGGCGGCCGGGCTTCAGAACCCATCGGAGTTTCCGGAAGCGTCGTCATCCTGCAGCAGTGGACCACAACAGCACAGCACAGCCCGGATCTCTTAGTACAGTTGTCGGCAGATTGCCAGCATGGCGGCACTCTTACGGCATGTGATGTCTAATTACGTCGTGCGGACTATTACGGACTACTCCGCAGCGTCCAAGAAAGACAACAAACACGGCGTTGCTGTAGAGGTGGGCCATGACAGGGTGCCCATCATTCCACAATGCCGCCAGCACCAAGCTAACGAAACCCTTTTCCATTGGCGCTCGGCATGTCGCTGGACGGAGAATTGGGCGTTGGCCAACCCCGAGACCCAATCAGCGGAGGGCTCATTGGCCAAAGAGCAACCCTCAGAGAAAATGCCACTTGGAGTCGAGACCGACTTCTTTTGCATGCTTAAACTCTATCTTAATGTGTGGTGATGCGAGGGAGCTCTACAGGAATTCGTGCCGTACCATTGCCGTGTTGCTGGATCAAGGCTTGTAAAGACATGACGAGCTTCGCAACGGAGAACTTCTAGAACACTGAAGCTGTGCCTCGGGCTCCTGATCCAAAGCCATTCTCACGGTGGTTTGAGCCTCCTCGGGCCGCGATGTGACGTGCTTCCTTTCATCTATCGGATTTGGGATTGGCATTACTCGTGCTCGTGCTTTGTGTACGAGTAATACGCATTTCATATCCGAGTGGTACAGGGTAGAACGTACTCGCAGCTGGGCAGAGGCGTGAAGAATGGGACCTGTCATCGGCAACGGGATGCAAGTCGGCCCCGACTCCCGTGGATAGTGGCTGTGCTAGGGTCCCTGCCCATCATCGGGTTCCACTCATTCGCACCAGGACTGCAGATTCGCAAATCGCCGTGCCCGACGCTTTGGCACGACGCCGGCTTTCAAATTTAACAAGAGACGGGGCCTCCGGATCCCGACCCCGGGCTTGTAGCCACCCCCGTCGACCGAATGACGGATGGGCGTCGCTACCACCAGCCTCGGTACCATGTCCGAGGCGGCCCGCGCGGGATCCGTCACATGTCTGATCCTGCATCGCGGCGTTCGCCACGTCTTGGCCGCCGTGGAAGGGACAACGGGCCCGAGGGGAGGCTCCTGATACCGAGAGGGTGCGTCGTCTTCGGCCGGCGAATGCCCGTCTCCGGGCTTTGTGTCCCGCAGAAGTGAGAAGCCCGCCATCGGCGCCGTGACCGGACGAACAGTCGGCCGCTCCGGCGTCGCCGGTTCTCGTCTTCCAAACACATCAATGACGACGCTGACTCCATCCTTGAGCTAGCATTGTCGCCCGGCACGCCTTGGCTGGAGCTGAATCTGCCCGACCTGCCGGTTGGATTCGAGGTGCCACCCAGCACTATTCTGCTGAGAGTTTAGTCTGGACCAGCAGAGGCTGCTTGCAGATATGCCAGGAGTCCCACAAGCCATGTCGGTCCAAGGCTGCGGCACAAAAATCGAAAACCCGCGACGGATCCTTGACGCAGGCTCAGCTGACGGCGACTTGACACGTTTGTCCAAAATGGGGAGTACAAGTACCCGCGATAAATACGTCTGCCTGACCTACTTTGGCATACGGGCGCAGCCAACATCAGTGCCAAGGAAGTGTACGAAGTAGCGCCCTCCGATTCGGCGAGCTCCGAGCTGGTCTTGGGCCTCCGTCAGAGGACCTGTAAATGTTGCGTAAGGCTTCACTCCCTTCGGCACAATCGCAAATTTAGTGTCCCATGGAAGGCCCAGATCCGGCCGGCAAGCTGTTCGCTGGGCAGCTCCTGCTGCATTACGACGTGGAGAACAACACAGCTCTCAGACACTAGTGGCAGCTGTTGAAGCTAGAGCCTGTCAAAGGACGGATACACAACGTCTAGGCAAATGATGCCTCCGCTCGGACGTGTTTTGCTTTTTTTGTACGGATTACTTGGCGAATCATCCGTTTCACGAGCACTGAATCTGCTGGCGGGCCGGGAGGGGGAGACCCAGTAGGCTATCCCTTCGGCCCTCCAAATACCGCGGCCCACAATGGTCACCCGCGCTCGTGTCGAACAGTGGCTTGAGCATTTCAAAGCTCTACAAGTACGGAGTAGACAAAAGGCAAATGGTAGAAATAGTATAGCTACTTGGGAGCCCGGCGTGTGCACGCCCTGCGGTGACAAGGATCGAGCCAGCGCCTGGGGCCGGGGGCTCAATTCTGGCGCTGTACGAAGTACTTCATACCGAGTACGGACTACGCTCTACTGTACGAGGTAATCCGTAGTCAAGTTGTCTTGCAGGCTGTTGCTCGTGCTGCCAGGCGCGTCGAGAAACAATCTTCTCTTCTCAGGCGGGTCCAGTTCGAGTAATGGACGCTCCTTCGTTTCCTCTTTCGAAGCGGCATCACGGCATGTAACAATGCCCTCACCGTGATAAAAGTCTCTCGTATGGATTATTGTATTATGAATTTCTTATTCATTGGCCTATACCTTTGTTGGCTCCGGGGGACCAGGCCTTTTGGCCCGACCAGTACACGCCTTCCACGCGGCGTACGATAAAATAGCGTGGCGGAACAGGCCTGCGCAGCTACGGCCAGGGGTTTGGGGGCCTGGACGACCCAGAGGCCGCTCCCACAGCGATGTCTATCGTGGCGCACAGGTTGGTGCGACAATCCGACCACGTCCTGGTCGCAAACCTGGGCCGCACGAGTCGTTGCGTCAGTCCGACTGAAAACTAACCGCCCTATCTGCCGGCTGGGTGAGCAGGTATTATGAGTAGGGACCAATCTAGAGCACTGCTACTACGAAGGAACGGTCGGAGTCTTGGAAGGCAGGCTATCAGTGCACGAGCGGCATCCCATAGACCTCCGGAGGATCTCGGGTTGAGCAGAGGGTCAGGTTCTTTATTCCGGCTGTAGGCTTCTGGCCTGAAGGAACGGGTTTACCTGTACTCTAAAAAGCATCGTTGTCCTAGAAACCTATCAGGTGACTAGACTAAATAATTTATCATTATTATTTGTCGGCGGTATAGGATTATCAGAGGCATGACACCAGCGCCTTAGAAAGCTGAAGTGCAACGAAATACAAACCCCCTCCAGTGTACCATCCTTTGACCCTCCTCCCGACTTAATGTCAGCCCAAACTGGCAATCTATTAGTGATAAAAACGTCTCATGTTCTTTTGAAGCTCGGGAGTGAACCCTTCCTCGAATTCGCAGGCACAGTCGCTGGCGCTCGGATGCCTTGGGATGTCGCGAAAGAGCTGGTTGAACTCAGTCACTTCGCGCTGAAGAACCGGCAGCTCCTTGGGATACTTCTTAATGACCCATAGACCCTCAATTCGGACGTTCTCAAGATCTTGTGAAGGTCTGCGTATTGCTCCTGGGTGAAGTTGTTGGTCTGGCACCAACCGGACACTTCGAGGCTGAAGCGGCTGGTGCCATTGGAGCCGGGACTGGGCATCTGGCAATAACTTGTTGGAACTATATCCTCAATGACATTCGGTACAGGTTCCCTTCTGTCCGTGGCATCGGTTTCGCCGGCATTCAAGTTGTTGTCACCAGTTTCGCAGCTAGGGGCATGATGCCGCGACCGAGGGCAGCAAGATGGGGAGGCGATGCGTGGGGCTCTTGGCCCGGAGTCTGAAACGTGATGGTCACGGGGCAAGCAGACATCTAGTCAAGAGGCTGCTGTACTTTCTTTGGAACGTAGGTTCCAATAGGGGGGAGGGAGTTTACCCTGGACTCGGTCAGGGGACCAAGCTCGTCAATTTCCGCATAATATCGGACCTCTCAGGCCGCAAGTCTGTGCGTTTATGATGGCTGGTGGCTTCAAAGTTGCTTGTTGAGACTTCAGCAAAGTAGCATGCTGGTGATGTGGAGACGTCCGAGCGTGGGATTCTCTGGGGTGCGGACAGAAGAAAAGAAGAAAAAGAACAATGCGAGAGCGTGCACTAAACTGCGCGTGTTTACGAGTACCTACCTACACGCCACGTGTGCGGCAAGGGGCTGGGCTGCTGTTCGTTGCGCAGTGGCTGACCTGCGGCTACGTCTCTGCCTGTTTGTTTCCTGCTGAGTTTAATAGAACCGATACTCGAGTCTGTATGATCATACGGGTTCTACCTATTCAACTGGCTTGGTGACAGGTTTCCTCTTCTTAGCGTGAGTTGGACTGGGACACGAGGGCCTTGGAGACAGTGTGAAGCATTATTGAGTCCTGGCTGTCAACCCCCGGCACATGCAACTGGCTACGCCCGGGATGTCCAAGCCCACTGTACCACGTCGTTCAACTGCCGCTCTTGTCCTTTGCCCGCTCAATCAGATCCCACTGGTTGCCATACAGGTCCTTGAACACAGCGACCGTGCCGTAGCTCTGCACAGCCGGCTCCCTGACCCATTCCACCCCGGCCTGCGTAAACCGCGCGTGGTCGCGCTTAAAGTCGTCCGTGTCGAGGAACAGGAACACCCTGCCGCCGGTCTGGTTGCCCACGGCGGCGCGCTGCTCGGGCGTCGACGCCTCGGCCAGCAGGACGGTCGTTGCGCCGGGAGGGGCGCCGGCCGGACGGATGGTCACCCAGCGCTTGTTCTGCTCTGGGACGGGCGTGTCCTCGACGAGGGTGAAGCCCAGCTTGCCGACATAGAAGGCGAGGGCTTCGTCGTAGTCGCGGACGACAAGGGAGATGTGGGCGATGTGGTTCATCGTGATGGTGCTGTGAAGAACTGGGTACGTTGGTTGCTGAAGACGCCCAAGGCTGCCGTGTCGACGCAGGGTTTCAATTTTTTGTATGCGTTTCTAGGGCCTATGAAACATTTTCACTGTTGTCGCGGTTTAGTGAAGGTGGGTGTCTCCCGCGCCTTTGCTCTCGGGCCACGATGACACCTTGACTAAGCGTTCGTAGCCGACTACAAGTACGCCGTTGACGGGACCTTTGGGTGAAGACCACGTCAATACAGGCAACGAGTCAAGCCGGCTGTTGGATGATCATAAACAGATGAATCGCCTTGAGACGGCGATCCGTCAGCACAAGACTGTAGTAGAGACGAAGCCGGCATTCTTCCGTATCAAATGCCCACCTTTCGCATCGTGATTTGAAGAAGGCATAGTTATACACTGCTCACCTCGACCCCAGACGAGCCAAACCAGAACGAGCCGGCGGCTAGGATTGCGATCCCGAACGGGCGGACAGGCCCAAGCAGCGACGCGCGGTGAAGAATCCGATGGCGACGCGTTCATGCCAAAGTCTACTTCATACTTTGACCTGGAATATTGAGACCTCGGATTCTTCTCGTGTGTGAAGCCTCTAGCCTGCGGCATGTTTCCTCCATTCCTTTATAATGCCGCTCCAACTTTGTGTTTTCAACGCTGGACATGGCAGCTTTCACAGGCGACGCCGTCACCATGCAACACCGGGTGCATTCTCACGGCATGGAAAGCCGTGCAAAACTGAAGAGGCGAAAATGACGAATTTGAAACTACGCTGTTCATGCTCTGCTTTCATCCATACAGTCCGATACACCATCGTCGCCACCCATTTGACGCCCGTTCCTACTCAACGGCTAGCTTCCCTATAGCTTCGCAAAAAGGCCCTTGCACGCGCCCTTGCCCAGCTGCACCAGCGTGCTCTTGGTCCGCATGTACGCCTGGATGCCCTCGTGGCCGTTCTCGAGGCCAATGCCGCTCATCTTCCACCCGCCGACGGGCATCTCGGCCGGCGACTCGCCCCAGGTGTTGATCCAGGTGATGCCGGCGTGGAGTTGTCGGATGACATCCTGCGCCAGGCTGACGTCGGAGGACACGACGCCGGCGGCCAGGCCCATGGGCGTGTCGTTGGCCCGTCGAACCAGCTCGGGCATCCACTCCTCTTGCGTCTTGCCCCCTGCGCTGTACGGCAGGAGGCACATGACGGGGCCGAAAATCTCCTCGCGGACCACGCGCATGTCGTCGGTGCAGTTGGTGAAGATGACGGGAGGCACCCAGAAGCCATCCCGGGTCGGCTTCGTCTTCTGGGCGTCGGCGGCGCCGTCGTACAGGACCTTGGCCCGGTCGACGTCCCGGCCATGCTTGATGTACATGTTGACCTTGTCGCGCTGGGCGGCGCTGACCATGGGGCCAAAGTTTGTCTTTTCGTCTCTCGGCAGGCCCATGCGGATGCCCTCGCGGCAGCGCTTGACGAGGGCCTCCTCGACGCCGGCCAGCAGCGTGTCCGGGACGAAGACGCGGGTGCCGTTGGTGCAGACCTGGCCGGTGGAGAAGAAGTTTGCGGCCATGGCGACGTCGGCGGCCTCGTCGACGTCGGCGTCGGGGAGCACCACGCACGGGCTCTTGCCGCCGAGCTCCATGGTGATGGCCTTCATGCCCTGGGCGGCCTGGGCGGCGACCTTGCTGCCGGTGCTGACCTGGCCGGTGAAGCTGACCTTGGCGATGCCCTCGTGGGCGACCAGCGGGGCGCCGACGGCGGGGCCGTCGCCGTAGACGACGTTGAAGACGCCCGGCGGCAGGCCGGCCTCGAGGTAGATCTGGGCCAGGGTGTTGGCGTGCAGCGGCGTCACCTCGCTGGGCTTGTAGACCATGCAGTTGCCGGCGGCGAGGCACGGGGCCGACTTCCAGAGGGCGATCTGGATGGGGTAGTTCCAGGCGCCGATGCCGGCACAGACGCCGAGCGGCTCGTGGGTGGTGAGGACGAAGGCATCCGGGCGCAGGCGGGTGTGCTGGCCGGGCAGGCTGCCGGCGACGAAGTGGGCGTAGTACTCGAGCACGTCGGCGCCGGTGACGACGTCGACGACGGACGTCTCGGACCAGGCCTTGCCCGTGTCGAGCGTCTCGGTGAGGGCGAGCTCATCGTTGCGCTGCCGCAGGAGGGCGGCGGCCTTGAGGAGGATGGCGGCGCGCTGCGGGGCCGGCGTCTGGGACCACGAGGGGAAGGCGGCGCGGGCAGAGGCGACGGCGGCGTCGAGCTGCGCGGGCGTGGTGGTGTAGATGGTGGCGAGCGGCGCCGCGGTGGTTGGGTCGACGGAGGTGAAGGTGGCCGAGGAGGAGGACTGGGGCTGGGGCCTGCCCGAGTGGAAGGTGTGGATTTCGGGTGAGAAGGTCATGATGGCGGTGTCCGAGTCTGGGACAAAGGAGGATGATCTCGACGTCCTTGTTGAGGTGGTTGTGAGAGAGCAGTGAGTGAAGTGAGAAGTGAGTTCAGGGGTGGCCAACAGAGATGATGAGGCTGGCGATTCGAGGCTCACTGCAAAGCCGAGTTGACGTCGACGCGTCGTGACAAGCCGTATCTCCAGGCTCTGCTCTGCAACTTGGACAATCGCGGTGAAGCACGTATGGCTTCGTCGTCGTCGGTCGGCGCCGGCTCGAGCCTCGGGTTGCCTTTTTTCGCCGCCGTGGTTGACTCGCGTAGGAGCCGGACGCTGGTGGGCCAAGCGCGGAGCTTGCCAAGCCCAACGCCAGCTAGCCCGGGGCCGGCGGGGCAGACGACGTCACCGGCGCGGCACTGGCAAGTATACAGTGCCTGGACGGCGCGTCGCTGTGCTCTTCTGCATTGCAGCTGCATCAAGACATCCAGGCCTGCAGGCCGAACTACTGTACTTCGTACATACTCGTACACGACTGGCCGTCTTGCACGTGGCCATGGCACAATGCCGTCTCGGGATGCGTCTCGGAGACGGCGTCCACCTTGTGTTGGCGTACAAAGTACGAAGTGTGAGTATTACTCGTATGTACGCCTTGTGGAGAGCCGTTACTCCGTACTTCGTACTTTGCACAGAACATCCCAAGGCCGCAACAACAACACCCCATCCAGCAAATCTGCTCGTACGAGCCCAGCCACGGGAGGGATTGATCCTTGCCCCGGCGTCCAACCAGAGCAGACACGAGATACGGGCAAATCGTCATCAACCCACAACCCTGTCCCCCATGCATGGAGCGGGGTTTCACCACCGCCAGGCCGTCAAACATGGCCAGGCTTGCCAGGCCCTGCGCCGGGCCAATCCCACGGCGCGGCAGCCCGCTGGCGGCGCCCCGATGCGCAGAGATGCGCAGATTCCAGTGCGGATTCACCCCCGGGGAGGCTGACTCCCTCGACGCCAAGCCCGCGCCTCAACTCCAAACCCAAGCCTCGCGGTCCCCGCTTCCTCAGCTTCGAGACGCACTGTGCCGCCGCGGGTTGCCCTGCCTGCCCGAGCCGGTACAGTGCCGTCCGCGCACGGCTTCCGAGGTTGGCTGGCAGCCCCCGGGTTCGTACGACTGGTCACTGGCTCGAGGGTCGGTGAGAACTTTTCCCCCATCCATCCTCTCCTCCACCGTCGCCGGCGTGGCTACGGAACCGCTACGCCTCGCCGCTCTTCCGATAGCTCCACCTGGGACGCTGGCGGTTGCGCCCATGCCCGGGGTCCTCTGACGTTGCCTGATCCAAGGCCCTCACTCGTGCCATCAGCCAAAATCTACCTCTTGTGTCGTGACTCGGGCCGTTTACTTAATCCTCCTGCTCCGCCTCTGCCTTCCTTCTTTTCTCCCCGTCCCAACTGTCCTTGCACTCGCCTCTGTGAACGGCCCTGCTACAAGTCTACAAGTCTACGCCACACGTTCAAGACAGGTCGAGTGCTGGTCGTCTTCGCTCCTGTAGCCGTGACACTTGACACAAGGTGCAGAGCCGTCACCAGGTGAATTCAACCGACTCGGCGTCGATCCCGGCCCTATACATCCGGAAGCACCCGCGTCTCGTACGGGGATAGAACAGCATATAAGCGACAGGCTCACCACAACCCCGCGACAGCTTCAGCAATCGCCCGCCATGACGACCCAGACCCTCCCGCCCAACGCCGGCTCCGCCTTCGACTACATCGTCGTCGGCGGCGGCACCGCCGGCTGCGTCCTCGCCTCGCGGCTGTCCAGCTACCTCCCCGAGCGCCGCGTGCTGCTCATCGAGGCCGGCCCGTCCGACTTCAACCTCGACCAGGTCCTCGACCTCCGCAAGTGGCTCACGCTGCTCGGCGGCGAGCTCGACTACGACTACGGCACCACCGAGCAGCCCATGGGCAACTCCCACATCCGCCACTCGCGGGCCAAGGTCCTCGGCGGCTGCTCCTCGCACAACACGCTCATCTCCTTCCGGCCCTTCCGCCACGACATGGACCGCTGGGTCGCCCAGGGCTGCAAGGGCTGGGACTTTGACACCGTCGTGCGCCTCGTCGACAACCTGCGCAACACCTTCCAGCCCGTCCACGCCCGCCACCGCAACCAGCTGTGCAAGGACTGGGTCGAGTCGTGCTCCACGGCCCTCGGCATCCCCGTCATCCCGGACTTCAACGCCGAGATCCGCGAAAAGGGCCAGCTGACCGAGGGCGCCGGCTTCTTCTCCGTGTCGTACAACCCGGACGACGGCCGCCGCAGCAGCGCCTCGGTCGCCTACATCCACCCCATCCTGCGCGGCGACGAGCGACGGCCCAACCTGACGGTCCTGACGCAGGCCCACGTCTCCAAGATCATCGTCGAGGACGACGTCGCCTCCGGCATCGACATTACGCTCGCCTCGGGCCAGAAGCTGACCCTCCACGCCCGCAAGGAGACGATCCTCTCCGCCGGCGCCGTCGACACCCCGCGCCTCATGCTGCACTCGGGCCTGGGCCCCCGCGGCCAGCTCGAGGGCCTGGGCATCAAGGTGGTCAAGGACATCCCCGGCGTGGGCGAGAACCTCATCGACCACCCCGAGACCATCATCATGTGGGAGCTCAACCGGCCCGTGCCGGAGAACCAGACCACCATGGACTCGGACGCCGGCGTCTTCCTGCGCCGTGAGCGCACCAACGCGGCCGGCAACGACGGCGACGCGGCCGACGTCATGATGCACTGCTACCAGATCCCCTTCTGCCTCAACACGGCGCGCCTGGGCTACCCGCTTGTGCGCGACGGCTACGCCTTCTGCATGACGCCCAACATCCCGCGCGCGCGGTCCCGCGGCCGCGTCTACCTGACGTCGGCGGACCCGGCGGTCAAGCCGGCGCTCGACTTCCGCTACTTCACCGACCCGGAGGGCTACGACGCGGCGACGCTCGTGTCGGGCATCCGGGCCGCGCGCAAGATCGCCCAGCAGAGCCCCTTCAAGGAGTGGCTCAAGGAGGAGGTCGCCCCGGGGCCCAAGGTGCAGAGCGACGAGGAGATTAGCGAGTACGCCCGCCGCGTCGCCCACACCGTCTACCACCCGGCCGGCACGACCAAGATGGGCGACGTGGGCCGCGACGAGCTCGCCGTCGTGGACCCGGAGCTCAAGGTCAGGGGCGTGAGCAAGCTGCGCATCGCCGACGCGGGCATCTTCCCGGAGATGGTGTCCATCAACCCCATGATTACGGTGCTGGCCATTGGCGAGCGCGCGGCCGAGCTGATTGCCATGGAGGACGGGTGGAAGCCCGAGTCGAACAAGTCGAGGCTGTAGGTGCGTTTTGGCCCGCCTCGAGCTATGACGAATGACGTTTGTCGGTTTATGCCCGGAGACGACGCCTTGAGCGTCGGGAGTTTGTCAACTCATGCCACCGGGGTGGCATTGGTACATACGGGACGGCGTTTCGACCAGAGAAAAGCATATTCCAACTGCCAGGACATATGTGTGACGATTAGGTTCCAAGGGGGAACTCTCACGGCCGGCTCAACTGGTTGCGACGAGATCGAAGCCAGTTGAAATTGAATAAAATTCGTCTTCATATCTGACCGCGTAATCTCGACGTGCTGCCGGTGCCGCTTCAGTTGGTGCACGTTGGAGCGCCGGCGTCGTAGAACGGTGTCTTTCCCGTCGACTGCGCCCTTTTTACCGTGAGCGGGCTGGTGGATACAGAGTGAACACATCACCCGACAGATAGCCGAATGGCTTGTCCCAGGGAGGAAACGAGACTGCTGCCTGGGACGGAGTGGCTCAACGGTTACTGATGTACGAGTAGATGGAGCGTGCTGATGAGGGAAGCGCCGAGGTTTCGGGAAGTCGGGACGGCGGCACCAATGCGGGGGGGCCCGTTGACGGAACTGAGGGCCGAAGATACGCTCTTATTATTAGCTGCCATTTTGCCTAAAGGACGCCTCGTCGACGGCAGCTGCCTCCTTCCGGAGATGGGGGGCTAGCGCCTTGGTCTAGGTATCATGGCAAATGGCTAAATTGATGCTCCGGGGGACCGTTCCGAGAGCGTGTGTTCTCCATATGCACAGAGTACGGGCTTGGAGTAGGCAGGTATATAAGCTGCTCCATGCCTTGGAGGTGTTACACAGAGGTGATACGGAGAGACGTATTCGGTGCGCAGGCAGCTCTTGCAACCCCGACACCTAAAGTAACAAAACGATGCGGTTCAGCAAAGAGAGCTACATAGATGGACGACTGAGCCAAGCACCAAGAATAAACGAACACGGCAGCATGGCGCCCTCATCCTTGGTCGCGGTGCCACCGCCAGCAAGCACACCAAAGCTTACGGCCCGAGATTCACAGCCCTCGACGCCGACTACACTGAATGCCGTGGGCGGCGGCACGACGACAGGCGAGTCCCAAGGATATGGCAAACGCAGCAGAGGTGCAGGATTCACCGGAACGCGGTCTGAAAAACGCCACGCCTCGGGAGGATCAACGCTTCACGGCGTAGCAGTAGGAATGACAACGTCAGCCACGGCTGCGGCTGGGCCGGACGCACTCGGGGCGCGCCGACTGCAGTCCTTGTCCAGCCCTACGCTTGCATCCTCAGCCGGGTCGCAGCAGGAATCCCGTCACTATCACCGCCAGCGCCATCACCAGATTCATCACCATCACCAACACCACCACCACCACCACCATCACCACGGCCAGGGTCGGGGCATCTCCAAGTCACGGCGCCCGTCCCCCCCCCGCGCGGCGGCCACGGCTGTAGGCTCCTCCTCAGCCTCCGCCACCACCACCGCCGGCACCTCATCGACACCCCCCTCGCCGTCTTCGTCGTCCTCGTCGGTGGCCACGGCGCTGCGGAGCTTCATGTCGCCCTCGGCGCTCTCGCTCTGGGGCCCGGACCCCGTGCCGCTGCCGCAGCGCTTCGCCCGCATCAAGCGGAACCTCATCGCCGGCCACGAGGCGGGCCTCGAGGCCTGCTGGGCGCGGCTCGTCCACGCGCTGCGCGCCGAGGTCGAGCACATCGAGTGCCTCGGGGCGCACCTCGTCCCGTCCGTCGAGTTTGCGGACCTCGACGACCCGGCCCAGACGGCCCGGTTCGGCCGCGACCTGCGCCGCTACGGCGTCGGCGTCGTGCGCAAGGTCCTCCCGCGTCGGGCTGCCGAGTCCGCCGTCCGGGACACCGTGGGCTACCTGGACGGTCGCCGGGCCCGAAGCCCCGGGGCCGGGGCCGGGGCCGGAGCCGGCGCGACGCGCTTCCGGGCCCCCCGGCAGGATCCGACGTGCTTCGACTGCTTCTGGACGCCGGCGCAGGTCCGCTCCCGGGCGCATCCCAACGTGCTCTCCGCGCAGCACTTTATGATGAGCCTCTGGGGCGACGACGGCACGGACGGCCGCCCTGCCACGCACCACCACCACCTGCCCATCACCTACGTGGACCGGATCCGGGTCCACGGCGGCGGCTTCGATGCGAGCACTTCGGGGTCTAATCCTACCAATACGCCTGCGCCTGCGACGCCGTCAAGCTACGCCTGGCCGCAACCGCCGTCACAGCAGCAGCAGCAGCAGCAGCAGCAGCAACATGCTCCCCAACCACAGTTCCTCGCCCCCCAGTCCGCCGACGACTGGATCAACGCCCTCCAGTCCTCGGCCGGCATCATTGCCCAAGTCGACAACGGCTCGCTCGAGCGCTGGGAGCCCGACGGCTACGGCCGCGGCGGGACGTACGACCGCGTCTTCCACGGCCGCTGGGAAGAGTACGACCCCTGGGAGTGCGCCAGCCGCGTTCATTCCACCACGGACTTGTACAATGGCTACGGGGCCTGCTCCATCTTCCGCATGTTCCAGGGCCTACTTGCCCTGACGACGATAGAGCCCGGCATGTTGCGGCTGTTGCCGTCGCCCAAACTGGCCACGGCATACTACCTGCTCCGGCCCTTCTTCTGCCCCCGGCTCCCCGCTCCCGCCACGCGATCCGGGCCAGAATGGGAAGCTTACCTCGCCCCCAGCAACTGGGAGCTTCAGCGCGACCCAGACACCATCATCCACGGCGCTGTGCCGGGTCACGCCCAGCGCATTACCGAGCGGTGGCACCCGCACCTGCACCTCCGGAGCAGCCTCGTGACCCTGCCCACGCTCCAGCCCGGTGACTACATCTTCTGGCACCCGGATCTGCCGTACCACATATCCAGCAACCGCGGCCACGGCATGGGCACGCCGAGCAGCAGGGCCGTCGACGACGTCAGCATGCTGGTCTACATACCCGCCGCGCCGCTCACGCAGACCAACGCGCTGTACCTGGCTCGCCAGCGCAAGGCCTTCCAGCGCGGCCACCCCGGCCCGGACTTTGACTCGTCTGGCCGGGGCGTCGTCGCCGAGGAGCCGGACGTCCGGCCCGGCGAAACGGAGATTGCAGACGTGGGTGGTTTGGCTGGCTTACGGGCCATGGGTCTCGCGCCCTGGGAGGTTGCCAGCATGGCGGGTCCCGACTCTGAGACCGAGGTAGTTCGGCTTGCAAACCTGATTCTCTTCCCGGAATGAGGTCGGGATAACATATCGGCTCTGTGACATGCGACATGGAAGACCTTTGGGCTGGCAATGTAAACAGACGCTGTATGCAAAAGTGGAAATAGCTAAACTAGATATTACCCGGCTGGAAGTCATAAGGAACCCAGCATAAAACAACATGTAAACACAATCACTCTTGTTTCTTTGTCCTCATAACAGTGTAGACGCTGAGTCTATGTTTCTTTGGACATGAGAGCAAGGAAGGATGTAATGTCGGCGACCATCTTCGCGGCCGACTCGTCAGACACACACTCATGTGGCCCGAAAACGCCAATGGCCAACCCTTGGCCATTCACTGACGCTTCTATGTCCACGGATGCCTGTCAATCGTGTCAGCAAGGTTTGGGACGGCACAAGAGTGGGGATCGATTTGCAAGAGGGTCTCGACTTACCGGGAAGGCGTCCCTGACTGCGTTTCTCAGCAGCCAGGGCTGGGCGAGGAGTTTTGATGATTCGCAATTGCTCCCTGACGGAGCCTCAACGCCATGTACAAGAGTCAACGCAATCTCTCTGGGGCTCGGGTCTTGCTCGTCGGGCAGGCTGAGGAAGTTGACAAACGAGTCTACCTTGACGCCAGTCCACGAAAAGATCTCCCACATGCCCACGTCTGCTCGTCCATCGCAGCTGATGGTGTGGATATCGTCTTGGATGGTCTTTGCGACGGTAGTCAAGCTCTCGTCGTGGCCAAGTTCGACCTTGAGGGGAACCAGATTGAGCGTCGGATATACGAGTCGCGGAGAGTCGCGGTCTGTAGTTCGATTGGCCAAGTAGATGCCGAAGATGACGGATGTCCTGCTTGAATGGGTCTCCGTAGTCTGTTTGGCAATACTCTTCGCATATGCAGCGAGGAAGAGCGCTTGCAAGCTTATCCCGTGCAGCGATGCAACCTTCCGAAGCTGGGAAATATCGCGAATGGCTACTTCTTCGAGATATGAAGTGCGAGACACGCCCCCTAGAAACGGGGACACCGAGTGGATCGTCCGGGGGCCTTGTTGCAAGTAACTGGTCCAAAACGCTTGCCTGCTCGCCCGAGCATCTTTGAGGGTTGGTCGGATCGAGTGCCTTGCCCACTGCGAGATGTCTTGCCCGCCTCTACCGGCGTCGTTGTTCAGCAAGCCGCACAGCCGCGACATGATGGCCGGCAGACTAACGCCGTCGTACAAGGCATGGTGAATCCGGAGCCGGAGCATCAACGTCTGGTCGACGCCATCTTTCGTGGTACTCAGGTATACCAGCGGCTGCGAGACGCGTCCTGACAGAAGCGCTTCCTTCTTGACGATGGCTTGGAGCCATGGCAGTTCTTTGGACCCGGTGGCGATGAAGCGTGCTCGCAGCATGGGCACCTCGGAGTTGAGAGACTGCCACGCGTCGTGGACTTGGGCAAGGTCGACAGCGCCGTCGATCCGATAGCAGAACTCGGGGAAAAACACGGAGCCTTCGTTGTTTTGCCACGCAGTCAACATGTGCACCTGCATCGGCGTCGCAGGAAGCACCGCCTCGATGGTGCCATCTGGCAGGCCGCATTCTCGGAGTTGCTTATCCACATCGACGTCGGATGGCGGAGTCCAGGCTGGCAGTGTCTGCGATTGTTCTTGCTCAGCATCGTCTGCCAATCTTGCCTGGCTTGCCATTTCCAGGATGCTTGCGAACGTTACGAGCTCTCTCGGCTTGAGATGAATTGCCTTTTTGCGCAGAAGAATCGACACCTTGATCGCGCTGATGGAGTCCAGGCCCAGGTGATACAAGGTGGACGACAGTTTGATGGACGCAACCGGAACACCGGAGACTTGACTGAGGACGTCTCGTATAGCTGTCGCTGTTTCTCCCCAATGTTCGTCGTTGTCGGGCCCTTGGGTAGTCGTATCCATGCCATCGACTGGACGAGCTTCCTTGATAGCCACAGCGGGCATGCCGCAAATCGACACGTCGTCGCCATGAAACGACAACAGGTCTGCAGTCTCGGACTCAAACACGAATCGCAAAACTTGGTCCAGCTTCTTTATCAGGCCTTCCGTCTGTTCCTGCGAGAAGAATTGCGCTTGACAGGCGATTCGCCAAATTAACTCGTCGCCCGCGGGCTCGGCTTCCACGCAGACGGGATAGTCGACCGCCGACGATCCATCAATCGAGCGTAGCAGACGGCTCGAAGACGAGGCTTGCTCCGGAGACTTTTGCAGCAGGAACAGCGAGTTGAAAATGTCCGCGCTCGCAAGCTTGGCAGCCGCCTGGGCTTTTCGGAGAGGAAATGCTTGGAAATCGCGTATATCCGCCATGGTTTCTTCCAGGTATGCGAGGAAGCCGGAGACGGACCCGTGCAGGATGCAGCGAATTGCCACCGTGTTCATGGTCGGGAACATGAGGTCCTCTGCGCCCTCAAAGTCCCTACCGGACAAGACGAGCCCGAAGACGACGTCGAGGGACTGCGTGTGCTCGGCCACGACCATGGCCCAGCATGCGAGGCACAGAGCCTGCAAGCTGACTCCCTTCTTTTTGCAAAACTCGGTTACCTCGGCTAGGCTTCTGATGGACGATAGTTCTGCTTTGAACAAACGGTCTGGCGTGGGCTCTGCAGGGGTCTTGTTCCCATTCATGATGCTCGGGGAATGGCCGTCAAGGTAGTTGCCCCAGAACTCTTGCGCCTCCTCTGTCTTGGACGCAAGCATCCGCGACACAAATGAATCGGCAGACGGCCTTGACTTTGCGACTCCCTCGTATGCTGTCTCCAGGTCCTGGTACATAAGGCTGAGCGACCACCCGTCGTAGAGGGCATGGGCGATGGACAGAACCACAAAGAGTCGCTGGTCAAGTACTGCAAAGGTGAGCTGAAGGAGGTTCTTCGCCCCCTTTCCTTTCACAGCCAGCTGGGTCGCCTCTGACGTTATCTTCCGCATGTCAGACAGGTCGGATAGAACCACGGTCTTGATACGTGGCAGGCTGTCCCGGAATACCACTTGGCAGTACGCCATGTCCAAGGATGCATCGTCGACCTCAACGAACCCAGTTCGCAAGATTGGTGACTGCTTGATCACTGTACCCCAGGCGTCTCTGAGCCTCTCCATGTCGACGCCCTCAGCAACCTCAAGAATATCGTGGTTAAAGTACCACTCGAAGCCCGACTGCACCATGCCCGCAGCCATGGACTCTTGAAGAGCAGTCGGAGGCGATACCGACTCAACGTTGTTTGGGTCTATCCCGGCGTTTGCAACCTGGACATGTAGCTTTTGTCGAATCTCTTCAAGACGGTTGTCGGCTGCTGGTCTTGGTGTATGCTCTGGCCCGGCGCTACCAACCTCTTGAACTAAACGCAGTATTGTCTGATGGCGCATAATTTGGGACGCAGATAGCTGAATGCCCTTCCGTCTGAGTCTCGTCGAAAGCTTTATGGCGTCGATGCTGTCGAGACCAAGCTCTAACATTGTTGTCGTCGCATTGATGTCGGCAACAGGAACTTCTGTAAGGGTGGCAACCTCCTGTCTCATGACGAGGGCCTGTTCTGTCCACATAAAATGGTCGGGCGTGATGCTCGATTTGGCAGCATCTACAGAATCCACGGCTGTCTCGTCGAAAAGATCGTTCTCGCTGCCTGAGGGATCCAGGAGTGCCTCCGCTTGCGCGGTTGCGATGGCGTCCTCAATCTGGTCGAGCATGTGCTCGAGCAGCGTCGAATCAGCAACTTGGCCCTGCGCCACAAGGGATAGACGAAGCTCGCCTGCGCGCGTTCGCGTAGCCTCGAAAGCCAGAGGGTAGTCGGGATGACTCGGCGTATCCACGACAGTCCAAGGGACGTCCTCACTGTCCGGACTAGGCTGCTCGAGCTGAAAGGCGAAGAGATTGTCAAAGAGCGGCCGACCTCCGGTGCACCATTTCTGGATGCTCTTCAGCGGCACGTGCTGGAAGGACATGATCGAGGTGCTAAACTTGTGGCATTCGCGAATCAGAGATGCCCAAGTATGCCCCCGCATGGTGTTGTTGAAGAACGGTACAGTGTTGAACAAAGGACCGATGGTCTGCTCGACATTGGGTATGTCGATTGACCTGCCAGCGACAATAACGCCGATTGTTAACTTGCTGGCCAGGTGCTTCTGAAGGACAAACGCCCAGACAGCCAACACGACAGACTGTAGCGTGACGTTCTGCTGGGTGCGCATTTTCTCGAATCGGTCCAGAGAGATGGTTCGGGTCGACGAGACAGCGCTCGTTCCAATTGGGGGCCGCGGAAGCGTCGGCATCGGTGAAAAGGCCCAGCCGCGCAGGTACTCGACCCAAAACTGCTGGCAGTGGTCATGCCTCCATAACGGTCCATGGGCCAAGGCCTCAATGAATGAGGGACCGAGTCTCGGTTGCATATCGTGGTATAGAGCCGCGGCGTGCTGGTTCATGAGTTCGAAGCTGTTGCCATCGTAAAGAGCATGGAAAATGTGTATGATGATCCTCTCGCAGTCCGGCCCGCGGACAAGGATGGTCTGGATTGGGTCGAGGACGTGGTGGTTGTTCCTGTGGATCCAATCCTGCTTTGTCTTTTCCGAGATGGAAACGGCCTCATCCTCGGAGTTTGCTGTATACTCTTGCCACGGCCTCTCCGCGCGCTTCAGGGCAACTTGGACGTGGCCGTCCGAGGTGTTGACAAACGCGGATCTCAAGACTGCATGGGACTCAATGAGGCGACTCCAGGCGTGCTGTATTCGATCCACAGATGCACCGGCGTGGAGCCGAAGCTCAAAAGAGTTGAAATATGCCCCTCCGGTCTCGTCCGTCATGGCCTTGGATATGATGCCTTGCTGGAGCGGCGAGCAGGGCGCAATGTATTCAACGTCGCCAGGCCCGACGCCGAGCTCGCGGCACACCAAGGGGCGATATCTGTGGTGGCAGGCCTGTATGGTTTGCTTGGCCTCTCGCACCAAGTCGGTCTGCGGCGCCGTCCCCGGTCCTGCGGACAGGGCCCTAACGAGATCCGCGATGATGGGGCATCTGAGCAGCATGGCGGGCGAGGCGGCTTCAAAGCCAGCGGTCCTCAGTTGCGTCGACAGCTGCAGGGCAGTGATGGAGTCAACCCCCAGGTCGAAAATGCTGGTGGACGGCGAGAGGCTCCCTTCCGGTGCGTTGCTGAATTCGGACAGGATACGAATGATCTTTTGCAGGGCAAGCCTGTCAAGGCGGGAATCCGCCGACGGTGTGCTGGCGGCTGAGACCTTGATGAGTTGCTCGTGCGAAAGGCTCCCAAACAAAGCCCTCAGTTCCTTTGCCTCTACCTTGTTGTTTGGCGAAAGCGGTACGTACGGTAGGCGAAGGAAATGTGTCGGGACCATGTATCCTGGGAGTCGCTCCAGACAGGCCGCCCTGGCCTTTACGGCAAGGCCATCGGTGTCGGGCAGAACGCAAAGGCTCTTTGAGCTGTTGGACTCTCCAACCAGGAACGATACCAGCACATCTTTGCTGCTCGACTCTTGCCGTACCACAATTGTCGCAGCATCATGTACATCTGGCGCTCCAGTCCGAATGGCATGATTGATCTCGCCAATCTCCAGTCGCTGTCCACGCAGCTTGACTTGATCATCGGCACGGCCCAGAAAGTCAAAGCACCCGTCATTAAGGATGCGGACCAGGTCTCCAGTGCGATACACTCTCTCCCCAAACTCGGCAAGGGTGGGGAATCGTTCGTCTGTAAGCTCCGGACGATTCAAGTACCCCTTGCCCACCAGCTTGCCAGAGACGCACAGCTCGCCGACTCCACCTCGGAGCACGGGCGTCTCGGTTCCCGGGCGGAAGACGTAGGAGCCGACGTTTGGAAACTGCTGCCCGATGTTGCTGGGCCGGCCGTTGACTGGCACGCGCCGGTACATGGTCACCCCGATCGTGGCCTCGGTCGGGCCGTATGCGTTGTAAATGACGGCTCTCGAGCCCCAAGCATCGAGGATTTCCTGCTTCAACTGCTCGCCGCCCGTGATGAACACGCCCTTGCAGAGGCTGGGCATCTCGTCTGGATGTGTCAATCTCGCCAGACTCGGGGTTAGATCGATGTGAGTTATCCCGAGCCTGTTGATCGAGCCAGTCAAGTCATCCAGTATCAAGTCTCGGGGCGCAGCGACGACAGTAATTCCTACGGACCAGCTCCAGTATTGCTCGAGAACAGAGACGTCAAAGTGCAGTGCTGCAAATTGCAGCCATCGTGAGTCTTCGGCCCAGTGCCCTCTGAAGAGATCTTGGAACGCCATCATTGCCTGAACCGCATTCTCGTGAGTAATCTCGCATCCCTTGGGCGTTCCAGTAGTTCCAGAGGTGTACAGACAGTAGCATGTATTGGCGGGTGTGAAGTTGTCACCAATATCGGGGCGACTGTCGGGGTATGTCTGCAGCGACTCCTCGCTGATCCGCAGGAGCTCGGTCGAAACGTCAAAGTCAAGCGTGCTTTCACCGTCCGTCAAGAGGCATCTTGCCTGGGAGTCGCCCAAGATGAACTCTTTCCGCGCCTTTGGGGCATTTGGGTCGAGGGCGACAAAGGCGCAGCCAGCTTTGAGAATGCCCAGGATGGAAAAGTACGCTTCCGCACACTTCTGGAAGTGAATGGCGACAATGTCTCCAGGACTTGTGCTCTCCCGCAAAATATTGGCAACGCGATTTCCAATGAGATCAAGCTCTTTGTAGCTCCACGTTCGCTTGGCCATGGATCTGTTGTCGTAGCTGCTCACAAACTCCAGAGCGGTAGAGTCGGGGTGGGTTGCGGATCTGCACTCCACAAACTGGTGCAGAAACTCTACCTGGGCTGTCATGTTTGGTATCGCCGCCGGCGTAATTGCAAAGATATCCGGCCGCTCTCTGTACAGGTCATGTTCGTTTCCATCCGGCTCGCACACGAGATGGCCCAAGATGGCGTCAAACTGTTGGATGAGCAGGCGTGCCTGTTCCGTTGGTATGATGTCGCCTGCATACGTAATGCAAAGGCGTACTTTGTCGTCGTCCATCGGTTCGACCTCGAGAGAAACGGAGTAGTCAACTGCTGCCTCGTCCGTCGCGAGGGTCCACGGCCCAGCCACGGCCTCGTTGCCTCTCTTCTGATAGACAACGAGGGTGTCGAAAACCGGGGTGGCAGGATGTCCTAACCATTTTTGAATGTGGCTCAGGGGGGCAAACTGATGTTTGTGCAGTTCCGTGTTGTACTCCATCATGGTTTGGATCAGCTCTCTGTTTGACTCCGTGTTTGCGGCCACAATGGGCACCGTCGTGATGCATGGGAATGACGCGGCTTGGGTCTCGTCGGTGGTCCGCCCCGACATTGTGACACCGAAAACGACGGAACTCTCCCCGAGATACGATGCCAGCACCCGCACCCAGGCTGCTTGTATCGCGGCTTGTACTGAGGCACCGAGTCTCTGGGCTGCCTCGCGGAGGAGCTTGAAAGGTATCGAAGAGGTGGCTTCGTGGGTCAGGAGACTTGACTTTGCCTCCCTTAGAGGCGTCATGAGGGGAAACTTGTTGACCACGCTGTTGCCTGCGTGTTTCTCCCAGAACTTCTTGGCTTCTTCCTCGCCCTTGATGCTTCGCGACAGAATCTCTGCTAGCGCTGGTTCAACTCGAGAGAAGTTGCACTCTTTTCCCCGCAACAAAGACGACAATGCATCCAGCATTTCGTCCAGAGACTGGGCGTCGTAGAGGGCATGATGCATCATAATGTTCATCATGAGTCCGGCACCATTGTCAACCAATGCGACCTTCCATGGTGGCAAGTGGAGGTTTAGTAGAAGAGACTCTCGCGCTTCCTTTTGCCATTGCCGCAAGTCACAGGTCCCAAAGCCGCCAGTGCCAATGCATTCAACCGGTGCAACAACCGAAGTAGCAGGCTGTCGGACCATGGCAAACGCGCTGTCTTTGTGGCTCACAGAAACAAAGCCTGTGCGAAGCATCGGGTGCCGGCGCTGAAGTGTCCTCCAAGCCTCCGTCAAATCGCCCATTTTGATGGAATCATCGATCTTGTACGTGAGCATGTTGAGGTAGTTGTGTCCTTGTGACTGTATAAAGGACGCCAGCATGGCAGACTGCACTGCAGTGCACGGGAGAGACGCTTCGACCTGGCCGGCATCCGGCGCTTTGCTGTTGACTTGCGCGGACACATCTCGCGCAAACTTGTCAAGGTCAAATGACTGCGTCCCGGAATTCCGGTCCGAATCATGGAGCATTCGCCTTGCCAGCTTTGTGCAATTAGAGCACTCAATCACATCCGACGCGGATAGCTTGAACCCCCTTTGCCTCAGCATCGATGCGACCTGGACTGCGTTGATGCTGTCTAGCCCGAGGTGGAAAATGCTCGTGTGC
This sequence comes from Tolypocladium inflatum, assembly GCA_003945565.1. Lineage (NCBI taxonomy): Eukaryota > Fungi > Ascomycota > Sordariomycetes > Hypocreales > Ophiocordycipitaceae > Tolypocladium > Tolypocladium inflatum. Next base: position 141,061 of record QEPE01000001.1, read on the forward strand.
CGGGAAACCTTTGCCGCAGGCACCCCAGACAGTTCTGAAATGACCTCTTGGATCGTCCTCTCCGTGTCGGTCCAGTTCTCCACGTCGAACCGCTGTTGGTCTGCGTCCTCATGCTTTTCTCGCCTCGGCACCAGGTCCTTTAGCCCCGACTTCAAAGACAGCGGTATGGTACTTCTATCGACCGGGCTCGCAAATGGAAGGTCGATCAATCGGCGAAACACGTATTTGAAGATGTCCGCCATGGTCGTCGCAATGTCGCTCGAGACGATCCCAATGTCGTAGTGTACGTTTACGACAATGGAGTTGAGGTTTGGGCAAGGCACCACCTCGCAGACCAGGGGTATATCCATGTTCCCAGAGTCCTCCTCCAAGGTCCAGACACTCTCGTCCATGTCTTGCAACGGCTGCTGCAGAAGCAGAAGCGTGTCAAACAGGCTCCGACGTAGGCAGTTGGCGACCTTCTGGACCCGTCGCAGAGATGTAAATTGATACCGGAGCATTTCGGCATTTAGCTGTTGAAAGTATCGCACAGCTTCAATATTTTGGGAGCTTCTCGACAGGTCCTTGCGTATCGGGATCGTGTTGAAGCAGGGGGCGACCAGTCGATCGACCCCATCGATGTCCAAGGTGCGGCCGCTCACAACATTGCCAAATGCGACGTCTGGGCCACCGGAAGCAATGGCTACGACGTTTGCCCAGGCTGTCTGGCAGGCAGAAAGCAACGAGACTCCCAGTGACCTCAACCGCTCTTGAGCTTCACCATACGATATGTTGAGAGACGTAGTGTGAGTGCACTGATTGATGTCCGACCCTGCCAAGCGAGAAAACAGGGTCGAGGGCCGAAATCCTCGAAACTGGTCGGCCCAAAATGCGTCTGTGTCTTCAGGCAGGCTTAGGGCTTGCTGTATGAACGGCTTGTATGGCACAGGAGGCGAAAGGGTGCGACCGTTTGCCAAGGCTTCCACCTCTCTCCAAAGGTTCTCCATGGCGACACCATCATACAATGCGTGATGGCATATGAGGGAGAAGAAGGTCGACCCTTTGTACCGTATGAACGCAAACGACAGGGGCGGAAGCTCAGAGTCTAGAGGCTCAGGGAGAGACTTGAGGTGTTCATGGGCTGCTCCAGCAAGAGAAGGCACATGTACGTCAAATGTCTTCCATGTAATCTTCCAATTCTTCAACACCACTTGTGCGATTGGATGTGCGGCATTCTTCGTCGTGACGAAGCAAGTTCTGAGAATCCCGTGGCGCTGTGTCATCTCATCCCAATACTCCCTCATGTAGTCAGCTGAGATGCTGAGACGCAGCAAAATCTTGTTGTAATAGCTCCCCTGCCCTTGGGACAACATGGCTTCCTGAAGGGGTGTGCATGGAAGAATCTCTTCTATGGCAGCATGGTCTTGGGCAAAGGTTCTGCGGACCTCATCTGCGAATGCTGTCACAAACATGTCGGGCACTTGGTGCGCAGCTTCAGGATCGACTCCCCTCTTCTCTAGGGATCTGCTAAGCTGGGCGACACTTGAATTCTGGAGAATATCCGAGATGGGAATCCGAGCCCCAAGGTGGGAGCTCAGAGCGCGAGCAATCTCAATGGCTGAGATGGAGTCCACTCCCAGGGCGGCAAACGGTGTCCAACGGCCAATGTCAGCTCTCGCCGTCTTGGTCGAGTTGGAGATGACATCTGCAAGGGTTGACTCCATCTCAGTCCAGCCAGCGTCGTCTTCGATACTTTGCGTAGTGAAAGAAGCGCTCTCCAAGTAGGCTTGGATCAGCTCCTCAAAAGTTGCTTGAAGACGCCGTCGATCAACCTTGCCGCTCGAAGTGAGAGGAATCTGCGACACGGGAATGAGATACGAGGGAACCATGTACGAGGGTACCCGAGACTGCAGAGTTGCGAAGATCATGCGATTGGCTTCTGGTGCAATTTCGAGGGTCTTATACTCGGTGTTTGCCCCGGGCGGCACATAAAAGGAAGCAAGTTGGTCCGGTGCACCCTTTCTCCGCCGGACTGACATTGTGACTGCCGATCCTGCAAGGTCGGTGCTTGTCATGATGCTGTTGATTTCAGAGGCCTCAATTCGTTGCCCTCGCAGCTTGATCTGGTCATCGATCCGACCGAGAATGACCAGAGACCCATCAGGGAGCATACGCCCCATGTCTCCAGAGCGATATATCCTTCCGAACTGAGAATGCTGGACGAACTTCTCAGCTGTGAGGCGAGGCTCATGCAGGTATCCTTGAGCGACCTGGTCGCCACCAAAGCAGAACTCGCCTACCCATCCGACGGGGACGACTTCTAGGCTGGATGGCCACATGACAAACACAGATGTGTTTGCAAATATCCAGCCAAGGTGCTCGATGTTTTCGCCGCGCGCCATTCTTTTGACACTGCAGATGTTTGTCGTCTCGGATGGCCCGTATCCTTGCCAAAGGCGGTCGCCCCAGCGGTTCAGGACGGACGAGGTCATTGGTTCACCAGCCGTGACCAGAAACTCGACTCCTGGTACCTTTGTTGGGTCTATCAGAGATGCAACAGTTGGCGTCAAGCTCAAATGTGTAATATCCAATTGTCGGATTGACTTCTCCAGATCCTCAAATAGGACATCATTCGTCGCAGCACAGAGACACATGCCGGCGTGCCATGCAAAGAAGATCTCAAAGACGGACACATCAAAGGCTTGAGAGCAAGCCTGGAGAAAGTGAGGCTGCCTCTGGGAAGACGCGGGATAAATTGACCGGAGGTGCGCAATGTTGCTCACGATGTTCCTTTGCGTCACGGCCACGCCTTTTGGGAGCCCCGTGGTTCCGGATGTGTAGATGACATAGGCAAGGCGTTCTGGGTCGGGAGGGATGTCCATATTTGCGTCCGAGAAGGGTTGCAAAGACGTGGTCTCCGTGTCCAGAAAGCGAACGTCTTCAATGGAAGTGAACGTCGAATATGAGGCGCTGTCTATAAGACAGTGCTTTATCCGCGCTTGCCTGAAGATTTCACGTACTCGCGCGACAGGAGTGGTTGGAAGGATCGGCAGGTAAGCGCATCCTGCTTTGACAATGCCTAGGATGGAAGTATAGAGCAACGGTGACTTGTTCATGATGATGGCAACAACCTCGCCAATCTTGACTCTGGAACTGTTGAGAAAAAAAGCGGTTTTGTTGGCGGCCGCATTCAACTCTTGGTACGACAATGAGCTGATTCGGGGAGCGGATGAATTTGATGACATGTTGAAACGCAGAGCGGTGGCCGTAGGCATTCGTTTTGCAGTCTCTTCGAACCCCACGGCTAGATCCCGCGTGCCCTGGAAGGTTTCCAGGTCTTCATTGTAAACAGACAGCCCGGAAGGCACAGATGACCTTGTCGACTGGCTGGAATCGTCAGGATTGTTGAGAAGTCTCCAGATCACGCTCTTGAACTGCTGCATGAAATAGGTGACGAATTCTGGCGGAAATGAGGCAGAATGATACGTCGTCTGAAGGGCATAGCCGCTGCCTCGTGGCTCAATCTCGAGCAGCAGCTTTGTTTCAAGGCGGTCCAGATGATCAACTTCTTTGATCAGCTGGTTCCCCTTTTCTTTGGTGTCAAGAGACTCCTGGTACACGAACAAAACGTCGTAAAGGCTCTCTGCAGGTTGCAGTCCAGCAAGCTTCTTGATCTCTGACAGCGGCAGGGTGCAGTGCTCCATGATGGCACGATTGCTCGCCTGGAGGCTTCTCAGGACGTCCGAGCTGGCAGCCATGCTGCTAAAGTCCACTCGTACGGGCAAAGAAGCAATGCAAGGGCCGAGTATCTTTTCGACGCCGTCAACGGGGATTGTCCTCCCGGACGTGACGGACCCCAGCACAACGTCCTGCTCTCCGACAATGCCGCTCCACACAAAGGCCAGGGCGGATTGAAAGAGGACTTGGGCACTAAAGCCTCGTTTCTGGGTATCTTCTCGCACGACCGCCGGGGCTACATCCATAGTGTCTTTGATCGTCTTGATTTCATTCGTCACCGGTGATCGGGCAGCCAGCTTCGGAAACGGAGTCTTGTTCCAGCCCAGGAGGTGCTGGCTCCAGAATATCCTGGCCGAATCATCGGCCTCCTTTCTGGAGCCCCTGGCGTGAAATTTGACGACGTCGCAAAATTGCGGCCGACGGGGTAGCGGTGCCTGATTCAGCAGCGCCGATACATCGGACAGTATCATGTCCATCGACCACCCATCGTACATGGCGTGGTGAGCCTGAATGAGTAGTCGAGCCCCGGTTCCCTTGTCTGGCCCTTGAATCTGAACTCGAAATGGTGCCGACAAATCTTGGCCCATTGAAAGGGGCAGCACATGCTGAAATTTCTGCACAATGTGGATGTTGGCTGGTTTAGAGGCCTTGAACAGGATCGCGACATGCCCGCCACGCCATTGCACGAAGCCGGTTCGCAGAATTTCATTTCCACGGACGACTTGCTGAAATGCATCCAGAATACGTTCCGGTGCAATCCCCGGGCCTGCGTGAAGCTGCATTTCATTCCAGTAGACCTCTGGATTTTGTGCAGTCTCGGCCAACATGGCCGACTGGAGCGGCGTGCAGGGAAGAATGTCGTCAATATCCGCAGCCATATTCCGCAGCTCTGGGCGATGCGACAGTAGCTGATCCAAGTCCGCCAGCAGACTAATGGTGAGTGGTTCATGGTCGAGCGACGCAGACGATTGCCGTTCCCTGAGAGTCGAGCAAAGATCTGCTATTGTTCTCTGCTTGAGCAACTCGGGGGCACTCGTCTTGAATCCCGCGATTCGCAAAGATGATGCCAACCTGATTGCTGCAAGAGAGTCCACACCGGCAGAGGCAAGCATCATCCTCTTGCTCGCTCTCAGGCCCAGAGTATCGGACAAGACACGGAGTATGTCCTGGTCCTCCCCGTCCGTGACATCTTCATCGCCCAAGTCGGCCAGTTTCCGCTCGCTGAAATCCGACTTCAACTGCTTAGTGTCGACCTTGCCACTGGGAAGCCGAGGGAACTCGTGCATCATGACCAGCTCGCCAGGCACCATGAACCGGGGCAGCCACCGTTCGCAATTTGTCACAATTGCGCTTTCCGTGACGTCTCCGTCGGCCGCACAGAAAACGACAAGGCTGGAGTCCACGACAGCTGCTACCGCGCCGTGACACCCCGACGTTTTCAGGACCACTTGCTCAATCTCACCAAGCTCGATGCGTTGGCCACGCAGCTTGACTTGGCCGCCGGCTAAGCGGCCAAGGCATTCGAGCGTCCCGGCAGCAGTCAAGCGAGCTCGGTCTCCCGTGCGGTACACCCGGCCGTACGGTGAGGAGATGAACGCAGCAGCAGTTTGCTCGGGTCGGTTGAGGTAGCCCCTGGCGAGTTGGTAGCCGCCAACAGCCAGTTCGCCAACTTCACCTCCGGGTAGGATCTTGAAGTTGCTGCTGTCCTCGGGGGAACTTGAGGGCTCGATGATGAAGCAAGACACTGCATCGAGAGGTGTGCCGATATTGCCCGTTGATGATGCCGAAAGGAGGGCAGGCTGCAGGGTGCTGTTGGCAACGTCAGTACGTGAACTTGCACAAGTATCGCTTCCAGGTACACTTACCAGTGAATTGTAGCTTCCGTTGGCCCATACATGGCCCATAGCATGCTTTCTTTCCCTTCGGAACCTCCAAACTCTTCCACGACAGGGGCATTCAGCATCTCGCCAATGGTCAACAAGAGCTTCAGCTTAGGGGCGTTCTGCCTCTTCCTCAGCAAGCTACCAGCCACGGTTGGCGTCAACTCGCAGGCGTCGACCTCCATCTCTCGAAGCACAGATGGCAGGTCATCCAGTAACTCTTCACGTCGTACAGTGATGAGGGTGCTTCCTCGAAATAAGGGGAAGAATATTTCGAAGACGGACACGTCGAACGTTGGCGCTGCAAACTGGAGAAATCTGGAGAAGACGGGGACATGGCGGTCGTGGGCGAGTAGCGCTTGTGTCGCGGCGGCATGGGAGATGCCAACTCCTTTGGGGGTACCGGTTGAACCAGATGTGTACATGACATAAGCCAGGTCCTCGGGGGAGGGTTTCCGATGCTCGGCGTCTGCAATGCTGGAGGTTTTGTCTATGCTATCGACACATATGGTGCTGACGCCTGTTTCTGGAGGTATCCTCGACGCCAGGGCCTCGGAGACGAGGACGACTTTGGCCGAGACATCTTTGAGGATAAACTTGATTCTCTCGGGCGGCGCATCGATATTTAGCGGGCAAAAGGCACCACCGGCTTTGAGGATTGCGAGGAGAGAGATGTACAACAACGGAGACTGAGGGACGAGAACCGGAACGACCAGCTCCGGGCCAGGCTGCCCAGCATCTCCCCGGGCGCGGGTGATCAGCCTGGCGATGTCGTCGGCGGCATCGTGTAAGTCTCGGTACGAGTACGATGTTCTACTCGAGTGGGAAAGGTGCTCGAGGGCCTCAAGATCGCACGGCGGCGTGACAAGGTGGTGTAGCAGGTCCGGGCCAGGCAGCTTGGTGGGAGTTGAGTTGAGGATGGACAAGCCAGTTGGGTCCATGGTGAGCCGTTGGGCTGTAGACGGAGACTAGGTAGGCAGCCGGGCTGGAAACTGCAACTGCAACGCTCTGGGGTGAATCCAACAAGACTTGCTATTGCCGTGCAACTGGGAAAGACACGACAATATCTAGACGCTGCGTCGGCAACAGGGTATCGCCCGAATGCAGAGCAGAGCTTGCAGAGCAGAGCCGTCTGGGAGCGTGGAGCCGAGCTGCTGCTGCTCGCTCGGGGCCACGAGTGTAAGTGGCCCCGACTAACGGGTTACGGGAGGCAGACGCCGACGACGGGAGGACGGGGGGCGGGTAGGGCGATCCCGCATCTAGGGCCTCCGCCAATGGGCGCGCTGATGATTCTCCGGCCGCGACATGTCCTGCTCATCACAGACAGCAGAGGTTTGACTCGCCGCCTGCATCTGCGGCGGGCGGCGACGGGCCTGTCAGAGGCGGGCAATTACTCAGCGTGGGCCGTTGGGCAGGGAATGGGCGCCGGGAGGGGCTGCAGCGGTGCAGGCAGCGCGCCAACCGCAACGGTCGATCAGCTGACGACCCTTGCAGGAGGGAATCTGCAGCGGGGATGATGTGACGGGCGCGACGTCCGGTGACGCGGGCGAGCGACGGTCCTGGGATGCCGAGGGGCTGGTGGTGGTGGACGTTGGAGGCACGGAGGGGAAAGCAGCAAAGTGCCTGTGTGTGTGTGTGAGTGTGAATCTCCCGCATGGATGTTTGGTGGGTTCGCTGCTCCCGCTCCCTCCCAGCTGTCCATGCGCTAATAACGTCCCCGCGCGCCAGCTGCGGTTCATCGTACGTGGTCCGTCATGTCACCGCTCATCAACGCGTTTGCTGCCTCGTCGTCTCGCTCCGAAGAGCCGAGCACGCTGCGGCGACCGAGGCCTCGTCCTATTCCCGCCAGCATGGTGAGGAGCCTGCCCAGGCCACGCGCCCGCAGCTTGTTGGGACGAGATGCCGCACCCGTACGTCTCGTACTCGAACAGCATAGTATGTAAGTAGTACGATATGCCGCGTCTCCACACGCAAAGCCCACCGGATGGATACTCTTTCGAACCGGCGCGGCAATGGACCGTAATCACGGCCCAATGCGAGTCTCATGATGCCCACGGCGATGCGAGTACGAGTACCGACCTACTGCTTGGGAGCCGCTGGAGCCGCGCAGGGAGCCCGAGCCCAACACACGTTGTGCGTGCATGGGCTCCTGTCGTGCTTCCCCGGGACATCCCATCGGCTGCATGCACAACGCCTTGAACGTCAAGGTAACTCGATCAGGCCATCTGGCACCGCGAGTGCGTCGACACCGCCGGCAGCATATACCGCTATAGGCAGTCATGTTGGGCAGCTCGCCCCTCGACGCCTCTGCGTCTATTCGCAGCGCCAAGAGGCCACATGGCGGTCCCCCATGCCGCGGCAAACCGACGATCTGGCCACCGATCACGCCCGACCCCCCGTATGTACTCGTACGTGAGGCGCCGAGTCGGATCCCCTGAGCACTCAGCTCCGAGTCCATGTCCGCGGGAACGCAGCCTATTATATGTCACACCACGGCGCCCAAATTAGGTATGTATAACCAGCGGTGGCTTTCGTCCGACCGTCTCGGCACGCTCGAAACCGAAAGCGCAACTTGGCAGGCGCCGGTCGAAACACAATAGAGTTGCGCTTCGCAGACGCTCGCCATCAGCATCGCAGCAACCCCGTCGCAAACCCCCACCGCGGCCGGTGGGGTTCCTCGGCTGGCAGTCCCAGCAGGAAGTCCCAGCAGGACTCGCGCTCTCTACTTCGTACTTCGTACCTTATGCAAAGAATCACGTACGTAAAAAGGAAGCCGTCCTGCTTTGTCGCCGCTGCAGCTGAAGAGGGCAGCTTCGACTTGCCATTCGCCCGATGACGGGGGTTACGGGGTGTGCAGCCGTCTCGGCAGGACTAGCCTCTCGACTGGGACCTGGCCCAAGGCCCAAGTGGGATAGAGATGTGAGAGAAGGAAAGAAAAATTTTCCTCCTGTCATTCGAGTCTGGTCCAAGGGACGTGCGTGCGTGCTCGTCCGACGGGCGAACCCGGTCCTGGCGCTGGTACGGAGTGCGACCAGGCCTAAATCTTATCAGATCCGTTTTTTATCTGATCATCAGATAATCCCTCATCCCCACCGACACGAACAAGCGTCGTCGCGACGACCCAATCATTCGCGCCACCTGGACACCGCTGGGAGGAGGGCTTGCCCCAATGGCTCACGGGAAGCTGGTGAAACTGGTCCTCTGGGTGCACGTTGGACCCTGGGCGGTGCTCGTCGTACATGATGCCCGGGACCCGGGATACGGGACTCCGCCGTCGGCCCATGGCGTGCCTGTCGTCTGGGCTCTTCCATGTCAGATGTACCGTACATTAAAGTTATTAACGTCTGTGCCATCCCTTGTCGCACCGCGGCCCAGAACGCCGTCCATCTTATCAGATCAAAGAGAATCCCTCCGGGCGTCGCACCAGTCCGCGCTATTTCGCCGCCAGCGGTGGAGCTCCGGTCCACGAATTCGTCACCGTTTGATGAGGCCCTGTCCAGGGGGAAGAGGCCATCGCGGGCACGCATGCCACATGCCGGACCACATCTGTAGTGGCGGCCGATGCCGCCGAGGAGCGCAGCAGATGTGCCGTCGAACCAGAAACCCGGCTACATACGCAGCGGCCCCATGCCCAATAGGGCCGAGAACGGCACTCACTCCGGTCCAAGGCCGTTGACGTAGATGACGCTTCACCAAGAACAAAGCCGCAGTGGACGGCTCCCGTCCGATCTCTCCTCCGGCCACGAACAGCCTCCTGCCCGTCGATGCTAGCACTGCTACGTCCCTACTGCGAATAAAGCATCTAATGCTCCGTCGCCTAAAACAAAGAAACCGGACGACGCCATGGATGCATGGCGGATGGGGCAATGCAACCACAACTCAGGCCGGCCACATCCACCGCGCTGCTAGGCAGCCTCCCAAGCTGCAAGCGCCGTGGGCTATTCCGGCATTAGGGCCACCGTCCACGCGCGCGTGCCTCAGCGCCGCCGCTTCTCCGCTATGGTGCTTTCTTCGTCCCGGCTGGTCTCGGGCTCGGCTCCAGTGCCTGTAAGTGGTGGTGGTGCTGGCGAGTGGTGCTGGGCGGCGTCACTCCGTCCCTGCGTGTCCCCATCCACCCGGAGGAGCTGATGGAACCACCACACTTTAAAATTACTCGGAATCGAGGCAGATCCTTTCCACAGCTGTGCGGGTGCCGGGCCTCTGGCGTAGGTACATATTTATTATGCGCCATGTCCGCTGCCCGGTTGCGCGACTTGTTCCTGTTCCTCGGAAGCCCCTCCTTCAGACCAACACCAGGCCAGCCAGAGACGCGCATACATAGCCTCACGTCGAATTGAGCGGCCTGGATCAGAGACGCCGACCGGACTGGACCAAGAGAGGGCTGTCCAAGAAGAAGACGAAAGGACCCAGGTCAACTGTGCCGTCCGTCAACCTAACGAGTGACGACGATACCCCCGAGAAGCAACTCGCGGCAAGCTTCAACAAGGCCCGGCCGAGATCACCGATACTCGGCTAGTGAACACACCACCAGTCTGCGACGTCACGACTTGTTACGTCCAGCAATCCTCACATACACTGGACAAGGTGCTTCAACCGCCCTCGCCCAACATGTCTCCCCACAGCGACACCCCCCTCAACAGCGGCGACGCCGCCGAGATTGCCCTCAACGGCAACGGCGTCGTCCTGACGAGCAGCAGCAACCAGGCCTCCGAGGGTCTGCCCCTCGTTGACGCCACAAACGGCAGCGCCAACGGCAGCAACGGCAGCGTCAACACCACCACCACCACCTCCTCCACCAACGGCCACGCCAATGGCCATCACCAGAATGGCCAGCAGCAGGCCAAGGAAGACAGGAGCTCACCGTACCTGCTGCCCGCGCCCCTCGACTCCGAATACGACCTCATCTGCGTCGGCTTCGGCCCCGCCAGCCTGGCCGTCGCCGTGGCCATGCACGACGCCCTCGCCGCGGGCAAGAAGCTGCTCCCGGACGGCGGCGCGCCCAAGGTGCTCTTCGTCGAGAAGCAGGCCCGCTTCGCGTGGCACGCGGGCATGCTGCTGCCGGGGGCCAAGATGCAGATCTCCTTCATCAAGGACCTGGCCACGCTGCGGGACCCGCGCTCCGAGTTTACGTTCCTCAACTACCTGCACCGCCAGGACCGCCTCGTCGACTTCACCAACCTGAGCACGTTCCTGCCCGCGCGCGTCGAGTACGAGGACTACCTGCGCTGGTGCTCGTCGCACTTTGAGCGGCTGGTGCAGTTTGGCCAGGAGGTCGTGTCGGTGACGCCCGAGAGCGGCGACGACGCCGTGCGCAGCTTCACGGTCCAGTCCCGCGACGCCGCCACCGGCCAGACGCACGCGTACCGCGGGCGCAACGTGCTCGTCGCCGCGGGCGGGCAGCCGTCTCTGCCCAAGAGCTTCCCGCTCAAGCACCCGCGCGTCATCCACTCGTCGCAGTACGCGCACCAGATCCGCAAGATCCTGCCAAAGGCCAACAACCCGTACCGCGTGGCCGTCGTGGGCGCGGGCCAGAGCGCGGCCGAGATCTTCAACAACGTGCAGCACCTGTACCCCAACTCCAAGACGTGGCTGGTGATGCGGCCCGAGTTCCTGCGGCCGAGCGACGACTCGCCCTTGTAAGTGACTGACGACCAATGTCTACCCAAGTAAGAGCGGGTGGCGCGAGGCTAACACGGTGCACGCAGCGTCAACTCCGTCTTCAACCCCGAGTACATTGACAACCTCTTCCCCAAGTCGGCCAAGTACCGCAACAACCTGCTGACGGAGGCGCGCGCGACCAACTACGGCGTGGTGCGGCTCAACCTCATCGAGGAGCTGTACGAGCGCATGTACGACCAGCGGCGCGAGATTGGCGCCGACGAGACGCAGTGGCCGCACCGCATCCTGGGCGGGCGGCAGATCACGAGCATCGAGTCGCGCGGCGACGGCGAGGGCATGGAGCTCAAGGTGCAGCACCTGCAGGACAGCGCGCTCGACGGCTTCGTGGACGCGGCCGACGAGGAGACGCTCGAGGCGGACCTGGTCATCGCGGCGACGGGCTACCAGCGCAGCTCGCACGTGGAGATGCTGCGCGGCGCCTGGAGCCTGCTGCCCAAGTCGCAGCCGCGGGCGCTCGAGTTCGGCAAGGGCATCAGCGGCTGGAACGTCGAGACGGAGCAGGGCGAGCGCAAGATGGCCGTGGGCCGCGACTACAAGGTCAAGTTCGCGCCGGGCGCCGTGGCCGACGAGTCGGGCGTCTGGCTGCAGGGCTGCTGCGAGGGGACGCACGGGGTGAGTCTAGTCCACGCCGTCTTCTTGTGGCTTCACCTTTCCATTCGGGGTGAGCCCTTTCACTGACCAAGTTCTTCTGCAGCTGAGCGATACCCTGTTGTCGGTCCTCGCCACGCGATCGGGCGAGATTGTCGAGTCGATTTTCGGAGACAAGTCCAACAAGCAGTAATAGAAGAGGCGTCCTGACAGGGACCGAGCAGGGAGGAGCTCGCGGAGAGCACTTACGAGCATAGGACGGGATACGAAAAGACATGGAGAGAGGCGCATCACTCGTGGGGGTGTTGTAGAACGACCACTCCGTATTTTAGACTAGACAGGCAAGGGGAAAACGGGACGACGGACGAGGCGAAAGACGGCACGATGAAAAACGAAGCAAAAAGAAAAAAAAGAGACGGGCATGCATTAGTGTTTTAGGAAGCGATCATCCCACGTGGCACTATCATGGCCATTATCATGCAATTGAGACGCAACGAGAGCAGCAGCGGTCCCTCTGAACGCAGCGTGACAGTCTTGTCCAGCGTAATCCCGCCGGCCGGCAAGCGATGGGGCGGCAATGAAGCCATCCCCGCCACGGGCCAGGATGGTCTGGAGCTGGACTCTGGAGCAACGGCCGGCAGCTGACAAACCCGACCTCCGATGCTCGCAGGGGGAGTCCGCGACGCCGAAGACGACGACGACGACGACGACGAAGCGACGATGGGAAGAAGCAACGGTTTGACGGCCCATGACGTGGCGGAACGGGCGGCGGCGAGCCCATGTACTTGCTATCTATACGGCAACGCGTTTAAACGTCCGCTGCATATGAGTCACCGCGTAGGTACTCGTAAGTCGCGACGACGACGACGACACCCTGCAGTCCAGCAGCCGCCGTCAACGATTTAGTACCTATGCAATCGACAAGTCCTCGTGCTTGCCAGGCGAGGACTTGGGGGACACGACATGGCGTGCGTGGACATGGCGCCGACGCGGCGCGGACAAAGGGCCCGCTAGTCCCGAACCGGGGCCCGGGTCTCCGGCACCAGGCGAGGCACAGGCCGGCCCTGATTGGCGACCGGGCGCGGCGAGGACTTTTGGGACGGAGCAGCCCGCTGGGAAGGCCGTCTGGATTGGAGCAGACGAGGCCGCGAGATGGGCATCGTGGGCCAATCGGCCAGGGACGGGCGGGCTCTCCGCAGTCGGTGCGACGAAGAGCACGACGGGGACGCATCTCGGTTTCCGTGCCTTGCTGCCCCAGAAGAAGCGTCTCGCGTGCTTCCAACTCCTCCCCCACAGTCTTTGTCTGCCCCTCCTGCTCCTGCTCCTCCTCCTCTTCCTCCTCCTCCTCCAATCCCTCTCTGCAGACGCCCGCGGCCAACGTCGACCACGCTGCCGCGCCCGCCTGCCGCCGAGGAAGCTCGCCCGTGCCTCGCCAGCCCTACGAGGCCGCACTCGTCACACGTACGCAAGGGCACACGCATCTCGATAACGTCCCCCCCTTCCCCCCCCAAGCACGGCATCACCCCTCTGTCTGGTATCGCGGCCGCGGCCTGGGATGATGACGGCGGCCGCGACAGCCCGTCACCCCGCGACTCGAGAACACACGATATAGGTAAGCCTCGCTGTCTCCTCTCCGCGAGTCCCCCCGAACTGCCCATTCCCCTGTTGCTTGTCGTGGACACAGAGCTTAAGCAGTTTGGTCTCTCGCATGACTTTAAGCCCCGCCGCTGCACCCATCACCATCACCATCACCATCACCATCACCGCGTGCCTGACGGAACAAGATGCAGCTTGACCACGGCGACCGGCGGCCCTCCCAGCGACTGCCCGTCAACCCGCGGCGCCACAAGGTAGCCCCGGAGCAGCGCAAGCGAGTCGCGACGGCGTAAGTCCACCTCGGGCCTCTCGGAGCGACCAGAACAGGGGGCGTGCGTGCGTGCGTGCTGACAGCGACACACCCGCAGCTGCAACAGCTGCAATGTCCGCCGCATCAAGTGCTCGGGCGACCGCCCCTGCAACCAGTGCGCCTCCACCGCCCGCGAGTGCGTCTACCCGGCCCTCGTCGAGAAGGTCTCGGTGCCCCGGACGGAGCTCGACGAGCTCAAGAAAAAGGTCGAGGTCTACGAAAAGGCCCTCGTGGACGCGCTGCCCGACCCGGCCCGCCGCCAGGAGCTGCTGCACCACGCGGCGAGCCCGGACTCGTCGTCGTCGGCCAGCCCCTTTGCCTCTGCCGCCGGGGGCGCCGCCGGCCAGCAGCCGTCCGGGGCGAGCTCGGTCAAGACGGAGCCGACCGACGACGGCGCGGCCGCGGTGCTGAGCAGCCCCGGGCGGCTGCTGCAGGACCTCGACGGCGTGGGCCGCTACCTGGGCGAGACGAGCGGCGCCACGTTCCTGGACCACCTCAAGGAGCTGATGAGCGCGGTGCTGCCGACGACGACGGCGGAGCACGAGCAGCAGCAGATGCAGATGCAGCAGGCCCAGCAGCAGGCCCAGCAGCAGACGCAGCAGACGCCCGTCGACGGCGTCTCGTTCCTCTCCAGCCTCGGCAGCTACGCCACCTACGACTCGCGCCCGCTCGGCAGCCCGGACGTCAACCCGCTGTGGCTGCCGCCCGACAGCACCGTCGGCGTCGTCTTGGCGGAGCTGCGCTTCTTCGTCCAGGACGGCGGCGGCGCGTGGCCCTCGGGCGGCATCTACTGGTGGGGCGACCTCGACGCCCTGCCGGCCCGCGCGCCGGCGCCGGTGCCGCCGCTCGACGGCGCCGGGGCCGACCTCGACGACCATCGGCACCTGGCCTTTTACCACGCCGCCCTCGCCGTGGCCTGCCAGAGCACCACCATGGCGCAGCCGCCGGGCGTCGTCGACGCGCACGGCCCGTCGCTCAGCGAGCCGTACTTTGCGCGCGCGGCCATGCTGCTCGGCAACCCGCTCGACATCAAGCGCCGCACCATCGGCGACGTCGCCGCGCTGGCCCTCATGGGCTTCTACCTGGTCGAGGGCAACCGCGCCGACGCCGCCTACATGTACGTCGCCGCCGCCATGCACATCAGCATCATGCTCGGCGCGCACCGCGGCTGGGTCGACGAGCGCGGCAAGCGCGTCTTCTGGTCCGTCTACGCCCTCGACCGCTGGCTGAGCTGCCTCATGGGCCGGCCGCCGACCATCACCGACGACGCCATCCAGCTGCCGCTGCCGGCCGACGCGCCGTGAGTTCCCGCCCCCCGGGCCCCTCCGGGCCGCGGCGCCATGCTAACACACAACAGGTCCATGCCCCCCGCCGCCGGCCTCCGCGCCCACGTCGAGCTCTCGCGCATCTCGGGCCACGTCGTCGGCAACACCTACCACGGCGCCAAGGGCGAGGCCGCGCCCCGGCAGCCCGACAACGCCATCTGGATGCTCGAGCAGTGGCAGGCGACGCTGCCGCCGCCCGTGCGCCTCGGCCCGGACGGCCTCAGCGGCGACCCGGCCTGCTGCCTGCTGCACATGCGCTACAACCAGCTGCTCATCGTCGCCATCCGCCCGCTCTTCTACTCGGCCGTCAAGCGCGCCGTCGCCGAGCGCCTCATGGCCCAGCCGCCCTCGGCCGACTCCAGCCCGCACCTCGGCCACCTGCGGCGCTGCACCGACGCCGCCGCGCGCAACATGCGCCTCGCGCGGCGCGTCGTCGCCCTCAACGGCCACCGCAAGCTGCTGCACGCGGGGCTACACTTCATCTTCAACGCCGCCGTGTGCCTCATCCTGCGCGGCCTCGTCGTGGCCCGCCGGGACGCCGCCGCGGAGCTGCACGCGGCCACGGGCGACGTCGACTTCGCCGTCGACATGATGCGCGAGGCGAGCGCCAAGGGCAACGCCGACGGCGGCCGCAGCGAGCAGACGCTGCGCGACCTGCGCGTCCTCGTCGCCCGGCTGACGGCGGCGGCGCCCGCCGGGTCCGGCCCCGCCCCCGCCGCCTCGGACCCGATGGCGCTCGGCGCGGGGCCGGCGCTCGCCCCGAGCAGCATGGCCCCGCCGCTGCTGTCCCACGAGCACCACCTCGACCTGCTGCCGCCCATGGCCATTGGCGAGGACCCCGTGCTGTACGACGAGCTGATGACGTGGATGGGCGACGACTGGCCCATCTACAGCAGCTACATGGAGTAGGGCCGCGCGCGCCACACGGGCCTGGATTGCATCTTTTCGACGGAGTTTGAACGGGCACGGGGAACCGGTGGCTTTATGATATCAAACAACCTCTCTGGACGTTGTATGTTTGTTTTTGACGCGTAGACGGCTACACCCGAGATGATGCTAGTTGAAGTGGTAATGAAGCAAATACACTCGATAAATTAGAAAGATGCTCGACCATGATCTGCGGGTGCTTGCTGTGATGCTGGTTGTTTTAGTCGGCCATCAAATAGCTTTTTCGCGCGAGCTTCAACGCGCATCGCTCAAACCGGGATACGAAAGTAAATTCCATTTATTGGCCAAGTTAATGTCCATAAAGCTATCCCCACGTCACTTGCGACGGAGCGGCACAGCGGAGCAGTGACGTCGCAGTGTCGCACATCCGACCTCACCAAGCTCGCTCACTCACTCACTCACACACTCACTCACGCACACCGCGTCCCCCAACGCCATGTCGCCAAGGCACACGCTGCTGCACAGGCCGTGGTCCAACATCCCTCGTATCCTGCAGCATCGCCGCGCCCTCTCCACCACCATGGCACCCCTCGAGAACCTCGAGAAGCGTGCCGTCGCGGGCAGCTTCATCTTCCGGTACCCCGACGACGACCCCGGCGGGCGCCCGCAGGTTGCGCTGTTCCGGCGCAGCGGCGACGTGAGCACGTACCAGTGAGCATCTACCCCATCTCCCTCCGCTTCGACCGAGATCGTGTGTATAAGGTAGTTAGAGTACGGGCGCTGACACGAGCAGGCACAAGTACGCGCCCATCTCGGGCAGCGTCGAGGCCTCCGACGCCAACCCCCTCGCCACGGCCTGGCGCGAACTCGCCGAGGAGACGACGCTCACGGCCTCCTCCCTGCGCCTCCTGCGCCAGGGCAAGCCCTACTCCTTCGTCGACGCCTCCGTCGGCCGCGAGTGGACCATCAACCCCTTCGCCTTCGCGCTCGCGCCCGGCGCCGAGGCCGCCATCACCATCGACTGGGAGCACGCCGGCTACGCGTGGTTCGACCCCGCGGCCGTGAGCGACGACGCGGCCTTTGGCGGCGTGCCGCGCCTGCTCGAAAGCCTGCGCAGGGTGTGGTTCGAGGTCGACATGGGCCGCGCGGCGGCGGGCGCGCTGGAGCGCGGCCTGCGCGCGCTGCGGGAGGACCACGAGGGCGGCGCGCGGCAGCTCGCGGCCGCGGCGCTCGACACCTTCGTCAACGTGCTGCCGCGGCTGGACGCCGGCTCGAGGGACGCGTGGTGGCGCAACGCGCGCTTCGCGGGCTGGCACCTCTGGAAGAACGGCCGCGAGAGCATGGGCGCGGCCATCCTGAGCGTCGTGCTGGCCAGCCTCGACATCATCGCGGCGAGGCTCCCGTCCGGCGCCGACGACAGGCTGCCCGCCGGCTTCGTCGACGGCGTCGTGTCCGCGATCGAGCAGTTTGCGCAGCAGAGACGCGCCTCCGGCGTCGAGATGGCCGACGCCTTCACGGCCTTCCTCGCGCAAAGCACCGCCTCGCTCTCCCGGCCCGTCCGCATCGTCACCCTCTCCGCCTCGTCGACCATCACCGCCGCCCTCACCCGCGCCCTCGCGCAGGGCATCCCCCTGCACATCCGCGTCCTCGAGTCCCGCCCGCTCTTCGAGGGCGCCAGGACAGCCCGCGCCCTCGCCGCGTTTGCCCGCGAGCGCGGCATCCAGACGGACGTGTCCGTCTACACCGACGCCGGCGCCGCCCTCGCCGCCCGCGCCGCCGACGTGCTGCTCCTCGGCGCCGACCTCGTCGACCGCGCGGGCAACGTGAGCAACAAGACGGGCTCGCTGCCCGCCGTGCTCGCCGCGCGGCACGTGTCCCCGGGCGTCAAGGTCGTCGCGCTGGCGGGCCAGGAGAAGATACTGCCGTTCGACCCGCCGGGCCACGAGGAGAATGACCCGGCCGAGGTGTCCCGCAGCTGGGGCGATGGGGCCGCTCAGCAGGGAGGCGATGTGACTGTGAAGAACGTCTACTTCGAGTGGGTGCCTGCCGGCCTTGTTGATCACTATGTCACCGAGCACGGGGTCATGGCGGCGGAGGGCATTGCGGCGTGTGCGGAAGACGCACAGAGGCGGGCGGACCGGTTCTTCTCCGACCTGTAAAGTACAGAGTGCTGCATCATACAACTTGACCTATATGAACAACGTCGTCTCGCCCTCAAGACGAGACATGCTCTCCATCCGCACCCGCACCCGCACCTGCATCCTCATCCGCGTCCGCCCGTCCCTGACCCTGCGCCAGCTGCCCCTGAGCCAGCTGCCCCTGCAGCCCCCTCCTGTCCACCCGCATCGCCACCTCAATCTCCCGCTCCCCTTCCCGCAGCCGCGCCTTGCTCGCCGCGACCTCGCGCTCCCGCCTGCGCCGCTGCTCCTCCACGACGCGGTCCCGCTCCCGCAGCGCTTGTTCCCGCCTCTCGCGCGCCTCCCGCTCCTTGCGCCTCTCCGCGTCGTCCTCGGCCGCTGCCTCGGGGTCCTGTGGCGGCGGTGGGAGCGACTGCACGTACGCCTCGATCAGCGGGTCCCGCGCCTTGGGATCCAGCGAAATGTATCGTATATCGGTGAGGACTTGTGTCGGCAAGCCGCTCGACAGCGACTTGTTGTGTAGCAGGTGGGCCGGCTGGGCCCTGAGCAGGGCCGTCAGGTCGGACCGGAGCGTCGCCTGCGGCATCTTCAGCCGGTTAATGTGCTCGCGGTACGCCTTCTCGCGGTCCTTGTCGGACAGCTTCATGTCCTTCATCGGCTCCTCCTTTTTGTATTTCCTCCGAAACTCGGGCCAGTAGAGCTTGGGCGTCGCCTTTTCCTGCAGGAATGCCATGTACGCGACCTTGGGGTCCTTCTTCTCCTGCTTCGCTCGCTGCTCCTTGCGCTCTGCAATCTTCTCGCGCATCCATTCGTCCCAGCACTCCCTGCGGGCCTTGGTCGTGCTCAGAGCCGTGTACCGGGGGTCGTCGATGACCTTGCCCTCTTCTAGGAGCTTATCCCAGGGGCTGTAGGGGTTGATGTTGAAGTCGTTGAGCAAGTCCTTGAAGAGGAACTTTGCGTCCTCTTCTGCAAAGGCTACGCCCTCGGTGCCCTCGGGCCAGCTTTCCATGTTTCCGTCGTCGTAGTCCCCTGGCTCGAGCCCGTACTCGTCGCCCATGAGCTGCAGCTGCGCCGCGATATCCGCTTCGGTGAACTCGACCGGCCCGTTCTGTTCGTCTTCTCCGGAAGGATCGCCTGTCCGTTGTCGCTTCGAGGGATGCTCTCCATCGAGATCATCACCGCCGTCCTCGTCGTCAGTCACCTCGACCTCTTCGTACTCGGAGCTGTCTCCTGCATGCGGGTCATGCGCCTGCGTCTGCTTCTTTGCCTCGTTCTTCTTTGTCTCGTCCTTCTTTGCCTCGTCCTTCTTCTCCTCGGTCGCCGTCTTGTCTCCGTCCTCTTCACCCGTAGCCTTGCCGCGTATCCGCGCCTTGTCCAGCTCCAAGATTCCCGGCATCAGCTTCTCGGGTATACGCCAGTAGCTGGTCTTCTTGACGGGGTTGTAGACGAAGCGCCGCGAGTACTTTGTGTAGACGAGGATCCACGGCTCGCATCCCGGAATCGCCTCCTTTCTCCGTGGCTTGTCTATCGGCTGCGGCCGTGGCCGTCCATCAAAGGCCCCTCGTCCACCACGCCCACCGCCATAGCCACCGCGATAATGCGACTGGGGCTGCGGGTTGAGCTGGGCCAGGTAGGCATTGGCGACGTTGGGGTCGGCGAGGTTCGGGACATTGGGGTAGGGCGCGTATCCGGTCGCTGGTCCAGGTGCGGGCTGCGCAACAGGCAGGCCGGGTCGTTTGTACGTCGACTCTTTGGTTGCTGCGTTGTAGTAGTAGGGGTGGCCCGTTGGCGCCGTGTGCTCGGTCCAGCCTGGCGGTAGGGGCGCTGCTGCTGCTGCTGCCGCGGACGGCTTGTATGTCGACTTTAGCATGCTGCCGTGACGATCGGGAATAGCTTCATCCTCTGGGTGTGGGAATCGACGTCGCAGGCTCGTCGGTGATGCAGGTGTGCAGGTGATGTCAACAGTCAAAAACTCCCGAGCTTGGGAAGTGGTGGGGCAGGCAGTTCCGTCACACCGGTACCGAGCAGCACTACCTACCCTATAGTTAGCGCCAAGTCTGTGTCGCGATGGACCGCGCGTCTGCTTTGAGTGTCTTCTGCGGCTAGTTTTTGCAAAATAGAATGTATGATGTATTAAGAAACCCCCGCGAAAGTTCTAGGTCCATACTTGTCTACGCTGTATCATCTTGTGTGTTCGTTGTGCTGACGAGTCAATATAGTAGCACTACGTACCTGGCAAGCCTGGTACAGGGATTTCCAAAAGCCACGATAGGCCTGCACACTGTCAACTCCCACTCGTACTTCGTAGACTTATCTACTCTCTTGCTCGTCATTGCTTCAACCCGTGCCTTATACTCGCTGAACCCCCCCACCTGAACGCCTATAGCTGCCCTTAGCCCACCCTAGTCCTAAACATCCGAACAGCATCTTCGTATGGCTTCGAGTCAATTGTGTTAGTTTCAGGGTGGCGAGAGAGTCAGCCTCATTCACGCGCCCACGATGGCTCCGGCACGGCGCGGCAGCTCGTCCTCGACGACGGTTCCCAGGTCTTCCTTGGGCAGGCTATGGAGAGTACGCCGCTCTGATCTCCGCCCTCCAATGATGGGACTGACGGCCATAGACTACGCACGCTCCGGACTACGTCGGCTTCATCGTGCTGCTCACGGGATGGATCCTGGTGAGTTGCTGCCAACACGTTGGGACGGCTCCTGTCCCCTGACGTCGTGTTCGCAGATGGCCAAACTCGTCACGCCGTTTCACCGCATGTTCTTTGTCAACGACCTCAACATATCCTACCCCCATGCCAGCCATGAGCGCGTCTCCGTGCGTACGTATCCACCGCCCTCGCATCTCCACGAGGCCTTTCAGGCAGCTCACGCCCGGCAGCCATGAACTTTGTCTACGCCCTGTACATCCCCCTGGGCATCCTCATCGCCTACAACCTCGCCTCCCGGGCATCCATTGCCAAGCACGAGGTCACGTACCTCTCCTTCGCCATCGCCATATGCCTCAGCTCCGTCCTCACCGACATCATCAAGAACGCCGTGGGCCGCCCTCGCCCGGACCTGCTGGACCGCTGCCACCCCACGCCAGACACCAAACCCAACGTCCTCGTGACGCTGGACGTGTGCACCGCGACGGACGACCACACGCTGCAGGACGGCTGGCGCTCGTTCCCGTCCGGCCACTCGTCCTTTTCCTTTGCCGGCCTGGGCTTCCTGAGCCTCTTCCTCGCCGGGCAGCTGCACGTGTTCCACTACGCCGTGGGCGGGCGAGATCTGAGCCGCGCGCTGCTTTGCCTGCTGCCGCTGGTTGGCGCCGCCTTGATCGCCATCTCACGGTGCGAGGACTACCGCCACGACGTGTACGACGTGTGCGTCGGGTCGGCGCTGGGAATGACCGTCGCGTACTGGAGCTATAGGAGACATTGGCCCAGACTCTCGAGCCCCAAGTGTGACGAGCCCCATCCACCACCAGGCGCCGATGCTCAGGCTCATGGATGGCACCGCGTTAGAGACGAGGAGGAGGCCAGCGCTGATGTAGGCCACGACTTTGAACTGGAAGCGACGCGCGCCACGTGAGACTGATGTTGGGAGCAGGCATACCGGTGAAGCCGAAAGGCAGCCTGCACTGCACACCTTGGCTCTTTGAGAGGTTGGTAAGCACATAGACTTACGGAATGATTAGGCGTTGCGTCGGCGTGTACAATAGACGGGAGGTACGGAGCACCGAGCCAGGGACGGCATCTCACGGCGTGTTCCATATTGGTTATATTTTTACAAGGGCCGCGTGCCAGCAGCCTCATTCTCAAGTCCTCCCATCTATCTCATCGTGCTCGTGGCGCTCTATTTGTCCTCGCTGTCTTCGGCCTTGGCCAGGTCGTGCTCCTTCAATAACGCCGTGATCTCGTCTGCGCTCCAAAGTCGGTGGTAGATCTTACCGTCCTCGGTCTGTCCTACAGTGGCAAACTCGACTAGACATAAACGGTCAGCAATCAGTTCGAGGCAGCGCAACGGGTGGAGCGGCTCACTCTTCTCGCTGCTCAGCTTCGTCGAGTCCATCGTCTTGCTCAGCACCTTGACGGCCATGGAACACGCCTCCGTGAGCGTGCAGTCCTCCTTGTAGTCTTGCTTCAGCAAGCTCTGCGCACTGGCGTTGTTGGCTCCCGCGCTCGTCGCCTTCCAGCCACCGTAGTTGCCCGAGGGGTTGCTGAGGTACAGCTGGAATTGTCTCCGCGGGTCCCAGCCGGCGTAGATGAAGGAGACACCAAACGGCCGGAGACCACCGTGCTGTGTGTAGCCTTGTTTCAGATCGCAGAGGCGGCGGACGAGCTGCTCGCAGGGGATGTCTTCGTTGTAGGTGAGGAGGTAGCGCTGGGCGGCTTGGCGGGCGTAGTTGATGAGGATGTTGGCGTCGGCGGTCATGCCAGCGACAGCGCAGATCATGTTGCTAGAGGTTTGCGTCAGAACAGTGGCCCAAGGCGTGTGCGATCAAATGGCGTCGTGCATACTCGTTGAGAACATAGAGCTTCTCAGCCGACGTGTCCTGCTCCAGCAGCTTCGAGGTAACCTTGCGCTCGGCGGCGAGGACGATGCCATCCTTGGCCAGGATGCCGATGGCGGTTCCGGCGTGGGAGATGGCCTCGAGGGCGTACTCAACTTGGTAGAGACGGCCCTCGGGCGAGAAGATGGTTGTCTGGCCTGGTCAACTTGAGATCAAGATGGGGCTGCACTGTGATGCAAGGCAGACATACCCTGGAATCGTAGCGGCGAGACATTGTGGGCGACGGTGGACGAAACGGTGAAGGATTAGGTTTGATCTGAGGACGACAATATAGCTCAGCGTGGTGACTGCCGGAGCACGATGAGGAAAGCTGGTGGTGGAGTGGTGAGTCGTCAAGTCCACCTGCAAGTCGAGATGCTGGTTGGCGTCACTGGTGTTGAAGCTCCAGGCACAGCTCGCCGCGTAGCTTGGCTGGATACCTGAGGCTGCCCTTTGGAGCAAGGCTGGGGTTTGCCGAAGATGTTCCGCCACGGGCTGCGGACTGCCGCGGAAGGAACTCGTGGCCTCGATTGTCAGGTGTCGAGCACCTCCCAGGTGTGGGGCGCGCAGGTACGTACCCATTTGTCAAGAGGAAATCACCTCAACCTGACGTCTCCTCCACCACAAACATCTCTGAGAATCCTTCTCCAACATCCTCCACCATCTGCACCCACCAACGTTGTAGCTCCATTTACCACGCTCCGGCACGCAGCACCGGCGTTACGCGCGACCACGTTCATCGCCTGCTGATCACGGCGCAACTTTGTGCATTTTGACGCGACAACATCGCCACCCACTGCCCAAGAGCGTGGCCACTCTTCCACGAGAGCTGCTTGGACGCCCGCGTGTCGAACGCGTGTTGAAGAGTCGCCAGGACATCTCTGCTGGCTTTGCGACACATCCGGCATCGGGAGAAAGCACTTGGGAGAGCAAAGACGGATTGGGATTGGACGGTTCGCCACTATAGTCGTGATTCTAGTGCTGTCTGCTTCGTAAAACCCAATGTCCGTTTGAGAGAACAGGCATCATCTTTGCGTCTCCGCCACCTCAGTAGACCTCAAAGCAACCAAAGCTCCATCCGCACGGCGTCCCAGCTGGCCATCAGGTCACAGGCACCATGTCTGGTAAGCAACCCAAGTCCAAAGCGCCAGTCCCCAGAGGACGACGGGCACAAGCTCCCCCCCTACGCGACACAAGGCAACGCGCGACCATGGCGAGATCATCATCGACTGACCCCGCGGCAACAGGCGAAGCAGAGCCGCGACGCTCCGTCAGAGCGACCAAGGGACAACACACAAAGTCCTTTGACGAACTCGAGCCCGCCGCACCGAAGCGCCGACAGACCAAGAAGACCAAGAAGGCCCAGGAGCAGGAACAGTCACAAGAGCCCGAGGAAGTCATACGGTGCGTCTGCGGGGCCACGGAGCAAGACGAGGATTCGGGCGAGGCCTGGATCTCGTGCGAGACATGCTACGTCTGGCAGCACAACGTCTGCGTCGGGGTGAGCTCCTTTGAGGACGAGATCCCCGACAACTACTGGTGCGAGAAGTGCCGCCCGCAGGACCACAGGGAGCTGCTGGACGGCATGGCCAAGGGGGAGAAGCCGTGGGAGGCGCGCCGCAAGGCCCACGAGCTGGAGGAAGCAGAGCGCAAGAAGAAAAAGGGCGGAAGAAAGCCCAAGGGCAAGAGGAATAGTGATTCCAAGGAGGACCTGGACAAGGACACCAGCCGGAGCAAGTCCAAGGCGTCGCCGACGCCTGACGTGCCCGCTGTCAAGGACAAGAAGGAGGCGGTCGCGAAGCAAGGGAAGCGAAAGTCGCGAGAAGACTCTCACGATGTCGATGCAAAGGTATGAGACAAACCCCTCGAAGCCACACGCACAAGTTACTGACTGGACATGTGTGCAGAATCCCAAGCTGCGCCGAGTATCAGAACGCGATGCCGTCCCCGTATCCGTCAAGTACACACCGCCGACCGACCTGGCGGCCTCGATACCAGAGCTCCCCGGCATAAGGGTTGGACCGGCCAAGGCGTTGAAGAAGTCTCTCTCACACGTCATGTCGACAATGGCCAAGAACAACGAGCTCGAAATCCCTGAAGGCGACACTGAAGATGGCCTGGCGGAGAAATACGCACTCCAGATTGAACGCGCCGTATTTGACACGCACCCCGTGGCCAAGGGACAGAAGGAGTACAGCCAGCAGATAAAGTCGCTGACGTTTAACCTCAAGAACAACCCTGAGCTGTGCCACGGGCTGCTGGATGGCATGCACTCGCCTGCGACCCTGGCCGTCATGACGTCGGAGCAGCTCGCGTCGGCGGAGCTGCAGAAACAGACGGCAGAGATGCGGGCGCGAGCAGAGAAGCAGTCCATCCTGTACACGCAGGACACGGGGCCCCGGGTCCGTCGGACACACAAGGGAGAGGAAGTGGTGGAGGACGAGGCCTCGGTCAACGACGCGCCGATACCCATGGCCGGCGGGCCCCGCAGGGGTGGTGCCGCCGGAGCAGGCGACCAACACCCACGGCTCGTCAAGCGCGAGTCGGCCGGCGGAGACCAAGGCGATCTCAAGGGCCGCTCGCCGTCGCAGGGAGAGGTCCAGCAGCACTCGCCGAGCCAGCCCGACTTTGACATCAGCAAGGTGTTTTCGACAGTCAAGTCGCCCACGGTGGCCCACAACCGCAGGCCGTCCGCACCGGTGCTCAACACAAACGGGCCCGGATTCGATCCGGACGTGGACAGGATGCTCCAGGACGACAACGAGTCGCCTCCGTACTCGCCCACAGAGGAGGCACACGACCCGACGGTGGTGTGGCGCGGGTCGCTGACGATGAGCTCCATCGCCGACTTCCAGGCCACAGCCAAGCACATCGGCGGCGCCGACTTTGCCGCGTTCGGGCCGTGGTCCAAGCTGATTCCCAAGAGGATGACCGTCGCCGGCCGCATCCCGGAGCAGAGCGCCATCGAGTACCTGTGCAGCCTGCGATACAGCAACCTCACCGACATCGTGGTGGTCGACATCACCCCCGTGTCGCCAGACTCGCAGCAGGAGTTCAACAACCTCGTCGACTACTTCCTCGGCAAGAAGCGCTACGGCGTCGTGGGCAACAAGGTGGCGGGCAACGTCCGGGATACATACCTGGTCCCCGTGCCGCCCGGCGAGGGCACGGACGGACACCCCGAGTTCATGCTGAATCTGGTGGACAACATGATCCCCGCCTCGCGACCCGGCCCGATGCTGCTGGCCGTCTTTGTGTACCGCAACGAACCGGACCAGCTGAAGCAAGCTCAGGAGGCGGCCACGCAGCTACCCCTGAGCGCGGGCACGACCCCAACGGCGGCCTATGGTGGACAGGGACAACGGAGCAGCTCGACGTCTGGACCGGCCTTCTCGCCGGCCACGCCTCAAGGGGCGTTTGCCCAGCACCAAGCCGGCGGCCCCCTGCAGTCCACGACGCCGGTGCCGATCCCGCAACCGCTTCAGTCTTCGCGGCCGACGCACGTCCCATCGGCCGCCGGCGTCCCGACGCCGAGCCAGTCGCCGCCGGCGCCGGCGCAGATGTCGGAGAATCAGAAGATGCAGGCCCAGCAGACTGGGCAGGCCATGGCGCAGGAGGTCCTGGGCGCGTTGATTAGCGTCCCGACGGTGCAGTTCCTCCTGCCACAGGCCTTCCAGATGACGCGCAGGGAGTGGGAGGTGATCAAGGGGATTTACGAGCGGGAGCCCCGGGCACGCGACGACCTGCAGTTCCTGGGCGCCCTGCTGGAGAAGGAGGGGACGGAGAAGAGGGCCGAGGAGGGCGCCGCGGCAGCGCGCAGGCCAGCGTAGGGTCGTCGCCTGCGAGCGGTGATGGGTGGCTCTTGTGTGGTGGAATAATCGATACCTAGGAGCCTTGTTTGCGATATTGTTTTGGTGTGTTTGGAGAAGCTCCTCCTGTTCGTTTCTACGTCTCGTAGCTTTGGGCGGCTTCTTGCGGATCCGGACCATGTGATTGCCATGGGGACAGGTACGGGCGAATACATGGGCGGCTGGTGGCGGTTCTCGGACCGAGTAGCGGTCTGGTTTTGTTCTGCAGACGGAGGCGGGTGTTGGTGTAGTAGCTAGGCGAATGAAACAAAGCTCTCATCGGCCTCTCCTTGCGCGCGTGTACGGAGTACTCGTACTCGACCTACAAGTACTCGCAGGATCCGCTTAACCAAGCGAGGTGGCTGTGCTGTTATCCATGTGACAACGCGGACTGCAATTAGGCGGAGTGAAGGCCCGGAGCATGCATGTCTGCTGCTGCTCCGAGGCCACGTCCATTGTGTGGCCGCGTGTGCGAAGGCTGCATAGCCATCCTGGAAATACCCAATCACATCACCCCACACCGATGACGTTGAATCTACTTGATAGATCGGCGACGCACCTTCAATCCCTAGCTCAGACCTTACAACTCGCAACATCTAAACCCAGATTCAAAGCTACCCGAACCACCTCCTTTCACGAGCCGCGTTTCGCGCTTTGCCAATCCTCTGTCTACCTTACATCGCCCCTGCGGCCGCATCCGACGACGACGACGACCATGGGCCTCGCCACCGGCAGAGACGTCGTCAACCGCAACGGGCCCGGCGGCGCGGCGTCGTCCCTCGCCGAGAGCATCGTCAAGCCCGCCGACGGCAAGACGCGGTGCATCGACTGCGGCGACTTTGAGTGCTGCTGCATCCCGATCCCGTGCGTCATTCTGTGAGGGGGGGGATGAGTCGTGTGGCGTGGAGACTCGGACTACGGGGCTGATGCTTGGACGGGGAGGGCTGTTTATGAATTTTGCATCTGTATTGTTCCTGAAACCGTCTTCTACCCCTGAGTGTTGGACTCCGAGGCGGAGATGTTCACATGGTATCAAACCGGAATCGTGTCGCCTGGCCGTCCTTGACATGTCGTCTTCTACACCCCTGGCAGCATGCAGACCAGCCCCGTCATGCCGACTCTATGCCCTCTAATGCGAAGCGTCCATCATCACGTAAACACCGCGTCCGTCGCGGCCCACGCCTCTGTATCCCTCTCGGCCGCCGGCCGCTTTGCCTCTGCGCCGCCCTGCCCGCCCTGCCCGCCCTCCCCGGGCAGCGCATCCGCATCCACCGGCGACGCGAGCCCGAGGCTGCCCAGCCCCTCGAGCACGCTGCGCGCCTTGTCGACCTGCGTGCGGATGGCGACCGTCTCGGCGCGCGTGCGGTCGAGGTGGTCCTGCATCAGCTCAATGGCCGACTCGCGCGCCTGGTGCGGGCGGTACTCGTTGAGGATGTGGTGCACGTTGATGAAGAGCGTGCGCAGGTCCTGCGTCTTGGCCGCCGCGGCCGCGGGGCTGCGCGACAGCGTGCCCGCCAGCTCGAGGAAGTTGAGGAGCAGCGACTTGGTCAGCTTCTTGAGCTCAAAGGCGCGGTCGTAGTGCTTGGCGTCCTTGGAGGGCGAGGGCCCCGTGGCGGGGAGGTTGGCGATGCCCTGCTCCTCGAGCGTGGGGAGCTTGTCGTCGAGCTGCGTCGACGTCGGTAAGTAAGCGAGCGTCGCTCCGGAAGCTGCATCAAGGTGATCAAGGTGATCGAGGCCCTACCATGTACTGGTCGCCAAAGACCCTCCATCGCCCGTCGGCGGGCTCTGGCGGCGGCTGCAGGCGGGCCAGGTCCTCGGGCAGGTCTGGCAGCCGCACCAGTGCCGCGCCGGCGCCCGCCTCATTGTTCGTATCCTCGGCGTGTGCGCTCCGCAGGTCCTCGATGCGCGCGACGCGGTCCGGCGTAAAGTCCTTCCAGAACGGCGGCGGGTTCGGGAACGTCGAGGCGAGCGACAGCGCTTCCTGCGGTTCGGGGTCGGCCATGATGAGCCTCGCTCGCGGGGCGGACTAGCTCATGGACGAAGAATTGGCGCGCGCAAGAAGAATGTCGCCTGGGGAAGAGGAGCGAGGGGAGCAGTACCAGCGATGGGTTCGCGTCGTGCCTCTCGCTGGCAGGTGTTGCGTGGGTGGTCTTGGTGGTGATGCGAGCCACCAGGGGATGAAGTCACTGCTCGGTGCGCCGGCTAATTCCCGGCCTTGCACCGTCAAGGCTGTTCAGCTCTCTTGAAGCTTCACGGCCTCAACCTTCGAACTCACCACCTCCGCAGCCTTTGGCTTCAAGACTAGCGCTACTGCAAATGGTGGATTGAGGCCCTGGTCCAGCTTCAGCGCTCCTCGGACGACCCCCCATCACTCGCCTCAAGCCGTCGTCCCGAACCATGGCGGACGTGCGCTCCCTCCTACGCCAGCAGCGGGCAGCCCGACGGATCGAGCACCCCACCGCCGCCTACACCGAGGCAGGCCGGCTGCTCTGCACCCTCTGCCGCGAGCAGATCAAGGCCGAGACCCTCTGGGACAGCCACGTCCAGGGCGAAGACCACAGGCGGAGGCTGCGGAGCGCAGACGAGGCCGATGGGCAGGCCCGCGGCGACGCAGCAGCAGGCAGCAAGCAGAAGCGGAAACTGGACGCCGACGGCGAGGACGCGGAAATGGCCGATGCGGTGCGGAGGAAGCGAAGCAGGGGGTACATGACAGAGGCCGGCCACACCAACGGCTCGGACAGAGAGGCGGGCAAGGAGGGCGCCACGGAGCAGTCGAGCAGCAAAGAGGCTACCCTCACGCCTCCCGCTCTCGCGCGGAGGACGTCTACCACGCCGTCGCAAGGCGTCGAGCTGCAAATACCCTCCCGGCCGGCGACACCCGGCGGCGCCCCCCCTGTGCCCTCACAGGCCGCCGGCCCAACCACCTCTCTCCCCTCCCGCCAGGCCAGCCACCTCGCCGCAGCCGACCGGCCGAGCTCCGCGGCCGCGCAGGTGGACGAGGCCGAGTGGGAGGCCTTCCAGGCCGACATCGCCGCCATATCCGCCCCCTACGACCGAGACGCCGTCATCTCCGCGCCCGCCATGACCGCCGAGGAGTCCGCCGCCGCCGCCGCCGCCGAGGCGCAAACCGAGGGCAGCCGCAAGCCGCAGGCCGACGTGGACATTGAGGACGAGCGCGAGGAGGCGACGCGCGCCAGGGAGGACGAGTTTGAAGAGATGCAGGAGCTCGAGGAGCGGGTCAAGCGGCTGAAGGAGAAGAGGGAGGCGCTGCGGAAACGGGGCGAGAGCCACGGGCAGGCATCGCCGCAGGAGAAGGCCGAGGAGGCGGCGGTTGCGGACGGGGATGCCGAGGAAGAGGATGAGGACGACGAGGAGGACGACGAGGACGAGGACGACTGGGACGGCTTCCGGTTCCGCGCGCCATGAGGTGGCAGGCACATGGGTGGCTCCGTTAATAGCGTGGTCAAAGAAACATCTGTATAAATACTGTACATTGGATACCAACCGGGCTTATGCCATGAACGCTGCGGCATCGCTTCGGCATTCGCGTTCAGCACGCCACGCTCCAACGCAAACAGAAGCAACACAATATCCAGCTTGTTGAGAGCAGAACAGAAAACGCCGCCCAAACCCTTGAAAGCCGTCTCATTATCATAAGCGTCCCGGACCTGCCCTGGATCGTATACTCTCTTACACATTCGACGAGCCGCCCGTCACCCGGCAACCCGATCCTCCCCCCTGCCGACCCGCTCCCAGAACCTTGTCAGGCGCCAGACGCGGCCGACGCCGCGGCTCTCCTCGACCGCCCTGACGTGCTCCTCGCGCTCGCGCACCTCGCAGCGCCACTTGGCGGCGACCCAGCGGCGCAGGCCGTCCTTGACGCGCTCCCTCTCGACGGCGCGGCGGCGGGCGACGATGGCGGGCGCGACGTGCACGGGGGCCATGCCGGGGACGCACTCGACGGGCAGGACGGCGCGCTCGGCGAGGGCCTCGGCCGAGGGGCGGGCGGCAAGGCGGCGCGAGAGGCGGATGGAGACGAGGGAGCGGGCGAGGCGGCGCGAGACGACGGACGTGTGGGTGAGGAAGATGGAGCGGGCCATGAGGTCGGCGAGCGAGGGCCGCGTCGGGGCGGCGAGCAGCGGCGGGAGCGTGTAGCGCGTGCGGCGCAGGCGGGAGCGGTGGATGATGGGCGCGAGGGAGAGGCTGCGGAAGAGATGGCTGGTCTGGGAGGTGGTCAGCCCCGATGGCCAGCTCACGGAGGCATCTCGTGACCGAGCATGGGGAGCAGACGACTTACCCTGGAGGTGGACAGCAGATCGTCGACGTCGAGGAAGCCCAGCACGTGGAGCAGGATCTCGACGGGCAGCTGCTCGAGAGAGGGCTCGAGGCCGTCGTCGCCGCCGGCCCATGGCCCATCTCCATCTTGGCCGTCCGCGTCCGGGCCAGGCGGTTGGGCACCGATCGACGCCGCCCGCCGCGCCAGCTCACCCGCCGGAGCCAGGCTGGCCTGCCCCGGGCCCGCCGAGGCTGGAGCGTCCGCACGTACTCGTACGATGAGCTGGCCGCCGCGCGGGGCCGCCGGTGCCGGATACCTGTCCATGGAGGAGCAGCACACCACCAGCGCTGCTGGGATGCGATGTTCGATGAGGTGGAGGCAGCCGCGGCAGACGTCGTCACATCACCGCGTCGCCGCGCAGCATCGTCGTCGCCCGCCGGCCGGCCTGCCGTCGACGGGAGCGCTGCGCACCTGGGCCCGAGAGCCAGAGCAGGACCGCGTCGCCGCTGGCCCGTCCTTGGGGCCGGGAAGAGGAGGCGGCGGGTCGCGATGGGCGGCCGCCGCGCGTGATGTGATGGGCCGGCCCGCGTCCCACCCCGGTTCGGGACGCCGCCGTGGGGAGGGGGCGCTCGCGCGCGTCGTGTCGCGGGAGAGCGGGCGGCGAGGGGTGTCGCGTCGTGGGCGAGGTGAAGCTGTTGCCGTGCGCGGACGTCGATGGGGAGGAGGGAGGTGAGCGAGGTTGAGGTCGAGCAAGCTGAGACGTCACCGAGTGTGGCGTCGCTGGCGGGTGGAGCGGCGTCACCTGCGCTGCTTCCAGGGGTCGTGGGGGGCAAGGGGTTCGTCCAGGGGGGTGCCTGAGCTCGCGAACTGCACCGCGGTCTGCAGCTCCAACGGCGCTCTTTATATACCAGTGTTCAAGCTTGCAGGTCCACGGAAACCAGCAGCCGCGTCTGTCAACTTGCGCGGGCGCCGCCGCTGCCCCGAGACGGACCCCGTCAATGGCGGCGGCTGCGCCATCGCGGCCGCCGTGTAAATGCCGCCGCCGCCGCCGCCGCCGGAAACGGCCACGGCGACGGAGACTGCAGCCCCGGAGACGCAGGAAACGCAGAGCAGAGGAAACAACAGCCACAGCCACCGTTTCCATAGGGCGGACTGCATGTGTGTACGAGTAGAATGAACAGCAGTGGGGTTGGCTGGCCGGTCGTTGGGGGCCGTGGAGGCTGGCTTCCCTCGCCCGCCGCCAGAGCCGTCCATTCTCGCAACAGTCGTCGTGATGCTGCTCGCTCGCCTGTCATACAGTGCTCTCCCGCCATCTCCGAACCGATTGCGACGTGTCTTTGCTGTTGGCTTGCCTCCCCCCCCCACGCCGACTTACACGGAGTGCCGCACTCGACGGCACCTCCACCAGCCTCCGCGATACCAACAAACCCGCCCAACAGCTCCCCCGATCGACCTCGCCTCGCCTCGCGCTCTGCCATTGCCGGCTCGCGCCCCCCATCATGACGTGACGTGTCCCTCGTTGGCCCCTCCCGGCCGGAGGCAAGGCGCAGAGAAACTGCACCGTCCATGCGACCCCCCCGGCGACCCGTTCGTTGCCCGAGCCCGCGCTGCGACCGTCCCCACGTCCCCCTCTGGGCGCACTCCTCTTTTTTCCCTTTTTCCTGGCCGGCTGGTGACGCCCTCAGCCTCCCCCGTAGACCGTCGCGTCGTGCCGTGCGCGACGATGCAAGACGCACGGCGCCGCCGCGCACACGTGCCGTTCCTCCTCGTCTGGCCCCCGGCTGACCGGTCTCCGCCAGCATCCCTACCGGCAATGTCCCGCCGCCTGCGGGCCGTTGGGCTGCAATTGGCCTTGCCGTTGCCATCCCGGCAACTCGTCGGGCTCGTCGTGCGCTTCAGCCTCGCCCCCCGGTGCTCTGAGGCGGCGGCCGCCGCCAGGCTGCCGTGTTGACAACGCAGAGCTGGGAGCCCACCGCCTCGTCGCGTGCAGCGTCGTAGCAAACGCGGCGTGCCTTGCCAGGCGACATGTGTGTGTCGAGTACGCCGAGACAAGGGCAGCCTGCTGTGAAGGATCACCCCGGGCGTGGTTGTCAACCGGCATCTCCGTCTCCGGCTCCCGCGCCGGCCTCGTCGTGTCCCGCCCGCCAGCCGACCGCACCGACTCCCCTCGCTGGCGCGGCATGCGAACCGTCGGTTTTGCCCTTTGCCCCTTCTCTTTTGCCGGCATCCTCGAGTCCGTCGTTTGTTGTCGCCGAGTTGCCCAAGTCTTCAATACGCGCACGCCCCCTCCCTGACGAGCCCCCCTCGAAACATCCTACTCGTAGCCGCGCATCCGCCGCCGCGACTCCGGCCCGGCCAATCAATCGTCGCGACGGCCTCGCATGCGGCGACAGCAGAAACGCGGACCGCAGGCGGCGTACGAGTACCCCTGGTTCGCGGCTTTCATGTTGGCAGCCCGCCGTCCTCTTCCCCCGCAAATCCATGCAAGTCAAACCTGCGCCGCCGCCTTGTCTCGCGTCGTTCGGACGCCATGGACGCTGCCCGTCCGCTCACTGCCCTCGCTGAGCACGGCATGACATGGACGTGCCCGAATGCAAGCGCTGTATTACCTCGGCCGCAGCTCGGTGTCAGCCTGCCTGGACATGGCGTACGAAAGTACCTCGTAGCCCGTACGGGAGCTGGCGCCAGACTGCAGTCGTCGAATCAACGCTCCATCAGCCTCAATGGCCCAGAGCAGAACGAGCTGCGGCGTGGTGGGTTCGTTCGCTCGCCCTCCCGGCCGCTCAACTGCCGCGGCGGGAGCTCCGGCGCCCCATTGGCTTCGTTTTCGTTCCGGCTCCTTGGTTGTCCCGGCTGCCCTGGTTCCCAGTCGCGTCGTGCGCACGGCATTTTCTCGCCTCCTGATTCGCGAAAGCCCACGAGACCGGTTCGGCACGTTGGTCGTAATTCCAGCGAGTCTTGCGGCTCAAAACCGGACGCGCGCATGGATCCCACACCGCCCCCGAACTGCTCCGTCCGAGTCCGTGTGTCTCAGTGCCAGACGTTGGCTTCGACCTACTTCGTACTTCGTACTCCGTACGTATCAGGGAACATGTCAGCCACAGCTCGATGTGGCGCCGTCGGGGGTTGGCCGGGAGCCCGGGCGCCCCGATTGATTGTACGTATCCGCTGCTGCCCCTAAAGGCCAGGCCGCCATCCTCTTCCTCGGACGGTTCGAGCTGCCGCCGACGCAAATGTGGAAAAACGCCGTAAAGCCCCGGGGAGCACCGCAGACGCCCGGCGTCCTCGACGATGCCAGGAGCACCGACCGACGCCGCTGTTGTTGGTCTCCAACGCGGGCACTGACGTCCCGTTGATCCTTGCCCGGCCTGCTGCTCCAAAACGGGACGGCCCGCTGGGGGCCAGTCCTCGTACGCGAAACGGCCCGTTGCGAGGACCGGGGGGCTCAGGGTCGCCGCCGGGCCATGGCGCGACGACATCACAACACGCCTGTGGCAACAAACGCCGGAGCAGGCCGCCGCCGCGGCCACCCGTTTCCAGTCTTTCGTCTGCCCGCCCAGGAATCTCGCCCCGTCCTGTCAACAACGGCGGCGGCCCCGGCACCATTGACAGATCGAGTCAAGGCCCTCGTCCGCGACCTCGTCCGCGTCCGCTTCCAGGGAGCCGAGCACGCCCAACCATGGCCCAATGCAACCGGAAGCCTCCTCCGCGTCCTCATTCCCCTGCTCCAAGAGTGACGCCGGCCGTCGCGGTGGCCTCGAAACGGCCGCGAGGACGCATGTCATTCCCAAAGCAGAAGGACAACTCATCGGGCAAGGCCGTCGCAGCGCAGCGCAGCGCAGGCCTCGGCTTGGCTCGCTGGGCTCGCCATCTCGCGGTGAGATTCGCTCCCCGAGGGGGCAGAGGTGCGCGCATGCGACGAGTCGGCGAGTGACCGGCCGAGCCAGTGCGTACGTACGTGCGTGTGTGCGTCGTCCTTGCGTCCTTGCATGTGCATTTGTGTGTAGGTGGTATACCTGCGACTTTGATGTGCGATGCTGCCGGTTTGCTTCTGCCTCCTGGCCCCTGCACCAGTCCTTACCGCTGCGCTGCCGCTGCTTCTGCTGCTGCTGCATGTCCCTTTACTCCCATCTGGGCTGCCTCGATGGCCATCTCGGCCGCTCGTCACGGTCCGCACTTGCAGTTGCGGCTGCGTCGGTTAGCCACCGCCTCTCCCCGGCGCTGCAAGGAGTGTCCACGGCATCTCGTAACTGTATTTGCAGTTACGGCACTGTCCTCGCGTCAGGATGGATTGGCTGATCTGCTTCTCCGCGATCGAGTCGAGGCCAGGGAATAGGTCGCAGAGGCAACCGAAATAGCTCCAGTGATATGGCCTCGACAACAGGCCCATGCCATTCGAAACGCGCAGGGCCTATGAGCTGGCGAGCTCGCCGGCCCTCTTCACATCCGCAAATAGCGCCCTCCCGGCTTAGGTTAGGTTGTCAGTAACAGCCCACAGTGCCAAAGCCTCGCGGACCCGGAAGCAGTGTCGAACGTGCCGAACGCCCCCATGGCCAGTCAGGAAGCCTCCAGCCATGCGTGGACGCCCCTGGCCCTGCCCTGCCCTGCCACTGCTCCTCGGTGTGACGGTGGCTGCTTGTGATAACCCCCCCTCCCCCGCGCGCCGGTTTGTTTGTTTGCCATCGCCGGTCTGTCTGCCTGCGGCAGCAAACTGCATTCATGCTACTGAGCAGGCCCAGGTGCGTCCCCTCAGGGGTGTGTAGGCGAGAGGACGAGACAGCAGCAGAGACACGGGCAGCAGTATGGTATATGAAAGGGGGATGTATGAGTGAGGCCGGCCGGGGGTGGCGGCCCAGTGGAGGAGTACCGCTCGTCGGTCTTTCTTGGAAGCCGGATCATGCAGCGTGTCAAACCGGACGTGACGCAGTTCCTGGGCCACCTCGCTGCGGGCCCAGACGAAGCCTGCCACGTTGTCAGAGCCTTACGCCTACCCCATCCCACCCCTCCTCCTGTTGCCGGCGAGGGTATACCCGGGACAGAAGCGCAGAGCGAGCAAAGAGCCCGCTGGGGCCGATTTTGCGTTCGCGCAGGCCAATGGTGAGCGCCGGGGAACGCAAGATTCTCCACTGGCAGACGATGTAGTCATTCATGTGAGGCGAGCGGTATGCACGGGGAAACAGCGTCGTCGTTTATCCTGGCATCATGCCCCCCTTTCTCCGTCAGTCTGCTTGCCGGCGATGCAAGTCTCACGTAGACTGATGCTCCCCCCCCCCTCTCTCCTGCGGGTAACCCAACTCGGCATACCATGCCTGGGCCTCTAGCAAGACACACTCATGCGTTTGAGCAGTGGGAAGTGGCTCGAGGGAGCCATCCATTGGGCAGCACGGCCGCTTGGCCAAGCGGAAGAGCCGCGGCCGCAGAACTGGCATATGTTGTGACCATTGTTGGCTGCTGCTCCATCTGCAGGCTGCGATGCCCAAGTCTCGAAGCAGGCTGGTGCCGTGGCCGTGTCTTTGAGCCGTCTTCATGTCCGGGGGAGGTGCCGTTGCCGTCAATCTAGGTAATATCGATCGGGGACAGTTGGGCGGGAGTTCTGGAGACGGGGGCATGGCTGTAGAGCCGGGGAGCCCGTTTCAGCGGATCACGTGTCGTCTGAGAAGACATCATAGACAATGGGCGTGAGACCTCGTGCTAGCAAAGGTCCAACACGTCCGTCACGGTGATCCGAGATGAGATCAGGACGCAGACAGAGTCGCGATGCCGCCAAGGGACATTGAGGGGTCCGTGTCTTCAACGGTACGGGGTCGCTCCACCGGGCGCCCATCAAGGAGTCTTCGCGCCAGGGCCAGCCTTAAACGAACCGCAGCCCCGGTATACACCGAAATCGAAACGTCCAAGAAAGACGCCAGAGCGGTCGGGATGCCCTTGGCTTCTGACACTTGTCCGTCCTCGGGACGAACCATGGCGCCCCACACGGCCGCAGATCTGGACGCCTCCCTCTTACACCTCCCACCTGGGGGGGGGGGGGGGGGGACGAGGACGGAGCAAAAAAGCAGGCCCCCGGGCAGAGGAGGCCCGCAGCGGGAAGCACACAGGCCATCCCTGGCAGTAACATGACTGTGGGTGGAGCAGGCATCGTGCATGCAAGAGCCTGTCGGTGTCGTGAGTGTGTGTGAGCGAGTGTGCGGTGCGTGCGTGCGCTGTGCCGAATCAGTCCAAAGGGGCCAAACAGGCGAGCCTTGGGGCCAATGCCCAATCATCAAGTAGGTAGCCTCTCTGCAGCGAATCGGCCGCGGCGAGCTAGCTCTCTGGCAGCTACGAGTATAGCTGCCGGACGATTGGGCCGCCATTGGCCATTGAGTCCGATCCTGCCTGGTTCCCTTGGTCTGAGCATCCCCTAGTGTCGTCGACGTCTCTCCGTCGCGGCTCAGCGGGGGGGTTTCGTCTTGCCTGCTGCCGGGGTATCCTTTGAAGCGTCACCAACGTGGCAAGCAGCCAGCGGGCTCTGCCGGACCAGGCCCAGCCCACTCTCGCCCATATGGGTCGGGATGGGGCGAGGGGCCCGGCCAAAAGCATGGCCCAGGCAGGACACATGTGTTCCGGGCTGGCTTTTACAGGCGATGCTGCAGGGACTCTCTCTCGCCCAAGACAGGGCCTGCTGCTGTCATTGCTTGCCCACGACCGGCAGGGCCCCCATCCCCTCCTCGTCGTCGTCTGTCCTTGATCCCCGTCCGCGTCACTCCCGGCCAGGAACGTGTCTACGACGCTTGCCGCACCGCAGGGGGGGGTGTCGCCGGTCCCAGCCCAGGGGGCGTGTGTGCGGTGCATGACGATGGGTGAAAAGTATGGGGCAAGAGGTACGGATACCCAATCCACGTATCAAAGCCTCTTTTATCCCGCAGGAAGCAACACGATAATGACGACGTTGTTGGCCCGTGTGAGGCAGAGTGTTCGTTGGTCCCGGGCAGTCCCACTGCGGATAGGCTGTAGAGCGTGGCATGGGAAGGGACATAGGGCGAGCGTCGAACGGAGAATGGGCTGTGGTCGGACAAGTATAAGTTAGCTTGTGTATCCCCAGCACGGATAGCCATGATGGAGTTGGGAAACCCACCAAGCAATATCCGCAACAAGTGACATTCCGGGAAAGAGAGTCCGCTTATACCCTCCGTGACCGAGGACTCAAGAACCGGCAGAACGGCCAGATCGAAAAAGGGGCCCTGCGTCGGGTCCTTGTCCCGCATCGTCTGCCAGCCACGACCCGGACGCTAATAAGCAGCCCCCAGCCTGCTGCCCTGGTGGGAAGTGGTGTTTGGAAACCCGCCGTCAGTGCCGTCAGTCGTGAGTAGAGTCCCCAGTAAAGACCGTCCGTGCCTCCCTGAGCCGTGGGGGGAGGGAGACGGGAGGCCGGAGGGCCCCCCCCTCCCCCCCCCCCAGCTGCTGGCAGAAGGCCCTGATAGGGTCTCCATTGTTGGCAAGCTCCAGTGGCTGACATTCTTTCTAGGCCTCTCTGCAGCCTCTCCCCTCTCTTCCTCGGCCCGCTCCCTGCCGCCGGCCGACGCCCGAAACGACCATGTGCTACTTCGACCAGACACGCTGGAGCTGCGGCTACTGGCGCTGGGGCCATTTCCGCCAGCAGTGCAACAAGGAGTACCGGATGGGCGAGACGTGCGGCCTGAAGCTCGTGTATGAGACGAGGGTCGAGCCGGACGTGTGTAAGCTCTGCCACGACACGGAGAAGAAGCAGCGCCGGTACGACAAGATGTACCGGGACGTGGAGCGCTGGCAGCGCGAGGGCAACCGCAGTGCAACCATCGAGCGGACGTGTGGTGAGATGCAGGACGTGCATGGGCAAATCACCCGTATGCGCAACGAACACGAACAAAGACTACGATCGCTTGGCCAGGCATGAAAGCACCCCGCCAGGAAGAGAGAAGGAGGGGGGTCCGGCAGGAGAGGGAGGGAGGGAGGGATGGATGGATGGATGGATGGATGGATGAATGGACCGATGGATGGATGGACCGATGGATGGAGGGGTGCTCGCGGCATGCCCTGGGCACGAGGATCGGATCGTGGCTAACCAGCGTCCGCTTGGTGACGAGGCCACTGCAGATTGCGAAGCACGACGATAGATTGTTCGATGGATAGAAAGGGGAAAGGAGGCCGCTATCGCCACACCGGCAGGAAGAGCTTCTCTTGTCGGAAAAAGTCTGTTCGGGGCATGCATGTTTCAGCGACGGAAGCCGCCCCGTGAACCGGGAGCGTCCGTCCGCGCCATTGAGCGCATCTCTGATCTCGCGAGAAGGAGAGGAGGCAAGGAGAAGGAGGGAGATCTGGGCAGAAAAGAAGGGCCCATGCCACTGCTGGGAGTCGGCAGCAAAAAAAAAACAAAAAAAAACCAGCACCTCGTTTGTCTGTTGGGGGCGTGTTTTTGTGTTTTTGAACATGGGTGTTTTGGGATTCAATGCCCGCCCGAGGCGGGAGCGTTTTCCGGAAACTATGCAGCACTCCTTTCGTCTTCCCTCTCTTAGATACCTAGGCACCCGCGCAAAAAACCGCAGCCTTTTCCCCTCTGCCCACATGCCGTACGGCGCGAGCGTAGCATCAGGGGAGCGAGCACTGGCTCGGGGCCGATGTGTGGGCGACTGGCGTGTGGGTCGTCGTCGATATTGCGGAATGGCCGAGGGCTTTGCTTGCTCGACGATGACGAAAGCAGAGGAGCCCGGGCCGTCGTGTGCCTCTGCCTCTTCGACTGTCCTAATAATCGTCCTCGAACGCGGCGCCGGCAGCACTCGCTGTGGCACTGCAGCGGCCGAATCAGCGGGGGCGCTCGTATGCCTCACAGTGATGGCCCGGCGTGCGACGACGACGACGACGACGACGACGACGACGACGCCCAGACTTCGGCAGACAGTGGCCACAGCCAGGGCATGCAGGGCCCGTCCCGCCCCAGCCACCTGCTGGTGGTGAAGGGGCCCAGCGGGTGCAAGCAGCAGCAGTGTGCCCTCTCGATGGAGCCGCAGGCTCGCTTATCGGGGGTTGTGGCCGGCCTGCGTCAGCCAGGCTTCTCGGCTGGGCGGGCAGCATGCACAAGAGGGCCGGGGGGGTGCCGGCCCCGGCGGGCGAGGAGCTGGCACCGCCGGCCTGGGAGCTCCGAATCTGGCTGGGCGGGCCCCCCGAAGGGCCGTCAGGGAGCAGACTTTTGCCCGCCACAGCAGTCGAGGGTGCCCGGGACGACGGCCAGGGTGCCAGGTACCGTGACGGGCGAGGGACGCGAGAGAGCGGGAGTTGCTGCTGCAGGCGTGCTGCGAGGGGGGGTGGAGAAGTCGAGCGTCGACGAGGGAGGGCTCGTCGACGGACGTCGGTGGTCGTGGAGCCGGGCCATGTCATTATGTAGGTACTCGTGCTCTGTGCTCTGCTGTGCTCGTATACATGTCGGGGCTTATCGAACCGCCCTCGTCTGGCCTCGCTCGTCTCGTCAGCGTTGAGCCGCCACCCGTTCGGCAGTGGTGAGCCGCCACAGACTCGACGGCCGCCGTTTGCTCCTCGTCGCCCTCTCCCGTGGCCGTTGGTCCCCCGGTAAGCGCTTCAGCTCGTGCCCAGACTCCGACCCGGCTGGCGGACGCCTCTGCGGTGGTGTCCCGAAGGCTTGGTGAGAAGTGCGGCAAGATCCTTGTCCGGTCCGCCCCTCTCTGGGGCCAGGGAACTAGGCCAGCGGTGCGAGCCGAAGCCGGAGAAACACGAAGCTAGAGGCGCGAGTCCGACGGTCATCATCTGGGTAGGAGGGCCATCGTGGATTCGTGGGCAGCTAACGCACTCCACCTAGTCAGCCGGCGCA
Source organism: Tolypocladium inflatum (assembly GCA_003945565.1). Taxonomy (NCBI): domain Eukaryota; kingdom Fungi; phylum Ascomycota; class Sordariomycetes; order Hypocreales; family Ophiocordycipitaceae; genus Tolypocladium; species Tolypocladium inflatum. Next base: position 181,683 of record QEPE01000001.1, read on the forward strand.
CGTGTCTGACGCTCAATGGGCATTTTGCGGTGTAGAAGGCGTCGCCGTTTGTTACTGCTGTTCTCCTGCGTCTATGGTGGTTGGCAAAGGCAGTCTCCGCTCGTCAAGTAGTCCACTTGTCCACATAGGGCCCTGTCGGGGACCCCTGCTCAGCCCAACATCTGCCCTTCGATTGGTGTGTCCCGGCTCCTTTTGTACAAGTGCCTTGGTCATGCGCACATTATGAAGAAAAAAAATCTCTGAATATATGACCAGAGGAATGAAAAGAAAGCTGAAAAGTCCCGCCGTCGCCGCCGCCTCCAGGGAGACAACCTGCTTCCTTGAATGTTTCGCGTCGCGCGCGAGCTTTGGGTATATCAAGACAAAGAAAAATGTCTGTCCGTCTGCCGTGAGTTTTCTCTCGTTCCATCGCCCGGGCCGTGGGCCGAGGGCCGGGGCCGCAATGTCGCGTCGGACAGGCCCGAGTCGAAGCCTGCGACCGCGCGGCGGCGAGGCGCGGGGAGCCCGCCTTGTCACGTTCATTGCATGGCCGCCGCGGCGTCTGCAAAGGTCCCGACGAGGGGCCCGCCATTCTCATCCTCGAGCGTCTTGATGCTCGCCGGCCGATTGCTCTGCACCTCGACCGTGTCGTCGTCCTCTGCCAGCCAGTCGACCTTGACGCCCGCGGGATCGCCGTCTTCGTCGGCGCTGAGCTTCGACACCAGGTGCTGGTAGCGCGCCATGCGCGCGCCCTGGCCGGCGTACGCAAAGGGGGTCGAGGTGCCGCCGCGGGCCGACGAGTCGTGAGGCGCTATCTCGAAGACGTCGACCATGTTACTGCGCCTCGGTTAGCGGCGCTCTCCCACCTCCGGCAGGCGACGAACTTGGATGTTTTGGCCACCACTCTCTGCAGCGCCTCGTTCTCGCGCTGCGCTTCCACCGTGTCGTCGCCGCCCATCGCGGCGTCGCCGAAGCTGCCATACTGCATGCCGTTGCCGTCTTCGTACAGCAGCCGGCTCTCTTCGCCCTGTCGTCCAGTCAGCCCGGCCCGGTTCCAGTCCCAAACGGCCAGCCCACCTCGTCGTAGTCGTCCCTGCGGCGCCGCCCGAGGCACGATTGGCAGGCTCCCATGGTGGCTGGGGATACGGCGTGTCGCGGCCGGGAACCGTGGTCGGGGGAGCTTCGTCCGACGTGCGCGGTCAGCGGCTCGATGGCATGCTCCGGGCAAGGACACTGCGCCGACGTCTGCCTGAGCTGTCGGATCGGATGACGTCGAGGCGAGCGACTGAAGGAGGTTGCGCTGGGCTGCCCGTTTGGTGGCTTCGGGTTCGGTGGCTTGGGTGGGTCGAAATTGGCATCGCGGGAGCGGCCGGGTAAATCGCGGACCGCATTTCGCGAACCGTTGCGCTGGGAGTGGTACGTACCTGCTTGTCCTTTGGTCGTAGACCGACGCCCAAGCTGACCGACCTCACCTTGTCATCCACCTCCGTGTTTGAGGCGCCTCGCCATGACATCTTCACGCTCTGCCCTTTTCGATTTTCCTCCGATCGGTGGTCCATATTATGGCTGTCGCATGCCAGGTCTGATGGCGCCTCTACCCCTAGTGCTAAGCCTTGGTGCCAATAATGTGACCCTCCGATGTGCCCCCTTCGACAACCTGGGTCGCCCTGAGGGAGGTAGTACCGTATCCCTCACGAATGAGCGCTCCTCCCTGCCTGAATAGCTTCCCTGTCATCATAGCGCTAGTATTCATTGACAGCGGGCGCTGGGTCTCCACGGGTCGCTATCCCGCTATGTGTCACCGTACAAGGGGCGGAGAGCCTCCTTGTTATTGCCATTGCATTCTCAGCGCCAGTCCTGTCGCCGGACGCCCATTGTAAGGACTTGCCTGATATTGACTTGGACCCTCACTATATCGCAAAGATGAATATAAGGACGCAGTCGTTCCACATCTATCACTTCTGTTCGTCACATCACAACTTCCCTTCCACTTCTCCCCACCCCAGCGAACCCATCACCTACCCGCGATTCGATCATAAACACCATACCCCCGAGGCGCCTTACCCTTCTCATAATGACCCGCCTCTTCCCTTTGGCCATGCTGGCCATGGCTCCTCTGGCCCAGGCTCGCTTCGGCCGACTCCTTGACCGCCGCAATTCGACCGAATGCTGTCCCTGTCCTGCCTCTGACGCCATAAACCAGGGTGTCAGGACAGTTACCGTCACGCTGCTAGCTGCCGATCCCAGGACGGAGACTGTCACTGTTCAGCAGACCGTCACGCCATCGGGCACCACAGTCACTGTCACGCAAACCGTTCAGCCTCGGCCCGAACCACAGACCGTCACCGCAATCAACGGTACTCCGCAGCCGTCACAGGGGCCTCCTGCGGATGAATCCCGGCCAAGTATCGTGACCAGGACCATCCAACCAGGAGGCACGCCTCAAGAGGGGCCCACGACCGTCATCGTCAACCTCCAGGCACCCCAGCAGACCGTCACCATCACCAACGGCAGATCTCCCGAGCGCGCGACCCCGGGCTCTCCCAGTGTCGTTACCGTTACGGTGAATCCGAATCCTTCAAGGCCTGACAGCCCGTTCCAGGTTTCAGAGAGTCCCTCTCCACCAAATGGCGGCGACACTGTGGTGACCAGCCTCGATCCAAGCGTGACTGCTCCACCACAAGTTCAACCCGCCGTCAACGGCATCTACCAGACACTCACCAAGACGGTGTCCGGCGGAGGCGGCGACAACATCGAGATCACCGTCGTCAACATCATCTCCGGAGCGTCGACCTGCAAGAAGAAGCACAGCGGCAAGCCCTGCCACGCCGGAAACCACAGTATGCCCCTGTCCACCGGAGCCCCCTGCCCATCCGCCATGCAATCCACGAGCATCGCGACCGCATACAATACGGTGGTGGTAGCGCTCGGCGCTGGGATCCCGCGCAATGCCACGTCGACGAGGACGGCGCATCTCACGGGTGCCTTAAACCCCGTGATGACAAAGGGGCGAAAGCCTCGCGGGCCTCTCTCGAAGAGGAGCTGGTGAGTCGCGGCCGGTGGACGGCGGTGAGGCGAAAAAGCTAAGGGACCGGGGGTCGACTTAATGATTGCACAAGCATGTACTGTACAGACTTTAGTTGTTTACCTATTTTTATGCTGTCTTAATAAACTATTCACGGCAAAGCTTGCCCCCAGACTCGAGCGACCCGGAGCTGGACTTGGTCAAGAATTCGCAAGCCACACATCTATCCAACGCCGGTTCTTCGGGATGGTCAAACGTCACAGCTATAGGACCACATACCCATCGTCCTCGAGCCCGCGGTAGTCCAAGGGTCCGGGCATCGCACCATCAGAACTCGCGAGCCCCTGCAGCCCCCAATCGTCCTTCAGCATGGCCTCGTCGTCCTCCCACGTCTCAAAAACCGGCCCATCGGGGTCTTCGTCCGTGCCATCCTCCCCCGGGTCATTGATCCTCTTCCACCGGGGCCACTCCTCGAGCAGGTGCTCCTTCAGCCGCCCCGTCCACGGCCAAACAAGCTTCCCCTCCTCCGTGCGGCGCCTGGGATCGGTGGTCGTGGCCGCGACGGTTAGCGACTCCAGGTGCGGCAGCTGCTCAACGACGAGCCTGCCGGCGCGCTCAATGCCCGACATCAGCTTCCTCTCTTCGATCCGACCACCTATGGTACCGCCCAGTCCGTCGTACGCGTTGCCGCACGCGGGTCCGAAGTAAATGGCGAGATCGTCATCCCAGATTCCTGGAAGATGCAAGTTGCGCAGGGCTTCAAGTTTCTGCAAGGTCGCGAGGATGTCCTGTCAAGTACAAAGACTGCGTATCAGCCCAGGAATAGACTGCGGTGTGAGGGAGTGTCTTGTGCGTACCGTCAGTCTGCAACCTTGAGGGGCGTGAAGTCCAGATTCGAAGTGGTACAGATCCTCCATGCTACCCTCGAGGCGCAGCGTTTGAAGCTGCGGCATGGCATCCAGCACCCTCCGAACGAGATCTGCGTCCCAGTCGGCTCTCATTTCGAAATGGGTGAGATGCTTTGCTCCCCGCGCTGCGTCGATGAGTTCATGTCGCAAGTTGAGATGCCATGAGAAAGGCCACTTATAGCCGCTGCTGGTTGTCAGAGTCTCCACGTTGGGAGCCATGGGCACGAGGAAGTGCATGTTGGGGCCAAGTTGCAGCTCTGTTACTGTTGGCAGCATAAGCTGACGCTCGCGAAAGCTGGATTCGAAGATTGCCGTCGCCGACGTATCATCCGAGGGTTGCATCCATTCTAGCTTCTGCAGCGACGGCATCGACGACAGGACGTCGGAAAAGGTCGGAGGAACGTCTTGTGGCGGCTCTTGTGGCTCCCATTTATCGTCATAACCTCCTGCGTGCCTATATATGTCGACCCTGAATTGTTGGCAGGTCCGCAACGCTTCCTTGCAGCTCCGAATCTCGAGCAGTCGATCCCGGGCGTTGTCCCAACCGAGCCGCTTCCGCATACTGTAGTCGTTGTTGTCCACCTTGAGATCCTTGAACAAGTCATCCGGTATCGTAGGTAGGCGTGAGCGCAGAGGAGACTCCGCGTTGCATAGAGCCTCTGTTGCGTTCAGCTGCTCGAGCACGCCCATGTTCTCGTTGATCCATGGATGGTCCATGTCGTGCACGAACTGGGGAATCTTGGAGCCTCTCAGTCCGAGGCGGACGAGGAGGGGTGCCTGTGGGCTCGATGCCGCGACATGTGCGCAGGCGAAAAGCAAGAGGATGATGATGTTCCAAAGACGTTGCATTCTGTCGTGTATTCGATAGGGAAGCGCTCGGAGGATCAGTGATGGTTGTAAGACTAGTAGTACATCTCATGAGACATTCATGCCCCCGGTACATGTTTGGACGAGCAGAATTGCAACGCGAGGAGGACCACTGAGTATTAATGGTTCCAGAAAATGTGAGAATGTGTCTTCTTATCCAAGTTCCCAAATAACATGTGTCCAATGAGTCACTCACAGGCGCTGTCTGTCTCTTTGGCGAGGACACAGTATACAGCATGGTCAGGGCCAAACTCCAATCGCCACGTAGCGGTCACCGTACTATTCTGGTACGCTAGGTTTCTGCTCGGGAAGACGGACAACTACTTGTCACCTGTTCTCTAGGGCTCGCCGGATGAGGTGTCGTTGGTAGGCTACAGGGTACGTGCTGGAAAGACGTCAAGCGCAGACGTCATCTAACAAGAGCTTTTGTCATCCCCCTCGACACCTCTCCTTTGTTCTGTTATTATCTGCTACATAATGGCAGCAAATGCTTCAAGCGTTTCATAGACTATGCAGCAAGACGCACTTAAGTCCTCGGCCCACCCCAGCCACCAGAAAATATCACAATTGGGCTCGTCTTGGGTTCAAGATTGAAGAGGCAACCCTTGCCCACGACCTGCCTGCTCTGATACCAAGGGGCCAGGACTTCGCGGGTCGAATGATAACCTGTGATTTACATTTACATGATATATCCTACTTGGAACCATTACCCCCGGATGCCCCTTGCATGTCAATCACCACCTTTAGCGCCCCAGTCTTGCGCGCCTGTCCGAACGTCCTATACGCCTCCTCCATCTCACTGAATTTGAAGTCTAATGAAAAGGCATGTTAACTTGTGCTCGCGCATCCCAAGGACACTCGGGGCGACCCACGGTGAGTTACTAGCTTCCCAGGCTGTAGCTTGCCCGACTCGACCAGCTTGAGCAGCATAGGAGTCGACACCGTGTCGACCAACCTCGTCGTGATTGCTTGTCCCACAGGGCATGATTAGCAATTGCACATTACGCGCCCATGCCCGCTGCTTTGGGGGGGCGATACTCACAGACGTTCTTGTCCCAGAGGTTCTCCAGGTGGAGGTCCACCTTGGTGCCATGGACGCCGACATTCGCAAGCACGCCTCCAGGGGCAAGCAGCCCCTGGCACAGCTCGAACGTCGCCGGCACGCCGACAGCTTCGATGACGGTATCGCACCCCTTGCCGTCCGTGAGCGCTCTCACCCTGGCCACGGCGTCTTCCTTGCCGTTGTCGATGGTGTCGCTGGCTCCGAGCTGCTTCGCCGTCTCCAGCCTCTCCGGGTCCGCGTCGATGACGATGATCTTGGACGGCGAGTACATCTGCGCCGTTACCAGCGCCGCCAGGCCGACCGGCCCGGACCCCACGATGGCGACGGTCGCGCCGGGCTGGACCTTGCCGTTCTGGACGCCGCATTCCAGCCCCGTGGGGAAGATGTCGCTCAGCATGACGAGGGCCGCCTCGTCGACGCCGGCGGGGATGCTGTACAGACTCGAGTCGGCGTGGGGGATGCGCACAAACTCGGCCTGCGTGCCGTCGATGGAGTTGCCCAGGATCCAGCCGCCCGAGGTGCAGTGGCTGTACATGCCCCTGCGGCAGTATTCGCAGGCCGCGCAGCTCGAGATGCACGAGATGAGGACGTGGTCGCCTCGCTTGAAGCGCGTCACGGAGGGTCCCGCCGAGTGGACTATGCCGACGCCTTCGTGGCCCAGGATCCGCCCAGGCTGGCAGGTCGCCACGTCGCCCTTGAGGATATGCAAGTCCGTGCCGCATATGGTGGTCCTGGTGAGCTTGACGATGGCGTCGGTGGGCGACGAAATGGCGGGCTGCGGCCGTTCCTGGAGGGAGACGGAATCGACGGCGCTGTACACGAGGGCCTTCATGGTGGACATTTGTCTCAGGGTGGACAGGCGGAGGGGCTTGAGTCTTGTGAGAGTTGTGATGCGCTGCATCTTTTACCTTGACTCTTGACTCTTGGGTAGGTGGCCGTATGGGAGCGATGTCGTGGGTCAGGGGGTTTAATAGCTACAGGCAGGATTTACGTCACGGGAGACCAATGGAGGCAACCTCTTGGATGGCCTGAGGATGAGATGGCAGCCGGTGTGACATTGACTTTCTACCAAACTCGCCTGATGTTCGCAACCGGACAAGGCCGCAGCCCCGTTGCCGGCCCCGCCGGCCCCGCCTCCGCATTCTAGCATCGCCACCCCTCCAAAGTCTCCTCCAAAGTCGGACCATTTAGATGCAGGTGATGTCAGGTCTCTGGCAGCTCAGAGGTGGGACCACTTTGCGTCTCTTTTGTCGGGGATGCAACCGTTGAGCAAGCCGGTATCCCTCGACGAGCTCCGGCGAGAGCGTCACCATCAAGATACGTTTCTCGGCATTCGCACAACCCGGCTTCTCGTGACGACTAGGTATTACACTCTGGCTTTATGATATAAGCAGTCTTATAGCCGCATGAGATTTAACAGAGATTAATCTATAGCATCGTCGTAGACGCCGGCATCGTGACCGCCCCTATCCAAAGCCATCATCCAAACGCCTTGCTATACGCCTCGCAGACGCCGACTCGCTCCACCATGCCCCCCTGCATCTAGCCAAGGACGCGGTACCCCTTGCGCAGCTTCTGGCGCCGCAGCACCATCCGCGCAGCCGCAAACCCAGCCCCGACGACGGCGCCAAGGGCCGCGAGCCCGTACAGCGTCGCCTGGAACAAGTGCGCGCCGACCCAGCCGAACAGGCGGTTGTCCCAGTTATCCCAGGTGCCGCCGCGTCCCGCCGTGAAGAAGACCCATCTCGCCCCCGCCGGGCGCGAGTCCATCATGACGCGCAGCAGGGCGGGCGCGCCGCGGGGCTTGGAGGCGTGGTACTGCTCCCAGATCTTGGTCTCGTACCACTGGCCCGTCGCGTAGCTGATGGTGACGTAGGGCAGGATGAAGTTGCCGGCCCAGGGCACGATGGAGTCGGTCATGAGGATCCAGTAGGGGTGCTCGGGCTCGGAGCCGATGATGTTGTTGCTCAGGGCGCCCTGGCCGCCGTCGGTGACCCAGGAGGGATAGTAGAGCAGCGGCTCGAGGCTGGTGCGGCAGCCCTGTGTGCGGTCAGCGGCCTGCTCGTCGTGAAGTAATGATATGAACAGAACATGAACTCCAACATGACGGGTAGAGTTACATTGTCAAGGTCGATGTAGACGCCGCCAAAGTGCCGGATGAGAAAGTACCGAAGCGTGTCAACCCTCTGGACGGGGTGCGCGAAGCCGTCGTAGGTTTCCAGAAACCACGGATACTCTTTCTTAATAAACTTGCGAGACGCCCGCTCGGTCCACAGCTACAAGCCACCGCCGTCAGCAAAGGATGTCCTGGATAGTTTAGTTGGACGCGGCAACCGGCCCGCCCGGAGGCCAACAACCTTGTACTCCCACGTCGGGTGCCGCGAGACGCACGACTGGCGCGTCTCCTCCCAATCGGCCGGGAGCGTCTCGTTGCCGGGATCGCGCCAGTTATGGAAGACCTGGTGGATGATCCGGGGCACGGGTCTGGGCCGCGCGTCGGGCTTGCTCTGCGCTGCCCTGTGGGCGTCGAGGACCTGCTGCTGGGTCATGGCGACGCCGGCGTGCGCCCCGAAGATGTGACTGAAGGCCAGGATCCGGGGCACGAGGACCGTCAGGAGCAGCACCAGGCCGCCGGCGAGCAGGGCCAGCGCCAGGCGCCGGACTCGGGGGCTCGCGGAGGCCATCGTGCTAGGGGCAGGGCGGCGGTGATGGTGCAGGATTCACATTACGATGCTCGCATGAAGAAAAGATGGTTTCGAAGCGGCAGTCACAATTCGGGGGGGTGGCATTGCGCACAGCCCAGCATGTGCCGTCAATTGCTGGGCCTCCAATGCCGGGTTGTCTCATTGACGGAGTCTGGACCCGAATGGGCCTCAAATGTTATGCAGCAAGGGTGCCTTGGGTGCCCCATGCCGTGCGAAGAGTACGGACTACGAGTACGAAGTACTAACTTATAAGAGTATACTATTTCATCGACGACCCAACGCGAAGCGGACACACGCCGGCTCCTAAATCTCCCAACTCCTCGCTGTGATTGAGGAGCGCCCACAAATAGACGAAATGGGTGAGTTGGACAGCGTCGCCGTCCTTGAGATCCATGGCGGCGATGGGGATGGTGCAGAGATTATTTTCAACTTCAATGACCAGCGAATCGCCGTATCTGTCTTCCCCAGCCTTTCAACTCGCAATCAAAATCGACGCTCGATTCAAGATGACCTCATCGATCTTCTGGACCGCGCTGCTTCTGACGTGGATGACGACGAGTACGAGGAGCTCGAGGACAAGGTACTTGGAGTTGTTTTGGATGCAGGCAGGCCAATCTTCAAAGCTCAGTCGACGCTGCACATGAAGCTCAATCCACCTCGAGATCTACACTCTGCCATGTATCCCGCGACACGCCATTTCCAGCTTCTCGACACCAGCGGCAGCGCTGTCATTGTCCCCATCGACCCAAGCGAGGCTTATACCGTTTCTGCGTGTGAGACAGGCTATGACAGCGCCGAGGAGGATGATTTAGGCATCGACACTACCCTTCCTTGCTACTCGACAAAGGCAATCCTCACTGTGGAGATGTTCACACAGGGCAGTGGGCACGCTGCTAGTCGAGTCCTGGTTGATGGCAAAGAGATGTTCTGCAAGGCTCTCGGAAGGGCAGGAGGATTGATTGGCACCAGCGTGGGGCGAGAGCTGGAATGCCTGCAGCAAGTACGCAAGCTTTCACCACCCGAGGGCGACACCCCAATACGTATCCCGCAGCTCCTGGGCTACGTCCGGCACGCAGATACGGGCCGCATTGTCGGGTTCCTCCGCCAATGGGTCCCGGGACGACGCCTCAGGGACATGGACGTTCCCGCGACGCCGGCTCAGCGGAGGCAAACGTGGGTTGGGCAGATCCGCGAGGCGGTCCACGGCTTACACGCCAGCGGGATCATTTGGGGCGACGGGAAGGCTAGCAACGTTGTCATCGACGAACGAGACGATGCCTGCTGGTTGATTGACTTTGGGGGCGGATGGACCAATGGCTGGGTGGATGAAGAGATGGCGGATACGGTGGAAGGAGACGAACAGGCTATCGGCAAGATTAGAGAGTTTTTGGAAGTTGACGAAGAGGTGGAAGCCTGACGATTATCCGAGTACGAGTATGCACTGTCTCACAATACCGTGGCTGTTTAACTCTAGTGAAGAAGTGTAACGGATGGGCTTGGTGTGGTGGAGCGCCAGGACTAGCCGCCCATGCCCCGGATGGAGCTCCGGGTCCACCCCGACCACCGGGCCGCCCACGTTGCGGCTTCACGGACGGTGATGCGTCGAGGGTACGGAGTACATGAGCCGTCCGCCCGCTGGAAGATGGGCTTGCTGGGGTCTGACCCGGGTCCAGTCCCAAAGGGACGCGTAGACGACGCCGGCTCTGGTATATCGTTGCTGGTAATGTACCGCGTAGGTGACTGTCCAGCCAACGACGCAACGACAACTCAGAGTGGGAACCCTGTCTTGCCCCGAGGTCCCGAACCATCAAGCTCATGGCTTCTACTCGTACACTATCGATTCGGTCCGGCACCCACGTCCATCTCGACATCCTTGCGGACGAGCTACCTGCACACTGGTCTATATACTCAGTGTCACGTCAGTGAGCGGCGCCATGGCCACGCCGACCAGGGCAACAGTCGTCCAGGCGCCGTCCCGCCCCTCAGACGACATGGCCCCGAGGCCCTCCGTCTTCCTCGGCGGCACGACCAGCGCAACCCCCTCGGGCGACTGGCGCCGGCGCCTCGCGGCGTGCCTCGCGTCCCACCCCGTGCTGCTCCTCGACCCCCGGCGCGCCGACTGGGACGCCGGCTGGCGCGAGGACCTCTCGGACGCGCGCTGGGCCGAGCAGGTCGCGTGGGAGCTGGACATGCAGGAGCGCGCCGACGTGCTCGTCTTCCTGCTGCACCCCGTCAGCGACGCGCCCGTGAGCCTGCTCGAGCTGGGGCTGTGCGCCAACGACCCGGCGAGGCGCGTCGTCGTGTGCGCGCTCGACGGGTATCCCAGGAGCGGCAACGTCGAGGCCGTCTGCAGGCGCTACGGCAGGGAGCTGGTGAGGACCGAGGAGGCGCTGGGCGAGAGCGTCAAGGCTGTGCTGGAAGCGATAGCAGAGGCGAGGCATGAAGCTCCCGCAAGCTGCAGAGGGTGCCTCGTATCTACCTAGGTAGATGTTCATGTCCCAATCTCAAAATGCAAACAATGGCTTGTCTCAACAATAGGCAGTCCGCAGGCCCCAAGACATTCTAGTTGAAGAAAAGAAAGCAAGGACAGAACCCTCTTTGCGTTCGTGAACAGCAGCACCTGGAAACAGGTCAGCCTTACCCCACAGTCCGGTGCGCACACGCTAGGGCGGGCCGTTGCCTGCAGCAATCCGTCGAAACTTCGCGCGCGTCACCCCTCGACCCTCCATCGTCAACCCTCGCCAGCCTCGCCGCTCCTTTGCTTCTCGACAAAAGCCCTCCAGAGAAACATACCTATCCCGTATACAACATCCGCGGCTGTTGCCCACGCCCCTCGCTCCGCCCAGCCCGCAGCCATGGAGGACCAATTCGGCGGCCGCACCGACGACGACCTGTTCTACGACGACCTCGAGCCCGTCGAGCCCGCGCCCGTCGTCGTCGCCGAGGCGCCCCAGCCAGAGCCGCCGGCGCCGGCGCCCGAGACGCAGGCGCCTCCAGTGGCAGCAGCGCCCGTCGCGCAGCACAAGGAGCCCGTGGCGGCGGCGCAAACGTCGAAGCCGAGCTCTCTCCAACCGCACAGGTCCCTCGCCACCTCGCGCTGGGCCGACAAGCCGGCAGCTACGAACACAACCGCGACCACGACCGCCAGTAAACCCACGCCGCCACCCTCTTCACAGGCAGACGTCGTCGTCGCCGCCGCCGCCGCCGCTCCATCGCCGCCCGCCAACGCGCCCACCGCCCCGGCATCCTCCTCCCCCAAGCACCAGGAGCAGCAGCAGCAGCAGCAGCCCGCGCCCCCCGCCGCCGCGCCGCCCCCAAAAAACACCGCCGCCGGCGCCGAGTCCCGCCTCAGGTCCGGCGCCAACCCCCGGCAGAAGCTCACCGACACGGAGCTCGCCGCCAAGATGGCCCAGATGAAGCTCCTCGCCGCCGAGAAGACGCGCAAGTTCGAAAAGGCCGAGGAGGACGAGAAGCAGCACGCCCAGGCCTACGCCCGCGGCATGGAGGAGGCCCGCCGCCGCCGCGCCGAGGACGCCGCCCGCCGCCGCCGGGGCGAGGACGAGCGCCGCAAGCTCGACGACGAGCGCGCCCGCAACCGCGAGCGCAAGCTCAAGGCCATTGGCACCAAGGAGGGCGGCTGGGACGAGGGCAAGGAGGCCCTCGCCGAGGAGGAGGCGAGGAGGGGGTTCCGCGGCGCAAACGGCGGCGTCAGGGGCGCGAGGAGCGGCGCTGGCGGCGGTGGGCTGGCCGGGAGTCGGTATGCGCGAGACGCGGAGGCGCCCGACGTGGACCGCTTCCTCGAGGAGCGCTCCCGCGGCCGGGGTCGCGGACGCGGCGCCGGCGGCAGAGGCCGCGGCGGCGCTCGACAAGGCCAAGACGGAGCCCCGGCGCCGGCCCGGGCCAACCCCCCCGCCCCGTCGCTCGCGACCGACGAGTTCCCCTCGCTGCCCTCGGACGGCAAGCCCAGGACGGAAGCGGCCGCCGGCAGTCAACTCCCCCACGTGCCGACGCCGCCGCCGGGCGGGAAGTGGGACGACGAGATGGAGGCCTTGGACGAGCTCAAGCAGGGCGGCCAGTCATAGTGTTTTGAGACGGGGCTTTGGATACCACGACATGGGGAGCTACGAAAGGGGGGATAATTACGGGTCTGGAAACTGCAGCGACAAGGGGGAACGGTATAGGATGATGGAGCTTCAAAAAAAAAGCAACAGCACGCCGGCCGGGTGCCAAAGCGAGTCGCAGCCTCGTCTCGAAATGGGGCCGCATGCTTCACGCAAAAGGATATAATTGTCATTTTAGAGGGCACGCCAACCGTCGAGTCGGCGCGTTGCCCCCGTCTACCTCGAGCAAATAAAGCAAAAACATGTCCTGTCCGAAGGGTATTTGCCAGTAACCACTCTGTCCGCAACGCCGAAGCCAAGACCATGCCCTGGTCCGTAATGTACACTGCAAAGCACTATCCAGATGCCGGCCAGTTCCCCGTGGCCAGCTCCCGTTCTTGGCCAGCTCGTTTTCTCGCACGAGAGGCCGGGGGCGGTTATGCTCGTCTGAATCCGTAGGAAGAGAGCGGCTCTGGGTTCTAGCCACGATGGCCTCTGCCTCCCCCTCGGTACCCTCGGAAGCCACCGGCTCCCCTGGATCCACGCTGGTCGTCGTCGCCCGACGGCTGCTGGCGAGCGCGGCTCTTCATCTCGCGGGGGAACGCGTCGTACGCCTTGCGCATCTGCGCGTAGCCCAGGTGCATCTTTCCGTAAAAGTGGTCGGCCAGGCGGCGGTCGTTATCCAGTCGGCTGAGGTAGGCGCCGCAGACGTCGCAGACCTGCAGCTTCTGATGGCCGGACGGACCGGACGTGTCCGAGAGCGCCTTAAGCTCCCGCTCCTTGTCCCCCTTCAGCTGCGCCATGACCTTGCAGTTGTGCCACTCGTCGAGGGCGATGTTGACCTGGCCCTCCTTGACGTAGACCTCGATTTCCTTGATACCGCACTTGATGTTCTCGTCGATGTCGGCGATGGCCTCGAGCTTGTTGGCAATGCGGGTGAGCATGAGATCGGGGAAGGGGACGTTAGCGAGCCAGGCACATACCAGATCGTTGGTCTGGCGGATCTCCTCGGGCGTCTTCTCGAGGCGCTTCTGGGCCGAGTCGATGCGGCGGTTGCAGTCGTCGATGTACTTGTGCAGGTCGCGGATGTAGTCGTACTCGAAGCCGTGCCTCTGCTTCTCGCGCTCGGGCAGGGCCTCGTACTCGGCCTTGAGGCCCTCGGAGTGCACCTTGGGGCAGGGACCAAAGTCCTGCTTGGTGTTGGTGAAGAGGTCGTGGGGGCAGGTGCCGGCGAGGTACGAGCGGCAGACCTTGGGGTCGTCGAGGGACAGGTGGGCGTCGCGCGACGTCGACGAGCTGCCCATGAGCTGCTCGAGCAGCTTTCTCTGCTCGGCGGCCATGGTGGGAGCTGGATCGGATCGCGGGCAGGCTGGTGGTGACGCCGAGGCTGGGGGCTTGTCGGGAGACCTCGAGACGGGCGGGTTGGTGGAGGGAACTTTTTGGCGGGGGATTGGCCAAGTGCGAGCCGATTAACCAAGGTAGCGCGCCCGGTGTTTCTGCCGCCTGCAGCGCCACACCGCCCTGCGCGGCCCCTGCCTGAGGCGGCCACAGTGGCACAGCTGCGGTGGGCCACGCTGGCCCTTGCGCGACCCGGCCCGGAGCTTCCACCTGTTGTTGCACCTTGAACTGGCGATGCGACGACCCGGTGAGATGTAAATCTTGCCGAATCGCTCCTTTCCGCCCGATTTCCCCCCTTCTCTTCGCCACGATGCGCCAATTACTGACGCTGCTGCTCCTCGCGCTCGCCCCGGGCCGCCTCCTCGCGGCGGCGGCGGCCGAGTACCACGAGCAGCTCAACCTGCGGCCCCTGCCCCTCTCGGCCCTCCTCGCCAGCTTCAACTTCAGGTCCAACACGTCGCTCGCCGACTTCGAGGCGCACAACTTCCGGCTGTTCCCGCGGTCGCTGGGCCAGATCCTGCAGTACGCCGGCACGCGCGAGCTGCACCTGCGCTTCACCCTCGGCCGCTGGGACGCCGAGAAATGGGGCGCCCGGCCCTGGGACGGCACGCGCGAGGGCGGCACCGGCGTCGAGCTCTGGGCGTGGCTCGACGCCAAGACGGACGACGAGGCCGACGAGAACTGGCTGACGCTGACCAACGCCCTGTCCGGGCTCTTCTGCGCCTCGCTCAACTTCATCGACGGCACGCGCACCATCCGCCCCGTCATGAGCTTCCGGCCCGAGGGCGACCACTCCGACGCCGCGCTGGCCAACTCCAGGCTGCTCCACGGCGTCCTGCCGCACGAGGTGGTGTGCACCGAGAACCTGACGCCCTTCCTCAAGCTGCTGCCGTGCAAGGGCAAGGCCGGCATCGCGAGCCTGCTCGACGGCCACAAGCTGTTCGACGCCTCCTACCAGAGCATGGCCATCGACGTCCGGCCCGTGTGCGCGCCCGGCGCCGAGTGCGTCCTCGAGATGGAGCAGACCATTGACATGGTGCTCGACGTGGACCGGTCCAAGCGACCCAGGGGTATGTTTCCTCTCCACTCAATGCGCACTCGTGGAACGAGCAGGCCGCTCACAGCATGTAGACAACCCTATCCCTAGACCGCCGCCCGACCACGACCTCGTCTGCGACACCTCCAAGCCCTACCACGACGACCAGACCTGCTATCCCGCCGACCACCTCCACGGCCAGGACTGGACCCTCTCCGAGATCTTCGGCCGCACCATCAAGGGGACCTGCCCGCTGGCGGACCCCGAAAAGCCCCCCGTGTGCCTCCACGTCCCCGACTCGCGCGGCGTCTTCGCCAGCGAGGGCTCGCGCGAGATCAAGAGCCCCGACGGCCTCTCGCGCTGCTACATGCTCGCCCCGGACAGCGAGTTCACGCTCGTCCTGGCCAAGCCCGAGGCCGACGACGCCGCCGCGGCCAGGGACCTCGTCGCGCCCGAGACGCCGCTGCTCTTCGCCGAGCGCAGCTTCACCGGCCACGGCCAGGAGCACGGCGGCATGCAGGCCATCCTCACCAACCCCGGCGACGCCGAGGTCGAGTTCGTCTACATGGAGTCCCTGCCCTGGTTCATGCGCGTCTACCTCCACACCCTCTCCACGCGCATCTCCTCCCACTCCCCCGCGGCCGCCGCCAACGCAAACGCAAACGCAAACACCACCGACATTGTCCAGGAAATCTACTACCGCCCCGCCCTCGACCGCGCCCGCGGCACCCAGCTCGAGCTGCTCATGCGCATCCCCCCGCGCTGCACCGTCTTCCTCACCTACGACTTTGAAAAGTCCATCCTCCGCTACACCGAGTACCCCCCGGACGCCAACCGCGGCTTCGACGTCGCCGCCGCCGTCATCTCCACCCGCGCGCCCCGCGGGGGGCTCAGCCTCCGCACCACCAGCCTGCTGCTCTACCTGCCCACCCCGGACTTCAGCATGCCCTACAACGTCATCATCTTCACCTCCACCGCCATCGCCCTCACCTTTGGCGGCCTGTACAACATCCTCGTCAGGCGGCTCGTCGGCGCCGACGAGGCGCCGAGTTCTGTGGCCAAGCTGAAGCTGGCGAGGCTGTTGGCGCGCTTCAGGGGGAAGAAGTGAGGGGTGCGTGTAGCGTTACATAGGTTCAAATGAGTGCTGTTAAATTCAATGTAAACAAGACCCCGGAGGGGTGAGATACCTATATGTTGGGGCCTCACGGCCATATCAAGTCACAAGCGTCCGTGGTGGGAAAGGCAGCTTCATGAAACCTCCTTATTTCTCCGAGGCCCTTGCCCCTAATCTAGCCAAGTCGTGCTAGACCGTATGTACATGTCCAATGCTCATCCATCACAAGCCTTCATCCAAGCATCAACGCGCTCTCAAACAACACGCCACTCACAGCAGTAGCAATATCCAAAACAACAACCCCCTATTCCTCCGCATCGTCGTCCCCTGCCGTCACGCGCTAGCACGCACCTCCGGGCACGGCAAAGTCCTCGACCCGGGTGCTCGACGCGTACTTGGCGTTCGCGCCGAGGCCGCGCTTAGCAAAGGCCGTCCACAGCTCGCACTTGTTGGCGCCCCCGGTGAGGGCCCTGTCGGCGTCGAGGATGGCGTCGCGGGCCTGGACGAAGTTGGGCCCGCACGGCTGCAGGGCCATGCCACTCACGACGAGCTTCATGGCGAGGAAGCGACCGTCCGTGGGCACGCCGTTGGAGTCGAACTCGGGGAAGTCCTTGTCGGTGATGCCGTGCTTCTCGATGAGGTTCCAGACGACCTCGTACAGGATGTTGGCCCAGATGGTGCCCACGGCGTGCACCCCGTTCATCTTGGGGACGTTGCCGTACGTCTGGGGGTTGGTCTGCTTGCTGGTCGAGTAGGGGTAGGCGCGGATGCCGGCGGGCTTGTTGGTGATCCATGACCCCAGGGTGTAGTCCTTGGTACGCTTGTCCGTCGGCTTGATGCGGATGGCCGTGGCCATGAAGTCACCCCAGCCCTCGCCCATGCCGCCGGACTCGAAGCCGCCCAGGCAACCCGAGTTGGCGGGGCCGCCAGTCAGACGGGTGGACACTTCAAACGTCAGTCACGAATGCACTAGAAAGGATAGGGGGCTTGGTACTTACGGCCGTGGGTATACTCGTGAATGACAACGCTGGCATCGAAAGAGCAGTCACGCTCGGGGGCCGTGTAGGTCCACATGTGCATCTTCATGCGGGGCCTCTGGCCATCCGGGGGCGTGCTGAAGAAGGCGTTGTTGGTGGTTTCGCCGTCCTGGGCACCGAGGATTACTTCGTCATTTTCCTTGCCGCCCTTGCCGTTGTTATTGGTCTGGAAGTTGCCGGCCTTTTCGTCGAAGCCAAGCGTGTACAGCAGATCGTGGTACTTGTTGGACACGTAGAAGAGCTGCGTGATGGACGCATCCCGGTAGTCGTCCTTGCGGGACTGGGTGGGCGAGTACGGGTACTCGAACTTGAGGCTGGGGCTATTGGGGCGGTAGTTGTTGATGAACTGACTGCCGCCGTTGGGGTTCGTGTGTGCAATGCCGTTGTTGCCGCGGGTGGTGGTATAGTTTTCCCGGCCGTCGCTGACCCAGGTAAAGGGAGACACGTTGATGTTCCAAGGATCCTCGATCACCTTGCGAGAGCCCTCGGATGGATCAAACACACCCCAGGGGTAGACCTCGTACGTGGCAAGGTCCGACACGTAGTCGACGACACCGTGGACCTTGTCGGGGGTGCCGGCGTCGACGTAGGTCAGCAGCCAGTTTTCCACGACATCGGTTTCGACTCTCCACGTCAGGGCCAGGCCGCCGTCGTTGCTGCGGAAGTAGACGAGCTTGGCCTCGGGGTCGCGGACGGCACCGCTAGTGCCCTTGAAGACGAAGTGTTCCTTGCCCTCGCCGGCCTCGGCCTTGACATCGTCCTTGGCAGAGACGCTGAGCCCGAGAGTGTCGATGGCGCCCTTGAGCGCAGCCACGGGGTCAGAAAAGGCACGCTTGGCGATGGGGTTCTCCTTGGGGGCGTCGCCCAGGAAGAAGCTGTTGCCGTACGAGAAGATCTTGCCATCCTTGCCAACCTGGGACATTGTTAGCAAAGGCTCAGAAGGGCCTTGTTGCGAGGACGCTTACGTTGACGTTGAAGTCGGCGTTGTCAACGTCAATGCCATGAATCGTCTGCTTGAAGTTGACGTGGGCAACGCCGTCGGAGCTGACATAGTGGTCATCGACAACGCGGAACTCGGCACTGGGAGCGGCCGTCTTCACCAGGTCTGTGGCAGCGCTGACATAGTCTCCTCGCTTGACAATGGACATGACGGACGCGTCGGCCTCGGTGACGGCGGAGGCGGAGTAGCTAGACATGTCGGCCAGGCGGAACTTGGCGACGTCAACTCCGCGCTTGGACAGAGGAGACTCGTTGGGCTCGCGCCTCTGGGGGTGGGCCTGCACATTGGCAGCCAGGCCAGTGAGGCCGAGGAGGAGAAGAGACTTCATGACGAAAGTAGTAATGAGTCGAGACCAGGGCTGCTGGTGTCCGGGGAGGAGGCCTTGTCGAGGTGTCTGGCCAACATCATGGCTCAACGGCGAGATAAAGGGGCTTTATATCATGGGATATTTGACATGAGAGACTCACAAACCCATGAACCAACAACTCGCGAACTTCCCTTTCCGACAAAGCGTCACCGGAAGTGACGCTGGGCGTCGGCTGTCCCCTCTCGTCTCCACCAGCATCGTATACGTATGCGTTCTCTCGCTCACCTTCTCTCGGATCAGTCTTGAGAGCTGGTCTATGCGCAACAGAAAGGCGGTCTCGAGGCCGCTGATACAAGCACTTGCGTTGCCAACCTGCCGTTATGAGAGAGGCGCCACCGGGGGTTGCGTCGAGTCCACTTCCGAGAGAGAGCCTATGTGGAGAGAACAGGGAAGTTGAGAGTGGTAACGATAAGGAATCAAACAACCGTCACCCCAATACGGGTGTCGCCAAGAATCAGAAGCTTGATACGAAGCAAGCTGGGCTTTTTTGCACTCGCAACTGCCGGTCGACATGCCCCAGCTTCTGCGTCGAGCCTAGTCATGCCTTCGAAGGAGCGTTGAAGCCCCATAGGTCAGCCAGCCGACCCAAGAAACCGTCAGGATAATCCTAGAACCCGCCCCTAAGAGCCGTGAAGGACCAGTTGCCTGCTGGTGGCGCAATGGAAGGCATAATCACGAGCGAGGTCGAGTTGGAGCTCTTTGACCCGTAGTCTGGTCCAGGCTCGCCGACCTGCCGGATCCAGGTTGGATTCCGCGGCATTTTTTAACAATTGCCGACGCCAGTGGTAAATTGACCCGCAGGCTGGGCCGGAGAAGCAAAGTCAAGCATATTTGTTTATTTTGCGGGACCGACCAAAACCTGGGGCATCCTCAAACAACCCGGCTGTGGCGCTGCCTGGCCCTTTCGGTGATGACAGGATGGAAGGGGGCGGTGGTGAGACTGGGTGAGATTGTAGGAGGCGGCAATGCTTGGACGGCAGCATCGGATGGTTGCTGGCCGGGCTGTATCCGGGGATTTCGGGCAGGGACGCGTCGACTTGACTGACGAGACGGGATCCTTCTCCGGATCGGCGTCGATTCGTCGCCATCACATTTCTCATCGGGTGCCGTCGCATGACTCCCGCAAGCCTCCCGCAAGCCATGTCCGGTTGTGTCCAGACGAAGAGATATTCCTCCGTGTCGGATACGGGGCGAGTGCGGGGTGGGCGCATTGGCAGCATCCCCTGGCTTCGAGAAGCCCTTGATGGTGCGACGAAAGGAGACGCAAGTCTCCAGCTTCCCGAAATCGACTTGGAAGCTTGGCTTGGGGCCTGGGCACGCGCCGTGATAGGACCGTCTCAGTCTAGTGCTGGTGGCTAGCAGCTTCTTTGAGAAGGTCCCACGTATGCCCAGATCATACTCGTAGATTGCAACGGGGACTTCTAGACCCGGAAATATCCTCTATTCGGATGCTGGAATGGTATTCCAAGTGACCTGCCCATATCAGGAGGACCTGTGCCTTGCCTTGTTTCTCATAGCCAGCGAAACGGCTGTGAGACTGCGAGAGAGGAGCCGGCCGGCGATTGCCGTGCTCTGAAGTTCTGGAGTACGGGTAAGGCGAGACCTCACTTGGAAGGCGCTTTCCTGAGATGGTCCCAGCTGGCGATAACAACACTGCGAGTTCATTGCGTGGAAGGCCCGCCAAGAGCAGGGCCCAGGGCCGTCCGTGCGGAGGTGACTTGTCATGTCCGACGAAAAGCTAGACGGCTCAAGCCTGGAACTCCTGCCATATTGCTTGCCTCCTGGTCCCGTGGAGGTGTTTTTGAGCTCGTGGGAGACGAAAATTGGAGGCCCATGATTCCGTGAACGCCGGGACCAGCCCAACTCCGACTAATGTTGGCGAAGTAATCAGGTTGCAGTTCGACATGAGCCGTGGAAGAAGGGCAGAACGCTACGTGCTGTCAGCTCCTTTGCTCGTCCAAGGGATAATCCGTGATCATTACCACCACAACTCCATCAGGGGCTTCCGGATTGCAGGCCGCTGGCCCCCGTCCAGGGTCTAGGTGCGAGCACGCTCTTGCCGTCGATTGTCGGTGGCATCGTGGTTGTCGGCAAAGATCGTCAATGTGATTGTTTATGAAAAGGAAAAAATAGACGTGGCAGCGACGAGTATATTGTCCACGACGGTGCACCTTGATGGAGGGTTGGACAAAAGGCAGTCGCAGCTGCGCCAGGCTTCCGTCACGTCACGTGGCTCTCGAGGTGTGACCTGTCTCTTCCAAGGCTGTCTCGACAGCGCTGATGCGAATGTTAAGCTCTTAGATGGGCGTCTTCTTCTTCTGAGAACTGCTTGACGATGCGCACATGATTGCGTCGCTCTGCAAGGCATCTGTTCTGAAGACCGTACCTACCTGGCTCCGAGTCTGGCGACCAAGCAAGTGTTCAACTGCGTCCAGGACCACCCACAGGGGAATTGCGATTAGACGCAGTAGGTGTTTTCTTTCGGTGTCGCATTGCCCTGTACATATATGTTCAATGCGAAAGATGAAGCAGTTGCAATGTAGGTAACTGGACGTTGCCAGCAATGGGACATGCGGTAATTATGTCGAGATCGCTGGTAGTCACTTACATCAATCCGTCCACATGCGCCGCCGGCGCCCACTACAGGTAAACATGATACTTAGGTATACTTACTCACTGTGCCAGTCTTTTCTTTTTCTTTTCTTTCTCTTTCGTGTACAATTGGACATTAATTAACCGGCGTCCTGAGCTGGACCAAGATCAACAACAGTGCAGCACCGGATTCTATCAATTCCTCCAAAATGAATTCGGCTCACTGCCAATTGGCAAATCCACGTGCTGAAACAGACGACGGTTCTGCCCTCATTGCATCACTTCACAAGCAGAGTGACCAGGTAGGTAGGTGCCTTTGACGTCTTATCGTCCCAATCAAGCCTCTCCACTGGATGCGACCCCCCCCTTTGAGCAGACTTCCTAAAACGACAACTCTACGGAGTGCTTGATAGTCCGTTCTCCCGGCCATCTTTATTGGGACGAACGAATGTACGAAGTACGAGTAGTTGCTGTGCTCGGCAGCGTGCCCTGCGTGTGCAGCACCCATCGAGGCTCCCAGAGAGGCAAGAAGTGGTGCGATGGGATGGATGCACAACACATCGCTCGTTGGCGAGGCCAGGGTCAACCCCGCGGCGGCCGGCTGCAGGGATGATGGGATTCCGTGACCGTGCGTCGGTCGGCTGCCATCGACTCACGATCACATCCTGGACCTGGGCGCTCGGCGAAGTGGAGACGGATATCGACGTCCAACTTATCACGGGATTGTGCGGATTACAAGCAATCGTGGATATGAGTGTGAAGAGGGAAGCAGCAGAATATTTACGGAGTATACGGATAACAAACACGCAGTTGACAAGGCTACATCCACGCCGGGGGCTCGCAAATGAGAGCACGAAGTACGAAGTACCTACGTAAAGTCAACAGGTCCTCGCGGAATGCATAGGTGGATTCAACAGCCCATTCAGCGATTAGAGTTCATTTTTCGACAAGCACATGAACTCGTACGAGAAGGCAGGGAGAGGCCCAGAAAACAGAGTCTCAATTTAAATCCGAAGGTCAAGGCTCACAGCTCTCGCCGCGCCGATGGAGTTGAATGGAAGGCCGTCGGCGAGGAGGAATGGTTCAGGACGCGCCACAACATTTCACAAGTTCGGCGGACACAAAGAGACGCTACACAAAAGTTGTCTTGCCGACCCACTCCATTGTTCAGGGGCTTCCCTTTGCGCGCTCCTACCTAGTCGACGAGAGGTCTGGAGGACGCCTCCTGCGGCGCCCTGACGTGGGCTTGCAGAGTAGCTCGGTGGTCGCGCGCCCCGAAAGCCAGCCATGGCCAGTTAGTACGGCCAGTTAGTACGGCCACAACGTGCACCGTGTAGACATCTCAGCAGGACTACGGGTGAATCTAGTGGGCCGCCGTGGAGGATGCGAGTGCCAGAGACGACGAGGAGAAGGCCTGCTGACGATAGGCCGAGGCCGAAGGACGGACGTGTGGACAGAGGAGCTTCAGGCGGGGCCTATCTGTGCAAATGGCGCAGGCAGGGCAGCATGTCACCACCAGCTGCAGATACGAGTACTGTGATGTTATGAATCCGGGGAACCTGGTTCGCACGCGTGCACAAATGTTGCGAGTTGCACAACAGCGAAGAGCTTGTGGCTCGCGGCTCGCGAAGCGTCGAAGCGCTGTCAACGATCGTGAACGGTCCATACCTTAGGCCACACGAGCAAGGACATGGACTGAGCAACAGACACGATGCCGCCTGGGCCGGCTCGCCCGCATTGGCCTAGGTTCATTCGGTGGCTGCCCTTCTAGTCCACCTCGTTCTGATCGATCCGCGGCTCCCGATCCCCAGCGCCTCGTCGTTTCATGGCTTGCTTGCTGGGCCGCATCCTCGCTCGTGCCCGTGAGTCGTGCTGGTTCGCCCTCGGCCTCGGCAGCGGGCGCCTGTGATACGCTGCCCGCGATGCAAGACCCCAAGCGAGTGAAGCTTCTTGCATCCCGCCGCGCAAAGCCGACCTCGCGTCTCAAGAGGCCAACGCTTTCGGGCCTTTGATTGACTTTCGAGGTCGCCCGCAGTGACGTTGTTGGTCTCCACCGCTCCAGCAGCCCCCTGGAACGTCCGCCCCTTGCGCCCCTGGCTGCAGCCACAGGCGCGCCAACGCCCAGCCACTAACAGCGCCGCTTCAACCGTCCCGAAGACCCACCAGGCGATCACCCCACTCGGACGACGACCGCCACACTTCTCCTCTTTGTCTTGTCTGCCAAGTTTCCCACCACCTCCTCCAGCATCCCTCGATCCCTCGATCCCCCGATCCGTCGCCCGCGCAACCGCCCTGGTGCAGCAGCGTGCACTGTGGGATGCAGTGCAGGATGCGCCGGCCAGCAAGGTGCCTCGGGGCTGACCGCGGCCTGCCACGGCCTGGGAGTCTTCAACACGAGCAACCTACAGTGCGATACGAGATTTGGAGATTCACTCGCCCAACCTCTGGCAATTGACTTTCATCGTGTCTGCCGCCTTGGCTTGATACGAACCCGACCAAAGCTTCTTCCCCTCTGCACGCCCAGCCCTCGGCGATCTTGCCCCGACCCGTCGCCTCCGCTTTCCTCCAACCTGGGCCAGAGCAGGGGCGCCATGCAAGCGACGCCGTCTTCCCGTGCCAGGGCCCCCCGACCTGCCGTCCTGCAGCCGCCAGCCAGCCAGGACCAGCTCGGCGAGACGCTGGGGCATTCTCCCGATGGGCATCACCGCAACGTGCCGTTGAGTCGCCAATTGGCGCGTCAAGCGATTCCACGACTGCATTGATGAGAGAGCGCCTGTGGCTGGAGCATTTCCAAACGCTGGCAAACACGTCGACGAGGCTGGGCTTTTGATAGTCGTGGGCCCCGAGTTCCAGCCGCCCACCCAACAGAGTTGAGACATTCCAGGACACCAGCCCCAAAGGCTGCAACCTGCTTGCAACCTTGCTTGCCCGCCCGGTCTCATCACCCCTAGGTCATGCAGATGGCCACTTTCATCAACAACAGCGCCTGTCGTCTGCAGCAACGGCTACAGTACACATCCTGACGACCAGGGCGCTTGTGCCGTGGCAACGTAGCGCCCCGAACATACATACGGAGTACGAGTACGTGGTTCTGGCAATTGTATCCCATCTCGTGGCAACATGGCCAGAGGCTACTCCACCAGGATTCTTCAAAGTCGATGGGCAACTCCACGACGTTCTACAGATGATATTCCCTCGCGTAGTGTACCCACTGCCGCGGTATGTATCGCGCACCGTACGGAGCACAGGTTGGCCCACGGCCCACCAGCGGATGCTTCCATGAATTGGTGAGGTTGGGAAAAGACATCTGGGTCAGCAAGAGCCGTGTGCTTTGGTCCGGTGCCTTGCCTTGCCTTGACATCAGCAATGTCACCCAACCACCCCGATGTGGACCGCACTCCTCACCTACCCCCCGGCCGCATCCAGAGGGGTGCATCCGCGCCGGCGCTACGGAGTACTCCGTACTCGAGAACCGTATCCAGTGGTTATAGCCATCGCTGATCTGTTGGATCAGGCCAACCGGAGCGGGCAAGCTGGCTCGTGGTCGCCCTGCGGCCCGTTGGGATGTCTGTGAATATAATGGGCTGCCACCCTCCGATTCCTGCTCCCTCCTCTCCTGCTTGTTCTCGGTCTCACCGTAATCACCTTCGCTCAGACACGTGCTTCAGTTCAAGAGGCATTCACGTGTCGCCCGCCTTCGCTGCATCTCAACCTTGATTGATCGTTCCATCCCTCGCTGGCAACGACAATCAGCCCGTCGCTCGTCGATTCCGTCTCTTTGCAGGATCACTCATTCGCTGTTCCTGACCTCGATTCATCTCGAACCGTACTTGAAAGGTAAGGCATGGACATTTATGAGGCTATCATTCGAATCCTTCACTACATTACATCGGTCAACTGCGCCTCACGGCCGATTGTCACAAGCCTACTGCCCCTCATCTCAATCAATCCCATGTAAACTCAAGCAAGACGCATCTGCTAACTCTTCTACAAAGTCATAATGAAGTGGACACCTCTGGCCTTCCTCGGCCTTGCTGCCACCTCCTACGGGGACAACGGTGCTGCCGTCACCGGCATCGTCAAGCCCGACGGCGCGTCCCCTGGCGGCTGCAGCCCGTCCCGCGATGGCAAGTTCCAGGTCACCATCTACTCGCTGGGCAAGCGTGATGTGATTGAGGTAGGCCCCCCCTGTTTACACCCCATTGTGATACCTCGGCTCAGTTATCTGACCCTCTCCGCAGAAGCGAAGCACTTGCGACAGCGAGAAGACGCTGGTCATGACCCTCAACAACGGCGTGCTCAAGGACGCCCAGGACCGCACTGGCTACATTGCGTCCAACTTCCAGTTCCAGTTCGACGGCCCGCCTCAGGCTGGCGCCATTTACACGGCTGGCTTCTCGACCTGCGGCAACGGCTCTCTGGCCCTCGGCTCGTCCACCGTCTTTTACCGGTGTCTGTCGGGCAGCTTCTACAACCTCTACGACCGTCACTGGGCTGCTCAGTGTGAGCCCATTGAGATTGTCGTCTTGCCCTGCGACGGCAACAGCCCCAGCGGCAACAACCCTGGCAACGGCGGCAACGGCGGACACAGCGTCGTGGGAACCAGCATGCAGGTCACCACGGTGGTGACTGTGCTCAAGGATGGCCAGCCTCAGGTCGTGCCCACCACCATCCCCGTCCCAATGTGCCAGATCGACGACGGCCAGGTCCAGGTACACACCACCCCTTGCGCCGAGGCGCCTCCCGTTACCCAGATCTCCGACGGCCAGCCTCAGGGCCCGACCAATACGGCCGCTCCCCCGCCGCCCGTCTCTCAGATCTCCGACGGCCAGCCTCAGGCTCCCTCCAATGCCCCGCCGCCGCCTCCCATCTCCCAGATCTCCGACGGCCAGCCCCAGGCGCCTACCAACACGGCTGCCCCGCCGCCTGTTACCCAGATCTCGGATGGACAGCCCCAGGCTCCCCCGACCAAGGCTGCTCCCCCTCCCGTCACTCAGATCTCGGACGGTCAGCCCCAGGCTCCCACCAACACGGCTGCTCCCCCGCCGGTCACACAGATCTCCGATGGCCAGCCCCAGGCCCCGACTGCCTCGTCCCCCGTTATCACTGCCGCTGCCGCCGTGGCCTTCCCCGGAACCCCGGCGCTCTTTGTGGCTGCCCTCGGCGTTGCCCTCGCCCTCTAAGCGGAGAGCTATAGAGGCATCGGGAGACTTTGGTCTTGCTGGATTTGCCGTATTTGCTGTAGCAAAGCCTTCAGAGTAAATCTTAATTGCTCGGTGAAAACCGAGCGCGTTTTTTTAATGCTTGCTACGAAGTACGAGCAAATGGATGTAATGAATGGACGGATGGGATTGGGGACATGAGTGGTAATATAGCACGCATAGTCTACCGTACAAATGCAATCATAACAAATCAGAATGCAGAATGTCGCCTTGTGATGTAATGTAATGTAATGAGCCAGCCTGCTGTGTAGTCGTTTCTGTGAGGGTTGGCTGGTGGCTCGTGAGAGGCCGTGTCCTGGCGCTGGGCATGGGCGTGATTATGTAATTATGCCAGTGTGCATACAACGAGGTGAAGCTCGAAATTCCGGGGCGAACTCAGATCTTGCTTCAACATCACACCACCCACAACGATGTCAGAACACTGGAAATCCACGCCGAGGTACTGGTGCAAGCACTGCTCCTGCTACGTGCGCGACACCAAGCTCGAGAAGCAAAACCATGAAGCCACGGCGAGGCACCAGGGCGCCGTCAAGCGCGCGCTGCGCGACCTGCACCGGAATCACGAGCGCGAGGAGCGCGACAAGGAGCGAGCGAAACGAGAAATCGAGCGACTAAACGGAGTTGTATCGACCTCTACATCTTCGGCTCCATCGCTCAACTCCAGCGCTGGACGAAGCCCGACGACCACCGCTACCACCAGCCATGCCAAGACGGCGACAGAGTTGGAGCTGAAGCGCCAGCGGGAGCAGCTCGCGGCGCTGGGGGTGGCGATGCCGAGCGACTTCCGGCCGGAGATGGCGATACCGGGGGAGTGGACGGTGACGAACGCGCGGGTGGTGGAGAGCACCGACGGGCAGCGCGACGCGATCGCTACGGGGGTGCGGAAGCGCGAGGAGCAGACGGACGAGCAGAAGGAGGAGGAGGAGGCGATGCGGCGGCTGTTCAAGAAGCCGAGGAGATGGGGGAGGGACTCGAAGGTGATGCCGGAGGGGGAGGATAGCGAGCTGGATGCGCTGTTGAGCGGGACGACGATTCCGCTGAAGACGGGGGCCAAGAAGGAGGAGGATGGCGAGACGGTGAAGCACGAGGAGGATGTCAAGACGGAGGTTAAGCACGAGGAGACTCCCATCAAGGAGGAGCCCGATGCCGCACCGGGCGGCTTGACAGAGACCAAGCTGAGTGAGCCCTCCGGACCGGATGCGCCCGTCAAGACGGAGGAGGGCGTTGCCGATGCCGAACCGGCGCCGGTGGTGTTTAAGAAGAGGAAGCCCAAGGGCATACGGACGAAGTGAGGAGGGTTACGATGGGGTGACGGAGTGTGGATGATGATACCCGGCGATAGTTGTACTAACTAGACGCCACAGCAGGGCATGCGGCTCCCAAGCAGCATTCAAGTTATGACTGCCACATGACATTCAAGTTATGACTGCCGCTATCTTTTCTGCTCTTCCTTGACTATCCTTGGGTTTAGCTGCGTCTAAGCGATATACAATGTGCTGACAATTCCGTCGCTGGCCATCGGGTTGATGGTGTAAGCATCGGGAAGCCTTCGGGTTATCCGACAGCTTACATGGGTACATGGAAGCAGCGAGCAGCAGGCAGAACCAGCAGGCAGAAAACGGCATTGCCGCAAATGCTGTATCCATACGCCGACCAAAGGGATAGTAGTTTTGAAATACTAAATACTAGATGAAAATAATCGTGACTTCCTATAGTCCGTAGAGACCAGCAGAGCAGCAGGCGGAGCAAGCAGTCTTCGGGTGCTGTTCCATGACTCCGCATCGGCAGATTCGGTGCCGAGGGTGGGGGTGAGGATTGGTTGCAGAGGATGGCGTCAGCCAAGCGTCCCCCACTGGCGCGGGAGCTCGAGCCCTGGAGCTTTTTCAACACCAGCGTCGAAGCTTTGGGTATAAGTTGAGCGGCTCCTCCGACGTCGTCTCGGCCATCGGAACACGGACCAGCGACATTGAAAGCTGACAGAGAGAAAAATGGCTTCCAACCCTCCCGGCAAATGCTGCACCGTCGGCACCCTCTTTGAGTAGGCCGCTGCCCCGCCATCCGTCTTCCCCTGCTGCCTCCGCGACGATGCGTCTCGACGGCGCGCGGGGGGGCGCAATGCTCTTCAGATTCAAGAGGCTGACGGCGTGAACCAGGGGCGAGCCCACGGGCCAGACGACGACGGTCGACGGCAAGATCGACGCCTACCTGGCCAGGGCGCCCGCCGCCACGGCGCGCAAGGACTGCGGCGTGCTCTTCGTGCCCGACGTCATCGGCATCTGGCAGAACAGCAAGCTCATGGCCGACGGCTTCGCGGCGGCGGGCTACACGACGCTGCTGGTGGACCTCTTCAACGGCGACCCCGTGCAGCTGAACCGGCCCGGCGACTTTGACATCATGGACTGGCTGGCGCGCGGGACCGACGGCAAGAACCCGCACACGGCCGAGCACGTCGACCCGATTGTCGTGGCGGGCATCAAGGCCCTGCGGCAGATGGGCTTTGAGAAGATTGCGGCCGTGGGCTACTGCTTCGGCGGCAAGGTCGGTCCCCTATATATACACACACACACACACACACACACATATATATATATATATATATATATATCCCCCACGGAGCGCGTGCGAGCCGTGCTAACGCCGGGCAGTACGTCGTGCGCCACTTCAAGGACGGCATCGACGTCGGCTTCGTCGCGCACCCGTCGTTTGTCGACGAGGACGAGCTCGCGGCCATCAGCGGGCCCCTGTCCATCGCCGCCGCCGAGACGGACACCATCTTCCCGGCCAACAAGCGGCACCGGTCCGAGGAGATCCTGGCCGGGACGGGCCAGCCATACCAGATCAACCTATACAGCGGCGTGGTGCACGGCTTCGCGGTGCGCGGCAAGCTCGAGGTGCGGGTCGAGAAATTTGCCAAGGAGCAGGCGTTCCAGCAGGCGGTGACGTGGTTTGACGCGTTCCTCGGGGCGTAAGCCTGTGTTGCTTCAGGTTGGTTTGATGCAGGCCGGAGGATGCAGGCTGGAGGCTGGCGGCTGGATGTGGCTGGCGCAAGGGCGCAAGAAACCCATTGCCTTAGGTATGGAGCATGGAACAGTAGACGCAGCACCGTATGCGGTCAGCGACTTGGGGATATGAAGCTTAAAGCCGGAGGCTGAATACACGTGCGAGTAAAATATACGGAGTACGAAGTACGAGTATCCGTAATAGATTCAGTCATCGCTCACAGCATGTTGGTGGACGGCAGGAACCTAGCCATCCATTGATACTGCCCCGCTCCCTGCTTCCGCCAACGGCACTGAGACACCCCTGCAAGCGGCATCGAATCCGCTGCCAGGAATTCCGTAGCCGGGCGCTTGATGACCTCAACACACCTCAGCTCCCCCAACACCCCTCGACACACATCCGGCATCGCCCTCGCCTTTCTGTCCGCCGCCCGACCACGACCACGACCGACCACGACCACGACCACGACCACGACCAGACCAGACCTACGCACGAGGGACCGCAGAGAGCAAGCGACAGCGGGCAAGCATGGTGCAGCAGGTGCGGTGATGGCACCAAGCGCGGATCCGATCAACGCCCACCTCCCTTCGCCGCCGCCCGAGACGCCGACCCCGGCCGTCAAGGCCAATGGGGCGACGCGGGACGAGCGCCCCGGCGCTGGGGACGGGACGCACAAGAGCTGGAGCCCGGCGAGGGGGCGCTCGAACTCGTCGCCGCCGCGCGCGGGACACGGCGTCGCGGGCAAGGACGCAGCCGGGAGCGGCCGCGGCGCCGACCAGCACCAGGCCGCCAAGCGACGCAGCGGCAGCGGCACGGCCAAGGCGGCGCTGAGCCACGACAACGTCCAGCGGCTGTCGGCCGCCGAGATGCAGGAGCTCACCGGGTCGCCCGAGTCGCTGCCCGTCGCCGCCGCGCCGCGCCGGTCCATCGACCAGGACACGGCGTCGGGGTCCGCCGCGGAGCAGCGCGAGGCGTTCCGCCAGTACGCGCAGCAGTATCTCGAGCAGCACGAGGCTGCCGCCCGCGCCAACGGCTTCCACGTCGAGGCGCGCGCGGGCAGGGGCTACTGGCAGCCCGGGCACCGACCGCCGCATGCGCCGAGGACGGTGTCGACGCCGCCGACGACGCGGGTCCAGCCCGTCGACGGGCCGCCGTACTCTGCCTCCCCGAGGCGCTTCTCCGCCAACCAGGCGCCGCGGCCGCCGCCCTTGAACCTGAACGTCGAGGCCGCGAATGGGTTCCTCCTCAACGGCCGTGTGCCGCCGCCCGCGATCCAGACGGGGCCGGCGGCGGTGAACACGCAGCCTGCGGCGGCGGCGCCCAGCCCTGCCCTGGGCTCGCGGCCGCCCTCGCCGGTTCCCTCGACGATACCCCTGCCCCCCATGTCCCTCCCGACGCACCTGCAGCTCGAGCTGGCGGCGCAGCGGCCGAGTCCTCTCTACATCCACCACTCCCACTCCAGCGACGTACCCTACGAGTCCAACGCGGTCAAGTTCGAGCGCCTCAAGAACGTCCTGCTCCTGCCGCCCTACCTCGAGAGGACGTTGTACTTTGGCGCCCTCGCCTGTCTGGACGCATGGCTGTACACGTTTACGATTCTGCCCGTCAGGTTCATCATGGCCCTGACGGTCCTGGTCAAGTGGTGGGGATATGTCGTCGGGCGAGAGGCGAGATGGCTGGTGGGCTACGTGTGGCGTGGCCTCGGGCGCCTCTGGGAGCGAGGCCGCGACCGCTCCCGCCGGCCGAGCGACGTCTCGGACGGAGAGAGGTCGCGCAGCGGGAGCAGGGCCACCGGCGACGTCTCGGTCGACGCCGGCCCCGCGGCGTCGAACCCCCCCCGTGAGCGTCGTCCGCGCCAGGGCCGGACGCAGCTGCGGGTGGACGGCGTCGACCACCAGCCGAAATCGCCGGTCCCGACCCGGGACCCCGGCCCCAGGTCCGGCGCCTTCCGCCACCGCAGGACCAAGTCGACGCCCTCGACCCTGTCAGCCTTCCACAAGGCAGACCTGCTGCAGGGCGCCGTCATCATCTGCAGCTCCCTGGCCCTCATGACCCTCGACGCCAGCCGCATGTACCACTTCATCCGCGCGCAGTCGGCCATCAAGCTGTACGTCATCTACAACATCCTCGAGGTCGGCGACCGGCTGCTCTCGGCGCTGGGCCAGGACATCCTCGAGTGCCTCTTCAGCGCCGAGACGCTGTCGCGCAACGCGTCGGGCCGGTCCAAGGTGCTCCTCCCGCTGGGCATGTTCCTGCTCGCGCTGGCGTACAACTGCCTGCACTCGGTCGCCCTGTACTACCAGGTCATCACGCTCAACGTGGCCGTCAACTCGTACTCGAACGCGCTGCTGACGCTGCTCCTTTCCAACCAGTTCGTCGAGATCAAGAGCACCGTCTTCAAGCGCTTCGAAAAGGACAACCTCTTCCAGCTCACGTGCGCCGACATCGTCGAGCGCTTCCACCTCTGGATCATGCTGCTCATCATCGGCATGCGCAACGTCGTCGAGGTCGGCGGCCTGTCGGTGCCCGGCGCCGGCGTCGAGTCGAGCTACGACGACGGCACCGTCGCGGCGGGCCCGCTGCACCCGCCGTCCATCCTGCCGCACAGCTTCACCGTTCTGCCCTCCTGGATCATGTCCGGCGAGGTGCTCTCGCCGTTCCTCATCGTCGTGGGCAGCGAGATGCTCGTCGACACCATCAAGCACGCGTACGTGACCAAGTTCAACAACATCAAGCCCAACTTTTACAGCAGGACCCTCGACATTCTCTGCAAGGACTACTACACGAATGTGAGTGCCGCGTGCCCCCGCGCGTCTTGTCGTACCGTTCTAACCCGCCTAGGCCTTCGTGACGCCGTCCCTCACCCGCCGGCTGGGCCTCGCCGTCATCCCCCTGTCCTGCCTCTTCATCCGGGCCTCGATCCAGACGTACCACATGTTCCTCTCCACGCACGTCCCCATGCCCATGCCGCCGTCGACGCAGACGTCCCTCAGCGAGGAGTCGGCGACGCCCTCGTCCCCCGCCGTCATGGCCGCGCTGAACCGCCTCGACGCCATCATCCGCGACTCGCTCGGCCGCGCCACCTACGGCTACCCGCACGGCTCGCCGCTCAACTCGCGGCCCTGGTACGCCTGCAACTCGGACGACGCCGTCGCCGCGCTGGCCATGGTCGTCGTCTTCTTCACCGCCTTCCTCGTCCTGCTCATGCTCAAGCTGCTCCTCGGCATGCTGCTGCTCCGCTACGCCCGCGACCGCTACGCCGCCATGAAGCGCAAGGAGAGGGCCGTGGCCCGCGGCCTCGCCCCCCGCGAGTCGTACGACGCCCCCGGGCGCCGCGTCGGCGGCCGCGGCGACGTCGAGGTCGGCGAGGACCGCGCGCGCTGGATCCACGCCGACAAGACGGAGGGGCTCCGGGACGCAAAGGGCCCCGGGGGGAGGCGGGCCGAGGGGGAGAGGAAGGACAAGGCCGAGGGGGAGTACCAGGGCGTGTTTCGGTACGAGATGGTGGCGAAGCGCATATGGTAGGCGTTGGGGCCGGGTGCGCACCGCATAGAGTATGTAAACTAGGCATGTACACTTGAGCCTTGAATCATCTTTATCCCATATCCGCCTGGAGTTTGTGGCTGATGCTACGTCGGGGTGACGCTCCCTGGCAGGACTCTCACCTCGCAGGCCTCGTCGTATTGAGATGGTGAATACTACTTGACAAGTTTCATTCGAGCGTCTACGAATAAAACATCCACCTCAGGCACGGCGCCAGCAATGCATCATACACATTGATTCGCTCTTCTATTAGAACTCGTTCTAGGTATATCTCCACACGACCCCT
Source organism: Tolypocladium inflatum (assembly GCA_003945565.1). Lineage (NCBI taxonomy): Eukaryota > Fungi > Ascomycota > Sordariomycetes > Hypocreales > Ophiocordycipitaceae > Tolypocladium > Tolypocladium inflatum. The sequence goes on from QEPE01000001.1 coordinate 214,925, forward strand.
TTTATGTGGCTCATCCATTCATGTCTTCATGTCCTCGTCGCCGCCCCTGGCACGCCGCTTACTGCGCACCAGCCAGCTGCAGCAGGCCGGGGTTGTTTGACAGCAAATCCGGCTTCGCCTTGTACAACATCTGCACTGTCCTGCGCAGCACCTCCCGGGTATCTTGCTCCAGCTGCTCCTCCGGCGCCCCCATGACCTTTTCAAAGATGCCAACGAGCTGCGGCGTCAGCTGCTGCACCGTCTCGTTGCCCTGCTCGTCTGTGGGCATTGTTAGTCTTCATCCCCTTCATTTTGTCAGGTGGCTGGTAACTTACAGAGCTTGTAGATGCACTGGTAGATGGGCTCGTTCTCCTCGTAGTCCTCGGTCAGAGGAAGGACGTTGACAACGGCAGGCAGAACCTCGCTCACGAAGCCCCTGTCCGCGTGCTTCATCATCATGCGGCACAGGCAACCGGAAACGTTGTCTGTCATGCGCATCTCCTTCATCGCAAGCAGCGGCTCCAGCTTCTCCCACAGCTGCGGGTACAGAGGAACCGTCCGGCTCGTCTCGGTCGAGTTGAGAATCAGCAGGCCCATGGCGTAGGCCGCGTTGGACTTGGCCAGGGGGTCAGGGTCCGACAGCCGTCTTGCCAGCGCCTGGCACAGAGACTCCGTGTACTCCGAGATGCCCTCGCCAGTGTACTTGCTAATCTCGGCAATGGTGCCGACCGCGGTGGACCGGTGCAGGTCCTCGGTGGAGCTGGCCAGTCGGAGGACAGGCTTCTCAAAGATCTTCCACAGCTCGCCAAAGGCGGGACCCAGGGCGGCAGAGAGACCGACGACGACGTCGAGGGCGGTGTCGATGACAAGCCAGTCAAACTCGGACGAGCCCTCATCGACCTCCTGCTCCTCCTCCTCGTCACCCAGATCCTGCTGGCAGGGGTGCGACCGGGTGATGATGAGGCTGACGACAGACACCAGCTCCTGCATCATGCCATCCTTGGCCACCAGCATCGCAGGGCCGCAAGCCTTGAGCGTAGCCGCGACATTGCGGTTGATATCGGTAATGACGGACCTAATTCACACAATTAGCATCAGACGTTCAAAGCAAGAGCGCATGTACTGAATGTGGTAGCAAAAAATTGAATCAGAAGTTGATTAGACGTGTTCTCAGCACCCGCATATTGCGTCTGAGTGAGCTGGGTATAACGCAAGTTATTCATCATATGGGAATTCGGACAAAAATGCCACGCAGCCACGTACCGTTCACTGTCTTCGGACCAGATGCTCATGGTGGCCTTGTACAGGGCCTGGCCAATCTTGATGATAGACGGCGGGGGAGTAGGGTTGGGGGGCATGCCGGGCTGCCACTTGACGCCGGCAGTCTCCTCCCAGACCTGGAAGACACGGGCGTAGGTGCGCCACAGGGTGGAGATGGCCGTCTTGCGGCAGCCTTCGTAGGTGTGCTCGGCAAACGGCACAACCTTCTCGATGGCCTGCTCGGCGTACGTCTCGAGGTTGCTGCTGTTGCACGAGTTGGAGATGACGTCGCCAAGGACATCGAGAGCAATCTCCTGCTCCAGCGCGACGGCGGTAACGGCCCCGAGGTCATCAAAGTCCTCGAGGTCATCCCACTCATCCTCGTCCTCACCGCCAGTGGCAATGGTGAGGTCGTCCTGGTTGTCGGGAACCTTGACCTTGACGCGCTTGCCGCCAACGACAACAGCACCGTCGCCCAGCTGGCTGACGTCGATGCCGGGGATGTCAATCTCCTCCTCCTCGAGCTCCAGGGAGGAAAAGATACCCTTGAAGACGCCCTCAAGGAAGTGGTCAAACTGCTCGTGGTAGACCTTGGACAGGTTGGACCACAGGATGAAGCTCGTCTCCTTGAGTCTGGGGTTGTCGAGGTGCAGGGCCTCCTCGCTCGCCTTCATCAAGTCCATGACGTAGGGCTGGAAGAGCTCGGGACCAACGGCCATGGCGATGCGGCCCAGACTGTCGCAGGTGGAGCTGCGCAGATCCATGGCCTCGTCGTTGTCCTTGATCATGACGAACTTGCCGAGAGCCTTCATGACGCCCTCAAAGTAGGGTTCAAAGGCCTTCTCCATGGACGACGCTATCGCACCAACGGCAGACGCGGCTGCGGCCTTGACGCCATAGTCCTCGTGGTCAAGCAGCTTGACCATGGGGCCAATGAGGTTGGGTCCGTACTGAGCCATGATCTTGGTGTCGATGCCGTCACCAAAGGTATCCAGGGCTCCGCAAGCGCAGCGAATGATGCTGACGTTCTTCTTGTCCGAGGGCCCCTGGGAGGCGGCCTCGAGGTTCTTGAGAACAGCCGAGATGATCTGCTCGTGGTGCGAGGACATCTCGTCGGCCATCTCCTCGGCGAGGTGGATGAGACCGACGAGAGCGGCGTGCCTGACCTGGCCCTCGGAGTCACAGAGCAGGTTGATGATGGTGGGGAGAAGGGGCTGCAGCTGGGTGGAGATGAAGTCGGGAGCACCCTCGGCGGCGTTTCCTAGAGCCAGCATGGCGGCCATACGGAAGCCGGGGTTCTGGTGAGTGGCAAAGGACGGGAACTGTTCGAGGAGCGGGACGATGACCTGACGAGGAGGCAGCTCGTTGGCAAGGGTGTCAATCAGGCTGATGGCGGTCCTGGAGGGGGTCATGTCTTCCTCGTCCTCGTCCGTGTCGAGAGTCGTGACGATGTGCATGGCCTTGATCATCAGGTGGGCACCCATGTCCTTCATGGCCTGGATCTTCATGCGACGGTAGCGGACGCACTGGATGAGGAAGCCGAGGGCTTGGGTGCGGGCGTCGTCTTCGGCATCCTCGTTGCTGGCCAGGTCAATCATGAACTGCAGCAGGTCGCGCAGGTGGACCGCGAGCAGGGCCGAGTCGTAGGCGAGGAAGGAGTGGAAGACCTCGAAGACAGCCTTGTAGCTCTCCTCGTCACCGGCCTCGACGGTGGCCTTCATGATGTTGACCATGCTGGGGAGGAAGTCCTGCATGGCCTTGAGGGCCTGGGGGTCCTCCTCGGGCTCGACAATCATCAGGATGGCGCCGATGGCCTGGACAATGTTGATCCGGACCTCCTTGCTCTCGGGGTCCTCGATGCGGGCCTGGAACAACTGGAGCAGCTGGTGGGTGTGGTCGGCGAAGTGGGTGGGGTCATCCTCGAGCATGGAGAACAGGATGTAGGACCCGACCTCGCGGGCGACGACACTGTCGCTGTTGTTGAGGGGCATCAGCTGCTTCAGGAAGTCGTCGCCCTCGCCCTGCTCCATGTCGACGCCGACGATGCCGGCGACGAGACGGGCCAGGGAGTGGCGGGTGTTGGACGACGTCTCCTTGAGGGCGCCATCGAGGAGGTGGGAGCGGGCCAGGGGCTTCTTGTCCTGGGGGGTCTGCTCCCAGTGCTTGGGCACCAAGCGCAGGGCCTGGACGGCGGCGAGCTGTCGGACGGCGCCGTCGCCGTGGGTGAGGGCGATCTCGATGAGGAAGATCAGCGACTCGGTCTGGGAGTAGTAGTTCTTCTGGAGGTCGGCGGTGACGGCCTTGACCTGCTCCGTGTTGGCTGCAGAAGCGGCAGGTCAGCAAAAGATCCTTCTCCTGGAGGGGTGCCGGATGTAGCGGGGTGAAGCCTTCGAGGGTCTCGTCTCTCGTACGACGAGAGCGTGGCAGGTCAAGGGAGTGACTTACGAACTTGGCTGGCCTGCAGCAGCTGCGCAAGCTTGTCCTTGTCCATCGTATCGCGTGTGCTGTGAGCAGCGCTGGCGACGGAATGGTGTTGAGGGTTGGAAGGTGAGGGAGGAAAAAGTGCGTGGGAAAATCTGTTTTATGAGCGCCGCGCCCGCGCAGGAAAAAATTATTATGGAGGTGTCGAGCACTGGACTGGACACGCCAGCCCCGCCGGGTGAGGGGCAGCCTGCAGGGCGGTGGAGCGGGCTCGGTGCTGGTCTGTTAGCGCTTCTGCGCTAGAGACTCCAAAAGCCTTAAGACCAGGACCCTTGCTGCCGTGATTTCCCAAAGGAGGGCTTCAAATCTCTCCTCTTGTGCCGAGTTGGAGCGGCAATTTTCAGTTGTCGAGCTCCCGTGTGTGCATGTTTGCTGTTGCACGGAGAGGGCCGTGGGTGTTCGGGTCGAGTGCTGTAGAATGCTGGTCTTGCGGCCTCATCCAGAGCGTCCCTGCGCAGCCCGGGTTCGCATCAAGCTCCGTTCGACGAGGGCCCAACGTCGGCTGTCCTATCCTTGTTTGGGCATCTTGTTGGCAGGGAAACGCCGGCAACTCTGACGTGGCTCGCCCATCCTGGTGGATGTGGTCTGGGCCTCATGTGCGTTGGCAGACGCGGGCCTCATCATTCGGGAAGGCAAATCTTGGAGCCCACGCCGAGCTTGTCGCAGTCGAGGCCATCGTTGCGCCCGAGTATCTCGTCGACGCTGATGCCTGTCCTGTCGGCAATGGCCCAGCAGGTATCGCCCGCCCGGATCGTGTACGGCGCGCTGCCCAGCCCGCACACGACCTCGGGGGCCTCGGGGCCGCGGTCCGAGCCCGCGCTCCAGTGCAGGTACCAGAAGAGCAGCAGCAGGCACAGGCCGATGAGGACGCCAAAGTTGAGCAGCGGCATCAGCTCGTGCCGCCAGGATGTCTGCGGCTGCTGCTCCGACGCGAGGAACGGCTCCGTGTCAGCGGCGTCGTCGGAGGGCCCGTCGCCGACGCGTGTCAGCCGGCCGTACTGACAGCCCGGCGCGCTCTCCCAGTAGCTGCCGTCGGAGTCCTGGAAGGTGTAGACCTGCGTGTCGGCGTCGTAGCCGACTCGTGTCATGCCCTCGGGGAGACGCTCTTCGTCCGTGTCGTAGTGCGAGTACCGGGACATGATGTCGTGTGAGAGGGGCGATAGCGGTCAAGAAAGAGGGTTTGTGTTGCAGGTAGAGTAGGGAATGCAGATGGTTTCGACCCGTATCTGATGGCTCGAGGTTGTAATTGCATCAGAAGAAGAAAACCTGAGGAGAGTTGCTGCTTGTCCAAGAACATGGCTGGAATACGGGGTGTGGCCAGGGACGAAACGTGTCATACGTCAGCTGCCAGCCAGGGGAACCGCGTCCAGTGCGCGTCAGCGGATCAGGCTACTCCGGAAATGCCGGCCGGGGTGCAACAGGCGCCCAAATTGGGTTTGTGCAGCTAGTAATAGTCTTGAACAAGTCATAACTTGCAACTAAGCCTCGTCTCGTACATGTTTGTTCTGAATTGTCACCTTTCTTCAGACGCAAACGGACCCGGGACAACGTCCACGGAGCTGGGCCGGCTCGGCCAGCAGCCTCCACTTGGGTTGATGATGGAGGCTCATGACTGACATCCCACCACGGCGAACACAGCCTGGCTTCCTCTTCTGATCTGTCATCCTGGCGAGGCCTCCAGCGCGTTCAAAATCTGGGCTTACGAATCACTAACCAAGCGAGTGTACGCTCCTTCGTCGAGGAGCAGTCCAATGCTGCGACTCTGCCACATGAAATCTAGAACGGCTGTAATACATGCTGTCGGCAACGGCGCGTCAAGGTACGAGACTATTGCGCATCTCCAGCAACCCGCTCCCACTAGCTGCTGACATTCAAGGAAGAGTGAGCAACCAGACACTTACAGGCGGTACCTTAGTTATAGGGTAGCTACGGCCGGCACAAGGTCGAGTCCCCTACCCTGCTGTCAAACGAAGGCGTTCCCCGTTCCCCAGTTCAAACGGTTCAATCCCTCTCACCCGTGAGCACTGGGCCCCATGGAAACGGCGAGCTGCCTCGGCGCCGTCATGACTGTACGCGAGGCGGGCAAGCACGTCGGTTTGCTCTGTTGCCAGCTCATGATGTTGTCGATCCTGCTACCCATTGCGAGCTTGGGCTGAATGCTACGTGCAGTGGCTCGTGCTGGATCCGGGACACACTGCAGAGGGAGGCCAGGGTGATTGCAGCGTTTTTAGGCACCGACTGGGCGTACGTGATGGAGTGGCCGCTGCGGATGGTACGGAGGGCGTGGGTGTGAGCGAATGGGAGCTACCGATGCTTGATGCCCTTGAGCCTTGACGCTGGAGTGCTCTGGCATGCTGCTACCGCGATGGGTTGGCTGTTCTGAACGTATCTCTTTTCATATCTCTCACGGGGAAAGAGATAACGAGGTCCCTTCGGTGTGCCTTCAGGTTACATGAGTTGGCCGTGGGCGGCCTGCACCGTGGCACAGATCCAATGGACGACTGACACAGACGCATGCACGTTGCCGCCTTCAAACACTGCGCGGGGTTGGGGGCCTCCCGCAGCCGGCTGGACGCGAACACATATATATGGAGGCCGCACAAGGCTCGCTGCGGAGGTCGTCTGGGCCGCAAGGTATCCTTTCTCTCTCGGGCGACAACACGTTGCTGGCGTTGCTCTCCATCGGACTATCAAAAGACTGATCCAACTCTTGTGTGGAATATCTGTCTCAAGATGGACATCAGAGACGTATCCGACGTCAGTGACTACGCCGCCTTCCTGAAGCGGGTTCAACATATTGCGGAGCGAGCAAGTCGAAGAAAGGGTCAAATGGTGCGAGACCATCCTCCTCCTGAGCAGCTGGTCTCGAGCTTCATGATGCAGGTATATGCATCGACCATCCGCTCGGAGCCCAGGGACAACAACACCATTGCCACATCGCAAGTCCCACCCCCCTACGCCCCTTGTGCTCGCCCTGTCAGCGAGCTCCAACCGATCATGATTTCCGAGATGAGACTCGAAACGCATCATCGCGGAACTAGGACTCTGGTTCGCGTCCGGACACCCCCAAACCGCATAACGGCCGTAATGGCTATTGTCGAAGACGAGCAGGGTACTGCCGTACTGCTCCAACTTTACTATCAGCCAGAAGAGTTGGTGGTGCCTGCCAGGGAGATACTGCAGCCTGACAGCGTCTGCATCCTCAAAGAGCCCTTCTTCAAATGTGCCACCTCGGACGGGTCATACTCCTTGAGGGTTGACCATCTCAGCGACATCATCTGGCTGGAGGACACTGACGAGCGTGTACCACCGAAATGGAGGAAGCGAACGCTGGCTTTGAACCACAACAGCAAAAGCATTCGGATGCAGGGAAATGATGCTGTGCAGAATCAGAGCTGGGCGGAGGCACAGCGCTTGTAAGTTTTCATGTCATTTCGTCTCCCACTTGACGCAAGCTTGAAGCAGATTCGAGTTATCAATTTGAGTACTTGACGGCATCACGCTAACATGATTCTAGATACTCGGCTGCTATCAGGACCGCAGAGACACCCGAGGAGGAGCAGCTAGCCTATCTCAATCGCTCGCTGGCAAACCTCAGGCTTGGGCGTCCAGAGAAAGCCCTGTCGGATGCTATCCAGGGCAGCGACGCTGCTTTCCCGTCCGAGAAACGACTCTTTCGCGAGGCACGAGCACTCTACGAACTGGGCAGCTTCGAGCGGTGTCTAGAAAAGCTGCAGACACTTGCAGGGTCGTACCCTGAGAACGGGGCCGTGAAGCCAGAGGTGAACCGCGTCAGGGCAAGACTGCACGAGCAGCAGACGGGCGAGTACGCGTTCCGCCAGATGTACAAGCAAGCCAGACTGACCCCCCCGCTTGTCGACTGTGCTACCTTTTCCGCGCCCGTCGAGGTACGCCAATCGCCTGGCCGGGGCCGGGGACTCTTCACCACCATGCCGGTTTCTGCTGGCCAGCTGCTTGTCTGCGAAAAGGCATTCGCGTACAGCTATGCGGGCGACGACCAGCCCACAAGGCGCCACACCGTGCTGATGAACCTGGGAACCAAGAGGATGACGGTGGGCGGTCAGGCTCACCTCCTGACGCAAATTGTGCAGAAACTGTATCATAACCCCCAGCTGTCGCATTTATTTGGAGACCTGCACCACGGAGATTACGCTACGGCACCAACATCGGAGTCTGATGGGCTTCCTGTGGTCGATTCGTGAGTGAACATCTGTCCCGCTCGGCAGAGAAAGGGGGTGGAATAGGTGCTAATGCCGGGCTAGGTTTCTGGTGGAGAAAATCATATCCCTCAACGCATTCGGTGCTCCAAGGACTAGTCGCGCGTCGTTTGTAGACGAAATGTCCGACAAGACGAACATAAAGGGCGGAGAGAGGGGCAGCCATACGACATGCGGCATCTGGTTGCTGGCCTCCCGCATCAATCATTCCTGTCTCAGCAATTGTCGTCGCTCCTTCATCGGAGACATGCAGATTGTCCGTGCGACGAGGGACATCCCGGCAGGCACCGAGCTTGCCTTTTGCTATCAGTCGCCTATGCCCCTGGACTCGTACAAGGAAGCGCAGAAGGAGCTCAGTAACTGGGAGTTCACGTGCGATTGCGAGCTGTGCATGAACAGGAAAGCGACGCCCAGGGCGGCCCTTCAGAGACGCAAGACCATCTATGGAGACCTCAAAAAGGTTCTGAAGGGCCCGCAGGCGACCAATGTCTCCAAGTCTCAGCGGCTGCTCAAGCAACTCGAGGAAACCTACCCGGTGGCGGAGACCAAAGCTGTTCGGTTGGAGCTCTGGGACCCATACTTTGCATTGGGCGCCAATCTGCTCTTGGCTAACCAGCCAGCCGAGGCCGTCAAGACGATTGTCAAGGGCTTGGAGACACTGGGATACAGTATCACTGCATGTCCGCCCATTGGGGATGCAAAGCTATCGCAACTCGAGGTCAGACAGTGGGGCTTGGTAAACAGCCTCACGCCATGGGCTTTCTTGAATCTGTTCAAGGCTTACGAGAAACTTGCCCCCGAACTCTGCGCAGCTGCCAAGCAGTATGCCGAGGCTGCTTACAGCATGATTGTGGGCGAGAGAGATACGATATGTGACACCTTCCCGGAGCTCGCATGACGGCTCCGTACAAGGACACCAAGATGGCGGTCTGGATAGGGCAAATGTCAGCTAAGAATACTAGGGCTGGGCTGAGCTTGTGCCGCGTGGGACTTGACTTGGTGAGATTTCGGGCGCAGGGCCAATTGGAGATTTATGTGCGGCAAAATGCAACCACGACAGTTTTCATATGATCCAGAAGGGGGGCGTGGGTGCGAGTGAATGAGAGCCATCGATGCCTGACTCCTTCAGTGCCTTGTCATTCACGTGCAGTGAGCGGGTTGTACCGCGATGGGCTGGCTGTGCTGAAATATGTCTTTGTGTAGGGCCGCCGTAGCAAACGCTGTTGATCCCCGATGCCAACGCTATCTTGTATCCTCCGGCGGTGATACCTGTTCATAGTAACATTGTTTACGTACGTGTCAGAGCATCATTCAATTTCGTTTACCTTCCACATGTTCTTCACTACTGCTGACCTCTCGCCGCGACTGTGCCATCCTTCATCCTTCTCAATGTCTTCCCACCCCTCGCGCCCGTCATCTTGCCCTCGTCGAGTGCCACCTCTCCGTTCACCAGAACGAACCTGATCCCCCGACTCGGCAGCTTTGGTTCCTCAAACGTCGCCATATCCTGAATTGCCTCAGGGTCGAACAGCACAAGATCCGCCGCCGAACCCTTGGCGATTAGGCCGCGGTGCGGATAGACGGAGAGACGCTTGGCCGGCCGGGAGGTGAGATGGGCGACCATGGCGGACAGGGGGAAGATGGCGAGTTCGCGGGAGTAGTGACCTTGGAAAGTTAGTGTACGGAGAACGGCGGCGTAAGCAGTAGCAACGGTCATCGCAACTAACCAAGGTAACGAGTAAAGGTGCCGTAGGCTCGAGGATGAAGCGTCTTTCCGTGCAGGATCGCATCGCTACCGCCCATATGGACGCGATGCTGCATAATCTGCCTCACATTCTCTTCATTGCCGATGTGCATGAGGCAGCTCGTCGCGAGCCGGTCTTTTTGCAGGATGTCAAAGAAGACTTCAATTGGCGGCTTGTCGAGCGAGCGAGCGACCTCGCCTACTCGGCGGCCAGAGTAGGACAACAGAGACGGATCGCTCGTGCTGCCAATCTGTGAGACGATATGATTAGTTGCGCAAACAGTAGAGACATAGCCAGCAAGGTAACACCCACCTGAATCTCATCCCAGTTGGTTGGTATCCCGTGACCACCGTCACACCCCGTCACCTCGACGGCCACCCGTATCTTCTCTCTCGTCCCTGCATCCTCCAAGCGCTGCAGCGTCTCGGACGGCCCGCCAGCAGATGCCCAGCTGGGCAACAGGGCAGCGAGGGTAGTGCACCCGGGAAGGTAAGGATAGGTATCAAGCGTGATGTCTACACCTTGCGCGAGGGTCTTGTCAATCATGGAAAGCAGGACTGGGGCTTTGCCTTTGTTTTCGGAGAAGTTGAGCGTGGCGTGTGTGAGATCTGAATGCGTCAGCGATCGTATCCACCAGAAGAACACAAGGGTCACAATGATGGGCACGGCGTCGACGTACGGACGGGGCATCCTGTGGTCTGGCCCAGTTCCAGCATCTCGGCATAACTCTCGATGGCACGGAAGCCATAGCTTCGGTGATGAGGGGCGTAGAATGCGCCAGGATACTCGGCAGCCAGGGCCTTGCAGAGAACGGCGAGCTCAGACGTGGAGGCGTACATGCCGGGCGTGTACGTCAGGCCGCTGCGAAACCGAGTCAGAATGGCTTCGACTCGTCGGGACAGAAGGCAGGATTCACCTGGACATGCCCACTGCGCCTTGGTCCATGGCCTCCCGCAAGAGCCGAACCTGATCTTGGATCTCGTCGGCTGTCGCGGGAGTGTCGTACGGCCCACACGCAAGCAGTCGCAAGTTGCCCTGCGGCACCAACATGGCGACATTCGTCGCCGTGCGGTTCCGCTCCAAGCACTCCAGATACTCTCCCACCGTCTGCCATTCAAACATGCCCACGCCCTTGTGGGTGGTTCGGCACTCCTCATCTGTCGGGTTGCCGTTCCAGCCCGCAATCTGATCCCGAATGGCCTGGAGCTGGCGCGGATTGCGGATTGGCGCGTAGGATATGCCATCTTGGCCGACGACCTCGGTCTGGACAGAGCATCAGAAGTAAATAATAACGGTCCAACCGGGTCGGGAGGCGCAGCTTGTTCTCTAGACTTACAGTGCACCCCTGGGAAATCTTTGGTTCGTGGTCCGGATGAGTGAGGAGGTATAGATCGGAATGGGCGTGCATGTCGATGAAGCCTGGCGAGAGATGATGGCCCTTTGCGTCGATGCGCCGAGCCGAGCGACCCTCTATAGAACCCGGGGCCCCGATTTCGGCAATGAGGCCGTTGGAGACCAGGACGTCGGCGATGAAGGGTTCCGCATCTTCATCGCCGGTGACGACCGTGGGCGACAGGAAGAGTATGTCGGACGGCATGATGGTATGTAGTAAAGGGGATGGCCGGTCAGGAAATGGGCAAGGAATTTGGCGTAGCGATGGTGTAGAGAATGGGGTTTGAGAGGTTGAAGATTAATGGTTGGCTTGAAGGGCATCGGAAAACCCGATGGCGATGAGGTTGAATGTGGGTTAGGTGGGGGAAAGCTTCATCGCAATGAAGGGGGCGTGGGGAACGTGGGGGACATGGAGTATGACAGAAGTGTTGCCGAGCAATCACACCTTGCCAAGGACGTCGGGCTGTTTCTCTCGATTGATTAAAATACCATGATTCAATCCGGAACTAACGTCAAATGGAGTCTCTGTGCATGGCTTCGAGTGTTGGAGCCTTGACACTTTACTCCGCACCGAGTTTCTAATGCTTACATGCCTACTATAAATATCACGGAAACACGTCCCGAGCTTGAACATAGGGATGAGTGTTGGGGTGCTCGCTGCTAAACTCGGCGGCTTCTAGCGCCGCTTTACCGGCGTCGACTGGTAGGTCGCCTGTTCTCCTCCGCTTCTTCATATCGGCAGCAGGCGCCCTTTTACTATCGTGACATCCCTTTGCATTTGCTCGATATTTATTTCGCTTCTCCTCTTCTACTTCACTTATTCACAATAGCTGTCCATCATAACATCAAACGAGCTCTACATAGCGCTATAAGAGGCGGCACAAACACACTATACTTCGCAAAGAGGCATAAACTAACACTAGGAGCACGAGGCTACTGCAGCATACGGAAAGAGCTGAACAACACAGAGTTTCTTCAACCATTAGACGCGGTGCTCCGTAGCCGCTTCCTGTCCATGGAAGACAGGCCTCGGGCTGGTTGCAAGCCCGGCAAGCTCTGGGTGCTTGTAGAGGCATGTGGTTCAGCTGCCCGGCTGCTGTGACTGCGGCTTGGAGTGGCAGCGGTTACGGGCCACTGTGGCCAGACCAGGCGCCAGCTGACCCCCTGTAGCATTCTATTGGGTAGCTTGGAGAGAGCCGTATTTGCATTGATACGTTGACATCTAGATCACAAGCTGGTGGCCGGGCGTAGCGTTCCGAGAAACCGGACAACGAATGGTCCTTTGACCTTTATATGCATGGAATTGTGAGAGAACAAACACTCTAGAATACAGCTGCTGCCTGCTTGTACAATGCTCAAGCGTGTAACTCGATCATTGTAAACCAGAGCGTACTCCGTACAACTCCGTACAACTTCTATGCTATAGCTTAAGTGCACTTCTGGAAGAACTTCAATCCCTGGTTCTTGTCGTTAACCTCACTGTGGGTCATGACACCACAGTACTGAATACCACCATTGCTGTTGGAATAAACCACACGGATAGGAGTAGCACCGCCCTTCTGCTTATCCGTCTTGACGTCCTTCTGCCACTCGGCGTTCTTGCCAACCCAGTAGATGGGGTACTCCCAGAGGATAGCGTCCTTCTTGTCACAGTTGTTGACACCAAAGTTGATGTTGTCTCCGTTGTGGTAACGGTGAGGATCGCCGCTCTTGCCGGTGGTCAAGCCAGCCTTCTTGGCTTGGGCCTGGGCGGTGGCTACGTCGACCTTGAATATCTTTTCAGTCTTGCCGTTGAGCTTGGGTTTGCAGGTGACGATCTGAAGGCAAGTTAACATTGCAAAGACTTTCTAGAGAGCAGGATCTAGCGAAACTTACAGGAGCGCGCTCTTCCAGGCTGACAGCATCAGCTTCGACGGGAGCAGCGAGAGCAGAAGCGTTCAGCACGGCTGCAGCAAAGATGGCAGTGAGGAACTTCATTTTGGCTGTGTTATGGAGATTAAAGATCTGAGAGTAGAAAAGCTGTGGTGGTTATGATGAGGAGATAAGCTCCAATGGGCCTGGTCGAGCAATGGCCGTCTTTATATAGATGCCTCTCATATAAGGCAATACATACCCTTACCTCCTCCGTACATAAGACGCGACGCATAACAGAGTATTCAATAACCGATACAGGGCTCAGCTTACGGTGCAGGAGGCAGTGCAACCTACCTGGAATCATACGATGTATAGTGAGGCCTTGCAGCATACAGTGAGAAGTCTTAAGTTCCTCTGCGAAACGAAGCAAGAGACTCGGGGTTCCCGAACCTACTAAAATCTCACTGGCGATCAATGTTCCTGCAGTCATTTCTTTCGGCTCTCACATGCCACTAATGTAAGCTTCAGAATAACGCCGAGACATGCAGGTACCGCGAAAGAACTTGGACAGGTAGTCGATGATTAACTACTATGATGCGATTGTAATTGAGTATATTGATAACTTCAAAGTACCTAGGCGTCTGCCACGAGTATCTTGAAGCTCAGAGGAGTCAATTATTACGGAGTAATGAGGAAACAAAATATGAAAGGAGCGCTTGGGGGCCGGCACTTGAGCTAACAGCTGATCTCGCTGACAGTGAGTCCCGCAGTCGTCAGCCGAGGCGGGTCGATATTCATGCACCATGTCCCTGTTGCCTGGTACAACCCGCACAGGGCTGGTTCAGCCCCTCATGCAACCCGAAACTTGTTTCCAAGTCTAACGGAGTATTCGTACATTCGTGGATTAAATGTGTCGTTGCTGCTATAGTTATGTACTCGTACGGAGTGCCGTGGAGCATCAGTTGCCGTCAGCTGCCGTCAGCTACGGCATTATTGACCTGTCAAATGCGGGCAAAAGTCTCGACCCAAAAGTTAGACCATTTGTCAACTACATAGCCCCCCGGAGGATTGGGATCCTGTCCTAAATATTCTGGGGCAACAAAGCTGTGCACTGTTGATCTTCTTGCCGCCGCGATGACCACGATGACCGCGATGACGTATTGGTCGTTGGGTGACACGTGTACAGGCTCAGTGCTGACATTTATTGCTTGGATCTGCCAAAGCTGACCAACATTTGAATCCGCCGGATATCATCTGCAACCCTGCTGCTGCCATCTATTCTGCTCTTACGAGAACATCATCATCAAGTGGAATCAAGAATCACCACCATGACCGCACAAGTCTCCAACGCTGCCCCTCTCGACCCTCGACTCTTTGACGGAGACGATGATGCCGAGGACCTCGCATACAAGCAAATTCTCAACGGTGTCATTACCCAAACCACGCCGCCGACACAGGCTGCGGCCCAGATTGACGAATGGGTCACCAGCGAAGCCAACGCGCGATTTCTCCAGCTCAAGGACCGCGAACTCACCCAGGAAGAGAAAGATAGCGTGTACCTCGTTGCGCCCAATCCCTCGAGACATGTTGATATGATCATCGGGTGCATCGCGAGAGTGTGCTCCGCCTACCCTCCCGCGCACGCTGCACAAAATGCCCTCATTGAGTTTATTCAGGCGCTGAAGGCTTTGCCGAAGCATGAGGTACCCGATCTGAGCTATGACAGTTCGGACAAGCCTGTCTTGGATAAGACGTCTTCATTATGGCCATTTGGCACTCGTTCGACGGTATATTTGGCGCAGAGGTTCCAGCGAGAAGCCGAGGGTATGTCATCCATCCTCCCTTTGCCAAAACAGTGCCGAAGCTGACTGCTCGCAGAATTGGCATACCCCTTCTCTGAAGTAGAAACACCCGACTCCGAATTCCAACTCCGCTGGCGAAACCTCCAAGCCTTCATCGCACGTCTCACGACGTTGGACCTGATCGACTGCAGCGCCGTATCTGCACTATCCTACATCGTGCCCTCGGCAAATACGTATCCTGATCTCAAGGAACGCAAGGATGGCGGTCCACGCAGGATTGCGGGCGATCTTGTAGCTGCGTCGCAGTGGCTGGTGCCGGACCAGGCGCGCAGGTGGGTATACGAGCAGTGCAAGGCGAATGCCGGTGAGGTATGGACCATGCAGAACTGGGGGCAGTGGAAGGAACAGCTGTCGTTTATTGCCGGGGATGAGCGGTTCGGGGAGGAGACTCGTGCCTTGGCTGGGTCGTTGAGGGAAAAGATGAATGCGCAGGAGTAGATTGGCCAAATATGTCTGTGCCAGGAGGATGAAGCAGTCATGAATAGCAGAGAAGCCGGCGTAGTAAGTGCCCACCTTGGATGGTACCAAGAGGGAGATGTTGTCCAAGTCTCACGTACACTTTCGCTAGACTTGTACCTACGAGTACGTTCTACTCACTGCCCGAGGGCGCAGTCGTACAGTGTACTGAAATAGGGCTGAATCTATTCGGTACAGGCGTTAAAGGCGCTAGGCGTGGGTGACGTAATCCCTGGAGATCCTCTAGGCTCTCACTGCTCGAATGCTCTTGTCCGTCTCTCCACCATCACTATCTACATCCCTTTCAACATGACCACAGCAGCAGTGTTCGGCTGCACCGGCGCCGTTGGGAGCCATATCCTAAGCACACTCCTCGCCAGCGATGCGTTCGTCTCCGTCAAGACAATCTCACGGCGCCTACCAAAGCCCCAATCGCCGAAGCTCGAGGCTAGCCTGGAGGCCGACACGTCGAAATGGGGCGGCATGATCTCCGGCCTCAGCCCCAAGCCCTCGGCCGTCTTCAACGCCGTGGGCACCACCCGGGCTGCGGCTGGCGGGATCCAGAACCAGTGGAAGATTGACCACGACCTGTGCATCGAGAACGCCAAGGCCGCCAAGGAGGCCGGTGTCGAGACCTACGTCTTCATCTCCAGTGCGGGAACGCGGGGTCTGCTGAGCGGGTACGTGCCGTACAGCAAGATGAAGGTGGGTGTTGAGGATGCCGTCAAGGAGTTGGACTTTGAGCAGGCCATTATCTTGAGGCCGGGTATGATCCTCGGGGAGAGGGAGACGCCCAAGGCGCCGTTCCTCGAGAATCTCATCGGAAACCTGCACAAGATCAGCCCGTCGTTGCAGGACTGGATAGGTATGCCCCCAACCTGGTCAGCAGTCCCAGACATGAAACTGACCTCGATTTCAGGCCAGGACCAGAAGGTGATCGGAAGGGCGGCGGTGGCGGCTGTGCGCCTTGCGCAGGAGGGTAAGGCGCCCTCCAAGTACTGGGTCCTCGAGCAGGCCGATATCGTCAAGTATGGCAGAGATGAGTGGAAAGAGTGACGAGGCTATTGAAACGGCTTGTGCCTGATTATGACCCCTACTCTATACGTATTCTCCTTATGAGTAAACCTAATCAGTAAGGTACGGTCACAGGGTCCTCGCGTGCTGCATGATCTATGCATGGCCTGCTCTCGGCTCGGGGGTGCTGCTCAGGTCCTTCCCATAATTGTAAATATCCCGTGTTAAACGGTGATGTACTGCGTATTAGTAGGTATGGTCCTAAAGTCGATGTCCAAACCAACCAGGCCAACAACTTCAGTGCTATTATGCCTAGTCAGTTCTCTCAATCATCCTTCTTCCCGACAAAGCCCCCTCTCTTCAGCCCAAAGAAACAAATTACGAATACAATCGCCGTGCTAGCAAAGATAGTCCAGAAGGCAGCTCGGAAGCCTTCCATCAAGGCTTCTCTATGGTCTTGAATACCCGAGTGCTCAGTAACAGATGCGGCAATGGCCGCAGTGACAGCAAGACCAACTGAATTACCGAATTGCGAGACCTCACTGAATACACCCCCTGCCAGCGATTGCATATCCCTTGGAAATGCGTCTGAGATGACGAGGTTGGACACCGTGAAGAGAACTAGACACATGTCAGACTTTCAACGACAATACTAGAGACGGATTGCGCGGTGAGCATGAGAAAATCAGTAGCAAGACATACCATCAGGGTTTACTGGTGAGAGGAACAAAGCCCAGAACGGAGCGTACCAGTAGTTCTCGCCTACCTTGACAGTTGCCATAAGAGGTGGCGCTATCATGGTGACCACAGCAGAGACCACGGCAAGGGTCCGAATCTTGACGCGTGAAATGAGATACGCTGTCGCGGCGTTGACACAAATGCCCATGACGACATGAGGGAGGAAACGGATAGAGCTCTGCAAGGCCGATAAACCTTGCACTTGTTGGAAGCTATTCGCGCTTTGTTAGCTATTGTTCGCTCGGTCCCGTAGGAGGAGAATAGAAGACTTACTAAAGCGTAGTAAAGTACTCGATTCCATTCAGAGACGCCCAACAGAAAAAGACTGATACACAAATAGAAGTGAACGAAGCTTTGTTCCACAGGCTGTTCGGAATAAGAGCGGGCCTTTTGTTTCTGGTCTGGTAGTTCATCCAAAAGGGAAAAGCGGTTAGGAGAACAAGTGATACGACCAGCAAAGCAATGTTCTGAGCATCGCTAATACTCTGGTAAGATGTCGTGATTGTAGCCAAAACAAATAGCAACAGACCGAGAGCTACACTCAAAATCACAGCTCCCACCCAATCTATGTCCTCGGCAAGGCGACGAGTCCACTTCTTCTCCGACTGTGGTTTCACCGATGGCAATGACCAGATCGAAGCTGTGGAGAGACAGAAGTTGATGATGGCCATCATGTAGTATGCCCATCTCCAACCGATTGTGTCGGTGAAGATGCCGCCTAGCACCAAGCCTAGGGCATATCCCAGAGGCTGGCCCATGCCGTTCATGGCAAATGCGGTATTGCGCCAAGTGCCTTTTGGAAAAGTGTGGGTGATGAGACTGACGGCTGTGGGTAGACACATGGATATCGCAACCCCGAGGAATGTTCGAAACAGGATGATCTGGAGACCAGTCCTAGCCAGCCCCAGGGCTATAGTGAACACGACGTAGAGAAAGCTTCCGACAACCCACACCGATTTAGCTCCAATCGCATCTGCGGCTGCGCCAAAGATGAGGAGCAAACATCCCGCTGCAAGAGCATAGACGGCGGCAGGCCATAGGATCAGTCCGTCTGAGAGACCCACGTCCTGGGCTATACGAGGCAAGGCGGCGATGAGAATGCCAGAGCCCATCGTATTCAGAAAGCTGATGCCTGCAAGTGTCATGATTACTGTGACACCCTTGGCCTTCGATACTCCGATCCCGTGTCCGGGTGCTGAGTGCACATCGTCGGCTGCTACCAACGCAGCGACAGGTGGGGAGTCTGCTGGTGCGTCTGGCAGCTGAGAGGCATAGGCGGCAATGCTATCATGATCCTCGATGCTGTGATTGCCAGACCGTGCCAGCCGAGCTTGTAGTGGCAGGAGATCCATGTTGGCCGGACCAGGAGCCTTTGCTGGGTTGCTGCCAGGGTCTTTGGAGATGTAGCCCGGCATAATGAACAGTGTGGCGTGCAAGTTATTCGCTAGTTGACAGACGGATTTATATAATTAACGTTCACCCCGCTCTCCGTTCTCCTTTAGCGAGTACTGCACGGACCGCAGCGCAACTTGCCCGTGTCAGCCGTAATTATGCTGCTAGCTACAGCAGAGATGCTGCATTTGTCCACAACACATGATGACAACGCGAGACGTCATGGCGGGACGAAAGGCACAGCTGATGATAAAACCAACATGCATTTTTGCATTAGTGCGCCATGAACCAACAAGCCACGCGCTCTTTTCGATCTGCACACGCTCTTGTAAAGTCTCGCATGAAGGATCAAGGCCAGCCCGGTATTCTGTAGGTGGCGATAAGAATGTGCTGACCGGGCTACCACACCGAATGGGTCACCGGCGGGCGCTGGCAGAACCAAGCCTGGAAAATGCTGCCGGTGCGGCCATGAACGCTCGCTGATGCCTCTCCTCATCTACGGACCCTAGCGGAGACCAACTTTGTGTGACAACCAACGGGTAGTTACTCCCTACATTTCCTTTTTCCTGTGTTAGTCGTCCACAACAGTTTAGCAGCCAACGCTCATATTCGCGGCACAAGCATCAAGGCCAAGTCTATCGCGTTCGGGCCAAAAAAAGGGGATTGCACACTCCAGCAGATGTAGCAGGTAGTGGCGTATATATGCATGGATTTCTGAATGTGACAAAATCGCCCAGCACGTCTCAAGGCCCTGTGTGCATTGGAACGGCAAGGCGGCCAATTGTGACAGGCTGAGCCCATGGGGTTTCGGCTTACACTTGATCAACCAAAATTTCCATCTTTTCCTTCATTTCTTCTCCAGCTTTCGGGTACTTGCTGTAGGTGCTCAGCTAGTTGTTAATACAGTAAGTTGAGACGAGTTTTATCTCGTAGATTCGATTCTTACGTAGGAATAGTGAAAGGAATCCCCGCCATCTCTATGGATCTTCACTGTCGAGCTGCCCCTGCAGGTTTTCGAAGCCGGGGTCTTTAGTTGCCACCTCTGAAGTCGCTCCGCAGGTTCCCCTTAAGAGGTCAGCCTAGTCCTCTCTTCTCAATTTCTCTTGCCCCCCCCCCCCCCCCCACGGAGGAGAGATATTGGTTCCGCGAGAGCGATCTGCTACTTCATCACTCAACGATACAGCTCTCTCTGCTTGAGTTGTCGTAGGGTCCTCTAGGAAGCTCACGTGCTGTGTCACTCTCATAATTAAGCCATATAAAAAAGACAGAAACCGTTATCCCGTTATATAAGTGTCACGTTGCTAGTACCCAGACCACTCTCTGTAGAGCCAACAAACATCTCGCCAAACATAATCTTGTCAATGAAAGCCTCCCCCTTTACCTCCATTTTACCCCCTTGACCATGGCTCCTAGATGAGAGCACAAGTGGAACGCTGCAGCCAGCAACTACCCATATTTCATCGCCGGCCATACATTGTTCTCGAGCAAGTCCGATGTATCCCCTCTCAGTCGTAAACGGCTGCCAGGATAGGAGACGTTTCATTCGGATAAACGACCGTTCACACCCTCCCACCAGTTTGGATTTGAGTCCAATCGATGCCAACTGCTCGCCTAGACGCGACTCTTTGCACCATTGATAGAACATGGTCGGTACGATTGCCGGTGCAGGCACCGGGTCTAGGTAAACACCGAATAGGCTCAACGTGCTCACGATCGCTTCAGCCAGATCCGCAGTGTGAGGATACGGCGAACTCTCCCCGTAGGCCGCTGATGTCGTCCAAAAGGCTAAATACTGCTGAAAAAGCCTCGAGTCTGGGTCTGATAACTCGGCGCGCCGACTTTCGTCGCAAAAGCTTCCGAGCGCCGTGATTTTGTCGATTAGCACACCTGAAACAGTCAATTCACCTCCTTGGAACCTGAACTGCACAGGCATCGGGCCTGAAGCGTTGAAGATGTCTTTATGGTCCACTCCGTGGAGACCTAAGCAACGTCGGAGACGATCCGAAGACCAATTTGGCACCCAGGATGGGCCCCGAAATGTTCGATGCAGCCCTTTGACTGTTATACAGTCCCTTTGTGCAGGAGTACAGAGTCCAAGAAACTCGAGATTATTGTATAGGCGAGCATGTGTTTCAACAGAGCTTCTGAAGGCCTCCTCCGGTTCAAGATCGTACCGGATCGGATTGTGCATGGCCTCCTCAGGGCTGCAAAGCGCTAGTAGTCCGTAAACTTGGTCATGCGCGATGGTCGTCCGGCTGGAGCGTAAGTTTTCCAGCAACCATAGGAGCTTTGGATGGCTTGACTTGGTGTGAATCGCTTGTTTCAACTCCTTCATAACGAGAATGGGCCTGATTGACCCAATAGTGGCGGTCTTCAACATCTTCATGTCCTTGGGCCGCGCAATCAGCGCGTTGCACGCAATGCCTACCGCGTGCAACAAGTCGTCCATCGTTATCGTGTCCCAACCACAGAGAAAAACTGCCTGCTTCGGAATGACTGCTTCCTGGATAACCCACCTCCGGTGGAACCAGTCGCAGGAGAGGAGATGCTTGAGAGCATCCCAGCCGATGGGATCGAATAGTGTCCAATGTTGAGCTTCGTTTACAAGTGGTTCGTCTTTCAATAGCCGCCGCAGGTAATGGAAGGCGTACATAAGGCGGCTGTCCGACTCGTTGATCCAGATGATGACCCACAATGCTTGCGAGTATATGTGTCTCATGAGCGGGATTTGAGATGCCTTCTCTCCGACATCCAGCTGATTGATACAAGCCATATCTATCCACATCGGCAGCCTGGATCCGTTGTCCCAGAGTTGGGGTAATGTAGTAGAGTCATGGCAAAGGAGCGCGAGAAGTAGCGACTCGAGGTTTCTCGATACCGGCACCTCTTTGTTTCCGCACCCCGATTCAAGATGCATGAAAGTGTCAGGCTTTCCCTGACCCCACACATGAGATACTGACACAAAGGGAGGCGTGCTGTCGATAGACACACGCCTCAGCCGACCAGAAAGCATTCCGGCGCTGGTCCCAGCTAAGAGATCCAGGAGACGAATTTCCTTGGCTGGTGCCGTCAGACAGTAATGATTTGTGGCGAGCATCTTTGCTGAAATTGTGCAATTCCTGTCAGAGACTTGAAGTTGCTTTGCGGGGTAACCTCCTCGGTAGCCTACACAGGCCGACATCTGTGTTGGGTCCCTGCCCTTGCTGCATTGTCACATGATTCAACCACATCCTTGTTGAGCGCCGATGCTCAGGTGAATCGGGGGTCTGACGACCTGTTGGTCGGGGGGATAAGGAAGTCAGACGGGACCGTTTCTGAGACCATTATTGAACGAACACCAGATTGAGCCCAGTGTCGTTATGATGGAACCTTGAGTCGCAATCCCAAGGATCCGCTCACCCATATGATGCGGTGCGTGGAACGCTTTTATAGCGAGGAATCGGCCTCGCAGCCGCGACCAATCGGTCAAAGAACCGCTTCGTGAAAACCGCAGCGTGGGTTCACATGTAAGCTGCTGACCCCAGTGGACGTCACAAGCAAGCAGCAGCCAGAACTTCAATTCGCTGGTCGCTCGGCGGCACGTGCTTGAACTCAATTGGGGCAGCAACAAGACCTTCTCGAACCTTGGCGGCAATCTCAATGATCATCACTAGGTTGGAAACGCTGACCTCAAAGCTCATTTTGATGAATTTCACCGGTGCTTCAGCAATCTTACAGCATTATAAGTAGGGAAGAAGGTACGACACAGAGACACCAGCACTGCACCAATAAAATGTACGTAGGCGTGAGATATTGAATGCTCAAGGGCGCGATAGTAGTCCCTGTCCCCGCAATATAGGACGGACGGCACGGCTTGAAGCCAATTGTAGAGGTCACGTCAAAAGCGACTAGGCTGATAATAAGGCGCGCCTCGGTCTGGATCACTTCAAAAACCACGTGCAGACGGTGCGTGGCGTGAAGCTTCGAAAATGATCGATACAGGCTGTCATCAGGGCACTCCTTTACAATGCAGGCCATGCAGCAGGCGGATGCGGTTCCGGTAGCAAAGAGAAGGACGGAAGCTGAAATATTTGTGTGGACTAACCTCCTACTAAGCGTCTCGTAAGTCAGTTGTTTTTGCTTGAGATAGATACGGTTAAAATCCTGAGAGTTTGGTTGCGGCTGCTTTAAAGATATTGCATTGGCCTGCAGAGAGCCACCTTGATGATACCAGACACTACACAGTTATACCTAAGCCCTGGCCGGTTGGGTCTTGCTTTCATACTTTAACAGGAGCTCAACTATGTCTTGGTGTCCGTGCTTGGTCGCCCATGATAACGCAGTCATGCCCTGGGCATCGACGAATTTTGCATCCACTGCTTCTGTTGAAAGAAGAAGTGCGACCATTTCTGTATGTCCTGCTGCACATACGGATATCAAGGGTGATACGGAAAGATTTCCCCGGGAATTCCTGGAGTAATCCCAGGGAATTCCCCGTGGCTTCACCGAGATTTCTCACCAGGGAATCTCAGTGAAGGGAATTCTCCAGGATTTCCCGAGAAGAATTCCCCAGGGTTTCCCCGGGACTAGCCCGGGATTTCCCCGTGTTAACACCATGATTTCTCTATAAAAGATAGCCCCGTAAAGATAGAATATAAACGGGCATCTTTGCCATATTCATACCAGACAACGGTCACTTACGCAATTATCTTTGCCCGGTAATCAGTCCGCGACCGAGTTCTTCGGCGGTAATCAGTCCGCGCGGTAATCAACCCGCGAATATATACACCGGCTGAGCCCGTTGCGTATCAAAGGGAGTACGGTTGCACTCGTCTCTAGTATGAGGCGCAGCTCCACCCATACTGAGCAACACCTGAACGACGTTCGCATGCCCATGCCATACGGCCAGATGCAGTGGAGTTTTTCCGTGTACTGCAGACTCGTCATTACCTCGCACGAGAAATAGCTCAACTCGTCCCAACTCTAGATCGGTTGATACTAGAAGCGGTGATCTGCCAGACCTGATCATGTCATACTTGCTGGAGTCCATCTCAGCAATCAGGCGAAGCACTTTGCTGAAGACTTCAGGGCCGCCTTCGTATGACTCAAAGAGACTGCCCATGTACCCCGTAGTAGACCCATCGAATAGCATGGTCATAGCTTCTTGGCCATTGATTCGAGCAGTGTACAAGGTTGACGACGACTTTGGGCTGAACGCATTATACTTCTAGTGCACGTTGACATTCTCAAGAAGAAGCCTACGGACCACAGCCCCATGACCTCTCTTGGAAGCATATAATAGGGGTGTGTAGCCAGTAAGATCCTCGGAATCAGGTTCAGCGCCCTTGCTGAGCAGCAGCTCAACAATAGAAGTATTGCCAGCCTCAGCTGCCCAAGAAACCGGCGTCCTGTCGTCGTCTCTCGAATCGAGGTTAACACCGCCTCCTCGAAGGAGCAGTTGAACTATGTTGATTGACCCACGCTCAGCAGCTCGCGATAAGGGCGTTCGGCCTGAGAAATCCTTTTTGTCTCGATCGGCGCATCGAGGCAGAAGAGCTTGGAAGAATTCGTCAAGCCCGAAATGAACCAGCAAGTGAAGGACAGTTACCCGCGGCGCGTTACTTTTGGTGGTCTCTTTTGGAGAAGAATAGCTGTAGTTGCTGAAGAGAACTTGGGCCGAGGCTTGTACAAGCTGATCACTAGCCGCGGAGTCATATACCAGCGCCGAAACTACTGACTCCGTGCAAGTTCGAACATAGTGGCCCCAATTGCGTGCTGCATGGGCTGCATGGGCGTAGAACGGGTAAGATCGTAAACGGCCATCTAGATCCGCACTTGTGCGGCATGGTCCGTCGCGAAAGGCTTCAAGCGAGAGGTATGTTAAGCAGACGGCCGCAATCTTGGTGCGGGCGTCGGGGAGCCAACGGTCTCTCGTCTGCTCCAAGTAGTCCTGTGATGTGTAATGGGCTGGGCGGATGGTATTGCTCTTTGTGTCGACTGTGACCAGACCAGCACATACCGAACCCATGTCTTCGATTTCCGACATATTTTCCTCATCGAATTGACTTTCACCAACTTCAACCGCAAGTGCATGCTGCAGCTCAGATGTTGTGATTGGCGGTCGCGCGAAAGTTACCCATAGCAGCGTATGTTTTGCCTGCTCTTCTGCGTCTCTGGACTGGCCAGAAATCCTCTCCATAGCACCATCATAAGCCTTGGCGTACGCTTCAGAGCCTGTTACAAAGCTCTGGAAACCGACACGGAGTGTCTTTTTCGATCTCTTCCCTTTCAAGGAGTCAACATGAAGCTGCGCAAGAAGAAACCTGCCGGATCTTGGCCGTGTTTGCATTAAACAGAACAACATTGGCTCACATTCCACTGGCAGCTTGAACTATCCGTGAAATGATACCCTGCTGCAAATCGGGCGCTTCGATTCGCCACTGAGGGGCTGAGAAAAGAACTGCTCCACACCAGCCGATTTTCAGGTCACTGGTCAGTTCTGAATAGTATGGGGTTGAGATTGGAATGAAAGATGCTTGTTCCGGAAGCCACTCCACTATAAAGCTTAAAAGAGCGGGCTAACCACTAAGATGGCTTTCGGCAATGCATGTCCAAAACTCTACTTCAGCCTCTCCCTGTGTAGAGTCGAGGTGGCTTCAATCGTGGAGAGCAGCGACAGCCGACAGAAGGAGGCCCAGACGAATCATCATCGCAAAACCGCCCGAGGCGAGTCACGGAAACTGCTGTGGCGCTTCGATCATGTCCGATCATCTCTGCTGCAGCTCCCCGCATCTAGGGAACAGGGTTAATGTGGCGGCATCTAGATCTAAATATCCGGTACCCCTTGGTTATCCTACCTCTTATGATTCCTGCGGTCACAGACCGCACCAGGCTACCACTTTCCTCCTCAAGCACTCGAGACTTTGTCTATGTTTCTGACTCTCATTCCTCAAGTCCGCTGCTACAAGCTCGCCGGTGATGGCAGATCCTTGGAGAATCGAAGCCTGGACTGAGTATGGCATTGGCGTCCTAGTTCTACTCCTCCGGTACTTTGCGAGATGGAAAGCCGTAGGATTCAAGGGCTGGGAAGGAGACGACTTTGTTGCTCTCTTCGTTCTCGTGTGCTGGACGGTACGTGGGTTTAAGAAGCCTTTGCATAAGGTCCTGCTACTAACGGAGACTTCGGCATCGTTTAGATTGTGGTATACATGTTGGACCAAATTGGTGAGTGATTCTACTATCGCGTAGTTCCTTATTGCTGATTTATCTTTTTTCGAAACAGTGCGGCACGGAACAAACAGAGGCATTACAGACGAAATCGGAGCCTCTTTAACTAGCGAACAGATCGCAAGGCTCGAATTCGGATCGAAATGCTTGGTGGTGGGACGGAACTTTTACGTTGCCCTTATCTGGTCGCTCAAGGCCTGCATCCTCTGCTTCTATAACCGCATTGTGTAAGTTATCGAGTCTACGCGAAGAGAAACAGTAGGGGCTGACCGGGTGTCGTCTAGTCGCGGTTTGAGGCAGCAGGTGTTTGTCAAATGGGCTGGAGTAGCATGTGTATTCGCCTATGCGGGAGTCATGGCAGCTATATGGGCCGACTGCACGCCAGCCCGCAAGCACTGGCAAGTCGTGCCATATCCCGGTGGTAGGTTGACACTTTCCAGCAGTTTCTCTTCTAACAATTTGCTAATATCAAACAGATGAATGCACACTTTCTAAGACCTATTATGTGGTTCTCTTGGTCTTGAACGTGACGTAAGACTACCGTACCCAGTTCCAAACATCCCCATGATTCTCACCGTTACCAGAACCGACATCGCCATTGTTAGCATCCCGTTCCTATGGCTCCCAATGCTCAGAATCACCCTCTCGCGCAAGATAGCTATTGGCGTCCTTGTTTGCTCCGGTGTCTTTATTATCATCGCCGCGATTCTGCGCTGTGTTCTGACGATGCTCGATCTTGCGAGTATTTACATTACCTGCATGTGGGCGGTTCGAGAACCGGTGAGCGAGTATTCCTCTCCAGATAGCTTACTATAGGATGACTGACTTGTTGCCGGCATAGTTTGTCGCAATTATTGCTGTCAACGCCCCAGTCATCAAGCCCCTGTTCTCGAAGAGCCGATGGTTCACCTCGCGCAACGGAGGCAGCCCCACGCCCGGCTCCCAGAATCACGATAGCTCCTCTCTACATAACTTGCGAGGACCTGATACGATTAACTCGACGCCAAAGTCCGTTTTTAACAGGTCAGCCGACACGACGGACATGGAATTGGGGGAAAACTCTTTGGAGTATAATACATGGTTAAAGAATGAGATCAGCGCCAGCAGCAGCTCGATAGGCGAGTCAAATTGCGGTGCGGACGCCAAGGGAATCACAGTGGCCACGAGTACGAGGGTGGAAGTTAGCCCCGGCAAGCCGGGCCATATTGTCGGGACCACGGACAGTCAGATCAGTTAGACACTTAGATCTGTTAGGTAGGAGCCTAGTATGTATCTTGCCCTCTACTACGCGGTTCCAGGCGTGCAGTTTGAGATCATTACAAACCGAAATCTCATACGATATGTCCCCTCTTTCGAGATTCGAATTTGAGCAGAGCCTTCAGAAAGCTCCAAACCCCGGCAGTCTAATAGCTGCATATCTTCCTTACGCACCACCTGTGCTCGCCGGTGCTCTTGAGATACCCGACTGTGTCCCGATTGGAAGCTGGGTCGTAACGTATGAATCTGGAGACTTGTTCTTGCACGGAGACAAGCAGGGTAGACACCTCTGGCGTCCCGATGCTTCCCTTGTGCCCATCCCTGCTGTGGGCCCAGACCGTGGCGACGAGACAGGTCCGGTTGGACGCTATTTTATAAGCTTTCCTATCGCCCTTGTCATGGTACCCGGTACCAATTCGTCATGTACCAGTTCTGCTCGTCGAGGTAATCATTCAGCGTCTTCCGCAGTGCCAAAGCTCTTCCCGTAGCATGCCATATGACGGTCCCCGTGGCACTTCGGCTTCTTTTCCTGTCTTTGGGTTAATTACCTATATCTATATTAAGTACAATGATATTTAGAATTATATATATCTTAATTATTATATAATAAAGCCAAGTGTCACGGTTCTGACCGCCAGAAACGGCGCCTTTGGACGCCGCCAGCGGTCTAAAAGAAGCTAAGAAGATTAGCCTCGACGTTTATATTAGGGTATTTCGTCCTAGCGTTAGGTTATACTAGTAGCTTAGGTTTCGTATCGAGAAGGAGTTTGTTGGGGAGTTGGTGCAGACCCCGGCCTAGAAACAGAAAACATAAAAATTACGGGGAACGGCCAAGGGTGCGAGGGCCTGGCAAGAACATAAAAGAGGCACCTGTACCTTAGATCAGATGCTCGCGCATGTCTTCTCACCCATTCGAGTAGCTCTCATAGCTTTAGAATGTCATCTTTGGTTTTTCCCCCATTTTGTTAGAGCTGGCCTGTGTTGCCACTCCCTCTTTGCTGCCCTATCTTACACGATGTGAGAAAACAGCTTGCGTAGGCACCTTTGCACGCCTTGCGAGATACATACGGTTTATACCAATTGGATCCTCTGGACGCCTTGCACGATTTTCTCACTTACACGACTTACACGGCCGGCGACTTACACGGGCCGGACCAACTTACATGCACCCGTTGCACTCGGCCTTTGGTGTGTTCTTTCGTCCTCAATAAAGTACTTTTCTACTTCCGATTCTACTATACCTATACCAAGCTCTTCCAAAGCCCTATCTTGCCACACCTAATTAGGTATCGGCCCAGGAGAGTCACGGTCTCTACATACGTAATCGATAAGCCTAGTAATGTATTCGGGGAATTTCTCGCGGGAAGAACGCATATAGATATTATTCGCGGCCAAGTTCATATCTCGGTAAAGCGGCTCCTCAATAAGGCTCCTTCCGGACGACCGACTGGAGCCAGGGGAGGCTACGGTGGCATCCGACGACGCGACCGATCCGGCTTGACTGGAGTTTGTTGAATAGGCAGGTGCCTTCGAATTGTCTATCTAAAGCTAAGGAAGAAAGGGAGAAAGAGCTCGAAGTGGTTCGCCTCGAGCCAACAGCCCTGTAGCTGTCGAGCTCTTGCCAGGAGGCAATCGGTTGAACAACAGGGCAGCAGCGGTCCGAAGCTCCGGGCCCGGCATAGCCGGGTCCACTAGTTACGCCGGGCACAGCCCGTGACAATAACAATCCGTTCAATGTGCCCTGTCATCTTCCATGACCTAAACTCCGAAGAAGGACTTGACACACTGTTCAACGGACGCCCAGGTCTCCTCAAAGTTCTTTTTCTGAGGCTTCTTCGTTTCCTCAAAAACGCACTGGGCAACTCGAGGGCTGCAATCGTCCCTCTTGATTTCCTCGCAGAGCTCCTCCTGTCTCACTCGTGGGTCCTGGGAGCGATTTCCCCCTCCGGCGTTCGTCGCTTCCTCGGCCTGCTGTACAGGCTTATTTTGGAGTTCGGGGCTCTTCTGGAGTGCAAGGTTCTTCTGGAGTTCAACAAGTGCCTGCCTCTGCGGCTCCTTCTCAACGTGGTTCGTGTCGTAATCGGCCCTTGTAAGCGGCTGCGGCGACGCCTTCTCGCTCTCCACATACGTCTGCAGAGCAGAGATCATTGTCCCGGTCCGGCCATGTCCGAAGCCGCACCAGACGAGTGTACCCGAGCGGTGCTTCTTAAACCCCTCATATCCCTTTGCGAAGTCCTCGAGAGTCGGGCTCTGAAAGTCCACGACGGGTAGTGGCGTATAGGCGATGCCCGCGGCATCGAGGGCCGTCTTAATATGCTCGGCATTAGCCTCCTCATTGAGGCTGATGACATGAGTGATTTTGTTCTCCTTTAGAAAATCAATCGATGCGGCCGTTAAGTTCTGGTCCGAGTCTTTGAAATTATAGTGAGGCGCGGAGGAGCGAGCAAGCTTGTCTCCGTCGGCTAGATGAGCGGTCACAAACTCGAATCGCTCAAAGCCCGCATCGTCTCTCTTTTCTACGAGGTTTCCTAGCGGCTAGTTAGTTATCGAAGCTTATCCGATAATTCAATAATGCGTACCGAAGCCGGAAGATGGAAGTGCCTGGACCACGGCTACGGCTCCGAGGAGGGTAGTAAGTGCCTTGAGAAACATTGTCGATAATGGATATTGCTGCTGATAGATATTGTTGCTAATAGATAGGATTCTTTACTATAATACTATAGCACGAAAAGAAGCGATATTGAGTCGGCTCTGGCTGACTCTTTATATATCTGCTAACTATTATAAAAGAGCAAGAGGTCTATTATCGCTATCTTCAAATAGCATTATACCAGCTGGCTAAGGCATAATATCGTCAGTCCACCTTTCTCCTTGATTTCGCGGAACAATATGCAAGCCACGGCAAAGGCGACTCACGTACACGTCCGGCCTTCCCGGGCCCATTGAGTACAGTTTTATAAATACGCGACTATACGTTAGTGGCAATGCACTCACGAATCGCACGCCACCTTGGAGACCATCTTCGACTGCGGTAAGCTAGGTGTGATATTGAAACCTTATTCTTTAATAATATGTCACTCTCTTGGGCGTACTGTGCTCAGTCTGGCCGTCACTATGGCACTGCCATCCCGGACGTAGGTGGCCTTGTGGGATAGCCGATTACATGGGATGGCATTTTAGGCGGCGAAATACAAAGACTAGCCTTGGCCGCAAGGGTACGATTACTTTCTACGTACGGTGTCCCAGCTTATCCGACTTCGCCTCACGCAGCCAAGGCTCAGGCACATAACCATAATCATGGTGCCTCTGCCTGACGATCCGATTCGGAGCGACTTCCAAACCAGCGAACCTACCAACCGACTTCAAATTTGACCATTGCCGGCTAGCACCCCGCGGAAACCGTCCCCTAAAGAGCGTGGAGCAGAGCATTGGGAAAATGTATGAGTCGCTGTTTTCGCTTGGTGTCGCGGCTATAGACCAGGCCAAAGTCTATAACGAGGCATTAGTGCCTGGACTCTTGGCCTTTAATGCGTAAGGTACAACAAACCTTATTCTATGCATATACTAGTCAGTGGTGAGGGCAGGCCTGTTGGTCATGATGCATGACTCAGGGTTAGCGCCTCTGATGCAGGGAGGGGAGGGTCCGAGCTTGCTGAATGTGTAAGTGAAAATGAAGAGTGAAGGCTCACCTGCCCTCCATGTTGACTGACTAGCCAGTTCTTGGCTTGTCGCCTACAATGGTATGTAGCACCGAAGGCATCGGTGCCGATTTGCCATATCCCAGACCCTCTAAATATATGCATACTCGTATACATTTCCGTAGTTCGGGCTAAGGCGAGGGGAGAGAGATCAAGGGGCAGAATCCTACCTGAGGCTCTCCTCCTGACTCCCCCTACGGGAGGGACTTGAACCAGTCCGCATGATTCGAAAGACGCGGTGCTCCCCAATCACTTTCGAGATCGGTCTCACTTACTTGCTAGTTGGCTGCTGCTGGTGAGTTTGGAGAGACAGCGGTAGTGATCGCCCCATAGATGCAGAAACTGGCGGTGTGCTGGCCAAGGATGCACGAATCATCAGGTGGGCAGGTGATCAAAGAACGAGGCCAACCGTTAGATATCCGATGTCAGGGGCACCTCGCATCAGGGGTCACGGAAACTCAATACGGGAGGCCCCGTCCTACACTCACGCTGAGGGCAGAGATGCATCAGCACCATTCACCTCTTTCTCTCCGTTCTCCTCATTCTCCCGTTCCTGAAGCTCTCCAAAGACCAACGAACCGCGGGCGACCTAACGGAGCTCCTCCTTCCCACTATGTTAACTGACTCATGATCAACGATCCAGGGAGAACCGAGTTCCTTTGACGCTGAATCGGTTGCCCGTGGACAAACCGGCTACCTCCGTACCCTCGATATGCTTTTACATCCTGCCTCGCTTACCTCTGAGATTTGGAACACCGACACCCAAGACAGCTAGCAAGCCATGGCGACAATAATACGCAAGATGAGACTGTAGACTCAGTCGGTAATATAGCAGAGTCACAGCCGGACTTCCTTTGTGGGCAGTCGACGCGTTGCTGCGGCGTAGCTTCACTAAACAACTACTATTACAGAGAAATGATGGCGTCGAAACTTTAAAGGCTTGACTGCTATACATCCACCGCCCCGGCCTTTGCCTGAATGCATATCTGAACGGGTGATGTCAAACGAGTTCGAAGGTCGGGCATCCTAACTGCTCTGAATCGTCATGACAAGAATCTCCCTTCTCGGGTAGTTCACCACATGTGACACTATTTCCAGGGGCCTGTGAGCCTTGGTTAGCTGTGACAAGGACCACCGTGCTACGGCGGCAGCGGACATGATGAAATGGGCGGCATACGTGAGAGTGTTATGTGGTGCGTTTGCACCGTCGCCGTCTCGACTTCCCACACAACCAAATCCCGAGTCTCCGCTCTCGACACCCCAGGGTGTGAAGGTCGGCTATGGCACATATTCGGAGGCAATGTTGCCTCCGAATGTGTGAACCATCAGAGCAGCTTTTCCTGAGCCACCCCCGGAGGCCTCGGAATGCGAGACGAAGGTCGAAGATACGTCACTGGTCACCCTGGCGTAACAGTGAACAATCTGCCGCACCGGATCCTTCCAGCAGGTATAGCCTTCGTCGGATTTGTAAAACGTGCTATGCCCTTTGTTGGAGAGCTTTCTATCTCCTGGCATGAGGTTGTAGTAGCGAAAGCTGCCGTCCTCGAGGGTTGAAATGCGATTGCTAGAGCAGAGCCCAATCAGATTTGAATGGGCGGTCTCCTCCCGGCTCATTGTAAGTTTGTCCAGCTCGACTCAGATTGATAACAGTCGACTCATAGAGCTTCTGTATCGTAAACTATGTCGAAGAGCGACATTCACTGGAGGTAGAATATGCGTGCTGAGAATCGTGTGCTCGAATCCATCTTCATCAAAAACTTGGCCGGAATCTGAAAACCCACGCCTCGATTTTCCCCTTCCCCGCTGCAACATAATCATCACATCACATATTGAGCTTGTTGTCCGAGATCGCATTATTGTCTGGCCCAGTGGAGTAGAGACTACAGCGGTACGTCTTCTTCCGGACTTGTGGTTGCATTTTCGGTAGAGTGTCTCCGGCGCGGCTTTGGTGCGCATGGTGAGGCTGCGAGTACGTTCCGTGTTTTGTCTGCCTTGTCAACAATGAGCCCGCATTAGAAATGTGATGAGGCATGAGGTACCTTGAATCGCCCTGCGGGTTTTGGTTTGCGAGATTGTGGGATTTGGAAATACGAGCAGGCTGGTGCCGACATTTATATTGCGCAGATCTAATACTTCTGAACCAAATATGTAGCTTGTAGCATGCCATTGTGCAGCATACTGTAGCTGCATGAACAATATCACAATGCAACGCAGTAAACACATTTTGCCTCGCGGAGATTCTTCACGGTGCAGCAGTCCCTTGATATTCAGCGCTGCTGTGTAGCGTAGACGGCAGATCATTGCAGGGACAGGCACCCACCAAATCCGACCTTCATCGAGGGCTTGGAGGGGTAGCGCGGGGACAGAATCCTTGCCAGTCCCTCCTCCCATCCCCATCATCCATGGCCAGCCTTGGGTGACAAGAACTAGGTTCAGCCCACTTTGCAGGAGTTGATTACGGATAAGTCGAGCCAACGGGGCTAGCATAGTCTTCGTCTATCGATCTCTATCCACATGCTACATAAGTTTGAAGTCTTGCAACGGTAAATATACACTGCAACAACGTAGTTATATCGATGTTTTGCCTGGCCTTTACAGTACTGTGCTGTATCGAAATTAAAGTTCGTCGACTATGTGAATGACGTGGGATCCGCAACGGAAAAAGCTTTGCTGAATGGATAGGGATCAACTAATCCGTACGGGACTGTAATTAATATCCATGGCATTCATGTAAGGCCCTTTTGCGACGCCGCTAGAACGCCCCTGCTCTCCGCACCACCCGTCACCTGCGGCGGGCGGCTCGTCTACCCACTGATCGTCCGATCTGGGGTCGCGCCGCCGAACGAACGAATCCAGAATGCGAGGGTACCACACCAAAATGGCGGTTCCGGGGCCTTTTGCGAGGCTGCCTAATAAGGTAGACCGTCAGCAGACGTGGCTGTGACCCGGACTGCTTACGCTCCCTGTTCGATACCCCTCAAGAAACCATGAACAAACCAAAATAGCGATAATAACTGACCATTAAGCGCCAGGCAATATATTCCTATCGGCCCGCCAAATTAACATTGAACATGGGTCATCGGAGAGGCCGAGGGCTAGGAACTGTATGTATTCTCAAGTAGAAACCCCATTGAGCCAGCTATGTTACCATGCTTTATTCAATGGACAAGGTCACAGAGATCCGGTATGGATACTCACTCATCACTAGCAAAAGGCCAGTCGTACTGCGTCTACACTTGATATGATGTCTCTGAGCCCTAGATAATGGCTACTTCTTCCTCAACAGTCGCAGGGGATAGTGTCCGTCCCCGAACTCTCGCCCGGTCGCTGTTGGTTGGTCGTTTGCTCCTCACCACGAAGTAACTACGGAGTACCAGTAAGCACCTGCCTTTTCGTAATCTCCTTTGGAGGCCCGGCGCCCCGATACCACCCTCCCAGTCGCAGTGTTGCGAATCCTCCAAATGCCATCCCCCCGTTTTAAAATGGCCATTACTACCACTCTTCTTCGTTTATGTCTTTCTGCCCTTCCCCCCCTCCTCGGCTTACCTCGGCGGATAGCACCGTGAACCCGTCCTTCCTTCAGCACAGTCGCGAAGAGCAGTGGCTCGCGAAAACTGCAATCAGGCATCATAATGTCTTCCAAGATCGAACCCGTCGAGTCGCACCCCTCGGCCGCCGAGAAGGGTGGTACATCTCAAGTCATCCCCAAGGGGGCAGCCATGGTTCCCGACGAGAAGTTCATGACGCGCAATGGCCTCAACCTGGAGTCCTTCAAGAAGGCTCACTATGGCCTTGGGATTGTCGAGCTGGAGCGACCCATGCGAACCCGACACTTGCACATGATCGCCATCGGTGGCTCTATTGGCGCCGGCTTCTTTGTTGGCTCTGGTGGCGCTCTGAGCAAAGGTGTAGGTCTTCCACGTCTCAACTCGACAAACCCCTCGCCCATCCTTTCCCTGCATCTTTTCCCCTTCGTGACTTGACGTTGGTACGGCTCAGCATTTCTCTTGCTGATGTCCCGCCTTGTCTATAGGGCCCTGGCAGTCTGTTTGTTGATTTTCTCATCATTGGTATCATGATGTTTAACGTCGGTAAGTGCATTGCTTCGACCGATGGATGTTAGGAGGCACCCCTAGGAAACACTTGAGTAGCGTCTTGTCTCCCACCCCGTCCTGTGCTCTGTCGCTATCTTCTCTTCTTCCCATTGGTGCAGTTACTTACAGTTGACTAGTGTATGCTCTCGGCGAACTCGCTGTCATGTATCCCGTGTCCGGTGGCTTCTATAC
The DNA here is from genome assembly GCA_003945565.1 of Tolypocladium inflatum. Taxonomy (NCBI): domain Eukaryota; kingdom Fungi; phylum Ascomycota; class Sordariomycetes; order Hypocreales; family Ophiocordycipitaceae; genus Tolypocladium; species Tolypocladium inflatum. The sequence continues at coordinate 249,783 of QEPE01000001.1, forward strand.
ATATTCGGCTCGGTTTATCGACCCTTCGTGGGGTTTCGCTATGGGCTGGAACTACGTCTTTCAATGGGCCGCCGTGTTACCCCTTGAACTAACTGTCTGCGGTATTACGGTCCAGTACTGGAATCCAGACATCTCGGTTGGCGTCTGGATCGCCGTCTTCCTCGCTGTTATTGTAATCGTCAATATCTTCGGGGCACTTGGCTACGCCGAAGAAGAGTTCTGGGCATCGACCTTTAAGCTGAGTGCTACCGTTATCTTTCTAATTATTGCCCTCGTTCTTGTCCTAGGTGGAGGTCCCAAGGGCGGCCGGTATGACGAATACTGGGGTGCACAGCTCTGGTACAATCCCGGCGCATTTAAGAACGGTTTTAAGGGCTTCTGTTCGGTCTTCGTTACGGCTGCCTTCTCCTTCTCTGGAACCGAGCTAGTTGGACTCGCCGCTGCTGAGTCCCAGAACCCCGTCAAGTCGCTCCCCGGCGCTATCAAGCAGGTCTTCTGGCGCATCACCCTCTTTTACATTCTCGGCCTCTTCTTCGTCGGTCTTCTTATTGACTGCAACGATCCTGCGCTGCTATCCGAAAGCGCCTATGCCGATCCCAAGGCCTCGCCCTTTGTGTTGGTGGGCAAATACGCCGGCCTAAAAGGGTTTGATAGCTTCATGAACCTCGTGATTCTCGCCTCTGTCCTATCTATTGGGGTTTCCGGCGTTTATGGTGGCTCACGAACCCTTACAGCCATGGCCCAGCAAGGCTATGCCCCCAAGATCTTTACCTATATCGATAAGTCGGGCCGCCCCTTGCCGTCGGTCATCGTCCTCATCCTATTCGGCTTTGTGGCCTTCGTCAGTCTTAGCGCCTCGGGCCCCACCGTTTTCGACTGGCTCCAGGCGCTATCGGGCCTCGCGGCCCTCTTCACTTGGGGCTCGGTCTGCCTGGCCCATATTCGATTCCGTAAGGCGTGGAAATATCATGGCCATACACTGGACGAGCTCCCATTTCAGGCCGCAGGTGGCATATACGGCTCGTATCTTGGCTTGTTTCTATGCATTATTGTCCTGATTGCTCAGGTAAGACCCTGATGTGTCCCTCTTCCCTCCTCGACTGGTCTGGTTTGTCTTGACTAGTCTGTACTAACATGGAGTCGCCAGTTTTACACCGCCGTTGCGGCTCCTCCGGGTAGCCCTGGCGTAGGCACCGCCGAGAGCTTCTTCAAGCAGTACCTTGCGGCACCCGTTGTGATTATGTTCTGGATTATCGGATACCTCTGGAAGCGTGAGGGCTGGCTCAGAACAGCCCAGATGGACGTTGACACCGGCCGGCGTGAGCTGGACTGGGATGAGATCAATGCCTATCGACGCAAGGTGGCGTCGTGGCCGGCGTGGAGACGTGTTATGCATATATTTATTTGAGTTCACCTAGGTAGGCATGACTTACCTTGACTAGGGTTATCAGGAGTGATGGCCTCGGGTACAAGTCGCGCCTGGCCTTCTTATAGCATAAACTTAACACCTCGTACTCCGCACGAAGTACCTCGCCCATACGCTCATAAGGGTTCGTACCGTTGTATCGGGCCAGGCGCTGCTTCCCGCGTATCGCACCCCGCCCTTAGCTGCATGAATGGAACTTTACGTAGGAATGTAATCAACCGAACTAAGGAGTTTTCCTCCGTACATAAGGTATATATAGCTAGCCACTTGACCTAGCCGTGCGCACTGGTGTTCCGAACTTCCCATATGAACCAGACAGCCCTTTCAAGCTCACATTGGATCATTTCTAATTGCCTGCATCGTAAGTTACTTCATGGCCGAGCTAGCGGGAAATGCCACTAACTCGCTCTAAAGCATGTGAAAACATGGCGGCGACGTCGCTGGTGGACTGGCCGAGAGAGCTACAACGCTCTGTCCTAGATTTGCTCTGCTTTACCGACTTGCTCTCCATGAGTGTGGTCAACAAAGATTTCCGCATTCTGACCGAGCCTCTCCTCTACTCCAAGATCAAGATGACATGGACGTCGGACCATACGCCGCCTATCACGCTACTGCTGCGAAGCATTCTAAACAGGCCAGAGCTCTCTGATCATATTCGCATCCTGCGACTCGATGGTGAATGGCTTACCCTGAGTAATCATAAAATCGACAAGTTACCCGCACTACCCGCACTACCCGTTACCACGCTTCCAATCAGCAAAGCATCCGAAATCATCCGATCCACCGGAGTACCACATGCCAAGCTTTGGATAGACAAGCTGCAGTTTGGCGCAGTCGACGCTATCGTCACACTCCTCATATCTATGCTGCCGAACTTGGCATCCCTTTATCTCGGTCCTAACTTTGCGTTCGAAAGTCGACTTCTGGGAATGATGCTGAATTGTGCCCTCTGCGAGTCATCAGAAGAATATCGGCTGCCTGTATTCCGAAAGCTGCATCATGTTACGTTTTCCCGCAGGACAAACAGATACCGCCGCCGCAAGATCAGAAACACGGCCGATGTCCTCCTGTTCTTCTACCTACCGGGGATTCAGTGCTTATCAATCTCGATCGATAACCCCACTAAATTCGTCTGGCCTGTACTCCGTACATGCGCCAACTCCTTCATCACTAATATCACTGGAACTATACAGGCTGCGTGAAACGCGGCTTGGGCCACTCCTCTCAGTTCTCAATCGACTGCAAAAGTTGCGTTGGCATTGGTATTATCAGCCAAACATCGACCGCGACGTCAGCAAGCGTTTCATTGAACTTGACACGATGGCTGAAGCACTCAGCCATGTTGGTCATACACTGACAGACTTGACGATTGAGGCTAGGGCCGGCCCTGCGATTCTAGTCAGCTTTTCTGAATCCACTTCCCTAGAAATGCGGGGATCGTTAGGTGGCCTGGCTCACTTGGACCAGCTGAGAAGACTTTGTGTGCCATGGGTGTTCCTGATGGGATTCTCGCCATCGGCGGCGAAGCAGCTGGGCGATGCGCTCCCTCGAAATCTCGAGCTGCTTACCCTGACAGGTGATCTAAGGGAACAATTGGAATGGGAATGGGATGCCGACTCTATCATCTGGGCGACCAAATCCGGGCTTGAGAGTCGGACATGGCCATTTTTGACAAATTTGCATCGCATCATCCTGCCCATCCCGGTTTATGATAGCGACATGACTGAAGAAAGAAGAGCAAAACTGAGACAAATTAGTGATCATGCTGGGGTAGACTTGGAATACCAGATACCATGGTAGGATAGCGATGAGCTGGCTAACCTGCCGCCAATTCGAATAGTGCGTTGGCTGTCGCAACGCCGATAGAGCCAGGATTTCCTTCATTGAGCTCATCGTGCCTTACCTCTCGTAACGCCGGTATAGCTAGGATATGCCTCGTTGAGGCCGGCTTCGCCACATGCCCACGGTGCAATAGATCTTTCACATTCCACAACTATTATATGGTCCGGCACGGGTTGTATTTTCGAACGGGCTACGCCTCGTTGCTTTTGGCCCTCTTCTTGCCTCGCTGCATGACCTGTAGCTTCGGGTCTTGCTGCCTGGGGCAAATTGAATATCTGTTAACGCCCCCCGCCCAAAATCGGAGCAAAAGAGTTGATTGGGACGGAAAGGTTGAGCATGTAGGTGTGAACATCACTTAACTGTGAACATCACTCAACGATTAGCTGCTCGCACACTAGGGAAGTTATCCGGCTGAGTATCGTTAGTTGGCAACTTGGCAATGTGGCTATGGCGTTCCGAATGAGACGTGGACCACCAAACGCGGACCACCAAACGCGGACTATCAAACGCGGACCATCAAAGGCAGACCACCAAACGCGGCAACCTGAGCAGCGACGTGAATATCCCTCCCAACTTTCCTCTCGATCTCGGCTCTCGACGACAGATCACTCATGGCGAGACCGCAAAACCGAAAGCGACAGCGCGTCGACGAGCGAGATGACCGTCAGTTCAAGACCTTGGCAGTATCCGCCTGAGTTCTGGGACAGATTGTCCAAGGTCCCTCTTATCCACAGCGCCTTGGAAGAACTCGATAGGCGGACCTGTACTCGACCTTCCTGTCCTCCGCCTTCGACGGAGCTTGCCCAATACCCTGCATCCACTGCCCCTAGCGAGCTTGCTCGATTCGCGAGACACGGCGGTCCAGACTTGCAAGATCTTTGAGGGTATCCTCCCGAAACAAGCAACCACCAACCCGCCTGCGCCATGATCTCCTCGTCGCGAAGCCGAGCGACCGAGTCCACCGATCCAAAAACTCTCCCAACAACCTCACGGGAGACCACGACCAAGAAGTCGACAACCCTCTATAACCGCGGCTTTGCACAGCATCTGACCGACCATGGAGTTCACCCAATATACTCCTCAAGAGAGCCAGACTTGGAGGAGGCCATGGCGGCAATAGCTGTGCCGAGGTGGCACTTTCGCCTTCTTCGTTCTCCGACGGCGCCTGCAAGGCATTTCGAGACAGCAACGCCCGAGCGAAAGACGAAGATGATGTGAAGGCAGACGTGATCCCAACCATACGCGGCCCGAGGCAAGCCCACGATCTAGTAGCCAGAAACATCGTGTTTGGCAATCACGAGCCCGCTTACGGACGGCACTCTAGCCCCGCCAAAGCCAGACGTGTACTACGGCGCATATCCCGGTGAACTTGACCGATCGATCCGCGGCGAGCTCGCTGGCCACATCGTCCCGTCAGAGATGCAGGATAAACCGATGGCGCCAAACTTCTTTCTGGAAGTCAAAGGCCCAGTTGGCAATACAGCTGTGGCAACACGGCAAGCTCGCTAAGACGGAGCGATTGCATCTCGCAGTATACAGTCTGCAGAACTACACCTATATCCTACTAGAATAGTAAAGTTTCCCAAACAATATCAGTTATTAGCGTGCTGATGATGCAAACTATAGGTGCTAGAGGAATTATTATTTACTTAGGGTGCACGCTGTCGGGCCTCCCCCTCCCAATGAAGCAGCGCTTCGCTCACGCTGCCTTTGTAGAACTGTAGCATGAACTTGTTCATGCAAGAACCTTTTCAGGATGGCCTGAGGGGAGAACATCTGCCACGGTCTCATCAGTGCCTCTGAGATCATCCTCCACAGTAACGTGGTCTCGGATCTTGAAGAAGATGACGGGAGCAGCGAAGACGAGAGAGACACTGAGGAGGACCCAGTTGCTGATGAACTCAGCCTTGAAGGAGAGTTTCCGGGCGTCGAGATTGTTCATCACAGCAGCTCCGCAGGATTGTATACCCTTGTAGAAGCCCACATAGTTTGCAGAGCGGCGACCAGAGTTGGACAGAGCGCCCATGAACCTAGTTGGGTGAGTCAGTAGCGGCTTATGGAGAACAGAAGACAACGGGGGTGTACCAGTAGACACTAGCTTGCCAAGCGGCATCATAGAAGCCGTAAAAGAGGTACAAAAACATTGGTCCAACGTAGCCCGAGGTGGCCCAGTCAGTTGGTTCAAACGAGGGGTTGAGTTTTGGGTCAACACTTTCACGAGTGTATCCCTCCTCATAAACATACCCACCACCCCAGATGACAAAGGTGAGGACAACAAGAACACCCCACGTAATCTTTGCTCGAAGAGAACGGCGAACACCCTGGATATCAAGAAGGTACCCCCAGATCGCCGCAGCAATGATCTGAGCCAGGTAGTATAGGAGACTGTTGAGAGCCTTGGTTCGGGTATCGAAGTGAGCACCGTTGACGGCGTTTTGTTGGTAGACGTAGAACCAGTTGGACGAGAAGAACATGGGGAAGAGGAGGATAACGAACGGTTCGAATCGCAGGGTTTCCCAAAGCCCAACCAGCTCGCTCTGCCAGCTAGGGTGCTTCATCAGAATAACGCGACTGCCGTCTGGTCGAACGATGTCGCCAGCATTGCAGAGGAAAAGAGCAAGCACGGCTCCGCAAAACATAAGGACGATGAACCCGATGTAAGTGCCGTCAGTAACGGTGCTGTTAGATTTGACGTCGATATTTTCGCCGAGGGGGATCTGTGTGGCATGTTAGACGCGATCGAGGAAGGGAGTGAATTTAAGATTAAGGCTTCGAAGGATAGAGGGTTGAGGGCGGTATTGGGGGCTTACCAGACTGCCAATGACTGCTCCCATGTTGAAGATTCCCCAGAACCAGGCAAAGTATCGTCCCTTTTGGTCCTCATTCGGATAGGAGATCATGATGGTACCCTGCGCAGTCCACAGCAGACCGGCGCAGATACCAAGAAAGACGCCGGCAAAGAGGTTGAAGCCGGCAACATCGGCGTGGACGGAGACCAACAAGCTGATGGCATAAATGCAGTATCCCACACCTCCAAAAGCGAGTGTCCATTTTACACCGAGTTTGTTGATGAAAGTTCCGCCAAAGAAGCCGAAGACTGCGAAGGCACTGTACAGGGCCGTGTTCTGTTGATGGCGGACGGTTCGTTACGAGCACCTTGAAATCTCGGAGATTTTGGCTTTTCCACTCACCATGTTGTCTGCCAGGGTGGCATCCGTCTTCCCGCCTCCTCCCAGGCCGCCGAGAGCGTTAAACATCCCGGGACACATGAAGCAGACAAAGGCCACCATCCCCAGCTGTATCTTGGGCGAAGCATACCAGGGAATGGTGAAGCCGAAGATGCGACGCTGTCTGTACTTCCATCCCGTAGGCAGGTCAATAACGTCGTCGGTGCCGTCGGTGGTGGCAATGGTATTGCCACGTGATTGATCGGGAGCCACGGTCTCGACAGGCGCCGCCTGCGCCGACTCGGTCTTCCCTGTCGGTTCCTGTTCTGCAGACATTATTGCGGAGCGCGGAAGCCCGTTGGATGTGGAGGTTGCAGTCTCGAGATCCGTGGTTGTGGGTGCCGCTCGACACTGCTCCGAACGACGAGGGGCGGACGGATATTATCTCTATTCTCGGCGGCGCGTGGCAGAAGAAGAGCTTCGGTCCGATGCTACCTGCTAGGTAGAGATAACGTTCCCAGGGAACCCCAGAGGGTCAGGCGACTGGTTCATGGCCGGTGGGGGCGTGCATTAGATCCCCGCCACAACGTCCAGCATTCCCCAAGAATCCCCATGTATGGTTACATTCTCGTGTTTCGGAAATAGAAGGTAAGCCAGCCACCGTCAGCCCGATAACTTGAGTTGTCGGACGGACGGGCTTATCGGAAGCATGCCGACTTATCCGGTTAGTCCATGGCCGTGCTTGGAATACACCGTGCAGGGATTAATATCACAAATCCTTCTGAGCAACGTCACGTTGAACCCCCGGTACCATCGAGGAGGGTTGGCTTGGCCCCAAGCTGCGCGTGGGTTACACCAGCCAAAGGTGGTACGGATATCGCACGCAGACCTTGGGGGGTCTTCTATGTTAGATGGAGCAGTCCCCTTCGTATCTCTCGGATGAAATAAGAAACGCGGGGGTGGGGTTCCGGCTTAAGAAGCTAACTTATACGACGGGCCGCGCCCGGCGTGTTTGTAGCCGGGTTGTTTCCGGCCGGAACTCCAAGTCGCCCACCCGCAGCCGGCATCCACAAAACGGGCTGGGCTCAAGGAGCACGAGAAACCTATGGGATCCGGACTGATATTATAACACATCGTGGCATATTTCTTCTCCTCGTTGAGGATCTCGGGGACACGGTAGTGTCAACCACAACCGCAGGTATGTCCTTGACGAAATCGTACTAGCAGGAGGCGTCCCCATCCGGTGGCTTGCGATCAGAGCCATCAAGATCACGTGAATTGGTCGACCAAGGTATGGCCCATCCGCGAGGCTGGCCCCTTTTACGGTAGAATGCCCTCGACCACCAAAATGACGACTACCTTGAACCTGCCAAACCGCGATCCCATTGCGTACGAGTCGGCAAAACGAAAAGACTTTGACGTTATCAGACGAATTGCGCAAGCCGCAGAAACCGAGAATTTCCGCAAGGTCTTGCAACAGCATGAGAAGGATATCATTGCAGTCGCGAAGCATCACCTCCGCCTAGGCCCGCTGGATACTTGCCAGGTCCAACCGCAATGGATAACTGGCGGGTTCAATCTCTGCATACCTATCCAGGTGACTGGGAGCTGTAACAAGAGGCTCTTATTGAGATGTCCTCTACCACACATGCACGCAGAACCGTATTATCCTGGCACGGTTGACGAGAATATGCGCGGGGAGGTTGGCGCGTATGCATGGATGCAGGAGAGCTGCCCTAATATCCGCATCCCTCGCCTATACGGATTTGGGTTCTCCAACAATACTGACGTATGCACTTGCCCATTGTTAGGCTCGATCGCGCTAACTCGCAGGGACTAGTTTACACATGAGTCCCGCGTTCGAATCCATGTACGACTTTGGCGAGGAATCCGCCGCGCTCTTTATCGAATCCTTCGATACCCTACGTTAGCGCACTTCGCACCGAATCCCCTAAGACACGACCTGCCGAGTGCGTATATGGTCATGGAGTACGTGGGCTCGGAAGTGGGCCAAACGCTATCCGAGACCTGGGACCAGCAGCGACAGGATTCAACACATCTAGAGACACTCTGTCGAAGTATGGCGCGTATCATGCTTGCTTTGTCCCGAGCACCCCAGCCCAAAATTGGCTCCTTCCGCTTCAACGACAACGGCACCATAACGCTTACGAACCGACCGCTTACATGCTCGACTATGATACTTGAGAGTGAAGGCACGCCGAGGACAATGCGGACGAATGAGACTTATGGATGTACAGAACCGTTTGTCGCAGATATGATACGTCTTCACGACAACCGTCTGCTTAGCAACCCCAGCGCGACCGACGAGGAGGAGGACTGCCGCAGCCAAATGGCCATCAGGGCATTGCTGCGGACAATGACGCACCATTTTGTGCACAGACAGCGCCGCAATGGACCCTTTGGCGTCCAACTCACGGATATTCATCCCGGTAACATTCTTGTTGACGAAGATTGGAATATCACATGTATCTTTGACCTCGGAGAGATGTGTGCTCTGCCGCTAGAGAAGGTGTCAGTGCCCTACTGGCTGACTGGGCGCGCCATCTCCCAACTACAAGGGGAATGTCTAGAGGAGTTTGATCGTGTTCGACGGCGTTTCATGCAGATCCTCGAGGAAGAGGAGAAGAGTATGGGAGGCTCACTATCGAAGATCATTCATGAGACGTGGGAATCGCAGGGAGTCTGGTTTTGGCATTCGCTGAGCTCTGTGGACGCAGCATTTTGGCTTGTTGCTGACCATCTCTGTCCAAAATTTCAGGCTCGTCTGTCTCTGCAAGTTGAGCAAACCTTCTCACAGTTCTGGTGTGAAAATGCCGACCAGGTTGTGAGGGCAAAGCTGGAGGACTATGAGAGATACAACAACAAACTCCGGCAGTTGTTTGATGGTTAAACACACCCCTTATTACTTGCCTTTTGCCGCCTCCTTTTGCCGCCTTGCTTTCCTCTCTTCCTTATCTGTTTTGGCACTATTGCCAAATGTAATCGCCTGTTCCATGGCGCGTCTCGCTTTCTTGTCTTCCCTTTCTTTCCAAGCGCTCTTCCCTGACGAGATCACAGCCGCCAGGTGACTTGATCTACCAGACACAGCAACAGTCGCCTCCTCCACCACTCCACTATATTCGCCAGAGGAATGGTCGCCTTTTATGTTCTGGTCCGCCATGAGATATCTACTTATTGTTGTGGGGCGGGGTGGTTTCTTGGCAAACCACACTCCCTGTTACTGGTGACCGACAGGCGGCATAGGGAGCAGTTACCAGCACTTGGGGCCTTGCTAATCTAAGGGTGATGTATCCCCTTGTGTCCCTTATTGGAACTGCCTGGATAGGGGTCCGGCGCTTGTTTTGTTCGTCAAAACATGTGTGTAAACAAAGAGGATATCGATATTGAGGCCTCAACAGACGAAACTAACCTACAACACAAAGAATCGCGAAGAAGGATGTCTGCCATTGATGAATTCAAACTCAAAGACCAGACACGGTCCAGCTCAATCCTTCTTCGCCCGCACCGCCTCCTGGATCCGCTTGCCCCAGACTCCGACGCGAAAGAACCTCGCCACCAGCCGCTCGCTCAGCCACGCCGGCATCCACGTCGAGAGCCATCCCGTCAGCGCCATGCCGCCGGCCCAGAACCAGTCGGGCGTGCCGCCAACCAGCCCGCCGAACCAGCCCTCGCCCCGCAGCGCGGCGCCGACGAGCTTCCGCGCGTAGACCTCGGTGGGCATGGTGGCGCTCGTCTGGCTAAAGGTCAGGCGCCACTGGAAGACGTCGTCGACGGGCCGGTACAGCGAGGCGGGTGGCAGCGCGCGCGGGAAGTGGCTCGCGATGTTGGAGCGCACGGTGCCCGTCATGGCGACCATGACGCGCACGCCGAGGGGCCGCAGCTCCATGCGCAGCGCGCGCGAGTAGACGTTGATGGCGCCCTTGGTGGACGAGTAGATGGCGCCGAAGAGGTAGGGCACCACCGTGGACACAGACGAGACGTTGACGATGAGGCCGCGCGCGGGCACGAGCAGCCCGATGAAGGCCTGGCACATGAGCATGGGGCCGAAGACGTTGGCCTCGTACGTGGCGCGCACGTCGTCGAGCTCCATGTCCAGGGCGGGGATCGTGTGCGTGCGGCCGCTGAGGCGTTGTCATTGTCAGTACCGAGCGCGGATGGCGCGAGCATCAGAGTCCCCCGGGGGGGTTACTCACGCGTTGTTGATGAGGATGTCGAGCCTGCCGTCGGTGATGCGGGCCACCTCGGCCTTGCACGCGGCGATGCTCGCCGTGTCGGTCACGTCGAGCTGCACGACGCTCATGCCCATGTCGCCCATGCCCTTGAGGGCGGCCGTGTTGCGCGCCGTGGCGATGACATGGCAGCCTGTATCGTCGTGGACGCGGTGTCAGCTTCGCGCGAATGCCGCGACGCGCCGCGAGGGCGTCGCACCTCTCCTGTGGAACTCGACGGCCAGCGCGTGGCCGATGCCTCCGGGCGAGCAGCTAGACGACGGGCATCCGGTCAGCGCCTGACGCATCCTCGCGGCACGCGGACGGATGGTTACCCCGTGATGAGGACCGACGTCTTCCCTGCGGACATGCTGGCTCGGGTCTCGTCTGTCGAAGCGGGTTCTGTGGGCGCGGAAGAGGTTGATCCAATTGAGCCGTCGGCGCTTCGATGGTGATGTCGACGTTGAGATGGCTGCGTCGGAGGCTGCGGTCGCGTGTAACTCTACGTGGCCGGCGAGCCTCGGCTCAGACATGGCCGGCTGCTCCACCACGGCCGCCACCCACCCACCACACCAATGCCGTCGACACCAGAATTCCGGACACGGGCTTCCCTGATGGAATGAGGATTGCTATTTGCGAGATAAAATCTCTAGTTGCAGAGACTTGGACAGTTGACGGAGGCTGGTTCTGTTCGTTGGTTCGGGCACCTAGGTCCCTCGATGTGACCGTTCCGTAGCCGTCCATGACCTCGCTCTCACGAGATAGGCACGCCGAGAACAAACATGGGTCATCCGGGCTGCTCATCACCACATTATCCATTCCCCCCGTACGCCAAACAAGCTTCCGCAGAAACGACCAAGCAGACGCCATCGCTCACGCGAATCTACAGCTCTATGCAGCCACAGCCGTCCTCCCCCTTTCGCTTGAACTCGGACTCGCCACCACGCCCTACCTCCGCATGTGGTACTGCGGCGGCGGCGGCGCGTCGCCCTGCATCTCCGCGGCGCGCGGCGGCACGCCCGACCCGTCCATCTCGTACGGGAACGCGCCGTGCCCGTGCATGGCGCCGTGCGGCGGCAGCTCCGCCACCGCGCCGGGGCTCTTGTACGGCGGCGCGTACGGCCCCGGCGACCAGCCGCCGGCCTTGGACTCGGCGCCGCTGAGGCGGCTGAAGTCGGGCGACGGCTCCGTGGGCGGGAACGTCGTGGGCGTCTGGTGGTGGTACTCGTGCGGCGAGAGCATCGGGTGGGCCTCCTCCTGCGTGCGTCGCTGGCGCCGGCGCACGAGGAAGAGGGCGAGGGCGGCCAGCGCGGCGAGGCCCGCGATGGAGGCGCCGACGGCGAGGCCGATGGTCGCGCCCGTCGACAGCCCGCCGCCGGCCTGCTTGTCGCTGTCCCTGTCCGCGGCGCCCGTCTCCGTGGGCGTGGGCGTCACCGTCACCGTCACGCCCCCCGTCGTCGTCACCTTGGCCGTCGCGCTCGTCGCCGTAGAGCTCGCCGTAGAGCTCGCCGCCGTCGTCGTCGTCGTCGACGCTGTGCCCCCGTTCGCCGCCGCCGCCGCCAGGAAGTCGCTCTGGCTGACGCTCAGCGGCGTGTGGGAGTCTGTGCACGCCTGCAGCATGGTCGTGTACACCTTCAGCACGTCGGCTTCATCGCTCTGCCCCAGGCACCGGGCCGTGTTGGTGACGAAGCCGCCTTTGTTGCTGCACAGGCACGTGTTGAGCTCGGCCGCGGAGCTGCCCTGGCAGTCGGCCGCGTCGGACGCCTGGTTGAGGCATGGCTGCGCGTTTTGGGGGTAGAAGGAGAAGTCGCTCTGGAGGGCGAGGGCCGGCGAGGCGAGGAGGAGGAGAGGGGCGGCGGCCCGTAGCCGTAGCCGTAGCCGTAGCCGTAGCCGCGCCATTGTTCGCCCGTCTTGGCAGCTTGGCTCAGGTCGACCGTGGTGGGTTTTGGTTGTTCGTGGATTCGTATATCGCGGAGCGTCGCCAAAGCCCTCAACGTCGCATGGGAGCTGCAACGTCTTCACCGCGGCCATCAATTGCCTCACACACAATGAAAAGAGGAAAACAAACAGACCCAACCGCACCTTCAAATTGAGATGAGCAAACGCCTGGACTCGACCAGGGAGCCCGACCGGGAACCCTTCAAGGCTAACGGCGCCCCAGTTAAAGGCGGCTCAGGGGCAGCGCGAACCCAATCAGCTCGTCCCCGGGTCGGGCACCAGGGAGCTTCAGCCCCAATGCGCAGGGGGTCTAGCTGCCAAACCTGCAAATCTCGAGGTTGGGGTGCCATTTTTAGCACCCGTCGTGAGACCGTATCCACCGGCCTGGGCAGGCTGAAGTTCTGAACCGCGCCCGAGACCATGCAATGCGCCCGCAGCACGTGGTCGGGTGCCGTGGGATCTGGGCCATGGCAGACGGATGCCGGGTTCGAAGGGTGGCCGCATGGACTCGCTGATAATTACGATGTCCCAACATCGCTGCGGCGGTTTCCGTGATGCTGGCGGAATTGCCGGCGCAGGTGGATGACGGGAGTCGCGGGACGGCACTCGCCATGCCTCCTGGTGACGCGGGGGAGGTTCTTACGAGTATGTTACTTGGTTACTTCGTAGGCGTCCGTACTACATAACCAGCCACCCGTGCTTGCTCACACTCTACCTACGAAGTACTGTTTCGTCACACGGTGACTGCAGCATGGACCGCCATGTGCCCAGCCCACCGAGCAAGAGGATCGATCGCCACGGGAGCAAAGACACGCACAAGGAAGCAGCAGACCATGTCCCGAATCGAACGTCCCCGACAAGCTCGCCTCCCGTCTGTGAGGCAAAGCCGACATCGCCGCCTCAAAGCGCGGGAGTCCGTGGATCGTACCAATGCATCGTCGATTACCATCGCCAGGCGTTTGCCGTCACCTGGTCGGGTCCGCCCGAGTACCCCGATCTTGCCGGATTTCCATACCTGAAGAACGTCGACGTTTCTTCCGTACACCTAAATCCGGAAATGGCTGCAATTTGGGGGGGCTCGACGATACTGGAATATGGCTCTCACGCGTCTATTCGACTCGCCGCGCTCGATCCGTTTCCCATTCTCAAGCTTGCCCACGCAGACGAGCTGTCTATGAAGCTCATTCAACATGAATTCGACGTCCTCGCCGAATTGACGAAGCTCGGACTGCCCGTTTCAGAATTCGGCCAGCGACCCATCTTGGATGATGGAGTCATGTGCGGTTACCGAATGAAGCGGCTCTCCAAGCTCGAGCCATCCGAGTTTCGTTCACGAACTGATGAGATCAAGCATACGCTCGACCAGCTCCATTCTGCAGGCTTCTGCCATGGCGATTTTAGCCCCAGCAACGGTAAAGGACAAAGGTGGCCGCATCGTCTTGATCGACTTTAGCTTTGCGGGCCGATTAGGAAATAACTTACACTTCCGTCGTTTTTCCCAAGCTGGGTCTCTCCCGATGGGACACATAGCATTGGCTCTGATTTGGAAGCATTTGGTAGAGTATACAGTTTCAACATGACATTTCCACCTACGTACATACTGTGCGCCTTGCGCCCGCCTTACTTCCGCCTTGCTCCCGGGGGAATGGCCCCTGTGGGGTGATTGAAGCTCCGAGGCGGCCTCCTCCCAGCTCAGCGGGAGGGTAATACGAAATCGGCGACTGCCCTGGACGATCGGCGGCGGGCAACACGGGGATTGCGGAGGCCCGTCTTTGGGATCCGATGCTGCCGAGCGGAGCTCATCGCAACTCGCCGCACTCACAGTCGAGACTTGCAGGCCGCAGCCAGCTGTTGGCATTCATGAGCTATGTACACCCTGGAGCAACCAGCAGTTACGTGCGTGTCGCGTTGGCCGCTGCTCTTGGCAGCACACATCAGCAGGTTTTGCGTTGGTCCTCGTCGTCATCGTCCCCGTTGTCGGAGACCTGTTGGGTCGATATCGCCCCCCCCTCATCCGCTCATGGATTCCAGCGCTGCTCGGTCCCGTCGTCCGAGACCCCGGGGATCGCCGCGAATCATGTGCTTTTTTACTCGGGGATGCGTTTAGTGATGACGGGCTGACGCTGCCGATGATGGCGGTTGGGTTTACCGAGTGGAGACGCGGATCCGAGCTGACGGATCCTCGACACCCTCGACGAAGGAACCAGAAGTCAAACCGGGCTCGCCCATTACATATTACTATTCAACTCCCCAATCTTCATTCCTTCCGTGGTTCCATGCCGTGACCGATAGCCAAGTCCTGATTGATGAAGCCGCCTCCGAGACAGACGCGCCTCCGCCACGCCATCCTCAACATCCCGCCAAGATGAGCACCGTCGCCGGCCAGCAGCGCGGGCCCTCATCGGGCAGCAGCAAGTTCCGCAAGTTCGTGGGCCGTCTGCGCAGCAACAAGACCACGCCCGACGCCTCCGCCGAGCCGTCGCCGGCCCCCAGCCGCGCGCCGTCGTTCAGGATGCGCACGCCGCGAGCCTCTCCGTCGCCGGCCCCCGCGTCGCCGGCCGCCGCCCCGTCCCACCACCGGCCCGGGTCCGCGGCCGGCCACGAAGCCACGGCCGCGGCGTCGCTCGACCTCTGGAACGCCGCCTACGACGCCCTCCGCGACGACCCGGGCTGCGCGGGCCTCGTCACGGCGTACGAGACCATCGTCTCGCAGGAGCTGCCCGACCGGCTCAAGCTCGGCGGCGCCAACTCGTCGTTCCGCGGCAAGACGCCCAAGCAGCGCCGCGAGCTGCTGTCCGCCATAGCCGCCGCCGGCCTGCGCAAGCGGCGCAGCTCCGGGGCGGGCCAGGGCGACGACGACGCGGCCCGCTGCGCGCTCAACGCGGCCAAGCGAGCCGTCGAGGGCCTGTGGCCTGCGTATCCCGCCACGGCGGTGGCGTGGGCGGGCTTTTGCACCCTGACGCCGGTAATGTCATCGTCTGTTCGGTCTGCGTCTCACGTCGTGCTGACTCGGGGCTGCTGCAGCTCCTCCTCGACCCCATCATGCAGCGCGCCGACATCCGCGCCGGCCTCGTGCACGTCGTCGGCCGCATCCCCTGGTACATGCACCTCGCGCAGCTGCCCGCCGGCGAGCCCCAGCAGCGGGAGACGCTCGTCCGGCTGTACCGCCGGGTGCTCGAGTTCGAGATGAACTGCGTCTGCGCCACGGCGAGCGCCTGGAACGCGGCGGCCAGGCACGTCGTCGGCTGGGCCGGGCTGGCCAAGCTCACGCAGAGGATACTCGAGGCCGACGACGTGGTCGCCGCCATGGTGGCGCGGCACGCCGCCGTGGAGCTCGGGGGTCGGCTGCTGGAGCTGGATACAGACCTGGACATGTCGTCGTCGTGGCCGGGGAATGAAGATGACGAGCAGCGGAAACCTGCTGACCGTGGGAGCCGGAATGCGACATGAGCCTCTCACTTACACGCGCACCACCACATACGAAACGGCACCGCCTCACCAACCCTCGACGCGACCGTCTGCACCCAAGATATAAAATGTATAATATAAAAGCGCCAAAAGTACCTGAAGCGCCCAAGGCCTATTCTATAGTCATAATGCAAGTTGTTCGGATCGCACAAATGATGCTATAAGCGAGCGAGCGTTGACTCTTCCCCCCAAGAGCGATTTCGCGCACCAAACTGCTCTCCTCCGCAACCCGATACCCAAAGAGCTGCAGCGAAGACGCCTGCAGAATCTCAAGACGGGAACGTCCGCCTTTGCTCATTCTTGAAACAGCAATATCATGTAGCTCGTTGCATTGCCCGCTAGCGCCCACGCCAATCGCCAGGTCGCCGATTCGGCTTACACCGTCTTGGTCAGCACCACCACCACCATTAATAACACCACCAAGGGCCGTATTAAAACCAAGACTGCACCTAGATTTCTGCAGCGGCACATCGCGGCATGTGGCATGTCGCCAGCGAGGATACTGGGCAGCTTCCGACGACTTGCCACGACACCCGCCGGCGGCAGCAGCGTCAGCGCGAGGCTTCTTCCGAGCCACCCGGCTCCTACACCACCACGGCATCTCACGACATCCCGGCGTTGCAGTTCGCAGGCGGCAACCGCCAGGATGGGCAAAGACGAGAAGCAGGATGCTCAGGGCAACGGTGGCAAATCCGACGAGCCGCCGCCTCCGGCGCTGTCCGACCACGACTTTCGCATCTACAACCAAATGGCCGACAAGATGGACGCCTTTGTACGTCGAATCCATCTCCTCTCACCTCACCGCCTCCAAACCCATGAATGAGAAAACTCACGCTATATCCAGCACAACTACTTCCGCTCCTCCTGGACCCTCCTCTGGACCGCCTGCACCACCTCCCGCCGCCCCCAGAACATGACCCTGCGGCAGTTCCTCGCCCAGGGCCTCTCCTTCGCCGAGCACCTCGCCGCGCACCACGCCATCGAGGAGCAGTTCGTCTTCCCGCGCCTCGCCGCCCGCATGCCCGAGTTCGACCCGCGCAGGGGCGACATGGTCGCGCAGCACGCGCGCATCCACGCCGGGCTCGAGGCCTTTGAGGGCTACCTCAAGCGCTGCCAGAGGGGTGAGCAGGACTTCGACATGGGCGCGCTCAAGGAGAAGATGGAGAGTTGGGGCGACGTGCTCTGGGCGCATCTGGACGAGGAGGTGAAGGCGCTGGGGGCGGAGAATATGAGGAAGTATTGGAGTAAAGAGGACATGATGAGGATGCACATGTGAGTGACTGAGCTGCAAGACCATACAGGGTATCGCGGCGCCAGCATGAACCGTCGATAAAGAGCGGGACAATGCGCGAACTGGGCTTTGATCAAGAGACATGCGAAATGTATATATATGTGTCCGTGTTTAGATAACCCTCGAGTGGTCGCACAAGCAAGCTGCCCCTGGTCTGGCGATGAGTCGGTCGTCTATCAAGCCTTTCCTCTAACAGCGAGAAACACCCAACAGGAAGAGTAAGAAGCCATAGAAAGCGGCGCATCGTATCGCAGCGCAAAGTCGGTTCCAAATAAAATGACGAGAAAGGAGATGAGAAGAAATAGCAGAGAAAGACGTCCAACTTGTCGTGGTCATTAAATCACCGGTCGGTTGTCTCGGCACTTGTGGCACGCCGGCCATCCTTTTCTTCCTCCTTTTAAATGCCCCTTCAAACACTGGACCGCTCCCATCAGGCCGTCTCTCGCCACAGGTCCATCATCGCGCCAGTCGACGGGTACGCCGCCAGCAGCGACACGGCGAGGTCGGGCAGCGGCCCGTCGCGCATGCTCCAGTGCACCGTCAGCGGCGCCCACGACAGGTTGCGCGTGAAGCTCTTGGTCCAACCGGCCGCCCACTGGGCGTCCTTGGCGGCCGCGCCGCTGCTGACCTTGCGCGAGCGCTCCACGAGCAGGCGGCCCAGCTCCATGCCCACGTACAGGCCCCACGAGCGCACGCTGATCAGCCCCAGCCGGCCCTGCGTCGCGGGGGAAAAGGGCAGCACCTTCTTGCTCGAGAGGTAGGCGATGTTCTCGGACGCCTGGTACGAGATGAGCGAGATGACCTGCGCATAGGCCACGATGGTGTCGAAGAGGTCCTCGGCCGCGTCCTGCGTCTTCTCCGCCGACTTCTCGGAGCCCTTTTGTTGCTTGGCGGCGCGCGACTTGAGAATCAGCTTCTTGGCCGCAAAGTACAGCCCCAGCAGCCCCCACAGCCTGCCCATTGTGCGCGTCTCGCTCAACAGCGCCGCCAAGGCCTTGAAGCGGCCGCCGAGCCGGAGCGCAAAGGCGGCGAGGGGAGGCTGAGGCGTCGCCGAGGACAGGACGACGGTGGTCGCGGGCGGCAGCTTAAACGCCATGGTGACGAGGCGACGGGCCGAGTGCTGGAGGACGGGCCGGCTCAGCGTCTCGAGGACGGAGCCGCCGAGGCGACTGGCGTAGCAGAGGAAGAGCAGGACGACGTCGGCGCCGGCGCGCGTCTGCATGCATCGGTAGAGGTGCGAGATGAAGGCATCGACGCGGGATGGGGTCGCGGCGAGGACGGCGCCGACGGGGGCCTTCTTGCTGGGCGGTGGGAGCGACGGCGGCGCCGACGAGTCGATGGGCTCGCCCGAGGGCAGCGTCGTGACGTGCTCGACGCTGGCGTCGGGTTCGGCAGCCATGGCGGAAGCTGTAGGATCGAGGTTGGCCGGCGCGAAGTGCGGTCTCGTTAATCGCTCGGCTGCGGGGGCGTCGGCGTACGGCCGCGAGTGGGATCGAGGTTGGCAAGGCTATCGGGGGACTCTCATGGGCGTCACCGCTGCAGCCAAAAGCTTCCTTGCGGCCGTTGAGTCGTCAAGTCGAGAAAGTGTCCCTGGACGTGCAGGACGCAAACGCAGCCAGGTCGTAGCGCAGCGCTCGGCAGCCCGTCTCGCAGGAAGCTGCCACTGCCTCGGCATGCGGACCCCGCCTCGGATCTAGGAGCTGGGACCGAATCGGGCCGCTTAGAATCCAATGGCTCCCCGCTAGAACGACCTGATGAGAAGAGATGATGCAAGCAGGAGTTGTGATGGTGGAGAGGTATAGAAACGAGTGCGGTAGTGTATTCTCAGAAGTAGTAATAGAGGTCAAGTTGAAACCTCGGCCAGCTGCGACCGGCAAGTCCTTCCTCTTTCGGCGCATATGGACATCGGGCTTTGGCAGGTGCCGCCAGTGGTACTCGCCGAGTCCCGCTGGGCCTACAATCTGACCCCATAACTAATCACTATTCGCCCCGAGCGGCTTCCATCCACAGTGGCTAAGGCCGAAGAATAAAGCAATAAGCGGCAACGTGCAATTGCCGCTGCACCTCTCAGGCGATGCAAGTACCCAGGAAGGTATATTCCCAGAAAGAAGGGTCCAAAGTCACCGAGGGACAATAACTCGGGGAGAGAACAGACGGGCCGTCAAGGTCGTGTCAATTAGGGCTGGGTGAGCCAGCATCTCTGCGGCATAAAGACCCATTCGATGCACGTGCTCTCATTGGCCACGTCGCGCCATTGCTGACGACAACGCTCGCAGAGGCGGATACAGGCGCCAAACCAATCAATCAACGGTACTTCGTACTCTGTACGTTGTTCCGCTTCCTCTAATAACATCATCTCGTACAATGTTTTCCGTTGCTAAGCACTTCCCTGCGCCAGCATGGACTACTCTTTGGCGCTACACATTTGGCCAGTGTGCTTTTTATGGGATTTCGTCTTACGCATATTGGCCAGAGAACCTAAAGTGCCGTCGTTCATTGTCGAAGCCCAAAAGCAGCGGCAGCACTCCAGGGTCAGAGTCACTTCCATTCCCACATTTGGAGATCGATATCCTAACACACGCCCACAGACAGCACGCACAGAAGGCCCACGCCAGCTTACTTATGTGCCTATCCCAGGACCCTGGCGACGGAAAGAGAAACCAAATTGGCCTGACACAGCCTTCCAAATCCCAGCCGAAGTGCCTGATGGCACTATATACTATGTTACGAAAGGGAGATGGATCAGTCAGGGGGCACAGCGCATATTGAACTGCTTCCGTCAGGTCACATCGTCAAGTACCCTAAGTCGAATCCTTATTGCCGAAAGAATGAGGAGGAAAATCGCGATCGTGTACGAACGGAGGCCGAAGTCTACAAGCGACTCAACAATGCCTCCTACGTCCCTAAGCTCGTTAACTGGGATCCGGATTTATACTGCTTGACATTGGAGCACTTGGAGAACGGAAGCCTCGAGGCGTACATCACAAAACTCGTTGAAGTGACCACTGGCGACCGGGTCGTATACCACATTCCTGCCCAAGTTCGGCGACGGTGGGCAGTCCAAGCGGCAAGGGCGTCAACTGTCGTTCATGCGGCCGAGGTCATTCACTGCGATATCACGCCGCGCAACTTCTTGTTGAATGCACAACTAGATCTCCACATTGCCGACTTCGCCGGTTGCTCAATTTCTGGGTCGGCTCCTCTCATTGCACCTGGATCAAGATATCAACCACCAGGTTGGAATTGGAAGCGTAAGGCGGTTGAATCGGACGATATGTTCGCCCTAGGCTCGGTTTTATACTTCATTATG
This sequence comes from Tolypocladium inflatum, assembly GCA_003945565.1. Lineage (NCBI taxonomy): Eukaryota > Fungi > Ascomycota > Sordariomycetes > Hypocreales > Ophiocordycipitaceae > Tolypocladium > Tolypocladium inflatum. The sequence goes on from QEPE01000001.1 coordinate 270,454, forward strand.
GTCGGTACCGAGCCCTATGCAGATTTAGAAGAGGAAGAAGTGCACGATCTGTTTCAGAGAGCGAAATTCCCGAATGTGGACCAACTCGCCTGTGGAAGGATTATTCACGGTTGCTGGGACGGGACCTTGTCTACTGCAAAGCGAGTAGTGGATGCCTTGAATGGCCTAGAGTGGGAGGCACATACATGTCCGCTGGTATGAGGACGAGCAGTATCACCGGGTGTACTCCGTACGCAACGACATATCCATTCGCAACCTGGCGGCGTGGGTCTCCGGTTGAGAGGACAAGTGGAGTATGGTGTCGCAGCAAGATTGAAAATTGCGGAGCCAGAGGGATTTCGCGTGGGCTGACTTCCCAAACAGGACGCCGCGAGCATCACAATTGGCTCGCGCTAAAAGCCCCAGTTCATTTCACGACTTCCTCCTGACCCGCTGCATCAGAGCGAATCACGAGATCATCGCTTTATTTTCTCAGATGTCCAGAGGCGTTAGACCTTCTGTTCGTAAGGCACAGAAGTCTCTGCAAGCAGCGTGTAGCCTCAGATATTGGGGGTTGTTCATGGTACCTTTACTCACTTGGCCAAGTAGCCTTGCTCATCTATCCTCATCTGGTGACGGTTTAGGGAAGAAAGGGTGCCCGTAGGCATGTCAATTCTGCAAAGCGTGCCTCCTCTGAGCTTAATGAGAAGCACGTCCCTTATAGACATGTAGAGCAGCCCGGCCCCCTTGCGCAGCCACTGTCGTGGGGTGTGTCAGTCCTCCCCACCACAGTATGCAGATAATAAGCCAAAGAATGCATTTACGAATTCAGCCCCCCCTCCCGCCCTCGGGGTTTGCTAATTTACTGAAGTTGACTAAATGAGCTGTTGCACTTTATCAGGAACGGCGGGCCCTGCAGATGCTAGCTTGTGTGTGTCGAACCTGGTATCGATTGGCTCTGCCAACGAGCTCGGCGCAAAAGAAGGGTCTGCATTAGCCTTTCTTTCTCCCTTCAGAGCCCACCATTCTGCCCATGTATTCCGCCATATATTTGCTCCTCTCTTCTCTCTTGGCTTACCTGCAAACTTCTCTGGGGGCTTGCTGTCAACCTGTGAAGTAGACAGTTCTATGTAGAGATAGACGGCCTCATCGACCGAGCGTTCATCCCGCGTCCTACCCTCTCGCAAGAGGTGGCAACGGTGCAGGTTCGATGTGCAGAGCTTGGTTATTGAGACACTCACAGTGGGGGCCTCTCGACAAGGGCATCAGTGGAAGAACCTGTGCATGGCGTCTCGTTCATTGAACAGGGCCAATGAACTCAACCAGGCTATCGGGATAATGGTGTTAATATTGTCGAATCGAGCTGTTGACTCGGGTAGAGGAAGAAGAAAGAAAGGCCCGGTTACTATGGAGCCCGGTGGCCTCCTTACCAGGTAGCGAGTCTGCTGACCGGTTAGTTGGCCTGCCGACCCCTAGGGTTGAGGGAAAGCAAGGAGACGACCAGCTAGCCACGGATGCAAGTTGAAGCTGAAGAGGGAAGAAATTTACTCACACGAAGGCAGTAAAGGCAGGCTTCAGTTGATGAAGAATTGGGACTCTGATGCTGTATTTGACCCCTGAAAAGTTGACCCCTGAATCGGAACCGCACAACGCGAGAGATATAAATGGCCACAGGGTGCCGCTGACTTGGACGTTCTGTAAGTTAAAGGGGAAGGTAGCTCGCGCTAGGCATATACGTTGCTAAGTTGCCGCGGAAAAATCCCAACTTCCCTAGGTAGTCATGGGGGGCCGTGACCACTGACCATTAACAGTGACCAGGTTTCCACCACAGCGTGTGGTCCGAATAACCTCAACGTCGCCGATGCCTGTCGTTTCTGGGACCAGCTGCTGGGTTGTGGAAGACGGGATGTCAATGGCGCATTCGTACGCCGGGCATGTGCCTCCGCAGAACTTGACGCGTTGGCGAGAGCAACGGCCATGGAAACATCGGCGATGCACCCGGGCGGCGGTGCATGTCGGGCTGCGATTCGCAGCTGCCGGTTCGACAGGGGGGCAATCAACGGCCCAGTATCAATCGCAGTGTGCAATCCAGCCAGCAGAGCGCGCCGAGACAATGGCCCAGCTCCAGGCAGTACCGTGACACCGCGACGAGTTGGCGCCTTTCGGCGGTTCTGCCTGCGCGTCTGCCTGCGCGTCTGGTGGAGTCCAGCTGAAAGATGCCGGCTCCATGTTCACAGCCCGCTACGAAAAGCCACAGCGGTGAGGCAGACTAGAGCTAGGCAGCTGTGCACGAGCCGACCGCCACGACACATATATTGGGTTGACGCCGCGACGACAATCAGGTGCCTTCAGTCATTCGCACCCGACTCCTCGTCTTCAGGCCCTCTCCGTCGGCCATCAACTGCTCGACCCCTCACGATGGACGCGGACCCCGCAAAGGTACCTCGTTCACGCCCGCATCTCATCGCCGACACCTGCGCGTATTGTGCCGTTGATGCTAACAACCGTCTCATAGCCAGGGCCGGCTACCGGCGATGACGGCCCCCTGAAGCTGCCCGGCTTCGGGCTGCCCCTGGGCTACCTGCCCGACTCCGACGACCGCTTCCCCGTGCTCATGGGCGACTGCGACCGCGACTGGGCGGCCGCCACGCTGCTCATCCGCGAGGTCTGCATGCTCAGGGTCGTCGAGGACCTCACCAACAAGCCCGAGTGGTGGCGCAAGGTCCGCGACCCCGACGTCGCCGCCCGGTGGAAGGCCGAGGCGCTGGCCATGGACTGGCCCGCCTACCGCGAGCACGCCGACTTCACGCCCGCCATGGCCGATGCCGTGAGTGACGGGCAGCACTCCGGGGGGACCTCTGCTGACGAGCAATGCGCCAGTGCATCGACGAGATCCGCAAAAAGGCAGACCTGTACGAGCAGACGGGGCTCGTCCCCGTCTTCGACTACTCGGCCTGCGTCGTCAAGTCGGACACGCTCCTCCCCGACGCCCTGCGCGACGAGCTCATGGCCGCCGTCAAGCCGCTCGAGGACGTCCCCGACGACCAAAAGGACTGGCACCCCGGCAGCGACGGCAGGGTGCTCGACCTGGTGCACCCGTCCCTGTGGCCGCTGCTCTACGGCCGCTCGCGCATCCTGCCGCACAAGCGCATCGGCATCGCCGACTGCCTCGCGCACTGCGGCGTCGGCGACGTCGTGCCCCTGCCGGATCCCGCCGAGCTGGCCCCGGAGGCGGCCCCGTACAGCTGGCGCAGCAACCGGTCCATCCCGTCCCTGTCCCTGCGCTTCCAGTGGCTGCCGTGCGACGTGCGCGTCGACGCGTCCGGGCACGCCAGGATCGAGAGCTACGTCAACAACCTGCACCCCGTCGAGCACGCCGCGCTGTACCCCGTGCTCGAGCGCTTCATCGAGCGCGCCCTCCCCGCGTGGGACGTCGTCTACCGCTGGCCCCGGGAGTTCCGGCTCCAGCGCCTGCAGACCCGGTCCGCGGGCCCCAGGTGCTCGACGCCGGCCCTCTGCAAGGAGCACTACGAGTGCCGGCCCTCGAACCGGCCGCTCGACGACGGCGAGGCGCCCCGCGAGGAGGACGAGGAGTACGAGGAGGACTACGACGACTCGGAGCGCGGCAGGCTCGACATGCGCTGGTTCGACGCGACGCACCCGCCCGACGTGCCCGACGTGCCCGACGCCGGCGTCGAGGCCGAGGTGAAGAGCGTCGGCGGGCCGCGCTTCTTCCGCCTCGCGCCCGGCGACGTCAAGACCTCGGGCTTCTTCGGCGGCGCCCAGCGCGTCCAGGTCATCGTCAAGCTCGCCAACATCCACCTCACGCCCGACAAGCCCACCTACGACGGCGGCTCGTGGCACGTCGAGGGCCAGCTCAACGAGCACATCTGCGCCACCGCGCTCTTCTACTACGACAGCGACAACATCACCGACTCGCGCCTCGGCCTGCGCACCCCCGCCAACGCCGAGGGGCTGGCCACGGAGCTCGAGTACGCGCAGAACGACTGGCGGTCCATCGCGCGCACCTTTGCCCTCGACGGCGCCGCCGAGGGCGGCACCCTCCAGGACGTCGGCGCCGTGCTCACGCGCCCGGGCCGCGCGCTCTTCTTCCCGAACCTCTTCCAGCACCGCGTGCAGCCCTTCTCGCTCGCGGACCCCACGCGCCCGGGCCACCGCAAGATCCTCGCGCTCTTCCTCGTCGACCCGGCCGTGCCCGTCATCTCCACGGCCAACGTCCCGCCGCAGCAGCGCCACTGGTGGGCCGGCGAGGGGCATATCCGGCGCAGCGGCCGGCTGCCCCCCGAGCTGACCGAGATGGTGCTCGAGGGCGTCGACGTCGTCGACGCGCACGAGGCGCGCGCCATCCGGGAGGAGCTCATGGCCGAGCGCACCGTGCTGCAGGACAAGACGACGGGGAGCATGGAGGCTGTTCAGTTTAGCTTCTGCGAGCACTAGACTGGGCTCTAGGCCATGGCACTTCCTGGGGGTTCAAGCTCGGCATCGGACTGTGTATCTATGGATTGTAAATAAAGGCTGGACGCCTTGTTACAGGCATCTCCAGCTCAAAGGCAGCTTGTAATCACCGCCAATGTACGTCTGCGTGCTGGGATATCTACCCTCCGGTCAGCATCACATCCACAGCACCCAGGACAGACACTCACAGGCAATGCGTCCGCCGGAAGTCAACGCCCAGCGAGACGGTGTCATTGACAAACTTGGTCCCAGTCACCGCATCCGGCGCCCGCCCGCCTTCCACCCACGCCACCATCGCGGCCAGCACATTCCCCCGCGGCTCGAACCCGATGCCCGCGCCCGCCGCGCCGCCCCCCTGCCCGAGGACCCAGGCCCCCGGGCCCGAGTTGCAGTGCGCCATGCCCGACACGCGGAAGAGGCGGTGCCAGCCCGCCAGGTCGGCGTCCCCCTCGGCCATGCGGTCCCAGAGGCGCTCCGTGTTGAAGCTCGTGATCTGGCTGTCCTGCCCGCCGTGGTAGCTCAGCAGCCGCCCGCCGCGCGCCTTGAACGCGGGGAGCGCGCGCGGGAAGGTCCGTATGTCGAAGGGGTTGAGCTGCTCGGCGAGGGCGGCCAGGGTGCTGTTGTAGGTGGCTGCGTCCCAGGCTGGGTCGCCGAGGACGACGTACCTGAACCAATCCTATAGGGCGGATCAGCAGATGGATAGAGAGATGAGGGGAAGACGGAGGGAATACCTGCGAGTAACTAAAGGGGGCGCCTGCGAGGAGTTTCTCCACGGCGTAGACTTCGTTTCCCGGGTTCATCCGCGGGAAGATCAACGTCCCGTTGGGATACGTATACGGGGCATATATCCTCCTGAGCTGTTCAACCTGCTGCTCGTCCAGACACGCACCGCCAGACGCATCCCCCCCCGGCGCGCACAGCAGCGTCTCCGGCCGGAAGTGGCACCGGCCGGGCACCTCGATGATGCCGTCGGCCACCCCGTCCAGCGCGTCGCACTGCCGGAGGACCTCGTCGTGGATCAGCCCCGTCCAGAGCTCCGCCCCGATGAAATTGGGCGAGCCGACAGCGCCGGTGATGGGATAGAACATGGCCCGCTGGCCCTGCAGGTGGTTGAAGTCCACGGCGGGAGCTCCCGCGACGATGCCGTCGTAGTCGCCTGGGTAGACCTCTGCTGCCTTGATGCCCATGCGGCCGCCGAGGGAGCACCCGAGGTAGTACGAGTAGGTCGGCGGTCTGTTGTAGAAGGCCTCTGTGAGCAGCTTACCCGCGACGGTGCCGGTATGGAGGCTGGGTATCAGTCAGCTTGAGCCTCCATCACTGGGTAGATGTTGCCGCCTCACGCCCTGTGGGAGAAATCCTCCAAGATGTCCGGGTTGTCCAGGAACGTGACGCCGGTAGGGCCGTCGTGGCCGTTGTTCGTCCCCATGGCGGCGAACCCATTGGCCGTCGTGTACGCCAGATCCTCATACTTGATGCCTACCTCAAACAGAAAGATCAGCAAACCCATGGCACTCCTCGGCGAGATCGCATACACCCATCTATCCCGCCGTTCCCCGTCGCGACGTATCGCCCGCCATCCCACTCCTCCGGCAGCCACAGCTCAAACGCTATGCCCGAGCGGCCCGACGTAGGGATCTGCAGCGCAACGCGGCACAGGTTCGCCGAGACGGCCTGCGACGGACGCCCGCACGAGGCGACGTTCTCGGTGAGCCGCAGCGTCGTGCCGCCGGCGACGTGCTCGAGGCGCGTCCGGGTCGAGTTGCGGATCAGCTGCTCGGGCGCAAAGGACAGGCAACGCTGGCGGAAGGAATCGGGGCATGCATGTTGCGCCGCGGCGACGACGAGCGAGAGGGAGTTGAGTGCCGCCAGAGACATGCAGAGACTGAGAAACGGGAGCATGGAGACGGCCCTTGTCAGGATTGAAGTTGAGATGAGGGGAGTTAGTTGACCATCGGCAGTCGATGATGGTGCAGCCTAAACTCTGTTTCGCCATGTGCTACCCAGAGGATCGGCCAGAATGTGGGCTTACATGCAGGTACCTAGGTGCCTGGGACTCATAGCCAACCAGTGAAAGCGGTCAGGGTACACATCACAGCACAGCGGACCACAGACACAGACCGGGAACTGGCAGCCATTCTATGTATCCTTTTCTCTCCTCGTCTCCCATACCGCTGTTCAACCTAGAAACGAGACACGTAGCGGCAGAGATGCCTCGCCCCTTTGCATTATAAAACGCAGCCCTTCCCATCCATGCAAGACAGTTAAGAAATTCCTCAAACAACGAAGACGCCTTCCGCCAGCCTCGTGGACAGACACGCATCCATGGATGCCCCCAACAGCTCAACCCCGCACAGCCGCGCCCAGGGCGCCGCCCGTAAACTGTGTGCCTCCGGCTTGCCTCTGCGGGTTTCCTCCGGTGCGTGGGCCGCCCCGACCGCCGCCACGGCCTCCTCTTTGTCCTCCCCGGCCACGGCCACCCTGGCGCTCAAAGGCGTTGGCGGTGCCCTGCGTCCGCTGCTCCAGCGTCCGCTCGTTGGTCTCGATGAGGGCGCTGGCCTTGTCGGAAAGCGTAAGCGCCAGCGACTGCAGTCGGCTGAGCTCGACGCCCTTGCGGAAGATGACGGTCGACGTGACCTGATCCAGCGACGCCGCCAGCTCCTCGTGGCTGATCATCTTGCTGACGACAGCACCCACCTTGGTCGCGTCCAGCTCGAACATGGCGCCAATCGTCTCGAGGGCGAGGGTGTCGTAGAAGGGTGCATACGTGAACAGATAGGTCCGCAGGCCCTCCTCCTGGATCTGCTTGGCCAGCATGGCCTTGATCTCCTCGCAGTTGGGCATCAGCTCCCAGATCTTGATGCTGTGGATGAAGTTGGTCGACTTCTTCCACTCGCCCGCCGCCAGCGCCTTGGACGCCTGCATAACGTGGTCACGCGTGTTCTCGGGGGGGCCGGTGAAGATTTGCCTCTCGTGGTACTCGAGCATGCGGCGGTACGTCTTGCTGATGATGCGCTTCTTGACGTCGGGGGACGATCCGGTCTGGGCCAGCAGAGGAATCTCCAAGAGCATGCTGCACGTCAGGTACACGCACTCCAGGAGCTCCAGGTTGATGTGCATGTGGAAGGGCAGCTGGCGCTGCTTCTCCAGGCGTTCTTGCTCGGGCGACACCTGATTGTATCTCTGCATCATGACACCCTGGGCGAGCAACTCCTTCTGTCGACCGCTGCCGCAGATCTCCTGGAGGGTGTTCTGGGCATCGTATACGAGGCCCTTGCGGAAGGCGCACAGACCAACCTGGACCAGCGTCCGGTTGTACAGGATCTGGCTCAGCACGTCAAAGTTGGGAATCGTCTCCTGCAAGTGCGACATGAGCATCATGTCGCGGGCCTTGTAGTACTCGCCATGGAGGGCGAGGAAGTACACCTGGCACAGCATGGCTCGGGCGCGAATAATGCCGTCGCTGTTGCTGAAGAGGTAGTTGCACAGTACGTTGACCAGGTTGCCCGCGTCCTGAGACTCGGTGCGGGGAGTGATGACAGACTCGACCTTGTCACCGACCGCCTTCCAGCAGTTCTCCTCAAAGGTCTTGACAACCTGTGCGGGCTGTGGGAGCAAACGTTAGCCAACCGTCGGGATCCGTGGCTATGTGATTCGGCTTCTTACCTTGAAGTAGACGTGCTCCAGTCGTCGCATGACAATGCGGTTGATGCTGTCTTGGGGGATGTCGAGCGACTGCTCCTTGCGCAGGTACTCGTAGTACAGCAGGCCACGGAAGATGATGTTGTACAGCGAACCCTCGTCCTGCAGGCGCTCGATGTACTCGGAAGTGTGCGGGTCAATGCTCTGCAGGGAGCGGATGAGCTCGTCATCGAGCCTCTCCACGTACGAGACGATGCTGCCAGCAACCTTGATGTACTTTTCGCCAGGCTGCAGAGAAGGGGGCTTCTCGTCGTCGTCCCACTCCTCGACGTTCTCGACCACGATGTAATCCTTATTGGTCTCGAGCACGGTGAGGAGAGTGGACAGCTCCTTCTCAGCGGCCTTCCAGTGCTCCAGGGGCATGACATTAGAGGTGCCAGAGCCCAGGTCGAACCGAGCGGAGACGATGGCGAGGAGGACTCGGATCTGCTGGTACGGCGTGTTGGCGATTTCGTTGAGCTTCTCCATGACCTTGATCTGCTCCTGCCTGTCCGTATTCTTCTTGCCACGGGATTCCATAATGGTTCGCAGGTGCTTGAAGATGCTCTCGGGAGTGTACTGCAGAGTTCGGCCACCCTTGCCCACCGTGGCGAAGCCCTCGTCGTCGAGCTCGTCTAGAGGAGCCTCGTCATCGAGCTTGGGCAGCTTCTTGGCCTTGGGGGCGGCCACCACCTCCTCCTCCTCCTCGTCAGACTCCATGAAGCTAAACTTGTCCTCTCGGTAGGCGTCGACCTGGGTCTGGTACTCCTTGTTGGACTTCTTGATCTTTTGCTTGACGGCGTTCAAGGCTCTGGCTTGGGTGGCGTTCATCTTCTTGGGCGTGACCTTTTGCTTGGCCAGGGCCTCGTTCATGAAGTCCTCCAGCTCAGAGATGATGCGGATGTACGGCTTGGGCGTCTTGCCGCCATCTTGGAGTTTGGATACTTGTCGGGTGAGCTTGTCGAACTCTGTGTCGGTCGTTAGCGTCTCCTGTTCCCAAGCGTATGGAACATCAAGGTCCCTGGATATCGGCACATACCGGCGGAGATGAGCGTCCAGTCGCCGTTCTTCTGGCCGTTCTCAATCTGCTTGATCGAGGCCTCGAGCTCGTCCAGGCGTTTGTCCTTGGCACTCTTGACCTTGGCTCGCACGTCCTCGTCGCTCTCGTCGCTCTCCGAGTCAAAGTCCTTCAAGAACTTGCTGGCTCCCTGCCCCTTGCCATCCTCGTCGTCGCTGGAACCCTCCTCGCTCTCCTCCTCGGAGCCCTCAGAGTCGGAGCCATCGGAGTCATCGTGGTCGATCTTCTTCTTCTCCTCCTCCTCCTCGCCGGAGTAGAGCTCCTCCTCGTCGCTGGAGGAGTCGCTGGAGCTGTCGTCGCCGCCGCGGAAGAATCGAGACATGCTGGGCGAGATTTCCTGTGACGCTGGTCCTGGGTCTCGAAAGGGATGGTCGCGAGGTGCGCGGGGTTGATTCGAGCGTGAGGGCGCGAGAGGGTCGAAAATTGATGATTTTTGGTGGGAGGTGGGGCGTGCGAATTTGGGGCTTAGCGAAAGGTACCTCCGTACCTCTGTACCGCAGCAGCCAAACAGCGCACGCCAGCAGGCTCCTCCCTGTCTTCACTGTTCGCCGCTCTGCTTACCTCAGCTGCCCTCTGAGACTGGCCACTGAACTGGCACCCATTGCTGCTTTGCATTAGCGGGATGGCTCGGCCGACGATAATCTCCTCGGCTTCGCTCTCCTCTGTATTACTCAGACCTACCAAGTCCACAACCTCGACACATGGCACCGTCGACAAGCCCATCATGACCCCCCTGCGCTGCGCCAACGGCGCCTCTGCTGCCCGCTCCTTCGTTCAGATCGCCAGGCGTGGCTACTGGACCACCACGGCGCACTCTGCTGCCCCTCTGGACTTTCTCGTCCCAGGTGGCGCAAGCACCTCTCTTCTGCGGGCAGTCGACGCCTCAGCTCGACCGTCGGTCCACACGATACCCTCGGCGAAACCGGCACTGCTCCGACACCCCATGCAATGTCCTCAGAAGAGACCCTTTTCGGCGTCTGCGATGCGAAGCGGCACAACCTGCGTCCTCAACCCGCAGAAAGACGAAGAGGGCAATGACATGATGTTGGAGATTACACCTCGGGCCGCCAAGGTACGCTCTTCCCTTGCATCGTGAAGTCTGCTGGGCTCTGGACTGACAGCGACCCTAACAGAGGTTGTCCGAGATTATGAAAAAGGATTCCAACCCAAATTTGGCTCTGCGCATACAGGTCGAGAGCGGCGGCTGTCACGGATTCCAATACCTCATGAACCTCATCACGATACCGGCAGAAGGTGCTCAAGAGTGGTCATCCGTGGTCAACGAAGACGACTCCATCTTCGAATACTCCCCCGACGGTGCGGCCGCCAAATCAGAACCTCAGGGGTCCGCGCGGGTAATTCTGGACGAGCCATCCCTCGATCTCCTCAAGGGCAGCAAGGTTGACTTCACCATGGAGTTGATTGGGTCGCAGTTCAAGATTGTCGATAACCCATACGCCACCAGCAGTTGCGGATGCGGCACCAGCTTCGACATCAAGATGTAGATGCCCATCATGGCTGTGCGTGCTTGCGCCAGGCCGACTCTAGACATAGCTCCACTCACGCCTTCGGACCATTGTAATTGTTGCCGATACATGACGCCGGCGGTGCGGCAGGCCACAACACCAAGTGTACAGACAGGCAGCGTAGAATTTATGTACATACATATACAAAGGTACGGGGCAGGCACATGATTTTCACGGGGCAGCGTCACGCAGGCATGGAAGCTCTAGTGTCATTCAGGGAATCAATTTACCACAAAGCCTTGTCGTGATACCAACGCCGAGCAACCATGCAATTTTCCAGCCAAGTCAACCAGTCCCAAAGCCAATCAACGGAATCGCTCTAGTTCATCTGGCGGATGAGAGCGTTGATGGCCTCCTCGCGGTTACCCAGGTCACCACCCTCGATGAAGTGCTTGAACTTGCGGGGACGGAAGCCACCAGTGGGGTTGCTGAGCTTGAAGGGCCACAGGAAGTTGGAGGCCTGCTTGAAGTTGGGGCCGACGGAGTAGATCTCGTGGATCAAGTCCTCCATGCAGACAATGCCGTACTTGCCGAGGTTCTCCTCGATGATGGCGTTGTCGGTCAGGGCAGTGCGCTGCTTGTTGACCTTGCCGTACCCGCGCTTGTAGATGAGCTCCTTGATGGACTTCAGGTTGGGGTAGCCGTAGGCGATCCAGGGCTCAACAATCTTGAGCATCTCAGTGGTGGCCTTGGTGACCTTGATGAAGACGCCATTGTTGATCTGCAGGAGACGGAGCAGCTGGAGGATCTTGCGGGGCTTGGGGGGCATCTTGTTGATACTGGGGTACTGTCAGCTTCCTGCACATTTGGTGTGGTTAGGGCCGATGGCGGTGACTTACCCCTTGATACGCAGGACGAAGATCAGCTTGGACTCGGCGGGGATGTAGGCGGAGTCCTCCTTCTTGGCAACACGGGCCAGACGGATCTTCTCGCGCTCCGCATCGCGGTACTCCTTGACGTACTTCTCGGCACGCTTGAAGATGACGCCGCGCTTCTCCTTGTTGGACTGTTGGACGACTCGTCAGTAACTGCTGCAAGACAAAAATGCAGAAAATGAGGTTCATCAAGCATTCAGACCCGAAAGAAGGTTAACGTTCAACAGCATCGACTTCAATGTCTAGTTGACGTGTATGTTTACATCACCATGCTGGCAGGGAAAGGTGGTCAATACTTACAGCCTTCTTCTTCTCGGTGGCGGCGGTGCGCTCAGCGCGAGCCTTCTCCTGGCTCTTGCGCTTCTTGAGCAGAGTCTCAGGGACCAAGATCTGGTCGTTGGTAGGGACGGTACTACAGCCATCAGATTAGTACGGGTCCGCCATACGGAAGTATGGAACAGAGCGCCGGTGAGAGAATTGCAGCTGTAGCGCGACATTCTCTGCTTTGGCTGACTCGAGATGGATTTGATCGGTGAGACACAGGGCGACCGTTGTCTGCAATTGCTTGCGACATGTCATTCCCTTTTTCGCTCATCCGACAACAACCCTGAACAGATGTCCAGGAAGAAAACGTTGCGGGCAGACGCAGCAACAGCATGTTCCAGCTATTGCGACCGCCGAAGCAACAATGAATTTGAGGGAGAAGAGTTCAATTCTTCATCCCCAACACCCCGAGCGCCATCTCTCAGCCGCCAAGCTGTGTTCCAAGCCTGGACGACGGAGGGAGACGCTCAGGAGAGATCGAGCTGGCAGATCGACTATAGCGAGCCGACTGCCCAGCGAGAGGACCACGAACAATCTGCAAAACACTCGAAACCGGGCTCGGTGCCCATGGTCGTTGGTTCAAGGAGGGAGGACATACGTGGCACCCATTGTTGCGACGTCGGCTGGTTGATGTCGGTTAGTTTGGCGGTTGGTGAAGGTGTGGGTGGTGAGGAGCAACGACAGCTTCTTTTTTTTTCTTCCTTGGTGGAGATGGCAGTCTGGACAACCTGGATAGGGTAGGGCTTGGAGTGCAGCCCACACACTTTTTTGCTGAAATTTCTGCCGTGCCCCACCGCCCTTGCCCGCCACTCGTCCACCACCACCACCACTAGCACATCGCGATATTTCCCACTACGAGATCTGTATTCCAACAGCCAAGTGACGAGAAACCAGACGTCGCCAATCCAAAATGCCCCCCAAGAAGGTCGCCGCCCCCAAGGAGAACATCTCCTTGGGCCCCTCTGTCCGCGATGGTACGTTGGCATTTTTCTGAATTAATTCTGCAACAGTCGAGACACCGGTTGCTGACAATGCGTGCACAGGCGAGCTCGTCTTCGGCGTTGCCCGCATCTTCGCCTCCTTCAACGACACCTTCGTCCACGTTACCGATCTCAGGTTCGTCGTGCCCCGACATTGAGCGCCTACCGCCGCGCTCGCCAGTTCACGAAACCCCGAATGAGCCAGAGGCTAACATCGCTGCAGCGGCCGTGAGACCATCACCCGTGTGACTGGTGGCATGAAGGTCAAGGCCGACCGTGACGAGTCCTCCCCCTACGCCGCCATGTTGGCTGCCCAGGACGTCGCCGCGCGATGCAAGGAGCTGGGCATCAACGCCCTCCACATCAAGATCCGCGCCACTGGTGGTATGTTCTGACCCGCACCCGTCACGACGCTCAGCAGCAAGACTAACGGGACACTTCAGGCAACGGCACCAAGACCCCCGGCCCCGGTGCTCAGTCCGCCCTCCGTGCCCTTGCCCGTGCCGGCATGAAGATCGGCCGCATTGAGGACGTGACCCCCACCCCCTCCGACTCTACCCGCAGAAAGGGTGGTCGCCGTGGTCGTCGTCTCTGATTTATCGGCGACGGGATGGCTTGGATTGGACAGGAGTTACGCGATCTGGTTTCTCTGTGGCGTTGCGAAAAACGAGGGGAACGGCCATTGTGCCTGGTCTCCATTCTATGTTGCTTTGCTGGGTCCGGTTGACGGTACGGCATTGCACTAGATAAGTCATGAATTCGCCCGAAGACGGCCCATGAACAGTACTCCTTGTCAGACCGCAAGAGTCTCTACGTGATTCCTTGGAAAGTGTGCGATTCTGTCATGGTCAGCGAGTGAAGAGATGATCAATGCCATTGAGGTTGCATCTAGTGAACTGGTGTTCATGTCTACTCTAACCCATACTCCACGCTGCAAAACAAGTGTCCTTCCTGCTTCATCCCTGCCTTCATAATGTGCCATATAAATCATTGTCCGAGCATGGTTACTTGACCCCCGCCTTGAGCGTCCACATCCCCCGTCCCGTGCCGCCCGCCTTGTTGAGGACAGCCACCCTGTCAAGCGCTGTCTTAAACTCGTCGCTCTGCTTCTTCCCGGGGCAGTACGCGTTGAAGTGGTCCACAAGCATCTTGCTCGGCACGCGCCCGCCGTGCCGGTTGATGAACGTCTTGATCATTGCCACAAAGTCCCGCGCCTTCAGGTTCCTGTCGCTGCCGGGCGTCCCCGAGCGGGAGCTGGTGCCGCTGCCGCCGTCGAGGCCCTGCCGGTCGGCGAGGTTGCTCAGGATGCCGGCTGAGCTGGGTCCTCCGCGGCGGCGGTTCGCGCCGGGACGGCCACCGGAGCCGACTTCCCCGGTCCAGGTTACCGTGCCGATGGGGACGTGGCGGGCGTCTTGGGCGGCCTGGCGGAGGTGGGCGGCGGCTTGACGGGCTACTTGGTTTGCTTCCTGGCGGAGGACGCTGATATCCGCCTTTGCCTTTTGCGGGCCATTGACAATCTGCTCGTGGTCGTATGCGCTGTTCACCGAGCGCGCAAAGATGCCCTCCAGCATCCGCTTCTCGTCGTGCGCGGACGTGTCCTCCTTGAACTCTTTCACTGCAGCGACCACGTTCATGCGCTCAAGCTCCCGCTGCTCGGCGTCTCCATCTTTGCGGCCCACGCTGCTGATAGGTTGGATACCGGCGCGGCCATCAGCTGCGCTGACCAAATCGACCTCCGCACCTTTAAACACCTCGCTCCGTTGCAGAGCTGCGTCCTCGCCAGGGTTGTAGCTGAACAGATCGTATAGGTCAGACAAGTCGTATGAGCTCCGCTGTTTCGGGTCCTTCAAGACCTTGTTGGTCATGAACTGCTTGAAAATCTGCCGATGGTAGATCTTCTCCTCAATCGTGCCCTCGGTCATGAGGCGGTAGATCTTGACGGGTTTGTTCTGCCCCAGCCTCCACGCACGCTCGCGGGCTTGGAGGTCCGTCGATGGATTCCAATCAGGGTCAAATATGATGATGCGGTCTGCACCCGTGAGATTGGTGCCCAGTCCACCGGTTCGCGTCGTCATAAGAAAGACGTGGATGTGCGGATCGGTGTTGAATCTGTCAATCATCGGCTGTCTCTGGTCGACCGGCGTCCCGCCATCCATACGCACGTGCGTGATGCCGCACTCCCTGATGCACTTCTCGATAATATCCAGCATCAGCTTGCCTTGCGAGAAGAGCAGCGTCTTGTGGCCATTGGGAATCATGACCTTTTGCAGCAAGTCCTTGGTCAGCTGCAGCTTGGCCGAGAGCCTCGGCTTGCCAAAGTCGTAGCCCGCCTTGTGCGGAAGACTCTTGTCCAGGAGGTCAGGGTGGTTGCAAATTTTGCGCAGAATATCGATGCCGTACAAGGACTGACGCCTCCTGTTGAGGATGGCCGAGACCTCGTCAGACTTGAGAAACGTCTCATACGCATCTCGTTGCCCGTCGGTCAGCTTGCAGAAAAGCACCTGCTCCGTCTTCTCGGGCAGATCCGCAGCCACATCCACCTTTAAGCGCTGAAGCAGGTACTCGCTGATCGTCTCCTTCAGCGCCTCTGCGCACTTTTCCGCTGTCATGACCTGAAGGTTCGAGGCATTGGCGTAACCGCCCTGTCGGATCGGAATCTCAAACTGCGCCCGGAAGTTTACAAGTGTCCCCAGGCGCATCGGGTAGATGAAGTCGAAGAGAGACCACAGCTCGGTCAAGTTGTTCTGGACGGGTGTTCCGGACAATATCACACGATTCGGCGTGTTAAGCTCCTTGCACGTCACCGTGATTTCGGCATTGGGGTTCCGGATCTTGTGGCCCTCGTCGAGCACAGCGTAGTCCCATTCCACCCCTAGCAGCTCCTCGGCGTACGTCTGCAGACCCGTATAAGTTGTCACGAGGACGTGGCCGTTCTCAACGACTCCTCTGACGATCCGTCTCGCGGCGCTCTGAGACTTTGTTGCAACGGGACGATAGTGCTCGACGTCGTACTCGTCTTCCAGCTTGGGGTTCATCATGCCGCTGCCCGACGAGTGCAGAATGGCAACCCGCAGAGGCGGCCACCAACGATGGAACTCGCTTACCCATTGGCGGAGCAAGGTAGCGGGGGCGACGACAATGACGGGGCGCTTCAGCTTCTTGCTGCAATGGAGGGCGGCAATGAATGCAATCAGCTGCACAGTCTTGCCCAGTCCCATCTCATCGCCGATGATGCCCCCGACACTTTGTTTGTAGAGTTCAGCCAGCCATTGGACACCAGTCTTTTGGTATCCAAACAGGGATGGATGGATGTCGCCTGGAAGCCTGAGGTCGTCGTCAAAGTAATGGTCGGCATAGTCGGGCGAGGGCTTGAACCACTCCTCTTCGTCGTCGTCGCTTTCTGCAGTGGCATCGCCTGAGGCAATGGTCTGTCGACGGGCACGCCGAGCACGACTTCTTCGCGAGACCCAGTCCTTTAGCCTCTTTTTGTAGTGCGCCTCGTTGCCGTCGTCAATCCTACTAAGGTCGATGACTTCCTGTTCACGCGCCTTTTCTTTGGCTTTGCTCTTGCGTCGCTCCTCGCGGACCAGGTCCTCCTCTGTCCCTTGCTGCCACAGAGCGGTATCGGGCGACTCCGAGTCGGATAATTGTGCAGGCTCAAATTCCGCCGAAGGGCTACGCGTCCTCTCGACTCGCCGTTTCTTCCGCGGGCGAAGAGAAAACTCACTCTCCACATCCGTCGCTTCCGTCTTGGCTTGAACTGGTTCGACCTCATCCGCAAAGCCCGGACGCCGCAACGACTGGTGAGACGTCGGCCCTTCGGCATCTCTATCAAGTTCCTCGGCCGCAGCCTCTTCCTCGGCATCCAGAATCGTGTCAGCCAGCTGCCCCTCGAGTCCTGGCGGCCTGGCGCCGCCAATCTTGGCGAACGGGGTAATCTTTCCGGTGCGGATGAGATACTCGCGATTGCTCTCGCCGGGTAGCCTCTTGGACTTTGCAAGGTTCGCTGACTCCAATGGGTCCTCCTGGTGTCGCTTGTCGATGCGTGCTTGAAAGTCCGAAATGTCATTGCTTAGTTGAAGAATTTCCTCTTCGAACTTGGCAATCTCTTTCTGAACATTTCGAGACTGGTATGGGTTGCCCGAAACCCGCTCAAGCTTTTTCTTCTCCTTGTCGAGCTGGACCTGGAGCCGCTGTTTCATCGAATCCAGCTTGATGATTCGGTTCTGGTCCTTTTTATCCTCTGCCTCCATCAATGCTGCGTTGGCCTGGAGCGTGATGTCTCGTTCCAAGTCGTTCTGGTCCCTCACGGTGCCCGTCAGGTTCCTCAGAGCGTCGTCTTCACTCATGCCAACCATCTCAGTCTTCTCAGACACGGAGCCGGGGGTGGGCGCTTCGTGAGCCGCCGCGACCATCCTGTCAACCAGCGCACTCCGGCTCTCACCAGAGCCGCTGGCATCCTGCGCAGGATCAGGATCCATGGCGAGCTAGTTCCACCCCAGTCGAGCCGGGAGCCACAGTGAGGAGAATAGGCGCCGAAAGCGTTCTATAGCCGACTTCACAGCTGTGCCGTCATGTCATTGCATCCCACGTTCAGTTTTCGGATCGCAGCTTCTCAGAGTCGAGGTGTGGCGTATGGTTCACGGTGGTCGACGGGGTTGTCAGAGGCAGGGTCTTGAAACCTGTTGCGTCGAGCCCTGGGTTTAAAGAGTGAGTAGATGAAGTTTGCAACCAAAGAAAGGCCAAAAATCACAGGTGGCAAGTGAAAGCTGCAGGTAGAAGTTGCCTGTGGCGAGCTGTGATGACTCTCACGGCCAGATGAACGAGAATGACGATGATTAATGGAGGGACCGTGAACGCAGATGGGTGCAGGGGTTGCAGATCACGTGCCCTGATTGGTCGCAGCAAAGTGGCCCACTGTGGGAACCCCTGTATTTAGCTCGCCACATCAAGGCCCCACCGACCTCTCAGCTTGTCCCGACTTCCAAGACTTGACCTCCTACCCTGTACTCCGTATAACTTCATCGTCGCTTCTTACCGACGCTCACCTTTAGCCACCAGCTCTTCAGTATTATTTAGTGGCCCTTATGATATCTACATGGGCTTTAGCCATTTGAGCCTTCTTCTTTGGTAGCTTGTAGAACGGGAATGCACGGCACTCTGGGAGAGTTCATGTAAAATCGTAAAAATGTAATCGCATGGACTTGTATGAGAAGAGATAAAGACTTCGCTTATACATATCGAACAACATCCCGCCAGGCACTACCTCTTGAATTGACAAATACTTCGTTGGACCGAATGTGCAGAGACAAGGTAGCGTCCCAGGGGTCAGGGCTCACGGCGAGATGCCATTTGAGATCTGGCTATCCAACCGCAGGCAAAATGCCTCCCTTGTTCAAGTTCTTCAAATCACGACTGTAGCGACTAACCTGCGTCCTACAGAAGTCTGCGTATTCGGTAAGCTCCAATGCCTTCAGCCAGTGTATCCATCCCATCTGTATACTGTCCGTGGCGAGCGCGTACAGCTCGCAGAGCTTGTCGCGATATATCGTTTCTGGCGCCCCGGCCCAGGTGAACATGGCCCGCACCAAGTCTACCCAGAACGAGATAAAGTCTACGTCAAATGTAGCCTCCGGGTACCTGAACTCGATGGTGCCGAACTTGGAGATGGCGAGGCCGCATTTACCAGCATCCGGCGCCGCGGAGCTCTCCTTCTTAGGCGCCCGTAATTTCCCGGCCAGAGACTCCATATCCGGCGTCGAGAGGATGGCGCAAAGAGCTCTGAATATCTGAGGCTCAGAGATAGACATGCCAATTGTCTTGGTCGTCCGGAACGACCTGACTGCGTTGAGTTCAGTGCCTTTTGCAAAGTCTGCTTCAGAGCTTGTGGCCGAGTCCACGAAGAGCTTTGAGTCTGTGCTGATCGCCCGGGTATAAGCAGACTTGCCGCGAGATGGGTGGCAGAGCTTCAACAGCAGAGAAGTCTCAACCAGGAAAACAATGGCAGCGAGCCTCCGTGCAATGACGAGGCCCAAGTCTCCGTCGGCCGGGCTGATGTGGATGTGGAGGCCACACTCGGAATTGAGCCAGACTTTCATCTTATTCCGGATGCTGGACAGAGCGTGCCTGAGGGTTGGCAGCTTCCTATTCAATTCTTCTTGGCTTGAAACGATGGGGCTGTTGATCTCAACAGCATACCACCTGTAGCCCGGGGGAGGCTGTATTGGGCCCCTCTCGACATCGGCAGTGACACTGGCCTCGTGAGTTACGAACCAGTAGTTGAACTGCTCTTCCCTGCCGCCTGTGCCAGCCTTGTCTGGGTTCCACATACGATATTGCCTCGTACCATTACCGATGTTAACGACACGATGGGGGTGGTCCTCTACCGAATCGGGATCATCTTTCAGGGCGTTACCTTCGGCTATGCGAGCAGTAGGGAGTCCGCAGCTAGCGAGTGCCTGGCATACTACTTGCTGGCACAGGTTGTTACCATAAATACCATTATCAGTGCCGTGCTGGTTATTAGGGGAGTCCGGCCAGCGGATATGCTTGTGATTTGGCTTCTTCCCGCCTCCCAGTGTAGCCACCATGAACTCCAACTCGATTCCTATTCGACAGGGAAGCATTGTTGAGGTGTTTGGACAGACCTAATACAACGGAAAAGCTGCTAAAGAGTTACTTGTTTGTTGATGGGTCGAGCAGCGAAAGGGCTACGGAAACGCCAGAAGTTTGCAGACTGGCTAACGGAAAATAACACCGGCAACAACGCGACAGGGCGGCAACTTATAACGGTTCACACAGTTGCAGTGATGCAGAAACAAAGATGAGATTAAAAATTACGCGAGAATGCTGTTCTACGATCCCATGTACGACCGACAAAGGACGGATGGACGCAAACGCTGAACAGGTCATGCTGTGAATGCTGGGCTCCGACTTTGTCATGTGTAACAACCACGAGAGTCGTACAAGAACTATACTGTTGACCGGCGCTGCCATGTTTGCTCAAAGGGCCAATGCTGCGCACTTTTGTATCATGGCGGTCTTCAAGTCGAAGAACGGTGGTTGAGCCAGACTGCGCACTATGAGACTCTTTGAGGCGGCTGCAGTAAGAAAATGCATGGTGATATTGCAAAAAGAGGCCTGCAGCATAAATCACTAGCAGACATTGTACGTTCAAGAAAGCGTCGTGTCTGAGAGCCTATCCGAGCCGTCTTTGATATGGGAATCTCAGAAGAAAGAGGGTGCCTCAAAGACGTGGTTGCGCAGCGAGGTACGCTCCGACACAGCAGCAAGGGATACAGGGAAGCCCGCACTAGCAAACTGCTACGGCGCTGTTCGGAGGTTCCGTTAACGAGGCTGGGCTGACAACGGGCCACATTCACTCCCGTGACGGGTTGGTGTACCATCGCCAAGAAGCCACTGTGCCCACTGCTCACGACGCCGGGACTTGAGGCCAATGCCGTTGAATTTCGCAAGCCAGAGGTCCCGGTGAATGACGCAGGTATCGATTCGCCTTGGCCAATTGTTGGATGCGTAGGACGGCAGACAAGGCTGAGTCGTGGCATCTGTGAATTGCTTGGGGAGCGACATGGCCTCATACAATCGTCGGGTCAACACATCAGTCGTGTAAGCCTCTTATACTCAGCGTATAGAGGGCACATGGCCGATGATATCGCGTTCCCGTGTGTCACCGTGGCACCAGGCGACGCGTTGGCGTGACCCCAGGAGTGCCACATGCGCCGTTGGACAGCCGGGACTGTGAATTGAGTGCCGAGAGAGCCTCATGGCAGAGAACATCTATCGATGAGAGCAGTGAAAGCGCGGAAATAGAGACCAATCGAGACCAGGGCCCCCGGCATTGTAAGGCGCTGATGCTGAGAGACCATGTTGCGTCGTCGAGTCTCGTTAGCAGCAGCAGGACGACGATGCTGCCTCAGGGGGAGACAGGAGCGCGCCGAAGTTGTTCCGGAAAGCCAATCAGGACGTCCCGAAGGAGCTCTCGAACGCCCAACAAGACAGCTCAATCAAGTCCTGGAACGCATTGCAGCGCCGCAGCGACTGGCCGAGCGAAAAGCAGTGGGGTTCGAGACAGCGCGGCGCGCCATCGCGTCTGTCTGCCCTGCCTGTCGTCGTCAACGGAAAACGGGAGCCTCGCTGCGCATCATCAGCAGGCATCGTCAGCCATCATCGCCAACCCCCCCCAGCCCATGAGGCCACAACCTCCAGCATGCATATCATCAAGCCCTCGTGGCTGAGCCACAGCGGCGAGCAAAAGGACTTCGAGGTCTACAGCTGCCACGTCTCGCCGGATGGGAAGCGCCTTGCGACGGCGGGCGGCGACGGCCATGTGCGCATCTGGTCGACCGAGGCCATCTACAACGCAAACGACGCGAGCTACTCGAAGCCGCGGCAGCTGTGCCACATGAGCCATCACCTGGGCACCATCCACTCCGTGCGCTTCTCCCCCAATGGCCGCTACCTCGCCAGCGGCGCCGACGACAAGCTCATCTGCGTCTACCACCTCGACAAGGGCCCGCCCGCGGCCACCTTTGGCACCAACGAGCCGCCCCCTGTCGAGAACTGGAAGACGTACAGGCGCCTGATCGGCCACGAAAACGACGTCCAGGACCTGGCCTGGTCGTACGACTCGTCCCTGCTCGTGTCCGTCGGGCTCGACTCCAAGGTCGTCGTCTGGTCGGGCCACACGTTCGAGAAGCTCAAGGCCATCCCGGCGCACCAGAGCCATGTCAAGGGCATCACCTTTGACCCGGCCAACAAGTTCTTCGCGACGGCGAGTGACGACCGCACCATCAAGATCTTTCGATTCACCCCCCCGGCCCCGAATGCGACGCAGCACGACATGATCAACAACTTTGTGCTCGAGACGACCATCAGCTCGCCGTTCAAGAGCTCGCCCCTCACGACGTACTTTCGACGGTGCTCCTGGTCGCCCGACGGTAACCACATCGCCGCTGCCAATGCTGTTAACGGGCCCGTTAGCTCCGTGGCCATCATCGAGCGCACCCGGTGGGACTCCGAGATAAACCTGATCGGACACGAGGCCCCGACGGAGGTCTGCATGTTCTCGCCGAGGCTGTTCCACACGGTCAAGCCAGATCAGAACGGAACTGCGAATGGCCATGGGGGGGGACAGCTGGTGACTGTCATCGCCTCCGCCGGCCAGGACAAGACCCTCAGCATCTGGAACACCAACACGTCGCGTCCCGTTGTCATTTTGCAAGACCTGACCGGCAAGTCGATATCGGACCTGGCCTGGACCCCTGACGGCCAAACCATCTTCGCCTCCAGCTTGGACGGTGGCATCGTCGTGGCCAAGTTCGATGAGGGGGAGCTGGGCTGGGTTGCCCAGACCGAGGAGAACGTAAAGGCGCTGCAGAAATACGGCGCGTCCAGAAAGGGGATGGGCATCGCCGAGGATGTCGACAGCTTGATGCTTGAGACAACCAGCAAGGCGGGAGAGTCGAGGGCGGTCGAGTCAAGGATGGGCGCCCTGATGGGCGACTTCCAGTCAGACACAAAGGAGTCTACGCCGGCAACGAACGGCACCAAATCTGGCACGCCATCAGCCAAGCCTCCCGCCACAACAAACGGCGACGCGGGAGAAGTAGAGAAGCCCGCGGAGGAGAGCTCTGACAAGGCCGCTGAGCGTGTCAAGGAGCTCAAGTCTCGGGTTACTGTTGGAAAAGACGGCAAGAAGCGAGTCGCGCCGCTTCTCGTATCGTCGTCGGGAACGGGGCAGTCGTCGTTGCCTCAGACGCAGCTCGTGGGCTCGACAACTACCAAGACAACGCAAAACGATGCCCCCCAGACGATACTGGATCTGACGAAGCCCTTTGATGGACTGCCCAAGGGAGGCATCGCTTCCATGTTGTTGGGTAATAAGCGGAAGTCTGCTCTAGGGGAAGCCGAGGATGAGGAGGAGCCGGTCTCCAAACGTGCAGCGTCCGGGCCGCTACCCATCTTGACTAACGGCCCCGATGGTATCGAGCCTGCGGCAGTCTCCCCCGTGCAGAACGGAGTCGTCCCGACCCCCGAGTTCCTCCGGCCCGCCGTCCTCAACCCTTCGATATCCTTTGCGCAAGTCCGACTCGCAGTCCCCAAGATCAGATCACATATCCTGAGGCCCCTCGAGCGAGGTACCCTCCAGGCAGAGAGCTCCCTCGATGATGCCTCGAAAGCGCCAGAGAACGTTATCATGGAGGCGAAAAACGACGCCAACCCACGAGACCCTTCGCATGTCCTGGTCACCAAGAAAGGAGCTCTTGTCTGGCACGAGTTCCTGCCTAGAGCAATCATTCTGATAACCGCCAACAAGAACTTTTGGGCCGTGGCGTGCGAAGACGGCTCCATACACGTCTGGAGCCCGGCTGGAAGACGTCTGCTCAACCCCATGATCCTGGAGTCTCAGCCGGTCATCCTCGAATGCCGGGATCACTGGTTGCTATGTATCACGGCGGTGGGATTGGTTCACGTTTGGGATTTGAGGACACAGTCCTCTCCTCACCCGCCGGTCTCGCTCGGCCCAATACTGGACATTGCCACCACGTCATTCAACCAGCACTCCGTTGCATCAGGGCCTAGTGTGACGTCTGCACACCTCAACTCGACTGGACACATCGTCGTGACCCTAACCAACGGCGACGGCTTCTACTACGCTCGGGAAATGTTCACTTGGCAGCGACTGAGTGAAGCTTGGTGGGCTGTGGGCTCTCAGTACTGGAACTCCAACGATTCGTCCATCTCTGCGCTGCAGTCTACGGCTGTCGGCCCCACAGACGGCAAGGACAAGACCTCCTCTGGCGCAACCGTGTCATCGGGCATCATCCCGTTCCTGGAACGCCACACCACCAACGAGTTCCTGCTCAAGGGCCGTGCCTACGCGCTTCAGCGCATCATCAAGACGGTCATCCAACGAAAGGAGGCCGAGGACCTCGAAAGCACCATCAGCATTGCGCACTTGGAAAACCGGATCGCGGGCGCAATGCAACTCGGGGCGAGGGAAGAGTTCCGGCTGTACCTGTTCATGTACGCGAAGCGACTTGGCGCAGAGGGCGCCAGGACCAAGGTGGAGGAGCTGCTGAACAGCTTGATGGGCGGGATTCTCCAGGATACGACAAGCGACGGCGAAGGCCGGGGCTGGTACAGCAAAGGGGATGAAATTGGTGGTTGGGACCGCAAGGAGCTGCTTAAGGGCGTGGTTCTGATTCTCGGTACGTTGACGCTCGGCTCGTCCCAGATTGAGAAGCTCAGCTAACCATGATTGCATAGGCAAATACCGCGAACTGCAGCGATTGACCTCGCAGTACGCCAGGGTGCTCGACCTGAGCTTCGACGACGGATCCGTCGATGTCGAGTCCATGGACGTGGAAACATGAAGTTGTGATGTCGGCTGCGCTTCCTCCTAGCTCTTGTTTGGTCCCGGCAACCTCTTTGGCGGCAAAGCGTGCCATGCCTGTACATTGTATTTAGACGAGAAAGGCGTGGGCGGGTAAACTTGTTTGTGGCCCGCGGTCGGGGTCGTCTGGCGTTTGGGATTGGTGTCGGTTGCTGAGGCCAGCAACTCTGGTGTCGGGGTTGCGATTCGGGTTGGGAACCTTGCGCAGGCAACTGTATCGTGGCGAGAACGGGGTCGTATGGGATGAGAGCCGTCGTTTACGAGATATGTCGCCGTTTATTCTTGCTCTGTGAAGCGTGCTGATGATGTTGACGCGGCCGATGAGGTCACCTCTGAAAAGGGGCAAGTGGGAGAAGCGTTGATGCGAGGCGCGGCTCCTCGGGGTGCTCTGCCGACGACACGAATGGTTCACGCAATGCCTGTGCCTGCTCCTTACCGTACCTGCGGCGTCAATGTTCAGAACGATGATGCGCTCTCTGGATGGTGGCCGCGCTGCGGGTGATGCTTCCGAGGCCCTCCAAAGCCCCCACGCTGCACCACCTCTACGGGCCATGTACTATTAGCTGTGAATCGAGAGCACGTCGATTGAACAGAGCGATACAAGCCTTCCAAACCGCAGATGTAGATCTGCCGGTTCCCCTGACTGGGTAATTGCCATTGCCTGCCGTTGAAGGAAGCCAGGGTTGCCACGATAGCCCCCGTAGCAACGACACTCGCCCACGGAGCGCCAACCGCGATGAGTGCGTCTGCCAAAGGCCCTTTCATCCGTTCAAGCTGCTATGGGCATCAACCACGCCCTCGCAAGCGGCCGAACAGAGCGGTGGACTGCACGCCTCGGTGAGTGCCCGGCAACTGGCAGCTGGCAGCTGGCAGCACCGGTTAGGGCCTCCTCCTCGCAGCTGCCGTTCACACCGAACCTGTTCTCTGCACCAGGCACCGAGGCACCTCTGCTGTTCTCTCCCCTTCTCCTCTCCTCTTCTCCTCTCTTCCTCTCACCCCGACCTTCGACATCTGCTCGGCCCTTGAGTGCAGCATCTTCAGAGCAGCTTGTCGTTTTTGCCCTTCAGTCACTCCTTTCTTTCAATCTCCCGTTGATTTACGTCAACCACCTCTTACTTCTCGCTTAACTTCGCCTTTGCCTTCGCTTCGTCGTCGTTCCTTTCTCGTTTGCCCCTGGTCGCGTCACCCGAGGTCCCGCGCCCTTGATCTCGTGACCCAGCAGGCCTCAGAATGGCGAGCCTAGACCGAGACCGCGCCTTTCCCTTCAGCGTCCGGCTCGTTGCCTGGGCCTGCGTCGTCCTCTGGCTTCACCTGTTGCCGTTCGTCAACAGCCTCGCCGTGTCGGCAGTTTCCACTGATCACGCTCCTCGCGCAGTCCTCGTGTCTCTGGCCCACGAGGATGACCTGCGCCCGATCCTCTCCTCGATCCACCAGCTCGAAGACACATTCAACTCGAGGTACAGCTATGACTGGGTCTTCTATAGCACCAAGCCCCTGAGCGACAAGTTTCGGCGCCTGACTTCGAATGCCACCAACGCGACCTGCATCTACGAGGTCGTTCGTGACGCCAACTGGAACGTGCCCGAGTGGGCTCGCGATGCCCATATGCAAGCCCAGCAGACGGACGATGCCCGTGGGGCAGAGGTAGACGTCGTCGGGTACGGCTCGGACGAGGCAGCGCCGCTTCTTCGTCAGATCCACCGTTGGAAATCCGGCCCCTTTGCGCGCGAGAACAGGTTGAGAGACTACGACTGGTTCTGGAGAATCGAGCCAGGCGTAAGCCTTGCCCTACGAACACATGTTCTCCAAGCTTGTTACCAAGGGGGCTAACGCTTCTGATCAACAGACGCAATTTACCCATGACATCGACTTTGACGTCTTCCGTGTCATGCGAGACTACGGCATTGCGTACGGCTCGAACAAGGCCGCCGTCGACGAGGCCCACATCCACGCCCTCTCGCAGCACGTGAAGGGGTTCATCGACAAGAACCCGGAGCTGCTGCACGCAGAAGCGGATATCTCGTGGTTGATGGGCTCGTCGGGCGAAGAGCCTGTCACCGCCGATGACTCCGGCCTCGAAGGAGGGGACGAAACGGCAGAGGAGCACGTGCTGGAGCCGGCGAGACGCATCGTCTCCGCGGGTGGTCGAGGCATGGCTGGCAGTCCCGCGGCCGCTGGAGTGCTGCAAGACGAGACTGGGGATGAAGACGAAGACGAGATGAGCTCTCCGGCAGAGGCGTTTGCGTCCTGGCTGGGGGGCATCTTCAAGAGTAGTCTCTCGCCCCAATTTGAAATCGGATCTTTGGCATTCTTCCGTAGTCAGAGTCACCAGGCCCTGTTTGAGCACCTGGACAAGGCCGGCGACTTCTACTACCGTGGACCGCGAGACATGTCGACGCCGACGCTCAGCGCCAGCATGTTCTTGCCCCAGAAGAGCGTCCTCCACTTCCGAAAGCGAGCCGGGAACGGGTACGCCAGGGGACGACCGAGCCCGCCCGACTCGACGCCGAAGCCACAGCTAAAACTCGTTGGTGTCGCTAGAGACTTTCACGCCGGCATGCTTGCCATGGAAACCTCTAAGAAGACGCAGGAGCCAGGACCCCGGCAGCTGAGCGAGGCCATGGCCGAGATGCTTGCATGGTGGGAGCTGCTCTCGCGCGACTTTGAGAGGCAAGGTGGCATCCCCAGCCTCATATCCGGGAACACGGTCGTCGACGACAGGAACTTTCTCTTTGGCCTGTCGAACCTGAAGCCTGTCGTAGTCGCTTGAGCGGACGGGATGCCAAGGTCGGATCCTGGGGCCAGTGGACGGGCGGAATCAACAAGCTGGACAGGGAGCCTGGAGTCGCTGGAGTCTGGAGGACACGGATGGGGGTGGATTGATGCATCATGGGTATGGATGGATTGAGATCTGGATCTTGGGCTGGCCTAGATTTACTGCGCCGCCGACAGGGATAGACGGGGTCAAAACTAGAGGTTCATTTTTGCACGCTGTTTGCTGATTGTTGCTTCCATTGTTGAGAGGAGTGAACGCTTACATGGCGGTGAGAGGAGCGGTGGTCGGAGAGCGGCGGCAGCTGTGGAGAGATCTGCGGCTGGGGTGGCAGACGGGAGGGGGCACTGGGCAGGGGAGGCGGCAGATGGGAGGCGTTGCAGAGCTGGGCTTGATACACACTTGCGACCGAGATCTGGCGAGGAGAGGTGGTGGACGGCCGACCGACTCCCTCGGGACAGGCCGGACCCGGCGATCCCCAGCGCCAGGGGTCCCGACAGGGGGCACCAGCCGCCACTACGAGTACCTGGCAACTGGGACCCTGGGTGACCTGCAACCCCAGCGCAGCTCACCGGCTCCCTTGCGGCTTCCACCACGCACACTGCCTCCCAACGTCGAGTTTTCTCACCTCCGTTGTTTTCTGCGGCCTCCGTTTGTGGCCTGTTTTGTACCTTGTTTTGTAGCTGGCCCCGGGACCACGATTGGGCTGAGCGACGACGCGACGGGCACCCTGCTTCGACCCGGCCACCCACCGATCCCGATCCCGATCCCGGCTGCGCTCCATCGCCAAGCCGGCGAGCCCAGGGCAGAGAGAGCCCCGTCCAAGGACGATTGCGCCCTTGGTGCCCAACGCTGCTTTGCTTTGCGGGCTACGAACTACACACGTCGACGTCTTGCCGTCTGTGCCTGTGGCGCGTGACGTTGCTGCCGCCCGATCGGACGGGGTTCGCGTCCCAGCGTGCAACGACGACTGACGACGACGACGACGACAATGGCGATACTCGAGGCCACTGCGCGGAGGGGTCGCGGCGCAGCCAGGGGAGGCAGCTTCGGGAGGAACCTGTCCTTCATCACAGTATGGCTTCTTTGCCCTGCCAGGGCGGCTGGCGAGCTCGTGTGCCCGTTGCGGTGCTGACCTGACGCCCCCCTGTCTAGCTGACGTTCCAAAACTCGGCCCTCATACTGGTACGCTTGCATGGCTGTTCTCGAACCCGATAGTGTAGTTATATGACTGACCTCTTCGTTCAGATCATGCACTACTCGCGCATAATGCCCCCCGCGGGCGACCACCGCTACTTCACCTCGACGGCGGTGCTCCTCAACGAGGTCATCAAGCTCGCCGTCGCGCTGACGCTGGCCATCTACGAGACGTCCAAGACGCTGGCGCCCAGCACGCCCGCCACGACGCTGTTCGAGCAGATATACAACGCCGTCTTCGCCGGCGACGGGTGGAAGCTGGCGCTGCCCGCGGCGTTTTATACCCTCCAGAACCTGCTACAGTACACGGCGCTCGGGGAGCTGGATCCGGTGCATTTCCAGGTGCTGTATCAGGTCAAGGTGAGCTGGGACGTGCTGATACCTTGTTCTCGGCCCATGTGCTGACCCTGGCGCGCGCGGCAGATCCTCACGACCGCCATCTTCAGTGTCGTTCTGCTCCGGCGGCAGCTCGGCCTCAAGCGCTGGGTCTCCCTCATCGTCCTCACCCTCGGCGTCTGCATCGTTTCCCTCCCCTCGTCCGCGACGACCGTCAACTCCCTCCTGCTCCACGGCATGCCCGACCACTACTTCCCACGCTCCAAGCACGAGCTCGGCCAGGCGGCGTCGGCCGACCTCTCCATCCCCGACTCCCACCTGACGAGGCGCTCCGCCACGTACGAGGGCATCGCCAACGACCTGCCCCCTCCCGACCCCCTCATGAACTACTCGGTCGGCGTGACGGCCGCCGTCGTCGCCGCCGTCGTCTCGGGCCTGGCGGGCGTGTACTTTGAGAAGCTCCTCAAGGAGAGCCCCTCGCAGGCGAGCGTCTGGGTCCGCAACATCCAGCTGAGCTTCTACTCGCTCATTGCCGCCTTCTTTGGCGGCGTTGTCTGGCAGGACGGCAGCGGCATCCGCGAGCACGGCTTCTTCGAGGGCTACAACTGGATCGTCTGGGCGGCCATTGTGCTGCAGGCGGCGGGCGGGCTGATTGCCAGCCTGGTCATCCGCGACGCCGACAACATCGTCAAGAACTTTGCCACGAGCATCAGCATCGTCATCAGCTTCGTGGTCAGCATGTGGATGTTTGAGTTTACGGTGACCGTGACGGTAGGATTTCGGATCGCCCTGCACTACGGATGTGTGATTGCTTACTGACGCCTCTGTGCAGTTCCTCATCGGCACGTCGCTCGTCCTCCTGGCCACGTACCTCTACAGCGTCCCCGAGCGCGGCCTCCGCCGCCCGCCCCCCGTGCGCATCGCCAGCTTCGAGAACCCCACCGTCGTGCCCCTCCTCACGCCCCTCTCCACGCCGCGCTCGACGGACCCGGGCCGCCTGAACCTGGATCCCTTTGACGCGAGGGGGCTGGCCACGACGACGAGCCGGCCCGCCAGCCCCATGCTGCCGCGGCAGACGAGCCGCACGCACACCCCCCGGGAGGACTGAGCGGGACGTCGTTTGGGTTCGTGGGCGGAGAGATCGGGGAGTAAATGTCTGGGATAAGATACCAATGGCTATATAAACGGGTGGACCGCGCGACGTCGCAGACGGGCCGAAGAGCTGGGACGGATGCGCATTGGATGTTTGGCGAGCACGACCTGGACGAAGCAGCTTCTCGGTCGGGGAGGCAGGGACATTGGTCCAGCCGACGGCCTGAGAGGGCACTGCACAATATGATTGCGCCCGGCGATGCCTGATCTTCAGCCGCCGGGGGGAAACGGGGGTATACAGGGTGCAATAGAAACGACTCTTTTCTACGAGTTCACGATCGATGTTGACTTGTGTGGTTGGAGAAGTAGGCGCCGTGACTGATGTATTACGTTTCCTGGGCATGGCAGATATTTCAACGTAGCCGCTACTAAGCTACAGTATTGTGAAACGACATTCCCGCCTACCAGATGAACATCTTTCCGTGAAATGAAAACATCTCCAAGCTCTAATACCCCGCCCTTTCTCGCTGGACAACAGACAGCCGGGGCTGGATTACATGATGACTTCATTGGCAACATCCTATGAGGCGCGCGGTCAGTATGTGCGTCCACAGGAAGGGGGTGGTATGATTTGGGGGGAAAAAGGGGGGCTCACCCGCTTCAGCTCCTTGTACGGCAGGCACACGCAGTTTTGCACGCGCACCTCGTCGCCGACGCCGCAGTCCTTGCCCAGGATGGTGATGCTCTGCACCTTGACGCCGTTCTTGATGATGCTCGTCGAGTGGCTGCTCACCGGCGTGGGGGTGCCCTCGACGCGCGCCCAGGCGCCCACGCGGCTGCCCCAGCCAATGATCGAGTATAGCACGCAGGCGTCGTGCTTGATGTCGCAGTCCTCGAGGACGACGCTCTCCTTGACACGGACGCCCGCGCCGATGGTGACGCGCGGGCCGATGCTCACGTTGGGGCCCAGCTTGGCCGTGGGGTGGACCTGCGCCGTGGGGTGGATGAAGACCGGGGGCACGATGTTGGCGCTGGGCTCGGCGAGCTCGGTGCTCGACGTCTGCCACGCCTTTTGCAGGTACAGCGCGTTGGCGGGCACGGCGGAGCCGGCCGTCTTGATCTGGCGCCAGAAGTCCTTGGTCTCGTAGACGTAAAACTGCTTGCTGTCCGCCATGTCACCGAGGATGTCCTGCTCGAGGCGGATGACCTCGTTCTTGCGGCCCTCGTCGTCCTCGTCGTCGCCGCCACCCCGCGTGGCAGGGATGTTGTAGCTGTCGAGGTTCTCCGAGGACGGGTAGGAGACGAGGCGCGCAGGGCGGTCGAGGCGGCGCTTGATGGCAGACTTGATGGAGGGGAAGATGGAGTCGGTGGAGAAGAGGTAGACGCCGCAGTTGATGAGGTTGCTGATGTGCGACTCGGGCTTCTCGACGTAGTGCAGGACGCGGCGGGTGTGGGCGTCGGAGACGATGCAGCCGAAGTTGGAGGCGGCGTCGTCGCTGACGCGGGTGCCGAGGATGACGGCCTCGGCGTCGCGCTCGATGAAGAGCTTCAGCATCTCGGCGAGGGGGAAGGAGCAGCAGACGTCGGCGTTGAGGACGAAGAGGCGCTCGGGGCGGCCCTTGAGGATGGCATCGCGGAAGTGGTAGAGGCCGCCGGCGGTACCGAGGGCCTGGTACTCGCGCAGGTAGCGGATGGTGATGGAGGGGAACTCCTTGGCCGAGTCCTTGATGAAGTCGCGGAAGACGGACTCGTCGTAGTAGCCGATGATGTAGACCTCCTGGATGAGCTTGTTGGGGACGCGGGCGATGGCGGAGAGGCAGTGCCAGATGATGGGGTGGCCGGCGACCTCGAAGAGGGGCTTGGGGAGGTCGAGCGAGAGGGGGCGGAAGCGGGTGCCGCGAGAAGGGCCGCCGACCTGGGGGAGAGGAGTCAGCCAGTTGCCGGCGATGGTGGTGGTGGTGTACGTGATGGGTATGCGCCGCAGTCAAGCGATGGGAGCCAGCCGCCGTGCCCCTATCCGGGCCCCTACCGGCAGCGAACAGACGCCGTACGAGCGGCGCAATGGCAGATTGATCAGGCATCGAAGCCCAGCAGGGACCAATTGGGTCTTACCAGAATGACGGCCTTTGTGGCGCCCTGGTCCTTGTGCCGGTGCGTCAAGGGCAGCTGGAGGGACATGGCGGTGATGGTTTGGAGGGGTCGGCCACGTTGAGGGAAAGCTGCGCGAGAGGGAGAGGGCGATGGGCGGCGCAAGCGGGAGAGCCGGGCGGGTTCAAGGAGGGTTCACAGCTGTGACACGGCTGCTGCCTTGGTGCTCGTCGCCGAGAGAAGCCGGTAATAGTCGCGTTGTCGCCTCGTATCGTGGAATCGGGAATATCTGTCAAAGTCCAAGTCGTGGGGCGAAGCTGGCGGTTGGCGCTGACGTCTCAGGGGTCCAGCGGAACAGTGCCCAAGTATTATGCGATTAAGCGATGGCGGCCACAGCCGTGCGCCAGGCCCGCTCACCGAGAGCCTCACCGGCAGCGTCACTAACACGCCTGCACAGGTTGCGCGAGTGATTCTGGAAACACAGCTGCGCTGGCACGTGGGTCAATACATTTTGCATGCCGGCGGTGTTTATCATGGATAGTGTTTGGCGTATGCGTTGCAGAATCGTGGCTGTCGTGCTCGCCTTTCTCCGTGTTGGTCTCCAGCGCCGGACTCTTGGACCCAAGCGAGGTGGTTTGCCAAGCTATAGCAGAGATATACTGAGCAGGCAGGCTGCATCTATGAAACTCGTGGTCCAATTTGGAAAACACCCCAAGGCTCGCCAGTTAGGTACCTATCCGTAGTTGCGGCTGGCTCTGGGCTCACAAGGCTGTGACGGCACCTGTTCGGCACCTGTTCAGTCACAGTGACTGGCCCCAGCCACCTGAATTTCACCCCTGCAAGACCGCGCGCGATTCACTCTCTCAACTCCATCGACCATTAACTTTTGCTAACGACGACTCGCCTTGACGACTCCCACGACGTTCAATCCCCTTCAATCGCGACTTTTGATCGCCGAGGGCACTACCTACATGTCACGACAGTGATTCCGAGGCCTGCACTGCGCATTCACTCCCCCGTTGCCGTGCCAGCTGGCAGGCAGCTGCCGTTGGCCTACCAGCTGCTATCCGCGAGCAGTGTTTCTCTGAGCCCGGGGTGCTCAGCGCCCACACCCTTTTTCTTCTCCCGGGCCACTGGCGAGGCACCCGACCCTTCATCTCTCACCTCTCTCACCTCTCTCACCTCTCTCACCTCACTCACCTCCCCTCGCATTCCTCTCCTCAACCTCCTTCACTCCCTCTCTTTGCCCTGCCCGCATCTTTTGTACGCTTTGCAACCTGAATCTTTGACCTCTCGTCTTGTCTTGTGTGTTGGCACTCTCTTCTCAGATACCCTACTCGTACTCCGTACTGTCTTGTCCCTTGGGGCCTTCTTTCGCCCTACAACATTCATCATCACAGCCTGCACTCGGCAACTGCACAGCTTGGACATTTGCAAGCGAGCAAGCGTGCAACCCTACATCCAACCTTGGCAGCCTCGGGCAGTGAATCCACCATGCCGGGAGCACTCGAGACTACTGGTCGCGCTGTGCGAAAGAGTCGACACCGCCGCCCCATCGTCAAGCCCGACCCAGATGGCCCCGGCGTCTCGGAAACGGCCGGCGGTGCCAGAGCTGAGGACTCGGAGGAGGAGTCCAGCGAATGCTACGCCTCAACTCACAATCCGGGGGGCCAGTCCCTCGCCCGTCTTGGCAGATCTAACGCTCGCAAGTCCAACCCCCCTTGTTTCTTGTGAGCCCCGTGCTAACTGAACATGACAGCGGCGCCTAGTGAGCGTATCACGGAGCCGGAGCCGCTGATGACGGAGGTGCGAGTGCGTCAGAACGGGGCCGCTGCCGCTGCTGCCAGCCCAAGCAGCGTCCCAAACGTGGAGGGGAGTTTCTTCAACACCTCTTTTCAAGACATTGGAAAGAAGCTCAAAGAATGCAACGACACCCTCGGAGAGCTTCAGCAGCTGGGCGTGTCGCATGATGTGCAGCTTCCTGAGCTCGTCCTCGTTGGCGACCAGTCGGCTGGCAAGTCTAGCCTCATGTCCGGTCTCGCGAACCTTGACCTGCCACGAAGTGAAGGCACCTGCACAAGGTGCCCTCTTCATATCCGCGTCTCCCGTCACACTGAGTGGTCTTGTCGGGTCTGGCTTCGGAAGGAGTACTCGTATAAGCCTCCGTCGGATCGCATCATCAACGAATCGGACGTCACCCCCCGTGATCCGTTCTTCCCTTGGAGAAAGCTACCCTCTACAGCTGTGCATGAGTTCAAGTCCATGCATGACAAGAGCGAGATTGAAGATGTTCTTCGCTGGGCCCAGATTGCTATACTCAACGACGAAAAGCATCACGGACTGTTCGTCCCGGGCTCTGGAAGCATCGCAATTAACACGCCGATTGCGAAGGCGGCCGAAGAGACGGTCGCCAAGTTTTCTCCTAACATTGTCGCCCTCGAGATCAAAGGGCCTGGCCTGCCCGATCTATCATTCTACGACATGCCGGGTATTTTTCAGAACCCTGCAGATGCGAGGGACGACTATCTGGTCAACGTCGTCCGCAACCTCTCCAGCGCGTACATGTCGCATCCGTCTGCTATAATAATCTGCTCGATGCCGATGAATAGCGACGCTGAAAACTCGGCCACCTTTGGCTTGACGCGAAGACTCGGCGCCTCCAGCCGGACCATTGGCGTGCTCACCAAGGCCGATCTCTTGCCCAAGGGTGGTACGAGTAATCACGACCAGTGGTTAACCATCATGAAGGGAGACACCCACCAGACTGGCCTGGGGTACTTCATTACATCTCGCCCTCAGGAGAAGGACTTGGAGGAGCTGAAGAAATGGGAAGAGCACGTTTTCGAAGACCATAGCTTCGAGGATTGGCCGGAGGACTTCCATCAGTTCTCCGATAGATGCGGCGTCGAGAAGCTCAAGGCCTTCTTATCGGAGAGACTCGGAGAAGAGTTTGCCAAAAGGTGAGTCCCGTCTGGGTCATGAGTTCTCTTGGTATTGCGGAACACTGACATTGATAGTCTGCCAAACATCAAGCACACGGTGAAGCTTCACCTCGATAAGATCACCAAGCAACTCACCAATCTCCCCGAGCTGCCTGAGAACGTCGAGCTGGAAATCCAGACCGGGCTTATGACCTTTGCGGACATTGCCCGTGCAAAGATGGATCAGTTTATCACACATTTCAACGTCTTGCCGCGCAACTTTCGCGATTGCCTTTTGGAGATTAAGCCAAAGTTCACCCTTAAGGATAGGACGGACCACCCCACGATTGACATCTCGGACGACGAATCAGACACTCTGTCGAATGCCAATACGCCGACCGGCAAACGCCATGCCCCGGCCTCGCGCGGGACCCCGTCTAAGCGTCTGAGATTTGAAGCATCGACCAACGGCACTCCAGCCCCTAATGTCTACATCAAGCCCGAGGGAGGCTCAAGGGCATCCGACAGCTCTCAACCACCGGCCGCCAAGAGGGCGTTGCTGCCAGAACCATTTACCAAATTTGCCACAATCGGGCGTGGATTTCGCACCCTGCGACAGGTGCGCGAGGAGATGCAGGCAAAGACCAAAGCCGGGATGCCTGACCGTATCTCGGACGAGGTCTACGTCGACCTGGTCAAGCTAGCCGTTGAGCCGTGGAACGGCCCGATGAATGCCTTCATCAAGCAGACTATGAAGGACCTCCAGTCAGAACTTGATGCCACCTTGGGCCAGGCCCTCGAGGGCCTCAAGAAGAGGTTCATTTACCCAGAGGCGAAGAGGCATGTACGCAAGTGTCTCGAAGAGCATCGCCAGGAGACCGAGGCTGCTCTTCTTGGTCTCTACAACGACGAAAGGGAGCGGCTCTTGACGTTCAACGAGGAATCGTTCAAGCAGTATCGCGACGACGAACATATTGTGTTGACGCGGTTCCGACACAACATGCGCATGGAAGCCGCGGGGTTTGCGATACGGCCCCTGGGCCAGTGGAACGAGATGACGGAGGAGAAGCGAGTGCAGGACTCCAAGCGCCGCGAGGCCGAGATTGTCAAGCTCGGTCCTGACCAGTTCGTACGAGAACTCGAGGTCGTTGCGTACGTTAGGGGGTACTATCGCCTCGCAGCCTTGCGATTCGCGGACGCGGTGTCGCAACGGATCCTTTGCCGGATGATCCCGGCCATCCGACGGAAGTTGCCATCCTACCTGGAGGAAAAGCTTGGCCTCCGCAGCCCGAACGCGCAGAGCGTGTACGAGAGGCTCATGGAGGAGGACGAACAAACGGCGGCCAAGCGCGAGATGCTGAAGCAAGAGAAGCTGAAGTTTGACAAGGCGCTGGCCAGCATCGAGCTGCTGGAGTCGGGACAGGGAGCGTCGGGCGGCGCGGACGGTCTGGAGGGCGATGAGCAGAGCACGCAGCCTGTGTCTCGCACGGCGATGGAGGTCTACATGGTGGAAGAGGTGTGATGCTGCGTGGAGGCATGTTTGCTGTGCTATAGGAGACGATGTGGTGCTCTGGCGGTGCTGTGCCAGGGAAGCCATAGATGGGCCTGCACAGGTACGAGGAAGATGTTGGCCGACAAGGGCAGGGCAGATGTATCCGGGCGATGTGGGTGGAAAAGTGCCACGACGCAGACTGGAGGATGGCATGTACGAATAGAGTCCAGCGACAGCAGGTAGTCAGGGTAATGTGAGCGTTGGACGATGGCACTTGATTGGCCAACTGCTTTGATCACCATCTGCTTTGATCACAGCTCGCTTTGCCCCCATGACAAGTCGCGACTCACGCTCTGGGAGTCTTGCCTCTGGCCGATGCCCCTGGCCGCCGGCTGTGCGGTCCGACGGAGCGGTCCCGAAGCAGCGTCCCCAAAGCAGCAGTGCGGGGAGCAGTGCGGGGAGCCGGAACTCGCGTCTGGGGATGGATGCGGGCGGCATGCGGGGAGATCTGGGGATGGGGCTTTGGCGTTGCCTGGAACGTGAGGCTATCGCGGCACCTCGTCTCGGACGGGCGCACCTCAGCTCCTGGCGGGTAATATCGCAGAGGCAAAAGACCATCGATGCCGGGGCACCGGTTCAGCTGCTTTTTCTTGCTTGCCGGTTCGGGACAGGAGAGCAGGATGCCCGGCGGTTTGATTGGTGTCGCGGTACTGGCCGGTTGAAGATGCGAGGGCGTGGGGCGAGGCGGGCTGCATTCTGGCTAAAGTCGGTGGTCCTGGATGGAGGCTCTGAAGGTTTGACTACGCCGTACGAAATACTCCGTACGGTATGTACAAGTACGTGTCATGTGATATGCATGTGATATTCGTCTGTGACTCGGAAGCCGGAGTAACTGCGAGGCACGACATTGCAACTCGCCCTTGTTTCGACTCCTCTTACAAAGTACCGCTTCGCGAGCACACCAGCAACAACAGCCGTCGCCATTTCGTCTCAATTGCTAACATGTAAACTCCCGTCCACTCGTATTCCTAGGCACGCCGCAGGACGCATCCTCCCCCGTCTCCACCCCCGCACCCCTACCATCTCAGCTTGCTACCCCAACTCTCGCCAGCCCCCTAGGTAGCGCTGGTGGCTAACCCTGGGCCCGTCTGGCTCACGGTTTCGGACGCTCACTCTCCTCCGGCTAATATACCAAGGCGTGGCTGGCCAATGGTGTCTGTCTGGCTGTCCCGCGTTGGTCGTCGTTCGACTTCGTGGTGGCGCTAAACCCGAGGCTGGACCACGCCGGACCCGGCCCGTCTCGGTTCTCACCATGAGCTGACGGCAGAGCACGTTGGCTGGCTGTGTGACCGTGGACACGGGCGTGAAGGCGCGCGAGGAGCGTCCCGTCAGCGTCCCGTCTTTCCGGTTGCTTGGCCCTCCTCGCCGAGTCTAGGCCGGTCTTGAGCGCGCTCGTCAGGCTCTGTTCTTGCTCTCTTCCTCCCCTCGACCATCCCTCCGACCGCCACTCACTTCGCCGTCCGGCAGCCGTCTCCGGACCGTGTTGGAGTTTATCCTGAGGAGGGACGGGATACCTGGTACCCCAGTCCGCTGGAGGCACCCCAGTCCGTTGAGGCCCAGTCCATTGGAGGCGCCCCAGTAGCATCTTCGTCTGCTCGACTGCAACACCACGCCATCATATAAGGGACCCTTCGCCCCTCAACCACTGAGAATCTGCTGCCTCGTCTCTCGCTCCCAGGCTCTCGGCAGGTAGCCGCTACTTCACGTCAAACACTTGCACACTTGACTCTTGCCCGCTTCCATCTCAGACTTCTCCATCTACTGTTGTCTCCGAGGCGAGACACGAACCTCCATCATGGTCGGCCTCGCATCTGACAGTGCTTCCAAGCACTTGGCCGAGCATAGCGTCGAAGAGAGCACCGACATTGCCCGTGCCGATGCCCCTCAGTTTGAAAGGGTGACCTGGTACAAGGAGCCTCACCTACGCAAGCTGTACTTTTTGAGCACCTTCTTGCTCATTGGTTCCGCAACCACGGGCTTTGATGGCATGCTGCAAAACACTTCTCGTGAGTCTACCTGGGTGCAGTGAAGAGTTCAACACCTGTCACTCGTCGCTAACTCGTCGACTAGAACAAATGGACAGGTGGAAGGCCTTCTTCCCCGAGTACGCCGACGCCAACAAGCTCGGGATCCTCATCAACATGTACAACATCGGATCCATCGTCTCCTACTTCATTTCGCCTTACATGGCGGATATCCTCGGCCGCAAGCCCACCATCATGACTGGCTGTGTCATCATGATCGCGGGTGCTTGCATCACGACCTTTTCCACCGGCTACGACAGTAAGTCTGGGTGCTGTCGGGGTAGCTGGCCCTTGTCTTCCTGTTCAGGCTAACACGTATGCCAGTGTACCTAGGCGGCCGCTTTGTTCTCGGATTCGGCAACTCGCTTTCTCAAATTTGCTCGCCCATGCTCCTGACAGAGATCTGCCACCCGCAGCATCGTGGTCCGTTGACAACCGTCTACAACTGCCTGTGGAACCTGGGGTCCCTGTGTAAGTCTTTGTGGGTGCTTTCCAGCCGTGGTACCTCTGGTCTGACACTCTTGAAGTGGTCTCCGTCATAGGCTGGGGCACTGCCTCCATCGAAAGCGACTGGTCCTGGCGCTCCATTACCCTCATCCAAGCCGCCCCCTCCATGCTCCAGCTCGGCGGCATTTGGTGGGTCCCCGAGTCACCCCGTTTCCTCGTCAGCAAGGACAAATCGGACGAGGCTCTGGCCGTCCTCGTCAAACATCACGGGGGTGGCGACGCCAACAACGCCACTGTCCTCTTCGAGTACCGCGAGATCAAAGAGACCATCGAAACCGAACGCAATCTCAAGAAGTCCACCAGCTACCTGGACTTCTTCAGGACCAAGGGGAACCGTTGGAGACTGGCTATTGTCGTTTCTCTCGGCATCATCTCGCAGTACTCGGGCAATGCCCTCTTTTCCAACTACATTGACATCATCTACGAGGGAGCCGGTATCACAGAGCAGAACAAGAAGCTTGCCGTAGGTTTTTGGGCTGCACGTATGCCGATGCCCCGTCCCTGACGCTGACCGTCCATTCTTTTCTTAGTTGACTGCCGGCAAGACGATCATGGACCTTACCATATCGGTGGCCGCCGCCCTTTCGGTCGACAAAATCGGACGTCGGCCCTTGTTCCTGACTGCCATCTCGGGCATGACCCTGTCTTTCGCGTGCTGGACCATCACCGGCGCCATTTACGAGAACTCTGGCGTTCCCACCCCGCCCACTGCCGACTCGCCTGACGGGGGCATCACATACACGAATGTCGGTGCTGGCTTTGCCCAGATTGCGTTTGTCTGGCTCTTCGGCGTCTTTTACGACATTGGCTTTTCCGGCCTGCTCGTGGCCTACACGCTCGAGATTCTGCCCTTCCACCTGCGAGCCAAAGGTGCGTGCCCCATCAGGTCTCACAACACTGATCATTGAGCTAAGCAGTATCATTTAGGCATGGTGATTATGAACATTACTGTGATGGCAGTTCTCACCATCGGAAAGTGAGTTGCCCCGAGACCCAAGGAACGTTGAGTCGGGACGCTAACAATTTATGCCCAGCCAAACCAACAAGCTTGCGTGGGATAACCTGCCGCACCACTGGAACTTTATGCTCTTCTACACGCTGTGGAACTTTTGCGAGCTCGTCTTCGTCTACTTCTTCTACCCCGAGACCAAGGGCCCGACCCTCGAGGAGATTGCGCGCATCTTTGACGGCGACGCCGCCGTTCCGCACATTGACCTCGAGCAGGTGGAGAAGGAGGCGCACCTGGCGGCCCTTCATGAGGAGCATGCTCTGCCGGAGAAGGGGGCGGCTTGAGTTTCAGCACTCGTGAGCTGTTCGTGTCGCGTTTGTCACGTTTGTCGGGGCTTTGGCGGGTTGTCTGCAGTGCGGACTCGGTTGATGGTACATATCCAGCTGTCGTTTAATCATCACCAGTGTGGACCTTTACATGGACCTTGCACAGACGTGACAACAAAGGCCACCCGAGGTGCCAATCTGCGTCGTCACGTCCGGCGACGCCTCAATCGTGCAATGTACTCGTAGATAGTTGCTGCTAAACAACAAATACGAGTTGTAAAAGCCTCGTGGAGCTCCGAGTAGTGTGGAGTCGGCCCCATACTTTACGATACGGCGTGACGTTACCTCCCGGGCGTCGGGGTTTCTCGAAATTGTCTCAACTCATGCTGCCCTCACCCTTCAACTCACATCATCATCCGAAAGAAGAATCTCGAAATGCCTCAGCAAGTCTGGCAGCGCAAGTTCCCGTCGGGCTTCGGCCTGGAAAAGGCCCTGGCGGCGACGCGGAGCCCGGGCCAGCCCGTGGCCATTGCGAGCCCGCCGACGGAGGTGAGCACTGAGCACTGAGCACTGAGCAGCTACCCCGCCTCTCCGAGATGCGGGACGGAACCGGACGGCCGCATCCCGGGATGCTGGTTCTCGCTGACAATGGCGGTACAGGTGCAGGCGCTCATCGACGCCGACGTCGGCGGCGAGGGCTTCACCCTCTCGTCCTTCTCCGCCGACGACGCCTGGGAGCTGGGCCACCTCATCCACGCGCGGCTGCTGCCCTTTGCGCCCGCGCGGCCGGCGCTCATCTCCATCAGCCTGGCCGGCGGCGCGGTGCTCTTCCAGAGCGCGACGGGCAGCGGCACGACGCCCGACAACGCCGAGTGGGTGGCGCGCAAGCGCGCGACGGTGACGCGCTTCGGGGTCAGCAGCTGGCTCATGGGGCGCAAGTTCGAGGGCGACGAGGCGGCGTTCGCGGCCAAGTTCGCGCTGGGGCCGGACGCGGCGGGCGGGTACGCGATCCACGGCGGCGGGGTGCCGGTGAGGGTCAGGGGGGTCGAGGGCGTGGTGGCGGTGGTGGTGGTGAGCGGGCTGAAGGCGTTTGAGGATCACGGGGTGATTGCCGAGGTGGTGAGGGAGAACTGGGAGGCTGTGGCGGCGTGATGCCGGCTCTGTCTTTCAAACTGTCTATAAAGTTATCATGGGGGAGAGAAAATACATGTCCAAATGCGGTGATGCCAGGCCACGGCTCGAACAGTGACGCAGGTCAGGTGGTTGCCCCTCCATCTATTTACCCCTCAGGCCTCGACTGTCACCGCCGCCGATGCATCACCATATCATCATCCCCTACATCTCACTCGACGACAACTAGAGCGTCACGCCTGAGATTGGCGTTGAGCATCCACGCCACGCGGGCCTTGACGGCTGCCACCCTCCAAGACGTCTGCCGTCTACCTATATATACTCCGGCTACTCTGTTGTAAGAGACGGTCAGCAGAAGCCGCGGGCTTGAACGCAAAGGTGGCCGTGGCCCAGAGTCAGCCACCTGCAATGTCCGTCCAGCCCGAGAAGCTCCCCGACTGGAGCAACGTCAATGTCATCCACCGCAAGACGCTCGCGCCGCGCAGCTACTTTTACCTCTACGACGACGAAGCCGATGCGCTCACGCGCGACGTGAGCAAGGCCAAGGCCCAGTGCCTCTCCGGGAGATGGAAGTTTCACCTGTCCAAGTCTCCCCTTGAGGGGCCCCGCGCGTTCCACCAAGAAGGTTTCGCGACGGCAGGCTTCGCCGACATTACGGTGCCTGGTATGTGGCAGCTCCAGGGATACGGCAAGGGCCCTCACTACACCAACATTCTGTATCCTTGGCCGGTCGATCCGCCAAACGTCTCGTACCAGGACAATGAATGCGGCCGGTATGTCACAGACTTCAAGGTGGACAAGTCGTTCGCCGGCCATCAGCTCCGTCTGCGCTTCGAAGGCGTGGACTCGTCGTTTACGGCATGGGTCAACGGCAAGGACGTTGGGTACTCGCAGGGATCGAGGAACCCGAGCGAGTTTGACGTCACAGACCTCATCAAGATTGGAGAGGACAATGTCCTCGCAGTCGAAGTGTACCAGCGGTGCGATGGAAGCTACATCGAGGATCAGGACCAGTGGTGGCTCAGCGGCATCTTTCGCGACGTCTACCTCCATGCCTTTCCCAGGGTACACCCCGTCGAC
Source organism: Tolypocladium inflatum (assembly GCA_003945565.1). NCBI lineage: Eukaryota > Fungi > Ascomycota > Sordariomycetes > Hypocreales > Ophiocordycipitaceae > Tolypocladium > Tolypocladium inflatum. The sequence continues at coordinate 312,762 of QEPE01000001.1, forward strand.
TTTCACGTCGCCACCGAGCTCGACAAGAAGTATGAGGATGCTACCTTGACGGTGAAGATCGACATGAGCGCACCTTCATCGGTCGAGCTGAAGCTCCTCGACGGCCAGCAAAAGGAGGTCCTTCGGGAAACCAAGGCTATCAAGCAGTCTGGCAGCTTTGAGCTGGGCGTCAAGAGCCCGAAGAAATGGACTGCGGAGACCCCTAACCTGTACACGCTGGTGTTGAATTTCCTCGATGGCGATGGCTGTACCTTGGTGCAGCGAGTCGGCTTCCGAACCGCCGGCCTAGTTGACGGCGTCTTTTGCGTCAACGGCAACCCCATCAAGATCCGCGGCGTCAACAGACACGAGCACCACCCCGACCACGGAAGGGCCGTCCCGTACGACTTCATGAGACGCGACCTCGTCATCATGAAGAACTGCAACATCAACGCCATCCGGACCTGCCACCAGATCAACGACCCGCGGCTGTATGACGTCGCCGACGAGCTCGGCCTCTGGATCATGGACGAGGCCGACCTGGAGTGCCACGGCTTCGGTGCCGTCGGCGGCGACGCGGCGTCGTACACGTCGGACAACCCGGAGTGGCGGGAGCAGTACGTCGACCGGGCGAGGCAGATGGTCGCGCGCGACAAGAACCACGCCTGCGTCATCATGTGGTCGCTGGGCAACGAGGCGTTCTACGGGCGTAACCACCAGGCCATGTACGACTGCATCAAGGCCATGGACGGGACGCGGCTGGTGCACTACGAGGGCGACTGGGCGGCCAAGACGGCGGACATCTTCAGCCGCATGTACGCGACGGTCGACAGCATCGAGGACTTTGCCAAGGAGCGGGACTGGAAGAAGCCGCTGGTGCTGTGCGAGTTTCTGCATTCGATGGGCAACTCGGAGGGCAATGCCAAGGAGTACATTGATGCGTATTACAAGCACCCGCGCCTGATGGGCGGCTTTGTCTGGGAGTGGGCAAACCATGTCAGTGTCCTGGCACTACGATGATGGAATATGTGGATATTAACGGACGCAGGGCCTGAGAACCAAGACGGAGGACGGCATCGAGTACATGGCATACGGCGGCGACTTTGGCGACGAGCCCAACGACTACAACTTTGTCATGGACGGGCTGCTGTGGTCTGAGCATAGCCTGACGTCCAACATCGCCGAGTACGCCAAGTCCATTGAGCCGGTCCAGACGCTTGCGCTGCACCACCACAAGGTCACCGTCGTGAACCGCTACGACTTCCTCGGGTTGGAGCATCTGCATGGCACGTGGCACATCGTCGCGGATGGCAAGGAGATTTCTTCCGGGGGCCGGGTGGACATTCCCAGCGGTGAGTAGCGACGGTTGACGACAGCCAACGCGGAGCCGGGCGCTGACGTGAGTCTGCAGGCATAAAGCCTCACACGGAGGCAACCCTCACAATCGAGGGCCTCCATCAGGGCATGGTGCGAGAGGTGGACCGTGAGGCGTACCTTCAACTTCAGTTTAGGCTGAAAAAGTCGACGGACTGGGCTCCAGCCGGCCATCTCGTTGCCACCGGCGAGCTACCAATCTCGAAGCCCTTGTCCCTCGCGGCGATCCGATCCGTGGAGCCGCCGACACCGAAGCCCACGGCCCAGAAGACGTCCGAGGAGCGCCTCACCATCACGTCGGCCACGGGCGCCTCCATCTGGGGCATCAGCATCGTGACCGGGATGCTGGCGAGCTGGCGGAGGGCGGAGCGGCCAGACGTGGAGCTGCTCACGGAGCCCATCAGCATGGACTTTTACCGCGCCCTTACGGACAACGACCGCGGCGGCCACGGGGGGCAGTGGAAGGAGCGCCGGCTGCACCAGACGACCAGCCAGGCGCGGCAGATCAAGTGGCACCTCGCCGACGACGGCGTCGAGGTGCAGGTGGCGGGGCGGATCGCGCCGCCGGCGCTGGCCTGGGGCGTCGACACGGCGTGGACGTACAGCTTCCGCGGGGACTCGCTGTCGATCCGCGTGCGCGGGAAGCCCGGCGGGCCGTATCTGCCCGAGACGTTTGCGCGCGTCGGGCTCACGCTGGGGCTGGCGGGCGTGGACCGGGTCCGGTGGTGGGGCCGGGGGCCGGGCGAGTCGTACCGCGACAAGAAGCTGTCGCAGCAGTTCGGCAACTGGCGCGCGGGCGTCGACGACCTGTGGGTGGACTACGAGTTCCCGCAGGACGGGGGCAACAGGACCGACGTGCGCTGGGTCGAGTTCCGGGGCGCCGCCGCCGGCGGGAGGGTCCTGCGGGCGCGGTTCGGGGACCTCGAGGGCGCGAGCTTCTCGGCGATGCGGTACACGACCAAGGACGTCGACGAGTGCACGCACCCGTACGAGCTGCACAGGAGGAAGCGGGAGGATACGGTGGTCCGGCTGGACTGGATGCACCACGGGCTGGGGACGGGGTCGTGCGGGCCGTGGACGCTGCCGCAGTACCAGCTGCGGACGGACCGGGAGTTTGACGTGGAGATTCTGCTGGATTGAGTGCGGTATAGGGATATGTCGACTGAGCAGCGTTGCAACCCTGGTTTATTGCCATCTCACGCGAAGGTACGGATACGTACGAAGTACTAATAATAGCCCTTGTTATCATCTCGGCCTCTCTTCAACCTTTAAATCACCCCCGAAAAAGCATTTGAATACCAGCCCATGTCAACCTCATCAATAATCCCCCACATTTCCACCATCTCAACCAACTTGTCCTCCATCCTCTCAACCGCCAGAACCTCGGCGACAGTCCGGTACGCCGAATTCACAGCCCCGATGATCCAAGCATGCCCCGAGCTCAACGCCTCGCCGCCGAAATGCAACCTCCCGTGGGCGCCGGGCTTCATCAAGGCCGGCATGACGGTGCTGAACTCGTCGGGGCCGAATATCGCGAACGCGCCCACCGAGTCCTCGCCTTCGTACCAGTTCCAGAGGTGCGATGCGACGTGCTGCGACTGGAGGTATTCGTAGGACACGTTGTTCATGGCCGCGAGGTTGCGGAGCGCGACCTCCTCGATGTTTGCGCGCGAGTCGTTCTGGCAGTAGTAGGCGCCGAGACGAGCGCTGTCCTGGCCCCAGGTGTACGAGGCGATCATGGCCGCGGCCGCGTCGGGGGTGTGCAGACCGTAGGACGGGTAGACGCAGCGGCGGATGGGGAGGTCGGAGAAGGACTGCCCGCCTACGAACGGACCCGAGCTGAGGTCTTGCCACCTGGAGAGAGAGAGAGAGTTAGCGGCGTGGGAAGATGCGTTGGATACGGGGTACGAACCATCGACTCTTGAACTTCATGCCGATCTTGCCAGCGGGGTCGTATTGGAGCTTCCTGATGGCCAGCTTCTTGCGGTAATCGAGATGAAGCTCGGTCAAATCCATCACTTGCATGGCGCCCAGGGGGACGGTGTTGATGACGTGGGCATACGTCCTCTCCTCGCTGCCGTTGATGACGACCTTCAGAGCACCGTTGTCGGCCGGCTTGATGGCCGTGACCCGCTTTCCGGTCTCGACTTTCTTGCTGATGATCTTGGCCATGCCGTGGGTGATGCGGTCCAGGCCGCCGTCGATGCAGAGCCAGCTATCGAGCGGAGCTTCGGTGAAGATCCACTCCTCGAGGACGTTTTGCGAGAGGGCCATGGTGTCGTAGTGCGTGGTGGCGTCGTTGATGGTCTCCATCCAGTCGACCTGCTCGGGGGAGAAGCCCCGGGTGAGCAGGTACTGCCGCACGGAGATCTGGTCGTACTGCATCAGCAGGTTGAAGCCGGCGTCGAAGTCCACTGAGAGCGCCTTGGTCAGCTCGCTGACCGCATGGCTGAAGACCGTGCCGGGCGACATGGCGGCGAAGGCGTCCTTGGTGATGGTGCCGCCCTCGGAGACCAGGACGTCGAAGGTCTCTGCGGAGGGGGTGACTTGGTTGTAGACCAGTTTGTCGTTGAACCGACGGAACGTGTTGTTGGCTTGGAATATGTACGGGATGAACTTGACCGGCGGCCCGTCCTCGGGCTTGAGTTTGGAGTTGATGTAGGGAATCAGCGAGTTGTTGGCCGTTCCAATCACGCGGGCCATCCACTCCATGCCGGGGAATCTCATGGCTCCGACATCCTATCCCGATTGAGTGAGTGAGTGACCTGGGACGCAAACCGGTACATGGGGAGACTTACGTAGTAGTCGTAGTACTCGGGCTGTCCGGGCTTCGAGGCAAGCCACGCCTTTTCGTCAAACCGGTAGGTGAATATGCGGCCTCCAATCCGCTCGCTCGACTCCAGAATGTCGTAGTCGATGCCGAGCGTATCCAGAAGGATGGCCGCATAGAGACCGGCAACGCCGCCGCCGACTATACCGACCTTGAGCTTCCCGTTGCACTTTGAGGAGCGGTCTCTAAAGTTGATGTACTCGGGCGACCTGGCGAGAATCTCCCTCAGGAATAGATCCCGCGCGCCTCCTACGTTGGGTGGAGCGGCCGGGCTGCTGCCACGGGGCGCGAGGGGTCCTGCAGCGACGGTGGACGCAAGAGACAGCGCGGCCAAGGCGCCGGGTAAGAGTCTCGAGAACAGCATACTGGGAAAAGGGGGAGGGGGCGGGTGGTTCGAAAGGCGAGTATAGTATAGAGTCGCGAGTCTAGGCCGGGGTTGAACGCATCGAGAAACCACAGAGCAGCGGCAAGGCTGGATCACTTTATAAGACTTGGCCGCCCATCCCAAGGACCTCGCGGGCAGGGACCAGGCTGGCCCGCGAGGCGATGGCGTCCCCAGTTTCGGAAAGTCGCGAGAGTCGAAAACGCCCAGCTGGGCGCGAGAACTCGACGGGAACCTCGAGAGGCGTCAGCGACATCCCCAACCGGACGCCCGTCCCGCCCAACTCGGCGAGAGGCTGCGTGACTGGTTGCAGCATCGCGAGGCGGGCGCGGCGACACGGGCTCTGGCAGGCGAAATGTGATGGTTCTTCGGCCCCTTTCTCTCGCATCTCGTAGGTGCCGCACAACCGATTATCGTGGGTATTATGGTAGACGGCGATGGCATGCTCCGGTGTTTAACCTACGGCGTGTATTGATACTGCCGGGTACGACAGGTATCCTGACTGACCAGGAGCCCGCTGCGGCAGAGATGTGTCCGGTGTCTTGGTGTTGATGCCGCGCGCATTCCCCGCCGCATGCGTCGCGACTCACGCCACGGCCGCTCCCGCACCGGGGCGTCATGTCGTCTGCATTCGTTTTCGCACACGCTCTTCAATCGAACGTATGGACGACCAAACGCAAGCAGCGGCTTGGCCGCGACGGCGCTCGTACGGCCGGCGCCCCGTGGCGGCGTAGAGCGCGGCGGCGGCGTGTAGGTACGAGACATGGCGCGCTGGCCAGACTGACACGGCGCGTCGACTGAGGCAGACCTGAGGTGGACACATTGGCCGCGGAGCAGTAGATGGAGGGCGTATTGTATCTTTGTGTCCTGGGCAGCTTGTCGGTCGCGAATCTGATGGATACGCTCTCCATGTATGGGCCGCTCTCCTTACAGGCCGCTCTCCTTACAGGCCGCTCTCCTTACGGGCCGCTCTCCTTTACGGACCGCTTCCCCATTGACAACTTCCCATTGACAACTTCCCATTGACAACTTCCCATTGACAACTTCCAATTGACAACTTCCAATTGACAACTTCCCATTGACAACTTCCCATTGACAACTTCCATTGGCAACTTCCCATTGACAACTCCCCCATTGACAGCTGGCCGCGCCTACGACCGGCCTCGTTGCTTTGCTTGCGGCGCTTCCAGAAACGTTGCGCTCTGCGGAACTTGGCTTCCCGGCCTGGCTGGACGGCGGCTGTTGGGGGACTGAGTCCAGATGCGCGGCACGCGTGCTGGCAGACGCGGCCGGAAGCAGAGAGGCCAAGGGCCGGGGATGTCGACTCTTTGATGTATACTGGCGGAATCGATCGTTGGCACAGACGGGCGATGAGTCTGACCCAAGCCGTGAGCGCCGGTACCTACTGGCCAACGGTATCTCGGCCCATCGGTTGTAAGCTGCCAGCGATACTCGTACGTAGAACACGCGCCGTCGCTCGACGCCCGTGCCACGCAGATGTTTGCCTTGTCTCATAGAGCCCCCGTAGCACGAGCGCACCGCCCAACAGGCCAACACCGAAGAGGCGGTCAGGAGGCTTGCGCACCCGGTGCAGGGGTCGCTGCGAGACCGGGCGTCGCGCATCGGGCGAGCCGCCTGCCTACTTATATCGCGGCTCGCTCGCCGCAGCAGCCGGCTCGTGCCCGTGGCGGCCATCTCCAGGCGACCTCGACCATGGCGCTTGACTCGATCCTGACGGGGCTGCTGCGCGTCGCCGCCGACGACGCCGCGGGCTGCCGAGGGTGCGCCAGGATAGACGCGGCGGCGGTGCCGGGGCAGGGCGACGGCGGCGCGGCGGCGGGTGCTGCCGCGCCTAGGACGGGTGAGTGCTGGCCGTTTCTCTCGTTGCCCGTTGCCCGTGTCCCACTGCACACTGCACGGATTCATCGCTCGCTTGGCCCGATGAGGCTCGGTCGTTGGCGGGCGGCATCGTGAGCTACCTAGGTAAGCCCCTGAAAGAGCCCTGAAGCCGGGGTGCGCGCAGTGGGGCTCAGCGCGCGGGACCCGGGGCTGTAGCGCCGAAGTCGCACTGGCACGCCATCCACGGGTCTGACGCCATCGCAACTTTCTTTTGTCCGTCAACCTCTGCCTCCTATTCCTGCCCACGTCGTCTTGTCGGGCCGCATGGTTATCCGCCTCGCCCAGTGGCCTGAGCTCTTCACGGCATTCCTCCATCCTCACCGACTCCTCCGCACGATGCGATAGCCTCATCGGCAGCACCCCCCGACCACCGCTGACCGCGCGACAGTCCCGGCCGCCGCCGCGATGCCCTCGACCACCACGGCCCAGCCGGACCTCGCCTCCCCCGTCCTCGCCGCCCTCGAGGCGCCCGACTGCCCGCAGAGCCCCCCCGAGCTGGTCCACAGCCTCAAGCACGGCAACTCGATCCTCGCCCTCGCCGTGAGCCCCCGCCACGGCTCCATCTACGTCGGCACCCAGGACGGCGAGATCGTCGCCTGGTCGCTCGCCACCTTCCACCAGAAGCACCAGGTCCAGGCGCACAAGCGCAGCGTCCTGTCGCTCTTCCTCTCGCCCGACGCCTCGCTGCTCTTCTCCAGCGCCTGCGACGCCATCGTCAACGTCTGGTGCCCCGAGACGCTGCGTCACCTGTACGAGATCTACGGCGTCCACGACGTCGGCGACATCTTCTGCACCGCCTACAGCGCCCAGCTCGACACGCTGTACATTGGCGCCCAGAACACCACCGTCCAGTGGGTCGGCCTGGGCAGCGCCGCCGCCAGGGTCGCCCCCGGGTCGCAGAGCCACCCCGACCGCCGGAGCCACCGCTTCTTCGACTCCAAGGCCATCGGCGGCACGAGCACGCCGAGGCGCAGCGAGGAGCGCTGGGGCCTGATCCCCAAGGCCCAGGCCGTGCTGGAGATTGGCGCCGGCTCCATCCGCCAGTTTGCCCACTACGGCTACGTCTACTGCATGCTCATGGCCAAGGGCCCCACCGTCGAGGTCGATGCCGACGACGACGTCCTGATATCCGGCGGCGGCGACGGCACCATCAAGCTGTGGAGGCTGTGCGCCGCCTCCGGTAGCGCCCGCCGTGCCGATGCCGACGAGGGCGAGCACGGCGACATCGAGGAGCTCGTGACCCTGGGCACCGACGACGGCGAGTCGGTCCTGTCCCTCGCCGTCGACGGCTCGTTTCTGTACGCCGGAAAGCTCGACGGCATCGTTGAGCTCTGGGACCTCGACACCACCCAGAAGCTGCGGGTCATCAAGGCCCACGAGGGCAACGTCATGTCTCTGCAGATGGGCTGGGGGTACCTGTGGACGGCGTCGACCAACGGCTGGGCGAGCGTAAGTGTCCGCTGCTGCCCTGCGTGCTCGACACCCTTGCTGACCTTGCTGACCGCGGCTGCAGAAATACAGCACCGCCCACTACGGGGCGTATCGGCATGCCTCGTCCGGCGACGTCAGCCGCAAGTACCAGTGCCTGAGCAAGTGGAAGGCCCACGAGGGCAAGATCCTGGCCTCGGCCATCACCACCTACAACGACAACAAGTACTACATCACGGGCGCCAACGACGACGACATATCCATCTGGTCCATCAAGGACAAGGATTGCTCCAAGAGGGCAACCGCCGAGGCGAGCGAGGATCTGCTCTTGTCCACGCTGGCCGACTTCGTCTCCTACAAGACCGTCTCGGGCCGTCCCGAGTTCGCCGAGGACTGCCGCAAGGGCGCGACCTTCCTCGGCGCGCTCTTCAAGCGCCTCGGCGGCCACGTCGAAATGCTGAGCACCGAAAAGGCCCACAACCCCGTCGTGTATGCCAGGTTCGCGGGCAAGAAGGAACCCGCCGAGAGCCGGAAGCGCATCCTGTTCTACGGGCACTACGACGTCGTCGCCGCCGACAACGAGAAGGGCACGTGGGGGGCCGACCCCTTCACCGTCAAGGGCACGAACGGCTTCCTCTACGGCCGCGGCGTCAGCGACAACAAGGGGCCCATCGTCGCCGCGCTCTACGCCGTGACGGACCTCATGCAGGCGCGAAAGCTGGAGAATGACGTCATCTTCCTCATCGAGGGCGAGGAGGAGTTTGGGTCCAGGGGCTTCGAGGAGGCCGTCAAGAGGAACAAGGAGCTCATCGGACACGTCGACTACATCTTGCTGGCCAACAGCTATTGGCTCGACGACGAGGTCCCGTGCCTGACGTACGGGCTGCGCGGCGTGCTCCACGCAACCGTCTGCGTCGACTCGCCGCGCCCCGACATACACTCGGGCGTCGACGGCTCGTACATGATGGACGAGCCCCTGTCCGACCTGACCAGCATCCTGTCCAAGCTCAAGGGCGCCGGCAACCGGATCATGATCCCGGGCTTCTACGACGGCATCCCGCCCATGACGCCCGAGGAGGAGGCCAGATACGACGACATCGCCTCCATCCTGACGCAGCACAGGGGCGAGGCCGTCTCCGAGGGCAAGCTCAAGCAGTCGCTCATGGCCCGGTGGCGCGAGCCGAACCTCACCATCCACCGCTACAAGGTGTCGGGCCCGGACGGCAGCCTCATCAGCAGCCACGCCAGCTCGCACATCAGCCTGCGCCTGGTGCCCGGGCAGGAGGTGGACGACGTGGCCAGCGCGCTGGCGTGGCTGCTGCGGCGCGAGTTCTCGCTGCTCAAGTCGCAGAACAGCCTGAGCGTCAACGTCGACAACAAGGCGGAGCCGTGGCTGGGCGACCCGACCAACGCCATCTTCCGCACGCTGGGGCAGGCCATTGTCGAGGCGTGGCCGGACTGCTTCGACCGCTCCGCGAGCGCCGAGGTCGCCGGGTCGCTGGGGGGCAGGTCGTCGAAGCCGAGGCAGCCGCTGTACATCCGCGAGGGGGGGTCGATCCCGGCCATCCGCTTCCTGGAGAAGGAGTTTGGGGCGCCGGCGGCGCATCTGCCGTGCGGGCGGGCGAGCGACGCGGCGCACCTGGACAACGAGCGGATGAACATGCTCAACCTGCTCAAGGCGAGGGAGATTTTCGGCAAGGTGTTTGCCCGGTTATAGCCACAACAACAAGTCCTGGGTGAGTCGATGGCGACAAGACTGCACTGTCATGGGCGTGGAAAAAGCATGCCTTGGTCCAACATTAATACCAGAGACACTATGTTGGTTGTACAATATACGAAACGCGCGGCACTGCGTTGGAAGAATCTGTCGCCGTCGCTGTCGTTGCGTCTCGTCTTGTTCTTGTGCGTCGAACGGGAGCATTGTCGAGGTAGACGGAAGTCGGGCACGGTCCATCCAGGCTCCGTGGTTCCGTGGGTGGGTGGATCGCGGAGCCCGGCCCCACGCGGCCGCCTCATGACGAAGACGAAGCTGTCGGAGCCTGCATAGTCCGTGCCGTACTCGTATTGTTTTATCAAATGCATATTCCGTACACGGCTTTACCGATGGAAGACCCGACTCCGTCTCATCACTTCAACCCCGCACCGCGACCGCCACACACGGCCGAGTCCCCGATCCTCTCCCCCCCCGGCGGCATCCACGCGCAGGAGGAAGCTGGAGCCGTCGGCGTACGGGCCGTTGATTTCGACGAGCACCGTGTTCGCGAACTCGCGGCACATGGCATCGGTCAGCGCCCTGGGCTGCCGGTCGAGCGGGAGGGGCGCGTGGCGCTGCTCGCGGCCGGCCCAGGGGTTGACGAAGCAGGAGACTGCCGCGATGAGGCGGGCTGCTCTGTCGCCCAGGGTTCGGCCTGCGGCGTGGTGCGCTCTGCTGTTGGTGCTGGTTTGCTTCGCGCTGGGGGGGGGTCGTCTCGGTGGGAGGCAACCGTGCGCAGCGGGCGAGGGCCTTGAAGCCTTGGGGACTGGTAGATATGGCCTCGAGTATCTCGGAGTCTGTGGTGGGAGGGCCATCTCCCCGAGATACAGATCAGGGAGGCAATGCAGCATCGGGCATGCCTCGATCCGGCAGCAACCACGGCCGCCGATCGTTGCTGTGCTGGCCTGCGAGTATATGTTTTCGGTCGAAGTTGGGATGACCGACGGCTGACGGTGCTGCCTTGAGGCCTTGATAGTCTCGTCTCTACGAGTACGAAGTACGTAGTACACGGATGTTCTATTCCTACATATGATTTCGAACCCGGGGCCGGACGCAACGTCCTCCAGATCCGTCACTTGTGTCCGAGGGAGGTAGATGCCTGCGTTTGGGGGGGATGTGATGAGAGCACCATGGCCGAGGGAGGCATAACGAGCCCTGGAGACTTGGATGCTTGGCCCTCGGTGAGGTCGCGGAACAGAACCGTCCAGCGTGGTTGAATATGCACGGGCTCGGACTTCCCATGACGTGCGTCTGCTCCGGCCCGACCCAGAACCACGTGGCGCAGGCCCAGCACACCCATTACCAAGCAAGCCAAGTAACTAAGTTAGCCCTTGCCCGTGTCTCACCATGCACATGCCCACAACCGGCAGCTCGGTGCAACCTCTCATCGCTTTTACAGCAGGCCACTCCCGCTTCACACGCTTGCGCACATTTAAAAGCGTAATCAAGCCTATCTTCTCACCACGGCCTTGATGGCGTGCCTGCTGAAAACCATCCCGCCACCGATTGCTGGGACTTGGCCGAGACGCCATGTGGGGTACGAACGGACCTCGGCCCGCGATGCCCGGCCGCCCGGCAAGCAGGTCGATGGGCAATGCATTTGCCCGGCGTTGATGGGATGATGACATTGCCAGCTGGTGGACGTGGTTAAGAAGGACGCGGCGGCTCACAGAGGCTCATGAAGGAACATATAAACGACCAAAACTCGTACTCTTACCATCCAAGACGAGAACCCCCCCCCCAAACGAGCCATGAGTTCCGAGGACTGGACCCCCGTCTCGCTCGAGGACACGACGAGCGTCACGAAGCTCGACGAGAGAACCTTTTCGGCAGACCTATCCCCGGGCTACTGCATAGGAACCGGTGCGTCGGCGTGCTGCATGCCACCTCCCCATGCGCCGGACCCCCCCCTCTCCCCCGGGGCACCGACCCCGTCTCGCGCTCGCTGGGCTAACACGCGGGCCTCTTCCAGTCCCCAACGGCGGCTACGTCGCCTCCGTCTTCCTCCAGGTCGCCCGGGCGTACCTGGCGCCCCGCGGCCAGCCCGACACGCTCGTCGCGCACTGGCAGTTCCTCAGCCGGACGCAGGCCGGCCCCGCGGTGCTGCGCGTCGAGGAGGCCAAGCCCGGCCGCGGCCTGTCCGTGCTGCACGTCACGCTGCACCAGCGCGGCCTGCTGGGCGCGGCCCCGTGGCTGGCCCCCGGGGAGGCCGGCCGCGGCGAGGTCGCCGCGTACATCACCAACCGCCGGATGGAGGGCGAGAGCGGCATCACGCTCCCCACGGGCTGGGGCCTCCCCGACGCGCCGCCGCCCGTCGCGGACCTGGCCGCCCTGCCGCGCGGCGAGGACCCCCACTGGCAGCGCCTGCACATCTGGCTCATGGAGCGGCTGCCCATGCTGCACAACCTCGAGTACTACGCGCCGCGCGCGCGCGCGCCGGGCCCCGCCGCGACGCAGGACCTCTGGATCCGCCTCGCCGTCGGGGAGCGCTTCACCGCCACGGCCCTCGGCTACGTCGCCGACGCCGCCGCCGTGCTCATCCCCGAGTCGTACCGCGCCGAGTCGCCCGACGGGCCCGTGCCGCCGGGCCGGTTCGACCGCCACGCCGGCTTCTGGTACCCGACCATCACCATGGACCTCGACGTCAAGAAGAAGCTGCCGCCGCGGGGCGTCGAGTGGCTGCGCCTGCGCGTCGCGTCGCGCGTCTTCCGCGACGGGCGCTACGACATGGAGCTGCTGGTCTTCGACGAGCAGGGGGACTTGGTCGCCATAGGGCACCACGTTGCCATGGCTGTCGACGTGGAGAGGAACTGGGCGAATCGGGAGGCACCCGGGTCGAAGCCGAAGATCTAGGAGCATGGTGGTTAGTGTCGAAGAGGTGGTGGTGCTCATCATACAATAGACTTCAAAGTCGGGTAGAAATTAGAGGATAGAGATGGGAACCAGCCGGGGGAAAGGGGTGGCTTTGAATAATCGCGTTCAACGAGATGCAGTCTAGACTATGACAGAGATGATAACTAAGAGCTTGATCTACACGCATTCTCAGACCACTACACCAAGTCTGTAGCAGACATGACCTGCGCCTCCCTCCCAGAGGCTCACTCCTCCCACACAGCCTCCATGAGCCACATGCGTCCGCTCGACTTCCATGCGCCCTGCCACTTGAACCGCGGGTCCGCCTGCTCAAACAGGCCTTTCCACTCGTCGACATCGCGGTCCCGCGAGTTGCACACCGTCTTCATCAGCACGTCCAGCACCCGAACGCTCTTCTCCTCCACGCGCGAGACCAGCCCCGGCGCCATCAACACAATGTCGTTGATGATGACGCGCGAGCCGGGCCGCATGGCGGGCACGAGCGCCTTGAGGATCCGTACGGCGTACTTGTCCGTAAAGGCGTGGAAGATGTGCCTGAAGAGGTACGCGGGTGCAACGACCGGCTGCTCCTGGAAGAAGTCGTGCGTCGTGAGCTTGACCCGCTTCGCGAGATGCTCCGGCACCTTGCCATTCGTGACGGCCGTACGCATGCCGGGCAGGTCCTGGACGTCGAAAGAGAGAGACGGGAAGGCCTCTGCAATCGCCACGGACACGAATCCTTCGTTGCCTCCCATCTACTCCTGCGGTTAGCCCTCGGTGCGCGAGACTCGGCACGATCCAACTCACATCCACAACGGTGCCATTGCCAAGCTTGTCCCAGGGGTAGCTGTGAACTGTGTGCGACACTTCGAACCCTTCCCTGGAGCCCATGGCCTTCATGGCCTGATCGTACCTCTTCGAGCGCGCCTCGTCTGCTTGTAGATGGGCAAAGAGATTCATAGAGTGACCGTAGGCCAAGCTGAGGCCCTAAAATTCAGTCAACAGACGCTCAGCAAATGACATGGAAGATTAAACTTGCCGTCTCGTTGTCCTCTTGTGATGCGGGCCACTTCCGCATGGCCGTGGCCGTGTATGCCACAGGAGCAAAGAAGTCGCCCATGTACATCTCGACCCAGCTCGAGAGGTTTACATCCTCAAGAAACAGAAGCGACGACCTGCTGTGGGCAACGTGCCCTAGTTCCGGCTCGTAGAAGAGGTTGTTTGCCATTGCCAGGCGGAGCAAGCGCCGCAGATCGTATGACGGGATGTCGATGCCCACGCGCTTCTGAACCTCGACGGAAAGGTCCTGGTATGTTATGGAACCCGTGCGTGGCACGGCCTCGGCAAGCTTGAACTCGGTGATGGCATGTAGAGGTATGAAGCTGACGGTCTAGGCAATGCTTAGCGGCATTCGCGTATACAGAATCATGGCATCAACTTACATCCCACGCCAGGGTCTTCAAACCCTCGCGAGGGCCCAGGGTAAGGTCGTGAAGTTCCTTTGTCAACGCAATGACCTCCATCCTGGCCTTCTTAGCCTCGGGGCCTAATTGGGCAAGAGGAAAGTCGGCTAGACCATCGGGGTGAAAGGACGGTGCCTCCAGGCCTTTGGCGCGGAGGTCGTCTGTGAGAACCAGTGTCTTTTCCTCGATCTCCTTTGAAAGAGTCGTCAACCTGTTGAGGGGCGACTCGGGACTTGCGAGTGAGTTGCCCATATTTGCGTGTGTTCCAAAGGGACTGCTGATCCAAGGTAGAGAGGTGTAGAGGAGGAAGAGCTGTGTCTTGTAGCACTGTAGCGTGTCGTGAAATGACAAAGTAAATGAACAGGCTTTGATCTTCAAGGTTCGTCCAGCTTCTCGTCCCACTTTGTTCGCTGCTGCTCAGCTTACTACCACGTCGAGCTTTGTTGGCCAGGCCATGTGGTTGGAATAGGAGCTGTTGTCCCCTCCCAGTAACACAGGCGTGACTCGAGAGTACCTGGAACGGGGAGCAGTTCGATTGGCAGATACGGAGGTGGCACCCTACAGGATGCGCGGCGAACAGCTGCCGGATCGACCTGGCAACCCCCATGCCGCGATCGAGAACCAGGGATTGTGAGCGATCGCGCATTTGCACCCCATGTCGGTTACACAGAGCTTTGTTCCGGCATGTTGGAACCACGGGAACCACCTTGAACGCCATCCAGCAGCCACACGTCATGTTCGAGTCTTCACTCCGGTGTTGCGGGTACAGGTGGGTTTCGGCACAGAGCCAGGTGAATTGGTGTGGACCGCCGATTGTCTTCCCATCTGTCTACACCATCCGTCTGTAGACAGTACTCCATAGGATAGGGAGGACACGTCGAGCTCCTGGACAGAGTCAACGGCTAGCGGGAAGCTTTAGCCGTGGAAACGCATGCCACTGGGGCTATCGACGACGGCTGAGCAACACACACAAGTGCAATCATGTATGATGCAACCGATGATGTGTCGGACTGGATAAGCTGGTTCTGCCGATGAGAACCAACGACTCGGTAACCTGTTGTCCAACCAACAACTCACGGCACCGTGATGGCAGGTGATGAGAGCCTGTGGGGTAAGTGTGACAGCTTCCGTGTAACAGTCTCTTGATGCTGTCCGTATATCTTCGGACTCGCCTACTTGAGCATGTCCTGTTGCGAACTTGGAACGAAACTCAGGGCACTCGGAAAGAGAGAGAGTACGTCCATTGTTAAATGACGGTCCATGCATCAGAGGAGACGTCCAGAAGAGCGGAGCCGTGCCGAGGGAGTCAAGGCAGCATTGAGGATGCATCGACGTGTCGTGAAGCCGTGGCTGCTCCCATCTCCCCACTTGGTTGAGACGCAGCCTGTCAATTGCCTCGAGACAGCCACTCCATAATAGCCGTGAATAAGCATTGTGCTCAATATTCACGCACGCAAGAGATGAAGTGCTGGTGAGTGCTGTATGTATTACTCTTGGTCCGTCTCGCAGGTCGTGCGCAAGGCTGATCCTGAAGCTTGAGACCTACATAAGAAAACACGAACGAGTAGATTCAGCTTGCCCCGAGTCTGTGGAGGCGTTGAGGCCCGACGACTGTCGCCTCATACAGGATTGGTGGCGTGGGTGCCCATGTCGAAGAGTTGCAGCTCGACGTCGGATGCTTCTCCGCACAGGTCTGGCGTGTCGACCCAATGAGATTCAGCAGAGGTCTCGCTGGCATTGAGCCATTGCGGACTCGACGACCTGTGGCTCCAGCTGCGGTTCCATGATGCATATGCAAGACATGAAGGTGTAGAGAGCAGGGCGAAGATGTTTTGCAGAAGATGCGGTAATAAAGACGAATGCCGTCACCGCTCTGCATGAGTGCACTTTCCTCTTCTGTCCTTTTGGGGCTCTTGGTTTCAGGAGCTCCTGGGGCAGTGCACAGAGGAAGGAGCGCGCCGTTCCTGCTTGGCATGAACAGCGATCAAACCTGTTACAACACCACCACTGCACTTCTCCTAGAGACATGCGATGCTCCACCACGACTCCCGATGCTCCCAAGTTCCCAACCCCACGTCATTTTTCTCCGTCAGTCGACGGCGCGATGGTGACAGGAACACCTACAGCTAGGCCCGGTCCGCTATCGCCGTCGCGGGTGCTTCCGATGCTTACGCCGCTGGCGCTTCTGGTTGCCGGGCAAGCCGGGGACAAGGACCCCTGTCTGGTCTTTGGCGGCGTTTCCATGCATGCATGCGATTGCTGCATGTCCACATCATCAATTGGGCTGTGCTCAGCCTCGTCTGCATTCGAGCCCCGAGCCTGGAGACAGGACGACGACCCCGGTAGATTGTCCCCCGCGCGCGACCAGCCACCACCACAGAGTGCCCCGAACCAGTGCCAACATCGCCAATGTCTCCTCGATCTGTCGACTACGACCGTTGACTGCCAGCGGCAGCCGGGACCATAGGCGGCTGACGAGCCCGACCAACCGGACGAGAACAGCCCAACGACGGCTGCCGGCTGCCGGCTGCCATTGAACCGCAGTCCTCGTCGACCGGATACAAGTCTCTTCTACAGCCACGGCCACTCGGCTTCAGATACACCGCAGACCGGCGCCATGGGGCTCAGTGACGAGCTGTTTGTGGCCGTGGTTGCCCTCATCGTCTCCGTCGTTGCGCTGTCTGCCACTTTCATGCAAGTGCTCCAGCAATACTATGCTTCCGCATCGGGATACTCGCAATGCAACGAAAAGGTCATGGGGAAATGGGCCAAGTCCAGATCGCGGCGATTCTCGTGGGAGGAGCTGCGGTTCGAGGTGCATTTCGACGCCCCCGTCATCTTCGTCTCGCCTCCGAATAACGAGTCGGGTCCCATTCACGGTGCCGACATCTTCTTCCTGGATGGCACGCAAAAGAGCCTCGATGCCACCATGACGACCTCGGAGATGGACCCGCGCAAGGAATATGAGCAAAAGTCGGTCAAGGAGAGGATTCACACAGCCGACCACGAGCGAGCCTCGTGGTTGATCTTGCTCTACGCCGTCCAACGCATGGAGGACAAATCTCGCATATGGCAACAGGAACAATACAACGACCTCGGACCCCAAGCTCCCGAAAAGTACGGACTGCCGCCTGCGCCACCGTCGCTCCAGGAAAGCCATACTTTGACGGTAGCCCTGCAGCGGAAACGCAAGAGCTGGGACACGATGCCGACTTCCGTCACCAAGCCCTATGCCACCACCACCATGTGCCATCTCATTGAGATGATGGCTGTTCTCGGCGTGTACTGGAAAGAGTTTGACCGCAAACGTGACCGATATCGAGCCGAAGGCAACGGCTTCATGGTCCTAGGCGAAAGACTCAGCGAACTGGGTCTCATGTTCTCGTTCCAGGTATATGGCAAGTGCCACTTTGAGCGGAACCGCGTGATCCCCGTCGACGAGATCAAGGAACTGTGCTTTGGATACGTGCCGACCATCTACCGCGAGACGCTCGATCAGAGACGACTGGAGTTTCCCAGCGACGAGCCTCAAAATCTTAGCTCGCTACAGATGGCAAGCAGGAGCGAGATTGCCGAGACTCTGATTGTCATCGGGTGCAACAACAACACCGTCCAGTACTTTTTAAACGAAAAGAGCAACACAACACATCTCTTCCCATGTAAGTCTTTTCATTTGACTGATTCCAATTGTTACCCCACTTACCTGACGCCGTCAGTGTCTTTCGAGATTCTGGGCATGCTGAGTCGCACGTTCCACATGGAGAACAGCTGCTTCACATATATACCTAACCCGACTGCCGACCGTTGGGACAAGAGATCATTGTCTCTCGTCAAGATCATGGAGTCCTACAAGGAGCTGTCCGAGGTCCAACTCCCAGGGGTCGCGCGAAATGCCGTCATTTATGGGCGGATTGCTCAGCACATGGAGGAAATCCTGGGCCACCATGTCGATGGGGATGTCCCCCATCGAATCCTCCTTCTCAATACATTGCACACTGCACTTGACGACGCCGACGAGATCCTTACGGCAAGGAGTAAGGAGGCCAGCCAGAGCGATGCAGCCAAATCCGGCCGCCCTTCGATGCACCAGCGCGACAAGACGGCAGAAAAGGGTGGCAAGGAGAGCCCCGAAACGGACAAGCAGGGGCGACGGCGCGAAATGGTACAAGACGTGCTACGTGCCCACATCCAAGAGGTCCTGCGGCTGCTCAACGATCGTGATGACCGAGGCTCCGACTCGCAGTCTCTACTCGTCCCCGACATGCCCCCGTCATCACCTGGCGCATCCCGATTTCCCGGCATATACGGATCATCACCACCACGCTTTGAAGACATCAACGAGGAGAGCCCGGAATACCGACAGCAAAAGTACATGGAGGTGTACTTTCATGTGATACGGCGAAACGTGGTACCGCATGCCAAATTCTCAACCAAGCGCAGAGCAAGCGTCAGCAAGGAGTCGATTCACCGCAGAGCGAGCATCGCCGGTGCGCCCTCTGGCTTCAGCCTCAGGAAGCGTGGGACGGGCGGAACGCACGCCAGCGTGGCCATCCAGACGGACCCAGGCACAGTCAGGCCGAGTGTCCCGCTTCACGTTCTCGGAGGTGAGGTGGACAAGCTGCCCTCGAGCCCGCTGGAGCATGAGGTCGTTCCCGATGATGACGAAGGCGATGAGAATGGGGAGGCACTGCCGCCACAAGACACTAAGAGCGTTGACGGTGATAGGCAGCCCAGGCGCTCGTCTTTGGCCGATGAGCCGGTGTCCCACGACGACATCTGGTGCACGCTGGTGTTTAGGATGGTTTGCTGGCTGATGCTGCATGATTTCAACAAGGAGGATGTCCAGGCGAGCAAAAGCGAACTCTTGGGGAGCCGTATGCCAGTGTACATTGCTTGATGGACATGGTTGCCGTGGGATCAACGAGAGAGATGGGATATACGATGGGCGTGGCTACCGCGTGATAAGGAGGGAGACGGTGTATGATTGCACATGTACCGGGTTTTAATGGTCAGAGCGGTAGACCAAGGCGCAGCACACCATCCAGCGATGCCCTGGACGAGCTTGGCCAGCTGGCTTCGGGATATGAAGTCCGGAGGGTTTCACTGGAAATACTTGTACCTGGGGAATACCGCCTCTGATGAGATCACAAATCAACGTTTAGGTGACGGTCATGGACGGCAAACCCCGTGCTACTCCAAGGCGCGGGATTTACGACCAACGTCATGATGAGTTGCGCGCCTTGATACAGGTTGCAGCCACTTCAAGGCAGACGGGGGACGTGTGAGGTGCACTGTCAGTCTGACGTCTGACTGTGGCGAGCCCGTGGGCGCACGGTCTTGCGAGAGGATGCCTTTTGGGCACGCTTCAGCCGCGGCCCGGCATTTGCTGTGAAAGCGGGTCCGGAGGGTCGGCCGTGGAGCGCCAAAGGCTCAAGGGCAAAGGCCGAAAAAGAGGCAAATGAAAAAAAGGGCGGAGGGCTTCTGGAAGACGTGGTGGTGGTCCTCCGTCCCGCCGTCGCCGGCCGGTGCCGAACCCGATGGCGGCTACGCCGTGATTGGCTGGCGCGCCGCGGCGGCGTCGGAGGCGGCACCCGTGGCACGCCCAGCTGAGGTTGCGGGTGTCTGAAGGAGAGTCGTGAGCGCGTCTCACAGGCCGTCATGGCACTGGAGCCGACGACGGGGGCCGGCGCCAACCACGGTCACATTGCATGCGGCGCGTACGAGTACGGAGTACTACAAGGCGTGAGCGCCGAGTGTCTGTATGCAGCAGGTCGTTGGCACTTGGCAGGTACGAGTACATGAGTGCGCGGGGTGGGGGAGCATCGGCCCGGGTTGCAGGCACCGAGTTTGCAGGCCAACGAGAATCGCCGATGCTGTGGTTGGCTGGCTGGCGGCGTGGAGGAGCATGGAAACACCCGATTCCGGGTCGGCAGGCCTACCATGACTGACGCCGTAGACATCTCGCTCGACTGCAAGAACGAGCGCCATGGACAACAGGACTGGAAGCGGAACAAAGGGATGGGAAGTGGGCGAGGGAGGGATGCCGCGCGCTGAGAGTACCCGCACCGAGAGGAGACGCCTTCACCTCTGCGGAGATGCTGTTCGCTGCCCCTGAAGTGCTTAGCTGTGTGCCGTGCCGTGCCCCTCGGCGTGGTGCATGTGACGCGAGTTCCACCGTGCAGAGGAAACACGTCGCGCATGTCTGTCTGTGTGGGCGTCTACATCTGCGGCTGGAGGTTTGGATGCCCGCGGCCACAAACCCCATGTCAGGATCGGGTCTAGATGCGGTGTATGAATATCGCCGGCGCACGCACTCGCGCAGAAAAGTCGAACGCCATGACTCCGTACGCCCGAGGAGCGTCGTCTCCCTGGCGTTGAACGGTCGTGGGGGCTGGTGTTGTACGAGTAGGTATCAACGCTACCAACCGGGATGGGGACCGCGGGACGGCGCGGGCCTCCCTGGGCGGTTCGCTCGACCGCACGTACAGATGTGATGGGCCTGCAGCAGAGACTCGGCGAGTCCAACGGCATGTCGCAACGGAGCGGCGGGTTCTTGTTGGTTCAACTCGTCGACAGCTGGCTCGTAGGCGGGATGGAATGGATCGCGGGATCAAGTGCGGAGAACCCGGAAGCCCAGCGGCTGGAGCGTCACTGGGAGCCGCGCCTCCTGCCGCTACCTGGCGCCCCCTGGAAAGGCCGCCAAGTATGGAATCGTCCGTACTCCGTACCTACCTAGCCTACGAGTAGATCCTGTTCCCGGATGGCCGGCGTGTCATGTCAGCTCGGCTCAGCTCACATCATCCACCATCCGGCGTTGGCACGCGTGCTGGACAGCAGAAACACCTACGAGTACAGAGCCAGAAAGGCCGGGCCAATAAAGAACGAACGCATCCGTTGCGGCGCGAGTACGGGCTGCCAAACGGGCCTCGTAGCAGGTGTCGGGTCGTCCGTGCAGGGTTGGGGCTCGGCTGACTTATCAGCGCCCTGCCTTGCCCTTAGCGGTCGGCGTCTCCTTTTGCCGGGCGTCGTGCCAGTTTTTTCCGCCGCCGCCGCCGCCGCCGCCGCCGCCGCCCCTAGCACCACAAGCCCAGCACCATCCATCCATCCATCATCCATCCATCCATCCACTCCCGGCGCGAGGCTCACTCACCTCACGCGCTTCCCTCCTCCATCGACACGCAAAACCCCCTCGAGCACAGGCACATCGGTACGCTGCATCTTCCATCGTCGTCCGCAACACCCTCGCCTGGCCTCAACTGGCCGCGTTGCAACGATCCCCATCCCCTCCCTCGCCCGCCCGCCGGCTGAGGCCCTCTGCCTCGCGCCCCCATGACGCCCTCGCCCTCGCCTGCCAGCCAGGCCGGAGAGCCGCGGCGTCCCAGGAGCGCCCAGACGGTGTCAGTCAACATTTCCGATGGCTCGTCGCAGGGCCAGAGCGCGGGTCGCCGCTTCCAGCTCCAGGTCAGCGAGTGCGTCGAGACCAAGACGGTCACCACCACCACCCGCCTCACCCGCAAGTTCCCCAAGGTCTTCGTCCGCGACCCGACCCCGCTTGCAGGCCTCGACACCAAGGAGTACCCGCTGGCCACGAAGCCGACGCCGCCCGAGCTGCTGGGCTTCCAGTACAACATGCCCGACGACGAGATGGACTACGACGACGCCGATGTTGATGATGTGGCCCTCGACGGGGGCGCCGTCGGACCCGTGAGTTTGAGCCCCTGGTCGGGAAAGGCCCCCTCCCCTGCTGACACCGATGCAGCAGACGAAGCAGATCACCAGCGGTGCAATCACGCCCACGGCCGTGAAGCTGGAGCCTCTTCCTCTCGAAATGCCTGCCCTGGCCAGGCCGAGTCGTCAACCTACCCGCTCTCCCTCCGAGGCGTACCCCCGACGCACGCGGACGACACGTGCCGGCCTGGCCGAGTCCCCAACCACGGCGGCACCCGTGTCACAGTCCATTCCCTCGTCCTCCTCCCGACCCTCCCAGAGACTCGCTCGGTCATCCAACCTGCACGCCATCTCCGATAAGCTGCGACGCTCCGTCATCCAAGGTGGCACCGCCACCAATGAAGACGGCAGCAGCGGCAGCGCCGGCAGCAACCGCCGTGGCGCCGGCGACCGCTCCGCCCGAGGCTATTACGGCGTCCTGGCTACTCCCGACACGTCTGAGCTGGCGGGCACGTCCTCCTCGGAACGGCCGTCCCGGCGACGCTCGGTGCAGCTGGATCGCCTCCAGAACTCGCCGCCAGAGTCGGCCCCTGCCACGTCTCAGCCTGCCATGTGCGACGCCGCGAGCCCGTCCGGCAGCGACTCGCACACCGTCTTCAGCAGCACCGTGGCCACGCCGCCCATCACCGACGCCGACGCGGAGCCCTTTGCCGACGTCGACGAGTCCCTGCAGCAGTCGGTCCGCGCCCTGCACCACCGACCCGCCATTGACGTTGTTGCCGCCCAGGATGCCAGTCTTCCTAGTCCGAGATTATCCCCGACATTGGCCGCTTCCCAGCTGCATCCTGCCGACAACGACGACGATGCCCATGCCAGCTTCCAGACGACCCTGACGGAGCAGAGCTCCTGGATGGACGAGTCTCAGGTGAAGCAGGAGGGCGATGCCATGGATATTTCTGTATACCAGGACCCAGACGACAACTGTCTCGTGAGGGGTTTCGACTCGGCCGCTGGCTCCCCCGTCGTCCTCGACACGCAGACGCTGCTCGAGGCGTTTGACTCGATGAAGACGGAGATGAAGACGTTTATGATGTATCAGTTCCTCCGCCGGTGTCCCCGATCGACCCTGCGCGTCATCGCCGATGCCGTCAATCCCGCACTCAAGTGCGACTTTCTTCGGCAGTTGCCCCTGGAGCTGGCTTATCACGTTCTGTCTTATCTAGACTGTCGGGACTTGTGCCGCGCGGCCCAGGTATCCAAGCACTGGCGGAACATTGTCGACCGCAACGAGACGGGCTGGAACGCCCTCTTTGAGCGGGACGGCTTCACGCTCCCGCCCGGCGAGCTGAACAAGGGCATCGTCCAGGGCTGGGGCTGGCAGGATCCGGTCGGTGCTGCGGGCTACGAGAGGGACCTGAGCATGCAGGGCCGCCTGACGTCGTCCGAGTTTGAGCTCACCCGAACTCTGCGGCACGACGTTGCACCCAAGTCGAGGACCTCGAAGCGGAAGCGCGGCCTCAACACCTACTCGGCCTCGGAACGATCAAAGCGACGAGCGGCCGCCCAAGAATCCACCGCCTCCCGCGAAGCGACGGCCCAAGCCGAGGTCAGGCAGCACAAGTCCGAAGGCCCGCTGTCCGCCGCTAATGCCGCCGCCGCCGCCGTTCCCGACCCCCAGCTGGGCCTGCCCAGCCTGCGCCAGCTTCACCTCTTCAAGTCGCTCTATCGCCGGCACTACATGATCCGCCGCAGCTGGACCAGCGGCGACGTGAAGCCGGCACACGTAGCCTTTGCTGCGCATCCCCGCCACGTCATTACGTGCCTGCAGTTCGACGACGACAAGCTCATCACGGGAAGCGACGACACGCTGATCCACATCTACGACACCAAGACGGGCAAGCTGCGAAAGAAGCTCGAGGGGCACGAGGGCGGCGTGTGGGCCCTCCAGTACGAGGGCAACATCCTGGTCTCGGGCTCTACCGATCGGTCGGTACGCGTGTGGGATATTGAACGGGGCCTCTGCCAACAGGTATTCTACGGGCACACTAGTACTGTCCGCTGCCTGCAGATCCTCATGCCCACGGCGACCGGCAGGGACTCGAGCGGCCGCGCCGTCATGCAGCCGGAGAAGCCGCTGATCATCACGGGTTCCCGCGACAGTCAGCTGCGGGTCTGGCGGCTGCCCGAGGTCGGATCGCGCCGATACATCCAGACGCACCCCCCGGCTCAGGAGTCGGACTGCCCGTACTTTATCCGCGTCCTCGGCGGCCACACGCACTCGGTTCGTGCCATCTCGGCTCACGGCGACACGCTCGTCAGCGGCTCCTACGACAGCACGGTCCGCGTCTGGCGCATCAGCACTGGCGAGGCGGTACACGTCCTCCGCGGACATGCGCAAAAGGTGTACTCTGTCGTGTATGACCACGAGCGTAACCGCTGCATCTCGGGATCCATGGACTCGCACGTCAAGATATGGGACATGGCCACGGGCGCGTGCCTCCACACCCTCGAGGGGCACAGCCTCCTGGTTGGGCTCTTGGACCTGCGCGACGACCGACTGGTGTCTGCCGCGGCGGACTCGACGCTCCGGATATGGGATCCCGAGAACGGCCGATGCCGGCATACGCTCATGGCCCACACCGGAGCCATTACCTGCTTCCAACACGATGGGCGAAAAGTCATTAGCGGTAGCGAAAAGACTGTCAAGATGTGGGACGTGCGCAACGGGGAGTGCGTCCAGGACCTGTTGACGGACTTGAGTGGTGTGTGGCAGGTCAAGTTTGACGGAAGGAGATGCGTGGCGGCTGTCCAGCGTGACCAGCTGACCTATGTCGAAGTATGGTGCCCCCCCCCCCCAAGGTTGACTGTTTTGACATTTGCTGACACTGGGTTACAGATCCTCGACTTTGGAGCGATCCGAGACGGCCAGCCACCCGAGGACCTGGGCAAACGCATCCTGCTTAACGAGCACGAGGTGCGAGAGATTACCGACGACGGCCCTGCGTAGAGATACGGGGGATGAACAAAGGAGTATGACACACGACATGATGGGAAGGAATGCATATGCAAAATCGCTACGAACAAAGTTCTCCAACAAGGACAGGCGACACGAGCTACCGATTGGCGTTTGCAAAATCTTTGGCCACGGAAGGGTTCTCCTGCACGCTCAGGAGCGGTTTCGGAGTTTGGCGTCCGAGGTCCGGACTGGTGGGAGGTACATATACCTTTGAAGTTTCATCTCTTTTAATTTTGCCCATCTGCTCCCACCAGCGCCAAGGCATGTTCATGGCACGAAGCAGGCGACGTCGATGCGACGGATGAGGATACTAGGCATTGCTTGGAGCATAGAGTTAGGAGCACATGGCCGTGTACAAGTGATGGCATTCAACATCTGACACTCTTGGGAAACGCGATGTCAACGGGAATGTGAATGTAGTGGTGGTGACTGACAGTCTCGCGTGGCCGGTCTGCTCGACCACCACGGCATAATCGCGCTATACTAGGACATTCCCTAGCAGAAAACAGGGAGCTCCGTCCTACGCCTTGATCTTGGTGAAAGTGACGTTGCCCTCAAACAGCCCCGAGTCCAACCATTTCATCTTCAACGCCGAAAGCTTCCCGTCGTCTCCCTTTACAAATTCGACGGGGTGGAACTGTCCAGGGCGAGCCATATCCTCCAGCCAGGACTCGGCCGCAACCCAGTTGTCGCCAGATATGTGTCGGAAACTCAGCCCATAGTGCCACGTCATGTCCGGGCGCTCCGCGAGGAGGGTCTTCTCCTTGGAGGCGTCGGCACGGAGCGTCATGGTCCCGTAGCCGGCGTCGGCGTACGCGCCCTCCATGTCGCTCATGCTAAAGGAGGGCTCCGCGGGATCTTTGGGGCGATCTGGGAAGAGGTTGGCGACGGCTTCGTCGAACACTTCCTGGGGTGTCTGTATGCCCGAGCGACTGGATTGCCTGGGTGTTAGCCTGCCGACGTTGCCACGGTTGGCGGGGGGGGGGACGAACCTTTTAGTAGTGTTGAGGAGCTCAGTCTCCGGGATGCCGAACTTGTCCGCAATCAGCTTCCAGGAGATGTCGTTTATGGCGGTCCGCGAGTCGTCCGAGTTGGAGAATATGACGAAGCCAAACTTGTCGTCGGGGAACCAGTAGACCTGTGCCTTGAACCCAATCATGCTCCCGTCGTGGCGGTAGACAACCTTTCCCCTGAACGTGGTGCGAAACCAGCCCAGCCCGTAGAGATTGACGTCGAGATTGCCGTTCGGCAGCCCGTAGCCGATCATTCTCGACGTCAGGATGTCCTGGTGCACGCTCTCGGAGAAGAGCTGCGTCTCGTTGAGGAGGCCCTGTATCCACCGTGCGTAGTCGCGCACGTTGGAGATGACGGCCGCGGCGCCGCTCAGGTCGGTGACGGGCATGTACGCCGTCTTGGCGTGCTGCTGGGTCTCGTTGATCCAGATGTACCCGGTGGCGAGCGGCTCCGGGGCCTTGCTGGCGTCCTCGAAGCCGAAGTAGGTGGACTTCATGCCGAGGGGGTCCCAGATCAGCTCCCGCATCACCTGCTTGAGCTCCTTCTTGGTGACCGTCTCGATGACGTGGGAGAGCGCCATGTACATGTAGTTGCTGTAGACGAACTTGGTCCGCGGCTCGTTGACGTACGGCAGGTTCCTCAGGTTGCGGACGTTGTCGCGCAGAGACAGCGGCACGCCGTCCCGTTCGCGCATCAGGGAGCGGTCATGGCGCGGAAGCCCGGTGCGGTGGCTGACGGCGTCTTCGAGCGTCATGTGGTCCGTCGCCCACTGGTCCCGGAGGACGAAGTCGTCCTTGAGGATCGACGCCAGCGTGGTCGACCACTGCCCGGCCAGCGCCTCGTGCGACCCGTTCTGGATGAGGGCGGAGAGGCAGGCGGCGGTCTGGGCCTTGGTGGTCGACCCGGCGTAGAACAGGGTGTCTGCCGTGACTTTCGTGTCCGGCAAGGCCGCGAACCCGTAGCCCTAGAGATGGGAGGTGAGCAACCGCGCGCGCATGTTCGTTCCAAGAGCCCGTCGCGGGGCCGCACGCACCTCGGCGGAGACCCGCTGGCCGTCGACCACGGCAATGGCCATGCCGGGGATCTTCCAGAAGTCCAGGTTCTCCTCGACGAACTTGGCGAAGTCGCCGGAAAGGGGGCTCGAGCTGTTGTTGGCCCTCGGCACGATGCGGGCGTCGACATGGCCTATCGACGCGGCGCCGAGCACGAGGCCAGCGGCGAGCGCGAGACGCTGAATTCGACCCATGGCGGCGTGGTCTTGGGAAGCACCCTCGAGCTGTCCGTCGGGAGTTTCGGGAGTTTGGTGGGCGAGTAGCGGGAACGGTCGACGGGGCGTTGTTCTCGAGGTTTCTGGCCGGCGATGTAGTTGTTGGACCGGACGGGCGGAACAGGCGCCATGTTATACACTTCGGTCCGTGGTGCTTCGTACACCTCTCGCCAACGCCGCTGCCTTACGTAAAACCACGGCGCTTTACATCGCGGGCCTTAATGTCGGGCTACTCTCGTGGGCGCAGGTAGTCGTTCATGCGTTCGAGGTCTTGGCAGAAGCGTGTATATAGAACGGACACTGGAGTAGAAAGCCCCGAGCCCTATAGCGGGGCCTTGAGTCGGGGGGCGCCGGCAAAGTTTAAAGTTGCTCAGCCGCCTTATATGAACTACTGGGATACCGGACGTGACTGACTCGGCCGATATCCCCACGCATGGTATATGCCGTGCCCGTTAAGACCACCGAACCGTCCCATGGAGGGCCGTCTGAACTATTTCTAGAAACGGATGCGTCATTGGACCGCCTTGCCCTGCCGTCCCCCAGCCACAACTAACTCGCTCATCTGGAATCGCTAGGATGGTCTCGGACTAGTTCGTACTATAGATTCCCCAACTGCCGGGTGTCTACGAGTGCGGAATACGTTCCGGAGCATTGCGTTCCAAGGTACCTCCTTTGATGCTGTTACAGCTACAGACTACTTCGTGGCAGAAACGGCTAACTCGCGACGGCGCGTGGCGCAGGCGACAGGCCAAGCCGGGACTTGGCCATGTCAGGCAATTGCACTGTTCAACCCTGGGGGCGAAACCCATAAGCACGGTCAACGAGTCAACATTATTGTCGTCGAATTAGTGAATCAATTTATTATGATCTCAGCGGTGCACTCTCGACACAAGTCTGCCTCGTCGCCGGTGTTTCCTCGGGCCGCTCCACCTGCACCACGTGGCGCAGGGGTATGGAGGATGTGGCTGAGGGGGCGAGGAGGAGATGTGTCGATGCCGATGGTGTACGGAGTAGGCCTACTTCGTACTCCGTAAGCTGAGTGGTGTAAGTGGCCAACTGGGATACCAGTGACCACCGGTCCGTTGCCGCATCGATTGGCCTGGCCGTTTTTAATTGCAAGGTCCATTGAGGCCGTTGTGAGCCATTTACGCCCGACGGCAGCTTTGGGCAGTGGGCGGTTGGCGGTTCGGGCACTGACATTCGATCCTTGAGACCTCTGGGCGCTGACATTCGACGATCTTCAGACCTCCTGCAGGGCCTCTTCGCCTCGCCACTGCCACCGACTCGATGAGGCGAAGCCAGCGCTGAAAGCTTGGAGAGGCCCGCGCCCATCCAGAGGCCGCCTCGAGTCCTCACTGCAACCTGGTGCCGGCGGGCCGCCCAGTGATGCTGCCGGCTCGGGGAGAGGCTGGGAGCAGCAGGAGGGAGAAGCCGACGCATCACCTCGACCAGAGACCGGCTGCAGCCCCCCGGGCGCCGGCCGCCTGTCGCCCGCCAATCGTGGCGCCAGGGCTCGAGGCATCAGCGCCTACTTCTTACCTACTGCACTGCACGGGCGCCCGACGAGACGCGGCGGCGAGGCCAGACGGCCAATCGGCACGCGGGGGGGGCCGTGTGCGCCCGATGAGCTGGCGGCGAGCCGGAGGCCTTTAAACGCAGGCGCTGCTCGCGGGAGACTCGACCGGCTGCGTCTGCAACTGCTCGCGCTGTGCAACGTCGACTGCGTCGTCACTGTTTGGCGGCATCTCCAGCTGCCGTACCTTGCATCGTCGACTGTCGGGTAGCGGAGTGTCGACCTGGGCTCACCGACAGACTGGTCGACTTCCATCTCACCGACAGATGGTGGGGTGCTCGCTCCGCTTCCCGAGCTCATCACCGCTTCTTCCTCCCTCCCCCGTCCTTCTTGTCTTCCTGTCCGCCGCCTCGCTTCCTTCATACCCAGTCGAGGCTGGTCCGCCACGCAGCCCACGATGCCTCTCGAGCAGACCATCACCGTCGTCAACAACTCGGGCAAGATCATCAGCACCGTGCGTCTCCCCGCCCTCCCCCGCGCCGTGCGACGCACCCCGGCCGCTAACACGTCGCTCCGCAGGGAAAGCAGCTCCTCTCCATCTTCAAGGAGGCCAAGGGCGCGTACCAGGACAAGAAGGCCGAGATCGGGTCGGGCCGCGCCACGCTCCGGCGCGCCCAGACCTTTGACCAGGCGCGCAGCGTCTACCGCGGCGGCCACGGCCATGAGCGCGGGAGCGAGCACGCCCACGCCCACGCCCACGCCCGCGAGCTCGACGACTACGACTACAAGTACGAGTACGAGTACGGCTACGGCCCGAGCCCGCACGACGCCCGCGGCGACGGCCTGGCCGCCGACTACTATGGCCGCCGCCGCTCCTACGACGTCCACAGCGAGGCGAGCTCGCGGCGGAGCCACCGCTCCTCGTCGTCGCGACACCACAGGCACCACCACCACCACTCGTCTCGCGGCAGGCCGGCCCTGACGGAGAGCAACCTCAAGACGCTGAGCGAGGTGTCCAGCACCGCGCCCAGCAGGGCGCCCCCGCCCGCCGCCTACCGCAGCCCCTACGCCGAGACGATGCCCGTCGACATGGCCCTCTCCAGGATGGACCTCCACCGCACCGAGCTGCGCAGCGTCGCCGGGACGGAGCGCCGCCGCTCCGAGCCCCAGGTCGGCGGCGTCGTCGCCCGGGCCGCCGCCAAGGACATCGACATGCACCTCGCCTACGGCAACATCCCGCCCGACCTCGCCGAGCGCGTGGACCTGGACCCCGCGCGCGCCGCCGGCGGGTGGACGGCGCACCAGCTGGTGCACAAGGTCGAGGGCCTGCTCGACGAGGCGCACTGCCTGCAGCACTCGGCCACGGCCATCATCAAGCACCTGCAGGAGAGGCCCGACGCCGCCGCCGCCGTGGCCCTGACGCTGGCCGAGCTGTCGACGGCCGTGGCCAAGATGTCGCCCGCCCTCGTCGGCTCCCTCAAGGGCGGCTCGCCCGCCGTCTTCGCCCTGCTCGCCTCGCCGCAGTTCCTCATCGGCACGGGCATCGCCGTCGGCGTGACCGTGGTCATGTTCGGCGGCTGGAAGATCGTCAAGAAGGTCAAGGAGGCCCAGGCCGCGCGGGAGCTGCTGCTGGCGCACGAGGGGCGGCCCGCGCCGCTGCGCGCGCAGAGCGAGCACAGCGCGGGCGTCGACGAGGCCCTCGTGCTGGACGACGAGCTGAGCACCATCGAGACGTGGCGCCGCGGCATCGCGCCCTTTGGCGCCGACGACGAGAGCGCCGACCTGGAGCTCATCACCCCCGAGGCGGACCGCGCCACGCGCGAGAAGCACGGCAAGGACGACCTCGACTCGGACCTCGGGTCGCGCCGCGGAGCGCGCACGCACCGCAGCAGCGGGACGCACAAGACGTCCCATCGCGACCGGGGCAAGGAGAGGCAGGTCCCCGAGCGCAAGAGCAGCAGGGGCGCCACGGCGGAGAGCGTCTCGGGGGCCAGCGAGCGCAGCAAGAAGCCCAGCAGGGGCAAGGAGAAGAAGGGCGTCAAGGCCATCGAGGACGGCCGCAGCCGACGGGGCGACGCCGAGTCCGACGCCGCGTTCCGGCCCAAGATGCGGCAGGACAACATGCTCAAGGCCATCTTCAAGAGCAAGAAGGACAAGGAGAAGAGCAGGAGTGAGCTGGTGCTCGCGTAGCGGGGGCGGACGGAGACCACAGCATCTCGGGGAAGATACAGACGGTGCGCGTGGCGATTACGACTAATGGTATACGCCGAGTTTACGGGCGACGGGGGTTTGCATCATTCGGGCGGTGCTGGCGTCGGGGGTCTTTTTGCATCTCGAGTATAAGACGGGGTCCTGCTTGGTTCGTACATCTGCTTACTCGTATACATGAACATGACACTAGCGTTCGCGATGCTCTGCTTCACATGCCTCGTGGCCAACGTCCACGGCCAGGACGCCATTCGCCGGCGCATGCTCTCGACGGCCCGGCAGCTGGTGGACGTGCCGGCGGCGTGGCGGCCGAGGGGTGCAGCGCGACGAGCGCGACGGCGTCGTGGGAGGCCTGGACGCCCTCCGGTGCGGCTTGCCGGTGGTGGGTGGTCGCGGCGTGGTGACGGCGTAAGTGGTGTAAGTCGGAGGACGCCTCACGATACGAGGTCCCTGGTGAGAGAACATGACGCTAGTTTCTCACGCGGGGGTGGGCTGATCTGGGGTGAGCACATCTGGGGTATTTAACGCTCGGTTCCCCTCACTTTCCCGTTCCCTTTTCCTCTCATTCATCCCTCCGATTCCCCAGAGGCTGGCTGAATGCCGTGGAACCACACGTAGAGACGCATCGCCGCACAGTAAATAGTGAAAAGACAAGCGCTGCACCCATTACAAGCTATAAAATGGCAGCAGCGCCGGGAGCATCAGCTCCAGAGTCGCCGCCTCCTGTCGCCGTCGCCGAGTTCCTCGCCGCGGCCGCTGAGCTGCATCGGGCCCTGGCGTCTCTGCATCGGGATATTGACGGCCAGGCGGCCGTGCCGGCCCCCGAGGCTGGCCTCGACGTCCTGTCTGCGCGGCTCGGCAAGACGACCGAGGCGCTCGGGCCCGCCGACGCCGGGTCTCTTGCCGGTGCGTGCCGCAGAGTCGGGCTCGAGCTGTGCCTGAGGCTGGGCCGGCTCCGGGACTCCGGCGCCGTCGACGCGGCCGGGTTGCGCAACGCGTGGTCCTCCCGAGACGTCGAGGCCCTGGGCGCTCGTCTTCGGGGGCTCGCGGGTCGGTGCTCCGACGAGGCGGTTTCTCCCGAGTGAGTGAGCTGCGTCTCAGTTTGCACCGTGCGCCGGCTTACACTGATGCCAGAGTCGCTCGCGTCCACAGCACGGCTGCCCCTGAGATGTCTCGAGACGAAGCCGCAGATGCAGATGACACCGAGGCCGCCGGGGACGACGCCGACACTGATGGAGCTGCCCGCAAAGGATGCGTGGGTTTGTTCAGGCCCGATTCCGCCGTCAAGGCCCTCCACAAGCCCCAACCAGCTTCTGCAGGCCTCTTGTGCGACTTCATCCTGGACAGCCTCGCGTACAAGAGCATGCACGACCGCGAGGAGGAGGTCGTCGAGGCCCACGGCTCGACGTTCGAATGGGTCTTCGCCGACGCCCGCTCCGCCGCCGGCCAGGACGGCCGCTTCAGGGACCGCTTCACCAGCTGGCTCGCGGCCGACGACCGCGGGCCCCTGTACTGGATAACCGGCAAGCCCGGCTCCGGCAAGTCGACCTTCATGCGCTTCCTCTACCGCCACCCGCTCACGGCGGGGCGCCTGGCCGACTGGGCCGGCGGCCGGCCCGTGCGGACGGCCGGCTTCTTCTTCTGGACGAGCGGGTCGCGGGAGCAGCGCGCGCAGACGGGCCTCCTGCGCTCGCTCCTGCATCAGCTGCTCGCCGACGACCGGGGCCGCATACCGGCCGCGTTCCCGGCGCTGTGGGCGCGGCTGCGCGGCGTGTCGACAAAGGACCGCATCAAGCTGGCTCTGGACTGGACTGTGGAAGAGCTCACGGACGCGTTCCGGCGCTTCGCCGACGCCGCGCTGCCGCAGATGAACATGTGCCTGTTCGTCGACGGCCTCGACGAGTTCGACGGCGACCACCTGGCCATGGTCAACTTCTTCAAGGACCTCGGCCTGGGCCGGCACGGACGCGCCATCAAGATGTGCCTGTCGTCGCGGCCATGGGCCGTCTTCGAGGATGCCTTTGCGCACGCCGTGCCGCGCTTGCGGCTGCAGGACCTCACGCACGAGGACATGCGCCGCTACGTGCGGGCCAGACTGGGGGAGAGCGCGCGCGTCCGGCGCCTCCTGCGGCGTGATGCTGCGGGAGAAGAGAGACTGGTCGGCGACACGGTCGAGCGCGCGGACGGGGTCTTTCTGTGGGCGCGGCTCGCCGTCAACGAGATGATGGGCAGGTTTCGCGCCGACTCGGACGCATCCTGCTTGAGCGACACCCTCGCGCGGCTCCCCACGGAGCTCGACGGCCTCTTCGGGAAGCTTCTCTTCGAGGACCAGACGCGCGCAGAGCTCGCCGAGACGGCCGCCATCTTCCGGCTCATGCGCGCGAGGGAGGCCGCCGCCGGCTTCGTGGGTGACGACTCGGCGAGCTCCCTCACCGTCTGGGAGCTCGCCTTTGCGCTGGACGAGGCCGACGACGCCCTGGCGCTGGAGGCCGCCGTCGAGGAAGCCACCGACGAGCTCATCCGCCGCCGCTGCGAGACGACGGTCGCGCGGATCGGGCGGCGCTTCGCGGGCCTCCTGGACGTCCACGGCGCGGCGGCCGGGCAGCGCAGCGCGCGAGCCCCCCGGTTCGCAGACGGCGCCGACACCGTCCGCGAGGCACGAACGGCGGCCCCGAAGCGCGTGGCGTACGTCCACCGCACCGTCCGCGACTGGCTCGTCGCCGAGGGCACGTGCGGGCGCCTCGTCGCCGCCTCCCCGGCCGGCTTCGACCCCGACCTGCGCCTGCTGCGCTCCCACGTGCTGCGCCTGAAGCGGCCCCTGGAGGCGGTCGAGCGCCACCGCCGGCTGGACGAGTGGTGGCCCGACGTCGCGCTCGCCATGACGCACGCCCGGGGCGTCGCCGTCGACGCGGGGGGCCTCCAGCGGCGGCTCGTGAACGCGCTCGACGGCGCGCTGTCGCGGCTGTGGCTGCCCAGGCCGCGGGACGGGCTCGACCACTGGGCGAGGGGCGCGTTCGGCGCGTACGAGGTGCGGATGAAGGCGCCGCCGATGCGGCAGCCGTTTCTGTGCCTGGCGACCAAGTTCGGACTCGCACGGTACGTGTCCGAAGAGCTCGAGGCCCGCGGCCAGCAGGACGACGAGCCCAGCGACGCCGCCAGGGAGCGCGACGCCGCGACGCCGCTCCTCTCCTACGCAACCGAGTTCCTCTGCTCGCGCAAGGCCACCATCTTCCCCCTCTCGGACCCCGGGCTCGTCGCGCGCCTCCTCCTCGACGCGCGCGGGCCCGGCGCGAACCACGCCTACCTCGACTTCGCCACGCGCGCGCCCACGACGCCCTGGCTCGCGCTGCTGCGGCACCTGCGCGACGCGCGGCGGCGCGGCTGGATCGCGCAGGACCCGGGGGGCGCGCGGCGCTGGGCGCGCATCGTGCGCCTGTTCGTCGAGGTCGGCGGCGCCGACGTGCGCGCCGTGCTGGCGGCGGATCGCTGGGACCCGGAGATCTCGGCGCTGGGCGTGATGGCGCTCCTGGAGGAGACGTATGGGGCTGCGGAGGTGAGGGAGGTGAGGGAGTTGATGGTTAGGAAGAGGGATTCAGGGGCGGGGGGTAATGCGGGGGATAATTCAGGGGCGGGGGATGATTCAGGGGGCGAGGAGTCGGGGGCCACGAATGATTCAGGGGCCAAGGAATCAAGGGCCAAGGAATCAGGAGCCAAAGACTCAAGTGGGCCAGGGCAGATCAAGTATGTCTTGCGCCCGAGCAGTCGAGATATCCAAGACTAAAGACGGACGGTTCGAGCGTCACAAATAAACCTCTCCCTCAGCCGGCCTAATACCCGTCCTCCCTGCTCACCACATTCGTCAACTCCCGGCCCTCGCTCAGCCGCCCCAGGTTCAGCTCCAGGATGCGCAGCACGCGCTCCCCGTTGGCCGTCGACGCACCGCTCGTGTGCGGCGTGACGATGACGTTGTCGGCCCCCCACAGCGGGTGGCCCTCCGGCAGCGGCTCCGGGTCCGTCACGTCGAGCGCCGCGCCGCCGACGACGCCCCCGCGCAGCGCCTCGACGAGGGCGTCCGTGTCCACGACGGGCCCGCGCCCGACGTTGCTCACCACGGCCCCGCGGCCCCCGAGCGCCGCGAGCTCGGCCCGCGCCACGAGCCCGCGCGTCCGCGGCGTGAGCGGCGTGGCCACGACGAGCAGGTCCAGCCCGGAGCCGAGGAACGCGTGCCGCTCGGCCGCCGAGCCGCCCGAGAACCACCGGCGGGGGAGGACGCCGTCCGGGTCGCCGAGCCCGGGCGGCGCATAGGACGAGTCGCGGCGGGACGCGGGCGTGGGCCGCGGGTGCAGCGTGTAGGCGTGGACGGCCATGCCCATGGCCTTGGCTACGCGGGCGGTCTGGCGGCCGATGCTGCCGTAGCCGAGGATGCCTCTTCGCGGCGTCAGTGGCATGGAGGCGAGGGGGCGGGGGGGGGGGGGGGGGGGGGGGGGGGGGGGGGGGGCGGCCGGCGTACACTGTCTTCCCGACCGAGTCCTCAGGGGTCTCCTCGAGCCGCTTCCAGCGACCCTCGCGCTGGTGCTGCAGGTACGTCGGGACTGGCACGCGGGTGAGCTTGCAGGTCGTCGCAGACTGGCGTCTCCGGGTACGACGTACTCTTGTGCTGCAGGGCCAAGAAGGTGGCAATAACCCACTCCGATATCTGCGGTCTGCGTCTCGCGTCAGCCCGGCATCACGGCACGCACTCGGCGCCAACCCACCCGTGCACGCCGCTGGCCGTGCAAAACACGACCCCCGTGTCCTTGAACACCGGGTCGTCGAGCACGTGTTCCGCCCCCGCGCTCAGCAGCTGCACGTACCGCAGCCGCGGCGCCTGCCCGGGCCCGGGGAGCGCGCGGCCCGTGAGCAGGATGGTGACGTCCCGCCACAGCGCCTCGGCGTCGTCGCGGCCGGCCGGCGCCGCGTCCCAGGCCTGCTGGCGGGCCTCGACGGCGAGGTCGGGGAACCGCTCCCGGAGCTGGGCCAGCTGCGAGGGCGGCGGCGGCCAGGGCGTGAGAAGGAGGAGCTTGTGGCCCTTGAGGGTCTTGTTCGGGTTGCCGGGGACTAACATGACGGTCGTTGGGTTGCGATGAGTATCAGGTGCGGTTGAGGTATGAAGTGAGGAGACTGTGTTAGTCTGAGTTGCTCAAAAGTAAACATGGGCACAAAGGTATAGCCATCCGCGGACTCGACCACAAGCACAGCCAGACTAGACTGCAGTCGTCAAAGATACGCGAGGACCAATTGAGGTCCCGGATGTCGTCAGTGACGAGAGATGCCGATGCCGCGGGTGTGGTTTCCCCCCCATTGGCCCTCGCAATTGCGGAATACGGACCGTGATGGCGTGCAGCCGTTGGCGTTAAGCCGGCGGCGCCGACTTACGGAGTATATCGGGCCATTCACACGCTTCATCGGCGGGAGCTCAGCCGGCCCCAACGGAGTCTTTCTCAACCCCAAAGGCATACAAGACGTAGGTTCAAGTGACATTTCGACTTGCATGTAGATATCCGGGCACGCACACAAACTGGGGTGTTTAAACTACCTAATCATTGTTCGTACTTGGACCTTTCTCGAGGCCGACCTTTGGAGACTGGAAACACCACGTCGCTGGAGTTGGGCTTGGGCGAGTGTCAACGGCACACGCCAAGAAGCAGCATGTCCCTCTGGCCCGACGGTGTCGCGTTTGGCTTGGGCGAGCAGCGCCATAGGGAGCGTGGGCCGACTCCTCGGCCTTTGAGCAGCCGTGAGTAGTTTGCAATCCCCTTGAAAGGCCAAACCCAGCTCATCCATCTCCTGTCATTATATCTTCGGGATTGGACCCGTTCATTTGCCCCAGAGGCGTTCCTGGCCAACTTCATGCAAACATTCGGCCAGCACTAGGAGCGACGTCGATTGCGGGCGGTTGTCGTCGAACGAGGCCACTCTGAGGAGCACCTAGCTGAGCCATCACCATCAAAGCAGTGCGCGAGTGCCAACCAGAAATGCGAGAAAAAGAAACCAACATCTCGTGTCATAATCATCATCATAATTCTCTTCAGCCTCTTTCGTCATCATCGTGACCCTCTCTCGTCGTCGTGACCCATCATCATCAGCCAACGATCCAACCCGAGTCGGCCGCCGACCCCGTCCCCCATTTCCAAGCTCAATCTTTAAAACCTCCGCGTCCCGCCCGTCGCACATAACATTTATGCATCGACTGACAAAAAAGAGCATGGTCAAGGGAGGTCGCTGGTGAGAGATGAGAAAGAAAGAAAGAAAGCAAAAAGGCAAAAAAAAGACTGCTTGCCGTCCCTCGCTCGCTGCAAATGCCGAGTTCAAAGTTGCCCCCGCCCGTTGCATGTCCTCGTCGTGAGAAAACGGGCAGCGCCGAAAACCAAGAAAGGAACAAAAGTCTAGCCTCCCTCCCGGAACCGAGGAAAATGAGCCCGGATCCCCCAATGGCCGATGTGTGTTTCTCTCACGGACTGTGAGGTTGCGTCCGGGGACGGCGAAAATGCTGATGCGGACTTGCCCGTCCAGCCCCGAGTCGCCCCCGGGCGGGAGGATCAAGAGGGACATCCAAGAAGGTGGAAATCTCATCATGCGGCCGCCAAAGCTGGTCCTGTTTAATCCCAACCGGAGAGCCGGAGTCATCAAGTCTTGAGCAAATGCCGCTGGCTGCGGCAGGCAATGCCAGGGACGTGAAAGGAAAATGAGAAAAGCAAAAAAAGGTACGCAAGAGAGCCGGTCAATACAAGTCCAAACTAGCAAGGCCGTTAGAGATGAGGTGGGTCGTTTCTAGAAAGGTCGTTACGTGTCGTCATAAAGTCGTTGCCAAAAACATGAAGCCTCGGAATGCATCGCTTTTCCCCCGTCTTGTTCTTGTCGTGCCCCCCCTTTTCCTCCCTTGCTTCATCCATGTTGGTCGAGAGACGGCGGTTGCCGAGGGTCATGTTCAGTATCTCCCCGAGGGACGGCCGCGAAGCCTTTCAACCGCTTTTATATATGCACCTCGGGCTGCGTCCCGTCTCCGGGCTGGCCTGAACGGGAAAGCAGAACGCGGGCAGGCATCCCGTGCAGGCGGTGCCATCAGTCAAACGACGCCGTGGAGCTGCTGCTCGAGTGGTTTCCGGAGCGTCGGCCGTGGCTGTCGCTGCTGCCACGCGAGGACGTGTGGCGGCTCTTGCGACGACGGCCCGTGTCCGCGGCGGCGGGGAGTCCCTGGACGATTCCGTTGCGGGCGAGCATGCCGCCGTTGACGGAGAAGTTCCGGCAGACCATGAAGGCGCGCATGGCGGCGTTCTCCTGGGCCAGGACGTCGGACTCGTAGGCGAGATCCGTCTGGTACTCACGCCCGTTTACGAGGACGAGGCAGGTGAAGCCATTGACGTCTCGGTACAGCTCGTAGGAGGGATCCGTCCAGCCTCGTCGTCGGCAGAGACCTAGAAGGGGAGCCGCTCGTTAGCATTTCCGTCTCTTCAGGGGCACGATTCCATCTCGGCGGCGATGCGCATCGGGGCACGGCGCGTCAACGGTGCAGATGCGGCTGCGTCGGCCCTGCATCGGACAGGGGCCGTTGGCGAAACGAGGCGGACATGTCGATCCCCACGCAGGTCCACGAGCCCACACCACAGGTTGAAAGACTTTGCAGGCCTCCCTCGTGGCCCGGCAGCATCAGGACAGCAGCATCAGGATAGCAGCATCAGGACAGCAGCACCTGCGGGCGAGCCTGAGCAGACGGCCGACGCATTGCCCCCCACTCTATACGGCTCACTCATCGGGGCGACGCGACACCCATTGGGCCGACGTGGAATCGCACGAGACTCAATTGACCGACTTACTCTCGAGATACTGCATATAGAATCCGCCCATGGTGTTGGTGGTCGCCAATGGATCCCGGAACACCCGCGGCGAGCCGTTGAAGAAGAAAAAAAGTGGAAACGGGGCCGGGGATGGCTGCTCGGGGGGCGATAGGAGAGAATAAGCCACCAAGGGCAACCTGGCTGGGGGGGGATGCAGGTTCAGGATCGGTGAGTCTGCAATGAGGCCCAACGACGAGCAGGAGGGTGCAAGAAGGCGCAATTAGGGAGGGACGCAGAGGGGGGCCAGGGACCAAGAAGAGGACGGGGTCGAGAAGGGACCGGTGCGTCTCCAAGACGAGATGAAGCGGGAGACGGACGGGGAGATGCGAGAGAGTCGGTCGACGGCGACGGCGACGGCGACGGTGACGGTGACGAGGACTGGACCGGACGGTTTGTGCAGACGAGACGAGGCCGCCGACGGCGAGACATGTGTGTTTTATTGCAAAGGCAGAGAGGCAAAGAGAAAGTTGCTAGCGCGCGGCCGGGGTGTCTGGAGTCGGGTCGACGCGCGAATGGAGGCAGATGCGAGCGACGATGCGGCTCTCGAAAAGAGTGTGACCCATCTTGATGTGCTGGCGTGCCTCGTTGCCAGTTGATGAAAAAACCGCTGGACACTGGGACACTAGGCCGCTCCACTACGGCGCATGGTGGACGACGCAGCGTCCGAGGTCCATCTGGGTTGATGGTACTTTGTACGGAGTACGGAGTACGGACGACGGTACGAAGTACGTGCGGTAGGTAGGTAGGTAGGGGTGTCCGTCCGTACGCCGCACGCCGACAATAACAAAGCAGCGCCTCCCTTGCCGTGCGTACCTGGACTTGCGCGCGGTTGTACAGGGACCGGACCAGGGCGTGGCGGGTGCGCTGCTTCCTGGAACGAGTACCGAGGACTCGTAGTATTCCCCTCGCCAGGGCCGGTGAACTATACCTTAGGTACCGGACCAGCTAGCTGTAGGTACCTTGGTCCGTAGGTAGGTAGGTACTTCGTAGCCAGCCGCAGAACGTCGAGCAGGTATTCACAGCACTCCCCAGTGGGGTGGCATGGAAGGTCCAACTTTCCAAGAGCCGTGGCAGCTGTGCCTGGCGGCCACTAATGCACAGCACCTCCAGCGGTAATTCTCTGGCGCCCAGAGAGGGCGAGCAGGGCCATGGGCTGCAGCGAGCGGCCACAAGGCCCCTGTGGCCTGGAGGGTTCGTCCGGCAGCCGGCCGTGGGGGACCGGGAGGCGACGACGACGAGGGAGGTGGCGACCTGGCGCCCAGCTTGTCGGCTCCGCCAGAGAGCCGGTAGCGCGGGCGATTCGCCGAGACGTGCGTGCCTCGAACTCGGATGGCAGGATGCCATTGATGGATGGGACTGGCGCGGGGAGCTTCAGTCGGGGTCCCGCCGGCCGGGCGCTTGCTCGGGGCATAGGCGGGCCATTGTCCAGTGGGAGGCGGCCGGGGCCAACGGCGACGCGCGCGAACGTCGGTGAGGGCATCTCGTCTGCCCGTGCGAGCAGCAGCGGCGACGCGGCGGCAGCAGCAGCAGCAGCAGCATCGAGCATGAACAGGAGCGGCCTCCTCGGCGGCCTGCCTCTGCGTCCGTCGTGACGCGTGCTGGGTGCTGGGTGGTGGCTGGGAGGTGGATCGGAGCTCGCGAGCACCACCACCACGGCGCCGCAACACGCACGCCCCCGGTCGTTTCGACGAGGTTGGGGGATCAAGCTCCAGGTCGGAGTCGGACGGTGAATGAGCCCCGGCTGATTGGGCGGCGAGGAGGGGGCGCGAGGCGACTAGGCGCAGAAGGGGCCTGGCCTGCCCTGGCCTGCCCGAGCCCTCCCCTAACCCTCATGCACTGATGAGCTGGCAATGCCGCTGCCGGTTTGGCGATGTCGACAGTGACGGCCGACTGTGCGAGTACCGAGCGCCGAGCACGCGGCCGCCCTCGTCCAAGTCCCTGCCCGCCGCGCGGGGTACAGGCTGATAAACGCAGAGCCTACATACCTACTACCTTACAGGCGTCGGCGGCGTTCGTCTCTGCCCGCATGGAGCGTATGTACAACATGCAATCCTGAATCCTGGGCAAAGTCTATCCCGGGCAGCCGTCTGCATCGGGAAGGCAGCATCGGGGGGGGAGGATAGCTCGACGGCGGAAACTCGCATCTCGCCATCGTCGTCGAGAGGTGGCCTCAGCCTCGGCGGCCGTTGATTAGCGCGCAGATCAGCCCAGGGCGACGGATTGCGCCACGGTCATTCGACAATTGGGCCCCGAGGCCCGCCGACTGGAGCGCGGCCAGTTGATGGTTGATCAGACGGACGGGCGGACAGGCGGACAGGCGGACAGAGAGAGAGAGAGAGACAGCAACAACCGACTTACAAGCATCCAGCTCGATGGCAGCCGGCGCGAGGGCGCGACGTCTGCCGAATCGGAGAACCCGACAGGACGGCACCCATTGCCCGTCTTCTCCAGCGCGCGTCGGGGCCGTGACATTGGGGAGCGTCCGTGTGGCGGCGTGGCCCACCGTCGCTGTCCACCGTCCACCCGGGCAGACACCCCTCCTGGGCTTCTGCAGCAGTTGGGATTCGTTGGCTGCTGCGAAGCACCGCCCTCCGATCCCGCTACACCACGTCGCTGGCCGGAGCAGCAACAGCAACAACAGCAACAGCAACAGCAACACCAGCAGCAGCAACAAGCTTTCACCCTGCCGTAGCCCTGCCGCCGACCCTCCGGTCGCACCGCGCCGACCAGTCGCCTCGTCCGTCCATCGCGGCGTCGTCCGGCGCGCCCCTCCCCGCCCTCGCCCCCCCCTGCCCTGTGATTGCTCGGGCTCCTCGCGGCATCGGGGTGGTTGGCGCGAGATGGAGTCGTCGACTGGAGAACCGTCGTCGCGGCATGGGGCCATGCGCTGGCACAGGCAAGGGGAGTGAGTGAGGGAGGAGGGGCGCCCGGAGGTGCGACGCCCGCGCACGCCGGCTCTGTCGAGATGCCGTCGACGTTGGATCGTCGTCTCCGCGGCGAAGAGAGGCGTTCTTCCTTGCAGGGAGCTCCCCCGTCCGGGGACGACGCCCCCGACACGTCAACGTTGTGCCAGCAGACCGCTGTGGCGTTTTCGCTCTATATAGGTATGTCTGTCCAAAGTACGGATAGTCGGCGTCCTCGCGTGCATTGGACAGCTGGAATGTACCGACGTGCGGCAATGATTACGTGCGAATGCGTCGTCTGGGTCTTCGCGCTACTGCCATGTAAGGCATGGAGTTGAGACATTCGAGCAACGTGCGCTGCACATCTCACCCCTCCAGCCCGCCGACACGCTCACACAGCTACGTACGGACTACTATGACGGTCGTAAGGCGGCGTCGTGGCACGCGGTCCATGAATCAAAATCTTACTACCACTACTCCGTACCATGGAGTGAATCATCCCCTCGTGTCCGTCCAACCGAGGAATTGCGTCGAGTCCAAGGCTGCATGTTCCTTCGTGGACGCTCCGTGCACACCATCATGTCCTTTGTGCTCCGAGTACCCGCACAGAAGGAAGCCGGATCCTCTTCTAGCTTCTGCTCGGATAATACATCAAGGCTCGAGGCGCTCCGTACTTTGTACGTATATATATGCACGAGGCGGCCGCCTTTCATGCGGCCACACTGACAGAGGCCCGCCGGGCCTTTGGCCAAGCCGCTCGCGGCGTCCGATATCGACTCGACCGTGGCTGTGAAGGTCCTTCGTACACGCTTGTAACCGACCAGGTCGCGTACCGGCTGTACTTTTGTATCTGCCTCCAGAAGCCTCCTGTCCGAGATCCATCCATGCGACCCCATGCAGTCCTCGTGGGTAAGGTCAGCGCCAGCCCGCGGCCACCACCCGTGTCAGCCCTCCGACCCCGTAGCCAGCCTTTCCCACGATCAAACAATTTGAACGGAAAATCCATCACAGTGAGTGCGGAGACCTCGCGGCGGGTTGAGACATGCGTCGGGCCTGTTGCCGTACCCCTTGTTCGAGATATGCTGGTTGATCCATACAGCCTTGGTCCCAAGATGATGTGCAGTCCCTTGCAAATGCGGTGTGGCTCGAGGCGTGCCCCCCCCCCCCCCCCCCTCATCTTAGACATGTTTGCCTGCTGCGTACATATGCATTGCATGTACGCAGCAGGTGGGCGATGTGTTGGCCTATCTTGCACTGCAGCTGTAGCGTGAGCGACATCAACGGCAGGCGGAGATTGGCGAATGCAGGCCAAACCCACTCCCGAGCCTCCACAGGCCACGGGCGAACCGTCCCGGCGACCCATGCCTTACAAGACCATCGCCACGGCATGCCGGGCCCCGGACGATGGCTTCTTGTCAATTGTCCCTTCGCCTGCCAGGGGATGCCCCTCTTCCAGGCCCACGGCTGAGGCCATCAGGTCATGATGGCTCTGCAATGCGGGATTGATGAGTTGTCCTCCATGCAACTAAGACAGTGGCGGCGGTGCTTCAGCTTTACCCAAGTCACCAATAGCCTGCCTTCCATGCCGT
The DNA here is from genome assembly GCA_003945565.1 of Tolypocladium inflatum. Classification (NCBI taxonomy): domain Eukaryota; kingdom Fungi; phylum Ascomycota; class Sordariomycetes; order Hypocreales; family Ophiocordycipitaceae; genus Tolypocladium; species Tolypocladium inflatum. The sequence continues at coordinate 355,775 of QEPE01000001.1, forward strand.
CATCCATCGAACGTTGTCCCAACGCACCCAGTGTATGGATGTGTTTGGATTTATCGTCCACCTCCCTGCACTCCGTAGCAGAGTCGTCTCATCTAGCACGTGACATGCATCACCCCCAAATAGAGCTGTGTAAGAGGGCAGAGTAAATAATAGCGGCAGCCCGCCGCTCGCCAAGGCACAGCTTCATTCAGGTAGCTAAAAGCCCTGCTTGGAAGCAAAGTACTTCTGGCAGCCCTCTACCTTGTGCTGGGGGATGGCATAGACCGGGTGCGTCGTGCCGACTCGATCCTCTTCGTCGAATATCTGCTCGCCCTTTACAAAGGGAGACACGGTCCAGACGTCGCCGTCCATCATGGCCGCATCAGCACGGGCCGAGGCCAACCTCCAGTCGTGCTGGGCAGCGCTCAATCCCGAGAGAACATAGCACGTGTGGTATGCGTCGGAGTACCTTGCCCCGTGAGTCAGCGCGGGGATCCACGAACGAGTGGGCGGAGATGTACTCACTTGCTTGGCTTGTCTCTCATGCCGCCGCGCTTTGACAGATCCTGACCGCAGCAGAGGATGTACCGGATCAGTCCGTTTCGGCTGAACAGGCTGTCGTCGGCCTGCATGGGCGGGTGGACCGCAGGCTCCGTCGCAGGCCCCTCTGGCCCGTTCAGGCTGGCCTCGATCAGGGGCCAGCATCCGCCTACCCAGTGGCTGTAGCAGCCGTCGACAAGCTTGTTCGTGCGACCAGAAAAGCCACCCTCGGGTGCATACTGGCGAGCAGAGAGCCAGGATAGGAGTCGCGGGACATCGAGATACCTGCCGGGGCGGGGAACGTCAGTATGCAGGCCGCGCCATGTCGCAACTCTAGTGGACGGCGCATCGTGGGCGAGCGACTTACCTCGGAACGCTTCGATGCGGAGAATCCAGGATCGAGAGGCATCCCAAGGCGCAAAAGGCGTACGCGCCATGGGCTTCGATGCCCGGCTTTGCCGATACTCCCCCCTCATACGTCTGGCCTGAATGAAGCAACGATCAGAGGGGTGACGAGAAGGCGAGGCGCAGAGCGAGACTTACATCGTCGTACCCATTCCCCCAGGCCGCTGAAAAGGCCAGTGTGGCCGGCCGCGCATGCAGGCGAGTCGGGTGATAGGTCGAGGGGGATGTTGAGCAGCGAGATGATGACAGCTGCGCAGTAGGCCCCTCTGAAAAGGGTCGTCAGCGGTGGTGTCACGGCATGGGCGTCTGCCGCGGGAAACGTACCTCACGTCCTCTTCGCCTCCGACGGCCATCTGGAAGCCCCCGTCGGGTTGTTTCAGCGAGCACAACCACTTCCACATGCTCCTCCTATCAACCACCTCGTAGGCCTCGTCTCCACCGACCAAGGCCAGCGACAGGATCGTTGCATAGGTGGTGGCGAGATGCGACGTCTGGCCGAACCCGCCAGCGAATCCACCCGTCTCGTTCTGCATGGGCCGGACCGTCTCGATGAGCCTCGAGCGATAAGAGCCCACATCCTCACCGAGAAGCGACAAGCCGGCTAGGCACCAGTAGAAGATCCACGGCCGGCTGGGGTCTGCAGACTTGAACTGGGCCGGCAGCTTGCCAAGCTGCTTCTGCAAAAACTGCACGTGGCGGGCGCGGTACAGGTGCGGAATCCCGTGGGCGTTGCGATAGCCGTGCCCCTCCCCCGTCGACAAGAACGGTAGGCATTCCTCGATGGTCTCGTCCTGGAGCTGGGAGCTGTCCGTCTCCAGGGCATCCCGGATCGGCGGGTTCGTCGTGAAGAGCCCTGGAACGGATGGGCTCACACCCTCCGGATGCGTGCTGCCATGCACCGACGGCGGGGCCATGATGTGCGTTGGCGGCTGCTGCGTTGCTGCGGCCATGTCTCTGTCGCTGCGATGTCTGAAGATGACTCTGGGGCGAAGGCGGTTCGGTCGTGCTCGGGGTCTCATAACGCAGCAGATGGGCTTCCCATCTTTTTTCAACCAAGTCAAGGACGGCCACAGTTACCCCGCACACTTGGCACCTACTTCGTATTGTCTATCGAGACATTGTCGAGAACTCTGGCGCTATGCCGTGTATATGCTGTGAGTTTAGACCCTCGAGTGAACAATGGAAAATAAGCGCGTGTGGCACGATTGTCGTCGGGATATGGTCGGATACCATTTTGTGGCACGCGCCCACCAGTGACCGCCTCAGATGTCATTGCCAGCCAACCTTCACCGTGCAGAACACCACCTACGACGAGAATCACACAACGATGGACAATGGCCACGGATAGGCGCTGCGCATGAATCTGATGGTGCTCTTGCATATGTGGTGGCACGGCGTCGAATACGAAGCATGTGCGACATGGCCATCAATGCAGCAGACCTACGTCGAGCCTCATCTCGCCACAGTACCTCGTAGCTGCCATTGCAGGTGCTACAAGACAGCGAGTTAGATTTTGGGCGACGTAGTTTGCTGGCTTGTGCTCTTTGCAGGTGCGGAATCGATGCTCGATGATTCGAGCTTGTTCGGCACCGAACGTCACGTTCCGCGGTGAGATGCCTGGCTTGCGTCTGTCGGTACGGCTACGAATTGATGACCGAGTTTCGTCTGCGGCAGTAGATGGCTGCCTGATTCATGTCTGTTCGCAATTTACTTATCTCACTCTAAGCTTGTGTAACTGTCCCGTGCGCAAGAAGTGAGGTTGTGGCACATACCACACTCTCCGAAACCGTGGTTTGACCGCATAGCTTCCTTTCGCGGCCTGGAATTAATATCTACAGTTTGTTAGGAGCAGCTTCACGAACACGAAGTGTCTAGGACATTTGATCTCCTCGTCCAGTACCCAACGAGGTAGATCCCGCCGTGCACCAGTTATCCCGCGATCTGAGAGCGCACTTGTCGTCTCACAAGGGACATATTCCACATTCCTTCATAACCTGATGGGCGACAATCCACATTCAGAACCTCGCACGAGGCTTGAACTGCCATGTGCGAGGCCGACCATTACCAGGTAGCTGGAGTCTCACAGACACAACCAAACGCCTATCGGTCAGCCATTTGTTAAATGGGAAATATACGAGGCTGAATGATAAGGCGAACGAGTCTGCAGGGAGCTGTTCAATCTGCATTCGCAGTTACATCAGCCCTTGTCCTATGTTTCAGCTTCATGAATCTCAGGTGGTCTGTCTGTAGTTCGAATTCCCAGCCTCGTGCCCAAGCAAGACCCGTGGCAAAACTGACAAGAGCCTACTCTAAATTATTGGTGAAGCAATAAGGTACGGGGCCAGATTATAGCTAAATTTGGTCAACATATCGATTCGTTCTTAAGAATGGTCGCGGAGAGTGTTGTGGCGCGCCGTCTCAGACGGATCTCATCTGCACTCGGAAGCTCACATATAGCACTCATCAATATGGCGATTCACCCGCAGGCGGTGCATATGTATCATGAGCAATGAGACTATGTGCATTTCAGTTCTGGACGATTCATGGCGTGTCTCTGATCCACAAGGAAGTTTTATCTGAGTGACAGGCGACGGCGCAGAGCATGAATAGGTACCTACGTATACGATGGATTGCTCTCTGGAATATTCATCGACGCTGCAACTCAGCTCGCTTGTGAGGCCCATTATTCCGTAGGCTGGTAGTGGAATAGTAAATTCTCACTTCGTACAACCTAGAAAGTTAGAATATGTGCCGTCCCCGTTGATGGTAGTTAGCAGTCCATGCTCACGAGTTCGGCTTCGAGACGGTAAGCGCGGATGTGTCAACCTGAGGACCGTGTCTGCCTATTTGCCCTGTGTAAGAGATATGAGCATGTCATGACACTTGATGGTGGTGATTGCTCTTTGTCATGCTCATGTGAACCTCTTCTTCAATGTCTAATCCTGTCAACTTCCTCACTGACTTCTTACGACTCATTAAATGTGGTCGACTTTCCAGCCGAGGTTCGTTCAAGTTGGCCTCATAGCTCTGCTCTTGTTCTCACAAACACTCCGGAATATATAAGCTCTACTAAGTTCCCTAAGTTCCACCACAGACCAATTGCATCTGTAAGAAGCCGTACCTGCTCATTGTCACGTATAGGGTATCAGTTTACGCGATTTAGCCTGACCCCGCTCGAAACGCACGTCATCGCCAAGAGAGTTGCCGCCAGTCAAGACATGATACATACAGGTCCGAAGAGCTCATGACCTTGTTAGATGCCTTCGGCCTGTGCAGCGCGAGGTATTCAGTACCGTGGGTATGCCCGGGGCTGGGAGCTGGCTTGCGGGGGGCAGGGGATGCTTGCTTGCTGCCAGTGGCCACGCAGCTATGGATACACGATGTCTCAGCTAAAGGTGGGAGCCGCGTGGGTCACCCAACACCGTGCCCGACATCTCTGTCTCAAACTGTCGTTGCTTTTTCACTCACATTCTTCGCTCTTCCCTTTTCACTTGCGAGTGACGCGGCGCCTTGCGCCGTCCGGTCCGGATGGCTGGACGGCTCCGCACCGGCCGGGGCTGAGCTTTTTCTCGAGCGGGCTTTGTTGAGGTTTGAAGCAAGGTCAGTTCCAGGGACCGGAACTTCGGAAGCCCTCCGCTTCTCCATATTTCGGCCAGGCCACCGTAGCGCTGCGGTGGGCAGTGGTGCTGTTGAGACGAGTCAAACAGGTCTGCGGCGCCGCCTCCTCCTCCGGGCCTTGGGCATGTTTCGTGCTCCGGGCTGTAGTAACGTCCGCACCGTGGCATGCCGACGAAGCGACATCCCACGGGTGAGTGAAGGGGATCTGGCTGCAGCGTGCCACTTGTCGTGTGTCTGCCAGCAATCAGGCTGTCAATGTCATCCAGTCACGGCGTGTTTGGATGCAGGGGGCATGACGGTGGCTTGGAGCAGGTGACGGGACGCCGTGCGGATTTGACGAGCCTGAGGTTGCGGCCGGAAGACGGCGCTGCCGCGGGCTCACTGTCACTGGCTGGTAGGCATGGCGATTAAGCCCTCGCACGGCGGCCTGTGCTCCGTAGAACAGCGCCAGAATGTCCGAAAATAGGTGCATGTAGGTAGGCGCCGCAGCCATCAACAGCGATGGAAATTGGAATCTAAGCTCCGCAAATCGACTGGAGGCGGCGTTGTGGTTTGGGCAGACGCCAGACGGGCAGCCGACTGCAGGCAGGGTCTGCATCCATGTCGTGGACTGGCGAGGCCTTGGGGGGATTTCTGCACAGTGCGAGGTGGGGAGCAGAAGCGGGTGGCGGCTTGCTTGCGGCTGGACCCGGAACCTACGTCGGTGATAAGACCCTACACATAATGCGTTGGATGCTGTCGAGCGGAGCCAAAAGGCATTGCAGTCCACTCGAGGTGAAGTCGGAATGGTGCTTTATGGCTCCAGAGGCAGTCTTGGATAGGCTCTCCGTAGTCCGTATGTATGCGGCAAATCCCCATGCTGATCTTGGATCGCGAAAACGTCCGAGGCATCGAATGGCAATCTGGAGGGCACGATCGGCTCATTGGCCCACTGGCGAGCCATCCTTGGCTGGCATCGGCCTAACAGCAAAGCCAAATCTGATCTGCTACCCGCCGCCGCGCACCCCTGAGATGTTACTTGGTTACCTTGCTTGCTTGCTAAGATGGCCGCTTGTCTTTCTTGCTGTAGACTTGTACGAGTTCTCAGACGAGACAGTTCTTAGGATGTAAAGTCTACCTTACCTAAGGTACCTACCTGGTAGCTAGGTGGTATGTAAAAGAGCCCGGCACCAACAGCGGTGCGCATATGTACGGCACTCTGTAGGGCAGCCACGCAGGCGATTGGGAGCGCGATCATGCATACATACCGCGCACATGTGCTTGCGGGGCTAACAAGAAACAAGGAGGAACGGAGCTGAAGCCACGAGCTTTTCCCAACGGCCATGGTGACGAACGTGCGGGAGAGGCGCCTCAGCTGTGCGGGCTCGTCGTGGATTCGGTGGTGCGCTCAAACGTCGATGCCAGCGGTTGATGCAACCGTCGATGCCAACCCCGGAGCCGCGCGCACTGTGCTGCTGCCACTGCGCACTGCCTGATTGGCGGGCGGGGGACGGCCACGGCGACTTGGCCCGCTGGATCGCCAGACCACCACCCAGCGCCCCGCAGGCCTGCAGATGCACAGGCGCCTCCGAGCGCCGCCATTGGCTGCAGGCTCCGGGGGCCGGGGCTGGACGAGCTCACCGCCTCTTCATCAACCCCCTCACGCTGGGCGCACTCCGTGCCTCTCCATGCCATCCCCGCTGCCCGCTGCCCGCACTGCGCTGGCCGCCCACAAGAGCAGACGCCAGCATCCTGCCCGGGCCTGGCGACAGACTGCGATAGAGCTCAGTCCACCGAAACTCCCTGCATCCTCCTCCATCTTCTTCACCTACACCTCCTCCTAGGGACTTCAACGAAAGAGCGGTGTCACCCGCTCGCTTCATACAATATCGCCAGTATTCGCATCTGATCCTTCGACCCTCCCCTGTTTCCGCCCAGCATGACCTTCGACTTCAACAATGCAAATGGCGGGGGCGATGCCTTGCTCGATCTGAACTTCGACCACCACCGCCACCACCGGGAGCGCGCCGCCTACGCTTACTCAACCACCGCCCACTCGAGTCCCTCGGCCGCATCGGGCATCATGACCAACACTCGCACCTGGCCCATCGCTCTGGACATGGCGACGGCCGTCGCCAACCCCCAGGGCGCCGCCGCGACCTCCCCGGACCGCCCGGGGAGCTCCCCCTTGTCCAACTCGTCGAGTCCGCACAGCCAGCACTCGTCCTTGCAGCAATCGCCGTTCCAGCCCTCGACGAACCCGCTGACCGACTGGGCGTTGCATCAGCAGCAGCAGCAGCAGCATCAGCAATTGCCCGCTGCCGACCTCGCGCAGCTCATCCAGGAGTCCCAGCTCATGAACTTCAATGCCTTCCCGTCCAACTTCCAGCCCAACCCGCTCGACTACTTGCCCGCGAGCACCCAGGCTCTGCAGGCGAATCTTTTGGAAACAACATTCAGCGGAATGCCCTCCATGGAGGAGGCGGCCCACGCAATGCACTGGGGGAACACGGGAATGGAGAACTGGCAGGAGTTTCAGAGCAGTTTGCAGATGGACGGCCTCCCCCGGCTCGACAGTGTCGGCAGCAACTCGCCGACCGGCACCTACCTCGAGGTTCTCTCGCTGCCTTCGTCCTCGGGCGAAGGCTGGGCCATGGTCGATTGGGGCCACCACAACCTGGAGCAGTTCCAGCAGGCCCAGGCACAGAATGCAGCCATCTTCAACCCGTCCCAAACGCTGCATCTCAGGACCAACTCCGATTCTTCTGAAGGCGCCAACTCGTTGGAGTTTGGCAGCTTCGAAGAGATTCCGCCGTTCCCCTACTCGCCCTTCTCCCCCGACTCGGATGGCTATCAAGACAACAACAGCCACCGGCATTGCTTCTCAGGCGATGGCCACAACCACTCACACGACACCGTCAGCCCGACTGCCGCGGTTGCTCCGGTGCCCATCAAGGTCGAGCCTGTAAGCCGCCATAGCCCTGGTAGTGGCGCCGGATCGACGTCGCCTCCGTCCACCAACAACACGCGCCGGAACTCGGGCCCGCGGAAGAGCCCAATCGCCAAGGCAACGAAGCCGATTGTGCGTCGCATTTCCAACGGCAAGAAGGATGGCTCCGTCGAGAAGAAGGTTGGTCGAAGAAAGGGACCTCTTTTGCCTGAGCAGCGAAAGCAAGCCAGCGAGATAAGAAAGCTGAGAGCTTGCCTGCGATGCAAATTCCTAAAGAAGACTTGCGATAAGGGAGAGCCTTGTGCGGGATGCCAGCCGTCGCACGCCCGTCTCTGGCAGGTGCCATGCACACGCATTGATATCAAGGACATCGGGTACTTCATGAAGGACTGGAAGGCCGACTATGAGAGGCACATGGACCGGGGAGTATCCGTCTATAACGTCAAGGGCTTCTCTCAAAAGGAGACGCTCATGTGGATCACCCACGGCTATGGCTTCGCGCTTCCTGTTATGGTTCGCGAGGTTTACGTCGCCGACGCAGGCTGCTTCTCCGTCGAATGGGTCGAGTCCTACCAAAGTGACCAGGAACCAATTGACTTCGAGACGCGCACCGAGAAGCTCGATGTCGGTGCCGAGGGTGTCCGCGTCGACGCTCTCGCAGAGTACCTCGACAAGCACATCGACGGACCCTTTGAGGACTTTATCGACGACCACTTTGAGGGAACACCCTTTATCACTGAGATTCTCAAGACTGCTCATCGCTTCTACGTCAAGGACCGGATGCCTGTCATCAAGAAGGCTTTGAAGCTGGTTCTCGCCTACAACCTGACAATGCATATCACCATGGTGGAGAACCAGGGCTCTGAAGTTGCCCTGGACGGACAGATTGACGACGAGGAGTCCAAGTTCTACGGCCGCACCGTTGCCCCCGTCATGATCAACTTCCAGATCAAGTGTGCCCTGGCCGACATGTGGCGCGAGCTGCAAAAGGACATCCTCGAGGAGCTCTCGTCCCTGTATTCAGGCGTGTACAGCGGTGAGAAGATGAAGAACTGGCCCACCATCTTCATGCTTGCGTCGATTCTCCTTGCGGTGTGGGAGGAGATGCAGTTTGACTGCCACTACCGAGTCCCGGACCCGGCGGCGGTGAACAAGTTCTGCAACGACATGGAGACGACCCCTGTCGGAGTTATTGTGGGCCTTTTCCACGCCATCTCGCAGAAGCTGCCGGCCTTTACCGATTGGGACACTCGCCAACACGGGCATTTGCTGCACAACAACACCTCCGTGTGCGAGGCCATGACCGAAGTCCGACAGCACGTCATCAAGCATGGTAAGCACTCCTGGCCACCGCTCTTGTCCTTCACCTGTGCCTGTCCCGGGTCTAACTGTGGCGTTACAGAGGCCTATCTGCGAACTCGCAAGGAGAGCAAGTTTGACCGGTACGACTTTGACTCGCTGTCAAACAAGTTCTTGTCGAAGCTTGTCATCCGAGCAAACTAAGATGTACACCTTGGACGTTTGCATGATTTTCACCTCATGGTTAAAGACATCTTTAATTTGCCAGCCACTTTTCCTGGCCGGGTTTCTCTCCTTTGTTACACACCCCTTTATTTTCTATTTCTCCTCGTCATCCAGCGACGGCGTTTGACACGATTCTCTTCAAGCGATAAAGATTATCAGCAGCATTCATTGTTGGGCACATCATCTACATCGACTCTGAAAGATCTTTTACCCTTCTCTTCACGGCTGGTCACCGTCGAACGGCACGAAGTTACTCGACACATTGCAAATGTGTTACGACCCTGTAACGAATTTTCACACCATGATTGTATGACTTGAAGAAGAAGCATTTATTGATTAACGGAGGCATCATATCTGGAGATGACGGGACGCACGGGTGCAGAGGGAGGCAAAAAGGGCAGCCCTCTGCCGCCGTGATGGAGGATTATGTTTCGAATTTTACGGAAACGACGGCTCAGCATGACTTTTGCGGCTTAGATGAATGCGCATGGGAAGGCGTCTTGAACTAGGGCTGAGAGGCATTGAGCAATATGGGAGGCTTGGATGGTGGGCAGCTGGATTAGTAGGTACGGGTGGAACAGGCAACACTAGCTTACTTGGGAAAGACCATGAACAAACCATCTTACGATACAAGCGTTGACGCAGCCATGGAGACTTGTGATGTGATGTTGAAGAAGCTGTCCGTTGTCCAGTGCGGAGAAGTTGCTGCTTTCCCAGCTCACCTCGGCACTCAGACCAACAGGCCAAGCATGGCCGGACAGGCGACCAATCATAAGACACACTACTTGGAAGGCTACCGTTCTTACGAGTAGGAGCGCTGCAACCGTTAATACTGGTAGTAGTTCGTACGCATTCCTGGACCTTGTGGCTCTCTGTCTTGGCCAACTCAGAGCTAAAGTGAGATCACGCCGATAAGAGTGGGTGGACGTCCCACTTGGCCGGCCCCTCCCCCGCGGTGATCTACGAACAGAGCTGCAACCGCTGTGTGTACGGAGTACCGAGGAGAGAAAGCAACGGGCTGGAGCGAGTGCCGTCGGTCCGTCTCCAGCGCACGCATCGCGGTCCTCAGCCGGGTTGCGCATTGTCGCAGGCTCTGCGAGGATGACGTCGAGGTCTACAGGGGGACGGAGGTCACCCCGGTCCGTCACGCGGGTTGCGGGCGGCGGTCTCGGAGAACCCCGCACTCGCTCGGTGGCGCGTTGACGTTTCGGCACTACGAAAGGGCGAGGAGCGCGGTAGGTCACTAGGAGAACAGAGGGGCGAGGTGCGCGGACTTGCTCGTGTCGCGTCGCTGGGCCAGCTTGTCGGGGCCGTGGTTTGTTTGCTGGACTCGCGGTGACGGTCCTGCTGCGACCGAACGGGTGAGGTGCTGAGTCAAACCGTTGTGATGGTCACCACGCGGACAGGCGGCGCCACGACACCGCCACATCCAGTCTGCCAGCCCCCCCAGGCCAGATAAGGTGACAAAGGCGGGCAGGCACCCGCAGACATTCACTGCAGGGCAGCCTACGGAGTACAGGTAGCAAAAATGAAGAGACGAAAAAGGTAGTGTAAACGCTGCTCTCAGCGCGCCGCAAAGCCTGTTTGTAATACATAGTTGCCTCAAAAATTTCCTCATTCCACGAGCTTCGGCGGCGTCGCCGTGGCAGGTTGTTGCATCCTCTCCGATGACTGCATCCGGGCCTGGCAATTCGGGCCCCCCTGGAGTGCGGATACGCCACACTTGCCTGGCCCACCCAAGTCCCCGGTACGGCATGTCTCACCTGCCTGCTGCACCCAGTGCAGGTACCGGAAACAAACAGCCTGGGCTTGACATGGTTGGCTGCCGGCCCCCGGTTCTGGAGCCTTCTGACTGTTCTCTCCGGCTATTGGCTCATGAATCATGGGTCTGGTCGGCTGGCCACGCCTGCAGAGGCGTAATCGCCCCGATGTTGGTCACTGCGCCCCCGCCCGCATCTCTCCCTCTCCTTCCTCGGTCGCCTCTTGCCTCCTACTTAAAACACCTCCTCCTCCCGCTTGTCGCCATCGCCGCCTCTTCTCCTCCTACAAACCACTCTTCACTCCCCCATCCGCATTCACCCGTCGCTCTGACACCATCGCCCACCTCATCAGCACTTCATCTCTCGCAGCGATACCCTCGCAACAACTGCCATCATGCAGATCTTCGTCAAGACTCGTAAGTTGCCACCATCCCGCGAGCCATCAGTCGCTCGTTTTCCCCGTCGGCCGCGGCGTGAGACTGACTCTTTATCGCAGTCACGGGCAAGACCATCACTCTTGAGGTCGAGTCGTCCGACACCATCGACAATGTGAAGTCCAAGATTCAGGACAAGGAGGGCATCCCCCCCGACCAGCAGCGCCTGATTTTCGCTGGCAAGCAGCTCGAGGATGGCCGCACCCTCTCCGACTACAATATCCAGAAGGAGTCCACCCTCCACCTCGTCCTCCGTCTCCGCGGTGGCATGCAGATCTGTAGGTTCTCCCTCGTCATATCGCGGTCGATGCAAAAGCCATATGCTGACAAACCGCCCCTACAGTCGTCAAGACCCTCACCGGCAAGACCATCACCCTCGAGGTGGAGTCTTCCGACACCATCGACAATGTGAAGTCCAAGATTCAGGACAAGGAGGGCATTCCCCCCGATCAGCAGCGCCTGATCTTCGCCGGAAAGCAGCTCGAGGATGGCCGCACCCTCTCCGACTACAACATCCAGAAGGAGTCCACGCTCCACCTTGTCCTTCGTCTCCGTGGTGGTATGCAGATCTTCGTCAAGACCCTGACGGGCAAGACGATCACGCTCGAGGTGGAATCGAGCGATACCATCGACAACGTCAAGTCAAAGATCCAGGACAAGGAGGGTATCCCCCCGGATCAGCAGCGACTCATCTTTGCCGGCAAGCAGCTTGAGGACGGCCGGACCCTCAGCGACTACAACATCCAGAAGGAGTCTACCCTGCATCTGGTGCTGCGCCTGCGCGGTGGTATGCAAATCTTCGTCAAGACTTTGACTGGCAAGACGATCACGCTGGAGGTGGAATCGAGCGACACCATCGACAACGTCAAGTCCAAGATTCAGGACAAGGAGGGCATTCCCCCGGATCAGCAGCGCCTTATCTTTGCTGGTAAGCAGCTGGAAGACGGCCGTACCCTCAGCGACTACAACATCCAGAAGGAGAGCACTCTGCACCTTGTCCTCCGCCTGCGTGGTGGTCAATAGGCGCACGCGGCGGCTCTTGATGGGTTCATGATTTGCGCTGGATTTACCAGCGGAATGGCGTTTTATGGTTCTAATCGGATCACGGAGTCGGGCATAGCTGGGCTCGGCAACTTTGATATCGGGTCTTGACATAGTTCTGCGCGCACCCGCACGGGGCGTGACAATACAGACTCTTTGCAGTCACATGACGGCACTTCATGCACTCGCAGTGATTTTCAATGCCTCGTAAAACTCCTGTAGACATGCTTGTGCTTACTTCGTACTCGTACGGAGTAGGCTCGAGGAGGCTCTCAGTTGGTGGATGCCAGCTGCAGGCGATATAGGTGGGGCCAAGTCCAGCACATAAACTTTCACTGCGGTCGCAAGGCCCCCGGGGGATGGGTTCCTTTTACGCTTCGCACGGCAGCGCGACGGTGGTAGTGTTTTGCCTTTCCTACCTACGTATGCGACAGCCATGATTGCCCGCCGCGGCACGAGCAAACGGAGCCTTCTGGAAGTTTTGCTACCGCCTTGATCGATAGACACGTGGGACGACGCGGCCTCGCCCTGACCAGCGCCGACTTTGCCACAGCATCCCCAGATCACGGCTGGCAAACAAGCTTGGCAACTTGGCCAGCGAGAGCTCGCCGTGGGCCATGCCTTCATACTTCTATCATTTGAAGTTTGAGCTGTATCCTACGCCTGATCCGACTGGAAGCGAGACGTCAGCAGCGACAGATACGCGCGACGTCTGGCTGCCACCCACGAGCGCGAGCGTGTTCGACGACTTGCCCTCGCATATTCGACCCGGTCGACCGACGACACGAATTCTTCCTCGATTTAATAGCCACCAGCACGCACAACGGGCCCCTGCAAAGGCAGCAGCCTGGGCGGAGAGCACACGGCGAGATTCGAACCCGAGCGTGATCGACTGCGGCGCCCCGCGAGCACCCGCCCGAGACGGTGGGCAGAGGAACGAAGTCATATCCGAGAGGCAGTGGCTGGAGCGGACTAAGAGCTTCCCGCCACCTCCATCCAGTGCTGCCATACGGCCGCAGACTGCCGTCAGAGACTGGCGGTTTGGGCGTGTGAGCATCGAGTCGGTCGAAGCTGTTGCTCGTGCCGCCGGCATGGCCGGAGAGATGAGCAGGGCAGGGCCATCGGCGGCGCCACTTCTGGGGCCCTCGTTTGGCGGTGCCGGGACTGCGACCAAGGCGGAGTGCCTGCCGCTGGATACCAAGCACACGGAGCTCGGATGGGGCGTGGTCCATTTCTACAGAGAAGGGGAGGAGACGCCGCTGTTGAGCGCGTCGGAGCAGCCCGATGAAGAGTCGGGGCATCCGAAGGAGGCGTCGACAACAGACGGTTGCACTACGCTGTGTATACCTGCTGTGCCGGCGTACATGTCGCCCGGTGACTTCATGGGCTTTGTCGGCGAGCGGTGGATGAGCGACATCAGCCATTGCCGGATGGTCATGACCTCGAGGATGAACCGGTATCTTGTGCTGCTGAAGTTGCGGGACAGCAAGCGAGCCAAGCAGTGGAAGCGAGAGTTTGACGGCAAAGTGTTCAACTCTATGGAGGTGAGCCCACTACGGGAGAGCCACCCGCTTATGGATGCTAACCCGGTGCAGCCTCAAGTGTGTCACGTCGTCTTTGTCAAGTCTATTACTTTTGCGACGCCAACGCAGCCCCGCCGGCATGAGAACTCTGGTGCCTCGTCTTCATCGGCTGCCGTCTCGAACAGCCTCAAGCCCTTTCCACCTCCGACCCCGAACCTCATCGAGCTGCCGACCTGTCCCGTGTGCCTGGAGCGTATGGACGAGACCAACGGCCTCATGACCATCCCCTGCTCTCACGTCTTCCACTGCACCTGTCTGCAGAGCTGGAAAGGAGCCGGCTGCCCTGTCTGTCGATTCACGAACTCGTCGTCGCAGGAGTCCGCGAGCGATGCCAACAACCCTTACTCTCAGCCGTTTGGGTCGCCGGTTTCCAACCTCTGCAGCGTCTGCGACTGCACAGACGACCTTTGGATCTGCCTGATTTGTGGCTGCGTGGGGTGCGGCCGATACAAAGGCGGCCATGCCAAGGACCACTGGAAGGAGACGGCTCACAGCTTTGCCCTAGAGCTCGAGACGCAGCACGTCTGGGACTACGCCGGCGACATGTGGGTGCACAGACTCATCCGCGATAAGGGAGATGGTAAGGTCGTCGAGCTGCCCGGACGAGGCAACCACAGTGGACATGGCGATGACGAGGATGTCGTGCCGCGGGCAAAGCTGGAGAACATTGGCCTGGAGTACACCCATCTCATCACGAGCCAGCTCGAGTCCCAGCGGGCGTACTACGAAGAAATGATCAGCAAGGTAGCGGACAAGGCGGCAAAGGCGGCGGCCGTCGCGGAGAGCACTGCCACACAGTCGTCAGAGACGATGGAGCGGCTGGCCGACCTCGATGAGAAGTACAAGACGCTCAGCACCGACATCGTCCCCCAGCTGGAGCGCGACCTGGAGCGCGAAAGGGGCAAAGCGGCCAAGGCGGAGACGCTGGCGCGCAACCTGGGCAAGGCGTTGCAGGAGGAGAAGCGGCTCAACGAGGGGCTCATGAAGCGCATCGAGCACCTCGGCACCGACAACGAGGCGGTGCGGAAGGAGCTGGACGCGCTCAGGGAGGAGGGCGCGGAGCTCAAGGAGATGAACCGGGACCTGTCCATGTTCATCTCGGGGCAGGAGAAGCTCAAGGAGCTGGAGCGGGAGGGGAAGCTCGAGGCGGGGGAGGTGGCCGAGGGCAGCGCGAGCGTGCCGGAGAAGAAGGGCCGGAGGAGGCCAAAGAAGTAGAGTGTGGACATGTCGGCGAGGCGTATCTGGACTCAGTTGGCGTGGAGTTTGGCGTATACTTGATGTAGGAAAGGGATGGGGAACTTGGGTGAACATACATGCGGAGCCAGAGAAGAATAAACCTTTTGGACTACCCAATTTCAGCCGTCCGTCTGGCGAAGCCCGAAATCCGGCAACGCCGACAGTAAGAAGAGGGCTCGGCGGATCGACTTGCGGGGGCGTCACTCGCTCCTATCTTTGCAACCATCGCCAGGAAAGAGACGGGCTACATCTGCGTCGAGCTCAACTCGCTGGTTTGTCTACACGGCTGGTCCGAAGCTACGTATCTAATGCTACGAATGGCACCACACGACAGGGACGAAAGCTGGTCAACCCCCCCCCGGCACATCAGCTCGGATCCCGACCCGGCTCCTCCACCCCATGCGACTCCTCGCGGTCGCGCTCGTTAGTCCCGCGACGACGTGCTGCGCGTCGTATAAAGTCAGCATCGGGGGGGGGGACGGACGGCCGGGGAGGGGGCTTCCGGCTTACCGCGGAGGACCTGGGTCGCGGCGGCGTACGCCTGGATCTCCTCCTTGCTGAGCGCGCGCAGCACGATGACGAAGTCGTCGCGGATCTCGAAGCGCTCCTTGCCGATGGTCAGGGCCTCGGGGTTCACGATGGCGCGGTTGATCTTGGTCCATCGGGCGCCGGGCGGCGCGGCCCAGTTGCTCTTGTCGTCGGGGGCCGTCGTCGACGCTGCGTCGGGGACCGTCGTCGACGCTGCGTCGCCGCCCTGGGTGCCGTCGGTTTGGGATGGGCGCGGCGCATCGCTCGGCCAGTATGGGTCGCGAGACGGCCGGCTCCGAGCCCGAGCACGGTCGTGCCGAACAACCTCGCCCGGCCGGGTATACTCGTACTGGTCCCGCGCAATGTCGGGGCCCGGTGCGCCCCCGGGGTCTCGTCCCTCGCCCGAGCGAGCGTATTTCTCTTCAGATCCCTCGCTCTGGACATGAATAGGAGCAGTTGGGGGTTCACTTTGATACCTCGCATCGAGTAGCGGGTCGTCCCCATTGCCATCGAAATGATTCAATGGTGGTTCATCGTCCACGTCGCGTTCCTGTTCGGGCTCCTCATCGAGTAGCAGGCTCTTCGCGTAATACGGTTGGAGGTCTAGGTTTTCGTTTTCGTATTGGTCCTTCATCTTTCGAGCCAATCTCATTGATCTCCTGACCCAAACTGGGAGATTCAGCTCCGCCTCCGCACGAACCGCGGGATCCGGCAAGGTGCCGGTGCCTTGTAGGGACGAGGGCGCATCTTGGCTCTGACCGCGTAACGTAGGTACGCCCGGACCCTCGTCCGAGCTATCGGTGCCCCGTGTCTCAACAACAGATGCCGACCCAGGACTATCGTCATCCTCCCTGGCCCGCGGAAGCGCAAAGATGGCGAGCTGTTCTTGATGCATCGCCACGTGCCTCTTGAACCGACTCGCACTGACGGGCACGCTGCCGGCGCCGACTGCTGCTTTCCCTCTGGGATCGGCCCTTAGGCAAAGGATGTCTGCCCAGTCATGGCAAAACGGACAGTCTTGAGCCCTGAACTCCGTCACTGCCTCTCGGCCTGCGTCCTGGAGCATCCGTAGCCGGTCGTCGGGAAACGGGCCATGGGCTGATTGTATGTGTGCCCGGATGTCTCTCGACCCGAGCGGTCCGTGGCCGCACAAGCTGCAGCTGTATCGGGCTCTGTGCTCCTTTAATTCGTGTTCGAACCACGAATCTCGGTCCCCGAACAACCCGGCGTCACATTCTCCTTTCCCGAGCGTGCACACGTAGGGTTTGAGATCGCGGAATGCGTGGACGCTGGCCTTGTTAGATTGGTAAACGTTCAGAGGAGGATGTACCTACCGCCAGGACCTTTCAGTTTGGAACGACTGAAGGGTGAAGCATATCGGGCATTCGAATGGCTGGTCATCCTTGGATATGTCGGCCAGCGCAGGGAGTTTGAGGGCCGACAGCGACTCGGTCGCGGTCGAAGCGCTCACCATGGAGACGGCATCGTCATCTGCTCCTTCGCCATGATGCGGTACAAACGTGGTTGCTTTGCTCGACAGTGCCTCCGTGCGGGTAGCGTCAACGTCCGTGTCGTCAACCTCGTCGGCCCCCAGCCGACTCCGGTGATCCCGACAGTACTTGATAAACTGCCGCCGCTTGGCGATACCGCCGCCCAGGCGTGCCGACAGCCAGTCCTCCTTGATCTTGGGATGCTTATGTCTGACGTAGTCGATGTCGAAGAAGGCAGGAAACGCGACGTCGGCCTGGAGTGCTCGCTTGAACCGGTCGCGAGGAGTCGATTTGCGAACCAGCATCCCTATCCGGAAAAGGGAGCTGATGCTTTGGGAGATGACCTCTATGATCATATGCGCCTCGTCTGGTGCTTCATCTGTTGCTCCATCCGATGCCTCGTCCAATATTGCGTCTGATGTCTCATCTGCCGTTGCTTCTTGCTCACCATCACTGACACCCCTGTCGAATGCCATGTCGCGGTTTGGACTTGTTCCCTTGACGATGCTGGTCACTGTGGTGTGTGAGAAATGTGGAACCAATGCGTGTTATACTCATACATACAGTCATCCACGGCTTCAGTTATCTCATCCAACTGTCGGCATATGTGTTTTCGGATGTCGTCCGCCGCTGCCAGTCGATGGTCCAGCGATAACTTGGTCTTTGCGCCTCGCCTCGCACCCAGATTGCCGGCCCATAGTGTAAATCTTTCTAGGGCGTCCGCAACTATTGCGTCCGTAATGATAGCAGGGGACGGGTCTATGTCTTGCTTCTCGCGTATATGCGATATCAGATCTAGCATACGTCGCCGTACATTGCGACTCTTGTCGGCGATGCTCTCCATAGGCACGGCGAGGAAGGCAAGAAATAAAATAAATACAAGGGATATCAAGGGAGAAAAGAAAGACACGAACAAGGCGCGGCCGTCTTTATGTCTCGGCGGTAGTCAACCACCGAGTGCCGCTTTGAACGTCGAGCTTCTTTCGATAATCGCCAGAATGAATACTTGAGGCTTCCTGAACAAAGAGGCACTTGCTGTGCGCCGAACAGTCGCGGTTGATGGACGCAGTTACCCCTCACCCTCCATGCACGTGGATGAATTCCAATTGGGCAGGTGAGCATGCACGATGAGGCTGACGATGAGCGTGCTGGTCCTCCATCCTCCGCAATTCTCACCACGCTCCCCATCCCAATCCCCATCAGTGCCTCGACATGTCCGGCTTCGAGGTAGCCGGAATCGTCCTCGGGGCCTTTCCCCTCGCCATCACGGCCCTGGACAAGTACCGCGAGGTGGCGACGCGGCTCGGCCTCTTCTACAAGATCCGGCTCGAGTACAAGAAGTGCCGCGACGCGCTGGAGTTCCACCAGCTGACCTTTACGCGGCACCTGAGGCAGCTGCTGCTGCCCCTGGTGGTGGACGATGACCGCATCGCCGTGCTGCTCGCGGACCCCGGCGGAGACAGCTGGAGGGACCAGGCGGTTGCCGGCCTTTTGCGGAAACGCCTCCAAGACTCCTTTGCGTTGTATGTCGGCTATATCGAAGGGATGGAGAGCGTCATGAAGCGGGTCAATCGAGAACTGGCCGCTGACTCCGACGCCGTCCAGGAGAGAGTCAATGCTCCGGTAGGACGCCCAAGCATAGAAGACCTGCCCCTGCCGGTGCTGACACCCCACGCAGAGGGCACCGGCCAAAGAATCCATCCGGTCCGCGCTCAGCAAGCAAACAAGGACCTTTCAGCTGTACAAGCTCCGGTTCAGCAACGGGGAGGCGGTCCGCAGGCGCCTCTTCGCCGAGCTCCAGGACTACAACGACAAGCTCGAGAAGCTGCTGGACTCGAGCGACGAGGACACGCGCCTGGTCCAGCAGCGGACCTCGGCGGCCCGGTCCGCCGCCGTCGACGCCGCCATCTGCCGGTTCTGGGTCCGGGCGAGGGCCGTCTTCAGGGCGCTGGCCGCGGCGTGGGACTGCCGCTGCCAGCAGCACGGGGCGAAGCTGCTGCTCCAGCACCGCACGAGCAAGAAGCCCGAGTTCCACGTCACGTTCACCAAGCTGTGCTCGTCGACGTGGGAGATTCGCAGGGCGAGGATAGCAGAGGGCCGTGACCTGGTGGAAGCCGGCACGGACGACGGCGTGACTATCCTTGCGCACGTTCCCGTCCGTCAGCCGGCCCGCCCGGCGAAGTCTTCCCTCCGGACGAGGAGCTCGACGACGACGACGACGACGACGACGACAGCCTATAGCGTTTCATTTCCAAGGTCGGTGGACTTGAGAGGACGGTCCGGAGCCCGAGGCTAACCGTTGCAGTTGTCCGCCGTCCATCACCGTCACGGGCGTACCGACCACTCCCCATCTGAGCGTAACCCAGCCGATATCCAATCTCTGTTCGGCGCTCGAACAGCCCGAGGGGTCGTGCTGCGGCTATCTCTCCGACGACGACTGTCGATACTACGTCTTCTCCGTAAACTGCCAGAGCGCGCAGACGGTCCCCTCGGTGACCCTGGGCCAGATACTCGAGGGCAGCGTCCTCCCCCGGCCGACGCGCACCCAGCGGTACAACATCTCGCTGATCGTGGCGTCCTCGTTCCTGCAGCTCCTGGACTCTCCGTGGATGCCGGCCTCGTTCGACAAGACGGACATTGTGTTCCTCGGCGACCCTAGCGACCCGAATTTCTTCATCCTCGACCAGCCGCATATAAATCGAGATCTGGCGGCCAGCCGGAACGACACGCCGCCGGGATCGACGCCGCAGGGGCCCGGCTTCACAGACGCCCTGGACCACCTCGGCATCCTCCTCCTGGAGCTCTGCTTCGGGGCCGTCCTCGAGGGCCAGCCGTGCCGGAGGAGCTGGCCGGAGGGGGGGAACGAGCGGGAGAGGGCCGTGTTCGACGTCATGGCGGCCCGGAACTGGCAGTGCCACGTCAACGAGGAGGCGGGGCTGGACTACGCCGAGGCGGTCGGGTGGTGTCTGGGGGGGAACCGGAGCGCCGTGCCCGAGAGGTGGAGGCAGGATATGCTCCAGAAGGTGATACAGCCTCTGCAGCGATGTCTCGATTACTTGGCGGGTAGATGAACTACGGGAGAGCCTGAATCCATTGGGAACTCTGCTGCGCCGACCTCGTCTGCCACGATTGCACTGCATGATAGTATCTATCACGAGCGAGCTAAGTTCCCCAGCTCGGCGGCCTGTCCTCCGGCTTGGTCCCCCACGTCGACTCCTCGGTCCCGAGCACCAGCTCCAGCGTCCACCCCTCGGCGAAGAACTCGTGCCCGATCCACGACTTGGTCCACTCCCTGCCGTTCACCGTCGCGCGCTGGATGTGCAGGTTCCGGTACCCGGGGTCGAAGCCCACGTTGCGGACCGTCGCCGTCCTGCCCGTCGCGGGGCTGCGGACGCTCAGCTCCTCGAAAAAGGGCGGGCTGATGAGGTACACGTTCTGGCCGGCGACGGGGAAGAGCCCCAGGACGGAGAAGAAGAGGAAGGCGCCCATGGCGCCCGAGTCGTCGTTGCCGGGCAGGCCGCCGGGGCTGGCGTTGAAGGCGGCGGGCACGTAGGCGTGGATGCGCTGCGCCGAGAGCGAGGGCCGGCCGGCGTAGTGGTAGAGGAAGACGGTGAGGAAGACGGGCTCGTTGGAGATGTCGGCGAGGCCGCTGGTGTGGAAGAAGTCGAGCCGCGAGACGAAGGCGTCGTCGCCGCCGACGAGGGAGATGAGGGACGAGACGGCGTGGGGGACGAAGCTGGGCGTTGGCCAGTCAGTTCAGTCGCACGATGCAGGCTGCCATCGGGCCCGGGCTGCACCTACAACAGGTACTGCCAGATGCTGGCCTCGAACGTCTCGCTCGGGTTCGACGTCAGGGAGCAGAAGCCGGCGAGCGCCGAACACGCAATCGGGTCCTGGAACCCCCACGTGCCGTTCATGTACTTTGGCTGGAAGAAGCCCCTGAAGCCCGTGTCCCTGCCCTTGATGGCCGACGTCTGGTCCTCGCGCCACAGGTTCCGCCAGTTCATGCTGCTGCGCATGTACTTGGCCTGGGCGTCGGCCCTGCCCATGCCGCCCGCCAGCGTCGCGAGGCAGAAGTCGTCGTAGGCGTACTCGAGCGTGCGCGACACGCTGCGCGAGTTGGTCCCGAAGCCGAGCGGGTCGAAGTCGAGGTAGGGGATGTAGTCGAGCGCGCGCCAGCTGCGCAGGCCGCCGCGGCCGTGGAGGGACCACTCGCGCGGCTCGCGCTCGGCGTCGGCGGTGGCGGCGGCCAGGGCGAGCTCCCAGTCGATGCCGCCGGCGCTGAGGTTCTTGACGTAGGCGTCGGCGAGGAGAATGTCCCCGTTGGAACCGCCCTGCGTCCAGCCGTTGCACATGCTCATGTGGCAGTCGGGCAGCCAGCCCTCGTGCGTGTACATGTCGAGCAGGGCCTGCAGCATCTGCGTCTGGGCGCGCGGGTCGACGACGGTGAGGAGGGGGTGCTGCGCGCGGAAGCTGTCCCAGATGCTGTCGCGGGTCAGTCAGTCCAAGAGCGACGCTCATCGGGTCAGGGGTGAAGCCCACCAGTAGAAGGAGTCAAAGTACGGGCGTCCCGTGTCCCAGTGCGGGTTCTCGCCCGTGTAGTTCTGCGGCGAGATCATGTTCCTGTACGCACCGCTCCAGAAGCTCTTGACCAGGTCCTGCGACGCGCCGCCGCTCCTGATCCGGATGGGAGCCAGCTTCTCGCGCCACGCGTCCTTGGCCGCCGCGACGAGCCCGTCAAAGCCGGCCAGCGGGTCGGGGATCTCCGTCTCGGCGCTGCGGCACGCCTGCTCGGCGCTCTTGAAGCTGACGCCCACGCGCGCCGTGACGCTGTCCCCGTCGAAGCGCGCGAAGGCGCCGCCCTCGAGGTAGAAGAGGTTGAAGCCGCGCGTGAGGGACACGCTCTTGGGCTCCGTGCCGGCGCGGCTGTTGACCCAGACGCCCGTGTCGAAGACGCCGACGCCGAAGAAGTCGACGCAGACGTGCAGCGCGTACGAGCCCGCGCCGAAGCTGGGCAGGAAGGTGCCGTTGCCGACCATGCGGCCCGAGTGCGCGTCGACGCTGACGGACGCGTTCTGCCGGCTCTGCCACAGGTCCGTGAGGTCGAGCAGGATGAGCGGGTGCAGGCCCTTGCCGCTCTTGGGGAACGCGAAGCGGTACAGCGCCGCGTGCTCCGAGACGGTCATGTCCGCCTTGACCCCGTTCTCCAGCTCAATGGCGAAGCGGCCCGGCTCGGCGCGCACGCTGCCGTTCCTGTAGTGCACCTTGCGGTCCCCGATGCGGAAGCGGCAGTTGTTGAGCTCGTCGCCCTCGCACAGCTGCGGGAACAGCGGGAAGTTGCCCAGGCTCGGGTTCCCGCCGGTGCCGCTGTCGTGCACGGCCGAGAAGCCGGTGACGTTGCTGCCGTCGAGCCCGAAGCCGCCCGTGTTCTGGCCGTCGACGTCGGCGACGGCCTTGGCGAGCCCGTACGGCAGCGTCGCGCCAGCGAAGACGTTGCCGCCGTTGGTCGTGCCGATGAGGGGGTCCACGAAGCGGAGGGGGTCGCATTCGGTGCCCGTGGCTGCGAGGGCCAGGGCGAGGGCAAGGAGGCGGTGGGTGTGCATCGCGAGATGGTCCTGCGTGGTGTTTTGGCGTCGCGCTCGACGGGGCGTCACAACACGGCGACGACACCACGGGGATGCAAGTCTGCGATGGCCAAAACTCAAACCAAAGCCGCGCCAGCAACTCCCGCGGCGGCCGGCGTCCTTATCATCCATCCATGGTGCCCAACGTCCCACCGCGGGGAACACTACACTCGGGCGCTGGCCTTCCCCTCCGGGCCCCCAGTGCAACCTCGGGCGCGGCCGTCCCGATCTCCTAGCCGTGTGACGGCGCCTGCAGCAAAAGGGTGTCGTCCTCGCCAGGAACGGCATCCAGCAAGACACGGGCTATGACGCGCCGCCAAGCTTGGAGCTCCGAGAAGCCAATCGAGATGCCCCCATGTTCCACCCCCGCTCAGTCCAGGGTTCGGCCGCGGGGTCGAGCAGGGGTCAAGCCGCGAGAGTGCCCCGGGAACTGATATCAGTCAGCTGTCGAATTCATTCATGGCGAGCCTTCATCTTGCCTGGCAGAGTCTGGCCGCCTCTATGTTACAACCGTAGAACCATGGCCCGAATCGATGCCGTCCGCCCTACCTTTACTTGATCCCAGAAACCAGAGACATTAAATCCTTTTACTCGTTTGCTCGTTCGTTTGCTCGTTCGCTCGCCCAGTCCCCAAACGTCACCCCTTTTTGAACTCCCCGTCCTCCTGCATCGTCCCGATGACGGGCTCCAGCAGCAGCGGCAGGCACTCGGCCGCGTCTCTGCCAAACGCAAAGTCGCCGGGCTGGATCTTGTACAGCTCCGTCTCGTCTTCGGCCTCCGGGTTGATGGTCGCGATGCGCGCCCCGTGCAGCTTGGCTCGGGAGATGTAGCCCGCCGCGGGCCACACCTGTGCCGACGTGCCCACCACCAGCATGAGGTCCTGTGGCAGGGGGTAAGCAGGCCGTACGCGTAGCCACCGGTCGGGGGTGCCGATGCGGAGTGCCAAACCAGACCTACCACCTTGCCATTGTTCATCCACTCGTTGACGCCCGTCATCATGTCCTCGTCCAGATCCTCCCCGAACCACACCACGCCAGGCCGCTGCAAGCCCGCCTTGCACTTGGGGCACGTCGGCAGCTCCTCCTCGGGGATGTGCTTGATGCGGTGGTACGGGTCCAGCAGCGGCAGGACCTCGCCCGCCTGCGGGTCCTCCGAGGCCGGGGCCAGCGGCGGGCAGAAGGGGTCGTCGAAGTTGTCGTGCTGTATCCAGTCGCAGCCGTCCGCGCTGCACTTGATGTCGAACAGGGAGCCGTGCAGGCTCCGGAGCTGTTCGGGGGGGTGGCCTGCTCGTTGTGAGAGATCTATGAGGGGGGAGGGCATCACATCAGTAACCGGCACCCTCACGCAAGCGTCTCGACTGCAGCAAACGGATCGGAAGCCGGCTGAGGAGATGCAACTGCTTACTGTCAACATTCTGCGTCAGGCACAAAAAGTCCCTGTTCTCTCTCGCCAGCGCCGCCAGCGCCCGGTGCGCCGGGTTCGGCCTGGCCCTCAGGCACGCGTGGCGCCTGTAGCCGTAGAACAGCCATACCATGCCCGGGTCCGTCTGGAAGGCGCGCATCGTGGCCAGCTTGGTCGCGTCGTGGCTCCGCCAGTAGCCGCCGGAGCCGCGGAACGTCGGCAGCCCGGACGACGAGGACAGCCCGGCCCCACAGAGGGCGAGCACCCGGCGGCTGGACCGGAGCACCTCGTGGAAGCTCTCGACGTCGTTGTGGGGCGCCATCGAAGCGCGGATGGGAACCGGGAAAGACCAGCGGTTCGGTTATGCCCTCCCTTTGGGGCGGGACGTCCTTTGTCTGGGGCCGGATGCGGCTGACGGCCTCGCGGGCCGGTAGGAGATTGCTGGAGGAGGTCACCAGGGAGAGCGGTGACGGGGCGGGAGGCGGCGGGGCCGGCAGGGCAGCGCAGGGCAGCTTGAGACGGCGACGAACGCGGATGAGGGCGAAATTGGGAGGGAAGAGGAGCAAGAGCGAGGGTTTGCGAGTTGGTCTGCAGGTGAGAAGATGGAGGCTGAGCATGCACGGCAGGCAGTCATTGGGCGCTGGGCAGGCCACCACCAGCGCCAGGGTTCCGCGCACCAGCAGCTAAACCAGCAGCTGAAGCGCACCTGAACCAGCACCTGAACCAGCCGTGGCGGCCGCACCATCCGTTGACGGTGCACCCACCACCAGCCTGGGCGGCATCTTCCACCCAATCCAGCGCCCCTTGACCGTCAATCGATTCCCAGCGCTCCCGAGGCAAGCGGTGTTTCCCGCAGCACGATGTTTCCCCTCGGCTTGTTCCGAGCTGCGCCAGCGAGCACTCCGAGTACTGTATGTACCCCGTTGGCCTACCAGCGCTGCGAGACATCACCTGCAGCAATTTCCAGAAGCTGTTTGCTCCCACACAACGACGGCAGGGATCCCGCTAGGGGTCTCGGGGTCTGAACCCCTCCTGCTGCCATGTTTTCCATGCAGAAGAATGGGTAACTGGCAAATCACCGTCGCTTCGTATTGCTGGGCAGACGGCGGGTGGAGGGATCGTCCACTACCTACCTATGTACGGTACGGCGCTTGGGCGCGTCATAATGGTCATAACGGTGGGGTGGCAGCTCCGGGGACTGCAGGGCTCGCAAGGATGGACCAAGCATTGCGACTCCGCACCTCGAGGATCAAGACCTGACGTCGACAACGAGTCCTCCATCGAAGCTCCTGCGCCGTGGAAGCATTGCGCGCAAAGATCACACACCAACTTGTCGGGGCAGATCTGTGATGGATGAATAGAGCAACGGGATGGCCACGTCAGACCACATCCGATCCCGGGATGCGCTCCTGGCTGCCGTCCTGCTCTCGCGGCATCTTGAAGCAACCGGGTAGTTGGAGATGAAGTCAAGGTGAATAAGCATCACCTGCAGCGATTATGGGCCGAGCCGTACCCCGTACACGTCGGCCAGAGTTCGTAGAAATGCCACAAAGGACGCCGATCAGTGCATGTCTCGCGCAACGGGGATCCCCAGGTAGGACCTTTGCGAGACCAGACGAGAGACCTTGCCCATCGACGGCCTGCAGAATCGGCTGCAGACAACATCCCCGCTGCTGCCGCGCCGTTGTTTCACCAACAACGCAGGCTCTTCGGATAGATGAGGCAAGTTACCAAGCATCTAGCGGAGTTCTAAAGCCACCAAACAGCCACCTTCGATCAATACAACCCGCCTTTGTTCTCTATAAGCATGCTCGCACGATGACATGTTAGATGTCAGGCAATTGTCGACGGGGAGTGTGGTGCATTCCAGTCGTCCAGTCTGGCCGGGGCTGGCGCTGGGAGGCTGGAGCACAGCGTGCGGGTACCTGGTCTTCCCGCAAGCCAATGTCGTGAGTTGAGGCGCGTATCTCGGCACCGAGAAAGTATAATGGATGATGGTGTGTGCTCGTAAGTCCATGGGAATGATGACGTCTATCCACGACGGGTACTGGGAGAGATCAGGCTACCATGGGCTTCCCGTGCAGCTCAGGGATCGCCGACGAGGATTTGCTAGTGTTCTTGCACGATACAGATAGGTATCGAATTCGCGACTCACGGGGCTCGGCGCTGCGACGGGCTCGTGATTCGGCTGTGCGGTTGAGGTTGGCAGGACGATACGAGACTGGATGGAATGCAGTCTGGTGTCGCTGTCTCAGCCGGCCATGTGGTCTTCCGGATACCACCCCTGGCAGCAACGAATGCGGTCATGTCAACGTCGCGCTTCGGAGCGGCTAACCGACGTTTGCTCATCGTGTTACTCCGTAACGGAGGACTTCGTATACTCCATACGAAGTACCCAGTTGTCTGATCGGTCACTTCACGGGTAACATCAGGTCCAGATGGCAAACGCCATGCCTGCATCGAGCTGCCAAACCACGGGACGCTTGTCTGCGAATGCATCGTTGCCATTTCAGGAGGATCTGAAAAGCACTCCTGAAGCGCACACAGCTCCCAGCTTTGAGACCGTCTGTTAATTGAGGATTGGTGCATGACTGACAGACAGACTGACAGCCAGTCGTCCAGTCATGCAAGCAAGCCAGCCGCCCGCCGGCGCTGTTTCAAACCAGCTAAGGCCTGTACGAGTTTATTGTTCGGTGAAATCAGGTAGGGCTGTCCTGACTTGGCAGAAGCACACGGGGTCGCATGGTGCAGGCCTGCACGGCAGCTGCCCAAAGCGGCAGCTGGGGGGTTGGAGAAACGTTCCTCGGGGCCTTGCCGCTGCTTGGCCCACGCTTGGGAGGTTGGGCGAGAGAGGGTAACGTCTCCCGCGACGGTGCCGGGCCAGCAGCCTGCCACCCGGGTTGTCCACGGGCCCTCGTGTGACGACAAGCGTTGGGACCCCGAGAATAGCGGGTGTAAATTTAGAAGCAACCCCAACGGGCACGCGGCGAGCTAGAGCCTGCCTAGAGATGGTGGCGGCGGAGGAGAGGGAGCCATCGTGAAGGAGGGTCACTAGCCCGGCATCTAGAGTCCAGAGCCTCCAGGTCTCGTGGGAAAGGAAAGAAAGAATCGACCGAGCTCGACCCGTGGCGCAGGATGCCTGCCGCATTTGCAATTGGTTCCGCCGGTGTGGTGGACAAATGCGGCAGTGGCCGGGCCGGGGGACGAGGTGATGAGAGAAATTTCTGGCGCCCATGGTTGTGGCATCGCAGCCCGGGCTGCCCAGGCTGCCCCAGCCGGCACTGCCTTCTTGGCCCACTGACTGGCGCCGAGCTGAATACGAGGCGCCAGGACGTCGAGGCTCTGCGCCCACGAGGAATGGATGCCGGATTGCCGCGCATCTCGGCACCGGCGCCGCTCCAGCAGGTCATCGATAGCGGCGGATCACGCACTCGAACTTCGTACGAGTATGCCGAGACGCAAACCCTTGCGTCGTCTCGTGAGCAACATCTCTCAGACCGTGCGTCGCCTCTGCCCGGCTCTCTGTCGTGGTCCGCGGAGGAAGACAATCCCCAGGATTCTGGGTCCATCCATCGGTCCAGGCTGGGCATCTGGAGGAACAGGGTCGTCGGGCAGCGCGCACAGGCGACCGATGAGCACGCTGGCAGGCCCTGCGGATTGCTGTCAGTGGTCTGCATGCATGCACGTCTCCAACGCCCGACGCCGGGGATTGAGGAATGGATTGGGTCCATTGCACAGCGTCATGGACTCGTGATGCTTCCAGAAGGGAGCCTTGGGCCGGCTTGCAGGGGGGCAGAGCCACGCAACCGCCCAGCCTCTAGGGGGGCGCCGGTGGAACAATTTTGCCAGGAAACGGCACTGTCCGGCACTGTACTCCGCGCGTACCGTTGCGCCGTATCGCACCGTATGCTGACGTCTCGCACAGTCCCCCTATTGTGCCCCTCAAACAACTCTCCGTCTAATGACGCGGGCATCGAAGGGCGACCGTGTGAGCTCACTCGCCCAGAAGCTCAACCAAGCCCGCGCTTCAGGCTGCTCCCTGCCGACGGGCGTGAATACATGCGTCCAATGGCAAGGGCAGCCCTCGCCCATAGGGCAGCAGGTCCTGGGTATTCAGACCGCATCGACAGCAACACCACCGCTGACAGCGGCGGGTAACGTTCGTGATGGGCTGCAAGGTCCCAGCTCCTGTCGTATCACCCCGAACCACAGTCCACATTCCACCTTTGCACCCCCCCCCCCCCCCCCCCCCCCCCCCCCCCTCTTTACCCACCACACCCCGATCGATCCTAAGCTCACGACTTGCAGCGCATCATGAGTCCATGACTGTGTGGCAAGGCCCAGAAATGCCCCAGCAAACACGAGATCAGCATCTGGCACTCAAGCCGATCCCAGCCAGGCCTGGCGGCTCAAAATTCTGAGCAACCGCACACAGAGACGGATACAACCACACAACGATGAGTGAAGCCAGTAGCAACCGCGGCCGGGCCCTGGCATTGGACTTGCCGGAGCCGAACAGGCAACTCAAAAGAAGCCAAGGGTGGCTGGTGGGCCGCCCCGGAGCGCGCGTGTGTGTCGTATCAATTGTCTCAGCGCCAGAGATGGATGGTTGTCAAGGCCTTGACCTGGTTGGCTCGCCGCCCAGAGCCGTGAACAACTGCAGGGGTCTCTGTGGTTTCACCCCTGTCACGCCGTCCCGGTGGCTGATGACAGGTGTGTGGGAACATGGATGGCTGGACACGGAGAGGTCCCCGTCGTCGGCCCCTTTGCTCATGGGGCTCCCAGGAGGCAATAAAACACCCGTCTCATCGCCCCAGCCCTTGATCCCTCCTGATCCCGCTCCCTCTTCCTCCTCCAGGTTATCTACTCTCGTTCTCCTCCAACAACTGCTGTTTCCTTTTGGCCATCTTCCCGTCTCTCGCTACTGACCAATACTGTCGTTTCTTTTGGCCCTCTTGGCCTCGCGTTTGTAAGTTGAGGCCACGGCAACCCCCTTTGACTCTGTGCAACCGCTAATGAATCATGACAGCTGCTGCTATCCTTGACCCGAGACAACCTCGTCTCTCAACCATTCTCGCAATGATGTTCCCCAAGGCTTTCTCAACCGCCGCGGTGGCCCTGGCCGCCTCCACTCTCGTCTCCGCTCAGACCTTCACCGAGTGCAACCCGCTGAAGAAGAGTGAGTTGCCCTCGCCACCCGGCTCGTTCTTCGCGGCGCGGCAAAGCTGACAGCAGTTCCCACAGCCTGCCCTGCCGACTCTGCCTTCGGCTCCAAGGTCACCTGCGACTTCACCAAGGGCAAGTGCGGCTCCTTCTCAGAGGCCGACGGCACCACGATCGCGTACAACGGCAACGGCGCTGTCTTCAAGATCAACACCGAGAAGGAGGCCCCCACCATCCACACCAGCAAGTACATCTTCTTCGGCCGCGTCGACGTCGAGGTCCAGGCCGCCGCCGGCCAGGGCATCGTCACCAGCGCCGTCCTCCAGTCCGACGATCTCGACGAGATCGACTGGGAGTGGGTTGGCGGCGACAACGCCCAAGTCCAGACCAACTACTTCAGCAAGGGCGACACCAGCACCTACGACCGTGGTGCCTACCACCCCGTCTCCAACCCTACCGGGTCTTTCCATACCTACTCTATCGAGTGGACTCCCCAGTCCGTCGTCTGGCTCATCGATGGCGCGGCGGTTCGCACTTTGACCTACGAGTCCGCCAAGGGTGGCGCCACGTTCCCCCAGACTCCCATGCAGATCAAGCTCGGAACCTGGGTCGCCGGCGGCAAGAACTCCCCCCCGGGCACCGTCCAGTGGGCCGGCGGCTACACCGACTTCTCCAAGGCTCCCTTCCTCGGCTACTACAAGAGCATTGCCATCACCGACTACGCCGGCAAGGACAAGCCCGCCAACGGTGGCGTCAAGGAGTACATCTATGGCGACCAGACTGGCACCTACCAGAGCATCAAGGTCGTTGGCGGTGACTCTGGCAGCGACAGCTCCAGCAGCTCCAGCAGCGGCAGCGCCACCGGGACCCAGACCAGCTCGGGTGCTCAGTCTTCCACCAAGGCCTCCGGAACCACCACCAAGGCTGCCAGCACCACTGGCACCAGCGCGAAGACCACCCTGACCACCGCTGCTGCCTCGACTGGCTCCAACTCTACCACCACGGCTGCTTCCACTGCTACTGGTTCCGGCACCAGCCCCACCGGCAGCACGACGCCCACCACCGTCCCCGGCTCTGGTGCTCCCCGCGGCGCCGCTGCCGCCGGCAGCGTCCTGCTGGCCGGCGTCGGTGTCATGGTCGCCCAGATGCTGCTGTAAGGGACGTTAGGCTTGTGAGCACAACGTGCCCCCCCCCCTTTCTTCTCTTCTGGATGTACTATTTTCTGTCATGGTCAACAAAAGAAGGCGCATGTATGAGAGAAACATGCAACGCAATCTATACTGCACACGAACAGAGCATACCATCTAATATTATACAATTCGAGTCGAGCCTTCTTTCTTTGCCCGAGCACACACAACAGCGCCAAAGCATTGAGAGGGGGGCCGACTCCACCGACCTATCAACGGCTTTTTCCCGGATGATCTTGGCCCGTTTGAATGACAGACTACGCTGGTTTTAATGTGATGGCTGCTTTTCCGTTGGTTGGTTGGGGGGGGGGAAGGTTGGCACGCACGCAAGATGAGGTGTTGTGTGGATTCGTCGCTTTTGATACGAGAGGATACCTGGATTTCATTGATTGAAAGTCTATTTTGGCAATGTCGGGCATTTAGATTCCGTGCCGCCTGTTGACGGCACACCTGGTCAAAGAACAAGCTAGAACTACTGTTTTCCCTGCCTGTGCCTCCTGGACTTGAGCCTCATCTCGTGCCTCTGAAGTGAAACGCGCAATAAAACCCGCATAGGCAGGCAACCAGGCGCATCGCGTCAAAGCGCCCCAAATGCACGCATGGTCGGAAATTACACGTCATGGATCCAATCTGGTCGGTCCCCCCCGCCGTGCTTGGCGGGGAGGCCCGTATCGAGGCACATTCTCCCTCTTGGCTTGGCGCGGGCTCGAATGGGCCGAGTTTCGCTGTGCCGTGTTGCAAGGGGCGAGTGGGATTTGCCTGGGCCGGGAGTCGGGACGAGGTTTACATACGAGGGCTTCATGGAAACTTACCAGGGACGGTTCTCCGGATACGAAGCACCACATACCGCTGACCGCTGACCGGCGAGACGCCCCTGGAGTTCTGAACCCCCATTCTTCGCACAGAAAATCTCCCCAAAAATTTCCCAAAAAGATGCAGCTCCAAATCGCAGCAAAAAATTGAACAAAATCGAAAAATTGAAGCCCCGCAAGCGGGGCGTCTGATGTTTCTCCGGTACAGGGAATCGAACCCTGGGCTGCTCGGTGAGAGCGAGCGATGTTAGCCACTACACCATACCGGAGTGACTTGATTTGTGGGATGGAGACGGCCTCAATCAGTTGATATCTCTTCTCGCTTAGTGGAGTTGATTTGTGCGCTGGTCTACTCCGTAAGCATCGTCCAGTAAGGTTACTCCGTAGAGGCTAGTTTCATTATCCACATTCGGAAAGCCCCGATGCAGTGGAGGCTCAGACCTTCCACAACGTCGCACTTACACATGCTTGCTCATACACGCTGTACCAGACTTTCATGTCACCAACAATGCAAACATGAGACACCTTGGCACAGCCGTCGTGTCATAGGTATTGCAGTCATATTGATAAACGAAAAACTTTAGGCAAGGTAGGTACACACGTACGACCTCGAAACCAGAGCCGACTCCAACCTTCACAGGGCGGTGCAACCATCAAGTGGCCCTCCTGGCTTCTTCTAGACACTCCGGACGCCAACGTCAGTCCAAGCTTTGCGCACCGTCTTTGCAGCGTCCTCGCCAAACTCCTCTTCCGCGCAGTCGACGGTGACATCTGCAAACTGCTTGAAGCTGCAGCGGGAGGGAACCTTGCCGCTGTTCATCGCCTTCCACCAGATTTGACCAGCCTTTTCCCACGAGTAGCCGCCAAAGGCCACGGCCGCCAGGTAGAACGCCTTGTTGGGAATTCCCGAGTAGATGTGGACGCCCCCGTTGTCCTCGTACGTCCTCTCGTACTGAGCCATGTTGGCCACCTGGGGATCTTTGCCCTGTCATCGAGTGTTAGCTGTAGCTGCTGGGGTGAGTGCGAATTGGGAGTCATCTTACAAAACGCGGGTCGTCGTAGGCCGTTCCGGGGTTCTTCATGCTTCGCAGGGCAACCCCCTTGACGTCTGGCACAAGACAGCCTTCGCCGATGAGCCAGTCTGCCTTGTCCGATTTCTCGTTCTCGATCTTCTGCTTGATCATGATGCCAAAAACATCAGAGACGTGCTCGTTCAAGGCGCCGGGCTGATCCATGTATTCAAGTGGGCTGGTGTGCTCGGTGATGGCGTGCGTCAGCTCATGCCCAATGACGTCGACGCAGCCGGTGAAGTTGCTGAGAAACTCGCCGCCGTCGCCAAAGACCATTTGCATCCTCTGGGGATCCCAAACTGGGGTGGCTCGTCAGCTGGTGTATCGACTCCCTTGTTGATTCGACCACTCACAGGCATTTTCGTAGTTCTCACCAAAGTGAACGGAGCTGATGACATCTGCGTTTCTGTTGTCGATGGACTTCCAATTGAAGTACTTCAAGTAAAAGGCGAGGACATGCCCAACGTTGTCGTAGGCCAGGTTGACGTCCTTGTCCTTGACTTTGGCCTCCCCTTCTGCTCGCTTCAGCTCGCCGGGAAGTTCACCTTC
This sequence comes from Tolypocladium inflatum, assembly GCA_003945565.1. Taxonomy (NCBI): domain Eukaryota; kingdom Fungi; phylum Ascomycota; class Sordariomycetes; order Hypocreales; family Ophiocordycipitaceae; genus Tolypocladium; species Tolypocladium inflatum. The sequence continues at coordinate 388,648 of QEPE01000001.1, forward strand.
GTCTTGCGTCTTCTCGGCGTCGTAAACGGCACGATAAGGGGCGTCTTTGGGGTTGTCCTTGCCTCTGGCTGCCAATTCTACTGCAACATCAGCAGAACGGCCTTGGAAGAGGGCAGAGGACAGTCGCCGGCTCACCTTGCTGTGCCTCGGGGGCTTTGGCCATGAGAGATTGAAGATGGTTCAGGTCTCTCTTGGCGCGGGTGCGAGTGGCCTCGTCAACTGATGCAGACGTGGACAGTCGGGCCAGAACGCCCTCGGGGATAAAGGGAGATGCACGAAAAGCAGCAGCACCGGAGCCACGGGGCTTGGCCAGCGTCGCCATATGCTTCCGACGAGCGCTGCTCACGCGGTCGTGAGCGGCGAGGGACGCCTTGGCCGCGTCGCGGACATTTTGAGGATTGCTATTCGAATCACGGATGCCGCGAAGGAGGTGAGGCGGGACGATGAAGCAGCGGCAAGACATGACGATGGCGTCTCTGGGTGCGTACTGTGAAGATATTTCGGTGCTCTGGGAAGATGTTTCGATAGGTCTGAAGGTAGGAGGTGCAGAACTGGTTACAAAGAGGAGATGGATGGGAGAGATGCTGAAATGCAGAGCATCACCCCCTTTCCTTTATACTTGGTCAGTTCGACCGATGCATAAGGCAGGCAGCTTGCACTAGCTGACCATGCCATCACTTGCCTGTCCAGCGAGTACACCTGCCACGAGTACACATGCACGACACCGATAACTCGCTCTGGTGTCACCTGGTGCTGCTTGGCGGGAAGGCTCACTCAGAGGGGTGCAGGTGCTGCAAAAGCGACCCTTCGATCTGCAAAGGCGGCACGTGCCGACAGACTTTCTCGCGTATTGTTGCAACTTCACTTGCCGCCACTTCGCCGAGTTGTGCTCTGTGAAGCAGGCTGGCCGGAGTCACTTGGCGCGAGTGTCACGGCTCACGAACAGCGAGGCCACCTTTGCGCAGCACAGCGGGCCTAGACATCACAAGTGCAGCAGCGGGGGAAGATGTGGCCCCCATGTGCCTATCGGTTTGCAAGCGTTCACGCTCTACGCGGATCCTAAACTGTGATGTTGGAGGCTAGATGAAGAAGAAACCAAAACCCTGCCTGCCAATCAGCTGCCAAAGCAACCCCTTCTGAGGACCTTCGTCACGAATGAGCGACTGCGAGAGCTAAACGAGCTTTGTTGGCTCGGCCGAGGCGACGCAATGGCACTTGTCCTGGTCTCACAGGCAACTTGCCTGACTGAGATCACCTGCTCAGCCCGCCAACGCCATGCCATGGATCATCCGCTCGCTTGCCGTCGACTCCTGACGCCCCAGAGTGCGGGCCGAATATGGAGTGCCGTTTGAGCGGCGCCATAGCCAACCCTGCTAACTTTAGCATGTGGCTGGCCGTTTAAACCGGCCGTATGCCGAGAGCATTGGATACCGTAGAGGCTGGTAGAAAGGGTGACCCTGCCCAAGCCGCCAGTCACAGAAAATAAAAGACAAGATGACGGGGAGAGGCAACGACGGCCATCTCTAGAAGTGGGAGGAAAACCAGGGTTCCATTGTAAAGGTTATGGACAACAAAGTCTAGGCATCTCGACCAGACGGCGCAAGATCATGAAAAATATCAAAAGATATGAAGAGAGCCATGGGGACTATCTGATCTTGCGTTCAAGATGTACGTCCGTCTACCTTCCTTGACCCCCCTGGCATTCCTCTACTTATGATTTTCGGTTTCCATGTTCCGCGGTCTGGACCAACACCCCAACAAAACGGACTGAGCCCGCAGGAGTCTCGGTTAACTATACTCTTGACCGCAGAGCCATGCGACATGACCAACCCTTTTCCCACCACTAATATTAGCAACCCCGCACTCTATACAAAATGGTTTATCCGCAGCGATTTCCACACTCCAAGTCATCTCACCACAGGTTCAGATCTGCCCTGCTTCATCCTCTTCAATCCCCACGCCTTGATTGCCAAAGAGCACAGCAACATGATAGACGACGATTCCAAATATTTTTGTTTGAGTGGCGACATCCGTGTCGGTGGGCCAAGCACCTGGCACGTCACTGATTGGGACCAGAGGCGGGTGGTTTCAGTAACTATGGACGGGGAACAGGACGACGAGAGTATGGCCATTGAACATTTCAGCCGCTATAGCAGCCACCTATCTCCCGACATTTGCAGGATCTATGTATCGCATACTGGCGAGATCATCTCGACGTATACCGATTCGGAAAACGATCCGACCTACTGCCTGCACTATCCATTCCTTCACGAAACTGTGGTCCCGGAAGGGATTCAGACAGTGCGGCGGGACGAACTTGAGGAACTCGAGAGGCTTGGCCCTGACGTGGACCTTGTCGCATACCCTCCATGCCGGGAAGGATCTGCCAAAAAGGTAGAACCCAGGTGCCGGTTTTGGATTATTTCGTCCTGTGATTAAGCTGACCTTTGGGCAGGTCGTATACAAGTACTACTTCTTGTGGCAGTATGTACCAATGTCCTGGAAGGAGATGAACCTGTGGATGCGTCTGCCCCGCCACCCAAATATCGTTCCGTTTGACCGGATTGTCGTTGACGAGCTCGAGGGTCGCGTGGTCGGATTCACCAACAGCTACGTGCCTGGCGGCAGTCTTGAGGAGAACAAGTCGCGCGTTTTCAGACTGGAGTGGCTGCAGCAGCTCATAAAGGTCGTAGACGACTTGAACCTCCGATACGGCATCGCGCACCAAGACATCGCCCCGCGAAACCTCCTCGTTAACGAGTCGACAAACTCTGTCATGCTCTTTGACTTTAACTACGCGGCCCGCATCAGTAACCCTTCACCTGGGGAGGGTGAGAGTTACAACGAGGACCGGAACGATGTCAAGGGCGTTATATTCACCACCTACGAGATTATTACCCGAGTCAATAGTCTCCGGAGCAAGCCTCACGAAGAGCAGAACCTCGATGACCTTGGAATAGACTGGGTGAAGCATCCAGGGGTGAAGCTTGACCATCCAGTTGCATCATATCAGCTCATGTTACAAAAATGGCAGGAGCGAAGGGCAGGAGACCTCTATGCCGTCCATCAAGGCGACGTTCTAGAGGCTATTGAATGGCCTTCCAGGCCCAAGCCACCGCAGATAACTATTTCTTCAAAGGATCCATATGGTAATACGTCCCACTTTACCGTGGAGAACTTGTTTGAGAGGCGGCAGGATGTACGGGACAGGGGTGGTAAGGTCCTAAACTGGCAGCGGCCGCCGCAGAGACTTTTAGATAATGGGACTCGGGTGCTCTCCACCGGTGAAGTAATCAACTGCTAGAAATTAACTGCTATTGCCGAATTATATTTATCAATCGACGGCCAGGGGGCTCGCTGGAATGGCTTGGCAGCTTTTCCAGCCCGGGGCTAAAATGTAGTACAGCGCGTATCTAATGGTGCTGTGGCTGCTCCTCTAGGAAGCACTTAGCGGGCTACTTTGCAGTCCTCCTCTTCCATGCTCGGAACTAAAGCATTAGGAGAGTCTCGCCGTTAAAACATTTGCGGACATTTGTATTTATAAACAGTAGTGTGTGTTTGCTTAGCGTAGAGGGGTTTAAAATAGCTAAGAATAAGCTTAAGAGCTTAAGCGTTATAAACAATTGGTTGAGAGGGAACGAGCACACCAAAGGTCGAGGGCAACGGGCGTTGTGTAAGTCGTAGAGACCGTCTCTGCCCAAGCAGATTTGACAGAGGCTGAATGCAATGAGCGTCGTGTAAGTCGTAGAGGCTGTGCCCGTCAGGGCAGGTCTTATCACATCGTGTAAGTCAAAGGCAAAAGACAACGAGAGGCAACCACGGTCCAGAGAGTCCGGGGTTCGATTTGGTGGGTTGTCGGAGAGAAACGCCGCGACGACTTTTGGAATGTTGTGGCGCTCAGCTCTTCCGAGCATAGAAGTGCATACCCTTTCAGGGGCTTCGAACTTCCAAAACTTCATCCTACAAACGGAGACTGCGCTCCACAATACGGATGATATATTCGACTTTATAGTGACGGACTGGAATGGCGACGGACGCCCGGATCTCGTTGCTATTAAGAAGAGCAATACCGGCTCGAATAGCACAGAAGTGCATATCCTTTCAGGGGCTTCTAAATTTCAGCAGTTCCTCCTGCAGACGGGTACTGCACTCCTCAATACGGACGATACGCTCGACTTTACAATGACAGATTGGAATGGTAACGGACGCCCGGACCTCGTTGTCGTCAAGAAGAGCAGGACCGGCACGAACAGAACGGAGGTGCATATCTTTGCCGGCTGATTTCCGCCGAGAGGCATCTATCCCGGCCGTGAAGTCGAGGTGGTCATTGCGTTCAATTAAGAGTCTGCGTAGAGTCGATCGTAGTGAGTCGGATTCGGTATCTTTCGGTCGTTGTATGGAGTATCTCCACACATGGAGTTTAAGCTCGGCCGACCGTTAGCGGGTTCCTGTCTTTACTAGCTAGATTTGCCGTCATAGGAATTCATGGCATTTCAAAGTCATAATTCACTAGAAAATCCCTGTCGTCTAGTACACTACCGTTATTACCTCCCGGGTGCGAGTTTTCCTTACATAAGTATTAGCTAAATGGGATCGACGTCGCAGAAAGCTAGGAGCCTTGTGCCCGTACATACAGCGGATTGTCCTCTTGTGAAGAAGTTTTCAGACCCAGCGGTACGTTTCTTGACTACATACACGTTGATCCACAACAGGAACCTTACTCAGCTCGAACCGCTTTATTTAGTGACTTGTAGTTGGCGTGACACCTTGGGTGGACAAATGGCTGTCTCGCCGTACAGAGCATCACAAGTGTGATCCATGCTGGCACCGAGGCTTTGTTGTGCTCTTCCAATGACTCGAACACGTGCCATCGCTAGGGATGATGACGTCGTGCTTTGCGTAGCTGGCATGATAGAAAGTCGGCCGTCATGTGTTCGCGCCGAAGAGCATTATCTTCAGCAAATGGAGCAGGTATTGACACCACGACAAGAAGAGAAAGACCAAGATTAGGCTCCCTCTAGGCGTCTCATTGACAGTTCACTAATTAAACCCAGCGGAGCATGGGATTTCTTTGATAATGCATCGACTTGTTATTGCGCTAGAAGTCTGTTATTGGGTAACTTCTAGATTCCCGTCTCAGTAATACATTAGTATCCAGGCTTTCGCGTACGGAGATCTGTGACTCGCACAAATACAAAACGGATATGCGTCGAGGATACATGGAGTCTTCATCTAGTCATAGCTTAGCTATTGCTAGACGAGATGGCCAACGGCACATGGGGAGGACCCATTACTATTGAAACCTGACTATAGAGTGAGTTTACAAGGATACTAGCAGAGCAGGTGATATTGAACACAGTGCTGGGCATATGACCAAGCAGACACTCGAGACGGCCGGTTAGACTGTAAAGGCAGAATACGCCTGCAAAGCCCCCATAGCACCAACGACCACCGCATTGGACGTAACACCCCGCTTTGTATACCACACCGAACTAACCCACACGATTGCGATCATTAGGGCGGCGATGGCCTTGTGGACGGGCTGCTTCAGGAGAGCTGGGTTCTGCGACCAGGCGTAGTTGAGCAGCGCTACGGAATATGTCAGCATACGTATCTTGACAAACATGTATTTCCACATGCATAGAGGCACATGGTAGGAAGGGGAAAGGAGGGATACATACCATTCATAACGAAAAATCCACTCCCCTGGTACCAGCCAGCTTTGGCGCAGGTATAGGCCAGACTGTGGAGGGACTGGAATTTAGGATTGGCCTGCCAGTCCTTCGCAGAGAGCTATATTTATCCTTTTTTAGTATGTGCTGTCATCACGGTACATTTGACGGGTGGGTTTGTTTCGATTGGGAGGGATAAGAGAGAAGGGGGGCAGGAAATACCGTATGGCCTATCGAGACGAGGAGCCAGCCAGCAGCAGTTAGTTGGAGGGATTTGGTCATATTGGCGTGATTAAATTTTGTATTTCATATAAGGTATAAGTAATTGTAAATATAAATATGATACAGACGGGTTGCGTAGCTCTCTCTAAATAGGATGTGAGGGGAAGTTAAATAACGTTGTCTTAGTCATGATTTACCTCGGCTGCGGCAAGCTGCAAGCTGATTATTCTTCGTCGTTAGCGGAATGCTAATTGCACAGTGCACTCGTCGCTCCACTAGTCGTTGGGTTACACCTGGGACCACAGCCGAACTCGCCGGATGTGCCGGATGCGATGGTATGTAGGGTGTAGAGGTGGCGGTGCGGCCGTTGAGGACGGATATAGGCCGCTGCATCATACTGCCAGTGAATTCCATGTCTCCGGGACAAAGGAAATATTGCTTTTTTCACTAAGACGAGATGGGTGCACAATCGAAAACGCCGTTGATACTCCGTACAAGCTGGCAAGCGAGAGGCAGCGTCGATTAATGCGAGCTTCATCTTGTCCTTCGCCTTCATTTACAAGGGACTTACAGCACCTTGTTCACCGCAGGAGCTGGTATTAGTCGTGGCGTATTACAGCCATTTCTACAGAGCGGCGCCGAATTCAGGCATTTCGATACAAGTAGCAAGGAGGCTGCGTTCCTTCCTTCTATCACCGTCCTTCTAAGTGGCGGTGTTGTGAGCCATGGCATTAAGGCAAGGCAGGAGCGACCACTGTACCTGGCATGGAGGTCCAGGCAACAATGCCCTCGCCTCCAAAGCACGCGCACACAACCTGAAGCTTGAAAAAAAAACCCCTTCTCGTGGAAAGGCGTGCTGATGTTGTGATACTGTTCGCGTCCTGTCGGCAGAAATGGCCCCTCAAGGTGACACAGCATCTCGAGCATCGGTGCAAGCCTCAACCGCTGGGCCACGGCCACCAGGCACCGACTCGCCGTCTAATGCGCCGTCAATCGGACCAGACTTGCACGAGATACAGCTGCGATACAAGCTCGCTCCGCCGACGTTCAAGACGCTCTGCACCATCTCCAACTCGCCAGACCGAAGGCTGGTGCTCCACAAAGCCTGCCAAGCAACAGAGCTTCGATCGTTTCCGATGAAGCAGGCAGAGAGAGGGTTCTTCCGCGAGATCAACGATCACACAGCGATTCCGTACCCCATCGGCGAGAACATCTCGGAGCCGTGGCACAAAGCCTTCTTGCTTGTCCAGATCGATCTCCAACGAACCGGCTGGCCAAACAAGATATCTGCCAACGCGAGGAAAGACCTTCTTCAGGAGAGGGGGCGCATTTACATCCTTCTCGACCGCGTGCTAAGATGCCTGGCCGACATTTTCGGCCAGAGACGGGACGGTCGAGGCGTCAGCGTCGCTCTCGACGTCTTGCGTAGCGTAAAAGCCGGGGTCTGGGAGGGCAGCGAAACGGAGCTGCTGCAGGTGGAAGGAGTCGGTCCGGCAACCATGGGCAAGCTGGCCCGGGGCGGCGTCAGGAACATCAAACAGCTGTCGAAGCTCGAGTTCTATCACATCGAGCGACTGGTGAGCCGAAACCCCCCGTTTGGACACAAGATGCTGCACCGGCTCGCCAGCTTTCCGGTCTTGACGCTGCAGTTCGACATTGTCGACCAGTATTCTCCGATCCAGGGGTCCACCGCGGGCGGCCCTTTGGCAATACAGACCTCCAACAAACCACTATGGGTCGCTCGGGTGGTGCTGGGGTATGAGAATGCGGACGTGCCGTCGTGGAACAAGAAAGCCCCATGGGCAACTCTTGTTGTTGAGGGCGAGGGTGGACGGCTCATTTGGTTCTGGCGAGGCAGCGTGAGGAGATTGACCGGTGGAAAGGAGCTGGTTGTCGGCTTGGACGCAAAAAAGGGGGAAGAACTGAAGGTTGCCTTTGCATGCGAGGAGATCGTAGGCACGATTATCCGCAACACCTATCGAGCATGAGGGGTTTTCAGAGAGCGTGCGTCGGTGTTGTGAGGCACTTGAATGTCAGTCGCGGCCCCTCAAATGTTATCAAACTTCTAACGGACGAAGGCGTGAAGCATGAATCTGAGACTGTGCCGTCGGCAGGCCGATATTCCCAAGATCGAGACAACTGATGCCATGGCCATGTTGCTGGAATAGCAGTCCCACATACGGAGTACGCACCTTGGCACCATCGCGACAACATTTTTGGCGGCTCAAGATGGACGCACCAGGCCGCTTTCCGGCGTCTGCTGCGCCTCGATGCGGAGAAGCTGCATCGAAGGGGGCGCCTCGGGAGCTTGGCTCTGCCTTGCGACGGGAATTCGGAGAGCGGGGAGCCACGCGAACTGCCGTCCTTGAGGACTTGCGATTTCGGGGCCGACACGAGATTCAACAGAGCATTGACGCGGAGGCTCGAGTCTACGAAGTACGACCACAAGCCCCGCTGATCTGGTGGCCCTCGTTGTCCATACCCGAAGCGGTGGCGCGTTAGCCGCGTGGGTGTGCGGCCAGTCAGCCCGAGCTTAATCTTAAGCTTCTCCGTCGTTCTCGGTCGGGCACGGAATACTCGTACTCGTACAACCGCCAGCGCCTGCGGCTCAACATGAGCGCCGTGCCCCATTCGAGGCTTCAAGACTGGCTTGGTCGGCCGGCGGGCATCGAAATTTGTCTGCCGTGCCCCGAGACCCCGACATGGGTCGAGATATGCCGCCGAGAGTCTGGACGCGAGACGGATGCGAGGGACCGGTGAACTGCCACATGCCGGCCGAAGAAAGCAGAAGAGCCTCATCCAGACGACATGGGCCTCGGGCCCGGGCCCCCCGCGTCGCCCTGCTGTGCTGCACCGACTGCCTGGCCCCACGCTCTCCGCGGTCAGGCGCAATCTCCACTGCAGGCGACGGGGAGAGATTGCGCCGGGCTGACATTGGCCAGGCCGGCTGTCGATTTTCTGTCTTGAACCATCCATGCTCCCAGAGGAGCCTTGACACTTCGCAGCACTTGCTGTGGCAGCGTGGTGGCACTCCGTCAGTTGTTGTGTCTCGTCTGATTTTGCCTGAAGCCAGTCCACGGGCAGCCGCAGCCAATATTGGACTGCAGGGCTGATACATATTAGGTAGCCGTACAGCTAACGCAAGCCCGCGGAAGCTGGCGGTCTGCCTGGCAGAAGCTGCAACATTGGGCAACCAGCTCCTATCCCCTGCTCCCATGATTGCCATGCACACTCATCCCAGCCAGTCACGTTGCAATTCTGACTCGCAAGGGCCGGACGGTCGCCTTTGCCCCGTGAGGGAGACATTGGTGGCTTGGGGCGGCTGCATGGACCCTGGCTAGACTGACGGGGCTGATGATGGCCTCCCATTTTGCGGCTAGGCCAAGGCGTTGTTTGCGACTCTCCGCGAGCACCAGTCAACCACAACCCCGAGGCGGGGGATCCGGGTTGCGGAGGCGACACTGCTCCCGCGTCGTTTATTATCAGCCTCACGAGTAGCTCGCTGGGGACTGTTCCCAGCTGCGCTCTGGTGTTGTCCGCCCCCGGGTCCTTGCATATATTAAGACAGAGAGCCTCGCCCACGCACCCAGTTTTCCAGTCCAAGACTCGGGACTCACTCACTCATATTCCCTTTCAGCCATTGTGGAAGTGACCAGCTTCCACCGCTCGCCATCCCCCCTTGATACCATATCCTACCGCTCCCTCACCTTCTCCAACATGGTCTCCTCGGGCTTGATGCTCGCGCTCGCCGGCCTGGCCGCGGCCGCCGAGAGGTCGGGCTACAGCGTGATGCGCAACCCCAACGCTGACGGCCTCGGCGCCGGCTTCGACGGCCTCAACCTCGCCCTCGGCGGCTCGTGCGACGTCGGCGAGAAGGTCTGCGACAGCCGCTACTGCATCCCCATCCTCGGGCAGTGCTGCGCCGTCGGCAACGGCGCCTACTGCAAGAGCGGCAAGTACTGCGTCACGGGCGGGTGCTGCCAGACTGGCAAGATCTGCCGCGGCGGCAGCGGCGGCTGCGACGTGGGCGAGGTGTCGTGCGGCAACTTCTGCATGGACGCCGGCGGCGACTGTTGCAACACCGCGACGGGCCAGTGGTGCGACGCGGGCAAGAAGTGCGTGAACGGAGGCACCCAGTGCGCCATCGGCGGCGGCAGCGGCGGCGGCGCCAGCTCGTCCAACATCTTTGGCGGCGGCAGGAGCACGTCCGTCGGAGGAGGAGGCGCCTCGTCCTCGGACATCTTCGGCGGCGGCGCCAGCACCAGCTACTCTCTCGCGCCGGCGGCGACGACCGACTCCGGCATTGGCGGCTCCAGCCCCACCACTGCCTCCGACTCGAGCGGCTCGACGCCCACGGGCGACTCCGGCGACTCCGGCAGCAGCAGCACCAGCACGAGCACCAGCAGCACCAGCAGCAGCTCCGCGTCGGCGTCGGCGGCCGCCACGACGAACCGCCCGCCCAGCGCCGGCGCCGTCAACGCCCCGAACCTGCTGATCGGCGGCCTCCTGGCCGCGGCCCCCCTCCTGCTGTGAACAGCTCCCCTGTTGGGGGTGGGAGCTGTGGTTCGGGACAATGCTAAATGCAACAACGATAACGGCCTTGAGGAGAGACGGAGACAAACGAAAGTCGGGTTGGCGGACTTAATCCCGGAGGAAGGGCATGAGACAGCGACTTAATTTTTGCATCGATACACCATTTGTTACAGGTATATACACGCCAATTTATTACTCGGTTCACACATACGCTCGGGAAGCTTGTAGATAACGGCTTTGAAGTGATCGGTACTTATATGTATTCGTATTAATCCGTATGCCGTTGAGTTACACGGGGGGGGTTTTGACCTCCCGTCGTCAAATGGTCAAGTGGCAGTCACGTGACTTGAACTCTACATCCTAGCCTCGACCAACTCCACTCGAAGATAAAACATATGGGCAACTTCTCTATCAAAGAGGGTCGCAAAAGGGGTACAATGCCGCAAACACGGAATCGGATCAAGGCAGCTACAGCTGCGGCAGCTGCGGCGCCGGTCCGGCCGGCCCCACAAGCTTCGAATTCGACCACCGCCGCCGCTACCGCCGGGGCCGCCTTGCAACCTTCCTACATCGCAAACACACGCACACACGAGCCGCTTCCACAGCCCTCTTCCAACGACCCTCGAACGCACACACAAGCTGCCCTCGCAGCCGCCGCGGCAGCCCGGCGACAAGACTCGATGCCGCCCGCCGCCACCGCCGCCTCGCAGCCGCCTTCCTGCATCACCACACACGAGCCGCTTCCACAGCTGTCTTCCAACGACCCTCGAACGCACACACAAGCTACCCTCGCAGACGCCGCGGCAGCCTCGCAGCCGTCTTCCTGCATCACCACACACGGGCCGCTTCCGCAGCCCTCTCCCAACGATCCCCAAACGCACACACAAGCTGCCCTCGCAGCCACCCAGGCAGTCGGGCCACAAGACCCAACGCCGCCTGCCGTCGCCGCCGCAGCCTCGCAACCCTCTTCCACCGGCCCCCAAACGCATACGCCTCGGCCCCAATCTACTCTTGCCAGTCGCATCGTCGCCCTGACCTTGTACAATGAGGGCTTCCAAACCAATTACATCCTCCAGAAGTGCGGTTTGAAAAGGGCCGCCTACTTCTACCTTCTCAAGAAGGCAAAGGAAAGAGGCTTTGTCCGGGGTGACCCTCCTACCGAGGCCTTGGTTGTCGATAGCCCGCGTAGTGGCCGGCCGCAAATTATCGACAAGGACAAAGGCGAACAGCTGGCGGCTTTCCTCGCCCGCAACTCGACTACGGGGCAATACATAGTGGCCGAGTTATCCCAGGCAATCCAAAAAGAGCACGGTTGGCAGGCGAGCCGGATGACAATCCTACGCTACATTAAAAAGTCTGGCCTTCGCAACGTCGAGTCCACTACAAAGCCTGGGCAGAACCATGAGTAGCGATTGGTCAGACTCTGGTTTGCCTGGCGTATAAGAGATTGGACCCTCGAGGATTGGAAGAAGGTGGCTTGGAGCGACGAGACTTCCGTTTGACTTGGTGCTATACGAGGCAAACGATGGACTTGGCGCCGTCGCTGGGAAGATACCACCGCCATAATATACAGCAGCGTTGGAAGGGCCGGAAGGAATTCGTGTTATGGGCATGCTTTCCCCATGACCATGTAACGGGTTGAGCCCGTGGGAGTACACCTCCCGCCTATACCTGTCGGGACGGGCAAGACAACACAACCATTCAAGGCCTCGCGCTGGTATCTCGGCCAATTGGTATGTCACGCTTTGGCCTTGGCTCCTCAGTGCTAACGATGCCTAGATCTACTTTCATTCTCTTGGATGGCTGGCCTATCTCCCGGCGTCATCTTGGGTATGTGACGAGGAGCTTCCAGAAGAGTACGACCATTGCCTTGCCAACTAGGAAGCGGGCAAGATGGGTCGATGGATGGGCTACCATGGGAACTCGGGGCTCGTTTCACACCATTCACAATGGACTCCTGGACAGAGACGGGCTTTCGATGGAGGATCTCAGCACAGACGGGCGCTAGCGATGAAGAACACTGTTGGTTTTCAGGACAGGAACCAGTGTAAGTCACTTTGTATCTGTGTCGTTGATGCGGACGCGCATCCACGGCAGCAGTCCAAAACCTGGCTGTCCACCATCGCCCAGATGTAGTCGGACTCGGGTAGCTCACTCCTGTGTGCGTAAGTCGGGTGATGATAACCAGTGATGATGGCACCAGAATCGGGCGCAGCTGCCGACTTTTCCCGGCCTACTCTGCCGGCTCATCTCCGCGTTGACATGACGGACGCTGCACAAAAGTGCAATACATCTGAAGGTGGAATCTGAGGAGGGTCGGGCACCTGGGAGGCGGCAACACGAAGTCTACGGGGCCCGCAGTAGTCATTCCTCGTTGGCGGGGTCAACTATTTGACGGGCGTTTTACATTCTTTAGGGTTTCAATGGTACGGTAAATACTGCTGTCGGCGTGATGATTGCGGGTGAGGGGAGTGGAATACTTTGGGGAGATCGACACTATATAGACGGCTCTGCTGGTCGGGCAGCGTCAGGAGCCCGCTTTTCAGTGCCACATGCCGCTTTTCTGACAGTACGAAGTAGCAAGTTCATGTCGTAGAGTGTAATTGGGGATGCATCATCGTCCCTACAGTACAATACACGCGCAGCCGAGGCGCCATCCAGCATCCCACCCGTTCCCTCGCACGAGAACAACACCCCCTCGCACCGGACAACACTACAAAAGGGCAGACCGTTTAGCACCGCACTCTGGCGGCCACTTTTGGGGATATAGGTACAGATTCACAACCACCACCTGCCTTTAGCCACGGCCGGGTAAACTCCAGGGCCGCATACCCTGCGCGCGGGCAGTACACGTGTCGAGATGATGTCGCTGTCAGACTGGCGAGCAAGGGCACGGCTTTCATTTCTTGGCTGCCGTTTGATTGAACCCGTCGAGCATCGTCTCCTTCATCTCCCTTCTCCTGATTTCCGCGGCCTCTTCCTCCGAGGCGGGCGGCTCGATGGCTTTCCTCTGGCGGGTGCCCTCGGTGGAGGACTCGGTGGCCGTAGACTTCCGGGCCATGGACCTGGCCTGGGCCTCGCCGACCTTGTTGAAGACGCTGAGGCCCGTGGCAATCATGCCGCCAATGTCGCCGACGTTGCCGGGCACCACGACGGCGGTGCCCTCCTTGGCCAGCTTGCCAAAGGCGTCGACGTACTTCTCGGCGACGGTCAGGCTGACGGCACCCCGGGCGCCCTCCTCGCCGTCGATGATGCTGCGGGCGACGGCGTCGATGCCCTGGGCCGTGGCGCGGGCCTTGAGCAGGATCGCCTCGGCCTCACCGTCGGCCGTGTTGATGCGCTCGGCGCGCATGGCCTCGGAGGCGAGGATGACGCTCTGCTTCGCACCCTCGGCGATGTTGATGGCGCTCTGGCGCTGGCCCTCGGAGTCGAGAATCTCGGCTCGCTTGGAGCGCTCGGCGGTGACCTGGCGGTGCATGGCCTCGACGACGGCGGCGGGGGCGTGGATGTCGCGGATCTCGTAGCGGAGGCAGGTGACGCCCCAGGCTTCGGCGGCGTCGTTGATGGCGGCGGTGATGTTGGTGTTGAGAGCGGCACGCTCCTTGAGGACGTGGTCGAGGGAGAGCTGGCCGATTTCGGAGCGCATGGTCGTTTGGGCGAGCTGGGAGATGGCATACTCTGCGTCCTCGACTCCGTAGCTGCAGTAATTAAATGTCAGCATTTGCATCTTTTCATGCTCTCTATGCTCTCGTCTCACGAGCAGGTCGACCGGGACGCTTCGGGGAACTCACCTCGCCTTGTACGCATCAAACACCCGCGTAAACAGCACACCATCGAGGTCGAGCGTCACGTTATCCGCCGTGATGGCGCTCTGGCTGGGTATCTCAATGGCCACCTCCTTCAAGCTCTTGACGTACGCGATGCGGTCGATAAAGGGCATCAGGATGGCCAGGCCGGGCTCGAGGATCCTATTGAACTTGCCCATGCGCTCGACGATCCAGGCCGTCTGCTGCGGCACGAAGCGCACGATGGTGTTGGCCGGCAGCCGCGGCTTCTGGAAGTACGACGGCAGCGGGCCCGCGAAGCTCGACGGGAGCAGGGCGCGCGAGGTCGTCGCGAAGAGGCGCGCTGCTGCGAACGGCGACGCCGGCGACGACAGCAGGGGGGCGCGCACCCGGAGGAGGGCGGCGCGCGTGAGGGGTGAGGCGGCCATGGTGCGGCGGGGCGTACGTCAGAGCCGCAGGGCGCGAATGACGCCGCGCATCGGCCACAGGAGGAGGGTGTTGGGGGTCGTGGTGGTCGTGGTGGTCGTGTTGCGTTGCGTTGCGTTGCGTGATGGTTGAAAACGAGAGAGAGAGAGAGCTCTATGTACTTCGTACGTTGTCGAGCCGCAGCTCGGATCGAGGGCCGACATTTACCCGCGCCTGCCACTTGACGTAGGCTCTCGAACCGGCAAGTTCCAGGACAGTGAAACTGCCCCGCGCCAGCACCCGCCTGTCTCGCCATCCCACCACAAGCTTGCTTGTCTCGAGACTCCAACCCGACAACCGGCCCCTCTCGCACTTGGTTTCCTCCCGCAGACAACGAATCGACCGAGTGGAAATACGCTGTGAGCAACAGAAAGGACAAGCTGAGACAGCCGCAATCATGGGCGCCAAGGTCCCGCGCAACTTCCGCCTGCTCGAGGAGCTAGAAAAGGGCGAAAAGGGCCTCGGCGCAGAGGCATGCAGCTACGGCCTCGAGGACTCAGAGGACCTGCTGATGAGCAACTGGAACGGCACGATCCTGGGGCCCCCTCACGTAAGGCCCCTCCTCTTCCTCGATGATGCCCCCCACGCCCTCAATTCACGCGCGTTGTTCGCTCTGGGGGGACGATAGGGGACCCGGAAGGCTAATTCATCGAGGGGGTTAGTCCGTCCACGAGAACCGCATCTACAGCGTCAAGATGCACTGCGGCGCCAAGTACCCCGACGAGCCCCCGGTCATCCAGTTCGTCAGCCAGGTCAACCTGCCCTGCGTCGACCCGCGCAACGGCGCCGTCGACCCCAAGCAGCTGCCGTGCCTGGCCCAGTGGAAGCGCGACAACACCATGGAGACGGTCCTCATCGAGCTGCGGAGGTAAGCCCTCGTCCCCACCATGTACTTGCTGGTGTGGCAACGGAGATCTGACAGTGCCATGGCAACAGGTACATGGCCGCTCCGTCGAATAAAAAGATTCCCCAGCCGCCCGAGGGGTCGACGTACTCATGATTTTTGCGACGAGCGAGCGACAGGTACGACGGGGTGCGTTGCTAGAGGGTGCGAGGAGAAGGGGGTAGATGGGGGCATAAGACAATGGGAGAAGCAGCTCTCTCTGCATCCGTGTTCCATGACGAGACAGCCATGATTAATTTAGCCAAGAAACCAGAAGCATGATTCCCTCTTAGTAGCCTTCGAGATCTGTTCACCTACCAAGTCCCAGGCTGCATTAGTAGTCACCGACAGGGCAGTTGAGGTTGTGAACGCGCGTGGCGATATATTGAAGCAAGGATATTGGGCGATATGCTGTGCGACGCTTGCTTATAGCTACCACTACTTCGAAGATGCACGCCGCTCCCGCCTTCTCCCATGCCGCCCCGCGAATAGATGCTAAACCTCCATCCTAGATTTGAGCTCTCCATGTCTGGTATCATTGCGATGCTCCCCTGGATACCCAACGCGACGCGAAACCGTCCAGCTCGTCGCCGCCATAACATAAGAAATGATGCAAATGAGCGCTGTGCCCGTGCCCCGGGCACTAAAACATGCAATCCGGCCCTTGTCCGAGCCCAATATGTGCAACCCCCACCCCCATCCCCCCATCAGGCCATGCCTCCCAGGTCGATGATAATACATGGAAGAAGGAAATAGCAGTACTAGTAGTACACGTTGTGTCGTAAATTCGTTCTAGATCAGTCGTCGTCTCCCCACCACCCTGGCTCAGTGCCACTTAGGCCGCCCAGCAGGCCCGGCCCAACGGCGCTCAGCCGCGCCATTTTGCTCAGCGTCATTCGCTTCTCCGGCACGGCGGGGAAGGAATCTGGGGAAATGGGGCTGTCGGGCCGGGGGATATCCTCCTCCTCCTCTTCGATATCGGCAGACGTCTCCTCCACCACGCCGGCGAGGCGCCCTCCGTTGGAGCGGGAGAAGGTGTCTGGCTGCAGCGTGGTATGCGACCCAGAACTGGATCGAACGCTGCTACGTCGCCTTCCCGTATGGTCCTTCTGGAGCGTCGGCCGTACCATGGAATCGAAATCCGACGGCATAGACAGGGCGTCCTCCCAATCCTGGAAGTCAGTCAAGTCTGGGCTCGGATCTATGTCCAGGTAGACTGCCACCTCCTCCTGTACTTGCTCTGCGGTTGAGTCGTAGCTGGATTTGCGGAGTATACTCTTCGGCGGAGCGAGACTGTAGTCACTGCAAATGGACTGAGCGTCGCTATTGACGAGTA
The DNA here is from genome assembly GCA_003945565.1 of Tolypocladium inflatum. Lineage (NCBI taxonomy): Eukaryota > Fungi > Ascomycota > Sordariomycetes > Hypocreales > Ophiocordycipitaceae > Tolypocladium > Tolypocladium inflatum. The sequence continues at coordinate 405,544 of QEPE01000001.1, forward strand.
CAACCGATGAGGGGCGGCGACTCCCCGAAGATTGGCGGCTTGATGATCGGTTTCTCGGTGATCTACCCTCGACAGCGCTGCTGTTCGAGTCATTCTTGAACGTAGGGGGAGCAGGGAATCCAAAGTCAAAGTTTGAATCCGTAATCGTCGCCTGAGATTCCTTGGAAGAGCGATTACCCCTCGACTGCCGTAGAGAGCGCGACTCTCTCTTCATCCCCTGATGCTCCTCCTCATCTTCTTCGTTGCCTTCCTCCAGCTCCGCGATGACATTGCCTCGGATGGAAGTCTGCTTCTGTCGCAGCGCGGCCAGGAGCATCTCTTCTTGGCGCGTCACGGCCATGAGCCGGTTATGGCTTCCAGGTCCGTCAATGGAGGAACGGCCGGATCGGATGTAAAAGTCAACCGAGGTAGGGCTGAGGGGCGGCGTCAGCTGGTCGGCCGAGCTGCTGGCTGGCTCCCGGTTGAATACGGAGTGATCAAATTCCATGCCCTGCGATAGCTGTGCTTCCTCTTGCTCCTCCATCTCCAAATCTGACGGACGGCGAGCCGTCAGCATGGTTATTGCGCGAGCTTCCTGGATGCTGCACCCAGACTTGGTCTGCCAAGTCATTGCCGAGTTTCCCGAGTAATTGGACATGAATGATGCTCGCCGTGACGACGAGCCGTTTGTTGTTTGGGACATATTGCCAAAGGGGGTATTGGAGCGAGAATCCACTACCGGTGTCTTGGTACGCTCAGAGGCGCCGGGGATGGTGATGTAGGTATTGGACGGAGCAAAACTTGCACGTTTGCTAGACTTGCTGGACCTGCTTAACCGCCTCTCAGATCTTGTCGATTCCTTGGACGTGTTTGGACGGGAAGAGTCCAGCTGGGGAATGTCATCCTCAGAGTTGGACGGCCGTCTGACACGGGCTGAGACGGGGCTCTTGGTGGTGGCAATGGGCGGGACAATGCCGTCGGCGACATCGTCTTCGGAGTCGGAGGAGAGCATCAGCACACTCGTCTGCTGGAGATCGGTCGTTCCAAAACTCCTGTCGGTGGTCCTGGACGCCCTGGATGTCTTGGTATGCCGGCTCGAGACGCTCGTGGCATAGTTTGCCGGCGAGGATGGCTCGAGAGGCTTGGTAAAGAGTGCGCTTCGTGGAGTGGTTGGCATGGGGTCGGTGTGGATCCAGTCCAACGCCTTGCTCCCTCGCGGGCCCGGCGATTGCGCTGCTGACAACCTGCTCTTCTCCCGTACGGCTAGGGATATGTCCGGCTTTGCGTCCTGCCTCATGACTTGCCGGAGGGACATCTGCTCGTAGTGGTCATACAGGCTCGGCAGCTCCCCGAGGGCGGCGTTTTTAGGTGGCCACGGGTTGCTGCAGCTGGTGCCGCTGGTTCCCGGCCGAGAGCTTTCGGCAGCGTGGGGGTGCAGGCTCTCACTCGTGCGTCGTCTTTGAACTTGTCGCGCGGATGGTGTGCTGGGCGACAAGCTGTTGGGAGACAATTTGGATGACGACTTCATCCTATAATCGGGTCCCTGACGGAGATCGTCAACTTGGTGCTTGCCTGGTTGCGAGCTTTTCCTGGAGGCCCGAGACCCCGGCACGATGCTTGAGTGGTCGAGCTTGGCAGGTTTCCTCCTTGTCCTGCTCGAGCTGTAGATGTCGTCGACGTCGAGCAACCTTGCAGCCTTGCCGGACGGTGGGCCCCTGGCCATGGCTGAGGATGAGGTTTGCTGTGAGATGGAGAGTGGCAGTTTTGTCTTGTCGTACCAGGACTTGATTGTTGAAGATGAGTGGCTTTTCCTCAAGAGGCTCGAGACGGTCGTCCTCCCCGCCTCGGATTCGTCGCCGATATCGACCGCGCTGTGCCTCAGCGGATGCGGGAGGACGTCCGAGTCGTCGCCCCAGCCGTTCTCCGACTTTGCAATGCCCACCGGGTGGTAGTCGTAGAGGTCCCGCGCCTCCGAGTCCGGATAGCTCGTGGCCGTGGTCCCGGACCTGTCGTCGCTCGCCGACGAGCAGGCATCGTCCCAGCTTGGGGGCGCATCGATGCTGAGCGGCGTGGAGCCGAGGATCCTGTGTGCCTTGCTCATGGGCTCCGTGACGGTGAGCTGGGGCGCCGGCTGCTGCTTCCTGCGGCCGGACATGGAGAAGGGGAAGCGTGCCATTGGCCCTCTGTCTCAAAGTCAGGAAGCCGTGGGAGCTCCCGGGCGTTGCGATGCTAGACAGAGGGGTCGGTGGTGTGGAGGAGCATGCGAAGAGGCAAGCAGAGTCGACAAGTCGCAGAGAGAGAAAGTTCCTCCCGGGGTCGTCGGTCTTTTGTCTCTCCACCAGGATGATCCGACGGCAGCGATTATTATGAGACGACAACGGGGCAGACGGACGAGGGTCCCAATGCCAAACTGACGAGGTCGCTCCTATAGCGGGTCGTGGTGCGTACGGCAGGTCATGTAGTCCGTATCGGGCTTCGCAAGACCAGGTCCCTTGCCCGAATACCAACCCTGTCGCACTCGGTTTGCCGGTCGTGCGGAAGCAAACTTGACGTGGAGGAGCAAAAAGGAATACTGCCATCAACAGGCCGGTCAGAGCCAACGCTGCTCCGAAAATACTCGTCAGGCTCTAGGAGCGACAGAAGCGTGCGTCCCCACAGTCTAATTAGAAGCAATCTGCAGATGCGGGCAGCCAATCAGGCGGGCCAGGGACGGGGAAGCCGACGCCAGGGACTGCCGAGCCGTACGCCGCAGTTGGAGGGAGTCGTCGTCGCCGGAGGAAGTGGATGGTGGTGCGAGGAGGATGGCGATGCCGAATGGGAGGTGAGGCAGGCGGCCAGGCCGGGAAGCAACGGGACGTACGAGTACGAGCAGACGCCGGATGGAGAAGGCAATGAAACGGCATGACTAGCCGCTGGGCGGCGGCTGTCTGGCCAAAGGCCATCTCCTGTCGGTCGAGCCAGGCTCAGCTTGTGATGGATCATGGAGGCACGAGAGAGACTGGCGGCGGTGCACGCTAAGAGGCTAGGCCGCCGATGGGGCCACCGGTGACCGCTAAAGGTGCCCTGTTGCGGCGGTTTTAGCCCGTCTGGGGAGCAGCAAATCTCGACCTACCTAAGGTACCTAGGTAGTCTCTACAGAACGAGCACACCTGCCTACAGACTACTCGTGCCTGCATTAGCACGAGTAGATGCCGTTGCAGATTGTCTGACATGCTGGCGAGGCTCGGTTCCAGACGATGACGCCGCACCACCGCCGCTGGAGGAAGCTCATGTCTCGCCGTGACGCCGCGATTCAGCACCCAGCCCTCGGTGAGATTGGATAGACGGTCCGTGTGAGCACAGAGTTGCGAGGCGCAACAAGCGCACACGCCGGACCGCGAAGAGCGCCTCGGCGACAGCCACCTGCCCCAGAGGCGGCGCGACGGCGGTGATCTGCAGGACACAATCTGCAGGACACAATCTGGCAGCGACCGTGATGCCGTCCTGTTCGGATACCTTCGATACGGAGCAGTTTCGTCAAGTTGGGATGATGGCCGCATCACGACGAGGGCTGGGCCCCGAGACGGCCTGCACCGCGATGCCACCGGGCTCTCTCCAGCTCCTCGGGCCATGACGCTCAACCGGCGAACGTCGCCGTGGCGTTGGGCCGGCCCCCAAGCAAGATTGCGATTAGACTCTGTCCTGCCCAGGAACCGGGGTGTGCGCTTGGAAGATGCAGATGCCGCCGCCACCGCCCGAGAACTCGGTGCTTGATCCCTGTTGCAGCGAGCTCCCCGGGGTCACTCGCAAGTTGCAATTGATCGACTAACAGCCACGTCCGACCCAGCAAATGCAAATGCAAATGCAAATGCAAATGCAATTGGGATTGGGATTGGGATTGCGCTGCTGCAGCACACCGCTGCGTCGGCCGGTGTTGCGTTGCACTGCAGCAGCGCACCACAGGCACCAGTCATCTTGTTTCCGGGTCATCAGGCAAGGTACCTAAGTAGCGAGCTGTGGTTTGTCTCCCAGGGCTGAAGCCAGCTGAACCTACCTACGCTATGGGCTATTCTGGCCGCCGGGTCATGCTTCCCTCTGAAGTCCGGGGTTCGTCCGTCCGACCGCGACAGATCGCTAGACGATGCGAATGTCGTTCGTCTGATGTTTCGGCCGGCTTGACTAGTCACAAAATCACCAAACACGTGCTGCGGAGTTGGTTAGTTTGCGGGGGCAGAGACAAACCGTCGACAACTGATGAGATGTCTCGGGCTCTTGGACCGACCGGCGACAACTCACTTCGTCTTCGTCCGCCGCGGCATGTCTCTTTTATTTGTCAGGCCGCCCGCTTCAATCCTCACCGTTCGAGGGACGTGCTGATCGGGCTTGCGAGCAGCCAGCAGATATTGCATTTAACTGCCCGCAGCCTCGGGCTTTGCTTTCCTTTTGGCCAAACCAACAACTGCCATTCGGCGACCAAAGGCAGACGTCTGATTTGCCTCGCCATGTGTCCGGCAGTGGCACCCCTCGGGTAGCCCGTGGTCCGCTGTGCGACCCAAGCATTCATGGAACAGGTGACCCGGTCCTCCCATTTTGTGTACCGTCACACCCCCTTGTCCATCGCAATTACACGGCCCAGAGCTCCGGATGGACCTGTCACCCCCGTGTCCTGTCGGGGATTGTCCCTCATCACTTGTTGATTGTGCAAATTCTGTCCCGGCGCCTTGGCCCCTCCGTCCTGCCCAGCTGCCCGTTTCCAAATCGCCGGGCTTCAAGGTGAGACAATGGCCCGGGATGTTGACGTCGCTACCACTGCCGTGGCTGTGGAGTTCCCGGAATTGTGACAGATGATGACGTTTCTGACAGATGGGGCCTGCATAGCCAGTGCCCGCAATGGGGTCTTGGGGGTTTCGTCAGGCACCCCGACATGATCTGATCTGGTCACGGCTCAGGCACCGAGTTGACAACCCGAGTTCGTGGAACACGTCCGGAGTAGTTAGTAGGTGTCTCAGGATCGGGGGCTGAGGAGTCGCTCGTACTGAAAGATAATCATCGCACTGGTTTACACATCGGCGGCCGGTACGCCGAGCTACCAATCTGTCTATCCCCCAGCTGCGAGCCATCAAACCTGCCCTTCCTTACGCCTTGCGGTAATCCCAGGGAGAGTATGCCTGTGCCCAAAAACGCCATCCAAGTCGAGCCAGCCGGCTGGTAAGACCCCCATCGGCCCATCGCCACAGATACGTCACAAATACCTCGTTTGAAGCCATTCTTCGTTCCGCATCCTCAGGTCCAGCCCGTACCGCGCCCACCACTTCCTCGCCTGGCTCTGGTCTCCGATGCTGTCTTCCAGCGCCTCCTCAATGTTGCATGTTCGGAACTCGACGAGCTGCTTCCGCCCGTCCATGCCCTCCAGCTCCCCGTGCGCAAACTTGCGCCACCACTCGAGCACCTCGACGTGCTGGTGTATCGTCGAGCTGATGAGCACCTCCGCGTCGAAGACGAGCTTGTTGTCGCCCTTCAGCCGCCTCCACGTCTCGAGCACATCGACACAGCCCCATCGGCTGGCCACCTTGGCGACCCCGTCACCGTGCGCGACAGGTATGCCCGAGGCGTCCCACCAGCGCAGAACATGCGCCTGTCCGTGTTGCGTGGCCCACAGCAGGGACCGCCCGGGCCGCAGGACGATGCTTTCGTCCTGGGCCGCCGCGTCACGCCACCATTCGAGGACGAGCAGGTGGCCTTTGCCGCTGGCTTGCTCCAGCGCCGTTTCCGTGTATCGCAGGGACAGGCCGGACCGTCGCCACCACCAATCCAGAATCCGCACGTGGCCGTTCTTAGAGGCCCCGTCGACCGCCTCCGCATCGTATATGTGCTTGTCGCGGAACCACCTGCTCTGCTTCCAGTAGTCCAGCACGTCCGTCCGAGGGTAGTAGGCCGAGGCGTTGGTCGGCAGCGTCGTCCCATCAAACGCCTTGAAGAGATCCGGCCGATTAATCTCCATGTACTCCAGCACCTCGATGAGCGCGAATCGTATCACGAGCTTAACGACCAGAGCAGGAATATCCTGGAAGTTGGGCGGCGACTGAGAGAGCTTCTTGCAAATGGCCGCTGAGCTGCCCGTGAGGACGGTCCACTCGAGCTCATGCTCGTAGACCTTGAGGGCATCGCTCGGGTCTTTCGGCTCCAGACACCACGCCTGCGGCATGGGCAGATTGGTGTACATGCCCAGTGCCTTGGCCAATTCCCAATCGCCTGCATAGTCGAGGACGATGGTCCAGATCTCGGGCGGAAGCTTTGACTGTATCCCCCCGACGTCGCTGTCGGAGATGACGGCCGTACTCGTCGCAATCTCGACATCGCGCCCCAGGCCCAGCAGATCCGCCTGGTTCTTAATGATTCCCAACACCTCGTTGAACCCGTTCCAGTTGGGGACTCGCTTGGGGTTGGGCGCTCCCTCGTAATGCCATAGTATCGGGGTCATGACCCGGATCCAGTTCCATTTCCGGTACAGCTTGCTCAGGTGGCGCTTCGTCGTCGGGTTCGTCCACATGTGGGTGCTCATGCCCGGTACCAAGACCACGTTCTTTTGTATGTTCCATCCCCTCAGCACCTCGCCGAGGAGCGTATCGGCGATGCCGGCCAGCATCTTTGCTATCCCGTCCGCATCCAGCGGCACGCAGACCATCAAATCCGCCCATTCCACCAGCTCGAAGGCCTGTTGCCTGTAAAACTCAATATCGTCGGCTCGGTCGCCTTGTCCCGGGGACAGGCTCCGGTTCTCCATGACGATGATCGTCTGCGTCAGTCGCGGGACCACATCGTCGACTATGGCTCTCGTCTCGATCTCGGGGTTCTTGGACAGCCGCACGACGAGCGCCTGCGCCCAGGAGGTGTCTCGCGGCCCCGTGGCGGCTACCAGCAGACGCAGCCTGCGGTTTCGCGTGTTCATCTCGTTGAGCGACGAGCACGAGGACGCCGTCGACGTTAGCCGCGGCGGGAAAGACGGGTAGTTCGCCATGACGGAGTGCGTGCTCGATCGCGGGACATGGTTTGTTGGAGAGCCCTCGGGTGGCGATGGCAAGCGGTGTGGTGCAGCGAGGGTCGTTGGGCACGGCCGGCTCCCAATGAGACGTCAATCACGTGCAGCGTGTTGGTTTCGGGCGACTCGTCGTCAGTCACCTAACGTATTTTGCAGCTTCGATTGCATGTTCTTGAAGAGAAGACGGACGGAGGTGAAGGTTCAGATGCGGCTCTGACGACAGTCGTACGTGGGTTGGAGGGGATGGAACGTTTTGGCACCGCCATGGCGCACTAAAGATGGGCTATGGGCAGCGTGCTGTGATTTCATAAACCGTCACAACCCGACGGGTATGCGGTCAGCGACAAAGCTGCAGCGACTTGATGTGTTCTTCACCACAACCTTGGGTTTGACGTTCATAATTTGGTGATGCAAGCCACTGCAAGCTGCTATAAATCTGATTGTGCATTTTTTTCATGCAAAATGCTTTGAACCTGCCGAATGTCTAGACGCTGCCAACTGCTGCACTTGGACGAGGTGAAATTGAATGTCACATGACACGGCCGCCGGCACCCGGGAACGAACTTGGCCCGACTCCCACCTTGGTGATAGACCACGGTGCCAATGACTGCTATACGGACCATCAGAAAACTTTGCCTTGCGCATATTCTGCTCTCGCCGCTCAGAGGCCAACCCCGCGCATGATCTGCTCGGCTCAGGACCATCACAACACACCGAGCACCTCACGGCCACAGGCATAAGGCATTTGCCGCTAAAATTTTCTCTTCGCCCAACGAACCCTTGCTTCCTGCAACCCGACCGCGGCAATGTTGGATCAGATGGCGAATGAAATCAAGCTCATCTCGGGGAGCTCCCACCCGGAGCTGAGCGCCAAAGTCGCTAGCCGGTATGTTCAGACGAGCTGTCCGGGCAGGCCCCGGCGTCAGATGCATGGGACGGAGCGGCGCCGGGGTGAGTGAGAAGATGGGCTGATGTCAGTTCCTCTAGGCTAGGCATCTCGGTCGCCAACACCATGAGCCTCAACTACTCGAACCAGGAGACGAGCGTCTCCATCGGTGAATCCGTCCGCGACGAGGACGTCTTCATCCTGCAGTCGACGGCCCCGGGCGATGTCAACGACGGCTTGATGGAGCTGCTCATCATGATCCATGCCTGCCGCACCGCATCCGCCCGGCGAATTACAGCCGTCATCCCCAACTTCCCCTATGCCCGCCAGGACAAGAAGGACAAGTCCCGCGCCCCGATCAGCGCGAAGCTCATTGCAAACATGCTGCAGGTTTCCGGCTGCGTACGGCTTTTCCCCTCCCTTCAACTCATCGTGGCTACCGTCTAACATGTCGCTCAGAATCATGTCATCACCATGGACTTGCACGCGTCTCAGATCCAGGGCTTCTTCAATGTCCCCGTGGACAACCTGTACGCCGAGCCGTCTGTGCTGCGTTGGATCCGTGAGAACCTGGACGTCGAGAACTGCGTCATCGTCTCTCCCGATGCAGGTGGCGCGAAGCGTGCGACTTCGATCGCTGACCGACTGAACACGGCGTTTGCGCTCATCCACAAGGAGCGGCCGCGTCCCAACGTTGTTGGCCGTATGGTGCTCGTTGGTGATGTCCAGGACAAGGTGGCCATTCTTGTCGACGACATGGCGGACACCTGCGGAACTGTATGCCGCTCGCATTCTACTCACACGCAACGAGCAAGAGGGCTGACTATATATCCTACAGCTTGTGAAGGCAGCCGAGACCGTCAACCAGCACGGCGCCCGCAAGGTCTTTGCCATTGTCACGCACGGTATCCTCAGCGGCAAGGCCATTGAGAACATCAACCAGTCGTGCCTGTCTGGCCTGGTAGTGACCAACAGTGCGTTGACACCAATCCTCTACGATTATTACCATGCTAATGAACATGAAAGCTGTCCCACTCGGCGACAAGGTTGAGCGGTGCCCGAAGCTCAAGGTCATCGATGTGTCTGGCACCCTGGCAGAGGTGAGATTGCATGAGCCCAACGTCATTTGTGACTTATACTGACTCACGTGTAGGCAATCCGCCGAACACACAACGGCGAATCAGTATCGTACCTCTTTACCAACGTTCCGGTTTGATTATTTGGCGTGTTTGCAGTTAGATTGACTTGGTGGCGTCGGTAAGTTAGCCTTGGCAACAATCGTGGAGTCCCCATTACTGACCGTCGACCCCAGGGGCACTTGTTTGGGAGAGCCGGTTTGCTCAGCTGATGACTACATTTTTATGTTTGCCTCTGACTTAGACGTAAAACACAAAAACACTACACGCTGTCCGGAATAGCAAAAGGTTGTGCGTAGCATGGTGTAACAGCGCCGTTGGTCACTGCCCCTGGCGACACGTGCGGCGTCATCGCACCACGCCGAGACTAATATCATAGCTCTGGCCGCATGTGAGAACCGACATGGCGCACAAAGCGTTGGCGATTGAAGAAGGCTTTGTCGCCCAGTTTCGTGGTGTAAGGGTGTGAAGCGTGGCTAGAAGCGTGGCTAGACGCGTCGGAGTGGAAGTTGCTTTGCGATGGCGAGGTGCCTGTTCCAGATGTCTATACTCTGAATGGTAATACAGAGCTCTGGGCCATTGATCAGAATTACACGTCGAGATGCAACGAATTCATTTGGCGACATCATAGCCAGCATACTCACATCACCTTACGTCTTAACCACTGTTACGTGTACTTCGTAACTTACGGAGTACTTCATGAAGTACACGTATGGATGAGTCAGCGAATTGCTGTGGTGTTGGATGGGCAGGCGGTGTAGGATTCTGCCGCACCCCCCTGTTGTAGACAGACAGGCAGCTCGCTGTCATCGGTGTTGCCTCCATTCCTGGGCATATCGACTTTGTGTTTGCAAAAAGCGTCTTCTTGAGGGTTCTGGCAGTGGCCGGGCTGTATGGATGAGAGACGGGCTTGCATGCTCACCCACGAGCGGATTCCCGGGTTGGACCGCCCAACATGACGACGCAGCTGCTGGCCACGGAGCTGGCGAATCTCATCCAGGAGAGCAAGCGGAAGCATAACGACCTGCGACAGGTATGGCTCACGACCCCTTTGCTGCACTTGCTCTCGCGCTTACTCACCTTTGTCTCTTAGGCGGCGGAGAAGTCTCTTGAAGAGCTGAAGCAGCTCGGAAACATCTCCGAGCAGGCAGCTCCAGAGCGTAGGACAACGGTACCTCATCCCTGGCGATCCATCTAACAACGTGTCCCAGAGCTTTCGCAACGACCCAGCTTCGTCAACCCCTTCATCATTGCATGCGGCACCAAGAATTCTAAATTCACCAGCATCGCTATTGTCTGCCTGCAGCGGCTCATTGTCGCGAGTGCCCTGCCGCGGGCCAAGCTGAGCCAGGTCTTGGAGGCGTTGATGCAGGCATCGTCCGCAGGACTGGACGTGCAGCTAAAGATCTTGCAGGCGCTGCCATCGCTGCTGCAGAACTATGCCCCCGAGCTCAAGGGCGACTTGCTGGTGACGACCTTGAACATTTGCTTCACCCTGCAGAGCAGCAAGAATGCTATTGTGAACAACACGTCGGCCGCTACCTTGCAGCAGCTGGTGGTGTCGGTGTTCGACAAGGTCGTGGCCGAAGACAGTGAGTACTTGCACGCTCTCGCCACCGCAGGAAACGTCTAATCAGGATGTAGAGAACGGAGCCGATGCACCCGTTGCCGGTGAGGTCCCGTCTTCTAATGGCCAGGTTGAGCTTCGCGCAGCGGCTCTGGATGCTTATAGAGTAAGTCATCTCAACCGCATACCACGATCTGTTTACTGACATGCATTGCCAGATTTTCAACGACCTGTGTCTCATGACTGAGAACCAGCGGCCTGAGTTCCTGCGCGTCACCGGCTTGCCGCAGACATTCGGACTGGAACTCATAGAGTCGGTCATTACTAACCATGCCGCCGTTTTCACGACTCACCCTGAGCAAGCCCAAATCCTCCGTGTACGGGTCATGCCTCTCATCATTGGCGCGCTCAAAGCGAAGCCATCGTTTGCTACAACAGTCCGGCTCGTCCGCATCCTGTATACGATGCTACGACGGCACATCAACATCTTGCCGTCCGAGTGCGGGGACGCGCTTGAGATATTGACACATTTACTCGATCAAGACGCAGCGCTTTGGAAGAGAGCGCTCTGCATGGAAGTGTTTCGAGGAATCTTCGCCGAGCACGCCTTGGTACGGCGCATATACGCTCTCTACGATGCCAAAGAGGGAGAAAGGAATGTCATCAAGACATTGACTGCGACATTTGTGAGGCTGAGTACAGAGAAACCGGCGGTCATTGGGCTTGGTCACCAGTCAACCATACCGGTAATCGAATCGGCCAACTCATCTGTTGCGCCGTCCGATCAGGCCATGTTGGAGGCGAGCGGCATGACAGGCATCATCAGCGGCTCCGTCGGAACCGAGACCCCTAATACAGGCATCAGCACCCAGTGGAGCTCTGTCCGAGTCCCGTGCATCGACCAGCTCGACAAGACGGAGCCGCCTGCGATTCCTGAGTCGTACGTTTACAGCCTTATCCTGGCTTGCGTCTCATCCCTGTCCGATGGACTTGCAAAGTTCATCCTCCCGCTCACGGTTCCTGGCGAGAGCCGAAGCCGCAGAAAGGTATCCAAGCAGGGTGCCACTGGCCGAGACTCGCCTGTCTCGGCTCATCTGACGCTGGAGAGCCCGCCACACAAGGGAGGTGGCTTGGAGAGGTCGTCCTCGTTTAAGAGAAACCCGGTGCCGTTGAATCCGTTGGAGCTGGACGATCACCCAATGTATGCAGATGTCAAAATCTGTGCCGAGATTGTCGACGAATGCTGGCCTGCCATTCTAGCAACATGCTCCACGTTTTTATATGCCGCCCTGGACCAGGATTACTACCATGGACTGGTGCGAGCGTTCCAGAGATTCGCTCATGTGGCTGGGTTGCTGCAACTCTCAACACCAAGAGACGCGTTTCTGACAACGCTCGGCAAGTCCGCTGTCCCGCCAAACGTGCTCACTGCCTGTCATAACTCGGGCCATCAGAGACCGACGACTCCTAGCACGCAGACTGATACGCCCAACACGCTTCTCAGCAATGCCCGCGGCCTCCTCAGTGTCGAGGGCCTCACGCCCACATCGCCTGCAGCGGAGAGGCAGCGGCAAGTGTCGGTTGATACAGCTGCCGCAACTCTGAACACGCGGAACCTCCTCTGCCTCCGCGCTCTCCTGAATCTAGGCATCGCCCTGGGTCCGACACTCGGCCCAGCGTGGGGGATCATCCTGGAAACATTGCAACAAGCTGACTTTGTCCTGTTTGCCACGGGAAAGACTCCCGGACGGACACCGTCGCTCAGCCGTACCCAAGACCAAAGCGATGACGCAAGCTCGCTCATGTCCAACTTTAGCCATGAGGTCCGTTCGGTAGAAACAGCGGCATCAAGATTGATTGAAAGCAGCATCGACTTTCCCAACTCCTCTTTCGTCGAGGTTGTCGAAGCGATATGCAGTCTGCTCGAACAACGGCCGGCAGACAAGCCAGACGCCAGCAGTGGAAGGGCCCAGTCACCAGCAGCAGCGGAACCGCGCCGGCCATCCCAGCATCGTCGGGTGCTGAGCTTCTCGGGCCAAGCATCCGGCTCGTCAACTCAGGAGTTTCTGTTTGCACTGGCCAAACTAGGCGAAATCGCCACAATCAATATCGAGAGGCTATTGACCAGTGATGCGAAGGCCTCTGGCTGGGAGCGATTGGTCGAGGAGCTCATCAGCACTCTGGACTCGCCAGTAATGGCTCCACCAGTCAGAGTCAAGGCCGCCGAAATACTGTCACGGCTGATGCTCGAGGCTGCCAACGTGGCTGCTTCCCTACCGGACGACGCCCGGGGCCCAATTCAACTGCGATTGTTGGGAGCTTTGCGAGATGCGTTGACGCCGCTTCAAACGAAGGCGCGCGGGGCATCCGTCGCGAATCATGCCACGGATATTGATGTCCACAGGATCATCCTCGAAGGGTTGAGGAGCATCGTTGAAGGCTGCGGGGAGAATCTCGTCAGCGGCTGGGATATTGCGTTTAACATTATCGGAAGCGTCTTTGAAACCACGCAGTCCATACCCGAGGAGAGACGCGGATCAACGGCCAACCCCGGGCTGCTTACCACGCGGTCTTCCAAGCTCGTGCGGTCATCTTTCAACTCACTGCAGCTCATCTGCTCGGACTTTTTGGCGTCTCTGCCCAACTCTTGTTTCCTGATTCTCGTGGACACTCTGTACAAGTTTTGTTCTCAAGATGATGATCTGAACATTGCGCTAACGGTATGTCAGAGGTGCGCTGTGTGGCGGTTCAATATGCTAACGGCGGTGTAGACTGTGACCTTTTTCTGGGTCCTTTCCGACTTTTTATCCGCAAAGGATGAGTCTCTCGAGATCACGGCAGAGCTGGTGCAGGGAACGGACGGGTCTAGGCTGGAGAGGCTGGCGGCAGACCGCAGCGAAAAGGGGTCCGATGCCGCCCTGTGGATGCTGCTCCTACTCAGACTGACGACAGTCACCACGGACGAGAGGCTGGAGCTGCGCAACAGCGCAATCCAAACGCTGCTTCGAATCTTCGATGCGTATGGTGACCGCCTCAGCTCCGAGGCGTGGTCCGTCTGCATCAAGTCGGTCATCTTCCAGCTTCTCTCCAACCTTGAAGAGGAGCTCAAGGCCGCCGAGGACGACGACGTCGAAGAGGCCGATCGAGCGGAGTGGCATGGGACTGCCGTCGTTGTGCTCAACGGCATCTCGGGCTTACTCGCCAACTATGTCGATGTCCTGACGACTCATCCATCTTTCAATCATCTCTGGCGCGAGCTGCTCGGACACCTGGCTACGCTTCTCGACTTTCAAGTCCTTGATATCAACACTGCGACTTTCAAAGCCTTGAGCCACGTGGTGTCACAGACTGGCGATGACAAGAAGCCCATCTTCAATGAGACCACGGTCGAGTTTGCATGGGACTTGTGGTCTCGTGGAATTCCGACGTCAAGGGGCGCTGGTGGCAAATCGGAAGACAATCAAAACTGCCTTGTCGCATATGTCGCCGCTCTCTGCGAGGTCTACAAGTTGATCCAAAGCGACCTAACGGTGGACAGGGTCAAGCGGATGCTTACACGACTACGCGAAACCGTTGAGGAGGCATCGGTGGGCAGCTACATCCTCGACGTGGAGCACGCCACGCCTCTTCAGACACAGACCCTGGCAGCGGTGCAGATGATCCGTACCGACGTTGACGGCGTTCCCTCGGCAATTATCCGTCAGGTTTCTGAGTTTGTCGCCCTGGCATATGATCAAGATCAGTCCGGCGAGTCTGATGGCCCGAAGCCAACCTATGTCGCCATGTCCAAGGCGAGCATGAAGATCTTGCAGGCTCTCATCCTGAGCCACGCCTCGGACAAGGACATTTACAGGAGTGGTGCTCTCGCAACCGCTTTATCTGCCTTGTACAGGCCCATCGCGCTCAAATATGGGTTTCGTATCGTGACCAAGTCTGTTCAGCCCTGGAGGCTGGCAACTTCAACTGCTCTGGAGGTTTTGGCAGCCACACTTGCCCAGCTAGATTCTCTCGATATCCCGCGGCAAAAGGCGCAGGGCATCTGGGCCATCGTTGCCTCCGTGGCAGATGGTATCCTTGGTGCAGATACCAGCAGTGCTCCTTCTGGAACAAACTTTGGGGACGACGAGGACTTTGATATTGAGTCCTTCCGCAAGCTTCGTGCGTTGATCACCCCTTTGCTTGGCGGGAATGCGGTTGCGGACAAGACGCGCAAGACGTACGCGGAGAGCCTGTTCAGGACATCGATCATCCACGGTCTCACTCCGGCCGAGAAGGCTCTTTCTGACAAGGAGGACTACTCCGGCTTGTCGTCACTCTACACGCCACGTGCTGGCCGCACAATGGCTGTTCCCCCAACCACGCGAGCGCAGATGTCGTACATGGCCTTTGATGAACTATTTTCCCTTGTGTCCACGGAACCTGCGACGTCCAAGTCAGCTGCGTCCCAGAAGACCGCCGAGTCATCTGCTTTACGGATCCGAATCGCCAGCACAGCGGCGCCGTTCCTCATCCTGCGGTGCGCCATGCCAATCCGTTCCTACGTTGCGGATCAACCGCTGCGAGGGAAAATGCCGCAACCTCTCAGCCAGAGGAAGGAGTTGATATGGACACTGAGAAAACTCGTGAAGTTGGAGAGTGAGGGCGATGCCATACCGGCTCTGAAGGGGGCCGAGGGCGAGAGCAGGAAGCATCTCCTGCGGCTGTACCCCCTGATGGTGAAGGCGCTGGGGGTGGGCGGGGATGGCAAGGTGCTGGGGCTGCTGAGGGAGGCCCTGGAGGTTGTGGGGGAAGAGCTTGGAATTGTTTGAGTATCCGATGGGAGTTTTGTTACACGATGGGGCCTGAGTTGGCGAGCGTAGACATGAATTAGATGAATTCTTTTATTGTGCTGCATCACTCACTACCACGAAGTATGACCACAATGACAGGGGTGCTTCCACGATGCAGCTAGCGCCGAAGCGTATTGATTCCATGGCATTTCTTGAGCCAGATAGACTTTAATTGCACCAGCCTCTCTCGTATCCAAACTATACCTGCATTCATCGTGGAGTGGACGATCCCGGTTGCCCGGAGACTGGAGTCAATGGTCTAGGGTAGCTAGCCACCCCGCCGCGGGGCATCGAGAAATTTGAAGCTGGCTGAACTTCAAAGTCTGGACCCTTGAAATCTCGCACCTCCACAGCACGGCACCATGGGCAAATCGTCCAAGGACAAGCGCGATGCCTACTACCGGCTCGCCAAGGAGCAGGGCTGGCGGGCCAGAAGCGCGTTCAAGCTCCTGCAGCTCGACGAGGGTGCGTGCATCTCCTCGCCATGTGCGACGGCCGCAGTTCCGGGAAAGCTGACGCATCTCCAGAGTTCGACCTCTTCGCCAACGTCTCGCGCGTAGTGGACCTCTGCGCCGCCCCGGGGAGCTGGTCCCAGGTGCTCTCCCGCGTGCTCATCAAGGGCGAGAAGTTTGGGCGCGCGGCGTGGCAGGACCGCGAGGCCCGGCTGCGGCGGCAGATGCTGGGCGTGTTCCCCGACGCGCTGGGCGGGATCGGGGCGGACATGCACGCGCGACATGAGGAGGAGGAGGAGGAGGAGGAGGAGGGGGAGTCGCGGCCGCGCGGGGACGTCAAGATCGTGGCGATCGACCTGCAGCCCATCTCGCCGCTGGCGGGCATCACGACGCTGCGCGCCGACATCACGCACCCGGCCACGGTGCCGCTGCTGCTCGCGTCGCTCGACCCGGACCACTCCGCCGCTGCGACGGCGGGCACGCAGGCCTCGCACCCCGTGGACCTGGTGCTGAGCGACGGCGCGCCCGACGTGACGGGCCTGCACGACCTCGACATCTACGTGCAGTCGCAGCTGCTCTTCGCGGCGCTCAACCTCGCGCTGTGCGTGCTCAAGCCCGGCGGCAAGTTCGTGGCCAAGATCTTCCGCGGCCGCAACGTCGACGTGCTGTACGCGCAGCTCAAGATCTTCTTCGAAAAGGTGGTCGTGGCCAAGCCGAGGAGCAGTCGCGCGAGCAGCGTCGAGGCCTTTATCGTGTGCCTCAACTTCCGCCCGCCCGTCGGGTTCCGCGCCAGCCTCGAGGAGCCGCTGGGGGTCGGACGGCGGCTGGACAGCATGGTCAAGGAGCGGGAGATGCAGCTGCCCGTGGTGGCCGAGGCGGTCGTGCAGAACGCGGCTACGGGGACATGGGACTGCGCGCCGCCCGCGTCGATGCTTGGCGGCGATGGGGTCACGGAGATGGAAGTCTACGACGAGACATACGACGGCGACGACGACGCCGGGGGAAGCGCGAGAAGCACAAGATGGATTGCGCCGTTCATTGCTTGCGGCGATCTATCGGCCTTTGACTCCGATGCCTCGTACCAGCTGCCCGAGGACCACGTCTCGCTGGACCCGGTGCAGCCGCCCATTGCCCCGCCGTACAAACGCGCCGTCGAAATGCGGGCCGCGCAGTCCAGGGCGTCGAGGTAGAAGATGCGGTTGTGATGCTGTTGTTGGCTGGGGGCCGCGTGGCCACGATGCCCGCCTGCCCCCGTTCTAAAAGACAAAAAAGAAGAGCATGACACAACAAAGAATGCGATGCTGTCGGATCGGGACATTGCCGCCCCATCCCCTCGCTCGTCGTCGTCATCATCATCGTCACGCGGTCGGTCATTCAGTGGTCCTCGGGCAGATCCTTCTGGCCGCGGCCTCCCATCTCGAGCAGCACCAGCCCCGCCGAGGGACCCTCGTCGAAGTCGACGGCGCCGAGCTCGCGCTGGTACATGCGGGCGGCGGCCTTGTCGTGGGTCATGAGGATGAGGCCGCGCAGGTTGGGCCACTCGTCGACCATCTCCTTGATGGCGCGCATCATCCACGAGGCCAGGCCGCGGCGCTGGTAGTCCTCGAGGACGAAGACGTCGGTCAGGTACGCAAAGGTGACGTAGTCGGTGACGATGCGGGCGAGGCCGCACATTTTGAAGTCGGGGCCGCTGGTGCAGCGAGGGAGGCCGCCGTTTTCTGGCGACAGCATGTCAGCGGGAGGTCTCTCCGAGAAGCGAGCCACCCGTGGGGACAAGGGGGGGAGGTGTCGGGGACGCACTCTTCATGTCCTGCTCCGTGTCCGGCACGGCGTATAGGCTGAGCGTCATGCAGTTGTCGAGCATCTTCTGCATCTGCCTGGGCTCGAGCGGGTCGTTCCACCACATGAGGTCCGAGTTGAAGGCTTCGTTGACGACGTGGGGGTCGAGGTGGGCCTTGTCGGTGGTGAGGAAGAAGCCGTCGCGGAACCAGGAGCGCGGCTTGCCCTCTGCGGAGGTCTGGACGACGCTTGCCTGGGAGCCCATGGTGTCTGGCGACTCGTCTTGCCGGGTCTCTGCTTATAGGGGCGCGGTCCGGCGGTGGTGGGTGTACAGGTCGAGCACAACGATGCAAGGAGGAGAGGGCGCGGTGGATGCTGCAACCATTCTCGCCTGGTCTGCCGGTGCCCAAGGGGTGCTGCGCGTGAGAGCGAGGGTGAGCGAGGCAAAGGGGAGGGCGAGAGCGCGAGGTGGGATGGTGTTTCTGGAAGGTCTGGCGTTGGGCCGTGTCCCGACGACTTTATCGGTTGGAAGCCAGGGTCGTCGTCGCCTGCCTTGGGCACTGGAGCGAGAACCGCAGCTGCTCCGTGTCCCTCGAGCACATAGGCCTGCGTATTCGCACAAGCAAAGCAAAGCAAAGAGCTGCATGTAACTACATGGTTGGGCCATACCGTGTAGCCGGCTACCCACGGGCGCGTTATTACGTACATTTGTGGCCCTGTGATCCGAATCAGCTGCGCCGCGACCCTCCAACTCGGCCGCCGGGCAGCCTCCAGCGCAAGGGACCGCCGTCGAGGAGAGGGAGACGGTTGGCGAGAGGCCATGCGAAGCAGTACGCAGCAGGCGTAAGGGGGACGCGGAGGGTCCGATGGCGGGGCCCCGGGGCGCCGGCCGGGGTCAGGCGGGCACGCATGGGGAAGGTTCGCGCGCGGCGACGTCGGTTTGGATTGTTCGTTTCGGGTAGCTATTGTGAGAAAAAAATGGCCCTAGTTATCTACTCGTAGCCTCCGGGCAGCGCGGGCACCCCTGTGCTAGTTCGTTGGCGGCCACTGCGAGGAGAAAAGAAACGGGCGCGTCTCGTCTGCTTGCTGTGGTTATTCTGCGGGAGCAGCGTAATTGCAATTGGCCTGGGCTGGGGATCTGAAATATGGCAATGAGGCGGCGTCGATGAAGGAAGAGTTGCTGTGCGGACGGGGCAACTGGTGTCGCGATAAGGCGGCTTCGCCTCGTCCGACCAGACTACCTTGTACGGACTACATACGAGCAGCAATATGTACATTAGACAGCCTCCTCCTCCGCAGATCGATCCCAGGCCCAGATTGGCGATTGTTCGGAGAACCTTGGCCGCCACCCGTTGGGCCAAGCGCCGGCTCCCAGCCCAGACGTCATGCAGGTGAGGGTTGCATCGGTCCTATCACGGCGCGTCCCGACTTTGCGCGCGGCCGGTTTGCTTGTCGTGGCTGCGGTGGCCTTACGGTATACCTAACCCTCGGGTGCAGCGAATTCTCCGAATCTTGCGTCTGGCTTGGGGGCCGACGGCGGCGGCTGCAGAGGGGTCAGCTGACTGGTTCGTTCACGCTTGAAGCTGTAACTACTCGTTGGACGTAGGTATGTAACCTGCGGGTTTGAGTCGGCGTATCACCACGGGCCATGGCCGCCCGCAGGATACCTGTACGTACGAGTATGCGCCCTGCTCTCACTTCTACTCCCCAAACGGGCTCTTGCCGTGGGTCGCCTCCCCCGCCCGTCCCCGGATGGCCGAACGCGGCCCGCCTCCGCAATCGCCGGTGCCCCGAGGACACCCGCTGCACGTCTATCTATGAAGGGGCTCTTACGTATCGTGAATTATGTATTATGCTCTCTGTCTGCTCTTTGCTACAAGATGTACAGCGTCCTGCCTACAGCAGGCCCATGCCGGCGGCCACACCGGCCAGGAGGCACGGCCCGAGCACGGCCGCGGCGGTGGGCAGGCCGGCCGCTGCGCCGGTGGGCGTGGTGGTGGTGCCCGTCGTCGTGGCCGCCCTGTCTCCGCCGGCGGTGGACGACGACGGGGACGCCGGGGACGCCCCGGACCTGCTCGACCCGGCGCTCTCGGCCGGCTCCGTGGCCGCCGACGCGCCGCCGGTTGTTGACTCGGCGCCCGAGCCGGACGCCGTCCCGGCCACGCTCGGCGCCGCTGTGGTGCGCCCCTCGGTCGTGGTCGCGGCCGACGCAGTGCGAGCCGCCGCCGTCGTCGTCGTCACCGTGGCCGGGGCGCCGGCGCGGCCCAGGGTCTTGGGGTCGATGAAGCTGGGCGAGTAGGTCGCGGTGCCGTCGTACAGCGGGCACCCGGGGACGGTCGTCTTGGGCGGCGCGCGGCCGCCGCCGCAGTCGAGGAAGTCGCAGAGCTCGCCCGTGTCGGGCACGTACCAGATGCGCGTGGCGTAGGGCGCCTGGTGCGAGGGCGCGACGACGGAGTCGTAGTAGGTGCAGCCCGTGAGGTCGGTGCGGGCGAGGGTCGGGGCGGCGGCGAGGAGGACGGCCCCGAGGGCGAGGGCGAGGGAGGGCATGGTGGTGGTGGTGGTGTTGGTGGTGATGGTCCGGAGGAGAGAGTGCACTCCGAGTACAGAGATGGCAGCGAATGCGGCCGAAGCGAGCGACTGGACAAACGAGCGAAAAAGAGCAGACACAGCAACTGAGAAACGAGCTCAACGACGGTAATAAGGGGCAAAGCAGCTATTCAGGCTCTGCCGGGTCGTGCGCACAAGCGGCACGCCCTGTGCCGGCTCCCGGGCCCCGGCTGGCAAAACTCGGCGCGCACCCAATCGGGCATCGCTGCTGCGCACCGGCAATCTTACTTGGAACACATTAATTCAAGGCCGTCTATTATTATCCATTGCTTTCGTCGACGCCCACTCCGCCATCAAGCCTCTCCTCCCTCGACCGCGCTCCGCCACGACCTCCCGATGGCACCCCAGTACTGCGCCGGGAAGCGCCGCATGTGCCCGACGTGCCCGCTGCCCCGGAAGAGCTCCGTGTCGGCGGCCCAGCCGCGGCCCCGCGCCTCGGCGGCGTGCGCCTCGACGTCCTGCCACGCGATGAGGTCGTCCTCGCGGCTGTACAGGTAGAGCTTGCGCGCGGCGCGCGTCTCGTAGCCGGCGTCGTTGGCGGCGCGGCGGCTCCAGGCGCCGGCGCTCTCGCGGCCGATGGCCCACGCGTAGAGCCCGTTGAGGACCAGGACGAGGCCCCAGATGGCCTGCGTCACCGCCGCCGGCCACGGGAACCAGCCCGCCGTGCCCAGCGCCATGGCGCGCGACCACCGCGCCACGTTGGCCGGCGTCATGCCCGTGCTGCCGGGCGTCGAGTCCATGACGAGCAGCTGGTGCGGCAGCGCCGCGCCGCCGCGCGCCTCGCGGTAGGCGTTGAGCGTGGCCGCGTAGTTGACGGCGCCCGTGTTGGACATTGTGTGCACCAGGACGCGCCGCTCCTCGGCGCCGGCGCCGGCCGGGAACGCGGCGCGCACGACGGGCGCCATGTGCGCCGTCCGCTGCCCCAGGTCCGAGAACATGGCCTTTGCGATGGGCGAGAGCACCACCACCTGCCGCGCGTGCGGGAACAGCTCGCGGTAGCCGTCGGCGTACTTGGCCACGTGCCTGGGCAGGCCGTCGCCCCAGCCGTAGATGAGCACCGTGTCCGGGTCCGTCGCGGGCGGCCGCGCGCCGTCGCCGTGGCCGGCTTCGCGCACGAGGATCTGGTCCGAGAGGGCGGTGAAGCCGGCGATTGCGGGCCCCTTTTTGGACATGATGGCGGTGGTGGTGGACCGGTGTAGGGGAAGCGTACGAAGTGACAGTCGACGGTCTTCAGTTACCGTCTTCAGCTATACAAACAACTGGAGCCGATCAGCCATGGCCATGGTGAACAAAGGACCCGGTACTAATACGTCCGGTGCAAGGGCCTGTCAGTCCGCTCTTGTTGGGGAACCATCCAAGCGCCCGTCAGCCACCGGGACGATGACGCCGCCGGGCGTGACCATGACTGGCTCCCGGCAGCTTAATCGACGCGATGCGAAAAAAAAAAAAATCTCATAAAACCCGACCCATTGCTTTCGTCAAAGATTTGGGTTGATCGAGTAATCAGATTCAGGTGCGTATCGCGGATGGCGCCGCGCGAGAAGCGGAGCCGCCAGTGCGTGTGCCGAGGCACGGCGCATCGGGGCCGGAGAATATAGCCTCTGCTGGGTCGACCGCCGAGCCCAGCCAGATGTCCGACCCTGGACGCCTGGCCCAACGAGTCAACAGATGAGGCGTGTGCGAGTCCCAACAATCGAGCGGGTTTTGGCTTTCGGGTGCGATTCATGATGGCAGTGCTTCGTGCTTCGTACTTCGTCCCCCGTACTGAGTAGTAGACTGAGTACTCGTAGTATATCGAGTCTACTTCTTCAGCGCGGCCGCCGGCGCCGCCGGCATCAACGCCCCCTCGGGCACCGCGTTCTTGCCCTTGAAGTCATCCACCACCTGCCCCATGGTCGCGAACTCGACGCCCTCGTGCGCCAGAAAGTGCTCCATCAGCCGCTCGTGCATCAGCAGCGCGTGCGGCCGGCCGCTCACGTCCGGGTGCACCGTCAGCGGCAGCACGAACTCGTCGTGCTCGCGGTACAAGTAGTCGAAGTGGTCGCGCCAGATGTCCTCGACGTCGCGCGCGTTGACGAACCCGTGGCTGTTGGCCGCCGCCTTGATGCCGTACTTGGCAAACAGCTTCAGCAGCCGCTCCACGCCCACCGTGCCCGCAAAGATGCCTGCCTCTCGTCTCGTCAGCGGATTGCCGGTTGAAGCTCGGGGGTGGTGCGGCGGACCTCTGCTGATGTCGTTGGTCGAGTCCTGCCCGCCGTACGAGCCCAGCCAGCCGCGACGGCGTCCACGTCCACGCCGTAGCTGATGAGCACGCGCTTCTTGCCCATGGCGATACACAACGATGAAGTGAAATCTGGACATGCGCTGAGCATTCGATGACGCTGTGTGGTGGCTTGTCGCGCGAAGTTAACGCAGCCTCTCCTCACCTCCCCTCAACTTCGCGCCGCATTCGGCCATCGCGAACCCAGTGACAGACTTTGTCTGTGGTGTCGTCACGGAAGCATCGAACGTTGCACCAGAGCGGAGTTGACCCCGCATCCACCCGCATATAGTTACTGGCCCAGTTGATATCAACACAACAAACGTGTGGCCCTCATCCAGCGCTCCTCGCATTCGTCAGACCGACGCGCGTCGTCAAGTCACACAGTTGGACGAACACCGTCACAATGGCCCCTCACAACGTAGTCACATCCGGAACTGGTACAGCGACTCTGTTGTAATTGGTAACTGTCAAACTAAAACAACATGTAGAAGATAGCTCCCTCCGGAAACCCTAAATCAACTGGCGAAAAGAGAGAAATGGACAACTTTTATTATTGCGCGCCAGACTGCGAGAGAGCAATCTTCTTCCAGTGGTCACGCTCCGCCTCGAGCTTCGCAATGCGCTCCTCCAACTCCTCAAATCGTTGAGCCTTGCGCTCGCGCGACTTTCGAGCCGCCAGAGTGTTGCGCGCCCGCTTCATGGCGACCGTGTCACCGGGGTCCTCGACAATGATAGGTGGCAGGGGCTTGTCACGCTTGCGCGAGTTGACACCAGCGACAGAAGAGTGGCGACCAGACCCGCCCGTGGGCGAGCCCGTCGACTTCTTCCGGCCGCTGCCCGAAGAGCCACGACCGACAGAGTCGATGTCGTCGGACTTCTGCGCGGGAGAGTCATCCAGGCTGTGCGTCTGCTCAGGACCACTGTGCGAGTCCTGAGGGAAGAGCGGGTACCAAGGATCACCCGAGCCATCGAAATCGGCACTTCCAAAGTTGGGCGAGACGTCGAATCCATCAAAGTCCGGAGACTCGTTGTAGATCGACGGCGACGTCAGAGCCGTGAGGGCGCTCGAGCTGGGGGCCGACATGAACGGCTCCTGAACGAGCAAATCATGGGGCGAAACAGTGCCCAAGTTGGACGTGGAGCTTGAGATGCTACCACTGAAGTCCATGGCACTGGGGAGCGCCGGGGAGGAAAAGCCCGTAGAGGCACCACCTTCAAAGGCGGTGAACTCGTCCAGGTCGACGTCTGTGGCCGCGCGTGAGTAAGAGGATTCAGGGGAAGACGTTGGCGTGTCAGGAGACGAACCTGCTGCGTTCATCATCTTGGCAGATTGATGGACACTACCAGTGCTTTGACTGAACAATGGGACAGGGGGCCGAGCAGATCTGGTCTTCTGCTGGTTCGGGTTCAAGGAGACGGTCGACGATGGGGCCGACGAGGCGTAAAACTGATTGGCGAAACGGTTGGCGTTGACGGAAGACAAAGACTGATGTCCAATACCCTGAAGGATCTGGGCCACTCGTTGATTCTGGAAAGCGGATGTCGCAACAAACTTGTCCGGGCGGTTGTGGTACGAATGACGGCGCTGGCTGGGCAGCTGGTTTGCAGACCGATTAGGGGACGGGCGACGCTGAGGATTGTCGAACAAGACAAAGTCCTGCTGAGGGCTCTCGGCTGGGTTCAGGGGCTGGTGCGCGGATGGTGCCGGCAAGGCGGAAGCTGAGTTGGGAAGCCATGTTGATTGGGAATCCGTGGTGAAGACTGAAAAGTCTGGAGCCGAAATGTTGGCGGTGGAGTACGGAGAACTGGAGCTGATGCTATTCAAAGCGATGCTGAAGTTCAGGTCGACCGGGTGGTGAACTGGAGAGGGGTTGGATTGAGTGGGGTAAAAGTTGTTGTTGTTTGGAGACTGAATATTGACGGATTGGGAGGGGCAACTCTCGGAAGGGGTTGGTTTACGACATCTTGATGATCGCCTGAGGCGTTGACTGTTGCTTTGGGGGGTGGTAAGGAGAGGAGAAGAAGAGCCAGAGGGGACCGAGGAGCGGCACGCTGTGCCATATTTGTAATTTTCAGGCAACAAGGCGCGGAAGGTGCGGTCGGCCAGGGCACGGTACGAGCATGCGGGTGTAATGCCGTAGTGCCATATCATCTGACAATAGTGTCTGGCTACAAAAGCGATAAGCCACTAACTCTGACGTTGTACCGTACGCCCTGTGGCAGGGTGGACCCTGCCCTGCCGGTGACTCACACTCTTAGCGGCCCGTTTTAGGCAAGGTCCGCTCCAGGGGTGGAAGCCTCACAGCCTGCGCACGCGCCGCCATGGTTCCTGGCAAGCCTGGTTCTCCGCGACAGCGCTGAATCGTCCCCATCAGATGTCGATTGCTTGCATCGCGCAGGGCACCGCAGGGCGACGGGCAAAAGGCGCCCATTGACGCGGTAAATCGGCAGCGCCGACACGCAGGGCGCACGTCGTCCAAGGCAATGGACCACGGCGGCTTCACGTCAGCCTGCCTCGTCACCCAATGCTGCGAGACGATGCAGCGTCGTCTCGCAGCCCGCGGAACCGCCCAACTGCGACAACCGGCAGCGCGGTGCGCAACAACTTCCGAATATGGGGGAAGTTGTAGCGTCGTGGAGAGGGCCCGGGGGAGCCATTGGTCAGCACCGGCGCCATCGCGGACCAGGCCCCATCCACGGAAACCATTTGGACTGAAAAAATCTGTCCTTTGCCAGGCCGGAAGAGCAGCCGATGGAGGAGCCATACCTTGTACGAGCGTGGCTGAAGGGCTTCTGCGACGCTAATAAACCGAAACCTGGGCAAGCAGAAAGCGCCTGGCTCGAAGCCTTGATGCACAGCAGACACGCTCAGTCGTCCCGCTGGCTCGTGTTGGCCGCTTCGCCCTCTGATAACGCAGAAGCGCGGCCAATCCCATCATGCCCCGTCTGTCAGCCCGTCGAGGAAACTGTCCGCCTGCCGCTGCGCCCGCCTCACCCCCATGTCCTTGCGGCGCTGTTCAATCTCCCGCCTCCGCGCCTCCTTGTGATCGTCGCGTGCCTCGCGTTGCTGTTCCGTCTGCACCCTCTCCTCCTTGAGCGACTGCATCTCCTGCGCCCGCGCCTGCTCGTCCTTGCTGAATTTGTAGAAGCCCACGCCCTTGGACCGGATCTCGTTGTCGGCGTCGTAGTGCTTCATCTCGGGCGGCGTCGCGCTCCTGTCTCGCTTGCGGGCCAGCTCGTCCATCTTGTCCGCGTCCTCCGGGTTGAAGGCCATGGCCTGGATGGCGTCCCCGTAGATGAGGTTGCTCGGTGCCGACGGCCGTGCTGACATGCGCTCCAGCTCTTCGGCGCCGAGCAGGCCTCGCCGCGCCCTCCGCTCCATCTTCTCCTTCTCGGCTCTGGTGCCGTGTCGCCGTCGGCCAAACTCATCGTCCCATTCAATAACCTCCTTGTCTTCCGCCTCGTCCTCGTCGGAGCTGGACGTCGAGTAGTCCTCTTTGCCTTGCGCGTTCTCGGCCCATTTGCGGTCAAAGTCCACCAGCGGCTCTGCCTCGTTTTCCTTGGGCACGTAGTCTCCGCGCTTCATGGCCGCGTACCGCCGCGCCTTGTCCTCCATCTTGCGCCGGGCACGTGCGAGCTCCTGCGTCTCCTCGTCCGTGCCCGTCACCTCCTTGAGCACCAGCTTGGAGCCGTCCTCATCCTGCGCTGTTTGCCCCTTGGGTGGTTTGCTGCTGCGGAAGATGTCGTCTTTCGGCTCCTTGGATGGCCGGGGGCGTGCGGCTATCGGCCCTGACGAGCTTGTGTTGGACAAGAGCGATGTGAGTTGCGCCGTAAAGTCCAGTGACGTTGAGAGCGTCGTCGCTCGCTTCTGTTTCTTGGCCGGCCGTTGGCCGTACAGGTTTGGGTCCTGCGGCATCCTGCGACGGGAGTCGGAATCCTAGCCGACGATGGTTTCCGTTGATGCGGTTTGTTGATGGAACAAACTTCGGTGTTGGAGCAACAGGATGCTTCTCCGGCCACAGCTCAGGCAGTCAAAGCGTCTGCTATGACGTCGTGGTCCGTAGAGTCGGCTTCCTCGCAGCGAAGCTATTCATGACATCCGGCAGTTGCTGCTGGTAGAGTCGCAACATGTAGGCTCTGAGTCTGAGAATCTCCTTGCACGACCAGCATCAGGAGTCATCCAGTCAATGTGGGGAGCCACAGCAGCCCTTAGCCACAAGCTCCAGCCACAGCCGAGGACCCCTCCACAATTGGAGCGTCACATCATCCATCTGTAACTCTTTTAATCTTCCCCGCTATCGGAAGCTCCAAAAACTTGACTCCTTCAAAGCAACACTCCGTCTCACAGGCAAACATCATGGCTGCTACAAATCAAGTGTTTATTGCCGTCATTGGTAATTGAATCCATATACCCCCTCAACGGTGCATAGGCAGCTAACCGCGGCACAAACACAGGCGCTGGCGGCGTGGGCAAGTGCTTCCTCTCCCAGCTGCGAAACCTCGCAACCCGCAAGCCGTCTCCGAAGCTCAACCTCTGTTACATCTCGACCAGCCGCAAGGCGCTCTACAATGACGACTATTCCGAAATCAGCATCGATGGCGCCGTCGAAGCCCTGGCCGGGTCCTCCAAAGCTCCCCCCGCCCTGCCCAAGCTCATCGACTATCTCGCTGCCGCTCCCGCCAAGGCGATCCTCGTCGACAACACCAGCTCGCAAGACGTCGCCGATCTGTACCCGCTCGCCCTCAGCCGAGGCGTGAGTATTGTCACGCCCAACAAGAAGGCCTTCTCCGGCCCCTACCAGCTCTGGCAGGACATCTTCACTGCCGCCGCCACGTCGGGGGCCAAGGTGTACCACGAGTCGTCCGTCGGCGCTGGTCTGCCAGTCATTTCCACCCTCAAGGACCTGGTTGAGACTGGTGACAAGGTCACAAAGATTGAGGGCGTCTTCAGCGGCACCATGTCGTTCCTCTTCAACTCGTTTGCGCCGACGGAGGGGCAGGGCGGCAAGTGGTCCGAAGAGGTCAAGAAGGCCAAGTCTCTGGGCTACACCGAGCCGGACCCGCGAGACGACCTGAACGGACTCGACGTTGCGCGGAAGCTGACAATCCTGGCGCGACTCGCCGGCCTCCCCGTCGAGTCCCCGACATCCTTCCCCGTCCAGAGCCTGATTCCCAAGGAGCTCGAGTCTTGCAGCAGCGGCGACGAGTTCCTCGAGAAGCTTCCCGCGTTCGATCAACAAATGGAAGAGACAAAGGCCGCTGCCGAGAAGGCGGGCAAGGTGATTCGGTTTGTTGGCAGCATCGATGTTGCTGCCAACAAGGTCAAGGTGGGTCTGGAAATGTTCGATCGGTCGCACCCGATTGCCGCTCTCAAGGGAAGCGACAACATCATCAGCTTCTACACCGAAAGGTACGGCAGCAACCCGTTGATCGTGCAGGGCGCTGGAGCTGGCGGCGAGGTGACTGCCATGGGTGTGACCGGGGACCTGATCAAGGTGATTGCCCAGATTTCATAGAATGCTTTCGAGCCGAAGGATAATAAAAAAGCCGGAATCTGTGTCCATGCTGTTAGGAAACAAGGGGCGTCATCGTTTGCGCGTCTGTTTGGTTTCCTGGCCGTGAGCATTGGCCGAGGTTGTGGCAGCAGAGGAAGACGAGGGGTCGTTGGACACAAACGCAGACGCCGGCACATCGTCGCTCCCTCGGGTCGAGAACAGGCTCGAGGCATGTCTCCAGATCCATAGGAACAGGTCGTATCCGAGCATGAAGAAGAGCGGTAGAATGAAAATGGTCCCCAGGGCAAGCTGTGCATCGAGGTTAGCTGTGGAACGGCACGCTCGGGACGCGGTGCAGCGCGTACGCAGACGAATGAGATGGCGCGGACGAGCAGCGATGAGTGAGGCATCAGCAGGTCCATGACTGCCCACGATGCTTGCTGAGGGGACTCTGCCATGGCGACACTTGCGGACTGCGGTGCTGTGCTGCGATGGTCATCGGATGATGTTGACGGCAGCTCGGAGGAGCTGGCAGCTGCCCTGGGTCCTACGAGTAGGTAGGCCTACAGCGGGAGGCCAGGGGGGGTGAGGCCTCGGGCCTTGGCGGTGGCCCCACGATCGGGCAATTGGCTTCTGAAGGCGCCCCTCACCGCCTTCCCTTCTTGCCACCCGCCCGTAAACTTTCTAGGATGCGCAAACAGCACCTCACCACCATGCGCCACAGAGCCTCACGCACGCACGCCGCGTCCACATTGCATTGACAGCAGACTGCGACGATGGGCGGGACGGCGAACAAGCGGGCCAACCGCGAAAAGTTCCACGCGAACAAGGGCCAGGACGGAGTCGCCAGGCTGCCCCGCAAGAGGTTCTACCGGCAGCGGGCTCATGCGAACCCGTTCTCCGATCACACACTCGTCTAGTAGGGAGCCTCGAGTGCAGATGGTCCCGATGGGTTTTGCAGAAGGCTGACTGTCGTGCAGCCCAGAGTCCCCAGAGGCCATGGACTGGTCGTCGTACTACCCGGCTTTTGTCGACGGGGAGGCATCGGATGAGACCGCCAGCCCGCGGCGGCTGCTGAAAGATGTCGAGATTGTCGACATTGGATGTGGCTTCGGGGGTCTGCTGGTTGCGCTGGCGCCTCTCATGCCAGACACGCTGATGCTCGGTAAGATGCTGCACGGTTCCCCGCGGCGTGAGTCCTCGGTCTAACCACCCCGTCCCACAGGCATGGAGATCCGGACAAGCGTCACCCAGTTCGTGCAGGAGAAGATCTGGGCCCTGCGCGAGCAAAACGCCGCGACCAAGCTCTACCGGAACGCGGCCTGCCTGCGCGCCAACTCGATGAAGTTCCTGCCCAACTTCTTCCGCAAGGCGCAGCTGGCCAAGATCTTCATCTGCTTCCCGGACCCGCACTTCAAGGCGCGCAAGCACAAGGCGCGCATCGTGTCGACGACGCTCAACTCCGAGTACGCGTTCGTGCTGCGGCCGGGGGGCGTCGCATACACCATCACGGACGTGGAGGCACTGCACGACTGGATGGTGCACCACTTCGGCGCGCACCCGGCGTTTGAGCGGGTGCCCGAGGAGGAGGAGCGGGCCGACGAGTGCGTCAAGGTCATGATGAGCGAGACGGAGGAGGGCAAGAAGGTGGAGAGGAACAAGGGGCAGAAGTTTGTGGCGCTGTTCCGGCGGCTGGAGGATCCTCCGTGGTAGGGGGCTTGTATGAAGCCATAATGAGGTATGATTACGTCGTCGAAGAGCCCGTCTGTGCCTCTCTCAGAGTACTCTGGAACTCATTCAAGGCCTCGCCGGCTCTCCGGGTCTTTGCGATTCGCTGTCTTGCTGTATCGAGGCCGCAGAGAATCGCGGCTGCGAGGCACACTCTCTGCCTCACAGCCACCATCTACTGAAGATGAGAGAACCACCAAGAATAAAAGCATAAGCAAAAGAATAAAAAAGGCCATCCCAACCCTCAGGACTCAAGTGTACATAACCGCTAGGAATGCTCGTGTGTAATATAACTAATATTACCCAGCTGGCAGCACTTCACGTGTTAGTCCTAAATAAGGGACCTCCCGCTCCTCCCCTCTCTCTTTCATTCGCTTTCATAACGACATTCCCCTTGTGGTCGGTAGGTCTTGCGTCAGTCTTGTCGGCTCTCCCGTCTCGAAGCTAACCTCGTCTTAGCTGTTCACTCTCTCTTGCGCGATTTCTCTGCTCGTCCCTCTATCCATTCGTTGTCGACTCATCTTCACCGTGAGTGAATACGAGCCAGAGTTGATTGGTCCCGAACGGGATACTCCGTGTCTTGGCTGTGTCCATAAGGTCTTTTCGACGGCCGGTCATGTGCGCTGCTAGGATCAGCTCTATGAGTTTCAACCCCGGGATGATCTCTGCGTTTCCGGTGCCAATTCGCGTAGCTGTCCGTTCGAAGTCTTGCCTGCCCTGTAATAGGGCAAACTCAACTTGTCTTCCGGTAAGTTATTTGGTTAGCTCCGCAGCAGTATCGTGGCTGACTTGGGGGGATAGATCCCCGACAACGCGGACGAGGCTTGTTGGGCCATGATCGCATATTTGGACCAGTTTCCAGACAACGACCCGGATAGAGACGAGATTGTAAGTCCGTTTCGTTCTCGATATAGGTCCTTTGCTAATTCGTCGTTTTTAGTGGCAGGATCTAGGCCGAAAGGCTCCCAAAGCGCGTGGCACCCATGCTCAGGCTGTTGCTCTACGAGTACTTCGTACCCGGTACCACTTCGTACCCGGCCGTGGTCGGTACTCGCCTTCGCCAGACCGACGAGCAGATCAGGCTCCTCTCTACTATGGTTGACCTTCTTGGTTCGATCAAAACGTCGCTCGAATGCATCGCCAAAGACGCATACGACTCTCTGCAATACAATCGGAAGATGTATATGGAGCCACAGCGCATTTCCGATAAAGCCTCGGATCTGTCTGATTCCGTTTCTGGTTCGGTCCCTCCTCCCGTCGCTCCCGTCCGCGAGGAGCCAATCGCCGTGGATTTGGTCTCTCAGGAGCCGACTGATCTTCCTGTTGATTCTGCCTCGGGTCCATCCGGTAACAACGTCGACCAGCCCCAAGTCCTCCAGGCAACCGTCCAATAGGGAGAGGCGGCCACTGGTGCCATTCCCGTTGCGGCTCCGGTTCGGGCTGCCCATATTTTGATGTCTTTGGAATAAGGATACAACACCGGGAATTTAACCTGCGAGCCTTGGGGAAGGGGTGAAGGGAGGAGATGGGGTGTGGCTTGTCCCAGACGGCCGGGCCAACTCGGCCCCTGACCCAGCTGTCTGGGTGGTGGGAGGTGAGTGGCAAACGTATATATGTCTGCTGGGCAGCATGTTCAGGAGGCCGCACTTGCTCCTCCCTGTTAAATTGAGTATTATTCGACTCACTGTCGACATGAACATAATTTCA
Source organism: Tolypocladium inflatum (assembly GCA_003945565.1). Lineage (NCBI taxonomy): Eukaryota > Fungi > Ascomycota > Sordariomycetes > Hypocreales > Ophiocordycipitaceae > Tolypocladium > Tolypocladium inflatum. Next base: position 436,990 of record QEPE01000001.1, read on the forward strand.
TAATCCTTACGCTGTCCTGTCGCCTTGAACGGCATAGAGCGTGCACGTCATTGGCATGGCGATATATGAAGCACAGCACAGTGGCATATACAGCCAGCTTGCAGTCCAAGTCGCGATAACACTTCCACGTCTCATGAATAAACTTTTGTAATTATTATATCAATCTGAGCAACTAGGAGCAAGCCCTCTGAGCAAACTACTCCTTCAACTCCATCGCACCCCCAACACAGGCAGAGCTCAAGGAGACGCGTACTTGTATCCGTATTGCTCCTTGGCCTGGTCCACCACCTTCTTGAGCTCCCTCGTCTTCTCCGCCGCCTCCCCCTCCTGGGGCTTCAGCGGCGACGAGCTCGGCGGCGACGGCACGGCGAACCCGCGCTGCACGGCCGGGCGCTCCCAGCAGCGGCCCAGCCAGGCGCGCACCGCGGGGAACTGGTCAAACGAGATGGTGGTGAACGGCAGCGAGTTGACCCAGCCCAGCAGCGCAATGTCGGCGATGCTGTACTTGCCCCTGCCGGGGCCGACAATGTAGTCCCGGTCCCGCAGGCGCGCGTCCAGCACGCCGTAGACGCGCTCCGTCTCGCCCACGTAGCGCTGGATGGCATACGGGACCGTCTCCTTGGCGGCGCGCAGGAAGTGGTTCACCTGGCCTTGGTAGGGCGACACGCTGCCGTGCTGCCAGCCGATCCAGGCCTCGGCGCGCGTGTAGTCGTTGTCGTCGAGCGCGAAGCTGAAGCGGTGGTCCGGGTCGTAGCGGCGCGCGAGGTACGACAGGATGGCGGAGCCCTCGAAGACGGCCAGGCCGTCGTTGTCGTGGTCGACAATGGCCGGGATGCGGCCGTTGGGGTTGATGGCCGTGAACCACGGCTCCTTCTGGATGTTCTGGCCGATGTTGATGGCCTGGGTGGTGTACTGCAGCCCGTAGGCCTCCTTGAGCTCCTCGAGCAGGATGCTGATCTTGTAGCCGTTGGGGGTGCCTGGAAGAGGGGCGCGTTAGCTTGCTGCTCTGCTCTCTAGCCCGTTGCTGTGCCTCCTAGCCCGTTGGGGGTGGGATGCCGAGGGATGGAGGGAGTGCGACGCGGTGGGGTGTAAGTGAAGCCATCGCATGTGCCGCTGGTGCTGCAAAGCGCGAGGACGGGGAGGATAATACGTACTCCAGGTCAGGAGCTCGATGCCCTTGGACGCAATGAGGCCGGTGGGACGCGACATGACGACGGCGCTGCGGTGGTAGTGAGTCGGGTGAGTGGTGACGTCGTGGTGAAGCTCGCGATGGTGGGGTGCCGAGAGGATGGTGTCAGTGTCTTGATGTCTTGTGTCTTGGACTGTTTACGAAAGGTAGCTCAAAATCTTTTAAGGGAGGAGGTTGAGAGGAAGAGCATGCACGATTTGAAATTCACCACTGCGCTCATGTTGCATTCCTCATCAATCTGTCCGTTTGCAACTGCTCAATGCTCCGTGATTTGTAACACAACGTCATTACGCCATACTTCCCCGCGACGACGTGAACCTTCTTAGATTGTGGCATCGCGTCCATTAATCATCAACGGCGCCGGGCGTGCCGGCTTCCCACGCTGTTCTCGCTCGTTATCTGAATTGGAGAAACGGTGGATCGAATGGTGCGATAATACGCCCCGTGCTGCTTGTGGTTTCAACCAACTCACGCTTACGACCAGCATCGGTGAAGCTTAGCCAGGGCACGGGAGCTGTCAGACGGCAGATGTGCCTCTGCGCGGGGAGATGGATCCGGCTCGGAGCCCTGGCGAGAGCCTATATCAATGCCGAGCCCAGGCACAGTCCCCCGCTTCCTCGGAAGCAATTGCTCGAAGCGAGTCTCGAGCGCTGCTTCACGGATGGCCCTACTGCTCGCTGCCAGGCCGAGGAACTCTGCCGCGATACTCGTATGCCGGCGGCAGCCAATGGATAAGGCCTCCAGCCGTGCCATCCCGTGCACACGCGGACGAGCTGCATAGGATCCTGAATCCTGCTGCCCAAGAGAGGAGCGCGCGGCAGATTATGTCATGGCTCATGAGCCCGCTGCCACCGGCCATCGCCAGTCGCAACGCCCTTGTCGAAACGTGGTTTGTGTCGCACTGCAGTCTGCGCTGCGCGGAGCAGGATCGCGACGAGGGCCGGGACGTGCGCCCGGGAGCGCAGCTTGGCAGCTGTACGGAGTACATGCCTTGACGGACGGCACTTACACGAGTGTCCTGCTGCGCCCGCCGTGTTGTTGGGAGCCGGTGCCTGGGCGGCGGAATATGCATCGCGCCCTTTGGCTTGAGGGACGAGGGCTCAACAGTCGAGCGAGGGATCACGCAGCGGCGTGCACATGCCGAAGCCCGTCCTATTCCGTCCTCGGCCATGTCCCGGCCCCAGCTCGGCACCCTCTCCCACCCGGCTGCCGATGAGATCATCTACAGGTACGAAGTACGAAGCCGGCTCGTGGAAGCGGCCTGGGGGCAAAGGCAAAAACGGGAACCTCACCGCAAAAAGACGTCGTCGATCATCGCTTGACGGCCTCACGGCTTCCCGAGCCGAGCACCGCCGCACCACACGGACGTTCTTCTCGCCTCGTCTCCAGTGGGTTTAGCTATCCCCAAAAATATCTTGAGTCACAGCCCACAAGATCGTCACTTACTAACTTCTCCAGGCCCCAGGGCTGAACGATACACACTCCGTTTGTCATCAACAAGACCCTGGATGGATAGATGGATGGATGGATGTTGGATGGATGGGTTGGATGCACAAGTTCCTTCGGAGCACATAGACCTGTTTGGAGTCATCGCGAGGCAAGTCATAGGACGAGGAGATATGGTTCTGAGTCATCGCGCCGGACGAGGCGCGACGGCACATCCAGTCGTTCGTCTGCCCCAAATCTTCAAAAGGACCCTGTGCATACTATGTAGGACCCAGCACACACCCCGCGGATATCATCGCCCTCGTGGTACGGAGTAGCATCGACCGAGGGCGAGCCACACACACCACACGTCCAATCGACGTCCCAAGATGCCGGGTCCCCCTGGCCCCCGCGGATGCTCGCTCCTTTCTTCCACCGCACGGCCGGGGGGTGCGCGAGCGTGCGGTGGTCGTTCGTGGTCGTTCGTTCGCGTGCTTATGTCCTAACTCCGCTGGGAACGAGGGAGCGAGCGACAGCCGGGGGGGGTGTGCGGATAGGGGGGACGTTTCTGGTGCTGCTCGGCCGAGACACTGCGATGTTCGTGGGAGATGGGGGACGGGATGGGGAGCTTCGTTTGGCCGGCGGGGAAACGTTAATGGATGGGGTTGGGGATGGGGGATGGGGATGGGGATGGTGGGTGATCCAGGACGAAGCTCGGGTTTGCGGCGGGCTTGGCCATGGGGTTTTGCTTTGTGCTGACGGTTCGGATTAGGTACGCATTCGTTGGCTGCCTCGCCGCAAGAACGGGCAGGCCAACAAACAAGGCAGCCATCGGGGAGCGAGAGCGAGAGCGAGGGCGACGCGGATATATGCGAGCCAAGCTCCGGATGAACGCATCACCCCTCGCCTTGCCCGCGCCGCAGCAGGACGCCGGCCGTCCTTGGTATAGCTGCTCTCAAGGACGAACACCCAGTCCCAAGCCAAACCCGCGTGCATGTATCCGTGCTTTGCGGCCCTGTTTCAGGAACAAGGGTATCTCGTGGCCCCCAATCCCGTGGGTGCGCGTGTCTCTGCAAAGTACCACCCTGCCATCTGGCTTTGCCGGGATGGAGGAACGAGAGCGAGATGGAATCTCCTTTACCCGTTCAGCAGAAGCGGCAGGCCGCACAATGTCAGAATGCACACGAGCCGCCCCTTTTGGGGGCAACCCGTTCGGATCGGTGCAATCTGCAGCGCCGAACCGCCCAACCGCCGACCTGCATCGGCACTACCTCCATGTCCCGGGGACGCCAGCGTCATGGCCAGCGCCACGAGCGAATGAAGCGGAATCCAGGCCGGAGAACGAGGAGGGGCGGGCTCTTCCACTGGGCGAGGGCGAGGCAACGGGGCGTCAGGCATCGGGCTTGCTGGGGAGCGCGCATACAAAACGGTGCTGCCTAATCGATGTTCGCGGCCGACGGCAGCGGGGCAGGGCCTTTGTTTGTGATGGAATGGACGGATGGCAGACGCGGAGACAAAAGAGCCGCCGCAACAGTTGTGTAGTGGTGGTGTTGACGTTGGATATACCGTATACGTCCGCCAACACGTACTCACTCGTACCGAGTACGACGAGTACGACGAGTACGACGAGTACGACGGGTACGAAGCGTGCTTCGTAATGCACCAACAGTCCGGACGAAATGCCTATACGAAACAGGTCAAGGACTCCCCCGTTTAGGCCTGTCTTGCCTTGTCGGCTGCCAGAGGCTGGAGGAGCCGCCGCCAAGCCACCGGCTACCACGAGGCCCCCCAACCGCCATCACATCAACAACACACACTGACAAATACGGAGTACTACTCCGTCCATCACCACCGTCGGAGCCAATGTCGACCGTCTGCGGTCCATCATGCCGTGTCCGCCTCTCGGCATGCGTTGCCGTCCAGGCGTTGCTCCCGCCGCGGGCAACACATGGGATATCCATACGAACCGGCCATTCACGATGCTCCGATGCACCACCATGCGAGATGCCACGGGAAAGGCAGAGGAATGGAGGGGCGTGCGCTGCACCGTCGCGATGCATCGGCGAGGAGGCCTTGCTTTCCCAGGGACGGTAATTCGCATAGGGCAATGGGCTGGTTTCACCTCCGCGTGCTCCTCCGCAGCGTCTCGATTGCCGTGATTGATGCATCATGGAAGTGCTGTGGTGATGAAGTGTCTCTCGCTGCCGTCCCACGGAATTGACAGATGTCATGACGATGACGCATCATGGATCTCCTGTGGTGGGCAGCATCGGCGGCAAAACGGCCCCCACCGGCACTCGTGGGCGTCGAGTCTTGGAGTCGTCCCGAGGAGACAAACGACCACCCCCATGCACGCATCTCCATTGCTGCATGGCACGCTCGCACGCTCGCATCGCAGCCCATGGCACCACGCCCCCCCTTGGGCCTCTGGCTCGGCAGCGAGTCGGCGAGACCAAACCGTGGGACGCAGCCACCCACGCAACTCGCAGGCCGGTTCCCATCAATCACATCCACTCGACTGCCACCCACCCGCGCCAGCAGCCCAGCACAGACTGACAGCCCAGACATGAGCCTCAGCCCTCCCGCCCGCCCGCTCGATGCCGCCCGCCCATCCGTCCCTCCCATCCCGCCTTTTCGCCAGCAAACCGGCGGCTCTCGCACCCAGAACTGGCGGTGGACCACGGAGCAACTGGCGGGGCCCGCCAGCCCACAGCATCGCAACGAGGCGCAGGGCTTGCGTCAATTCGACGTGCCCGCGATTGCAAATACCAATGCGGCTGCATGGGCGTGACTCCCAAGTCGAGCCGCAACGCCGAGACGTGCGCCTAGACTGTTGCACTCGCCTGTTGCCTTGTCTTGCCTTGATGCCGCCTGCTGTCGACGTTGCTGCTCTCAACCTCCAGTCCACCAATGCCACTCCAGGGACAAATCGATCGTCGGACGGTTTGTCGTCCCGAGCTCGGCGCCACAATGCGTCCAGCTCCACGACGGCGGAAGTGCTCGTGGGCAGCTTTGGCGCGGCCCCTGTACGAGTACTCGTACGAGTATGCACAGTCTCGGACGCGATGCTTGTTGCTTGTCGTCGCCGGCTCGGGCTGGTGCTATCAAATGCTCTGCGTGATTGCGCGCGTGTTGGGTAGCATCAACATGGCAGCAGTCCGTGGTCCGAAGTCCGTAGCCGTACTCCGTACGGAGCAAACGCAACTCGATCCATCCACAATACCCTGACCTCGCAACTGGGGTGCTCGACAACGCTCACTGGCCGGCTCGCGTTTAATCCAGCAATGACAATCCTTTCCGTGGGACCCGGGGCGGACTTCCGCCTGCCGTCCCCTCTCTCGTATCCCCAGAGCGACGGATGGCATCGTAGATCTGGGGTCCCTTCCCCTGGCCAACCGTACCGGGTACGTGCTCGTAGTCGGCGACGAGGCACCTGAACGATGTAGCCCAAGAGGACCCAAACTACAGCTCCTTCTGGCAAGCTGCTGCGAGCGAATGCTCGGGACAGCCAGACAGCAAACCAAAGGACCTGCGGCGCGGCCTATCACGGCTGGGCGCGATAGCCAGGTCCCCGAGCGCCGACAACCTTCGGCACGGACCAGGGACCGCTGCCCGTCAAACTTCTTCATCTGCCACGCCCCCTCCTTGCAACCTGATCCACAAGCCCTCAAGAGTTGCCGGGAAGGCACGCACACCTCCCTTCAGCCCTACCGACAAGGTGATGGGAGCCCCGCCTGCGATTACCAAGCTCGTTTCCTCCCCCAATTGCGTGTTTCGACAGCGCCCAGTGATCCCGTGCTGGTGGCTGGCTGTCTCAGTGGGAATCTGGCAGCAACCTCCCCAAGCCTCCCCCTCACTCCGCGTCTTCCGCCTTTTCGCGAGGCCCCAGTCGCAGATTCGCAGATCACTCCCGCTCCCGCACCTCGTCGTCCTTGGCGTGCGTCGTCCCGCTCGGTGACGCCGACTGATATCAACATCACGCTGCCGTGTGCACTCACCCACATGTACATGCCTCGATGGACGTATGCCATACGCCCGCGTACGGACAGTGAGTCGATGTGACGCTGGGCAAGCTGGATTCACCGCCTGCCTGGACATGACATGCACGTGTGCGCGCCGCGTGCCCTCGAGCACTGAACCTGTAGGCCGGTTAGCATGGCACCTCGAGGGTGTCTCGATCGTGCTGCAGCGCGCGCAGGCTCACGCCTGATTCCTCAGCTGGGGCCCCAAACCAGCCCTACGATACCAAGTACCGGCAGTTGGCCTCCTCCTGCGCGAGGCACGCAACTGGTGTAGCCGTTCTGGCGGTACCGCGAGCCCCAGGCCAGGAGGGATCATGAACAAGCCCCCCTCGCGGCCGAGGACCAGAGGCACCTGTTGGACGTGCGCACAGGCAGCACGGCCATGGCCAGCGGTACAGTACAAGTTGCCATGCTGCCTTCTGAGGGATCAAACCGGAAGAGTGTAGTGTTCCGGCGCGATGGCGTCTGCGGCGTCTGCGTCTTACGGTGCGTCCCCTGGAGAATGGAGAATGGAAATGGGCAGCACACAGGAAGAGGGGAGAAGGGTACTCCGTAAGGTACCTTGAGGGGAGTGTTCCCAGTGCCCAGCTGCGGCTCGCTGCTGTCCATAGGAGAAGGAGCGCTGGGAGAGTCCTCGATACTTCTGCACGTGATAGTCGTGGATGAATTTAGCCCACAATGCGCTCAAGTTCCGCTCTCTCCGCTTAACCCCAACCTCTACGAGTACCGTCGCTTTCACGGTTGTCTGCTTTGAGATATCCTGATCAGATTGTCTCAACGCCCCGCCGAGCGCCCGGTCCCTCCCCGAGGGCTTCCCTTCGCCTTCTGTCCAGTGTCGAGGCCAGTTGATGCCAGGGGAGGACAGCTCCAGGAGGCCCACCGGCCACCACGAGCACATCTCGGCGCCTGACGAAGAAGAGCGGCGACAGAGGCTGGGACTGCAACGGGCATGGATGGGCCAGGCTGGTGCTATCTGCGGAGTACAAACGCCAGACATGGAGGCCCTTGCAGGCTCGGCAGCACGAGCAGCTTGTTACGGCCAGATCTCAAGGGACTCAGTGGCTTGGTGCTATTTCTCACGCTACGAGTACTTCACGATATGAGCGCACTCAGGGCATGTGGTTGTATGGATGCCCATGTGGGTACCCTTCCCGGGGCCAGTGCCAATTGACATTGCTGCAAGCTGTCATTTAGCAGTTCTGCCGCTTCGATATTAGACGGAAGACTAGTCCGTACGAGTACATCTCTCTGCCCCCCATTTCGGCGTGAACCGTTACAGCAACAAGGTGCTAGCTCGCGGCGTTCAATCGCGGGTTGTCCCCGACGGCGCCAAAAAGTGTCCGACTTTCCCTACTAGGCCTAGGGTCCTTGGCTTGGGGAACCAGAGACGCCCCCTTTCAGGGCGCCAGAAGTCAAGGTCCGGCACACGGGGTGGCTCACCAGGCGTCGTGAGAACCTTATTCCCCCCGGAGACCTGTCATCACCTAATAGTAAGGCTGAGTCGAAACCACCACGTCTCGTCCCGGGAAGCTGTTGCTCTGCGTGTCCCTTGGAGACGGGCATTGCCACGCGTCCGAGTTGTGTCAATCGCAGGCCTGGGCAGAACTTGGCGAAGGGCGAGGACGTGGAAGGAATTAGCGCACGTTGCCCGGATGCAAACGTCTCCGTCGGACCCGACCCACCTGTGCGTGGCCGAGTTGCCGCGATGTCTCTCGGTGCGGGAACGAGTTGACCGGGACCGGGCGGCCCAGTTGAGCAGGGTCGGAACCCGGCCGAAAGCTCGAGTCTCAGTCCTCGCGCGTCTTCGGTGCGTGCAGCGTGAGCCAGAGCCAGAGCCAGAGCAGAGCCTGAGAGAGCCATTTGTCTAGCATTGGGGGAGGGGTTGACCCAGACAGCAGAGTGGACTCGTCGACATCGCGTTGTATTCGTAACCCTGTGGAGGGTATTTGTGCTCCGTAGCCGTGCGACCACACGGTGACACGGCACGGCACCGAACTTTGGTGCCTGCCGCGCATATCCGGGCGAGACCAGGATCCTTCATCCGCCAATAGGCGCCTCTGGTGCTTGGTCCCGGCTGGCAGAAGCATCCTCGAAACAGGACGTGACGACGCGGCACTGCCTGTACCGACGACGAGACCCAGCAAACCGCGACATTGGCATTGACAGTGGCAGAGTCATCCACATCCGCAGATCGCCGTCTGCCACTGGCGTTGGGGTCGAGCAGCGGAGTCCGGACATGCCCACCGCCAAGCCCACTGACCGCAGCAGGGCAAGATGGGGTGTCGATTGACTCGCATCGGTGTCCTCCCCCGCCCATCCATGACTGGTGCTTCAGGTTGACTTCAAATATCCGTCGGACGCCCACTGGCACCACGCGATAGTATCCACACCCAACCAGCTGTCTCAGCCGTCCTGCTGGCCCCGGCTGCACATCTTCAGGTACGAAGTACACAGGTATGTGTCCCTTGTGCTCCTGCTGGTACGAAGTAGCAACCTGCAATCTGCGGCTGCAGTTGATTTGCAAAACGCGGCGGCGTGTCCCTATTTCCGCTGTTCATTGGATCCACGAATGCTGCCTAGGCGTCGCATGGCGAGGGATTGCGCTGAGATGAGGATTTGATTGTCGCGGCCCTGGACCAGTGCGGTCGACTGTTATGACCCCTTCTGGGGCGGATCGAGGCTGATTATGCCAGGGGCTCGAGTAATATAGCAACAACCATTCAGAGGTGACTTTGTCCGGTGATCAAGCAAGCTGGAGCAACAAACGGCCAGTCCAGACCGAACCCCTGGGCTGTAGGGCTGAGAATCAGACGTTTGGCATCTCGCGATCCCATGTCCAAGGCTGCGGAGCCATTGGCCGCGCAGGAATGGCAGACGGGATCTTTGTGCAGGGTGTCTGGGCCAGCGCCGGACGATGTCGACGTTTTGGGCATCTGGCTGCGAAATGGGCCAATCTGTGGATCTCGACAGACGACGGGAAGCTCTCATTGCGCGCCACCATTCAAGCGTGTACGACTATGAAGCGTGGGCGTATGCGGTTTGTATTCGCATGCGGGCTATATCGCTTGCGAGCCTTTGACAAAGGGATCTTTTGTCCTCGCAGTGAGCCACCGGGATGGAGCTGGCTCGCCCCTTGAACCCGTCATCGCGCCTCGCGAACGGGCGGCGGTGCTGTATAACGACAGGACACCACTACGGACTAGGAGTGGCCGACTTGTATAGTGGCCAACTTGTATAGTGGCCAACTTGCCGGCGCGCAGTATGCTTAGCCGCTCTGAAACTGGTGATTGGGCGTGGCAGTGTCGAGGGCGGAGGATGAAGCCGGTCATCCATCAACAAGCGCGATTGTCCGGGGCAATGAAGCAACGCTCTACTCCGTAGCCACCACAACCCACGAAGTACAACCAAGACGATGGAAGTCGGTGCCGGCCGGCGCTTGGGTTGGCAAATGAGATGCGTCGCAGGTCGGGTTGAGGCCGAGTGCGAGGCAGTCGACAAGGACAGACGCTCCTCCAAGGCAGACGCCAAAGGCGCGGCCCAATCAGAGGACGCGTGGCGGCTTGGTAAGGGCAAGGGCCAAAAATAGCCACTGACAAAGCACGTGCGGGCCGCAGGTTAGGCTGAATTGGGGCAGGGAAGGGGACCCCCAACTCAATTCCCAGGCGAGAGCACTGCAGCGGGGTGGGGGGTGCGCTTCGCTGGCCTCCGCTCCCACAGACAATCTGCCATGGTCCCGTCGTCTTCTCTCGTCCACCCAGTGCCCTGCCCGGCTCTCGCCAGCTCGCTGCCCGGGGGATGAAGGATTCCGCCACCGACGGCTGGTCCACTGCCGAGGGCAAGACGGACGCACGGCTGGCTCGATGCCACCAGCACCAAGCGGCGGCTAGCAGCAGACCACCGTCATCATGGCCACGCGCCAGCAGGCGGCACTGGGGTCGAAGCCGTGCCAGGCGCCCGAGACACAGCAGGCCGTGCTTCTGCGTGTCCGTACGAGTACGAAGGACTCCGTACTGGCACTGCTATTCATGGCCCAAGGCTGGCCCAGCTTCCGTCCCGTGCCTCTGGGCCACGCGATGGGGGCCGTCTCGTGGGCTGTCGGTACCGTCCCCCGCCGGCCAGTGCACTGCAGCGTCCGCCGTTCCTTGACCTCGCGGCGCCCGTGCACTGGGGGAAAACGCACCTCCCAGCTTGGAATGCGTTGCAACTGGTGGAGATTCGAACCTCCGCCGCACGAGTCTGTTCGAGAAGCCGTCGAAAAGGGCTCCCCGGGGCGCCGCTGGAACGCGGCATCCTCTTTCCTCTGCGATACGGAGCCTCCCAGCAGCATGCGTCCTCGATGCTTCGATTTGGGGGCCAGCCGATGCTGGTGCGTCATGGATATCGCACAGCCCTACGACGATGCCAGAAGCCCGGACGATCGCGGCCAAACCCCCGGACCATCGTCTCGTTTGGGCCGTCGTGTAATGGCCATCGACTATTTCGGGCGCCCGAGTCCTGTTAACTACAGTAGCCTTGGCTAGTGGCCGAGGACGACTCAATGGACGTTGTCCTGAGACGGGTGGGCAAAATTAGCCCTCGCCCTGCCCCCAGTGGGTACGAGAGGCCGCTACCAGCCCAGCCCTCGACCCGTTGTACGAAGTACTCCGTACTCCATCCACGGAAGCACCGCCATCCCGTTGTCCAGCAAATCGACAGCCGCACACCTCGCACGCCCCCGGCCGGGGCCATCCCACGCCTCCTCACGCCTCCTCCCTACCAACCCCACCCCTGGGAGATCCGCTGCCTGCCAGCAGCCAGAGAGCGAGAGACTCCCCAGCAGCAGATCGTCCGCCAGACCTCGCAACAGGAGTGCGAGCTGTGGTGTGGCCCCCGCCGTGCAACGCTACCACGCACGCCTCTGCGGCCGATGGGTACCCGTAGGCCTACATGGCAGCCCTGCCAGGGCCTGGGGCCTGGCCTTGAGACGGGGTGGGATGGGGCAGGCCGACGCCTCTTCTCTGGCCGGCATTGTTGGTGCTGGAGATATTTAATCTTCAGCTTCCCGCCTCCATCGCAGCCATGCCGAGCTTGACCACCTTCCTGTACCATACCCATTACCGGTACCTTGGCGTATAAGTCTCTCTTGAGCGAGCAGCTTGGATCTCGGACCAACCACAAGTCCACCATCGACAAGATATCTCTCACATCCATCGATCATCGTTCCGTGTCTGCGCCGCTTGACATACCGGCACGAATACGGACACCAGCGTCCCATCACAGTGCTGTGAACGCCGAACTCTCCCACCCCTCCTCGCCTCCCCTTCACAATGTCCATGTTCGCCATGCCTCAACATCCCTACGTTTACGGTGCGCCGCCCGCGCCGACGCGACACTACTCCACACACGGCACCAGCAGCGCCTTCAGCAGCTCTGCCCACCCCGACGAGGACTGGACCAAGATCTCAGACCTCGCTGAGCGCCGGAGGATACAGAACCGCATCGCGCAGCGCAACTACCGTATGTTCTCAACCCGCTCTCTACGTCGCGGTGGACTGTGTCGGGGTGGCCGGAAGACTAACCTTGATGGCGTTTGCAGGCAAGAAGCTCAAGCGCCGCTTGGAGGACCTTGAGCGCCGTGCTGGATCGTCGGATGAGGCCGAGCCCGAGAAGAAGCGAACGCCCAGCCCCGGCAAGAGCAGCAAGCGTCAGGCCGCGACCAAGGCGCAAAAGCCCCAGGCCCAGGCCACTCCCGCGAAGCCCATGTCCCGCGGCCAGTTCACTCCCCCCATGGAGAGCGCCGACGAGCTCATCTTCACCACTCCCGTGTACGGTGAACGCGAGCGGTCTCGCACGCCGCCCGTCTTCTCGTACACGCCCTACCCAGCTCCCGACGAGCTGCTGTTGGACCCCTACGCCTCGGCGCAGCCATACCCTACCATGTCTACCGCCGGCGACCCTTATCCCAACTACCTCACGGCGTCCACCATGTCTTCGAGTCTGCCTTCGATGACGCACTTTAGCGAGGCCATGAAGCGCGACTCGTTCCCCAGCGACGACGGCATGAGCTCGTACCTCAGCTACGGCGGCTTCATGCCCGGCGTGGAGATCAGCATGCCGAGCCCCTACGACACCTCCAACCCGCATGTGAGTTTCGCGAGGCATCGCCAGCTCCCTCACCGCCGGGATGTGTCGTGCTGATCTGGGGACCAGACGCCTCCGTTGTCGCACTCGTTCGATCACTCGGCGTCCTGCTCCGAGACTGGCTACGAGTACCCGACAACCCCCTTGTCGATGCCGGGGTCTCCCGGCCTGATCCAACAATGAGCTACGCCACATCATGACTCCCCTCGCTTCCCCCCTTTATCACCTCTCTCTACATAGCTCTCATGGCACCTCGGTGTGCGTGTTGGACCGGTTCGGACACGGGGCAAACCAAAATTGGCGTCTGTTGGTTGGGAGAGGCCGGGGGCCTTTTGTTTTTGAGGCTCAGCCGCGGCGCATTGGGGACGGAAGAGGAAAGATTTACGAGGCATTGCATGGCGACCTTTGAGAGGGAATTTGTTTTGGCTTTCTACACTTGCAGTGGCTCTCACGAGGATACCGAAGTGGCAACACGCTTTTCAGTCTGGGACAAGCCCGCAGGACCTTGGACTTTGGACTTTGGGATTGACGTTTACGGCCTGGCGTTTTTGAGCAGCGGCCGCATTTCGGCGGCGCTCGGCGGGACACTGGGCGTTGTTTTACGTGCTTGGATACCTTGTATATGGTAGACATCCCTCGCGAATGAAGACAGCGGCACAATGGCGTGCGCCTTTTTGACGACACGAAGACAGACGTGACGCCGCAGAGGCGAGGGCGGCAGCTGCATTGTTCTCGCGGGGTCGAGGCCCAATTACCCGTGGACGCCTTGCCGGGCGCGGGAGCACGTCGATCTGTCCGCTCGTGTGTCTCGGGACGGGCGCCACAAAAGTGACAAAACGACATGGGCAGGCGGGCGCCTCTGCCCGCGCTGGTGCGTAGCCCGAGAAGGTCGGCCGAATCCCATGCAGCCTCAGCCCGCCACAGGGTGGTTGCCGTCACGAACTCGGCTCGCCTGGCCGCGACGCCGTAACATCGACCCTGGAGCCCGGCGGGCCAGTGACGCACCAGCCCACCACGCCGTCGCGCGCGGGCAGGGTTTCCCCCTTGAGTGTTCGCCGACCATGGGTGACAGCGCGGGCCCGGGGCGCGCGACAGGCCGACGTACTTTGTACGAGTGAGCACATATGCTGCGGGCGCGCGCGCGCCGGACGGACGCGAGCGGCGAGGGCGAGGGCGAGGGCGGGCGAGGGCGAGGCAGCCAACAGCCCGCCGGCGGCACAGCTCCTGTTGCAGAAGCGCAGATCAGGTCTCGGGAGGCTCGGGGAGGCTCGGGGAGGGTGGGGACCTCTGGCCCGCCGCCCGCTGGGCATCGGCTCGGACGCGATTCGTCCGGCCGCCCCCCAGCCCTGGGTGCGGCCGCTGCTGTGCTTCGGAGGGGTGGTGGGCGTCGTTGGCCGTTGGTGCTGCGGCGGGTTCTGGCTTAGTGATTGTATCAGTCAGTGGCTTTATTTTTGGAAGGCGCCGAGGGGACGCTTGCCTGTTGGGAACGACTTATACGAGTGGAGTGCGCTGTTGGGGGGCTGCCATACGGAGATTTACTTCGTACGGATACCTTACGGGTAGGTACTTCGTACTCCGTACCTGGGGACGAGCCCTGGAAGGGGCTTAGTGCATTCGCCAGAGATCTGAGCTCCCGCCATTATGTCATGACTCCGACGAAGCAACGCGTTGCCGGAAGTTGCAAGTTGTAACCATCGCGACGACGTCCGATTCTGCGCCAAACCCACCGCGGCCGCGCAGACACAGCCAACATGGTTGACGACATCCTCTACCTCTACGGCGGCGACCAGTGAGTCCCCCCTCAGCCGGCCCCCCCCGGCCCCTCATCCCCAATACCTCCCTGCACACCGCGCCTGAACCGCCACTCACCGTCTGCGCCACAGGCCGTGGGACTCGTCCCTCTGGGTCACCTCGGACGACCGCGTGCGCGGCGGCGCGAGCCGGTCGCGCCTCAGCGTTGCCAGCCCGGAGCGCGCGCGCTTCCACGGGCACCTCGACACCCAGGCGCTCGGCGGCGCGGGCTTCGCCTCGCAGCACAGCCTGGGGGAGCTGTCGTGGGACCTGCGCGGCTACGAGGGCGTCGTCGTGGCCATCGCGGGGCCCGGCGCGGCCGACGGCAAGCGGTACGCGCTGACGCTCAAGGACGCGCTGCCGCCGCCGCCGCCGCGGGGAGGGACGGCCGGGAGCAGGCGGGCGTCAGCTGGGAGGCCGAGTTCGTGGCGGAGAGGCCGGGCGACGTGAGGCTCAGGTGGGAGGACTTCAAGGCGACGTACAGGGGCAGGCCGAGGGAGGACGCGGAGCCGCTGGACCTGGGGGACGTGAAGCGGGTTGGGCTGATGATGAGAAGGTGAGCCGCCGTCGACCCGTCCCGCCCCTCTCCCTACCCCACGGAAACGTCGAGGACGAGAGCTGTTGCTGACGAGGGGGCGCGCTGGTGCAGCTTCTTCGGGCGGCAGGAGGGCGACTTTTCGCTCGAGCTGCACGCGATTGCGGCGTGGAAGAGGCTGCCCCCGGACTCGGCGGCGACGACGCTACGAGGAGAGGGCGACGGGGACGATGGGGAGCATCTCGGGGCGAAGGAACTGCAGTCGGAAAAGGCCCCGCCTCAAGAGGCGAAGCGGCCGTGGTGGAGGAGCCTGCTGTGCGGCGTGCTGTGATGGGATTCGCTCTTGTCTCCCGTCGAGGAGCACATCGTGGGCACCGAGCACCCTCGGACATGCGCATCTTCATCGCGGCTAATATACATACGTTACCTCCCCCGCCGTGAGCCCGGTTCCCATGTCGTTGCCAGCCCTGTGCACTCAAAGCGCGCTTACGGCGTCAGCGCGAGCACGCGTCATCGTTCCCTCGGGAGCCGGAACGGCGCGAGCGGGTAGTGGAAACCCCCCCCCCCCCCCGTCTTGCCGGCCCCGCCGCGATCGAGGAAACGGCGATGGCGTCACGACTCCTGCGCCGTCATCAAAGCACCCCGTGGCGCGTCTCAGCATAAGACTCCCTGAGCCGCCGCCACGACGCCGAGGCCCAGCAGCGCCACCACCTGCCTCCCAGCGAACACGGCAGCCTCGCAGACGAAGCAGGGAACAACTGCCCCCAAGCCGCAACCCCGTGACCGCCGCGGACAGCCCAACCCCCCCGTCGCAGACATGCCGCTCCTCGACGCCCTCCTGCGCATCACCGACTTCCGCTCGCCCCTGCTGCGCACCCTCGTGCCCTCGGTCGCCGCCGCCGTCGCCCTGCAGGCCGCCGCCGCCGCGCCCTCGGTGCTCGCGCAGTCGGAGCGCTTCTACGACGCGTCCGGCAGCGCGACGGTGCTGGCCGTCGGCGCGCTGAGCCTGTACCTCCCCGCGCTGCGGGCGCGCGCCGCCGGGCGCATCGCCCGGCTGCCGAGCCCGCTGGCGGCGTTTGGCCGGGGCGGCTCCGCGTGGTGGAACTGGAGGCAGGTCGTCGTGACGGGCATGGCCATGGTGTGGGCCGTGAGGCGTGAGACGGCCCCCCCCCCCTTCCCTCCCGCCGGCGGGATACGCGGTATGCTGACACGGGAACAGTCGGCTCGCACCTCTTCCGGCGCGTCCTCGCCGACGGGCACGACTCGCGCTTCGCCGCGCTGCGCACCCGGCCGCTGCGGTTCTCGCTCGCCTTCCTCGCGCAGGCCGCCTGGGTCGCGCTGCTACTGGGCCCCGTCGTGGCGCTCAACGCCGTGCCCGCGGCCGCCTTCGCCGCGCTGCCGGCCGTGACGCTGGCCGACGCGCTGGGGCTGGGCGCCTGGGCGGCGGGGCTGGGCCTCGAGGCCGTGGCGGACGCGCAGAAGAGCCGCTGGGCGCGGGAGAAGAGGATGAAGCTGCACGACGAGGACTTTATGACGAGGGGCCTGTTTTCGCGGAGGTGAGCCTGGGTCTTATATGCTCGCTCACCGCTCACCACTTACACCCACTGCCCTCCCACTGCCCTCCCACTGCACTCCCACTGCACTCCCACTGCACTCGCTGAACGTGGCTGACCGACCGACGACGCAGCCGCTTCCCGCACTACTTCGGCGAAATCACCCTCTGGACGGGCCTCGCCGCCGCCGCCGCCGCCGCCCTCGCGCGGCAGCCCGTCCAGCGCGCCCTCGGCCTCGGCGGCGGGCCCGCGGGCGTCCTGGCCACCACGGCGCTGTGCCTCGCCAGCCCGGCCTTCTCCGCCTTCCTGCTCACGCGCGTGTCGGGCATCCCCCTGAGCGAGGGCAAGTACGACAGGCGGTACGGGCACCGCGAGGACTACCGGGCGTGGCGGCGGGACACGCCGCGGCTGGTGCCCAAGCTGTGGTAGCGGGCGGGGAGCGAGAAGGAAAGCAAGGGAGTGTGTTCAGGAAGTGTGTTTAGTGTCGGTGGGTTTGGCGTTTGCAATTTTTTTTGGTTGTTATTCGGTTGACATGGCCATGCTTTTCAAGCCATACATACAAAGTACAGAGACACGCCTCTGCTGCGTTGGCCAGCACAGCAATAACCGTCATGTACAAAGCGGCGCTTCCAATCCCCCCCGTGACAGATGCTATTTGTGGAACTGCTTGACCTTTTCCATCTCGTCCCAGCTGCCCATGAAGATGCCGGAGCGGTCGTGGATGTGCTCCGGGTGCACCTCGAGCATCCGCTGCATCTTGCTGTCGAGGGCCTGGCCGCCGGCTGTTGCGGTCAGCACGAGGATGCGTGCGTACGGGCGAGGGAGAGGGAGAGGGAGAGGGAGACCTACCGTTCTCAAAGACCATGGCCATGGGCGCGCACTCGTACAGGATGCGCAGCTTGCCCTTGGGGCTCTTCTTGTCGGCCGGGTAGGCAAAGATGCCGCCGTAGAGCAGGGTGCGGTAGGCGTCGGCCACCATGCTGCCGATGTAGCGCGAGCTGTAGGGCTTGCCGTCGGCCTGGGCCGTCTTGAGCGAGTTGAAGTAGTTGACGGTGGGCGCCTCCCAGTACAGCGAGTTGCCCTCGTTGACCGAGTAGATGGCGCGCGCCTTGGGCAGGCGCATGTTGGGGTGCGTGAGGATGAACTCGCCGATGCCGTTGTCGAGGGTGAAGCCGTTGACGCTGGCGTCCTTCATGGTGAGCACGAGCTGCGCCGAGGCGCCGTACATGGTGAAGCCGGCGGCGACGAGCTCGGTGCCGGGCTTGAGGATGTCCTCACGGCTGCCCTTGGAGCCCTCGGGCAGCTTGTGCACGGCGAAGATGGTGCCGACGGAGACGCCGGCGTCGAGGTTGGAGGAGCCGTCGATGGGGTCGCAGGCGACGGCGTAGCGCGCGCCGTCGGCGTTGTCGAAGAAGATGACGTCGTCCTCCTCCTCGGAGACGAGCAGCGCGCACTTGCCGCACGAGCGCATGGCCTCGATGAAGAGGTCGTTGGAGATGACGTCGAGCTTCTTCTGGTCGTCGCCCGTGGCGTTGGCGGAGCCGGCGAGGCCCGTCAGGTTGACGAGGGAGGCGCGGCGGATGTAGTAGGCAATGGACTTGAAGGAGAACTGGAGCGCGTGGCAGAGGAGGCTACGTTCGGTGAGCGCGAGCTCGACGCATTGGAGGAGCGAGGGAGGGGACGTACGTGAAGTCACCGGTGGCCTCCTTGTGCTTGGCCTGCTCCTCGTTGAGGAAGCGGGTGAGAGTGACGATGTTGGTGTTGACCTTTTCGCCGTTGCCGCCGTTGTCCGCCATGGTGCCGGATTCTCTTGTCTGATCGCTTGGGTTGCAGAGGGTGCCCGCTCGGGAAGAAGACGTCGTCGCGTCGTCGGCTGCTGGGAGATGACGGAGCTCGGTTCAGTGGCGACGGACGGATGGAGGGGCTGGCGCGGGGTATCGCGGGGGATGAAGATTCAGGTCCAGAGGTCACGAGAGTATTTGAAGAGGAAGGGCAGAGCGGGAGAAGGAGGAAGGGGACCAAGGGCATGTCAAGGGAATGCAGCTACGACATCATAAGGTAATGGATAGGTAATTGCGCGCCCACGATGGCCCCGGCCCCTCCCATTTTTGCCCTCACGTACGAAGTACTCCGTACCCGCGCCGTCGCAGGGCGATTCCGTACCTCTCTTGCCTCTGCTCCGGGGCCCAGGGGCTGCGCACGGAGCGGCTATCCAAGGCCTCGGGTCCTCGATCCCGAGCCGCCGCCATTGGTGGAGCTGCGCCAGCCAGGCCTGCGCCCAGCGCAAGAGGATTTCCCGGAACTAGGCATTGGCACGTTTCGGGGCGCAACACCGAGCAGGCCGGCAGCTATCGCGAGCCACTTTATTCGTATCTATGTACGGAGGTAGAGCACAAAAATCGTGGGACCTCGCCCCACTTAAAGAACCTGTGGCTATAGTGTTTATACAGTTTATCCTACATTTTACACTGGGCGTACCTTCCCCCTTCCCTCTAGTCTCAACACTACCAAAACATATAGCCTCGCTCCCGAGAAAAGGGGGTCGTGATATTCCAGTCGAAACGCAGCGAAAATGGCACTAACAAGAAGTCAACGGAAGGCGCAAGAAGCTGCTACAGCTGCTACAGCTGCTACGGCTGCTACGGCTGCTACAGCTGCTGCCGGCCCGACCCCACAAGCTCTCAACGCTGCCGCCGCCGGCCGGGCTGCAAATTCAACATCATCACGACCTTTAAAGCCGGCTGCCCAGCAGCCGCAGCCGCCCTCAGAGCCCTCTTCCAACGGCTCTGCTATAGCTGCCGCAGCTGCTAACGGCTCTGCTACAGCTGCCACAGCTGCCGCGGCCGTCAGGATAAAAGGGTCTTCGAAGCCCGCTGCCGCCTCTCTCTCTCGCACACACAGGGAAATACCCCACTTTTTAATTGACACTGTAGTCACAGGTTCTCTAAGTGGGGCGAGGTCCCACGATTTTTGTGCTCAACCTCCGTATGGAGACGGACAAGACGGAGTACATATTCGAATCGAATCTATTCGAAAGACTGCGGCTGTGGCTGTGGCTGTGCTGTTGCTGTGGCTGGTGTCTCACGTGCTTTCTCGGGGGCGGGAGGTACAAAGTACGTTTTTGCCCCGAGTCCACTGCCGCCGGGGGTTTCCCAATGTGGAGCGCACGCCTGAGCTCTTATCCCGTGGGTAAAGTCGACGGCGCCCGAACCTCGGCATGTGCGCGCACCTTGAAAGTGAAAGTGGTCCGTCTCTTGTTGCGCCGATGCCGCGACATCCACCAGCTCCATTTCCCGGCCATCATCGCCATACCGTCGTCCTCCCATCGTCCTCCCATCGCAGCCGCTGCCGACCGCGACCCTCGCCCTTCCGTCTCGATAGGTAGTCCAGCAGCAAAGCAGACCCTCGCCCGCGCAGCCCCTCCTACAAGCCTCCCATACTCCCTCCCCGCCATCGTCATCGGCGCACTCCGCGGCCGCCGTCCCATATCAGACGACGACAACCTCACTTCGACTCTCCCTCTCCACCACCACCACCACCAAGCACATCTACACCCGCCAAGATGGTCGCAGACACCCTCGTCTACCACCCCTCGGTGGCCCACTACCTCCGCTTCGTCGCCACCACCGTCGGCCGCGACAAGCTCCTCCGCACCGTCCAGTACTTCGCCCGCTTCTACGCCTGGTACCTGTTGCGCACCAACGGCACCCCCGCCCAGATGGCCCCCTGGGACGCCCTCAAGAAGCACTTCGCCCTCACCCGCAAGGTCCTGCGCTTCGGCAAGGCCGTCGAGCACGTCAAGGCCGCCGCCGTCGCCGCCGACGCCAAGGGCATCGATCCCTTCCTCCGCTACGCCGCCCTCGGCCGCCAGATCGGCTACGCCGGCTACCTCTCCTTTGACGCCGTCGCCCTGCCCGACGCCCTCGGCGTCCGCAAGTGGGAGGGCGCCAAGACGGCCCAGCGCCAGGGCTACCGCTTCTGGACCATGGGCCTCGTCTTCAGCGTCGCCGCCCAGGTGTACACCCTCTACCAGCTCAAGCAGCGCGAGGCCAAGATCGACCGCAAGGACGGCGAGGGCGTCGTCGAGAGCAAGCGCATCAACCTGTACGCCCCCCCCTGTCGTGCTTGAGACGAATCAAACTAACACGCGTCCCAGCGAGAGAAATGTCAGCCAGCTCCAGCTCCTCTCCGACCTCGCCGATCTTACCGTGCCCACCTCTGCCCTGGGCCTCGCCAACTTCGACGACGGCTTTGTCGGTCTTGCCGGCACCCTCAGCAGTTTGATCGGTGTCTACACCCAATGGAAGAAGACTGCCTGAATACGCGATACCACGATGATGTGATGGAGGGACGGAAAGGTGGTGAGGATGCACGCCAGGACCCATGACTCCAGACTACGATATTTCATGTGCCACCTAGTAATGCTTCGACTTGAGGAGCCATCCATCTTATGGGGCGCGGGACCTTCGGTTGTGCCCAATTTACATGTACTATATATTCCGAGAGCGGATAGCGCGGCGAGATGCGTGCGGGCTTGACGACGACGGGCACACCCATTTCACATGCGCACTCCGCGGTTCTTTAGAAAGCACGTTTGCTTGGTTTGAATTGACCGACGTCCAATACTTCCAAACCACGCAAAGGAGTAGTGGTCAAAAACAACTAGAATGGAAACGTAGCAGGCATTCTGATATAATCGTACAGCCGACCCCCTCGTACTTTTCTCCCCGTCCCATCCTGAACGGCCACTTTCCGGCCGAGTAGTCGTCGTGTTGCTGTCGCATGAGGTAGGTCGCCTTTTCGTTTCTCGTCGTCGGATTCACTCCCCTTACCTCATCATCCCACGTTCCTTCGTGCGAACCGCGCCCAAGCGCCCGTCCATTTCATATCCTTTTCGGCCTCTTCTCCCGGCATTCAGAAAAGCAAAAATGACCAAAGAAAATAAAAAGGAAACAGACAACAATAGCACATGTCCCTTTACCCTTCGTCGAGGGTGGCGCATCGTGGTGGCACGATCCGGGCGGCAGCATCTATTACCACCGGTCAAGGACGGTTCCTCGCAAGGTGCAACGCGCAAACAGCGACGCAAGCCCAAGGAGCTCGGGGCAGGAGCGGAAAATTTACCAGTAGCGCCCGCCTCGGTCATACTCACGAGCATACCCATCCCGCGGCGGGTACGCGGGCTCTCGCGGAGGAAAGTCCCTCGGGGGGCGGTCGTACGGTCGGCCACCGCCGTTGGCGTACGGGTCGGGCGGAGCAGGCGGGTAGTCGCGGCGGTACGGGTCTTCGTAGCGTGCTCGGGGCGGCGGGTAATCCTCCACGGGGCGACGGGGAGGCGAGCGGTAACGAGGAGCTCTGTCGTCGTAGTACTCGCGTCGAGGGCTTCGGTCGCGGTAGCCATACGGGCCGCTCTCACGGCGAGGGCTGTAGCCGCCAGCAGCAGGAACGCCAGCCGCACCAGCCCGGGGAGGTCCACGGCGATCAAAGTCTTCGAAGGGAGGCATGTACGGTCGGCGGCCGGGCGAGCGAGAGCGGCCACGGCCACGGTCACTGACAGGCATGTCGGGTTGGGTCTAAAGTCAAAATCGTTAGAGGCGCACACTGTTTGCGCAATAGACTGCGGCACTGGGAAGACTCACGTCGGCCACGCATTCGACACGGTTGCCCTTGAACTCCCGGCCATCAAGCTTCTCAACGGCGGTTCTCAAGTCCGCTGCGGTCTCGAATTCGACAAAACTACTCCGCAGACAAGTGATCAGCCAGAGCTGCGGGCGGGAACAGAGGCACGCTGGGAAAGAGGCTCAACTTACCCTCTGCCATTAGACTCACGTCCGGTCTCAGAGTAAACCACGTCCAGGCTGGACTGGCGAGCAAAGTCTTTGAGGTCCTATTTCCAGATTCCACGTAAGTTGCTGTTCCCAGGAGGATCTACGTGAATGGCGAGATGCTGAGGGAAAGGCCGCGAGTCCGCCAGATCGCATCCACCAGAGCAAAGCCAGAGGGCTGTCGTGACCAGGGAATCGCCAGGGAAAAGGTGCCCGTATACAAAGCCAGTCCAAAGACATGCAACAGAGGTGGATCAAGGCGCCAATCCCGGCCGACGAACACGGGTGAACAACTGCTCCACGGGGTGAGGGTGGGAAATGAGGGATCCATGGAATCCGGGAAGAAGAAACGGGAAGTGTGAACAGACCTGCCAACTGGTTTCGTTTGGGAGTCCCGTGATCTGCATCCTGTGAGGGGTACGGCGAGGTCGCGGAGGCGCGCGCTCTTGGGTACCAAATCCGCCGCCGCCCTCGCGATTGCGGGATCCACGGGCAAACTGGACGGTCAGGCGCTCTCCCATGAAGTCGGATCCGTCTGGCCAGGGCATCTGTTAGCTAGAAGTGTTCAACTTCGATGGGTTCTCGGGTCGCGGGGCAGGCGTCACGTACGGAAAGCTAGGAAAAGGGTCAGCATCATCAGCGTAAAGAAACACCAAGCTGTGGCGGGGGTGCGACGGACCAGGAACCACATCTCGGGCATCCATGGGATCCTTGTACTCGATGAAGCCGAAGCCATTCATCAGCTTCACCTCGGTGATCTCTCCGGTGCCATGGGTCGCAAAGTGGGCCTCGACGTCGGCCTTGGTAGCTGCGAGTAGCGCGTCAGCAGTTTCCGCAACGGTCGGGATGGAAGAACGACGCACCATTGCGAGGGAGGTTGCCCAAATAGAGCCTGGTGGCCGAAACCTCGGTCATGATTGCCGGCGGTCAAGTCAACAGCTCCTGGGGGGTGGTGTGTTCGCTCTTGCGGGGGATCTTCGCGTACGGAACCTGGAGCCTCTTCTCGCGGGGTCCAAGGAAAGGGTCGCGTGCGGGCGGTGCCGGTGGCGGTTCAACGAAGATTGCTGCTGGCGATGCTCTTGGGTGAGGAGAAACGAAACCCGGGGAAGCTAAGCCAGCGGCATGCGAGGCTGGTGGATGGGGGCGGTCAGTCGCGGCAGAACGTCCCGAAAGGGCATGGTGGCCCGATATCCCGCCCACGCCAACGTGACCCAGCTATCACGGGGCGATCCAGCCAATGAGGTGCGCTCAATGCGACTATGCAGCACCGAATATCGAAACAACAGCAACACGAGTGTGGTGGTGCCAGGCAATCCTTGCGTTCAGGCAGTGCAGTCCGCTGGTCCCATGGCTGAAGCTCCAGCTCTGCGTAACTGCATCCATCTTTGTCCAGTTGCACAGCGCACGCGAAACCAGCAGCAGGCCCCGCGCCTGCATCTCCGGGACGAAAGGTATCGATTAGTGTCAGATCTGGAAGTGCCGATTCTCGTATAAAGAATCCATAACTATTTTTGGCATCAGCCAGTCGACGTATGCCGGCCTGCTCTGTGGCTACGTGGGTACCAAGTACTTCGTACGTCGCCACGTATTGAACTCTCCCCGATAGACGCCTCGCTCCGTGGCTCTGTGATATCATATAACGACAGGTAAAGACTCGCCAACAAGATGCTCTGCCTCAACCCTCCTCGAACAAAACAGACACAATTTCGTCGAGCATGGTGAACACGAGGTGCGCGCTGTGGAGCCAGTCAGCCATCATCCCGCTCTTCTCAAGGACAAACACCGTCACTTACTTGAGCCGCGCGTTGTTGAACGTCGCAAAGATGCGCCGACTCGCCGCCTGGGCATTCACGCGCCCCACGACATTGCCCGCCAAGTCCGGTACCAGCGTCGCGAGCATGAGGCTCGCCTCCGTACGCGTCTTCTTCCTCTCCGCCGCCCCTCGCGGCTTACGGTCCCGCTGTAGCTCTCCGTTCGGCCACAGGTTGTCCGTGACCATGCCCAGGTACCGCAGGATCGACTCGTCCTGAACCAGCATCTTGACGTTGTCCCGCACCTTTCTCTCGATGGTCCCGCCAAGGAGCTGCTGGAGCACCACGACGACCGCTCTCCCTCGCAGCCAGTTGTTCCCTCTGTTGAGCTCAAACACTTCCAAGAAGATGTCGCAGATAGGCTTGATAAACGGCTCAAGCTCCTTGTTTTCGAATGCATCGAGTTCCGCTTCTGCCTCTGCCGCGGGGAACGTCTCCTCGTTCACGTTGAGTGGCATCGAGTTGAGCTGGCTCGTTGCCGCCGCAATCAGGTTCTGGCCCGCAACGGAAATCTGGTCGAGCACCGGAATGTTGCCCAGGATATCGTCCATGCCATCTGCGACCGAGTCGTATAGACGTGTCATCATGTCTTTCTTGTCTTCGCGGTCCAGGATATCCTGGCCTTGTGCAATGACGCTCTGAGATAAAAAGGCTCGCAGCTCTCGGCTGCGGCACACGTCCGGCAGGAGCAAGAGCTCTCTCAGGTACTGCTCCAAAGCCGCCCGCCTCTTGCGGAGGAATTCGCTCTGAAACTTCATGACCATGCGCCGCCTAGGAAAGTCCAGGTTTCGCACCGACGGATACCTCGACCGCAGTTTCTGGTGAAGATCATGGAACTCACTATATCTCCTCGTGACTATCCAGGACGCTGCAGGCATCTGTTCTCCGGCGTTGCGCTGGACCTCCACAACGTAAAGCGCAAACTCCCTGCCGTCCTCCTCCCTGCCCACTTGGATAGACTTGATCTTGATCGTCGAGCGGCCGTAGAGACTGTTGTCGCTTTCCTGGACCACGTATTGCTGGCGCTGGAGCTCTTTGCGCCTTATTTCTCGCTGCAAGCTGGCCTTGGATTTCCGGAGAATGCGCAGTTCCGACGTGTTGTTTGTCAGTTCAGCCTTCCTCGTCAGCGAGTCCACAACGGCTTCCTGCGCCACCAAACGGTCGATGTCATTCGTGAGAACTGTGATGGCCTCGGCGAGCCCAAGATCACCAGGCGCAGCCTCGTGTACTGCATCATCGTCCGCGGGAGCCACGCCATCTTCGCCTTCCTCCACCTCATCTGCTAGAGTCTTGTCTCCGTCGTCGAAAAGATCATCATCCACAAAGACGCCGATACGCGAGGCCGCGCTGACGAGGCCCAGGGAAGAAAGACTAGGCTTCTCGGATTCTTTCCCCAAGATTGAAGCCCTGCCAGCATCGATCGAGCCGCGGTTTGAGTCATTATCGTGTGCGGACATAAAACTGGACTCGTTGTCTTCGGCGCCGAACAGCGAGGCACGAAGGTCCTCGGCCGTCTGCGGCCGATCGTCGTCCAGAATGTTGCTGAGAGCCTCCTCCACGGCCTGGACGACTTCGGTGTCCGGGACCGGCTGACCTGACGTATCCTGGTCGAGACTCTGTACCGAATCCAGCATGCCATCGTGGTCCAGGTCGTCGTCGTCAAAGAGGGGATTCGGAGAGTTCTCGTCGAGAGATCTGCGCGATGTGGTCTGGGCATCGGGCCCGTTGCCATTGCCATTCAGACTCTGCAAGTCTGAAGCCGAGCCAGAACGCCGCGCTGCGGCACCCGACGGCGGCACCAGTCGAGCAAGCGGCTTGGGCTTGGCCTGGTAGGACAGCGCTGCTCTTTGCATCGGTGGATGTGGCTGCTGTTCCAAATGACCGGACGGAGCAGGCGGTGGCGGCACGCTCGCGTTGGACGACTCCTGCGACGCGAGGCACTTGTAGTACAGATCAGAGTTCCTAAAGGCCTGAAAGTATCGATTCTGCATTTCTTGCAAGACGACGCTTTGGGCCTTCAGGATGGACCGTCTCGCGTTGTGATATTGTGCCGGCGTCGCAGACTTGCCGGCCTGGAGGAACCGGCGGACCTCCCTTTTAGAAGACTCTGGCGCTTTCAGCTCGGGCTTGGACAGGTAGGCCTGGTGGATCTGCTGAAGATCCATCCGATCGGATTCAGTCCACATGGGCAGGTTTGACGAGGGCTGCTGTTCTTCCTCTGGGCCGTCGTCCTCGAGCGGATTTCGAAACCCGTCAACGACCAGCCAGAATTGGACCAGAGACATCAAATCCTGGCGGTCCATGTACTCCATGAAATACGAAAGCCCGGAAGGGTCCCTCAAGAGCTCCACGAGGGAGGCATTCTCGAGACGTGATGTAGAGGTAGATGCCGGAAGTACTGGTAGCGGAGGCGCACGGCGTTCACCGCCGGCAGCGAGGTGGTTGACTCGTTGATCCAACAGCCGCTTGCCCATCTCCAGCCGTCGCAGGTATACGGGGTCTTGGTTCTCTTTCAGGGAATCGCGCTTGAGCTGACTGGCGACCTCGCTCCGAAAGCGCCGCGCATCAGACAGGTTATTTACCTTTCGAATGCCGCGGATGAACTTTTCGAACTTGCGCTCGCTGTCCCCCGGCGTCAGTCGCGGTGCCACCGCGGGCTTGCTGGATCTGGGCGTCGGCGAGGCATGCTGGTCGAGCGCCGCCCTGAGCTTGCGGACCGTCGACCTGTCCTGGAGCATGGAGCGGCCGTAGTTCTCCATCAGCTGGTTCCACGTATCCGGGTCGGACAGCAGCTGCAGGATCGGGGAGAGGACCGCGCAGCCGACGATTTCGCGGACGAGCGTAGAAACGGCCCGGCTGGGGAGCATGTTCTCGGGGAGGACCTTTGGCATGATGCGCGCGACCAGCGACCGCAGATAGTCCTGCTGCACCATCTTGGTGTCCGGGAACGACAGCGACGCCGCCGGGTGCAGGCGCCCATCCCTGAACTTGGACGCAATCGCCAGGTCCAGTTCCTCGGACTCGGTGACGGATCGATTAAGCTTCCTCCCGCGGACCGACCTCTCCGCATCGTAGAAGTCGCGAAAGTGAGCCGTGAGGATGGGCACGAGGCGGCTGGTGACGATGTCGGCGAGGTCCTTTTGCCGGAGGGGATCGAGCAGGCTCGCGAGGGCCAGGCGAAGCGACCGGTCCACCTCGTTGGGGAACACGGGGTTCCGGCTGATGTGCGAATACCACGTGCGCACAAAGTCGCGGAGTATCAGATCGAGGAGGCCGTCGACGGCGCGGGCCACGCGCGGCGATCCGAGCTCGAGTGTCGGCTTGACGTACGTCTGTCGCAGTCGCAAAGCCGCGACCTCGGCTCGCCAACGACGAGCGCCGAGAAACGAGGCGCCGCTCGGCAGCGAAGGGGTGTGGTTCGGGCGGCGCGAGGTCAGGAGCAGCGCCGCGACGAGGCCCAGGACGGTGACGACGACGCCGGCGACAAAGGCGTAGCCCGCCCAGCGCAGCACCGAGAACCAGCTCACGGCATAGCCCCAGGCGACGAAGGCGGCCACCGCAGCGACGGCCGCGTCTCTTCGCTTCAGGGCCATGGCCAGAGCTGCAGTCTGTTGGGCCGCATCGTCTGGGGGTATCGGCTTCAATCAGGTCGCAGCGGGGATGGGGATGGAGCGCGTGTCGAGAGAGGGAGGTCGACTGCCAGGGACGACCCCTTATCGATTAGATGCAGCTGCTGTCACTTGGCGCGACGGGCCCCTGCACCAGCGCGCGCTCCTCTGCCACAGCGCTGCA
Source organism: Tolypocladium inflatum (assembly GCA_003945565.1). Classification (NCBI taxonomy): domain Eukaryota; kingdom Fungi; phylum Ascomycota; class Sordariomycetes; order Hypocreales; family Ophiocordycipitaceae; genus Tolypocladium; species Tolypocladium inflatum. The sequence goes on from QEPE01000001.1 coordinate 465,053, forward strand.
TGTTGCATCACCACGGGCCAGCGTCGTGCATGGAAGTGATACAAGCATTGCCCGACAGATGGCTGGTTTGTCTCACCGTGACCTCACCGTGGCAAACATCATCCTCGGGCATCGCCACTGGTCTACTTCGTCGCAAGTATGGATACAAGTACATTGGCGTACATACAACCCTCAACGCGTCAGCAACCGCCGTCGCCGTCGACTGCTCACAGCCAACACCAAGCAAGGCACACGGATGGAAACTCTAACGCAATGCGCTCCTCTTGCCTACCCTCCACCCCAAACGCCCAGAACACCCCTTTGAGGCACCTATAAACCCGCCCCTAAACGTACATCGATCGATCGAGCGATAAGGAGACGCCGGTGGGCAGCTGAAACAAACAAACAAACCCTCTTTGAGCCGCTTCTAGCTTCCACTCACCCAGTCCCGATCCGCTCCAGCCAGCCTGTGATTCCCGTTCCCCGAGTGCGCCGTCCGCGAGAACCGTCCCAGCCGGCCCAACATCGTAGACCGACCCTAAGCATGAGGCAGTTTCTCGTGACGTCCGTATCGAAGACAAGGTCAAGACGTGCTCGTCCATGAGCCCGTGGATAAGAAAACAAATAGCATAGACAAACCGATAGTCCTCGAGCCAGTCATGGCCACGAGAAGCGGCTTCTCCGAACCGCGATGAGTAAAGATGCAAATCCTGCCCCGCGCTGATGGCCGTTGACCTTCGTGGCGGCATGGGTGGAGTTCGACGCTGCTGCGGGTATCAAGCCGAATGCCTTTTCAAGTCCGCTTCCTTTTGTTATGCTCAAGAATACCAACAAATCCTATTTGCCTGTCATGGCCCTTTTTATCGCCGCGTGAATGCAAAAGACTTCGTTTTTGTTACAATGGCGCGTGGAGTCTCGGCCATCTTTCACATGTTGGAGACTCCCTGCGAACCAGGGTCGACGACATTATCGGAGAGGTTGATGAGGAGTTGCGCGAGGCACCTCTTGGTGGCTGCATCGTCCCGGAGCACCGACGAGAAAGTAGCGTCCCGGAGGGGTTCGGGTAGGCACTGTCTAAGGGCCTCGCGCGCCCTAGCGTTGTCGCTCAGTCTAGATGTCGCGGTCAGTCCAGAGTCCGCCAAGGAAAACAGCAGACATGACGGCAGGCAAGACTCACCGAAGGAAGCATCGAACGACGTGCTTAAGGAGTCGAGCGGTCTGGGATTCAACGAGCTGAGCAACCATATTGCTCAGCACCGTGCCGACGGCATAGAAGCGCTCGTAGGTGGCGCAGATGTAGTTGAGCCCGTTGTCGTCGAGCAGAATCTTCTGCACGATGAAGATGGCGACGGTCTTGCTAAGCTCCGAGCCAGTCTCCATAATTCGAAGGCAGAGGGGGATGATCTCGGTGGTGAGGAGAAAGTTGATGACGTCGGAGGAGTCGTTCTTGACGAGCGCGCCGATGACGCCGAGGCTGGTGAGCCGCAGGTATTCGAAAGGTCGCGACTTGGACGTCGTGTTGAGGAAGGGATAGAGGAAGAGAGGGATGTGAGCTGTTGAAGCATGGTCAGCCTTGCAAACGATTCACACGATCACCGGGGAGCCGCACCGTTGAGGAACAAGGCGCGAGTATCGTTGTGCGATGCTACGCACTGCAGCAGCGCCAGGGCGTTGCACACTCGGTTCGACGCCGCCGCGGTCAGCTGCGAGGGGTTGAGCAGGGTGTAGACGGAGATGATCTCCTGCAAGAGGGATGTCATGACACCTGCAGAGGGGGGCGTGCCCAGTCAGTTACATTTGCTCGCGTCGAGACAGATCTGATCAGTGCAACTTACCAAACGAGTGCCACAGTATGAGCGCCAGCTCGGGGACCTGTTCCCTCTTCTTGCTCAGCTCCAGCAACGCGGCCTCCCTGGTGTTCTCGTTGAGCAGGTCGGCAATGTATGCCATCGTCCGTCGGTTGTCCTCGGAGATGTTCTCGTGGCCGCCGTCCTGGGCGTGAGCCACCGCCATGTTGCCGGCGGCAGAGTGGTTTCCAGACATGCGGTTGTAGTGCTGCTGCTGCTGCTGCTGTTGCGCCTGTTGCTGTGCCTGTTGCTGTGCCTGCTGCTGAGCCTGTTGTTGCTGCTGCTGCTGCTGTGCCTGTTGTTGTTGCTGCTGCTGCTGCTGCTGTTGCTGCTGTTGGGCAACGGACACGGCACTCTGATGGCCCTGCTGGTGATGCGACGGCTGCTGGTGCATCCAGGGCGAGTCACCACCCTGGAACGGATGGTGCCCGTACACGTGCGCCGATGGAATCATCGCGGGAGATCAGAACCAGGCCCTTGGAGGCGTCGTCGGTCGTTGCGCGTGCGCAGGAGGGAATAATGCGGTGTCGCTGGAGAGCGGGTGCCGAGGATCGGTTGAAAGGGTCGGGTGCTGCTGCTGCTGACGGCTTCGCAAGTCCCCGCGAGCGCCACCGGTGATGGAGGAGGGCGTCCAGAGCGAAAGGAGTCGCAAGGCAGTCGGGTGCTCGTGGCGGATGAAGACGAAGCAGTCGGTCGACCTGGCGTTGGGGGAAGGGAGGACGGAGGTCTCAGAGCGACAGTCGGATCGCTCTGGAGGAGAGGAACCGGGTCTTGTGTGAATGCGCTCCACCGCCTGAGAACCTGAGTTGAGCCGCGATGGCTAGCGACAAAGGCAGCGCACGGACCAGTCAAAGGTTACTCTGCAGCCAATGCTTGGTGCGCCGGTACATGGTGCCTCGCCGACCCTGTTGGTGTCAAAGCCGCGTCTGTGGTAGCGGGTGGGGCCAGCCCAACTGATGCTCGACGGCGAGGCTGGGCCGCTAGGACTCCTAGAGGCTAGAGGCCTTCCAGTTCAGTCCTCCAGGCACCGTTGCACGATATTTGCAGGGCAGACTACAGACTCGACAAGCTTGAGTTGACAAGAGCCAGGGTGAAATGCACAGCTTTTAGATTTCTGGGAGGTCTACGCTGGAATTTGACCTCGAGGATCTGCCCCGGGCTGATGCACGATGCGCTGCGGAGACCTGACATGGAGCGCCGTTCAGCTGGGAATCCGAGGCAAGATGCAGCTACATCTTCAAGTAATAAGGAGGTAGCTGGACATGTCACGTCGGCAAACCTCATGCCAGCCTCCGAGCTATTTTCATTCTCATTACTTCCTATGTATATGCTCTCCCGTCTCCGTCTCGTCTGTGCCATGTCCACCTCCACCTCGCAATGCCCTTGTGAAGAAAGTCACTAACAACGCTCAATATGGCCTATACAAACACGGCGCCTGCTTTGCTTATGGTTGCTCGCTTCGCTGGCAAAACTGAAGCGAGGCCGACAACAACAGGTGGGTAGATGGTGATTCCATCCACATCCGACCCCCTTCTTCAGGAGTCGCGCCAGAGAAATCCCGCCCCTTCGATGCAATTTCAGTCCCGTCTTGAGGACTCACGTATGTAAATCGCGCGCGAAATCTCGGCCGCGCGAGCCGACCCTCCCCTCACTCCGGCCCGCATCCCCTGGCCTGCCTCATCTTGCCTGCCTCCTCTGAGCCTACAGCCTGAGCTCTCTGAGGATCTGGTCCGCCATGTTCTTGAACTGCCACGTATTGCCCGTCAGGCGCTTAAACTGGATGCCGTGCAGCGACAGGAGAGGCACTTTGACGATGAAGATCTCAAACTCCATCACCATGCTTCCTCCTAGGTCGCTCTGCACCTGCGTGCTCGTCTCTCCGGGAGCCCGCCTTGGCGCCCCGTTGCGTCTTGGGATACTATCCACAGACGTCTCGGAGTTGGAGAAGCTGCGGTCCCGATCTGACCGGTCCCGATCTGACCGGTCGCGGTCTGGTCGACCAGGAGTGCGCGGCGTCGTTGGTGGCCGGTCGCGGTCCATATCTCGGATCTCGTCCCGGTCATCTCCTCGCATGAGGCCGCCGAAGCTGAAGCGACGCCGGTGTCCTGGCGTGTGCGCGGCCGGGCTGCCCGGGGGATCTTGCACCTTGTTCAAGTCGATGCTAGGCGCGTGCCTGCAGCTGAAGCCGCCCTTAATCTCGGTATAGTCCACGTTGAGTTGCTTGAGGACCCGCTTGATATCGGCCCGGATCGCAGGTACGGACTTGCCCGATGTCGTCGACACGCTGAACAGGCCCTTGAGGAACACTGGCTTGGCCAGGTCAGAGCTGTCCAGCCTGTCGGTCGAGACTCCGCTCTGCTCCTGCTCCAGGTCCGTCTCCTCCGGGACATCGGCCTCCTGGGCGCCCTCTCTCTTGAGCCGGCGGCGCTGAATGCTCTCGCGTCGTGCGTGGCCCAACGACTTGGCCCTCATATTGACTGACTTGGAGTGGCCATGGCCCCTCTGCGCTGGTCCCGGGTTCTCATTCACAACTGACTGGTCAGAGCCGCTCGTTACCGGTGGCTCTTTGATAATCCTGTTGTGTTCTCGCGGCCGACGAATATCGGCAGAGTTGACGCTCGTCGATCGGCCAAGGCCCGACTTTCTAGAGTCACGAGGGCCGCTCGCCGTCATGGGCGGGCTGAGGAGCTCGCTGTGCTGCGGCTGGCTTCCTCCGGTGCGAAGTGCCGGCGTAGAGTGGTCGTCCCGGCTCTGTCGACCGCGGCGGATGCTGAAGCTCTTCTTCGGGGTCGCCGGCGGTGCCTCGGCGGGTGAGTGAACCTGCACCATGGGTGGGTGAGAGCGGTCCCTCTCCACTCGATCGGGATCTCTGCGCTTGCGGGTGCTAAATCGGCGCAGCAGCCCTGCAGCAGTGCCCTCTTTCTTGTGCAACTGTTCCGCCTTCGTCTCTGGCGGCGGTGGTGGCGGGTGGGTGTACTTGGCAGTGTCTGGCGCATCGTCCTCACCGTGGGTACGGGCACGCGGCCGTGTCCTCCCGCCCGTTGGCTTCTCGCCCGGCATCTCAAACGTCGCCGAGTTGGTGTGGGCTGCCTGAGGGGGTGCCAGCTCAGGCATCGCCTCGGGGCCTTTTTCTCGATCGCGATCCTTCTCCCTCTCCTTGTCACGAGACGCGGCAGCAGGTGGGTGTATCAAATCGCCTTGCTCACGCTCTTGCTTTTCCTTGACCAGGTAGTAGATAGAGAGAAGTGGGCTGAAGGCGTACAGCGGGTCGGAGCCAAGCTGCAGAGCCTCCGCGCTGGGGCCCGTCAACGTGTCTCGGCTGTTGCCCGAATTTCGTCGTTTGTAGAAGTCGAAACCGAATCCACGCCGCTTCTCTGCATCTCTGCTCGGCTGTGGGATCTCCCTCTCTCGCTGATACACTTTGATGGCTTGCTGGTACTCGTCGGACTCGATGATCTTGATGAGCTGGGCCCTGATGCTCTCGGGGGAGCCAAAATTGAAACCCTGCATCGCATGGACAACCTCCGAACTCAGCGGCTGCGACAGGGGCTCGCGGGCAGGGAGGTAGTTGTCGGGAGGGCCGTTGAAGCCCTTGGTCATCCAGGGGTGGCACATGACTTCCTGCATGGTGGCGCGCTGCTTGGGGTCGGTCACCAGCATCCTGGCCATGAGATGTTTGCATTCTGGGCAAGGTTAGCATTCGTGGGCACGCTGAAGCAAGAGTCGAGGCATGGCATACCGCTGGACAGCCAGCTAGGGTAGTCGACAAGTCCCTTCTTGATTTTCGCATGGAGGGCCGGCATGCTCTGGTCGTCGAACGGCACCTTACCACAGACGAGGACATACAGAACGATGCCGAAGCTCCAAACGTCGACCTCGGGTCCCGTGTATGCCCTCGCTTGCAGGAGCTCGGGGGCGGCAAAGTAGAGACTGCCGCAAAAGGTCTTTAGGTAGCCGCGAGGAGCAAAGAGATTGCTGAGGCCAAAGTCGATGATCTTGATATCGCCCGTCTTGCTGATGAGGATGTTCTCGATCTTGAGGTCGCGGTGGACGATGCTGTTTCGGTGGCAGTAGTCGAGGGCGCTGGCGATCTGGCGGCTGAACTTGCGGGCTTGCTTCTCCTTGAGCTTGCCGTGGGAGATGATGTAGTCGAGCATCTGGCCACCGTTGACGTACTCGAAGAGCATGTACCAGTGGTAGTTGGTGCGCACGACGTCACGCATGCCGCAGATGTGGGGGTGGTTGAGGAGGGTGACGATGGCGGCCTCGCGGGCGGTTCGAATCTCCTTGGACTGGTCGGCACGCTCCTTGTCGGCGCGGCTCTGGTGGCCGTCGTCGGTCGAGCCGCGAGGGACAATCTTGCAGGCGACCTAGAAGCAGAGACGTGTCAGTGGCGGGGGCGTCGGCGATGACGAGGACGGGGTAGAAAAGTCACGCATCGGGCGATGCGAGACGGAGCTGGACCGACCTGTTCGCTGCCGTCCTCCTTGCGAGCCAGCTTCACCTTGCCCATGCTGCCCGCGCCGATTGTCTTGCCCAAGATCCACTTGCCCGACTGGGTCGGGATGGTCGTGCGCGACCTCGTCTGCTTGGCCGCGGGCGGCGGCGCGTCAGCGTGGCCATGGGCGGCGCCGTGGGAAGCGACCGAGGGGCTGCCATTGTTGGGCACGGCCGAGGGAGGCATGTCGGGCTGGCCGTGCTGCGGCGGCGGCTGGTGATGGCGGGTGTTGGAGCGAGTGCTGCTCCGGCGATGGAGGTGTCGGGACGACGACGACGACGACTCGGCGCCCCTTGACGGGGGTGGGCGGTCGCGGTCGCGGTCACGATCACGGTCTCGGTCGCGGTCGCGGTCGCGGTCGCGGCTGGAGGTGCGCTTGGAGTATGATGCTAAGTGCGAGGTCTCGTAATCATTTTGCGGGAGGACGTCCTGGATTGGGCGGGTCGAGGACGAGGTGCGACGGTGATGGCGAGGGTTGTGGTTGGAGGAGGTGGCGGCACTGGAGCTGGTGGTGGTGGAAGGGGATGACGGCGGTGGATGATGGTGGCCCTGGGCAGCAGCAGAAGCGCCCGCAGAGGCCGCAGGCGGGGGCCGGGAGGAGCGCGCTGAATAGGACCGGGATGGGGGCGCTCGCGACGACGACGAGTACGAGTAGTCGGAGCCTGCAGAGGAGGTCGCGGCCGTCATGCCGAGGGGAGAGGAGACCCGGGGGTCGAGGAGGCAGACAGAGGTGGGCGCTCAGCTCCCCGTCGCTCGCTGTCGCCGGCGGATGGCGATCGTCGTCGCCGTGGGGATCAGAGATGAGGCTGGCCAGGGCGCGGTAGAGCCGTAGAGTCAAGGTATGGATAGACAAGCAAACGATGATGGCAGATGCCGGATGGAAAAGAGCAACAGGTCCAATGCGAATGCAAGGGCAAGCTAATATGAAGAGCGTAATACTGCAGCCCGCGCCGCCGTTTTTGCTTTGGCTACGTACCTGCCGGGTCGATTGATGAGGCCCGAGTCAGGACAAAATGCGCGAGGCGGGACGCTTGCCAGGTCCAGCCGGAGCACTGCTCCAGAGTCAGTGCAGTGCCTTGTTTGGTGCGTAGGTACGGGAGCTGGGACCCGGTCCAAGGTTGGACGGTTGGAGGCAACGGGCGGCAGCTCTAATAGCGGCGGGTGATGTTAGGCCGGGTTGCCGGGGTCTCAGTTCCAGCTCAGTGGCGGCCTGGCACGGGGGCTGGAAAATAACCAACCTCGCCTCAGCTTCAACAACCGACTAAATAAGTTACACAGGTACGACGATGCAGCCAACGTTTCAGCAGATGCTCTCTCGTAAAGTCACTGGAAGCTCAGCGGGGTCTACTTTGTACGGATTACATACGGGCTACTTCGTGCGAATACACCGTAGTCGTGCTGCGCATCCGCCGGTACGAAGTAGTGCTTGGCGAATCCAAGCTCACGTCATGATGCGGCCTTTCCTCGATGCATCCAAGACCGGTTGGCGCTGCTTGCGCAACTGTTTGCTCCGCCACGAGCCCACTCCTCTTTGTTAATGAGTGTGTCCATGTAAGCTTGCTCTGAGGTGCCACGGTCAACTCTGCTGCAGGTGCTGCAGGCAGGCCTGCACCAGAACAAGGAAGCCAAAAGATCAAAAAAAAAATTGGTAGCTTCTCTTTGATTGAGCGTGTCATCCTTAGTGCAGGGGCCATGCTAATCTTCTCTGTCTGTTATGTTGTTAGTGACCTGGTTCGAACACAGGACCTCTGAGAGTGCAAACTTACATCGTTTCAATAACCAATATTGCCCGAAGGCAAAAAATGGTCCAACAATTTATCTTATAAGCGCATGGGCTGTGGGTGGGTCGGTGTGCGCCACTGTGGGCCTATGGCCCATAGCCGGAAAGTGCTCTCAGTTGGTGCTCCTGTACTACTCCGAACGTACCACGGTCAACTGCGTTGCACCTAACTTCCAATATCTCTTAGTGTATTCGTAGCTAGGTAAGCATCACAAGGCGAGGAAGTTGGTCATGTCCAGGAACAGTCGTTTGTAGAAACTGCAATCTGGAAGACTTGAGAGGTGTACTCCAACCACCAGACTGCGACGTGCGTGATAATGGCGCACCTATGACTGTACGTCAACTCCTCAACATCATCTAGGTTTTGAAAGGCAAGTTTGTCCGATTGCGGCGGCCATCGGAGGTCGGGAGCCATGTCTGCTGCTGCGTTGCGTCACACTTCCGAGCCGGGGCGAGCGCCGCCAGAACCTTCATTGTTGTCTCATCGTCCGCGTATGTGTAGCGCCCACGACAGGGGTCCAAGAGCTGTGAACCAAGATGTGGCGCGCCTTCTTATCGATAAGCAGCTCGAGTCCAAAGACTTGACCTCGATGTCCAGCCGCGTTCCAGACTTCAGCCAGCAACCTCTGTCGCGTCCACCTCGACAGCGCTCTACCCCCGAAACCGCACATCTGATTCCTGCGAGGGAGGAGTGAAAAGGTGTCTTATGGAGCTGCTCTGAGCGCGCGGTCCTCATGTCCTACAAGCGATCCCGTTCGACATTCGAGGCCGACAAACATGCGCCATACGCCGTCTTCGGCACCCCGCTGCCTGACGAGGCCGAGTCTCGCGACGATGGCGCCTACAAACCACTGTGGAAGCAGGACGTGAGAGACGAAAGGGGGAGGAAGCGGCTACACGGCGCCTTCACGGGAGGCTGGAGCGCAGGGTAAGCACATCTACCCCGAGGCGCGAAGCGACGAATCACTGATACGTGTTGGCAGTTACTTTAATACCGTTGGATCCAAAGAAGGGTGGACTCCGTCTACTTTTGTATCGAGTCGAGCCAATCGCCACAAAGATGACGCTGCAACCACGCAGCAGCGCGCGGAGGGTTATATGGACGAGGAGGATCTGGAAGATGCTGCGGAGGCACAACAGCTACAGACTTCCCAGGCCTTTGCGGGCCTCGGTTCATCCACCCAAGGAGATGCTCGCGCAGGAGGCCTCATGGGTCTCTTCAGAGCAGATGGCGACACCATGGGACTGCAGCTCTTGCGAAGGATGGGCTGGAAAGACGGTCAGGGCATCGGCCCCAAGGTTCGACGGAGTGCCAGGCCTGACGTGGGGAAAGGGCCTACACAGACAAAAGTCGAAACACATCTCTTCGCCCCCGACAATGCGCCGATGATAAGGTTTACACGCAAGACCGACCGAAAGGGACTCGGCCATCAAGGAGGCGCGAAGCTTGAGGGCTTGGGGCGTAACAAGGATGCCGAGGGCGACGGCGACGATCATGACAACGAGGGAGATGATGACCGAGGAGTCAGGACATCCTTGTTCGCTCCGGGACGAAGCAAGCCGAAGGATACTCGAGGTGCCTTTGGCGTGGGGGTCCTCAACGACACTGGCTCCGACGACGAGGATCCATATGAAATGGGCCCCAAGATCAGGTACAACCGAGTCATCGGAGGAGACAAGAAGAAGAAGAGCAAAAAGGCATCAGCTGTCGCCAACCCAGCCCTTGCGACTGCACCAAAGTTCGTCCCCAAGAATTCACGGGTCGGGAGCGGCATTCGCCGGTGTCATGACGGACGGCTGCCCCTGGATGGGTTCGTCCTGGCCAAGGTCACCGAGGATCTGGCTGCGCTCTTATCCCAATATGCACCTCCAGCCATCCCCTCTGGTTGGAAATCGGCAAAGGACCCCTCGGCGGCAGACGACACATCTCAGTACACGTCGACTACGGACGCGGCAAAAGCCTCCAGCCTCGACCCGCGGTCCCGAGCAGCCCTGCTGGGTGAAACAGCGCTTCCAGGCAAGTCTGTTTTCGACTTCCTGTCTGCCTCGGCGCGAGATAAGCTCGCTGCCGCCTCGGGGAAGACAAATCTGCCGCCTGCGCGTGGCGAAGTGCCGGCGGAATATGCCATGTCAAGCGAGGAGCGGCAACAGGCGTTGTGGGCTCGGGCGCCCATACTGGACCGCGATACAGCGGCAGCGGCACTGTCCAGGATTTCTGCAGGGCCTTACGCGGACGACGAGTCCAAGAGAACGCGATACAGGCGCTACCTGGAGCACCAGTCGAACGCGGGCCTGCCTCCCCCGGAGAAGGTCAAAGGAATGACAGACGAGGGCTTCTTACGGGAAGTCAACGAGTTTTACAACTGCGCGCGGATATTCAAGCCCATGACTGGATTCATGGCTTCTCGGTTCACGACGTCCAAAACGATGTTGAATCCTACTGGCGGCAGCGGGACAGCGGGCGCCGAGCTGCTCTCAAAGCCGGAACCCAAGCCAGCAGACGAGGCCGAGGAGGCGGCAAAGATGGGCATGTTTGGGGGGATGACACGCTCCGTCCAGGACTTCTTCCCAACACGCCTGCTGTGCAAACGGTTCAACGTCAAGGCGCCGGCGCATTCACGGCCGGACAACGAGCCCGAGAGCACTTCCTCGAGAAGCACCGCCGACCCGTGGCCAGTGCCTGCTCGCGGAGGCGAGACGCAGGCCGCAGCGCCAGCCGTCCCTATCGGTATGCTTGCTGCTCCGGGGGATCCCGGGTTTGATGCTCTGAGCACGACGCTGGCGCAGCAACCAAAGGCGGTGGAGGTGAACCCGGAGACGAATGAAGCCGTCGAGGGCAAGGCAGCGAATGTCGATGCGCTGCGGGCCGTCTTTGGTGACAGCGATAGCGAGTGATGGAGGTGTAATAAATGCTAGACAATTCGATACCCAACTACGTCTGCTGGTCCTTTTAAAGCACAGTGCTCACATTCTCGTGTGGTGCCAAGCACTGCGGGTATGTTGCAGTTGGGACACGGCATTGTGCCGTCACGCCGGTCGGTTGTCGGTGTTCGGAGACAGCAGCCGAGCCAGCCACCAGGATGTAAGAGGGGCTTTAGCCCGTCTGCGCCCTCCGCTCGCCCACGCCGTGCACACTCGCAGTCTGCGAAGCATTCCATGCCGACAAGCGCGTGACTTCTCGCGTATAGCCTCCTTTGAAGCCGTCGACACGCATTTTGGCGACTCGGCGCTTGCAAGCCTCGGGCGCGTGGCTACCCTGTAGCTTGTCATCGACTCTCGACATGTCTAACAACGAAGCTGCAACGACGGGTGGGTATAGGCCCGATTGAAGTATTCGGCCATGGTTGTTCTAATGGTAGTGTGTAGCTAGGGGAGGGTCGTTTCCGAGTCTCATCGAGGCGACGCTTGAGGACATCTCCAAGGGTCTGGAGGACCACGTCTTTACAAGTGTTGAACTCGTCAAGGTGGGCGTCCCCATACCATGTTTCCTCTGGTGGCTGTTCTCTAATGGACACAGGCGTATCTGGCTCGTATCGAGCAGGTCAATGACAAGGTCCATGCGGTCACAGAGGTCAACCCCGATGCACTTGAGATCGCGGCAGTGCTCGACAGGGAGAGGGCCAGCGGCACGACGAGAGGGTAACTGCACACCGCGGACGTCATAAATCGTTGCTTACCACGGGAACAGACCCCTGCACGGAATCCCAATCCTGGTAAAGAATAACATCGGCACGTTGGATAAGATGGAAACCACCGGCATGTTTTACACCTCCCTATGCCCTACGGGGGTCACGCAAGTCTAACACTGTCCAGCCGGATCGTGGCTTCTTGTAGGAGCCAAGGTCCCCCGCGACGCAGGCGTCGCCAGGAAGCTCCGCGAAGCCGGGGCCATCATCCTCGGCAAGACGAACCTCTGCCAGTGGGCTGGGTACCGCTGTAAAGAGCCCACCAGCGGCTGGTCGGCGCACGGCGGGCAGACGTTCGCAGCCTACTGCGCGGGCCAGGAGCCGTGCGGGAGCTCCGGCGGCAGCGCGGTGGCGGTCGACCTAGGGCTGGCGTCGGCTGCGCTCGGGACCGAGACGGATGGCTCTGTCGTATGGCCGGCGCAGCGCAGCGGCGTCGTGGGGATCAAGCCCACGGTAGGGCTGACCTCGCGCGACATGGTTGTCCCCATCTCGGAGCGGATGGACTCTGTGGGCACCTTGGCGCGAACGGTGCTGGACGCGGCTCACGTCCTGCAGGCCATTACCGGGCCAGACCCCAACGATGGTTACACGGCTCTGATACCGACCATCCCGGACTTTGTTGCGGCATGCAGGCCGGACGCCCTCTGCGGGTCCCGGATAGGAGTCCCCTGGAACGTCATCAACGAGCAAAACGAGGACGGCAAGTGGAGCGTAGAGGTGGACGGCTTCAGGGAGGCACTCTCGGTGCTGGAGGGCAACGGGGCAACGGTGGTCGAGGTCGAGTTCACGGCCACGCTGGAGGATCTGCGAGACGCCGAGGAGACGGTCATGGGCGCAGACTTTATGACCGGCATCGCGCAGTACTTTGCCGGCCTGGCCGTCAACCCCAGCGGCCTCGGCAGCCTCGCGGACCTGCGCGAGCAGACGCAGAAGCACCCCAAGGAGGGCTACCCGGACAAGAACACGGCCCACTGGGACGGCATCCTGGCGCGGGGCTGGGACAGCACCGACGCGCGCTTCGCGCCGGCGTGCCAGCGCCTCCTCGAGCTGGGCGGCCCGCGGGGGCTCCTCGGCGCGCTGGACCGGCACGACCTGACGGCGGTGGCGATGCCGACGTCGCTGGCGACCGAGTGGACGGCCGTGGTGGGCGCGCCGATGGTGTCGGTCCCGCTGGGGCACTACCCGCCGGGGGCGGACGAGGTGCGGCTGGGCGACGGGGTCGTGGAGACGGCGCCGGGGGTGCCGTTCGGGGTGAGCTTCCTGGGGAGGCTGTGGGCGGATGCGGACCTGGTCGGGCTGGCGTATGCGTTTGAGCGGCTGACGGCGGCGAGGGAGAGGCGGGTGAAGCGGGTGGTGATGCCGGATGTCGAGGTTGGGGGTGCCGGCCGGTGAAGGCCCGAATGGGATCACGCCCAATGGCCATTGCCATTGGACGCCTGCAGCGCCTGCAGCAGGAAACCTTGACAGCGCATCAATGGCCGGTGGTGACTGGTGACGCGACGAACTCGCAGGTAGGTGAGCACCGGGCGTGCAATCACGATTCATCAGCGGCGTTTGTGGGGCGCCGGCAGGCCAAGACCGTCTAAGCGCCACGCGGGCGGCTACAGGTTAGGTACGGAGTACCTACCCTTGCTACTCCGTACCCTCTGGGCAGCAACAACATTCCCCCGTAGGTAATCAATCAGTCACTCCGTGCATCTCCTCCCTACAGGGATACGACGCTCGCACTGAACCCGTGGACATTGCACCCGTTGCGCAGCTTCAACCACGCTCCCGCGACTCGCAGTCTGGCCTCGTGCTCTCGATGCTGGCCCCGAGTCTCACCTAGAGGCTTCCGACATCCGTCCGACCGTTCGCCCGCACGCCGCATGGTGCCACCGCAGTGACCAGACCGTTGCAACGTCGCCCGCCCCCCATCACCGCCCCAACCCAACCCGTCTGCCTCGCCGGACCGCGGCGCCTGACACCCGCGAAGCCCCCGCCGCATTGTCTGGGACGCAAGAAGCTGGCAGCGGACCGTCTGTGTCCTCGCCCCTGGAGCTAGCCGAGGCGCCGGAGGTGCAGCAGCAGCAGCAACGCCATCGCCGTCGCCGTCTCCGCGACCTCACCACGGAGGACGAGCTGCGTCACGACATCCCCGACACGGACCACGAGCCCGAGCAGTCGCCGCCGCCGCAGTATCCCGCCTCCGAGGCGTCCTCGTCGGCCCGCCCGCCGCCCTTTTCGTCGCTCTTTGCCCCCTTCCCCGACGCAGGCGAACCCTCGGGCAAGTTTGCAGCCGCCGCAACCGCAGAGGCCAGCGCGTCTGCATCGCTCGCCGCCGCGCCAGCGTACAGCAGCGTCTCGTGCCCCGACCAGGCCGCCGCGAGAGCCTTTGACGACCCCGTCGCCGAGACCAAGCGCGCGCTCCCCCGCGATACCAAGGGAGAGTCGAGCCGCAAGGTCGACGACGCCGAGCCGCCGCCGGCCTACTCAGAGGACGACAGTCACAGCCCCCTACACTCGTTTTCATACGTCATGGCCACCGCCGGAGGAGCGTCGAGTATCATTACTCAGGTGCAGCAGGGCGGGCCGCCCATGAATGCCATTGGAGGTGAGCCAGCCTGCTGCGGAGCCAGCGTGAGGCAGGCAGGGACTGACTTGATACAGATGTCGGCGCCGACGAGACCATTGCGATGGACCTACGGTAAGAAGATGTCGCGCCGAGGGAATCGGTACTCTGCTGACGTGGTATGCATAGAGGTACCAGATTTGTGCTCTCGCGGGACGAGCTGTTGACGCTGCCCGAGTTTGTGCTGCTGTCTCTGTTCCCCAACGGCCTGTTCCCCGAGGGCCACATGAACGGCTTCTCGGAGAACGACGCGGTGCAAGTGGACGTGAGTAAATGGCGTCCTGGGAAAAAAGGAAACCCCATCTGACAGATGACCAGTATGACCCGGCATCGCTGCAGTACATGCTGGACTTTTTCCGAAACGTGGCCCAGTCGATCCCGGCCGAGTCGTCGCCGGGCACGTCGCAGGACGGTGACGCGATGCCCGTGGACGGACTGGGCCCGCGAGACGACTCGTCGAAGCGTGCGGGCATCATCGTGCTCAGGGAGGACCTCGACTTTTACGCGATCCCGCCCAGCGCGGCCATCAGCCAGCCGGACATGATCGAGGTGAAGCGCGCGGCCGCCAAGGCGCTGCAGCAGCAGGACGGCATCTTTTCCGGGCTGAAGCGGAGTGACGAGCCGGGGACTACAGAGGCCCATCTCATCGAGATGTTGACGGCGGGGTGAGTCTCGGGGAACCGGACAAGGAGTGTCAAAACGCTAACCACGGTACGAGCACAGGGGCTTCAACCACGACGACCGATGGGGCCACCGAGCGGGCGAGCCGAACAAGGCCGTCATCTGCAGCCTGGCGCTGGCCCGGCTGCGCAGCGACATCCGCGGCAACGACATGGGCACGAGCGCGGTGGGCATGGCGCAGAAGCTGCTGCTGTTCTGGAGGAAACCGGCGCGCAGGTGCTGGTGGGAGGGCATCGAGCTGGACAACGTGGACGGCGTCGAGGGCAAGCTCAAGGTGTGGATCCGGCGGGTGTGGACGCTGGAGATGAGCGTGATTGGGCTGCGTTGACGGCCTGGCTCTCGAGGAGGGGGGAAAAGCCGGAGAGAGTGGTGAGATGCTTCGAGTGCATTTGATTGAGCTGGCAGGCGTCATCAGGGTACAAACGGGCTTGGTGTCTTTCGATTGTGCGATTCCCGTTGGCTGCTTTAATACCTCTTACATATTCCATAGGTAGCCCCAGTGTACTGTTTCGTTGCGTCTGTACTTTGTACGGAGTCGTCGGTCCGTTGTCTCACTCATCCCACCACCATCCGTGGTCCACCCACGTGGCTGGCCCTCGGGATGGCGCCGCGGATCCAGCCCCATCCGGCAGGTTTTCGAGCGCCCCGGTTCGGCGCTGCCGCCGGCGAGTGCCAGCGGGGCCCTCTTGGGCCCTCGGCTGGGCACCTACGAGTACCTACGGATTTTCCTTTGCTCCCCGGCGAGGCGAGCAGCGGGAAGCGGGCGAGGCAGCGGGCGCAGCGGCCAGCTGAAGCGTCAGCCGGTGAGGGGTTATGCAGCCCGGCGGGCGCTGGGGGCTGGAACGATGCGATGGGATGCCGGCGAGAGAACCGCGGGACGGCAGAGGCGGCGATGCAAAGAGCCCGTCTAGCCCCAGGGCTAACGTTGCCAGTGGCAGCATCGGGCTGGAAGTCTGCCTCCACCACCACCCCGCTTCAAATTGATACTCGAATGTACATATACGAGAGCAGTCCAGGTGCACTCGCGGGCTGCCGCAGCTCACCAACGCCCGGCTCCCCCTTCTCCTGCTCCCTCTGCCGTAGCGTGTTCCCCGTCGTTTGAGAAAAGACACCGGGCAGGTCCGACTCAGACGGCACCCCCCCAGCCGCCATGGCCCTCCTCCGCTCCCTCGTTGCCGCCGCCGCCGCCGCCGCCACCGCCCTCGCGGCCACGGCCTCGGCCTCGCCGCCGAAGGGCCTCGCCGGCCGCGCCGACGCCGGCGCCGGCGGCAGCTGCCCCAACACGCTCGAGGTGGCCTACGCGGCGCCCGTCGCGGCCAAGGGGTGGGCGTACCGCCTCGCGGCCACGGGGTTCAAGAAGCCGCGCAGCATCGCGTTCGACGGCGACGGCGGGCTGCTCGTCGTCGACTCGGGCGTGGGCGTGTTCCGCGTGGCGCTCGAGCAGGACCGCGGCGGGACGTGCGTGGTGACGGGCGCGCCCAGCAAGGTCATCGGCAGCACCGAGGTGAGTCTCTCTCTCTCTCCCTTCCGGCTGCGCTGCGCGTGAGCAGCAGCAGCGACGAAACTTGCACTTACACGCCCCCCCCCCAGCTCAACCACGGGCTCGCCCTCTCCGGCGACGGCAAGACGCTCTACGCCTCGTCCTCGTCCAAGGTCTTCGCCTGGGCCTACGACGCCAAGGCCGGCGCCGTCGCGGGCGCCAACCGCACCGTCGTCGCCAACATGTCCTCGACGGACCGGACGACGCGCACGCTGCTGCTCTCGCGCAAGCGGCCCGGCGTGCTCGTCGTGTCGCGCGGCAGCGTCGACGACGACGACCCGCTCGCCGCCGACCGCGCCAGCGGCCACTCGCAGATCCGCGCCTTCGACGTCGGCCGCCTCGGCCCCGGCGACGCCGCGCTCGACTTCGGCGCCGGCGCCGTCCTGGGCTGGGGCCTGCGCAACTCGGTCGGCGTCGCCGAGGACCCGGCCCAGGGCGGCATCTGGTCCGTCGAGAACTCCATCGACTCCCTCACGCGCGGCGGCAGGGACATCCACGCCGACAACCCCGCCGAGGAGCTCAACTACCACGGGCGCCTCGACGGCGGCGGCGGCGGCGGCGGCAAGGACCAGGGCGGCAACTACGGCTTCCCGCTGTGCTACACGCTGTGGAACACGACCGGCTTCCCGGACCTGGGCTCGCTCAAGACGGGCGACCAGTTCCCCGGGCCCGACGGCGACGCCAAGAAGCTGTCGGACGCGGCGTGCAACACCGACTACGTGCCGCCGCGGCTGGCGTTCCAGGCGCACACGGCGCCGCTGGACATCAAGTTCAACGGCGACGGGTCCCAGGCCTTCATCACCTTTCACGGCAGCTGTACGTCTTGCACCCCTATCCCCTCGCCCCCATCCCTTACCTACCTACCTTACCCCTGCCCGCCGTGGAGCGCACGCTGACGGAGTATGCCCCAGGGGACCGCAAGGCGCCCGTCGGCTACCGCATCGCCTCCGTCACCTTCAACAAGGACACCGGCGAGCCCACCGCCGCGCGCGACAGCACCGCCGCCGCCGTCGACGTCCTCTCCACGCCCGACCTCGGCAACTGCCCGGACGGCTGCTTCCGCCCGTGGGCCTCGCCTGGGACAGCCAGGGCCGCCTGTGGGCCAGCTCCGACAGCACCGGCGAGATCTTCGTCCTGTACCAGAACGGCACCACCGACGGCGGCGGCGGCGGCAGCGGCGGCCCGCGCGCGCTGCTGGCGGACAGGGCCGCCGCGTGGGCGGTTGTGCTGGCGGCCGTTGTCGCGGGCCTGTTCCTCGCTTGAGGGGGGCCGCAGGCGAAGGAGGATATGGCTGGGTGGGGTGGCACGAAAACATGATGAGTTTATCAAGTCTTCTTGCATATGGGAATGAGTGGACGAGGTTGGGCAGCGAATACGGAGTCCGGGCTGGGGCTTGACTGGATGGCTCGTGCACAGGTAGCAGCAGTCGACATAACTAAACATGTCCATTTAACACCTCAAGACACAGTCAGTGCTGTCAGTCTCATCGTGCCAGTCTTGCCGCGTTGCTGGCTTGCTCTTCTGACGATGGGCGTGTCTGTAGACCCAGCTCATCACACAACCAGCCCATCTCGCGAGCCGGACGGCACACGCACAGCAAATGTGTCGAGCCAGACGGACACGGTATCCACGGTGTGCCGTGTTTCGTTGCTCTCTTGCCATAAAACGCCTTGCAATCAAGCCACATTATAACCCCCCCCCAGTCTCTCTATATCCGTCCATGCCACGCCGTCTTACTCCTCGATCGACTTGACGCACTCCCACTCGCCCCGCAGGTTCTCCTTCCACAGCGACACCTTGTTGTCCGCGCCGCTGACGGCCAGCACGTTGCCGCTCAGCGACCAGCTCACCCGCCACACGGCCGCGTCGAAGCTGAGCACCTTGCAGTCCCACTGACCGCCGCTCAACGCGTCTGACGTCCAAATCCGCACAGTCTTGTCCTGCGACGCCGACGCAATGTACGACTTTTGCAGCACCGTGGGCGACCACGCCACGTCGCGCACCCAGTCCGTGTGGCCCGTCAGGGGCTCGCGCTCCTGCTTGTATGACTGCGAGGCCTGGTCAAAGGCCCAGATCTTGAGGACGTTGTCGGAGCCGCCCGTGACGAACCGCCGGTTGCCCACGGAGCCGGGGCTGGGGGCGCTGCTGACGATGCTGCCGGGCGACGTTGCGGGCGCCCAGGACACCGAGTTGACGCCCAGTCCGTGCGCAGGGAAGGTGGTGTGGTCGATGGCGTTGTCCTTGAACTCGAGGACGCTCACGTTGCCGTCCGAGGAGGCGCAGGCGAGGAGGCAGCCGGCCTCGTGGGGGGACCAGGCGACGATGTTGACCGAGGCCTTGTGCAGGGGGAAGTCGTAGATTCGCTGCCACTGGTTGTTCTGGGCGCCCTGCTCTTTCCAGATGAAGACCTTGCCGTCGTATCCAGCCGAGGCCAGGATGTTGCCGTACTTGGGATGCGCCCAGGCGACGCACCAGACGGCGCCCTCGTGGCTACACTCCTGCGTTAGCCCGTGTTCTCCTCGGGGGCGGCATCACAGACGGTGCGGCTTACCCCTTGAGTGTTTCTATCAGACGCTGCGAGTCGCCCTCGATTTCAAAGATCTTGATGGTGCGGTCGCTCGAACACGTCGCCAGTTTGCGGCCGTAGTAGTCGAGGACGGCATCGTGCTAGTTCCAGGTCAGTACCGTTCCGGGCAAGCCAGACGTGCAAGGCGGAGAGGAAGCGGATGCGACGTACAATCATGTCATCGTGGCCCGAGTTTGCAATGACCTGCGCCGCCTGGTGAGGGTTGTTAGCTGCGGTTCTCTGTTTCGCAGGGGGTCGCTTCTGCTTGGACTTGCGGGCAGCGCGCCGTACCATCTTGAGTCGTGGAGTGTCGAGCCGTCGACGCTGCGGGTGCGAGAGAGGAGCGGCGAAGGCGAGAAGGGTGGGAAAAGAAGACGGGTTTGGTTGCTGGAGCTTGCAGCTGTCGGCTGGTATCTGCACCGACAGGCACCTCCTGGCCTTGGTGACAGCTGGCGGCGTTGAGCTGCACGTGATGCCACGCCCCGCGAACCCCACCAGCCCAGCGCCAGCCCCTGTTGCGAACTTGTCATCCATCGATCAGCCAAATTCGACTCCATCGCAGCTGCAGAATTACCTGAATTTGGGGCAATTTACGAGAACTCTGAGGCGAGAACCCTGCAACACCAGCTCTCGCTTCTACGAAAAGCGAAGAGCTAGTTTGTGCCAGTCTAAAATAGCATTATCTGCTGCTTTACTCGTCCCCAGAACCTCGAGAATGCTCTGGCTGTCCACCCAAAGCCTTCTGCCCAATCCTGGCCAAGTCCTCATTCAGCAGCTTGTCCTTCTCGAACCCCCCAACGGCCTGATCTAGCAGCGCCGCGGCAACTTCGCGTACGCCGACGACAGGCAGACCGATGAGACTGCACCCGATCGTCCGCATGGCCCTCGTCATCAGGCCCGCACGGCCCGGTGCGAAAATGAGCCCGGGCTTGGCCACGCATGCGTCCACTGTACCCTTGGATTCTGCAGCATATTCAAGGACCCGGGACTCGACCTCGCCTCGCATCAAGCAGTAATCGCCAAACACCCATGGCTTCTTGCTTGGATCTGGTTGGCTGCTTGCACCACTGGTGTAAATGAAGCGCAGTGGCTGAGTCGTTCCCTCACGCGGGAGACGTGAAAGCGCTTCGAGCCCGGTCACCGTGTAGTCGAAGCAGACCTTGCGAACTTCTTGCCATGGCATTGACCTCGACTTGGAGGGCGTGACGGCGAGGAGCCTGTGGCAGCGTTAGTATTCGTCCATGTATGCATGTCACCCACAACCCCGAATCAGGCTGCGTCAACATCTCCCTTGAGCATGTCTAGAGGATTCGCGGCGAGAATCACCGCGCGGAGAGATGGACGAATGCTGAATTGCGTACCAAACACAAGCGTCGGCCCCAGCGAGTTCCTTCTTCACGCTCTCTGGATAGTTGCTAAAGTCCTCGCAGACAACGGACTTGAGCTTCGCCGCGTCAGCGCCCTGCTCTAGGTTCTCGGGGACATTCGTTGTGCGGCGTGCGAGGGCCACTATGGACGTGATTTTTGGTTGAGACAATGCTTGCCGGATGAGTTCGGTAGCAACGAACCCGGTCGCTCCGGCGATGATGAGCTTCATATTGCCCAAGGTACGGAGTAGTGCTCAAGGTCAGACGCCCAGCATAGGTGACTGGGCTGAGGGGACTGGTTGTTGGTGGTTGCTGCTTGCGAAGTACAGAGGAGGTCATCTATGATCCAACAGCTCACGTGCAAAGTAGCCAATGAGAGCATGGTTTCCCTGATCAAGCCGCCAAAGTTCAGAACTCAGTCCGTCAGGGGCTCTCAGTGCGCTAGAGGGATAGTTGAGAGCCGAGGAGCACTTGGTAGACATGATGCTTAAGAACGAGCCAACGTAGATGCCTCCAAGGCTCGACGTTGGGCAAGACCGACGCGGTAAGGCATCGAAGTCCCAATAAAGGGTCTACGAAGGTTGGTGGTGGTTGGTTTGACGAGAGCCAGAAATCTGGGGTCCGCGGCGCCAAGACCTCCGGGCCTCGGGAGCGTCCGAATCGGGACATGCCAGAATCACAGGCACGGCACATCGCCACCTCGGCCGTCGTAAGTTGCAACCACGAATTCACGCATCCACGGATTACACATCATCCCATCTCTCTTTCTCACACATGTCAGAAGTCTCCCATCTTTCCCCTTTCAGCCGATTTTAAACAATCGTACGCGCAAACGCTGTCGCTCTGTACCAAGATCTGCCTGCATCATCGGTCCCACTGTTGCGCCGAGGCTATTATATCAGCGACGCCCCTCCCAAGACACCAACCCATCCATCTCCAACCCTCGCCTCTCCTCTCGCAAACCACCATCGCAGGCACAGACTCGACCATGGCGGACGCTTCCTGCAGCGGCGCAACGCCCTTTAAGCGCCTCGTCGACCACCAGTCCCGCGACGTCAGCCACCACCAGGACCGCCTCGTCGACCGCGCCGGCGTCAACGGCCATGGTGTAAGTTGCGCCGCCTCCTCGCTCTGGACGTCAAGCTGACTCTCTGTACGGTAGTCTTTCCGATCCTCTCCCCATCATCCCGCGCAGGGCCACGACTCCTTCGGCGCATTCATGGACGGCGCGCCCGCGGCGACAATCCCCGGCATGGGCCCTCACTCGCCGGCCGGCCGCCTCGCTGTCCACGCCGCTGCCCTCCAACCGCGCCCGGAGTTCCTGTCACAGGCGGCGCGCGCTTCCCCCGTCCCGGACGTGAGCAACTGGGCCGCCGACTTTACGCGCTTCTCCGGCAGCAGCAGCCAGCAACAGGTGCGCGCCCCTGCGCCGGCGGTGCAGATGAACCACCACCAGCGGCAACCCAACTTCCAAGCCGCGTTTGGCCAGGCCGCCTTCGCGCCGCCCATGTATGCCCAGGGGAACGCGGCTGGCTTCATGGCCCCCGCGGCGCCGGTCGAGTCCGACTTTGATCAGGAGATGGCGCGATGGATGTCGAGCCACGGCGGGGGCAACATGACCGACGTGGACGCTGCCATGGAGCAGATGGCCCGCGAGCTGGAGCTCAACGAGAGCGCCCTGCCCGAGACCGCGACGACGGCCGCAGAGTCCACCGCGCAGCAAAACCGAGCACACTTCACCGACCTCGAGACCCCCGAGCTCGGTAACCTCTCCCTCCACGACCCCACCGCCCACAGCCGCGCCGAACCCCTCGCCGCCCAGGAACCGCTCCAGGCGCCACAAGACGAGCACCTCGATGACGCCGCAGGGGCCAAGTCCGCCGTCTCCGAGGCCGCCGAGCGCCTCCTCGAGTCCGTGCAGCACGAGGACGGCGAGAAGTGGCAAAACTCCGTCTTCCTCTCCCTCATGCGCGACTTCCGCGATGGCCGCAAGGACATTGTCGACAACGAGATTCGGCAGACCGAGGACGGTGGCGAGAGCGAGCGTCCCGGCCTGACGTGACGCCACAGCAGCAACGGGGCAGAACGAACGCGTTCGGCGCATGGTGCCGCGACGCAGGGAGACGCCTGTCCGGTGCGGAGGGTTCGTGTCGTGCAGCCCTTTGTGTCGTGCGTGAAGCACGCCTACGAGACGGCCTTCTACTGACGAGGCGCGCACGTGGATGGACACGCGAGGACGGCTGGAGACTGCGGGCGTCCAGGAGAGCCGGCTGACACCCTTGCAGCACGACCCGAGGGTTGGCTTAGCCTCCAAGCACAGGCTCATCTCACGAGGACTCGGGCGAAGGGACGTACTCATCCACGGCTTCAAGCCGTGGCGGTGGGAGTCATGTAAATTAACAGATCAATGTATATCAAAGGCAAATGACTTGAGAATGGGGTCCATTAGATAGGGACCTGTAGGATACAACCACGATTTAGCACGGCAGTCACAGCATCACAAGCGAGCACTCAATCCATATGATCAACATGATTGTCATATCTTCTGTCCGCCACAGTAATCAATTAGGGACTTGGCCCTGTCTCCCCCCCCTACCAAGTGCAAAGGCACATCTCGCCATCCACAACGCATCGCTAGAGGCCACTCAGACAGCCGGAACGCAACCTCAGATGGAAATCAAACGCGCCCATCTAGAATACCAAAACGCACCCAGAAGCTTCCGAAGCAAATAGGCAAGGGAGCATCGCGATATTTTATGCGACAACATACCGCCAGGGGAACATAATAAAGAGGTCGGGACTAAAGGAAATCGCAAGATGCGATGGCTCAAACTCCAAGCCCAAAGAAATCCGTCGGGTGAACATCCGAATGCGGGTTGTAGTACACGTCCAGAGTGTGCGTGATGTGCAAAAGGAGCCGGTCCAACCGGCTGCATGAGTCGTCAAAAAGGAAAAGAATCAAAACGCAAACGCCAAATATCGATGCCCCGTCGAGAGCCTAGTAGGTCCCAGTATATGCCCAATGAACCCCGTATAATGCAGAAAACAGCACCCGCTCGGTCTTTCGCCGTCCCACGGGACGAGCCAAGTTATGTTGACCACCATAGGCATCCGCAGTTGGTGAGCTCGAGCACCTCTCGTGGGACGACAGAGCCGGGACGCCTTCGCTTGTCCCACGCGTGTCGGGTCCGCGCACGCTGAGCGAGCAGCTCTTCCAACGACCTCATGTTCTCCGAGATGACCACCTCGATGGGGTTGCCATTCTTGTCCAGAACGTCCTTCTTCCCATGCCCATCGTCGATGATCTGGATCTGGCGGCAGCTAGCCGTGGATTGGGGATCATCGCCCCAGCGCCGCTCGAGGAACTTGACGACCTTGGGGTAGGAGAAGACGGGGCTCAGCGGGAGATTCGCCGTCGGAGACGCATAATCGATCGGCGAAGTCTGAGTCGCCCCGGACGAGGTCGTTGTTGTGGGTACGCTGACGTTCTGGCTAGGGTAGATGAATATCTCAAGCGTGGTATCGGGCCAGGTGCAGATCCAGGGCTTGTCGCCATCCTTGGCCCCAACACTCTTCTTTTTGAACCTGGATGGATCGATTTCCGCAATTGGCGTGCTGAAAAGGTCCCAGCTTCGCTTGGACAGTATGGGCCGGAAGTTTTCCTCGGAGACGATCACCGTCTTGTCATAGACAATCCTGAGCCACCACGCCGGACCACGGCCCTGCTCGAAGGCGTCCGCGACCAACGTGAGAGGCCGCGGGTCGGGAATATCAGGGGGCTGGGTTCCCCAGATAAACTTGGCGTTGGACGCGTTGAAGGCAGTCAGGGTGAGTTCGTAGTTGCTCGTGTCGGTTGCATTAGGGACGCGGCCAACGTCCATCGAGTAGAATCGAAATGGCATATCGCAGCTCCACGCTTGGGCCTCTGTTGGGTCGCTGAAGCAAGACTTTGGCGCCTGACTGGTATCGAGCGGCGGCAGGGCAAAAAAGCCCGTCGACAAGGGGGGCAGGCCTACGGGGAGGTTGGGTAGAGGCTCAACGTCAACAGCTGATTGAGTCGGTTGGCTGTCATATTGCCTGCGAAAGGGAGACGAGTTAGCAAAGGCGAATGGCGCTACAAATGCACGGCACAGTCCACTTACTCGTCGCCTCCTGGATCCGAGTTGTCATGGTTCGCAAGCACGGTACCAATCACTGCGCCCATTACGATGCCCATGATGACGATGCCCACACCGAGCAGGCAAATGGCCCAGTACGGGACGATGCCCCATATCTTCTTCCTGGCCCTCCGTTGCCACTTGGTCATGGTGGGCTTCTCGGAGAAGGTGCGAGCGGCCGTGTTAATCTCGTGCTGGCTCGCCTCGCTCCGAGAGGCAGGACGGGACCGTGGCAATGCTAGATCATCCTCGGTTGATGAGAATTCGGGATTTCTCGTCGCAATCCCAATGCCACCGGCGCCGGGGATGTCCTGTACCGGGGAAGGCGCCGCGTCTAGGACGGGTTCGGGAGATTTCCTCCTCGCATACGACTCCTCGGGATACCTCGTGTATGGCGGGAGCTCTTCCAGGTGTCCCAGGGGGCCAATCAAGTCGCCGGCCTCCTCGCCGTCCGGTCCTATTTGCCGTTGGTAGGCATTTCCCATGCCCGTAAACCCAACGGGGATGTGCTGCTGAGCCGTGTCCTCGGCGGAGGCAGTGTTTTGAGTGTAGAGAGTATACGGATGAGTCGGGCCACGAGGTCCGTCGTAGGATTGCCGGTCAACGTGGGGAGTCGTCGACGCGGTGGCACTGCTGAAGGTTCTTTGCGGATACATTTGATACGGGTGCGAAGGGTCGGAAGGCCCTTGGTAGGGGGTCTCGGGTTGTATCAGCGGTACGTCGGTTGATATGCTGGGCAGGACTGGTGGGCCCCCTGATTGACGGCGGCGAGCAGAACTTGAGCCGTCGTTGCGAAGAGTTAGGGAGTCGTGCGCTCGCGGGGGCTTGGAGGTGCTCGATGGTCGGTCGGCATCGGATACACCCTTCGATGGCGATGAAGCGAGGGCAACGGGCGGCGGCGGTTGAGGCGTCGTTACGGCGGGTGGTGGATGTGAGGGCGCAAAGGCCGGGCCAGCCTGCGTTGGCCGGAAGCCGTCCGAGACGGCGTAGGCATCTAAATCGTATTCATCGTCGCTTCGAGCGCTCTCGGACAGTCGCCCCGATATCCTCGTCGATGATCTCCGCTCGAAGCCCGAGGCGTTGCCGTCGGTGGAATGCATGGTTGCGATCGAAAGGACGTCGGGGTCGATGTGACTGCAGCGTTGGCAGGCAAACGTCGGCCCGCAGCGTGGGACTTGGGAGACCACGAGAGGCCGCGGAGAGCAGCACCTCGTCGTGTTCTCTCAGGTTGCCCCCGGAGCGAGTCTCGTCGTCGTCGTGGTTAAAGTCGTCTTGTCGGGAGGTCGGCGGTCAAACGAGGCGTTGCACACGGTGGACAGCGACGGATTGACGGATTCGGGGACGAATTGAATGATCGGACGGAAACGATAGCGAGCGGCGGACGCGTTGACGGCAACGTGACGATGAGCGGATCGATGGAGAGGCGTGGAAGTGATGTTGGCCGTGGTGATGAAGTGGTCATGAGGGAGATGCAGGGGCGTGGAACGAATTTGGGGGGAGACGGGAGCGCTTGTTCCGCGGGCCAGTGAGCCTGCGGGCGCACCCCAGCACAGCCGGAACCTCAAGACAAGCGGCGGCGACGCTCAGACAGAGGGAGCGAGCGAGCGAGGATGGGTGGACGAGGGTGCGCAGAGACTGGGCGACTGAGGGGGGTGGGTTTCGGGCCAAGAGGAGGACCTGGCAAGCCTGGCAAGCCTGGATCCCAGAGCAGGGGAGGGTGGGCAGCGGGCGCGGGGCGCTATTGGCTAGCTGAGGTTACAGGTGGGCTCCTCCTGGCCGACGGGGGCTTGGCAAGCTTGGGGGACTTGGCGGCGAACAGAGCCGTTGGACAGGGGGTGGGCGCTGGGCTTGGTTCGGGTGTTGCAACCAGCAGAAGTAACTCGCTCAGCCTGGGACGGTGTCCAGGTACCCGAGCCATGCTGGTGGGCGTGCCGGGAAATGCCTTCTCCCAGCACCTCACCTCAGATACCGCCTTCGCAGGCACTGCCTCAATCAATACTCGCGACCCCAACGAATGGGCACGGCGTGGTGTGGGATGCGCTGCGGGCGACAGCGATCCCATTGCTGGGTTCTCACAGGGCTGCATGCGCGCACGCACACCGCTGGAGACGGCAGCTCGATCGGGCGGGCTTCGTGATGTCCATATCTCGCTGAGTCGCCGCCGGTGGGCATCGTTTCGACGTTCCTCAGGCCTCTGTCGACCCGACTGCTCGCTCCGTGGCGTGCGCCCATCCGTTTATTGTGGGTATTGCCTCCGCCGCAAGGACCGCCAGAACTGCCGAAACCTTCCATCGCCGCCAACCTCCACTGACAGAGGTACGAAGTACTTCGTACCAAACCCGCTGACAAGAAGCAACGCCGCCTTCTTATGTGCGTCCTGCTCCATGACGAAAAGCGACGCTGCATGCACCGCGGCGTCGAAGAGGTGACACTGCAGAGTAGAGTCGCAAGCTGGACGGATGGTGGTGACAATGAGGGCAACTGTGTGCCGGCGACCGCACTATCGATACGAGACGGTCTTCCGACGGTGGACTGCTAGGCAGGACTTGCTCTGGGACTACCAGACAAGGTACCTAGGGTGAGTCACTGACTGGACATACTCGTATAAAGAGCGCAACTCACAGACTGATCACGGCCATGCTCAGCACACAACGGTACAATGGAGTTGCCTCCCATGTTCTTGCAGACCAGCGACTTCGCCGGCATACACCGCTACATATGTAGCAACCCACGCGCCGTCACCCAGGCTGGTACCCTTCAACAGCCGGCCCTGCTCTCTGGCGTGTCTGGCTCTGATGATGTTCATGTTGATGCCATCACATGAAAAATCGGCCCGGCAGCTGTATCACGGTTCCAGGTTCCACGAGGACGGTGTCTGTGCCGCAGGCGGGGACATCGACTTACACATTGGCTTCCATACCTGGCGACGTCGTGCCGCAGAATAGCGACGGCTGGCGCCTGGTTGCGGTGCTGAACGCGTTCTACCATACGAAGCACATACGCTCATGTATGCATACGAGTACTCGTACTTTGGCGGAGCAGGGCCGACCTGTCTTGCCCGTCACAGGACCGGTGCAGCTTGTCGTGGGGATACTGGGAGTCGTGGATGATGCGGAGGAACTGAGCCAACAGCGAGGAGCCAAACGTGCGTGTTACAGTGACTCTTCGAGTTAATCCAAGCGGGTCCCGTACCGCGTTTGACTCGTACTTGACGGGGCCCACTGTAGCCCTGCTGAACAGTCTGAACACTATCTGGTTCTCTGGGGTGCGAGACCTGAGTACTGAGGATCAAGGTCAAGGCACCAAGACATTCAGAGCATGGGATCTGGGGCTTGACCATATCCCCAGTGAGGCTCTCAAGCTCTTGCTTGACTCGTGAAACCTTTCTAGCCTCTGCTCTATAAAGCAACCACGACGTTTCATTTCGCTGTCTTATGTGCCGAAGGCTCTGGACCAATGGACAGGCATGGGTGGCCCGGTGATGCGCTCATCCACCGGGATGCTACCAAGGATGGATGCTCCGCGAGACGATGGAGACTCTGGGGAGACGTGAACTCGGGGACCGACGGAGGATATTGGGCGCATATTGGGCGCACCACCATCGTGTAGACAAACGCTTATTGGACGCGGCGACGGCCAAGAATCGTCACGCGTGGGAGACTGGGAATGAAACGTAGAGGCTTGCAAGTTGGTTGGTTGTAATACATACTCGTAGTATGTACTTCGTACGAAATGCGTATGCACCTATGCATGCACTGGGTACCTATTTGTTTCCCCGGTTGCCTTATGAAATTGGAAGGTGCTTCGGCAGTCGCGACTCAGGGCCCAAAGTACCGTGCATAACCTGGGTGCATCTCGCTGGTGACTACCTTATGACTGACAGTGGTTTCTGCCTGGACTCGCAGAGCAGCAACGACAACATCCTCACTGATCATGAAGGAAATACCAAGAAAGGAAGCTCCATCACAGGGAGCTGGCCGTCGGGCTCCGTCTCTATATTAAGCCAAACCGCCGCGCGACACGGCAGGGTTTCAGCAACGACCAGGGACGTCGACCCGTATCCCGAGGCCCGCTGGCCTCTCCCTGCTGCCGCCAATGCCGCCTGCACAGCGCCGCCAAACCTTCTTCTCTTCGCGCCAGCGGTGAGGTGAGCGCCCGAGCAGGCCGCCCCTCTGGTCGGTTCCTCTGGATCTAGGCCGGACATATCGCGGGTTCGCGACGAGTTGTTATTTGTGGGCACAAACAAAACACGAAAACTCTCTTTCGGCGGCGTCCATCAGGCCACGGCTCCGCACTTCCCCGTCGTTAGTGCCTCCTCGGTGTGTTGAGCTACGCGCCGCGCCCATGGCCCTGCGTCAGCCAGACCTCGCATTCCCGAGAGGTTGGGATGCCGGGCATAATGGTTGTGGCGTCGGTTGATAAAATAAAAAAACCGTCATCATGACTGTTGCGAAGCCAGGCACACAAACGGTCTTTTGCTTACACGCGAGGATGGGATTTGCGGGGCATACGAGTATACATACGGAGTATCTTACGGGGTCCTTGTCAGTCGAGGCGTAGTCAAGTAACTAAACGAGATGATTGCAAACGGGCACCCGACCTGCCATGATCTCTTCGACACAACTGCCGCTTCTCCAGCCACGATCCTGCTCTGCTGCTACATGGGTACTCAAACGCAGCAACCGGGCGAGCGGCTGGGTTGGTTTGTACTACCCAAGCCGTGCTGTGGTGTTCCCCATGCCTGCTCTGCGTTTGCCCCCCAGCGAATTGTTTGTCAAGCGACAGACGGGCCAGGCATTGTGCTTTGTTGCCGAACTTGTTCGTCAGAGCTTGTACGCTGGTTGCACAACGTACCTATTTCGTGCCGGGGAGACTTGTGGATTTGGAGTATCACTGCCTCCTAGTTGCCTCTCCAACAGCCCAGAAAACTCGACTCTTCACCTCTTCTGCAAGTCTTGTGGTGAGGAGGTCGTGTAGCTGCGTCAGCACCATTCGCCTGTTGTGACAGTCGTGAAAAGGCAACCCGCTGCCTTCTATGCCGCGGCCTTTGCGACGACGCCTAGAGTACGGGCCATTGTTGACTGGCGAATGCTACCGCTTCTATCGAGAGAAGGATCCGGCCTCCGGAACGCTGCAGCACTGACTCCCGTACACCGTGTTTGGTCCCAAGGTGACAAACTACGGAGCGTCCGAACGAGCATGGCTATTTGTATCCTGCTCTGTCTTCTCGCGAACCCCAACTGACGCACCCTGTTCATTGAAAATAGGTGCAAAATGTCGTCTCGAGCGCAATCGTCTGCAACCTCGTCTTCATCGTCGTCGTCGTCAAGTCGAGAATCTCGCCGTCCGAACCGAAGCCTCCTCAACCAAGTGTTTTATGACGCCAGATGGATCACACAGTACAGGGAGATATGCCCAGAGCAGTCGCTGGCAGTGAGAATCATGGCATACGCAACCGGGGCCCGTGACGCAACCGTCATCAAGAAGCTCACGCCGCGAATTTACGGGGAGCCACCGGGGAAGTCGGATGAACTGGCGGAGCACGAGAGCCGGCTCTACTGGATCACCCTGGATGAGGCTCGCCGGCGCGGAGGGGGGAGCAGAGAACGCTCCCAGGGGCGTTCTCTGCGGCGGTCGCCGACGTATCGTAATCCGCAAGACGGACAATACATTCCAGCACCGGCTGGTGGTCAATTCGGAACCAATGCGTTTGTCGCTGCGACACACGGGGCGACTCCGGTTGGGACCCAACATAGGGGCATGAACGGCCACGCGCGACCACCAGGGCCTCCCGGGGGCATACCAGCCCCTGGCACCTACTCTGGCGGCATTGTGCCGCCGCAGCAGCCGCAAGGCGGAGTCTAGTTGCGGTGGTGACTTGCCGGCCAGTCACTCGGTGACGCTACACGTCGGTTTGTTGGGATAGATGGAGCAACGGCGGTCGAGGGAGTCCTGGGAGATGAGCAGGCAGCAGAGGGCCGAGCGGCTCCAGACTGGGGTTTCTGAGGAGTTGCGACTTGCCGTGGTAACTTGCTGTAGCTATAGCTGTGCTGCTGTAGCTAGCTGTAGGTCTGGCTTTATACTCGGTTGCGGGTTGTTGGTGGGAAGCTTAGTATATGGGTGAAGCACGTTAAAGAGTGTGTTGACGAGATGTCTCTCTGATGAGACTCGGGGACAGCCGGTGTCATTAGCAGAAGTACTATCGGTTGTCAACGCTACGTTAGCCACTCTCGTTACCTGCAGAGGTAGCTTCGATATTGCCGAGCGATGATTCGCCGTCTTTACTATTGTCGTAACGGTCTTCATACGACGGAGTAAGTAAATAACGGCCCAGAGTCCGTCTACGGACGTATACACAATGCGAACAGCGCCGCTATTGGTCGGCCCTACGACTGGGCATTGAACGTCATGGGACTGAGCGCTCATGTTCCTGGGACTCGGAGGCTGAGCCGGTTCCCCGGTTCGGCGACGCCGAGTCAAGACACGGGAGATGATGGGGCAGTGTCGGCACGGACGGGGCGGGTAGGGCAGAGTTGGGGCTTGCAGCGGCTCTTCAGGGGGGCGAGAATTGAAGAAACGGGAAGAAATTTGACACGCGCAGACGTCCATTGTGGTGCTCGGGCTGCCTCTTGGGACTTTTGCATGGCATTTGGAAGTGCCGTTGGCCCGTTGATGGTACCCGGCGTGTCTCGGGGCAGTGAGACGTAGGAGAAAAGATGCAGCCGGCCAATGGCTAGGGCTGTCACTGACGGCAGTGGGCCCGACCCGGCCCTGTCCTGGCCAATGTGGCGCGGTCTCTTCGCGTCTCTGCAAGTCGGGGGAGGCGCTGTTGGCGGACGTGAGTCAACGGGCTGGGGGAAGCCTAGAGGTGGGACTGGAGAATCGACAGTGGATGGATTGACTGAAGATCTGCCATGCGGCGTGTCTCAAGGAGGAGCCGAGGACTTGCGGGACAGGCAACAGGCGGCCAACCTAGGGAGGTGGTATTATTCGTAGAGTACGGAGTAGGTAAGGTAGGTACGCGTATCGATCGATGGCTCGAGCAACGACCGGTGCGCCCGGATGGACAGGATATTGTGTCTCGATACTGGCATTGAACTGGCATTGGAGGAATTGAAGCACTTGGCATTAACGAGCTCGAGTACTTCGTACGGAGTATAAGAAGAAGTCCCAGAAACAAACAAGGCACGTGAGTGTAAGGAGTATTCTGACAGGGTGTGCGTGAACAACCGTGAATGACATAACGGTACGGATTACAGCAAGTCCCCCCCGCTGTACAGATGTAGGCCTATTCCCTGCACACACCAATGAAGCAGAGGCCAGGAGCTGAGGTCCTGAGCTGAGCCTCAACCGCGCCGCTACCTCGCTGGGCGAAGGAGTCATCAGGCCGCCCAAGTCCTAGTCGATTGGTGGCTGTCCATGGCGAGTGCTGGCAGCCTAACGGCGTGCAGGTGGCGGGCGCGACCTGGAGGTGATATAAAAGTTGGTCCTCGGCATCTGAGCTGACGATCGCATCTTGACAGCATCACCTCACACAGCATCTCGGCCGACGAGACTGACCAGAGGTAACTGTGCCAGTGCGACCTATTCGAGCGGAGAGCGGCACCTTCATCTCATCCATAGCGCATCGCCACCTCACCTCCATCATGGATACCGACCAGGAATCATCAACGGTCCCTCCGCCATTCGGCATCCCTGGCGCACCCTCTCCCCAGTTCGCCCTCCTCAACTACTTCTTCCCTGGCTTCTCCATCCTCACGTCGGCCGCCAACGCCTACCTGGGCACCGACCTCAACCTCTACCTGCCCGCGCTGCTGGGCATCTTCGGCGCCACCGTCCTCTGGAGCTACGCGCGCGACTCGCTGTGGACGCTCGTCGACGACTACCTCATGTCATCGGTGCGCATCCGCACCGACGACGAGATCTACAACATGGTGATGCTGTGGCTGTCCAAGCAAAAGTTCTCGCAGACCTCGCGCCACTTCCTCGCCAACACGGACATCAACTCGCGGAACCGCTACATGTACCGTTACAACGATTCCGACGACGAGGACGGCGATGAGGGCGACGAGAACAGCGATGAGGACGTCGGCAGCGATGCCGTCCCCCGAGCGGGCCAGAAGAGCACGCTACACTACACGCCCGCCTTTGGCACGCACTTCTTCTGGTACAAGGGCTACCCGCTCATATTCGAGCGCCTTCAGAACCGCGAGCAGGTCAACTTCCAGTCGGCCAGCGAGCGCGAGGAGCTGTCGCTGTCCTGCTTCGGCCGCAACCCGCGCATCCTCAAGGAGCTGCTGCTCGAGGCCCGCCAGCTGCATATAAAGAAGGACGAGCGCAAGACGCTCATCTACCGCGGCAACCTTAACGAGACGTACTGGCAGCGCTGCATGTCGCGCCTCAACCGCCCCTTTCCTACCGTCATCCTCAACGAGAGGGTCAAGCAGGAGCTGCTCGACGACGCCGCCGACTACCTCAACCCGGCGACGCGGCGGTGGTACTCCAACCGGGGGATTCCCTACCGCCGGGGGTATCTGCTCCACGGGCCGCCGGGCACGGGCAAGAGTTCTCTCAGCCTTGCGCTGGCGGGCTACTTTCGTATGAAGATTTATATTGTCAGCCTGAGCTCGGCGTCGGCGTCGGAGGAGAACATTACGACGCTGTTCAACGAGCTGCCCACGCGCTGCATCGTGCTCCTCGAGGACATTGACAGCGCTGGTCTCACTCATACGCGCGAAGATGCTTCTGCCGCGAGCGACTCGCAGGATGCTTCCACCCCTCCCCCGTCGCCCAAAACCCCTGGCACACCGGCAACGATAGCCCCAGTCGGAGGGCGACTCTCCCTGTCCGGCCTGCTCAACATCCTGGATGGCGTCGCCTCTCAGGAGGGCCGCATCCTCGTCATGACTACGAACCACATCGAGAAGCTCGACAAGGCCCTGATCCGCCCAGGCCGCGTCGACATGATCATCCCATTTGGCCTCGCCGACGCGGACATGATCGCCTCGATCTTCCGCGCCATATACGCCCCCTACGACAACGAAGACCCCAACCGCCGCCCCAAGCCCAAGCCCAGCACCAAGAAGGGCGAGATCCAGGCTGACTATGACAGCGAGGCAGAGGAAAAGGAGCGGGAAAAGAGGCGCGACCAGATCCGCGAGCGCGTCGACGTGCTCGCGCTACGCTTCGCCGCCGAGATCCCGGAGAGGGAGTTTAGTCCCGCCGAGGTGCAGGGCCTGCTGTTGCGCCACAAGCGCACGCCCGAGGAGGCCATCGACGCGGCAGGCACGTGGGTCGCCCAGATGCGCAAGGACAAGAAGGAAAAGGCCGAGCAGGAGGCCGAGAGGCGACGAAAGGAGGAGGAGGAGCGGCAGAAGAAGGCCAAGGAAGAGGAGAAGAGCAAGACCGAGGCTAAGAGCGAGTCTGACTCCAAGGAAGAGGAGGGCACCGAGTCTGATACGACCAGCAGCGACGATACCAAGGCCTCGTCGACGGACGGGCTGAAGCCCAAGAGCGGAGCGAAGCAAAAGAGCGCATCGGACTCGGGGTACGAGACGCCTTAGATTGGTTCTGTGCATAGCGCTGGCGTTCAGGGGTTGAATTCAAGGGGCTGGTTTCCCCCTATTGCCGTATGCACATATGGTCCGCTCGGTACTCTGCCGCTACATACACTCCTCGAGGAGAACGCAATCTCCGTTTTGCAACTGCACTCGCATCAGCAAATCCGTTCATGGCTCAAGAAGTTTGATGGGCGTCCACTCACCTCGTCGCGGTAGCAGTTGTCGATGCAGGCACATCCCGCCTTGCAGTGCGAAGTGACGGGCGACTTTGGACACCGCTGTTCTCCCTCGCCCCGAGCGGTGCAGACGCCGATGCACGGGGGGACGCAGTCCACGGCTTTCTCATTGCGCTATTGCAGCCAGGCAGCTCAGATGTCAGCATTGAGAGCTTCTGGTAGAGATGCCGAGATGCGTACGTACCCCACACTCTGGAGTCGGGCCAGCGTCGCGTACAGCAACGGCCGAAGCCATGGCGACGTAGATTGTGAGCAGCAAGTTCTGCAGCTTCATGTTGGACAAGCTGAAGACGAAGCTGTGTGGAAAACCGGGCAGGGTTCGGTTCAATCCGTTGAGAAACTGGAAGGCAGCCTAAGGTAGGGGCTGTTGCTGCTTTAGAATACTAGTCCAATGCGAGTTGTTGGAATGCACTTTGGCGCGAGACAGTGATTCACCCTCTCGTGATCCACCCTCTCGTGATTCACCCTCGTGATTCACCCTCTCTCCGTACAGTTGAGTGCTATTTTGGAGCATTCTTTACGTAGCAAAGGAGACGGGATGGAGACTGTCTCAGCGCGCCTTCTGAGCTGGCGCAAGGTCACCATTCTCTTCCGGTATTAGACTCCGTGTTGGCAAGTTGAATGGGTCTAGCAGATCGACGTTGATCACAGCGCTCTCAGCTCTGAGATGCCAGTATGGAGCCAAGAGCGACTTAACACTCCTCGAACTGTCGGCATACGACGAGCATGCATGAAGCCGCCACAGTTTCCGAGTCTCGGTCCTCCGACCAGGCGCCCGAAGAGTGGAACCCCGTGAGCTATTTTCAACGAGGTGGCCCCGAAGCCCCGCGGTCCGGCCTTGCTGGAGAGCGGGCCAGTTTGTGTGCTTGAGCAGCAATTGTGACTCGGGCAAACATGAGCAGATGAGATTATTGGATTATGAGGGTGGTTTTGGCAGCCTGGTGAAGACTGAGGAAGCCGTGTATGAGACCCATCACCAGCTGAACGTGACGTTGCGTGCACAGCCCGCTCCTGTCAAAGGTCCGTCGTCGCAGCGGCGGCCCGTTGGCGGCATCTTCCGCACCAGAGCCGCAGAGGGGGAGGAAGCCCCGCGGAGGCTTTTACGGTCGCCTGCATAGATGGATCAAGGGACTGATTGATAAGATCACGTCATTGTGAGCTGTTCCCGGCGCCCAGGGGTCGCTAGTCGCGGCTGAGGACACATGCAAGCCAGATGGGCGGGAGTGCGGCTTGATCTACGGAGTACTCCCTGCTTCGTACGCGCTCCGGCCGTGTCGAAACAGAGCGGCCGATGTAAACGAATGAGACACCGTGAAATCAAGCCTCGTGAGTTTCGAAACAAACCTGTTGCCTGTTGAGCCGTCCGAAGAGACGGGATCTCGACACGGCAACCCCGACGATGCGAAACTGGCCCGGTTTGTCGCAGACGACGCAGCCTGGACGGGCCCATGTGGAACTGCAGCTAGGGAGCAAGGAGCTAGCTCTACGAGTACAGCATGTGTCTCTGAAGCCAAGCCCGAGCTGGCGGATGGTGAAGGCTGGCGCTAGAGAGGGAAGAGGGATTTTCGAGATGTGGTCGCACGTGTCAACTACCGAAGCCGTCGATGCGAGAT
Source organism: Tolypocladium inflatum (assembly GCA_003945565.1). Taxonomy (NCBI): domain Eukaryota; kingdom Fungi; phylum Ascomycota; class Sordariomycetes; order Hypocreales; family Ophiocordycipitaceae; genus Tolypocladium; species Tolypocladium inflatum. Next base: position 501,174 of record QEPE01000001.1, read on the forward strand.
GCCGGGTCGCACAACCACCTGTTATTCTGCTGGCTGCAAGGCACAGCTGTGTGTCGTATGCAAGGCACTCGCGCACCAGCAAAGAGACCGAGGGCTGGCAGACGCGGCTGCTGAGTTGACGCGCATGTGAATGGTGCTGCCGCTAGACGCGGGAGGAAATCCAGATATGGCGGTGGAGACGGAATAGGCTAAGTTGGTTATCGAGATGGGACGTGGGCGATGGAATCGATGGATGCAAGGAAAAGTGGCGTCGAACACTGTCGACGGCCCTTCGTGCCTCGCCGCCAGATTTCTTCGGCTACAGCAGCCCGTTGAGGATGAGGCTCCTCAGATGCTCCCCTGGCGCCCCTCCACGCTGTGCCTGTACGAGTACTGGACCTGCGGCGGGCTCTGATGCAGGCGGCAGTTACTTCGTACCTCGCCGGGTCGCAGGAGAGTGTGTCTCACGGGCAGCGAAGCCGGGATTGCAGCCAACAGCGGCACGCGACTCGAGAGACGGGCAATTTCAGACTGGCCAGGACACACAGCCCGCTGCCATCAGCTGTGGCCGCCAGGCACCGGCGTTCCTGGCGTCCTGGCGTCATGGCTTGCGTGGCCGCCATCCGGGTGCAGAGTTCCAAGTACGGACGGTACTCGTACTCGTAGGTTCGAGCGAGGCTGAGTCGCGGTGGTGATTGTGACGACGGCCTCGATCACCATGGAGTGCTGGGGCCTGGTGGTGGGAGCCCGTGTGGGGGCTCATGAGATTGCCTCTTGGGGTGGCGCCGACCAACACAATCCTCTCCACTCCCCCTGGCAGGCAGATCCATCCGTCCGCACCCCGTTGAAGGTGGCTTGGCTGGACACTGGACGGGCGGTTGGGATTCTGCTGTGCTGGGCTGCCGTGCTCGTACATAAAAAAGGGCGGTGAAAATCCCAGCGTCCCTCCTCAGTCCTCACCTCCGCGATCCAACCTCGACGTCTCTCCTCTCCTCTCCTCCTCCTCTCCCAACCACCCTCTGCAGCTCTTCTTCCACCTGCTCGAAAGCAACCACGCACCATGGCTTCCAGACCCCAGAACATTGGCATCAAGGCCATCGAGATTTACTTCCCCAGCCAGGTACGCACCGCACCGCACCGCACCGCACCGCTCGTCGTGCCCCTCACCAGTCCCCTAAATGCCCGCCCCGACCCCTCGGTCGTGCGCCGACGTCGCTAACCCGCCGTTCCCTCGCTGCAGTGCGTCGAGCAGAGCGAGCTCGAAAAGTTCGATGGCGTCAGCACGGGCAAGTACACCATTGGCCTCGGCCAGACCAAGATGAGCTTCTGCGACGACCGCGAGGGTGAGTTGCCTGGTCCCCGGAATCCATCCTGCCGCCCCTGCTGTGGGTGGCGGCGATGGCTTCACTTGCCTCCAGGGGCCGCGTGCTGATGCCCTCGCCCCTACAGACATCTACTCCCTTGCCCTCACCGCCACCTCCAACCTGCTCAAGAAATACAACATCGACCCCAACTCCATCGGCCGCCTCGAGGTCGGCACCGAGACCATCCTCGACAAGTCCAAGTCGGTCAAGTCGGTCCTCATGCAGCTGTTCGGCGACAACACCAACCTCGAGGGCGTCGACACCGTCAACGCCTGCTACGGCGGCACCAATGCCCTCTTCAACAGCGTCAACTGGGTCGAGTCGTCGGCCTGGGACGGCCGTGACGCCATCGTCATCGCCGGCGACATCGCCCTCTACGCCAAGGGCAACGCGCGCCCCACGGGCGGTGCCGGCGCCGTGGCCATGCTCGTCGGCCCCGACGCCCCCATCGTCGTGGAGCCCGGCCTGCGCGGCACCTACATGCAGCACGCCTACGACTTCTACAAGCCCGACCTAACCAGCGAATACCCCTACGTCGACGGCCACTTCTCGGTCAACTGCTACACCAAGGCCCTCGACGCCGCCTACCGCGACTACAACAAGCGCGAGGCCCGCCTGACGACCAACGGCACCGCCAACGGCAGCGACGCCAGCAAGACGTCCCTCGACCGCTTCGACTACCTGGCCTTCCACGCCCCGACCTGCAAGCTGGTGCAGAAGTCGTATGCCCGCCTGCTGTACCACGACTACCTGAGCAACGCCGACGCCCCCGCCTTCGCCGAGGTGGCCCCCGAGCTGCGCGACATGGACTACGAGAAGTCGCTGACCGACAAGGTCGTCGAGAAGACCTTCATGGGCCTCACCAAGAAGAGGTTCCAGGAGCGCGTCAACCCGTCCATCCAGGTCGCCACCATGTGCGGCAACATGTACTGCGCCAGCGTCTGGGGCGGCCTGGCTAGCTTGCTGAGCTTCGTCGACAGCAAGGCGCTCGAGGGCAAGCGCATCGGCCTCTTCAGCTACGGCTCCGGCCTGGCGGCCAGCTTCATGTCCTTCCGCGTCAACGGCAGCGTCGAGAAGATTTCCAAGACGCTGGACATCCCCGCTCGTCTGGACGCCCGCCGGTCCGTGTCCCCCGAGACGTACGACCAGGTAAGGACATGCATCCGTGACGTATGACTACGCCCTTTACTGACAGCGGCCTCAGATGTGCGACCTCCGCAAGCAGGCCCACCTCCAGAAGGACTACACCCCCAAGGGTGACGCGTCCACCATCGCCCCGGGCTCTTACTACCTGACAAAGGTCGACGACATGTTCAAGCGCGAGTACTCGGTCAAGGCCTAAGTGTGCCGACCAACCGGGCGCATAGACCAGCCATACATGCCATTTGGATTAATTCGTTCGATTCCGCACGGCCAGGGGTCCGTTGCGCGCTTCGCCCATCTAGCTGCCCGGCGACAACGACCAGCCGGCAACTGCCATATTATCACGAGGTAGACGTATTCGGGAAGGGAAGGGAAGGGCATGAAGCACCGTTTTGATCATAGACTGCCCGGGGTCGGTGCATACAAAGGAGGCCCTCTAATTGAGCTGCGGCGGGGGGGGAGGATGGTCTGGGACGTCCGACCACCGCCTAGGCTTGTGTAAATACTCTGGGCTGAGCCCGACGCGCGGCACCATTTTTGTGGGAGGATGGGATTCACTGGACGTCTTGTAGAGCGAGAGACGTAAGTTAGAGGGAGAAAAAATGACATGAAATCATACCACTTGAAGGCTCCTGGTACGTCCCCACCGCTCCTTGTGCGGAGTATAACGTTACTCTGTAAGAAACGTCGATGATACTCGTAGGTGTCTGCTGGGAGAATGATCTTAAAAGGGACCTGAGCGGAGCCTACGCCAGACACCCAGACCTTGCCGCAGTATCAAAACGACTGCAACGCCGGAAAGGAGGGTACAAGAAAGAAGCTACCAAAGGGCGATACGTCTGGAACAGACCTTCAAAGACAAAACACCAACCGCCGACAAGAGCCCTCAAAAGTGAACAGGAAAAACCCGCGAAGCTACGTGGCAAGATCCAGCGGACCCGGGAAGAGCAAGGCCAGCTCGAGCTTACTTGTCGTCCAGTCTCGGATCGCAGATGGACTCGTGGTTCGTCGGGAAAGCACCCTCATCCAGCTCGTTGTGAGCACCAAGGACTGCCTTCTGCACCAGCTCGTTCCAGCCGTCAATCGTCTCCCTCATAACGTCGATACCCCACATAAAGTCCTGCCACTTGGCGTTGCTCCATCGGTCCGGGTGTTCCGCCCCGCTGCCGGCGTTGACGATGGCCTCGTCCCGCTGCCGCTGCTCGGGCCCGTCGGGCAGGTGCAGCGTCGTGGCCGTGGCGCGCGCGCTGGCGGCGATCTGCTCGCCGCGGTCCTTGCGCACCAGCTCGTAGACGCGCAGGGCGAGGCGCACGTCGGCCGTGCAGGTGAGGGCGGCGGCCAGCACGGCCGCGTCCTCGATGGCGTTGGCGGCGCCCTGGGCCACGTAGGGGAGCATGGGGTGGCAGGCGTCGCCGATGAGGGCGATGCTGCCCTGGGTCCAGCGCGGGATCTTGGGGTACACGTACAGCGTCCACTCCCAGATGTCGTCGTCGGCGTGGTCCAGCCACCGACGGATGGCGGGCGACCAGCCGCTGTAGAAGTCGAGCATCTCCTTCCGGTCGCCTCTGCTGGTCCAGGAGTCCTCGGCGCCCGTCATATTGGCCGGCTTCGCGGGATGGATGAGGACCAGGTTGTACGCCGCGTTCCCCTTGACCGGGTATGCCATCACATGGCCCCCGGGGCCCATGTACCGCATTGCGACGCTCTGCTCCATCATGCCCAGCAGCACCGGGTCGTGTTGGATCTTCTCCCGGGGGACGAGCAGCCGGTACGCCGCGTCGCCGGTCGCGATGGGCTGGTCTTTGTAGCCATTCGCCAACGCCATCTGCCGTCTCAGCGTGGACTTGGTGCCGTCGGCAGCAACGACGACGTCGCCGGAGAACCAAGAGAGCTTCCCGGTCTTGCCGTTCCGGACTCGGACTCGAGCAGAGAACTTGGGGTCGGCCGCAACGACTGTATGAGACGTCAGGATCCGACACCCGCTCTTTTTGGCGGCATTGAGGAGTATCCTCTGAAGATCTCCTCTATGGATGACGCTCATGGGCGCCCCGTACTTGAGTCCAGTAGAAGGCATCAGAGGCGACGTGCTGAGCTCGTCGTCACTGATATATCGCCTTCACAGTCGCGTTAGTTGATGGCCTTGTTACGGGATCTAAGCATGACGCCCCATGCCACCAAGTAGCACATACCTTATACTAACTCTTGTAAGCACTGTAGCATGCTCCATCACTTCTTTCAACACTCCAAGCCTATGGATGATACGGGATGCATTGGATGCCAGCTGTATCCCCGCGCCGACCTCGGTGATTTCAGGGACGCTCTCGAGAATCGTGACTGAGTGGCCGGTCTGCGAGAGCGCTAGACCGGCGGAGAGTCCACCAATGCCGGCTCCGATCACGACGACCTTCAAGGGCTTCACGCACCGGCGGCCAGCATACGGCCATTCATCTCGGAGTGTCTCCATGGGCAAGAATCAACCCCGATGATGCTATCGTTTCGTTCGGGGAAGCAGCAGCAACAATGGTTGACGTAGTACTGCACGGGGAATGATTTCCGAGAAAGGGGGGGGGGGAGGCTGCTGTAATATCTGACAACACTCAAGTATCCGGCACATTGCCCAAGGTGTTGTACGTGATCAGGGAGTCACGGGTGCGTTACGGCGTGATCGATATGTACTCGGATCAATGTCTCACGTCCTCCTGGATTATTGCATATGGCAGTCGCGAACTGGACATGAGGTCCGTGGATAGTACTTCAACGCTACTTCAAGACACAAAGCAGAACTGTCATGTGCCAGGCCGCCTCATGCGGCCCGCGGGTTTGCCCCGTGAGGTCCCGTCTAAACAAGGGGGTCTTGGGGACACAACCCAAATCTCAGGGTGGAGATCTCGACGGTATTGTTTCCTCACTTGTGAGTAAACAGCATTGGAATGCACCGATGCGATGACCTCTCCCCGGTGTGTTAGTCCACGCTACTGCTTGAAGTCCTCGTTTGCATTTAATGCAAACAGTCATATACGAACTTCCAGCGTCGAGTGGATTTGCCTGATGGAGGCGGTACGTCGTCGTGAGATGGGTGTTTTTGCCGCTCCAACTTGGACCTTTCTTTCTTAGCAGATAAGAGCTCGACTGTGACTAATGTCGACGAGCATTGGAAGAAGACTCAGACCTGACATTCAAGAAGAACAATCACAGATCCGAGGCTGTCAAAAATTGACCCCAGCCACTGCAATCCACGCGTGCTCCTATTCGCTGACCTCGTTGATGATGTCCTCGACCTTGGCGAATGAAAATTCCGCCATCGTCTCCTTCCACAGCTGCTCTGAGATTTTCTTGCCCTCATCGGCGTAAACGATGGGTGCCATGCTGCATCGTTCGCGTTAGCCATGTGCGTCCTCCCCTGTCTCCTTTCCTTCTTTCCTCTTCCATTTTCAATTCACAGGGGGCACATGATAACTTACGGCCTGAGCTTCTGAGTCGACAGGTACTGCCCGTGCGTCTCCTCCCCGTGCCTGACGGCAGCGTCCGTGATATGGCGAGCGCCAACTGCAGCTGTGTAGCCAATTCGGCGCATGAACACCTTGGCAATCTTGCCGCCCATGGTTTGATCGACCTGGCGGTTGTATTCCGAATCATGCACCATGCCAGGCGTAGTGCAGTTGATGACGGCAACGGATGAAGGAACTCGTTTGGCCAGCTCGGCCAGGAAGAACTGGCCAAGCAGCTTGGATACCATCATTCGGTCGGCCAGGTTGACGTTTCCCGGCTTATCGAACGCAGGGAGAAGCGGGATGCTTGTCCTCTCCTTGAAGCTTGTCCAAGCAGCGACGTCCGAAGATGTTAACGTGATGCGGGTCGCTTCATCTTACTTTGTGCGCTTGGCCTTGGCGACTGGGAGAAGCAGAACCATCAGCAACGCCGTAGACAGGTAGTTTACCTGCACCGTTTCGTCACGACCTGTGTTCTCGTTGAGCCCGTGCTTCGTCAGGACCAGGCCTGCGTTGAGGACAGCAATATCGAGTCGGTCGAGAGTCTTGGTGCGGTCTGCGAAGGCTACCACCGAGTCATAAGAGTCTAGGTCTAGCTTCCAGACCTCTATGGAACTCTCCTGGATATTCCTGCCCTGGGACAGTGTAGCGGCGGCAGCTGCGCCTTTGGACTCATTGCGAACAGCTAGGATGAGTTTGCTCGCTCCGAGGTCGAGAAGTTGGCGGCTGACCTCTAGGCCGACACCGGTGTTGGACCCTGTGACAATAGCAGTCTTGCCTGCGAGGCTGATACCCGAGACCACTTCTGGAGTGAATGTGAGTTGGCGATAGAAGAAGCTAGAGAAGCTACCCTCCTTCTTGGGAGAGACGTCGAATTGTGGTGCCATGGTCAGACAAGAAAAGAGAATGAGTGATGGAAGTGGCAAGAGTTGGCAGAGAGTTATTTCAGGCTGTTAGTAGCGTATGGATGATAACCAACCAATTGTTAAAACGGGGAATCAAACTGTTGGTCAGGCCAACTTGCCGTCCTCTGACTGATAGCTGACTGATACACACGAATACAGTACTGTACCCTGCCAACCTGCATCCGGCTTGTAAGCACTAATTTCCCAGCACATGTGCGACACCAGCAGGTAGTCAATCGGGGTCTATAACGATGTGGCAGCCCATGATCTCTCCCTACCTAATGCTGAACCTATTTAGCCTAGTACGCTCGAATGGTAGAGAGCCCGTGAAGACGGCCACTACTGTTCCGCATAGGATATTGCAGGCAGGCGAAGTGGCTTTGGGAGGCGGCCGCTCCAATTGTATGCCGTGAAATCAATGTTTATGAGGATTCTATTATCTCTATTCGTACTCCGTATAGTTATTTCCTAGACCTTGTCCCACCTCTAGCGCGTGCACTTAACCCAAAAAGGGCTTTCCCTCAACGATAGTACTCGTAACTAGAGAAAGTACGACTCATTACATTCGTAAATAGGTTTAATATCTAAATAAATTACTGCTATAGATTCAATCAGGAGCGTGAAGCAACACGATGGAGAGCAGAAGTCAAACCGGAACGTGGATGTGCATAACATAGCGATTGAACTTGTGCCTCTAACAACGAGGTACTTCTGCTTATCGTGGCTATGCACCCAAAACAGATGTAACTGTTCAAATGGAGACTTTTAACTGTGCAAATAGTAATCCTCATGTTTATATAGTAGCTCTATGTATCACAGGTGCAATTTCAGGTAAAAGTTTCTGTCCTGAGGCAACCACAATTCGCTCCGCGCCGAACGATGATCTTCTGTCAAGACCGGACAGCTTCAAGAATCCTTCGGCCCCCGATGCCATCGGCTGTTACATATGAAGCTACTATTCGAAGGCATGAAAGCTGTCACCCAAGGCGCAACTGAGATTAGGGACTTTCGTTAGCAGGCAGGGGATGGGGGATGGACGAGCTGCCTAGCCAGCGGACCGCAGATGTACTCCGTATGTACTCGTAGGACGAGGTTGGTGACTAACCTGATCCCGTGGTACCTGTCTCGTACCCTCTCCATTACACCTTTGCCCCCATTCCTCCCTCCTGCCTCCTACCCTTGTGCACCATGCAGTCATTCATGTGATTGGGCTCTTCACAGGAATCTCGGCGCGGATTCGCTGTTTGTTTCCCTGCGGACGCCTCCGAAGCCGATATAGAGACATCTGCTGACCTGGGTATTTTTCCGACGCCAAAACACATGCGTGGATTCTTTTTCTGTACCGCACAAGGCCACTGCCGCGGCAAATGGCAATCTTCGACGAGCTGGCGGATCAACAGCGCGAAAACCTATCAAAGCAATGGATTCATCGTGCTTTCAAATCTCAGAAGGAGATTGCAGACTTCGTTGCCCATGAACGGTCTGGAGGCAAAGCTGAAGGAATCATCGCTTGGTTTGCTGGCTCGTACAACCTCTGCTTCCGCGTCAGTACGATCGAGACTGCAAACTATTTCTCCAATGAGGTTAAGAGTATTTTTACGAGCATTTGCTGGGTAGCCTAGTAGTTGATGTGGTTCCTAGCTAGGATTTTCACGAGTGAAGAAGAATGTGGGCAATGGGGCCTTTCAAGCATCCTCCATCAAAAACAACAACATGAGTGCCTGTTAAAAGTGACCCAAACCACCTGAAGTAAGGATAGCCGGGGCTTATACTGTACATCAGAACCTCACGCGTTGGTCCCATCTCCTGATCTCCAATATTGTTTCGTCCGTGACGATGAGTTGAGCAGGGTTTCCTCACCGGGAAACCAGGCTCTATGCATGACCGGCCAGTGATAACGATCTACTAAATAGCCTTATAACTAGGGGCCGACCAAGTAACCTGTTGAAGACGTGCCGGCCCGCTCACGCTGCTCTGACTATGCCGTGTTAACAGGAAGATAGCTCACATGCCTCGTACATGTAAACCAATATGTCTTCCATTACCCCTTTATCAAGGCGACAGTCTGGCAACTGAGGCAATTTGGCGTCAATTACTCGTTGGATTCACCAATGGTGTCTTATTGGGGCACCGCTATGATGGTTATGGTTGTATGGAGAAAGATCAAGCGTTCTCGTTGTATAGGACAGAGACAGTCACACGCACTTCAACTAGAACAGCCACCCTCGAATGAGGTTTGCCATGGCTAGGTGCAATCGGCGGGTTGACATTCCTGGGATCTCTGTGCTACTATTATGTTCTGTAACCGGTTTTGTTAAGCACCAGTTCGGAGGTCAGTGCGGACTTTGTCTAGTGGTTTTGGGAGTACCAGCAATACCCTTGGACAGCAGGACCAAACGACATCAGCAAAAATGAGGCAGAGAGGTATAGAGCTAGCTGTACAGGCAAGGTCGGACAATGAAGCGTCCACGGAGCACTTGGTGATGTGTGAGGGAGGCCAGGGAACTGGGCTAAAACAACAGTAATTTGTAATGCCGTCTGTCATCTCCTTCCGGCCTGCTTCCTCTAGGCTTGAGCATCCAATATCCGGAACATACGCGAAACGCCGGACTGGGGTCGACGCGTGAGCTCACGCAGTCCTTTCGATTTCAATAGCGCGAGGCGGAGTTGCGTTTGTGGCATCCTACTGCAGATGTCACATCCATCTTCTGTAGGTGAATCAAATTCCGCTTTAGAGAAAGAAAAAACATTCTAATGCATTCGCTAAGGCTATGCGTGCGTGTCACCTGTACACGCTGGGGTGGCCCTAATGATTCCGAAAAAAAAAACGTGAAATGACTTGTTGCATTTTAGAAGTTATAGTCAACCGTACCGGGTATTGCCTTTCGGGGTGTCCAACTTCCCCTCCTCACTACATCTTCCCGCCCCCAATGGCACCGAAAGGCTCACAGCGGCCACGCATCGACATCTCATCTCTACCCGACAGTTCAGAGGTAGAGATTGACTTTCGTGATACTTCGTTCTTTCAGCTCAGCCCAGATCCCTTTCCCCAGCTGCCAACGCCTGCCTCGATTCTCGAACAATGGCCGGATCACGGAGGCGGCGTCATCAAATTCGAGCATCTTAATCTCGCCGTCAAGCTCGGGGACTCCTCTTACCTGAGATTGGAAGAAGCACAAACAATGCGAGCCATCAGACAGGCGTTTCCGCACCACGACGTCCCTGTGCCGGAGGTGTTTGGCTGGAGAAAGTACGGTGACCAAAACTTCATATACATGAGTCTGGTCCGCGGCCAGACATTGCGAGAGGCATGGCAATCTCTGACCGAAGCGGATAAGGAGTCAATCTGCGGTGAACTGAGCCGTATTGTCGCGGCGCTAAGGCAGATCACCCAAGACTCTCCTAACCGCTTTATCGGTACGTCGCCTCGCTCTGTGTCTTGTTCGCCTCCTTGGTTATATACTTACCCAGATCTAGGATCTGTCAATGGCGGGACTGTCCAAGACAGGTTCTTCAAGCTTGATTATGAAGAGGGGCCATTCTTCACTATCAAGACTTTTAATGATTGGTTGCTCGCCGCAGCCACCCGTCAAAGACCCGGGCCTGAAGGAGTCGTCGCCGATCCATATCGAGAATTCATCCCCGATAGCGGCAACATATACTTCACTCATGGGGACCTCACCCTCGGAAACATTATTGTTTCGGGCACCCCCGGATCTCGAAAGATCGCGGCTATTGTAGATTGGGAACAGGCCGGTTGGTATCCGGAGTACTGGGAGTACTGCAAATTGTTGTACGGAGTGGAATACTCACATGAATGGCGGGAGGCCGGGTGGGCTGACAAGGTCCTGGAATCATTTGATGATGAGTGGACTGCCTTCGCAGAGTACTCTGTGTGGCGGTGTCCGTAGACAGGAATGAAAATCGCTGTAATAGCCACACCTTGACTGGTGAGACTGATCTAGTGAGAGGCAAGTGATTCTGATATTCCTACGATCCGTGCTAATAGTAGCCAGTCTAGGCTCCTATCGGAACTCTTTAGCATTCAGGCAAACTACAAAGCCAGTATACTTGCGACTTTGAGGGTTATTCCGGATATTACCAAGAAGTTCAATGAGGGTTTACTATTAGAGGTCTCTCTAGAGAAGAAGTTGATAGCAACACCCCATTAAACACGAAGCTATTAAACACGAAGAGCCTTGGCCACGCGGCCCTTCAAAGCGTTGAACCCTCGCTCCTGCACCAGATTCTTGGCCGCCGCAATCGTCTGCTGAGAGTTGGGATCGTTGAAACCGCAACCCGTCTTGCCTGCCTGGAACTGGGCTCCAAGACCAGAGCAGACACCATTGCCGCCGTTTTGCTGAGCGCAGCAAGTAGACGCACAATCGGCGTCAGACACGCAGGCGCCGGTGATGAATTGCTTGCCGGCTCCGTTGCCGACGTCCTTGAAGCCAGCGGGGTCGCCGTTAAGGACTCCGGACTTGGATCCCTGCTGCTTCTGCTGCGGCGGTGGCGACGGCGACTGCGGCTGCGGCTGCGGCTGTGACTGTGACTGTGACTGCGGCTGCGATTGCTTCTTGGCCGCCGCAATCGTCTGCTGGGAGTTGGGATCGTTGAAGCCGCAACCCGTCTTGCCCGCCTGGAACTGGGCTCCAAGGCCAGAGCAGACACCGTTGCCGCCGTTCTGCTGAGCGCAGCAAGTAGACGCACAATCGGCGTCAGACACGCAGGCGCCGGTGATGAATTGCTTGCCAGCTCCGTTGCCGACGTTCTTGAAGCCAGCGGGGTCGCCGGTAAGGGCTCCGGAATTGGATCCCTGCTGCTTCTGCGGCGGCGGCGACTGCGGCGGCGACTGCGACGGCGGCTGCTGCTTCTGCGGTTGCTTCTTGGTCTGGCCATTGGGATCGTTGAAGCCACAGCCCGTTTTGCCAGCCTGGAACTGGGCCCCGACGCCGGAGCAGACACCTCCGCCGCCGTTCTGCTGAGCGCAGCATTTGGACGCACAGTCGGCGTTGGACAGGCACCCGCCGGTAATGAACTGCTTGCCGGCTCCGTTGCCGACGTTCTTATCGCCCGCAGGGTCGCCGGCGGCCAGTGCGGAGGCGGCGACTGATGCCGACCTGTTAGTTGATATCGGCTGATACGGAGAGGATGGTGACCTACAAGCCAGGACAGCAGCGAATGCGATGCGAACCATTTTGAACGTGAAAGGGAGTATCTGGAGTAGTAATTCGGTATATAAAAAAGAGTATAGCTTGGCGACGCCTGGTCGAAACTGAAAGAATGAAGAGAAGGCGAAGAAAAGACGACGCCTGGTCGGTGCAAGACTGATCGGCGCAAGAGTGTGGCTTTGAAGATCAGATGGTGATTGCTGCAAGGTCTCGTAGAGGTTGTCTGCCTCTTTTTATACGCTCTGCTCACGTTTGGCCCGGGATGAGTCCTGATACGTCGGGTGACGCCTCAACTGAGGAAGGATCCGACATGCCCCTGCGAACAAGGCATATTGACTTTGACATTAGCTTGTACGTCTCTTTTCCCGGGGTCATAGTTCGGATCCCACGCTTGATCTGCCACCTAGACCAACCCGCGCACCATGATCAGACGGTTGGCAGAGGCGTGGCTCCTTGGTAGTCGCGGGCGGAGGGACGGTCTGCGACAACGGGGACATCGTGAGACGGTGCCTGTCTGAGCCACGGCCTAGATGAGAAGCTTGTCGGAAATCTGAAGCGCACCAGTTCGGATGGCAGCTCTCGATTGAGATGAAACCACAAGAGCGGCCCTACCCACGAGGGCGCACTTCGTACAGTGGAGCGGCGCCGCCAGCCAAGCTTGTCAAGCTTGTCTCGGGCGTCAACGATGTTTGAATGTCAGGCCGGCAACCCCTCAAGAGCCACGGATCCGAGATGATCGACCGTGTTTGTGAGCAACACGTCCGCTACGTCACGTCGATCGGAGAGCATGGCCAATGAGGCGTGGACGGTTCATCAGGCAACATGCAAACGCTGGCCAGCAGTTGACGATGGGACTCAACGGAGGGCTCAAGGGATGGCATGGGCGCCGGCTCCGACGGCAACACCCGTGTCCCCGGCATTGCGAGCAGCGAGATTGCCTGGATCCTGCAAAATGCGAGTCGCCGCCGCCGTTGCTTGCTTGGCAGTCATGGACGATGCGATGCGGGCGCAGCAAGACAGACAATGCTTTGGCTCCGTGCCGGTATGCACGAAGTACGGAGTACGGAACCCGAAACAGCCTCCCTAGGCGGTGGGCCAGGAGCACAGTGGTTAGTCACGCAGTTTGCGTCTCAGGCTGACAGCCACGCTTGGCAGCCCAGCGAGAATACGAAGTACCTCTGAGCACCAAGAGCGGCATGCTTCTAGACTTGATCTGCATCAGCCCTTGCGTCCATCGACCGTGTCATGTGCTCATGGCGCATCGGGTTTCCCGAGAGCAGAAGGGCCGTTGAGGAGAAGAGCCGACAAGAGAATTGCATCTTTCTACCACCCGGCTGGCATCGCTAGTATATCTATAACAAACAGGTGCTGTACATGCGTCTGGGACTCCAGCTGCGCCGTCGCTACTCCTCCCCCTTGTACTTCCACTCGGCGTGCCGGTGCAGCTTGTAGTCGCCGCTCAGGATGCTGCGCCAGATGCCGTACAGCCCCCCGACGGGCCACAGGCTCTTGGCGGACATGCGCCAGAGGCGGCGCTCCTCGCGGGCCGCGTCGACGTCGATGCGCACCTTGTCGTAGACGGTGGGCAGCGTGGCGGCGTGGTACTTCTCGCGCAGGGCGTCGTACCAGGGGCGGTTGTTGCCGTAGACGCGCCAGAAGTCGGGCTCGTCGTAGTAGGTGTGGGCGTAGAGCCACTTGCGCCCGCCGAGCTGGACGAGCTTGTCCTCGAGGGCGCGGTTCTTGGCGATGAAGGCCTCGTGGGAGGCGGGGCCCCAGCCCCAGAGGCCGATGTTGAGGGACTGCTCGGGCGTCGTGGTAGTCGAGCCGTCGGGAGCGGTGGTCCCCGGCTCAGAGGTGTACGGGTGGAAGGTCGGCGGCGGGGTCTGCTTGAGGGGGCACAGCCAGAGGGGCCAGATGTCGAACTCCTTGGCCGTGTAGTCGACGAACTCCTCGGCCTTGTCGAAGGGCAGGGCGAGGTCCTGGACGACGAAGCGGGCCGACTCGCCGCTGGCGTGGAGGGCGCGGTAGAGCATGCGCGTGTGCATGAAGTCGTCGAGGAACCAGCGGAAGAAGCGGTTGAAGGGCACGAGCTTGAAGTAGGTCCAGCCCTGGGCGCCGACCCAGAAGCCGGCGCGGTCGTAGCGGAAGAGGTACTCGGCCAGGGGGATGTAGTCGGTGGCGGACGAGGAGCTGCTGGGGCCGCCGGCCTCGGCGGAGGACGAGGACGAGGACGAGGACGGAGGCAGCCCCTTGGTCCGGTCCCGGACGTGCAGGTAGTACCACGGGTCCCAGGCCTTGCTGAACGTCTGCGGCGCGCGGTCGGCGGGCTTGTCGTCGGTCATCTGGCCCGTGACGACGACGCCGTGGTCCTTGGAGAAGAGGATGCCGTCGACGTAGTCGTTGGCCGGGTTCTTGGTCTCGGCGCGCACCTTGGCCACGGCCTCGGCCACGCTGCCCGTGCGGTGGTACGTGGTGCGCACCCACCTCTTGGCCTCGACGAGCCGCAGCTCCATGAGCGTGGTGACGCCGAGCGTGCCCACGGCGCCGGCCGCGCCGCGGAACAGGTCCGCCCGCTCCTCGCGCGACGCGCGCACCACGTCGCCGTTGCCGAGCACCATCTCGACGTAGTTGACCGTCTCGTCGAAGAAGCCGTGGCGGAACGACGAGCTCTCGCCCGCGGTGCCGGCGAAGCCGCCGCCCGCGGTGATGCCGGGGAACTCCATGACGACGGGGGGCACGAGGCCCTCGCGCAGCGTCGTCTCGACGAGGCGGTCCATGGGCACGTTGGGCTCGACGAGGGCGGTGCGCGCGGCGCCGTCGACGGCGACGACGTGCGAGAGGGCGCTGATGTCGACGACGCGGGCGCCGGGCCGCGGCCGCGGCCGGGTGCTGTTGGTGGAGCCGTGGAAGATGCGGTAGGGCTCCTTGCGGTCGAAGAAGCCGCGCACGGCAGCGGCAATTCTGCCGACGGCCTGCGTGTGGCGCTCCATGACGGCTCCCGGGTGGTGGTGCTGCTGACGATGCCGGGGATGGTGAAGGAGAAAGGCTGGGTGGAGTTTTGGAGCTCCCGCTGAGGCACACCCCGACCAAACGGGGGCTTTGCCGAGCTCTGCTCCCCACCCCGGACACAGGTCCGACGCCGATCCCGTACGGAGTAGGACACGCGTGATTGCTTCGTACGTTGTACGAAGTACTTGTATAACAGCTGAAGTTGCTCAATGGACTACGAGTAATACAAGGCACGACGTACGCGAGGCCAAGTTACACAAGGGTGTTTGCAAGGCCATTTGTTATAGACTCCCAACGCCGTGCCTCATGCATCTACACGGACATGTACAAAACAGACCGTCTTCAGATGGCAAACAACAAACAGCGCACGCTCCTCCGCCTGGCCCCGTGTGCCTTCAGACCACACTCACAGCTTCGCAGCCGGCTGGGCCGCGGGCTCCTTTGCCTTTCGCGCCACCCGGTCCCGCATCTCGCCCGGCCCGATGTCGCTCAGGCTGTCGAACCGCAGCGGCGTCTCCTCGAGCGCGCGCGCGCTGATGCCCGTCGCGCTCGACGCGATGCCGGCCGGGTCCTCGACGGCCCTGCGCACGAAGCCGCCCCAGGCGTCCATGCAGCGGCGCGCGTTGGGCGTCTTGGTCAGGATCATGGCGAAGCAGTGCGGCATGGCCTCGTACTCCTCGAAGACGACCGTCGCGCCGTCGCCCGCGAGCTGCTTGGCGAAGAACCGGTCCTCGAAGGCGAGCAGCTCCCACCCGGTGCAGAGGTACACGGGCGGCGCGCCGGCCCAGCTGCGGGCCATGACGGGCGACGCGAGCGGGTGCGTGGCCAGCGCGGCGTCGACGTAGAGGTACTTGCGCGGCGGCGTCGCGGGCCAGATGTCGCACGGCACGAGCTTCGCCCTGGCCGAGATGTCGGGCTTGGGGAGGTAGTCGAAGGCATGGGGCGTCGAGCCCTGGAAGGGCGGCGAGCTGTGCGTGATGTCCATCCACGGCGAGTTGCACGCCACGCCCGCGGGCAGGGGGATCTCGCGAGGCTCGCCGTGCCACATGACGGGCTCGCCCTGGCGACGCAGCTCGAGGATGAGCTGCAGCAGCACCAGGGTCAGGTTCCCACCGGCACTGGCGACGCGAAGACGGTACATGTCAGCTGCTTCGGCGTCGAACGAGGGTGAAGGATCTAAACGTACCTGTCTCCCGAGACGACAATGTGCTCCGGCCGCACGGGCTCGTGGTACGCGTCCGGGGGCGGATACAGCAACGTCAGGTACGAGACGAAGGCGTCCAGCACCGCCGCCGGGAACGCGTGCTTGGGCGCCAGCCGGTACCGCACCGAGTAGCAGCGCCCGCCCGTGATCTTGGCCAGCTTCTTGGTCGTGGGCCGGTGCGACGACGGGTCGAGGAGGTAGTACGCGCCGCCGTGGAGGTACAGCACCGTCGTCGGCGCCGTGCACGCCTTGGTCAGCTCGCGGTACTTTTCCCTTTCCGAGATGGCCGGCGGCCGGTCGTTGGGCCCTGCCGCGGCGCGGTACCCCGTCCACTCGGCCTCCACGGGCACGTACCCGGGCACGGCGATGGGGGCCGGCCCCGGCTGCTCCCGGAGCGCCTCGAGGGCCCGGCCGAGCGCGTCCCGGGCACCGGCCTCGGGCGGCGGCGGCGACGCATACGTGCTGACCCAGAGCCGGCCCTTGACGCCCGGGTCGCGCGTGCTGAGGCGCTGGACGGACGAGACGGAGTGCGGGCGCGACGGGTCGGGCTCGAGGAACGAGCGCAGCACCGAGACGATGAGGGCGCTGCGCAGGTCCAGGTACGGCGCCGTCTCCGAGAGGTTGAGCACGTGGGCGACGGTGACGCGCAGGATGAGCGGCAGCTTGGGCAGCAGGGCCTTGAGGATCCCGAGGTTGCTCTGCCCGCCGCCGCCCTGGGCCGGAGGGGAGGAGGGTGCGTCTGCCATCGCGGGCGGCGTTCAGCCCTGAGGTTCCAGCTGGAGGCTCGAGATGGAGAGGGCGCGCACACCGACAGGCCAGGAACTTGAGGTGCGTGACGGGATGCGATTCAATAGCGGCAGCAAAGCCAACGCGAGATTCACAAACCAAAACAGGCCATTGACGAAAGCAGAATATCGACAGACCACGGCACCGCCCACCCAGCAACAGACGGAGCCGGGTCAAATCCGTGCCTCGCCGCCCCGAGGACTGAGCGGTGGTGGCGGCAGGGAGGTCGAGTGACCGTCGACGGGATTCGCATGCAGCGCCCGCTCTGGCATGGCGTCGAGATCAGAGTGGAGGGGCCGTCCATCATTTGCGGGCGCGGGAGAGGCGAGCCGAGGTCTGGCATTGCAGGCCGGCCGAGTGGCCGACAGGACGTATATTCCTGGCCCGAGTTTGTAATAACGTGTCCCTTCGAGGACGTCACTTCTATATACGCCCGTATTCGTGCTTTGCACATGTTCGGACATGTTCGTTTGTGGCAAGGGGAGATGCTAATTGGCTGCATCCCTGTCAATACGCAGCCACGTCCACACCGAATAATCATATGCAGCTCGCTGGTTGGCAAGGGAATGGACATGGATTCTACAGAGTACGTTGCAATGGACTTACGGAGTACACTTTGTGAAACCCGCGGCTGTTTGTTCAGCGTGACGATATTCCTTGACACAACACAGGGTAGTATGAGATACAGCCAGATTGACACAAACTCCATCCGCAAACAATCGACACAATCCAGGAATGCCATTGCACCCAGTAATATAGTACACAGGCCAAACGACTGCCTAGGAGCTGCTGCCGGCTTCCTTCTGCTCGCTGGCATCACCCTCCGCCCCGTTGGCGGCGCTCGACGACGCGGCTTCACTCTTCTTGGCCGCCGCCATCTGCCACGCCGGGATCGACGCCTTTGCTCCGCTGCTGCTGCCGCCGCCGTTCACGGCCGGCGGCTTGTTGAAGCTGCTCTGCGCCAGGGCCTTGGGCGGCTCGGGCGCAGCCGGGGTGCTGTTCTCGGGAGCGCTCTCGACGGTAGGCGCCGGAACTCGCCCGCCGGCGCTGGCGTTGCCGCCGCTCGTTGGCCGCATGTAGCTGCTCGTCGTCGCGGGCGCGGAGCTCGACGACATCCTCTGCGAGACCAGGGTCTTGAGGCTGGTGAGCTCCGTGTTGATCTCGGACAGCCGGTTGTCGGTGAGGTCCTTTTGGTTGTTCATCGCCTTGGGAATCGCGTCCTTGAGGGCCTGCACCTCGTCGCGGATGCGCTGTGCGTCGTCCTCGCGGCGCCGGTTCGCGGCTTTCAGGTCCGACATGACCGTCTCGAGCTCTGCTATAGCCGTGTCCAGCTTCTCTGTCCGCTGCTGCTCTGCGGACTTGAGCGCCTCGGTGTCTTTGGCGAGCTGCTCCACCAGCACAAACGCCTTGTCAAACTGTTCCTCGATCGACTTCTTGTCCTGCTCCAGTCTCTCCGGGGTCGGTGGCGCCACGAGAGGGTACACATAGCGCTGCGCGCTGTCAGCCGGGCTTCACATTTGGCGACGTGAGAAGATCAGCGTACCTTGCCAAGCGAGTACAGGCCGTATCCCACACCGCTGACCACGGTCGCCATTATGAACCAGTCTCTCCAGTCCCTCCTCGGCGCCGGGGGCGGCGGCTGCCACGCATACTGGGGGTATTGCTGGTAGTATGGTTGAGGAGGCCCAGACGGGCGGCTCGCATATGGTGAGTTGGGCGGTGGCGACGCAGGGCCGACGCTGCCAGATCCCGCGAGGGCCGCATCGATTTCCTCCTGGGTCAGGTTCTTTGTTCGCAGGAACGATATCTTGTTCTCGACGGACGATGAAGAGACGCTAGGGTCCTGCAGAACTACTTCAGGGTTAGCTGCGCTGTGTGCGTGAGAGCTTTCGTTGAGACTGACATTGCGCCTGTGTCGAGGTCAGTATGCTGGAAACCGCATGGGTCGCGGGACCTACTCACCGCAGAGGCCACCAGGTCCTCGCGAATAGCCATGATGGACTCGAGCTATTTTCAAGCTCCCCGTCTCATCACCGAGCTAGAAGAGGCCGCTTGACAGAGGTCGTGGTGATGCAGATGGAAGAGCAAGGCATGTGCGGGTGGCCGATGCATTCGGTAACTGTGGGGTGGCTGGCTGGGGTTGGGCCGAGGCTGATGGGTACGGAGTACTTCGTACATTTCGCATTGTCACTTCCGAAGTACGTCGTACGAAGTACCCAGGGTGCTCATTCGACGTCACGTGCTCCCGTGCCAGTCTCGCGATCTCTACAGGTAACTTGGCCATGACTTCGTCTTCTCCTACTTTCTATTAGTACTTGCAAAAATGTGACAGAACCCGGCTCTCGCGAGAATTTAGTGACACTATTCGAGTGCGACTGTTGCATACAGCAGATGCGTGTTTCTGGCCGTTGCAGATCGGTCCAACATCCATGTCACGTGCCCTGGGCTAGCCCACCATAACTTGTGGTCCATGCGTCACCCAATCATGTCTCTTAGGCTGGTTTGTTTACTTTCCCGCTGGGCAACAACTTTCGCCCAATCTTGACCCGCACGTCCAACTCATAGCAACACCACAGCCCACATCATCTTGCTTTTGGAGAGCTTCCTGCGATATTCTTCCCGTCGCTGTATAATTCCTCGGCTCGTTTTCGCGAAAGCATACAAGTCTCCCCCGACCCATCATGTCCCAGGACACGGGCTTGTGGAGTGTCCGCAGACCAAGAGAGGTACGGGGATGGAGCGCTGCCCTGCTGTTTTGATTGTCGCATGGCGGCGCAGGTGAACTGACACGAAGCGCAGACGCTCGGGGGCATCAACACCAACACCGCGATCCCAGCGCCCGGCTCGAACATGAAGCGCTCAAACTCCAACAACCCAAACTTCACAGGCGGCCACGTCCGATCCATGTCGGGATCTAGACAGTCCCTCGCCATGTCCAGGCCGAGCCAGCCTCTCTTCCAGCGGTCGTCCTCCGGTACCAACTTGGCTGACCTCGGGCTGTCGTCTGTCAAGCGCTCGTCATTCCAGCAACCAAAGGGTTCGTACACCACGGTCCCTCACACTCCCGCTACTGGGAGGGCATCCTCCCATGACGACCGCCGCAGCAGCGTCTACCGACCACGGCAGTCGACCAACGGCCCCGTCACCCACCACCAAAGCTTCTTCCAGACGACGCTGCAGCCCGCCGGTGTGCCTCGCGATCCCCGGCCGCTGAAAGACCGATCCTTCCAAACTCGCATTGGACAGGAGCTGTTGGAATACATGGCTCGCAACGACTTCGAGGCCGAGATGAACCACGTCCTGTCACCAAACGTCATGAAGTCGCCAACACAAAAGGACTTTAACTTTATGTTCCAATGGCTCTACCATCGAATCGACCCGAGCCACAGATTCCTGAAGAACATTGACCAAGAGGTCCCGCCGATCCTGAAGCAGCTCAGGTACCCGTTCGAGAGGAGCATCACGAAGAGTCAGCTTGCCGCTGTCGGCGGACAGAACTGGAGTACTTTCCTCGGCCTCCTGCACTGGATGATGCAACTGGCTCAGATGCTTGATGGCTACACCGCCAACAAATACGGCGACGCTTGCATGGAGGCTGGTGTTGATGTCAGCGGTGATTGCATCATCTTCGACTTTCTGAGTAGCGCATATAGGGACTGGCTTTCCATGGACGAGGAGACGAGCGACGAGGACGCGGAGAGAGTGCTGTCGCCGCACATCGAGGCCATGGCGGAGGCATTCGAGCATTCGAGATCGAGGTACACTTCCGAACTGGAGATGCTCGAGGCTGAGAATGCGCGGCTGCTCAAGGAGATTGAGGACTTGGAGAAGTCGACCCCGGACCCGGCCGTCTTGGACAACCACTTCAAGATCATGGAGGAGGACAAGATCAAGTTTGAAGAGTACAACACCCTCGCAATACAAAGGTCCGAAAAATACGAAAGCCGCATCGAGGTGCTGCAAGAGGAGCTCGAAAAGCTGGTGGAAGAGCTCGGGGAGGTGGACGAGGAACGGCGGAGTCTACAAAGGGCCGTCGACGCTCAAGGCATCAGCATGCAGGATATTGACCGCATGACTTCTGAGCGAGAGCGTCTGCAAAGGGGAATCGAGTCGGCAAGCCAAAGACTAGATGAGTTGAAGAAGAAGGTGGCAGACAAGGAGTCCGAGGCAAGCTACAAGCTGGACGAGCTGGAACGAATGGTGGACAAGTACAACACGCTGGCGTACCAGATTGCGCTCATCCCGTCGACGGCAGCCAACGCCAATGGCAGAGAGTACGAGCTGCAGGTCACGGTGAACGACAGCTCCGACTTTACGTCGTCCAACCTGAAGGGTTCCGGCTCCTCGTCTGAGGAACGCCTGCTCGTGGACGCTACTACCGGCTACCAGCCCGCGCATATCCTCAACTTGGATCTCAGGGGACAGATTCGGAGCAGCTTCCTGTCGCTGCGCAAGGAAATCTCGGAGCGACGGAGCGCCGCCATGGACGACATGATGAAGGACCACGACCTGCTGGACGGCATTAAGGAGGCCATCGAAGACAAGCGCAGCGAAGTCGAGGCCCTGAACCACCGCGTGAGGGCGGCGGAGGAAGAGTACGAGAAGACCAAGGAGGTAACCACGGCCCAGAAGATGGGGTCGGACACGCAGATCGAAAAGATGGAAAAGGAGCTCTCGCGAATGCGTGCAGGCCTGACCGAGTCGGTGCAGTTCCTGGAGCAGCGCGAGATCAACACGACCATTGAGTACGTTGATCACCCCTCCACGCCTTGCATCCCAACAACAGCGCGCTGACATTTACCCCCTAGGTACGAACAACTGGTGCTGCGGGCAAGCTCCCTGCGAGAAGAGCTGCACACAGAGATTGACCGGATCCTCAACGACGTCATCAAGTTCAAGATTCACGTGCAGAAGAACCTGGACGACTACGAAGGCTTCGTGGCAGACGAGCTGGAAAAGGAGCTGGGCATCGAGGAGGCCAAGGACGAGACCCAGGCCATGGACCTGTAAGCCAGTTGCATTCTGTATAGATGAGCTCTGTCCGAGGAGGGAGCATTGCTGCGTGGTGTTGGTGGCGTTGGATAGTGCCGGAGCGCTGAGATGAATAACGATGCATCATGCGAAACTGCCGATTTAAATACCACTTGATTTAGACACGAGTAATGACATGCGCATGCACATCTCAAACATGGGGTGTTGGGTGAGATGAATCCTATCCATCCAAGGCTCTCCATCGTCAGTTCATATTTGCCGCACATGTGAACTCACAACAGTGTGGCGTATTGAATCACAGAATTCACGTTCAATTTACCAAACCAAGTGCGTTCATCCAGGCACTTTTTGCGCAAACGATGCTGTTGTTGAGTGACTTGAGAAGTTGAGTCTAGTTACGAGTACTCGTCGAGTCTGTGCCCCACACCGCGTTGGTGCCGCTGGCATCACGTGATACCCGGCCATTGGCCTTTTCCTCTTCCGGCGCAGTAGTGGGGCACAATCCCTGTTATGTTCGTGGGGTCGGATTTTTTTTCTTTCACCGTCTCGCATTGCACCCATCAACACCATCCAAGGCACCTTACCGCCTCTCTCAACCCACGGCCGTGAACCTTTCTCAGGCGAGCCTATTGTCGCACACATTACAATGGCGGAAGAAAACGCAGGTAAGCCGAACCACTGGCACCAATGCGCGACGCTCGTGCTTCGATCAGGTGACTGACTCTGTCCTGTCTGCAGCCTGGCCCTTGGCCGATGCCACCCTGACGCAGGAGATTCTCGATCTCCTGCAGTCGGCGACTCACCTCCGCCAGGCGAAGAAGGGCGCCAACGAAGGTACGATACGAACCCCGCGTCCCCTGTTCTTGGGGGTTTGCCGCAAAGGAAGACGTGCTGACTAGCCGGCGCAGTGACCAAGGCCCTCAACCGCGGCACGTGCGAAATCGCCATCCTGGCGGCCGACACCGAGCCCCTCGCCATCCTGCTGCACATCCCCCTGCTGTGCGAGGACAAGGGCACCCCCTACGTCTACGTCCCGAGCAAGACGATGCTGGGCCGCGCCTGCGGTGTCAGCCGAGCCGTTATTGCGGCCAGCATCAACTCGAACGAGGCGAGTGAGCTGGCGGGCCAGATCAAGGCGCTGCGCGACAAGGTCGAGAGGCTGGCCATCTAAGGGGCTGGCCGGCTTGGGGTTGTCGTGGTTTGGTAGATGGGTGCGGATGCCCAGCGGGTTAATATCAGGCCGGCCGGGCCATTGGTAGCCAATATCTATCGTATGCCTCGAGATGTATTGTTCCGGGACGACGAGTGATTGTGACTGCGGCGGTGTGACGAGATGAAATGCGCAGGCGTGACGTTGTCCAGAGATGCCTGGGGATTGTCCGTCAAGCCAACCACGAATGGACATGGCCGTCGACGCCTTCAATTGCGGGCCAGAGACGGATTCCGGGATTACGGGGTAGGAAATCGGCACTTCGCAAGCCGGTCTTGCCGGTGCCATGAATCCACGGTGCTGCTACTGGCGGACTTCCGGCCTCCTGATCATGCAGCCGGGCGGCATGGAGCGGCGCGGCAGCGGACTTGGCCAGACCCGGAGGTGGTCGATGCGCCTCTTTATCTCCGCTAAAGCCAGGGTTCGCTCGCGCAGGACCAACAGCCCAAACTTCAGCTGCAGGTACCTAAGTCATCAGGCGCATGATGGGAGACGGCGAGATTCGTCAGCACCATCTCGCGACGCCTCCCCTGGGCTGGCGGCATAAATAGGCTCCGGGGCGCCTCGTCCGCCCTCGGCTCCTCGCACCCCTCTGCGCTCCCACTGCTACACATGCCGCGCCTCGCCCGCCAGTGGACCGCCCGTCTCTGGCAGCACAGATACCCCATCGCGCTCTCCGGCACCGGCATCGCAATCGCGGCGGCGGCCATGGCGTCGACAACCTCGTCAACGACCTCGTCGACGGCTCCCCTGGCGGCGGCGTCGCACACGTATTCGACGACCGTGTCCAGGGTGCCCGGCCGCGTGAG
Organism: Tolypocladium inflatum; assembly: GCA_003945565.1. NCBI lineage: Eukaryota > Fungi > Ascomycota > Sordariomycetes > Hypocreales > Ophiocordycipitaceae > Tolypocladium > Tolypocladium inflatum. The sequence continues at coordinate 525,234 of QEPE01000001.1, forward strand.
CCTGCCCGACGAGGCCGAGGCGAACCCGCACCACGTCGTCAAGGGCGGCAGCGTGGCGGGCTTCCGCAACCCGTACCCGTCGTACTCGAACCCCGTCTCCTTCACCTCGATGGTGCGCAACGTGCTCTGGCCGCTCGTCACCGGCGACCTCAAGCAGCCCGACACCCGCCCGCCCACGGTGCCCGTCGTCGCGCCGCGGTGGCTGCCCGGCCGCACCGCCTCCTCGGGCAAGCTGCGCGCGACGTGGCTCGGGCACGCGTGCTACTACGTCGAGTTCCCGTCGGGCCTGCGCGTGCTCTTCGACCCCGTCTTCGAGGACCGCTGCTCGCCCCTGACCTTCATGGGCCCCAAGCGGTACACGCCGCGGCCGTGCGACATCCGCGACATCCCGCTCGTCGACGCCGTCGTCATCAGCCACAGCCACTACGACCACCTGTCGCACGCGTCGGTGCTCGAGATCCAGCGCGGCCACCCGGACGTGCAGTTCTTCGTCGGGCTGGGCCTGGAGAAGTGGTTCCGCCGCAGCGGCCTGCGCAACGTCACCGAGATGGACTGGTGGGAGGACGCGGAGCTGGCCGTCGAGGTGAGCGCCGGCCCCGGCGCAGAGGGCCCCGGCGAGCCGGCGCGCAAGCAGACCATCTCGGCGCGCGTCTCCTGCCTGCCGTGCCAGCACACGTCGGCGCGCTCGCCCTTCGACAAGGACACGACGCTGTGGTGCTCGTGGGCCGTGCGCTCCGGCGACCGCTCCGTCTGGTTCGGCGGCGACACGGGCTACCGCGCGGTGCCGCGGCTGCCCGCCGGCGTCGACGACTACGGGCCGGCGTACGAGGCGCTGCCGCGCTGCCCGCAGTTTGCGCAGATCGGCGCGCTGCGCGGGCCCTTTGACCTCGGCCTCATCCCCATCGGCGCCTACTACCCGCGCGCCGCCTTCTCGGCCATGCACGCCAACCCCTTCGACTCGGTCGAGATCTTCCGCGACACGCGCTGCGCCCGCGCCATGGGCATCCACTGGGGCACCTGGGCGCTGACCATGGAGGAGGTGCTCGAGCCGCCGCGCGTGCTGCGCGAGGCGCTGCGGCGGAGGGGGATCCCCGAGACGGGCGTCTTCGACGTCTGCGACATTGGCGAGAGCAGGGAGTTTTAGATGCCGCGTCTTTGGTACTCTACGGATGCGTGATGTAGCCGGCGCAAGGTGTAAGGGGATCTTTGGCATTTCGGTCTGCGCGTAGAATACGGACGAATACTGTTTCAGCAGTGTGTAGTTTCGGAGACGGGCTGTATCCGCCCCTCGTGGTATAATAGTCGAGAAAAAAATACAACCCAGACTCAACTTTGACCAATGTGTGCCTATATCGTGCCCTTGTGTGCCTGGCGGCATTGGCGCGGGATGACCCGCAGGCGTGAGGCGTGTGTGACGACTCCATTCGCCACCCGCCCGCCGCCTTTAATCGCCGCCTCACCACCACCGCCGTTTCCACCACGCAACAACCTCGCACCCCACGCTCACAAGATCCGTCAAGCACCGCAATAGGCCTCCCCATCACCACCGCCTCCGACAAGGAGCAGCAGCAGCAGCCGCAGCAGCAGCAGCAGGACAGCGCGGCCCAGAAACATGGCGGCGACGCACCCACCGGCGCGGGCGTAGACACCGGCGCGGGCGCGACGCGGGCCAAGACGCAGGCCGAGGAGGAGGCCGACCGGCTGTACGAGGAGCGCATGGAGGACGAGTACGCGAAGAGGGAGGGCGGGGCGTGAGCTCCAGGCCTGGAAGGCGTCCGGTAGGGACAGCCCTTGAGTGTACGATAGCAGCACCGGGTCACGCATTATAGACGCAGCTCTTCATCGCACAAGCCATATAAGAGAGACTCTTCATCGCACGAGCCATATATATAGGCACCTTGTACAAGGTAAATCACCCGCGGACCCTCACGGGGTGCGCCTCGGTGTTGTACACGTACCGGCTCTTGCCGCCCTGCAGCTGCAGCTGCACCTCGGACTCGGGCGCGAAGATGAGGTACAGGTACTTGAGCGTCTCGGCCATCCAGAAGCTCTGCATCTCGTCGTAGAAGCCGCCGCCGTTGGGCTGCATGATGTCCTGGAGCTCCGCGAACCCGCTGCCCGCGCGCGTCACCTTGGCGATGGCCTGGAACGCCGCCCACGCCCTGTCCTGCCACTGCGTGTCGCCCGTCAGCCGATACGCGTAGTAGATGCTCTCGCACGTCTCGGGCCGCAGGATGTACTGCCCCGACGTCGTGTAGAAGCCCGACGTCGAGTAGAAGCCCTTCTGCGCGTCCGGCGGCGGCGCGTTGTTGCCGGAGCCGGCGGGCAGCGCGGCGTCGACCCAGCGGAACCCCTCGGGACCGATTCCCGAGGGCGACGTCTTGTAGTTGTTGAAGTACGACTTGGCGAGCTCGAGCCCGAACTTCTTGTACTTGTCCTCGCCCAGCAGGACGCCTCCGAGGATGAAGCTGCCGCCTGCAAAGCTGGCCACTGTTGTGCGCCCCTCGTGTTAGCCGGCGGTTCGTACCTGCGGTGCGACGGAACGCGAGTACAAGTCAACTTACAGTGGCTCGACGCCGGCGTCGTCGTTTGGCCGGAATACTGCGACAGGTACGTCAAGTCCTTGCGGCTCGTCGGGTGCGACGCCAGGTGCGCAATGGTCGAGTCCGCCGCCAGCACCCAGCGGTCCTTGTACTCGGCGAACGTCTTGGGGTCGTACTGGTACATCTTGATCAGATACTCGTAGAAGCTATCCGTGCCGCCAGACCAGCCGCCGTTGCTGTTGATAAAGGCGCCGTCCGAGGTCCTCACGTCACTGCCCACCAGCCCGGGCCACGCCTCGGGGCTGCCCGTCGGATGGATGAGATACGACTCGCCCTTTTGCGCGAGCTCGGCGTACTTCTTGTTGCCTGAGATGTCGCTAAGGCGCGTCCACTCCAAGACCAGCGTGCCAACCTCGGCGATGTTGTTGGAAGAAGAGCCGCTGATGCGCCTCGTGGGGTTCAGGAACACCGTCGGGTCCGGGACGCCGCTCGTCGTGTTGAAGGCGATACTGAGGCTGTCCGCAAGGCTCACTGCCTGCTTCAAGAGGGCATCCACCTTCTTAGAATCAGGGGCGAGAGACTTCATCGGACCCTTCAGCAGGTCATACCCTGCGTCGTGTCAGTCAGTGGCGCACCCGGCTAAGCTACCCTCGTTCAGGGACGTCTGGCGTACCGGAAATGAGACCGCCGAGGTATCGGATATTGCTCTCGAAAAGCGAAATGCTATCGTCGGGCTTTTTCGTGGTGGTGAAGTCGATCTTGGCAATGTGGTCTAGCATCTGGCCCACGATCTTGGTCTCGCCCATGATAATGGCAGTCGACAACGCATCCACTACCGTCACTCCCCAGCCGTCTCTGTTTCATCGCACTCGTCAGATACGATGTTCTCACGCTGCACGTAGACGGGAACACACCTATCATCCTCGTAGCCATTGCTGATTGGTTGTAGCGTGTCGTGGGGGAACGCGTTCTTGTAGTAGCCTTGCCACGACTTCTCGAACGCCTGCTTCACGGCATGGGCCCTCGCGTGGTTCGGCCGTGGCGCTCCGCCATGTCTGTCCGTCGCTGTCTCGGCCGGGAGGGCCAATGCCGTACCGGCCAGCTGGAGGAGCAAGATCGAGTTCGAAGTTAGGCGCATAGTGTCCAGAGTCTAGTCGGCAGCTAGCACGCTCTAAGCAGAGATCGGATAACTTAGCGATACAGAAGCCAGGGGCACAGACGACGAGGCAGGCCGTCTTATTTGAATGGCGCCCAGGAACCACGGCATCGGCATCAGGTCGCTCGACGCCTTGCTTTAATGAGCGTCCAAGACATGGCGCCGGCCGAGCCATCTGCCCCTTGAGCCGCGCCGTCAGACCTGGCTAGACCGTCTAGGGCCAACGCGACAACGTCGACGGGTCATAGAGAGACTGCATGTGTCGGTGACCATAGTAGAACAGGCGGCGGGAGCTCTACTAGGCAGGTGACACCATACTGTATCATGAACTAGCCGGCATCTTGCAGCGAGGGGAATGCTACTCCACGGGCCTTGCATACTAAATGCGCGCTTTGCAGATCAGAGGAATCTTCGACGGGTCTGGTGACGAGGCAGCATGCGGCGGCCAGGTCAGGTTCTTAGCTGGGCCAGTTCCTGAGCACTGTCTTGTTTGCGGGGACGATTGCAAGGGTCGCATTGTCTGCCATCATCTGATGCGAACACAAGAGACGTCGGCTCGTCACTCAGGCTGGCCAATGGCGGGTGCCATTGCATGCCAGCCATGCATGGGCTGAGTGTGACCCTACGGTCGAGGTCCGAAGATCCAAATAACACCGCGCCAACCAGAGACATGGCCATTTCGGCGCCATGGGTTTGCGTGTGCCCCATGTTCACGATATAAAACACGGCATGCGACATGTCGTCGCGGCGAGCAATCGGGTGAGTGACGCGTGATGGGTTTATATTGTGTGTAATATGTTGCATGACCTGCTGCGCGACATCATGGAGACGTTGATGCAAGGCGCTCAAAACGACAGCCTTCAGGTGAGTAGCGGCGACTCTACACCATCTCCCACGTCGACCGGCATGAACGGTCAAGAGACAATGTAGGCCCGTGGGCAGTGTCATGAGCGAATGGGACGGATGTGAGAGCGGCCCGAGTCCAGATCGCCGATCGCTGCCAACACGCCTGAACTGGGAGGCTGGAGCGTTCGATAAGCTCTCGAGCTCCGCATGCTCCCTCAAGAGGGGCAGAGGCCGGCCCAGGATGGAAGCGGCATCGCAGGTCTAGCTGCGTCCCCTCGGCAGTTTCACGGCGTATTTCAACAACGTACCTGCAACGCCGTCATGCGGCGTCTGCACGTTGGTTCTGCTGCCTTGTCGGCTCTTCAGCCATTCTCGCGGAGCTTCGCCAGCGCTGCTGCAACACCCCCGCTGACCGCATCGTCCGCCGAGGATGTGCGGTCCGGTTGAGAAGGACCCCCGCCTCCGGGCTGGGCAGTCTTCCTGGACTCCTCGATGGCGGCAGCGAGCATGGCCTCCTCCTCGTCCTCGTCGTCCATGTCGTCCAGGAAGTGGAACTGCTTTGGCACGGCGCTCGGCGTTCCTTGACCCGGCGTGCTCCGGGCGGGGGGTTCGCGAGAAGATGCGCCGAGAGACGACATGTCCCTCAGGGGAACGCGGGACAGCGGCACGGCCTGCTCTAGCCTCGACACTCGTTCGGCGTTTTGGCTGCCGGAATCACCCTGCCCTCCCGTACCCGTCTGCAGACTGCGCTTGGCGGCCTTTTTCGCCCGAAACGGCTCATCTATCGCGGCAGACCACCTCTTGACCTTGACTCCGCCCCATCCACTGAGCGTGCCAAGCTGCTCCGTCTCGGCATTGATTGCGTTCTTGAGACTGCCAAAGTAGGCGACCAAGGCGACGGCATCCGACTTATTCAGGCTCCTCGGCACGGTCACGAAATCGACGAGCTTGTCCGCGTAGCTCGATGACTGCTGGCCTCGAATGGCTGCGAAATTGGCGCCCTCGTACGACTTGTATAGCTCGATGTATCGCGCCGTCTCGGCCGCTGACCAGCACAGGATAATGGTGACATTGTTCACCAAGGACGTCTTGGACAGCTCGCGCAAGGAATCTTCGTGGTTGGGTATGTCCACCATCGTAAGGAGAACGCGTAGGTTGTATTTCCCTTGTAGGTTGCGGATTCGAGTGTAGATGTATTCGGGGTGCAGTCGGTGATATTTCAGACTATAAACAGCTCCTGTCAGAATATCGGTTCGCATGCTCTCCATTCAGCGCTGCATACCTCAGGAAGAGCGCACACGTGGTCAACCCCAGGACGTAGTCGGCCGGGATATCGCTGTACTCCCACGGCATAGAGCGGATGCACGCCAGGACGGGATTTCCGCGCTGACGAGGCGAAACGAGGATAGAAGACACGGTCTGCTTCTGGGGAAGAGCCTGTGGCGTCGGCTGCACGACCCTGCTCCCCGCTGAGTTGCTCGGGGGCGCCCTGTCGAGTCGTTGGGGCGTAGGCTGCTGGACTCTTTGTGGTGCAGGCTGCTGGATTGTCCTGCGAGTCGCCGGCGCTGGATCGGCCGCTGCCATGGCCGCGATGAGGGCATCGTCGGCGCCGTAGTCGTCGTCCATGGTCGCAGCGCCTGTATCACGGCAGTGTGTGTCGAACCTCCTCGGAGTGTAGAGTTGTGGTGCTCATGTTGGAGCGTGAACAGAGTTGAGATTCACGGCTGCCTTTTGGAGACTGTGACGTAGGGCTGCTCCTGCGCATCGCCGCCTACCCTAGAGCAGTGTCGATCTCCACCGCCGCTCCCTCGTCTTCACGCAGGTCCATGAAACAACTACAGTAACACTGCATTAGCTTGATGCTTTGAGGGTCATTGATATCATATCCCTTGCGGGCTTCCTAAATTGGACGGTGGTGGATGTGGTGCTCAAGTGGTGCTCGACATGATGCACGAAGTATTACTGCAGAAACGAATGCGATCTATAGCGATTGTGTATGCTGTGGTTTATGGTTCATCATTCAGTCCAACTCCGGCTCGGGTATTCAATAACTCTTATCTCATAATTGTCACGTCGTTTCTTGTCCAGTCGTCAGTTCATCCAGCCCGCACTCACTCCTCTTCATACTCGCTCTCGCTCCCCGCCGTCTCACCCGCCATGTTCTTGTGAATGGCGTACAGCGCCTCCAGCCAAGAGTCGATGGCAGCCTTGGCCTCTTTGTTTTCCGTTCCCGAGGCAGCGAGTTGATCCCGCAGCCGCTCGTACGCTTCTATCATGACCCATACTTGGAGCCCGGAAGCATTGCCGCTGTCTCGCGAGGACTGATTGGCAAAGGCGGATGACAGCTCGCGCGTCAGCAACTCGAGGCCGACCTGGAACCTCAAAGTCGCTGGTGCTGGTACCTCGCTTTCGGCGCCTCTGAAGGCTTGTTGCTCTGGTGGAGGGGTGACTGGTGATAGAAGAGAATGTGGCGTGGCATACGTTGCGCCCCCTTCAACCAACGTGCCGTCGTCAGATAGCGGTGATGGTGTAAGTTGACTCCGGCGCCGAGGCGGCTCCGATAGCCCGCTCTTTCGAGACTCGCCTGGGAAATGGAGTTCCGCGGCCTCTCTGTCTGCCTTTGAGAGGCCTTGCTGGATGTATTTGGGATCGATTTGCGGAACGTCTGGGATGTCTGATTCCTCCGGGTAGTCCACCAACTCCCGATACTGCCTGGCAATGGTGCTGACGCTGGACATCCTGTTGACACCAGCGTCCTTTTGCCTAGCCGCCCTCTCCAGCTGCCCAATCTTGTGCACGGGCGTCTTTGCTCGCCTCCTGAGCGTGGATACCGGCCGTGCTCGCGACATCGAGGGTCTGGGAAGGAATGTGTATTCATCGTTGAATGTGTCGTCGTTGACGGGCGACAGCTCAGGAATCGGCGGTGGTGGAGGTGCTCTCATCGGGGATGGCATCGGCGGCGGCGCCTGGACTGGAGGAGGAGGAGCTGCCCTCCTGGGAGCAGAACCAGCCACACTCCCATGTTCGGTCTGCGGAATGTGCAATTCATCAGAGTCGTTCCATTGCGAATTGCACCGGTCCGGCGACAGGGCATTCGCGGGGCTCCCGAGCGCACCCATCTGAAAGCCCGCCAGCCGGACGACGGCGCTCAGGTCGCTTTTGCTCCAGTCCTTGAACTCGGGCCCGATGGTCGGGCTCTTGGACCCGGGCCAGAATCTCTGCAGCTTGCCTCTGCCGGGCTTGAGGCTGCTGGGCACGCCGCAGAAGGACCGCCGCTTCTGGCTGCTCGGCGTGTCGGTGGCGGAGGGCGATGCCGGCCCCATACCCGGGCACCAGGGGACGCCCACCGATATGCTGTTTCTCATCATGGCGACGGTGCGAAGAGGTGAAAACGTTATTCACGAAGGCACGCAGATTTGGAAATGCAAACGAAAGATTCAAGACGAGGACAGGACCAGCTGATTTTCATCATCTCAGGCGGCTCAACGGCCTCGTCTTGCTCCACGAGGCACACGATGACTGCACCGCCTCGCACACCTACTGCTCAGCCCCAAATACGGCCCGTGAGGCTCCTCCCCAAAAAGATGACGCGTGGGCCTTGCCTCCGGCCTATCAGCGCGGCCACGGATGAGTCTAAAAGCGTGCGTGCGTTGCCCTCTTGATTCCAAGACGCGTGGTGCGTGCACGCTGTTGAGAAAACCGGCTTACGGGTATAAATAGCTCCTGAGGTCAGCCTCAATACAGGGCCCATTGCGATCCGGTTTTCCTGTTGGAACCTCTTGCAGGATCGATCGTGCTCCAGCCTGTTTCAAATTGAGGAGAGAACCCTCGTTATAATCCAGGAAGCATTTCAGCTTTGCTCTTCGATCCTCGACGCACATGACTCTGACAACGGCATGCAAGGGATTGCTAAGCCACCCGGCCCTGTGCAGCTCCGGGTTCATGCCCGGCTCCGGCTCATGTGGGGCGCCCCGCATCGCCCATCCAAATATGTGGATTTCCGTCTGTTGCTATTATTACTTCGTATCCGTACTTCGTACTTCGTACTCCAGGCATTGGATTTGCAAAAATACACCTTTCAACTTGCTGATAATTCATTGGCTTTTCTTCTTCCGTAGATAATCGCATTATTTTCACTGCTGCATAGTTCAACCAGCCCGGCTCAGGGAGAACGAATCAATTCAAAATCGCGCTGTGTGGATATTCGCTCGTTCGGAGTGATTATACATACGACTGCCGTTTCCCGATGGTCCTGCAGTCGTCGATGAAATCATGCACGGAGGCTCTGGAAGCCAAATCCTGATGGACCTGAAGCGTCGACGGCTTCACCCCCCTACGGTGCCCATTTACTTGGTAGCACCGCTGAACGCCAGCAGATTGGCGGTGTCGTTGCGCAGGGCGGCGAGGAGGAGAGACAAATGCATCTTGGAGGACGTCCGTCTGACTTGTTTCGTTGGAACACTGGCGGTGAACGAGGCGAGAAGACCAGGTCTTCAGGCTACTGTTTGAACCTGAAGCTGAAGCTGGATATGATGAGACAGCAAGAATCCAGTTGATTGCCGTATTACCGAGCTCAAGTGCGATCATGTCGGCATTGTGTTCACCAAGGTTCTAGACATCTAGAAGCGCCAGGGACACACAGTCTCGGACCCTTTGCTTTTGTCTAGTGACACGCGGCAGCTGGAGGCTTGGTTTTATGATGGGGATATGGATATTCACCTTCTGGCCCTTAGAAATATTAATATCATAACTAAACGACATGCATTTGAACTGCACCGTTACGCTGCGACTTGTAGTTGACTCACTGTAAACATAACGTGGAAAACTCGCGGCTATCACCGGTGTCAGTGACTCACTGAGCTGTTGTTGCTCCAACAGTCACCTGACCGCAGACGCGCATGGAAGGTCCTGGACTCGGCGCGCGTCAAGAGCGCGCTTCTCGTAGCACCTATTCAGGGAGACCTCAACTTAACAAGTCACAACCATGGACGACGACGAAATCGAAGACGAGCTGAACAAATGGTGTGGCCATCTCTGGGTGACCCCCGAGTGTGGCATATGCGGCGAGCTGTTGAGGCTTGACGAGAAAGTCATTGGCTGTGAGTTGTCGCTTGAGGCATCAGCAACTCCCGCAGCACGGCCTACGCTGACGCCTCGTGCCTCCGTGCCCAGTGTCAGACCGCATGGATCATGCCGACTGGCCCGGGCTTTTCCAACATGAATCCACGGTGCCGTTTCCGTTTCCCGACCACTCGACGTTTCCGCCCAGAAATGCCAAGCGGTACGATATCCCGGCCCATTCTGATGCATGGTACCTCTGTCGGCGGCCGAACTGCAACCAGCTCTGCAGAAACTCCCCAGAGGCGGCAACCTTGCACTACGACTGTTACCAGGTTTTCAAGCAGCGGCTGCCGTCGCGGGCGACGAGCGAGGCTCTATGGCAGGCGGCCTATGAGCACCTATGGCGAGCGGCGGCATGGAGACGGCCCTGGAGGTCTGCGTGGAAAAGCACAGCGCTTCTGCTCCCCGAACCCTTCAACATCACACCGTTGGCTCTGACACATATGGCGTACAAGTACGGCATTCCCCAGCTGGCCACGTTGCCAAGCGAGCTCGTAAGAATGATCCATTCATGGTCTGCACCAGATCGTTTCTGGCGAATGGCTGCCGCATTTGACCTTGCCACGACAGCCAACGCCTTGGCCAACGGCACACTGGCCCCTGTGCCGGCGCGTGCCATGCGGTACTCTACTCCCGTGAGAGACCTCTGCTTATGGGAAAGAGGCTGTGAACCCAGACTCTGCCGACACTGCTTCCCCTTGAGCGGTGTCATGAGGTTCTGGTTCAATTGCGAGAATATTGGGATCCAGGTGTCGCTGTGGCCGGAGGACTGGGACGACTAGCTGGCACGGACGGTTGGTCGGCCGCCCGGCAGGCGTTGGCACACGGGTGGTGATGCTGGAAGGGGGTGGATTCGCTGGCAGCAGGCGAGCGAGATGTCGACAATCTCCTTTCTTGAAAAGGGGCGTGTGGCTGAGGTAGCAGTCCGTTTGCTTGTGGACGTTTGCCATCGACGGATACCTGAGAACTGCCAACTATGGCGTACTTGCTACCATTTTCGTGACTATGTGAATCGAATCGAGGCATCAGGGCATTCCTGGAGACTTGTAGAGCTAGAAACTGCCGTGGTGAAGTTGAGTCAGGCTGGCGGACCAGAAAAGACCCGACGGGAATATTTCCCCGGCGGAGGCGCTCCACGGTTGTCTCCAACAACCGTGCCATGGAGCTTGGGTCGCCTGAGCCGAGCAAGAGGCAACACGTACCTAAGAAACCCAACTAAAACAAGTAACACAAGGCACTATTTCCTGAGAACTGCGAATGGATGACTAGCCATGATTGACATGCAGCCAAACAGATACTTGGACGCTGCACGCCTCATGAAGGCGGGGGCAGGGTATTGACGATATGGTGCCTCGGCTTTTGGAGGCTTTTGGAAGCTCCTGAGCCGCCATTAGGTTCGGATAAATGTTCAAGGGCTTGACAGCTCGCCCCTGGTCGTTTGGTGGCATTTGGCTTCGCTCAACACGCTGCCAGCCGTTTCGCTTCGATACTACCCGTCTGTTGCACCAGTTCGCAGCATACGACGTACCCATGCCGTAGCAGGACAGGGCCAGTCTCGGTCGTGTTTGCCCCGGAGGAACAACCGGAGCGCCCCGATACATCGTTCCCGCAGTCGGCGCAGCGCTCGAAGCCACCCGGCGGGCCATTTTCTCCATCAATCAGGCATCCCGCTGGCCCAATTCCCGCCGCCGGTCTCGGGACCCACACCGGAGCCCCGTCGACGTCTCGACCCCGCGGGGGCGACGCCACGGGCTCTGGGCATATCTCCGTCGCGTATAAACACGGCTCGTTACTCTTCTTAAGCGCTGGATGCCGGCTTGGAGCTCGAGCATAAGACGCGAGGATCTGGCCTACGTTGATCCCGCCCATACCTAAATAGCAAACACCACAGCAGCCCACGATGCCCGATGAAATCACAATCACCGGCTTCCGGTCCCGCGACGTGCGGTTCCCGACGTCGCTCGACAAGACGGGCTCCGACGCCATGAACGCGGCCGGCGACTACTCGTCCGCCTACTGCATCCTCGAGACCGACTCGCGGTACTCGGGCCACGGCATGGTTCGTGCCCCGGCCCGGCTTCACATGGCGTCTCTGACTGACACACATTAGACCTTCACCATCGGCCGCGGCAACGACATCGTCTGCGCCGCCATCGTCCACGTCGCCGAGCGCCTCCGCGGCAGGACGCTCTCCTCGCTCGTCGCCGACTGGGGCCAGACCTGGCGCTACCTCGTCTCCGACAGCCAGCTGCGCTGGATCGGCCCGGAAAAGGGCGTCATCCACCTCGCCCTCGGCGCCGTCGTCAACGCCGTCTGGGACCTCTGGGCCAAGGTTCTCGGCAAACCCGTGTGGCGCATCGTCGCCGACATGACACCCGAGGAGTTTGTCCGCTGCATCGACTTCCGCTACATCACCGACGCCATCACCCCCGACGAGGCCATCGCCCTGCTGCGCGCCCAGGAACCCGGCAAGGCGGCGCGCATGGACGACGCCCTCGCGAGCCGCGCCGTGCCCGCGTACACGACGAGCGCCGGCTGGCTCGGCTACGGCGAGGACCGGATGAAGGCACTGCTGCACGAGACGCTGGGCCAGGGGTATCGCCACTTCAAGCTCAAGGTCGGCGGCAGCGTCGACGACGACCGCCGGCGGCTGACGATTGCGCGCGACGTCATCGGCTACGACAAGGGCAACGTGCTCATGGTAGACGCCAACCAGATCTGGTCGGTGCCCGAGGCCATCGCGCACATGCGGCAGCTCGCCGACTTCAAGCCCTGGTTCATCGAGGAGCCGACGTCGCCCGACGACATCATCGGCCACCGGTCCATCCGCGAGGCCCTCAAGCCGCACGGCATCGGCGTCGCCACGGGCGAGATGTGCCAGAACCGCGTCATCTTCAAGCAGCTGCTCATGACGGGCGCCATCGACGTGTGCCAGGTCGACGCCTGCCGCCTCGGCGGCGTCAATGAGGTGCTCGCCGTGCTTCTCATGGCCGCCAAGTTCGGCGTGCCCGTCGTGCCGCACTCGGGCGGCGTGGGCCTGCCCGAGTACACGCAGCACCTGAGCACCATCGACTACGTCGTCGTCAGCGGCAAGCTCTCGGTGCTCGAGTTCGTGGACCACCTGCACGAGCACTTCCTGCACCCGTCCGTCATCAAGGACGGTTACTACCAGACGCCCACCGAGCCGGGGTATAGCGTCGAGATGAAGGCGGAGAGCATGGACAGGTACGAGTACCCGGGTGAGGCGGGCGTGAGTTGGTGGAGGAGCGACGAGGCGAAGCCAATCCTGACGGGCGAGAGGATCTGATGGGAGGGAGCCTGGGGAACGTTAGAGAGTGAGTGTAATGGAGAGATGCGGCGGGCAAGGTCTAGAAATCGTCCCTCACGCTGCGCGTTGACTGTACAGTAGTTGGTGGGTGATCAGATGCATAAGACATCCAGCTTCGTAGCCATGAATGAAACGATGTGCTCCAGCATCTCTGGCGAGTACCAGTGCCCAAGCCCCTGATATGTGCGAAAATCCACCTCGACGTCCATCATCTCTAGCAGTGCGGCCGCTTGAGACCCGTGCTCGTACTCGGCCTTGTCATCCTCGGTCCCGTGGCCGAGAAAGACGGGGGTGGAGTGAAAGGGGAACGTGCATGGTGATGGAGCCCCAGGCAGCTCGACCTCTTCTCGCAGTTCGTCAATGGCCTTTTGCAGGGGTGATCTCGTGTCGTCGTCTGTGTCGGCAATTTCGAAGACATCGTCGCACTCCGCCTCGGCTTCAAACACGATACCGGCCTCCTCACCCGTATCCCTTTGACTGTCGCCGCCCAGAATATCCATCAAGTAGGAGCTCAGAGGCATGAAGCCACACATCCCAACCACGGCCCCCAGCGCGTCTCCCTCCCAGAGCAGCATGCTGACCAGCGACATCGCACAGCCCTGGCTGATGCCCGCCAGCACAATCCTCCTCGCATCGCCTCCCACGAGGTCCATCTCGGCGCGCACCAGCCCGTGGACGTACTCGACGCTCGCGCGCATGTTGCCCCGCGCCTCGGGCTCCCAGTCGCCCGTGCCGTCGTACCACTGGTGGATGGCGCAGCGGCGGTACTTGGTCGCGCGCATCAGCGGCGCCGTGGGGAAGACGAAGCGGGCGTGGGGGAGGGCCTCGCGGAACGTGCCATGGGCGGCGACCTGCGTGGCGAGCAGCGGGCCGTGGAACTTGTTGGCGTTGGAGCCGCGGCCGTGGAGGAAGATGACGGTGAGCTTGTGAGGCACAGCCGTCGGTGGGATGACGATGGGAGCAGGGAATTCGCCGAGGATTTTTCGAGCAGTCGCCTTGGAGGACGACTGTGCGTCTGGACTCATGATTGTTGATTCATTGCCGAGAGTATTTGGCAAGCATTCTGTGCCTGATGAGTGTTGTCTGGAAGACTGAGATGTGAGGTTGCAAGGTGGAGGAGACCTGGTTAGTCAGGCAACGAGGGCGCCAAATGGCGGCAATCTCAGGAGTCGGGACCTGAGCCGACACAGTGGCTTGAATGTACGAAGTACTTCGTAGCACTCCCGAGTCCTCGCGCTCTCGACATCAGGCAGCAGCACCGCTATTCGGACCCGGACCGCTTCTCTTCCACTTGCCAATCGTTGGTGACGGCGGGCGAGGCCAGTGGTTTCCAGGGCCAGGATCTCGCACTCGACTTGACCTCGCGAACCCTCAGCAGTGGGCACGGCCGACATGGGCACGGCCGACATGTTCTTCTCAACCTCACAACCAGCCAAGTCCCTCACGGCCCTCTTCGCAGCATGGAAAGGCTTCCTGCTCGCCATCGCGCTCGGCGCCGCCGTCGGCGCCGACTACGACACGTCCACGTCGCTCTTCTTTGAGCGCCTCTACGGCCGCCACGCCCGCGTCCCAGCCATCGCCGCGCGGCTGACGAGATGGGACGCGCTGTACTATATGCACTACGCGCGCAACGGCTACGTCTACGAGCAGGAGTGGGCCTTTGGGGCGGCCATGCCGACGGCCGTGCGAGGCATCCTGGCCCTGCTGCCGTCTTGGGGCCGTGATGCCGACGCCGCGGTCGAGCCTCTGGTAGCCATCGCCGTTGCCCACGTCTCCCATCTCATCGCGGTTCTGGCGCTGTACCGCCTCACCATGGTCATCTCCAACGATGCGAAACTCGCCTTCGTCGCGTCCGCGCTGCACATCATCTCCCCGGCCGGGCTCTTCCTCTCGGCGCCGTACGCGGAGAGCCCCTTCGCCTGCCTGTCCTTTGTCGGAAACCTGCTCTTCGCGCTCGGGATCAGGAACAAGCGGGACCAGGGGAAGCGGTTCGCGCTCATCGTCGGCGCGGGAGCCGTCTTCGGGCTGGCGACGGCGTTCCGGAGCAACGGCCTGTCCAGCGGTGTGCTCTTCGCTGTCGGGGCCGCCAACTGCTTTCTCGCCTTTGCGCGGGGGCCCAGCCTGTCGAGGCTTTTGACGCTCACTGCGCCTGTCATTGGCGGTGTTTGCGTCGCAGCAGGCTCTGTCGTGCCGCAGTTCGTAGCGTGGAGGCGGTACTGCGGTGCGTCTCTGGACGGCCTTGAACCGCGGCCCTGGTGTTCACGTACGATTCCGAGTATTTACACCTTTGTGCAGGACGAGTACTGGTGAGTGGCCTCAAAGTCCCCGTTGCTACCCGATGCTCATAAGCCACCCTAGGAATGTCGGCTTCCTGCGATACTGGACCCTAAACCAACTCCCGCTGTTCCTGCTCGCCAGCCCCATGCTCGCCATTCTCCTCAAATCGGGCTTCGACACCGTGCGAGATCCGTCACGGGGGCTCAGGCTCTTGAAGTCTGGCCCCGTCGAGGACTACCGCATGTTTGTGCGCGCGCTGGCGGCCAGCCAGCTGCTGGTTGCGGTGCTGGCAATCACAACGTATCATGTCCAGATCGTCAGCCGGCTCTCATCAGGATACCCCGTGTGGTACTGGTGGGTAGCAGGATGCCTGATGGACAAGAAGAGGCAGAGCTGGGGCCTGGCCATCGCCGTCTTCATGGCCATGTACGCCGGCATCCAAGGCGGCCTATTCGCATCATTTCTGCCCCCTGCGTAAAGCTAGACTAAATCCTTAACCATCTTGAAAGAAAAAAAAAGCTTCAAGAACTCAAAAAGCTTCAAGAACTCGCTTGCAGCTCTGAAGCCGGTTGCACGGGTCAACGGGCACGAGCAAACGCGCCGCTCCACGGCCAGATGGGCGTCTCGTTTGGACAGCTCTGATTCACAACCGCTAGCTCTCACGCGCCCCAGTGATTCAGGCCCGATGCAAGAAGCCGCCTCGGTGCCTGAGGCTGTATATAGATGACAGCTGGCAGAGAAGGCGGTTGACAGCCGGACGAGCTCGGACCGTCGTACTTCTTTGTCTGAAGCTTTCAACCTCCACACATGGACTTTTCTCCTTCTCACACGCACTCACTCTTGTTGAACGCAAACACCAGACTCCCTTCGTTCTGCCTGCCGCTTTGCGTCGTCGACTACATAAACCCCTTCTGCGCGTTGTCGCCCGCCCTTCGAGCCCCGATCGTTTGTCGTTCGCGCGTAGGCGACCTGGAGATTCACAGCACCCTCACCAACACCCCCTCCCCCAAATACCCCGTTACAGCGCCTCCGCTGCTGCTGCGAAGCGTCTAAGGTAGAGGCACGGAATTCATAGCGAGGTACTTGACGCCGCGGCTTCCCAGAAACGGCGTCCTCCCCAGCTGCGTTCGCCAGCCGACAGTGGCCGCTTGCTAGCTGCGCCGTTCGAGTTTGGCGTTCAGGCTGCCCGCTGGAGGGCAGGCTGTTGTTGCACTGATATTGACGTGTGCACAGTACAGTCAACGGCATCTTCTCTGCCCACATAGACAGCTGGTAGCAACCGCACACCTGCGAGACACAAACGACTCTTGTTTGCCTCCTACACATACCCACGCAACTCTACCAACCTCTCCAAACCAAATACAAGAAACACGGCGAAGAGGCCATATCCTTCAGAGTCAAGCAAGACCGTGCAGAAGACGGCCATTGATACTACTACTTCCGCGCGGAACGAGTGGGTTCATGCTTCGCCCTGATCAGGCACAACCATCTGCTAACCTCCCAGCAGTACCAACATGGACCGCACATCGACCACAGACGCCAAGGCGGAGACCAGTGACCATACCAAGATAGCTGCTACCTTTCATGACGACTCCGGCAGCATGTGCCCTGGCGATGCCATCGACAATGCCGCCCGTCTGCAGGACCTCCTCCTGAGCGACGCCGACCTCGCGCTCTGGCTCGAGCACACCCGGTTCTTCGACATCGCCCACCGCGAGCGCGTCCTCTCCGGCCTGCGCAAGCTCAAGGCCATGGAGGAGGAGCGCGCGAAGCTCCTCCAGGAACTCCACGGCTCCACGGGCGGCCTCATTCAGAGCACTGCCACGCAGACCTTCAGCGAGGTCCCGACCAGCAAGCCCCTGCCGCCCCCCTCGCCAACGTACTTCGCGTCGTCAACGGCTACCTCGGCCAGCGGCTCCGTCCACGGCGGATTTGCCGCGGTTCGCGCCATGGCACCGCCGCTTCCTCTGGCCGCGGCGTCCGTCGTCAAGGGTACGCCTGGCTACATGAACTCGCGCCGCCATCTGGCTCACGCGGTGGCAGACTCGCGCTTCTTCCTGATCAAGTGCTCCAACACGGCCAACGTCTACATGTCCCAGAGAGACGTGAGTTTCCCCTGCTCCCTTTAACCTCCTCACGGTGGTTCTCTTGCAGACAGCTGACGAAAGATATCGCCAGGGCCTCTGGGTTACCCAGGCCAAAAACGGGCCTGCCTTTACCGAGGCTTTCAAGGAGTGCCAGAGCGTCATCCTCTTCTTCTCCATCAACAAGTCGCACGGCTTCCAGGGCTTCGTAAGCCAACCCTCTATTCTCATGTTGATACTCGCAGGAAACACCACTGACCGTCGACTGCACAGGCACGCATGACCTCGGCCCCGGATCCCACCCTCTCCAGACCCGACTGGATCCAGAAGATCAACCTCACCTCCGTGACACACCCCTTCCGCGTCGAGTGGATCAACACCGCCGAGACCGACTTCGACGACGTCGGCGACCTCAAGAACCCCCTCAACGAGTTCCGCTCCGTCGTCGTCGGCCGCGACGGCCAGGAATACCCCGCCGACTGCGGCCGCAAGATGATCGCCCTCATGAACGCCGCCGTCCAGCGTCCTGTCAGGCCCTACGTGCAGCAGCAGCAGAGCCCGAAGCCGATGCCGTACGCCAGCCGCGACAGCAAGGCCACCCGCAGCCCCAGCGACTCCCTCGACAAAGACGACGACAATGCCACGCGCGTGGACCGCCCCTGGCGCAAGCGGGACCGGGATGTCGTGGGCGCGCCCCAGACGACGACGCTACCCCTGCCTCAAAGTGCTGCTCTCGACCCCGAGCCCCGTTCACTTCCCGGTGGCGTCAACCTGATTGACTATTGATGGTCGCTAACGACGGATTCCAGGGACTGCGAGGAACTGGCTCGCGGGTGATGAGGCCTGGGCCTGAATTGCCCATGGACAGCGTCAAAAGGCTGGATCACGGCGATTAAACAGGCGTACGAAGCACATTGAGGAGCATCGCTTTGTTTTGCTGTCGACTAGTGGCTGGATGAGGGAGATGAAGCAATGCCTCGGTATAGATGGAGTGTACAGATTGCACGCGGCACGATTCCGCTGTACAGATATGGCACATGCACGTGTCCGTAATGCAATACGTGAACAAAACGAATGGCTCTGTGATCAAAACGTCCCTTACAGATTCATCAGATCGTGCATGCCTGCGCTGTATACCAAGATCACCCTCGTCCCATTTTAACTCCATGTGTGCTGAACCCAATCCTCCCGTACGCCAAGCGCAATATCTAGCGCAGACGCTCGACACTCTTTGTAATAACACATTTTGCCAAATCCCACAAAGACGGCTAGTAATCGTCTTCAGAATCGCTGTTGTCGTGGACCCTAATCGCCCGCCATCTCCGATCCGTCAGATCCTGCGCCGCCGTCCCCTCGCTCTCCGGGTCGACGTAGCCACTACCGCCAGCAATGCTCAACGCAACGGGCAAAAAGACCAGCGCATGCAAGGCCGCAAAGACTACAAGCGATAGCCACACCCGGAAGTAGTAAATCTCAAAGATCTTGGAGCGTGTGAACGCGAGCACGCACACGCCGAGCAGCTTGGTGACGGTGATGCCAGAGAAGACGGATCCGCCAACGTTGACCAGCGCGGTCCAGGCTCGAGCGTCGCGACCGCGGAAGGCGTTGTTGTTGCCCTCCATAACCGTGCGGGACGGGAACATGAAAGCGCGAGCAATGTGCGCGCAGAACTCGACGGATATGCCGACGCAGATGATGAGATTGACCAGAGAGACGGCGTTCAGGGACACGTTGAAGACGGCCATGGCCCCCATGATATCAATGACGCTCATGACCACTGTGCCCGTCACAACGGCCGAGGTGAGGACAGAGCCCAGCAGAACCGAGGCGACAATGAAGATGATGCCAACAACGGCACAGAGGAGGCCGGCCGTCAGCGGAACGATGTTGAGGTACTGGTCAAAGTAGATGTAGAAGACGCTGTACGGGAAGACGTCTGCCCCAGTTCTCTCGTTAATCTCAGTCGAGATGCGACGCGCAGCAGAGTACGCGTTGATGAAATCAGCCTGGCTCCGGAGCGGCGTGTGGGCAGATCGGAAGTGGCTAGCCCGAATGCTGTTGTCCTCGTCGTTGATGACCACTGCGTCCCCGTACGCAGCCTGGCCACCCAGTGGGCAGTTGTCGTCTGCCGCAGTCGTAAGGAACTTGTGGAGGTAGTTGACAAACTCTTCGTTCTCGGGCATCCCGGAGAGAGTAGTGTTCCACGCAGGATTTCTGTCCGCGAAGCATGTCGATCCGTGGTCGACACAGCATTGCTCGTAAATAGGATTCAACCAGAGGAAGAAGTCGTCGATCCAGCTGGCCGTTGGGGACGAAATGTAGGAAACGTCTGGCCGTTGTCTCTCGAGCTCCAAAGTGTTCGTCAAGGAAAGCTCTTGGCAAGTGGTGAATCTTGAGCAAAGTTCCTGCTGCTCAAACCTGTGTGAGGCGTCCACCCCCCGAGTGACAAAGTACACGGGAGGGCCAGTCTCCAAGTAGTCGTACAGGTCGTTAAAGTAAGGAATCAGGTATGACCCATCCGGGATGGCCACACGCTGGTCAAGTCCGAGCTGGATCCGGGGTAAGAGTGCCAGCGCGGCAGCGAAAACTCCCAGGAAGATGGTAACCACTCCCAGCTTCACCTTCTTCCCCAGCAGGCCTGGTGCGTAGGTGTTCTTGATAAATCTTTGAAGCAGACTTTCCTCGTCCACGTCAGCGGCCCTGCCGCTAGTCGCAAATCCGTTGCTGCCATTGAGATGCACTCGAGCCTTGGTGACCTGCCACCACGGCCATAGCTCGCACCGGTGGTCTTCCACACGCATCTGGTTCAGAGCCAGGAACGAAACGAACATGGTCATCTGGAGCACAGCGTTGACGAGGACGGCACCGGCAGCGTAGGCCGCAAAGTTCCTGACGGCAGGCATACCGACAGCTGCGCCGAGAGCAAACGCCACGGTTTCGGTCAACGCCGAAAAGAGGATCGACGGACCCATGCGGCCGAGCGCCCTTGCAACGCGCTCCTCCACCATCTGATCAGGGCAGCTGGCGTTGACTCTCTCCAGCTCATGCACAATGAGGAAGATGTTGTCGACACCCACGGCCAAGACGATGAAGGGTATCACCTCGACGATGATGAGAGTGGCCTTGAGGCCGACCCACGAAAAGAAGCCGATGGAGGCGGTAATGGACAGCAACACAATGAGTATGCCCACGAGGCCCAGGGTAACCTTGGATTCGACGAGCAAAAGGGCAGGGTTTCTAAACACATGCTTTAGAGGCGTACCCAGCGCCATGCAAGCGTAGATGAACATGACAATGTAGCTGATGACGACAATCTTGGCATCGGTGTTTGTCGACTTGTTCAGCTCCTGCGTCAAGCTGATTTCTGTGGTAAAGGATAGTCGCAGTCCTCGATCCTTTGCCTCACCTTGGACCTCGAGCAGCCGGTCACGCAGGGCGTTCTCCCAGTCAATGGCTCGGGCCAATGCCCCGGTGCCCTCTTCGGCATTCTTGACAACCCACGTAGCGGTGATGGCCTGAGCGTCGGCCACATCGTCGCCATACCCGCCCAAGATCATGTCTGGGTCAATGGGCTGACCAAACTCTGGTCGGCAATCGACGGGGGATTTGGCGCAGCTGCGGAGTTCCTCTTTCCAAGAGCCCGGGCTGATGCGGCCCTTGGACCACCAGTATGCCGTGACGGACTGCAAGACGCAGGCGTCATTCATCGGCTTGAAGCATAGGTCTTGGAGTTGGTCGCCGAATGTCGGGCTCTGGACCTTTTCAATGCTCTTTTCCACCTCCATCCACCATTTGAGGGTTTCGTAGCTGAGGACCGGGCCAGGGCCGGCGGGGTTGGTGTCGTTGACGAGGAAGATCTTCTCAGCGCGATAGAACGGGCCGAAATTAGAGTCGAAATAAGCCTTCTCCTGAGCAGCGGCCGAGGATGGACTGACCCAGAGCCTCGCGGGGTCCTTTTCCAAATCGAACCGAAACCATCCAGCGCTGAGGATGGCAACGACCAAGAGACTGGTGCCAATGGTGAGACCCGGGAAGCGAGATGCAGCATGGCCAAGCTGGTAGAAAGCCTTGTCGCACTTGTCGTTGAGCCAGTACCGTTTGGTCGGGCGGTCGCGAATTGCCTCGGTCAGGACCGGGCCGCCTTCGTCCTCGTCGTCGCTATGGGAGGCTTCGTGTAGTAGTCTGGTTCTTTCGACGCGGTGCTGCGCATATCTCCTCCACGCAACATGGCCAAAGACAAACGCGACGAAGGCGAAGAGTAGGACGCTGTACGTGAAGATGGAGGCAAAAGACAAGCACGGCAGGACGCCAACCCGGCAGGAGCCAGACTTCTTGACGGCCGGAAGCTTGGGGCACACCTCGGGGCAATCGACGCAGACGCAGCGGTAGTTGGGGTCTTCATCGTTGCACTTCTTCGGCGTCATGTCCAACGAACCCATGTCGGGTTGGCTGTACGTCTCGGGGAAGTTGATTTGAAAGGGCGATCCAACGAATGGCTTCTTGTCACCCAGGAACTTGAGCATTTCGTGGTAGTTCTTTGCGCCGCCACCGATCAGATCCATGGCCCTGCTGTTTGCGCCGCCGAACTTGACCTCCTTGCAGCTATTATAGAGTCCGGATCCATATTCCTCGGATATAAGCTGGTCAAGCTGCGTGACGAGGAACTTGCCGTTCTTCTCAGCGGCTTCGGTGACGTTTACAAAGAGGGACTGATCGGGAGAGCAGGTAAAGGTGCAAAACATGTTGAAGAAGTTGTGCTTGCAGGCCGGGCATGACCCGATGAGGGTATTCGGCGTTCCCATCTCGGACTTGAGGGATTGTATCTATCAAGAAGTAAGTATCTCATCGTATATGCTCGAGGCTGATGTAGGCCTACCTGCTCCATGGTGCAGCAGACTGGGCCCTCGCTCCATTCCTTGCCGCAGAGGTCGACAAGCTCCTTCCGGAGCTCCGCATCGGGATCCTTGGCCAGCTCGTTGTCGACGCACGGCAACTCCTTGCCGAAGAGGCTCTGCTTGCCGCACTGGCCCCTAAAGGCGCATCGCCCCGGCTCATGTTTCGGCGTATGCGGGTTGGCGGCGACGACCCCGGCGAAAAGCAGAGACGCCGCCCCAAGCAGAGGTGCGACTCGATGACGCATGTCGGCGATGGGCCTTGTGGGCCGCTCGGAGCAGCGGCTTGCAACCCCAAACGGCACAGATCTATAAGCAGTCGAAGGAGAGGATGGAAGCGACGCAAGGTATCGACGCGCGATGGAAGAGGGAGCGGCGACCTGGGGAAGCGGTGGTTCGGAGGCGCTGGGTGTAAGGCAGGTTGGTTGGGATGAGGAGGTTGGAAGGTCGGAGTGGCGCTAATACGTGAGGCAAGATGTCACTGGACCGGCACAGCATCACCTGCTGGACGTGGCGACCAGCGCTGTTGCGGTGCCTGACGTAGGCGCCTTAGCGCAGCTCTTAGCGACCTCGAGACCCACCAACCCGTTGAGCGGCATCGGCTCTCGGATTGTCCCGCCCCGGCACCCCGCGCAGATGATACGTGCATGGCCAACCTCGACCTCATCCACGGTGACAGGAGACATGAAACGCTGGGACATAATGCGAAAATCTCATCAAAAATCATTACCTCTAAAAATGCCTCAAGAATCGACCCCATTTGCAAGTCCCGCAATATCAACGGAAAGGTCGGGCATTCGCAGCTCCAAGTCGCACGGGCGGGACACGTGATCAAGTTCTGTTCCCCGTCCGTCCTTGTTTGCGACCGTGGGCAGCCGGCCAGATTCACGATGTGTCCACCCTATCCATCACCCAGGCAATCGTTTTCACGCACGCCGCCCCGTCGCTCACAAAACACAAACAACTGCGCCCTCGAAAGATGATTTGAGCCGGCTCATCACTCCACAAGCCGGAAAGACCTCGAAAAGACGCGCACAGCCGCATATCGTGGAGAATGCCTGCAGCCAAGCGTCCCAAGCCCCTCCTTCGAACTCAGCCTGTGTCCCCGTACGAATACCCACTCGCGAAGAAACGACGGAATGCCCGGTGACTCTGAAACAAACCTCGTGCAGAGGTTAGTGGTATGTATACCCCTAGGCGGCGAGGTCGGAAGGGCCTGAAGTTGACCCTCGGTTGGTCACCATGACTCAACAAGAGATCTGGTCGCGAGACCTTGCAAGTTCCAGCGAACAAACATGCTTCAAGTCTGATGTGACCGTTGTTGAAATGAGCACAGGCTGTCTGCGCAATCTCACATCCAAAAGGTCATTTTACTAACCTTGCTGTTCGCAGGACTCGTTCCACGCCTTTCTGGATGAAGCTCTCATCGTCGCCATAGCAAACGACTACAACATTGCGGATCCAACGGCCTACGAGGCAGCCCATGCTACGCTGCAAGACCTCGCACAAAGCGTGCCATCAGAGGAGGCTACCGGCTTCAACCCAAGTGGCATTCCCATACTGCCTGAGGGGGAGTGCGACGAGGTCAGAGACGAGCCAACGACGTCGACGAGCATCAGCCGTCATGCCTCTCAGACCCATGGGACGGACCCGTCTACCACAGATACTTCATCCGCCGCGGCGGAGCCCCATGTTTCCATCCCTCGTCTCACCTCATTTGACAATGATAGCAAGGAGTCTAAGATACTCCTGCTGCAATCAATGTTCTCAGAGTTGAAGGAGTACGATGTCAAGTATGCTCTCAAAAAGGCGAATGGGGACTTTCAGGCTGCCCTGGACGACCTGCTCAACATACAGTACTTGCAATCGACAGGGCAGCAGATGAAAGGCGTCGATGGATTCTTCAAACCGGATGATGCGTTGTCATCGAAGGGTAAGCGGAAGAAGAAGGCCAAAAAGGGGCTTTCCCCGGGTTCAGATCTGTCGCGGGAAGGATCGCCTTCTCTTGGAGCCGAGACAACTGGTGAGTGCTTTCACTTTGGCAGACCTCCTTCCCTGCCACGCTAATAATGCTTTCCCAGGGCAAGATGAGATCGAGTACATCGCGGAAAGACTTGGTGTTCGCTCCGACGAGGTGTCGGGCATATATCTTAAAAACGAGTGCTCAAAAGGTGCAACCGTCGTGGAGCTCCTCGATCAGTACATTTCCCACGGCATAGAGACACAGGATGACGGAGGCAAGAAACATGCCGACGATCTGGCCCGGAAATACCGCCAAGTGCCGGACAAGTACATGCCAACAATTGTCCACGTCGCAGGATCCATCCCCCAGTTTGCAGACGATCTCGCCGCCTTGTTGAACAGACACTTTTCCAAGCAGTCCAAAGCGCAAAGGCTGGATCTCAGCTACAGGCTGACGCCATTGCCTCGAGAAGAAATCGAAGGCGGAGGACTACTGGCTCCTGGAAAGGCTACCATCAGAGAGGCGAACGTGATGGCGGGCAGGTCATCAGCAGCGACGAGCTCCCTAGACCTGCCCCAGGCTCTCCAGGCGGTCAACAACTACCACCAAGCCAGAATAGATGCTGCATCATCTGCAGCGCAGCTCCATCGGAGAGGAGCGTCGAGCCCATTATACAGACAGGCGGCGAGCTACTACACCGACCGAGCACGGGAGCAGGCGAGGTACGCTCAACAGGCTACATCAACAGCCGCCGACCTCCTGGTCGAGCAGCAGAGCACCTCCAGCTCCATCGACCTGCACGGCGTCTTGGTCCACGACGGCGTGAGGATAGCCCGCCAGAAAACACAGGACTGGTGGCAGGGCCTGGGGGAGTTTCGGGCGAGGCGGGCGAGAGAGGAGGGCTTCACGGTCATCACGGGCCTCGGCCGCCATAGCGCTAGTGGTGTGTCGCAGCTGAGGCAGGCCGTGGCCGCGGCTCTCTTGCAGGACGGGTGGAAGGTTCAGGTCGAGACTGGAAAGTTTGTAGTCACTGGCCGGCGTTGACGGGCGATTTACTGGTATTTCGGTGGGCCTTCTTGTTGAGTCGAGGCTCGGTTGCATACTGTTTGGTGTTCTGGCTTAGATCCTTGATATGCACAATGTTGTTAGGAAATGCTTTCTACAGATGATGGACAACGATACCCCTCTGTACACTGACGCATTTCTTGCTAAACAAATGTGTATACTTCGTACAAGGCCATCGACGAGCCCTCTATGCGTGAGTGTAGCCGTCTCGATCGATATCTAAGCACTACTCTTCTGGAGCTGGTTTCCACACCTTGCCCAGACCGCCATTCCCGTGAGCACCGTACTGCAGAACATGGCCACGCCAACAAGCCCGACATCCACCTTGATCCACCCGATACTCGCCGCAGGAATCACCATGTCCAGCATCTCGGCCATGAGCTTCATGCCCAGCGCGCCCGCCTTGGCGTTAACCTCCTTCAGCCACGTCTTGCGCTCCTCCTTGCGCCTCTGAGCGAGCTCCTTCATCCTCGTACGCTCCTTTTCCACCTCATCTTCGCCTGCCGCCGTGCCGGGCTCCTTCTTCTCCAGCACTGCACCGAAGCCCTCGCCCGTCTGCGGCACCGGCCGATAGGCAAACAGCCTCAGCAGCCTGACGCCCGATCCCAGCGCCGAGGCGTACAGCGCAATGAGCCACAGCACCTGCGCCTCTGCGTCTAGGCGCACCGCCTCGTCGGCGCCGAACAGCACGACGCCGGGGACACGCGCGAGGTCTAGCAGCGTGGCCGACTCCATGAGGCCGAACATGCCGAACGCCGACTGCGCGAGGACGCCGAGCCACGTCTCGATGGACTTGCCGCCTGGGGCGGGGGCGGTGTACAGCGCCCAGCTGGACTGGAAGCTGCCGAGGAACCAGAAGAGGCGGATGGTGCGCCGCGTGAGGCCGAGGCGCGCCTGGAGCTGCATCAGGGACGTCTCTGCTGAGACGTGGACGGAAGGGGGGTATGAGGGGAGGAGAAAGGTTGCTATGAGGGACGGGTAGGATGTGAGGATGAGGAAGATGGACTGGAAGAAGCGGAGGAAGCGCTCGAGGCCGACTAGGAGATGTTAGTCCAGATGCACGATACATCACGGACAGAGGTGAGAGGGCAGGGGAAATAGGACAAGCAAGTGGCACTATAGCACGGTCACAGCCGTGCCATGGTTACCAGATCGCTTCACATATAACCACAGCATCCACAAACGAAGAAACACGGCGGAGTGCGTAATAGGGGCCCATACATATATCCGTCCCGAAGGCCACGAATTGCTCAAACGTGGCCGCCATGTCGCCGTTTTAATCAGCGGCCCCGATAGGCTCAAGGGAAAATCAAGTATAAATTTATAGGGCAAGGAATCCGGGAACAAGATATACACGCAATAGATATACACGCTCGCAATGCAATGCTAGGTGGTGTTTGAAGGAGATGAAGTTGGGCCCCGCCGTTTTGTGGCAAGCGGACTCACATGGGTGGGTTTTGTCGCCGGAACTTCGGTCCCCGACTGCTCCGTCCCGGAGCGATTCACGCTTGTCACGGTTTCGAGTCCGCACCGTCGGCATCCCTTTCAAATCCTCTCCTTCATTGTCTGGAATCCAAGTATCCATTTATCGAATCGTCTTGCCACGCTCCGGGTCCTCGTCGTCTCCCGGCAGCTCCATCCGCGTCAGCCCGCTCATCGGCGCACCGGCAACCCCAAGCATCTCCTCCGGTGTAATCTTGTTGTCCCAAACCAGCCGTCCATGGCATGGCAGTCCAGCCACTTGATCTTCGCGGTCTCTTCTCGTAGCGCCTCCCCACCAATCACATAGAGCAGCATCACTTCATCCTAGCTCACCTGCTGCACCGACCGCCACGACGTCCTCGGCCCTGGGACTCTCAGAACCTCGTAGTCGTCCTTGACACTGCATGGTGTCCACGATAGACGAGATCCCCGGCAGCACCATTTCCCATTTGGCACCAGAGTCGTAGACCCGTGCGTCGTTGAGCTCGCCGTCGTCGGGGCCTGTTAAGCAGCTCAGCGACAGGCCATCGACCATGCATCCATCACATTGCAAAAGCGACTGCCGCCCCAAGAACAATCAGCCTTACACAGTTTCATTCAACATAGTAAAATACTAAATACAACACCGGCATCGTGTGCGGCGTAGGTACTGGGCCAGCAGCCCAAGTTCGCGCTTGACAGCGCCATCAAAACTCCCCTCGTCTAGTCTAGATGAGCCTTACAATTACTGACCGGGAGAAACCAGCTTCCCTGCGGCCTTTGTACCGTGGTCCCATCCGCCAGCCAGCGCCGCGCCGCCGTTCTGCTTCGCAAAGTTCTGCATCCTCGCCTCCAACTCAGGTCGGAAGTGGCGGATGAGCCCCTGGATCGGCCAGGCAAACGCTTCTCCCAAAGCTGTAAGAAACCAATTAGTCTCACGTCTGAAGATCAGTGCTATTGCTTGAGCGTTGCCATGCTTACCGCAAATGGTGTGTCCCTCAACCTGCTTCGTCAACTCCTGCAGCATATCAATCTCCCGCTCGCGTCCCTGGCCCTTCTCAAATCGCGACATGATCTGCTCCGTCCACTTGCTGCCCTCTCGGCAGGGTGTGCACTGGCCGCAACTCTCGTGGCGGTAGAAGTGGCTCAACCGGGCAATGGCGCGGACGACATCGGCGCTCTTGTCCATGACGATGACGGCGGCGGTACCGAGACCCGACTGGCTGTCCTTCAGAGCATCAAAGTCCATCAATTGCTCGTCGCAAACGTTCTTCGGGAGGATCGGAGTCGACGAGCCTCCGGGAATGATGGCCTGCAGGTTGTCCCACCCACCGCGGACGCCGCCGCAGTGCTTGTCGATGAGCTCGCGCAGGGGGATGGACATTTCCTCCTCGACCGTGCAAGGGTTGTTGACGTGGCCAGAGATGCAGAACAGCTTGGTGCCTTGGTTGCGCTCGCGACCGAAGCCGGCGAACCAGGGACCGCCGCGACGGCAGATGGTAGGGGCGACGGCCACAGTCTCGACGTTGGCGACGGTAGACGGGCATCCGAACAGACCGACGGCAGCCGGGAACGGAGGCTTAAGACGCGGCTTGCCCGGCTTGCCCTCCAGCGACTCGATCAGAGATGTTTCCTCGCCACAGACGTAGGCACCGCCACCTCGGTGGATGAAGACGTCGAAATCGTAGCCGGAGCCGCAGGCATTCTTGCCGATCAAACCGTCCTTGTACGCCTCGTTGATCGCGTTCTGCAGAACGGCAGCCTCGTAGACAAATTCACCTCGGATGTAGATGTAGGCGGCAGTCGCGTTCATGGCTCGGCCGGCGACGAGGCAGCCCTCGACGAGCTTGTGGGGGTCCTTTCGCATAATCTCGCGGTCCTTGCAGGTGCCGGGTTCGCCTTCGTCGGCGTTGACGACGAGATATCGCGGCTTGGTGTCCTTGTCCCAATCCTTGAAGTTCATAAAAGACTGCGATCGCGGTCAGCTCGGGCGGCTCCGACGCCATTCGCCGGATTGTCAACATACCCATTTGAGGCCCGAAGGGAAGCCAGCGCCACCTCGCCCTCGCAGGCCGGAAGCCTTGATCTCGCCAATGATCCAATCGTGGCCCTTGAGGATAATCTCCTTGGTCTTGTGCCAGTCGCCCATCTTCTTGGCGCTCTTGAGGTCGGCGGGAAATCGTCCGTAGAGATTCTGGAAAATGCGATCCTGGTCCCTGAGACCTCCGTAGGTCCGCTTTGGGGTGCCATCCTGAACGGTGGCCAGGCCCCTCACGGCGGTCCGTGAGAGGCTGACAGCCTTGGTCGGCGCCGCTCTCGTGGACAGCATTGCGTCGGTGTCCGGTGGCGGCGAGTTGAGGAGGGGATGGAGATCGTGAAGTCGTGAGGTGCTGTGCGGCACTTCGCGGGCGAGGTTTGTCCTTGCCAATGTAAGCGTCAGAATTGCGGACGCTGTGGTTGGTCAATGCAGCGCCAGTGGCGAAGTAAGATATGTGCTAGCCGCTACATCAACTGGCTAGTTTATTACGCCAGAATTCAGGTACTTCCTAATACTGCTGTTAGCGTCTCCTCTCCACCCATCCCCAGCTTTAGCGCGACGTGCGGTTGTTGCTATCGGAGCTCTGTGTCGCTATCAACACCTCAAGCCGCAATAGCATCACCACCTTTGCTAGCTTGCTGAGGCCTCCTCGCGTCGACAAATGACCGCGTCTCCAATGCGGGAGAGGACATGACACCTGGTGAGCGCATCTAGGGTGCCACCACTATAACCACCATGTCAAGCAAGCGGCACTCAATCCTCCCGGCCATCGACCGCAGCGGCCCGAAGCCGCCAGTCAACTTCTCGTCGTCGCTCACCATCTCCGATGACGCCATTCTCCGGGGGACGCATTCCATCACGATGCAGTCCGAGACTGCGGTCCACCCTCGCTCCAAGTTCGAGTCGAGCATGGGCAGCATCCTCATCGGCAGGCGATGCATCATCCACGAACGAACCCACATCGGAGCTCGCCCCAAGGACCCGATGACTGCGCGGCCGGGAGGCGTGGTGTTGGGGGACTACGTCGTCGTAGAAGTCGGCTCAGTCGTCGAGGCAGGGAACACAGAGATTGGCGAAGGGACGACTGTGCAAGTTGGCAGCAGAATCGGCAGCGGGGCCAAAATTGGCAAGGTACGACAAGGCAAGGCACACGCAAAGGTCAGGGCGGAGGCTAACAGGGAACAGAATTGCACAATATCACACATGTCGGTGATAGCCCCAGGAGACGTGCTGCCCGACTTTACGACTGTCTACTCGAACGGCTTGCGGCGGATAGACAAGCGCGGCATCAGCGAACGACAGAAACACATTTTGATCAAGCAGCTCGCAGTATTGAGGAAAATGATACCCAGCAATCCAGATAAATTCAAATAATTTCATGTTACTCAGCTCCGGCAGTCTCCACAACGTGACCATGGCCGACCTCGCGCCTCTCGCCTACTCTCGCCCCAAATTATATATACAGCGGCCATCTAGTGGCTCATGGCATCCTCAAAGAGTCTACGCAGCTGATCCTTTTCAGCCTCGAGCTCCTTGGAGAGGCCAGGGGCCAGCATCAGCACGCGAGCCTGTGGGATGGTGCCCTCAACAAGCGCCTCGAGGTGCTCAGGACCGAACCCAAGCTCC
Organism: Tolypocladium inflatum; assembly: GCA_003945565.1. Classification (NCBI taxonomy): domain Eukaryota; kingdom Fungi; phylum Ascomycota; class Sordariomycetes; order Hypocreales; family Ophiocordycipitaceae; genus Tolypocladium; species Tolypocladium inflatum. Next base: position 555,634 of record QEPE01000001.1, read on the forward strand.
TTAAGGCCCTTGGGCTGGTCGCCGAGGTCGGCGAGGAACTTTGTCAAAGCCTCGGCCAGGACCTCGCCGGCACTTTCCCGCTTCACGTTGGAGATGTCGACACCAAAAGCCTCGGCGGCCTCGAGATGGCGCTCCGGGTTCGAAGCCCCCGTGAACCTAAACACTGCTGGAGCAGACACAGCCACGGAAACGCCGTGGGGAATCAGAGGGGACGGAACGTCGTAGCCTGCGTGCCTATACCCTGGGTTCTGGCCAGAGATGGGATACGACATTCCTGAAGGAGTCCGGTGTGAGCTAGAAATACATTGCGGAGGCTGGCGAGAGACATACCATGGCACAAGTGAACGCCTGCATTGCCGAAGCCAACACCGGCCAGAGTGGCTGCGAGAAGCATCTCGCTCTGCGCCTCAAAGTCATCCGGATCCTTGACTGCGCGAGGCAGATACTTGACAGTACGACGGAGGGCGTGGAAGGAAAAGACGTCTGAAATGGGGTTGGCGCCTTGGTAAGCCGGTCGCATGAGGGGGTTCGGCGGCCGGGGAGTTCGCTCGTTGTACGGGATAGCAGTCCAAGATTCCAGGGAATGGCACAAGACGTCGAGACCAGAGCTGGCCTTGACAGCCGCCGGCATCGTCCTCGTGTTGAGAGGATCGCAGATTCCCAGCGTAGGCTTCAGGTTCCGGTGGGCGACGCCAGTCTTTGCCCGCTTGGACACGAGATCGAAGATGGCCGTTCCCGTCGTCTCACTGCCCGTACCAGCCGTAGTCGGGACGGCAATGAGGGGCTTGAGGGGCTTGTCAATTGGCCGACCCTTCCCGAGAGGCGCGTTGACAAAGTCCAAGAAGTCGGCATCGGGATACGCCGTGTACAGGTTCATCAGCTTGGCCGTGTCAATGACGGAGCCGCCACCGACGGCGAGAAAGGCATCCGGCTCATACGGCCGCGCCCACGCAATGGCTTCCTTGATGCTGTGATGGCGGCGTTAGCAACATTCATATACCAAACCCAAATTCCCCTGTCCGTGACGAGGAGTAAACGTACGAGCTGTCCTTGGGCTCTATTCTCACGTTGGAATAGACTTTAAAGTTGATGCCCTCGCGTGTGAGCCCCTCGCGGACCTGCCTCATGGCGTCGAGCTTGTCGACGGTGGGATCGGTAACGACGCAGACCCTCTTGGAGCCCAGGTTCTTGAAGTCCATGCCGACCTCCTGCGTGACGCCGGGGCCGAAGCGGATCGACGACGCGGCCATCTCAAAGGCGTACTCCTTGAGCTCCTGGTTGCCGCTGGAGGGGGTGGCATAGCGCCGCCGTCCGGCGTCCCTGGCCCGCGGCACGATGCTGGGAGGCGACTGGTGGTACCCCGGGTTTGAGTGGCACGGGCATGAGGGCGGGTGTGTATACTGGATTGTGCGGAGCAGGCTGGTCGCCCGCTTGGCGGCCTGAAGAGACTGTTTAGATCCTGACGAGGGCAGCATCTATACTGCATGGGGTATATTCAGACTCACGTTTGGAATGACTCTCACGGGGGCAACCATTGTGACTATGGTATTTTATGCTTCCAACTATCGTGAAGGGGCAAAGCTGTGATGAGGTTCGCGAGAGTCGGAGGTGCATCGGCTGGATGGATGGTGGATGAGCCTCGGGTATGGCGTTTCAAGGTGAGTGCGGTGTGGGCTGCCCCGCGTGTGCGGGGAGACGATGAAGCTAACTGCCCCACGAACTCCGTACAGTAAAGCGGATTGCCGAATCGGGTGCTTTACTTCTCCACACGATCACTTCATGGTATCCGTATTACATAGGTGAAGTACGGTGTAGGTACGGTATATCGTAGAAATGTGCAAGACGCGCTCCGGCCAGACGACAGACATCCAGACGGTTCTTTGAGACAGGATACCGCACCTGGTGCTCCTGCGTCCGACGGCGCTTGCGTCTCCACGGCATGGAACAGGCCTAGACTTCGAAAACGCCATCCCGAATCACCCCCATGTATTTTACCACTCGCTACACGCGACGGGGACGTCCACTTGGAAGCCCGCAGGCGATTGCAACCGCCCTGGGCTATGAATAACTCCACGGGCAACAACTTACCACACGATGGTGGCTCTGCCGACTCGAACAGCTACAAATACTCCGGCCTTCCTTTGGGGGCCTGTCCAGACACAAGGCCCCGACTTGCTGCCACTTCTGTACACATAAAAACACCCAATTTGCCGGAATGGCGTCGTTGAACGGCGGTTGACATATCAAATAAGATATCCATCAGGGCACAACACCTGTAGCTTCAATTACGTTTGTTTTGAGTTCGTGTTTGCGTGAGGTGGTGCGTTGATCTCCAATCCAAAATGACATCACGGTCCGTTGCGGGGATGTCGAGTGAAACAGGAATTCGCTGGCAGCTCAGCACCACGACACTCACAAACACGCGACGACCTGACCGAGACTTCTCAACTGGCCCCTTCATATAAAGATTCCGCCATGGTAGGACTTGGACACATTTGCAGCTTCTTGGCTGCTGCATCTGTCGCTGGTGCGAGCCGCTTCCCCCGCGAGCAGTCGGTTCTGGGCTCAACACCGTGGAGCTCTGGGTCCCAGAACGCCGCACATGTTCGAGACGAGTACGCAGAACCCTTTCATCATGCTAAAGACGTGTTGCTCATCCAACCAGATTGAAGAAAGCCGGTATCATCTCGACGGGTACCTCGTCTCTGGCCTCTCGCTTACTAGACCCATTGTCACTGACACCAGAATATAGTCCTTGACGACTTCACTCCTACCCACTTGCTGAAAGTGGAATGGTCCTCTCACAACACCGCCTCTCTGGGAAACACCCTCAAACCGAAGAAGCTCCAGGATGCGCCGACCATCACGCTGACCGCCGACTCCTCCGCCGCCGGCCACTGCAAGTCCGACACGACCTTCGTCATCGCCGCTACCGACCCCGACGCGCCGTCGCGAGACGACCCGAAATGGTCCGAGTTCTGCCACTGGATCGCCACCGGAGTCGCCCCGGCGTCTTCTGAGGCCCAGGGAGGCTGCGGGTCTCTGACGATCAAGGGTCTGGAGGAGGTCATGTCGTACAAACCGCCAGGACCGCCGGAGAAGACTGGGAAACACCGTTATGTCTTCGTCGTGTACACGCCCGCGAATGGAACGACGGCGCCGCTGCATCTAACGAAGCCGAAGGGCAGGCAGAATTGGGGGACGGGGAAGGAGAGGCATGGGGTGAGGGACTGGGCTGGGGAGAACGGGCTGGAGCCAGTTGGTGAGTCACCGCTCGATGAGAGTCCAAGGGTTTGAAGAATACTGACATTCGGCAGCCGCCAATTTTATCTACGCGGAGAATGAGAAGCAGTGATTATGGCTGACGTTGCCGCCAAATCCTGCCAGGCATGGGGGAAAGCCTTTCTGCAGGCAGTACTTATCCAGCCGGGCTCGTCATTGTGAGGGTACTTACAGCTGGGTACTTACAGCTGGGACCGGAGGAGTGGCAAGGTCATGTTCCAGTTATCCCTTTCTACGCGCCCCTCGTCCGGTGCGGTCTTTACCGAAGAGAGCAACCATAATTCAGATCTCACTCTTGCTTAGGCGCATGTCCCGTCTGCATGCTGGACTGAAATCATTCCCGGCGCGTCGGCAATCCAATACACGACAGCCAGTCTCGGTGGGACGGCCGTGGCGGGACAGCCCTTGGGCTGAGCGGCGATGAGGCGGCTGGCGATTCATCCAGCGTCATAGACCTTGGGACGTTGCGGATGACGCGACGCGGTGGTGGGCAGCGGTCCTGGCGCCAGAAGAGGGCCAGAATGCTTGCATCCATCACCCCGTGGTCTGCTAGACTCCAGTCGGACATATTTCTGGTCCTTTCCGTAGCCCAGGTCCACGAGTGGCTCCCCTTCTCGACTACAGCGCACATACGTGTGACTGCGCGGGATATGTACCATGGAATTTTTGGCCAGAGCCATGCGGCCAACCTGGCAACCCGCCGAACACGCCAAGACCAAGGAGATCCTCGCCCGCGTAATCGGCGTCGTATGCTTTATAGCAAAAACAAGTTGTCACAGATGCACTCCCACCCTCTTGCTGCCTAATGACGTGACACATCTCCGCATCTCTCACCCCACGTTCGCATGAGTTCATGCACGGAAGCCTTCCGAGTTCCGACTTTGTCCTTCGATTGATTGATAAATGGGCGCATCCGTTCCACTGGCTTTCCAGGCTTAGCAAGCTGCAGATACAGTACGATTTCGTAGTCTAATCAGTTGCAACGGCCAATCGGCGTGGTCTGCTCCTCGTCAGCAGTTCCGCTGCATGAACATGTTCCGGATTCGAGGCTTCATCTCGGTGACACAAACCGGAGACGGTGGGTCCAAGCTGCCGCGTGAGCTCCGTGGTCTCATCTATAAAACGCCCATTCTCAGGCCTCAATCGCCTGGACCTGGAAACATTCGTCGCATATACAGCCGGAGAAGAGATCAATTCATCACCAACATGTCGCCGGCGCAGCAGTCCAAGCGTGGTCGCGTCCGCGACGTCCTCCCCAAGCTCTACCTCGGAAAGTGGTCGCCGGGCCCCCTCAACTCCCTCACCGACGTGCCCGGCGTCTTGGTCCATACCCAGTCTATCCAGCCAGACCAGGACGTCAACACGGGCGTCACCGCCATCCTGCCGCGCAAGGACTGGTACGACTGGTCGAGCTTCGCCGGCGTCTTCCGCTTTAACGGCTGCGGCGAGATGACGGGTGCGCACTGGCTCAACGAGACGGGCGTGCTCAGCTCGCCCATCATCATCACCGCGACCTCGTCGGTAGGCGAAGGGTACCGCGGCGTGACCGAGTACTGCTACCGCTACCACCGCAACCTGCACGAAGACGTGGACCTCTTCATGTTCCCCCTGGTCGCCGAGACGTTCGACGGCTTCCTCAGCGACCCTGCGCGCTTCGCCGTGACGCCCCAGCACGTCATGGAGGGCATCAAGAAGGCGACCGCGGACCCCGTACCCGAGGGCAACACCGGTGGCGGCACGGGCATGATCTGCCACCGCTACAAGGGCGGTACTGGGTCGAGTAGCCGCACGGTCAAGGGATATACTGCCGAGGGAGAGGAGGCGACTTACACCGTGGGTGTGCTGGTTCAAGCCAACTACGGGGCGGCAGAGAACCTCCGCATCGGCGGCATCCCCGTGGGACGGATCCTGAAGAACCAAGGCGTCTCCCCCGAGGAGCCTCCCGGCGATGGCACAAGCAGGCAGCCTCGCAAGGACGGCAGCATCATCATCATCGTCGCCACCGACGCGCCCCTCATCCCCATCCAGCTGCAGCGGCTGGCCACTCGGGCGACCGTCGGGCTGGGCAAGGTGGGCGGGTACGGCAGCAACACCTCTGGCGACATCTTCCTCGCCTTCTCGACCGGAAACAAGATCCCGGCCATGCAGATATCCCTGTCGCAAGGGCCTGAGCTGGACCCCTACAAGCCTCTGCCCAGGCCCGTCCAGATGACGGACAACAGCACCATCGACAGTCTGTTTGAGGCCGCTGCCGACGCCACCGAGGAGGCCATCTATAACGCCATGTTCATGGCCGAGTCCATGACGGGCTACAAGAATAGGCACATCGATGCGCTTGATTTGGAAAAGGTGAAGAGTATCCTGGAGACGCGGCTGTAGGTTGAGTTTGGGCTGTCGGCTTGACCAAGGAGGCGGGTTTAGAACAAGTCCAGGGCTCAATGGCTCCATTCCGGCCCCCACTCGCCACGCATAATTGTCGATGAGTTTAGCATGTATTCGTACTTCGTACATACATAGATGTAGCTCTTCGAGGAAGCGGGATACAAACCGGAAGTGTTTTTGTCCGACTCGTGCCTCGGGCCGCACCGTCGTCGTCTCATGTAGACCCCTTGTACAGTGCAACATCGCCAGCGCCGAGGCGTGTACGACGACGAGAACAGTGACACACTCTCGCGTGGAGTATCGACATCTGCAGCTATAGAAATCAAGGAAAAGGAAATCCCAATGACCCAATCTGAAGATATAAAGATACTTTCCAAGTGTTCAAGCCCGACGGTCTGATGCTTGTAAAGTCGTGACCCACACCAGCCACTCACAGCGCCGCCCATTCCATACCTTAGGCCAGCAGCAGCACAGTGCCAAAGGGGCGAGCTGCACGCCGCCTCCTCAAACCTCTAGACCCCCAGCCAGCTCACCCTCCTGATTGAGACCTCCACTGTTGACGACGACGACTCCTCCTCCTCTTCGACCTCCACGGCGCCGCAGACGCGCAGATGCACGCATAAACGCACCCTCATCTGCGTCCCCCTAGAACATGCTCCTGCGTCTTCCTCCCGGCTGAGCTCCTTCATGATCGCCCCGACGCCGCGCACAAATGGACCGCGCGAATGGAGCCGGGCCAGGCGCGGCCGCCTCGCGGGCGGAGCGCTTCGAGGATGAGAAGCGCCGCATCGTCGACAGCTGCTTCAACAAGAAGGACACCGACGGATCGCGTAAGTCACCTGCTGGCCGCAACTCGGTGGCCCTGGTCCTTTGAGAGATTGCGACGCCCGCGCCGCTGCCCGACCTGGACAGCTGAGCTGACCTTGGGCCCATGCAGTGCTCGAGACGTACATCACGCACATTAGGATCACCGAGTTCTCTTCCCATCCCACGTCGCCGCCTCCTCCGCAGGCGCGCACCCCCGACTCTGAAAAGCCCCGAATCATCATCGTCGCGGTTCGAAAGTCTGGTCGCGTCCGCATGCACAAGTCCAAGGAGAACGCCACCGGGACCTTCTCCATCGGCAAGACATGGAACCTCGACGACCTCTCCCACATCGAGTCCTACACCGGCCCCCAGGTCAGCCCCAGCAATCGCGAATGGGGCAGCGACACGGGCTTCCTCGTCACGCTGGGGAAGCCTTACTTCTGGCAGGCACAGACGGACAAGGAGAAGAAGTTCTTCATCGCGAGCTTGATCAAGATCTACGGCAAATACACCGGCGGCAAGGTACCTGAGCTTTCTGGCTTTGACCAAAAGGAGCTGGACCAGGTCCTCGGAGCTGGCAGGCGACAGGCTGGAGCTCCCCCGAGGCCGCCTATTCCCGAACCGTCGCCGAGCCAGCAGAGCGCTTCGTCGGTCGCATCGGCAGCTCCCCCGGGGCTCGCCATCCCTCCTCCATCGAGTGCTCCCGACCTGCCACGATTCCAAAAGTCCCCGGCCGGCCGACCTCCTCTGAATGGAGCCAACTCTCCCGCCGCCAGCTTCGATTCCGCTGCGTCGAGGGAGCGACCGCCTGCACCACGATGGACGGCGCAGAACAACAAGAGCCAGGACTCTGTGGCCAACTCATTTGCGACGAGGAGCGATGATGCTTCCAGCCTGCCACCTCGCTCTCGCAATGGAATGGCCGGCCCTGGCGCATTTGGAAGGTTTGCAGATTCGAGGGAGCCGTCGGAGCCGCCCCAAGAGGCCCTGCCTCCGCCACCTCAACTGCAGCGGGAGGAGAGACCGCCCCCAGAGAGGAGAAGACCGCCTATGGATCCGTCTCGCCCTCAGGACCGGGACCTCGTGCCTCCGCCGCTAATGAGTCCCACCAACAAAAGAGAGCCTGTTGCGCCGCCCCCAAGAAGCACGGCGAGAAAGGACTCAGGCACCGGCCAGCAGCCGGTGGCCCTGTCCGTGCCTGGCGGGTCCAAGGATCGAGATGTACAGCCACCCGTCACAGCACCTTTGGACACCGCCATAAAACCAGAGTCGCCCAACCCCGACGCGACCCGTGGGATTAAGAGTGCCTCGAATACATCATTACCAATCACACCTGCATCGGAAACCCCGCCGCCTGCAGAGACGCCCACTGTACCAGAAATTCTGGACGAAGAAGATCGACCTGGTCTGGGTCCCATGATCAAGGCCAAGAAGTCCAAGGGAGATATAGCCGGCGCGCTCTGGAAAGCTGCTTCTGCTGCGAGTGCGTTCCGCCCGCGTCCAGGCGGCGCAGGAGATCGCCTCCGTCAGGTAAAGGTCAAGACGACCGAAGGCCCCGACGGCATCACAGGCGTCGTGCCCGCGCCGCCTCGACCACTTTCCCGAGATCAGAGGCCAGCGACACCAGAGGTCCCGATACCAGCTGAGCGTAGCTCCAAGGTTCCAGAGGTGAAGCTTACGGTGCCAAACTCCAGCCGCCCAACGAGCTTAGAAGCACCTCCCAGAGAGGCCAAAAAGAAGGAGGAGCCTCGGAAAGAAGAGCCTCGGCGATCAGTCGTGGCCGGAAACGATGCGAAATACCTTCAGTCTCTCGGCATTGACCCTGGCATGTTGGACGGGAGGAGTGAGGAGTTTGGCAAGTGGCTCGATTACTTTGGCTGGGTCCCGGGCGAGAAAATGCGCGCTCAGTGCATGGATGACATGAAGACGGATCTTGAGCGAGAGCTCAACAAGGCTCAGGCTGGGGGCTGGCTAGCGCGCTTCCAGGACGAGGACGAGAGGGTAGATGCCATCAAGCGAGGCATTGACCTTGCGATCTCAGAGTGTGAGGAGATGGATAACTTGCTCACCTTGTACTCGGTTGAGCTTTCGGTAAGGCATTTTCTCCCCCTTTGACGCCGGCTTTCAGATACTAATACTCGCCCAGACACTCTCCGATGACATTGCCTACATCGAGGCGCAAGGCCAAGGGCTCCAGGTGCAAACGGCCAACCAGAAGCTGCTGAAGAAGGAGCTCGAGTCTCTCCTGGAAACGTGCGCCATCACCTCCAACGACCTCGAGGCGCTGCGATTGGCGCCTCTCGAGAACATGCGAGGACTTGAAGATGTCGAAGCCGCCCTCGTGACACTGTTCAAGGCCATGATCAAGATGGATCCAACGCTCGGGGTCAACGACACCGCGCCGGTTGCCGATGCCACGATTGACTCGGATCGGACCCTCGGCCTCAATAGCGACTACGGAAAGATGAGAATCGTTCAGGAGAAGAAGGAGATGTACCTGCAGGAGAGCGCCTTCTTCATGCGACGGCTGATCGAATTCATGGCCCGGCAGTTTGACGAAGCGTATGCCGGGACGAAGCGTTCCCTCGAGGGTGCTCTATCAAAGAAGGTCGATGCCTCGAACTATGACACTGGGCGAGATCTGCTGTGGAAGTACAGCCCGTTGATGCTGTACGCCAGAGATGCTGATCTGGACAACTGGAACCGACTCGTCCAGATATACCAGGACAAGAGCCATCCGCTGTACAGGGCCCAGTTCCAAAACGTCATCGCCAACTGGCGGAAGAATGCCCGAAAAATGACGGGTGAGGAGGCAGAGCTGCTCTTCTCGTCGCAGGTAGAAAAACAGCAGGAGGGCGTGGCAACGACTGCACGGAAGTTGACAGTCAAGAGGAGCCAGACTCTGGCGAGAGCCCTTCGCTCGCCGTTGGCGGATGGAGGCAGCCGGGCAAATGTCGATAAGTCAGTTTCCGAGAGCAGGAGCTCCTCCGATACCAGAAGCTTCCCCTACGAAGTCTTTTCTGGCGTCTTGGACGATCTGCTACCGCTGGTTGAGATGGAGCAAAACTTCATTGTCGACTTCTTCCATGCCACGACGCTGGAACAGGCCGATTTCCCCGACGCCGTTGCCGCATCCGCGCCGCGGGACCGTCGTGGCGGCGATCTCAAGAGACACCGCGTCATGGAACCCGATCGAGAGCTGGCCAGGCGAGTGACTCGCTCAATGGAAGTGATTTTTGCATTCCTCGAGTCGGAGCTGCAGAGGCTCATGGAATGGGTTATTGGGCAAGACCCTTTGTAAGTCTCAGGCAACGTTTGAACCCTTTTCATGTGGTCGACTAACTCGGGAACAGGCAAGGAGTTGGCGTGCTCGCCGTCCTGGAGAAGAATCTGTCGGAAATGAGCCAGTCGAACCAGGACTACCTGAACACGTTGCTCCAGAAACTGCACGGCCTGCTGGAAGGCCGCTTCAAGAAGTTTGTCGACGAGCAGATCAGGGCGATCGAAGAGACCAAGGTCAAGATCAACAAGCGCAAGGGAGTCATTTCGTTCATCCGCATCTTCCCCGCATTCATGACGGCCGTCGAGAATATGTTTGCCGGCCTAGACCCGAACCTAGCCCTGCGGCGCACGATTGATCGCGAGTACGACCGTCTGCTGAAGTCCATGTTTGACTCCCTGATGGTGATTGCTCGAGAGCATCCGGCAGCGGGCGTTGCTAGCGGAGCTGCGGACCCCGAGGACAAGGAGGCGCTCAACTTCCACATTCTGCTCATCGAGAACATGAACCACTTCCTCGAGGAGACGGACACGCGCGGGCTCGAGGTGTTGGAGGACTGGAAGGAGCAGGCCAATACGGAGTACCACGAGCACATGGGCCTGTATCTCAACGCCGTGATCCGCAGACCGTTGGGCAAGCTCCTAGACCACCTGGAGAACATCGAGGCGCAGATGCAGACGGGCAAGTCGCCGACGGCGATAGCTCGACAGCCGTCCAACAGCAAGGCGATCTTCAATAAGGTGGTGAGCAACTACGACTCCAAGGAAGTGCGCAAGGGCATTGAGGCACTGCGCAAGCGCGTGGAGAAGCACTTTGGCGACGCCGACGACCCCGGGCTGAGCCGCGGGCTGGTGCAGAAGGTGACGCGGGAGTGCGAGGTGTTTTACAACGACGTGGAGAGCAGGATAGGACGGGTGACGACGGACGTCTACGGAGGCGAGGTGCCGTTTGAGTGGCCCAGGGCGGACGTCAAGGCGGCCTTTCGATGAGGATGAGCTGGATGAATCAGGACGCGGATGAATAACAAGCTGGAGGCCAGGCGGCTGTTCGGGTTTTGCTTCGGCGGGCATGTATGATTGGGGGATCTGCCTGCATGTGCTGGTATGGCTGGACAAAAGGAGGCGGGACGATGAGCTTGTCGGTACTTGTACAACATCATGGAAGGGAAGCCGTGCTTTCGAGATGCGATGTAGTGTCTCTCCCGTAAACTGCACATGCACTGCGAATGGTATGGAAGCACAACAGAGTGGCAACGTTTGAGTGCTTTGTTCACGTTAGCTCTTCTGAGTGTTCACAGTGAAGGGCGTTTACTCGTAACTAATACATGTCAGCCCCCCCGGTCAACGTCGCGTCCCACTTTACGCGTCGCGCGACCCCACGAACCCGCTCCCAACCTACTCCGTCTTGTCCGTACACTCCGCATCTCGCAGGACCCAGGCTCTAGTCTCTAGGCAAGCAACTCGGTACACCTAACGCCTTCTCTCAGTCGGAATCATCCTCTACCTTCCAGCTATACGAGCCCGTCCTTCAACACGGGGTCCGACAGCTCACCACGGCCGCCATGGCCCCCGACACGCGCTCCCGCGGCGTCCCTGCCCCCAGCCGAGTCTACCACTGCACACCCGCCCTTCAGCAGGCCATGTTCCCGCCTCGCCGGAAGAAGGTACGCACCTACGGACGGCAGGCCCCGGCTACCCTGCGGCAGCAGACGCTCACGCAAATCGACTTCGTGTCGAGCTTTGACGAGGACGACGTGGTGACCCTGACGGACAGCGAGGCTGAGGAGATGGACAAGGAGAACAAGCTCCCGAAGGGCAAGGGCAAGGGCAAGGGCAAGGAAAGGGTGGGAGAGGGGAAAGAGGATGAACAGCCGGCCGCGAGAAAGGGGAAGAGGCCGGCTACCACAAAGCCAGTCGAGGGCGAGAGAAACAAGAGGAGGCGAACGCTGGGCGATGAAACGGAAGACAAGGCGGCCAAGGACGACAATGACAAAAGGTCGAGACGCAAGACTCTGGGCGACACACCGGCTTCGTCCACGTCCAAATACCATACCCAGACGTTGACACAGTTCCTCGGCCAACGATCCTTTATCGCCGACTCAGACGACGACCTGGACCTGGGCGGCGACAGCGACGAGGACGACGGGTTCCTGGACTGGCTCGGCGAACCAGGCAGCCCCAGTGTTCAACGCAGCCAGGCCATGGACCGCGCCTCGTCACCGCACGCTTCCAAGTCCAGGAAGCAGAAGCCAGCCGCTGGGCACGACCAGTCCCGCGAAGCGTCCGTCATCCCTCAGACGCCAGCCGCCAAGCGCACCACAACGACGATCCGCTTCGACGTGCCCCCCTCGGGCGGCCTCCATTCGCCGTCCACCGCCCGCATCGACCGCTACGGCCCGCCAGACAAGCAGGACTCGCCCCTCAAGGACCGATCCTCCCCCGCCGTGCCGCAGCCCGTGGAGCTGACGGGCGTGCCCAGACACCTGGACGCGACGCCGACCCGCCGCCGCAAGCCGCCGCTGGTCATCCAGGACTCGTTCGCCACGGAGGCTTGGGGGTCGTCGAGCCGCAGCCAGGCCGGGGCCACGCCGAGAGGGTCCGCGATGAACACGCCGACAAAGGCGCGGCGGGAGAGGCTTGAGAGCGCGGAGCTAGGCGGCCCGGCCACGAGTCTTGCATCGTCAGGGGTTCAGGCCCCCAGGACGCCGTCTCCGCGGAAGCAGAGGGTGTCTCCCAAAAAGACGAAGAGCGGCCTGTCTGAGATTCCCGACTCGGATGAAGGGGACGATGACTTTGAAGAGGAAAGCGTACGGGGCGACGACGACGAGGCAGACGACGATGGTGACGGCCACTTCCTCGCCGGGGCGGAAACGCAGCTCGTCATGAGCGAGCTGGCTTCCACGGAGGAGCAGCAACTCGGTCGACCCAGTCCAGCCCTCGTTCAGACATCATCTACGCTGTCTTCGAAGCGGCAACAATTATCGAGCACGGCTTCTAACCCCGTCAGTTCGACTCCTACAGCTCACCCCGTCCCACCCTCGTCAGAGAACCAACTTCCTCATCCTCCGCCCTCGCACTCGACCACGGCGTCTAGACCCATCCGCAAACCGCTCCACCACCCTCTCTCCTCCCAACCCCATAGCCAGCCCTTTGAATCCCAGCGCGTTCCCCTCTCCATCCTGCAGTCCCTCCCGCCGCACGCCGCCCGCTCCGACATCCTCCTCCCCATCGCCGCCCCGGCCCTCGTGCCCCTGCTCACCGGCCACGCCGTCCACGTCGCCGCGCCGTTCAAGATCCCCGCGCAGGTCGTCCGCTTCTGGCTCCTCGACGGCGACACCGCGCTGCTGCGGTACATGGCCTGCGTGGAGCCCCCTGGCGAGGCCGCAGCCGCAGGTCAGGGGTGGCAGTACCACGTCAGCCAGGTGTACGAGCTCAACAACCCCATGCGGGAGGCGGATATGCGCGAGGAGGGGTGGGTGGATGGGCGCATCGGAAAGTATGTGTACCTCCCGCCGGCGGTGGTCGGGCAGCTGCTTTGGAATCTGCGGCATGCCATCTTTGGAGACGGGACGGACGAGGAAGACCTGGTTATGGACGAGGCTGAACGCGAGGCTCCCGGCGTCGTCCACCAGCAACAACAACACACATGCCCGAGAGCAGAGACCCCCGCCGGCAGCATGACCGTCTCCCAGCAAGTCGCCGCCCAGATCCACAGCGACATCGCCTCCTCGACCCAGTTCATCCCCTCGACCCCCGACGGCGACGACGACGACGACACGCGCCACCACCACCACCCTGCCTCAACCCCCCGTCAACAAGCATCGTCAACCATGAAACCCCCTCCCTCGACCACCAAGCCCGCACGCACACCCGGCCGCACCGCCAACCAGCAACAGCCCCCCATCCACCCCTCCCAAGCAACCACCGCCTCCCAGTCCTCCACCCCCGAGAAACCCAGCAACCACCCTCACCCTCACCAGCTGCCGCCCCCGCCGCTCGCTGCCCGGCACCACTCCTCCACCTCCAGCAGCAGCCTCGCCTTCCTCGACCACGGCGCCTCGCTCGTCTCCCTCCCGCCCTCGTCGTCGATCCCCGCCTCGCAGCTCCTGACTAGGAGCCAGATGCTGCCGGACAGCCTCGTCCGCGACGCCGCTGCGTTGCCTGCGCGTCTGCCCGTGGAGATCTGGGACTCGGATGACGATGATGCGCCGCTGTGAGGGCCCGTGGAGGCCGAAGGGCCGTGTTGATACCGGGGGAGGAGGCAATGGGAAGAAGCACATTCGGAATGGGTTGTGTTGAGCGACCACCGCGCCCAGATAGATGTAGACATAACGACTTAATGATACGGCATCTCTCAACTCGGCTCCAAAATACAATCTTCTGTCCCTACCGTAGCCCTTCCATACCCGCCATTCTTGAACACCACACTCACTGCAAACACGGTCAAGACAGTTCCTCCAAAGCAAAGTCAATTTATAGCCACCATGCCTTCGACACTTAATCATTCTGCTTATACACGAAACTTCTGCATTTCCGAGACGTGTTCCACCTGGGGAAGCCTCGCCAACTGCCATTCGCCTGCAGTAAACAAACCCTCCGTGCAACTCGTGCTCACAGAGGTATGAACCTGTCTATCCCATTTTTTTTTCCTCCTAGGGGCGATTCGTATGTCCTCGGTCGTGTCATGCGGCGCGTCAGTCATGTCGTGGAATGATGGGGTGTGTGGAAAACGACGACGCCCGGTTGTCGCAAAGTGTAGGTAGAAAATACTCTTATTTTCTTTTACACGCAGAAGCCTAGCTCCTCATAAAGCCTTGTTTACTGATTCATTACATGGTCTCCAAGTGACCATGACGTGTTTGGATAGCCTCCACCATGCTCACGACAAGTGGAAGGCTCCTTGGCCCTCCTTGATCGCCGTAAACAGCCGCTTTCTCATGCTGTCGATGCTGGTGTAGTCGGGGAGTTTGAGGTAGTTCACACACGTCATGACGCTGGGGAGGTAGTCGTCCGACGTGTATGGGTGCTCACTGGGCTTGCACACCACGGTGAACATTGGAGTCAAGCTCCTGAAGCCTGTTTTGAGACTGTCAGCACCACATCTCAGTTGGCAGGCACAAAACTACTTACCTCCGATGGGAAGCTTAGGGCTGCCCGTGGTGAACTGCAGGAAGTCGCGTCGCTGCTGCGTGTCAAACTCGGCCATCGTCTGGAGCAAGTTCTTCACGCTTCTGCTGTCCATATTGTAGCCGTGGTCGGCCTTGATCGAGTCCGTGAGAGCTATTCAGGGGTTAGCAGCGGACTTCATAACATCGAGGGCAGTGTTCTTACTCTCAAGAGACCAGTCCTCATCCACCTTTCCGAACAAGCTCACCAGCTCGTCGGGCGTAAAGGCGCTCAGGGCAGAGTAGGGGAAGACCTTCGAGAAGCCGGTTCGGAAGGCATCGACTTGCTGGCGCACACCGGACCCGAGCGTCATGTCAATGACCCCGTCGAGATACGAGTCTACATTCTCGATGGTCACGCGCTTGTGAGATCCGTTGACCTCGAGCTCAATGTTGGGAAACCCTGGCAAGGTGAAGTCCAGGCACAGGTCCTCAAGCTTGACACCATCCACGGCGAGGTCTGTTGTATCGGCTACTTTCTGCGCGGGCGACCGGTTGGGGTCCTCGTCAATCTCCTTCTTGGCCAAGGAGAATTTCTTGATGGCCTTCAGGGAACGTGCCAGGCCTGGATCGACAATCTTAACTGCTCCCAGCGAAGGCTTGACTCCGGTAGATGGTCCGTCGCCAATTCTGAAGAATATCGGGTTCAAGTGTATATCAATGATGCGAGAGTCAATCATGGATCGTGCCACGAATTTGCCCAGCATCCTGAAGAGGTGAAGGATACGTTCTCCGTTGGGCGCAGAAAGCTCTTCCGGGCTGAGTGGCCGCGGGAAGAGTCCGGTCTGGCCGAACACGAACTCGTCGGATCCGACAGAGTCCACTTCACGCCAGAGCTTGAGCTTCTTCTTGGAGAACTCCCTTGACACGGTCGAGTAGAACTCGAGAGTCGGCCCCAAGCCAGTGCCAACCTCCTCAAAGTATTCCACTTCGAGGATGCTCTGGGATGCCCCGTACAAGTCCATGACCTTTAGTGCCGATTCAAGGATCTTAAGTCGAGAGATCCGCACCTTTTGCCGCTGGAGGCGGCCAAGGAACGGTCGATCATTGTGGCGATCCCGGCGATTGTCGTCCGCAGACTGCGCATTCTGCCACCTTGCCATCGATCGGGCATATCCGAAGGAAGTCGACTGGAGGAAGAGATGCCGAGTCTCAAATGGAAACAGGAAGGGATAGAGCCGGGCCAGGTCTTCTGACCAGCTCGGCAGACAGCTGCTGGCCACGATCAAGGGCTCTTCAAGCTGACGATTGAGCTTGGCAGTAAGCTTGGTGTTGACGAACTGAGAAGGGGGTTCGACGTTGACGCTGATGTGGCTGTTCCTGTTCTCAGCCAGGACATCCTCAATGTTGGCATTCAGCTCATGGAGGATGTTCAGGAGGCGCAGGATGAATGCCGTCGTCGGATTCTTCGCCAGCGACACAGGAACGCCATTCTCAGTCTCCCCCTCGCCGTCCGGATTGGACCCAAAGGCCTGCGATTCCACTGGTGGTGGTCCAGGGACTCGTCGAAACTTGATCGGATGAGTGGCAGACCAGATGCTGCGGCTCAACAAGTCGTCCGAGTTCAATGTGGAGGCATGAACCGCTCGGTAAATCGTCGTCTCATTGGGGATGACCCTGCCGTCAAAGCTGAACTCTATGTGCCAATCTTGCGGAACAGCCTGGAGAGCGGATGCGTAGGACATGGGCGGCGGTCGTGCGGCAGATGTTGAAGGAGTCGGAGTGCCCTGCCCAAAACCAGCCACTGAAGGGCCGCCGCCGCGTGTGGCCAGTCTGGATGCTGAAGGTGTCGGAACCCTAGTCCCATCATCCTTACGAGCAGTGATCTTACCACCGGTAGCGACCTCGAGATTAATGGCAGACGGCTCAGGCGCCGGTTCATCCTCGTCACCCATGTCCTCATCGAGCTCACCGACGATGGCATCCAGTGCACTGGTGTCGTTCACATCTTCCTCTTCATCCGACAGTTGTTTCTCGTCGGCACATTCCAACCTGTTCTGGGGCTCGTCATCGTCCGTTGGGGGCGGGCGAGCAGGTGGAGGAGTATCGGCCGAAACAGCATGGCGTCGGGATGAGCGTCGCAGAGCTCCCTTCTCGCGAGACGGACCTGCCGGTTGATCCGGAGTCGAAGGGCCATGCGGCTGTGGGTAAGTCCTGTTCTTCGATCTCCGAGAATGCCGCGAGCCGGACGGTATCGAGGCCGCAGGCGGAGGTGGAGGAGGGGGTGGGGGGCCACCCGAGAATGACGACCTGTCGACAAGACGAGCTGCCGCCGCGCTGCTCAGAGGTATCCCTCCCGCGCCCCCCGTAATAGCGGCAAAGGCTCTAGCAAGACCATCCCGTCGCGAGCCGTGAGGTCGTTCTGCGAGGCTGATACGGGGGCGGAGGTAGTCGTCTAGAGACTTGAACGTGGCAATCGCGTGAATGGAGACCATGATGTTCCTATACGGCCGAGGGATGTTGGATTCATCGTCTGCGACCAATCGTAGTCGGATCTGCTTGCCAAGCATCGAAGCGGGACTGCTCCGGTTGCCGTCGAAAGAGTTGTGATGAACGGTGATTACCTCAAAATGCTCAGACCTACTGAGCAAGTCTTGCAGCTTGTGTACCATCACGCTGAACGGAGTAGCTGGCGACTCGACAGTGGCAGTCTTTGGCTTGGACTTGAGGCTGTGGCCCATGAAGACTTCCAGGAATGTTGACTGCGCTGCACGTGCGAGCTCCTCGTCTGGATTGCTGAACACGTCGAGTAGTGTTCGCACAAGGCCCGATGCAAGAAGCTCCGCGCTGGTGACGCTCTCCAACACATCCGTATCAAAGTAGGAGGCCAGCTTGGAGAACAACTCCTTGCCCTTATGTGGAGCCAGGCTGGCAGACGTCCTTTTCAAGTAAAAGGCTTCCAGTTCTCCAGCCAGGTCTGACAAGGTGTTGAGAATGGCGACGGCCTTTGCCTTCATGGCCTGGCCATGGCCTTGGCCTTCGTGCGTCTCCAGGAACTTCTTCGCAACGCC
Source organism: Tolypocladium inflatum (assembly GCA_003945565.1). Lineage (NCBI taxonomy): Eukaryota > Fungi > Ascomycota > Sordariomycetes > Hypocreales > Ophiocordycipitaceae > Tolypocladium > Tolypocladium inflatum. The sequence continues at coordinate 573,560 of QEPE01000001.1, forward strand.
TCGAATACGGGCCTTCATGGACCGCATGTCGGATGCATACCGATGAGGCGGCATGTCGAGGGACATGGTAGATCCCCGCGAACTAACCGGGGACATGTCGCCAGGAATTGGCTCGTGCTCGTTGTCCCCATTCTCTTCGTCATCCTCATCGTCCTCGTCATCTTCATTATCGTCGGCCGATGTGTCATGCCCCTCATCCTCGTCGTTGTCATTCTCATCGCCATCCTCGTCATCGTCCGAGTCGTGATCCGACGCGGCGTCATCACCAGGACCACTGCGGCCTTTGACTTGATTGTCGCCATCTGTATTCGCGGCGTCATGCGCAGGATCGGCAGGCTCTTCTTCGGCTGCAAGTTTGTTGATCTCGTAAATAACGCCCTCGCGATATAGTTGATAGCGATAGATGTTGTCTAGGCGGCTCAGGAGAAGCTCCGTAGCCTGAAGGCCCAACATAACCAGGGATGGGTGGTCTCGCTGCGACAAAATCGATGCCAAGAAAGAAGCGTAGGGGACAGGGATAAGAGCTTCGGCGAGAATGCCCTCGTCCAGATTAGAGAGCATCTTCAGCTGCGCAGTCAGAACCTTCTGGCGAACGCTCAGGTTGACAGTGCTGGAAAAGGCGTCCGTCAAGGTCGGGAAGATGATCAATGCGAAACGCCGGACTTCCTCCTTACAGTCTTCCAAGAGCTCAAGTCGCTTGTCATTCGGGGTGCGGCGGCTTCTCCCGCCAACAGATGATGGGGTTATTGGCTCTGTTGAGACGTGCAACTCGACGAAGTCGCCAAAGGATGGATCCGCGTTACGCGGGAGGCTCGGGAGCAGCTCGCAGATGACATTGAGTGTTTCCACGATCTGGTCCCTCGGTCTGTGGATCAGGGCCTGCATGACGATCACGCTGTCCAGTTTCGAAGCCACGTCGTCGATACCGCTGGGGGGTGAGACACCGGTGAGAATTTGATAGAGCGTCTCGACAACGTTCAGTTTGAAGAGCTCCGCGGACAGTCGCGGGCTGGCCCGGGCCGTGAATGCCAGAACACGAAGGAACTGGGTGTGGATATTTGACCCAATAAGATTGGTGGTACCTGGGACGAGAAGTCTCAAGACCACGCGCAGTAGATCCACGCTCACCAGCTCTTCGAGCTTTGCAGACTGGTACTTGAAACTCTCGACAATGCCAGAGACACACAGGGAGGCTTGCTCAACAACACGCTGGTCGCTACTGCTAAGAACGTTGAGCAGGATGGGCATAACATCTCTGACGACGGGGAACGAGTCGTCTGGAATGTTTCGGCAGCAGTTCGCGGCGGTGGTGACGGCCGTCCGCTGTGTGCTCGTGGCAAAGAAGTCGAGATAGGAGAGGCAAGCTGTCAGTCCTCCCTCGCGGACGATGCTCGATGGATACTCGGCTGAGATCTTCTCTAGAGTGCTGAGGGCTTGCTCGGCTAGGTCGATGAAGGAAATCTCAAGAAGCTTCTGACAGAGGACAGGGACCGCGTTTCCGTAGACAACGTTGGCGACGCTTGCAGGCAATGCCTCCATCAAATTGGCCAGACAGCGGCAGGCCAAGAGCATGATTTCGGGGCTCTCTTCTTTATTCATCAGGAGCACCAGCTCTTTCACAAAGGCGTCAGGGGAAAAGTGGCCAGACAAGTTGTCCTCGTTAGAAACCAAGAGGATCTCGGAGAGCTCCTGAAGAGCAATCACCTGGAGCGAAAGGTCGTCCTGCCGCAGGCTGTTGAGGAGTTCTCGAAGTCGACCGGACAGCCCCGACATCATGCCGGTCAGCGCTCGCAGAGTGCTGGACAGGCCTGAACCCGGGCCCCCAAACCCGCCAAAGGGGTCATCATCTTCGTCGTTGTCATCATATCGGCCACGCTCGTCGGCCCCCTCGTCATCCTCGTCGTGATCTTCACTGTCGTCATCGGCGGGGCTTTCGGCGGGGGGTGGGGGAGGCGGGGGAGGCCCCAGATCGCTGTTCTCGTCCGTCCCGCTCATAGCCGTATCCGGGTCAGTGATGTTGCTCGCATTCCGTCTGGGCCTTCGTGAGGCGGGGGTTGGGGCAGGTGCCGAGTCTGGGCACGCCGTCAGTCTCTGCTCTGCAAAGGCTCCGCGGGGATGGTGGCGGCGGGGGGTCAAACCTTGAGCTGCAGGCGCCGACTTCTTGCTCCGACTAGACTTCCTACTTGAAACAGGTGCATGTGTAGTGTTCTCCGCGGCATCTGCAGGACCAGGCAGGCCAGTGCTGAATTGTGTCAGTTCTCAACTTCATAAGAGACGGGTACAATGTCGGTAGGAAGGTGGTGCAACATACTCTGAGCTGTCCATCTCGGCAGGAGCCTTGCCCTTCCTCCGCGGCCTGGACGTGAGCGAAGTGTTTGGGGCGGGTGGTTGACCAGGCGCTGCAGCTTCGGGAATCTTTTGTCTCTTGGACCGTCGACCCGAAGAGGCGGATTGCGGTGCTGTAGGAGGGCTCTTGTCGTTGGACGAGGCCTTTCGCTTCCGAGCCTGCTGCGTGGAAGAGGCAGCAGGTGCGGTCGGCGTGGAGGCGGTTGCAGCTGGGGCGCCTGGAGCTTGAGCGGCGTTGCTCGCAGCTTGGCGGGCCGAGGACCTGGTTATTCTAGGAGACATGAGTGACGTGAAATCTCGCAGCGTGATACGAGGACCATCCAACGAGGTGGTGAGAGGAGAAAAGGTGGGGGGACGGGACACAGGAAGCTCGAGCTCGAGCTTGTGCCGAGGGTGAGCAGGCGACTGGCTGCACGGCGGCGGTGGTGGTGTCCAACAGGGTTGGCGACGAAATTGCAGCGGTGCAGGCGGCAGCCCCAGCGGTGATGACGCAGGCGCAAAACAAAATCAAATGGCAGCGGCGACGAAGGCAGAGAGAATGGAAGGACAGGAACGAAAATGGACAGAGGGAGGAGAGACAGCTGTTCGTGGGGACAGAAGCAGGCTGGCCAAGTGCTGTGCAGTGTGCGGTGGAGCACCACCCGTGAATCAGAGACCAGCTGGGCCAACACACACGGCTCTGGCTGACGGGGCAGCCGGGCGGTGCGTGGGATGGAAGGAGGAGATGCAGCGTGAGCCTAGCAGCTGTCCCGGCGTGCAAGCAGAGGCGGAAGGGTGCAGGAGGCGGAACAAGCAGCTGGTACAGCAGGGCAGAGGACGTGACGGTGCGTTTGAGGTACGTAGGGATATGGATATGTGTCTCGAGGATGGTGCTGGGCAGCGCTCCTTCCGTACCTTTGAGGGCCGGCAGCAGAGGCTGTCGACGGTGACGCGGCAAGTCGCACTTCGTTATCGCCTGCCGATGTTCGTTCTGCCATGCCCGGACTACGCCATCAGGAGGGCCGGGCAGGAGCGCACGAGACGAGGCGAGTTGGGATCGGGTGGGTGGGCGGACGGGCCGCTGGTCGGAGCGGGACAGGCAGGCGATCGATAAGGTATCGGGACCTTGGCTCGTGAGCCTCGTCTCCGTTGGTTATACCGTGTGCCGTTTGCGGGCTCTTCGATATGAGTATCGCCGCTCATCCGAGGGGCAGACCGGGCGCTTCTGTTCGACGATTTCGATGGGGGTGGCGATGGGGGATTCGGGTGTGGAGGTTGGAGGTTGAGTAATGCGAGGTTCGGCGTGAGGTTGGAGGAGCAGATGTACATAATATCGGCGCTTAGGCCTGGTTACGTGCTGACTGCTGAGGAGCCGCTCTTCTTGGGGGCCACCGGGTTCCGCTTCAGGCATGGCGCAGTGGAGGTAGCTGTTGCGGGACCCCCATCGGCAGGCCTGCTAGGGGCTCGACAGTGCTCTATCTGGTAAGGCACCATTTCCGTTCTCAACCTTCCGTCATCCGCGACTGTTCGGGGGCGTGCAGAATGTTCTGACATCCGGCAAGGGCAGCTTGACGCTGGGCCTGGGCCTTGTTGCGGAAGCAGTCATGGTCATGAAACCAGAACCGATTGGAGCCGAGCAGTGTCTCACGGTGTACCGAGTATGGAGTACTCCGTAGTTACTTTGTCACGTTCGCCAAACATCTGCCAAGCTGTCGGGCAGCAGCAGCAGCATCTTCTTCATCAGTCTATTGCCACGTACCTACCCACGGCGCTATATACAGTGGCTCTAGGCTACCCAATGCTGTATACCTAGGTAGACTTAACCCGGGACGCATCCTCATGGCTTCAGGCTGTCCTTCCCCCCTTCGTACTCCGCAACGTCATACTCGTTGGGGTACTTGTCCAGCATCTCCTTGAGCTCCTTCATCTGGCCCTTGAGGTCGTCCGTCAGCTCCTCGTAGACATCCTCGAACATGGTCCGCAGCGCCGGCTTCTTCTCCTTCTCCGCCTCCGCGAAGCCCTTGAGGATCTCCCGCCGCAGGCCGTCCCTCGCCGCCTTCTCCTTGGTCTCGTCCCAGCAGCCCTTGGCCTCCATCCACTTCCGCAGCCGCGTGATGGGGTTGTCCCGCCGCTTCCAGTCCTCCACCTCGACGCGCGCGCGGTACGCAAACGAGTCATCCGACGTGCTGTGGTGCGAGACGCGGTACGTCATGCACTCGATCAGGACGGGCTTCCCGCCGTCCTGGAGCGCCATCTCGCGGGCCTTCTTCGTCGCCTCGCGGACGGCCCAGATGTCGTTGCCGTCGATGCGGATTGTGTCGATGCCGTAGCCAATACCGCGGCTGGCAATGCCGTCGCCTCGGTACTGCTCCAGAGTCGGCGTTGAGATGGCGTAGCCGTTGTTTCGACAGATGAAAACGACGGGGCATGAGCGTGTGGCGGCGATGTTCATGGCCGCGTGGAAGTCGCCCTCACTGGCCGCGCCCTCACCGAAGAAGCAAACCGCAACCTTGGCCTTGGAGTTGGGGTTTTGCAGTTTCTGCATCTTCAAGGCATAGCCGGCTCCTGAGGCTTGCGGCATCTGCGTCGCCAATGGCGAAGATATGGTGTGCTGTCCCGGGTCTGTCAGCGGTCGTGCCTAGACAGTAGCAAAGGTATGTTGTATACTCACGATTTTCAGTCGCCCACTGCCATAGTGGATGGGCATATTCCTCCCCTTGCCGGTGTCGTTCTTGTTCGCAAACAACTGCGACATGAACTCCTTGGTCGTGAAGCCCCTCTCCTTGAAAATTCCCTGCTCTCGGTACTGGCAGTAGACGGGGTCCTCCGGGTCCAGCACACTCGAGCTGCCTACACTGACAGCCTCCTCGCCCGCGCTCACCATGTAGAAGCTCAACCGGCCCTGGCGCTGCGCATCAAACATGATCAGGTCCATGATCGAAATGTACAGCATATCCGTGTACAGCTTGACAACCTCCTCATCCGAGATGTCGGGCTTGAACGACTGGTCCACGACCTCGCCATGTTGGTCGACGACTCGGTACGTGGGCAGCGCGACGTTGGACTCGGGCGTCTCGTACTTGAGCTGGCTCGTGAAGGCGCTCTTCAGGGCGCCGGGGAACGAGACGTAGTCGGAATGGGGCCTCTGGGAGACGCTGCTGGCGGCTCGGACGGGCGCGGCGAGGGTGGGCGAATGCGACTTGGCCATTGAGGCCGCCCGCCGCAGGGGAATGCTTCGCAAGACTCGGGACTTCATGGCGACAGGTGTGTCCGTTGGCCTGATAGCGAAACCTTTCCTGAGAGCCTTTAAGGGGAGTTGCAAAGTTTAGGGAGACCAGGTCTGTCCACGGACTGGCGCTGCCGAGGGGAGGGTGGCTGTCGACGGCCTGGCACGGCGATGTCACTTTGAGCCGACAGAACCCGCGCCGGCACGCAGCGCCGTAATCCGAGCCTTCAAGCCCGCAATGCTCGTTCCCCGGACCCCAGAATGCACCAATTACCATAAATCTGACTTCAAGCCCCATCAATGGTGGGCCATCGTAAGGGATTCTCCCCCGATTTATGAGCGAAGCACGGGACGCACGAGGAACGCGAGCAACCGCGCAGCTGTGCACGCAAGCACGGTACCCCAGAATATGGTTGCCGGGTGTCGTCATGCCCCGCGGCGTTGATTCACTGCTTGTTCGTTTGCCAAACACTCCCGTCGCAGCTGGCAGAAGCTGTTCGTTGCCGAGTGACTGTTGAATTGGCTTGAATTCATTTCTCGTAAGAACATGCCCCCGGAAACCTGACCCTCTTCCATTCACTGTTCCGTACGTGCAACCGCAAAACATCCAGCATCACCACCAACCCGCCCTGTCCAACCTGCCTTGCCTGCCCACATCTCCGGCCCCACTGCGGGAGAGCCAAGCCACAGTCCTCTCGGCCTTGCATTTGACATCAAGATCTCAAAGGTGCACCGCGCGTGGAGCGAGCCATGGTGACCCCGGCAGTTGCAATCGTGCTCACCGTTCTGGGCCTCTTCATGGGCGTGGCGGTGCTCGGCTATTTTGCCAAAAAGGACCTCAAGAGCTTTTTTGTGCTGGTGGAAAAGGCTCGACGGCGCCGCTTGCGCCGCCAGCCAGACGCCGAGCCAGACGCCGAGGCCGCGGGTTCTACAGCGGCCACGAGCAGCTCCTAACTTGTGAGGCTTTTCCATATTTGACGCCCTTATGGAAATAAACGTCCCTTATGATGTGTTGCTTGACCCTGGGACGGTTTGGAAGTGTCGCTCGGCGTCCTGCAAGCCACAATGTGGCTACGACAAGGCTGACCCCACACTCACCGTCGGCCCATCACAAAATTCCGTGTCGCAGCCTCGTTCCACGTCCAAAAACTGACGACTCACCTCCTCACCAGCCATTTCCACACGCCAATTCGACGCCTGCCATCCGGGAAGCCCATCATGGTAGCGCATCGAGCTCTGAGGAGCTGCTTGGGCAGCTCTTTCCGACCATCCGCATATATCGCAAGCGCATCACGCCCCTTTTCCGCGAGCCATGTCCGATTCGCGCCGCCCGAGCCGCAGACGTCTACGTCGAGTCGCGAAACGCACTTTGGCTATGAGACGGTCACCGAGGGCGAGAAGCAGGAGCGCGTCGCCGGGGTGTTTCACAGCGTTGCCGAGACGTACGACAAGATGAATGACTTTATGTCTCTGGGTGTGCATCGGTTATGGAAGTAGGTCATCTTCCTCCCGTCGGCTTTTGCGGATGCGTTGGAGCGAGCCCATGAGTGACGAACTGGCTTGCTGATTGTGCTTCCAGGGACCATTTCGTCTCATCCCTAAACCCTGGCGCAACCAACCCCCCCGGCCGGCCGCAGCGAATCCTCGACGTCGCCGGCGGCACTGGCGACATCGCCTTCCGCATGCTGCAACGCGCCCATGAGTTCAACGGCAACCCCAACGTCCACGTCGCCATCTCCGACATCAACCCCTCCATGCTCGCCGTCGGCCGCCAGCGCTCCCTCGCCCTCCCCGCTTCTCACCAGTCCTCCCTCTCCTTCCTCGAAGCCAACGCCGAAGTCCTCCCCTCGTCTCTCAAGGACAACTCCCTTGACCTCTACACCGTCGCCTTTGGCATCCGCAACTTTTCCAACATCCCTGCAGCTCTTAAAGAAGCGCACCGCGTGCTGAAACCGGGCGGTGTCTTCGCCTGCCTTGAATTCTCCAAGGTCGACAAGTATCCGCTGCTCAACGCCATTTACAAGCAGTGGTCATTCAGCGCGATTCCCCTCATCGGCCAGCTGGTTGCCGCAGACCGGGATAGTTATCAGTACCTCGTTGAGAGCATCGAGAGGTTCCCAAGCCAGGAGGATTTCAGGGACATGATTGTGGACGCCGGGTTCGCCGTGGCTGGCGAGGGTTACGAGGATCTGACGGGAGGCATTGCCGCTATCCACCGGGGGATTAAGCCCTTGTAGACGTGTTAGACGTCTTATGCGCATTGGTCTGTAATCATAGTGTACAATGTATATAATCAAGCTCTGCAAAGCGCAGTCCCCGAGGCAACTCTCACTTCTAGACCCTAAAGACCGCATTAAACGAACAGGCATCCATTTCTTCACGGCATGCATGACGAACGGTTGTCCGTCTTGTTCGAGGGGTCGCCTCTCATCTGTCTTTCGCAGCTGAACTCCATACAAATCAAATTAAATGCCGAGTCTGCGACGGTCGGACATCGACGACCTCGGAAAATTTCATTAAGTACATACACAGAAACGCAGTTTCAACAGACCCCAAGGCGTCGGCTCGTTCCTAAACCTTGCTCCAGAGCTAGAATCACATGTGACGAGAAAGAGATGCCCAGATCACGGTCAAGCCCAGATCATGGTCGAGCTCCAGCATCATATTCGCAGTCGGTGTGAGATTGGGTTCAAATCAGGAGACGCGACTGGTGATACCCCATCTTCATTCCGCAGCCGGTGTAGACGGCGCAGGCGAAGATGCACCGGCGTCTCCTTTGAGTCCTCCTCGGCCTCGACCACCGCGGCCCCTGTCACCACCACGGCCCCCGCGGCCGCCTCGGCCACCACGTCGGTTGCTCTCGGAGTCGCTCGTGCCTCCGGCGCTTCGGTAGCCACTCGCGGAGGCGCCTCCACGGGCGTTTCCACCCCAGTTGCCGGCGCCGCCGCGGTTGCCGAACGTCTTGCCTTCTCGGTGCTGGAAGACCTTAACCAGGGGTTTGGATCGATCCTCCTGGGTGCGCGACTTAACATCTTCGGGCAGCCGCGCCATAGCCGTGTCTCGGTCTTCCGTTGTCTTGAACTGCACAACCTTGTTTTGGGCACCCCACTTCTCCACCTTCACGATCTTGCTCCTGTCCTCCTCGTCAAACAAGTCTCGGCATTGCTCTTCAGTGCTGACATTCATAATGAACAAGCCAATGATATCGGATGCGGGAGTCTTCGGGGCTGGAGAAGAGGCAGGCTCGGGGCCGTGGGCGGATCCGTTGGCCGCCGCGGGAGTCTTCTCGGGCTCTTTGCTGGCGGCGCCAGCATTGTTGGAGCCTTGGCCAGGTTGGGGGGTGCCTGGCTTTGTCGCGCCAGATCCCGGCGTAACAACCACTGGCTTGGGCGGCTGGGACGAAGACGCCTGTCGGCTAGCCGGCGGAGGTACGACCGACTGGGACGACGTTGGCGCGGGAGTAGGAAGGCCGCCGGTGGACGTTGCCGGGGGGGCAGCGGCCGCACCGGGCTGTTGCTTAGCTCCTCGGTGCGAGAAGTTGAACCCCTGTGCACGCATCTCGGTGCCGATGCGGCCATCTTGAATCTCCAACACCAGATAGCCAAAGGCGGCATCAGCGAGGTTGAAGTTCCACATGTTCTTGAAGGCGCTCTCATCCACCTGGCCCAGGGCGGTTTGGCCGGCGGCAGGTCCGCCAAAGGGGTTTCCGCCAGCGGCCGTGGTGGGCATCTTGTCCACAATCTGCAGGGCATTCTTGAGGAGATTTTGCTGCGCCTCGTTTTGCTGGATAGCGGGCTCAACTTCACCCTTGACCGTCTCCCATACGTCGTTGAAGGATGCCTTGGAGGCGGCTAGCTTTCCACGATAATGGTCCAGGGTCGGGTTCACACTGAACTCGTTGTAGGAGCTTCCATACCGGAAGTGGAGACCAGCCGAGATGGAGAAGTCAGACTTGAGCGTGACGGAAAGTTGGTTCAAGATGCCCTCTCGAGTGGGGGACGCGTGTGTGATGAAGACTCGGGTCTCGGTGGGATCGTAAACTCGGTGGGCGGTGTCGACAAGCTCTCCCATCTGCAGCAGAGTGGTCCACATGGTACCCTGCCCTCCAGCAATAGTAGTTCGGCCCTCGCCATTGTCAAACAGCTTGTGCATGACCACCGCGCCGCCAAGTCCAAGCAGCCTGAGCTTCACACCACCAAGCTCGAGCAGCATGGAGCGAGCTTCGTCGATGATGTGGAGGTTCGGCACCTTATACTCGGAAGATCTGAATTTCTCCAACACACGAACATCCTCGCAGGCACCCCAGACGGTGTAGACTGGTACATCTAGCTTCAGTTCTCCGCTGAGCAGGAGCGGCAGCTCCGACAGGGGGAGCTCGCTGGGAGGGAATCGGCTCTTGACGGGGGCATTTCCTCCTTGTTGGATGGCCTTCTTGACAGGCTCGGAGATGAGGGGCGAATATTGAGCGACATGCTTGAGAGTCTTCTCTACGATTCGGTCCAGCGAGGTGTCATCGTAAAAGCCAAAGTCGCCGGTATGGATGATGTGGTCGGCTCGTGCCTGCTTCGCGAGTTCGTTGAGCGATCGAAGGTTTCCTTTTGCCTAGTGTCAGCGACAGGTCCTGTACGGTTTGCGGGTTGGGCGTCACCAACCTCGAACGTCTGCGATGCAGAGAACTCTGATGGGGCCGGTCTGGATAACGCGGCCTTGGTTAGGCAGGAGAGGCGCTGCGCCGGGCTGAGCAAGGCCAGCGGCACCGTTCTGGAGATAGCCCGGGTTGTTGTACGGTCGCGGCTGCGAGGCGTTAGTCACGTTGCGTGTTCGCTGGAACCTCATCCAAGGCGCAGCGAGATTGCCCGCGACGAAGGACGATGCCATGGTGAGGGAGGTTGTCTGTGCAAACGGCAGCTAGCGCGAGCCAGGAGAAGGGCGGCCGGCTGGGAAAGGAGAGGGCAAGATTTGACGTGTGCAAGGTGAAGAAAGAAGACGTCTGCGTCTGCGTGCCATGCGGGAGGAAGGTGAAGTCCCGTGGGCAGGCAGGCAGGAGTAGGCGACTCCTTGCAGCTGCCCAAAGCACGGTGTTTGTGGTGACACGGGGCAGGAGCGAGGGGAGCAACTCACAGCAGCCATTCTATCAATGAATCAAACGCGCTCGGGGGGCTCTGGGGAAGCAGTCGTCGCGCTAAGGAGCGTTGGCGGTCGCGGATAAGGAGAGGGAAAGAAATCGAGGCCCAGAGGAAGATGGGACGGGTATCAAGCGGATGGCGGCGAGAGGATGATGGATGACCGCAGAGGTTTGGGGTGTGGTTTTCGCAGCTGCAAAGGCAAGGCTGGCGGAGATAATTTTCTGGAGGTACGGAGTACCTGCGCGCAGTGTACGAAGTACCGTCAGGTCAGTTGGTCGTTAGCCTAGGTAGTTACTCGCCGCTGGCGGCCAGCCTCAAATTCGGGGGGGATTGTCTATGCCTATTCTAGTCTAGCTCGAGGAGCAACCTCCAAAGACCAAAACACCCTAGCCATGAATGCGGCAATGCGCCTTAGAGGTCGTGTGTTCTTCCAGCAGTCGCAACTATACTCCGTACCATGCTTTAGGGCGCCGCGGTGGGTGGTCTCGTGGGAATTTGGAGGCCCATTTCAGCGAGGTGTTCTCCGGTGCCAGGCACATCTCGTTTGCAGTTCAGTCCCCGTGAGGTGCCAAGTAGGTGACGCCATCGAAGCATGGAACCCACTGTCCAGCGCTCGTGCCTTGCCGGGGTTGACCTACCCTGGAGGCATTACATACGAGTATCCGACGTCACATTATTGTCAACTGCATGCTGTGGTGCAAATACTACTAATTTGTTGGTATATTTTTCCATGTCCAATACGCAAGCCTAAACAAGCCCCTCGTCGGATGGTGCTTGTAATGGTCTTAGATATGTAGACGCAGAGTACCGGCATCTTTCTGTATCAGCACACGTGACGCGTAATAGCAACTGCGAGTCTCAGCAAGCGCTCCAGACGAATTTTGCATAACCGCACCAACAAGTACGACGTACAAATGCTTATACAGTAAGAGGGAGCCAACGAGGTAAGGTGATAGGTTTAAGCCCTCAGCTAAAAGCAAACTCAAACTCGCGGCTACTTATACCTCGTTTGTGAGGTGCAATAATAAGGTTGTTGGTACCTGAGCCCCCTGGTCCGCCTGCGCACTACAAATACCACCGCAATACAAGCCTCTTTGATACGCGCCGCGTGAGCAAGAGAGCCGTGAGGCTGCCGCAGGAAACCGAGCAGACAGCGACCTCCTCGCTGTTAACGACACACGACGAGTGCTCCAAACCCGAGTTTCACATCTGGGTTCCTCTGCGCACCTTCGCGCTGGCTATACGAGATGTTGTTCGAAACAAGTCCAAAGGCGCTATATCGGCGGGGCAGAAGCAAACTGGCCCTGCGCACAGCGAATAACAGGCCCTGGCGCGGCGCTGCGCCGAGCATGCTGCGGGGCCACGTGACTCGCCAGCGACTGGTCCTCAGCGAGCAGCCATTTGATTAGGTGCACCGCTGGGTGGCATGGGGCCTTCGTTGGAGGCAGAGAGACGAGCGGCACCTCTCTGATCACCGCAGTTCAAACGACGAAGACGACGACAGCGACGGCATCGACGCCCCGGATCGCAGCGGAACGCCCGGTCAACCCCCCAGGTGCGCTGTCGTAAGGTACACGCATACAACTCCGCGTCGTCGCCGAGAGCGATTCTTCCCAGGTAAACCTCGCCTACCTCATGCGACGATAAACCCCCCGACCAACGACGCCCGACTCAGGAGGTGTATGCTTCGCCTCCCGCCGTTGACGGGTCGATATCTCTCCTGTCGCGCCCACGCCGTCGCGGTGCCCGCCTGTCCATGGTAGGGCTGCGAGCTTGTTAAGTTCGGGTTGTCTGCCCTACGAGAAACCCAGACAGCCAATTCTCGGAGTCTCGGCTTCTCCTGCGCCCGCACTTTGCCCTCGATGATGGTGCGTTGCCTTTCACATCCATAGCAGGCTGATGGGGACCGGACAGCCTGATGCGGGAGGTCGGGCCCAGCCTGCAAGCCAAGGCTTGTGCCACTGGGCTTCGGGAACCCTGCGTCAAGTTGTTCGGGAACTGTCCAGGCCCTGCGCTCTGCGAGTTCCTTGCTAACGTGTGATGGTGAATAGACCTCATCTCGGCCCCGCGATGAAGTTGCTGGTAGCTTTTCCAGTCGACGCGGCCACACCAGCCAGCTCTCCATCTCAGACCCCAGCCACCATGTGACCGAAGCGATCGGGACCCTGTACGGGGATGAAGACGATTCGGGTTCGGAAGGAGGACGACCCTTGAGCTTCATCGATGGATCTTCTTACCACGAGCAGATACAGCGGCCGTCGCAGTCGGAGCCACAAGAACAGCTGCACCCTCACCAGCAAGGTAGCGACCCCCGGCGACACCTCACGCGATCAGTCTCTGAACAGCCGCCCAATTCATCGACGCCCCATAGCGAGCATGCCAGCCTGAGGAAGATCCAGACCCTCCCCCTACCACCTTCGTCACAACGGAGCAGCTCGTTCGAGCACGGGTCCAAGCCACCGCTGTCTCCGACATTGTCACTACGAGACGTCCAGGCAGACTCGGTAGGCTCGCAGTTTCCCCTGACCAATATTGACAACCCAAGCGACATTGCCCAGGAACTGAGCAACTTGCAAGCCTTGAGGAGGCTGTCTATGGACGTTGGAAACAACATCGACCCGGATATGCCTCCCATGTCCCTGTCAGCCATGCCTATGATAGCCCCTAGCGGAGACGATGACGAGAACGATCCCTCGAGGCTGCTCTGGGTCCCGGCCCGGGTCCATCCGGAGCTCGCACCGACTGAGTTCAAGTCCTTCTTGGAGAAACGCGTGCAATCGATTAGGCGAAGGTCGGGAGACTCGTTCATATCTGCCGACGGTGACGTGGGCCGCAGCGGCTCAATCTCATCTCTGCGGAGGCAGAAATCCATGCTCTCTCGCCAAATTGACAACTCCGGCGGACGAGGTGCTGTCGGTTATGTTGATGGCGCCGAGAGGCTCAAGAGCCAGCGGTCGTCTGGTGGGAGCCAGCTCAGCCCGGAGCTGAGTCTCGAAGAGCTGGTTAAAGATCCCACAAGAGCTGTCCGGAGGTTTGCCCAAGAGTCACAGGAGGGCTCCAGCGGGATAGAAGGCAGTGGCGACGACATGCCCATTCTCCCAATGGCTCCTGGAGTAGGCCTGCGTAGGTCCACCCGCACCACATATCGCAAAGGCGGCAGCCTGCGCTCTGGCGACAGAGGCTCGCTCTCTAGGCGCCTTGCTTACCGGCACCAACAAGATGGTGAATCTTCTGGGGCCGGCAGCCCCCCCACGATGGAAGCTTCCAAAGACCACTCGCTCGCGAGGATGCAGTCTGAGTCAATTGCTGAAAATTACTCGCGGCCAAAACGGGCTGTCCGCAGACAAAATAACTTCTCCCAGGACTCGATGGTCGGCACTGACGGTACCTCAGAGGACTCTACTGAATCACGCACGACGTCCCCCCCCCTCGTCCACCAGGACCAGCTGCCTGTTCGAACATCTTCAGCCTCGGCAAGCACAACGAATATGGAGCCAAACCTGCCGCAGGAACGTGCGGAACGGCTGGACAGTCAATACGCCAGGTCATTTCCGCAACGGTCTTCGTCTCAAAGTACAGGACCGCCTCAAGACCAGCAGCCTGAAATCATTGTGGAAGAGCCGCCTCCTCGGTCGAGTCGGCGCTCGGCGAACAATAACATCGTGAAACAGCCCGCGCAACCCCAATATACTTCAAAGTCGCCACCACCAGGGCGGACGCAGACGATGAACGACACACTGCCATCCTCCCTTTCCGGTGGGGATGCGTCCCGCACCGACAACCTCACATTCATTCCGACGTTGAGCCAAGTCGAGAAGAAGCCGGAAAAGAAGTCCAAGAAAGATCGAGATGAGGAATCATCCTCCAGCAGGTCAGGCAGCGCGTGGAAGTGGTTCAAGGGAGTCACGGACGACAGAGACAAGAAGAAGGAGGAGAGTAAGAAGGCCAAGACAAAGGCTCTCGTGGAAAGGACCCAGGACAACGTCAGGCTGGATGTTATACAAACCTCGATCGACAAAAACGCCGTCAAGGGTCGCGAAAGCCTTGTCCTGGACCGGGACCACGTCGATAGCAAGCTCCTGGAAGAGCGGAAGAAGGAGAGCCATCGCAAGAGCGACTCCAAAAAAGACAAGGATGGCAGCATTTTCTCGTCAATCTTCGGAGGGAGCAAGAAGAAGGAGGAAAAGGAAAAGGTCAACAAGAAGAGCCAACACCTGCAAGTCCCAGAGGACCCTCCTTACAAGCCGATGCAACCGGACGTGGATTACAACTGGACCCGGTTTCCGCTCCTGGAAGAGAGGGCGATCTATCGGATGGCCCACATTAAGCTAGCCAACCCGCGTCGATCCCTCCTCAGCCAAGTTCTGCTCAGCAACTTCATGTACAGCTACCTGGCTATCGTCCAGGCGATGCACCCGCAGATGAACGTCCCTACTTCGCCGCAACAGAAGCGGCTCGAGGAGGAGGCCCGCCGCAAGCAGCAGGAACAGGAATATCGCGCACAGCAACAGATGCAGGGTGATGAGGATGCCGAACACAGTCTCGACCAATACAACTTTGACTATCATAGAGTGAGCACCCCCGGAGGCCCTGTTAAGACAGACTACTAACTTTGCTTTGAAGGCTGCTGTTCAGTATGCCGATTCCGGAGCCGACGGCCAAGTTGAGTACGTCGACGATGCTCAGATCTATGAGGATGAGCATAGAGGCGACGACAACAGCAACAGCAACGACAACAACAACGACGAGGGCTACGACTATGACAACATGGAAGGCTATGGCCAAGATGTGAAGGAGTACTTCCAATACCACGACAATGGAGACGACCATCGGCGGCACGACCGAAACGACATGTGGTGAAGCGCGCCACGAGCCCGCAGTAACATTTAGTCACAATATTTCTACCGGTTATATAGCCACCTCCACGATTATAGGACAGCGTGGAGAAAGCGCGGCGGTTGTCTGTGTACGATGGTGTTGACAGAATTCTAGCATATGGCGGACTTTTAGGAAGTAGGCGCGAACGCAAGGCAGGCAGTCACTGGTTTGTAGAGACCATCACTAAATGCCACTTTGGGTTGGAGCAGCCGGCGGCCAAGACCAAGGGTGCAAATATGAGGCTTCACGTCTGTTATCCATCTTCACTATGCATATGCGGGAGTGTGTATCGATGGCCGGGCCAGCTTGAGGTGTATCGAGTCCGGGCGTCTTTCATTGTCTGGGCAGTTTAACGCGCAGCGGGCCTGGGAGTATGGCGATATCTATTTGGGTCGGGACGGGTGCTGCTCTAGGATGACGGAATAAGACGAGGTTCATTGGCAAAGGCAAGACATGGATTAATACAATGGACAAATGAAACTGGCCCCTGGGCACAAAGCAACTGTCTTCACCAACTGGCCGCCATGAATACACAGCGACTTGCACTTTCCTCCAAGGCTCCTCCGTCACTCCTCCACCACTCCTCTACATAAGTCCCCCTTCTTGCCCCATTGTGCCTCCATCGTATCCCACACCTCCGGGGGGAAGGACTCGTGTTCCGCATCTTGTGTAGCCCGTGTAGCCTGTGCAGCTATCGTTACTTCGATCGGTGGTATAATTCGCTCGGCTCGAGGCGTAGTAGAGTCTGGCGTGCGGCGTGCGGCTCATTGGTATGCTCGTTGTATCCGTGTGCCCGGCTCAAATATATCATCATCGTCATCGTGTTCTAGCGGTCGCTTCGCCGCTGCCGCCGCTGCCGCCGGTCTCGTGGCTCTCGTCAACACCGCCGACACTAAGGTATTGACGGGCAATCTCGTCAGGGCTGCTCTAGCATCTTGCCAAGAGTCGAATCAACATTCATATAGCGACTCTATAGCCCTGTGTAGCCCACGGGCAAAGAGGACAAGTCATTGCTCAATGCGCAAACCGCACAGCCTATATTAACAGATTTCCCACGGACAATGCATGAGCGCCTGGGATTGAATGGTATGTGTTTCTAGCTCGCTACAAAGAGATTTTGGTGGGCTAATAAAGTATTTCCGTTAGGCAATGCGGCGGATGCATTCCTCGTTGCTCTTGGTATCGTGCTGCATCCAGATACTACTCTGACGGCAAAGAGGGAGTGGATTTTGCGAAAGTTGAAGTTGTATATAGCAAACCCATGCCCAGGCGATCGGCGAGAAAGGAGGGTTTATCATTTAACGTTACATGTTACTACTGGGCAGATCGTGGATGAGGTGCAAGTCCCTTTTCTGATGGTGGTGCTCTACGCGGCGCCGCTGCTTGTTGGATTTGGGCAGTGCGAAAAAGGCAGGCTAGCCAAGCTCCACGTAAGGCGACGGGCAAAATATGGCGTGGGCTGAACATATGAATAACAGCGTATTGCCTTTGTTCGAACAGAGTAAAACTTCATGTACAGTACAGTCTACCCATCTACTTCTTGGGCTCCTCCTTCTTCTCCTCGGGCTTGGGCGTGGGCAGCTTGAAGGTTTCAGGCTTGCGGTCGTCACCAGGCCCAATTTGTTCCCAGACACTAGATCCACCCTCGAAGTTACGGAACGCCTGGGTAAGCTCCAGGGGTTCGGTGACAATGCGCTTCTTCTCCTCGTCGTAGCGAATCTCAGTGTATCCGGTCAACGGGAAGTCCTTGCGCAGCGGGTGGCCCTCGAAACCGTAGTCCGTCATGATGCGTCGCAGGTCGGGGTGGCCGGCGAAGAAGACACCGAACAGGTCGTAGACCTCGCGCTCGTACCAGTTGGCGCCGTCAAAGAGGCTGGTGACGCTCGGCACTGGGGACGCCTCGTCGGCGTAGGTCTTAACGCGGATGCGAGAGTTGTGGCGGACTGAGAGCAGGTTGTAGACGACCTCGAAGCGGTTCTCCCGGGTCGGGTAGTCGGCGGCGGTGATGGCGCTGACCTGGGTGAATTCGGCGGCGGTGTTATCTGCGAGATAATATTAGGCCCATATCCCGAAACTCTAAGACGCGTTCTTACGTACGCTTCAAGAAGGTGAAGACGGGGATGACACCAGACGGCGAGATGTAGATGGTGAGCTCATCCTTCCACACCGAGAACTGCTGGACGTACTTGGGCATGCAGCCCATCAGCCAGGCACCGTAGCGGTGAAGGTTGTCAGCCATGCTCTGGTACTTGTCGGCAGGGTTGACGATGGGCGCCTTCAAGGTCCCGATGTGGTCCCGGGGGGCCTTTCGCATGTTCTCGGACTCCTTGGGCATTGCGACAAATTGGGGAGCCGAGACGGAGAGTGCGCGGACGGCATGCTCGCCGCGGCCCGGCACCGACGGCCTCGTGGGCCGCAGAGCTGAGACGAGCGTCCGGCTGCGTGAGAACTTGGTCGCCATGGCCGATTTCGCGCCTGAACGTGGCCAATTGACGACTGTGCAGGGTCGACGCCTTTATCTTTGGTGTTTGTTCGTGATGCCGCCTCCGCCATTCGTACTGGCTTGGTGCTCTGTGGAGCCCTTGCGCTAAATCTCCGTGAATCTGCCGGTCGTAGAAAATAACCTCCAGTTGGCTTGAAGTTATTACTAAAGTTCAGGTAGCCACCTAGCGCGCGCACCGCACCACACCAGCAGTCACGTGAACCGTGCTGGGTTGCCTAGCCTAATGGAGACTAAGCAGCTGGGACTTTCTCTTCCCAAACCTTTGGAGCATTCAATCATCATCTTCCCTCTCTGCTCTCCATACGCATTATCTCCCCTGTCCTTGACCCTTCCGCCCTCATACCTCTCATCTTTTTCCTTAATATCCCTCCCGCAACACAAGGCCGACAGCATGGCGTCACAAGACTCTTTTCTCGACGAGGAGGAAGACTGCTGGTAAGTCGTGTTTGCCCCGTTCCCCCATTCGCACGCGCCACCGCACCTCTCGTGGTCGTGTCGGTCGGGCATCGATGGTTTTCGTGATCTGACAGAAGAAACAGCCCCCTATGTATCGAAGAATTTGATGTCTACGACCGTAGCTTTCGGCCATGCCCTTGCGGCTACCAGGTACGTCGAGCCCCCGACCCTGTTTGACACCACTGGCGGGACACCTCGTGATTAACTTTTTGCCTTGCAGGTCTGCCAGTTCTGCTGGAACAACATTAAGACGAACATGAACGGCCTGTGCCCGGCTTGCCGACGACCTTACGACGAGAAGCCTACGAAGTGGAAGGTCGTGACCCAAGAAGAGTACGTCGTGGCACCCTTTCCCCGCCAGACGTGACACAACGCTGACAAACGCGCAGGGTCGCCCAGTTCAATGCCAACATCCAAAGGAGCCAGAGGAAGCGAGCACAGGAGCAACGACAAAAAGAGGCCCAAAAACGCGAGACGGAGAAAGAGACTCGCAAGAGTCTCGTCGGAGTGCGCGTGGTCCAGAAGAACCTCGTGTACATTACCGGCCTCGCACCTACCGTTCGAGAAGATGAACTGCTCAAGACACTACGAAAACCCGAGTTTTTCGGCCAGTACGGCAACATCCAGAAGATCTCGATCAGCAACCGAAAGAGCTCAGACGGCCAACACCACTCGCTCGGCATCTACGTTACATTCGAGAAGCCCGAGGAGGCGACACGGTGCATCCAGGCCGTTCACGGATCTCAGAACGGCGACCGAGTCTTGAAGGCCCAGCACGGCACGACCAAGTATTGCTCCGCCTGGTTGAAGAACGAGAAATGCACCAACCCTGGCTGCATGTTCCTGCATGAGCAGGGCGAGGAGGAGGACAGTTACACCCGCCAAGATCTATCATCGATGAACAGCATTCATACGCAGAGACCGCTTCCTGGCGGGGGAGGCACTTCCTCTCGCTCTGTCTCGCGGCAGCAGGTTTCCCAGCCGACCCCACCACCGGCACCGCAACCCATGGCCCGCTCCTTGAGCAAAGAGGGATCCGAAAACGGGGTGGATACGTCGGCATTGCCTTCATCGGCGAACTGGGCCAGGAATCCGCAGCGAAGTCGCAGGGGCAGCCATGCTACCAGCGGTGCTGCTTCAAGTCCTGCCATTTCAACATCTTTGCCGGCCACGGCAGAGGCTGTTAAGGAAGCCATTGAAGACACTGACGCTTCGGCTTCTACGCCTGCCGCAGCCAAGGACAAACAGCCGGAGAGTGTTACGGCTGATGAGCAGCGCCCGCCCAAGTACGATCCCTATCTGACAGATTTGTTGAACTCCATGGGCAGGCTTGTGATGCCCAAGCTCGACTACGAACTAGCCAATTCGTTGCCACCTCTGTTCGATATTCGAGGTGGCGCGAAGCGGAGGGCAATGCGGGAGGCTGAAAAATTGCGAGTCCGAGATCCAGAGGACCAAGGCGAGACGCAGATTTCATCCGACGGAGAAGCTGAAATGGGCGGCGGTAGCCTCGCTCTGGGTGGCGAGCCCGAGGAGCGGGAAATAAGTGCCGACAACCATGGCTTCGACCAGCGACAAGGGGGCGCTCAGCCTCCGATCCAGAGGCGTAGCACCGACGGCCTCTTCGGCGGTGCTCTTCGCGGCTCCAGCTACGGTCAAGGCCCCGTCAACTCCATGGCCCGAGCCATTACGCCTCAGGAGATGGCTTCCCTGCGATCTCAAGCGCCATTTGGCGAGCCGATGCCACCGGGCATAGCCAACCCTCCTCCCAACATGTTCCAGACCCAAGGCCACAACCGCCAGTCGTCTCGGTTCAGCTTTGCTAACGACAACCCGAACTCGGCGACCAACGTCAAGCTGGCAGCCAACCCGAGGATCATGGCTCAGCAGTCTTCTATGATGCCAAATACCTTTCAGTCTCAGGGAGGCAACCAGTTCTACGGAACATCCGTGCCTGGGCCCCCTCCGGGCCTCAAGTCGACGGGCACACCCCCAAGTATGTTTGGCGGCCAGTCCTTTGGCGGGCCGGGATTCGGAGCTGCTCCCAAGGACTCGTCGAACGACTTGCTCCAGGGCTTCATTGGGCGGAACCGAGGCGGCGGCAACCAGCCCCATGACGCGGGAAAGCGTGAGTACATGATTTCTTCTTTCTCAAACCAGTACCCACCGCCCTCTACCTCCACCCCAGCTCCTGCTTCCGGCCTCCTGGCGTCGCTCTACGGTAACCATCCCGGGGCATTCCAAGACTTTGGTTCGAAGCAGAAGAAGAAGGGGAAGAAGCACAGACATGCTAACACTTCCTCCTCTGGGGGGAGTGGCTTAGTTGATCTTGCGGACCCGAGTATCCTGCAGGCGAGAATGCAGCACCAGTCGCAGAGCAATGCCGGAGTCGGTCAGGGACTGTTTGGTGGTCAGAGCCAAGGTGGGTACAATCCTAACATGATGTACAACAACAACAATTTTGCACGGTGGTAGCTTGCGGAGGAAGCCACGTTTGTCTTTTCCAACCTAATGTTGCGCACGCCATTTCCTTTCTTGATGTAATTTTGGGGTGGCGTTTTATGGACATTTCGGAAACAAGGCCGATACAGGGCGACATCTGCTCCACGGAGCATGATATTTGCATTCGATCCAGCAGGTCGCTGGGCAATCACCGTCCACGGAGCGGGACGGCAGATTTAGCACCAGGCGCCAGCTCGATCTCTTTCAGGGAATCGGAATTGCACAGAGGCGACAGCATTTCGAAGTGTTTCTCATCTTTTTATACTCCCCCTTTCTCCTTGTTCACCCTGGCCTTTCTCCTCGACCTCGCGGCTTGGAATGGTTGAAGGGCCAAGTCAGGCAAGCCATCATCGTCTTCCACAAACCCCCACATGTACGTTAACAGATCGCACCGATGCGCCCCCAGGCTGGGCGGCATCTCTGGTCAGAATTAAGACACCATGCCCTCTATTCTCTCCAAAATTGCCTTCCCCTTCGTTGTTCCCGTGGAAGACGACGATGGAAGCCGTAGCATGACTTCCCACATATCCTGTACTTAGTGGCGTTTGTGTCGCACGTAGCTTCTCACGTTGTCTTTAGTGTTTCCCTTCTCACTTCACCATTGCTCGGCAGTTGGCTAACTAGATTTTCAGATGATGAACTACTTTCGCTTGACGAAGCGACCAACTCGGTCGATGCCCTAGTCTCTGACGAGCCTCGAGGCGTCTTCGCGCAAGCGGGACTCTATTCTGCGATGGGCGCAGGCCCGTCCGCGCCACCTGGCTTTGCCGCGCCTCCTGGAGACCCCGAAACTCCATCCAAGCCCTCGCCCGCGCCAGGCCGGTCGCGTCCTGCAATTATCATTCCTGCAGTACCCAAGATTCCGCCACCGGGCCTCGACCGCGCTACTGTTACCCCGGACCAGACGCCACGAAAAGCCGCCCCTGGTTTGGAGGCGAGGAAGAACATCAAGTCTCTCGCTGTCGACAGCGGGCTGGCGACGGCCATCTCGTCCCAGTCTCGCCCTGATCAGCGTCGGACGGCCACCGCTTTGCAGGATGAAGACTTTCCGGCTTTGAATGCACCAAAGGCGAGAAAACAGCAGACAGCGTCGCCGGCAATCCCATCCGTACCCACCCCCAAAGGCACTCCTGCTCCTAAAAAGCCTATCGACAAAGTTTCCGAAAAAGCCACCGAAAAGCAATACAGCAGCCCGACCGCCACGCCTACGCAGCCGGTTGAGAGTGGGCACAAGAAGCAAGACACTACTAACTCTAAACCTTCAAAGGCCGCTGTCTCTAAATCAGAAGACTCGACAAAGACCGCAGGACCGGCTGGCTCCTCAGCTCTCTTCCCTGCACTTCCGATGCCTTCAACCGCAAGGACTGCCTCGCCTGCCGCTCGTGCAGTGCCTAAATCACTTAGGGTGATACCCACTTCCAGAACGGAGGCAGCTGCTCTGCCATCCCCAGTTCAGTCCGTTGCATCCAAGGCAGTTTCAGGATTATACCGCCCTGACACGCCGGGGAGCGAGATTATTAGTGATACCGCCTCGGTGATGTCTGCCTCGGTATCTGCCTCTCGGGCCGGCTCTCCGCCGCCGAGCAGGATTGGCTCTGCTGCCATAAGATCAACCACAAAGAGCCAGCAGCGAAAACAACGCAAGGATGCCACGAAGCAGGAGACGAAGATAATAGCGGAAGCTCCTAAATCAGAGGCAGAGGAACATGCGCCCGTGCTTGGACGGAAAAAGAAGCAGAAGAAGGAGAAGCCTGCCACCGCCACGGCCGCCCAGACTCGCGCCGACGCTCCTATTGAAAAACCTGCCAAGGACGAGGAGCGCGCCTCTGCGAGCGCGGAGAAGGAGGACGGCAAGGGCAAAGACTCAGAGGAGGCAGACATAAAGGCCAAGGCCGCTTCGACTAAAAAATCTGCCAAGGGCAAGGGTAAGGAAAGGGAGAAGGAGAAGGAGAGGGAGAAGGAGAAGGAGAAGCCAGTGGCAGCTCCATCGCAGCCGCCGCCTCCGCCTCCTGAGCCCACACCAGCGCCCCAGCCTGCTGAGCCTGAGAAGCCACAGCCTGGCCCAGCGTCTGTGTTTGCGGAGATCCGGAACTCACTCTGGACGGCTGCCGTTGAGACGCTCCTGATGCTCAGGCCCGTTGCAAACAGCTCGTCCCGCCAGGACCACGGAAACAACAATGCTCAGGGCAACAAAACGGGGTACTGTAAGGACTGCGCATGCAAGTGCGGAGAGATCCACGACGATGACCTTGCCGCATTGCGTGCTGGAAAGCCGGTTCGGAAGCAGTTTCACGTTGACGGCAGCCGCATGCTGATTACCCCCAACGGGGATTGCATCCGCGGCTTGACACCTGAGGAGGAGGATGCGTTTCTCGACCTTCAATCTGCCATTGCCGCCACAGCAGAGAACCCTGGCGCGTTTGTCGCCCCCAGACATCAGCCTGGCAGCGGCGCTTTCTCACTCATCAAGGGCCGGGCTGTTCCCAACGGCCGTCCCAACATCTTTCCCGCCACGTCGCAGCCCCAGTCTCAGGACCCCATCGGCAAGCTGCAGCGCGAGGATGCCCTGAGCTACATCAACCAGTACGTTCTGCCTCGTCTGAACCTCGGTGCCAGCAACATGGGATTCCCTAAGGGCGCTTCCCCGGCTCGGGACTCTGCAGCTGCGAGCCTCAACTCCCTGGCGCCATACTTTTATGGGCCTGATGCGGCTGCTGGCGTGGGCATCTACAGCGCACCTGACGGAGCCCGTGCTATGCAGGATTTTGCGTCGTCGGGGGTAGGACAAGGCGATGAGGCGGGCAAGATGCCCGGCGCGGGCGGTGTCGGGGGCATGCCTCTGATGAGTGTCGAGGATGCGGAGATGGCCCTGGCAACGGCTCGCAAGGAGACGGAGAAGCTCGAGAAGGGTCTCAATGCAGTTATCAAGCGCAACAGGAGACTCCTCCTGGGAAGTGGGAACTGATGACGGTGGCTCAGAAAGGATGGGAGTAATCCCCCGTGATCCCCGGTCTGCACACACGCACAGGGGAGTCAAGCGTTTTTGTTTTCTTTCTTTCGCTCATTGTTACTTTGCATGTACTAGATCAGCGAAGCTATGTAGCATCTGGTATGGTTGCTGTGTGACAGGTCTAGCAAGGAAGCGCGAGAGAGGAATACGACTTAATGTGCATTGGTAATTGCTAGGATTACATTGCATTAACAACGCCGTGCCCGTATACCAATCCTCAGCTGTAAATACTATACCAATCCTCAGCTGTAAATACTATACCAATCCTCAGCTGTAAATACTATACCAATCCTCAGCTGTAAATACTATACCAATCCTCAGCTGTAAATACGCCCACTTCCAACCCCTTTGCACCCAAACTCAAGCTACCCATCATCATACTGATACAGTCAATGTTGGTACAAAATAATAGGGTATCAAAACCAAAAAAAAGTACTCGCAGCCAAGCTAAAGCTCGCTGGCATAGGGGGCAAAGCAAGTATGGAGACGCGCAGGGGTCACACCGTGCCGAGCACAGAGCCCTCGGCGTCTCTCTTGGCCATCCAGAGCGACTCCTTCAGCTTTTCCATCAGCCGCTCCAGAATCCACTCGCTCTCCTCCTGCCCACCTATAAGGGGACTCCGGTGGTCGACCCAGGACCACTTCAGCTGCTCGTCCGCCTCGCCGGTCTCATACTGTGCCTCATATTCATGCTCCCCCTCCATGTCCGTCTCTTCGTGCTCCTCGTGGTGCGGGTGGCCCTGCGGGTGGCGCCTCTTTCTGTGCTTGTGCGTGCGCTTGCGCTTATGCTTGTGGTTGTGGTTGTCCGTAGGTTTCGCCTTGCGGTGCGTATTGGGGTCGCGCTCGTCCTCGCCGATGAGGCCGAGGTACCACGCCCACTCTTCAAACGAGTAATGCCGGGGCCTCGCCTCGTGTACGTGTTTGCTGACGGCCTGTATCTCGGATATGAGGAGGAGGTGGAAGTCATGGCCGGTGGGGAGGTCGTCGAGCTTGTGGCGGATGAGGGTGAGGGAGCGGCGGCCCTGGGTGGTGGTCGGAATGAGGAAGCTGGGGCCGGATTGATACACTTTTCGCTGGGAGCCGGATAGGACGGAGCCAGTGGCGCCGTTGGTGGTGCTTTCTTCTTCTTTGCCCTTGGATGTGCTCGGCGTGGACTTTTCGCTCGGCTGATCCTGACGCTTGACGTCTTCAAGGACGTCCCGGGTACTTTTGAATGCTCGGCCAAATGTGAGCTGGTGAGCCACGTACTTGAAATTACGAGCGAAGCCCTCTTCACCAGGCAGGATGGTGATGTTGCCGAGGTGGATTGTGGCGTCTCGCACAAATTTGACGACAGTGTCTCCGGCGTTGGAGATGAGAACCGTCATCGTGGGCAGCGCCAAGAGGGACCAGAAGACGAAGAATGACTTGCCGGCGTTGGAGATGGGAGACGGGTCGCCGTAGCCAATGGTCAGCAGGGACACGAAGGCAAAGTAAAAGGCATCAAAGTAGGTCCAGCCCTGGTATGGATGCTCGCATTTCTGGAAGATGACGGCGCCGACAAACCACAGGATCAGCCAGGTGCCTGTGGAGATTGCCATTGCCGCCCATCGTCTTCGAGACGATGCTCTCTCCTGAATCTTGCGCATCAGCTCAAACTCGTCCCGGCGCCGCTCAAACTCGCCAGGCGGCACGTCGGCCTCCATGGTGTCGTTGGTGGCTTCTCGCTGGAGGGGGATCAAAATTTCGTCTTTGCCCTTTCGCATCATGGTACGTATTACCCTTCGACGGTTCCTCTCCTCCATGCGGGCGTCAAGTCGGCGCCGTCCACGCTCGAGGATCATGGTTCGGATGGAGCTGATGACCAAGCCGAGGCTGATGATACCGATGAGGGCATAGGGGACCAGCAGGGCGCGGGCAAGATGAGTGTTTGGAGCAAAGTCGCCGAAGCCGACGGTGAAGAGAGTCACGTCGGCCCAGTAGACGGCGTCCAGGTAGTTCCACCCCTCGATGGTGGAGAAGACGAGGGCGCCAAGGAGGAGGTACATTAGGAACATGATGGTTTGCAGCATGAGGGTTCTCTGGCTGGTCACGAGATCAAAGTCTTTGGGATAGTGTCCAGACACGGCGCCCCAGAAGGTGACCACCATGAGAGAGGCAACCACGAAGTAAACAATGGCAGCCCATACGGCGTACCAGAATGCCTGGGACAAGACGTATTCGTCGACAGGCTCAGGTAGCCCATCCTTCAAGGGGCCAGCGGCAGTGGCGGTGAGACACACGAGGCATATGGCAGAAAAATACCTGGACCCATGTCAACGGCCAAGTTTGGCGGGATCCTGGAGGGAGAGTCTTACCAGCCGACTATTGTGATCGGTTGAGCAATGGCGAAGCGAACTCGCTTGGTCATGTTTAGGAGGAGAAACGCATTGGAGGTGAGCGCCACGGCCAGCTGGATGGCGTTGATGATGGTCAGCCTGAGATTTCGTGTTAGTCTCGGTTCTCAAGGCTTGAGCTTCCCGCAAGAGGCGCAGCTGCTTACCAGGCAGGATCAGGTACATAGGTCGCAGTGTCGATGTTTGAACCAGGAGGATAAAACTGCCGCCACTGCCGCCCCAGAGCACAAATACTGAACGCCGATGCCACGGGACCCAAGGTGCCCGCAATCATGGGGAACGCAGACGAGGCGAACCACCAACGACTATCACGACCAGCGTCAGCGAGAGCAGCACGAGGAAGGACTGTGGCATATCCCCATGCCTCATAAGCCTACCTTGGATCGAGGTGAGCCTCGTCATTTCGAGACCGGGTCTCGCGAGGAAACTCGGGCTGGAATTCGCACTCTGCGGCCGCGGCCTGGCGGTCGATTGTGTCCATGTGACTGCCGTCGTCCATGGCAGTCGGCCGGCGGGGAGAGGCAGTCTCCGCCAGGTCTAAAGATCCAGGTTTGATACGCGGAGTATCGGTGGGAGAAGAGTAGGGGCCTCGCGTCAGGTCTGGGGAATCGCGGGAGAGTCGAGCGAACCCTTGATGGCCGGATGGTCGTGATGGCGGGCTACGGGCCGCGGAAGTCGGCTCGCGATGATCCTGGGTAATGCATCACAGGGCGCCGTGGTCAGCGGGCACAGGCGTTCGATGCCGCTGCGGTAGGAGATGAGGTTGATGAAGTAGGCTAGGTTGTGCAAAGAGTGGCAATGAAGGGTTCGAGGGCGAAGGACAGGTGATGCCAACCAAGGACGCTGCTGGTTCGTCGTCTGGACTCTGGACGACACTGGTGAACGCCATTGACGTCGTAGCGGCAGCCACGGAGCTGCAGGCCCAGCGTTCCGGCAAGCCTCAGTGGATGCTCAGCTGGGGCTGCCACTGGAGCTGCAGGGTTTCAGCGCATGGTTGGTGCTGTTGGGGCGATGAGGCTGCTGAATCGGCCAGCTAGCGCACAGCTAGCAGATCTCGACCAAGCAACCAGCAATCTGGTTTCACCCACGCACGTTCTGGCCACAGGTGGACGACGCGTCGCTGAAGACACGACGGGCCCAAGAGAGGGATGCGAACCTGCCTTTCTCGAGTCAGGGAAGAGCAGTCTCACGGTAAGGCTCCCGTCTTCTCGCGCTGAGCTGGTTGCTTGCTCGGCTGTGCTCCAGCCCTTCCATCTCCATCGCTCCACAGCCGAGTTTGGGCTCTGCTGATCGCTGGACTCAAGACGTCAGATTGTTGCCGAATGTCAAGCGCCGGGACTTGTCTGTCGACAGGACTCGCCACTGGCCCTGCACATCTCATCTGCGGAGGGAACCATGCGAAGATGGACCGTGGTGCTGCGTGCTAGATGGCCACTGAGCTGTCAGAGAACCTTTAGCACTCGCCGTCGAGAAAGAGTTGACGTGAGATGCGGCTCTGCCGGTCATGTAACGATCGAGTTCGTCCGTGCCTTTAACCGTCTACCGTCGCGTGCCTCTTGTTCCTGCTAACTCGCCGGGCAGCCTCTTCAACACTCCAGAGAACTCACCCGAGTCTGCGCTGTTGATCCATCTCCCCCCTTCCCCATCAGGCGACGGCTCCGAGCCCAGCCTCCCCGACTTCCTCCAACACTTGCCGGTTGCCAGCATCAACTATCGATGGGCGGCCACCTCGCAGGCCATCGGCCAAAACGGCACCTCGGTCCCCCTTTGCTGGCCGACGCCGACTCACGACACGGCGTTTGCTTTCGCCTGGCTCCTGGAGAACTTGGCACCGCCAAAGAATGGCAGACGTGATATTTACGTCTACGGATCGCACCTCGGTGCTAGCTTGGCCACGTCGTTGGCCTTGACGGAGGCACATTCTCACGCGAGATTCGGCGTCAGAGGTGTCGTTGCCTACAATGGCATCTACAACTGGACCATGTTTCTGCCCGATCATCGGATCAACAAGCCGCCCACGAGATCAAAAAAGGCTGTTGTCCCACCCCAACCGGCCGAGGGATCACATCTCCACAGACTACAGGATGAAATTCCAGGGCTGTTCGATGACCCTTCCAACTTGTTTGACCCATTTGCAAGCCCGAGCCTCTTCTTTCACGGCCCTGGCCTGCTGGTGCCTCGGTCATTCTCCATGTCAATGGAGGATGCTGCCAATATCGACAGATTGACCAAAGGGGACGATGGTCAAGCCATGGTCATGAAAACGCCTCGAAAATCGCACCTCATCTTCCCGCCGCGCAAATCAACGCTCAAGATTCCCGAAACACTCCTTCTCCATGATTCACAACCGCAGCCGCCTCCGTCCCCAACGACCAAGTCCGGGCGAACGAGGAGGCGCGCAAAGATGTCTGGAAACACCTTTGAAGCACAGGCTGAGGAGCTTGCAGGGCTTATGAAACGCAGTGTCGATGTTGTCGAGCTGAAGGAGCGCTGCAAATGGGACGAGGGTATGGAAGACAAGGGGGACGAGGCGCATCGCAGAGTCCAGCTCGTTGATGTGGGACCAGAGACGAAAAGCATCGAGCTCAGCGACGGCGGACAGCAAGCCGCACTGACTTGGTTGCAGGATAGAACGTGAAATAATACCCCACATACAGACACTAAATTGCAAATGGAGAATACCCCAACCGTGACGTTGAGATCCCGACACATGGCGACAATGCCCATTCCCATACAAGTGGGGTCCGAGCACAATGACCTTAATAGTGAACAATAGGGCCTCAATCCCCACCGGCCAAATGGTCTAGTGGTATGATTCTTGCTTTGGGAAGGTCCAACCGCTCAGCTGCAAGAGGTCCCGTGTTCAATCCACGGTTTGGCCCCATTTCTTTTTTGGACTTGTCTTTCCTTTTGTCGTTCATGCGTGCTTGGGTGGTTGCTTTTTTTGTTCTGGATTTATTGTGCCATGTCTGTACTCGTAGCCGCCAGAGGCGCGTTGCGACCTGCGGCTATCGATGAGGTGCAGGTCGCGGTGGCTGCAGCGGGAAATTACAGGGACCTCGACAAGCTCCGATGGGTAAGAAGGCAGAGCTTTGGTACTTAGGTATGGAGTAGGTAGGTAATTCCGCCTGATATTATCCGGCGGCCTCCCGTGGTAATTGGCTCCCATCGCGCCATATCGTGAACGCCTTGCTCCCTGCGAGCGGTGACGCACATCGTGCTCCAGCCCGATTTAGCAGCTGGCAACGGGCCCCAACCACGGGCCCTGAAGCCGTTCACGAGGACCCCTGGTCCCACCCAAAACGGCTGGCGTGCGCTGGCGCAGTGGCTGGCCCGCTAGGTAGGTAGCCGGCTGCTGTTGTACTTCGTACAGGTCGACGCCAGACCCGCTATCGCGACTGTCAGGGAGCTGCACTCCACTGCATCCTGTGCAACGACGCAAAGTACCCCCAAAGCGGTGGTACCTGCCGCCAGTCACACACCCACGCGAGCTTTCCCCAGATCGTTGCTGGCACCTACAAAGGTCGCTCCTCTGTCCCTGCCCTCCCTGAACTCTCTCCCCTCATCTCTCTTCTTCTCCTCTTCCTGTCGCCTCTTCTGCATTCTCCAACGCTTGCATCCCCCGCTCGTCGACAGCAAACGTCTTATCCCCCGGGCCCTTCATACATCCTTGTGGTGAGTGCCTCCGGCTCTCGTGCTCCTGGCTCTGGCTGTCGCCACTGGCGGCTGTGCCGGGACCCTCTCGTCTCCATCGGGCGACGGGGCCAAGACGCGGACTCCAACGGCCAACCAATAAAGCTGACGATCTGACTACAGAACATACTACATCGCTGGACGCTGCCCAGCCCAACCATTCAATATGCCTGGCATTCGTGAGTAGCAGCCCGCTGGCTTTCTGACGCGAAATCTTTGCCTGTCAGGGTGCTGACATGGACTGCACAGCTCTCGGAGCTCTCGACAACCTGAAGGCCAAGCTGAAGGCCGCCTTCAAAAAGAGGAGTGAGAAGAAGCCGGCAGAGGACAAGCCTGCCGAGACGAAGCCCGCCGAGGGCAAGCCCGCGGATATCACCAAGCCTGTAGAGGGAGCACCAGCTACCACTACGCCCGCTGCTGAGCCGACTGAGACCAAGCCTACGGAGCCTGCCCCAGCCGGTACGTGCAGCCCAAGTTGACGCACCGACGACTTGTTGCTTGAGCTGCTATCTAAACCCAAAATATTAGCTGCGCCTACTCCTGCCGCCGAGCCCGTTGAAGCCAAGCCAGAGACCAAGGCCGAGGCTGCCCCTGTGACCGCGGCTGCTCCAGGTATGAGAAGCTCCTCATCATCTAGTCACTGATTGACGGAGGAGAATTGTGTGGTATGAGACTAATGCCTCGCCAGTCCCGGCTGAGCCAGCCAAGGTGGAAGCCGCACCAACCACCGAAGCGGCGGCTCCTGCTGCCGAGCCAGCGGCCACCGAGGTCAAGAAGGAGGAGGCTCCTGCGGCTGCAGCGGCGGCGGCTCCGGCCCCGACCGCATAGAGCACTTGTGTGAGCCGTTTCAACAGTCACATCCAAGAAACGCCATCATGAACGTCGCCGCCTACTCGACAAGCTGGCTCAGACATGATGGACAAGCTGGAGGAATGTTGTTGCGCTACCAGCTGCTGTGGGGTGTCAATTCGTGTCCCATTCAAGTTTGACTGTGTTTGTTGCGCTAGTTCGCTGGATACCCGGGGAGAGGAGCGGCGCGGTGTGCTTTGAGCGTATACCCCACGCCTCGCCGCCTCTGTGTCTTTTCACGGTGGAGGTTTCTGCTACTATAATGGTTCTTGGTAGTTTAATGACATGCTTTCTCGATGCCAACTAATTGCCTCTTGAAATGGCTCAGAACCAGCAACTCCTATGCTCTGCAAATGCTGCCTTGTATGGTCTACTCCGTACGTGTCATCAGAATAAGCAATCTCTCCCAAGAGCATGGCACTTATCCGCCCGCCATAGTGCAGTATAGGCCTTGGCCTGAACTACGTCCTGATGCTCAGCGAGGATACCAGCATGCAGCGCCGTAGTATCACGCATCTTTCCCATGGTATCGCAGTCGAGATATCAACCATCCTTTGCCCATGGTGCTTTTGTCAATGTCATCTGCGCGGCTGCAGATCAGGACCCTGCCGTGTCACCCCGAGGTGGTCTCGAAGCCAACGACCCGGTGCTCGGACCTGGCGGGGCCCTGGAATACGGGATACCAGGACCAGGGGGCGCCGGCATCCGCGTTGCTTGCGCCCACGGCGCAGTGGTACCCGTCACGGGCGGCAGCGGCACGGGTGGTTGCGCCCCTCCCGTCTCCAGGGGTTGACTCGCCATGTGTACGCTCTGCGCGGGCACCGACGCGTTGGGGTCCTCGTCCCAGGAGAAGAGCGTGCCAAAGCGGAAGTGCTGGACGACCGGGAACTTGGACAGTACCTCCGCGTTGAACATCTTGATCATACCCTTGTTGATCTTGCCCCAGCCGTCGCGGATCCCCGAGATGTCAAAGAGTATGGGGCTGTGCTCCCAGAAGGGGCCACTCTTCACGTCGTTGATGAAGCCGACGGCGGCAAAGTACATGTTGGTGGCGCGGTGGCCCTCGACGGCGGAGGGCTTGGCGACGTCGCTGGGCTTGGGGGCGCCCTTGACGGAGCCCTCGAGGGGGGTTGGGTCAGCGTCGTTGATGGGGCGGGTGAGCTGCGCGGAACCGAAGATGTAGGGGATGAAGGAGTGGTCGTCGAGGCCCCAGACGCCGTGGGAGCCGGCGGGCTCGAGGGAGTACGTGAGGATGAGCTTGCGCACGACTCGCAGATATCTGAATCTGTCAGCTACACGTTCTCGTATTGAGGAGTGGGGAGGGTTGGACGTACGGCTCGATGACGTCGAGGACGATTTCTCGCTCAATGTCGCCGCCTTGCGTGCCGTCTTTGAAGAAGCCCAGTTTCCATAGACAGCCCACAAAGGCAATAAAGCTCAGCTCATGTCCCGTTCCGTAATCTAGCCGCTGGGCACTACCAAACGACCCCAAGAGATAGCTCCCCACTTCCTCCCTGGCCGTGCCACCGCCAACATCCAGCGTCGTCCCCAGCAGGCCGGTGCTCAGCATGTCATCGAGCCTCCCCTCCACCAGCGCGAACCATTTCCTGAAGCTCACATTGCCAAACCTCCGCGGTCCGGGATCCGGTGGCGCCTGCTGGACGAGGCCATCAATCTCCGCCAGCAGCGTCTGGAGCGCCCGGATGGACGGCGTCGAGGTGGGCGAGCCGGGGACGAGGGGGAAGAGGCGGGGCAACGGCTCGCCGGACTGGTGGCGCGGGCAGAGAGCGTGGTTGAGCTGCAGGATGAAGGTGCCGATGTCGCGGTAGGCGAGGCTGGTGAGGAAGCGGGCGACATCGTGACCCTCGTTGATGAGCTTGGAGGGCTTGGCGAAGGCGGGTGGTGAGGCGAGGTCAATGAGCTGCAGGGTAGGGAACGTGGGTGGCGGGGTAGCTCCCGTGGATGCCATACTTGTGTGTTTTCGCAGAGTGGCGATGGGGTTTGTCTGCGTAAGCTGTCTCGGTTGTATTAGAGACCAAGAATCTGAAGGGTTTGTAACTTTGTATGAGAAGAAGTGGGATATCAAGGTGACGTGAAGCTTGTGAACGATGATGTGGATGTTAGTCAGCGGTTGATGTGGGACATTTCGAGCAAACGGAGGTACAAAGGACGAATAGAAAAGGATCCCATGAGAGAGAACTACGGCATATTTCATAAAAGAAAATATACATATATAAACTGGGCTATATTAAATCCTCCCATGCCATCCCACAGCTCTTGATACGTTTTACGATCGTTATTGCGCTCAAATGGTTGCTTGTTTCGCTGTTGTGGCTGAAATTGAGCTTCCCCAAAGCTCCCCACGTCTTGGCGTACCTGCAGAAGCGCGTCTCAAAACACGTCTACACTGCACCCTGGGCTCCATGTACTCGTACTCCGTACTTATCGTCCTCCTGGCATAGGACGCAGCGCAATCCAACACGCCCTAACACAGCATTTCACTCCTAGAATGACCCGCGGAAATTACTGCCACCTGCATCAACGACGGTTTCTCTGGCGCTAGCTGTGATCAGTCGCGATGGCGCGGTCCGGCCTGCGTTCCGCCGCGACAAGGGGCGCTGAAGCACAGCCCCCAGGACCCGTACAAGCAGCCAGCGGCTCAAGCCGGAGCATACCGCCGCCCTCGCGACAACCGACGACTTCGAATCGACAGACGCGGCAGGACGGCCACCAGGGTCGATCACGGGGCTTTGGTCATTACGAAGGGAAGCCACAGGAGCAGCCGCCCAGCCGGAAACGTCGCGCAACGATGGAAGTACAACTGCCGTTGTCGAAACGACGAGCAGGCTTGCGGAGTGGTGACGCAGAAGAGCCGCCCGCCATGGAACCTACGGCGCAAGACGGGGAGAGGAGCGAGGATGAAGGGGCAGACGAAGCGCCAGTGGATCCCAAATTTTACGATACCCTCAACAAGCTGTCTGGAGCAGGGCTCGGTGCAACTTCGCGGCCGGACGAGCAGCAGAACGGCTCAAGGGAGGCTGAGGAGCAGCTGCAGAGGGAGCTTCGCGATCTCGAACAGGAGAAAGATTTGTACGAGTTCGAGGGCTCCGACGATGACGCCGGTGATGGCAGGGGGAAGCAGCCCCGGGGTGTACTGGAGCTGGAGGCGGCTGGTGGGCCGCAACATGGCCGGACGACCAGAACACGAGGCAAGAAGTCTGCGCGAGGGAAGAAGGCGAAGGCGAAGGCGAAGGCGAAACCGGTGCGGAAGAGTCGACAGCAAAGAACTGGGTCCGTGGATTTAGCGACCCCGGAAGAGGAACAAGCAGCAGTATCGCAGACGCCAGAAGAGCGAGGAGAGGGCGATGAAGACGCGAACGGTGAAGGCGACAAGGACGAAGACGAGGGTGACGAAGAAGAGAGTGGCGAAAAGGAGACGATCCCTATCACGTCTGACGGACTGCGTGGCATGGTTAAGCTCATGGGTCGCCGGGGGTGGACAAACGAGGGCTCCGAATACGCATATGAGCTGCTTCGTCAGGGAGACGAGTCCGAAGAGGAGTGGCTGGACCGAAATGGCAGGTGCTTGAAGGGTGGCGGGCGATGCAAGCAGCTGTATGCGGAGGTGCATCATCTACTCAAGCTGTGCCAGGGAGTTCCTCAATTTCCGGACTTGGACGGGCAGATTGGATACCTTGACGAGCAAAAAGTGGCCGTCAAGAAGGCCGTCAACGCCATACAAGCAAGTATTGACGGGGTCGTCAAGGATATAAAGATGGTCATGACCAAGTCTACACGCAACGTCGACAAACGATGGAGATCGGCCAAAGAGGCTGTCAATAGTCTCTACCTGAGAATCATCCCACTGTTGGTTCTCTGCCTCAAGCAAGCGTTTCTGGTGGGCACCACCGCCACGATGGAGGACGATACACCCGAGGAGGGCCAGTTCATTGCTTGCACGATACAGCCCCAGCTCGTCATCACCAGGCGGATCGCATTTCTCTACGACGTGTTGCGGGAGGAACTCGAGAACAAGCCGCCGCGGCCTGTGGCAGACTCCAGGGAGGAGCAGGAAACCTCGGACCCTGCGGCCAAGCAACGCGCATACCTTGGACAGCACCTGGATAAGTTTTATAAAAGGCTGAAGCAGGCTATGGCGGAGCTCAAGCGCCGCGCGGATGCGCCGAGGCTGCGGCAACAAGCCATGGAGAACCACAGGCGCGTGCAGGCGGCCAGGGAGGAGAGGGAGCGCAACGTGCGGGAGGCGCGGGACCGCCAGATGCAGCTCTTCGCGGAGTCGACGCAGAGAATGCGGGCCGCGCAACCGCGGGACGAGTACTACGAGAAGCACGGATGGTACCTGGCGGAGGATGAGGCGCTGGTCAAGTTGATGAAAGAGTTCGCGTCGCCGGATGCCTATACGCTGAAGGCGGCCGTGAAAGGGCGCGGCTTGGAAGAGCTTGTGCGGCGGGTGGATAAATTGAGGGATAGCTCGCGGCGCAAGCACGAGGCCAGAGGCGTGCGGCCTCCGTGGTGGTGTCAGGCGCCGGGAACTACCTTGGGCTGTGAGAGCCACAGTTGAGGATCAAACGAGGTGACGCAATTCGGGATGTATTAGCGCTGGCGTTTCGCGAGCGCGTTGGCTTACGGGTTGACTGGGCTTTTGGGATACCCAGCGCGTTTGCTCGGCCGCCTTGTCGATTGCTGCATGTCAGTTATTCAGCTATTCAGCGGCGCATGTAAGTCTAGTACTACGCACCATAGGCGTACTACATGGACGTCGAGCGATGGCCAAGGAGTCCGTACGGAGTAGTCTGTTTGTATCCAACGAAAGGCGGCCACATCAGCCAGGCTGAGGCATGTGAACTGAGGGGTCAGGACTTACCTTCTTCGTATGTCGTGGCCAACGAGTACACCTGCGTGTGCAACTGCGACTAGCAATGCAGATGTTCCTTGGAAAATGCATTCGTACGAAGTACGAAGTACGGATACCCTTTGCACCTGTGCACTGTTGAAGAAGCGAGGTTGTTGTCAGCAAAGCGGGACCCGCTTTGGCTTCCGGGGTCCAAGGAAGTACCCGCTGGGCTCCACACCGCGGCGCCGCCACACCGCCAGATGAGCTTGCGGCGGATTGTGGAGGTCAAAGAGACGCGACGCGCGGGGACAGGAGCTGGCAGAGCGAGCCTGGAAGCGCGTCCGCCCCCCGCCGCAATCTCGCGGTCATTTCACTGTCACCGTTGGCTGGCACCACTACCGCAGCCGCCAGGACGATACCTAATGAGCGCATGGGCAAGATTGGCGTTGCGACGGCGATGGCGGCGCATGAATGGCGGGTTACAGGAAGGTTACGGGGGCGGCTAATGTGAGATGGGCACTGGCTAGGTAGGTAGGTATGGCAAGGCAGGTACCTCCTAGCTTGTCGCCTGCTGGGGAGAGCTGCTGGGGAGAGCTGCTGGGGAGAGCTGCTGCGGGCTCATCAGGGTTTCCTGCAGCAGCCATGCAGTGGTGCCACGCCAAACGACAACAGTCCGATTGATGTCTACTCGTGTCAAAC
This sequence comes from Tolypocladium inflatum, assembly GCA_003945565.1. Taxonomy (NCBI): domain Eukaryota; kingdom Fungi; phylum Ascomycota; class Sordariomycetes; order Hypocreales; family Ophiocordycipitaceae; genus Tolypocladium; species Tolypocladium inflatum. The sequence continues at coordinate 610,057 of QEPE01000001.1, forward strand.
GCTGCTGCATGCATGCATCTACGGAGTACTCGCCTGGCCACTGGCTGCTGCAGTTGCTCACTCGCACAAGCGCCGCTGGGCCAGCAACCCGACCCTTTGTCACAGAGACCCGACTCCTCACAGCCGGGAAGCATCAGCCGACCCCGTCCGTACCCCTGGCCTGGCTGGCCCCTCCCCCCCCGGCCAATATCCAACCTCCACCGCTGCTCGTCCCCCTGGAGCAATTTTCTACCGTTCAACTCCCTCCCGAGGTCCCTTTTGCGCTTCAACGTCCCTCTATTCGTCGCTTGGTTGGTCTCCGAGAGCTCAATCGCAGGGACGCACATCGTGTTCCTTGCCTCGTGCTGCTTTCCTGCGTTTTGCTGCCGCCTGTGCCTCTGAGCGAGCCGACTGCCGGAAACCGTCTTGTACTACCAGCCAGGTAAGCTTGATACTGCCGCCGCATGCAGGCCTCTTCCCCCCCCGCCGCGGCAGCTTGGGATCCCAGCATTGGGCAGCTTTGACATCGACCGCGGCGGCATCCGTGCAAGCATCGACGGCCCATGTGTCCGGCCATCTACTCGTATTGCCGTTTAAGGGCCCTTTCGCTGAAACCGTCTCGTCTCCAGCAAAGCTACGTGATAGCCATCTGTCGAGATGTCGGACAAGGAGAACCTTGAGGTTGTCTCGCACGAGGACGCGGCCCCCGCTGCTCCGGCCGAGCCTTCTACTCCCGAGGAGTCGACCCCCGAGGCCCCCGAGGCCCCGGCCAAGGCCAATGGCGAGTCCAAGGCCCCGGCGGCTGCTAAGCGCACCGCAACGACCACGACGACATCCACGGCCGCTCGTCGCGCTGCCACTGCCACCGCTCCAGCCACCAAGACGGCGACCGGCGCTGCTGCCACTGCTCGCGCCACGGGTGGTTTGACCAAGCCGCCCACACGCCCGCCTACGACGACGACGACGACTGCCCGGCGACCTACCGCTTCCACGACGACCCACCGCAGCCGCCCCAGTGTGAGTGCCAGCGAGGACGAGAAGAAGCCGACCTTGACCTCGACTGCCGCAAGGAGGACGAGCTCCATCATGTCAAGCCCCGGTAGGACGGTCGAGAAGAGGACGCCTGCGACGTCGGCCACGACTGCGGCCGCCCGTAGGCCCACCACCTCGTCCGGCACCGCCGGCGCCAGCCCGAGGACTACGACCCTTGCTTCTAGGACAAGCACTGCTGCCGCAGGCACCGCGGCGACTAGGACAACCGCTGCTTCTCGTTCCGGGGCCACCCCTGGTACCACCGAGCCTCGCAAGAGACTTTCTACTGCTGGCACGCCGACTACGACTACGCGAACAGTCACTCGCCCGGCCGCCAGATCTGACGCCTCCGCCAGCGCTCATGAAATCGAGGACCTCAAGTCCAAGCTTGTGGAGGGCAATGCCGAGATTGAGTCTCTCAAGGCCCAGATCAAGTCGTCCGAGGAGACGGTCGCAGAGCTCCGTGAGCAGGCGGCCAATGCTCCTGCTTCTAACAAGGAGCCCGAGGAGGAACCTTCGCAGGAGAACGAGGAAGCCCTTGCCAGCCTGAAATCGGCGCACGAGTCTGCTGTCGCTAGCCTCGAGACCAGGCTCACCGAGGTCAGCGAGAAGCTGCAGGCGGCAGAGGCAGACCTCGACAAGCTCAAGGTCGATCTTGCCGATGCACTGAGTGCCAAGGAAGCCACCGAGTCCGAGCTCGAGGGCCTGAAGAAGTCATTGGAGACGATTTCGGCCGAAAACGACGAGAAGCTCAAGGCTAGCGAGACCGCGCTCCAGAAAGCCCTGAATGACCATGCTTCCAAGATTGAGGAGCTGCAGGCGTCTCTGACTGGTCAGCACAAGGCTGCCATTGAGGAGTTGGAGGCAAAGCACAAGGAGGAGCTTGAGAAGGGCGTGGCTGATGTCTCTTCTCACGAGACTGCATTGGACGAACTCAAGTCTAACTATGAGTCCGTCGTCTCGGATCTGCAAAAGAAGATTGACGAATTGGCCGCCTCGCAGGCTGCCCTAGAGTCGGCCAACAGTGACAAATCGCGATCCGAGCACCAGGCGCACAACACCCAGGTCGCCTCTCTGGAGAGCGAAATTGCCGAGCTCAAGGCCATGTTGGATGTATCTGGCAAGGCCACCGAGACGGCCAAGGCTGAGGCGGAGTCCATCAACAGCCAATTCTCGCAGTTCCAGAGCGAGCTGGCGGCCAAGGAGTCTGCACTCGCCGCTGCGCAGGACGAAATGTCGTCGCTGCAGGCCAAGACGGCCGAGGCGCAGAGTGCGCTCGCAGACAAGGATGGCGAGATCTCCAAGCTCAAGACGATGCACGACGAGCGCATGAAGAACCTCTCGCAGGATTACGAAAACGAGATTGAGAGCCTGCGCGGCGACGCCTTCTTCAAGCGCAAGTTTGAGGAGCTCGAGGCACAGCACAACGAGCTCAAGACTACATCTGAGGAGGCGGCAGAGGGCCACACAAAGGCCCTCGCTGCCGCCAAAGCAGAGCATGCTGCGGCGATCGAGGCACTCGAGGCCAAGGAACATGAGCACCAAAAGAGCCTCGACGTTCTGCAGGCAAGCCACGCCGAGGAGCTCGAGTCGGCCAAGACAGGCGCTTCGGCGGATAAGGATGCCCACGTCGGCCAAATCGAGTCGCTCAAGTCTCGGCACGCCGAGGAGCTAGCTGTGCTCAAGAAGAACAGCCAAGACGCTCTGGCCATGGAGCTCGACGCCCTCAAGGCCTCTCATGCCGGAATACTGGAGACATTGAAGAAGGAGCACGCCGACGAAACGGAGAAGGCCTTGACTGCGCATCGGACAGAGCTGGAATCAGCCAAGGATGCCGGCAGCAGCGCCATTGCTAGCGAGGCGGCCAGCATCAGAGCAGAGCTCGACGCTGCCAAAGCTGACCTCGATGCTGCCAAAGCTGACCTCGATGCTGCCAAAGCTGACCTCGATGCTGCCAAGTCCGCCGTGGAATTGGCGCAGTCTGAGAGCCTAGAGGCAGTTGAGGCTGCCAAGCAGGAACTCGAGGAAAAGCACATTGGGGAGATCGAGAAGCTCATCACGATGAACACGGAGGTCATGGAGAAGATGAAGGTTGACGGTGTCCAGGCCAGGAAGGATCTGGAGGAGCTGACGGCTGCTCACTCAAAGTCCATCGAGGATGCGATTGCAGAGTACAGGAACAGCAACACTAGCCTCGAGGACAAGCTCTCGCAACAGGCGGCGGCCAACGCGAACCTTGAGGATGCCCTGAATGATGCCCGGGAGGCACTCGCCAAGGCCCAGGCCGAGATTGATGAGCTGGGCCAGCAGCTCGCCCACGAGAAGATGGAACGCATGACCGCTCTGGCCGATTTGGACGCCGTGAAGAGCGCCAAGCCCGACACATCTGAGGCCAACTCTCTGAGGGAAGAGCTTGCGTCCCTCAAGAAGTCGCACGAGGAGTCGCACTCTTCTGCAGAGGCTAGCGTCAAGGCTAAACAGGACGAGCTCGAGGCGGCCAAGGCGGAGCTGACCGCCGCGCAGGAGACCCTGGCCGGCATCAAGGGCGACCTGAAGCTCGCCCAGAAGAGCTTGAGGGCACAGCACGCCGAGGCGGATGCAAGGCACAAGACGGCGCAGGCCGACTACAAGGACCTGAACGACAGCATGACTGCCCTGGTCGAGGAGGCGAACAACAAGGCCAAGGGCCTGGAAGCTAAGCTCGAGGATGCTACGAAGAAGATTGAGGACAGCGAGAAGAAGAAGGAGGAACTTGTGGCCCAGCTCAAAGTCAAGGAGGCTGAGGTGGCCGAGGCACATGTAAGAATGTCGAGGATATGCCTCGTGGACGATATGAAGCTAACCTCGCTCGTGTCAATAGGCAAAGGCCGCGGCCGCTAAGCCGAAGGGGCTTTCGAGCAGCAGATTCGCCGACTCGGAGCAAGGCGACGCCGCAGCAGCGAAGAGCGGCGAGCCGGAAGGTGAGGACGACGATGACGAAGATCACTCTTCAGCGGCATTGGCTTCGGTGCGAGAGCCCCTTGCTTGATGCAGCCGTCCATTTGTTTGCCCTGCCGCTGCACTGATGGGACCTGGAAGCTAACCTCGATGTACTATAGCTCAGTAAGGCGCGCCTGACGGCGAAGCAGATTGATGCCCTCGACCGCGAGATGAGGGACCGCAACTTGCAGTGAGTACTTGGCGTGCATGGCGTGCTTGAAAGATGACCTCGAGCTAACCAGAGCGCACAGGCTGTTGAACTCGATTACGAACCCGAATGTGAAGCAATCGATTTGAAGTGTTGATGGAGGCGTACGCAACTATGCCCGGCTCAATGCCGGGCATTTCACCTGTTCGACATGTTCACGCGTCGCCGGAAGGCTTGCTTTTAATACCCCCTTGCTGCGTCTTTCGATGCTGGGCATGTGGCAGCACCGTCGAGATGAGGGGCACGTGCAGCAGGACGTGCTCGTCTGCTGCGGGCTGGCTATTCATGTGGGCATTGGTGGCTTGCTTTCCTTTGTTCTGAATGTTGGAAGTTCCGACGGCCACGGGAATATGTAATACGATGGTGTACGAAGTGCAGTTGCCCGCGGTTGAGGAATGACGATACCCCTTTGTGCACTGATGTGCAGTGAACCGGTGATGTGTTTGTGGTGCCATGACGAGGCCAGTGGGACGTGTCAGTCAGGCCAGGGTGCTGCCGATCATGACATGGTTGTACGGCTACTGGGGCCTAGCTTCAGCGAAGGCTCTACTTCGTAGGGATAAGCAAGAAAATAGTCCGTTAAGCACGCAGACAAGCAGTCGATGCAAGTTGCACTGTGGACGCGGCTCGCCCGGCACTGTCGGCGTCTTTGCTGCGCCTCCGGACTTTTCGCAAGCACCGTCCTCCGAGACAATGCCACAGGTCCAAATTAGGTAACCTCGCATGACCAAAGCAGGGGTCCAGAGCGCCCCTTGTCCCCTGGCTTGCCTGGATGCTGGGCGCTTCGACAAAGCTTAGTCACGGCGGAACGCTGCAACAGCCCGGACGACGAAAATGACGTCGCGGAGTCGCCGGCGGCTGGCGACCGCCTCGACGTCATCGCACCTTTTGCTCCGGGATGTGCCGCGCACTGTGTCGGTATCACCACCGCAACTCGCCCCCTTTTGCCTCTCTTCTCTCCCTATCTGAACCAAGCAACAAAGAGATGAACAAGAAGACGTGGCTGCTCGAGAGCTGGAGCTAGCACGACGACGGATTGCGTTTGTTTGCCGAGGCGCCCCAATCTGCAATCGCTGTTTACGCATTTCGAGGGACGACTACTTGGACGGGGAGCGGGTGGAGGACGGACGGCGGCGGCGGCGACATCGAACCGACGACCAGCATTGATTGCTGCGACAGAAGATGCCCGAGGTCCGCCCTGGGAGCCCCGAGGGGCATACGGACTCGGCCCTGTCGAGTATCACGGGCTCCAAGGGTGCTACGGGCAGCCTCGACAAGGACCTTGACGATGCCAAGATGAGGGACGGCACGGCAGATATCACGGCGGATAGCAAGGAAATGGACGGCAAGGGCAACAACTTCGCTGCCGACAGCGACACGGTGACCGATCCGCGGCCGGCAGTGCCCCGAGTCCCCCCCGAGACCGGCACACCACACCAGCATCACGACCGGCGCACCTCGACCGACGCCCGGCGCAGCCTCTCGTACGCCCTCCGCCCCCGCGCCGACGCCTACTACGACTCCCGCGCCGCCACGCGCAGCGAGTGGAAGCGCCGCGCGCGCACCCTGCAGGAGTACTACGACGACAACCCGCACCTCCTCCCGCAGCTGCCCTTTACGTGGCACCACGGCTGGCGGCGCTGGCGGCTCTTCCTCTTCGCCTTCCTCGTCTTCGTCGACGGCTGCGCGCTGCCCATCGCGCTCTACTACGGCATGAACTACGCCGGGCACGTCCAGGGCTGGATCATCTTCGCCGTCGTGACGACCATCTGGGGCGGGCCGGCGTACCTCGAGTTCGCGATTCGCACGCTGCGGCTCGTCAAGAAGGAGCGCTTCTACCGGCCGCTGGGCACCGAGGGCCGCTGGTGCTTCGACATGCTGACGTGGGCGTCGGTGCTGACGATTACGGTGGTGACGGCGCTGTTCGTCGTGGGGAGCGCGCCGCATATCGTGCTGCTGAGGGTGCTGTGCATGCCGGCGCCGGCGATACTGTACTGCCTGGGGGGCGTGCTGGGGGTCATCACGCTGTTCCACCACATGGAGTGGCCGGCACCCTTCCGCATCAGCTCGACGGCAAAGGGGGAAAGGGTACGCCTCACGGTCCCCCCCCTATATCCGTAGACGGAGTTGCTGACGAGAGACAGGTCCTCCCCGGCGCGTACTACTTCATCGAGGACGTCGTGGCCGTCAGCGCCGGCGCGGGGCGGCCCTTCCGCGAGGCCCTCGCGGCGCGGTACAAGGCCAGCCCGCGCTTCCGGCAGATGCTGTACGCGCAGTCGCTGTTCTGGGCGATCCCGGCGCTGGTGCTGGCGGTGCCGCTGACGGTGGTGGCGGTGATTCCCGCGGTGCCGGCGACGGGCGCGTACGGCGTGTGCTGGGCGGTGCCGTTCCTGTGGTGCGTGCTGTGGGCATGCGTGGCGGTGAGGTGGTGCAAGCGGGACATGGTGCGCGAGAGGCTCGAGTGGGAGGCGAGCGGCGGCGCGGCCAGGGAGCCGGCGGGCAGCGGGACGGGAGAGACGGGGGGCGTGCCGGTGTAAACGGGGATATGATTGTATGAATAATGTTGGAGGGAATAGTCATGGATACCTACGTAGCGAAGAGCAACATGTCTGGTCTGTTTCGGACGCCTTGATATTGGGGTTGGGGTTGCGAGAGGCCTTGAGATGTCGAGGTTTCGGAGGCTCTCTCTGGGTTCGAACTCGACGTTCTTTCCCAGTTGACATGGATCTCTGGGTTCGAACTGGACATTCTTTCCCAGTTGTCATGGAGTCTGAAGCCGTCGAAATAGCCACGTCGGTCTAGTCATGTCCCTTCGATGTCGCGTTTCGATAGGGCCCAGCTCGGACGTCTAGCCGAAGAGTCCTTCATCGTTAGCCTACGAGTTGCGTGACATTCAGGGATGCCATGCCATGGGACCCGACTGGGATGGTCCTTTCCGTTGCAGCTCTGCCGGAACTTGAAGCAGGTGGCGTCGGTAGGCGTCGGTATTTCCACCTGTTGGTCCGCGTTAGTCGCAGGCTCAAGCCGAAAGAGGAAGGCTGTCGAGACTGGGCACCCAGCGAAGACTGAGCATGGCTGATGGAAAACAGATGACAACTCCCTAGCGAGATTGTTGCCAAGAGAACGTGGTGCAGCGGGTATCTTGCCGGGCCCTGGGGCATGTCATCGGCCACTGACTCCGCGGGCTGCCCAAGTCGGGCGCCAGGAACATGGCAATCCTTAATTTGACCTTTTATTGACGGCGGGTTTAGCATGGTAATATTGGCCAGCGGGGTATAGCACCCGTCTGTTCTGTATGTATTGCTTGCATTTCGGTGTGATTGGCACGTTGGGGCTGTCGTGGGCTCTACGGCCAAAAACCATGTCCTTGAACACTGGCATGGGCATTATCAATTGCCGCTCCTGGAACTTGTGATGATGTAAACACATACCAGACGCCTTACTCGTACATAAAGTCGCCATGTTCGGGCATGTCCCTTTCCAGAATGCACCCCAACGACCCATCTCGGCCCACGGGCATGGAAGCGCCGGAGATTGAATCAATGGGCGGCCTTCAGGCTCAGGGGTAACCTACCACTTCGGGGAAGGCAAGTCGAGGTAACCATCCCGCAACAGCAGTTTCCGACGGACATTTGCAAGAATCAAAGCAAAACAGGGACGTGTGGACGATCGAGCACTATAACATACCACGGAGTAGTACGAAGTACGTAATATCCGTTGATGTTAGCCAGCACATGCAAGGAGGAGAGGGCTTCGTGGCCAAGGCGGCTCGGCTCCTTGGTACGTCATCCCCACACAGCCTCGTCGGCGGAATTAGATCTGGGTACCGTACTTGGTGCGGACTACTGCCGACGAGATTTTCGATTCACGGGGCCGAGAAGAAAACGACGGAATCAAGAAAACCGGGAACGCGGAGATGCCGGAATCCGGGCCGCCGGGAGGGTTTGCTTCTTGCCTGGTATTTGCCCCATCGGGAGGGAGTTTCCTTGTGGGCAGCCTCGTCGATAGGTGCTCCGTACGGAGTAGGCCTTACTCGTACTCGTACAGGAGTGAGCGTACGAGTAGGTATGAGAAAGCGTTCGGGTGAATCAGCCACGGCTCCATGCCTCATTGGGACGCGTGATAAATATCTTAATACGATGGGTTCATGCAAAACTTGTTCGTCCCGTGAGCCTTGCCTCCACCGAGTCCACCGTCCGTCTATGTACTCGTACTTCGTACTCGTTTGTAATTGCCGAGGACGACGCCGCACGTGCGGTGCGGCTCCACGAGGTGGTGGTGCAGCGGCAGCACGGGTGCCCTGCTTGGCATTACAATACCGAATCGGGGATGCATGATGAGTGCCTGATGAGCGCCTGGGCACTCGAGCACTATTCACTAGATGCGTCTGCTGTAACCTGCTCGAGCCTCGAAGCGAGCCCAGAGTCGTCAGCTGTCGCCGGGCTATGCCCCATTCGCCGGCTGGGGGGTTCGTGCGAGACATCCGGCGCGCATCGGCTCTCAGACCTCTGTCGCAGAGAGAAACATTTTTTTCCTTTTTTTCCATTTTACCTTCTCGATCTGCCTCTCCTCGCCCCTTGTTCTCGAGACTTGGCGCTGCTAGAACGGGCCAGAGGAGCGGGATAACGGGAGCTGGACAGGGAGCGGGTGCGGGTGCGTCGTTACATCACAGATCCAAGACGTCACCACAGGCTGGCAAGGAGGAAGGAGGTAACCATGGAAATTTCGGGGCAGGAGCGGCGGCCGTGATGGCAGCCTGGCAGGTGCCACGGGAGGCGCCAGCCAGCCTCTCCAAGGCACGACCGCCTGCCTTGGTGCCCGGCAAGAGTGGCCAATTCAGGTCTTTCCTTCTGGGGCCTCTGCAGCAGCGCCGGCGCCGGCCCAGCAGGCAAGGCAGGGCAGGGCAGGGCTCCCACCTGGGCAAGAGCAGCCTAGTGCCCGTTGCGGCATAGGCAGCCTGAAACGGCCGCCGCTGCCCCTCCCTGCGGGGCGCCCTGGTGTTCGAGCCTAGCGAAACAAACAGCCATTCACACACCTTAATCTCACCTCGTCGACATCTGACAGAACTTTTCCGTCCTGCGCGCCTCGACTTGACCGGCCAATCGCGAAGAAGCGGTGGGCACAGGGAACAAGCTTCCCCGATGCTCTGACAGCTGCTGCCAACGGGAGGCGCGCGCTGGCCTGGGCGGCTGGCCCCGACGGCCGTGGCGGCGGCGCGACGGAGCCGAGCTGGGAACCCAGTCTGTCGGGTGTCGCCTCAGCGCAACGACGTCTGTCTCGGCGGGCCACGGCCCAGGAGCGCATCGTCCTCGGCACCCGCTGCGGGCTCCATCCAGCCTTGCCAGCCCTACGTACCGAGTCGCCGAGTCGCCGACTGAAGCACGAACCCAAATTCTCCCGCTCGCCGGCCGAAATGGGAAAGGGACTCGACCGCGCCGGCAGAGGCCAGGGCGGCCAGCCCGCAGATGGACTCTTCGTCTGGAACGCCTCATGGCCAGACGGCAGTCCTCGCGCTGATTGGCCGGCAGCCGTCGTCCCATGCCCATCGGCCGACTCCTGCCAGCCCACCCCGGCCTATATGCCTCTGGGTATTGCCTGGGCTGGCGCGCCATCGCATCTTCCCACGGAGCACGGAGCAACACGACAACCCAACTAGGCCTGCCTCCAGACCGTCGTACCCGTACGGAGTACATTTGGAGGGTCCTTTTGCGACTTTGGGCTCTCTGCTACGAGTACTCCGTGCTTTGCACCCTCTGCTCCGTACCTCGTAGGTAGCCTCTGCCTCTGCCTCTCCACCCTGGTGACTGCGCGTGGGACGGCCCTCGGCCAATCCTGCTTATTCTTACCCCCATACGAGTACACGACCTCCGCCGGACCCGGCGTGCCTCTTCCCAATCTGTCTTACTGGTGCTTTCCTCATCACTGGACTGGCCTGCTCTGCTGCGCTGCCCCTTCGTGTTCGCCTGATATAGACGGGGTTCAGGCATGCCCTGCCTGCTCCGCCGGTCCGCGGCTCTGGGCCATCTGCTCACTGGGGAGCATCTGGCTCCCAAACCAGTTTCATCCGTCGTCACCAACGCGGCTCCTGGACCGACACGTTTGATGACCATCAACCGAACCGGCCTTGTCGCCATGCTGGCCCAGCCCTGCCTCGCCCGTGCCCCCTACCCAGGAGGCACTACGAGACTTGGCTCCAGGGCATTTGCCCCGACTGGTCGACGGCCTACCATTTGCAGTCAATATCGCCATCATCCGGGGCCGTGATGTCTCTTCCCGCCTGGCTCGTCCGAGTCTAACGCGGACTATCTACGTGGGGGGGGGCCCCTTGTTCTAGCCCCGTCCTTATCCCGATTCTACTGCAAGGGTACTGCAATGTGCAATGTTGCCAGTGGCTAGAAACCGAAGCCCGAGAATTGCGAGCAGAGTCCCTGAATCGGCTCCGTAAAAGCGTGCAAACGAATCAGCTTCGTCTTCCCCAAATAGCACTACTATTGTCGAACCCGCCGCTTCTGCTAGGCTTCCAGCGGGACTTGCCGTTTACAACCACACTAATCCTTCCCTCGAGGCTTGAAGGCTCTCTCTGATGCCATAATACATCATTCAACATCCCGCGGTTGCCCATTCGAGCTACCTTGGCTCTCTCACACCTACGGACTACGATACCGACAACAGACGGACCACGGAGCTTGGCCCTTGCCCTCCTCGACTCCCAGCCGCCACCCGCGGAACTGAGGCCGCCGGCCAGCTAGTGCCGTTGTTTTCCACACGCGAAACTCGGATTCTGGAACCTTGGACCACCATCTGCCGCTTCTCTCGGTAGCGTCGAGTCCCCTTGTCTGTTGGGAGGGCACACCCCATTCCTGCTGCTTGCCACCGCCACATGTGTACCAAGATTCTGCACCGAGCTACCTGCAGTGCTGTACTGTGCTAGCTGTGCTAGCTGTGCTGGTCGCTGCAAGCTGCCCGTTGCCCCCCCGCAAGGGGCACCAAGAGGAGAGGGACGCACACAAGTCGACCAATCGAGGGTAGCTGCTGGTCTTAACATAAAACTGCCGTCTTATTTGGGGCTGGGCGGTATCTGAGGGGCACACACGTCTTGCAGCTGGCCCGCATGATGGTGGTGTAGCCTTGCGGCCGTGTCGTGTCTTGTGCCAGGCGTCGCCGTCCCAAGGCGGCTTGACGTCTTCCAGAGTTGGCTTTATCTGGAACCGTTCCTGGTAAATCTGGTTCCGACCTGATTGTCTGTCACCCATATCCGAAAGACAGACGACGAGAGCCGAGCCTTTGCGCGTCTGCTTTACTGTCTCGCCGTACGAGAACAGGCCAGGCTGGATCTCGGGCCTGCCGACAACCAGAGATTGCCTTTGCGTGGGCCTCTAACCAACGGTATCTCCCTCTACGAGCCCAACATGGCGGGCAATGCCGCAAACTATCTGGAGCTGCCCTTCTTGCAACCCGGCCGACACTCCTCGAGCCTGCAGTATCTGGGCGGCGGCGAGCTGCCTCTGGCGGCCGATGACGCGTCTCAGCAGGAGTTCAAGTCGTATGGCGACCCGCAGCGGCAGCTGACACTGAGGCAAGCGCCGATGCATGCCCGTGTGGCCATAGGAAAGGAGAAAGGTACGAGATATTCATTGCGGATGCCGAAGCTTGTCGTTCCATGTTGACAACGGGTAACCAGACCGCAAACCGATCGACCCTCCCCCTATCGTGCAGTTGCTGGACAAGCGGCACGATGGCAAGAGTGGCCTCTATGACAGTAAGTCGATGTCCCGCTCTCCTGCCGTGCTCTTCACGCTCGGCGCGTTTCTCACCCGTGGCCTCGACTAGGTCCCTACCTGTTCATGACTTCGTCGCTGGTGCAGGAAAACTATGGCGAGTCATGCAAGGACCAGGAGCTGCCGTCAAACTACCTCGTCGGATCTCACGCGTCGTCGGTGCACCGGTTACGGGACACGGATAATGTCGAGGGCGGCTTCTTCGTGTTCGGCGACCTCTCGGTCAAGCGCGAGGGCCGGTTCCGCCTACGATTTACGCTCTACGAACGCGACCAGAATAGCTCCACGCCGAGCTTCTACTTTGTCTCGGAGCTCATCACCAACGTCTTCACCGTCTTCCCGACCAAGCTCTTCCCTGGGATGGCCGACTCAACCCCTTTGACCCGCACGTTCAGCGACCAGGGAGTCAAGGTTCGGCTCCGCAAGGACTCGAGCGGCATGGCGGCCAGGAAGCGAAGCAGGGGCGTCGCGGACGCTTCGGACAACTACCTCGAGCGACAACCTAAGCGGTCGTCTTACGATCGAGAATTGCCCCTCAACAACTACGGGGTCTCCGAGCTGGGGCACATGGACCCCATGAGCCACGGGCTGGCCAGCACGGCCCCGGCGAGCGATTTCATAACGGCAGCGGAGACTATGCCGTCGTCGAGAAACCCCGGCATGGACTTGCAACTGTCGACGAGCGGTTACTACTTCGCCGGGCCGCAGTACTACTAGGTTAGTGCGGCGGCATCGGCACCACGACGCGCAAAATCAAAATCAAAGCCAAATTAACATAAAAATAGAATATGCCCCGACCACGACCTTGCTTTTCATTGGAACGAAATTCTACAAACACCAGCTTGTTTGGTACATATTCTCCAGGTCGAATATCTCGCGTCGAGAGGATGCTCAGGGGCATATTGCAGGCCCCAGCTCTGCCCGCACAGCGGAATCGACATGGAGTCCGACGGCCTACGAATCGGATGGCGGCCGCACCATCAAGACGACTTCGGCATCTGCAGGGCCGTTCCATTTGGAAAAGTCAGTCACCAGCTTGCCGACCGAACGGAAGCCGTGCTTTTCGTACAGCGGGCGGCCTTCTTCGCTCGCCTCCAGGTACGACGGGAGACCGAGGCGGTCGGCCTCGGCGGCTCCCCACTTGAGCAGCATGGAGGCAGCGCCGCGCCTCTGGTGCGCGGGGTCGGTATGCAAAAGTTTCAGGTCTGAGGGATGGCGAGGCGGTCCATGTTAGCCGCTGCTGGCGAGATTCGGGGGGTGCAAGGGGAGACTCGACTCACAGGCGTGCGGCTTGCCTGCCCACCTCCTGGTCCACTCGTCGCGCATGGCACCGAAGAAGAGCTCGCAGGCCTCGGGGTTCGTTCCGGGCCCCCAGGGTGGGCGCGGCGGCAGCGTGTCCCGGGGCGTCGACCAAAAGTACCACATGGAAAAGGCGACCATGCCGTCTGTGCCCGCGGCCTCGAGGTCGGTGTCGACGACCTTGACCCAGCGGCAGGCGGGATCGGCGGCCAGCTGGGCGCGGAGGGTGTCGGCACGGATCTCGTCGGCACGGATCTCGTTGCCGGGGGGGAACGGACCGGGGAACAAGGCGGCGCTGTTGGGGTTTGGCCCGTAGGCGGCGCCCTCGATGGCGACGGAGCGGGGGGCGTCGGCGGCGCCGGCGGGGGAGACGTGGAGGGGCATCTTGGGATTGGAGATACAGCAACCAAGGGGATTGCGGCGGGATGGTGGTTGAAGGCCGGTGGTGGCTATATACTCGGAAGTGCACTACTTGTTGGTCCGGGTCGGAACGCGGGGCCCCTATCTTGGCCTCGGCGAGCCGGTTCGGGAAGTCGGCTGGAGCTACTCGGCCGATGACACCGAATCCTTCGCCCCGCCTCCGTTATGAGATCCGGGGAGGAGAAGCATCTGGAAACGGGGGGGGGAGCGGGCAATGTCGAAACGGATATTTTGGACGGGCAATGGGTTTCAGATCGGGATGTAATGGATCATGGATCATGGATGTGCGTTTCTGTTGATGAAGAGCGTGGAGTGTACGAAGTAGTGGAGTGTGTGATTAGGGCGCTCAGGGACGGCATTGGGGGTTTGGAAAATTGTATAAATTGAACTGACGAATAAATCTCCAAGATATACAAATACAGTTGCTTGTCATCTTACATGCTCTTTACTGACTTCGTTGGTGGTACGTAGTACAGGGGTGCATCTCTTAAACATGATCCTGATGACTAAGCCCCGCCGCCAAAGGAGCCGAGCCCGGCTTGCCGACACCCCTGATTGGCAGAGGAAAAATCGGGGCTCCGAAAGTTTCCATCGTCAGCCAGCAGGAGAGAGAGAAACGGCCGGAAAAAAGGGCTCTCTTCCACCTCACCACCAGCGACTCGTCTTGACGACCGACCGACGACGGCGAAAGCGACGATAGCGACCGCGACAAGCCCGTCCGCCACCATCACCTGCTCCCCCGTATCCCCGGGGCCTTGATATTCCCCTCCGCGACCCGTCCGGACTGGACCGCTTAGCAGCCATGGATCACGGACGCGATCCCTGCCCCTGGGTCGTCCTGAACGACTTTGGCGGCGCGTTTTGCATGGGCGTACGTTGATCCCCCCTCTCGCGCGGTGCCGAACGCCGCCGCGCGTGTCCCTCTGTCGTCTGAGAGGCGAAGCTGACGCGGTGTGTGCGTGTAGGCCATCGGCGGCACCATCTGGCACGGCATCAAGGGCTTCCGCAACTCGCCCTACGGCGAGCGCCGCATCGGCGCCATCACGGCCATCAAGATGCGCGCGCCGGTGCTGGGCGGCAACTTTGGCGTCTGGGGCGGTCTCTTCTCGACGTTTGACTGCGCCGTCAAGGGCGTGCGCCAGAAGGAGGACCCGTACAACGCCATCATCGCGGGCTTCTTCACCGGCGGCTCGCTGGCCATCCGCGGCGGGTACAAGTCGGCGCGCAACGGCGCCATCGGCTGCGCGGTGCTGCTCGCCGTCATCGAGGGCGTGGGCATCGGCTTCAGCAAGATGCTCGCCGGCACCACCAAGCTCGAGGTGCCGCAGCCGCCGCCGAGCATGGAGGCGGCGCTCTAAGCGGACCAGACGACGAACAAACGACAGAGGCGGAAGGACGATGGCGAACTGCTCTGTCCGACAGGCTTTCAAACGACGACGCCCCTCTCTCAACTCATTGTACCAACCTTTTTACCGACTTTTATTACTTTGTTTTTAAACGCACACAGCCCTGCTTGGGATGTTTTCCCTGGACGACGAGCGGAGCGCCAGGCTGGTGTATTTCGGCAACATCTACGCACAAAACGCCAATTTTACCCCGCCGACGAGGACATACGGCGAGTGGGAAGAAAAAGGGGGATGTGGGAACGCGGACGCCTCGCTGGGTTTTCATATACGGGGACGGTTGATACTCTACGCATCGCACCGGCGTTACAAATGTACCATAGATGGGGGGAGGGACGTTCTGAACAGGGGGACGGTGCCTTGCCCTAGCCAGGCAGCCTAAGGGGCAGACCTGGGGTGTACGAGGAGCAGAGGAGGTGTCTGCTGTACAGCAAACTGGGACACAGTTTCGGGATCCAATGTAGGATTCAATACAACGACCATGGAAGCTCAAACGCTGCTTGCGGCCATGCCATGCCAGACGTGTCTAATGATATTGCCAGAAACAAGCCACCGCCGTGTGCCATCACGGCCGGTCACGGTCCGCAGACCCGTTCGTCCAGATGCTCATCACGGCCTCGCCCTCGTCGTCGATCCACGCGCGGTACATGCCCCCGCAGTTATAGTCCATGAGCACCTCGCTCCGCGCGCGCACCACGCGCCCGCCGCGCCCGTCCCGCTCGACGACGCACTCGACGCCGATCATGCCGCCCTCGCCCTCGCCCGTGCGGCCCCAGCGGTCCCCCGCGCTGCGCTGCAGCTCGCCCCCCGGGCCGACGACGGCGCGGAACGCGGCCGACGCGGGGAGCGGCTTGTGGCGCGCGAGGGCGGCGACGGCGTGGGCGGCGCAGGTGCGCAGGAAGGAGTCGCCGTTGCCGGTGCCGGAGAGGGCGGCGGCGCGGGTGGTGACGCCGCGAGATGACGGGGACGGGGACGGGGACGGGGACAGGGGGCTGTACGTAAAGGGCGTGGGGAGGCAGTCGGCGAGCAGGCCGCGCAGCGGGCCGGCGAAGCTGAGCCCCGGGGCGGCGGCGTCGGCGAGCCGCTCCCACGCCGTCCTGGGCGCGTCCTCGGCCCACTCCTCGGCCCAGAAGCCGGCGCCCGGGACGGGGGTGTCGCCGACGCGGCCGGTGAGCTTGTTGGTCATGCCGCCGGTGCTGGTGGCGGCGCAGACGACCCCGCGCGCGTCGAGGGCGACGGCGCCGCAGGTGCCCTGCGGGAGGAACTCGTCGGCGGACCAGCTGCCGAGGCCGCCCCGGTGCTTCTCGCGCTCGAGGGCGCGGACGTGCTCGTCCCAGCGCTGCTGGGTGAAGTAGTACGACGGGTCGACCTTGGCGAGCCCGTAGCTGCTTGCGAGCTGTTCGGCGGCGTCGCCCCAGAGGAGGGTATGGCCCTGCGCAGACGGCACGTCCAGCCTCCCCTCGCCCTCCCCGTCAGCGGCCGCAGATGACGGCTGGCCCCGCGCATCGAGGTCCCGCCCCCCGTGCTCGAGCATCGCGCGCGCCAGCAGGATCGGGTTCCGCACGCGCCGCAGCCCGCCCACGCCGACGCCGCGCTTGGCGCGCCCGCGGGAGACCATGGCCGAGGCCTCGAGCTGGTTGACGCCGTCGCGGGTGAAGACGGCGCCGCGGGCCGAGTTGAAGAGCGGGCAGTCCTCGAGCTGGACGACGGCGTGGGTGGCGATGGCGAGCGCCGAGGGGTGCTTCTCCGAGGTCATGTAGGCGTGGGTGTTGCGGACCTGTGGCTTGTCGGCGACGAGGCCTTCATGCACCGATGTAGGAGGGGGGGGGGGGGGACGAACCATGGTGAGCAGCGCGGTGCGGTACTCGTCGTACTTGTCGGCGGGATACCCCTCGCGCTGGATGTTGCCCGCGCCGCCGTGGATGATGAGCCGGGGCGTGATGCCCACCGTCTGCGTTTCATACTCCATGCTCGCTCGCTGCTCTGCCAAGTGTTGAATCCCTGAGCGAATCGCCCTCACAACGAGTGACGATGCGTAAGAAAAAGGCAAGTCTGAGGCTGAGGTGAGCGTCGTCGGCAACACGGCGGTGACAAGCGGGGCAGCCATCCCGGTCCCCGAACCGACCTTGCCGACCTACCCAGTCGGGAAAGTCTTGGGTAAACCCCGCCCGGGATGGACATCCGATATCGCGAGGGCATGAAAGGGGCCAACTTTCATGTGGTATTCCCATTGAAGATACCTCGTGCTCGTGAGTTGCGACTACCAGAAGCCACATTCGAGAAATTGGGATGACAAGCGAGCAGTTCACGGGCTGAAAGAGAGATTCGTTGAGCACGAGCACAAAGATTCCGTACTTGTCTGCGGCCAAATAACAGGCAGCACATCAACACACTCATATTCGAAACAACTGAGCTTAACAACTCGGGTATTAGTTCCGTGTCCCATAAATCACTTCCGACCCTGCTCGTTATCTTCCCGTTGCGCCGTGTAAGGATCAAGATATGCAATCCGTCCGAGTCGCACCGTCATTTCATGTCTCTTCATCCATCCCCATCCCGGCCGCTCACTAGACAGATAGCAGCCCGGCCGCAAGCTTGACGGCCTTGTTGACGTCCTTTCGCCGAACCCCCGGAGTCCTCCCCAGACACACTGATTTATGCACCATTTCTGCAACTTGTTAGCCCCTGCCCCTATCGTGCGAATGAAAACGTCATCTTACCAGTTACCAAGATGTTCACGTCGATCGATATCTTGCTTCGCTGCCAGTTCGAGGCCGTCGTCCACATGCCGTCGAGTCCAGGAGAGCACATAAAGGCAGCTAGTCCATCATTTAGGTCTGATGCTCCAGATATTACGCCGGCGTTGAGCACCGGTGCCATGGATTGCGTCGTCATCGCCATGTCCGCTGTCGCCCGCCGTGTCTCCTGTTGTCCAGAATCGGGGCTGCCGCCCGGCCACATGCCATCTGCACCGGGGCCGTTGATGTTACCGTACCCAGAGTCCGGGGAAATGAGACCAGTAGCCGCGTATGTTCCCCGTTGACCCGCACCGACAACATTTGAGCCATTGGGCACAGGAGTAGTTTCATCCTCAAGATCGGCAATGTTGATTTCTGCCTCCACAAAGTCGGCGCTCTGGGGTATGGTAATCCCCAGACGACGAAGGTACGCCTCGATCTCGTCCGCGTCGAAGAAGTCGCCTTCGAATCCCGGGCATATCATCCGCAGCCGATGGTCCAGTCTCTCGTCACGGGTGGTTTCGACTTCGGCGCTGAACGGACCCATGGAGAAACCCGTAATCTCCTCTGGCTTGCCGTATTCACGAGTGCCCTGGTTGCCGATGGGCAGGGACCCACTGTCCGAACTATCCGGTGAAGGCACTGCTCCTGCCTTTTCGCCGACAAAGAAGGTGCCCGCTCCGCCGAGGTTTGTGAACGGAGCCTTCCAGTAGCTCAGAGTCTCCTGCTGGGTTCGACTCAGCGAGGAGCTCAGGCGGCGGATGATGGACTCGCGCGATTCGAAGAACAGGCAGAAGCCAAAGACGGCGGCATATCGGTCAGGCGGCGGGTTCGGCATCGAAATCAATCTCAAGCCGGCCTCGAGGTTGCTTCGTTGAAATCGCCGACCAAACGTCACTTCATGAGCTGCATACGACGCTGGAGCCGGAACGGTGCCATACGGCGCAGGGTGGGAGAAATGCGCCATGTAGTTTTGAGAGTCTTGCTCCATGGAGGCATAAAAGGGGAAGCTGGCGTTGTCCGGAGTTGGCTGAGTAACGACTTCGTAGGACAGGGATGACGGCATGTGGATGTTGGGCGACAAGGTAGAGAGGCCATTCGCCTCACCTCCCATGTGAAAATGCTGCTGAGGGTGGGCGATGAAGGGAGACGTCTGCGTCTCGCCCGAAGAATTAGAGCTGCCCGCCGTGTTCCTCCGGAGGGGATGACTAGAAAGAGGTTGGTCATCCGCATCAGAGGACTGAGATTCACTGCTGCCGATGGTGCCTTCTTTCGCAACGGAAGCCGAGGCAAGGAACTTGTCGGCAATGGATCTTAAGCGGTGGGCGGCATGCGGCGCGGAGTCCAATATGCGCTCTGTCATGAGGGTCTCGTAAAAGTCGTTGAACCCCTTGCTCATGTTTTCGTTAGCCATTTCAAGGTCTTTGACCTTTTGCTCCAGAATCGTGATGGCAGTGTCCTTGCGATTACGATATGCCCTTTGCGCGAGCCGAATCTGAGTGCGGCGACGCTGGCATGGTATTAGAGACACTCGAAGGCCAAGTCTATCAGCGAGATCTACTCACATCGGCGGCAGTTTCGTCCTTGGTGTCAAGCCGCGGCCTGCCCCTGGACCGTTTCCTACGCCCTTCATCCTCGTCGAGGTCGCCTCCATCTTCACCTGCTCCATACGCGTGGTCCGTT
Source organism: Tolypocladium inflatum (assembly GCA_003945565.1). NCBI lineage: Eukaryota > Fungi > Ascomycota > Sordariomycetes > Hypocreales > Ophiocordycipitaceae > Tolypocladium > Tolypocladium inflatum. The sequence goes on from QEPE01000001.1 coordinate 629,576, forward strand.
GGTCTGGACCGCTTGCCCGTGGTAAGAGTGCTGTTGGTGGTACGGAGCTTCTTCCGCGTCACGTTGGGTTTACTCATGCCATACGACCCCATGAGATCATATTGCTCGGCGTTGAGTATCGGGAGATCTGTGTTTGCAGACATGGCCGGCATATGGCCGCTCAGGTGGTGAGAGTAGTAGCTGTCGAATGAGAGGCTCTGGGGCGCTACAGCGTTGGCGGCGACGGCCATTCGCACCGAACCTTGAGTCGACGGAAAGGAGCCAGGCTGGCTACTACACGACGATGTCACCAGCGACAACTGTGAAGCGGAGCCTGTATCGTCGATGTCGTCGAACTGGAGGCCTGGGAGGGCGGACGGAGTCGTGGGCGCCAAGGAGAATAGGTCAGTCTGGTGTTGCTGGACCACGGCAAAGGCGAGCGTGGGTTTGGATGATGAGCGAAAGTCGAGAGCGGCACGCTGGCCCTCGTCGTCTGGGTTGGGAGCAGTGGGCTGTAGTCGGCTAGACGCTCCGCGCGAGTGGCTGCCGTTGCCCGAGCCCAAGTCCAAGGCGAAGTCGACGTTGCGGGTGCTCGAGGCGAGCGCTTGATGGCGTCGAGAGGGGGGGCCGAGGAGAGGGAGCTGCTGGTGGTGAGATGGGAGTTGATGAGATGGGAGGTCTGGGTGCTGGTAGCGGGAGTGCGAGTGCGAGTGCGAGTTGTCGCCGGTGCACTTGCGCTGCCATCCGGGCCCAGCAGCAGGTCGGTCCTGCCGACGCAGAGCGCTTGCGCCGCTGGCCTCATCATTGCCACAGCAGGAGCATGCGCTAGTCGTAGCTTCCCCACGGCGGCGTTCGTCGTCGGTGAGTCCCATAATTATTAGCTATTGGCCCACGGGGCTGGGCGGTGCTCCGTCCACATGGCCGACGGAAGATGGCCACTGACTTTGGCTGGGCTTGGTATCAGCGCGAAGAAGCGAAGAGGCAAAGAACAAACGACAGCGGGAAGAGAAGAGGACCCTGGATGACGAACGTTGCGACTCGCACAAGAACGAGCACGCTGCGACAGTGGCACCGGGCGAGCTCCGGATGGGGATGAGACGGGGTCTGGGCCAGGGCTGCCGACGGACGACCGCCTGGAAAACTCCGTGTGTACAAAATACGATGCGCCCAAGAGCGCCCTACGAGTACGTGTACACTTGACGTCTCTCCCATCTACTAAATCTATACCAGACAACTCGCCCGCCAGGAGAACATCTTCGCTTCAGATGCCGCCGCCTGCCATCCCATCGAAGTTCAACAAGTCCATCATGTTCAATCCCCTACCGCGGAGCGTTTTTTCGGAGCAAATAAGTGTGGACCGACGAGTCAACGACCCGCGCGGCCCGCCGATATTCTTCGGGTCGCCTCCCCATGCTTTGTAGCCAATGGCGTTGGCCCTTGACGCTTTTGTACAGTAAGAAGTAAATAAGAAACGGTACGACCGTCAAACCGTTAACCCATGTATGACGGGCTCGCTGCTGCAGAAGCAAAAGAGGTGCAGAAAAGCAAGCAAGAGATGCTAGACAGTCGGGGCTCAGAACCGGCAGGACGACAAACATCGGTCGCCATGTGCTCGCATAAGAGATGAGATGGGGGAACCTCGACCAGCCCCGTCTTCAACATCCACGGCCCCAGGAGACTTGGCAAGCTTGGTCGATTGCATGATGACAAATGCACATCTCTCTGGTAGATCTTCCCAAGGCGGTCGCTCAGCCTCGATTTCGTCCGTGCTGTGTCTAGGGTAAGCTGGGTGTTTGCGGCTGGAACGCCATGCCCGCCGCCATGTGGGATAATCTTGGCGGCCTCAGTTCCCGCAAAGCCAATTCCACCTCACCCCCACTGACGGCGCTATCTCCCCGCGGGAAACGGCAGAGGCAACTCTCTGAAGGCGGATTCAAAGACCCAGTATGGGCGACCGTGGCCATGGCTGGACCACAGTCGGGCACAGGACCCTGAGCCCTGGCTTCGGACGGGCCTGGGAGGCCGAGCAGGAGCGAAAGGAGTTTGAGGCCATCGCCGCCTGGGACAAGGACGAGCAATGGCCCGGCATGTGAGTCGCCAATGCGGCGCAATTGGTCGCTGCTGCACCCCGTCGGAATCCAAGTTGCTGACTGCCTGGAATCCAGAAACAAGCCGCCTATCCCAGCCGCCGATGCGAAGAAGTTCGATTCCCGTCTCGTCTGGGTCAAGGACCTCGGATATGGCTCCTTTGGCCGCGTCGAAAAGGTCATGCACGGCGCCGTGTGCCTGGCGAGGAAGCGCATCGTTCGGAAGCGCGGCCTGTCCGTCGAGGAGATGCGTCAGGAGGGCCTCACCATGCGCAAGCTCGACCATCGCCATGTCGTCAAGCTCGTTGCCACATACTCGCCTCGGAACCACGAGCTCTGCCTGCTCATCTGGCCTGCCGCTGTCTGCGACCTGCGCCTCTTCCTCGACGACCTTGAGGATTTGCGCATTGGCGACGGGGACCGCGACGATATCATGGGGAGGCTCGACGCCCTCGACCTGAAAGACTTGAGCGCCATAGAGCCGCCGTTGACGAGCCAAAACTTCCTGTCGGACGAAAAATGCCCCGTCGAATTCTTGCGTACCGTTATTGGCTGTGTTGCGCGCGCCATGGCGCATTGCCACGCAAATGGCGTGAGACACCTCGATATCAAGCCATCCAATATCCTCTTGAAGCGGGATCGAGTATACCTTGCAGATTTTGGAATCTCGAGGGACGTTAGCGGCCAGGACCAAACCACCACCGATGGCCTACCGGGGACGGAGAGGTGGCGAGCCCCGGAGCTTTATGGCGACCATGGCTCGAGCATGCAGCTATCAGACATCTATTCCCTCGGACTCGTCTACCTCAACATTGCCACGGCGCTGTACAATGTGAGGCTCGGCGAGTTCAACGCCACCTTGGACTACTCGTCCACAGCGTTCCGCGGGGAGCAGCTCAAAATACGGGAGGAGAAGATCAAGATGCACCTCGAAAAGCTTACTCGCCATGCCCTGGTGACCCCGCCATTCATGTTTACCTATGAGGGACAGGAGACGGTCCGGCCACGGCCTCTAGTCAACCTCATCTCGCACATGGTTGCGACGAGTCCGCGCAACCGACCACAGGCCGACAAGGTCGACGAAAAGCTGTCCATGCTCGGCGGCATCCACCAAATATACCACGCCGAGTGCTGTAAGCGGCCAATGTCCTGGGTAGAGGACAGGTGGGACAGGAAGTTTACGACGATATCCAATCTCAAAAAGGAGAATGATCAGCTACACAAGAAGATTGACGAGTTGAGGGGCAGGGATGAGACATACGAGACGCGGCTCCAGAATGAACGCAGGGCACATGAGCATGACATTGCAAGGCTGCAGGCTCTGCTAAAAGAGGCCGATGAGAAATGCCAGAGACTGGAAGTGGAAAAGGCGACACGCAAGAAGAATCATCATGGTCATGATGCGCCGCGACCTACGATGCCTGGCGCGAAGCGCAGCAGCGTGACGGCCTCTACCGCATCTGTCGGTCTCGGGTTGACCAAGATTCGATCCACGCCGACAAAGCCTGCAGCACGACCAGCCATGCAGCCTGCATCCCGATCGACTCAGCAAGTGCCGAGCTGCACGCCGCCGTGGGCAAGTCGAAAAGCATCAGTGGGGGCGCCTCAGACTCAGAGCCCCCTGAATTCTCACACAACAAGGTCTCCAGCCCAGCGGTCGCCGAGCGTGACGAACCTCAGTGGATATCAGCTTCGGTCTCGTGGCTCTGGCTCAAAGCTGCCTCTTCCGGTGACGCCCGGTAGCCGGAGCAGCACCCCGGTCCTCAACCGCGACCAGAGCCTGACGGATAGCAGTATGTCATCGTCGGTCTTCTCGCGACACAGTATTGAGACAGTGCCAACCCCATCAAACAACAGTCCGCAGCTCCAGCGCACGCCAATGTCGGGGGACGTGAGGCCCGAGAAGCAGTGGACTGAGCTACCCGCCAGGCCGTCATCACCAAGCGCAAGGCGAACCTCTGTCGCGACGCAGGGCCGACCATCCACTCCATCCACTCCATCCGCGCCAGCTAGCCCCGTGCTCTCAATGACCGCCTCGGTCATGTCGTCGCCGCGGACGCTAAAGTCGGATCTTGCCTCGGAAGCCAGCGACGCAAACTCGACGGCGAGGCCGCCCTCGCTGCAGCCGATGAAGAGCTGGGCGGACGTTGCCAAGCTGGAGAGGCGGCGCAAGGTCGCCCAGCGGGGGTGAAGAGGTGGACATGTGGGCCTAGGCTCACATGAAGCTAGCATGAGAGGAGATGATTCATACAATTCGAGCCGACATGTTGGAGATTGGGGAGATTGATGATATGACGACACGTGTGTTGAGTTATTCGGCGTTTTGGGCAGCAGCCGGTTGAAAAGCCCTGTTTGCATGAGGACGCAGGTCGAGATACCTTTTTGACAATTTTTGCATAGCGGCTCAGGGAAACAAAATACAGTCTTTTGCGTTTCAACACCAGCCCCTGAGGCTAGTGGTGTTAGATTTCAAGATATACCCGTCCGTGAACGCCGGCTCCAGATGCTATATGCTATGTTTACAGCCCCTTGTATCTGTACATGGAGGTCGTAGTCCTTTATCAAGGCGGTCTACTTGGACGCTGCCGCATCGCCGTTTCGATCCGCTGCGCCCCTGGCGAGCCATTTCATCAGCCGTGGCTGCTCGGCCTCCACCAGCGCGGCCCAGGACGGGGAGACGAAGGGGTCCTTGCCGTCCTCGACCAGGGCGTTGCGTCCCAGCCTGGCGGTGATGGCTGAGAGCAAGGGTAGTGGTGGTGCAGCGTGTTCGGCGACGTTTGGGCGTACGCTGTCCCGCGAACGTGTCGGTCGTTGTCGGTCTTGCGCCGCGTCACGACGGCCGGGTTTCGCCGAGCCGGCCTTCTCCTGCTCAGCCAGCGCGCGCTCCTGCTCGACCAGCTCGTTGAGCGCCGTGCCCCTCGCCGTCCAGTCCTGCCAGGTCTTCTCGACGCGCCACTCCCACCACAGGCGCGCCAGCTGCACGCTCCAGCTAAACGTCGCCTTGGGCCCGCCGCCGTCGCCCTCCCCCCTGCTCCGGCCCTCCTCGCGGCGCATCTGGTCCGCGACAAGGCGGTCCCACTCGTCCTCGAGCGCGGCGCTGGGAACGAGCTCCTCGTCGATGTCGACAATCTTGTAGATCTTGCGCTGGAAGACGCGGTCCTTGCGGCCGACCATGCGGCTCAGCGCGCGCGGCTGAGGCTTCTTGATGCGCAGGAAGGGCTGGCCGTCGGCGGTGGTGCAGAGCGAGGGGACGCGGCGCGGGCGGTCGCCGGGCAGGGCAGACGGCGGGCGCGGCAGGATGGAGGATGTGTATACCGGTGGTTGGCCCGGCGGCGCGGTGTTGCGGATGAGGGGCTCGGCGTAGGGCTCGGGCGGCGATTTGCGGGCCGGCGAGTGGGCGGCGCGCGCGGCGGCGGCGGCGGAGAGGCGCGCGCGGATGTGGTCCACGACCTGGGCGCGCTCGGGGGACCCGGGGGTCTGCGCCTTGGCGAAGAGCGTGAGGAAGTTGTAGCCAGCGGCCATGGAGGCGTATACGAGCCGCAGACTGGTGTACGCGCGGTTCCCCGCGAAGCGCTTCCTGACGAGCTGGGCAAGTCCCGGCTTGGGAGACTGGACGTCCTCTGGCAGCGGGATCCTGCTCGCGGAGCGGAGGAGTGCGCGGTAGAGGGCCAGGGCGGCGGTGCGGTGTCGCGTGTCCCGCGCGGGAATGAAGGGGAGGCGGCGCATCGTGGGCTGGCGGGAGGGATTACGATGGACGGAGGGTGCGGCTCGGCATGGCTGGGGGGCGGGCGGCGGGCGGCGGCGTGCTCTGCGCGCAATGGGTGGTTGACGCGCGCGGGCCGTGGAGTCTGGAGTTGGGATCGCAACGGCGGTCGTTGATGGTGTTGAAGCTTCTTGCTCGCTACGATTGGCCGCCGTGCTGCCGGGTCCAGAGGTGGGGCCGTCAGTCTTGGAGCTCCAGGGTAGGTAAGGTACTTCGCACTTCGTACTCCGTAACTAGTCATCATCGCATTCCTGCTAAAGCGGCAAGCGCATCGGCATCGCGAAAACGAGTTCGCGAGGGCGCCAGCACGGGCGGGCGACCGACAGCACATAATAGCGCCCGCCCTTCCCGAACTCCGCAGCGAGCGACCGCTTCCGGACTGGGGTCTGCACATTGGTTTTCGTTTGTCAAGAGCACCGGCCTTTAGCGCATCACCTGATGCGCCGTGGAGGTCGGGGAGCGGACTTTTGGCAGTGTCCGGAGCGAGTCGAGGCGCGGACGGCGTGGAGAGTCTGGACAGGGGTTGCTTGCCGCGGTTCCGGTGTTTGACAGCCAACCAGCCCTACAGTACGGACTACGGCCCAGCATGACCATGAAGAGCGGCATTGGCGGCTTGCTCAATAGACACCAGAGACTTGCGCGAGACGAGAGTTTATGTGGCGGCTGGAATGTAGGGTGGCAATGGAGAGGAGGGTGGTCCTCGCAGGGCTCCTGATGGAGGGATCGATGCATGCTGCACGTTCGGCAATGCCAGGTAATATTGGCACTGGCACCGGCACCCGACGTGCAGGTAGCTCCCGCCGCCTGGAGCTGTCGAGCTCTGTAGCCACGCGCCGGCGCAAACCTTGGCTTCGGCAGGACGGACGGGCCAGCCAACGTGATGGGCCGGACTGCTCCGTAGCCCGTCGTCCGTACGTCCGTAGTCCGTAGGTCGCAAGCGACTTTGCACCCGTCGAGGCACCAAGGCTCGCCCAACGAGGCCAGCGTTACATCAATCTTACGTCGCAGTCGCAGTTGCAGTCGCAGTCGCACGCCTGTCGCGACAAACGCGCTGCTGTTCCAAGACGGAGCAAAACAATTAAACATGTATCCGTACCTCGCGCTCTGTGCTTCGTACTTCGTACTTCGTATTCGTGCCGTCTGGCTGGTACGGCGACGGGGGTACCTCGTGGGAGGGCAAAAATGGGAGACAAATAAGGTTGTCTCAAAATCCGATCGCCTGCGGCTCTGCCGGAAGCACTTGGCACGCCTGCTGACCTACTCGTACTTCGTAAGGCCCCTTAGGTAAGTACCTTATTACGTAGGTACTCGTAGCCTTGAGACGCCGAGGTGACTCCACTGGGAGACTCCACGAAACACCCGTGGCAAAGCGTGGATCCAACAGCGCAGGGGGCGGCGCCGCTAGCGCAGCGGACATCTTGACACCCGCTTCAGCACTCCACTGCGCCTGAGCGCCCCCTGCCGGCGCCCTGCCCAGTGCCTTCCATGTGCCGCCAGCTGCTGGACCTACGAGTACGCGCATGTACTTCGTACGAAGTACTCCGTACACTTCCACCGTCAGGCTGACCTGACCGTCGTCTCGCCCGTCGTCGTTACGGCTGCGAATGGGTATCACACGACCTGTTGCGGATAAAAGGGCCATGCAGAGGGCTCAGAGGCGCGAGTCGACTTGTTTCCGCGGCGAAGAACGGCCAGCGACGACACCGGTGACCTTCCGCGCCGATGTCCCGTGCTCGCGTGCGCCGGGACGCTCGGGACGCCCGGTACCTTACCTAAGAGGGCCAGAGCCGTTCGTTCCCCATATTAAGAACTGCCCATCGCCCTACAACGGCCTGTCGTCTGAGGTCCAACACGCCGAGGCCGACAGACGGCTAACATTCGAGCTTCAGAAACGGCGCAACGGCACTGAGGAGGCGGCCGCCCAGCCTGGACTGAGCACTGCGTCACCGCTGCATGTGTGCGTTGTGCCCCCTGTCAGCCGTCGATGCACCCGCCACGACAAAGTACCACCGCCACTATTTCCACCACCACCACCACCACCGTCTCCCTCCCTCCATTTCACTTGACTTGTGCTTGGCCATCCACCGCCTCCTTGGCTTTTCGGCTTATCACGTCTCTTCATCTTCTCCAACCGCTCGTTCGGACGACTCGGTGCGCCGTGGCTGGCTTTGACAGCTGGGTTCTGTGAACCAAGTGCCTTGCCTTCCGCTGATCCGCCCCTGCCCTTCCTTCCAGTCCCATCTCGACCGCTTCGACCACGGACTGGTTCCATCCTCTCTCGGCGTTGCTGCGCGATTGCTGCCGACTTGTACTTCGCTCCTCTCTTCTCTTTACGTCTCCAACCGTCTCGAATTTGCTCCTCGCTACCTCACGGCCACGCCTCTCCTTACTTCGCCTTCTCTCACCATTCGAAACACAACCTTCAGCTGGCCCAAGTGAGGGACCGCCAACTCGACGCTGGCAGCAGCCCGAACTGGCCAACTGGTACAGTGGGTACCCTTTAATTCCGGTACGAGACGCGCCTGAATTAACTCGTAGTTACAGTAGAGCCACTGTACACCGTCTCGATCACAAAGGAGCCGCGGGACGCTCACAATGTTCCTCCATTCAGGAGCAAGTCTTCACGGTCACGAATTCTCTGCCCGACGATCATCCACTGCCCAGATTCCACTACCAACGCGACACCCTCTCCTCCGCACGGCTCTGCGGCCGCTCGCCCCCCCCGAATTGAACGCTGCGGCGCAAACTCACGCTTCCGAAGGAGTGGCACATCGAAGACGATCCCTCGACAGCTCCCGCCCCTCGTCTCTGTCCTCACGCAACCGCCCTGCCTCTGGCAGCTTCACGAAGAAGGACCTGGCCGTCAGGTTCCGCGAGCCTGACATGGACCAGGCACACACGCCCCTCGCCAGCGAGGATGAAGAGTCCGTCGCTGGCTCCGAGCTGAGTGACTGCACCGACATCTCGATTCGGCGGACCAAGCGGAAGCGCGCACCCCGAAAGTCGACTCGCTTCGCCCTCGCCCATCCCGCACCTCAACTGCGCACCAAACAACGAATGCTGGTGCAGTTACGGCCACGTCTGCTGCTTCAGCTTCAGGAGGTTGGTGACAGGCGCGCGATCCCGGCGTTTGACGTGATTCCGTCTAGCTTAGTGGCCGGCACCATCATCATTCCTCGACTGGCCAAGCGGTTTCCACGCATGGTAGGAGCTAGGCCTGAGCTCGGCCAGAACGACGTTCTTGTGGTTCGCAGCGACGACTATGGGCCATCAACTCCTGGCTCGACGCCGGTCACCGACAACGGGGGTGACAGCCTCGACGACAGAGACGTCGTGGCTGTCATAAGCGCTCTGCCCCAGCAAAGCAGCAGTTGTGCCGAGATCGTCCTCGAGGATGGGGCGACCTGGGTCGCCAGCTTGATGGCCAACGGCTCTTACGAATTCACGCATATCGATGACCAGGGCCGCACGACGACTGCCAGATGGGTCCGGAGGTCCCTGGCTTCGACGCGCAATAGCGCAGTATCAGTTGGCCCATCACATACGCCAACCTCGTCACAACCAGCCGAATACAAATGGACGTTTAGCTTCATCGATCCGTCGTCGAGGAGGCACCCCATCATGGGCAGCCTCACGTCTGACTCGGTCGAAATCTACGATACATACAACTCTCTGTCCCCTTCCAGCCGCCGCTACCCTCCTTCACGGTCGTTTGTCTCGGACGTCAATGGTGGCCATAGGGAGCCGGTCTCCCCAGCGGCGCCTCGGAAAGAGGAGCGTGCGACGCACGCGGTGACTCAGGGGCAAAAGAAGGTCATGATTGCTACGGCGACGTGGATCAGCCTCCATCAGCAAGGCTGGCCGGCTTCCGCCAACCCCAAGTTTGCACGAACCGTGTCGTCTCACTGTCGGTCCGCGAGTAGTGGGGCATCGGCACGACGCCAGACCTTGCCTGCGTATGATGGGGACGGTTCTCGTGCTGCCAGCCCTCTGAACTCCTCACTGCACACTCCGGACAGCTCCGTAGACCCGCCAGCGGTCAGCAACCCGCAATCGATAGTAGTGCCCGCGAGGGCCATGTCGACTGGGCGGGCATTCATGCGACGAAGGAGCTCGCGGAGAGAGAGTGGCGCAACGCCGGACCGTCGCTTATCGGGGATCTCCCAACACAGCACGCAGTCGCATACAAGGGAACAGGAGGAGAAAACGCATACTTGCCGGCCGAGGTTCCGACAATGGCTTCATAAGCTGTTTCACCGGAAGAAGTGTCCGGATCAGGAGGGAGAGTTGCTCAAGTACAAACTGGAGGAGTGATGCACAATCAGACGCCCCTATCTATTTAGGCGATTCTAGTATATAAGGTATCTATACTTTGAAACTGTTTGCATATTCATTCTACGGTTCATATGACGTAGCACGTGCACGACTGGGCGCCTGGGAGGGTTCGAGGAACGGTTGGATGGAAATGGGGAATGAACGTGAATGTTGGTGTAGCACCCAAGGCAGCGTTGCAAGTCGATATTCACACATAGCAAGCATGGCGCCATCGAGAACCTATTCTCGCCCCAAACTTCCAGTACAAACCGTCGGGCCCCATCCAGATCGGCAACATCAGCGCTGATCCCTTGCACCCGGCCAAGCCCTGTCGACGGTCCCCACAGACAAGCCCCCGGTCGTCGAGTGCATCGCGGAGCACGGCCATGAGCTGAGGCGGCAGCAGAAACGGGCCGCCCGCGTCGGCATCCGGGCCACCTTTCTGCAGTGCGTCGGCGCGGACGGAGGTGGGCCGGGGGCACGGGGCCGGCACGGGGCCGGCACGGGGGCGACGGGATTGCAAGCTCGTTCCGGCCGGGGAGGAGGGGGACGTGGTGTTTGCGTACCAGCTGCACTGGATCCAGCAGAGGGGCAGGGACAGGGGCGACAAGGGCAATAGGGCTACCGTGGGGGTGTTTTGAGGCGGAGGCTGCGTTCTTGCACGGGGAGGCGGATGCTGGGGCGGAGGAAGTGGGCGTGGGCGTGGTGATGCGCGGGGAGTTGAGGCGGATGATGGGGACGCCGATGTTGAGGCGTCTGAGCTTGTCGATGCGGACGGGACGCTGTGCGTGTGCCTGGCGTCGAGGGCCGGGTGCCGGTCCTGACGATGTCGTGTCTTGCCTCTACCCGTATGTTTCTTCGCCACCACGCGGTCGGGCTCGCAACTTACCGCTACAATGTTATGAAGCCGATGATGAAAGTCGGCGCTCATCATGAGCCGTGCTCTGAGGAAACAGAAGGTTCCTAAAAAGAAAAGCGGTGTCAGCCGAAAGGCTGACATTATGGTCTAATCTCCCCTCATACAAGGTCTTCTTCTCATCGCCGGGGCTCTGATTTGTACACTGCATTCATAGCCGATGATGAGGCCAGCTCGTCACGAGCGACTGCAGATCCATCAATTGTCTGCATCTTGGGTCTGAGGCAACAAGGGATCAAGAAGACAGAGCGAGGGAGACAGCAAGTGTCGTTGATATGGGTGTCGTTGGAGTCATGGATGTCAGTCAATGGTAAATGTCCTATACCGGGACATATGTTGGTCGAGAGCGTGAGCCAGGCAGTGGCTAGAGAACTTACCATTTTGGGAGCACAACGGAAGAGGGGAAGGCCGAATGCCTGTATCAGGGGTCATTGAAGCTGGTGCTGTGACAGGGGAGGGGGCCTTGGCGAAGCTCGGGGAGTAAATGCGAAGCGTGAAAAGCGAGGTGGAGGGACACATATCGGAGAATCGGGTAGTATGTCGCATCTGGTGGCTTGACGAGACCTGAGAAGGCAAAGACGGCGAGGTAGACGGGGGCAGACACAGGAAAGAAAGCGAGGCAATGGATGGACAGGCTGTGGAGAGACAACGAGGACGACAGCAATTGGGAGACGGAATGGCGAAGTCGATGAATTCAAGACGTGAGAATGGTGATCTTGATGAAGGGAAGGCTTGAGAATGGTGAAATAACAGCCCACGGATGAAAACGATGGATGGGGACACCGGGACTGATGAAAATGATTCATGAAGAGAACGCACAATGATGAACAGGAGAAAGTAATGAAGAGGAGAAAAGAGGAGAGAATTGGGAACGGGCCGAGAGTTTAGTTAAAGTACCGCGTCTGGACATATTCGCAACTTCCTGAGCATTCATCGCTGCCACTACAACCTTCTATCCGGCGGGCGACATGTGAGCAGTCGAACCCGGAAAGGTTGGCAAGTCAACCCTCAGTCGTAGAGGTACGAAGACTGAGCTGCGTCAATCTTCTAGCATGGCAGGCAGGAGCAGCGATGAGAATATATGCTTGCCGATTACAATGAGACAAGAGCTTGACAGAATCAATGACAAAGATGAAGCAGTTACGGGATGAGGATGGCGCACCTCCAGCTCTTGGTGCAAGTTCCATATATCAGCAGAAGAAGCTCGTCGTCGCACGCCAAACAGATTGGTGGGCGGGACTCTACGGCTTCCTACATACCCATTTTCTTGTGGGGAAAGAAGCGACGTCTTCTACGAAGGAGCGTCAGGTACTCTGGGATAAACGAGTATCGGGCAATAGTAGCCGGATGGGCAGCAGACAGTGAAGAGTCCTGGTTCGCGGCGTGAAGCAAGGTAAGAATGAGATGGTCCCAGAAGGCACAAATCCAACCGGCACTTGGCTGAAACTTTAGGAAGCAATTCGCAACAATTCGCAATTACATATTCGTGCCGACAGGCAACAGGATGGCTGGGAGCGGCTCTGGGGTGAAATCGGCGCTCCTGGCCTGAACTTCATGTTGACGGCGTAAACAAGCAGGAAGACATGTCAAGCTGATTGAGATTCCCACCTCGTCTGAGCCCATCTCCCTCCATGATGCATCCATGTAGGTCGGCGGCATGTTCAACATCACTTTAGAGTCCGGAGTCTAGTTAGAGTCCAGACTGCGGCTTCAATCTTTCGTTGGGCTTCCTTGCGGATATAAGGCCCGAGGCTTTCCAGTACAGGCAGGAGGATTTCCTTGTTCCAGTGATGAGCGGACACGAGCTGCTAATCAGCCACCGGCTCCCGGCTGAGGTGAGGAGGCTATGGACGCGGCGTGGGATGCTGGCCATGCTGGCCAAGATGTCGCAGGACATGGGCAGCAGATGCTTCTTTGTGTCGCCCGTCAAGTTCTTTGCCGAAAGAGACGAGACGAGGGTTTGGGCGGCAATGATTGATACTTGTACTTGAGACTGACGTCGGCAGGTCACACGGCCGTTGTGGGGGTGGGGTGGGTGGAGTCGCCGTCCCGGACCCGGCGAGATGGGTCTCGCCGGGCGGCTCGGGCCAGCAAACGGCGCGCGGCATACGTACCTATACCGGGGTGCCTACCCCGTACTCCGTAGGTACAGACGTACATCTAGAGCTTGCAGCGGCGATTCGCACAAGACATGACTGGACATGCACAACTGCCCCGTACGCAGACCGATCCCTTGTAGTACGCGAAGGCTTCAAACTTGTATTTCTCCATGTTTCCCTTGTTCCCCGGCCATTCCTGCCGTTGGCAGCTATTCCTCGCAGTTGCTCGATATTCCTCGCCGTTGCTAGCCATTCCCCGCCGTTCCTCGCCGTTCATACTCTTCCTCGCCATTCCTCATACCTCGAGCTACGCCGAGTTTCTGCAAAGGCCAATGTATTACACGGACCTCTTATTGGTCAAGGTACCTTGCCGTACTTTATATAACTCTTACAAAGGGATACTCTGTGCCGACGTGTTTCTTGGCACCAGTCCTTTGTTTGCGAGGTTGTGCACATCGAGACTGGGATTTGTCATCATCGAAGCCAGTGAGCCGCGCAACCACGAACCTCCACGGCTGAGAAGAGCAGTGAATGCTCGTCGGCGTCACCCGACCTGTGCAAGCCCCGAGGCCAGAGCAGGCTGGCCGCGGAGTGACGTGTCGGGGCCCTGCGGTGCCTGCGTCGGCGAAAGGGGCCTATGGCGGGCGCCGTTGGGGCGGTACAGCAATGGGCAGCGGGAGCGGAACGCCGTGTCCCCACTGGCAGCTGCGCCGGGGGCTGCTCTGGTTGGCCCGCGGGCGGTGCGCAGTGGAGGTCACTCACTGGGGCCACTGGAGTCCATCAGGCTGCTGCAGGCTGATGTGGGCTCCAGCTTCCCAACCTGACGGGAGCTCCTGCGCCGCCTTGGCCGTGCCCATTGCCTCCACTCTCCACCGGACTGGACAGTGTCGTCAGTCCACCGCCTGCCTACCGACCTACCTGCCTGCCCGACCCTGAACGGCAGCTCGAGCTCGGCAAAATCTAGGCTTCTACTGGTGGCATCATCACTTCGCCGGGCCTTCATATTGTTTCTGCCATCGCCTCCCCGACCCAGCCGGCTTCACGCCCGCACTGCACCGCGCTCGACGGCTGCCAATTCGCCCTCCAGCTCTGCACGCCCTCTGCGAACCCCATGGGCATCGACGGCGTCGTTTCCCGTGCCCGTGTCTAGCTTGGGCCCCCAAGCCCCGCGACGAGCCGTCCTCGCCTGCCGCCCGCAGCCCGACACCTCGCCTCGCCTCTACACGCGAGGATCTGACGACGATCGCGGCCCCGACCCTCACAGCCCCGTCGTAGCTCTGCGGCGGCGACGGTTCTCTTCGCCTCTGCCTCTGCAGCTCGACGACCGACGACGGCGCCATCGACCATCGCACGGCGCCCCTAGCCATGGACGAGAACATCGGCTTGCGGCATGAGGGCTCCCACGCTGCGCTGTCTGCGTCGGCTGCGTCGCACCTGATGACCAGCTTCGCCATGTACGAGCCCATCTCGCGGGCCACGTCCCCCGGCATCCCCTACCCCAAGACGGACGAGGACGACAAGAAGCGCTACCGTCCCCGCACGTTTGCCTACTTCCAGCAGCTGCCCTTTGAGGTCGAGGAGGAGGCCCAGCGCGATGCCGCCCTCCATGGCATCCTCAAGCAGCTCTACATTGCCATCCGCGCCGAGGACTTCGCACCCGGTGCCCTGCACTGGGCTAGGGAGCTCCAGGCCTGGCTCAACCTCAAGTTCGAGATGACGCGGGAGCTGAGGGCCAGGCTGGCCAAGCTCTTCTACTCGTTGGCGCTGGCTCCCGGCCTCGACCCGACTGCCGCGGACCGCTTCCTGCGCATGGTCTTGACGCTCACGAGGTGCGCTGGCCAAGCCTATATCCCCCCCTTGACTACGATGCATGTCTAACCCGGCCCTTGCCATGTAGGAAAAACCACTACCTCAAGCCTGGCGAGGACCTCACGCTCGACTGGCGGCCCTTGTGGAACGAGATCAAGGCCTGGGTCCTGCCCGCGGAGGGCCCGGCTCACCAGAGCAATCGGAGACGAGCCGCGAAGCAGCTTCTGAAGCTGTGCACCCACGCCCATACCTACTTCGACCCCAAGGACCGCCCTGCCATTCTCGAGGAGCTCCTCCCGTACTTTGGCGTCAACGAGCTGCCCAATGCCTTCATCGTCATTGGCGCGCTCAACGCCTTGCTGCCCAGCCATCCCGCCCCCGCGAGCGAACCCCAGGCGCAGCCGCAGCACTTCTTCCCCACTCTCTTCCACCTGTGGTCCATCATGAACCGCTCCAAGGTGGTGGACATGTTCTTCATGGACCTCTTTTCGCGCCTGGCCAGGGACCACATCCACTCCGATCACGTTCCCTTTTCCGAGTACGGCATCTTCACCAAGGAGCAGTCGGATCTCATCTTCACTGCCATGCTGCGGCTGACCCAGATCCCTGTGGGACAGGCCAACTCGCCGTACACCCCCGTCGACTACCTCTCCGGCGCAGGCATCTACCTGGAAAGGGACAAGAAGAAGTATCCGATTGCGTACATGATGGCGCGTCTCATCATCAGCTGCCTTTCCCCGAGCTGCATGGAGCACGAAGAGTCCACCATGTCGAGCTTGGAGGGCCTGATGGAGTCCATTGACACCTTCTTCCACCCCTCAAACCAGGGGGCATGGACCACCATGCTCGGCCAGTTCGTCCTCTACCTGACTGACGGTTTCGTCTCGCGATGGAACCGTGAGCAGAGCGGCGAGCTCAACATTCCTGCGGGGCGCAAGATCACCGGCGCCCTGAAGAAGCGCTTTGTCACGTCTCTGAAGGAGGTGACTTTCATGGGCCTGTTTTCCAAAAGCACCCGAGTTTCGCACTGCTACTACAATGCCCTGCAAGGGTTGGCGTACCTCGAGCCCGACGTGGTGCTCCCCGGAGCGCTGCAGCGGTTCTACCCCAGTCTTCAGGGGCTGGTGGAGGTCCATCGGACCACGTCGAGTCTCAACAGCTTGCAGATGATTGCAAACGGCATGTGCAAGCTCAAGGGGTACCGGTGCCACATTACCGCGCTGCTGGCCCTTGCGCTCCCGGGCATAGATGCGAACGACCTTAACAAGACGCAGTACACGTTGAATTTCATCCAGAGCGTGGCTTACAGCATACCTATTGCTCCCATGACGACCGAGGCCAGCCACATCCACGACACGACTCTGGCTATGCAGTGGGTGCAAGCCGAGATGGACCGCATGGAGCGCGACGGCCAGAACGTCCAGATTGACTACGACAAGGAGCTTAGCGACGAAGACGAAGGCAACATACTGCGCTCATCGACGGCGGGCTTTGGCGAGTTTGTCCTGACACTTCTGGGCAAGGTCTTCACCTTGCTGGAGAACCTGCCGGATGCCAATCAAGTCCGCGGCGGGACGCCTGAAGATAACGTCATCAATGCCTTGCCGGCCGCGCTGTCCCCCCTGTTTGCGTCGCTGTCGCCGGAGCTCTTCGACATGGCGCTGGACAAGATTGCCACGTTTGTCTCGAGCCATGTCGTGCACCAAGCCCGCGATGCCATGGCCTGGATCATGAACGCTCTTTGCAAGGTCAACCCGGAGAAGACACTCAGAGTCTTCATCCCCATGCTTGTTGTCAACATCCGTAACGAAATTGACTACAACAATGCCGCGTCCGACCGGACTACTGGCACGGACTATCTTCCACGAGACAGGGCCTTGGTCTGGCATGTGAGCATGCTTGCCATGTCGGTGGTCCATGTCGGCAGAGAGGTGCTGAAGTACAAGGACGAGCTGCTCGGCATTGCCGAGTACATGCAAGAGAAGTGTCGGGGCCTGCCTACCATCCTCGTCTCCAACTACATTCATCATCTGCTGCTCAACTTGACGCACACCTATCCCATTGACCATGCGCTGTACGAGCCAGACGTGGTCAAGCGAGGGCTGGATATTGGCGACTGGGGAAAGACGACATCGCCAGCAGACCTCACCATTCGATGGCATCAGCCGTCGCCTCCAGAGATTGAGTTTGCAGTTGAATTGTTCGCATCGCAAGTAACATCGGCTGCCCAGCAGTTGGAGCTGCTCATGAGCGACAACCCGCCTGTGAGCAGGGAGGGAAAGAACAAAGCGTGGTCGGACGAAGTGTCCCGGTTGATGCAGCAGATTCGTCTTGTCATTGCCGGCATGGCCACCATGTTTGACCCTAAACGTGCATCTGGCGATGACACTGGGGAGGTGGGCGATGATGATATGGTCGACGCGGATGGTGACGAGGACATGATGGACGACGACGACGCCTTGGCTGAGGATGCCGAGGATGAGGAGCTGCGACCACAGTTCCGCTACAAGGCTGGCTACCTCCTGAAGCCCGACGACCCAGCGTACAACCGGATTCACGAGCTGCGCGACGAACTCGGCCACCTCCTGACGAAGACGCACGCATTCCTGAACGAAAAGCAGGAAGACGATGTCAACTGCTTCACCGCGCTGTGCTCTGCCTACCGAACCTGGATTACAGACGTAGGCGTCGAGCGGTCGGCGCATCCGTTGGAGAGACACGTGAGGCTCTACAAGGCGGACATTGCAGCCTTCAAGATCAAGGGGCTCCGGAAGGTGTATCCGCGACCGCTGCTGATCAAGCGGGCCGAAGCATACCACATGCTGCGCATGAAGCACAACGCTTCCGCAAGGCAAAAGAGCGAGCTGGACAAGCGGCTCTTGCTCGACCTCGCGCACTCATGCTTGTCGATGTATGCCGACGTACGCCGGGTTGCGCAGAGCGCCCAGGACTCGTCACTGAAGGCCCTCATCGGTGGCAAGCCTCTTGTCGTCCCTGTGATACTCGAGGGTCTGCGTTCCGGCATCGAGGCCAACGAGCACGACAGGATCAAGGGCGCAATGTACACGCTGCTGTTTACCTCGTTGTTGAGGACCATCTTGAAGGACTGGAGATTTGCTCCCGAGGCGATGCGTCTGTACATTGAGACTGCGGGCATCGACAAGCCCTCCATCCAGACCCTGGGATCCTCGGCGCTGTACTCCATGTTCGAGTTTGGCAAGCCCCTGGAGCGGGCGATCATGGTCGATGACGCCATGGTCCGCACCATCGAGCCCCCGTCGGACGTCTCGGCCGCCATCGACAGCAGGCATCAGTTCATTGTGCAGCGGCGGAAGAGGGTCGAGGACGCCAAGGCCAAGCTCGGCCTTGAGCTGACCAAGAGAGCAAAGGGGGCTCATTGGAAGATTGCCACCAGGTGTGCGATGATTGCCACCAACCTGTGCCTTCGCTTCGACGACGTCGCCCCGACTGAGTTCATCGACCTCGTTGCGCAGGGCACAAACGATCCGCACCCCGGCTTGAGAGGATACTTCCTGAACTCGTTCACTGCGCTCTTCACCGTCATTGACATGCGTGCGGTGTATGGCCACGACTACACCAACTACCTGCTGGAGAAGGAGGTTGGCGACAGGAACAGGCTCGAGATTCCCGTCAAGAAGGGAGACGCCGAGTTTACCCAAAAGTTCCTGGACGCATTCAAGCACCCAGAAGGCGCCGAGTACATGGTCGACTTTGACCATCCAGGATGGCTCGTGTGGGGCAACAAGTTTACTGCATTCCGAGCGCGCCCACTGCCGTTTGACGCATATGACCACGTCGAAACCGCCGTGCGCGAGCAGATTGGCAAGATATTGACCAAGGAATGGGTCTCCAAGTGCTTTGAGTACTTCAAGCAAGAGCCACGCGACTCCAATACGGATAGATTTCGCATGAGCTACGTTTATCTCCTGATGCACGTCTTCGACTTGATGCACTACGGCAAGACTGCGGCTACGCTGGACGACGTCATGGAGATGACCAAGGAGGTTTACGGCGATGGGAGCGACAAGCACCAGCACCGAGCGACGTCTGAGATTTTGGGGGCGTTGCTGGCTGGTTCCAGCGACGATCCTCCAGAGATCCGGAACCGCGTCTGGGGGTTCGCAGCGCCCATGATGCTCAAGATCTTTACGGATGACTTGACGCCGGAGAACCTGCAGTACTGGCTGACGTGCCTGCACGTTATCCTGGATGCAAAAGACCCCAGACGGTCTCATGAGATTGTGGAGCGCCTGCAGTCCTTCCGGCTGGACATGTCGTCGAACGCGGCGTTCAAGGAGTCCTCCAAGGTGCAGCTGGTCGAGTTTGTCGTGGCGGATGGCGGATGGCACTTCCGCGACTCACAGCCCATTCTGGAGCACTTTGTGGAGCACATTGACCATCCTTACAAGGCGGTGCGGGAGGCCATAGGTAGGCTCCTGTCGGCCATTGAAAAGTCACGATACCACGAGTCTTTTGAGAGCGTGCCGAAGCTGCTGGAAGAGAACAGGAAGGCCTCGTCGATTGGCATTCGCCCGTACCAGCCGTCGGCCGAGCTGTCGGCGACGATCAAGAACATCTTTGAGCGGCTGGAGAAGTGGCGCCACGAGCGAACACCGGGACAGCAGGAGCAGTCGTCTTACACTTCGGGTTCCAAGACGGTGCTAATGTGGCTGGACTGCACGCTCTCGTCGCACGAGTGCACGGAGCTGGTGCCGTTCTTCGCGACGCCCTTTATGGAGCAGCTGCTGCACATGATGGACGTCAAGGAAGACCCCGAGCTTATGAAGGTGGCGTACCACGTGTATCGCCATCTGCCCAACATCCCCTTCAGGGACGGAGAGGATGCCGAGTTCATCGCCGCGCTCATCAAGATTGGCCGCACGGCGGCGAGCTGGCACCAGCGGCTGCGGGCCCTGGTCAACATGCAGGTCGTCTACTTCCGGCGCCTATTCCTCACCAAGGCGCCTCAGCGCGACGCCCTCTTCAACGCCGTGTCGGACATGCTGGGCGACGCGCAGCTCGAGGTGCGGTCGTGCGCGTCGACGACGCTCGCCGGCATGATCCGATGCTCGCCGCGCCAGATCCGGGACCCGATGATTGCGCGGCTCCAGCAGCGATTCGGGGATGAGCTCCAGCAGAACCCGATGCCGCGACGCGGCCGCAACGCCACGGGCACGGAGACGCCAGTCGACGTCCACAAGCAGATTACGCGGCGACACGCGGCGATCCTGGGCCTCGGCGCTCTCATCGAGGCGTTCCCGTACGCGACGCCGCCGCCCGAGTGGATGCCCGAGGTGCTGGCGACGCTGGCCAGGAAGGCGTCTGGAGACGCGGGCGTGGTGGGCAAGGCAACGAAGGGCATCTTGAGCGAGTTCAAGAAGACGAGGCAGGACAGCTGGAGCGTGGACCAAAAGGTAAGGCCCATGCCCATTATGGAGAGTTGATTGAAGGTGACGCTGACGTTTGGCAGTACTTTACCCAGGAGCAGCTGGAGGACCTGGAAGGCGTGCTGTGGAAGAGCTACTTTGCCTAAGCAGCGTGACAGTTGACGCCGCGGACTGGCATGGGGTGTCTATGCGATGCGAGACATGAGGACGACGGGTAGACCATGTGCAGAATACCGGGCAGCAGAGGTGGTTTGGCTGCAAGATTGTGTTGGGTGGGAGTCAAGTTGGAGAGGCTCGGCTCGGGCATGTATATGTACGAGTACCGGGCGATAGACGTGTGCGTGCCGAGGTACAAGTGTTACGAAGCAGTCGGTACGGAGTAGGAATAGTGAATTGAGATACGGAGTACGGAGTACGGACTAGGGGTTACAGGCAACGGAATTTGGAAGATTGTCGCGACGGTGGCTGCGATTGCGCGTGACCGGAGTAAGCTGGGGGTGGTGGGCGAGGGCCGGGTATGCGCCGACGACGACGCGCACGGGGCCGTGTTTGCGCAGCGCCCCGAAAAATTGGCGCAGCAAACATGAGAGGAGAGGGTTTGCTGTACGGAGTAGGACTGACATCCATCGAGATAAAAGGGGGGTTGGGGGAGGGGGCGGCACAAACAGGAGCGCGGCAGATGGATGGGAGCACAGCTGGGTGCGTGGTGCTGGGTGGTGCTGCCAGGCATGGAGGGCATGAAGGCATGCAGCCTGTAACTACGGAGAGGTCCGTAGGGGTTCATGGGCAGTCCGTAGGGGGGGTCCGTAGGCCAGAATGCAGGCTGGCAGGCCCCTCCACACCTACCTAGGTACCTTGCCTTACCTACCTTACCTCTTCCCGCGCGCCTCCTCATTTCCTGCTCTCTCTTCGCAACGCGACGAGCTCTGTTGTTTTCCTCACTCTTCGCACGCAAAGCAGCCGAGCCGACGAGGAGAACGAGCCTGCGCCGAAAGCATCCGTGTTGCCGTGCGCCGACATCCTGCGAAAGCTGCGTGGTGTATTTCGCGCGCGAGAGCCACCCGACCGAGGTGAGCTACCCTGCCCGCTTGTTGTGACTGGGGGCGTCCGGCTCGTTCGCCGGCGGTCGACTGCGGTTGCGGTCGCGGCTGGGTTCGTCGGCTGACTCCCTTGCGCCGGCGCGCGCGCGCAGACTAGGACGCTTCGACGCTTCGACGCTTCGCATCGCGTGCCCGGGGCGACTTGTTGCTGCTTGACAGGTGAGCAGCCCGCACGGGGCTGGCCGTGTTGTTTTCCGCCGTCGAGGGCGCGCCTGGGCTGGGCGCAAGCGATGGCGTCGCGCGCGCTGCGCGTTCCCGGACCAACAACCAGCCTGCCTGCCTGTGGCCGCACAAGGTGCTCAGCTTACTCACATTGCCCCTTTCCTTAGAAAACACAGACCCAACACCTCCAAACCACACGCCAAGGCTTTCAGAGATGGCCCGCGAAGGCACGCGCTCGCAGACGGGCAACTCGCGCCCGCGCGTCTTGACGGTGCCGGACACGGCGCCCGCGCAAAAGCGCAGGAGCACCAAGGCTGCCGGCGCCGGTGCTGGCGCTGGCGCCCCGGCGCCCGCGACGGCGACGAAGCGGAAGAAGCCTGCTGCTGCCGGCACCGCGGCGGGGAAGACGGCGGGGGTGACGAAGAAAAAGGGCGTGGTCGGAAAGGGTGCGGCCAAGGTGAGTTGATTGTGTGCTTGTTTCTTGTTTCTTGTTGCTTGATGTTCCATGTTTGATGCGCCCTGTTGCTTCATGCTTGATGCTTGATGCTTGCGGTATGGGTGTCTGGAGATGCATTGGGCCGAGCGTTCGCGGTAACTGACACGTTCTTCTGCAGGTCAAGGCGGTTGAGAAGAAGGTTGAGAAAAAGGTCGCCGGCGCGGGAAAGTCTGCTGAGAAGGTATGTCCCTCGTCATTCACCCCTGCGGCGACCATGTTTGGCCGACTGACCACGTCCACAGGAGACCAAGGCCGACAAGGCCAAGGCGGAGGCCAAGTGACGAAGCCACGGGACGGGCATGGATCTGAGCCACTCTCCTGAGCGACCGTCTCCAGCGTTGCGCCCTCGCCGTTTGCCTGTATCTTTACATCTTCTGTCCAACTGTCTTTTTTTTCCCTTTGTGTTTGTTGCCCGGATGGATTCTGTGGGCTTCTTTGATCCTCGCCACGAGGCAGGATGCGCGAACCGGCTTGTCTGGTGCGAGGGACAGGCGGGCGACTCGGTATGGTAGTATACGGAATATGACTGCGTGTTTTTTTACGGTTTCCTCCATGTTATCCAGTGTCTCGGGCGGAGAGTGAGTGCACGTTAGTCCATGTCATCGGCCCGCTTGTCGAATCATCCTGTGCTTGGGGGATGCTCCGGGACAATGGGCGAACCCGGAAGGTGATCATCTACCTCGCTGGGACGGGAGATTGGTTCCCATAGGCAGCCGTGGTTTCCAGGTTGCGATGGCAGTGCTCAGGTAGCGAGGCGAAGTATACGCCACGGACGCTATCGCGAGGGCGGTCATCAAAGTGGAAAAGGGGAGCAAGACGGCGGCGAGGTGAGGCCCAACTACGCCGGCACTCGTCAGACAAAGATGGAAGCCCAGGGGGTGTTCCTCGGCTGTATCTGAGGCGTAGATGTTGAGGTGTAGATGTTCTGCCGTAGATGTTCTGCCGTAGTGTTCTGCTGTGGACGGGCCAACACTACAGAGTTGGGCCCACCTCCCAGCCGCGCACACTCGAATGTCACCGTCATTCCGTTATTCTGTTCATACGTCGTACGTATCATCATGCCAACGCGTGTTGGATGGGGACAGTCTACGACCATGCGCTCTATCAGGTTGCCTCTCTGTCTGCCTGGCCAGCAAGTACGAGTACCTACGAGTAAGGCAGGTGAGGGGCAGGGGCAGCCGCTGGCGGGGCTGCTTCCATCCCGTCCATCCTCCATTGACTGCCCCCATCGTGCACGCTGCACAGCCTCGCCAGCAGCAGAACCCCCCTCGCAATCGCAGTCGCCGGCGCAACGTACTCTGCGCTTGGCTGCTTTCGGGTCGCTGTTGGCACGAGGCTGACACGAGCAAACTGGAAACCGAACCGTGAGACCGGAGGCGGGCGCCCCGAGGCACATCCAACGGTAGACAGCCGCAGGCGCTTGCTTGCTCACTCAAGCCTTCAATCACCTGGATTGCATCTCAGTGCTCAGTGCTCACTGCTCACCCTTGCTTCAGCCTTGCAGCAAGCGGCCCGTGTGACGACATCTCCCCGGCCACAGCCTCCCCGAGGCCATGGACTGGGCCGGCCAGGCAACCCAAGGCATCACAGGGGAGTCCAACGACACCAACACCAACATCTCGTCTACGCATAAATGGTCTCATCGCGGCGCTTTCTCCTGCTCCGAGATGTGAGCTGACCAACGTCGAGGGGGGATTCAGCAAACGGGCGCAGCCCTGATGATCCATTGTCGTTCTTCCAGTGACGCTCTTTGAACCGTTTGGCCTCATGCTGGCTCGTACTCGATCTTGTTACTTAAACACCAGCGTGCGCTCCCTCATGCGGCAATTGCGGTCTGGCTCGCGGCAGCTCAAGAGGTCGGCCGACGCAGCATTTGGAACCACCATAGACAGCAACGACAACAGCAGCAGCGAGATGCCCACCATGAGCGGGCAAGCTTCGTCCGGCACGGGGTTGCGCCGTCAGCTCCGGACAGACGGCGGTGAGGACATCAAGGCGGCGCAGCGGGCCAGCGACGGCCAAGTACAGGACCTCGCCGCCATGGATCCGGGGCAATGGAAGGCCGTGACAGAACACCCCGATAGGTTGGACCTGGGGAGCCGCCTCGACAAGGACGACTACCTTGCGACCCGCGCCAACATCCTCCGTCTCGAAAGGGGCATCGCGTTCGACTCGCGATGCCGAGTCAGGGCCACGGAGCTCGAGACGCAGGCCAACCGCATCATCTGCGCCCTCCGGAAGCGAGATGAGGAGCGAGTCTATGGCCGCGCCGGGCACAGGGGAGGGCACGCCGGGCAGACGCATCGTCGCTTCGCGGGCGACCGCTTCCTCTCCAACGTCGACCTCATCGACCAGACGGCGCTCTTCGACGTCGCCCGCCACATGCCCAAGGGCGCGCACCTGCACATCCACTACAACGCCTGCCTGCCGCCCCGCGTGCTCCTCGACGTGGCCAAGGGCATGGACCGCATGTTCGTCACGAGCGACCTGCCCCTGGTGGCCGATGGCGACTACGTCAACTTTGGCAAGTGCGAGGTGCAGTTCTCCATCCTGAGCCCGGACAGGGAGAGGCTGGGCAACCTGTTCAGCGCGGGGTACCAGCCCCGGCAGACGATGCGGTTTGCCGATTTCCTGAGGGAGTTCCCGCGGCACTATAAGCGGGCGACGGCGGATCAGTGGCTGGCGGACAAGTTGGTGTTCCACGAGGACGAGGCGTACGGCGTGCTCCAGACCGCGGCTGGGTGTGTATGCCTCTGTCCCCTGACATATGATCCAGGCAGCTAACCTGGGCAGGGCGTGGGAAAAGTTCAACGGGCGGACGCGCATGATGAAGGGCCTCTTCAACTACGAGACGGCCTACCGCAGGTACACGCGGCTCTTCCTCGAGGACCTCATGCGGGACAACATCCAGTACGCCGAGATCCGGCCCAACTTCATGACGAGCAACCAGCTGTACTACGACGACGGCTCCGGGCCCATCGATAACTGGGGCATCATGCGCATGATCATAGACGAAGTAAGGAAGTTCCAGGCAGACGTGGCGGCCGCGGGTCGGTTCTTTGGGGGGCTCAAGGTTATTTACTGCACGCCGCGCGTCTTTTCACCAAAGGAGGTTGAGGCCGCGCTGGATGAGTGCCTACGGTTCAAGAAGCACTGGCCTAAGTGGATAGCAGGTGAGCACACTGCATACGACTCCCCACGTGCGAATGTACGCTGACATGGGTTGCAAGGCTTCGACCTCCTCGGCGAGGAAGCCAAGGGCAGACCCCTCAAGGACTTCATCAGCGAGCTGCTCGCCTTCAAGAAGACGTGCGTCGCCGAGGGCCTCGACATCCCCTTCCTCTTCCACTGCGGCGAGACGCTCGACACGGGCACCGACACGGACGAGAACCTCGTCGACGCGCTGCTCCTGGGCTCGCGGCGCATCGGCCACGGGTTCGCCCTGGCGCGGCACCCGTACATCATGCAGCAGATGAAGGCGCGCGGCGTGTGCCTCGAGCTGTGCCCCATCTCCAACGAGGTCCTGGGCCTGACGCCGAGGGTCGGCGGGCATGCCATGTATGCGCTGCTAGCGAACAACGTGCACTGCACCGTGAGCTCGGACAATGGCGCTATATTCCGGTACGTGACTCGGCCTTGACGAAGTAACGCGGTTGGCTTGAGAGGCGCCATGTGTACTGACGTGTGTGCGTGTGCAGGTCGACGCTCTCGCACGACTTTTACCAGGTCATGGTCGGCAAGGCGGACATGGACCTCTACGGGTGGAAGCAGCTCGTGCTATGGAGCATCGAGCACGCGTGCCTGGCCGACGGCGAAAAGGACGCGATGCTGCGGCAGTGGCAGTCTGAGTGGGACGTGTTTCTGGCATGGGTCGTCGAGCGCTACGGAGATGTCGCGAGTGACGCCGCGTAGCCCATGTTTACCTATGCCATGGGCGGCGGGGATCGGCGTAGACGAGACGGCGGCTTTGGCGGCGATATCGGCTGTTGACTGTACGCCAAGGTTTCTGGGGATGGGTCTTTTGAAGAGGAATGGGAAACGACGGTGTCTATTTAAGGGGCAGTTTTCGACATAGAATCCCGGCTCCATGCCTGCTTAGACGGCACGCGCAGGCAGACGATGACTATGAATACACGGTAATGGCGTGGCTAGAATCGTCTTGCTACCAAAGTGTTGGGAATCATGGCGGCCGCTTTGAGACGTCTTTCGGGGAGTAACAGAAATGCCGCGCGAAACTCGTCAACAGCAGATGGAACTGGACAGTACGATATGCAGAAATTGGTAAACAGTGAACATCTTAATACGCTCCATGCAAAGACTCTAGAGAACAAAAGACGCATCCAACGCCACGCCCCCGTCGTATTAACAAAGGCCCCCGTTTCTCTGCCCAACGCCGTTCAACATATCTAACCAAGGATGCCTGCCGCCGTCCACCCGGCCTCTAGTCGTCAAAGTAAATGCCCTTCTTCTGGTTAATGTCAATCATGCCACCGCGGTAGCTGCCGCGCTTCTTCTTGTTCTTCTCCTTGGTGAAGCCCTTGCCCTTGGTCACGACCAGGTCGTCGAAGGCGCGCTGGGAGTAGTCCATGGAGACGTAGTCGTTGGAGGCGAACTTTTCGTCGACGGTGATGTTCTTGGGGATGCGGGAGAAGCGCTCGTTCTGCTTCTTCTTGCCGTTGGGGCCGGTGGTAACGGGGTCGGGGGGCAGAGGGGGGTCGGCTGCCGAGGCCTTGGGCTCGGGCGACTTGGTGTCCAGCGTCACCGACGAGTCGGACACGTCCTTGATGGCGGCGACCTTGGTCTTGCTGGGCTTCTTTGCCTTGACCTTGGCCTTGTCGTCCTCCGAGTCCGAATCAGAGGAGTCCGAGGAGGAGTCCGAAGACGAGTCCGACGAGCTGTCAGACTCCGGCAGCGGCACCTTGGCAGCCACTTCGGCCTTGGCAGGCTCGTCAGAGTCGCTGTCGCTGTCAGAATCGGAGCTGGAGCTGTCGGAGTCGGAGCTGGAGTCGGAGTCGGAGGAGTCGGAGGAAGCCCCGTCCACGTCCATCTTGCCGTCCGGGGAGGAGCTGTCCGAGTCCGAGTCGGAATCAGCGTCCGCTGCCGCAGCCACTGTTTTTTGCTTCTTGGTTTGCGGCTTGCTGTCAGAGTCGGAGCTCTCGTCGGAAGAGGAGCTCTCGTCGGAGGAAGAGTCGGAGGAGCTAGAGCTGGCCGGTGCCTTGCGCTTCAGAGAGGCCGCCGGGGCCTTGGGCTTGTCGTCTTCACTCTCGCTTTCACTCTCGCTCGAGCTGGAGCTTTCGTCGGAGCTCGACTCGTCGCTCGAGCTGTCCGACTCCGCGGCCTTGGCCTTGCTGGCGGCCGGGCCCCGGGATGCCTCCCAGGACTGGTAGACGTCCACGAGGGTCTGGCTGCCGCCGGCGCTGCCCGAAGCATCCAGCCCGCTCTGCTCTCGTTGCTTCTTGAAAGCATTGTGCGCCTTGCTGAAGGAGTTGTCCTCGAGGAACTTCTCGACCATGTCCATCAGCTGGCTCGGTGGCTGGGACATAGGCGCCTCCTTTTTGGCGGGAGGCGCCGCCTTGCCGCTCTTCTTGGCCATATTTTTGGTCGGCTGCTTAGGGTTCTTCGTTGCGCCGTTCTCGTCTGCGTTGCTAGCAGTCTTCTTGTTGTCGGTGTTGTTGGAAAAGAGCCAGGATGGCGGGCCTCGCGACGACATGTGCTTGTTGAAGCGGACCAATTGAATCAACAATTCGCGAAGTCAAAGACTGAGATTTCGAGGACTGAGCTGAATAAAAACCCTCCGAAAAGGAAAGCAATACGTCGACTGGGAGCCCGCCGTTCTGTTCGTCTATCACACCGCAATCGCAGAAGATTAAAAAAAAAAGGCGGAATCAGAGGCTTGGAAAAATTTCTGTGGACACCCGCGAACCTGCAGCAGGGGTCCATGTGGTGGGGCGCGGCTGCTTATCGAGTATCTAGGACTAACCATGCGCCGAATTCCGACCAGGGGAGCTGGGGAAGGTACTCTGTAATACCGCCAGCGCTTCGTTCCGAGAGGCATCATGTCGCTGTAGCCATCAAGCTTTACTTTTTCTTCACTTAGCTGCGATCCTCTCTCCAACGGCAGAGATCAAGTCGAAGCCCGACCGCGCCACTCGCCGCATTTCTTGGAACCGTCGACAGCAAACCCAGCCGTGTCTCACCCGTCTCGACGGCCGCCTCCAGCTGCCCGTCAATGGAACGATAGTCGCACTTCCTCCCACCCATCGCAAGCATCCCTTGCGACTGCTTTCAACATGAACGCCACCAAGCGCAAGTTCAACGCGTTACTCCAAGGCCTCAGCAACCCCCGGTCATCGACATCCGAAGGCTCGCCTAAAAGCATGAACGGCGATTCCCGGCGTGGTGCCTCCGCCGCCGCGAGCCAGGACGCGCTCCTCCAGAAGCGGCGGCGGCTGGGCTTTCCAGAGTCGACGGCGCCGACGATATACAGCCTCTCGCCGAACACCGCGTCTACCGTCTCCGGCGTAGTGCTGCGAAGATCGGGTACGGAGAAGGGCGGGAAGAGCAGCAAGGATGCGCTAGCCAAGTACTGCCCCGGCGACCGCGCCGAGTTGCTCAAGAGACTCGCGACGTTTCAGGAGCTCACCGACTGGACGCCGAAGCCAGACAGGGTCAACGAAGTCGAGTGGGCGAAGAGAGGCTGGATCTGCCAGGGCAAGGAGAAGGTACGGTGTGTGCTCTGCCATAAGGAGCTGATTGTGAAGCTCAACCGCAAAGAGGTGGATGGCGAAGAGGTCCCGGTCCTGGTGCCGTCAGAGATTGGTAAGGCGTCTCGTCCGAGAAAAGGTGAAGAGCTAGAGCTAACTTTCTGCAGAGGGCGCATTGGTGGACAAGTATTGCGAGCTCATGATCGCCTCACACCAGCAAGACTGTCTGTGGCGCAAACGGGGTTGTGATGGTATGGCCCTCACCTTAAACATGTCGTACTCACTTCTAACGAACCTTCTAGACACTTTGCTGCGCCTCTCCTTTTCAAATTCCACAGCGACGCTCGCCGCATTGAGACAACGATACGACGAGCTTTGCACCAGAGCCTCCTTCCTCCCGTACGAATTCAACCTGCGACTCCCAGACAACTTGAACCTGGACGAAATACTGTCGCAGCTGCCGCTTGACTTCTTCACGGACCCAGCGCCATCCGAAAAGTCCGATGCTTCTACCGCCAAGCCCGTCAACCGAGCCGCCCTGGCCCTGGCCCTCATGGGCTGGCAGGGTCTGTCAAACGCGCGCATTGGAGCGGTTCCCAATTCGGCGTCGTGCCACAGTTGTCTTCGACGGCTGGGGCTCTGGATGTTCAAGAGCAGGGAGGTGGACGAGACTGGCCAGGTGCTCGTGCCCGCACCGATGGATCACCTCGACCCCCTCCGTGAGCATCGTTTCTTTTGCCCGTGGAAGAGTGCCCAGGCCCAAAGCAGAGGCGCCGCGTCATCAGCCGCCGGGGCCGAGCTGGCAGGATGGGAAACTTTGAATCAAACCATCAAGAATGGGTCTCACCTGCGAGATGTGTACGAAGGCCGATCCAAGAGGCTCGGTCGAATATTCCCCGACAGCGTCGCCCCGTCCACTCCAGCCAGAGGCGCTTCAAGCATGCCTGGTACGCCAGCTGCACCTACACCCGCTGTCCCTGACACTCCAGTGGCCGACGCCGCACACGACGGAGAGGTGGATGAGAAGGCACGCGACGCCAAGGACAAGGAGCGATGGGCGAGATTGAGAAAGGTCAAGAGTCTTTTTGATACCAAGGCCGCCAAGAAGCTGCGGCGTCCGCTCAGCCGGCCGGGCACAGGGCATTCAAACAAGTCTGGGGGTGCGTGAGGTGGAGTCGCTTGTTGGAGTTTCAATTTTGCTATAGCATGCGCAGCGGCTCGAAGGTTGTTTGTTGTTTGTGCAGCAAGTTCAGGATTCAGAAATACTGCGACAATGGTGTTGGTACGAGTTTATGGTAGCAAGGCATGTAGCGATACAGGTAGAGTATCTAATGTACAAGTGTTGTGTACTTCGTACATGGCAGTCATAAACTCCCAGAGCCTCTTTTCTTGCTTGCAGCTGTCACGACAAAATACACCAAGTCTTCTGATGCCTCGTGGCTATTAGGATGTAAAAACACCACAACAGTCTGGTGCCTCGTTGCTGTCAGGATGCAAACAAACATCAACAACGCTTGTGGTATATGTTGCGATAATGCCCGACAAGCAGAAGGCCAACGAGGAAATGAAGTTTCAAAAAGAAGAATTTGAAATATGAAACAAAATGCAAAAATGAAGGCACCACTAAGCCCCGGATCCCCTGCTGCGCACTCCAGGAACCCAGCTCCGACCGTCTCAGGGTCACAGGATACGCGTAAAGCAAACAAGATCGAGCCCATACAGGAAAAGCCAAGACAAAGGAGACGAAATGCAACCAGAACGCCGCAGAACCCAGTACAAAGAAAAACGTGCAGTCAACGCCGGGGTTCGAACCCGTGACCTCGAGAACAAGTTGGGGGCGAAAGTGGTGAACCTTCTGGGTCCGTCCCCGGGGGCCTAGGTCCGGTTCGGGCAGTTGCACATCGATGGGTTGTTATTTACTATAAAGGGTAGGCAGAGGGAGCGGTACGGGTGCTGGACAGGTTTGCAAACGGCGAGTGGTGGGCGGTGCGGTGGCGCCGCTGCTGAACAGGTGTGCGTTGCCGGGGTGAAGCGCCGTCACTTCCACTGTATGTCGTCGAAGGAGACGATGGGCCCGCTGTAGGTGACGGCCTCGGCCTTCTTGGTCACCTTGTCCTGCAGCGTAAAGCCAGCCATTTCCAGGATGGCCGCCCTGACGCCCCCCATGCCGCCTCCGTTGCCGAGCTTGCCTGGGCTGTCCATGCCCGCGGAGGTGATGTAGATATCCGCCGCTGCGCCCTCGCCCGCCCTCCACCCGCCCCCGACAGCCCCGTCCAGGCTCTGCAGCTCCTCGAGCACCGTCTCCGCCATGTCGCTGCACCGGGCGGGCCAGTCGTTGCGGCCCTTGTCCGCCTTGGTCAGCACCACGAGCGTGCGCGTGTTGGACTCGGCCAGCTTCCCGAGCAGCCACTTGTCCTCGGGAAGGAGCCTCTTCTCCGACGACAGCAGCACCACGGCACCGCGCAGCATCCTGCGCCCCTCGAGGTACGCGAGGATGGAGGCGCCCCAGCTCGCCTGGCTGCGGAAGCCGTACCCCGGCGTGTCGACGAGGACGAGGCTGTGGCGCGGCGGCGGCGCCCCCTTGCGCACCAGCTCGCGCGCGACCTTGGGCCGCGGGCCGACGCCGTAGGCGTTCATGAGCGTCGTGCGGCCGGGCCGCTGGCTGACGCGCGCGGCGCCGGGCCGGCCGACGAGGGCGTTGAGGAACGACGACTTGCCGACGTTGGAGGCGCCGAGGACGACGACCTCCGGGGCGTGGTCGTTGAGGGCGTGGTGGCGCAGGGCCTCGGCCGAGTAGAGGAACTGGCAGGCGTGCGCGAAGAAGCGCTCCGCGGCGGCGAGCTGGCGGGTTTCTTCCCTGGTGGCCTTTGTGGTGAGCGGGCGGCGGAGGCCGTGGCGGATGACCTTGTGGGAGGCGAGGGAGCGCTTGTCCGGCGTGACTTCGTGGAGGGCATGTTGGATGGCTGTCCTGCGATCGGCTGGTGATGAAGAGACGCTGTTCCCAGCTGGTTTGTGCGCTTGCAGACCAGCTTTGCCTTTGACGGACGCGGTCTGACTGTCGGGCCTGGGCCCTGAGCTGAGGCGTTGTTCCGGCAGAGGCTCAAGCTGCTCTCCGACACGCCCATCCGGTAGATGCGCCTCATCGCCATCCGGCTGCTGAATGCGTCCTCGGGCTCGTCGCATCGCACCCGGGCGCTGTCTTATCCCCCGCGACGCCGAGACGCAGAAAGCCGCAGACCTCACATGGCCAAGGCCACTGTGGGTCGGCTCCCGGAGGCTCAGCCGTGCCAGCCGCCTCACGGGCAGCATCATTCTATACCATGGACTACCGAGGTTTTAAGCAACCCATGGCAGCGACAAGTTTTGAGGCTACGTGGAGGATCTCGTGCCGCAGGTGTTGATGAGTGGCCGAGACGTGATGTCGAGAGTGGACACGGAAAATGTCGAAGATTATGTAATGGGGCCTCTCCACCCGCGATCCGTCTCAACCCCAGACCGCGCATCACTCATTAACATGCTTCAATTTCACGATATATGACCTGACGCTCTCTTTTTACGCATCTTCCGCTATAATCTTATCCATCTTCTACACGGCATATTGGGAACTGCGCTTGCTCGCTGCAAGCCTAACCACGGCGTCGACAAACCTCGCCTTACTCGCGTCATCTACGACGCCGGCCGTCCGACGGTTGACTCAACTCACGACGTCAGCCGCACACAGCTCGGCTCTTCGGCGTCCCATCCAATCCGCGGCCATGGCCGTCAACCTCACCGAGCTGGACGCCCACGAGCAGCCGTCCGACGAGATGCGCGCCGAGTTCAAGCGCTTTTCGCGCCTGGAGCCCGAGGCCCTGCTTCAGGACAAGAGGGTAGACGACCCCCGGCTGGCCCCAGAGGGCGGGTTTCGCACGGCCGGGACCATTACCAGGGAGCGGATAGCAGAGGCGTTTTCGCATCTGGACCCAGAGTATGCATCTCATGCTCAGAGCGATGCGCCGATCCTCTTTCAACCCCTCCTCCCAGGTTCGTCCTCACGCCTCACCTCTGGATATCACCAGGGCTCAACCAAGTTAACAACTACCTACATAGGCCTCCTCATCGTGCCCTCCCTCATCCCGCCCTCCGTTCAGCCCGTGCTTCTCGACCGGATGCTCCACCGCGATCTCAGCAACCCGGACCACCAAACCAATATGCACCTCCACTACACCCTCCCCTACCCCCCATCGTCGCAGTCCTTCTTCACCCTACCCCCGGACACGCCCGACCTCTTTGCCCCCAAGGACCCCTCCGTCCACAAGCCGCTCTCCGCCAGGCAGGTCCTCCAGCGGCGCCTTCACTGGCTCACCCTCGGCGGGCAGTATGACTGGACCAACCGCGTCTACCCGCCCGCCGCGCCGCCGCCCTTTCCGCCCGACCTGCGCGCGTTCCTTCAGGCGCTCTTCCCGGCCACGTGCGCGCAGGCCGCCATCGTGAACCTCTACAGCCCGGGCGACACCATGATGATGCACCGCGACGTCAGCGAGGAGACGGACAAGGGGCTCGTGAGCCTGAGCCTCGGCTGCGACGGGCTGTTCATGATTGCGCCCAGCGGGCGGCCGAACCCTGACTGCCATGGCGCGTCGGAGGAAAAGAAATACCTCCTACTGCGGCTGCGCTCCGGAGACGCCATCTACATGACGCAGGAGGCGCGGTATGCCTGGCACGGCGTGCCCAAGGTGCTCAGGGGCTCGTGTCCCGCGCATCTCGCAAGCTGGCCGGCCACCGAGGATGGCAGCTTCGGCGAGTGGGAGGGCTGGATGCAGAACAAGAGGATAAACCTCAACGTCAGGCAGATGTGGGACTGAGAACGGAAACATGACATGCAATGATCACTTCAAGTTATGTACAGCCCACTGCTTGACGCTCATCGCTAGAATATGCATTACATCGACAGCCGGCCAGCAACCCCAGCCGCCATCTATCATTCTACCTACCCTCCAGTATACGCCGACCCGTATAATTATGCAGAAGCCGTTGGAGCCAGCACCCACCCTCCTACGCAAACCCGAATCCTTGCGCATTCTCGAGCGCCATGCCCAGCCGCTCCCTCAGCACCTCCTTGTCCCTGTACTCGGGCAGCAGCAGCGTCCCGTAGCACGTGTACGCCGTGGGCAGGTGCCCGCCCTCGCCGTCCTCC
Source organism: Tolypocladium inflatum (assembly GCA_003945565.1). NCBI lineage: Eukaryota > Fungi > Ascomycota > Sordariomycetes > Hypocreales > Ophiocordycipitaceae > Tolypocladium > Tolypocladium inflatum. The sequence goes on from QEPE01000001.1 coordinate 663,589, forward strand.
TCGCCGTTCTTCTGCACCACAAACTGCAGGTTCCGCATGCCCCCGACCGGCACGCGGTCCGACGCCGTGACGAACTCGAGCAGCTTGCGCTTCATCCGATCGTCGTACTTGCGCACAATCGACCAAAAATCCCGGACCGTGTGGTGGGAGGAGTCCCACCCGACGTAGCGCGCGTATCGCCGGAGTTCCGAGATGTCGATGTCTTGGACGCCCTCGACGATGGACTGGAGGATGGGCGGCGTCAGCAGCGACAGGGATTTCGCATCCAGGCAAGATCGGAAACCCCGTTCAAAGGCGAGAAACTGCGGCCGCACCGATACATCCGTCAGGTAGCGGATGTAGTCGCTAACGTAGTCGTCGCGGTTGGCGTTGGTGACGAGGGGAGCCTCATCCGCCTCGGCAGCTGCCCGTGACGCCATTCTCTGCCTGTCGGGCATTCCCTGTGGCCAGGACGATCCCTTCTTGCTCATCTGGCGCGTCACGTCGCTCCCGAAAGCCGAAACGGAATATTCGTACGTACGGGCAAAGATGTCCTCGACAAGCCCATCCTTCTCGTCCCACTCCAGCAGCGTCGTGAGTCCGCTGGCTAGCTCTGGCCAGCCATCAGCGATGTGGTAGAGCTGCTCCACCGGTTGGCCCAGGAGTTTGCGGTAGAGGGCCTTTGGGAACGTAACCGGCAGTGTCAGGCCGTTGTAGACGGCCAGCGACACCAACAGACCCACCATCTCAAACTTCCATTCCTCGACTAGTGACCCTGGGACGAACCACACCATTCGGGTCCTCTCGTCGACGGTAAACGCTCCGTAGCTCGGGTCTAGACACTCCGCAATCGCCATTCGAAAGAACTCCTGCTGCACGCCGCCAGAGTCAAACCCTTCCTCGCCGCCGTCTTCGCCGAGATGGATCTTCAACGGACGAAGCAGCTCTCGTTCCTGGCGTCTCCAGAGTTGATCGAATGCATCTCTAATGACATTATCGCGGCCAATCTCGAGAACCAGGTACTTGGACGACGCCGTCCTCAGCAAGTCTTTCAAGACGTGCTTGTGATGGGGGTTCGTGACCAAGCTGCCCGGGTCGACAATGGCACACATTCTCGTTTTGAGCGAGCTCGACTCTTCAAACGTCCTGCTCATCCTGGAAAAGTTAATGGAGCGGAAGAAAGATACGAGAGCCTCCGGGCTGAACAAGTACGGGTAGTCCAGCAGGTGGTATTTTTGCCTCGTGGATGTGAATGCTGCCCATGCCACTGGCATCTCCATGGAGTCCAGCCGCTCTGAAAAGTAATCCACGCGGAACTGGACATCTCCTAGAAGGAGCATGTTTCTTTTGTCGTCTGCGACCTGTTAGCCATTCGATTCCTTGGACTGATTTCAGGTTGTAAAAAACTCACACAGGGTCTCCATCAAAGACAAGGCCCCATGAAAGGGGCCGTCGCTGGAAAACTCTGGTCGCCCGTCCCATTCCCTCAGCAGCACTGCCCTTGCCCAGTCCAAAAGCAGCGTGGGCACTCGGGTTTCGTGCAGCAGGCGCTCGACCGGGGCAAATTCCAAAATGCGGACTGGGCCGGTGCTCACAAGGTCGAGTTGGCTAAGGAGCGGCCGAAGGACGTCGAGGTCGGTCCCAGTGTCCTTGACAGTGAGGTCGCAATCGGCAATATCGGCGAAGCATCTGCGTGCCGTGATGGCACAAAACACCCGTCGCGCCAGCCTCTGGGCAACATCGTTCGAAAAGACATCTTCGTACTCGAGACACATGGAGGAGGGTTGCCGAGCCGCTGCACCGCTGCCGGCCACCACCAGCCCGTGGGAGCGGACGCGCGACATTTCGTATAATGTCTTCGAGTCCGAGACACAAGGAGCCGCCGCCACAAGTGCGTGCAGGCAGATCGACATGATACAGCCTGCCTCGAAGTTGGATAGAGGTGGCATGTTCCCCCCAAACAGATTTCCGGTCTGCGAGCGCACCTTTTTTAACGACTCTGGCGGCACGAACAAGCTCCTGGCAGCCATCCATAGGCTATGGAGCACGAGAGTTGGTGCGACTCGGGTCATGCGCAGCATACAATACCACAGAGTTTGCGAGTCGTACAGCTTGCCGTCTTTCGTGAATGACTGAACCAGCGACTGAGGGTTGCTCAACACGTCAAAGATGGTCTGCTCGTTGAAGGCCTTCCACTGTGTCCTGGGAACAGCATGCCCGGGACGGCGCCGCCTGGCTAGCTTGGTTTCCTTGCGTTGCGGTCTCGGGCATGTTTCGCTGGCCTGCAGCGGCCCAAAGAATTGCTTCTCCGAGGTGTGGTCTTCTTGAAATGTGTCGCATATGAAGTCGACGACCTCGATGTTGAGCCGACGTAGTGACTGCGGAAGAGGGTAGTTAATCCACGACGAGTCCTCTGCTGACGCTACTTGCTCAACATCTGTCTTGATTGGTGTGTGCGCTCGCCTTCCCCCAAGCTTCGTGCTGAGACGTGTCGTATTATCGTCGTCGGAGCCTCCAGTGTCGGAGGAATCCACGTCCACCTCTAAGTCCACCTTTTTCACGTCCCCAACCGCTGGAGTAGAGAGGCAGGGCACATTCTCAAAGAACGCCGGCTTCAGCGGTATTTCAGGGACGGTCCGAGTAATGACGTTGGGGGCGATTCTCGCCGTGCGCGATCGCTTGTCGGGATGAAAGCCGTTTAGGGGTGGGTTCTTTGGTGTTTGCTTGGGCTCGTCCTTTGTAGTCGGGGCCGGTAATGGCTCCAGGGATCCTCTCCTATTAGAGTTGGACGAAGAGGGAGCGCGAAATGAGCCCTTGGAGCCACGTTTGTGTTTCGAGGTCTTCTTGGGAGACGGCAGTTCGTCAGGTTGCGGAGGCGTTGGCCGAGGTTGCCCGTCGTCGTGCTTAGCAGGTTTCGGTGCCGGATCGGGTTGAGAACTGTTGGCAGACGGCCGGCGTCTGGTTGTTTGCGGTGATGCGTGCGCTTCTTTGGGCGCCAAGTCTGGTCCTTGCCCTCTGTCGGTTGGGTCCAGACGACTTACCTCGGAGAACTCCTTTTTCATGTACTCGATGCCTTGGGGCGTCAGCCATTCCAGCATCTTGAACGCTACCGTGCCAAAGGCGGTGGCGGCGAACGATCGGTAGTCTTTTGTAACGTGTTGTTCACGCATGCTGAGCTTTGGGGGTGGTGCATCATCGTGGTTATCGGCCGAGGAATGGTTGCGATCATCGGCGCCTCCGCCGGGGTGTTCGCCGTGTGAGGTGGATAACGGCAGGCGCTGGTGCCGTGTGGATGGAACATGGTTCGGTTTCGAGTCGCCTTTTGACGCGGACTTGGCCGGTACGGGCGCGCTGCTGGCGGGCTTGTGACCGGGAAGCGGCAGCGAGGCAAATTTGGCAGTGAAGACGAGGGTGTTGGCGGCGGCAGGGGGTTCTTTCGACCGGCGTAGGTAAGGGCAGAGACCTTTGTCTGGGTTATCCTGGCTCGCAAGGTAGACGGCCAGCGTTCGCGCGCTCGTCGGGTTGTATCGTCGGATGGGGGCCTTGCCAGCAAGCCTCTTCCGACACGTGAAGCATGTCGGCGTCGAGCACTGGGGAGAGCCGCAGCCATTCCGCAGCTGAAACACATATCTGCGGTTTGGAAGTCAGTAATGAGCACGGTAGACGGCATCGACGTGCTCGAGGCAGACGTACCGGTCGACGAGTTGCTGGAAGTCATGTCGGCGGCTGGCGCGGTGGATGGCGTAGACACGACGGGGGTTCTCGATGTCCTGGACCAGGTCCCGCAGCTCTTGAGGCGCATCGTCGGGGAGGCGGGCGAAGGGCGCTTCTTGCCAGAGCCCAGCCATCAAGTCGGGCTGACCTGAGGCGTCGCGTCGGCTCTTCCGATGGCCGGGACGGCCGCCATGGTTGGACTCGGGAGCATCGCCGCCAGCGATCGGATGCGTCGAGTGGCTCATGGCCGAGGGCTGTTTGGCTGCTTATGCGAAGGCCGGAGCGCGGCGCATGCTGCACGCGTGACGTGCTCGGGGTCGGCGCGGAGGGAGGAGGATAGTGATGCAGACGCTTCGAGGCGGACGGAGTTGAGGCGGTTCAAGGAGACGGGAGGTGACGGGAGAGTTGGGATGAGGTTGCGCTGACGGATACGGCAGATGCTGGGCCAGGGACCAGTTTGTACGCGGTACCCGTCTGCGCGTACCGAAACCACAGCGGGCACCCGCGCGCCACACAGGGCTATCGGTAGCGGGTACGAAGCTGTTTGGGATCTGGCCGGGGTGCCTAACAGCGCTAGCCGTTGCAGTCTCAGCCCCAGGGCTCCACTGAGGCGGGTGGAATCTCGGTGACGTAAGGCGACTGGATGACAAACAAGGAAGGCGGCAAAAAAAACAGGTAGCAAGCACGGGACTGGTGCTCGCTTCCAGTTGCTGGAGCTGGAGGCATCAAGCGCTACCAGCGATCAACTGTTGGGTGCTGACCCGCCCGGGCCTGCCCCGCCATTGTGCACCTCACAGGGACTCTGCCAAAAAGTCAAACCCCGCCACTAAAATCTGCGTCGCCACGAATATTATAAATTCTTGACGTCTGCATTTCGACACTGCATCGGCTGCGTTGGTCGATACTCTCTCACGCTCCCAAACCGCTGCAGTCTCTACTTCGGCTGTGATACCGTCTATCTACTCATCGAAATCGACTCCTCTCCGTCTGCCATCATGGCGAGCGCCAACGCTGGGCCCGGCGTATCCGGCACCGCGGCCTCGCATCCGTACACGTGCAACACCTGCCAGGTTGCCTACCGCAACATCGACCTGCAAAAGGGCCATATGAAGAGCGACTGGCAGTGAGTATATCCGCGCCGTTGGTGTCGCATCACCGCATGGCGTGGCCTCCCGCTGACAACGGCGCCGTTCACAGCCGATATAACCTCAAGCGTCGTGTGGCTTCCTTGCCGCCAATCTCCTCCGAAGTCTTTTCCGAAAAGGTCGTCCAGGCGCGCACGGCGTCGACGGCTGAGGCGGAAAAGGCCTACTTTGAGCGCGCGTGCGACACCTGCAGCAAGACGTACTACAGCGAGAACGCCTACAAGAATCACCTGCTCAGCCAAAAGCACAAGCAGAACCTGTCCGCCGCCGGCCAGCAGCGTCCTGATCCTGACGACGAGACCACCTCCGTCATCAGCTCCACCTTCTCCCTGGGCGAGCCGACGGCTGTTGCCCACGACGAGGTCGACTCCGACGCCGAAGACGAGTTCAACCAGGTCATTGAGAGCCTGCAAAAAGCAAAAGTGTCGCAGCAGCGGCCCTCTCCCGTCAAGCGGCCGACGAACCCCCACCGCGTCCCGGTGGACAAGAATGGCGCCGCCGACGACGAGTCGACGACAGCTGGTGGTCCCGAGCCAACCTGGACCGTGAACTCCTGCATATTCTGCAACTATGAATCTCCCACCGCTCCCCTCAACGCCAGCCACATGGAGCGCTTCCACGGCATGTTCATTCCCGAGAAATCATATCTCGCAGATCTGGAGGGCCTCATCAAGCACCTCCAGCGCCAGGTTAGCGAGGCCCACGAGTGCCTGAGCTGCCGCAAGATGAAGTCGACGGTGTTTGGCGTCCAGACTCACATGCGCGACAAGGGCCACTGCAAGATCCCATACACGTCGGAGGTAGAGCAGCTGCGGATTGGTGACTTTTATGATTTCAGAAGCACCTACTCGGATGGCGAAGATGACGACGAATCTGACGATGGTACCACGGAAGGGGAGCACGGTGGCGCGAAACTGGGACCCAAGAGACAAGAAAAGGTGGTGGGCGCAGATGGTAAGGAGATCAACGAGGATGATGATGCCGATGGCTGGGAGACGGATAGTTCAGTCTCCTCGCTTGACTCTGCCGACCTGACAGCCGTGCCCGCCGAGGGCCACATCCACCAGTTTGAGCGCCTCAGCAAGCATCCCCACCACTCGCACAAGGATCCTCGGAATCGTCATCAGGTCGATGGCTGGCACTCTCGCGCGCATAAGCATGTCCACGCCGTCTTCTACGACGACTACGAGCTGCACCTGCCATCCGGCAAGTCGGTGGGCCATCGCTCACTGAACAAGTACTTCCGCCAGAACCTCAACAGCTACCCTACACCCGAGGAGCGAGCAGAGCGCCTCGCCATCGAAGGGTCGGGATCTGGGTCAGAGCAGGAGCAGGCCAACGGCGACCGCCGGCTTGCAGTCCGCGACCGCCGTGGTCGAGAACTGATGCCACGTGGCGCACTGGGCATGATTGGTGTTTCCGACGAGAAGAAGCGTGAGGTACGCAAGATGCAACAACGTAGCCGGGATCTGGAGAAGAAGCGGACCAAGCGGAACGACTATGCCTATGGCTTGGCGAACAACAACCAGAAGGGCTACTACTACCGCTACGATGGCGGTGGTTAGTTGGTTCCTGAGACAACTACAAATAGAAACGTTGATGTTAACGAAGGTCTACGAAGTACTTGGTGCATATTACGCAGTGAGGCGTTAGCGATGTGTTTGCGATGTGTTTATGATATTTCCGGCCCCATGACCGACGGCCGTCCCGCAAGACTAAAATAGAACATGTCCGGGGAGGAGAGAGGACCCCGGGCCGTTCCAGGTTGGCCGGACGGGCGCCGGGTTGGATATCGCTCATGCGAGCCGCATCCAACCACATGGCGCCAACGGCCTCGTGCTGGATGCAGCCTGTTAGCAGCCGATGGGTACCTATTATGGGTTCTCTCTCGGCAAGACCAGCTTCCTGGTGCAACTGTGCCGCGCGGGGATGGACGATCCGTTTCTTCGCAGTCCTGCAGATGAATGGCGCGCGTTTTCCGAAGAACGAGTAGCAGCATAATCATCAGCAGATGGCCGTCGTCCTCGCCGTCGTTTCTTGGATTCCTTGACCTGGGGCCGAAAGCAGTTATCGGCGTGCTTGTTGGAAGAGCCGACGTTGTATTAACTCTGAACGGAGGCGCTATTAAGCGCCGGCAGCCATCCCCTCACAGGTCCCCCCGCTGGTGGCCAATCACGGCGCGCAACCCAGGACGGCGCGGTCCAAGAATAGACAGGGCAACCCACCGAGGAAGCAGATCCACCAACGGGACGAGTCTCGTCCATCCATTCACCATCCACTTACGAAGTACTTCCCCTCGGTGCTGCTGGGTGCTGCTGGGGTGATCGCGGGGTCCATGGTCACCGAATATTGCGAGGCTGGGCAGCGATGAGAACCTCAGTCGGCCTTCCTATTGTGTATTTGAAGAAAGAAAGAAAAACAGCAATAATCGAGGCTTGGGAGAGTCGAGAAACAACGTTGACCTCGTGTAAGTGAAGACTGGAGCCGAGGGCCGTGGATTGCAATACGCCGTCAACTGTCGGCCGTGATTCAACATCCACCTCTACGGACTATCCGCAGAGCAGACGTCTTGTGTCACCAAATCACCGACCCTACCTTACTCGGCATCCCTGCAAATCAGCCCATCGTCGACACAGGGACGGCGCACTGTCCCTCTGCAATGCTTGGGTACCACACATGTGCAGAGCCTGTGTACTCGTATGCGGCAGCAACTGCTGCTCTTCCAGGTAGGCACTCAATCCGTACGAAGTACTTCGTATCACCATCACATTGCATGCTCGCTGCGACATTGCAGTCATGTTCCATTGAAGACGGCCCGTCGTGCCATCCCAGTGCCGCGTGCCAATCATGCACACCCATCTTACATGCCGCGAGTTGCAGAACACCACCCAGACAGGCAAGGGGCATCACCGCCTGTATTTTGTGCTCAATATGTATTCTCGATTGTGACATTCTCTCACGGCATGCCCTCTGCACGTCTTGCTGTTTGCCTCAAGGAGCCTAGTGCGGTGCATGTACATGTATTTTGTCAGGCAGGGGCATGCAGGTGCCTCTCAAGCCTTCTCCAACGCCTGGCCAAACATGTCTCCATCCGCATCCCTGTAAACTGCCGCCTCGACTTCCTCACTCGCTGCAACCACCACATCACATCGACCATCCACCCGGCCGTCCCCTCCATCACAGCCTGCGGCTGCCAGTCCTGCTGCCGTTTCCCTCTTCGTCGACGGCTCGATCGACGTACGGCCCAGTGACCGGCCCGCCTGCCGACGCTCTTACGCCCCCGACCCCAACCTCTCACCCTCGGTCCCGTCAATCAAGCGACGCCCTGGACGTGGCCGCCCCATCTGCTGCCGCAAATAGATGGACCGGTGCCAGTGACCGTCCCGGACAGCTTGCAGCCTGCAGCGGCCCTTGACTCGGCCCAGCGTGGGGCAGACGGCAGACGACGACTCATCCAACCTCTCTACTCGCCTGCGTCGTCCATCCACTCGCCATCCACTCGCCATCTCACTCCTTCGCGGCTTCTCGTCAGCCTCCTCAGCCGTCGAGCTGCGCATAGGCCCCCGGACGAAACACACGCACGTCGGGAGACGGCCCTGAGGCGCCACAGCCTCGAAATAGAATGGACTCTCCCCGTGACCAGGCGCGCCTCCGTCTGGGCCTCAATCCGCTCACGACGAGCGCGCTGGGACCTTACAACACGCAACTAAATACGCCCATGTCCGCCTTGTCCATGGCCTCTTCGCATATCCATTCGGCGCTCACTCCCGGGAGCGCAATACAGCCTTATAACCCCCAGGAATGGGCGTCGTCGCCTGCGCCAACCCCAGCGCCGCCCGAACGGCCGCGACAGTTCCAGGCTGAGGCCCAAGGTGAAAGCATACTTGCCGTCTTCGTGGCGAATATTCACTGACTGGCCCCAAAGTATCAGCACCCCCCCCTCCTCCATATAGCCCGCCGAGGAGTCGACAGCAGCGGCCGATGAGCACGGCCTTTGAGCATGCGATTGGGCCAGCATCGACGCCTCCACCCCGAATCGCGACAACGACGATGCTCCGGCCGTCTCCAGAGCCGCAGGCTCCCCGTTCTTATCCGCCCCCTCCCGGCGCCAACGGACGAGGAGGCTCCCGGGAACGGCGGTTCGGCCTCTCCTCTTTGAGCAGGCGGAGAGACCCCGACCAGCTCTCGAGCTCGCCGGATCCACAACCACATGTGCTGCCTATGAGGAGGGGCATGGGGCCTTCGGCGTTGTACCAAGAGCCGGAGCGAGTGACGGCGTCCCCTCCCTCCGCCTTCATGCAACCCGGTCCGCCAGCAGCCCGTCGAGCCGCTTCCACCGGCGCCATCGATACTCCCACGTCTGCTCGCTCTCGGTCTACGTCGCAAACGAGATGGGAGCCGGGGATGCCACTACCCCCGCCTCCACCCGGGCCCCCGCCTCCGGGATCAAGGTCGCAAAGCGTGCAGAGTATGGACAGGAATAGCGTTCCAATAATCTCTCCTCCAACCCGCCGTCCACCACCCAGCGGCGTCTCCTCCTTGGGCCCTGTTCCTCCCACTCCAGCGAACTGGGTCGACGAGGACGCTCAGCCCAGCCAACCAGATAAACGTCGGTCTCCGGGTCTGACCATTGACACGGTGACCGCGGCCAGCTCTCAAGACGTGCCCGAGCCATTGGCATCGTCAGGCAGTGCCAGCGGTGGTCTGAATCGAGCCAGGGCCGTTCGACACGACAAGACCATCATTCAGCGGAGAACGGAAAGCAGGACTCGGCATAGCTCTCATGGGTCGATTGACGCCGTGGCTCAACCACACCATATCTCAGACATTGTGGTTCCCGAAAGCTCAGACAGTCGCCGGCTCACCATCGCAAAGTCGACTCCTCTCAGTGGTGGCAGGCAGCTTGACTTTCCCCGGGCAGGCGAGCCATCGTCGGCTCATCAAGACTCTCGCAATTCCACCCCTCGGGCTCCGCCCTCGGCCAAGTTGCCTAGACTCGAGACGGCAACGCCTCCATTCTCTCCATGTCCGGTCAAAGCCGGCCAGTCGTCAAATAGTTCCCAGTCTGTCGTACCAAAGGCGCTGCCCACTCCACCACCCCAGACCCGGTCCGCGTCGAGATCTAGACCGCGCGACTCCTCTCGCCCCCCACCGTCTGCCACTGCCCCTATTTCCAAGCAAATGGTTGTGGCTCAAACCCGCGAGCAGTTTGCCAATGCCACCATTGAGCGGTTCCAGACCTTTGCGGCGAAAGAGGCGGCCGCGGCCACGGACGCCGATCGGGTTCGCATGTTTGCCGACTTTATTGTCGACGAGTCCAGAATCCGGCGGGAGAGGTATGCATCTGCCATTGGGGCAATGGGCTCTGAGATTTTCGACTTGACACGAGACCTATTCCGACCAATGACCGTCTCGAGCCGCGAATCTGCCACTTCTCAGGGGGACTGGACCCCGGCTTCGACAGATCCAAATGCTTCACAGAGGGACTCTGTAGGGTCGAGCTTCCGGGGCGACGGATTATCGAATTCCGCCCCCGCATCGGCGAATATACCAACATCGCCCAGTGGTGGTGGGCCGCCAAACAACGTCAACTGGGCTACAAACTACATGCCTTCGCTGTCGCCTATTCTGAGCATGAGCGTGAGCGACAACTACGAAAATGGCAGTTCCCGCGGAAGGCCGCCGAGCCGCTGGTGGGAGTCGGATTCCCAGGGAGACGCATCCCGGGGGTTTGAGAGATCCAAGCGAGAGTCAAAGTACATGGGAGTTCCCAAGGGTCAGTGGGTCGAGGAAGAACAAAGCGCGGTGGCACACAGGGCAGCGAGCGAATACGGCGGGTCGTCGGATTATCCGCCGGAAAAGACTGGCTGGCACGACCAAGGGGAGTCATCATGGACGCCGCAACCACTGAGACTATCCGCAACGCCGGTGGGCTCCAGCACGTCGCCATCGTCGTACAAGCCAGAGTCCGTGGATGTTTCCCGCCTCGTCACCATGCCTCCGCCGTACCCGCGCCATCACCCTGCCGTGAACAACAACCATCCGGAGCTGGCGGCGACTCGAACCTCTGTTCGTGCGTTGAGCGACCTGGCGGAGATTGACAAGGCCAAGGAGCGATTCGCCATTGCCAGCTCCAAGCGCCGGGAGGAATTCTCAAAGGCAGCTTCGGAGCGACGACAGTCCCTGAGGGAAAACTTGCAAAAGGAGATTAACGCTGGCAATCTCGGTTATGCGGACGCAGCTGCCATCGAGTCCGACTCCCAGGATCAAGAGAGAGACAAGAAGAAGGAACTGGAAAAGGCGGAATATGAGCACTTCCAGAACGAGGTCATCGTGCCCCTGAACGACCTTTTGACAGGACGCATCACTCGCGCCACGGATCTGTTCGACGATTTGGCACGCCATCTGTTCGATAATGGACAGATTGACGCCGATATGCCGCAGGAGGAGGGAGATGATAGGCCTGAGCTGCTCGAGAAGCTGACGCTGCTTAAGTGGATCTTTGAGACGCGCGAGGCCCTTCACCGAGCCATCTACGACATTCTCTCGGACCGCAACTGCCGTTACTGCGAGGTCGTGGTGACTCCGTACCGGCTCTCGGGCAACAGCGAAAAGCTCAAATCGGCGGAGGCTTTTTTTGCAGAGGACGCGGCTAAGCGAGAGTACGCCTACGCAAACGAGGTCCTGGACCGCGCACGAGGGTTACGGACCGTGATGGACGAAGCCGTCGAGCGAGGCGTCGCCCTACAGTTGTCTGCCTTTTGGGACATTGCACCGCCGCTGCGGCAGTTGCTGGATAGCATCCCTGCTGATGTCGAGGGGTTCAGTATCCAGATCCCGCCGTCCGAATTCGAGGAGAACCCGGCGTATCACGAGCACCCCTTGCAGTACCTGTTCAGCCTGCTGCAGCACACGGAGAAGAGCACGTATCAATTCATCGAGTCACACACCAACCTGCTGTGTCTGGGACACGAAGTCAAGGAGGCCGTGGTGAATGCCAAGGCCAGGGTGCTGGCAACGCAGGTAGAGGAGGCGGACGGGACGCCCATATGCACAGAGCAGCGTGAAGAGCGGGCCAAGGCGATGCGGCAGGGCGAAGGCAGGCGGCTGACGGATGACCTCAAGGAAAAGGTGCGCGTGGTGCAGGACCAGTGGAACAGCGCACTGGGCGAGGGCATCAAGAACGTCAAGGAGCGAACTGGAGCATGGCTGCTGCAGACTGGGGGGTGGGACGAGACACTGGAGGAGTCGGCAGGCTTCGGGGGAGTATCTGCGATCTCCTGATGGAGATTTGGAGAAAACTCGTGGAGGAGAGGATGCCCTGTCTTAGGTATGATTTTGGTGGATTAGACTTTTGCTAGATACCCCATTGAGGACGATTTACGGCCTGAGCGCGTATGGTTTCTCTTGTATATATTTTGGAGACGGTGGGGATATGCGATCCGATATTAGACGACGGAGGTGTCATGTCAATTTGATTTGATTCGACTTTTCTGGACCGACAGGGTATAAAGTCCAGTTACTACAGCCATGTTGTACAACGAGTGCCTCGCCTAGTCAAACAATGATTGCGCTCCTCCCATGCTTTTGTACACTGAATAGATCGTCTGCCTCGACTCCTCCGGGTGGCCGTTTAATATTCGCATGTCGACGAGTCCTTGCTTCTCTGGCAGATCACTTCATGCCCCGAGACGGGTTGTGGTTTGTTGAGCCTGAATCGGTCGTAGGCTCTGCATCCGACAGCGACGCGCACCGCCTGCTTGGCCGTAGAACCCAGGTGTTGCCCGTCTTCTGCACATGTCATCTCCGCCCGCGGGTCCTCACTTCTTTCCCTCGGGTATGTGCACGACCGGCAGGTTCATGCCCACGCGGCGCGCCGTCAACCGCACGCGCTCCTCCTCCTCCATGTCCATGCCCGGGTTGTAGCGCTCCACGAGCGTCGCGTACTGCCGCTGCGAGCGCAGGTACGCAATCACCTGCTCGGCCTCGGCGCGGCCGTGGCTGGCGCTGGCGCTGGCGCTTTCGCTGTTGCTGTTGGTGCTCGCAAAGGAGGCGCGCAGGTGGGCGTGCAGCGAGGAGCGCGGGCTGGCGAGGAGGGGCCGGGCGGGCAGTTCGCGGAGGAGCGAGCGGTAGAGGGAGCGGATGTGGGCGGGGGAGGTGGCCATGATGGCTGCTGCGGTTGAGGCTTTGCGGGCTGCGGGTGTGGTTGTGGTGATGCTCTTAGTCCAGCACGGCAATCTTGGTGTTGCGTGCTCGGGGAAAAATGTTAGTGCCTCCCGCGATCGGGCCGTCGGCACTACAGCTACTTCGTACCGCCCCGTGGATGGAGGGGCTCCAACGAGGGGCATCTGGTCTGGGGCTCTACATCACCATCAAGAACACCACCAATCGCAGACAGCAATTGCACTCGTCGGAATCAGCCTTGCGTCCTGTCCGCATCCCCGAGGGAGCAAAGACGTCCGACGGGTCGGGTTGTGCTCGCCATCTCCTAGCCCCCGACTTCCGGGTCTGGACTCTGACGCAACTAGCGACGCCTCGTGGTCACACTGGATGCAGGCAACCCACTTAAGAGATCCTATGCGAGCTGCGACCCTCCAACCTCTTCCGTCTCCCCGCCGTTCATTATCTTCTTCTCCGAGATACCTACTCCCCCTCATCGTATCCTCCCTCCTCATCCTCGCCCTGGCTCTCCTCGTCCCGCACGCCGCCATCCTCCGTCTGCGGCAGCTCTCCGACCACCTCCTCCGATCGCGCCGCCTCACCACCATGGCTTCGTCCTCGCCGTACGCCCACGAGCTGCACGTCGCCCAGCTGGCCGTCCAGCGGGCCACCATCCTCACCAAGCGCGTCTTCCACGAAAAGGCCAAGGGCACCGTCGACAAGAACGACAAGTCCCCCGTCACCATCGGCGACTTTGGCGCCCAGGCGCTCATCATCGCGGCGCTGCGGCACAGCTTCCCCGCCGACGAGATTGTCGCCGAGGAAGAGGCCGCGCAGCTGCGTGAGGATGCCAACCTGCGCGACACCATCTGGGAGCTTGTCAGGGACATCAAGCTCGACGACGCTGCCGCAGAGCAGGTGCTTGGCGGGCCCATCAGGGACGTCGACTCCATGCTCGAGCTCATAGATCTGGGCAACAGCAAGGGCGGCTCCCAGGGCCGCATCTGGACCATTGACCCCATCGACGGCACAAAGGGCTTCCTGCGCGGTGGTCAGTACGCCGTCTGCCTCGGCCTCATGGTCGACGGCGACGTCAAGGTCGGCGTCCTCGGCTGCCCGAACCTCCCCGTCGACGACGCCGCCCGTCTGACCGCCGACATCGGCTCCAACCAGACTGACGAGGGCCGCGGCGTGCTCTTCTCGGCCGTCCAGACCGAGGGCGCCACCAGCCGCGCCCTCACGGCCGGCGCCCTGTCCGCAGCCAAGCCCATCTCGATGCGCCCCATCAGCGACCTCAGCAAGGCCACCTTCTGCGAGAGCGTTGAGGCGGGCCACTCGGCGCACGACGACCAGGCCGCCATCTCCCAGAAGCTGGGCATCACGGAGCCCAGCGTCCGCATGGACAGCCAGGCCAAGTACGGCTCCATCGCCCGCGGCGCCGGTGACATTTACCTGCGCCTGCCCGTCAAGGCCACCTACCAGGAGAAGATCTGGGACCACGCCGCGGGCGACCTTATCGTCAGGGAGGCGGGCGGCCAGGTCACCGACATTCGCGGCAAGAGACTCGACTTTAGTGTCGGGCGGACGCTGGCCAACAACAAGGGCGTCGTTGCCGCTCCTGCGGCTGTCCACGAGACGGTCCTTAGGGTGGTGCAGGACGTCCTCAGCAGCAAGCAGTAGACGGAAAGCTGCGGTTGGATTACGAATGATACGGAAAATACGGACGGCGCAAAAGTTCACGTGCTAGATAGGGTCAGATGATTCCCCAAGTTTACAACAAAAAGTCAAGATGGTAGTAGTACATATTTCTATACATCCCGAGACTGTACAGTTCACGCCGCACCACGCCGTGTATCCCCCCACAGACAGGTACCCCCCTACTTGATCTTCTTCTGCTTCAGCTTGATCGTCTGGTCGTTGATGAAGACGCCCTTGCCCTTGTACGGCTCCGGCGGGCGCCACTGTCGCACGCGCCCGGCGAACGACATGATGACCTCGCGGTCCGGGCCTTCGAGCAGGATGCGCGTGGGCGCGGGCGTGGAGACGCGGACGCCGCGGGGGATGCCCTCCTCGACGGGGTGCGTGAAACCGAGCTTGAGGCAGAGGAAGCGCTGGCCGGGGAACTGCTCCTTTGCGCCGCGCTGCTCGACGCTCGCGCGGTAGCCGACGCCGACGAGGCGCAGGATGGCCGTGTGGCCCTCGGAGACGCCCATGACGTAGTTGTTCAGGTACGACCACGTCGTGCCTAGGCGTCGTTACGTTAGCACAAGGTCTCCCTTCTCCGTGCCCGGGGAGTGTTGCAGCGTACCCCACATCTCCTTCTGCTGCTTCACGTTGGCGTCCTCGACGCTCAGCAGCGCCGTCCCGTCCTCCAGGTCCTGGGTCAAGGCCACAAACTCGGGGACATCAAGCTCCAGCGTCCCTGCAACCCCCACGTCAGCAAATCGTCTTTCTGCCGGCGAGAGAGCCTGCGAAGAGGGAAAACCCACCCAGCGGCCCCTTGACCGTGATTGTCTTCTTCACAGTCGCCTTGTACGAAGTCGCGCTCCTCGACGCTTTCGGCTCTCCCATCGTCAGCTCCACGCCCGGCGGGATCGAAATGGGCGTCCGGCCCAGCTTCGAGGGTCGCTTCGTCGTCGTCGAGAAGGGGTGCTGCTGTCGCTGTGCGAGTCGCTGCCACGCCGGTACCAGGAATCCCGGCAGCATCACGGCCGGTGCGGCACGCAGGGCATTGCCCAGTGCCTTGCCCCGGCTGGGAGCAAACGTTGCGGCCATTGAGTCCGCCCTGGTGTCCCAATTGATGTGATGTGTGGTGTTGTCGCCGTAGCTGTCCCTGTCGCTTCTCGCAATGGAACTTTTTGGCTGCTTAGTCAGAACATCACGTGTGCCCCTGGATCGTCTCAACAACACCAGGCCAGAGCATCAGCCATGAGATTGAAGATACAGCCTAACACAGCAATTCAATTATAAGTACGGACTAGGAGAATATGATTATGGTACTCAAGTACTCGTTGATTTTTTACTCACGTGCTGCGCAAATTGCACCACGGTCGATAAGGTATCTAGAAACCCGTTCGCGCAATTACCTCCACACCCCGAAGCGAAGTCTGAACTCTGCCGGCTTGCAATGACAAATACGTCGCTCAAATGGAGACGCGCGGCTAAGTACAAAATGGCAGTAGGAGTCGGCTTACTCCTCGGCCTCAAGAGGAACCTCCTCCTCATACTCCTCTTCCTCCTCGTCGATGCCAGCATCCTGGTACTGCTGGTACTCCGAGACAAGGTCGTTCATGTTGGACTCAGCCTCAGTGAACTCCATCTCGTCCATGCCCTCGCCAGTGTACCAATGCAAGAAAGCCTTGCGACGGAACATGGCAGTGAACTGCTCGCCGACACGCTTGAAGAGCTCCTGGATGGAGGTCGAGTTGCCAATAAAGGTCGACGACATCTTCAGGCCACGGGGAGGGATGGCACAGAGGGCGGTCTGGATGTTGTTGGGGATCCACTCAACAAAGTAGGACGAGTTCTTGCTCTGCACGTTACGCATTTGGTCCTCGACCTCCTTCATGGCGACCTTGCCACGGCTGTAGTCATGTCAGCGAGATGCAGCGGAGTAGATGGATGCACAGGGAGACTCACAAGATGGCAGAGCAGGTCAGGTAGCGGCCGTTGCGGAAGTCGGATGCGGCCATCATGTTCTTGGGGTCAAACATCTGCTGGGTCAACTCGGGCACGCTGACGGCACGGAACGAGTGGGCGCCGCGGCTGGTCAGGGGAGCGAAGCCGACCATGAAGAAATGCAGACGAGGGAAGGGAACCATGTTGACGGCGAGCTTGCGCAGGTCAGAGTTGAGCTGGCCGGGGAATCGCAGGCAGGTGGTGACACCGGACATGACGGCGGAGACCAGGTAGTTCAGGTCACCGTAGGAGGGGTTGGACAGCTTAAGGGTGCGCATGCAAATGTCGTACAGCGCCTCGTTGTCGATACAGAAGGTCTCGTCCGAGTTCTCAACCAGCTGGTGGACGGACAGGGTGGCGTTGTAGGGCTCGACAACGGTGTCGGAGACCTTGGGAGAGGGGACGACCGAGAAGGTGGCCATCATGCGGTCGGGGAACTCCTCGCGGATCTTGGAGATGAGCAGGGTACCCATACCGGCACCGGTACCACCACCCAGGGAGTGGGTGATCTGGAAGCCCTGGAGGCAGTCGCAGCCCTCAGCCTCGCGACGGACGACATCCAGGACCTGGTCGACGAGCTCGGCACCCTCAGTGTAGTGACCCTTGGCCCAGTTGTTGCCGGCACCGGACTGGCCGAAGACGAAGTTGTCGGGGCGGAACAGCTGGCCAAAGGGACCAGCGCGGACGGCGTCCATGGTGCCGGGCTCGAGATCGACGAGGACAGCGCGAGGGACATACTTGTTGCCGGAGGCCTTTGACGCGTTAGCCAGCGTGACGGGTGAGCACTCGGATTGGGGGACAAACCTCGTTGAAGTAGACGCTCATGCGCTCGAGCTGGAGCTCAGAGGTGCCGTTGTAGACACCATTGCTGTCGAGGCCGTGCTCGCCAGAGATGGTCTGCCAGAAAGCAGCACCGATTTGGTTGCCCTGCCCACGTCGTGAGCCTCCGAACGTGTTTACCGTCGAGGACGCGAGATATTACTTACGCACTGGCCGGTCTGGAGGTGAACCTGTCATCGCAGAAAGGAAACTCGGTCAGCAAGCAGCTCGTCGATAGCATCACGGGTGTTGCGTCGCGAGGTTTGGGCCGCAACGGCGTGGCATGTTTTCGGCGGGGTAGAATCAGGGGCTGTTGATTCGGACGCGTCGCGGGTGAGGGGTCATGGGTAGAGGACTCACGATCTCACGCATTTTGGCGTACGGAGGCTATAGTCGACGACGTGTGTGCTGGAGTGTTGGAGATGGAGTGGGAATCTCAAGCCGGGCTAGCTTCACGATTCAAGGTATGTGGTGGACAAGGGAGAGAAGTCGAGGACGAGGTGTTGATTTTTGTTGGAGGTGCATGGAGCGGTTCACCGCCACGACCCCCGGCTGGGGGAAGGAGGTGCGGGCCCCTCACTCTCGCTTGTTTACTCGTACATACACCGTGGCCCGTGCACGGTCCGAAGCGGCAAGGCGCCACAGGCACAACCCGCCAAGCTGGTGGGAGTAGAACAGCAACAGCGGCCCAGAGGATGGAGGCAAGAGCTATACCTAGCTGTGGGTGGATCGGTTGAAATGCTCGTGCCTCGCGGGCTGACACCAAGGTTTAAAGCATCCGGAGCAGTTTCTACGTGTGAAATGCTTCCTTGGAAAGGGAGCGAGTGCACTGTCTCAGGAGATGCTGGCTTACCGCTAATGCCCCCGCCACTCACTTCGTTGAGATGAAATTGCCCCACCGCGGTCGTCAAATCGGCAGATATTGGCATCACTCCACGCCGGAGACGCTCGTGTACTTCGTACTTCGTTACATGTAATTCGTAGATTGTCCTCGCTCCTGATATCCTTCATAACGTCAGTAATAACTAATGAGCCTTGACAACGCCTGCAGCATCTGCTTGCGCAGAGATCCTCTTCTTGTACTGCTGCACATCGCCAGGGAACTTTTCCACGAATCCGCCGTCGCACACCCACAGCGACGTGCACACCATCTGCAGCATGGTCACGTCGTGGGACACCATGAGGACACCGCCCTGGAACTCGTTGAGCGCCTCCGCCAGAGCGTCCATGGCCTCGATATCCAGATGGTTGGACGGTTCGTCGAGCACCAGGATGTGGGGGTTCGTGAGGGCCAGGCAGGCAAAGGCCACCCTCGACTTTTGACCACCAGAAAGCTGGACCATCTTTTGCAGGCCCGTGGTTCCCGTGATACCAAACGCTCCCAGTTGCCTCCGGTACTCTTCGTCTGTTCGGCCAGGGTACATCTTGGCCATGAAGCTCACGGCGCTCATGGTCAGGTCCAGCGCGTCGACGTGGTGCTGCGCAAAGAAACCGATCCGCAGTCGAGGATGTGCCGTAACTATTCCCTTCGATGCCTCCAGTTTACCAATGAGAAGCTTCAGAATCGTAGTCTTGCCCGCACCGTTGGGTCCGACGATGCCTATCCGAGAGTCGAGCTGAACATCCAGGTCCACGTCCCGCAGCAGGAGGGGCTTGTCCGGGGAGTATCCAAAGGCAACCTCTGACATCTGGATGATGGGTGGTGAGAGTTTCTCCACATCGGGGAACCTAAACTTGACACTGTACTCCGACTCTGGTGCCTCCAGCACCGGCATCTTCTCCAACTTCTTGATGCGTGACTGGGCTTCCGAGGACTTGGCGGCGTTGTAGCGGAACTTGTCGATAAAGGCTTGCAGGTGGGCTCGCGCTGCCATCTGGTTCTCGTACTCCTTCTTGGCCACCTTCTTGCGCTCTTCGCGAGTCGCGTAAAAGGCGTCAAAGTTGGAGCTGCGGTAGTAGTCGAGCCGCTCGGAATGCTGGTGGATAATGTCCGTCGCCACTTCGTTGAGGAACGCTCTGTCGTGGGAAACGACGAGGACGGTGCTCGGGTAGCCTGACAGGTATTGGGAAAGGAAGGTAATCGAGGGGACGTCCAACATGTTGGACGGTTCGTCGAGCAGCAGGAGATCGGGCTCGCAGAAGAGGGCTCGCGCAAGCGCAAGTCGCATTCTCCAACCACCAGAAAAGGTCTTGGTAGCATGTTGTTGTCGCTCCGCCGAGAAGCCGAGACCAGCAAGGATACTGGCCGCCCGCGACTCTGCCTTGTCCGATTCCATCTCGGCCAGCTTCGACTGGATATCGCCCAGCTTGCCATCCTTGGCTTCTCTTTCGAGGTCGAGCTTGGCAGCATCGGCGGACGTATCGGCAAGAGGGGCACGGCGAACTTCCAACTCGGCCAAAGCGGCAATGAGTTCCTGATTTCGTCAGTTGTCATCCCGAAACATATCAGATCAGACCACTCACTTGTTGCTCTCTCAGAAGCACCTTGCGCCACACGTCTGCGTCCAAGACGGCTTGGATGGCGGGCGTGTCGTCGCCCGTAATCTGCCAAAAATCAGTATGCGGGTGAAGACGAAATAATAGCAGCGTGCCTTACCTCTTGTTCAACGTGCAAAATAGAAATGTGCGTGGGAATGGCGACTTCTCTCCTCGACAGGGCCCGTAGCAGCGTCGATTTACCGATACCGTTGTTACCGACCAGACCATAGCGGTGGCCATACGCAAGCGTAAGAGAAGTGTCTGTGAGAATACGCAGTCCACCAATAGACACATCGATGCTGTCGAGCTTGATGTCCTTGGTCTTGTTCGCTCCAGTGCCACCCAGCTGCAGGGGGTTGACGGCCATGTAAAACTCCTCGTACGACTGCGTGCTCTCTGGCAGGTCGAGCAGCTTGGACGCCTCGTACTCGACCGTCTTGAATGTCTTCTTCTGCTGCTTGGCCGCGATTTTCCGCTCGGCCTTTTCGAGCTTCTTGCGATCCACCTTGGACTCGACCTTTCTCGCGTTGGCAGATTCCAAGTCGACGCCACCAGCCGCAACGGCGAGAGTGGACGACATGTTCCGCTGCTCGCTGACTTGAATCGTCTGGTCCAGCCTTCTCACAATCGACGGTCCTCTCCTCTCGCCGCCGTTCGCCTCGGTGTACTTGTCGACCCATTTCTCCACCAGCCGCTTGATCTTTTCCTCCACGGCAGCATCGACCTTGCCGGACGCCGACAGCAGCAGCTCGGTTATGGTCGCGGCAGCCTCATTGAGGGGCGAGAGCCCGGACGGGTCTTCGTCGTCGGACCAAGCGGTGGACGCATGGGTCAAGTAGCCCACGGAATAGTCTGAGACTACGGGATCGATGTTGGGGAGCACAGCTCTGATATCGGCGTCCATCTTCGCAGCAGGGCCCAGGAGAAGCTCGGCGTCGTAGCGGCAAAATGTGCGACGAGTACGTCGGCCGGGTTTTTCCAGTAGTCCTTGTGCTTGCCTTCGTGTATCGGCACTATATCGTGGCGGCGACGTTTGGCTCGGTGAAGCTGGTGGTCCGTCTCATGGAGTTTTGCTAGTGTTTTGCCCCGCCACGGCTGGCGGCTGGTACGCAGGGCGGCCAGACTGATCCGGGCCGGCAGCGAGCTCCGTTCCGAGAATTTGCCAAGTTCGGCATTTTAAAGTGCCGATACCCGACCGCCAGGCCGAGCTCGAGGTACTTCGTACGAAGTACTTCGTACGCATTGCTCTGAAAGACCTCTTCTTCCACCAGACGTCGCCCGCCGAGGCCAGTTGCCAGGATTGGACACACCAAGGCTGATGCCCGAGGCAGAAATGCACTGTCACAGTCAACTTGCATTTGACCCTCCGCTAACCCGGCCACAATGAACACATGTCATCGTTCACCCAGCAGCGTGCACGCTTCGGGGGGCTCAAGAAGGCGTAGTGAAACAACCAACCGACTCGTCTGTCGTCGCCCCTATGAAGCGCTTCCTACGGTGGCATTTCAACTCAGGTTACTCCCTCCCCAATCGAGTATGTCTACGAGATTCTTAGTCTGCTCTGCATCTATTTCGGCAGTAGTCTATCCTCTACCGACCTATTACTAGCACAGATGCGCGGCTGCTTGTTCTGGACCCTCCCGCGGCGCGTGTTTCCGCGACGACCGTGTCTTTCAAGTTCTCGATCCTCAACGCGAGAGTCTCGCATCTTCTCATATGTGCCATGTTCGACGATGTCGATCTCAACTTTTGAATACGGGTATATTGAAGACGTGGAAAGACTGGAA
The DNA here is from genome assembly GCA_003945565.1 of Tolypocladium inflatum. Classification (NCBI taxonomy): domain Eukaryota; kingdom Fungi; phylum Ascomycota; class Sordariomycetes; order Hypocreales; family Ophiocordycipitaceae; genus Tolypocladium; species Tolypocladium inflatum. The sequence goes on from QEPE01000001.1 coordinate 685,349, forward strand.
GACTACCGGCCGGGGGGTTATCATCCCATCCAAATCGACGACCGCCTTCACAAGCGATACCGTATAGTACACAAGCTTGGTCACGGCACATTCTCGACGGCCTGGCTCGCTCTTGACGAACAGACATCGAAATATGTCGCCATCAAAGTCGGCACCGCAGACGCAGACAGGCGAGAGGTAGACATTCTGTCTCAGCTTACGACAGGAGTCGCTGCCTGTAGCCACGCCGCAGACAAGGCGTCGATGATCCCTATGGCCGTTGATCGCTTTAGCCTTGACGGCCCTAATGGGACTCACCCTTGTTTTGTGACAGTACCGGCAAGATGCAGCCTGATGGATGCGAAAGAGGCATCGGACCCGAGACTGTTCCAGCTCGACGTTGCCCGGTCTCTGGCTGCCCAGCTTGCCATGGCTGTTTCTCTTGTTCACTCGCAGGGTTATGCCCATGGAGGTGCGTGTTCCTTATCCTCATGTCCGCCTCTCCTCTGATCATCTAATAACGCCATCTTCCAGACCTTCATCTTGGCAACCTCCTTCTCCAGCTGCCATCTTCTCTCAACAATCTCTCAGTGGAGCAGTTGTATGCTAAATTTGGAGCCCCAGAGAAAGAACCTGTCTTCCGCCTCGACGGACAACCAACCTCTTCAGCACCCGGAGTTCCTTCGCACGCTATCCCGCCCGTGTGGCTTGGCATAGCAAGCGATGAAGTCGCCCTTAACGAGGCGAAGCTGTTACTTAGCGACTTTGGTGTCGCCTTTCGCCCGTCAGATAAGTCACGCTTCGAATCGTGTACACCCCTTGTGATCCGGCCGCCCGAGGCGCTCTTCGAGCCGACGACACCTCTTTCTTTCTCGTCGGATATATGGAGCCTCGGTTGCACTATCTTCGAGCTGCTTGCCCACAGGTCCCTCATCGACGGAATACTCACGCCCCAGGACGAAATCACGGCGCAGCAGGTCCACTTACAAGGTTCTCCGCCGTCTGAGTGGTGGGATAAGTGGGAGCAGCGGTTCAAATGGTTCGATGAAACGGGAAGACCGCTCAGTAAGGAGTGTGACATATGGACATGGGGTAGGCGGTTCGAACAATGGATACAGGAGCCGAGACAGTCTTGTGGTATGGGCGTTATCAATGAGGAGGAGAGGGCTGCATTGTTAGAGCTGTTACACTGGATGCTCGCATGGAGGCCTAGGGAGCGGCCAAATGCAGAAGAAGTGTTGGACACGGCTTGGATGAAGAGGTGGACTCTGCCCGCGTACGAGGAGAGTCGGAAGGCTTGGGCATGAGGTCTGTGAGCTCCCATCCTGATATGTACTATAATATATAACAACGCCTTCCCTTCGCGTCGCTTCAAGCGTATTCCCGCAGCAAATGGACGCCGTTGAACGAGTAGACTAACAGCGCTCGAGAGAGGGATCAACACAGTAGACAGGTTGGGCTCAACCGTGTTGACAGTTAGTTGATGGCCTCAGATCCCAGATGGGTCCCTCACAGATCAGCATCGGCGAGCGAGACTGAGATGGTGGATTTATACCCAGCCACTGTCTGATATCGGTATCAATGTAGCTTAGCCTCACCCAGTCCCAAATGCTAGGTCTAGCGGGCGCGAGAATTCGTTCGAGCCTCAAGACACGGGGCTTGGCTGACGGACGACTTGGCCAACCATCATCCGTGACGTGGTGCTCCTCTCAGCTGCATGGGCATCGATGCAATACGGGACACCACTTCACCACCACAGCAGTCACCACACGAACGCCCCGTACGCATTCCATCAATACCTATACAGAACTTTTGACAGACCTCAGACTGGTCCAGAGCAATGCTAACAGCGCTTGAACGAACGCAAGATCACGATCATTCCGACTCCCGGGCGCCCTCCGACCGCGCCGCATGCACTTCCGCATGCGCTTGCAATGGAGGAAGGCGAAGATGCTTCAGCTCGGATGGTCTGGCGCCATCACACCGCAGTCGTCTGGCTGGCCACACCGGATTTCGGCAAGTCTTGCGCGTTCAGGGATATCAAGCTCCACCTTGGGCTCTTCATACTCCTCCTCCGTCTCGCCCCGTGCCTGCCTCTCAATGTCCCAGGTTGACCGATGGTAGAAGTACTCCGTAGTTCTCTCGGTATTCTCTCACGATCATGTCCACGCGCTGGCCCCGCTTGCGCTGAATCGGCTCGGTAAGTTGCCATATCTCTTCCTCGTCGGTGTGACCCTCAATACGGTACTGCCCCTGCTCCAGGAATGCCCGTTGCTTCTCCAGCTCCGCCACTGTGGTCTCGGCAGACAGCAGCTCCGTCAGTTTCGAGGATTCTTCATCAGGCGCAGCATGATCATAGTCTTCCTCGTCGTCCACGCTGATGACGAGTTTTCCGTTAATGTTAGGGGCTAAGAGGCCGAAGCGGGGGACTACCTATGACCCAACGATGGTACTAGACACCAGCAGCATCAGTACTTTGCAGATATAGGGGAGCCTACTCCGTACACGTAGGGACAGTATATTAGCTAACTACAAAGTAAATTCTCACACCAGTTCCATAGTCAGCTTCGCCGAAAGCTGCAAGTCATGGACTTGATTTCCATTTCAGGGCATATTCGCAAAAGACCCTTGGTGATAATCCCACAAGCATTACCGGAGATTCGTTTGGCCCAGCAACGCGAATGAGCCCGTCAGAGGCGACGGTTTGGTGTGGGTTGGCCCTGGATAGCCCGAGCTCATCAGCCAATGAATGGTCAAGAACTTTAATTTAAGCGCGTCAGTATCGCGTCGTCGCGTCATATCGGCCAGTGATATGCACGGCGTGGCCGATCCAATAAGGCGCGAAGCCTGCTGAGCACATTGGCACGCTTGCGATGCTGGGGGGCAAGGGGGATCCCGGCTACTCGTAGAAGGAACCGGAGAGATGTGCCCGCATCTGGTTTAACGCACGAATACCAGGGCATTGTTTGTACCCGCGGGCTTGGCCTTGGGTGAGCAGGCCGCGGATCGTGTGGTCGAGATAGATAATGCTACCCTATAGCATGGCACACAGCATGACCAGGTTGGAATGAATCGTCAGAGCAGTGGCTTCGACCACATCAAAGGACAATGGTAAACGCTGGGTTTTAAATGTTACTCTGGGTCTGGAGAGCCAGCACTTGCCAGTGCCGGTGATGCGATACCTGCACACAATGTCACTCACCAGTGCACTGTCCGTAAACCGACTTGACTCTCCGGCTCAGGGCAGCTGCCATCATGAGTATGAGCAGCGGCCCTGTCATGACTCGTTTTCATCAATGACACGAGGGCCCATCGATGGAGCCACGCGGAGCAAGGTACCCAGGCAGAGGTTGCTAGCTGAACCGACTGCTTGGGAGCTCTGGACACTTGGTTCGCGGACGGTTTGGAGCTATCACGAGACAAGTAGCATGTTGCGTCAGCCTGGGATTCCGATGGAGCTTCCGGAGAGGCAATTTCGCCTTCTCGCCTTGCGTCGGTCAAGTTCCTGAGAAATTGAATGGTAAATCGAGACTGGTTCAGAGGCAATCTGTTGTGTCTAGGGTGCATCGGATGGAACCCCGAACGGCACCGAAATCGGCCTATCCGCACCGGGGCAGCAAACGGGCCAGTTTGAAGTGTGCTCTGCTGGGGAATGCTTGTTAGCCGGATTCGATGGGTTCTGTATTAGAGGCTTGCTCCGACGAGAGGGTCATTGGTAGCCACCAGTTCGGCCTGGCACCTAGTCCAACCAGCATCACGCCATGGGGCACATGGATGGTGCCCGCCTGTTGGGCGAGTTTGCAATCCAACCCAGCTGGAAACCGGCTCGCCCCACAGAAACGCACAAGCGGCTCTCCAGATCAAGATCTGGTGTTGAGGTGCAGCAAGCGGAGCAGAGAGAGACCCGCAGTCAATGGAGCCCTGGGAGCTGCCAAGCTGCAAGGGCGGTGCGGTGTTCTTAATAATAGTCACGAAGTATGAAAAAAGGGATGGAATCTCGCGTTTTGTGCAGGTTCATCTCGAAAGGAAGATGATGGACCCATCTTCTTGTGCAGTTGCAGCCGGTTGCTCGTGGCGACGTCCTACGTAACTACATACTCGTAGGTACTCTGTACTCGTAAGCGATGTGTGGCTCTGCATTGGTTTCGCATCGTCTCCCTAGCTGGATGAACGGGGCTAGTGCAGCACCAGTTGCCAATTGATACGAGAAAATGCGGAGTGCCGGTCGCGAGGGCCAACGTGGAAGTCCGTCATACTCGTACACACAGCCGTCGATGCAACCCTGCCCTGTTTCTCGACGGTGGCTTACAACCGGAACACCAGCCCGCCACAAGCATAATTGGATCAGATCTTGTGCCATGGGCTGACATTCTTAAGCATTGCCATATTTGGCACACGGGGCACAAGAAATTCATGTATGGATTTGGACACGCGGACCTGCTGTGGGGGAATGACCAGAGAGGTCTGTCAACACCAACAACCTGGAATGAAACAAACGTTGCTCCATCGAAGTTCTGACTAGAATACTCGTGCGAGTGCTTCCCCTCTCCGCATCAAGGCAGGTTTGACCAGTGGCGCCGCTACGAGCGGCTGAGCGTGCATCCGGAGACAAGCAAGGTAACGTGCAGAGCACAGGATCATGGGCAAGCTCAAGGCAAGGTAGGTAGGTACTTGTATTGTCCGTGTGGCAGCAGGCAGAACTTGTTGGAAGCACGCACAAGGGCGGCGGGATTCCTGGCAAGTTACGGACTATACGCACCATCCGAAGGAATGTCTCAATTGGAGGATGATGGTGTGCGGATGACACCGTGGCACGGCCGTTTGACCATCTTCGGGGACCCGTGGGACAGACGTCTGTGCCACGGCGGCCAAGTTTGTATTGCGTTGTCCATGTTGTTGTTGGCTTGTTGTCCATCCCACGGACCAGCAGGCGGCTAGGCCAGGCCGGCCGTGTCTCTCGCGGGGAGGAAAAGGCGAAACAATGGACCTATTAGGTAGCTATCAAAAGCCACCCAAGGGCGAAGCTGCTGGGGCCGAGAACAGACCTGGGGATGAGGCGTCGTCCCCCGTGCCACAGATCTCGCTCGCAGCGCGCGACAGCCATCCAGATGCGAGATGGCAGAGATGAAATGGGAGCACAACCCCTTTCTTGGGCGACCCGATGGCGATGCAGGATGCTGGATGCTTGACCCTTTGGATGCGGCTGAGGGGGCAAGCAGGCATCGCCAATGGTGCCACGCTGGGCGACCGTCATTTAAGGGATGCAGGAAAGATACCTGCCGACGCAGCTTCACCCATCACCCATGCCCACCATGTTTTGCTTTCCCTGGCTGAGGCATGCACAATTCTGCTGATGATGAGTGCCGTGCCCTCTACTCCGTACATTGCCTGCAGGAGACTGACTGATGTCCTCGTACTTCGTACGTTCAAGTACAATGGCCGAGAGCCGCTGTGTCGATTGATGGTGTCCGTGTAAGGCAGGTAGGTACCTATATCAGCCCGTAACTATATCACCGTCGTAGCCGCAGAAGGCCAGGCCGCTGCCCGATCAACTGTGCCGTGTCTGATGATCCAAAACATGATCCATCCATGGCTGCAATCATGCAAACGAGCTCCAACAGAGAGCGCCGGCGGGAAACTGCATGATAGCGCCCGGCGCAGACGGCAACGGCGGTGTAAAGGCCACCCATTGGGGCGCCAACTGCTCAGCGCTCCACCCAAGCGTGGAGCGGCAACTCAGTCACAGACTCGCAGGGCTCAAGCTGACCAGTGCAGCCGACGGGTTTGCAACGAAACGCATGCACGAAGCACATACATACATGGCATAAGGCGTCCATGTGCCAGGCATCCCAGCGTCAGCTCGCCTGCCCGTGACTGGCCAGAAGAAAAGGGACATTGCCGCCGGCGGTGAATCATGGACTCGTAGGTACCTAAGCGAGACGAGGAAACGGCGTGTTTATTGTCATCCGGTCTCCTCCACTCGTTGTATCCCCCGGGGGCTGTTCTGGAGCCAACGGCGAGCGCAACGGGCCCAATCACGCCCGCTGTAACGGCGTCGGCGCCTCTGTACCTAATATTCAGGCTTGCGGAGCGGGGCCCGGGCTGTTGGTACTCCCCCCCATTTCGCTCCCCACTCAGCGACCCGACTGCATTGGCAGTCTGGAGAGGACGTCGGAGAAGAGGCATCGACGGCGATTCGACGATCCCACGCGGGCCCGCTACAGACACGCAGATGCGCTAGAGGCACAGCAGTTGCGCCCACTAATCGTGATGCAGCCCTGCCCTGGCCAGGCGGCCATCCCTGCAGCGGCGATCCGACGTCGCCCATCTCAGCGCAATCTCCAGGGCCTGCAGCGGTCGGGTCGGGTTCCAGCGGGGTCACTGGAGCGCCCACTGCCCAGCGGCGTCAGCACCGTGGAGCCCGGTGCACCACGAGTCCACGACCAGCCGGGAGCCTCTGCGCGGCCAGGCGGTGCGTGTCACGGTCCCTCCATCCGCCGTCCGCTTCCTTCACCACCGGCACATGAAAAAAACACAGGACCGACTCGTCGACTTCGCCCTTCGCCATCGCCGCATCTTCCTCTTCCGCGCCCTTTTCCTTTCTCTGCCCCCTCCCTCGCCTTGGCTACAGAGCCCGCGGCCGCCCACGGCTCGTCCCTCCACGCGGCGGCGTCACAATCGGCGCGCTTCCCTCCTCCCCACGCGCAATCCCTCGTCTCGCCGTCTCAGGACCCCGTTTGCTACGCGCATTCCTGGGACGAGAGAGGACGAGTCGAGCCGCCCGCCGAGGACCTGGCTCGACGATGCCAAAGCACCTCCCTTGGAGCATCCTTCTGCATCACGACTAGAATGCCCGCCCTGCTGCTCGCACTGCTCGAGTAGAAACCCTCAGCAACCATGCAGACCGTTCCCAGTGTAAGTTGGCTGGCCCCCCTCGCCCTGCAACCTCCCGCGTGCCGTGTCTGTGTTGTTGTGTCACCCGCAGCTCTCTCCGTCGATGTCGTCTAGCTCGAACTTTCTTTGCCCATTCCTCCGCGTCCTCCCCTCGACAACCGCCCTAGCTCGACTCTAGGAGCATCTCGACTCTTCACATTCGCTTGTTTGGTTTCTAACTCGCTCTCTCCCCACAGCTCGTCGGGACGGGCACTGCTGTTGCTGCAGCGGCCAGTGGCTTGGTGTTCGGCCAACCCGCCGAACCCAACCCGCCCTCGACTCGACGCAAATCGCACAAGAGAACGATATCTACCGATCGGGCACTGGAAGCGAATCACCGGCCGAACAACCCCACGCCCACTCGACCGGCCACGACGTCTGCAGCGCCTTCAATTGGCACCGAGTACTCTTATCCTCACACCATCTCGCATCGGGAGACCACCTCCAGGCCGCCGCTATCCCGCTACCAGCGTCCCCAGAGCTCCCAGGTCACGTCGCCGAGAATCCTGGGCAGAAGACAGTCAATTGTGAGGCACGGCGGCGGCGAGTCCTCACCGGCCAGAGTTGCAGAGGGATCGAGGGACTCGATATCGTCCAATGGCTCGTGGTTAAAACGGCTGTCCATCCGCCCGCTGTCCCAGCACGGCAGCGCCAGATCGAGCTTCATTGCCGAGCCACCATCTGTGACCTTTTCGAACAGCTCCACGGTGCCGATGCTGTCGCGGTCCAGTTCGACTGCACCGCCTCTGCCGCCGAACAAGCTCGTCAAGCGCACGCCGTCGACACAGAACAACGAATTCGGAGACTCCTCACCACGCCGACGGGCCAAGGGGCACCTGCCAACCCTTCGGAGACCGGCCACGAGCCACCAGAGGTCCGCAACTCTTCAGCAGTTCCGCGCAGACGTCGACGTGGCGGGCTCGGTCGCTCACCCCAAGTACTCGTTTGAGAATCCAATCTGGCCAGAGGAGCTGCTAGGCGCGTCGCCGATTGAGCGGTTACCAGAGACTCAGTTCAAGTCTGCGTGGACGTCGTTTTTCCACTCGAGAGCCGCGAGCATCCCTGCGAGTGCCACCGTTCCGAGCCGTCTTGGCGATGCGAGTCCATCTACCCGAAACTCCAGTTTAAAGAGAATCTGCCCCGAGAGAGGCCAGCGCCAAAGAGTTCATCTGGTCAAGCCGAGAATGGTGTCTCCGACGCTGGCGCTCGGCGTCTTGTCGACCAGTGCGGCCACCAAGAATCCCCCAGAGCAGCAGACCACCAAAGCTGCGGCAAGTCTAAGAGCCTCGCCCGAAATCATTCCGGCGACCAGATCAAGACGATCGCTATCGTTGTCTGCGAGCTTCGCCACAGCAGGCAATTGGGTCACCAAAACGTCGGGGAGCTTGCGTCGACCCAAATGGGGAGCTGATCACCAGCAGCAGCAGAATAGCGGCAACCAGCGGCACGTGTCAGATCCAGTCAGCGGCTCGCCATCGGGTGTGGACCAGGAGAGCAATATGCCCGAGAAATCGCCCAACACCCCGATCGCTCTAAACCGGCAGGGGTCAACGCTTGATTCAGCTGCGACTGTCCAGCGCCAAGTCCATAAAAGAAACTCGTCCTCCCCACACCCCCCGCTGTCGCTCTCGAGTCCTCGTGGCTTTCATGAGGACTTCTTACGTCTCAGCCGTCCTGGCGGGGCCAGCACTCACCAAATTCGGCCTAATCAGCCGTCGGGGAGCTCGACGAGTTCCGCTGCCATGTCCCAGCTTAGGGGATCACACTATGAACGATCCTCTGTGATGGAGAACTCCGATGGCGATGCCCGAGGGTTCACGTCTGGGGACGATGATGACACTGACTTCAAGAGCGATACCGTATTTGACTCGCTTCGAACCCTGGCGTCTGGTCGCGTGAGGGCTGTCGAGACGCCCCTGGACTCGGTATATGACGAGTCGCCGCCGAGCACTGCCGGCAACGGCAAGACGAAGCGGCTGTCCATACATGAAATGTTAGGAGGAAGAGGATGGGACGAAGGCAATAAGATTATGGAGGAAGAGGACGAGAATACCCTGACGCCGGTCCGGGCGAGCAAGCACGCCGGAACCAAGTTCCCCAGTCGCGACGTGCTTGCCGAGCCACGTTTCAGCCTGGAGTCCTCGCATGACGTTTCACAATCAGCCAGAGACCTTGGACGTTTCTCCTTGGATGACGACTTTGAGGAAGATTGGACGAGAGATGTTGATGCGCCATTTAACTCTCTGTCGCCCCCCTCCAAGGGCAACTCGCTCAACGCCAAGGGGATCAACCCCAATGTTCGGCTCGCGCTCGCCAGCATCGAGGGAGAGTCCGTGCCACGGACGATCGCCAATGCCCATCGTAGCGAGCGGCCTCTGAGCAATCTGTTTGATTGGAGCGAACCCCTGCACGACAAGCAAGACAACGGCGCGAATGCCCTGCGCCCGAGGACGGCCTATGCCATGCCAGAGATGGACTCTAGAGGAGGACGTTCAGCTATTCGCAAGGGGCCGATGCCGATGCATGTGCGCAGCCAGAGTGTCCCGGTCGTTCACGACGTCGCCGATGACTCGAAGCCAACGAGCTCCAAGTACGGCACCTGGGGAATGGGCACCAAGACCGTCTCCGAAGACTGGGACGAAGACTTCGAGTTTGGTGGCGGCAACACGGGAAATGACGACAAGGGCAACGGGCACATGTTTGCCGTTCCCGAATCAATCCGTGCTACGCAGCCCAGTGTCAAGGCACACTCTGGACAGATTCGCGAGTTGTCGCTGCTCGTCAACGACCTGAAGCGTCTTTGCCGGCATGGACGCGACATGAACATGCTCAACGGAGAGCAAAAGGGGCTGTGGAAGGAGGCAGAGGGAATTATTGCCCTTGCGTCTCCCGACGAAGACGCCATGAACGAGGACCACCAGTCCACCTCGTCGATGAACCTCGATTCTTTGGACATCAACGACCGCCTGGTTGAGGACGGATACGACGTTGCATCACTGGACAGACTGGACGCTGCAATCGACAGCCAGGAGCCGGTCATGTCCAAAACTGCAGTTGTGCGAGAGCGCCAGTCTCCGCGGCGGCGGTCTGTCTTCTCTCCCGAGGATGACATTTTTGGCGGCAACTGGCCGTTGCCTGAGGAGAACACGCAGCCCAGCCGACCCCGAACGCCGGACAGCCGAGCAAGTAAGCCCAGCGACGTTACCGGCGTGGTCCGATCCGTGATGGAGTCCATGCACCATCGCTCTTCCACCGAACCGACGCACGAGCCTCGAAATAATTATAATCATAATAGAGTGCACTTTGACACCAACAGCTTGAAGGCATTGGTTAGGAGAGCTGGAGAGCTGCGCGACGTCCTATCGGATATGATCCGCAGAGCCGACCAAATCACGCAGAGCCCGGCAAGAACACCGCGCCACGAGCGCCGCCTCGAGTCGAGTCCCGCATTCACGCGAGTGTTTGACGACCCGGGCTCGAGTCCTCCTCGACGTGCGATCAAGAGCCGCGGCACAAACCCGATAATGGACGGCGCGTCGCCGGACAAGTCACCGTCATCGCCAATGGGCCGACGGGTCCCGATGATGACTGTCGGCTAGCCACATCTTACCAGCATCCCTGGTATCCACCTCTTGACAACAAACATTGACGATACGGCCTGCTGCTGCGTGCAGCACGTGGCCCCTGTACAAAACATTTTGTGTGAATTTTGTTTGCATAGCGACGGTTCCAGGCCGCAGGTTATCTCGAATACATATGGCACTCCTGGAGCCTGGCTTGGCTTGACAGGAAAAATGAAGCTACGGGGCCATCTGAGGCTCACTCAACGGCGACATCCCCGAGACGCTCGTCGGCTCCGCGTTGAAGGGTTCGGTCACATGACGCGGGGCTCTACACTTTGCTCCATCGAACATGGGCTGGCTGTATCTGCGGCAGAATCGTCGCTGACCGTCCCTATGGGACGTGGACGAAGCTCCTACAGCATCGATATACACCATCCAGGCGGATCGACCATCCCCTGAGTTGCAACCTCTCAAACGACGATCATCACGTTATATAGATGGCTGGGGTCTTGACGCCGACGGTCTCAAACCGGGAGATGTCGAGATCCCTTATTTTGCCACTCTTCCCTTTGTGTAGGACATGCCTCACTGCGATCCCTTCGACACGTCCATGGAGGGAATGACGAGATCTGAAGAAGCCGGGACGTTTGGGATCTAATGCACGATTTCCCAAACACTCCTCCCCCGGTGGAAACAAGACGCACGAAATTTAACGGCACTTGCCAAACACCAAACAAAAGCAAAGAAACAACGAAAACCGAAAACCTGCAAAGGGACATGGGGATACAGGATAGGTGGAAGGGACTAAAAAGGAAAGGCATGTCGTTTTTAGCATTGGCGCATTGTCGACGGCCGCCCTTTGTCAAGACTTTTTTGTTGAGTACTTCATGAATTGCATGGATAGAGCCCAAGGGCCATGATCACCTTCTAAACATTTTGCTTCCTTTGCTGGACGTGATGTGACAGTTTGATGTTTGATATTACCTTTATCGAGGGCGAAACGTAATCCTAACATGCTATTCAACTATTTCTCGACAGCTCCCTTTGTGGGCTGCATGGTATATCATACAAAAGGAAACACCTAGTAGCTCTCTATCCAGCCTTACGTACGGTGAGAAGGGTATCTCCTGGCGGCCTGTATCCCGTCCAATCTTTTCCAAAGCAAAAGGCTCTCTTCCTCTCTGACCCCCCGTTCCCGTTCCCATCGTTGATTGAATCATGGCATATCCTCATCAAATAATCTTGCATCCTGTTTCAAAACGGGTTGCCCATCACCACTGCATGAAATAGCCCTTGCCAGCCGGATGGACGTCAGCCGAGTCGGTGTCGAGGCCGCACACTGCAAACACGGGGTGGTTTCTGGAAACGTCAAAGGCTGCGACCTGTGAAGGCTCATCCGCGATGGGATCTCCGTGCGCCGCGGGCGTCGTAGAATCAAAGCCGCCGGCTCTGATAGCATCTTCGAGCGCGGCGTCCCAGTCAGCGTCCGAAGCTGGTTCCCTCGTGGGTCGGCTTGGTCGCGCCGCTTCAAAGCCGCTGGCTCTCGTAGCATCTTCGAGCGCAGAGTCCCAGTCAGCGTCCGAAGCCGGTTCCCTTGTGGGTCGGCTTGGTCGCACCGCTTCGAAGCCGCAGGATCCGATAGCATCTTCGAGCGCGGCGTCCCAGTCGGCGGACGAAGCCGGTTCCCTCGTGGGTCGGCTTGGTCGCGCCGCTTCAAAGCCGCTGGCTCTCGTAGCATCTTCGAGCGCAGAGTCCCAGTCAGCGTCCGAAGCCGGTTCCCTTGTGGGTCGGCTTGGTCGCACCGCTTCGAAGCCGCAGGCTCTGATAGCATCTTCGAGCGCGGCGTCCCAGTCGGCGGACGCAGCCAGGTCCCTTGCCGGCCGGCTTGGCCGTGCCGCCTCCTGCAAGACCGCACCCCACTCAGCATTTCTAGTGTGCTGTGAAGCGTTTTCTTCTGGGCAGCCGGTAAACGTGCTTCCAGATGTGGAGAGTCCCGTGACGCTAGAGTAGGCTGAAGATGCATCCGAGAAAGGCGACTCACTGCCCGAGGCTGACGACACGCCTCCAGGAGTGCTTGGCCGTATGGACGACAGCGAGACCCAGTCGTGTGAAAAGGCGTGCCGTGCTGGGGGAGACCAAAGGCTTGTGGAGACGAGCTGCGGAAGGGGCTTCTTCTCCGTCCTAAGAGCTGGACGAGTCCCCAATGCAGCAGCTTTGTTGGCAGTGGTTCTGTAGTCGCTGCGGTTGTGATTGATGCAAAAGAGTCCCTCCACATCCTCAACCTGTACAGCCACGGAAGGCACCCACAGGCTGGAATTGCACTCATGTGCGTCTATTGCTTGGAAGCGGGCGAGGCTGTTGGGAGACTCAAGTTGAAGAACCTCAAAGGCCGCGTCCGCATCAGCCGCCACCTCTGTGTTGCTCTCCAGTGATTTTGGCGAGACCTCTTCAAAGCTGTTGAGGGTTTGAGACGGGGATTCTTCTCCCACAGCCAATTGACGCTCCCTTGCGGAGGACCACATGAGTCCCTGTTGCAGGACATCCGCTTGACTTGTTGGCACACCCTGGGCCCACAGCGATGTGCTGTCGATTACAGCTGGGGCGGCTTCTCGCGTTGGTGTACGACGAAGGGTGGTTCCAGGAACGAGATAGTTATCCCATGCCTCCCGAGTCGGCTGATCAAGACCCTTGGGGCTAGTGATGATGGGTTCAGGGGGTGACCAAAGCGGCAATGTCGACGTGCTGGGCTCAGCCTTCTCGACAGGCTTGACTTCTATCTGTACCTGTGTCAGACCGAGGACCTCTGGCAGCCTCGTAGGGCTCGGTGTCCAGAGGCAAGTGCTTTCGATTTTGTCCATCGAGGCCATTCGGGGTGCTAGACGTGGGGCGTCGCTCTTGGGAATGCGGTATTTCTCCCACACCGTCGAAGCCGGTCGAGGAAGACCATAAGAAATGACCTCGACAGGCTTAGGAGCGGACCAGAGTGGCAATGTTGTGCCAGATACGGCCTTGCTGGTAGGCTCAGGTTGCGTCTTCTGTTCGGGCAGAGCTGCTACCTGTGGCAGCCTCGTAGGGCTTGGTGCCCAGAGGGACGTGCTTTCAATTTTATCCAACGAGGCAACTCGGGGTGCTAGACGCGGGGCTTCGATTTTGGGGACCAGATACTTCTCCCATACTGTCGAAACCGGCTGAGGAAGGCCATGAGGGACAACCACAATTGGCTTGGGAGGGGACCACAGCGAGTAGGCTGCTGTAGATTCGACCTTGTTGACAGGCTCAGGCTGTGTCTCCGGTTCAGACACAGCAGCGACCTCTGGCCGCTTCGTAGGACCCGGTGCCCAGAGAGAGGTGCTCTCGATTGTAGCAAGAGTGGCAACTCGAGCCTTCGTAGGACGGAGTGTGTTTCCGGAAACGATGTATTTGGTCCAGTCCTCCCCGTCTGGCTGACAGAGACCCACAGGAGAAGTTTCGACGGCTACTGGTGGTGACCACATGAAGTTGACGGTGACAGGACTGGGAGGAGACTTGGCGACGGGATACGATTCTGCCTCAGGTGAGTGGCTGACTTGCGACCCTTCCGCAGGTTTTGGGGCCCAGAGTGTCGCAATCGGCTGCTCAGTCGGCTGCTCCGCGGGCAATGCTGGGTGAGACGAAGTCTGCGTGGTCTCCTGCGGCGTCGCCGACCACAATGCATTGCTTGTAATGGTGGCAGGCTCAGCGCTTCGGAGAGGAGCACGAGGAGTTCCCGAGGCGGAAGTGACATAGGTCCTCCAAGCCCCTCCGTCAGGCTGGGGTAGCCACCCGGTCCTGGTCACAGACGCGTACCTGGTCTGGTCGACCCAGAGCATAGCTGGCACCGGCAGAGTTGGAGAAGAGGAGTCGCGGTCGAAAGCGACGGGGGAAGCCTCGAAGATTGGCTCGCCCTCATCCTCGGGCAAAGGTGATCCGGCGCGGTAATCATCGACCATTGATGAAGATGCCACTCTGCTACCCGCCTGTCCTGGCAGGAGGCTCTCTCGGGATGGGACATTGTCAGACCTGAGGAGGCTGGCAATCTCCCACAGAGTTTCTTCATCAAAAGAGTCGTCATCATCGCTGCTGTCCACATAGTTGTCGCCATCGTCGTCGTAGTCGTCAAAGAACGACGAGGGATAGTCCTGCGACTGCAGCGTACGGACCTGAGCCTCGAGGCTTGGATACATCGGCGGTCCAGGCATCATATTTCCAGGCATGCCCGTTGCGCCCATGCCCATGAAAATCTGGCTCTGCAACGGGACGGCGCCGGTGTCCGACATTTCGCCCCAGGGGAACTGGAAGATGCCCAATGTACCTCGCTTATTGAGTAAAGGGACAGGGTCCTCCAAGATGTCAGGCAACTTAGAGATCCGCTTGCTTCGGCGCGGAGGTCTCAGCGTAAGCGGTCGCGCAGCAGGTTGTTGTTGCTGCTGCTCTTGCTGTGGCGTTGAAGGCGAGCGAGAAGCTTTCCACAGATCAGTAGACTTTTGCCTTGCATCGGCCGACGTCCGGGGCTCACCCTGAAGCCCCAAACTTTCAATGTCCAGTAGTGGCTCCGAAGCTTTTCTCGACACAGGCCGTACTGATGCTGCGGGGGGCTGGGCAAGTTCTGGTGATTGGCTTGCAGCGTCGATGGCTGGTTTCAAGAGAGGCCTTGGGGAAGGGGTGGGAAGGTTTGGCGACGAGACGGCACGCCACCACTCTGAGCCTGTTTCAGCATTCGAATCTTGCCCAGAATTTGATTGCCCATGGTTTTGCCCTCCATTGTCAGAATCATCGAGGTGTGGAGGGCTGAGGTTGCTTGCTTGAGGCATTGCTCGGTCTTCGGCGGAGAGCTTAGGTACGGAGAACGACTCTTCGAATGGATCCTCTGCATCATTCGCCAGCGGCCCCTCGGCCACATTCAGTCGGCTTATCTGAACTCGATTGGCCGTGGCAGTGACGGCAGAGTATGGACTGTAAAAGCCGCTTTCTCTCGCATCTTTGGGGCCCAACCTCGATGTCCGGTCGGCCAATGCTTCGGAGCCCGAGGCGTCGGTACCACCCTTGACCACGGGGGAGTGCTCTGAGCTCCCATTTGCAGAGTTTGCAATTGGAGAAGACACAGACGTCGAGATAGATGCCCGGGAATAGTCTTGGCGCATCTGCTGCCAGCGATTCTCCTGCATGCCCATCTCCATCTCGAGGTCCGCCAGGAGAGTCATTCGCTGCTGCTCATTTGCTGGCGCCTCTTCTATGGGCTCCTCAAACTTCTTCAGCTGCTCCTGTATCATATCGAGAGCGTGTCGGGGAGATTCCAGATGCAGAGGCTCGGCAGCAACAACCTTGCGTGCTCTTGTGGGTTGGTTGAGCTGCAGCGGTGGCGGGCGCGGCACATTTCGTGTCATTGCTGTGCTTTTCCTGTCCGAGAAAGACGGGCAGTCTTCGCCGACTCGACGGTGCCAAGAAGCGCGGTTGGGCTCACGAGCGGACGTTTGGTCAGGTCTTCTCTGGTGTTCGGTTGACTGGTCCAGCATCACGGTCACCGTCTCCTTGCCATCGTCCTCGTCCGTCGACAACGCGCTGTCCACAAAGCGATAAGTGCTTCGGTCTGGCCACATGGGAGACTTGAATGCCACGGCAGACGCTCCGGCCGACTTCGAGTCTTGAGCGTTAAAGGCCGGTGCGGGAGGCTGAGTGGCCCCTGCGCTGTCAAGTCTTGCGTTATTAATGAACTCGATCTTCTGCACCTCCGTGCCCTCTGGAATCGGGGAATCCTGTTGGCCCTCGGCGGGAGGTACTGGCGAGGATCGTCTGCGTGCGCTTTCGCTGGATGGCGATTCATACAACCCAGACTGTGGCTCCTCCAGAGGGCTCATGGATGTGTCCACGCTAAACTTGGACACGAATTTTGATTGACGCGACCGCGAACCAGGTGCGTAAGCTCCAAGTCTGGGCGTTTCTGGAGTAGGAGCTGTTTCTGAGACCTCTCGGCTCGACTTTATGGGCAACGTTTGCAGTGTTGGCAGGGACAGGGCTGGGAGAAGCGACATATCTGGGAGCGACGACCTCCGCCTCAAGTTGCGCGAAGCATCAGGCGCTGGCGATGGGATTTGCATCGATTCAGCTCCATTCTCTGAATATGTTGCCGGTTGAAGTATTCCCGCGCTTTGCGGTACAATCGAGGGCTTGGATTCCGTGGACTCAGCTGGCCGGTTCCGGCTGTCTCGGTACATCTTTGAAGATTCCTTTGACAGTGGCGAGTATCTTACTGGAGATCTTCGCGGAATTGGTCGCGGCCGATGGACAACAGAATCTCGGTTCGACGGGTCGAAATCGGGAGACCCCTTGGCGGTGTTGCCCAATGCTTGGTCCATGATGTTCTTGAAAGCACTTGGGTCATCGCACCCGATGCCGTTGACAAACATGACCGTCTGTTCATCAGGGCCTCCTCTCGCCTTTGGCCTGGCTGCCGTAATTCGTGCCCTGGGGTTGCTCGGTATGCCATTGTTTTGTCGTAGCTGTACAGGCGTCTTTACGGCCGTGCTTTGATCCTCTGGGAGGGGAGATGCAGGCTTTTGCCTAGACGGGCGAATATCAGCCCTGACAGAGCCATTTCGCGCAAGGCCGGCCAATGGTTGTCTTGTTTGACGCTGGCTGCCAGAGCTCTTGTAAAACGGCGGGGGGCTCTCTCTTGGGGACAATGGCGGGATTGGGGGAACCAAAATCTCAACTGATTGCCTTGAAGAGGCCGTCTTTGAAATTTTAATTGGTTTTGGTTGCCCTGGAGGTTGCACAGGTATCTGGGGAGGCGGGTTGGGGTCCGTAAAGATCATGGTTGAAGACCGAGACCGGCGAGGCGACGTCGTGAAGGACGCCCCTCGCCGACTTGGGCCTCCCGAGGTTTGTGGCTTTGGCGTGGGCCGTAGAGGCGATCTCGGCGGAGGCACCAGCGGGATTGTAGCAGCCGAGGTTCTTGAGACGTTGATGTCGGGCGCCTTGACGTCCTTTAACGGCACTGCTGGTGGAAACTCTGGTTGAACGGCCTGCGATGGCTGTCGAGGAGACCTTCGCCGCACATCATCTCGTCCCGGCGACAGCTGCGCAGATGATGTTGCTGCCATTGACGAGCGCTCTGCAACCGGTTGAAGCAGCTGCCTGGAATCCGCGACAGACGAGTAGGGGTTGCCAACGTCTTTTCGCTTGAGGTTCTGGGGTTGGTTTTGCATCTCCTCGGGCGACATGGTCTTTGGCGACTCGACCAAGTTGGACAAGAGGGGGTGCGGATACAGGTCCCTCCGCTCCTTTTCGTTCCTGGCCGCCGTGGCCAAGTCGACGGTGGTGATCTTTTGCAATGGGCCGCGTTCGCTCTCGACGCTCAGCACAGGGTTAGAAATGACGAGCTTGCCGCCCTTGACAGTGGCTTTCTTGATCGGCTGCGTATCGTAGCTTTGCGGAGTCACGGGTGCCGTCTGCGCTCTCGTTGGGGGGAAGAGCTGGCCCTTGACCGGCAAACCTCCAACTCCCGCCTGAGCTTGTCCGGGACTTGGCCGGCTGATGATGGGCAGACCGCCTCTTCCTTCCCGCGAGGATGGAATATCCCGCGATGAAGTATCTCGGGATGAAACATCCCGCCTGGATTCCCTCGACGACGTTGGCGCTGTTCTGGCGCTTGCGTATGGCCTCGGAGGATACGACGTGTCGATGGTTGAGATGTCCCGGCTCTGAAGGTCGCGGGTGGACAGGTCGCGGGTCGGCAGGTCCCTGGTAGTAGAAAACGCGGGCGCATCAGGCGTCGGAGGGTACGGGGAAGCGCCTGTGTCGTACTTGGTGGTCAGGCTGTTACTGAAAAGGGCGACAAGGACTGGCAGATGTCAGTATATGCAAGCACATGAAAGAGAAGCCGCATACTAATCGCAACCAACAGCCCAACGGCTGGGAGAACCGTCCGAACGGCCAGGTCAAAGGACTCCATGCCCAGAGTCATGGGAACGCTCAGCTACATCGATGTCAGAAGCAATCGCAGAAAGGGGATGTACAAACTTACAGCAATCCATACGACTAGGCCCAACGCAATAAGGAGGATGCCTCTGCTTCGGGGCCAACCAGGGGCCTTTTCCGACACGTCCCTAAAGGCCCCGACGGAAGATGCCCGGACAAAGAGCATGAGCACTATGAAGGCGTCGGCCACGAGAACGGCGATGCCCAAAGGTAGCACCAGCGTCGTCCCCACGCATACCGGATCGAACTGCGGCCTCTGGACGCCTACAAAGATTCCGCCCAGGATAAAGCGCAGGACTATGATGGCTTGCGGGAACAATACTCCAAAGGAAACTCTGACATCGCTCTTCATGCCCCAGAACAAAAACTCCTCCAGCAGAATTCGCGCCAGCTGATCAAAGGCGGAGGCAAAGGCGACGGCCACCTGGCATCCCGAGGCGGCATTGGTGCCAACGAGCGTAGCGATAAAGCCCGTCAGTGCCCAGAGAAAAGAGCTTGCGAGGAAGAAGACGAGGACCAGCCTCGGTCCGTCTCGAAAGAGCGACGAGGCGCCGCCCCGGAAGTACAACGAAGCCGTGCCGAGCGTCGCGCTGACAACGATGCCACTGATGCCACGTTAGCATCCCCTTCCGAGTCCACCGCTAGACTGACGTCCACTAACAACGCAAAGGTCGCGGCGAGGGCCTGGTCGTTGCCCGGGTTCGCCATGGCGACGATGCCCGCCGGCGGACGGAGGGCCGGCTGGGAGAGAAGAGAAGACCCAGTCAATGGGTGGGAAGGAATGAATCACAAAGAAAAAGAATACGACATTAAAGTAATGAGCGTGCCATGATTACGAGCCGGCCGAGCCCATCAAGATGCCATGGTCCTTGGTGGCTGCTGCCGAGCGACAGCAATTCGACGGGATGGAAGAGGAGAGAGCGAGGCCAGGGGATCGTGAGAGGGCTTCCCAAAGCAGCAACGGGGACAGCCCGACAGACAGAGCCAGGAAACACTCTCGCCCTCATCGTGGGGCTCACGGGGAGCAGGAGCCTCAAACAGCCAGGTGTTCGAGCCAGCGCAACTTGTCATCGCGGCTCCGGCGCAGGCCGTCGCATGATTGGGCGCGGGCGAAGCCATCTCTAGCGGTCGTCTCACATGAAACCTCAGGCGTAGGGGAAACCACCACATGGACCTGTGACAGCCCATTGGGCTCGGCGGCGGGGGCCCCTTCTTTCCCAAGATTTGGACAGCTATTTTCAACTCGGCGATGGATGACACTAGTCATTCTGACTTGACATTGCCTGAGCATGATGTCTGTCTTGGCGAGTTTGGGCCACGGCATTGAGCGTCGTCTCTGGTGTCAGCCGACGGTGGGTGCGTAGCGAGCAGCGCGGTCGCCGGCGCGAGCATCTCCCGCGGCGACGGTGGCCTGCAGCGGGGAAGAAGGAGCACGGTTCGGCCATCGAGCGAGCATCGCCGTCATTGTCCAGCGAGCGATTCTCTGAACAGATTGCTGCTGCGGCCGGTGACGACGATGGCGAGGAAGAGACTCGAAACAGGGATGGATCCCCACGCGTCGAGTCAGAAACCTAGCGCCATCGCGGACGCTCCAGCGGGTTTCCGAGTGGGAAACAGGGGCCGGCAAAGGTTGGTGTTTCCACGAAGGCGTCGGGCGCAATCGTCTACCGGCCGAGCCTCCAGCTTGGGGCTGGAAGGAATCCGTCTGTCGGGAACCGCGTGGCAGTGATGATGAGGGGTCGGCTGGGTGATGCCCCGCGATGCAGGCACTCGCAAAGTACATAATACGGACTACGGATACGAATACATGTACTCCATACCCGCCTACCCTGTACCGCAGCCGGTGTAAGTCGCAATTCTCCGGGCTCTCACTCGGATCGCTAAGTGTCAATGCTATATTTTCCTCGTGATACCTTGGGTGCTTAACCTTGGTTGCTTATGTGCGAATAATGATCATGTCCATTTCTTGGTTGTAGAGCCGTGGTCATAGCCGGTTATCGGCAATATGGATGCACGTCAGATTGCAATTTGAAGGGCGTACGGAGTACATTCAACCACACTGCAGCCACATGACGCCAGACACATCCCAATCTGGGCCGTCCGATGCCATTCGGCCTGCACCTCCCAATATATCGGGTCGAACACCATCAGTGATTCAGATCGAGGCAGCTCCGGGCCGGGCCAATGCACCGTCCTGCATGGCGTCCAACCCCGCCATCCACCACGACCTCTCCGCGGGGCCCGCGTGGCGCCTCTCCATCAATCACGGCCCTGGCGTTGGTAAGGCACCGCCCTCTGGAAGCAGGCCCGGCTGACACATAGTTATCGACTAACAGCCTGGCTCAACGTACGGCTTCTCAGTGAGTCGAGGTGACGAGGGTGCTATATAACGGGCGACCTCCGGCTTGATGAGCAGCAACGCTCTCGCATACAACAGTCAACAGCCATCGACAAGATAGAAACGCCGGCCACGAGCTGAAGACAGCATTCAAGATGGGCCGCTACGAACTCGAGTATCCCAAGGACGCAAACAACCTCGTCAAGCGTCACGGCGAGCGAGGTCAGTCCTGAACCATACTCACACTCAGCCCTCACTGACACCATCCACAGGCATATACGCCCTCGAGAAGATCCACGGCCTCATCAACTCGTCGCAGCTGCTCCACGTCTCCTTCACCCCGCCCGATTCGCCCTTCCCCGTCATCCTCCCCATGATCGGCCAGATGGGCTCCTTTGACCGGCCCAGCGCCTCGCTCGGCGACCCGCTGGACCTGTACATCCACGGCTACGTCTCGGCGCGCATCTTCAACGTCGGCCGCGCGGCGAGCAAAGGCGAGGGCGCGGCGGGCATGCCCGTGTGTGTCGCCGCCTCGCACGTCGACGGCCTCGTGCTCGCGCTGTCGGCCTTTAACCACAGCTACAACTACCGCTCCGCCGTGCTCTTCGGCCACGCCACGCTTGTCGAGAGCGAGGACGAGAAGATGTACGCCATGGAGCTCATCACGGACAGCGTCGTGCCGGACCGCTGGCGCAACAGCCGTCTGCCGCCGACGGGCGCCGAGATGCAGAGCACGAGCATCCTGCGCGTCAAGATCGCCTCTGGCAGTGCCAAGTTCCGCGACGGGGGTGTCGTCGATGACAAGCACGACATGGAGAACGAGGATGCGCTCAACAGCGTATGGACCGGTGTGATACCCGTGTACTCGACCATGGGGGAGCCCATCCCGGGGCCGTACAACAGGGTCGAGCTGCCCAAGTATGCGTCCGAGTTCTTCGACGAGTTTAGCACGGAGAACAAGGAGCAGGCGATAGCGGCGGCCAACAAGAAGGAGTGAGTGAGACGGACGGGGGAATGTGAAGTGTGAGAACTCGGGACATTATAATTATATCCGTGCACAAAGGCCACTCATAATTACTCCAACAGATGCGGTAATACAAGTACATGGCTCGCTTGCTCACCACTGCTCCCACACCTTCGCCGGCAACGCCGTCCGCATAACCGCCCAGTGACCCAGGGCGCTCTGCTCATGCCACTTGGCCACTACGCTCGTGTCGTTCTTACGCAGGATGGTGGCATCGTCGCCGGACAGGAATTCTGCCTCCGGAATCTCGTTATTGAGGTGCAGAAACTCCTGCCTGGCTGAGCTCTGGAGATAGTCCTTGGTCGTCGGGGCCCGGAAGGTAAGCGTCGTGGGAGACTTCTTGCAGAAGATGACCATGTTGGCAAAGTCGGCGCCCTTGTCTTTGATGGCCTCGGCGTCGGGTGGCATTTCGCGGAAAATGCGGCACGTGGGAAAGACCTGCTTGATGGTGCGGTATATGATATTTGGCGCGGGCAGGGCGAGGTCACCGGCATAGTTCTAGAGCATCATGTTAAAAACCAAACGCTTGTCTCAATGCAGGCCACACTCACAATGGCAATGATCCCGTCTGGCTTGAGCAATGCGCCGAGTCCACGGAGGAATTCAAGGGTGAAGAGATCCACGGGTTCCGCACCGCCGGTGAAGACGTCGTGGACAATATAGTCGTAGGTCTCGGGGGCACTAACGGCCAGGGCAGACGTATAGCTGACGGCATCCTCCAAGACGGGCGGGTTGTTCTCCTTGAGGTCAAAGTACTTGGCAGCCAGCTCGTGGACCACCGGGTCAATCTCCACAACGGTGGTGTTGATGCCGTGAACGACAAAGGCCGAAGGCGTAGTGCCTATGCCGAGTCCGCTGCCATGCCGTGTCAGTCCAACGTCTCAAAGAACAGCAGCGCGCAACTTACACAACTAATGCATGAGAGTCCTTGTCGGCCACCGGCGTCTCCTTCTCCGCCAGACGCACAGCCTCCAGCATGGCAAACACGCCGTATATCGGCTCCGACACCATCCCCCCGCGGACCTGGATCCATTCCCCGCCCAGAAGGCTGTGGTCGCACCGCATGACCCGAAACCCGTCCTGCATGCTCTGCACCACGGAGATGTACCCCGTCACCGACTCGCGGCGCTCAATGAGCAGCCAGCCGTCCGACATCATGGAGCTGACCAAGGCAGACGTGGCCGCGGGCGAGGCGACGTGCGGGTTGATGATGAGCGTGTGCAGGAGCGGCGGCAGGGCGTACACGAGGAACTTGGACCGCGCAGACACGGCGTACAGCGCGCCGAGGATCAGCTCCAGGCAGAGGCGCGTGTAGACGACGACTCTGCCCATGTTGGCCTGAAGGTGTCTCGCGGCGTGCTGCTCCACGAGCTTGAGCAAGCCCCAGGAGCCCAGTCCGGGAGCCGCATCGGCCACAAACTTGGGCAGCATCGTCAGCCGCGCCTCCTCGAGATAGTCGGCCACGGCGGCGGCAGTGAGGACCGCCAGCGGGAACAGGGTGAGGCCCTCGGTGGCGACGGGTCCCCACTGCGCGCCGAGCTGGCCGCTGTGCTTGAACAGGAAGAACTGCACCGCCGGAACGTACATGGCGACGAGCGGGATCATCTGCGCCGCCGTCGTGGGCAGGACGTTGCGGAGGGCCACATTGCCCGCCCAGCCGAGGAAGCAGCCCGTCATGAGCAGCTTGGAGTGCCATATCGACGCTGGGATGGAGCCGTAGACGGGCGATAGCGTGAGCTGCGAGACGTTGGAGTAGACGCCGAGGAGCGCGAGCAGGAAGCCGGCCTTTGCGTAGACGGACAGCTGGCCCACAGCGCGCTTGCTCCAGGTGTCGTTCTTGGCCTTGGACGCGAGGTCCTTGAGCTCCCTCTCGAAGCGCTCGGGGGTGAAGCCCTCGCTGAGGGCCTCGGTGGTCTTTTCGGCCGACATGTTTGCGCTCAAGGACGAACAGAAACAAGGCACGGTTCGGGCAGCGGCGAGATGCTCGAGATGTCGTGTGGCCTCAGTCGACCGACACGTGAAAAAGATCCGCGTGCGAGTGGACAGACGATGTTTCAATCCCCACGTCAATACGTTTCATGCTGTAACAGGCACGAGAGATCAGTGCTGACCGACCGACCCCCTGTGTGTGGCGCCTTGTGGCGGTGCGGGGCGGATAGCCGCTCAACCGCTCTTACCTACCCAGAAAGGCATCTGGTCTGGTTCACGATGCGCCCAAGAACAGCAATCATGGTTCTGTCCTGCTAATGAATGCCCTAGCGCCCTCTTGGAAGCCTCGCATTCTCGGTTTGGTTTCTGCTGGACGTGCGGTTTGACGTGGCCAGTCGCCAAGGGTACAGTATGCCACGGGTCAGCCCAAACAGGCAACTCTCTCGATGGTGCAATAAGGCCGCATCCACTGCTGCACAACAGCAGTGACGCCATATCATTTCGACATTCGCTCATGTCAATCTAAAGTCTCTCATAATATCCTGATAATCCTCCTCTCCCAGCTAAACGCGCGTGTCTTCGTTCAGGTCACTCCTTTTGCCTCCTCACCGCGCTCGAAACCCAACTGGCCATCGAGCAGGTATATCTCCAAACGCCTCAAGACGACAATACATGAAAGCGAAACATGACGATGAGAGCCTCCAAAAAGGGCAATCCAAAAACCCGCCATCATATCCATGAGCGAGTGAAGTCATGTCAGCCAGAAACACGAGCACCCCGAACGCTATACGACATCTCTCACCCCAACTTCTCCCCATCCGACACAGGGCAATATCACATGGGCGTCGCATAGCTGTCGTCCATGTCATCATCTTCGCTACTGTACTCGGCGCTCCGGGGACTCTGCGCGCTGCTGACATCGGCGCTGGCGACGTTGCTGAACTGGCCCAATATGCTGCTGACGCCAGTAAACGACCCCTGGAACGAGTTGGGAAACGACGAGGGCCCGGACGGGGCCGACATATCCGCCAGACTGCCGCTGCGGCTCATGGACGGCTTCTCGGGCAGCTGCTTCAGCAGACCAGTCGATATGTCCAGCATGGTCATGGCAAACTCGGTCAGGCCCTTACTCTCGCCCGGCTTGGAGCTGACTGAGAGGGTCCAGCGATATTCGCCGAGCCGTCGCCGGTACCAGTCAGCCTCTTCCCGCCCGGGAGACGTCGCCCACAGCAGCGAGCCGAACGTGCCGATCAGGGCGAAATTTGTCTTTGAGGCAAAGTACCAAAACGACCTCAGGTGGTGCGGCGTCAGGCGGTTGACCAAGTCCATGGCGGAGATGAGGCGGGCCTTGGCGGCGCTGCGACATATGTGCTGGACGTACGGATCCACCGACGCCGGGTTTGACGCCAGAGACCGGATGATGCGTCGGTGGAGGGTGATCTCGGTGGCGAAATAAGCCAGGTGGAGGTACCCGATGCTCGACAGCCTGGTCGTGTTCACGCGCGAAGGCGAATAATTGCTCGTCGAATACGATTCCAGCCGGAGGATGGCCGGCAGGCCTCCGTACCACTCCTTGAGCTTCAGCTGGACGGGCTTTGCCATGGACAGCACTAGGTGCGTGCCCTGTTGCCCGGCCTCCGATATCGTCCTGGTCGACTGCAGCGTGTAGAACGTGTCGAGAATCTCGGAGAGAATCTCCGTCAGCTGCACAACGCGCGTGAAGAGGAAGCGCCCTCTTTCGATGTCCTGCTTCTCGTCCGGCTCGTTCTCATCCCATTCGACGTCGGGGAAGTCGTTGGCCGTCAGGGGTTGGACATCCCAATTCGAAGAGAATATGTGCGATGGGCGTCCGTGGACTAGGGCCCCCCACTTGTCCTGCATGTACAGTGCCCAGGCGAGCCGCCTCCTTAGGCCCTTTTCCCACGGCGGAATCTTCCAGTTGGAGCAGTCCAGATGTAGGCCGAGTTCCTGTCCGATGGCGATTAGCTGGGCCGTCGGCGCCCACTGATCGCCCTCTGGTCTCTGCGACAGGAGCAGGCCCGCTTGGATGGTGGACAGCTTCGGCCTGCTCATGGCATCCTCCAGGGTGCGGCGGATGAGCCTCTCGAGCTCCCGCACGTTGGGACGCGGCAGCTTGGACAGCTCCTCGCTGTGCTCCCACCAGTTGATGGCCAGGATGTACACGGCGGCGAGGATCGGGGGAGAAAACTCCCGATGCGAACGCTCATACTTTTCGAGAAAGACGTGCTTCTGGATGATTGGAAACGCCGGGTGGACAATCTTGAAGTAGATGTCGATGAGCTTGCGTCCGTGCGGCGCGACGACGGCCTCTATGGCATCGGCGTCCTGGATGATGTGCTCGTAGCCGGTCGTGGCATGGTCCGGCAGCATCAGGAAGGTGTCAATGTCGCTGACCTTGCGAAGGGTGCCCCTCGACAGGAGGCTCTCGTCGTGGGGGTCAAAGGTCGAGAGGTTGATCAGAGAGGGCTCAAAGTCGGTCGTGGGGCCGATGTACTGGCTATATCGGTCATTCTGCAGGCCGAGCGTCCTCTTGAGCATGGTGGGACCGCCGACATTGGCCATGTCCTCGAGAAAGGAGCTGCTTGCCGCCGTGCTCGAGAGGCTCGAGTTTTGCAGTCGTCGGGTAGATATGCCCGGGGAGCTAGAGGCCAATCAAAAGTCAGCTAAACATGCCGTCTGATGCCTAGGTATCCGAGATACCATGGGCCCGCCAGTCCCGACGGGGTGGGCAGCGGGAAGGGTTGTCTCTTGGATAAGGACAGGGGAGAATGAGACAGCGAGCCGTCCAGAGGCTGCTGCCGGCGGTCCAATGAAGTCAAGGGGAGACTGACCTTCGTTTGCCTAGGCCACCCGGATCGTGGGCAGAGTCGCCGTTTAGTTTCCGCTTACGGGACTGGGGGCTCGAGGACAGCGAGCACTCGGAGCCGTTGTTATGGCACGGCACGCACCCATCCTCGTCGTCGCTCAGGACGCACTTGGTGCCAGAGAACCGGCAGGTCTGGCAGGGAGCGAGCGTCGACCCGGGGAACGAGGCCGACTCTGCGGAGGCGCCCGTCTGCAGGCTGCTTGGCCCTATCTCGAAGCGATGCAAGCTATCCTGGCGGTGTGGCGCGGGCTCTGGCCGGGGAGGCTTCGGAGCGATGGCTATTGGCGCCGTGCGCTGGACGGAGGGGTTGTTTGCCATGACAGCAGGTGAGCTCGGTTGCGAGCGATAGGATATCTGGAACGGACCAGTGAGGTCGGTGCTGATTACGCCTGGTGCTTGGGTCCGAGGGTATCAGTGGTATGTAATCCGTAGAGGTGACCCAGCACTTCCGCACGGCGACGGTGAGTGATGCAGAATGTTTGCTATTGGACGACGAGCATAAACCAGACGGCGAGAATGGCCAACGCGGCCGTGTACGGGGTACAGAGAGGCTGAAACCGGCCCAGCCGAGCGACAACAGCCGGCGCAAAAAGGAACACGGCAGGTAGCACAGAGGTTTCCCTAGAGTGGCGGAGGTTGGTCGAGTGGTCAGTTGCTGGCGGCGTCGCTATCAAGCCGCCGACAACGGGGTGCTGTACGTGGATCGGGCTGGAGCCTCGATAAGGCAGATCGCCCGTGGGGGTCGGTTGATTGACGGGGAACCGTCGAAGTGCACGCCGGACGCGACTGGACGATAGTCGGGAGAGAGCCAAGGCCAGGGACGTCGACGGCGGGTATGTCGTCGTCGCGCGCGCCCTTGGGTGGCCGGGGCCGGGGAGGGGAGAGGAAGCCTTTCAGGTTTAGGCTCTCGGTGTTGAGCGACGGGCAAGCAATGAGAGTCAGGTAACGACGGCGGCGAGGATGAGATAACCGTGGGTTATCGGCGTCATTGAACCGGCGGCGGTAGTCTCTGGGCCGGGGGTCCGATGGCGTCTCCGTGCAGCAGACTTATAGCATCAGCCGAGACCTTGAGCTTCTCGACCGGCACAGACGGTTCAGGGACTGCAGAGGACAGGGAATGATGCGGGACACATGCGTGTCTCGAGAGGGAGGAGAGGGAGAGGGAGTCAAGGGACGGATGAGAGACAGAGGGTTTTTCTGCCTGGTGCCGGGCTGCTTCTACCAATGACGAGGCGGGTGATGCAAAGAGAGGAATCAGGAGAGGCAGGGCAGCGATTGACGGCGACATGTGCTTTGCAATCGCGACCTCTTCCCCGGACTGGGACTGGACTGGGACTGGGACTGGGACTGGGGCCCTCGCTCCCCAGCGCGTGCTACAGCAGCCGGGGACGGGGGGCCTGAAGGGGCATGGCTGCTCTGCCTTTATCGGCACGCGGAGTCTGGCGCCTCGGGGTGTCGTTGCTAGCGATGGAAGTGTGGATGGTGGAGGTGGATGGGAAAAAAGACGCGCCCAGGTCCTTATCGCTGCTGACCATTGGACGGCAGCCGTCGCCCGCATTCGGCCCTTGCCAAGTTGCCAGCTCGCTACAGGTGCGAGTACGAGTACTTGTGCCGCTGGCCATGGCCGGCCTTTCGCCTTTCTGCATTGGACTCTCGTGACATGGGACGGCCGCGAGTCTTCCATTATCCGTGGCCCGCAGGTGTCCATCGCATCCCCTCGGGCTGCCACCACCCAGCTGTCGATGCCGTCGCTTGTCGTTCTCAGGGTCCTGCAGCCAGACAGATCGGCGCCGCCAGCGCCATCTCGGAGCCGGGGTCCAGCGGTCGCCTTATCTGGCATCAGGAGAAAGAAATACATAAGCAAATGGCATTACATACTCGTACTCGACCGGACGACTTCGTTATGGACCCAATGGCAACTCCTCCATTGCCATCTCGCCGGCGCGGTACACGCTACTTGCGGCGGCTTGCGAACCGCAGCCAGCGGCCACCGAAACGGACCGACTCGCTGGTAAGAGGTACCCCGAGGGCCCTCCAGCTATGTACTTCGTATTACCAAATCGAAAGCCATCCATTGCCGCTTTCTGCATGGGCCCGAGAAGCTCTAACGTAATGGGCTCTGGGCCGAGTCATTTCAGCATATTAACTCGCCTCGTCTCATCGTCCATGAATACTCGTATGCACTCGTATGCTTGATCTGACGCGCCATCCCCGGCTGTCCTGGGCTGCCTCCCGACATTTCGTGACAAACTGATGCTACGACGACTGCCACCTGCCCAGCTGGTGCCCAGCAGTCGCATGGCAGGCCTTTGACGTTATTGCATATTGCCTCAGCAGCACCGCCAGCCTTCCTATCAAGGAACGCCCGACCCTGGCGGATATTACTTGACAAGTTCGTTGCTTGGTCCAGGTGGATGTCGCCATGCGAGGACGAAGCCAATTGCTGCCGCCGCCGCCGCGTTGCGCTGCCCGGGTCCTGGCCTGGACGTGTCACCACTGGCACTTATGACTTCTTTGACCTCTCGGAAGCCTCCGGCTCCCACACGACGTCATCATCGACCCCTGCCGCATCGTGAGTTTCTGCCCTGTGGGGTAGCTCTTCGCTTGCGAGGGGTCATCGTGGCCCCGGCTCGGTGTTGGAGAAGCCGAGCGTTTCGGGTCACGATAGATGCCGCGGCGCCCGTCACCGGCAACTGCACCATTTCAGTCCGTGCCCGAGTTCCAGACGTACATGTCCCCGGCTCGGCGGCGACGGCGGCGGCATCCGGCCTCCCTCCCTCCAGGCTCGCCGCTCCGTCGCTCCGCTGCCCCAGAGGCCGAGATGCATACTTCGCATCGGCGAACACGCCATAACCGGCAGACGATCGCATGATGTGGTACCCCGTACGTATGTACGTAGCATACCCGGAGATCTTCTAGATGCGCCCCTCACGGGCCGGGCCACGTGCCACGTGAGGCACCGCCGAGAGGCTGCACGTGAGCATCGCACACACCTTAAATGCGACAACACAGCTGCGGCTTGCGCAGGTTCTCTACGGAGAAGTCTACTCGTACTCGTATGGAGTTTCATTACGGCTTCACGCAGCCTCGTCGCCCAGCCTCTCAAGCCGACGACAGCCGCGTGTGGCCTCGCCCACCGTCCCATCTCTCGGTCCAAGCTGGTTGCTCTCACCCCCAGACGGCGTCCAGACCATGCAGCGCTCTTCAAACGGCTGTCTTGGCTCGCTCGACCCGCGACGCGGGAGCATCATATGCAGCTCCTGCGCGGTCTTATTGTTCCAATCATTCCACCGTCTCTCGTTCATCGTACTGTCGCCATAAGTAACAGATGCAGCTGCCCGACTTGGTATTGGTTTCACATGCCCTTGGAGTGGTCGGCCACCGAGGCAAGGCGCCGTCTCGGGGTGCCGTACGTCGGCAGCTCATCCTCAGACGATGGAGGCGTGTAAGCGACGTCTTCCAACTCCACCTTGAGGCTGGGGACCGAGCTGAGCGGGATTGTGCTTCCGTCTCGCTAGGTGTCCTTGGTTAGCTTCTACCGGCGTATCGTGGAGGGAGAGAAGACTACCTTGACAATGCCAACGGCCAGAGACGACTGGATCGAGCGGACCGCCCCGTCAGGCGAGAGCTCGTGCATCCCAGTCTCCTGCACGGCAAAAGCCCCGTGCATGATGCCCGTGCCCGGCTGCTGCATCACCACCACGCTACCCGCGAGACTCCCACCAACATACACGTTGACCGTGCACGGCCGCTCGACCTGCGCCATGTCGAGCTGGATGTTCGCAAAGAAGCGCGTCTGCGGCCTCGGCTTCTGCAGGCTCTGTATGCTCGCCGTCGAGGTGCCGTCGGGCGAGTAGAGTCGGTTGACGAGCTTGGTGGCCTCCTGCTTCATCTCACCCGCCGACTTGGCCCAGTACTCGAGCCCCTGATAGCTGTACCCGAAGCCCTGGATGCTGGCCACGGACCTTGAGGTGTGGAACGAGTCGTTGTCGCGGAAGAAGGGCTGCAGAGGAGAGTCGGCGGAGATGGGCGTTCCCCCGGGCGTCGAGTAGCGGGCCTTGCCGTTGTAGGTGTCGCCGAAGACGGTGCTGTCTGGGTTCATGGCTGACCAGTACGCCCAGATGCGGTCCACGTTGCAGTGGTGCATCATGCTATGCCGGTCAGTGCGAGTGCATGGTGGTCTTCGCAGGAGCGGCATACAACAAAGGGTCAAAGGCCGAGAAATCGGGCGACAGGAACTGCCCGCCGCAGGCCCCGTCCCAGTGGACGGCGTTGTGGATCTGCTCGAGGCCGATGCCTCCGCTGGATGTCGAGGCAAACTCGGAGAAGCTGTGGGAGCGGGTAAGGGCGTCATACTGTGACAACATCAGCAAACAGGGTTCTGGGGGTGGGAAGGCGGCATACGCACAAGCCACTGTTTATACGGCCGTCCCCGAAAGTTGTTGTTTGCAGACTGGGGGTAGCTGTCGGGCGACGGGCAGCGATATATCTCTTCCCTCTGCGAGTCAAACGACCCGAAGCGGCCAGAAGTGGCCTCCTTGGGAAATTTGTACGTCGCCAGCGGGTTGTCGACCTCGACGACCTTGAGCACCTGTCCGTCCGGCACGTTGATCTGCATCTTCCCGGGGACGGTGGCCGGCGGCACGGCTTGGTCGCTCCAGTCCCAGAAAGGCAGCCGCAGCTTGTCCGCCTCATCTGTGTACTGGAAGCGATAGCGCTCTGGGTATTCGGCGGCGATCCTCCTCGCGTGCTTGACGAGCTCTTGCTGCGGACAATGAGACGCCGCGCCTATCGATGGTAGGAGAAGACGGACATACCTCGAATAGCACCACGTACGCGCGATGCCAGGTCAGGAATATTTGTTCCTCGGGAACTTGTCAGCAGACGGATGCCTCGACACAGAAGCTCGGCTTACCCCGTGGGGACAGTAGCCCTCCCATCCGTCCGACCGTTTGCCTCCCGCATCGTTCCACTGGATATACGGCTTGCCATGGATGCCTGAGACAGGTTAGGGCACGGGATAAGCGAGGATCTCACGGGCTGGCGGACCGGCAATCTGAAAAAACGACAGCTGGTCTGTCGGGTCCATATCATACATGGCCTGCAGCGACCGGATGAGGAGGTCCCTATTGAGATGCCCGTCAGATGGAAATGTCAACCGTCTTCCGCGGCAACACCTACCACGCCGGTCCCCCCTTGGCCTGCACCTCGTTGATGTTCTGCCTTAGCGGCACGCCGTCCGTCTCGTTGTCGACCTTGACGCCCGTGACGGGAACATGGCCCTGCGCGAGGGCGAGTGGCACGACGCCGAGCGCCACGCACCAGGCGGCATGCTTCAGCAGCATGGTGAAGGGCGGAAGGATGTCTCTGTTGGTGTTTCTGCCAGGTTACATGCAACACGCAGATATCCGCGAGGTCTTGGGATGGCTGGCTGGCCGCGCAAGATATACCTCGCCGCATCGGACAACCCGGCCTGCCTTGCGCAGGGTCCATGACGGGCTGTCCTCCGTCGCTGAATAGGTAGGTCTCGCATACTTCATTGCACTGCTCCGCCACCGTGCATGTGCGCGATGACATACGAGTATACGCGTTGCCTGTGCAGTGAATACGTCGACGCTCGAACCCCGGCCCTAACAACACCATATCGCGACAGTAGCACGGGGAAGGCGTTCAAGCTGGCGGAGTGATGGGAAAGGACCGCGTCGGTGATACAGCACAGCCCCGTGTTCCCCAAATGAGAAGTCTCGGCAGTCACTGCGCACCTTGCCGCTCAAGGTGTGGCTCGACGATACGGGCCTCCTAGAAATTAGAGTGAGGCCTTCTACTTTAAAAAGACCCTGTTCAATTACGGGACGGTGCAGATGCGGTCCGATGGCACGGGCCCCGTGGAACTCTCCATGGGAACGAGCGCCTTCAGCGCGCCTCTGAGCAACACAACACCCAAAGGACGTCATGTTGTCTACATCAGTGGTGTTGGTGTTGTTTCCTTGATGCTTTGGTGAGCGGGCCGGCTGTGGTCATCTGTGGCTGTCAGGCTCCACAACAGTGCAGACCATCTGGTCACATCCAGCCGTCGCCCATCTCACCGCCAGTGCGGTTATCCATACGGATCAGTCCACGGCTGTGATCAACTTGCAGACGGCTGCGGCTCATCTCCACCATCGAAAACATATTACGCCTGTTCTGACTGGCCACCTCGTCCCCGAGAGCCAACCTGCAGAATTCGTGTATGCGTACGGAACACGGACGTACGAAGCCTCTAACCTTATACTCGCCGTATATTTCCCCTCTTCCTCGCTCTTCCTCGCTCTTCCTCTCCCTTTCCCGCTCTTCCTTGTTAGTACCTGGAGCTATATCGAGGTGCTTCTCCCTCCCCAAAAGCGGCTTCTGGTTCGCTATACCCATTACAAGGTACAAAGTTGGAGCCTTCACATACATACTACAAGAGATGAATTGGCGCCCTGCCCCAATCCAGCTACAATAATCCCCCTCCAGCTGGGCTCTCCAGAGGACGAGGTGGATCTGATGCACGCCGGCATCCGAGGCCATCGCTGGGTTGGAAGAGCTGCCCAGGACGTATCAGGGCTGGCACATCGTGCATGCCGTGACTGGCCTCTGTGATTCACCACAGGGACTGTACCACAGCACACTGCTTTACACGAGGTCCATGGCCACCCCCCGTGTTCCTGGCGCCCTCCTCACAGTGCTTCCGAGACTCAAGACGTGGCTCACAGAGAACTGTACACTCAGCCGCCTGGAGCGCTGGCTGGGCGACCCCGAGCACGTCACGGTGCAATGCCAGCAGATTGTGCCAGATTTATGGAGTACATGACTCCATCATGTTTGGACGTACAATCCCCACACGCCGTGCTGATACCTGTAAGAACCCTATACCTGTGCCGATATCCCAGATGCTATCTTACAATAACCAGTTCATCATCATCGTCGTCGAGAGACACCTGTCTCTGCGACATGTCCATACCGAGGCTCTCCCGGCCGGCCTCGCGAATTCCCTTTTCCGTCACGAACCTCGTCTTCTTGCGCACGGGCGATTTCGATTTGGCGCCCTTGTGCAGCTTCTCGCCGTCCTTCATGCTGGACAGTTTATTTTTCAAGCTGCCGCCCCAGCCGTATGCCGATGATTTGGCGCTGCTCACTGTAGAGCTGGCTTGGGAGCTCTGCAGCCGCTTCCGCTTGATTGGGCTGAGGTGAATCATCCGGTCCTTGCTGTGCAGGCCCAGGGATAGCGGATCCAGTTTGCTCGCCTCGTCCGCGTTGGCCTGACTAGACGTGCCTGAAGCTGGATCGTTGCCGTTTTTCTGTCCACCGTGCTGCATGTACTCTTTTCCTGCGGCGTTGCCGATGCGGCCGAGTGTCTTCATCATCTCGCGCTCCTTCTCTTTTGCCTCTAGGCTTCTCTTTAGAAACTCCTTCTTCTCCTTGCTGTCTGCAGGAGCTCGGTCCTTGCCGTCGATGAGATCCGCTGCGCTGAATGACCGTGATGCAAACCACTGTGTCTTTGTATCCCAATCGTAGTTGTCGGCGCCTTTTTTCTTCCCATTCCACTCCTTGGAGCCGTCCTTGGAGCTTTCCTTGGGTTGTCGCCGCCCCCGATCGCCAAAGCCGCTCGAGTTGATCTCCACTCGCGTGGAACGTTGCTTGCGGATGGCCTCATTGGAGTGGAATTCGCAAAAGTGAGTCCGCTTCTTATTGACCCATGAGCCGCAGAGATCGCCGTCCTTCCGCACGGATTGACAGGACCCCAAGTCGCGTGCCGCCCCGATTTCGAGTATCGTGTCCTCGTCCGAGTTGATGACGAGGCTGAAGCGCCCCGTGTCCTGCCGCCCGGGTGGAGGCGGCATGACGCCAGGGTTAAGAATCGCCACGACGGTTCCCGGGGTTAGCTTCCAGAACCTCGTGAAGCCAGAGTTGAAGAGGAACAGATCAAGCTCCAGTTCCAGGTCACAAAGCGTCATGACCATGTACTTGCCCCGTTCTTCATCCTTTAACCCGTTCTTCGCCGCAGTGGTCTTGTGCGCCCGAGGCTCTGATTTCTTCGCAACGACGGCAAAGACGACAATGTCTTGCTCAACGTCCGGCAGGGCAAAGTCGGGAGCCTTGACGTCGCGCAGCAGTTCTTTGACGTTGAGGCTCTTCTTCCCGGACACGTGCCGTGCCAGGACTCGATGAGGGAGGATGCGCCGCGACAAGTGAAAACATGAATAAGGCTCAAAAGACGAGGACCCTTCTCCCTCTTTGGCGTCTCCCGGCGATGCGTCTCGTAATGTACTCTCGGAAAAGATGCTGGATTCGCCCGCGTCCAAATGCGAGCGAAAGCTCGGGACAGTCTTGCTTCGCGACAGCTGCCCAGAAGACTTGCCCTTGGACAGGATGTCGTCGCGAGAGAATGTTGGGGCTTTCAGCGGCTCGTCTGGAAGGTCAACGGCGGTGTTTTTGTAGCCCTCCATTTCCTGCCTCCCGATTCCGAAAGCGTTGGTCCTCACTTTCTGAATCTGCTGCTGCCTCTGAGCTCGGAACGATTCCTCTGTCCTCGCCGAAGCCAGTCTTTCGTTGAAACTCAGTGGTCTTGGAACTGATGCCGTCGCAAGATTTGAGGATCTCGAACTATCCAGGTAGCCATTACTCTGGGAGGCTTTACCTCCTGTCGCGCTCTTCTTGCTCGGTGCACGCTTCAGCGAAATATCCCTGGCCTTTAGGCCCTTGTCAATGCCTAGTAAGACTCTGCTCGGAGACGCCAGTTGTTGAGACGCCAGAACTTTCCGGACGGGAGATGCAGGAACCTGTACCTGGGTACGGGGAGCCAGCCGAGAAGCGTCGTCTGCGCCTGGTGTGCCGCCGCGAGCCGTCCGGCGTGGTTCGTATGCTGGCGCGGCCGAATACGGTCGGGAACCCCCCTCGCTGCTCTTCTGGGGCGCGCTGTTCTCCTTGTTCCTTGCATTCTGCAGCTTCTTCAGTCTCAGTCGAGCCTGGATCTCCTGCAGCTTCAACTGCAGTGTCTCCTCGTCTTCGTCGTCGTCATCGTCGTCCAGCGGGGCCGCGAGCCTTCCTCCGGGTGAAGAGCCCAGGGCCGGCATCGGCCGAGGCTTTCTTGAAGGCGACGGCGACGGCGAGGCCCGGCTCAGCATGTTCTGATAGCGTTGCCGTCCGCCTGGCGTGCTCAGGAGAGCTTCGCGGGGTGATCGAGGCGGCCATTGCGGCTCGGAAGCTGGAAGCTCGTCAGTCGCGTGAGCACGAGTCGAGGGTGAGATGTCCTACCTGGAGCCATGTTTTAGAGACAAACCCAGCTTGGGTCAGCCAAGTACCGAGCCTGGGCAATCAAGAAGACTTCGACGGCGCATAGCCGCAAGCCCTGTTATCGCCAAATGGCAGCTGAGGCCATTCAGGCATCGGCTTGCGGAGGCGAGTTTCGGAGCGCGAGTGAAGCGGATAATGTTGTGCAGCAGTGGATGGAAAAGAGACGCCCGCCAGGTCTTGGGCCGCTATCAAACTGATGCTTCGCAGGTGATAAGAAGATTGGCGCAAATTCGGCCGTTGCAGGGAGTTGGTTGCGGTGAGAGGTGTGGAATCAGTGGTTGGGTGGAACCGCGACGCGCTTTACGCGTCTGGACCCTGGGCGCCAGCGCGTCTAGTACGAAGTACGGGGTACTTCGTACATGTGACCCCCAGTCTCCTACAGCTGCTAGGACTCTGGAGAGCAACCACTCGACGCCCATGGCTGATTGACTGAAGATACCCTCTTGCTCGCTTTTGGCACCTCGATACTTTGGCATTTGCGTCAATTGGTCTTTTGGAATACAGCATCTACACAAAATTGGATACCCAGCTCGTCGGCGGCACTTCATCTGGACCACTCGGCCACGGAACATCACGATGCCTCGGACTAGATCAACCAAGACGGGCGGTGCGGGCGCGAAAGAAGCTTCTGCGAAGAGCACTTCATCTAAATATGTACTGACGTCCAAGGATGGCCCGCCGCCCAAGCTGTTCATCTTGCCAAAGGCGGCGACACCAGAGGCGAGAATCGTCACTCTGCCCAACCCCAGACACGGCCAGCCAGCGCGCTACCTGGTCTGCCCAGAAACGGGCATTTACGAATTCACAAAGATTGCAGCCCCAAATTCAACACCGCGAAGCTGGCTTGTCGAGACGCGCACCGGATCGGTCGAGAACAAGACAGACGGTGATGCCTCGGAGCTCAAGGCCCAGGTCATGATGGGCGCCGATCTGTTCATTGCAACAACAATCGACCCGCTGTTCCTTGTCTTGCCGGCCCTGACGGACTCTCGAGCATCCAAAGGATCGGATGATCGGAAGCGTCTGTTCCTGTCGAGCGACGACCACTTTGACAAGCTCCCCGAGGACTCATCCCATCTGTCCGAAATTTTGCGATGGGACAAGACACGGACTCTGATTGAAGGCAGGATGGCGGCCATCTGCGACACGGTCGAGGCAGGCGACGAGAGCATGTTTCGCTTGAGCGAGGCGAATCTTCTGACGACCATCCTCGACAAGGCCAAGCGGATGAGCCACGGAGGGCTTCCCCCAAGCATGGAGGACAAGTTTGTCAAGAGGACATTGGAGGCACCGATCCTTCTCCAGAAGCGAGACGACGGTGTCAACGATAGTCAGGGTTCCAACGAGGGTGCCGAGTCTGAAGTATCAACGCCCCGAACCGAGTCGACCAACTCCCAGTCCACGGCCATGTCACTCGCTTCGCAACCGTCGACTGCGGCCACGTCGTTTACAGAAGAAGGATTGGCTGCTGATACCGTCATGAACACCGTGGAAGCTTCTCCGGACATTGTTAAGCTCCAGCGGTTGCGAGTCGCCTTTGACTTTATTTGCTCCAGCTACATCTCTCCGGCAATGGCCGAGCAACTGCGGCGGCAATCGCTGGACAAGGACGCGAGCTCCGTCGACTTCTCTCCACTAGACAAGTACCTTGCCAAGGTCGCCGAGCTACGGGCAGAAGCCTTGGCCACGAGGCCAATATCGGACTTTTCTCGAAAACGGGGGCACGACGAAGAGGAGGACGAGGCCCGGCAGGAGAAGAAGCGGAAGCTGGAAGAGGAGAAAAAGCGCAAGGCGAACCAGAGCCGCGGTGTCAGGGATCTCAAAAAGGTCAACACGAGCGGAATGAAGAAGATGAGTGATTTCTTCAAAGCGAAATAAGGGAGTTTATCCATGTCTGGGTATCTAGGCGTCATGATGGAATGCGAACGAGGAAATGGAAACAAAGCGGGTTATCTCGCTGCCCTAGAGCGCCCTCTGCCTGTCCCGGTGGCTCTACCAACGCCCGATGCGCCGCGAGTACCGGGTGCCCCCGATTTGCTGATCTCCGACTGATAGCCCGAGCCCATGACACCCCTCGCGACGGCTCTGCCCCGACTGATCGTCCCCCGAGTCCTGGATGCCCCTCGAGTCCCGCGGGATGGGGTTGACGCCCCAAACCTCCGTCTGTCTTCTTCTTCCTCGCGGCGCCGTCGCAGATCCTCCCGCCTTTGTTCCTCTTCGGCGGCCCTGCGCTCGCTGGCCCGCTGTCTCTCCAGAGCCTCCGCTTCTTGTTCCGCAACGTCCTCCGTGGCGCCTTTCCAGCCAGGATGGAGGATGAGTCGTTGGTTGTGTTCGGTTTGGGATAGGATCCGCGTCCAGGTGTTGAGCAGCGTGGAGGCATTGGCGACGGTTTTTAAAACGACCTAGATGGCGAAGGGTGAGGAGGCGACCTTAATTTTAGACACTGTTCTAGCTCATACCTCCATGTTCCCGCCGGCTCGTCCCAGGGTAGCGATGACGCCCTCGATGGACTCGTTGATGCCTCGAACCCCTTGCAGTTCCTTGCGCAGGGCCGCGTCACGATCAATCGGCTCCTGTTGTCGGTCTCGGCCGGTCGGCGTCTTGGGAGTTTTGGGTGTCTTGGGCGTCTTTGGACGAGCCTCGTGGTGGGCGACCTGGTTGGGTGATGCCCAGATGTCCGACTCTGTGTGCTCCATTTCGTCTGCCATGGTGGGAGGACTGGACGATATTAAAGTGTAGGTAGGACGAAGCTGGTACGGATCACGCAGCACGCTCGAGGATGCGCCGGCCGGAAGTGCTTGCTAGAGTGAGATGACGTCGCGCGGCCGTTGCGAGTGTCAAAACAAGACATTCATGTTATGCACAATCGATACGGAGTACCTACCTTAGGTTCCAAGGTTCTTGAAGAATCGGCAATTCAGCGTTTGGCTCCGGGAGGGGCCAGGCCGCCAGGGTTAGTGAGGAGCCGCCACGGGGCATTACAGTGGGCAGGGCCCTGGCAGCTCGCTACGGATGGTGATTGGCGCGTGGTGGCGCGAAACAGACGCGTCCGGTTCGGCCCAGACGCGTGCGCTGTTGGGCCACTTTACAGTGGATCTCGCTAGGTTTTGCAGGGGGCTGGTGCCGCTGCCCCGGTGCATTCCTGAAGCCCAGCCTCCCCTCTTGCATCCGTGTCCAACGCCCCGAACCCTGCGCACTCCTCTTCCCATCGTCACAATATTTTCAAAGAATCAATCGCATCGTTTTTAGCTGTCAATTTGCTCCGCCGTCCCGCCCGCTGCCTCGAACCGGAAGCCTGCTGTCGCACGCCGTGGCACCGCTTTATATCGCTCAGGGCCCGACGAATTCAATCGGCGCCTAAGGTAAACACGCAATCTGCAAGCGCCCCTTCGGTCTGGTGCTTCCCGAGCACCCGCTTCTCGCCAGTCGACAGGTTTGGGAGACGGTTCGCTATAGGATCGAAGGACGTCGCCTCGCGCAACACATGCCCTGCGCAGCATCGCTGCATTCGCTCTGCACCATGGCCTACAACACTGCCGGCTCAGTGACGCCGCCGCCGCCGACCGACGTGCGAACGCCCCCGGCTCCTCGACTGGGCTTCCATGACAGCTGGGAACCCTATTCACCGCGCAAGTCGGCCAGGCTTTCTTCACAGCGCGCTGCCAACCGCACACCTTCACCTCGCGCCTCGCAACATCGCAAGCAACCCGCGTCCCCGCGCACCGCGAAAAAGACCAACGCCCAAAGCAACGCCCAAAGCAACGCCGCAATGGCCTCGCCCCTGCCCTCGCCGCGCAAGAAGCCGCATCCTGCATCCGAGTCCTCTCGGCAAGTTTCAGGAGCTCTGACCGCCGAGGGAACCGCCAGCGCTGCAGCTGCTCTGGGCCTGAGCAACGTGAAAACAGCACAAAGCGCGCCCACCACGTCCATCTCGCATGCCGCCGGCATGCTTCCCACTCCCTCCAAGACACCCCAGAAGCCGCCAAACGCGAAGACTGCCGCCAACATCCAGTCGTTTGCTCGCAACCTCTTTGTCCCCGAGGAGGAAGAGGCCATGCCCAGCCCCCGAAAGCGCCGCACCAAGAGGTACTCGGGCGTGACCATGGAGAGCTTCACCGCAGAGGAGCAGGAGGACCCCATCGAGATCTTCACCGACTCCCAAGACCGCGTTCCCAAGAAGGACCAGAGCGCGGAGAACCCTTTCTACGGCGATGCGGCCGTACCCGAGCCAAGCAAGCGCAAGGGCAAGCGCAGACTGGTCAACATTCCGGGCGAGGGTGCCCAGTCCATCGACGATGCCTCTCGACGCGAAGATGGAATGGTTTACGTATTGTGAGTTCCTCGTTCAATTTCCTGTCCTTTTGTAGTCTACTGACCATCCTTAGCCGTGGCAAAAAATTCTTCCGCAAGTTCTCGGAGAATGATGGCACTGGGCCAGAGGAGCAGGAGGCTTCCGCCGACGTCGAGCCCGAGCTCACCCACCCACTCACCCGATCCTCTGTCAAGCCCCGACTGCTGTTCCCGACGAATAGGCCAGACGTGGCCGACGACGATGAGGAGGCCGCGACTGACGTGGAAGACATGTACATGGCAGATGAGGTTCCCATGCCACAGACGCCCATGAAGGCCCACTCGGCACCAGCAAAGACCCCAGAGGCGCCCAGATTTGCACCCGTCTCGCCGCCCGACACCAAGCGGACGACACGATCTACGAACAGGCTGGCGAGTGAGGGGACGCCGATGAAGAGCTCGTCTGGGCGCAAGAGCCCATTCGATGCTTGGCCACGGACCAAGGAGCACAAAACCACATCAGCACCGAAACGGCAGGGCGAGGCACTTGCTGCGGGCACCACTAAGCGAACTCGTTCTTAAGGGAGACTTGGCCTGGGAGCGATACTTTTTTTCTTGTCTACATGGCTTTGGAGGAACACTTTTTAGTAATGGTCTCGGCTGCGGCCTGAGTCTGGCATGCAGTTCTGTTGGGGCGTACGGTCTGGACCGACTTTGCGCTTCTGGATGTGGATTTTCTTCCCTTTTTCTTCCTTTGTACCAGGAACTGGAAATGAAGTTGACTTGATCATGGCGTTGGGACGGGTAGTGTGCCTAGGAGATACTCAGATTGATGACAAGGGAGTCATAGGTAGACGACTTGACAAAGCAAGAAGTTTACTCTGGTATTAATACGCTCTGAAGTGAGTTGCGACATCGCCCGGTGCAAGTGACGTGCGACTGCAGCCCGAGGCAAGACGCCTGTTGTCAGGTGTTCGAAGTAGCCGCGTTGGGTTCCGTTGCCCCACGTTGCCCCTCGTTCTAAAATCTGGACCTATTCCTACAACTGCAACTCACTTGGGTCCATCCTCGGCTTCTTCTTCGCTGACAGCACAGGCACTGCCGGGATCAATTAACCACGAGGCCCTCTGCAGAGTCTCGTATTTCGTTCTTGGAGACTCCTTGCGCGTCGATCCTCCAAGCTAGTCCGGCTCCGATATCGCTCGAGGGCCGCTTTCACCATGCACATCCTCGTCACCAACGACGATGGACCGCCGTCGCCAGAGTCCTCTCCCTACGTCCACTCCCTGATAGTGCACCTTGAGAAAGCTGGGCACACCGTCTCTGTCTGCCTGCCGCATACGCAGCGCTCATGGATCGGCAAGGCCCACATGATTGGGCAGACGCTGAAGCCGCTCTACTTCCGCCCCAGTGCAAACGTCCACGGCGACGACTCCGAGGGCACGACGCACCACCGCCCCTCGCCGACCGGCGATGTGGACGAATGGATCTTGATCGACGGCACGCCTGCGTCGTGTGTTCAGATCGGGCTATATCACTTTTTCCAAGACAAAGGCCCCATTGACTTGGTAGTCAGCGGGCCAAACTATGGCAGGAACACCACGTCCGTCTTCGCCCTGAGCTCAGGTACTCTAGGCGGTGCCCTAGAGGCCGCCGTCTGCAGAAAAAAGTCCATCGCCCTGAGCTTTGCCTTCTTCACGCGCAACCACGACGCCGTCATCATCGACGCGGCGTGCCGTCACAGCGTTAGGATCATTGAGGCCCTCTACAAGCAATGGCCCACCGACGGCAGCGCGGACCTGTACAGCGTCAACGTCCCGCTGGTCGAAGGCGTGGAGGAGCACAAGACGATGTGGACCGACATGCTGCAAAACTACTGGGGCGGTGGTAATACCTGCTTCCAGGAGGTTGATGGCGAGTGCGGGGATGCGGCCGAGGAAGAGGCTCGCATCCGAGAAGGTCCCGGAGGGGAGACTGGCGGCAAGGAGGGCCCGAAAGACCGCAAGCCAGGACACACCCACAAGCACTTCAAGTGGGCTCCGAGGCTCACCGACGTGTTTGTGAGCGTGGACGAGTCTGAGCCTGGTAACGACGGGCGGACTGTGAGGGAAGGCAACACAAGGTACGATTCGCGATCCCCCGAGATGACCAACTAACGCTGACGCATTCTTTCAGTATCACGCCGATGAAGGCAAGTTTTGCTCATGGTGAGGGTGCCTTTAGCAGGAAAGAGTTTGAGTTGTGAGTGACCCCTGTTTGTTTTTTTGGCGTCAAGTTTGGTTTTTGGGCAGCATGGGACACTGGGGGTGAATGAGCATCGACAAAGTTGCATGTACGCTATGCATCGTTCAGCTTGGTCAATAGATCATGTTCTTAACAGTGTCACAGTCCATCCCGTCCAGTGGCGGGTATAACGTCCGTGCAGGACATGGCAATCCGAGGCAAGGAGGGCGGAAAACGCGCTGCGTCGATACGGGGTATTGTTGCGTACGACGATCCCTATGTCCAACCACTTATAGTGTCTGCCTTGAAGTCTCTTGTCCCCGAGGAGAAGCTGGACATTGTCACCGAATTGCCGTCAGATGAGAGCTTCTCCGTCTCTGGAATGCTTCCCACGCCGGACTCCAAGTTCCTCCAGATCGTCCC
Organism: Tolypocladium inflatum; assembly: GCA_003945565.1. Lineage (NCBI taxonomy): Eukaryota > Fungi > Ascomycota > Sordariomycetes > Hypocreales > Ophiocordycipitaceae > Tolypocladium > Tolypocladium inflatum. The sequence goes on from QEPE01000001.1 coordinate 728,248, forward strand.
GTACGAGTCCATCGACTTTGAGTTGGCCGCGTCGCACCCCCAGTCGTGCCTCATCAACAGCTACATGATTCGCAAAGCCCTGATACGCAAACACTACCTGTCCACGACGGTCGACCACTGGGTAGCCAAGAAGCCGGCCTCGCCGCTCAAGCAGCACGTCAAGCGCAGCGAGCCGTTCGAGGTGGACTACGCCGAGTTCCTCGACGACGCGCTCGTCGAGGCGTTTGACCTGCGCGAGAGCATGGACCGCAATGAGGACGCGGAGGCGGGCGAGCGGGAGTGGTGGATCTTGAAGCCGGGGATGAGCGACCGGGGACAGGGCATCAGGTTGTTCAGCACGATGGAGGAGTTGCAGGGCATCTTCGATGGGTGGGAAGAGGAGCGTCCGGATAGTGACGATGGGGAGGAGGACGACCAGGGCCAGGCTGTTGGGGGGAAGTCTGGGGAAGAGGACGGCGACTACATCACGACGTCTCATCTGCGTCACTTTGTTGCCCAGCCGTACATCCACCCGCCGCTCCTCCTCGACGCCGACCCGCGCAAATTCCACATCCGCACCTACGTCCTCGCCACGGGCAGCCTCACCATCCACGTCTACAGGCCTATGCTGGCTCTCTTCGCTGCAAAGCCCTACCTCCCGCCGTGGGAGCACTCCCCCAGCGACATCGACGCCTTCCTCACAAACACCTGCCTCCAGCAACCCGCCGGCGCCGACGCCGCCACCAACAGTGTCCGCCGCTTCTGGTCCCTCCCGCTGCCGGCGACCATGCTCGACGCCATATTCGCCCAGATCTGCGCCGTCACGGGCGAGGTCTTCGAGGCGGCCGCGCGGGCCATGCCCGTGCACTTCCAGACGCTGCCCAACGCGTTCGAGGTGTTTGGGCTGGACTTTATGGTCGACGCCGCGGGGGCCGCGTGGCTGCTCGAGGTGAATGCATTTCCGGACTTTAAGCAGACGGGAGGGGACCTGCGGGAGATTGTCGAGGGGTTCTGGAGGGGCGTTGTGAGGGAGGGAGTGATGTCGTTCTTTGGGGTCGGGCAAGGTGATGCGGAGGGGGATGGGGATATGGTAAAGGTCAAAGATATCGATCTCGGGAGACGGTGAGATGGGCTTGACGAGCTCCAGCTGGACATAGAGATTCCATTGACTCGAGAGAATATCAAGGTCAAGATATTACCAAGTTCTGGCTGATATTGACCGGCGGCCTCAGAAATCGATCGCTATATTTCTTCAAGCATAGACGCATGGATACACTTCCGCTTGGTCTACGGGCTCATGGCCATCGACGATGGGTACGGCTATGAGGTACTCCATACAGTTCATGTATTTGATAAGCCGCGACCGGGGCTTAGACCTTTGCCCTGCATGCACCGAGCACCATATCGTCCGCAGCAGCGCCTCGCAACAGCGCCCCGGCCTAGGGCGGCATCGCGGTCGAAGCCAGGCTCACCACAATACTGATCCGCAAGGGAGCAACCGGTAATCGGGCTGGGAAGCTCACAGACCTTGGCTCAGACGTCTGGACAAGGCACAGGCTCGAGGGGTGTGGCGGTTCAGAACATCTCATGACATCTGGCGTCAGAGTGGCCGCAGACATCAACGCAGTCTCTGAGCTCCCCCCACGGCACCTCCATCCGGGATCTATCCCAGGAACATAACATTCCAGAGGTATCTGTACTCACCGATACATCCAACCAACACGGCCGTCTCACAGCCTCGCTAATACGATCCCATGCCCAGTTGCAAGCGGTGGACGGTTCGCCAAGACATCCACTGTACGTCCTAACGGTGGCTTAGAAACTGCAATGCGATTCCATCGTGCAAGGTGGCCCTCTTGGGGGGAGTGCGCCGATACGATATAGCTGGCAGGACCGTTGTGATGTCTCGGTGGTGTCCCAGAAGCACATGGTTCGGCACCGTGTCCGTCGTCGAAGACAGTGCTAGTCGCGGCAGGCTCGCCTGTCACGCTGCGAGACCATTTGCGTAACACGACAGTGGCTGGGAGGTGACGGGTCGCGTATCCGGCGTCACATGTTGTGAGGCGATCTCTGTGGAGATGGAGGTCATGGTGGACGTATCGGGATGAAGCGAGCCAGTGAAGCTCTCTTAGCCGGCGTGGCTTAGTAGAAAACATCGTCTGGGCTCCTGGTGCCCTGTGTTTGAGCTCGCACGCAGATGTCGAGTTTCAAGTCGACGTCCTGATCCGTGTCGTTCACCGGCAGACGAGCTCTGCCGCCCACCGACTCAGGCCCACGGTCGTGCTCATGGCAAACGTGCAGACGCTCCCTCAACAAGACACCAGCATGCCGCGACTGGCCGGCGCGCAACCGCCGAGTCCCTGCGGATGAAAAGTTAGAAGCGCATCAACCGCCAATCTGGGTTTGCCAAGACTTGCACTGCCCTCTTCGTACATAACCCCCGTGCAGGTCGGCATCATGGCAGTGATGGTCTCGCCAGGATGTCGGCGGCGGTCCGAATTTCGCTGCTTGGGGCGACAACGAGCCACTAGGTATCGCGGACGATAGCCTGATGTCCCCGGAGCACAGAACCTGCTCGTCGCGGTCAGGTCAACAGCTCAAGGGAGGTGTCGTCATGACCTTTGGATCCGATTGAGGCTGAGCAGCTTAGAAGTGGCCAAAAGCGGCAAGACGCTGACGAGATGGCTTGACCACCGGTCGAGAGCCTGGGAGCCCCTCAAATATACTTCAGAGGTTTGGTAGCAGCGGATGTCGGAAGACACGATTCCAGTTCTCCTCCGTAGTAGTGTCAGGCCAAGAAGAGGAAGACGGCGACCATCGAAACTACTCGTACTCCCCGACAATGGTGTCGACCCACAGCCGCATGTCACTGGATGAACCGCACTCGCGGCCGGACGATTGCGGAGCCGGATTGCGGAGCTGGGCGTCTCTCTCCCCGGTCCGAGAAGTTTCCGCATACTTCGTACACGCTGCTCGAAGATCATATCATACGCGACGATGGGCTCGTTTCGAGTTGGGCCTCGTAGGCACGACTGGCTGATGTTTGCATTGCTCGCGGCTCGGGGCCAGCGATTGGTCGGCACGGCGCTTGACCCTCCATGTATACTCCGTACTCGTAGGTCTTCTCGAAGCCTTAGTCGCTGCACGTGCACGGCGCGGCTGGTGAGCACCCCGTGCATGTTCCAGAGCGCCGTCAACGCTGGTCGACTCGTCTCTTTGACGGAATGAGGCAGTGCACCTTAGCTGCAGAGACAGACTTTGCTCCCCCTCATCCGCACTTCGACGAATACTTCGTACATGCTCGTACGAAGGACGGGCGGCATGTATTGGTCTGGTGCAATCTCAGCGGCCGGGCTGCTGCCGTCCGCGGATGCACCGAGCCCGGGACGCGGGTTCGATATTGAAATGATGATGAGGCGGGCAGATGCTTCATTCGTCCAAGGCCGCAGCGGTGGGCATCTGCTCAGCCTCGCTTCTCCCCATCGGCTAACTGCAATCGCGGTTCGGCTGTGGCAAGCAGCGGTAAGCAGCAAGCAGTGTTGAAAGGCTCAGGCAAGTCAGGCAAGTCAGGGTACAGACTGCTCGTACATTATCTGGCCAAGCTGGCATCTCCATGATCCATCGAGGTCCCATCGAGGTCCATCGAGGTCTCCATCGAAGTGGGCGGTTGACAGGCGAGACAGGCAAGGTATTACGGATCAAGCTGCGGAGATGATTGGCGAGCGAGCAGGGGCTGCCAGACCCAGTCAGGTCGCCACACGTCGACCGGCCACTGTTTGAGAGGAGGGACGAAGACGACTCCAAGAGACTGGAAAAGAAGGTTTGGCGCCACGGGTGGTTGGATCTCGTCGATGCGACAGAGGCTCAGAGGCGACTTGGCGACTCCGTTGAAACCTCGGATCCAGACGCGGTGGATCTGCGTCGCGAGGAGGCGAGCCTGTTCTTGGGCGGCCTCATCTCCCAGCGTACGGACGATTACTGGCTGCACCCTCGGCGTGTCGAGGCGTTGCGGAAGAGAAAAAGGGTCGACATGACTGGCTGGGCGGCAGTGGGCGTGGCGGGCCTATCAACAGCGCTATGCTCGGTTTAGCACAGTCAGCCGTAGCTTATTACTGTTAAGGTGTGTTGGGGGTGCGGGATGCCATGCTACAGCAATGGAGCCCCCCGCAGACGGGTGCTGCTGGCGACCACCTCAACCTTGCTGAATCTCATCGGCGCGGCACTATCGAATTGATTTGGTATGACGGGCGCGCGAGCGACTGTCGCTTTCATCTCCGAGAAACCTGAGACCGCAACTTGGGATCGGGGTCAACGGATAACTACCTACCTACCTTACGTCATGACTGGCGGCCTCCCGGATGGGGACCATGGTTCCGGAATATCCACCTCACCTTTCAGTTGCACAGCGCCTCGGCAAAGGCTGTCGCTGAATCGCCGCGATCGCCCAGTGCAACTCGGCCACTTTGTGTTCGTTCCACTGGCAATTTCGAGGTTCCCGACGGGCGCACTAACAGGGATGCATCAACGAAAGTCGCACATCGAGCAGAACTTACAGTAAGTCCTCCTGGCGACCTGCCAAACACAGCAGCTTGGCCTGTACGGTGCAGGCACTGTGTGTTGGTGTAAGTCGGACCCGGCGCCCAGCCAGCCTGGAAGCGTAAAAACGCCCACCAAAGCCACGCCGCATGGATCTGACGGCTGCGCCGTGTGGGTAACCTTGCTACGAGTCCATCACGAGAATTTCGCTGCGGCTGGCTGATTCGTATTGGGGACTTTTTTCTCTCTGCCTCGCGAGGCAGTCGCTCTAGGTTAGGGATAGGGGATAGCACGGTGTTGAGAATCATGATGGACGCCTTGGTGCAGCCACAGCGCCTGGTCCATCAGCCACCGACGCGATGCTGCGGTGTGGTCGTCTGAAGGCCGTGTACGAAGTGATGTCGGCAAGAACTAGATACGTAGCGTGGAAATCTAGTTTCCGGCAGTTGGAGCAAAAACTCCGACGATGTGTCCTGATAATGATGACCAGCAAACAGTGCCACACATGAAGGTGGGCTGTTGGGTGTGCTGTACTCGCCATCACGGCTCACCACCATCGGTACGGCCTCCCCAAGCCCAGTGCATCACCAGACAAGCTCAGCCTGGCGGCGATGAGGCGTCCATCGCACATTGACCCAGACACGTGCTCTTCGGGTGTCGTGCAACGCCAACCTTGGGATGAAAGATCCAGCAGGCCGGGCGGTATACAGTGCCCGTAAGGCTGCCCCGTAGTTACCACGGGCTGCGAAAGTTTGTTGGGTGAGAAACAATACGGAGTACCTGTGCTCATGTTTCGTTTGCAACCTTAGTCCGTAGATACTTCGTACCTTAGGTGTCGGGCAGCTCAGCCTCCTCCGTCGCGCGCGGTTGCGAGTCGAGGTACGTAGTAGATCCGTACCTTGCGTACGACAATCGCCACGAGAGGCCGCCGGGTACGGAGCAGACCTCGCTCGGCGCCTGACGGATGGATCCGCCGGCTCACCAAAACTCGCTTTAGCCACTTGGCCACCTACAGGAATGGGGCAAACATCACAAGGCAAATGGTATTTTCAGGGAGCCAAGAGTGAGGCGGAGGACGCATTCGTATGTACGCATTGTTTGTTGTATCAATGCCGAATGCGTCGGGTGTCAACCTACGAGTAAGCCAGCGGGCACGCAGGTCGGCAAACATGGGGAATTGGCTCGCAGCCCAACCTTAACTTGACCTTTGAGAAGAATTACAGCAGTCCGTACGACACGCGGGGGTGCACCGCCGCGATCGACAGAGCCCAAGATTCAAAGCGTAAAGGAATCGACTTCGTACCCTGCTCGCCTGCCGCTAAAGTGGGTGATGCGGTACATGCACTCGTACATACCTACATAGCGACAAGACTCCATCACGGCACCGTCAGACTCTGCGCTTGCGCACGCTGCACGGGCTGGGTCGCACCAGGGTCGCCAGCACCGCACGGCGGCAGGCCGTCCGTCTCGGAGGCGGCGATCTCCCACCAGACGAGCCAGATGCAGATGCGCGGGTTGGTGGAACGGAGCCCTTGCCCCCTGACAGGCCCGCAGCCACCTAATAAACAGTGTCCCACCGCAGCCCGGGGTGGTGATAGCCGGCCAACCAGCGGCTCCACCATTGCGACCGGGGCTGTGCACTGCCTCACTCCTACCTGGCTGGCACCCAGATGAGCCAATCCATCCAGACTTCAACCGGGAGGTGGTGCGCGCTTCACAGTCCCTCTCCGCACACAGGTCCTCGTCTGCTACTTGCAGATACCTTCTCTTCTTTGTTTCTTCTCCCTGGCCATGTCTCGCCGGTACTCTTAGCCCACTCCCGCGGCCAAGACCGGGGCTCTTCCCCTTGCCAAGTTCATCGTCGCTCCTTTCGCCCACCTCTATTAACTTGTCGCCCTCCCCTTCGCCGGCTGCGAGCGTCCCATCGACTGCCTCAGCTGCGTCGTCACTCACTTGCCTCGGCATAGCCTCACCGCGACTCCTCCCAATCCGCCTGCTGCCTCCCGCCAGGCGGCTGTGTGCCCGAGATGACGGACGCCAACGAAACCGAGCCGCCTCCTGGGCCTCCGCCCGGGAGACGGAGAGCGTGAGTGACCCTGCGCCCGGGCAGCATTTTATATCAGCTGTCCGCCCGTCGTTGAGCTGCCGTGAGCTGACCCCGTCTGCAGGCCGACCATTACCATTGATACCACCGCTGTCAGCCCCAACAGCAACGCCGTCGACATGCCCCAGGAGCCGCCACGGCCGCACCCGTCCGTGTCGCCCATATCGCCCCAAGACGACGCCATTAGCCCAACGACGCTTGTCGAACCGCCGTATGGCTTCACGCCGGGCTCCCAGCGCCCCGAACTGCGCGCCGAAACGTCCTTTGACAGGGAAAGCCGTCCCACGAGCCCTCACAATGTCTCGAGCCCGGTCGCGTCGCGCGCAACCGAGGGCGGAGTCGGGTTTCTGTCGGTCCCTGCCAACCATCTGCGAGCGAGACAAGACTCCATCGACTCCCAGGACGCAGCACGATCCGTCAGCTCCCACGGTGAGACTACGGTGGTTGCCTCAAGCTACACGCAAACTGAGAAATTCAAAGCCGCGGGCAACGAGAAGATTATGAAGGATGAGAAGGCCCTGATGCCCGACGCCGGCATGGACGAAGACTTCAAGGTCGAGAACAACCCCTTTGCCTTTACGCCTGGGCAGCTCAACAAGATGTTCAACCCAAAAAGTCTCCCTGCATTCTACCAAATGGGGGGTATGCGTGGGCTGGAAAAGGGCTTGCGGTCGGACCGCAAGTCTGGACTGAGCAGCGAGGAAACGCGCCTGGATGGAGAGGTCACATTTGACGAGGCCACCGCGAAAAACGGCAAGCTTGCCACGGAAGGAGTCCCGAGTCCCGTCGCCAGAGCGCCTACCAACAAGTCTTCGAGGACCAAGGACGATGCCTTTGCCGACCGATACCGCGTCTTCAGAGACAATCGCCTGCCGGTGAAGAAGGGAAAGAGCTTGCTCCAGCTCATGTGGATTACGTACAACGACAAGGTCCTGATTCTGCTCTCCATCGCGGCAGTCATCAGTTTGGGGGTTGGGCTGTACCAGACGTTTGGTCAGGAGCACGAACCGGACAACCCCGCTGTCGAATGGGTTGAGGGTGTTGCCATCATCGTTGCCATTGCCATTGTCGTCATTGTCGGATCGCTCAACGACTACTCCAAGGAACGCCAGTTTGCCAAGCTCAACAAAAAGAAACAAGACCGCAACGTCAAGGCCGTACGCTCAGGAAAGACGGTCGAGGTGTCCGTGTTTGATCTCATGGTTGGCGATGTGATTCATCTGGAACCTGGCGACTTGGTCCCTGTTGACGGGGTTCTTATTGAGGGATTCAACGTCAAATGTGACGAGTCCCAGACGACGGGCGAGTCGGACATTATCCGCAAGCGACCTGCCGACGAAGTCTACTCGGCCATCGAGAACCACGAAAACCTGAAGAAGATGGACCCGTTCATCCAGTCTGGTGCTCGCATCATGGAAGGCGTGGGCACCTTTATGGCGACATCCACCGGCATCTACTCGTCGTACGGAAAGACGCTCATGGCGCTCAATGAGGACCCCGAAATGACTCCTCTCCAGGCCAAGCTCAATGTCATCGCCACGTACATCGCCAAGCTCGGCGGTGCTGCCGGTCTGCTCCTGTTCATCGTCCTGTTCATCGAATTCCTCGTCCGCCTGCCGCGACTCCCCGCGGGGACTACCCCGGCAGAGAAGGGCCAGATGTTCCTTAATATCTTCATCGTGGTCGTGACGATTATCGTGGTAGCCGTCCCAGAGGGCCTGCCCCTTGCCGTTACGCTTGCGTTGGCCTTCGCCACCACTCGCATGCTGAGGGATGCCAACTTGGTCCGACATCTGAAGGCCTGCGAGGTCATGGGCAACGCGACGACCATCTGCTCAGACAAGACGGGTACGTTGACGCAAAACAAGATGCAGGTCGTCTCCGGCACAATTGGAACCAGCCACAGGTTCGGCGGCGCCAGACCAGTTTCGCGAGACGACGACGATGACGACGACGCCCCGGAGCCCTTTGACACGAGCGCCGACATTTCCGCGTCCGATTTTGCGTCCATGCTCAGCGCTCCCGTCAAGGACCTGCTCCTCAAGTCCATCGCCCTGAACTCGACCGCTTTTGAGGGAGAAGTTGACGGAGAAAAGACATTCATCGGATCCAAGACCGAGACGGCCCTGCTGCTCTTTGCCAAGGCTCACCTGGCAATGGGCCCCGTCAGCGAGGAGCGGGAGAATGCCACGACGCTTCAGGTTATCCCCTTCGACTCTGGCCGCAAGTGCATGGGCATCGTCGTCCAGCTCCCCACGGGCAAGTCCAGGCTCTACGTCAAGGGCGCTTCTGAAATTCTTCTGGCCAAATGCACCCAGGTCCTGCGGGACCCCTCTGCCGACGACTCTGTCGCGGACCTGTCAGCGAGCGATGCGCAAACGGTTACGCGTCTTATAGACAGCTACGCCATGCGGTCTCTGCGAACCATTGGCATCTGCTACCGGGACTTTGACACCTGGCCACCCAAAAGCGCCCGTCGCGGAGACGGCGGCAAGAACGAGATTGAGTTTGAGGACATTTTCCAGCATATGACCTTGGTCGGCATGGTTGGCATCCAGGACCCGCTGCGAGATGGCGTGTACGACTCCGTCAGACTCTGCCAAAAGGCCGGCGTCGTCGTCCGCATGGTCACGGGCGACAACAAGATCACGGCCCAAGCCATCGCCAAGGAGTGCGGCATTCTGCAGTCCAACAGCATCGTCATGGAAGGCCCGGACTTCCGCAACCTGAGTAAGCTGCAGCAGGAGGAAATCATCCCGAAGCTGCACGTCTTGGCCCGATCCAGCCCCGAAGACAAGCGCATCCTCGTCAAGAGACTCAAGGACAAGGGCGAGACGGTGGCCGTGACCGGTGACGGTACCAACGACGCCCCCGCGCTCAAGATGGCCGACGTCGGTTTCTCGATGGGTATTGCCGGTACCGAGGTCGCCAAGGAGGCATCGGCCATCATCTTGATGGACGACAACTTCTCTAGTATCGTTAAAGCCCTCAAGTGGGGCCGCGCCGTCAACGACGCCGTAAAGCGGTTCCTGCAGTTCCAGCTGACGGTCAACATCACTGCCGTCATCTTGACCTTTGTGACGGCCGTGTCGAGCGGCAAGGAACAGTCCGTCCTGACGGCCGTGCAACTGCTGTGGGTCAACCTCATCATGGACACCCTCGCGGCGCTGGCCTTGGCCACCGATCCTCCGCAAGACAGCGTGCTGGACAGGAAGCCCGAGAAGAAGGGGTCCTCGATCATCTCGACGACCATGTGGAAGATGATATTGGGCCAGGCCATCTACCAGCTGGTCATCACCTTCATGCTGTACTATGGGGTCCCCAAGGGTCTGATCGACGGCATCATCACCAACGAGCCACTGCCCAACGATCAGGTCAATACACTGGTATTCAACACGTTTGTGTGGATGCAAATCTTCAACCAGTGGAAGTAAGCGCCCCGACTGCTGATGACGCCCCGTGAGAAGCACATGTGCTAACAGATTGGCAGCAACCGTCGCCTGGACAACAACTTCAACATCTTTGAGGGACTCACCAAGAACTGGTTCTTTATAGGCATCAGCGCCATCATGTGTGGCGGGCAGGTCTTGATCATCTTTGTCGGCGGCGCGGCCTTCCAGATTGCCAAGGACGGGCAGGACCCTGCTCTGTGGGGCATTGCCCTCATCCTCGGCGCCATTTCGATTCCCGTGGGTGTGGTAATCCGCCTCATCCCCGACTGGGTGCTCCTGGCCTTGATACCCAACTTCCTGAAGCAGCGGGCCCACAAGGTGCCCGGGCTGACGGTTTCCGACGAGGAGATGGACATGTACCCCGAGCCGCTAGCCGACGTGCGAGACGAGCTCAACTTCCTCCGGCGGATGAAGGGTGGCCGCCTGAACAACCTCAGGTTCGCCATCGCGCACCCCAAGGAGACACTGATACGATCGAGGAGCCCGTCCCACTCGCGATCCAACTCGGTCCACGCGTCGCCGGCGCCGGAGAGGGAAGACAGCTTCGGGACGTCGCGCGCCGCGACGCCCGACTCGCGACAACGGTCGAGATCGAACCGATCGCGATCCAACTCGGCGCTGGGGGCGCCCACCGTCATGGCAGGCATCATAGCCGCCGGCGTAGCGGCGGGATGGTCGCCGGTGGGCCGTCAAAACCCAGAGGAGGGCGGCGAGCCCAGGACAACTATGGAGGGCAGCATAGGGCGGAGAAGCGAAGCGACTGATGCACAAAATAGCGAGGCGCGAAAACCGGAGTAATTGGAAAGGCTCTGTATCATAGGGGCATTGCTTTGTTAGACCTTTTGAGGCCGCTTCATACCTTTTCTTTTGATGGCATCATTGATAGACGGAATTACATTCGTGTCAAGACCAAGAGAGTTTACGAGTTGCGTTTGTGACGCGCGTTGATTGACGCGATAACTGACAGACTCAGGCTGCTACTATTGGATCCCCGTACATATGAAGGGCGCCATTTTCAATGTCGCCAACAAGCGGCTGAATCTGGTTGATGCGCAGGCTCGGAGGTGCCGTTAGCCGTTCCCGGTGCGTGGCGCCAAAGACTCGCTATTGAGGCGGGCAGCGAAGAGGAAAAATGAAGTTTGTTGGTTGGGGGGGGGGGGGGGGGGGGGGGGGGGGGGGGGGGGGTTGCTCTCAAGGTTGTTGGTCGGAGTGGTGATGGCACGGCCTCCCTTGAGACTGTTTGCGTCTTTGCAATTACAGAATAGGGCTTTGCGGAGGGGTTATCAGGCGCTGGTTGTGGTGGACGGTCGGGTGGCGATGGGCGGATGCCTCGGGTGCGGGAGCGTGTTACAGACTATAGTACGAGTACAGAGCACGGGGGCCCAATAGAGCCACGGGTACGGAGCACGCATGAGGCGAGAGCGCAGCCGCAGATTGACAAGTGTCTTTTGCTCGGCAGTGTGATGTGATGAATGTGATAATGTGACAATGTGTGTTTGTGGCGCCGCGGACACGCTACCGCGTATTAAAGCGGCATGGATAGTCATTTAATCGGTTGTGAATAGCAAAGGGGCAGATGTACATTGACTGTACCGAGTACGGAGTACTGAGTACGGACTACGGCTACTGTCATCGATCAACCGGTTTCCCTCGCAGAACACTCTTTCCATCTTTCCATCTTTCCATCTAGGGCACAGGCAAGACCCGGGGCAATTGCAGAGTCGACGGCATCTGTGCGGGCCCGAGGACAGAGTTTCAGATGGCGGCGTCGACGAGGCCGGCTCGGGCAGACACGCACGTACGAGTGAGTAACTCTGGCGCGCTAAAGGTAAAAATGGGCGCAGACTAGCGATGGATGGATGGGACTTGGCTGGCGTGCAAAAGCGTGTCTCTTGCCAACATGCAACATGGCAAGCAGCGATAACGTCAGACGCGGAACGTGGCGCCATGGATATGCATGTTTGTTCATGTTGCGCGGTTGCGTCTGTTCCTCTTGTTGCTGTTGCTGTTGATGCTGCTGTTGCTGCTGCTGCTGTTGCTGTTGCTGTTGCTTTGTTGAGAACAAGAGCCTGCTTGCGGTCCCGGCCTGACAGTCTGCGAGTCGTGGCCAAGGGACCAAGAAGGGTCGATGGATCCAGGACTCCGGCTCTTCTAGTTGCGTTGCGCGCATGATGATCGCTGACAATGCCACGGAACGGCATCGTACACGTAGCCACGCCCAGCACGCACCGGAGGCGAAACTGGTTGCCCGTGCGTCTCCTCGACTCTCTCTCTCTCTGCCTGAGTCTTCCCTCGACCGGCGTACTCGTACTCCGTAGTTGTGCCTTGCCACCTTCCGCGCATTGCACGCACCTGGCTCTAGGTACCTTTCCTGTATTATCTCATCCCCTCTCCCTTGCGACTCTTGATTTTTCTTCCGCTTCCAGTCCTTTTCCTCTTCCCACCGCCACCAACCCTATTCCTCGCACACACCGTTTCTCCAAACCGCGTTTCGGCTTGTGCTTTCGCTGCTCGTGACAAGTCGTCGTGTTCGGATCCTCGCAGCCGTCGCCGCCTTGGTCTGGGTTTCCCCTTGAGCCCCCGTGTTGTTCCTCTTCGCTTGTCCTTGGTCGTTCATCGTTCATCATATTCGTCGTATACGCCCACCGCTCGTCGACGCTGCGCCGCAGCAACCCTGCACCACCCTCACCCTCGTCTTCGCCATCCAACTGAGACAGAAGAGGACAACTTCTCAAAGCCGCCGTCCGCCGCGACTGACTGGGCTTCCCGAGGAGTTTAATCTGTTTCCTACACCGCCGCTCCCGACTGCCGGAAGACCTCTTTGCCCTCTCACCCCATCGCCGCGGATTTCCCCTCCGCTGCTCTCTTGTTATTTGAACCCGAACAAGGATGAAACGGGTCGCTGCCGGCAAGAGCGTCGCTCTCCCGCGGCGCAAGGCCAACGCCGACGCGCTGGACAAGCTGTCGGAGAACCCATCCCTCGCCGAGATCAAGAACGCGGCCGTCAACGTCTCGCTCGCGGAGCTCGAGGAGAGGGTCAACGACGTGCGCGACTCGTGGGAGACGGACTCGCTGTTCGAGGACGCCTTCGAGGAGCTGAGCAACGGCGCGGCCGACTCGAGCGACAGTAAGTGCTTGCTTGACTCATTGGACTCTTGTCGCGCGTCCGGGCGGCCGTCGTCTTCTCACGTCAGAGCGAGTTGGCCTGGCCACTCCCTCAACCCGTGTTACCCACCCGCCCGACACAGGTCGCCACGATGCTAACCCGCATCCCTAGAGTCTGAAGTCTGCACTCCCGAGGAGGCCAGTCGCCTCCGTCGCGAGGTGCGAGAGTATGGCCCGGCCGTCTTCTGCCAGCGCACCGTCGACGCCGGCCGCTACACGGCCAAGAAGCTGCTCAGCGCCTTTGGCATCAAGCCGCCGGCCTTCCTCGAGGGCGAGGCCGACGAGGCCTACTTCAGCCTGCTGTCGCTGGCCATCTCGCGCGAGCTGTCCAAGCGCGCCAAGCTGCCGCGCTACAACTCCGTCGGCGACGCCGTCGACCTCATCGGCAAGTGCAACAACATCATCGTCATCACCGGCGCCGGCATCTCGACGTCGCTCGGCATCCCCGACTTCCGCTCCAAGGGCACCGGCCTCTACTCCAAGCTGGAGCACCTGGGCCTCAACGACCCGCAGGAGGTCTTCGACATTGACGTCTTCAAGCAGGACCCGACCATCTTCTACTCGGTCGCCAAGGACATCGTGCCCGCCACGGACCGCTACACGCCCACGCACAAGTTCATCGCCATGCTGCACCAGCGCGGCAAGCTCCTGACCAACTACTCCCAGAACATCGACAACCTCGAGGTCAAGGCCGGCCTGCCCAAGGAGAAGCTCATCCAGTGCCACGGCAGCTTCGGCACCGCCAGCTGCGTCCAGTGCGGCTACCAGATCCAGGGCGAGAAGATCTTCCCGGACATCAGGGCCGGCAACATCCCCCGCTGTCCGCGCTGCGTCCAGTCGCTGCGCACCAACGGCGCCTCGGTGAAGCGGAAGCGCTCCGCCGGGGCCGAGAAGCGCCGCCGCCGGTGGTCCGCCGACGACAGCTCCGGCGACGACGACTCCGAGTACGACATCCCGCAGGCGGGCGTCATGAAGCCCGACATCACCTTCTTCGGCGAGGCACTGCCCGACGAGTTCGCCAAGCGGCTCACGGAAAACGACCGCGAAAAGGTGGACCTGGTCGTCGTCATCGGCACGTCGCTTAAGGTGACGCCCGTGTCCGAGATCGTCAGCTGGCTGCCGCCGCACATACCCCAGATCTACGTCTCCCGCCAGGCCGTCAGCCACATCAACTTCGACATCGACCTGCTGGGCGACTGCGACGTCGTCGTCACGGAGCTGTGCCGCCGCCTGGCGTGGCCGCTGAAGCACGAGATGGTGCCCAAGAACCAGAAGATTGACGTGCGCCCCGAGCCGGGCTACAAGAGCCGGCACGTTTTTGACGTGATCAACCTCGAGGCCAAGAAGCCCGAGGCCAAGGCCCCGAATGGAACTGCCTGACCGACGGACACTTCTAATTGGGGGGGGTACACGATCCCCCCCCGCGTGGCCGAGATCTTTTTTTTGTTTGGCTTCCGTTTACACCGAGACTTGAAGATATTTTTTTTTTCACATGTGGCAAGGAGTCAAGGACCAGACTATGGTGTCAGGCGTTTCTGAGGGGGCGGGGGGGACAAGAGGATACCCGCTCTCCCCCTCGTTGTCCTATTGTTTCTTTGTCCCGTTCCTCGTCCTGTCTGTACGGACTCGTTTCATGCCAGAGGGCGCCGCGTGGCTAGATGGGCGGGCGGGAGGTTACCTACCAGAGGGGGATGGACGGTAAAAGCAACACGGGACGGACGGTCCGTTCTGCTGTTGGAGGGGATGTGCTAGATCAGATGTAGAAGCGGTGTCCATTTCCCTGGAGTGTCGATTCGACTTAGCTTGCGATGTTAGTGGGAAGCAGCTTGCATGCGTGTCGCAACGTGAGTCACCATCAGTATAATTAACGACTTACGGCACGCCCCGTACATACATCTGGCCGGGTATTCATGCGTTCTGCCGTCTCCGCACCCATACACTAGCAACCAGCGCAAATCCTACATAACCCATCGCTCTCGCATCATCTATGCATTGCTATCCCAAACGAGACGAGACGCCTAAATCAGACTCTCGTACTTGTCCAGCCCCGACCTCTGCTGACCACCGCTCGGCGCGTTGCTGCCGCCGCTCGCGCCGCCTATCACCGCTGAGCCCATCGGCCTGTGGACCGTCGTGCCTTGGCCGCCCGCCGCCCAGCCAGTCTGCTGCGGCTGCGCGGGAGGGGGCTTGATGCTGAAGCCGGTGCCCTGTGCGTTGCTGCCTGGCGGAGGCGGCAGGGAAAAGGACGGGCTGCGCGCGTCGCCCATGACTGGCCGCTGGCCGAGCGACATGCTGGACATGGACGTCGTCACGCCGACGCCGCCGAGCCCGGGGCTGCCTGGAAGGGTCGGCGTGGGGTTGCTGGGCGTGTAGCTGGGAGCGTAGCTGGGCGTGGCAGGCGACGCCCAAGGGTTGGCGGTGGTCGGCGAGGCGGACGGCCACTTGACGGACGAAGACGCGGTGGGCTGGGGCGGCGGCTGAAAGGTCGACTGCGGCGGCTGAGGCTGCAGCGGCTGGCTGAACTGGGTCGACGACGGTGCCAGCGCCCCGAAGCGCGCGAGATCAGGGGTCACGGTGCGGAATCCCGCCACCTGGCTCGGTTGGCCAGTGACGCTCGTAGGGCTTGTAGGGTTATGCGTGGACCAGGAAAAGGCTGGCGCCTTGGGTGTGCTCGACGCCGGCTTGGTTGCGGTGGTCGTCGACGACATGACCGAGGGCGTGTCATCCCAGCTCGCGAAGCCGTTACTCGACGATCCGCCGCCTGCACCGGGTCTGCCTTTGACGAGGGCCTCAAAGTCATCCTCGTTGCCGCCGCTGCTCGAGTCAAACGTCGTCCCAGTCACGCCGCCAAACGCAAGGAAATCCTCGTTGACGGCGGCGGTCGATCCGTTCGACGCTCCAGACGTTTCTTGAAGCTTCCTCGTCTGCTCGTCCTCCACCCGCCTCGACAGGTTCCTGATGAGCTCCATGAACGTCTGAAACTGCTTGAGGTCCAGCAGCGGCCCCAAGCTCATGCTCCATAGGACCGGCAGGATGTCCATGGCCACAAACTCGGCGTCGGCGGTCTGCCCGACAATGCGAAGCACATTCAGGGCGGCTACCATGACGGCCGGTTCCTTTGTCTTGATCGCCTTGACCAAGGGCACGATCTTTTCCTGCATCGTGTACTTGTCCAGGGCGCTTGATGACGAGGGCTTCTTCTTGTCGCTTATGAGCCCATTCAGCCCGTCGTCGGCTGCTGCGTCCGCCGAGCCGCCGCACAGAATGACAAAGGCCTGCAGGCCGCGGACCTTGATCGCGAGACTGTTCGTCTTGCTAAAGACAATCGCCACCACCGGAAAGAGCTCGTTCTTGATGGTACTGAAGTCAAGAACCGGCAGCACCGTGGGCAGCGCCCTCATAGCAGCGTCCACGATGGAGTGGGTAGGGCATTCAATCGCGGCCAAGACAACTGGCAGGATGTCTATGCGCCGAAACGTCAGTCTCGCTGATTAGCACAACGACATTGATTCACTCACCATCCTTGAACTCCTTTCCGGAGCTGTTGTTCGCAGCTGCTGATAGATGCTCGAGAAAAACCATCAGACCAGCGTCTCTAGCCGGGTCCTTTTCCTGAGCTTGCTTTGCTTTCACCACAAAAATGTCCTTGAGCGCCGGCCGGACCTTTTCCCCAAAAGCCCGCCGGGCTGAAGGCAGCAGCTCAATAATCTTGAAGACGTTATGAAGGATCAAAGACAGAAGATCCCTGTCTTTCAGCTCTTCCAGCAATGCCGGCAGAATCTTCTTCTCCATGACCGACTTGGGAAACGACGGCAAGACCTTGTTAAGGCCTCGCATAAACTGGGCCTTTTCGTTCGGGGTCTTGGCCGGGAACGAGTCGAGGAACCGGATAGTCGAGACGAGGATGTTGTCGAAATACTCGCTCTGTTGGAATTCTCGAGCCGTCATCCGCTGAGCAGGTCGCCTTGTAATAAGGCGGGGTAGCACATGGCTGGCGAGGTCCTTGGGCAGCGGGCGAGAAGAGAGAAAGTTGTTGGATGTGGAGGGTACGCTCGACGAGGAGGAGAAGAGTCTCTTGTACGAGGAGAGACTGCCGTGGCTTTCCAGAGGCGACTGGTGAGGAGAGTTATACAGGGCCACGGACAGCAAGCCGAGTGTAAACATGTCCGCCGAGGGCGTCAGGTTGTTGTCGAGGACAAAGTCTGGCGAGGTGTAGTCGAGGTTGAGCTGGACAGATCTGGGCAGCCTCGGGTCCATGTTTAGCACTTCGTATAAGTTGATGCCGTGGATCGAGGTCGGCTTTGTCGAGCCTTCGGCAGGGCTGCAGAACGACAGGCCGCTAATCTTCCAGTCGGACTGTGCCATGGTTAGTCAATGAGGCGTAAGAGCAGCGGCGATGGCATACCTTGGCATTGATAAGGACCGCATCAGGCGTCAGATTGCCGTGCACGAGTCCTGCATTTTCGTGCAGAAACTCGAGCGCCTTGCTGAGCTGCAGGAGCCCCTTTTGGATCTCGAGCTCGTCAATCTCGATTTCCCGCCGCCGTCGCACCCCGTCCGCGTCTTCCGTGACATAGCGACTCGACCGGCCTCCGGGACCGGATCTCTCCTGGTCGTCCTTTTCTTGCAACACGCTCGCCAGCGACGCGGTCACCGGCTCCGTCACGAACTGCAAGCCGCCGCCCCGCGTCTCCTCGACCGGCTCGACCAGCTCGAGGATGCTCGGATGGCGCAGCTTGGCGAGGCTGGACGCCTCCTTTTTCAAGCGCTCGACAACCTCCTCCACGCTGCGCCTAAAGGACGATGCGCCGGAGCGGCCGAGCGAGTTGCCTTGGCTCTCTAGCGACTTCTTGTCGAAGACGAAGACGCTGTAGGCCTTGCCCGTGGACTTCTTCTTTGCATCGTAGATCTTCCACGGTCCGGCCGTCGACGTCGGGTTCGGGGACACGGAGTAGTTTGCGGTGATGTTGGTGGCGGAGATGGACTTGAGCGCCGAGGAGAACATGCTGCGATTACGCTGGGCGTGCGTGGGAGGTCCTCAGTATCATGTCGTCGAGCTGTCGGTTGGGCTGGGGAGGGGATGTGGCGATGCACGAGCGATTCGTCACCCCTGGTAATGAGCCTTGGGCGCAGATGGTCGGCGTCTTTTCCGACCGAGGAGAGATGGCGCAGAGGACGCTTTCGTGACGGTCCCTGAAGCTGCGCAATGGCGACGGCATAGACACCTCTTTGCTCAGACGTCAGTGTCGCACTCGAATCGATAGCCAGCCCGTCCGTGTCTTGGCCAGATAGAGCTCATTGGCGCCGCGCCTGACTAACCGGGCCAAGGTGAAAGCTGGCTACCCTGCACCTCTCACCTCACACCGACGTTTTCGAGCCGAGCTTTTGGCGGTTAGCTTCGGCCCGCGCAGGGCGCGCACGACCATGTCAGCGGCATAATGTCTTCGGGGACGCTGCAGGAACCACTCACCGAGCTCCGGTACCGCTCCAAACACCACTTAACTCTCCAAGACCCGGCCTCAACGTCTGCGTCAGGGACGACCCCAGCTTCACCACCCCCTCGTTGGCCCATTGTCCGTCTGGAGAGCCCGCTGGGATAACCCGCCGTCTGTTTCCCTAGCAATTGGTGTCGCAGCGCGCACAATCGACCGTCGTCACAGTACAGGCCTACAGGTACATCACGCCTCCATGCAGTCCGCCCGTCTCGCGCGGAGCGCCCTGAGGACCGCTTCCAGGTCCTCGCGGGCGCTCCCAGCCTACCGACCGGCTCGGTTCTTCAGTCTCAAGGCCGAAGCCGCGTCCGCTTCCAAGCATCACTTCCTCGACGCCTCGAAGCTGTCCATCACCAAGACCAAGAGCCCCAAGGAGTTGAGCAAACCGGAGGACCTGGTGTTTGGGAAAGAGTTTACCGGTGCGTCTCGGGTCCCTTTTCTCGTTGGCACTCGCCTCTGACCTGTCCTCGCAGACCACATGCTCGCCATCGAGTGGAATCAAGACGAGGGCTGGCTGGAACCGCGCATCACCCCCTACCAGAACCTGTCCTTGGACCCTGCTACGTGCGTCTTCCACTATGCGTTCGAGTGCTTCGAGGGCATGAAGGCGTACAAGGACAAGGAAGGCAAGGTCCGCCTCTTCCGTCCCGACAGGAACATGGCCCGTCTCAACAAGTCGGCCGCGCGCATTGCTCTGCCCACCTTTGAGCCAAGCACCCTCATCGAGCTGATCGGCAAGCTCACCAAGCTCGACTCCCGCTTCATCCCGGACCAGCGAGGCTACTCCCTCTATCTCCGCCCCACCATGATCGGAACCCAGAAGACTCTCGGCGTTGGAGCCCCCGGTTCGGCGCTGCTGTACGTTATCGCCTCGCCCGTCGGCCCGTACTACCCCACTGGCTTCAAGGCGGTGTCGCTCGAGGCCACCGATTACGCCGTGCGAGCCTGGCCCGGTGGTGTCGGTGACAAGAAGCTCGGAGCCAACTATGCGCCCTGCATCGTCCCCCAGCTGCAGGCCGCCAGCCGTGGCTACCAGCAGAACCTGTGGCTCTTCGGCGAGGAAGAGTACGTCACCGAGGTCGGCACCATGAACATGTTCGTCGCCATGAAGAACAAGGAGACGGGCCAGAAGGAGCTCATCACGGCCCCGCTGGACGGCACCATCCTGGAGGGCGTGACGCGAGACTCGGTGCTGGAGCTCGCCAGGGAGCGCCTGGTCCCGGA
Source organism: Tolypocladium inflatum (assembly GCA_003945565.1). Classification (NCBI taxonomy): domain Eukaryota; kingdom Fungi; phylum Ascomycota; class Sordariomycetes; order Hypocreales; family Ophiocordycipitaceae; genus Tolypocladium; species Tolypocladium inflatum. Next base: position 748,200 of record QEPE01000001.1, read on the forward strand.
GGGCTGGAAGGTCATCGAGCGCAAGTACACCATGAATGAGATCTACGAGGCGTCCCAGGAGGGCCGATTGCTCGAGGCCTTTGGCTCCGGTACCGCCGCCATCGTCAGCCCCATCAGGACCATTGCGTGGAAGGGCAAGCAGGTGGACTGCGGCCTCAAGGAGAGCGAGGAGTCTGGCGAGATTGCTCTGAAGATTAAGGAGTGGATGGAGGCCATCCAGTACGGCGACGAGGAGCACGAGTGGAGCGTCAGGCTTGACTGAGGAACGCAAGATGCGTGATAGAATTAGAGCGTCATTGCAGTCCTAAATTCCGTTCGAGCAAGGTTCCTCGACGTGGCAACAACCAGTAGATTGCCGGGTTTCGGTACCATTTGCAAATTGTTGCGCATCATGAGCAGGGCTCCGCATGACTTCTGATCGTCTTTGAAAAATGTGACTCAGACACTCTTTTCAGGGTCAGGAAGACTCGCAGCAAGTCGTAATTCCGAGTCTAGTGATTCGTACCATTGAAGGAGTCTCTCTTTGCCCAGAATAAAAAAGACCCAAATCATATACATGTGTTGGCAACTCGCGGCCCGGTCTCCTCGTAAACACCGGCGTATCCCCCGTCTATGCCTCGCGCCACGCCCACTCCATCCTTAGTCCTTCTTCTCCTGCGTCTGGTTCGGTGAGGGGTCGGGCAGGATTCCCTCGGCTTCTAACCTCCGTCGCGCTTCCTCGAGAGCCCAGGTAGAGACCCTATGGAAGATGCATTAGCTCCCAGTGTCCAGGTATTGAAATGCCGCACTGGGCGGGTGGCGGTCGAGGTTCAGCATCACAGCGCATCATGCCAAGCGGGCGATGAGTTCAACAGACTCGTGATGCGCATTTGACGAGGCTCGCGCGAGGCATGGCGGGAACTCACGTCGTGTCAGGCTTAAACGCCAGCGCAATGCCTGTGGCCAGCAGGCTGCCGCAGAACAGGTACATGGGCCATTCCCAGCCCTCAGCCTCAGGCTTCTCGCCGGGCTTGATTCCCCAGAGCCAGCCGGCGGGGGCGTCGAACTGCGACTCGTTGCCGTGGCCGCCGCCTGGTCGTCGGGAGGATACGGCAAAGGACCGCGAGGCGGCGAGGGGCTGGCGGGCGCACCGCACCGCTCGCAGCGGCGCGACGGTGTGTCGGATGAGGGCCATTGGGGCTCGTGTGTGTCCGTGGGCGGTGGATTGCGGTGCGGACTCGTGCGTGCCTCGATGGCTGGGTTGGTGAGGCTTGGTAAAGTCGCGGAGGAGTCGTCGTTGAAGCCGAGTCCGGTAGATCGGGACAGATCACGTGACGCGCTTACCTCATTGGCGAAGACACCCTGCGGCTCTCGGGGATGCTACTGGCCTGTGTGCTGCAGTGCAACTCGAGCTGATATAATTCCGCGGGCAGTTTATTCCGTCTAAGCCGCTCGAGAAGTCGCTGTTGCGTTTGAAATTCCATCCTTACAAGAGCATGGTTGCGCACGAGCGTGGAAAGTCGCGGGGACTATGGCTTATGGCGTATCTGTACGGATACTCCGTCGACTCCGCACAGCCAAAGGCGATCTAATCGCCGGCCTGAAGCCAAGCCAGCTAACAAAACGTCGCTGGATGCCAGGACTATCGCTTCGACATGGCTTCATGCAAGTGGTCCTTTGGGGCCAAATGATGGAATAGTTCTGCGACACCTGCCTGTGCTATGGACACCGTCTTATTCGCACCATTGATCGCGTCACAGGCAAGCGCGACCTAGAAAGGGCGAGTAGTTCAGTTCATCTAGCAGCCCACAACAACCTCCAGCTTCAACTCCAAGCAAGGCGAACCGCCTTTGTCTCTACTACGGCTTACAGGCGACTCGCGTCTAATGAAGCAGTGTCCAGATCCGCATTGCTTGTCGGAGGATAGAGCCGAGCTGCATCATGGCCGGCAGTGGACCAGCCCAGGCGAACCTGGCCCCGGACGGCCCAGGTCCAAACCAAGTCCGTCGGCGGCGGCGGCAGCAGGATGGCTCACAGGATGCTGCATGCCAGCCGTCGCCTACGCCTCTAGATGGAGTCCGCCTCACAGATCCTGTGTCTGGTCGCGACAGCCGGCGTGGCTCAACCACCAGCCTCGCTCATATCAGCCGGATGATTTCGGATGGCAAAATAGACACAGATACCTATGGCGTCTCCGAGCTACGAGACGGCTTCTTCGATGCCATGTTCTTGAAGCCATCTCCCATTTCTGCCGAAGACCTCCTGGAACAGTGCAGGGATACGCTGCCCGCCGACTTTGACAAGGGTTCGCCTCTCGCCCCGAAATACTTCTTCCCAAGGCAGTGGCATGAGCTGCAGTCCCTGTTCCGACGAGTCACGACGACTCGAGTCGGTGTCCGGCTCTTCAAATCATTCACGGCATTCTTCGTTGCATACGTCCTGTGCCTCGTTCCCGCTGTCCGAGACTGGCTCGGTCGATATCACTACATCATGGTCGTCTCCGTCATCATCAACCACCCGGCCCGGTCATTTGGTGCGCAAGTGGACGGCGCGGTTCTCACCATCACGGGGACAGCAGCTGGGCTCGCATGGGGCACTGTAGGCCTGCTGCTGTCTACGTCGACGTTGGCCGCGCAGGCTGGGTACGGTGGCATCTTGGCCCTTTTCCTTGCCCTATTCATGACTTTCATCGCCTGGACGCGATCTTTCTTCATCAGACTCTACCAAGCGGTGCTATGCGCTGGCATCGCCATAACCTTTACGACCTTGGCTGAGACGAGCAGCCACAACATTGAGTGGGACAAGCTGCTCAGTTTCGGCGTCCCGTGGCTTTTTGGCCAGGCTATTGCTCTTCTTGTCAACTGCTTGGTCTTCCCCGACGCCGGGGCTAGAGCAGTGGCGAGCACATTGCACAACTCTTTCTCTGTGATGCAGGTTCGTTTAGTTCCATCAGGTTAGGTTGCCAGTCTCGCTCATAATTCCAGGGCTCCCTCGTTATTCCACGCCCACGAGACAACAGGCTTAGACGGCACCTGGCACAAGCTTTTGTGAACTTGTCGCAAGCGTTGCGGGAGATGAGAATGGACATCACTATAACACGATTTCCACCAGATGACGTCCAGGAGCTGCGAAACCTCCTGCAAGCTGTCATCCGGGCACTCCTTTCCCTGGACACAGAGACGTATCTGTTCAAAGACTCTGCGGTGGACGATGATATCATCATTACTGTCGACAGGCCTGCTCCTGGCTCTTTCGACACTGCCAACGGCACAGATTCGACCTCGATCGATGCAGATGCCAACCGCAGAGTGAGAATGGATCTCGCAAAGCCCACAAAGGACGTACTCTCATGCATGTCTGAAGGCCTGCTGAGATGCGATGCGGCACTGATGGACCTGTCTGGCTACCGCCAATATCTGGGGCCGCCAGCAAGCGTCTCGTCGGACATTGCGCCCATCCAAATTCGCATCAAGCAGGCTCAAGCTGCCTTCGACATCGTAGAGTCTAAGCTCCTCAACTCAGACCATTTTCCGGCCTCGTCAATCCAGGACTCCGACGTCGTGCAGCTCTTTGTGTTTGCCAGGCACGTCCGCGAAGCCTCTTCTACAATTGAGAATCTCATGGCCAAGGTTCACGCTATGCAGCGCACATCAGACTGGCCGCGCATATACCTCCCATCATATCCACTCCGGAAAGCAATCCATAGAACGAACGCCCAGGTGTGGCATGACCGTGGAAGTGTAGCTGCCGGCTCCTATCAGATCACCTTTGCCGAAATTGCACACCTTCTAGACAAGATCACATCTAGGGAGCACAAACCAATGCCCCGAGAAGATAACGAAGCCGAGGAGTTTGACGTGGGAGCCCAAGACTCATATGCCACAGTGGATACGAGTGCCGACGGCAACGCGACACCGAAGAGGAAGAGGCTTCGATACAAAATATGGCGCATCTTCTATCACCTTCAAGGCTTCGATAGCAAGTATGCGTTCAAAGTTTGCATCGTCACGGCTCTTCTCTCTGTTCCGGGCTACTTGAACCTGGGCTGGTGGGACGAGTATGAGGCTTGGTGGGCCGTCACAATGAGCTGGATAGCCATGCATCCCCGGGTTGGAGGCAATCCGCAGGATCTCGTTACCAGAGCCTCCCTGGCCGTTTTCGGTGCTGTATGGAGTGGTGCTGCATACGCAGCTGGCGACGGGAACCCATACGTGATGGCGGTGTTTGCCGCCGTGTACATGCTTCCCATGCTGTACCGCTTCACCCAAAGCTCGCATCCGGTAAGCGACACTCACCTACACTAGGAACACCTGGGAAACTGGCTGACACTTACATTAGCGATCCGGATTGGTTGGGTGCCTGTCGTTTACTGTCATCTCGCTTGGGCTTCGCGCCAAAGGTGAGGATACTTCGCCTGCCTTGCTCGCGACGCTCAAAGGCATCGCCTTCCTCGTCGGCACCACTGTTCCAATCATCGTCAACTGGGTTCTGTGGCCGTTTGTGGCGAGGCATGAGCTGAGAAGCGCGTTGTCGTCTATGATGTTCTTTATGAGTGTTATATACCGCAGTAAGTGTCTTTACTCGCTGCCCATGATGCCATTACTGACGTGCCGCAGGTGTTGTGGCTAAATACATATACTTCCAGGAGGGCAAGGAACCGACCCCAGAAGACATCGAGAGGTCTGAAATGCTCGAGGGCCACCTTAGAGAAGGCTTTGTGCGAATCAGGCAGCTCTTGGTATGTACCTTTCGGTTGCAGAAAGAAAGGGAGAGCGGTTGAAAGTATACTTACTCTGCCCAGGTCCTGACCCGAAAAGAGATGCGCCTCAGAGCCCCCTTTGAGCCTGTGCCGTACTCTGCCCTCGCTGATTCGTGTGAGCGCTTCTTCGAATACCTCATCGCCGTGCGCCAGTCTGCGCTGTTCTACAACCCAGGCTACATCCGCGACAACCCCCTCGCCGCCGAGCAGCTCCTGGGCTACCGACGAGATGCCGTGGCATCTATTCTGGGAAACCTGTACATCCTTGCGGGTGCGTTGCGATCGCAGCGCAAAGTTCCTGTAAGTGCTCAACTCCTGTGTTGCATCTTGATGGGGTTTTGCTAAGTTCCGGGCTGTAGCGATACTTGCCCAGCGCTGCTGCGGCAAGAAAGAGGCTCCTCGTCAAGACTGCAGAAGTCGAGGAGGAAATGCGCAGGCATGCCCAGGAGAGTGACGTGAAGTGGCACAAGAAATGGAGTAATATTTACAGTTACTCCTACACCGAGAGCCTCACGGGGTGTGTGACTCAGCTGGAAGAGCTTGAAAGGTACACCAAGCTCATCGTGGGCGAACAAGGGTAAGCATGGCCGGATTTCTCTCATATGTGTTTGCTGCTGACGAGCGATATCAAGCTTCGACGACGAGTTCCAGGATGACGATTCCGGCGCAGAAGACAACACTGTGCGCAGGGACCACGGCTGACGCATGATGATTCTTTGATACCCTAATAAATACGCCAATTCTCATGCTTGATATCCATGTTTCGCCCGTTCATAAAACAGCGAATTGGTGGCGCGGAGGTCACTCTTTGAGTGAAAGGAGGTAGGCGAATAGTTGGAGCAAGTAGTGGACGGGAACTGAAGATCCAACAACGTCCGCGGTTTGGACCGAGCCTTGCTGGGGAATAGCAGAGGCCGCGTCTTGGACGGTGCCTTTCCATTTTCCCTCGACTGTTACCATCGCAATCTGCTCAAGAGGGTCTTCAACTAGGTGTAGTCGGACACTACGTTGCCTACGTTTTCCTGTGTTCAAGACGATGCTTGACCTCAATTCTGTCACCATCCGCGACAAAGACTTTGAATCCCACTATGCACTAATCAGATACCTCCACTCTCAACCGGTTGCTTTTCGATGCCGCTTGAGCCGTCGTCATCCTGGAGCCCTGCAGCTATTAGGCCTAGCGGGTTCTTTATTAAGAATCAACAACACGAATGCACATCTTTGCCCTACTCGACTACATCGCCGGTAGGGCCGTGCTGCGGTTCCTTGTTCGGTGGAGCGGCCGAGAATACGAGATCCACTTGCCTGTTCTGGGCGCAAACTATGGAGTATTCGACGGAGAGAGTGAAAAGTACGAGCGCGAGTCGACTTAGCTCCCGTTACTTACATCATTCTGGGGACTTTGGGGTGTGCCCAGACATGCGAGCCCATGACGTCGAGAGGACCCTTCGTGTTCCTAGGTACAACACGTGGGCGCCTTTGATACCATTGAAGTAGTATTTATTGTTCCCCGGGTCACCATGAAAGGTCCAACTCCATGCCAAGCCATTGTCTCCCAATGCCACTCGCCACGATGAAGCTATCTGCCTCGGTTGTCCTGGGCGCCGCCCTGACGCTTGCTGGGGCGTGCCCTACCCCGAAAGACTGGGCCTCGCGGCAATGGGATGCCATCGTCGTCGGGGCTGGCACCGCCGGCATCATTGTTGCCGATAGGCTGAGCGAAGCTGGGTTGGAGACGCTGCTCCTCGAGCAAGGCGGTTCTTCGTACGGCGTCACGGGAGGCGACGAGAGGCCGGCTTGGTTGAACGGCACCGATCTGAGCCGAGTCGACGTACCCGGGTTGTGTAAGTGGCATTCGCTGTTGTCAGTCCCCTGGAACCCCCGTCCCTGACGCGACACGCAGACTCGACCATCTTCGCCGGCCACTCCTCGCTGCTTTGCGAGCCGCACGTCGTACAGGCTTTCCAGGGATGCACCGTTGGCGGCAACAGCGCCATCAACGCCGGCCTCTACTTCCAACCACCCGCCTCGGACTGGGACACGTATCACCCCGAGGGCTGGCACAGCGCCGACGTGCGGCCCGCCGTGGACAGGCTGCTGGAGAGGCAGCCGCCCGTTACGAAATACTCGCCTGACGACCAGTTTTACGTCCAGAGCGGCTACGACGCCGTCAGGGACTGGATTGTCGGCGGTGCCGGGTTCGCAGACGTGTCCTTCATCGATGAGCCGGACAACAAGGACCGGGTGTTTGGTCGTCCCGTCTACAACTACATCGACGGCCAGCGCGGCGGTCCGGCGAGAACGTACCTGCAGAGCGCGCTGGCCCGGCCCAACTTTCACCTTCAAACCGGCGTCCGCGTCAGGTACATCGAGCGCGAGGGGGGCATGGCCTCGGGCGTCGTGGCAGATGTCGGCGACGGCCTCACAAAGACCATCGCCCTCGCCCCCAACGGCCGGGTGGTGCTCAGCGCCGGAGCCATCCTGTCGCCCCAGCTTCTCATGTACTCTGGCATCGGTCCGCAGGACGCGCTCGCCAAGTTGGCGGCAAAGTCGCACACGCCTTACACCAACGCTTCCTGGATCATCCAGCCCTCTGTCGGCCAAGGGCTGTTCGACAACCCCAACACCTTCCTCGAGCTGTCCGGGCCTGCGGTCGCGTCGTACACGTACAACTACGACGACCCCATCCCGGCGGACCGCGACATGTATCTCTCTTCCCGGAGTGGACCGTACGCGTTTGCTTCCGAAACGTCCGCCTTTTGGGCGTACGTGCCCAATGCTGATGGATCGCGGACGGGGGTCCAGGGAACAGTCAGCTCCTCGGGGTACGCCGATCACACAAAGAACAACACCATCACCCTGAACGTTTACGGGACGTCAGGCCTGCTTTCGTCGGGCAGGGTGGTCTTGTCTGATGATGGAAAGTTCACCGCGGGACCCAGCCCCGGCATCTACTACTCGCACCCCCGGGACGCGGAGAGCATCGCCGCCTTCATCCACTCCATATTCCAGCACCTCCCTCCCTCGACGCCAGACTCGCCGGCTCGCGAGGGACTCACTCCCCTGAACCTTGCCCAGAACTCGACCGCAAAGGAGATCCGCGACTACATCACGACGCCCTCCGCCTACGCCGTTGGTGCCGTCCAGCACTGGTCGAGCTCGTGCCGGATCGGCCAGTGCGTCGACGAGGATGCAAAGGTCATCGGGACCAAGAACATTCACGTCATCGATGCGTCGATTCTGTCGCCGCTGACGGTGAATCCGCAGTTTGCGGTCATGGTGGCTGGAGAAATGGGAGCGGAGAGGCTGTTGAAGTCTCGTAAGCTGTAAGAATATGTACTCATAATCACGGCGTTGGAGAGGCATGGGTGTATAAATGTAGCGGTCGTTTATAGCGATACCACATACTCTATTGAAGCTTGTTTTGTGCGTCGCCAAGATACTGAGAGGCCATGAGGCAAATCATGTCGGATCCTCGTAATCAACTTGTCCTGAGCGTTATAAGCTTTGACGAGTTCCAGGCTGACTGACGGTTCCAACGCAGAAGACTCACTGGGCGGGGGGATCGCGGCCGGCGCAAAATCGATGATTCATTTGATACCCTAATAAATATGCCAATCCTCATGCTTGATATCCATGTCTCGCCCGTCCGTCAAACCTGCATTTAAACCTGCATTTCCTAATATGCGCCGTTTGTCATTTCATTGAGTATATCCCTTGTAATCAGCTTGTCCTTGAGCAGGACCCTCTCCCCTACCCTCGCCTTCTTCGGTGTCGGCCGACGGTTTTCCTTGCCCTGCTGGCTGGACACGGCCTTCTTTGGCAACCTTCTCGGCGACCTTGCCTTTTGGGTCGCGCAGGCGCTCGTCATCGGCGTGCTCAGCTCCTCAAAGTGATGGCTCTCGAGCGCGTCGCCGGGCAGGTTGTAGATCCAGTCGCGCTCCTCCATCAAGGCGATGAACTGGCTCAGCATGTTCTCCTTGCCGCTGTGCTTGAGCGTGTTCATGCTGCCCACCACGAGGAGCTTTGTCTTTGCGCGCGTAAAGGCCACGTTGATTCTGCGCCAGTCCTTGAGCAAGTCGCCAATGTTGCACGCCTCGTTGCTCCTCACGAGACTGAGGACGATGACCTCTTTGTCTCGTCCCTGGAACCGGTCTGTAGTGTGCATCTCCACGCCGGCACAAGCCTTGAGCTTGTCTTTCAGGAGGAACAGCTGCGCGCGGTAGTGGGTCATGACACCGATATCACTGGCCGGGACCCCCACGGTGAGAAGACTTTCAACTAGCTGTGACACGATGCGCACTTCTGCCGAGTTGACGATGCGCTTGCCGTGGGCTTCTTCGCGAACCATGGGCCGCATCGTATCCGTATTGATGAAGCGCACGCGAGCCTCGCTGTCGAGGAGGTCGTACAGCCAGCATCGCGCCGGGGCAAGCCCTGTGCAAAACGACCGAGGCGTTCCAGGTTGCATGAGGGATGACGCGTCGTAGTGGACGTGGCTGAGGGCGTTCATGGTCGGAACGTGAAGCTTTTGCTTGCGCAGTGCCTCGGTGCCGCAACGTAGTTTCCCTTCGTAGATGAGCGTGTTGCTCAAGGTCATAATGTCCTCGCACATGCGATACTGGTGCTCGAGGTTGACCACCGACTCGGGGTGCGTGTCTGACAGGAGCTTGAACAAGCTCACGTCAAGGCCGCCGTCTCGAGCCTCCTCGTTTCTCACAACCGGAGGAAGCTGATTGTGGTCGCCGACGAGGACAAACGAACTGGCCATCCGAATGGGTCCCGCGCAAATGGGTAGAGTAATCTGCGACGCTTCGTCCACGATGCAGTAATCAAAGGAGCGCTCCAGCAACACGGGATGATTGATGCCCAGGCAAGTCGTGGCAACAATCGGCGTCCCATGCCAGGCTTCCTTGATCTCCTCAAACGTCTTCTTCGGCTGACCCGCGAGATGGGCAAATTCCTGCACCTCGGGATGTACCTTGGCCGGCGCTCCCAGGCGGAGGATCGGAATCTTGTCCGACTTAAGCTTCAAAAGGATGTTGTCGACGGCGGTGTGCGTATGAGACGTAAGCAACACGCTCTTGCCCTGGGACACCAAAGCGCGGATGATGTGCGCAATGGTCGTCGTCTTGCCGGTGCCAGGCATGCCCAGAACCAGCGCGTAGTCTCGGGCGCTCATCACCTTTTCAATGGCCCGTTTCTGGTCGACATTCAGACTCTCTCGGTCTGCAATTGTATACTGCGTGGGCACCGACTTGAACCTGGGAGGAGCCAGGTCAACAATCAAGCCCCGTATTTGTGCCGCAGCAGGGGCATCGTTGGCCATCATCTGCACAAGATTGTTCCTGACAGTCGCCATCCCGTTGCTGAACTCATCCTGGTCTAAACGGTACCTGACCGGGGGCTCCTTGATCCTGCCCTGGGTTTGATCTACTGGAGTACCCTCCGGTGCCACTTCCATGATGCTGGCAAAGACCTGGTTATCGGTCTCGTCGAAGCCCGGTTGCCGAATTCGGGCGTTGTGCAGCCTTCTGTCGACTGCGACGCTTATCCTCTGCTTTCGAACGGCCGACACGTAGCCAATGGCCAGGGCAAAGTGACCATCCTCATCCGACACGACGATTGGCTCGCCGACAGACAACTCCGACCCCAAAAACGAAAACCCGGGCTTGTGGACTCGTTTGATAAACGTGTAATGGTAGCGGTTGATGCGGGGGTTGTCGGTGTCGACGGACGCTGATCCCTCCTCGATGATCACGTCGGCAAAGCATCGAGACTTTTTCTCGCGCTCGTCGCTCGTCATCGTCCACAGTTCCCTCTTCGTCTTTTGGCTCTCCTTTTCCTCTTTCGTGAGGAGATTCTCCCACTTGATGAAGAATTCCCGGTGCGTCGGCGTGAGGTGCTTGACGAGTTCGTCAAACTTCTCATTCATGCCGCTCGACTCCCCGTCACCGTCATCCGCCAGCCGGTGGTAGGTGAAGCACGATGTTTTGGCATAGCACTTGCCGCACATGTGCTTGCTCTTGAGCATCGGAGGGAGCTGGACGCTTCGTTCTCGGACATAGCATGCCAGCTGGTTTCGTTGCAAGATCATGTGCCGCAGCTCATGCCGAATAGCCGGGATTCGCATCGTCTTTGACGTCTCCATGTAATACAGGACCCCGCAAGCAATGTCGATATCGTACCGGTCCGAGAGGAGTAGGGTATACAGCGCCGTCTGCGCCATGTGGCTGCTGTTTGCGTGCTTTCCAGTCTTCACCTCGAATGGCACTGTCAGAGTCCGCCTTTGCTTTCCATCCGTCATTGCTACTTCGACAGTGGCGTCGATGTTTCCCTTCAGCCCGTACATCGGGGACCAGACGTGTTCTTCGACATCGAGCAGCTTTGTAATTGCCATGTTGGCCGTTCTCCCATTCCGGTCTTCCACAATTGCATCGGGCTGCATCATTGTCAGTGGCAATTTCTGCAGTACCAAGACAGTGGTTCATACCTTTGGTTGTGATGACACAAAGGCCTTGGCCCAGTAGCTGAGCTCTGTCATCTTTGACTGGAGATGCTCTTGCGCAGTCGCCATTCCGACTTTGATGGTATAAAGATCTTCGACATGCTTCTCGGTTATTCTCTCGATTACCCGCGCAAGATATGGAAGATCCCATTGGTTTGCAAGCAGCGCCTCCTGAAAGATCTCGTGAAGTATGGTTCCGTACACAAGCGGCGGCGAAGCTTCGCTCGTCGCCTTGACGCGGTCCTGGAGGACAGCTCGACGCATACAGCCAAACGAGTCCGCAACAACAGTAGATGAAATCAGTTGATCCGGGTGCAAGATTAAAAGGTTCTGCGCATCGTCGATAATGCACTGTCCCTTTGCCGAAAAGTTGCCAATGACATGAACATAGGATCCCGCGTGAGCCGGAGTATCGAACCAGGCGCCTCTCAGGTGCACCGTTCTGACGATTTTCGTATTATCGGCTTGGATTATCAGGATCTGTACAAGGTAAGCAAAAGCACAGTATGCGTGGTGGTTTGCGTTACCTTTTCGGGTCGCGCAAGCCCGTACTGATCGATGTAGTCAGACTCTAGAACGCTCGTCACTAAGTATCGCTGAATCGTCTTGGCTTTTTGGTTGGTCTACCTTGTCTTAGTAAATGGAGCACTGGGAAAGCCTCGTCGCGTTGCCACATACTGTTCCTGGGGGCGCATCGTGTTTCTGCACGGATTGGGTCGCTGCGAGCTCAACGGCGTCAAAGTCAATGTCGCCGTCAAAGTCGCCTCCAAACTCATCGCCTGGGCTCCCCTGGATGATACTTTTTGTTCGCTGGGCCTTTGGAGTAGTGGCTGCCGTAATGTTCTTGGAACCAGTGGGCTGAGGATTGCTTGGGAAACCCTCTGCATCGTCGAAAATGCCATCGTCAAGGTCTTCAAACTCGTCTGCAGTCACGGGCTGCTCCTTTTTCGTCTCGCTCGGTCCCTGCCTGGGTGTGCCTGGATTCACTGTTGTCGGTATGTTCCCGGGGTTCACATCGTTCATGTTCGCCTCGAGCTCCATGAACGTGTCGTCGTCAAAGTCGTCGTCGCCATAGTCTGAAGCCGGAGAACCAACGTCACCGCCAGAAGCCCGGCATGGTGTGTCGGTGTTTATCGGGCATAACCGCCTCTTCTTTGGGGACGGAGAGTCTGTGTCTTGATCGCGTGTGTCGTCCGGGTATTCGTCGTTGAAGCTGCTTGTCACCGTATCGAGCAACGCCGTGACAAGCGAAGACTTTGAAACAGCTTCCATATCTCGTCGCTCGCCGCTGCCTTGGCTGCCCAGTTTCGACCTTTCGACCTTCCTCCTCTTCGGCCAATTCAGCCCACAGCTCACTGCTCGTCGCAGATTCGAGTCACCGCGCCGTGCTGACGCATCCTTGGAAGTCTTCGGAGACGACGACATCATGAGTTGTGCCAGGGTCGGATTCATAGCCCCCGTTGGAGAAATCTCATTCTCCGGCCCATTGAGCGAGTATCGATCCCACAGCTCCAAGGTCGGGTCGGCGTGGGGCGATCGCAAAGCCTTTGTCAACTTTGCAACATTGACTGCGGGTGAATTTGGCGACGATGTCGGAGACGAGCTCCTAGCGCGCTTCCTCTTGCGAGCCAGCATGGGGGAAAGCGCCGAGGCATAGAGCGAGTCCTGCTTGTTGTTCCACATGATCTTGTCGTTGGGTGACAAGTCGGCGGTCTCCTCCTCAATTGGAGCACTCGGCTCCACGAGATCCCGCCAGTTCAATCGAGTCGGTGGCGTAGTGGTGCTGTCGCCACGGCTCCTCTTAGAAGGCGACCCCGACCCGGTGTCTGCGTCCTGGCGAGGCTGATACTGAAATTTGTTCAATTTGCTTTTAGTGACATCGGATATAGGCAGCAGAGACTTTGGCTTCGGCGTTTGGAGGTGGGCGGGATGGCTGTGCGATCGCTGCCATGGCTGTCGGTTCTGCCACGCACTGTTGTTAGTCGAGTGAGCATACACGGCGGGTCAACAGAGGCTCACTTTGGTCAGCTCGACGCGCTCAGAGTAAGATTTCTGTAGCGGCATGATTCGTACTGATCATGACCGGACATTGGAATTTGTCGAGCCGCATGCGTAGGAAGTGCACATGTGGAACGCAAAGGCGGATCTCGTTGCTGGGACAAGTTGGCAAGGATGGTTGGGGAGACGCGTTTAGTACTTGTAGGTTGTCTGTGGAGGCGCGTCTTTCGTCCCCTGGCCTGGAACGCGGCCAACTCCAGCGCAGTTGCCCCACAGCAACAGCGCTACGGACGAAGTGGACGCATCACGTGTGCTTGTTATCGATAAAGCTTTCCCGGCGGCTCCGCCAGTGCTCCAACTCTTGCGTCACTGTTGCTGATAACAGCTGCATCCCAGGCATCCCGGTGTCCGTTTCCTCAACCGCAACCCACCACACTTCGCCATGGACAGTCCGAACAACGGGGGCAACGACCCCCAGACCATGAGCCGCGCAGAATACGCTCGCAGCGTGAGGGCCGCAATCGACGAGAAGCGGCAGCGGGCTCTACAGAACCGCCAGCAGTTCGAGCCCATCGTCCGCGAACAGATCCAGCGCCTTTTCCAGGACTATGAATCGCCCTTTTATGCCCGGCTGCGCGGCTTCGGCCGCACGCAGACCCTCGCGCTCGCCGAGTCGACCGTCTCGTCTCTCGCTGCCGCCAATGGCCGGAGGTTCAGCGACACGGAGACGCAGGCGTTGACGGAGCACTTTGTGTCGAGCATCCACACCATGCTCGTCTGGAAGTGGACCATGACCGGACTGGCCGTCTACATGACGTATCGCGGCCGCAAGACATGGCGATTCCCCTTCTTCAAGCCCAAGATGGACGGGAGACTCAACCCCGTCACCGGTGGCCCGCAAGTCAAGATCATGTGGCACTCTGCGCGCTTTGCCGCGTACTACGGCGCAATCTGGGTGTTTGGCGAACCAGTCTTCCAGGGAGCCAACTTTATGCGCTACCGCGCGGCCATGGAGCAGGATCCTCGGCTGACTGCACTGATGCGGGATGGAAAGGCGCGAGCTCAGGAGATCTACGACCAGGCTACTCCTGGCAGCCAACATGGCGCTTCCGGCGATCAAGACGGCGATGCGTGGAGGTCCGAGTCGCAACAGGATCGCCCAACACAGCAAGACATGAGCGATACAAGCAGCATACCGGCACAGGCACAGTCTGGCTGGAACACGTACCGCCAATCACAGCCATCACAACCCCCTCCGCCGAGAGATTCGTGGGATGGGCCCTCCGACGACATCGACGACGCCTCCCCTGTATCATCTGCAGGACAACCACAAGGCAACTACAGCGGCTCGGCATGGGATCGCGTCAGGCAACAATCCCAATACCAGCCCAGGCGAACCCCTCAGCAGGGACAACAGACGTGGGAATCGCCGCAGTCAACCAGCGGGTGGGGGAGCACCGATGACGACGCCAGCCCGCAGTACCGTGGGCCCAGAGACAACTACAGCTTCTCAGGCGCGGATGCGGAGAAGGATCTGGCGAAGAGCCAAGCGCAAAAGGACTTTGATGAGATGCTCGACAGAGAGCGCCGGGGCGCAGACGAAAAACAGAGCTCGTGGAGGGGGCGGTAGCCTGGGTTCAATACTGATTCACTAGATATATTGGGTACCACGGCGCTATGGGATGCCTATTTCCTTGTGTCCATGTAGATTAGTCCAGTTGTGAGCAAACTCAACGCGACTCAAGACAATGCGTCAAGAACAACGTGGTCCATCTGAGTGGACCTTTGCGAATGCAGCAACCATATTCTGTCCCATTCAACTACCCTGAAATCAGACGCAGAAATACAGCAAACAGAAAACTGAGTTATCCAGACAAATCTGTCGTCTCCTTTAGGCTTTGGCGTCTTCGTGTACCTCGACTGGCTCAACCTCGTTGCCATCGTGTTCCTTTTTGACCGTTGCCTCCAGAACACTCTCTCCGGCCATGTTTGCCGCAAGCGTCTTTTTCTCCTCTACCGGCTCTTCCCCAGCCTCCTCTGGCTCCTTGGTCTTTTCTTTTTGAGCTGTTTGGACCGGGTTGACCTGTGATTCCGCTTCCTCCGTCCTCTCTGCTTCCGATGGGACTTCTATAGCCGCAGGCTCTTCCACAAACTCCGTCTTCGTCGACTCATCTAGCTCTCGTGCATTCTCCAGAATCGTGGACTGCGGCTCTTCAGCCTCCGACTCTGGTGCCGCTTCGGCCTCGGCACCCACGGCTACATCACCATGGCCCGGGTCGATTGCCCACGACGTCTGCGGTGCAAAAAACGTCAAGGTTAGGGCGGGGGCCTTTGCCGCTGCCGCAACGGGAGCTGGGCTCTTGGCAGGGGCTCTGCGCTGGGGTCCTCGAGCCCGGCTCTTCCGTGCGTCAGACAATGGCGCCTTTTCCTTTTCCTCGGCAGCTTCCTCCTCATTGGCGACGTCTTCCTTCTTAGGAGCTTGAGGTCCCAGTTGCAGTCGCTTGTTCAGGTCACTCATAAACCCAGCCTGAAGAGCGGCAATCTTATTGCCAACGGGCCGACTGGGTACTGGCGGTTTCGGCTTCGAGAATGAACCGTCCTTTGAATCTCCCGACGAGGTTTTAGCAGGGCGGGGAGGAATCTGCGGCTTCGGCTTGTCGGATACCGGCGGTCGCTGCTTAACGGAATCGTCGCCACTGCTTTGCCTCGCCTTTAGGCGGTCAGGGAGGACCGGTGGTTCCGAGGGTGGAGAGGCTTTTTTCACCGGCCGGGCGGGAGTCTCAGGCTTGTCTTCTTCTTCTTCCGTTGGCGACCCCGAGAGGGCAGACTCGTGGAGATGACTATCGGGAGCATCTTCCCACACGTCCCGGCTGGGGAACCGCCTGTTGGCGGTAGGTCGTTTGGCCTTGAGGTGAGGCTGGTGGTCAATCCAGGTAGGCCTGTCCTCGGCGGAAAGAGACAAGAAGTTGTTGGTGCGACCGCTGGCTTCCTTCTCTGCCAGCTGCTCTTGATACTGAGCAAAAGCCTGTGCTGGGGTAATCGGGCGATCGTCATTGTACGCCGACGACCTCCTCCTGTTCTGCTCCGGCACCTCGGGCGTCAACACGGTTGTGGTGTAATGAACGCTGCTGGGGGCGTCTTCCCAGATGTCCTTGCTGGGGAAGTGACGGCGGCATTCGTTCTCGTCCGCCATTTCCTGCTTTGGCTTTTTCTCCTTTGACTTTTCCTCCTTTGCTTCCTCGGTGAACAGCGGCTCGTATTCTTCGACGTCTTCCAGTGGCGTTGAGCCGTACTCGGGTTGAGTGTGAGTGATGCGAATGCTGCTTGGGCGGCTGGTGGGACGACTCGGCGGGTCCTCGCCGTCGAATGAGCTGCCGCGGCGTTCGAGGTTCGGACGAATCGCTGGCTGCTGGACACGAGTGGGTTCTTTCTTGACCTCATCCTGCGCGAGAATCGGAACATTGTACTCTTCTCCGTCTTCGACCGCGGTGTCGTTTTCGTTTCCACATGAGTAATACTCCGGGTGCCTAGCGTCGTCCACATGAATGGACGTGTCTGCATTCGAAGAGGCCGCATCGGGCCGAGGCGAGTCCTTCTGGAGAGACACGATGCCGCTGCCTGCCTTGGCAGCAGCGGATGCCGGCCGAGACGAAGAAATTCGAGACGTGTACTCTTCAGTTGCTTGGAAGGCGACCTCATCTGTAGGGGTTCCACGAAGCTCTAATTCGCCTGGTACATCGATTAGCTGTTGCCCAGCAGGAGTCGCTAGTTCGCTTACTCAAAGCAGCCTTGCGATTGGCCGTGTCTCTAACAAGCCTATTCAGATCGGAGCTGCTCATGGCAAAGTCATTCTGGCGATCGTGCAGAGGTGTATGCTGTTCCCTCTCAAGCAACTCTGGGTGCTTTTGGTAGTACGCCTTATCAAGCTTGTCTTGCGGCGTCCCTCCGTGGCCATGCAGACCGTAGCTCCCCGGGGGCAGTCCACGGGCGCTGAGCTTGCGGCCATGGTGCTTTTTTGTTCCCTCTGAGCCGGGGCCAGGCGATGGAGCCTGGACATCGCCCAAGTGCGGGTTCATGGGCACTCGCTGTCCAATCTCGGGTATGCCCTGATCATCGTCGGTCTGATGGTCGCTGTGGGCAGAAAAGCTACTGCTCGGGCGCTTCTTGTTGCTGTTGCGGGAGACGGCGCGCTCATCGGCAGTGCTGGGCCGGCCTATGCCAAAAGACGCTGCCTTATCGGAATCGGTGCGGGTGACGGCCATGACCTGCTGCTTCGCGCTGACAGCCGGGAGAGACGGCTTCGGGGCATGCAGCTTGAGGTCTTCGGCAACCGTCCGGGTCTCGGGCGATGAGGACCGCTGCTCATCGTGCTTGAGCTCGTCGTGCTTGAGCTCATCGGCTACGGCGCTGTATTCCATGCCCTCCTCGCCGACCGAGGGCATCCCGACACTGCCTGATCGCTCGATAGGGTCGTCGGATTGCTGCTTGTGGGCATAGTGCTGGCTGAGATATGTCGCCCTGGGGTCCTTGGGAACGATGCCTCCGTTGAGCGGCGAGGGGGCGAAGCGGTCGGGGTTTGGCGATAGCGACCGGTCGACACGCTTGTTGACGGGGCGCGGAGGAATCTTGGGCATCGGTGCAGCGGAGGTTTCCTTGTCCGTCGCCCTGGACGGACGGGGCGGCACGGCTGGTGTTTGTTGCATGGCTGCTGCTGACATGCTTTTGGTTCGGGAGTCGATTGTCGGCGCGATGAGTTCGGGGAAGGGTCCAAAGACGCGATGTTGCAGGAAGAAGAAATACTAGATAGTGTCTGTACAGATATATCTGAGGGGGCGGGAAGTTAGCGATTGGCACACGGTTTTGCGGTCAAGCCCGTGACCCATGGGCGATAACGAGGCGGCCCGTGACGCAAGATAAGCAGCTCGACGGGGCGCAGCGGGTGGTTGAGGCTCCCTCGAAACGCGGCCGCAACACAGCTCGTTATTATCTTGCCATTGACCGCAAGTTCACCACCCCGAGGCGATAAGAACGATGAGCACCAGCGGGATGTTGTGGTGATAAGACGAGCCGCGTGCAGCCGTGATTCGCGGTCGCCGAGAGCCCGGCCAACAGAAGGGCGAGTCAGAGGGAGCAAGCCACTTACAAAGTGCGATTGGTTCTGTGCTGGTATGGAATACCCGGCAAGGCTGCTGCTGTCACGACATGTAGCTGTCGCCGAAGCTGTATCGAATCGTGGGGGAGACGTTTGAGAGGGAATTGAAGCCGTCGCGGCAGCAACGACAGTTCTTGTAAGCCCGGGGCGGACCAGGCAAGCCAGGACTGGGCCAGGCCGGCTGTTGGGTCCCATCGTCACTGGTTCCAGAGACTGCTCCACCCACGGTGCGACTATTGACAGCGCGCACCGTCAGCCACAGCGGGTGCCAGGTCCGCCGCAGGTTTGGTAGGCCAGTCGGCCAACGCCAACGGCAAGGGAGTTTTCTGTTTCAGGCCAAAGCATAAAGCTGTTTGCTACGCCGCTTGAGTGGTGATGTCTCCAAACGCGCAACGCTCCATCACCCAACATCACGGCCTCAACGCATTGATGCCGGCAGGACGAGGACCAGAACTTGCGACGTCGCTATTCTGGGATCGCCACGACAGTCTTGGCCCGCCAAGCTGGTGGCGGTCCCTGGCAACACAGTGCAGCTCCCCCGCATCCCCACCGCAGCCCACCCGCACCGCTGCCGTGGCTGCAAGCGGATGTCAACTGATCTCCAAAGTCTTCCGCCGCCTTCAAGGCAGGGCAGGTGACCAATTTCGCGCATTGTTAGCTCTCGCAACTTCCCACCGAAACAGTTGCGGTCTGGGGGCCTATGTCCGGGTGAATGAGATATTGCCCCGCCAGCTAAAAAGGCAGCGTTGCAGCGGCCTAGAAAAGCCTGTTAGCGCTCGACAGCCACCGCCATTGTGGGCCATGGTCTCCATCCGCCAATGGAGCGCTGCAGCTGCAGGCCTTTGGCCACTGGCCATCGAGATGATGGCGATTACGCCGCACCGTGCGAGCCTCCCGCAGGGGCCATAGCTGTACAGCGTTAACAATGGAATGCGTCATGGCACGGCGGACAGACGCAACGGCACGAACCCAGCTCGATCAGACACAGCCGCGATCACATCATATCCCGCTCAGGCAGTGTTCGTCACACCTTGACGCACATAAATCCCTCTTACCTCGAGCAGCAGCAACTCTGTGCAGTAGGACAGCTTAGCGGTCAGAGAAAACTCGTTTGCCGACTCGATGACGACATGTGATGGTGACGATGCTGGCACAAGGCTCGATCCACCAGTTCCAAGCTTGCTTGCTGTCCCATCTGCGTCTCTTTGACGGCTACTCCGGCTCCCCTGATTCGTCAAGGGTCCTGTTTGCCGTCTACTGGCGCTGAGCTGAGTGACGAGCGTTGCTGACGCAGCCGCATGTATAATTATGTCCGGAGTACCTTCGCTACACTCTTCGCTCCGCTGACATACGCACCCTCTCTCGAAACCAAAGTGCCGCCACTGGCTGAATCCTTACTTCTAAGAGAGCCCGCCTTAGCCGATTCGGTTAAAGGTGTTATAACACGGAGTGTCCATGGACGACGGCGAAAGCCCATATTCACCAGTCTCGGTTGGCAGGGCTTGGACATTTCATACGGTCTATCATTCCTTCGAATCAAGTAGTAGGCGAGCTATGTGGTTTGACAAACAAAGGTGGTATAGTCGCAAAGACACAGCGTCACAACCAAGCCATCCACGCTTCCAACAGACAGTCGCGCAACCAAGTGGCTGCGCGTGACAAAGCATAAGCATTCCTCATTCCAGACGCCGAAATCCTGTTCGGATATGCAGTCCACCGCCTGCTCAGGCCTCAGGCCAGAACTCAACAGGCAGCTCGACTGCCTCATCCTGCCGCACTCCTCGTCCCCATTCAAGCCTCACACGCGGCGTTCCACTCTGGGCTGCTCTATCAAATCTGCTTCCCAATCTGGCCAGCTGCCATTGCCTTTCTTCAAGTGCCCCAGGCTCTTACACAATCATCTGTGCGACGCCGTGGCCTCCGAGGGTCTTGCTTCCAACAAAGTCCTGGCCCTTGATGCCCGCGAGCAGGTAGCAGATGGCGGTGAGCAGGAGGAAGACGGCGGCGGCAATCAAGGCGCTCCTACCGCCGACGAGGCTGACGAACTGGATGGTGGACATGACACCGTACGCGGCGGCTCGGAGGTAGTTGGTCGAGATCTTGCGAATGAACTCGTCGAACTTGCCGGACGTCGGGCAGATTCGGAGCAGCAGGGGAACCTCGACGAACAGGATGAGGAACGCGGATACGCTGAAGCTCTATGTCAGCTGGATTCCCAGTTTGCGACATGCCATGTACTTCCGGAGAGCGACTCACAGGGCAAGAGCGCAGAAGATGATGAGGAGAACGCTGAAGGTGAAGATGGTCGAGATTCCCGTCGCGAGACAGATGATCATGGACAAGATGCCGAGCCTATATGCAGATGTTAGCCATGGCGATTCTCTAGGGTCGGTTTTCGGGGATTCTGGCTCGGAATGATCGTTCGATTCGTGGTTCGGATTCGAGGGCACGGGGGGTGCTTTCGGCGCATCGGGTCGCGAGCTTACCATTGTCCGTAGATGCCTATCGACTGGTTAGCACAGTCACTGTGATCTCCGAGTATTGCGTGGACACGTACTGAAGTTCCGGGTCTGGAACTCTTCCTTGAGCGACATCGTGAGAGCTGTCTGGAACTGCCCAAAAGCGGATGTGTTTGTTGTTTTGTCGTCGCAGGCGGTCAGCGCACAGAAGCCAGTCGCAAACGTAAGCGCGGGGTAGATCAAGTCAGCCGTGCGATTCCTTGCGTGGAATAGTGCGAGAGAAGCTGGTCGTCGTTGCGTTTCGTTGCGATAGTTATGGTTAGGGAGATGGTGGAATGCCGGGCGGTCGTCGAAGTGATGGCCGAAAGTGATGCACGTAGCCTTTTCGCCAGGACCCCAGTTTCGTTGGAGAGATGGAGGCAGGCGCAGTGGCTTGGCAGAGGGGGCGACGGCCGGCCGGTTTGCTGGGCCGAGCACAAGGCTGGTGTCACTGACGGGGCCCAGAATGCGCTAACGTGAGCAAACAGGGGGGGTGACACAGCGGCTCTTGGGCGAGATTGGCCTTGTCACGGGCGCTGGAATTCGGACTCGTTCCCAGAGGGGCCCGAGATCGATCTGAGACGTTTGTTGGGAGCTGGGAACCTTTGAAACTACTCGTAAAGGATGCCGCGGTTCTTTGTGCGTCAGATCACACACCATCTCTACGATTGCTTTGACCCTCTGTGTTTCTTATATCCGTCGCCGTGGCCTTCAGGCAGCCCTATTCTTTGTTGAGGGCGTGACGTACCGAGGGTACGTGGCCAGCCAAGCCATCTAGAGGCTCCAGCCAGGACGGCGCTACCCTATACCCGGGTCCTTTGTTGGCAACTGCCATCGACACTCACGACGCATGATGCCGATCTAGAGTTTTTGGAACTTGGTCTAATGTTCCAGGCTACAGGAATGTTCGTTTATTGTAGGGTTCGTAGCGCACGGCGATGTGGCTGAATGCTGCCTTGCTGATCTCCATTGCCATCTGTATTCGTATCTTTGACGTGGAACTGCCATGCAGATAGATGCTCGTGTACCTGCATATGTACAGTGTTGTACAGACTACTCCGTAATTTGATGCTCATTCAATCGTACAAATTTGCCTCTGAAAGCGGCCGAGCATGTCGATTCCTCAAATTCGCCCGTGAGCGTTGGCCGAGATCGCCGCTGCCCCGACTCCGGCCTCTCGGTCAGCATCGGGGCCGATGCCGCTGGTGGAGACGGCTCCTAACTGGATGGCATTCTCACTCAAACGCCCGGGGACCACCTCATCACAGCACCATCGCAACCCAATCTTCACGGATCACAAGATACTCCTTTGGCTCCTCCGCGCCCACTGAACATATTCAACGTCGGTATTCCGCTGTGGCAAGAGAGGCTCGTCCCTCACTCTTCTCGGCTCAACGTCCAAGCCCCACCATCAGCTCTCCGCGGGGTCGCCAAGATGACCTTTACGGTCCTCACAGACGAGGAGGTCAGGGCCATCCTCGAGGGCCTGAACATCGACGGCCTGGAAGAGTTTCGACAGGTGCTCGCATCGGCGCTCCATGAGTTCTCGACCAACATCCAGGCCGACGAGGAGGGCGTCTACCAGCAGCCTCACCGCGTCACGACGCTTCACCCAGGGTCTCAGGCAACGACGCTGTACATGCCGTCATGCGGTCCTGAAGGCATGGGCTGCAAGGGTGAGGAATATGAGACTCATGCTGGTGTAGGGAGCCTGTGCTGACGCACCAACAGTCGTGTCCTTGACCTCGTCCGAGGCCACCAAAGACCCGTCCGTCAAGCCCATCAGCCCAACCGGCGTGGTGAACCTCTTCGCCCCCGACGGCAAGCCCCTCGGCCTCGTCCACGCGAGCACCTTGACGGCCTTCCGGACAGCCTTGGGTTCAGCATGCCTCATCAACCGCCGCAACCACGTCAGGACCATCACCGTCTTCGGCAGCGGGATGCAGGCCTACTGGCACGTCCGCCTGGCCCTCATGATGCGCGGCAGCACCATCAAGCACGTCCATGTCATCAACCGCCGCTTCTCCGACAACGCCGGCGGGATCCTTAAAAAGTTCACCAGCATCCCCCAGGCCACCAAGGAGCGCGAGGGCTGGTCACACACCAAGTTTGGCATCATGGCGCCGACCTTTCACGAGTATGACCGGCTGCTGAAGGAGCAGCTCCGCAGCTCGGATGTCATTTACTGCTGCACGCCGTCGCGGGAAGAGCTCTTTGATGCGTCGATTCTGACGTCTCATGAGGGCAGGAAAAAGGGCAGGCTGATTGTTGCGGTGGGCAGCTATACCCCTGAAATGAAGGAACTGCCGGAGGGTCTGCTGTTGCAGGCCACGAAACACCACGACAGGCATCACAGGCATTTCCACAAGCATGCCGAGGAGACGGGAGTCATCATTGTCGATACCCTGGATGGAGTTTTGAAGGAGGCCGGCGAGATCATCTCTGCCAAGATTGGCCCGAATCAGATGGTCGAGTGAGTATTGGCAACATTGCCCAGCGTCCATCACTGTACTGACGAGGCTGCAGACTTGGTGAGCTCGTCATGCTCCACCGCCTAGCTGTTGAAGAATCCGAGACAGATACCACCGGCTCCCGGACCCCCGTCTCAACGGAAGCCGACTCGCTAGACTTTAGCGACAGGACGCCCTCCATGTCCACTGTCTACAGCGACCCCCCGCAACGGCCAGGCAGCCCCTCGAGTTCGGCGTCCCCAGGTCACAGCCGCAAACCCAGCTTCACATTGCCGTTCCGAAGCAGCTCTGGCAGCTCGTCCGAAGCCGAGAAGAAGAAGAAGGAGGACTCGCTCTCCCGTTGGCTGAGGGACGGGACGGTCGTGTACAAGAGCGTGGGACTTGGTCTCATGGATCTGGTGGTTGGGATGCATCTGCTCAAGGTCGCCAACGACAGGAATATTGGCACGCAGATCAAAGGATTCTGAAGGGAGGCCGCATTAAATTGTGCAGTTAATTTCGAAGCAGCTATAGGAGTGACGGCCTACCGAGGACTACAGAACTAGGTTACGGAGATGATACGATTGACTGAACGGACCATGGTCACTCAAGAATCCGGTCTGGTATAAATAAAGTCATCGGCGATGCCGCCCGTGGATTCATGATAAATGGGAACATTCTATTCATACAATGGATATCCAACCTTATATATGCACGGTCCGTTCTTTTACTCGGCAACCCAGACAGCGCTCATGCCCATACCCGTGCCGATGCACATGGACGTGTTGCCGACCTTCTTTCCTGTCCGCTTCAGCTCGTACAGCAGCGTGGAGACCTGTCGGGCACCGGTGCAGCCCAGCGGGTGACCGAAGGCGATGGCACCACCCTTGGGGTTGATCTTCTCGTGGGGGATGCCCAGCTGGTTGGCGCTCCACAGGCACTGGCTGGCAAAGGCCTCGTTGATCTCGTAGATGTCGACGTCGTCCGTGGAGATGCCGGCGAGCTCGTTGGCCTTGGGGATGGCCTTCCAGGGGCCCTGGCCCATGAGGAGGGGCTTGACGCCGACGATGGAGGCGCAAACGTACTTTCCGATGATCTTCTGGCCGAGCTTCTCGGCGGTGGAGCGCTTCATGAGCAGCACGGCGGCGGCGCCGTCGGAGATTTGGCTGGCGTTGCCGGCGTGGATGCTGCCGTCGGCGGCAAAGGCAGGGCGGATCTTGCCCAGGGACTCGGCGGTGATGCCGTCGCGGACGCCGTCGTCGCGGGCGACGGTGATCTCCTTGGTCTCGCCGGTCTTGGGGTCCTCGAACTTGACCTTGAGGGGGGCAATCTCGTCGTTGAAGAGGCCCTCCTTTTGCGCCTTGACGGCCTTTTGGTACGAGTTGGCGGCGAAGGCGTCCTGGTCGGCGCGGGAGACCTTGAGGTCCTTGGCCATGTCCTCGGACAGGACACCCATGGGGACCTTGCAGTTGGCGGCCTCGACGTTGGCCTCGAAGGCCTCGGAGAACTCGGTGACGGCACCGGGGCCGTACTGCAGGGACATGCTCTCGACGCCGGCGCCGATGCCGACGTCGATCATGCCCGCCTTGATCTGGTTGGCTACGTCGACGCAGGCCTGGAGGCCGGACGAGCACTGGCGGTTCAGGGTGCGCACGGCCGTTGTCTCAGGGAAGCCGGCGACCAAGCCGGCGGCGCGCATCTCGGTAGCGCCGCCGCCGGGGGCCAGGACGGTGCCGACGCAGATGTCCTCGACGAGCGCGGGGTTGATCTTGGATCGCTCGATGAGGGCCTTGAAGATGCCGGCCAAGAGGTCGGCGGCCTGGGTGTCCTTGAAACCGCCCTTGCCACCCTTGGTGAAGGCGCTTCGGCAGGCGGCAGTGACGACGATCTGGAAAGGACGTGGTCAGCAGCTGTATGGGGAATGCGCCGGTGCACCTGGATGACATACATCGTCGGGACGCTTCTCGAGGATCCGGTCACGACCGCCAGCGGTCGGGTTGCCAGAGATCTGGCCTCCAATCTGAGAGATTCTGTCGAGGGCTGTCGCAGTTAGCGCCTTGCGACCGACGAAGCATCGCGTGTGACTTACCACCCATCTTGACGGTTGCGGAGAGATGTGAGGATTAATGGAAATGGGAAGAAATTTGGTAGTGGCACAGGCGTCTGATGCAACCAAGACTTGCTGGGAGGCGGAGGATATATAGCACGTCCAGGTATAAACTCTCCGTCGGTAGACCTCGGCGTGGGAGACGGACTCGGAGACCCGCTGACATCAGCCGTGATGCTCGACCGAGGCATCCAGAGGCGTGGGTCTTGGCACCGACCGCCCGCGTTTTAGCGCCTCTTTCACATGCCATGGCGTTGCCCCGAACCCCGACCCCAGCATTCTGGAGTCTGGACTTTTGGACGTTTTGGGTTGCCGTGCCCGTCACGAGGGGCCCCGGCTGGAGGTGAAGATGTGCCGAGTTTCTCCAGCCTGGGAGATTTCCATTGTTCCATATGGGGCGGGCAGGTGACATGGGCGAGTTATTAATACACCGCAATCCGCACGTGCCAGCCCCAGCACTTTCCTTCTGACCTTGATCCTGTCTTCTATTTCCGGCTGATGGATGTCATTGAATGTCTGCGGAGGCGACGGTTGATGTGGAATCGACTTTCTTTAGATCGGTTCTTTGGATGGCAACCTGTGCTATGGAGACCAAATAGCAACCATCTTCTGATTACTACTCGCTTGGTCTGTCGAACGGACCCGGAGCAAACTCGCCTCTCCGCGCCGATGTGTTTGACGAGTGGAGGACGGTCTCCGTTCCTTTCGATGAGCCGATTCACGACGATGAGACCTTTCAGAGCGAATATCGCAAAAGTGTATTCTCGTGACCCTTATACAGTGGTAAAGACAGGAACTGCCTCATATCTCTCTACACCTCAACGCCACGCCACATCGTCAACGCACTCAATCCAAACCAACCGCACCCACCGTAATGCAAACCACTGAATAGTAAATCAAGCCTTGCTTTCCTTGCCGCCCTGGCCTGCCTTGTCGGGCGCAAAGTTCAAGCTGATGCTGTTGACGCAGTGCCGCTCGTCGGTCGGCGTCGCAAAGCCCTCGCCCTTGAAGACGTGGCCCAGGTGGCCGCCGCAGTTGGTGCAGACAATCTCCGTCCTCGCCATGCCAAACGCCTTGTCCTCGTGCCGGGTGACTGCGCCCGGGATACTGTCAAAGTACGCCGGCCAGCCGCAGCCCGACTTGAACTTGTGGTTGGCCTTGTAGAGCGGCGCGTTGCAGCCGGCGCAGGTGTAGACGCCCTCCTCGGGATAGTGCTTGTCGAACTTTCCGGAACCCGGAGCCTCCGTGCCCTTTTCTCTGAGGATGCGAAACTGCTCTGTGGGGTGTTGGCGGGATGCTCGTGGGATGAGTGGCTGCTCGGAGACTGCATACCTTTGTTGAGGACGGCGCGCCACTCGTCGTTCGAGCGCTGGTCGGGATACGCCATCTTGGAGGAGTTTGAGGAAGACGAGCCGAAAAGAGCGCCCAGGAAGGGAATGCCGGACATGGAGCGCAAGGGGACTGGTCGAAGGCGGGTAAGATGCGCTTGAGGCGGGGATCTACGGGTCAAGTTGGAGAAGGCGTAGCGAACCGTTGAGAGGGATGGTGCAAATCGCATGGAAGGCGAGTAGGAATGGGTTGTTTACAGAGCGACGATGGAGATATATAGCTGTGCGAGCGAGCTCTGACGTCGGCAACAGTGATGATCGAAGACCAAGGGCAAGGGTCGAGGATTGACAAATCGTGGCGGCTCAGCATATGAGTGGCATCGGACTTTGGAATCACGAATCACTTGCATCATCCAACCGCAAATTGGGGACTAGCGTGTGGGTTGCCGCCACCTGGACGTCGCGCCTCTCCGCAGCCAATCCAGGTAAAGCGCTGAAGTTGACGCTTCTGCCTGCTGGGAGTATTAATTTGAGGCTCGGTTTCTCAAACTGGAGCCTGGCCGCGAAAGCTCGGAAGCTGCAGCCTTGGATGTGAGATTGCACATAAAATCCGACCGGCCGCCCACTGAAGGATGTCACTGATGTGGTGAGCAGAGCTGGTTGTTGCCTGAGGTTGACATGGAATCTTGCGCCAGGGGCTAGTAGTGGCTGATGTGGTAAAGTTACCCCAAGGGCCCAAACGACGGGGGTGACATTTCGTGGAATTGCCGCCACCGTAGCACACGACTCCCTCATTTCACCGCACCGTGCTGCCGGCTGGCTTGAGATCCGAACCCCCCAGCGCAATCGATTCCGACCGCATTCTTCCTCGCTAGACGATCCGCGACCCGCAGCGTGCAACGATACGAGGCACCATGTCGAGACGGGTGGCCCCTAACCCCGCTGCTGAGCGGGCGGCGCAGAACCAGGCCACCATCAAGAGCCTGTTGAAGCTGGAATCCAACAAGGTCTGCGCCGATTGCAAGAGGAACAAGCGTGCGTCGAGCCATCTCCCGTGAAGCTCATCGCCGCCCCATACTGACACGCGATTGCGGCTGCAGATCCGCGATGGGCTTCGTGGAATCTTGGCATCTTCGTCTGCATCCGATGCTCGGGCATCCACCGCGGGATGGGCACCCATATCAGCAGAGTCAAGTCCGTCGACCTCGACTCCTGGACCGACGAGCAACTCCAGAGCGTCCTGAACTGGGGAAACGCCCGCGCGAACAAGTACTGGGAAGCCAAGCTGGCCTCTGGCCACGCCCCGTCCGAAGCCAAGATCGAGAACTTTATCCGCACAAAGTACGAGCTGAAGCGCTGGGTCATGGACGGACCCATGCCCGACCCGGCGTCATTGGATGTCGACGGCGACGACGACGTGCCCCTCAGCTTGGTCAAGGAGAAGCAGGTGATTGAAAGAAAGGAGTCGATCAGGAAGGCGTCGTTCGGACACTCGCAGGCTCCCCGAAATATCCTCGCCCCTGAAGGCGACCTGATCGGCGGAGACGATCCCATTCCCTCCCGGGCGAGCACTGCTGGCCCCCCGGCTACCAGGGTTGCGCCCAAGGCAGAACCTGCGGCGCCGAAAACGACGAATACTAAAGATTCTTTGCTTGGCTTGGACTTTATGGGAGGAGCAACTGCCCCGCCACGACCGTCGAGCACCCCCGGAGTCACCTCGCCTGGTGGACAGTCGCGGCCCGACCTGAAGCAGTCCATCTTGTCTCTCTATGCCTCGGCTCCCAAGCCTCAACCTCAACCGCAGCAGACGGTGCAACATCAGGGGACATTTGGTGGCATGGGATCGCCAACCACGAGTCACCATCAGCAAGGCTCCGTCGGCGGTTTCAACGATGCGTTTAGCGGCTTGAGCATGTCCAACACGACAAGTCCCCAGCAATCTGCCGCTGACCCTTTTGCCAACCTCGGAAGCGTTTCTTCAAGCAGCCGGGTAACGCCACCAACATCAAACAGCAGCGCATTCGGCGGGCTGAGTGGAGGAGGTTTCTTCGACGCGAGGCCGGCTCAGCCGTCCGCCCCGTCGCATCACCAGAAGCCGTCCAGCTCTGGATCTGGTGGATTCAGCTCGTTCTCGTCCCCTCCCCCGACGCAGCAAGCGGTAGCACCCAAGCCTGCCCTGCCGGCCTCGTCTGCCATGGGAGATCTATTCGACCTGTCTTCGCCAGCCACCCAGACGGCATCACCGCCGCCAACCTACACCGCCCCTCCTCCTGCAGCCACGAACTCGGTGTTTAATCTCTCTTCCCCTCCGGTTAAGCCGGCAAACCCTGCTCCGGCGGCGAACACGACGAGCTCGGCCGCCTTTGGAGGAGCAGGCATCTCGGGAGTTGACGCCTGGGGCGGAAATGCGTGGGGCACACCGGACACGACCAGCGCGCCTCCACCAGCGAAGAAGAGCCCAGAGTTGACAAAGACCACGTCGAACAACATGGGATGGGGAAGCGGCGGAGGTTTTGCGAGCACCCCGATCGTGCCTGGGTCGACGGGCGGCTTCAACCCAGCGCCCAAGGTGGCCGCCGACGAGGAGTTTGGCGGTTGGGCCAGCAGCACGGCGCCGTCAGCTACGGGCAACGCCGCTGGTCCCAAGGCCCCTGGCGGTTTCGGGGCAGACGAGGATCTGTTCTCCAACGTCTGGCAGTAGAGGGCTATTGATGAATGTCAATCGACGACGGTGGATTCTTTGAACACGATGCTGGCGGGCATGTCATGGGCGTTTTGCATGTTTGGAGTCCAGTTAGATTGCGAAAGGGGGGTAGAGTTGCAAAATAATCATGAATTATATGAGGACGACCGCGCCGTAACAAATTGAGCCGCAAAATTGCATTACACTTGCCAACGCCAACCATATGCCGAGGGTATTTGCTCCGTGCAACCCATACAAGGATCCCGCTTCATCTCGCCGCCTCCGGCTAGGCTCTTCTCGTCGGCCGCACTAGACCTCCTAGAACCCGCACTCGTCTGGTCGCCGCTGTCTGTAACCCTGAAACTAAAGAACCGCCCGCGGCCTTCAAAACAACAGCTTCAAGCCGTAGTACAGCACGAGGAAGACGGCGATGACGATGCCCGAGAGCTTGAGGATGGCGACCTTGTTGCCCGAAGCGGCCATCCGGGTGAGGCGGCCGGCGGAGCCCTTCATCTGGGTCGTCATGGAGGAAAAGGTATCGGACTGCGCGGAGGTTAGCACGGCTTGCGCCTCTCATCGGCATTGTGCGGCGGCGTGGCCGGCCGACGTACGGTGTTGTCGATGACGTCCTGGGCGCGCGCGTTGTCGTAGATGTCGATGGTGACGCCGCGCAGGGCGGACACCTTGGCGGAGAGCTCGCCGAGGCGAGCGTTGTTTTGCTGCTCGCGCTCGTAGGCTTCAGACATGGCGGCGGCGGGAGGGATCGAGGCAGGGGAGGGGGCGTCTGTCGCCGGGTTCGTTCGCCGTCGTCGTCGGCGGCGGCGTCGGCGGCGGTGGGCCGAGTTAGCCGCAGGGTTGGGAAGCCAAGTACGTAGTAGCGGTCGCCAGCGCGCCGTCAGACGGTACAACACGAGCGGGCGATGCGGGCGGGCGTTGTCGCAGTCGGCAGCTTTCGTCGTCGTCGTCGTCGTCGTCGTCGCAGTCAGGGGCGGAGCCGGCGAAACTGGAGGTGGTGGTGGGTTGAGAGCCGAGACTGGACAGGGGGCGTGGTGATGACGGTAGGGGCTGGGGAGTGGGCTTGCACCGCCACACGCGCCACGCGGCGGAGCAGCTACACTTGACCCGTCTGACGGTATGCCTGTGTCTGCTCACCGAGTGAGTTGGAGAAAGGTCACCATTTGACGGCTTGTAGACTTGTAGATGTGCGTGACGAATGCTGAATTCCTCAGTTAAGCCGTGGTCTTGAATTGTCTGTCAAGTGTGTAACGGTCCTCCTCACTGCCGGCCCGTCGACTAACAAGTCTCTGTCGTGGAATGGGACGCAGGATACAGGATGGGATGCCTCCGTGCTTCGTAGCTCCAGTGGTGTTAGTGGTGTTGGCGCTCCCGTTAGCGCTCTGGGTATTCATCAGTGCGTGCTGCAGAGCCCCGCCACCCCGCGCTCCCATGGGTCCATTACTTCATGCCACCGAGCCACATCGTGAGCGGCGTCGTCACTTGGGTTCCTGCACCTACCTACGTGACCGATTTGCCGCCTCGACGATCGTGAAGATAGCCTGTTGAGCTGTGGTTCTCGCGACCAACCTTCAACATGGGCATCGAAAACCCCTTTCCGTCGTCCCTGCCGTGTATGTCCCGCCTGTCCTCCCGTGAAGCGCTCTCGCGTCGCTTCGCCGCTTGCCGCTCGTCGCTGACCACAGCTCTCTCGCACAGCGGAATGCAAGAAGTGCGCCAACATCCTCAAATCCTTTGTCAACCCTGACAACAAACGCGACAAACGCGACCTCGCTACGGTCATCCCGGCGTCGGTCCTCTCCAATGCCAAGGGCCTCGCCATCTTAACCGTCCTCAACGGCGGCTTCATCGGATCCGCGCGGGGCGGCAGCGGCCTCGTCGTCGCTCGACTGCCCGATGGCTCGTGGAGCGCCCCGAGCGCCATCGGCCTCGTGGGCGCCGGCTTTGGCGGGCTGATCGGGGCCCAGCTCGTCAACTTCGTCTTCGTCCTCAACAACACCAGCGCCGTCAAGACGTTTGCGCAAGCCGGCTCGCTGACGCTGGGCGGCAACGTGTCGCTTGCGGCTGGCCCGGTCGGGCGCACCGCGGAGGCCGCGGGCGCGGCCTCGCTCAAGAGCGTGGCGGGCATCTTTAGCTACTCCAGGTCCATTGGCTTGTTCGCCGGTGTCTCGCTCGAGGGCTCCGCCATCATCGAGCGCCGGGACACCAACGAGACGATGTACGGTACGCGATACACGGCGGCGCAGATCTTGACGGGATCCGTGAGCCCACCGCCGGGCGCCCAACACCTCATGACAGTTCTCAACGAGAGAATCTTCAGCGGCATGAGGGCTGGTTCCGTGAGCGACGACTCAATGTACAACGACACCCCCGTCTACGCCAGTGAGCACGACGACGTCGTCTGGGCGGGCCGCCGAGGCAGTGCTATGGGCGAGGGCGTGCAGAGGGACCGCACCGGCGGTACTGGTTCCGACGAGTTTGGGCGGCCACAGCGATCCAACACGTGGCAGGACGACGTGTACGACCGGCCAAACCGCGGCGCCCCGTCACGCTCCAGCACGTTCAATTCAAGAGGAGGCGACAATAGCTATGTCTACAAAGACAACCCTGGTACCGAGAAGAAGGTCGGTCCGGGGCGGCCGGCGGCGCCCAAGCCCAACTTTGGGGCAAAGAAGGCCCTGTTGAACAAGAACGAGGCGGTAGCGCTGTACAACTTTGACGCCGACCAAGCTGGCGATCTGGGCTTCAAGAAGGGAGATGTCATCACGGTGTTGAAGAAGACTGACAGCGACAACGACTGGTGGTATGTTTGCAGTCCCAACTTCTCATTCGCAACTCGTCTAACGCAACGTGGCTGTAGGACCGGCATGATTGGATCAAGGCACGGCATATTCCCCAGCAACTACGTCAAGATGAAGGAGTAGAGGCGCCGTTGGCGCTCGCTCGAGTCACCTCACGCCATCTGGGCACCATTTGTTGCCATATCAACCCAGATTGCAATTTTTTCGTTGACATTCATCGATGAATGGGGGAACGCAGGTTCTTGGGTCTTTTTTTTCTTCGCATACCACCGCAAACTGGGAACCATTGCCACTGCGTTTTCTTTGTCGTTTGCACCCTTTCGCAGCGGACGTCCATGATGTAAGAGCCTAGCAGCGGAAAACGACGTGCTGCATTTCGAAGGAATGGATGGTGGTTTAGAGATATGATGATATCCACTGCGACATGTTTCTGACGAGTTGATGCAGTCCCTCAAGCTCATGATAGGTAGCTCTCTGCAAGCAGTGTAGGAAATCCTCATTTGTATTGCCTAGGAGCTCCGAATCGGAGAGGATCCGATGCCTCGCGCATTGTCCACTTACAGCGCCGGGTTAGGCAGTGGATATCGGATTTTCCTCTAGCCAACCCGGCATACGAAGTACCGGCCTCTTCCGTGCTCGCCCGTGAGCCCCCGCATGAAGCTTCACGCAACACATCCTCGCACGTCCGACCTTGTTGCCGATTGACATGATTTCCGTCCGGAGGCTTGCGCAATGGCTGTACAACGAGTTCGGCGTTGCCTCGGTGTATCGCACGGGCCGCGATGCATGGCTTGTGATTCTCGCACGAACCTGTCGGATGTTTGCCTTTGGGGCGATTTCGCTCATCATCGCCCTCTTCCTGTCGTCTCTTGACTTCCCCGACTTCCGGATCGGGCTCTTCATGACAATGACGCTGGCCGGGGACGTCGTGATGTCTCTCCTCGTGGCCTTGGTGGCAGACCGGGTCGGCCGCCGGCGCATCCTCTTTGCCGGCGGCCTGCTCATGGTGCTCTCGGGAGCGGTGTTTGCCGTCTTGGAGAACTACTGGGTCCTCCTCCTCGCGGCCGTCGTCGGCGTCGTCAGCGCGACCGGCGGCGACTTTGGTCCGTTCCGCTCCGTCGAGGAGTCGACCTTGTCCCATCTCACGACGCTCGAGACACGGTCCGACGTCCTGTCGTGGTACGTGACGACGTCGAGCCTCGGGTCGGCCGTTGGCACCGAGATTTCGGGGCGAGTGGTTGATTTTCTGCGTGGCCTCGAGAGGCAGACGGCAACGGGCGTGTATCATTCCATGTTCTGGGTTTACATAGCCACGGGAACAATGAACATGGTCCTCACTTGCTTGATGAGCGACCGGTGCGAGGCAACTACAGCGCCCCCGACAGGCACAAAGGTAACGGAGCCGTTGCTCGGCGCGGGACGGCAGGACGCGAGCTCCGACGGAGTTGATAGAGACGTGGTTACGCCCCTGATTGCTTCAGGCACAGATACGCCTTCAGAGGAAAGCCGGAGCTCTCCAATATCGTCAGGGCATGAACATCGCTCTCTCCTGCACAGGCTGTGGGGAGCAAGCCGGCTTGCCCAAATCTCGCCAGAGTCGCGTTCCGTCGTGTACCGGCTGTGGGCTCTCTTGACCATCGATTCCCTCGCCGACGGAATGGTCTCGTACGCCTTGACCAACTACTACCTTGCGCGGAAGTTCCGCCTCTCCGAGTCCTACCTGGGAGACATCATGTCGACAAGCTACCTGCTTTCGTCCATATCGACCGTCTTTGCAGGGCCGCTTGCCCGACGCCTCGGCCTCGTCAACACCATGGTGTTCACGCACATCCCCTCCTCTGCGGCTGTGCTGCTGTTCCCCATACCGCAGTCGGTGGGCCTGACCATCACGCTGCTCTTCGTCCGCACCGGCCTGAACAACATGGACCAAGCGCCGCGGGCGGCCTTCATCGCGGCAGTGGTGAGGCCCGAGGAGCGCACGGCGGTCATGGGGATCACGGGCATGCTGAGGACGCTCGCGTCGACAATCGGGCCCAGCCTCACGGGCTTCCTCGCCGGCAGCGACAGGTTCTGGATTGCCTTTGTGGTTGCCGGGGCCTTGCGCATCGGCTACGATGTCGGGCTGTTCTGCCTCTTCGTCGGCTTGAAGCTGGACGCGAACGAGCCGGGGCGATCAGATGAGGAGGTAAACCACGGCAGAGCGACTGTCGCGGTCAGTGATTAACGATGTCTCCGATGTTACTCTGCTTGGTCTTGGGTCAGAACGCGACGTGCGCCCGCCCATTCGTGAGAGTACGGAACGAGGGTGCAAGGGAACCAGGGGTCAAGGCCACGGCTCCACGTTGCTCTCCGGTCTTGAACTGGCTGTTATCAGCCGTACGACCGAGTACTACTGGCTGTCGCAGGCTCCCACGGGGAATCAACACCTCACAGAGTAAGAGAGGCGAGCCAGTGCACACGTAAATGCCCCGCGTGGCATCCATCTCTTTGTGGCGACAGTGATGCTGTCAGTCTATATATATACACTACACGATGTGGCGCCCATTGCCGGCTGTCGAGCCATGCTTTTCCGCATCCCAAGTCCCAACCGTTATACGCCATTCAACGCCGTTCAACGCCTTTGCTCCGGTCATGAAAAGGCAAGTTTGGAGAGGCACGTGTTCGCGACGATGCTGCCCATCTCCCACCGCTGGCCGCCGCGCGCCAGTCCCTCGGCGAAGCGGGTGAGCCACGTCGCCGCGTTGCACTTGCAGACGGGCATCCCGTGGAGGATGATGCTGCTGCCCCCGTGGAGAACCCACTCGTCGATGCCGGGGCCCATGGCTGCGTTGAGCGGCCCGGCGCCGATGTTCACCTTGCTGAGCTCCGGGGCGCAGATGCAGGCGTCGACGGCGTTCATGGTCCACGCCCACAGGACCGTCGCCGCGGCCGAGAGGGCCATGTAGGCGATGGGGTCGGTCGGCTCCCTCCGCAGCTCCAGCCCCGGCGAGGCCTCCTGGTATGTCCGCCAGACGTACATGGCGTGCAGCACCGCGGCGCGGCTGTCGGTCGAGATGGCCCATTCCTGGATCTGCATCGCCTTCCGCTGCCACGTCGGGCTCGTGGACCCGGACTCGGGCTCGGACAGGGGCGAGATCTGGGCGACGTCCCGCATGGTCTGGACGTCGGCGTGCAGGTGCACGTTGAGCAGGTGGTAGAGCATCCTCGCGCTGAAGATGGCCGAGTAGAGGCGGTCCAGCACCCGCTGCCGCCATTTCGGCTCCGAGGGCAGCCCCTTGCCGGAGTAGGCCCTGAGCAGGAAGTCGGCGTACTGCCCGTGGAGCTCCGGCCGCTCCAGCGCGTCCTCCACCGTGTCCAGCTGGATCTTGCAGAGCTTCAGCTGGCGCGCGATGGCGTCGGCCTTCCTCGCCGCGGCGTCGTTCCGGTTCCTCCGCAGCTGCTGGACGACCCAGATGCCGTTCAGGGTGCCCATGAGGCAGACCTGGATGTCCTCCACCAGGATCCCCGACGGCAGATGCTGCTGCGAGGCCGGGTCCAGGCAGGACATCTTATATGCTCCCCGCCGCCACGGCTCGGTCCGATGCCGCGGGAAGAAGATGTGCAGGCCATACGCGTTCCACATGGCGAATGTCGACGTCAGCCCCAGGTCCAGCTCGTCGTGCCGCAGCAGCGGCGGCTGGTTGCAGAGGAGCGACAGATACGTGTCGATTTGGAATGTGCAGTGCGCCAGCCTGGCATCGCCGTCAGCCGGAGCCCCCTGTGTTCCGGGCGGACAACTCACCTCTTCCAGCGCTCCACGACGGTGAACATCCACGGGACAAAGTCGCCCGGGAAGTGCGTGTTGTTCTCGCGCTCCAGGGCCTCGGAGCTGAGGCAGTCGTTCTGCCGCAGCGCCGCTACGAGGAGGCTGAGCAGCCGGCGGGAGCGCTTGATGCAGCTGTCTCTCTATGCGACGTTAGCCACACATGTCCCGCGCGCACGAGCCGGCAGGGAGAGACGTACTCCGCTCTCAAAGGCAAAGATGATGTTCAAGAGGACAACCTGATACGTCTCGACCGGCCACGGGCGGCTCGGATCAAAGGCATCGTTGGCCTGCGCACGGTCAGTCGCATTCCCGCGCAGTGCCCGCGCCGTGGCTTACCAGTTGCCTGAACGACTGCTCCACGAGGTGGTTGTGAATCTCCATGATGACCTCCCTCAGGCCCCGGTCATAGTGAAGCCAGGAGTTGATCATGACGACGGACGCAATCAGGGCGACGCTGTCGGTCGTTTCATCCAGCGACGGCGCGTGAAGGATTGGCCAGCGGTCGTGGAAGTTTCCGAAATATGACTCGACGCAGGCCACGAGCCACGACTTGGGCACGGCCGACGGCTGCGTCGCCGCGTCGGGGGCCTTTCCGGATCTCGACGCGACGGCCCTGAGGATGGACTGCAGGGCCGACTTTGTGGTGAAGCCCTCGTGCTCAGACGAGGCACTGCCGCTCAGCTCCGCGGCCGGGAGACTCACGGGGGCGCCCGAGGACGCGAGGTCGGGGTCCGTGAATGGCGGCGACACCGGCGCCGAGCCCGTCGCGAGCTCCGCCGGGGAGCCCTGCGAGCGAGGAGACCCCCTGAGCTGCGTCGCCGGCGAGCTGCCGTCTCGCCTGCCGTACGTGCAAGTCACCCCTCGCTTCATGCACAGCGAGCACTGCGGCCCGCCGTCGCACTTGGTCTTGTTGGCATGGCACGTGTCGCAGGCCCGCCCCCGGCGCGAGTCCGGGACGGCCGCGGCGGCTCCGTGGATGCCGGCATGGCGGCGCAGGAGATCGCTGCACGAGGAGACACGGGTCAGATCATGGCAGCGGAGGGTGCCGAGCGGGATGCGGGATGCGGGATGCGTCCTCACCTGCGGCTGAAGGAGCGGCCGCACACGAGACAGCTGAAGGCCGGCCCGCTGTGGGTGGCTTGATGCCGGCGCAGATGCTC
Source organism: Tolypocladium inflatum (assembly GCA_003945565.1). Taxonomy (NCBI): domain Eukaryota; kingdom Fungi; phylum Ascomycota; class Sordariomycetes; order Hypocreales; family Ophiocordycipitaceae; genus Tolypocladium; species Tolypocladium inflatum. The sequence goes on from QEPE01000001.1 coordinate 785,443, forward strand.
TTTTCGGAGGAAACTCTTGCCGCAATGGCAAACGTGGCGCTCGGGAGGCCGTGACATGGTGTCTAATTGCTACGAGTATTCCCGTTTCGAGGCCTTGCATTGCTAGCGAGGCCGGTGGGTGTCAGCGAGGGCCTTGTCATCCGAGACTCCGGGGCGTTCTCTGCGGCGGCGATGCCATCTTCCGCCTCAACTGCCGGGGCGGAGAGCCGAGCCAAGCCCCAGCCAGTGTGCGATCATCGCCTGGGACGCCGGCGTCGGGGACAGACACGGCGGCTCTGGAGGCCGGTCGACGGGTTCGTATCATATGCATGTGCGGCGGGCTGGAGGTGGGATGAACGAGTGAGATTCACTTACACGCTCAGCCGAACGGTCGGATCTGACAGACACCGGCTCTTGGACGCCACAACCCGTGCTACTGCAGGCAAGCGACGACATGTGCAGCTTCGGATCTCACGGGCGCCGGTGAAGGGGTGGGATAGGTGGGATACATGGCCGTTTAAGTTGCTCGGAAGAAGGGCATTCGACGGGTGTTCTGCGTCTCTGGCGGGTTGACTAATGATGGCTGGATTGGGAGAGCCGGCCTGGCGTTGAGGATGATAAATCGGCCATCCCACCCGGCCATCCCGCCCGGCGCGCCCACCAATCGGCCATCCCACCGGGAACCACAGCTGGCACGGCGCGAGGTTCGAGCCACGCGGTGCTGACTCGTCTTCCACGCTGCCTCGCCCCCGTCGTCTCGATGGCTGCCAAGACTGCGTGGACTCTGCGGCCATAGCATCCGTGCCTGTAGGCCCGATTCGCAGACTTATGCTGCGCCGAGGCGGGAGAGAGGCCAGCTACGAGTACGAGTATGCATCGGTGGCGACGAAGCGAAGTTGAAAGTTGACGGATTGACCTCGTTCGAACAGCCTCCAACAGCCTCCGGGGCCAGTCCCCTTGCTGGACGCCGACTGGCTCTACGATACAGACGAGCTGCCGCTGGATCGAAACAGGCGGCATCGAAATCCTCAAACAACACCGACTAGGCATAAGCCATACCCGCCCACAACGTGGCTCTGCCGGGAACATCCCGCCCGTCTCGGAACCTCGGAAGCGTTCCGGGTCCCTTCCGAATCCCTTCCAGACGTTTCTCCACAAGCAATGAAACCCTTGGATTAAGCTTTTGCAAACCCAGTACGAAGTACGAAGTACGGAGGTGCCTCCGCGTCTCCGATGCCCCCCGCCTACGAGTACGAGTATGTGCGATTTGAGCGGACCAGAGATTCGCGCTCTGGGAACGGCGAGTGGCATCACCAAACCGACGGGCTATGTCGTCCGATCAAATAACAATCGACATGGCCGACGGTGTGCTGCTGGGCCCATCCGGATGTAAAGCTCAATCGCGTGAGGACGGCGGACTCGAGGAGCAGAAACTCGACGCAAGGTTTTAAAGAGCATCCAGCTCCCACGTCACTGATCTTGAACATCAGCTCCGTCTTGGTTTCTGTGCTCAAGTGATGTCGAGCTCATCTCAATCGGAGGAGCACCACGCGATGAAAGGCCCATTGGGCAAGGGGCTGCGTATTCTCGTATGGTGTCGTTCAATTGCAGCAGCCAGTCGTGTCTTCGCTTCCCGAAGCAGCGTGCTCCATGTTCTAGGCACTGCAGACCATAATGTATTACACATTGCCACCAGCATCTATCCTGGCGTCATGGAATCAAAAATAACAGCGTGTAAGACACTCTTATCCTGCCGCTCAAGGGGAGCACCGATTTGGTGTTGAGGAATCGGAACCGGCTATCCCACTCGGGGATCCCACTTTGACGGTACCTGAATGCTGGAGAAATGGTTGCTCCAGGCCTGAAACCGCGTGCGAGTAATATTTGCAGAGCAAAATTTTGGGAAGACTTGTTACACCATGCATCGAGGACACACGAGACACACTGCGAAGAAGGAAGCCGTCATTCTGCACAAGAGCCAGCGAGCTGATGCAATAGTGAACCAACAATTCAAGCGCCAGATATGAAATAGGTAGTGAAGCAAAGGGAATATCTTCACGGGCGCACGGCCCTTCAGGGTTCCTAAAGCCAGTGATGAATGGAACAAGTAAAACCAAACAAACAAACAAACAAACAACAACTGCTGTTGATAAACGCTCGGGACGCAACCAGATTGGTGTTTTCACTATTAGTCCGTAGATGTTTGCGGCTCGCAGACGAACCGCTGATGGCAGCCCAGAGGATCCCACCTCGGCATCCCACCCATCCCACTAATCGGTCATCCCACACAAAGCCCACTGGCCACAGCCTATCTTCATCAGGGTGCCATCTGACCTCAGTAATTATGAAGCAACTCGATGTCGTCAATTCGCCAGCCATGATGTTGTCGACCAACGTGCGGCACACGACAGAATGCCGTGGAAAGGCGTGCTCGGTATGGCTTGCGAACGTGTATATATATCGGGCATTGCAGGGACTCGGACTAACAGGAGGAATATCTTGCATCCATCAATATATACCGTCAGCTGTGACCCCTGAGAAGAGACAACTTAATACTCTAATAGTCTGCCTTGTTGCTATATTCATAGCATCTTTATCCTAAACAACTCAACATGTCTCATTCCATCAAGAACGTTGCCGTTGCTGGCGCTTCCGGCAACCTTGGCCCCGCCATCCTCGAGCGGCTCGTCTCCTCCGGCAAGTTCAACATCAAGGTCCTCCGGCGCAACGGCTCCAAGTCCACCTTTGCGCCTGGAGTGCAGGTCGTCGATGTCGACTTCAACTCTGTCGAGTCGCTCAAGGCCGCCCTCGCCGGCCAAGACGCAGTGGTTGCGCCGCTGGCAGCCACGGCCCTGGACCTCCAGGAGCCGCTGATCGATGCCGCCATCGCGGCCGGCGTGCAGCGCTTCCTCCCGTCCGAGTTTGGATCCGACCTCTCCAACCCACACGCCAGCAAGCTTCCCGTGTTTGCGGGCAAGGTCAAGATTGCCGACTACTTGGTGGAAAAGTCCAAGACCACGCCGTTGACTTACACCCTGGTGAGCAACGGGCCCTTCCTCGACTGGGGCCTGCAGAACAAGTTCATCATCGACGTTTCCGAGTACAAGCCTACCATTTTCGACGGCGGCAACACAATCTTCAGCACCGCAACCCTGGCAAGTGTCGGCGATGCTGTCGTGGGCATCCTGTCACACCCAGACGAGACGAAGAACAGGAGGGTCTACATCGAAGACGTCAAGCTCAGCCAGAACCAGCTGCTGGCTCTGGCCAAAAGAGCCGCCCCCGGCAAGCCCTGGGAGCCCCAGCAGGCCTCCCTGGACGCTGCTACGAAGAGGGCCGACGAGCGGCTGGCGCAGGGCCTGTTCGACCACGAGACCTTTGTGCCGTACCTCTACCGCTCGATCCTGGACCCGACCTACGGTCCCAAATACGAGAAGACGGACAATGAGTTGCTGGGACTCAAGGGCAAGACGGAGGATGATGTTGTCGAGATTCTGAAGAAAGTCCTGAACTAGGGAGCTTAAATAGAGTAAATAATTGGTCAACTATATTTCTAAAGTTGGCGGAGACAGACAGCGAAAACTGAAAGTGAGGAGTGTGATATTGTTGAAGCACCCATTCAGTATTTCCGTCGTTTAGTAAAACAAAAGGAATAACGAAACCGAACAAGCTGTCCACGATCAACGTAGCACGAAAGCCCATCGTCAGACGGTAGAGTAATGAATGTCCTCGAGTACGTACACCAACTGTCCTAGGTACAATTGCCAGGCAGTTCTGATGCTTGGACGGAGTCAAGGCATGCTATTTCATGCAAAAGAGTGTGTGGTGCTTCAACCTAGTCCATCGTCCTACCATTCACCTACGGTCTAGAAGATTGGGTAGCAGAGCCTAAAGGGGTTCCTAGGGTTGCTCGGAAAGACATGGGTCACGACGCCGCAGACGATCAACGCCGGGGGAGCAGGAGAGATGTAAATGGCACGAGCAGGGCCAGGAGGGTCGGTCCTGCTATTCCTGTTGAAAGGCCTGTTGTTCAGGAGGACCGGGAACTCGAACAGGCTGCGGGTCTGAGTGTTGCATCTGGGGTCGGCCCCGGGGAACACGAGCCGGTGGCCGTCACCGGTGTCGCCGCCAAACGCATGGGGGTAGCTGGCAAGGAGTGTCAGCGAGGCTGCGTAGGGATGCCACTGGACCCTCCAGCCATGAGACTTGCTTACGCAGAGGTGCCGGCGACAGTGCCGCCCGCCGCCGTCATGGCGGTCCGGGCATTCGCGCTGGTGATGGTGTACGTGCGTGGGGTGCCCTCCCATCTGCAGGTATAATCAGCGGCCTGGCCACAGAAGTTAGCTGTGCTGGCCTCTCTAGGCGTGTCTGATGGGAGGGTTTTACCGCAGCCGTGGCGAGAAGGGCGATGGAAACGATGCTCTTGAAAAGCATGGTGGCTTCGGGGTTGCCAACTGACTCTTGTAGTTGGATAGTTGCTTTCGGGGAAGCTGAGGACCGCTGCTTTCCCGCCGAGTTTCGAGGACTCTTATATACTCAATCCGGCTCACGAAGTCAACGGCAAGGTTGTATACGGCCTACGACGAACAGACTGAATGAGGCGCACGCCCCAAGAACGGTTCCAGCCTCGAAGTATTGGGCGTCGGTGGCTGGCTGCACTGCATCTCGCAGACCTCGTATGCGGCGATGCCAGTTACTCTGCCATGTTCCATAGGACTATATCCCTACACCGGCTGCAGCCGCGGTACATGCAGCTTACGGTGTAAACTATACCGCTTGAACGAAGATGTTGCCGTGCCCGCAACCGTGCAGTCAATTATGGCGACGCATTCCGCGAGCCCAACGCAACGCGCCGTCACGACGCACGACATCGCAGCGTCACTTCCACGCAGTCGCCCGCCGCTCAGCTGCCCGAGTACAGATGATCAACGACGGTTTGGGCATTTCGGCGACACCGAGGAGACATGACGTTCCATTCGACTCTGTCGACGGCCCAATGCGAACTTGCTCAGCCGTGCCACGGGAAGCCCGAGGGGATATCGGGCTGCGGCCGCAAGGCCTACCGAGTTCCAGAGCTACACCGGTCTGCTTGAGCACCTGCCACCGACGAAGAGTGCAGAAGTGAGCTGTCGGCAAGCGTTGCCCATGCCCCAGACGTGCATGCTGCAACTTACAAGTACCCTGTCCAACGCTCACCCCACACCGCTGCGCGCCACATATCCGTCTCTTCTCATCCATCGCAGCAGACAATGGCGCCTTACATTGACCTCGGGCTCTTGGACCCCAGCGACCCTGCGCCCGACAAGGAGGTGGCGGCTGCGCTCGAGGACCTCGTCAACGGCTCGCTGGACCCCTTCGGCGCGGCCAAGACAATCGACGAGGTCATCAGAGCCGACCTCCGAGTGGCCTATGCCTCGTACACGTCGCAGCCGGATCCCACCCTGGAGCAGCTTGAGGAGGGCCTCGTCCGCAAGCCCAACCCCGCCGGCTGGCAGCGCTTCCTGTGGCTGGGCCTGGGAGCGGTGGCCCTGCGCGTCCCGGCCGACCACCCAGGCCAGGACGGCGTCGTGGCCTTCTTGCAGGAGCTGGTGCGCCTGCCGCGCCACAAGGTGCCCGAGGTGGTTGGAGACGAGAAGGACGTGCGCGAGACGGAGCTCTGGGTCAAAGACACGGCGTACGATGACTTGGAGCAGTGGATGTACGAGGTCAACGAAGGTAGCGCCGCCCTCCGTCTCTCACCTGGACCACCGCATCTCCGGCTGGCTGACCATTTGCAGGGCAGTTTACCGCCAGGCAGACGCCTAGCAGCGACCCCGATGCTGCCGTCAAGTACCTGAACTTCTCCGCTTTCATGGCCCGTCTCCTGGCCGCCGGCGTCATCGACACGTCGCGGGCCAGCGCCCTGCGCCGGCCATCGCCCTTTGCCATCGGCCACCCGCTGATCTCGCCCGTGCACCCCGATCCGGCCGACGCCGCCCGTCACTACGAACCGTGGATGTCGGCGGCCGCCCAGTGGATCCTGCATGCGGGCGAGGCGCTCTTCGAGCTGTGCGAGAAGAGGGCGTTCCGAGAGCTCGGGCAAGTGTGGAGTCGCACCCAGTGGGACAGTTGGAAGCTCAAGTTCGAGGTTGCGTCCAAGGAGAAAAAGCTCAGCGCGCCGGCCCGCGAGCTGGCCTCCAAGGCCCTCGAACGGATGACAGAGGTGAAAGAGCAGGGGGCCAAGGAGTGCGTGTTTCAGGCCCTGGGCTTCACATCCATGGATGATGGCGAGGACGAGGACGACGAGGACGACGAGGACGACGAATAGCGGCGCTGCGATATGGCGGTGGTGGATTAGCCTAATACTTCTCGGGAGAGCGGAAAACACAAGGAGCTGATATCCTAATCACGGATAGAGGATTGAACTCGAGAGAAACTCTCCGTTTGTAAATCCTGGTCTATTGGAGCGCGGTTAATATAGTCGCTGACATCCAGGTCCAACAAGTAACCCCTGCCCCCAGTTCACGTCCATCAGTTGAGAGAGCCAAAAGTCTCGCCGCGAACTCTGCATCCGCTCCAGGTAAAACTGCGCGCACATTCCTTCATCGCATCCTCTTGAAACGTCTGATTCGTATTGTTCGAGAAGTGCGCATGTAATGTTGCTGACCTCGCGGAGCACGGCAGCATCCGCGACAAACACGGTGGGGTGACTTGGGTCCAAATTAATCGACTGTGGGCATGAGAGGCATGTTTCTGGGGAGCTATGTGACAGGCGTGTCGGCTCGAGAATCCTAGGACTTGGTTCTGAATCATCCCTGGATTCTGGAGATGTAGAGGCTGATATGTTGGTGTTAGTCTGCAAAGTCGGCTGGTCCGTCGTCGTATGAGTCTTGCGTCGACGTTTCACTCGAGCTTCCTTCGGCTCATCTTCACCATCAGGCGACTCGGCCAACCGTTGGCCCCCTCCGAGCTTTCGGGCGTGAGGGTTTGTGGCGCGTCCTTTCCTAGCCTGTGGCTCGTGCTGCTTGAAAGGGAGATCACGGCGTTGTGGCATGTGCTCTCGATAATTCGGAGCACTAGACGGCTGCTGTCTCGTCTGAGAGTTCATTGGCGGCACATCGCTTGCGGTGGCATCGCTGGAACGGCGACGGTCGGCCGACTCTGGTGGCAGTGTGGAATAAAAAAAACCATCTCGCTGCGATGATAGTCCTGACGAAGATACGGATCGAGGAACTGGCTGGCGCCTTGCCGGCGGCTGACCCTCATTCTGTTCGGCGGAATAGGCACGGCCGCTGCTCTGCCCTGGGGTTGTAGGGTCATCTGGAGAAATCGCGTTTCGAAGAGGCGAGCTCACCCGGGGCCGATGTAGGCCACTATTCTGCTTGTTAAGAAACACGTTGTAAGGGTTGAGAAACTGTGCCACTTCGTCCGCAGTCATGCGCTGTTGAGGAACATCTGGGCCAGAGAGTGGGAGAGGTGCGTATGCATTTTGCTTCTGAGGCTCTCGGCGCATTGTGCCGTCAGATGACGCCGTCTGGGATGAATCAGGGGGCATAAACGAAAAGTTGAGCAGCGAAGCAAACGACATGTCATTGTGAACTCCAGAGCCGAAACCAGCGTCCAGGCCAGGAAGGGGAGTGATGGAGGAAAGACGGGGGCCCAGATCAACGTTGGCCTGTGGGAGACTTGGCGCCCGCCTCGACGAGTTTGCAGGGGCATGGTCCTTGATGGCGAACCCAGACTTCTTGAGCGTGCACACTGCGAGACTAAAGTCTCTGCCATGTTCGAACTTTGCCTTGATCTCTTGACGCTGCGCGGGGACCTTGACGACTAGCTGCCGGGAACCTTTTTCAACGGCGACGGCATCGGCTATCCCGCTGGGAGATTGTAAAAGATCAGAGAGTCTGATGGATAGCTATCCAACAGATCAGCCCGATGGTTTATCGGCCACCGGAGAAAAGCCCATACCTACCATTCTCCGCGGCCCGGAATGAACAAGGAGCACCAGGCTGTCGCATTCTGCATCCACTGAGCGTTGACCCTCCAGAGTCAACGTCAACGCACTAGCAAAGTGAGTAGAATCGTACACCCGAGATTGCACGCCGTCTTGGACCTCCAGTCGCTTGAGCGGACAGCCGGAGACTGGCGTGGGCGGCCGTGGCATGGTCGGTGGCTCTGGATAGCGGTGCCCAAAGCGGATGATGGGTCTAGCATGAGAGTTGTTGAATGCTCGTTGTTGAAACGCATCGACGACAACCATGAGCTGCACCGTTTCTTCGAGGAGGAGCCCGTGCATGGAGTGAAGCCGATTGGCGGTGGCTGTGTCACGTGTAGATAAGATCTGCCTGAGCTCCCTCCATTTTCGTCGCGACCGCGCCAACACGTCGCCTCGAGCTCAATCCGGTCGGACGACTCATCTGTGACCTACACTCGCACCCATTGGTCTTTCAAACTCCGAGGGCCTGCAGGTCTACCTTGCGGTGACAGGACTCAGTCTTTGGGTGCTGAATCATCGACTGGACTTGGCGCCGCTCTACAGGACCGGACCGACCGCCAACCTGCGACACGCAAGCCGTTCCCCGAGACCGCAAAGCGACATATATTCAGCGCCAACGGTGCAGTTGCGCATTTCGCTTCCCAGAGCGCTTCAACGCACAACGTAGGGGTGTTCCAATTGGCCGCCAACATGACGTCTACTCCGCAGGAGGTGCAGTTGCACACCATCGATCGCACGCCCGAGTACGAAGAGTTTATGAACCGGCTGCGAGAATACCATGCGAAGCGAGGTACAACGTTGGACCCCGAGCCAAAGGTTGGCATGATTCACCTAGACCTGTTCAAGGTGTTCAATCACATTGTCGCTAGTGGTGGCTATGACAAGGTGTCGGAGGAGAAGTTGGCGTGGCGACGCATGGCTGCCGAACTGGGGCTCTTCTCTAACAACGAGGCTTCGACCGCCTTTTCGCTCAAGGAGAAATTCTACAAGAACCTAGCTGCCTTTGAAATCAGCACCGTCCATGGCAAGGAACCCCCACCAAAGGAGATCCTCGAAGACGTCACGGCAAAGGGCGCGAGCTTGTTGACCCGCACGCGAGAGAACTTTCGGGGCAAACGAGAGAGCAACGTCAACGCGACAGATTCTGCGGCGTCCGGCGACGACGGCACCCCTACGCGCGAGCGCCCGGCGCTTGACAGTACAACTTCCAGTGCACGAGCATCTCGAGGGCTGCGTGAGGCTCCTCCGCAAAGAGTAATCTTCCAACCAGACACCGGACCGAGTCGAGCGACGAGGCACGCCTCCAACCAACAGGCCACCCACGCCGCGTCGCCGGCCGCGAACCAACCTCAGGCTTCCGCACACCACCCGAACATGCAATCGATTTCCCACGGAGCCCATCAAGGGGCGCGAGGGCCGTCCATCATCCATCACCCGCCCAACGGCGAGAACACTTCTCAGATGGTGCTGTCATACCAGCCGAAGCACCTGAAGCCCCTGCAGCTTCGCGCCGTCGCAACACCCAGCAGCGCTCCAAACGAATTTCAAAGGAGCCGGTTACCGCATCGTCCTGCCCCCATGGACCCCGCCAACCGACAACCGATGCTGCCAGGCAGTGAGTAGAGCCGAAAACCGGCCGCGTGTCTAGATGCTAACCTCCGGCCTAGCTGGCTTTGATGGGCCGAATATATATACACGTTGCTTGAACGCTCTGCGATCTGGCGTCCCTGCGGAGCAGGCCTTTGCACTGAACCACCTGGTCAAGATTTCCTTTGAACGGGGTGATAAGTACAGGTTTGATGCCTTCCCTGGACTTGCTGAGGGGTTGGTAGAGAAGGCGCTTGAGATTGGAAACCTATTCTACCACGTTGTGTGGACCGTCTCGTGGGACGCTTTCGTCGACTCCAACGAAATCGGCTGTTTAGATGGCAACAACGGAACGCGCGACATACTGGAACGGATCGAGAACCTCGTCGAGAGAGACATCCCGGAAGCGCTACAGACAGAGGCGTACGCGGACCGGCTTGTTCTGATCATGGAGGCTGTCCTGACCATTCGAAACATGGTCACGCTCCCCGAAAACGCCCAGAACATGTCCGACTTTTACCCCTTGAAGGACCTGGTTTGCATCATTATGCATCTCCCGGCCAAGGACTCGCTTACCGAGCTGAAGCAAATGGCCCTCGACATTGCAGAGCAGCTGACGCCGTTCATGGTCCTGGCGGCCGATGATCCTCTCTACAGGACGCTCCTTTCCGAGCTTGCGTCGGACGACCGGGGAACGATCCTGACGGCGCTGCGAGCTCTTGCCCGCATCTCTGTCAACCTGGAAGCCACCAACAAGCTTCCCGACGTCAAGGGCGAGACGCTGCAGCGAATCGGAAACTGGCTACTGCTGAATGACGACGAGCTGATTGACGCCTGCCTGGATCTCCTCTACCAGTACACTGCCGTGGTGTCCAACGTGGACAATCTCATCCGATCAACGGTGCCGGAGAACCTGGTCGACCACCTCGTTCGCTTCTTGTCTCACGGATCGCGCAAGGTCCAGAGGGAATTCATCTTGGTTCCGGAACAGAAGCTGCCATCGCGGGAAGAGATCGCGCCGGTGCCCGACGACCTTCTCCAGGAAATGGTCCAGTTGGACGAGCCGGACCGAGTCCACCGATGGGTCAAATGCTTCTTCGAGGAGGACAATGACTCTTTCGTCACGCAACTCGCGGCTTGGCAGGCGTACCAGTCGGCCTTTGTCGGGCCCTTGAAAGCCATCGGAAAGCCCATGATTACGCCCGCGGATTTCATCCGCAGCAGTACGTCTGTCTACAAGAACTCCAATGCCCAGGTCCTTCGAGAGCCCGGCGAGCCCCAGCAGAAGTTCATCATCCACGGCATTCGTGCTAGGCCTCGCCCGCTCAGCTTCGACGGCACAGAGTACGGCAGATGCCTGTGGGCGACGAACCCCGACAAGAAGAACGAGAAGTGCGGGCAGTTCTATTTGAAGTCTGAGCAGATGTGGAACCACATAATGACGGGCCACCTGGGCGAAGGCCGCAATGAGGATGACCAGTTCGCAAACGTCGAAAGGGAGTTCAAGTGCACGTGGGGAGAGTGCAGCAAGTTCGAGCAGCCGACGAAGATGCGCCTGGAGCACTTTGCACGACACATCAACACGCACGTCCTGGCCCTGCTGCCGGGCCCCGAAGCGCAGGCCAAGCGGCCGAACAAGTCGTGGGTGGTCCCGGCCAAGACGATGGCGGTGACGTACGAGGAGACGATGACGATGCGAGACGAGCGGAACCCGAACGGGCCACTCCAGGCGGCAGGCATTCCGCTGAGCGCGGTGCTGGTGCTACGCAACATTGCACGCAACGTGGTCAAGACGGGCGCCGAGGAGGAGTTTGTCAAGCTGCAGCTGAAGGAGGGGGCAGAGCGCGGCGGATGGAACGAGAAGCTGTTCCGGCCGGCCATGCCGCGGCTGTTTGAGATTCTAGCGAAGAACACGGCTCTGGTGGGTGATTCTGGTTGAAGAGATGCTATATTGGGCGACAGCTGACAAGGTCCTACAGAGCCCCTATATTGCGTCACTGCTGGACCTGATCCGCACCGAAGTCGAGGTCGAAGAGGAAGAGGATTGAGCGGCGTAGCGGCGTCAGATCTGATGGATCCTCTGGCACCGACATGCTAGATTCGCGAATACCTCGCCCATGGATTGAGGCGTGTTGAGATGGCATGGGAGAGAGGGAGATGAGGAGTTTGGGATACTTTGATTGGCGGATTGGGTGTACCACGGCACGTTGAGATTGCGTGATAATGCCCTACGCGGCGGCGTTCTGGGGTCTACAGCGACTAAGGAGGCGACGGGCCTCGCGCTCGAATAGAATTGGAAGCGAGCGTCTCGATTGACAACCAGGCTGCTCATGTGAGTGGTGTGTGGTGCGAAGTGGTGCGAGCTGGCTGGAGCTGGCTCTTTACGCGGTCGGCCGCAACCACATCTGATGGACGAGGGGGGTTGCGCTTCTGAGGACAAGCCAACGCTGTTTCGACCGATCCCGACGGAGGACGCGGCACGGTGCCACGCCCCAGAGCTGCAGCAGCACCAGCTCGCGACAAGTGCAGTTGTCGCAAACCCTTCACAGAACCAAACAACATGGCCTCAGCGCAACCCCCCCAGGGTGGAGCGCAGCAGCTTCCGCCGGCCTTCTGGAAGACGCGGGTGCAGCCAAGCGGTGTGGCGTCGGGCTGCTGCAGCTAACGCGAAGGATCTCCCATCTCGGTGGGCGGTGGTGGGGGGGCGAGGTGGAGGTGGGGAGACTGGAGCTTGGAAATGCGTCTGCCTGGAGGAGGATGGAGCTGTTGGGCGAGAAAGAGGGTTTTTCGTCTGAGAGGCTGTTGCTGCTTGGGCCAACAGCTTGGAGGATGGGGTGGAGGATGGAGTGAAGGATGGGTGAGGATGGGGTGAGGATGGGGTGAACGGATGGATGGATGGACCTCGCAGGAGTCTGGCGCGTGACACGAAAGGCTTGACGTCGCGACGGCCAACGGCGCAGCTGCCGCTCGATGCCTCGCATTCAGTAGACGCTTCCTGACATCTCATCCGACAGCGGAGACGCCCTAGTCGATCATCCTCGTTCACACATTCACCGCAAAGGACACACCGCTTGCACGCGTAGAGCTGGAGCCGTTTCGCGTGGAAACCGAGCCGCGCAAGCGCCGAGCTCTCCTCGCGGCAGGGGTTCCGTGATCCGGCGCTATAAGGTTTTTGGGACCGCTTGGGTGCACCTGGCATGGGAAACGACAAACGGGGGCCCTTTCGATATTGGAACAGAAGAAAATACGGCCTTGGACGAGACACGCCCAGCGACGCGGATTCCTCATTCGCCATCGCAAAAGCCCATCATCAAACGCGCCGAGCCACGCCAGACGCCGACACCCCGGCCCCCATGCGAGACAGGCCCGGCACGAAACCAGAGCCCGAGGGAGGGAAAACTCAGCAGGCCACATGACCGGATGGCGAGATTGCCCTCCCTGGCGGTCGGTGAAGCCTTTGCATCAGAGCTCGGACTGCAGCCAGCTCCCCACGTTCCCGTCCTTCCGGGGCGCGCCACTCATCAAGGTGTGCGTCGCCCCCATGTCTCGCGCAGGGGGGTCCATGGAAAACGTGGCCCGTGTTCCGGCTGCAACGGTCCGTAGCACCCTGCACCGTTTACGAGCCGTCTGTTGGACGCGGAGATTGGGCCCGGCGCCTGCGCGGGTCGAGACTCGTCGGTCCCGGGGTTGGGCGGTGGCGTGTGGAGAGCTGCGACGGAATCTGGCTGCCTGGCGATGAATTGATCTCACGGACTGCCAGCGGGATAAATTAATTGAGGACGAGCTATTGTTTCCGTTGGAGGTGTGCCCGGCGAGCGCCACGGTAGGGCTGCCGCAACACCACACCGTGCCGGGGTCGCATCACGGCGTCACGGTCGTCGAAACGGAGCGCCGGTTCTGCGCTGCAGAGCACCGTTTTGCGAACCGCTGCTGGTGCTTCGCACTTGTACTTGCACTCGTGGCTGTCACGATAGTCTAGCGCCGGCTTTACGGAGTACATGTAGGCATCATTGACAAGGCTCACCGGTGAATGGTTCTGGCCGAGCCTCCCGCACCCGCCAGACCTTGCGACGATGATCAAGTTTTCCACAGGCCAGCGGTCTGTAGTTTTACGTGGGATTCACGAACCGTCGCCCGTTGTCGCATCGTCATCATCAACGTCACAGGCGACGTCAAGATGGGCATCAAGACCCGCCTGCTCATCATCTCAGACACCCACGGCCAGAGGTACGCGACCGCGGCGTTCCCCTCGCAAAAGGTCGACGTGGCCATCCACTGCGGCGACCTGACGCAGCACTCGACGCTCAGGGAGCTGCGGCGCGCCGTCTCCCAGCTCAAGCGCATCGACGCGCCGCTCAAGCTCGTCATCGCCGGCGACCGCGACTTCTCGCTCGACATACCCGCGTTCCTCAACAGGCTCTCGGCGGCGTCGCGCCTCGGCGGCGAGCTGCTCGACAGCAGCGCCGTGCGGCGCCGGTTCGGCGACTACGGCGACGCGCGCCGGCTGCTCCAGGGCGCGGAGGAGCACGGCATCAGGCTCCTCGACGAGGGCAACCACCGCTTCTACCTGGCCAACGGGTCGCGCCTCAAGGTCTACGCCAGCCCGTACACGCCGGCGGCGTCGTCGCCGGCCGACGGCCACTGGGGCTTCCAGTACCACGGCGCGCACGACTTCGCCATCGAGCCGCGGACCAACGTCGTCGTCACGCATGGCCCCCCGCGCGGCATCATGGACCTGACGGGCGCGCCCGACCGCCAGCGCGTCGGCTGCCCGCACCTCTTCGCGGCCGTCGCGCGCGCGCAGCCCCGGGTGCACTGCTTCGGCCACGTCGCCAGCGGCTGGGGCGCGCGCGTCGCCCGCTGGCGGCCGCGGCCATGGCCCGACGAGGAGGAGCCGCCGTGCGCGTCGGGCGCCATCGACTGGCGGCGCTCCGAGGTGGTCGAGAGCGCGGCGACGATGGAGGCGATGCCCGGCATGGTCCGCTCCGAGGCGGCGCAGCGGGCGAGGGCGGAGCGGCGGCGGCGGTACGGCGAGGACGGGTGCTGCAGCACGAGCCACTGCAAGGACGACGAGTGGCCGGTGGGCAGAGGGTGCACGCTGTTCGTCAACGCGTCGCTGCAGACGAGCGAGGGCGAGCTGGGCCAGCTGCCGTGGGTGGTGGACCTGGAGCTGCCGCCGAGCACCAGCACCGTCCGGGCCGGCGGCGTGAGGGCAGCGGGCGCGTGCGAGTAACTTCCATGCTACTTCGTATGTAGGTACGAGTAGTCGAACGCGGTTGTTGATGGATGACGATTCGATCGATTGCATGCAGACGAGACACCGTCGAGGCCGCTCATGTGACGTGCCCTAAAACGGTGCCTGGCTGGCCGTCTCCACATGCCACCCGCGGCCGGGAACCGTTTCTGAGGCGCCATTCCGCCTGCGGCAGCGCCACATCTCATTGTCCCAGCGGCCAGGAACCAGCGCCTGCCAGGGCCGGCCCCCTGCCGGTGTTCCATCCGCCAGCGCCCCCCTGCAAGCGCTGGGCCCAACCCCTGCGCGCCCCAAGAGCCGGGCTCTCGCTGCGGGTGATGGAGAGGCCTGGAGCCTCATCTCGCCGCGGCCGTGATCCCACCTAGCCGCAGCCTGCACCCGCCCTTGTCCATGTCCCGGGGCCGCTGCCCTGCGTCCCCTATTCTCCCAGGCCCGCCGGGGATGCACCTGCGATATCGGGGTGTCTCACGGCGCACCAAGTACCCAAGGTAGATGGCCTTGACCTTGCTTGCGAGGACGCCAGACCGTTTCTTCGCTCCATTTCCATCGCCTCCCTCACCGGTCGCCGTCCACGACTCACGGCTCGCGCTGCCCGTCGGTCATCTGACCTCTGACCGTACCTATGTAAAAATAGAGCTCGCCGCGGCCCACCGCCGTGTATAAAATCCTCCCCGTGCCGCCCGTCGTGCTCCCTCTCCTCCTCTCCTGTGCCTGTGCCACCTCGCATTCCAGTCCAGCTCCGGAACAGGTATGACCCTTTACCCCGGCCGGAGAAGGCCCTTCCATCGTCACAATGCGTCTTTTCGGCGCTGGCTCGCTGGCGATGCGGGTTCCAGACAGCTCAGGTGGATGCGCTGGCTAACAAGCTGGGGCTGTTTGCAGACTCCCCCCACCACCAGCACTCGCCTCGCACGCCCTTCTCTCTGTTCAATTGACCACCCCGGTTTTTGCGACGCGAGATCTGACTTGGACCTTTCTGCCGGCTTCGTTGGGTCTTGCGAGTTGCCACACCCACGTTTGAGATTGAGGAGTACGAGTACGTTCCTCCCCGTGCCAAGAGCACCGCGATTCATCGCCCCCCTCTGTGCGCATGCGGCGTCCTTTGTGTCTTCTCGATGCTGCACTGGACGGATACGCGAACGGAGCTGAGACTGAACAGTTCACAAAAGGAGGAAGAACGCCTCTCGACTTTCCCCCGCGCCCCCTCCTGCTTCTGTTCTTGGACCGTTCTTGGACCATCCAACGCCGACACTTGGAACCGACTTGTTGTTACATCACCAACAAGAGTCATTCGCAACCAACGCGCAACCCAAAGATAACAGCAGGCAAAACACCACGACCGTCATAGGCCCACCCGCTGCACCAGGATCGGCAGCATCTCATCTCGCCTCTTCATTTGTCAGGACCCCGCCGTTCAGAA
This sequence comes from Tolypocladium inflatum, assembly GCA_003945565.1. Taxonomy (NCBI): domain Eukaryota; kingdom Fungi; phylum Ascomycota; class Sordariomycetes; order Hypocreales; family Ophiocordycipitaceae; genus Tolypocladium; species Tolypocladium inflatum. The sequence goes on from QEPE01000001.1 coordinate 801,658, forward strand.
AAAAGCAGCGCCCCCATCACCAACCGCCAGCCGGACTTCCCGCCACGCTATCGCCGCCACGCCCTGCAATAGCCCCAGGCGCGCACGCCCCCGACCCAGATTTAGCGCTCCACTTGGGGTCCAGGCTGCAGAGCTTTCACCTCCACCACGTCGCGACTCCTCGACTCCCCACTGTTTCCGTGTGACGGCATATATCAGCTCGACCGTCTCTTGACGTCCAGCTCGTCTTTCGGACCTCTTTTTGTTCATTCATAGACTTGTCCTTTGCGGAGATACCCCTGCTCCCGTCTCCTCCTCCCATCGTCCCGTCTCTCTTCAGAGCACCTACCGTTGAGTGCATTCGACAGCCCGTCAACGGTCTCATACACCTCCGACTTACAACACCACCACCACCACCACTACCCCCATCACCACCTCCCTCAGCATCACAACGCACTCATGTCTTTCGCCGCACGAAACGCCCTGCGGCTCTCGCGAGCTGCCGCCCCCCGTGTGGCCGCCGCCCCCCGGTTCTTCTCCGCCACGCGCATCAACCGCGTTTCCGACACGCCCAACAAGAAGAGCGTCGTCCGCGAAAAGGAGGTGCCCGTCACCGTCTACGGCGCCGGCCACGGCGACAAGCACACCGTCCAGGTGACCGAGGACGCCGCGCAGGTGCCCTACGACAGCCCCGCGCCGCCCCCCGATCACGATGCCGTCCAGCCGCTGAGCCGCAAGGTCTACGACGCCATGCCGCACACCCTGCGCAGCATGAGCGTCTACGGCAAGACCATCATCGTCACCGGCGGCGCCCGCGGCCTCGGCAACCACATGGCCCGCGCCTGCGCCGAGGCCGGCGCCAAGGCCATTGTCATCTTCGACGCCAACCAGGACCTCGGCGACCAGGCCGCCGCCGAGCTGCACGACAAGTCGGGCCTGCCCGTGTCCTTCTTCCGCGTCGACGTCCGCGACGGCGCCGCCATCAACGCCGCCGTCGACTCCGTCGTCGAGATGTACGGCGCCCCCGACGCCCTCGTCAACGCCGCCGGCATTGCCGACTCCAACATCAAGGCCGAGACGTACGACCCGGCCATGTTCCGCCGCCTCATCGACATCAACCTCACGGGCACCTTCCTCGTCTCCCAGGCCGTCGGCCGCGCCATGATGGCCGCCGGCAAGCCGGGCTCCCTCGTCCTCGTTGCCTCCATGTCCGGCTCCATCGTCAACTACCCGCAGGAGCAGAGCTGCTACAACGCCTCCAAGGCCGGCGTCATCCAGTTTGCCAAGTCCATCGCCTCCGAGTGGGCCAAGTACGGCATCCGCGTCAACTGCATCTCCCCCGGCTACATGGACACGGCCCTCAACCGCGTCCCCGCCCTCGAGGCCCAGAAGAAGATCTGGAAGTCCCTCACGCCCCAGGACCGCCTCGGCGGCGTCGACGAGCTCAACGGCCTGTGCGTCTTCCTCGCCTCGGACTCGTCCAGCTTCATGACGGGCTCCAACGTCCTCATCGACGGCGGCTACTCCTGCTACTGAGCAGCCATCGCCTGCTGCGCGCACCTACTTCCTAATGCGAAGCCTGCTAGCCAGCTTCCCACACCCACACCCGCATCGCCAGCAATCTCCTTTTTTGACTTTTGCCCAGTCACACGTCAAGACTTTGACACTTGTTGTTCGGAGTTCAGGATCTTTCATTTGTCCATCTTGCACATTTGCACCCACCCAATTGCGCAGGGGTTGTCATTTTTGAGCAAAAGGGGAACCAGGGTCATAGAGGATAGACCGCGCGGGCGGCTCATATAGACCGGATAGAGGAAGGGGTGTTCCTTCGTGGCGGATACGGGGACGAATTGCCTAGACGAATAGAAAGGCGTAATGATCCGCACCATGTTCTGCGCCATGTCCAGTTTCTGTGACTCCATGTCGAGGGGATGTCATGACTGTCTAGCCGTCTGATGGGCAGTGTCGCCCGCAAATGAGACATGCCATCTGGTCACGCAGCTCATGTACGACCAAGAAGAGTGATGGATGGATCGCCCTCCGTTGTCCCATCGCCGTTGCACAACCTCTCTTCGTGCCGTGCTCAAGCCCACCTACCTTCACCGTGAAACATAACCTCCCTCCTCTCACAGTGCACTGACCCTCCAAAAATAGCGATGATGCCATTCACGACACACGTACAGTATTCGAGAGACGCAACGTTTGATTTCACCCGTGCTATCCACCTCTCTGTCCCGTCATGCTATGCTAAACAGGGGAGCCGCAGAGACGTCACGCAGGCCCGCCAAACCGCGAAAATCATGCCTGCCATGCGTGCCCTGGCTAATTTTTCATCGATCGTCTCAGGTCCCTGCCCATCCACTCCGTCCTTGTGCGGGTTCATTCATCCTGCCTCGTGTCGCCTCATCATACCAAGGTAGGCCACCGCTCGCGCGTCCGATATCGTCAAAAATATCGACCCGCCAACAAAGGGGAAGAAAAGGACGCAAGCAACTGCTACGCTATCCAGAGTGATTCGTTGAAGAGGTCGCCGGTAGTCTAAACACCAATAGCTGTTGAACTCGCCGGCGCAGAAGAGAAAAGGGGGGCTGCGAATGCAAGGTCTATGTAGGAGAAAACTGTGGAAGGGCTCAGAGAGGCAGAATGAACTCTTTTTGGCAACATCAAGGTTGTCCAGTCGCTAGAACCGTGTGTCCGAACACTTGGGCTATTTCCTATTCACTTGAGAGGTGAAGGCAAAGCTCTTGTGGACCCGTCTGGCGAGAGAACAAAGCCATAAATAGCTGAGCTGCCAAAACTCTTGGCGAGCATCTCCCGGGCCATTGGAATGAGAGTTGGCACTATGATGGGTATATCCAGCGAGCCACTCAGTCTGCCTTTACGGCCATAACATGGCCACGCATACTGCAAAACTTCGCTTGCGCTGCTCCGTCCCGGATCTTAGGGCCCTGATGTCGTCTTTCCTTCTTTCAATATCAAGGCTCGCTGTGATGTGTGAGGCTGACAAATCGCCAATGGCTGGTGGTGTCATTGATTCGTGAAACTGAGCAAAAAGGGCGAGTGACGACTTGAACATCGTTCCGGAATCATTCGAGGGTATCTTCTTGGTAGGCGCCGACAGCCTTGGATATCCACGATTGCCGAATCCTGTGAAATAGGCGAAATTTGCCTAGATAGATGGCTGTGAGTCCGATTACTGCTTTCGGGCTTTTTCTTGGGCGCGCTGCTCTCGTGCGGCTCGAACCAGGGGCGATAGTTGCGCCAGGTCGACGCACTGCTTCATGAACTCGTGCTGCATCACATATCAGCAAGGAAGACGCATAGATAGAGCATCACGACAACTTACCCTGAGTAAATCATGGGCACTCGCCCGCTTTTCGGGGTCCACCTTCAACGCAAAGTAGAGGAAGTCCTTGAAAACGGGAGAAAGCTCGTTCTCGTTCTTGATCTGAGGCGTCCCGTTGGTCGCAATCAGCCAGAGGGCCCGCAGCGGTGATTCCGTCAGGTAAGGCGGCTCTCCCTCGATCATCTCGATCGCCATGATTCCAAGTGACCAAATGTCAACCTTGCGGCCGTATTCCTTCCTAGTAACGACCTCAGGTGCCATCCAGTATGGAGTCCCCACCATTGTTGTACGCTTGTTCTGTGCTTCGTTGATGGTCGCGCAGAAGCCGAAGTCGGCTGCAGCAGGTTAGAAATCAAAATCAACATCAGCCAAACGGGAGGTTGGCATGGTGGTACTCACTTAGCTTGATGCAGCCCTCATTGGACAAGAGGATGTTGTCAGACTTGATGTCGCGGTGGATGACGCCCTTGGAATGCAGATGCTGCAGCCCCTTCAATGTCTCTCGGCACACGGAAGCGATCTGCCCCTCCGTCATGATGTTGAAGGTGACGACGTCCGTGAGGCTGCCGCCCTCCATAAACTCCATCACTACCCACAGCTCGCCGCCGCAGAGGTAGCTGTCGATGAAGTTGACAATGTTCGGATGAGAGCTGTCCTTCATGACCAGAATCTCGTTGATGATGAGATCCTTCTTAGGTTGCTGCTCCAGATTCATCTGCTTAATGGCAACTAGTCGGTTGGTGCCCCGTTCGTATCCCGTGAACACGCCGCCAGAGGCGCCCTGGCCAATCTTCGTAAAGCCCCTGAAGACTTCTCGGGGGTCTCCATCGTTGCAGATGCGCTTAAGGGAGGCGACCACATCGAACCCGTTGCTCTGTCGGGGACGTTGCCTGGGTCTTGCGCCAGGGACGCCGCCAGGGCTAGGCTGCTGGCGCGGTGCACCGGCATGGCCGTTTGTCTCAGGCGGTCGCGCATAGCCGGTGGCGTGGTGCGGCGCAGGAACGGCGGCTTGCCCGGGGGGTTGCCTCTTGCTCGGGGCCCGGCCGACGTGGCCCGACATGGCCGCCTGCGCCTGGGCGAGCGCCTGCTCTTGTTGTTGCTGCATCAGCTGCTGCTGATATGCGGCGGCTTGAGCAGCCTGGTTCGGCTGAGGGGTCGGCGGGCTGTACGGCGACTGTCCGTTGACGCGAGAGTTTGATCGCGATCGGTGTTCTTCCGGAAGCATCGGGGCGTTGTCCCTGGGTTGCCCATAGAAGCCCGATGGAGAGTCATCCGAATGCTGAGACATGCCAATGCCCGAGTCTTTCGCCGTGTACGCGTTCGGGGGAAGAGCCCTGTTGTTCATGCTGACCGGAGGCTTGGGCGCGGGTCGGCTGGGCATCATGTCCTTGCCAAGCCCCGGCCCCTGGTTCCGGCCTGTCGGCACAGGAGGCGGAGGTCGGGGGTTCTCAAAGCTTCCTGGAACATTGATAATTGGTAAACTGAAGGTCAAGGGTAGGTAAGACACTGGGGACATACCCGTATAGTTCGTGGGGTACATGGCTGGAGACGTTGGGTTAGAAGGAGGGGTGCCATATTGGCGTATATCTGACGTCCCCGCGTTGTGGAACTTTTCCAGGACCTGGTCTTCGGCGGGCCGCTCTGTGGTTTCCTTGTAGAACTGCAGAATGTCAACCATCGTCTGCGGATTCTCCCGCCTCTCCTTCTCGGGGATTCCGCTCTCGTTGATCAACCGCTGCCATTCTTTCGGGAGGCCCTGTGGGAAGCAAGAGTCAGCATTCGACTACGAAGCGCACACGACGAGGAGACTGACCGTGAATTGTCCGGTGGAGCTGTCGTAGCCCACATGCGTGACGTGGACTGGATTCTCCGGAGCAGATATTACGGGCTTCTTCTGGGAGCCCACCAAGCTGTTCACGATGGCGGAGAAACCAGACTTCTTGCGCAGCATGCCTGGCTTTGATTCCTTGGCCTCGTCGGAATATCGCTTGGGAGTCGTAACCTGGCTCTCGGACATTCTCCCGCCCACAACCTTTTCTGAAATGGAGGGGTCCATGTTGCTGAAGCTTGCGGAGGACCGAAGCGTGGGGACGGCGAGCCTGGAGTCGGTGCTGGGCTTGAAGAGCGGCGGAGGGGGGATCTGGCGCTGGACGGAGGCTCGAGGGCTCGAGATCTTGGTGGCCTCGATGCGGCTCAGGATGGCGGCGCCGTCAAAGGGCGCGCCGATTAAGTCGTCGGATGCCTTGTGGCTCAGGCGGCGGAGATGGGGGTCGGACAGGCGGTTCGGGCGATGCGGCAGCGCGGCGTAGGGGTTTGGGCTGTTGGCGAAGTCTCCCTGGGGCAGGACGGGCGACGCATTCGACGACCACTGTGCAGTGGGCAGGGGCCGCGGCGACGAACTGTCGTTGGACGCGTTGGAGTTTGAGATGGACGAGCGCACTGGCGGAGCGCTGGGGGCACGCCTCAGGCTCTGGGAGCTGCGCTGACTGTCGATGGACTGGGCGTCTAAGCCGAAGCCGTATGATGAGCGGGCGTAGTGGTGCGAGGAGGGGGGTTTCTTGACGAGTTTGCGACGTTGAGAATTGCCGTTGGAAGGCAAGCTCTGGCCGTCCATGATACTGGCCACCCTTACCTAAAAGGTCTCAGCGAGCGCCTGGGCCAGAGGGTGTGCGAGTTGGAAAAGCGGTCCTGCGGGCTCCGTTTGGGGAGGCCAACTCGGTCGGCGTTTGCGAGTAGTTTGGAGAGTGGGAACAGCGAGCCAGCGCGAGGGCGTGCCAGAGAGCGGCGGCGCGGCGGGGGATGGAGAGGTGGCGCCAGAGCCCGGAGCCACCAGGCACTGTGGCACTGTACGGTGGTGGAGTGTCGGGGTCCCAGCACCTGGCTCCAGCTGCCTTTGACTCGTCGCGGCGCTGGTCGTGTGTGGTTGTAGCGGGCGCGCTCAGATGATGAGCCGTCGGGACGGCACTGGCTGAATCGCTGTTGGCTCGCTGTCGGTCGCTGCTGGCCGGCGAAGAGTGGAGGGGAGTGCCTGCAGCTGTGGTGCGGTGGGCGGGGTGTGAGCGATTCGCGACCCGGGTCACAATGCTTTGCCGTGTGCGAGGACAATGATATCGCCCGTGATGCGCGGTGGGAGAGGTGGAAGGTTGACGAACCGAGACACGGAAGAAATGATGGACTACGAGTATCAAAGCCCCCAACGCCTGCTGTTCATGCCGTTCAAGGCCTTGCCGCAGATTGGGCACCGGGCTATAGTGCACACCTGGTATGTTCCGCGAGGCCCCTCGATACGTACAGTGCCCCATTGCCGCTACACACCTCCCCTGGCCACGAGACGTGGTCGCGGAACAGGTACCTCGCCAGTGACGATACGCCTGCGGGGTACAGCGAAGGTGGCGCGCCAAAGGTGGAGGCCGTCCCGCTTTGGGGGCCGCGGACAGTGCGAGTGCCGGCGCAGGCACAGGGGTGGGTGAATCGAGCAGGTCGGGCAGTCAGTCTGGGAGATGGATGCTAGGGGCGACACAAGCAGTGCTGCCTCGGTACCGTACCAGGGGCTGAAATTTTGCGAGGTCGCACTTTTAGCCGTTTGAACTGAAACGACTTGCTTACGAGCACGAGCATGATGTGCTTCTCAGTACGGTGCCCGCGACTGGAGCGCTGACATGTAGTTGCCCTGTGGTGGCGTCGGCGACAGATGAAGAGCCTGCCTGGACAGCAGCCGTGACCACCGGCGGTTGGGCGGATGGAACCTGGCGGATTGCCCACGTCTCCAAGAGGTTTGAGACCTCCGTCGAGGCTGCGCTGCTCAACGACAAGGTTCCCAAGCGTCTCTTTGTTGCTCGTCCTCGGCCTCGCTCCTGGGTTCCTGGCGCGAGGCCGTCAGCACCAATACACGCGTCTTTGTTGGCGCATTCACTGGCCCGCTGTTGATCTTTCCTGGCTGCCCCAGGAACGGGACAACCTGGTGGCGCCTTTTCCCTCCTGTGGATATTCACAAGCCTCTTATTGACGCGCCCGAACAAGGTTGTCGCGACGCCTGTCCAGCGGGGCATCCCTCCTGTTATTCGCTGCCATTAGCGCTCATACGAGTACTCGTATGTACGGAGAGGATGAACTAAGAGGCCACCAGCGACGTGGAACAAGAGCCACTAGCACCAGGGACGACGGCGAAACCGTGGCCTCGCACTGTCCCGTCGACGAGAGCCGATCGAGTCGACGCAAGGGCGGCCATGGAGGCTGAAGTTGACAAAGGGCCGGGGTTTACGAGTACGGCCACGGAGCCGGTCTCCCGTGTTTGGGCCTCGTCCCGCAAGACCCAGGCGACGCGATCCATGATCCTGGCGATTGCCTTTCAACCTTTTCCGTTTCATTCAGGGCCAGACGCGCGCCGACGGCGAAGCAACCAGCCGGCGGCTACAGGCCCAAAGCTCCGTTTTATTTGCACCTGGCCGGCAAAGACTCGACGGCCCCCGTGTTTCAAGCCACCGGAGACTGGTCTTCTTCAACCTGCCTGCTCCACACGGTCCGTCTTCATTTTGCAAAGATGGAACGAGCCCGCTGAAGGCGGCCCTCAAGGCGGCTAAACCCTCACAAATGAAAGATGTATGCAATGTGCCCGCAGCTGACGGGATTCTCACACTGCCGGACCCTGCTTGCAGGCGTTTGAAACAACTCCCCACCTCTCAAGAGGTCCTCACAGGCTCACAGTTCACAAGAAGGCCCCAGCTGCCTCGCATGCCGCTGGGGGAGAACGCACAGCTCTGCTACCAGCTATCCGCGAGAAGCCCTTTTGTCGTGGTCAATGTTCCAAGCATGCTCCATCCCGTTCAGTGCCACCTTGGCGTTCTCAAAATAGCCTGCTGTCGGCAATGTCGCCGTTAGACTGGATCTGTCCCGCCCCGTCCCGTCTGTCTGGCGACCAAGCGAGATATTTGCTGCACAGCCTCAGTTGCTATTGCAAGTGCGTCCGTACACGCATGAGCCGATGCCCCCTGCAACCATCAGAAATCGAACAAGTGTGAAACTCGATGATACCGTCGAGCCTCCGGCGTCTTTCTGGCCGCGGGCTTGGGTCGAGAGATGGCCAACGCGTCCAGCATTGTCACGAACTCGGCAACCAGTCAGGAGGATACCTCCCCGTCAGTGGCCGCCCCTAAGTCTTCAATTCAGCCAGTGGCCTGTTGTGCATCGCGCGGGCTGGGCTAGCAGTCTGGGGTATATATTGCCTCTTCTCTGCTGCCTGTTTCCAGAATGCGAGAGCCCATAATCGCGTACCTACGCAGCATTGCTCTTCCGAGGGCTAAGTGAGATTGCCTAAAACGCAGCCAAAGACGCAGCCAGAATCCGATGCCGAGTCTGAAGATGTCATGGCCGCCTCCATCACGCCTTCTCCATCCCTTCTAGTGTACGAAGCCTCCAACCTTGGACTCGTCGCACATTCCCCCATCCCTTGCCATTACGTCCGTACCTGGCTACTCCGTATTAACAATGGCATTATGCGTGCTGCAGTTAGTAATTAGACGCGGTCGCCGTTTAGCCCTGAAGACAGCCTGCTAAACTTTTGGCGAGAACTGCGCTACGTGATGGCTGAGGCTCAACCTCTGGTGCGGCGTCCATGGACGATGGTTCGCGGATTGCGGCGAAGTCTTGCGACGCCTCGCTTCGGCATGACGGCAGCAGTCGTGGCAAGTCGTGATTGAATGCAGCAATCATCCATCACCCAATGCAACGTCCCCCGAGGTAATCACCTGAAGGCTGCAGGTAACCTCAGTTGCTCAGCCAATGGCAAAGGTCACATGACGTACCCCGTGACATCCCACCAAAAATGGTCCAGGCGCCGCCGGCAGGAAGGCGGAGGCGGCTCGGTCAAGCTTCGCGCAGAGTCGGTGGGGACCCCTTCTTTCGAAGGCGGGCTCCGCAGATCCCTGTTCTGGCCAGAAGGCCAACGTACTCGTAAACCTCGTGGAGAAGCTGGAGAACTTCCACCTCACCCTCATCTCTGCCTCGTACCGCTGCATCCTGCCTGCGCTCCGGCATCACCCTCAGCCTCTCTGGTCTCTGCCGCATCTTCTGGTTCATCCTTCTGGTCACCGGTCATCGTTTTCTGTTGGTGTCTGCATCATGTTCTAGGCACCGCAGACCCCAAAAAAGTATCCTGTATCGTGTTGCCGCCCCAAGAAAGCCCCTATTCTCTCTCCAGTCGTCAGAGAGGACACTCCTGGTACGTCCAATGCCTGCAATTGACTTCGGATTGCTTCCTGGTCCTCAATTCCCCTGTCTCGGCCCCAATGGCTTGCTCACCTGTCGCAATAGTCGTCCTTGTCCTGCTTGCCCCGCCGTCCGCTCTTGCGATTCAAATATACTTCCCGCCCACCGATCTCCAACTCTCAACATGGCCTCCGCCAACCCTGGGTCTGCTGCCGACATCGTCAACGGCGGCCAGGAAACTGTGGCTCAGAAACTCGCCCAGATGCACGCCGAGGCTCCGCACCATGCGACCGTCGAGGACGTCCCGGACGAGGACGCGCCTGTGAAGCCGGCCAACGATGCCTCTGGTTCGTGGGCCGCGCCTATGAGCGCAAGGACTGCCGGCAAGCAGAAGGAGCCTCAAGGCCCAAAGTCGGCTCTGGACACTCAGTCGCACGAGCTCTTCCCCGAACTTGGAGCTGCCAAGGGCAAGCCCACCAATGTTGCTCCTGTCTGGGGCGCAAAGACCAGCGCGAATGGCAAGCCCAACGGCGCCGCCTCGAACAACGCTTCGCGCTCCTCGACTCCCGTTTCAGGTGCCGCGACTCCCGCCCAGGGCGCTGCTCCATCCATGTTTATCCCTGGACGCAATGTCGAAACCGTCACTCTTGAGCCCCAGTTCATCATGCCCCGCGGTCAACTGAAGCGGCCGATCCCGGACATCATGAAGGACATCAACCGCAAGTCCCGGGCAAACATCACCATGGCCACGGCTTCCAACGGTCGTCTGAGATTCGATGCTACTGGCCCTCAGGACGTCGCTCAACAAGCACTCAAGGACCTGGTTCAGCAAATCGGAACTAGGGTACGTCTCCAAACGCTCTCTTGGGGGGTGCTAGATCTAACATGTAGCAGACCTCTATCAAGGTTCCCATCCCTCACAGCGCACGAGCCCACATCATCGGCAAAGGCGGTTCCATGATCAAGACTCTCCAGGAAAAGACTGGCGCCAAAATCCAGCTGCCAAAGGCTGAGGACAACCGAGTCCTCGACGATGATGACGACGCTACGATTGACGTCATTGTCGAGGGCAATGCCCTCTCCGCTGCCTCTGCTCGAAACGAGATCCTCAGGATTGCGGGCGAGCGGTCGTCCAATGTGCAGACAAAGGTTCGCGGCATCCCGGCCGCGTTCTATCCTTTCATCGCTGGGCCGAGTAATTCTCTGGCCCAGGCGCTGGAGGACAGCAATGGTGTGCAGATTCGCGTGCCTCCCCATCAGGCTGTCTCGCGAGTCCCCGCACCGGTGGCTCCCGGCCCTGGTGAAAGGCCCGTCTTCACGCCTGCCGGTGCTGAGGATGACCACATTCAGCTTGCCGGTGACAGGGCCGCTGTGCAAAAGGTCCGCGCCGAGATCGAACGTCAGGCGGCTGAGCTCTACAAGCAGCTCGAAGCGGAGCAGCTGTCCATACAGAGAGGCCGGCACCAGTTCATTGTTGGCAACCGAGGACTTCCGACCGAAGACTTCTTTGCCGAGACTGGATGTGCCATCTTGTTGCCCTCGGAAGAGGACGACGACACGATCACCGTGGTGGGACCAGCTGACCAAGTGCAGGCTGGTCTCGAGAGGGCCATGGATCTCGCCATGGGCATGCAAATGTCGAACATTGACATTGCCAGGTTCCACCGCAATGCACCGGGAGGCGCCGCTTCCCATGCTGCCCATGTCACTCGCTACTTGCGCCAGCGCAAGGAGATTGAGCGCCTTGAGAAGCTCTATAGCACACACATCAACACGCCGTTCTCCCAGGACGGTGCCCTGCCATGGGAGCTGTACTCGCGCGAGGGCAAGAACGCCATCCGAGCGCAGTCCGAGATAACCGGCATCATCAACGGCCATCCTCCTTCGCGGATGCAGGCCATCCCGGTTGACCCTTTCTTCCACCAGCATCTACGCAATGACATCACGCCTAGGGTCAAGAGCGACTATGGCGTCCACATCGTCGTGCCTGAAGCCTCGGAAACGGGTGCCCCTGTCTTGCTGGTTTTCGAGGGTACCGACCCCGCCGAGGGGCCGTATCAGCTTCCTCGCACGAAGCCGTCAGAGGCCGATATCCGAGCCTTCCAGCAGGGCCTTCAGGATGCGCAGGAGCACATTCTGGAGCTCATCGGCAAGCAGGAAGCCCTCACCACCGCGACCCTGGATGTTCCGCCCAAGTTCCACGAGAGACTTCGGCGCTTCATCAAGAAGGAGCAGGAAAGCCGCTCGACTGAACAGATCCCTGTCAGGGTAACCAAGGTCGGCACGACCATCACGCTCCGCGGCCCTGCTTCCGCAGTTGAGTCTCTGGCGAGCAAGGCCAAGGCTTTTGTTGAGCAGGAGAAGGAGGACGAAAAGGAGCGGGGCTTCACTTTGACCTTCGACTTCCCCCAGAAGTTCGCGAACCACCTTATTGGCAAGGGTGGCAGCAACATCAAGGAGCTGCGTGACCGCTTTGACGTCGAAATTCAGGTCCAGGACGGAAAGGTCGAGCTGAAGGGGCCCAAGGCAAAGGCCGAAGCTGCCCGGTCCCATATCCAGGGCGTGGCCCGGAGCCTGGCCGATGAGATGACCCACGTGCTCAAGATCGACCCCAAGTATCATAGGGAGCTGATTGGGGCTCAGGGCAGCCAGATCAACCGTCTGCAAACCAGGTACAAGGTTCTCATCTTCTTCCCCCGATCCGCGAAGAACGTCTCGGACGACCAGTCCAACGCAGACGCGGTCAGCGACGCTGGCAAGCCCCGCCGACAGCAGGCGCCCGACGAGGTCATCATCCGTGGCCCCAAGAAGGGTGCCGATGAGGCTAGGGACGAGATCTTCTCGCTGCACAAGTACCTCGAGGAGCACTCCGCCACAGCCACCGTCCCGGTCCAGCAGAAGCAGGTCGGGTCGCTCATTGGCCAAGGTGGTGCTGCTCTGGACGAGCTCCGACAGCTCACTGGGGCCAGAATCGACGTGCCCGCGGATCGCGACACCGAGATTGTGGAAATCCTCATCAAGGGCACCGCATCTCAGGTCGCAAAGGCACGCAAGGTTCTCGAGGAGAAGCGCGCCGCCTTTGACGACACCATTGTCGAGACCGTCGACGTGGACAAGAGGCACCACAAGGCGCTGATTGGTTCCGGTGGTAAGTGCTCGCTCCTGACATGTTCACCGTTCATACATGCTGACCAGGGATTCCAGGCTCCAACCTCCGAGACATTGTCGTCAGCGCGGGCGGCTCTGACGACCGCCGCAGCCTTGCCCGGACCATCCAGTTCCCCAAGCAGGACGCAGATGGCAACACAATCAAGGTGGAGGGCCGGACTGAGGTCGTGCAGAAGATCATCAAGCGCATCCAGGATATTGTTGCCGAGCGAGAGAGCCAGGTGACTGAGGTGGTCGACGTGCCCATTGAGCACCACCGATCTCTCATCGGCCGAGGCGGAGATGCCAAGCGCCAGATGGAGTCGCAGTTCACCGTATCCATTGACGTGCCCCGGCAGGGCGACGGCAAGACCGGTGTCAAGGTGACTGGCCGACCGGAGAATGTTGCCAAGGCCAAGGAACATATTTCGGGCATCATCAAGCAGCAGCAGGGCGAGACTCTGCAACTGCCCCGCAGCGTCCACCACGCCGTGTCCAACAACGGCCAGCTGTTCCGTCAGCTTCGAAACAATCACCAGGTGACGGTGGATCATGCCGGCCACAAGGTGCCCAGCAAGCCCGACTCCTCGACCAGGGCCAACGACGACGGCGCGCTGCCGCTGATCACTGACGACGCTGACGCCACTGCGGAGGCTCACTCCTGGAAGGTTGTCAAGACCGCGTCCGGGGAGGAGGGCGAGATCCCCTGGGTGCTGAGAGGCACCCCTGAGAATGTGGCCAAGGTCAAGGAGATGATCCAGAAGGCCGTCGAGCAGGCCCAGAAGAACGACTCGACCGGCTACCTGGTCCTTCCCGACCCGAAGACGTATCGTCATGTCATTGGGCCCAACGGCTCCAAGGTCAACTCGATCCGGCAGCAGAGCGGCTGCCGAATCCAAGTGCCGCGGGATCAGGCCAAGGATGAGGCGATTGAGATCGTTGGGAGCCAGGAGGGGGTTGAAAAGGCCAAGGACCTGATTCTGGCGGCTGTCCGAGATGCTCTGAACAAGCCGAAGGAGTAAGAAGGTCATGTCAGGTAATGGAAGCTCAAATATGGGTATGATATCTGGCGAATGTGATGGGGAGGTTGCTGCTGGGACGGATGCTCGTCTATGCAGGGAGTACACATATATATATCACTGGCTGGGCTGTTGAACTGTATGCGAGAGTTGGGAGGGGATGCTGCATCAAAACTGGGCTCCAAGATGTACAGAAAACGTAAGCTAGCTACAGATGGGACGAGAAATTTGAAAATGAAGCACTCCTGATGGCCTGTGGCGTGGTGGTTCCAACAAACATGCATGGCCTCCACTGCCAGTGCTTGTCTGTCGTCGATGTGCCAAAAGCCACCGATGGCCATTTTGGAAGATTTCAATGGTCATGTTTAATTCTCCCAGAAACATGCGACAGGGAAGAATGCCATTGTCCTTTGCAACGGCCAACTGATTCCATTGCAGCCGTTGAAATGCGGCTGTCGGCACGTCCCAGATCCGTGTGGCGCGACTGCGTACGAGGTACTCGTAGCTACGCAGTTGGCAGCCACCCCACCTCGACTTACCCTGCTTGCCTGTGCTTAACTCAAAAGGCGACCCCTGAACGCAGCCAATCCAAGCCTCCAAGGCTTCCATCGCCAAAGCCGACGACATCACGAGGAGGCCACAGCCCGGCTCACGGGGTTTGCGGAGGTGACTGGCTCTTCTCTTCCCTGCTGCTACCTCTTCCCGCTCCAACATTGGCATCGTCCGCTGCATTCGCCCCACGGGTTCACGCGTATAGCTGGCAGCATGGTCGTCGGAGCGTCGTCGCCCGCCGCGGCGCCGTGGGAGGCAGTCCCGGCACACGAGCAGCTCTTCGTCCTCATCACGGGCGCAAACAGGTACAGTCCTATCGGTGCCTCCCTGCGGCGCTGTCCTGGGGAGACCAATCGCTAACGTCTGGGCGCAACGCCCTCCGCAGCGGCATCGGCCTCGGCACGGCGCGGCGCCTCATCGACGACTTCCTCGCCACGCGCTCCCTCACCGCGCACCTCGTCCTGCTGCCGACGACGCGCTCGGACAGCAAGTCCCTACAGGCCGTCCGCGAGATCCGCGCGCACGCCGTCCACGCGGCGCGCACGTCGGCGGCGCTGCGCTCGCGCGCGGGCGCGGGCTACCGGTGGGAGGACACGGTGGCGCGGGTCCACGTGCTGAGCCTGCCGCTGGACCTGTGCGACCTGCGCGCCGTGCGCCGCTTCGCGCGGCGGCTGCGGCGCGGGACGGTGAGCAACCCGCCCGGCCTGGAGGGCGAGTACCTCGTCGACGTGCGGGTGCCGCGGCTGGACAGCGTCATCTTCAACGCCGCGTACGGGGGCTGGACGGGGTGCGACTACCCCGGGGCCATATGGCAGATGCTCACAAAGGGGTTCATGCAGTCGGTGACGTGGCCGACTTTTAAGAACGCGCTGCCGACGAGCATCCTGAACGAGCGAGAGGGCTACAACTACGTAAGACTTGCTCCCCCATCCCCCCCTTGCTCCCAGGCTGACGCGTTGCGCAGCCCGTCAAGCCTCTGCTCGGCGAGGTCTTTGCCGCCTGCGTCTTCGGGCACTACATGCTTGCCCACGAGCTCCTCCCGCTCCTCAGCCGCCCTTCCTCCGCCGCCGTCGCTCCCGGCCGCATCGTCTGGACCTCGAGTCTCGAGGCCGTGGCCAACGTCTTCGGCATCGACGACCTGCAGGGCTTCACCCGCCTCCATTCCTACGAGTCCGCCAAGCGCCTCACCGACGTCCTCGCCCTTACGTCGTCGCTCCCCGCCGCGCGGCCCTTTAGCTCGCGCTGGCTGACCGTCGACGACGACGGCGACGAGGCGACGGGCGAGAAGCAGCAGATGGCCCCGCCAAAGGTCTACCTCACGCACCCGGGCATCGTCGCCAGCACCCTGTTCCCCGTGCCCTGGTTCCTCTTCTGGGCGTACGAGCTCGCCATGGTCGTCGCCCGCTGGGTCGGCTCCCCCTGGCACACCGTCGACGGCTACACCGGCGCCAAGGCCACCGTCTGGGTCGCGCTCCAGGACCAGGGCGCCCTCGACGCCGCCGGCGCCGACCGGGTCAAGTGGGGCAGCAGCTCGGACCGCAGCCTCGCCGTCGACGTCAAGAAGACCGAGGTCGAGGGCTGGGGCTGGGAGGGCCGTCCCGAGGACGCCGCCGCCGACACCGCCGTCGGCGTGCTGCACAAGCTGCGCGGCCGCAAGCACGGCGCCGTGGACGTGACGGCCGAGGACATTGTGCGGTTTGAGGAGCTGGGCGCAGAGTGCTGGAGGCAGATGGAGGATCTGCGGGCCGAGTGGGAGGATATCATCGAGGAAGACGAAGTTGAATAAAGAGCAGCAGCGAGAGGCTTCTACGAGCGCAGGCGACACGGGCGTTATTCGGCGACACGAGCGATATTCCGGATATTTAATACCTTCAGGGGGAAAGGAAGGACGCGACTCGAGGAAAAGAATCGGACTGGGGTATATATTTCCGTCGTTATGTGACAACATAGAAACTCATCAGCTACTCCCCAATGAACATTGCCTCGAAGCGCCTTGCTATATGCGCATGTTGGCCAACCACACATGGTGCCTCTCCAAAATGTCACTACCGTGCACACCCTCTTCTGCCTATGCGGGTTCGTTCGTCACGATGTTCGACCGGTGGCCCTGCTCATCCGAACGAACGCGCCGCAAGACGACCTTATCCTTGCGCCCAAACATGCCCAGGAAGAGCGGCAGCGGGCAAACGACGATGGCGATGACGGCCTGGAAGATGAGCGCGCGCTTCATGTTGTTGGGCGGGCTGCCGTCGTCGCCGTCGGTGAGGGCGTCGCTGACGATGACGAAGATGGCGCCGAAGAGCTGGCCGCCGGCCCAGGCGGTGGTGGAGGTGACCTCGGGGCTGAGCGGGTGGCTCAGCTCGATGAGGAACTCGAGGGCGACGGGCACGAGGGCGAAGCAGGCGGAGCCGAGGACGGCGAGGACGACGTAGGGCCCGACGACGCTGCGGGTCTCGGGCATCCAGATGAAGACGAGGTAGCAGAGCGCGATGAGCGGGATGAAGACCTTGAGGGCGAGGACAAAGGCCTTGGTGCGGTCGAGGATGGGCGAGGTGATGGCCGAGAAGACGAGGCCGACGACGATGAGGACGGCGCCGCCGATGCCGGCCTCGTCGTCGGTGAAGCCGTAGGGGATCATCATCTGGTTGAGGAGGGACGAGATGGAGTTGAAGAAGCCGACGAAGATGAAGAAGGGGATCAGCACGAGCCAGAGCTCGGGGGAGCGGGCGACGACGGCGGCGGATTCGCGGAGGCGGAGCTTGGGGGTCTCGGACGAGGGCCCGACGGGGGTCGGCGGCGCGGCGGGGACGAAGAAGGCCGGGACGCAGCAGACGGTGGACTGTGCAGGTTAGCGTCGGCCTGAAGGGTTGGATTCCCATGCCTGACCACGGGCAGGGAGAAAGGGGCAAGACGCACAATGATGGAGACGTAGAGCACCATGTTGGAAATGTCGCTGGGCTGCTTGACCCAGAGCGGGTTGATCAGCTGGCCCAGGGCACCGCCCAACGGGTTCGCCAAACTCATGACGGCCGTGGCCGCGACTCGCCCGCGGGTGGTGAACCAGAGATCCGAGTAGCGGGTGGGCGCGGCCAGAATGAAGGGCTGGGCGAAGCCGATGAGGATCTCGCCGGCCATAACATGGGCGATGTGCCCGCCGTCCTTGCTCGTGGAGCCGGCATATCGGACCCAGTTGCCAACGAGGATGAGGACGGCGGCGACCATGAAGGCCAGCTTGGGGCCGCGGTGCAGGACGGCGATGGTGAGGGGGAAGATGGCGACGAAGGCCAGGAAGAAGGCGGTGCTGATCCAGTTGATGGTGCTCTTGCTGACGTCGTAGTAGGTGGCCGAGTCGGTGGCGACGGGGGCAAAGGTGAGCCACTGGAGGGTGTTAGCCATCGGCCGTCGTGCCGCGTCCGAGGGCCAATGCCTCTCCCGCGGGCAAGACAGCGTGTACTCACATCCCACGAGACGACAATGTTCATGAGCGTCAGCTGCACGAGGCCGAACCAGCGCCTCTTGTACGTGCGGTACTCGGTCGAAACACCATTGGCGACGCTGCCCTCGCGCTCGCCGTCGACGGCGCCGTTCTCGCCCACGGCCTGCTCATGCATGGTGTAGTCCAGCGAGCCGAGCCTCTTCTTAGCCCAGAAGCGGCTGCCCTGGGCATCATTGCTGCCGTTGCTGCTGCCGCCGCTCTTCATGGTGCTCGATGGTGGCGCGGAGACGCTCCAGAGATGGTGGGGAAGAGGAGAGGGGGAGAAGAGTCAACTCGATAGCACAACAGCAGGGATGGGTGCCGTTGTCCCGTTCTTATATATGTGCGAAGTACAAGGGGAGGATTTATGGTCTGAAGAGGTGAAAGGCGAGGTGGCGTCGCGGGAGGCGCCGGGGTAGTGAATTGCGGGAGGAGTACTTCGTACGGAGCACGGAGTAGGAGGAGGCGGCGAAAGCGGAACTGCTTCGCAAGTTCACCCTTTCACGGGTTGCCGACTCGCGCGCGAACCGTTGCTCGTATATACGCCCAGCAACTAAGTTAGTCGCTGCAGGTCCTGGGCCAGCCCTGTGGAGATGGGATGGCTCCTCGTGCCGCCTCTGGTGTTGGGCGACAGAGGCTGGAGCGCCGGGGGTCGGCCAACTTGCGCACAGATTCCGATCGATCACGATGTGGCTGCGGCGGCGCACGGGTGGAGCGACATGTGAAGGGGACGAGGGCGGTGCGCAGGGTGAAGAGGCCCGAGGCGCAGCAGATGGATGGAGGAGGAGAATGAGAATGAGAATGAGAAGCTCGCGAGCGGCGCCGTTGCCAGCTGGCCGCATAAATCGAGCACGTTGGAGGGTCGAGCATGGTGGAGGGAGCCCGGGCTGCACCTGCAGCCGCAGAAGCGACCGACGTCTTCCGCTCCGCGTGGGGACGCCTCCCAGCAGGGGCCCGCTGCGGGGTTCAAGGGTCTAGCGGCGCCGTTGACAGCGCTGGCCTATCGCGAGCACAATGCGCGCTGCAGTCGTGCTGCAAGTCGAGCTAATTAGACGGAACACCGTCCCAGTGATATCGACTGGGATGCAGCCAAAGCCTCCTGAACCTTCGCTGGTGACCCATCGACTCTCGTGCGCGGTTGCGACGACCTGTCAGCCTCGGCTGCAACGTGCAGCGTATTGTCAATAGTCGGAGCTGGTGGCCACGGTCCGGCGCCACTTCGCGTTCCATCTACGAGTACTCCGTACTCGTAGTTTAACGTGTCACCACAGCACCGATCAGAATCATCAGATACCCGCGTCTTGGGACTACGAGTGCCCGTACGGAACGTTGGACAATCCCTCGGGCCGTTGAGGCCTGAGTCGTGTCGCCATGCTCGCACCTATCCGCAGGTCAGACAGGACTAACCTAACACTGGACGCTGGACGCGCAGACGGCGATGCAGCCAAATCGGTCCGCCGCCCGAGGTGGAGCTCTGCAAAAGACCTGCTAGCGGTTGCGACTTGCGCGAGACGGGATGCCTACCTGAGCGCCTCACCGTGTCCGGCGCATCATGGTTGCTGGCGACCATGTACTTCGTACGGTGACGGGACAAGGCCGGCGGCGGGTGCGCCCGTGCATGTACGGGCTGTACACGCTGTACGAGTACTCGTAACCGTCGAGGCCGTCGTCCTCCAGGTGCAATTACTCGTAATTCACTGACAACCTGCCCGACACCCGTGCATACAGCGTGCATGCAAGCGAGTTTGTTTGTTGCTTGTTCCGCTCCTGCGTGCAGCAAGCCCCGTGGCGAGACACGGCGGACGTCTAGACTGCTTCTAGACTCTACGAATAGTTAGACTCCAGACTCCCAGGCTCCCCTCCCTTGCCCTCTTCGGCTCGGGCTTGCGCCCGCGATGGTCCCTCGGAGCCGGTCCTGTCGGGCCTCGCATGAATGATACATGCGCCCGTTTTCCGTCCCTCTCCCGCCCCCTGGCCCCGGTCGAGTCAACCTGTCTCACCTCGCTCTGTTATTGAAACTCGCTCCACCGCTCTTCACTTTTTTTCTCCCGCTGGAGCTGTCGCAGAGTGAGCCCATGTCTGAATCGCACGCTTGCAGGCCAGATTGGGAACCATTGCAAGGGTGTGCGGAGGATTCCCTCTTTATGCTTGTTTCATCGTCGAACTCTGTTTCGGGGGCTTCGTGATGTGCCTGGTGCGCAATTCCTCGACGACGATCCGTCCTTCTTCATAGGCGTCCTCATAGTTCAGACCTGTCCGAGAGTTCGCCCGTTTCATCTCTCCAAAGGCCTTTTCGGAAGGGAGCTCAAACTTGCGGCCAACTACGGGTGACGCGCCTGTTTAGTCATTCATGATTTTTCCAAGAATGGACCGGTGTCCTGGGATACCAGTTCCTCCTTCCCTCGGCGCTCTCCTCGAGCCGCTTATGCACGTTCGACATGAAGAGCAGCATAGTATCTGGAGGGTTACAGGAAGCAGATGCATTATGAGGAGAACCAATGTTTTCTACGCAAGAAGTTGGTTGAATATGTTGTTCGAATCGCGATACTTCCGCTCCGTGCACCAACACCAATTCCGACACGTCGAGGCCGGTCAATCCCAACAACAGCGTCCCAACAGCACCCGGTATTATAAGCAGCCTTTGCTTCACTTGCTAGCACATACGACCACAGCCGCAGGGAAACTCAGGATCCCGTTTGATCTCCTATGATAAACCTGCGAGCGGCAGATTAGTAGCTGGATTGGTGACGACCAGCGAATACCGGCTGTCGTATGTCTTTCATTTTTGCCTCACTTCATCACGCACGGGTTTTCTCCCTGCTTCTCTTTTTGTCCTGCTGGCCGTGAGGGGCGATCGGGTGTGGTCGCACCGTGGCGGCTGGTGGCGGCAAAGCGGGAGGACATGCAGCGTCGAGGCCGGGACCGCTTGCATGTATTCCAATCCAGGCAACTTTGTCACGTTCACATCCCGAGACCTCGCCGTGGCAGCTTCATATCCTCCAGGACACCATCCGTGGCAGAGTAAGCCCGGTCTGGGCGCTTGATCTACACGTCATGTCCGGCACTGAAGATAACCGTCAACCGGCTCGTGTGGCTGTGGTGTTCTCCAAGTTGGCGTCGGATCAACCGTTGCACGAGGAGATTGTTCCCCTCGAGGCTCTTTCCGCGACACTTTAATAGCCCCGGAATACCAGTAGGGGCCCCGCCGGAATATGGAACGCAAACAAGCACCAAGATAGCGAAGTAGTGAAGAGAGAAATCTATTGTAGGGCGCTGCAGCATATGATACAGACAGGACCGCCAGGCCGGAAGGCGCGGTCTCCCGTCCGGAGCCTCCGCCTCCCTAGTCCACGCGGATTGTACAAGGACACACCCCCAGATGCAACAGTCGTCGAATCATCGATCGCGTTGCCGAGACACCCTCACCAGGCCATCTCGTCGGTTGAAGCACCGCCGATCGATAATGCGCGGGGTCTTTATGGGTGATTTACCTCAGCTTAGACCAGAGCTTCGGGGCGGCGCAGGCGGTAGCGCAATGGGCAAGGTGGAAGACTGCGGTGTGGTCAGCGGAATGTTACGCTTCAAGTGGTGGGCGAGTCGCAGAGGCGATCCCCGGGCGGCCGTGGCGCAGATGAGTTAGGAAATCAAGGACGGCACGTACACTCCTCGACGCAGTCCTCCTTGGCCTCGCCCTCGCTCTCCTGCTGCTGAACGCGCTCGACGCAGTGGTCGAAGTGGTGCTTGGCGGGGGCGCACTGCGCAGAGTTCTTGCACTCTGTGATCATCAAGTCAGCCTCTATGCCGGGACGGGTTGTGCGCCGCTCGGTTCAATGGCCGTATTGACGACACTGAAATGCCTCGTCGGGGCTCATGGCCAGGAGTTTGAATTCGAGCTCGAAGCGCGGACAAGTCGGGGTGTAACGGACCTTCCTCGAGAGTCTCCTTGGGGTCGACAATCTCCTCCTCATCTTCTTCCTCCTCCTCCTCCTCCTCTTCCTCTCCCTCCTCACCGGCCTCCTCGGCCTCGGTGGCTTCCTCGGCGGCGTCCTCGGAGGACTCGTCCTTGCTCTCGGTCTCGGCAGCCTGTTCCTCCTACAGCAGTCGTCAGCTCCACCCCAGGAAACATTGCAACAGCAATCCGCTCAGGCACGTCGTGGCGCGGGCCGAATTATCCGCTGCGATAATTGCTCGGTAAAGGGGAACTTTTCGTACCTTGGGCTCCTCGGCTGGGGCCTCGGCCTCGACGACGCTCCACGGCGTCACAGCCTCGACAATCTCGGAAAAGGCGTCCCAGATACCCATCGCGACAGGTGGCTAGATCACAATGGACGGTGGTGGTGGTGTTTTGCGGATTCTGGCCAGATCGTGAGAGGTCGGAAGCTCTCGGTCAAAGTCGCGAAGCGAAAACTGATCCTCAATTGGCGCATTTTGATTGGTCCGGCGGCAACGCACCATGTCACGTGCCATATCACGTGATACTTGAATGCGTCCTCCCTGAAGCACATGCTTTTGGGGTTATCAAGTCTCACCACCGCTATGCGGCCCGGCTCACACTTGCTCTTGCGCTACGGCGGCGTCATGCAGAACCTGTTTTATTACCGTCGTATCGCGTCAAGTATCGTGCCTTCATGGCTATCCCAGCGTCTCTTGTTGACAAACCAGCAATGTATCAGGTAACCTCTAAAAACAATGCCGACCCAACCCATATGATGAATCATCTCGAGCGCCATCCAAAACCCCAGGGCAAAGCACCAGGCATAGGAGCCTCTGTTGAACAAGCCATAACTTCAACCCATGATGCAAGGATAAGGACTCGTAGTTCTCAAATCACGTCAGACCAATTGGCCGAGACGGTCCACTCTGAGCCTGCTTTCCCTCTCCTCTACTCCTCTTGCTCGCCCCTGTCTGCTTCTCCGCGGATGTGGTCTTCCAGGCGATTGCTGAGTTGCTGTGCCTGGGCCTCGTCGTAGTTTGGCGGCGGCTCGTCGGGTGCCCTCCGGCTGGCGGAGCTATCTGATCGGTTGTTTCGTGGTACTGCCAACGTAGCGGCGGCCGGCTCGGCTGGTTGACTTCCCTGAGCCTCATATGCTGGCAGAGGCTCGTCTGGTATATCGGCACCGGGCCCCATTTCCCTCTGCATCTCTTGGAACTGGAACAGTCGCTCGCGTAGACGGATGTATGCTTCGTTGAAGTCCATCATGCCACCATCGGAGAAGGTAAACTTGACTTCGATTCGTGGCAGGTCGGCGGGGATGCCTCCGCCCGAGACGGGTATGCAGTCCGACTTCCACACCCATCCCCACCACATGGACGAGGACGTGCTGGAGTCCTGGAACTTGAGGATAGGAGCACTAAAGGATTCAAACTTGGGCTCCTGAGTAGGCTTGGCGGGGAGGTAGACAATCTGGCGGTTACGTCAACAGAGCGAAGGGGGCAGACAAGGATTGGGGTCGAACCAACCCGCTTGTTGGTCAGGAACAAGGTGCCCTTGTCGCTTTTGCGCTGAAATGATGTGCAGCGAGGCCTGAGCTCTGCAGGCACGGATAGTTCGCATGATATCCTCGAGTCGAGCTTGAGGAGGACGCGTTCGTTGCCTAGCTTGACGAATCCGCTCTGGTTGAGCATTACCCAGCTATCTTCATTGTCAGGGTCCACTGGTCGTCGGGATAGCGCTCGGCCCGTGATCAGGTAGTCATGAGGGTTGTCCATCGTGGGGCGCGGATCAGGCCGATGCGTTCCATGAGGTTGGAGACTGTGGGGGAGACGGAGAGGATCTGCCAGGTACGGGAGCTGGAGAGGGATATAGGAGGAGGAGGGGGAGGAGGGGGGAGGAGAGGGGGGAGGAGGGGAGAGGAGGGGAGGATGCGTGAAAGCAAGAGAGGGAGAGGGAGAGGCAGAGGGAGAGGGAGAGGGAGAGAAGAAACGGCAAAGAGAGAGGAAGGCTCTGACAGGGGGACAGGGCAGAGGGGGGTGGAGGGAGTGAGTTGAGTGAGGGAGGAGACGAGTCGTCTGCGGTGAGAGACTTACTTTATGGACATTGTCACCGACAGGGTTCGGTCAACCGACCCTGCTGGGATGTATTCGACTCAGTCCTATCCGGATCGCTGGGTGACGGCTGCTGCCGTAGGTAGGCAGGTAAGGTACTTGGTAGGCCGGCTGGCGTGGGCGCGAACCTTGCTTGCCTTGACGTGCAGCCACCGGCTTCAAGCGGGAGATCTCGAAGAGCTCCAGCAGGGTGTGGTGGGGCAGCCGGGGCTCAAGCTGTGTCGATAAGGGGCGACTGGCGACGGGCGAGCGACAGAGGACGGGCGGGCAGAGCGCGGCCAAGGTGCGGAGCGGGCGAGGCCAGGCAAGGTAGGTACTCGTAGGTGGTAGGTAGGCAAGGTATGGAGGCACGCAGGCAGAGGCTCTTGCGAGGGGGCCGTAGGAGGGTCAGTGGTTCAGAGCCGGGTGGGGAGGCTTCGGCGGCTGAGGTGATCTGTCAGGTACCCGGGCTGGGCCGGGCTGCGGAGAGGGAAGAGAGAGGATCGGGGGGTACGGGTAGCAGGCCAGCGGTCGGCGGGTGGCGGCGCTGCTCGTCGCGATCGGACGCGGTTGGCAGGGTGGTGTAAGAGGGATTAGAATTAGATGCAGAGGTGAAGAGGTGAACTGGGCCACGCGTGGACTCTGGAGCAAGGTACCTACCTGCTTCGTACTTCGTACCTACCTTACCCAAGGTATGGCGCTCTGCCCGCTGGAGGCTGGAGCACGGCAGCTAAAAGGGCAGGGGAATTAGCGTCGCGGCTGCTGCGTTGCGCGGCCAGCGGGGTTTCACCTGGTTGGGCTGCCCCGGCCGGCCTGGGGGCCTGGGGGGGCCTGGTGCCTGGGGGCCTGAGGCCCTGGGGACTTGGGAAAATGGGTGAGGCAGCGAGAGAAGAAAGCATGCACTCACTCCCTTTTGGGCTGCCTGCCTCGCCCAAATCGGAGCCAGCGCGACGGGTGAATCATTTCCAAGGCTGCAGTTCGTGCCGCCCGCCGGCGAACCTCGCGCACGTCCATGGCACCACGGACAACGCCTTAATGCTACGGCGGGCGTGGGCGCCAACCACGTGCCCAGTCCTACGACGTAAGAGCACCTCACGCCTGCCCTGGAGCTCCATGTGCAGCTATTCACGAGGACAATAGGTAGTCAGATGCCACCCGCCGTACACGGCCCGCAGGTCGGTATAGGCAAGGTACGGTCCGCGCTCCCAGCAGCAGACGCCATGCATGCGCCGGTGCCTCGCAACTCACCCCCTCCGGCACCGCACCGTACATACCCGCGCCTGAAGCCAGGCGGAAGCCATCCATGGATGCGATGCGTCGTCGCCGTCCCTCCTTGCGTCGAGCCGCCCGCAGCGATGCCGATGTCTCGGCCCTGGCCCCCCCCATGCGCCGTCGCGCCCCGCCGCGCCGCGGCATCGCCAGCTTCGGCATCGCTGCGCGCCGCAGACCTGTCCTTTTCGGTGTGGTGCGGCGGGCCGACCGCTCTTGGCCTCGTCGCCGAGTTGGACCTGGGAGAGGCGAGGCACGCATCCGGCTCCGTGCAGGCTCGCGACGCGCCATGCATGGCCTCCACCACGGCATGTGAGCGCACCCGGGCCCGGCAGTGGGCAGCGTGGCGTGCAGAGCAGTCGGCCGGTGGGCTCTTCTCTCCCGGCACTTCGCAGCCGGACGCGGCACGTGTATAATCTCCCGTCTGCCAGAGCTGGACCAGGAGACTGTAGCGATCAACATGCGTTCTCCCTGTTCTTGCATGTACGAGTAGTCCGTACCTTGGGAATGGCCTGCGCCATCTTCCAACCTTTGCCCACCTGCCTTTTCCGTTCTTCCTCCTCCGCCGCCGCCTCCTCCTCCTCCTCCTCCTCCTCCTCCTCCTCCTCCCCCTCGTGAAGCCGGATTCTCCCGACCGACATCAACCCGGGGACAAGGCTGCTCGAGCCGCATGTTTGCCATTTCTGACGGTGCTGCTCTGCGGGCTGACTACGTGCGGCGTGGCCTCTCCATGTCTCGGGCTGACGCTCCGCAAATGTCTCATATCATACCACGTCTACGGGACATCACCCAGCATCCACAGGCGACGACCATCCAGACCATGCCAGCTGCAGGGCCCCGTGGCTATGGCGTATTCGTGCAGCGCCATGTCCTCACCGACCGCCGGGCGAGGCGCTGTCCGTCGTCGACAGGGCTGGGCTTCGAGGGTTCAGTCAGGACGCCCCCGGCTCGTCATGACATTGCATTGTCTTCGGCGGCTGGCTGACCGACGACGATGGCTGTCGACTCTTCTCTCTCTGCTCGCGCGATGACATTGATTGCTCTCTATTGGAGTTGGGATACGACATGGCTGGCGAACCGAGTTGACAGTAGTCCTCTCGGGGCGCTGATTGGCCGTCCACGGACAGACCAGCCGTCTCCGGACCGCGGGCAGCGTTTCCCGGCCCTGGCAGTCGACAGACGGCGCTCGTGCCGAGGCTGATTGGTGCGTATCCAGCCACGGAAGCTCCCGCCGCCCGTTGCAGACAAGCACCAGGTCCCGTCGTCGGCTCGGCTCTCGAGTCGATGGCTCCACGCCGCTCCCGCTTCCGCTTCCGCTTTCGCCATCCTCCAACTTCTGTATCTGCACTCTGTACACATCCCTGGGCAATGTCCTGGCCTGCGGTTCGTGTCCCAATAGCCCTCGCCGCGCACCGACTGCCTCTGGCCAGTAGCCAGCCAATCGTGACGTCGCAAGCCCATCTCCGAATGAATGGTCGCTTGACGTCACAGGCCATGGCTCCGCTGTCCAGCGCAACCGTCGCCCGGCTACAGAAGTATACGGCTTGCGACATCTCGGACGCATTGCTCAAGCTCAAGGTGCCTGGCGCGGGCTTCATCGCCGACCTGAACCCCTATGGCTCGCTCCCCGGGGACGAGGCGGCGTCTATTGCCATCGCGCCCGTGTCCACGGTGCTCTTCGTGGCCAAGGGCGAGACGCCAAGCAAGCCTCAATCAAACGTCCCCCAAGACGCCCATTGGGCCGACGCGACGGAGCCCGGCACCTTCGTCGTGATGAAGCAGCCTCCCGGCCAGACGAATGCCATCTGCGGCGGCATCATGGCTCTCCGCATGAAGGTTCGCCAAGTAAAGGGCATCGTGGTCGCCGGCCGGGTCAGGGACCTGCCCGAGTTGAGGAGCACAAACCTACCAGTGAGCGACCCCTGCATCTCTTCTGGTCCGGGCGCTAACACAGGCCAATAGATATGGGCCCATGGCACCTCGACCGTCGGTGCTGGCGGCGGGAGCGTTCCCTGGGCATTGCAGGTCCCAATCGAAATCAACGGCACCATCGTCAGCCCTGGCGACGTTGCCTTCCACGACCCCACGAGCGGCGTCGTCGTCATCCCCCGGGACAAGGTGGACCCGGTGCTGGAGTTGCTGCCGAGACTAACCGCCGCCGATGAGAAGGTCAAGGAAGACGTTTTGAAGGGCATGTCTGTCCATGAGGCCTTCAAGCTCCATCGGGGGACCTAGGTAGGAAACGGGACAGCTTACGCCGCTCCTCTTTGGTGTCAATATTCCGGCATGCCGTTCCAAAGCTCTACCCAGCACTTCCAATGTCAGCATTGTGCTACCCGACAAAGTGCATCGGACAAACATATCGGCAAGCCAGTCGGCAGTAAGCAGCCCTCAAGCAACGTCACAGCTCAAACGGGGTCGAGTGGCTGGTACTTCATCATGTCGTCAATTCATTCATGTAATCATACAACCAAACACCTGATTATAGACAATGCACCCCTAGTGATGACCCTACCCAACCGACGGAAATGGTGTGAAAAAAACAGGCAAGGACAGAGCCAATCAAGCAACCCTCCGTGTCTGCAGCTGCATACTCGCCATCGGTCAATCTTTTCGAGTCCCAAACAACATGACCAGTCATCTTTGACAATCCAATTGTTTCACAGCCCACCGTGTTTGCCCGGCTGGCTGTGCTTTGTGCCGCCATAGGCTCACAGCCAGGCATCTTTCGACGACTGTGGCTGGTCCAGCGCGAAGTCGAGTCTCGGCATGTCGAGCTTCGGGGCTTGCTCGACCTTGGCCTTCTGTCCGCCGCCGGCCTTCTTGGGCGGGCTGCGCGTCTCCGGTGCGGGCCCGAACCTGACGTCCTTGACGTCCCAGCCATCCTCGGCAGCCGCGGCAACCCATGTGCGCAGGGCCGTGTGCACTGCCCCGTAGAACTTCTCCTTGCAGAGCCGCATGCTGCCGCCGAGGCAGCGCTCCCAGCCCGAGATTCGGAGCTCGGTGCGCAGGGCGTTGCGCTCCTGCGGCGTGGGCGTGCAGGCCAGGATGGCGTTGACGAGATCGAGATGGGAGGCGAGGTAATTGGTTGCGTCCCACTCGACGCCCCCCACGTACGGCGCGGCGGGCACTGGCGGCCGCTCCGGTGGGAAGTGCCGGAGCATGTAAGCGTACGGCCCTTCGGATCCCGCGTCGTCCGGCGCGGTGCCGAGAGCATGTCTGTTGGGCTCTTTGTCGGAGGGGAGCGCCACCACGTTGAGGTTGTGGAGGAAGATCCAGAAGACCTCCTTAGTGACACTGACGACCTCCTTGCACCACATGCGGTACGGCCGCTCCCGTCTCATCTCCAGCACGAAGGGGAGAGGGCGTTCCTCTTCCTTGGGCACCTGGTCGCGGAGGTGGGTCAACACGCTCCTGGCTCTCGACACGCGCTCTGCCGGTCCGGCCGACTCGATGTACGCGAAGAGGACCGAGGTGATGATGTTCCGGGTAGTGAACTCGCTCGGACCCTTCTTCTCGGGATCGAAGAGCATGTGCAGGAGCCTGGGGAAGAGATCCGCCTGGACGGAGTGGATGTACTCCATGGCGCGAGCCGTGGTCGAGAGCGCCTTGAGGCACAGGAGATTCTCATGCAGTAGTGCATCTTCGTGCTCCTCTCTGAAGGCAACGTTAGCATTCTCATATCGTCCTTTGGGAGGCACAGGCACTGCTCACCTCCACTCCACCTCCA
Source organism: Tolypocladium inflatum (assembly GCA_003945565.1). Lineage (NCBI taxonomy): Eukaryota > Fungi > Ascomycota > Sordariomycetes > Hypocreales > Ophiocordycipitaceae > Tolypocladium > Tolypocladium inflatum. Next base: position 830,403 of record QEPE01000001.1, read on the forward strand.
TGATGCGGTTGAGCAGCCCGACAATCTCCTTCATGCCGCCCTGCTGGATAAAGTCTTCAATCCACGCGACGGTCTCGTTTCGCAGCAACAGCCGCAGCTTGTGCAACTTGCCGACCTCGACGAGCTCGGGCTTTTGCACCTTTCTAAGGTACGCCACGTAATCGCCGGGGCCCTGCTGAAGCTTGATCTTGGCTAGTAGGCCAGTCCCGGGAGAGGAGTAGGACGAGGACGGCCTCTCGCTCGCGACGCTGTCAGTGGACTTGCTCCTGAAGTGGCGCCCCAGTGTGCCCTCGCCCTTTGGCTTCTTGGACGACGACCTTGATTCCTTTTTCCCTCGTGAAAATGTAAAGCTCCTGCCTCGGCTCCGCTTCGGCTTGTCGTCATCGCAGTCAGAGCCAGCAGGCGTGACGGCAGTTGGGTCGGCGCTGCTGGTGCTGTCCATGGTCCCCGACCGCTCCATCTTGGAGGCCTGCATTTCAGCCCAGTCCTGCCGGATGAACTCCATCTTGATTGTATCAGTCAGGTTTCTCATCTTGTACCGCTGGTTCTCCGGGATATTCCGGCGGTCTAGCAGGTCCTCGAGTTGTTTATCGATGTCCCCAGGATTGGGGAGCGGCCGGGGCAACTCCGTGGTGGGGCTGGTTGCGGTCGACCTTGACCGGCCATGGGTCAGGTTGCTGAAGGCAGCGAGCACTTTGCCCCTCTGCAAGTGGCTCGCCTGCTTCTCCGTGCTAGGGGCCTGCCGCGACGCTGCCGCCGCCTTTGGGTCTGAGTATACTCTCGGAACGTGAAGAGACTTGGGCCGTTCCTTGACAACCGGTCGAGTAGAAGCAACATCGACGGACGCGCGCTCCCTTGGCTTGTTGGAAAATGCATTTGTGGTAAACTGGGCGAAGATCGGAGGTGGTAGGCCGGCACTGGTGGGCTCGTCAGGTGTTCTGTTCTCCTTGTCCTTGGGGGCCCGCGCCTCGTCCTCGGTCGCGAGCTTGTAGAGATTCTTCAACGACTTGGGGCGCGTGAGCAAGGAGACGAGACTCGTTGCCGACTTGGTCTTCTTCGGCTTCTTCGACGGCGACGCGTCACGAGACTTGGCCGCCTTGTTTGAGTCCCTTTCTGCGGTGGGCTTCAACGAGACGTTGCCCCATGTGTACTTTGGGCCATCGTCGGGGCGTTCGTCTCGGGACTTTCGGGGGGACCGCGGAGCAGACTCTTGCTGGTTCTGCTGGAGCTCGCCCAGGGCTCCGGGGTCGTTCTTTGCAAAGTTGCCAATCGCCATGCGGCTGTCGTTGGCGAAGTACTGGAGCTGTGCTTGTCGGTCAAGAGGAGGCGACGGGAGGACTTTTCCGCTAGAAGCTTGTCGGCGGTGCAAGAACGAGATCCAGCCCGATGAAGGTTTCGTCTCGTGAGCGCCTGTCTGGTCCGGGCCGTAACCATTGCCGCCTGGCGCCATCGCCGGCCGTGGCACCAACTCAAACCCCAAGCCAACGGCGGGCTATGCTCGAGAGCCGTTGTCGACAAGCGGGCCACTCCCGGCGGGCGGTCGGGCAGAGCGTAGAGTCTCCAGCGCACGAGAAAAGAATACGCAAAGAATAAGAGGCCGCCGCGTGGCGGAAGGAAAAATCAACTCAAAAGATGATGCCGGGTCAAAAAGTATGCCATGGTTGAGAAGAAGAACCGTTGCGGTGGTGACTGCTGTGGGGGAGACGGCAGTTACAGGAGGCGTTGCATGTTTATGGAGGGGCGTTGGTTGCTGTGGCGACGGGGGCTTTATCTTATCGCCGTGCATGCACGCGTCGAGCTACTGAACAGAGGCGCCACATACGACACGTAGCAGGTACGAATACGCCGGCTGCCAGGGGATCTGGGACACCAGCGGAAATGAATTGGTTCAAAGTCTGGTTCGACCGCCGTGAAAGATGATTGAGGAGCGGTTGGCTTGTGCACTGGCGGGCGGCCAGCGTGGGACCAAATCTCAGGGTATCCATCAGTTGCTGGTGGTGAGCGCGCGGCGGGTGCTTGTCCCGCCCGGTAGCGGCGGCTACAGGGGCTACAGGGCGTGCACGTACCCATCTATCTCGGGCTTCTCCAGTTCTTGCTCGCAGGGCCCGTTCACCTGACGATAGTTCGTCCATCATCATGGGCCTTGGTCCGGCTCACGCGGAGATGAGGAGAAGCGGATGCCGAGGCTTTCTCAATAAGAAGTCCTGCTCGCTACGGCACGGTATACAAGTTGTGCCCGTGCCTCAATCTCGACGGGTGTTTATCATACATGCATACAAGTTCTGGCGCACAATGCTTCTTTCTTGCACATCTTCCTCGCTGCTCCTACCCTTACCCAGGCAGCAGCACCTGCAGCGACGGGCCAAACTGCCGGCCCTTGTAGCCCTTGGGCGACAGGATGACGTTGTACTCGAGCTCGAGCTCGGCCTTGTCGTCGCCCTCGAGGGGCTTAAAGTCGACGACGAGGTCGTCCTTGACGGCAAAGACCGTGTCCGTGGCCAGCCAAGGGTCGTCCTTGGGGTACAGCTGAGTTGTGCAGCCCTTGAAGTCGGGGTGGGTCACCTGGAGAAGCCTGTTAGCCCGTGTTTGCTCATGTTTGCCATCCTCCCCTCCACTTCAATCTCGTTGCTCTGCGCCACCGGGGAGATGGACGTATGACGTGTGGGGTCGGGCCATCTTTTCACTCACCATGATGTGGATGTGAGCCGGCCGCATGGGGTGTCGATCCATGAGCGTGAGCAGCTCGTAGCTCGGGCCGTCGGTGGGCAGCGAGTACGCCGTCGGGTGGTAGCAGTAGAACCAGTACTTGCCGTTGGCATCTGCCCTGAACTTGCCGCGCAGGTTGTTGGGCGTCTGGTTCTCCGGGTCCTGGAAGTCATACTTGCCGTTGGAGCTGGCCTGCCAGATGTCGAAGACGGCGTTGGGGATGGGTTCGCCGGTGAGCAGGTTGGTGATGGTGCCGTGCATCAGGCAGACGCGGCCGGTGGGAGCCGGGTTCTGGATGATGGTGCCGCCGTTGTCTCTGAACGGAGCGTGGGGAGACCAGAAGGGCCCGAGGATGGAGGAGGAGGTGGGATCAACGTCGCCCTCGGCGATGATCTTGTTGGCAATCTCATCGACCAGCCTGGACGCACGAACAGTCAGCGACCTCCATCCCGCCAAGTGGCAGGCTGCCGGATGAGGACTTACGACTCGAGTCCGAGGATGTCAGAGACACGGTGCGCCTCGTTGCGCGTCTTGGTGGACGTCTGGCCGACGGCGTTGATGAAGTGCACACCCGTCATCCACTCGTCGTTTGTCAGCTCGACCTCGCGGGCGAAGTCGTGCAGATGCCGGAGCAGGCTGCCCAGGACCAGACGATTCCGGGGCGTGATGTTGGGGCCCATGGTCTCAATGACATGCTTGGTGAAGTTGGGGTCGAAGCGGCCCGTCGGCTCGGCGACGCCATTGCCGTTGGGGGCCCCGTTGGCGATGCCATTGGCTGCCATTATGTGTGCGGCTTACAGGAAGACGGGTGAGAGGGACGTATCGGGCTATGATGTGTGTTGGCAAGTGCCTACCCACGAGATCGATGAGAGATGTCGGTATCCCCGGAGTCAACCAAGTGGTGGATATATGCTGACACGAGATAAAGACAAAGGCAGGCAGGGCCACGGTTGAATCGAGAAGGTGATAAAGTCAACCGGCTGGAGCAGCAAGGCGAATGGGATGGCGCTTATTATATGCGCTCAACTGGGCATATGGACGTCCGGCTTGCCGAAACACCAGCCGCCGACGGAGCCAACTAGCAGCCCGTCGGACGACGTGGATGAACAATGTCAACTACACGTGTGGTTACACATGCACCAAATCATGGTCGTTCCGTCGCCCCAAACCCCGCAGAACCGAGCCACGATGCCGCTCGGGGGACTGACACGGCTGCTGCGACGCTGCTCCGGCCGGCCATCTGGCACCCGATAGGGCCCGTCTTTTCGAAGGCGGAGACGAATCGAGGACCCCACATCTGGGGTTCTGGAAGAATAGCGCATTGAATCGTCGACGATGTTCAGCAATTGGCGGGGAGAGGGGTAAACGTTTTGCCCCCACCATCCGGCGCCGGTTGGCATGACGGCGTGGGAGGCGCCGGAAAAGAGTACCGGAGGACTGGGCGAGACGGGTCTCTGGGACCGCCGCGGAGGTCGAGGCTACGGACAGCCGACGCAGCAGTCGGGTCCATTGCTTCTACATCTCAGCACGGAGCGCAAGATGCCCGTCCACCACCTCATGGTCGGCACGTGGACGCCGCCGGGGGCCATCTTCACCTTCGCCTTTGACGACGAGGAGCTCACGCTGGAGCTGGTCAAGCGGACTGCGATCCCCGAGGACGAGCCCATATCGTGGATGACGTTTGATGTAAGCCGCAGACCGTCTCGAGACCCAAGCCGCGTCCAGAGTCTCGCGAGATGCCAACTCCTCTACAGCATGCCAAGAAGAACATCTACGGCGCGGCCATGAAGAAGTGGTCCAGCTACGCCGTCGAGTCGCCCACGTCCATCGTCCACCAAGCGTCGCACCCCCTGCTTCACCATCGTGCGTCGCCTCACACCCATCGCGACGGCCAGAGGCTAACCCGCGTCCGCAGCCGAGGCGCAATCCCCAGAGGCCAACACCCGCGCCATCTTCCTCCTCGCCGCCCGCGAGGCGCCCCATGCCGTCTACTGCAACCCCTTCTACGCCCACGCCGGGCACGGCTCCGTCTTCGCCGTCTCGCCGTCCGGCGCCCTCGCCGCCAACGTCCAGAACTACGCGTACCAGCCCGGCTCGGGCATCCACGGCATGGTCTTCGACCCGCGCGAGGAGCACCTCTACTCGGCCGACCTCACGGCCAACAAGATCTGGGTCCACCGCCGCCGCGGCCCGTCGTCGCCGGAGCTGGACCTCGTCGGCGCCGTCGACTGCCCCGACGAGCGCGACCACCCGCGCTGGGTCGCCATGCACCCCTCGGGCAACTTCCTCTACGTCCTCATGGAAAAGGGCAACCGCCTCTGCGAATACGCCATCGAGCCGACCACCCACCTCCCCGCATACACGAACCGCCACTGGCCCCTCATCCCGCCCGGCATCCCCGACCGCTGGACGCAGTACCGCGCCGACGTGTGCGCGCTGTCCCACTCGGGCCGCTACCTCTTCGCCTCGTCGCGCGCAAACCGCTTCGACCTGACGGGCTACGTCGCGGCCTTTAGGCTCGAGCCCTCGGGGCGGGTCGAGCGCCAGATCTGCCTCAACCCCACGCCCACGAGCGGCGGGCACAGCAACGCCGTCGCGCCGAGCGACTGGACGGATGAATGGGTCGCCATCACCGACGACCAGGAGGGCTGGCTCGAGGTGTACCGCTGGCGGGACGAGTTCCTGGCGAGGGTCGCGAGGGTGCGCGTGCCAGAACCAGGGTTTGGCATGAATGCGATTTGGTACGACTAGGTCACACAAATAGACATGTAGAAAAGAGAGGCCGTGGTGAGGAATACTATTAAGACGCTACCTATCCATTCAAAACTCCGGACAAAGCCTCAGACCAACTCGACTTTTCGTCACCACCCTACTGGACTAATGACTGAAAGCACCCGACATTAAGCCTCATTCTCGCTGTCCCATTTCATATTATTGCTCGTCGTCGTCATCGCGAGCCTTTTTGTTCGTGCCTTTCGTGCCGTTCGCGCCATCCGCGCCGTACCACTTGGGCCCGTCGTCACTCGCCGAGTCCCGCGCCAGCAACGGCGTCTCCTCGTTGTCGTCAACGGACTGCCGCAGTACAACGGGAGGGATCTCTTCGATCGGCTTGCCGTTCCCGGCCGGGCTGATGAGCGTCGTGACGCCGAGGCCCTGCTTGATCTTGAAGACGTTGGTGCGGGTGTTGCGCGGCTTGGCGGCGCGGTTCGCCGGGCCGAGGCGCAGCTGCTGCTTCATCTCGTCGAGGGAGGCCTTGACGGGTATGGGTCCGCCGCCTTCGGGCCCGCCGTCTGGGCCGGAGGAGCTGCGGCGCTTCATGAAGATGGCCGTCTTGGGGTGGTGCTCGGGGCACCCGCTGTCGCTCTGCGCGCCGAAGGAGCCGACCGTCAGGGTCTGGCCGTCCGAGTCCTCGGCGATGTCGACGAGGATGGGGTTGTCTCCGGGCTTCTTAGACGCGATGGCGGCGGCGGTGGCTGCGGTGGCGGCTTCATTGTGGCCGTGGCTGTGGGTGTGAAACCGCCTGGCTCTGGGCGCCGGGGTGAGGCGTCTGATGGCCTTGTGCACGTCGACGTACACGTCTGATTCATCAACAATTTCTCTGCTCGGTGGTCAGCGACGTCCATATGATTCCCAGACAAGGCGCACGTACTCTCCAATAAGCTCCTCAATGACGTCTTCGAGGGTGACGACTCCCAGGGCGCCGTGGTCGGATCCCGGGTACTCAGAGACCAGCACCATGTGGGACTTGCCCTCCTGGAAGAAGTTGATAATATCCAGGCAGCTCGTCTCGGGGCGAGTCTCGACAATGGCACCCAGCTGTACGTCACGGACGGGAATCCTGTCCTCGGGGTCGTACGTGATGAGAGTCTTGACCAGTAGCATGCCGACAAAATCGGTGGTGTTGCCGGCGCGGTAGATGGGGATTCTCGAGTATCCAGAGGACAGAATGTTGTCCATGGTCTTGTCGTCCAACACGTGGTCCTCGGCCAGGGTGAAGACGTCGTCCATGGGCGTCATCACCTCGGACACGGGCTTGTCCTTCAGGTCCAGCACGGCGGTGATGATGGTGACCTCATCCTGGTTCAAGCGTTCCGACAGCTCGCCGAGGGACTTGTGGAGGGTGACGAGGGTCTTGAGGCCGCTCTTCTTGTACACGGTTCCGTGGTCCTCGCCGAGGATCCAGTCGAGGAGCTTGGCGGTGGGCCAGGCGATGGGGCTCAGAAGGTACATGAGCATGAGGACGGGCTTGGACATGTACCCGCCGATGGGGAGGCCGTATCGGACGCATATGGACTGGGGGACGATCTCGCCAAAGATGACTGCGCGTGGTTAGCCTGAAGGGTCCGGACTTGATCATCTTGGGTGCCCTACCAATGAGAACCGTAGAGCCCACGACGGCAGCGACGCCGCCACCCAAGGTACGGTCGAGGACGACGGGAAGCGACTCGTTGACGATGACGTTGGCGAGCAGCAGCGTGACCAGTACCCAGTGCTTTCCCTTCATCAACAGGCCGAGCACCCTCGTTGCATTCTTGTGCTGCGGCTCCGTGGGGTCACCCGACACGACCTGCAGATATATGCTGTCCTGTCCCATCAACCTGTGCCATTCGTCAGCATTCTGGCCGCGTATGCCACGTGCGGATGGACCTACGCAATCGTCAACCCCGCAAAGGCTCCTCCGAGCAAGACGAGCACCATGGAAGCCACGGCAAGCACCCAGACAGGCGTTGCCTTCACGTCGCCGTCGCCGTGGTCGTGGTCTCGCGTGGAAAAAGGCGCCGCCGCCACCGCCGAGATACCCATGCCCAGCACACGTCCCAGGCCGATCACGGCCGGTCGCACGCTGGCGAGGCCGCCAGAGACACCGTTCCTCCGCATCTCGAGTGTTCCTATCGCCGTGCCGCGGGGTGTGTTTGTCGGTGGTCGGAACGACGGCAGGGGGGAAGATCAGACGAAGAATGCGTCTGGTTAGGCGTTCGTGCTAACCAGGGACGGCCACGGCCGTCTGTTTAAGGTTTATAAATAAAGCCGGCGATCGCGCGCGTGCGAGCGCGAGGCGCAGATACAGATGCAGATGGATGCACTGATGGTTCGAGTCTGCCGGTGTCGGATGCCTCGAGGTGCGCAGGCCGGTGCGGCCTGGGGGATTGATTGATGGAGAGGAAGCAGAGGATAAGTTTTGGACGGTCTAGATCGAAGCTGTTATGCGTGGACGGCTAAAGGTGGGCCCCGAGAGGACTGAGCCTCTGAGGTGCAAGGCCCATGACGACAGACAGGCATGGCTGGGCGGGCCCTGATTGGCTGAATTGGGAGGCCCTCAAGGTGCCCGCGTAACGGCGTAACGGGCGACAAAGGCCATGGAGATTGTCCGAAGCATCACATTTTGGTGCCTACCTCTACTCCCCTGACAGCTCACACGACCATCGCTTAGCTGTCTGTGTAACCGGAAACTCTATGAACCCGTAGTTACGGCAAGGTTGAACTGCAATGCAACCCCAGGAACAAGCGGCCACGGGCATGTGGTGTGGGACTCGACAGACCCCGACCCCGACCCCGACCCACGCAGCAGTGGTGTCTCCCAGCCGTTGAGGCTCGAGAGATTATCAGAGCTTCACCAGATTGACATCCAGCACGCCGTCCGACTTCCTGAGCCCTTCCAGCACGCCGGATTCCACCTCTCCGTCAACGCCCAGAATCATCAGCGCCTCCTTGTCCTCTTGCGTCTCCGGCTTATCGTCCTGTGCCGACGCCAGACCCAGGCTCGCGACCTGCATGAAGCGTATGTTGATGCCGTGCAACCCCAGCATCATACCCACAGCTCCTATCTTGCCCGGCTTATCATAGTTGTGCAGGATGATGAGCGTGCCCTCGGGGCTGAACGTCGCGCTGAAGCGGTCCAGCCGGGAGATGTACACCCGCTTGCCCGACGTGTAGCCCTCGATGATCTGCTCGCTCGCCTCGCTGCCCTCTGCGACTGACCTGAGAGTCACCAGGTTCGAGTACGTCATGTCCTGCGACTGGCGGGCGTGCGTCTCGTTGATGACGATGCCCTTTTCCTTGGCAATGAGCGTCGCATTCACGATGTTGACGTTGGAGTCGCTGAACGAGGCCACGAGGCCCTTGACGAGGGCGGCGAACAGCGGCTTGGTGTTGGTCATGCCGGCCAGGTCGCCGTGATAGATGAGCTCGAACTTGCGGCCGCCGACCATGCCGCCCTTGCTCCTCACGTAATGCTGCGTATACAACCGGCCCATCTGCTCCACCAGCTGGACCGACGGCTGCAGCTTGCGGTACTCTTCGGGGAGGATGATGGGGGCGTTGACGGCGCTGGTGGGCAGTCCGCCGCGCAGAATCTCAAGCACCTGCGTGCAGACGTCCATGGAGACATTCTCCTGCGCCTCCACCGTGGACGCTCCCAGGTGAGGCGTCGCCATGACCTTGGGGTGCTTGACGAGCTCGGCAGCCGTCGAGTCTGCCGTGGGCGGCTCCGAGGTGAAGACGTCGAGCCCCGCGCCAGCAATCCAGCCCTCGTTGAGCGCCTTGAGCAGTGCGGCCTCGTTGTACACGCCTCCTCGAGCAACGTTGAGGATCCGGGCCGTCTTCTTCATCGTCTGGAACTCGGCTTCCCCGATCAGGTCCATGGTGGTGGCCAGCAGAGGCGTGTGGATGGTGAAGAAGTCGACCTCGGGCAACAGGGCCTTTAGTTCGGGCACCAGCTCGACGCCGGCCGCGCGGGCGATGTCGGCACTGGCATAGGGGTCGACGGCCTTGACCTGCATGCCCAGTCCTTTGGCCATCCGGGCCACATTGAGGCCGACCTTGCCCAGGCCGACGATTCCCAGTGTCTTTCGCCCGACCTCGACGCCGACAAGCTTGCTCCGCTCCCACTTGCCGTCCTTGATACTACCGTCTGCGCGACCAACGTTGCGAGCCGTCGCGAGGAGGAGCGCTATCGTGTGCTCGGCGGCAGCCAGTATGTTGCCGGCCGGCGAGTTGATGACGATGATGCCCTGGTTGGTCGCAGCCGGGACATTGATGTTGTCGACGCCGACGCCGGCACGGGCGACGACCTTGAGCTTCCTGCCGGCCTGCAGCACCTCGGCGGTCACCTGGGTCTCGGACCGCACGATGAGGCCATGGTAGGCGGGGATGATGGATATCAGCTCGTCTGGCGCAAGCCCAAGCTTGACGTCGACGTCGAAGTGAGGCGTCAGCAGGGCGAGGCCGTCTTGCGAGACCTTTTCAGGGACGAGGATACGAGGGCGGGTGGGTGTGGTTTGGCCCGAGGCCTCGTGGACAGCAGAGGGAGCCATCATACATACGTCACCGGTGCGGCGAGCTCAGCGAGGTCAGCGTGGTCAAGCTCGTACACGTCGGCGGAGGAGGTGTCTGTCTGTCAAGGGAGGGATGGCAGCAGCTCGAGACTCGTGGGAAGGGCAAAAGCGAGGGAGTTGTAGGAATCCAAGATGACGTGTAAGCCGAGACCCTTTAAAAGATGAGGTGGCGGAGGCAGGCACTCGGTAGGCTAGCACCTGGCCGAAAGCGTACCTTAGGTAGGTGGCACACGTCCGGCCAGGTAGGCACAATCCAGCTACGAAGTACGCATTCATCAAGGTATGTAGCCCACAGGGCGATGTCCCGACACCAGCCCAGCCCGTGGTCTAGGAGACTAGGACGAAGCAGTAACCGCGAGAGCTGAGCTGACCCTCCAGGCCCCCACGGTTGCAGTCATGCATCGTGCCAAGCCAGGGTCCCTTCTGGTCGAGGTGGACGGCGTGTTGTACTCGTACTAGTTAGTTGGAGAAGTGGGCTGTGGGCGTGGCTGCCGTCCACCTACCCCACGTTCCCCCGACCTCCCGAGTGCCCCGCGATGCTGATCAGCGATCAGTCGGTGGACGTGGCAGAATCAATCCCCCTCATTCGACCTCTTACTGCCTCATCTGCTAGGGATGGACATATTTTAACTGCAACCCTCGGAAAGGTTATGGGGAAATATCCTTCCTGCCGATGGTCACTCTCGGCCGTCGCCAAGCGACATGGATGCGTACATGCCGGCCCTCGCACTATTTCCCCGAGCCGCGGCGTAAAGGATCACGTCGTAAGGATCACGTCGTAAAGGATCACGCATGTCGCAAGAAAGCACTGCAGCAGGCCTCCTAGTCTGTCTTTTGCCGGGGCGTGTCTCTCCCTGCACCAACCAGCCAGAGCGTGAGCGCCCCATCCATGCAACCGGCACCGAGAGACGTTGATGGAGCGTACGAGTACGCATGCCCAGCCAACTAGGCATCAGCAGAACTGCTCCGGCTCCCACAACGGCCAGGATGCTCACCGGTGAAACGCGAGAAACGCCGTCAGCACAGCCGCAATCACCGCCTCTGCATCCCTTGCGCCCCGTACCCTGTGCCGCGCCATGGAGATGAGCACCGGCTCGACGACAGCCATGAAGCCCCGCGGCCATGAACCGATGAGCAAAACGCGCAGCTGCGGCGTGTGCCATGCAGATGATTGATCGCAGGGCGCGTGCGCCGGCCCGGAGCCGTTGGCTGGGGCCAGCGGGTTGAAGTGGTTCGCTGAGGAGACGACGATGGCGACGGGTGCCACGCAGATGACGGCAGACTGGGGCGGATCAGCCCATGCATGCACTGCCGCCCAGGAAGTGTCGGACAGCTCGTCACCTCGAGCACGAGAAAAAAGGAATAGACGGCCAATTGCATCGGCCGAGGCGCTTGTCAATTCCGGCTGGGATTTCCCTTTCCAGCCACATAAATGTCTCAATGGTCTGTCAGATTCGGGTTTGCGACTCGACAACGACAGCTCACAAGCAGTCAAGCACCCATCGAAACGGCCTCAATGTTCGGAATTCCGCTTCTCGTTTGTATCATCTTTCGTTGCCAACTTTTAGTGTCAAAGTGCCTATTCGGCTCAGACCTTGTACGACTCGCTGTACAGCGGGTTCTGCACAACCTCAATCCAGTACCCATCGGGATCCAGCAGGAATGCGACATTCTTCATCCGCCCGTCCGTAAGTCTCTTCTTCCAGGTGCATTTCAGGTCCTCGAACCGCTGGCAGGCGGCATCGAGGTCGTCGACCGACACGCCTACACAATAAGTTAGCACGGCACGCCCCCCGCCGAGATGCCCACATGGGCGGGCACTTACAGATGTGGCCGAAGCCCTGCGGCTCGTCGTTGCCGCTGTGGTATTTGAAGTTCTCGTCCTTTTCGGTGCCATAGTTCCAGGTCAGCTCCAAAAGTCCCTCACGGTGGCTCGTCTGGCCGTCCTTGGGCAGGCCCTGCGTGCCAGGGTAGGCGAGGAAGTAGAGGTTGAAGCCGGCCGCCTGCGCCTCGTGGGTCCTGACGAGGGACATTCCCATGACGTCCTGGTAGAACTTGAGAGACTTTTCGGCGTCCTTGACGCGGATCATGGTATGGTTCTGTAGAACCGTTAGCTAATTCGTCTCCTAGTCTGTCGGCTCGGACAGCCTACCATGCGATACGTGGTTACGTCAGTCTCCTTGATGCTAGCCGTCTCCTCGACAGGCTTCTGTCCGATGATCTCGACCCAGTAGCCATCAGGGTCCAGCACAAACGCAATGTGGTTCATCCGCCCGTCCGTTAGCTTCTTCTGGAACTTGTAGCCAGCGTCCTCGATTCGCTGGCAGGCGGCCTGGATGTTGTCCACGCTAATGCAGGTGTGGCCGAAGCCGCGGTTCGGCTCCGTGTTGCCGTTGTTGATCTTGTACGACGGGTCGTTCTCGGTGCCGTAGTTGTGGGTCAGCTCGATGACGCCCTCGCGGTCGACGGCATCATTGCCGTGGGAAACCGCCCCGGGGCTGTTGTAGCCCATGAAGTAGAGGTCAAACTTGGCTTCCGGGAACTGTATCTTTCTGACCACGGACAGGCCCAGGAACTCGTAGAACTTGACTGCATACGAGGTCAGCGCTGGACGTCTCGCGGCATTCGGCATGGTGAGTTGTGCCTACCGGATTTCTCCGGGTCCTTGACTCGAATCCTAAGCCAGTTAGCCGATGCAAGGTACTGGACGAACAAGCTTCTCGACAAGCTTACATCGAGTGGTTGAACTTGTACGTGCTCAGATCCGTTACACTCGCCATGGCTGCGGTTCTCAGTTGTCCTAGACGAGTTTAGCTTCAGGTCCTTGCTTCATCCCGGGTGGGCCGACGCACTCGGGCCAGGAACCTTGAGGGATGGTGGTCTTGGGGGTGTGAGGATGGTCTGGAGGCTTCTGAGTCGCTGGGCTGCTCTCAGTGTGTTCATCGGTGCATGTGGCTGTGGATGATGCAGTCGTTCACTCGGTCGAGATTAAGGACGACGACAGCCATGCCCCGCTGCAGCCCCGCCTTGCAATAGCCGGCCGGAGCGTCAGGATGCGGGACTGCTGACGTCAAGGCCATTGAGCTTACAAAACCTCTGAACTTGCCGACAACGCCGAGATGGCTCCATGAGGATCCAATCAAACGTGCGAACCGTAGTTTTCGAGCCTCAAGACAGAGGACCCTGCTTGATGAGTCTCGCAATGATAAACAGCAAACCGGCAGCCTCTAGGGTAGGTTGCGTTGATGCGTCTTCCGCGGCTACCTGCCCAAGCTGCCGTGCCATAGCAGTCCTGATGTCCTGACACCGAGGCAGCTTGTCCGGAGCATGTACTTCGTACATACTCATACATATGATAAGATTCAGGGACTGGGTTTTCCTCCCCAAAAAGCTGCGTCATCGCTCAAGGGCTCGTCTCAATTGCCAGGTTCAGATGGGCCAGCCCCACTATTCCCGTCCACTGGCAGTTTGGCCACAAGGTCTTCCGCGCTGGAAGGTTTGCCTCGACTGGCGCAGCCGCATGCATCAACCCCCACATCAACATCAACACGGTTGGCGCAGCTAGGCCCGAGGAGAAATGCTTCTCGCGTTGCTGCTAACGAGTATCCACCCATCGGCAGTCTCCAGAGCAGTCTCGTCGATGGCCGAGCGCGTCGAGTGAAGCGGCGCTGACCAGGAGAGACTACGCGACAGAACAGATATCGACCCGGCCTGTTGGGTCGGCACACTGCCGAGGGAGGCGTGATGGAGAACCGCGGGGGCCTCGTCGACTACCCCGACGACGACGACGACTCGGTCATCATGGACAGTGATTCGGGCAAGGACGGACGCGAGCGAGCAGGCGCGGATGCCGCCATCAGAGCCGCCGGCAGGTCGCCCTTGACCAAGGCGCGATCCCTCTCCGACGGCGGCGGAACACCCTCGAAGCTGTCGCCGTCGCCGTACATCGTGGAAGCCTCGCGGAAGACTTCCAAGGACGACAGCAACCTCGGGGACCTGCAGCCGCCCGCCACGCCGCAGCGCTCCGACTTCAAGGGCCTGGCGCTGCAGATGCCGCCTCGCCAGTTCACGCCTCCACCAGCCGGCTCCAACCCCTACGTCAAGCCCCCGCCGCTGTCCCCGAAGCTCGACCACTCCCAGATCTACGCGTCGCCGACCAACATCCTCCCCCGCCGCTCGCGCGGCCTCGACTTCTCCCGCGCGGCGACGAGCCTGCACCACTCGACCCTCGCCGAGCAGTCGTCCCCGGACTCGTCGCCCACCACCGGCGACCGAGCGATGAACATCCCGAGCCGGAGAGGCGAATATGGCGCACCCGAACAGACGTCGACGTCGCTGTGGTCGATGATGGGCAATCACGACAAGATGAACGTGAGCGGCTCGCTGGGGAGCAACCACGCCGTTGGATCCGATTCGTCTAGCTCCTCCAACGGCGACGATGCCATGGATGAGGACATGGAAGAGGCCTACGTGACGACGCCTCTGGCCAAGACGGCGGCTCCGATGGGACACGCCGGGTCTGGTGGTCCGTTCGGCTCACCCGCAATGAGCAGCCTCGTGAGCTTTCAGCAGAGACAACGGCCCCGCAAGCATCCCAAAAAGAAGGTGCGCGGGCCGCTGGGCCTGGGATTCAACATCTCTGCCGCCTCCCTGTCCAAGTCACCGCCGAGCAGCTCGGCACACGCGAGGAGGGAGAGCATCAGCTGGCAGGCTAACCAACTGCATATATCCACCGCCGAAGCAGAAGAAGGGGCCAAATCCCACAGCGACGCAGACGGCGGGAGCGGAGGCGATGGGCAGAGGAATGTGATTAGACGAGCCGTTACTCGTCGGGGGAATCTCCTGGTAAGCATGCTCAGGTGACGCCGCAAGAAGATGGGCCTGCCTTGGCTGACGCCCAAATTCTAGCCCAAGACGAAGACATTTGCTCGGATACGGGCTGCCCTCGCCGAAGAAGGCGCACCGGCAGATGCCGAGACTCGAAGGGAGGCAGAAGTTGTCAAGCAAGTGCGCGAGAGCGACATGGACCTGGAACCTCGCTGCCCGCCGTCGGGACCAGAGCCTCCTGCGGCTGCCAGCGCGCCGTCCTCGCCTAATCTGAGGAACCTCGACTCTGCCGCAGACGAAATCCCTGAAGAGGACATGATGGGCGACCTGGCTTCGGGTCTGTCAAGCAGCTTTAAGCAACATGCGATGAAGAACTCGAAGGGTAAAACCTTTTGGGATACCTTCTCCGAATCTAGCAGCATGGGCGGCGCTAGGACGACGCCGCCGCCCTCGGCGTTCTTGCCGCGAGGCTCCTCGTCTGGTGTAAGCGAAGATGCCGGCATGGACTCCCCATCACTGGCGGGCCCAGCCGGCTTCTCGGTACGTAATGGTTTTGGCATATGCTGGATCATAGCAGGCTGACCGCATGATAGGGCTCACAGAGCGGCAGCAATTCGGGGCCGAGTGCCGCGGAGATTACACGCCGCATCAACAACAAGCGCCGTCGCGACGACGACTTCGATCCGACTAGCTTCAAGCGCAGGGCCGTCAGCCCCGGCATGAGCGTCCACAACTCGCCGGTTCTGCAAAGCCCGAGGCAGCGCGACTCGGCTACCTGGGGCTCGCGGCCGGGCAGCACGGGCGGCGACAAGGGCGGTAGCAGCGCCCCGAGCGAGGCGGGCAGTATGGTTGGCACGCCCGCAAACTCGTCTGGTGGGACCGGCGGGCGTTTGAACGGCAAGGGCCGAGTGGGATTCCAAGGCATGATTGATACTAACGATGGTATCATGCGGATGAGCATCGAGTGACGGGAGCGTGGGCGGGGAACTGTTTTGGGGAGGGGAGCCGGAGTCTTGAAGTTGCATGGAGCATTCAACGGGCGTTACCTGGTGTTCTGGACGGGGCCTCTTGCCGAGGCTGAAAAGCGATATCGTGCATTTACTTGGCCGCGAAGCCGCAATAGGATACCATAGTCTAGCGGAGACAGTCTCGCGTAATTCTATAATATTTTCAAATGGTTTGATCCAAGATGCAGTCGAGTCGTTCCACTAGAGTCGTCGACGGCTGCCATCAAGTTGGTATCTAATCGAACGCCTCCAAGAACTAGCCAGACAAGACCGTGTGCCCATGGCACAAAAAGATACTCCTCCAACGCCGGATACCGCCACGCTTTGCAAAACAACGTCTCTACTCGGAGAGATACGAGCCGTCCTCCTCGGGCACCCTGAGGGTTCCCAGCTTGTCGTCGAGCCAGCGCGCGAGCTCGCCCGCGTGCCGCCTCATGGCCACGACCGACGCGGACCCGACGCTCTCGAGGCTGCTCGTCGTCTGGCCGCCGGCGCTGACGAGGCTCTCTACCTCGCTGGGGCTGCCGGTGGGGTCGCCGTTCTCGTGGTGCGCGTGGTGGTCGGACTGGTACTCGTGCGCCGAGGGCCCGACGGCGACGAAGAGCAGGCCGCACTTGAGGCGGCGGATGATGACGGTCCCGCCGCTGAGCTGCACCGTGATGGTCACCGGCTTGACGAGCTTGGCGGCGCTGCGCCGCCTCGCCTGGGCGCGGCCCTCGGGCTCATCCTCGTCCTGGACGCTCGGCAGCCGGCTGTCGTCCGCCCTGCCCTCGCTGCCCTCGTCGTCGGTGTCTGCGAGAACGGGCGAGCTGGCGATGGGGTCGGGGGTGCGCGAGCCGGGCAGCGCGGAGGGCAGGTCGACGGAGGAGGAGGTGTGTATGGCGAGGAGGGAGGCGGCGACGGTGGCGTGGGTGCGCAGGAGGGCGACGGGGTGGGGGCTCGCGTGGGCGAGGAGCTTGCCGTGGGCGGTGGTGAGGAGCAGCGTCGGGAGGTGCGTCGTCTGGTTGGCGTGGAGGAAGGCGTTGAGGCGCTTGGTGAGGAGGAGGGGGGGCGTCGGGCTGGCGCCGGGATGCGACATTGGGGTGGCGGTTGTGCGGTTGTGCGGTTGTTGGCGAGGGCGCTGCTTGCGTGGCCGCGATGAGACGGCGCGACTCGCTTGTGGGAGGTAGAGGTGAGCTCGCCGGGGTACGCTGGAGTTGGGCGAGGGGCTGCGGTCGCGAGAGAGCGTGCTTCGAGGTGTTGCGGTCGGTGAGTGGGCGAGGAGTGAGGTGAGGTTGACGTCTGGGGCGAGGTCCGATGGGCTGAGAACTTGCACCCAATCTGGCATTGCAATTGGCGCTAGCGCTTGCACCCTGGCCAGCAACGTTCCTTGGCATCCAAGCCACGTCGGTCGACTTGACAAGTGCACGCTTGTCGAATATCTTCTTCATACTTACGAGTTTGTTGCAACTTGCAGATGGGCGTGTGATCAGGGTCGAAGATGAATGTTTGATTGGGTGCGAGTCTGAGGGTCTACGCCAGGCAATGCCCGTTCTTCCAGCACAGAAGCTAGCATTCCGGCTTCATCGCCATGAACAGGAGCAAGGAGCAGGTTCAAGACCGTGTGATAACATCAGCCGCGGACACCGTCGTCTACATCTACATACTCCCGCCCCTCGTCCGTGTCCTCCCTCCACAGCTGGAACTGCTCCTCCACCTTCTTCGCAAACGGCAAGGCCTTGGTCGTGAGCATCTTGCTCTTCGGGTCGAACTCGAGCAGGCTCTTGACCGCCCCGCGCAGCCAGTGCGAGTACCGCGCCTTGGCCATGTAGCTGTCGATGTTGACGACGGGCTGCTCGCAGCGGGGATCACGGCTGCGGTCCCAGTCCGACACGTCGTGGGTGCAGGCCGTCTCCGGGACGTGACGACAACCGCCCAGCAGGCAGTCGCACATGTTCTCGGCGGCGGCCCTGGCGAGGCACCCTCCCTCTCTGCACTTGGTGACGTGGGCGCAGCCGTAGGGGTGGCAGACAAAGGTCAGCTGGCGGCCGGTCATCATGTTGAAGAGGACGTTGCCGACGGACCAGAGCTCGTCGCTCAACGTGTACGGCCGCTTGTCCTGAACTGGGGTCAGCGTCTTCAAGGTCCGGCGTCGGATCCAGGCGAGCTTACCGCTGTCCACTGCTCCGGATCCCGCGCAACCTTTGGGCGCGTCACTTCCAGCGCCTCCCAGCCTCTCTGGGTCGAAACGGCCACGCTGCAGGGCCAGTCTTCCTGGCCGTAGCCGTCGCCGGGGCCGAGGACGTGGCCCGTCACGGCTGCGGTGCCAAAGTTTCCAAGCTTGCACAGTCCGTATGTCTCTGCACCTCTCGGGTGCTGGAAGAAGACGTTGCCCGGCTCAATGGCCCGATGGAGGATCGGGTTCCAGTCCTTGTCCATGGTCGTCCACCTGGGCTCGCCGGATGCGTCGTCATCGGCGTCGGTAGCGAGACGCTTCCCGTCGTGCAGATACGTCACGGCCCGCGTCAGGGCCCGGAGGACATGCCAGCAGAGGGATTCAGGGAGATAGTAGGCCGTAGACTTGCATGGCTGGTCCAGGAAGAGAGCGCTTAGGTTTGCCGCATCGCAAAAGTCCCAGACGAGGAAGCCGTCGATTACCGTGGTCTTGTGCTCCCCGCCAGCACCGCCAGCGGGCGACTGCTGCTGGATGTGGCCGGCAAGAGAGACGATGTTCTCGTGATTGAAGATCTGGGCGATGACTGCGGCCTGGCCGAAGTTGTACAGGAGATCCGTGAGCCAGAGGCATCCTTGCTCGCCCGTCTTGCGCGACCCCTTTGCGGCGGCGGCATCGTACGCGCCGTCAAAGATGTCGATTTGGCGGGCGAGAAATAGCCCTGCACTCGGGTCTCCGGCCTTGATGGCGGTCCAGACGCCGCGCTCAATCTCCTTGACGAGCGCAAACTCTGGCTTCGGGAGGCTGCTTTGCGACGACATTGGGGTTGCGGCCAGCGGCAATGCCTTAGGTACGCTGCTACGGAGGCTGTGTCTGAGATGTGACTGAGGCCATCTTGCTTTGGTTGCGCACCTGTTTATTCTCTTCGTCTTATGTTGAGATACCCCTTTGTTCATCAGCCCTCGCGATGGGGGACAAAGGCAGGTGAGTGAGTCGACCGTTCCATTGTAATTGTCCGTGCTGCTCTGAGCTCGGCCCGAACTTCGGGCGTCTTATCATATCCGTACGGTCGCGAAGCGTCATCTCGTTTATCGACATGCTTTACTGGACAATAGCAACCGTGTCGGCTCATAAAATTTATTTCGTTGGCAATATGGCTCCTCTTACCGGTTCGGCACTGCCCACGGGTAAGTTGAAGCGTCGCCCCTTGACTGCTTCCTCTCAAGGCTGCCCAGGCCAGCCGCAACACAGCGGCGGCTCTTCGGCTTCGCATGTCGACATCATACAGTATATTCTAGATCGTAAATATCTTGACCGTCGTGTCCATGCTTCCCGTAGCGACAACGCAGCGGATCTGTGCATTGGAGGGTCCCGTCTTCATGCTCTCACCTCGCTGTCTATCGGGGGCATCGCCTTTGACAGTGGTTATGTCCTTTGCAGCTCCTGAAGCCCATCTTAGACAAGTAATGAATTGATCATGCGCATCCCCTAGCACCTTGGCACACGCTCCTTCTTGACTCAAGTCCCAGCAGCGTAGTGTCTTGTCATCGGCCACAGAAAGAAGATATCGGCCGCCCGGGTGGAAAACCAGAGCGCTCACCCAGTCATCGTGGCCGATTAGCGTTCGAAGGCAGGTACCGCGGGCATCCCATAGCTTGATGGTCTTGTCTCGAGAGCCAGTTGCCATGAACTCTGCTGTGCTGCTTGCAGGTGGCGGTGTTCTTGATCCGGCCAAAGCCGTCAGATACTGGTACGAGGCCGATGGCGCAAGGGCACAACATTGGATGACATTCTCGTGGCCAACCAATGTCATCGTATTTTCAGGATCCGGGACGGAAATATCCCATAAGCGTACCGTCCGATCGTTGCCGGTAGACAACAGGAAACGCCCGTCAAGCGAAGGGTAAACATCCCGTATCCAGCCAGTATGGCCTTGTAGTGTTTTCACACAATACCCCGTGGCGACGTCCCATATCTTCAGAATATGGTCTCCACTTGCGCTGACAAGCAAGTTTCCGAATAACCCGCTGGCTGCTCCGGAGGGTATGAAGCGGATGGCGCTGACGCTGTTATCGTGACCTTGCAAGGTACGAATGTTCTTGTAACCCTCTGCTGGGTCCCACAGTTTTATGGTGAGGTCGGAACTACAGGATGCGAGAAGGATACCGGCTCTTGGGCCACCGTAGTCGACATCCCGTACGGCTTGCGTGTGGCCTTTGATCGTCCTTTCCAGATCGCCAAATTCCCAGTCCCATATTTTGATAGTGCAATCGTTAGAGCCAGAGGCAATCGAGGAGTATATCGGATGGAAGGCAACACAGTTTACGGTGTCTCGGTGTGATTCCAGAGAGTGTCGCGGCGGTGACCTAGGGAGCCAAGAAACGGGGTCTTGGCTGCGCTTGGACATGGACACAGGCATGGCGTTATCGAGTTCCGATTGCAATGCTGCGCTTCGGGATTCGAGATCCATTATCTGTAGGAGGCTGGTTAGGCCTTGTGCAGAAATGGACAGATGCGACACAGCGGAGACAGTTGACGTGCCTTTTTCTGAAGCCTGACAATGCTTGTGAATTTCTTCTCCAGCCGTGTTTCGTATTTCGTCGCTGTCTCTGCAGCGAAGGCACCTTCTTCAAGGCCTAGCTCTGCCCTGAGCGCAGCGGCGGTGTTCGGTAGGCCATTCGCCAACAAGTATGTTATGATCGACTTGTGCCTAATAATAAAGAAGGGTTAGCTTCGATCTGGATATCGACCATGAGTGAACGTACAGCTCTTCAGCTTGTCGACTGGTCAATATGCGACTCATGGCGACACGCACGTTGGCATGCACGAATTCAAGGTTTGAAGCCGCTCTCAAGGGCCCGTAGTCTAACCTGCTTGACAGCGACAGAAGGGCCCGCTTTACAGCGCTAGATGAACAGAAACAGTGAGTGCCGAAACCATGGAAGTCGGTGAGAGTGGGGGGACCCTGGTTCGGGCATCGACTCAGCCAAAGTACGAGTACGAGTACAGCACGCTGCGGGAATAACAGAGGCAGGCGGTTCTGCCTACTCCGTAGGGTCAAACGCCATGATGAGAAGCGGGGGAGCGTGGTTTTCGGTTGAAAGCAAACCGCGGTTATATGGCCAAGACACGTTTCATGTGCTGGATCCCGCCAACAGGTGGCGCGAGGGTGGAGGGCAGGGGTACCGATCCGTAGGGCTCGAATGCGGCATGCCTAAAGTACTTTTTGAGCATCCAAGGACGGGCGGCGCTCAATCAAGCACGCGATTGGATGCCGGTATCTCTCGTTTCATGAGCGGCACGCACCCGTCAAGCGTGGCGGCAGGCCGCCTTGAGGCCTCCAGATGACCGTGGGCAGGAGAAAAGCACCTCGGACACAAGCGACACTGTCCAAGTCAGTCGATCGTTGTCTACTCGAGGCCCCGGGAAAGCCAGCGCTGGAACTGGAAGCGGGAAACAGACGGAGCCAAGCCAAGGGAGCGTTGGACGTCGTCGACTGCAAGCCAATCAGGGGCTGGGACCCTCAACCCCTGACGGGAACGGTGGATTCACGGGCCCCTGCCTTCGCCGCTGCCGCGCGCCAATCAATGCCGCCGCGCCCCTGCAGCAAGGGGTCGTTCGGCCGCTGCAGCGCTAAGGCCGCCAAGCTGCCTCCGCTCGCTATCTGGGGACGCCCCAACATTCCAATCCCTCGACCTCGACCCCTTCTTCATCCCTCCGTTCGGACGGTCCTGGGTGCGGCCAGCTGCCATTGTCACCTTTCCCTCAATCGCTCATTCCGGTCGAACAATAGCCACTGCTTTCCCTCTCGTTTCTTCACCACCCACGACGTCCATCCTTTCCCTTTTGGTCAGTTCCCGCCACCTCGAAGCGCGCTCCCCTGCCCCCGCGACTCCGTCCGTCTGACACGGGGCCTTTTGCAGCGACTCCGAGTTTCCCCTGGGCGATCACACCACGCAGCCGACCGACATCTTCTGGTTTTGCCCCGGCGTGCCAATACTCCGTACGTAGAGGGTACCCCCAGCGGGTTTCGCAACCTGGACCGTTCATCGGACACGCTGGTCAAGGAGCCGTTGACGTCGTCATAGGCCGTCTACTGCACAGCAGCCACGGTTCATCAGGCGACATGAGACTGGCCTAGTGCCGCTGCCATACTGTCTGGTTCGGCGCCCAGCGTTCCGCGAGACTACCAGCCACCTCGGACGGCTGCCGCGTTCCGCCCTTTCTTACAGCCCTATTCCCCGACGCTCCCCATCACTCTCTTGTCCACGACTCCACCAGCGTCGACCTCGCTTCTCTCAACAACAGCTGCTCTGCTCGCGATCTGAGCATTGTCGACACTTGCCGGGCGAGGAGCGACGTGTGCTGTCGGCAGGTCCGCAACACTCACGCTCTCTCATCAACAGCTGCCTCGCCTCTTGATTCCTCGTTTTCACCCCTCGATTGCGCGACTCGGCGGGACCTTGTCCTCTGCAATCTACACCCGGCACCATGGGTTGCCTCAGCCACCGAAGCAAGCAACCCCAAGAGTTTACCGACCACAAATGGGATTACATAAGTCTCGCCGACTTCAAAGCTAAGGGCTGCGGAGCAGGCTTTTTTTATGGCTATCTCTGGTTCTCGTTGATACTGTCCATTGCCGTCTACTCCGTCGACAGCTTTACCGCTGTCAACCTGCTTGCCTTCAACCGATGGTCGTCCAAGATTGAGCCCCGCATCCCCATCAGCGTGTCCAAATGGATCTTCTCCGGCTGCATCATCGCCTCATTCGTCAACCTCGCGTTTGAGGGCATCCGCGCGACGCGGGTCATGAGGCGCCGCAACGTCGCCGAGTGCTACATGGACAGTCTGGCAGCGCGATGGGAGTCGATTCGTCTCGGATCCGGCCAAGGGTGGAGAAGGTTCTTGGTCTTTACCGAGCTGACCAAGAGCAACAAGGGCGCCGAGTACGTTGCCCTCTTCACGTACTTTAACTTTCAGTGTAAGTCAACCGCGTCATGTGGCCATCTGCCTGGGCCCGCCTTGGCTAACGCATGTCGGCAGCATGGATTCGGGTCATTCTCTGCTCCGGCCCCCGCCAGGTCGTCAACGCGTTCACCTTGAAGTCTGTGTACGAAGCAAAGCTCGCCCCCACGGCGACCAGCGTTGACGGCGCTATTCTGGGCTTCTTCGACAAGATTAGAGCTCTTGCGACAGAGGACTACCAGCAAGCCGTCGTCCTGTCGGGCATGTGCTTCACCTTGGTTGTCTGGGTCTTCTCGGCCTTGTACCTGCTCTCTGCCGTCTTGTTCTACGTCTTCTTCCTCTTCCACTGGATCCCCCGTGCCGACGGCGGGCTCACCGGGTACTGCGAGCGCAAGGTCAACAAGAGGCTCACGAGGATTGTCACGACGAAGGTGAACAAGGCACTGGCCAAGGGTCAGGCGAAGAGGGAGAGGGCCGAGGCTCTAGCCCTGAGGAACGGAGAGAAACCTCAGCTGGACCGGGCTGCCACCCTCCCAACACTGCCAGATGTTGGTGGTCCGGGCAAGGGGGACAGCCTTCTGGAGATGCCCGTGCTGGGACGCAGCGAGACGACGACCACTCTCCCCGCATATTCGTCGCGACCCGGAACACCGAACAGCTTCGAGCTCCGCGCCATGGACCCACAGCGGCCAATGCAGGCCCGGACTGGCACGTCGGGCTCAGCCCCGAGCTACTCGTCAAGGGCTCCTCTCATCGGTGCCGCCGCCGACATGGGATATGGCAGGGCCTCACCGGAACCGAGCCTTACCGACTTTAGCGCTATGCCGCGGCCTGGCACGTCGAATTCTCAGAGGAGCTACGGCGCCCGGCCAGGCTATGGTCACATGAATGGCAACTCGACCAGCTCTTCACTGCGGAATCCCGCTACCGCGCCCATGGAAACGGACACGATGGGACCGTTTTCTGGCCCGTCGAGGACGCCTACTGCGCACTCAATGAATGCGTATGGGCTTGGCAATAGCGGTTCCGGGCCGCCGTCGTCAACGAGGCCATACGAGGCGTTCAATCCAAATGGCCGCTCTAGTCCAGCGCCGGGTGCCCCTTCAAACCAACCCATGAGGAGCTTGACAGGGCCAGTCCCGCCGCGCGGGCCTCAATATCCTCCCCAGAGGAACATGACAGCACCAATGCCGCCTCGAGGACCTGGCGGAGACTACTTTGACCGGGCCGGGACGCCGCAAAGGACGGGAACTCCACAGAGCATGCGAGGGGCTCCACCTCAACGGCCGTATGGACAGGGGGATCCATATGGATACGATTTTGAACAGGGCGGACGGAGATATTAGTGCCAGATACGACCATCGCCGGCTGGTTCGGGATGTCGGCCGGCATGGTTTACTACGTCATTTCACAGCAAGCGGCGTTGGATTTGTGGCAGCAGCGAGCCGGTTGAATCTAATGTATCTGTATTATTGATACCCATGCTGCATGGCTCGTAGACGCTTGCATTGGACCAGTTTCGACTGGACACGACTGCCGTCTGCGGTGGAGAAATGTGGCTACCTATCCTCATGACGTTGCGATTACATCTTTTACCCGCAGCTTCCAGGTTGACATGATTCCAAAGGAGTGGTTGTCAAGCTGACGGCGCCTTGCCTAATTTCGCCTAAGCAATCGATGCCAGGGCGCGACGACGCAATCGGCTGCGGGGAGGGTGTGAGACAGTCTTGGGCAAATGTGCTGGGTGCGGGTGATTTGTAAACGGGTGAGCGAACTCCAACGGTCGCAGCATGATGGCAGTCCTGTTGCTGTCAAAGAACGGGCACAACTGCATTTGCAATCTAGCCCAAGCCGGAACCTGTCCAGGGGCGATGCTTGAATAAGTACTCGCCAATGCTCGCACGCCGATGCTCCTCTCGAATCTGACGACACTCCCCATCGTCCAATTTCTTACTTGGCAGGGACTTTACGTCACGGACAACGACAACTACTACAACACCAGCAACATCATAACCATGCCGTCTCTTTTAAGCACCTTTCACGAGGGCGAGTCGGCGGTGCAGCGGATGCTCAAGGTGCCGCCGTCGGAGAACCCGACGACTCCCGGGCTGCCCATGCCATATGCCATGCGGGTGCAGCAGGCGCCGCTCGTGGCGCTGGGCACGCTGGACGCGCAGGGCCGGCCGTGGACGACGGTCTGGGGCGGCGAGCGCGGGTTCGCGGGACCCGTGACCAAGGGCGTGCTGGGCTTCGCCAGCGACGTCGACACCCGGCACGACCCCGTCTTCGGCGCGCTGTGGGCGGGCGCGGGCGAGGACGGCACGGTGCGGCCCGGGGGCGGCCGGGGGAAGATGATGGCCGCGCTGGCGATTGACCTGGAGACGAGGGACCGGGTCAAGCTCGCCGGCGTCATGATTGCGGGCTCGGCGGAGGGGGAGGAGGTGCAGGCGGCGATGGCCGTGACGGAGAGCTTGGGCAACTGTCCCAAGTATCTCAACAAAAAGGAGGTGAGGCCGCACAGCCCGGCCGGGGCGCGCCTCGTGAGCGAGGGGTTGCCGCTGCCGGAGGGCGCGCTGGCGCTGGTGGACAAGGCGGACATGTTCTTCCTGTCGAGCACGAACGGGGAGACCATGGACACGAACCATCGGGGCGGACCGCGGGGGTTTGTGCGGGTGGCGAGGAATGAGGAGGACGAGGTGGTGTTGGTATATCCAGAGTGTAGGCCCCCCCCCCCGAGCTGTGAGGGTGTAATAGATGCTAATGTGGAATGTGCAGACTCGGGAAACAGACTGTACCAGACTCTGGGAAACTTGCGCGTCAACCCCCTTATTGGGATCGTTATCCCAGACTACGATACGTCGGACGTTCTGTACCTGACCGGGTCGTCGTCGATTCTCGTCGGCCACGACGCATCCTCGGTCATCGCGCGTAGCAACCTCGCCGTCAAAATCACCGTCACGTCCGCGCGCTTCGTCAAGGCCGGGCTTCCCTTCCAGGGCACCAAGGGCGAGCCCTCTCCGTACAACCCTCCCCTGCGGCACCTCCTCGCCGAGAAGGACCCCCACGTTGCCGACCCCTCCACGATGCCGGACATCACCGCCAGCCTCATCAAGCGCGAGATCATAACGCCCACCATCACCACGCTCACCTTCAAGCTCTCGTCGGCGCGGGGCCAGCCCCTGCCGAGCTGGCAGGCCGGGCAGCACCTGACGCTCGACTTTGAGCCGGAGCTCGGCTCCGGCTACTCGCACATGCGCGACGAGGACCCGCAGAGCCTCAACGACGACCTGGTGCGCACCTTCACCGTGTCGAGCGAGCCGGCGCCGGGCGGGGAGCAGCTGCAGATCACGGTGCGGCGGCACGGGCCGGCGACGGGGCTGCTGCGGCGGCACAACGTCCGCGCACCGCTGGACCTGCCGGTGCTGGGCTTCGGCGGCGAGGAGGCGTTCCGGCTGCCCACGGTCGCGGACGCGTCGCCGAGGCCGGTGTTTGTGGCGGGCGGCGTGGGCGTCACGCCGCTGATGGCGCAGGCGCGGGCGGTGCTCGACGCGGGCGTCGACCTCAAGGTGCTCTGGAGCCTGCGCGGAGAGGACCTCGCGCTCGCGGTGAAGACGTTCGAGAAGATCCCCAAGCTGGCGGCCGTCACGCGGCTCTTCGTCACCGGGCAGGCGGACGCCGCGCCGCTGGACAAGCTCCGCGGACTGGGGGTCGCGGCCCTCGAGAGGAGGCGGATAGGGGCTGGGGACGTGAGCGGGCTGAAGGGCGCGGGGAGGAAGTTTTACCTGTGTGCTGGGCCGGGACTACTGAGGCTTCTGAACGGGTGGCTGGACGGGGAGAGGGTTGTTTCGGAGGATTTTGGGTATTGACGGGCTCGCGGTCTGGGAGTTTAAAGCGATGGGAGATACCGGGCGTTGCAGTAGGGACGGTTGTTCTTATTCAGCTTATTCAGGCACATTGACGACTTGGGCTCACTCCGAGGTTTCTCGCGTCTCAGATGATAAACCGCATCAGCTCTGTTGTGGTCTCAAGAGAACTACTTGTACGTCGATGGCGGGGTCGCGTTGCATGAAAGCCTCACCCCATCAAGGCAATTGCCGACGTCCGTTGTCCTGCAGACGGCATCGTAGATCGGCCCTACGAGAGCGTCCGCTGGTGTCGCACCGCCGAGCGGCCGAGCGGCCGAGCCCCCAGCCTCGCACAGGCTCGCTGCGGCACTCGGCAAAAGCCGCATGCAGAGTCTGAGTCTGTGTTGCGTTTACCATCGCAGAACAAGAGACAGTGGACAGTGGCACTTACCGCGGCTGCGCAGCGAGCACGCAAGCCGCTGCCTGCGACGCCTTGGACGCCTTACCGCGCTGGGCGTGGGTTCCACTTTTCTGGCGGCGTGACGAGAGCGGGGATTCGCAGTCCGGGTTCCGGAACAAGAACGAAACTCTGCCTGTCCTCCGGCTGCGCACTTTGTCTCCTTTCAACGACAACGCAACATCGCCGTGCTCGTGCCAGACAACGACAAACCGCCACCTTGACGTCGCTCCCTACCGCAGCTGGGCCCCGTCGCTCGCCTGCACGCACCTCTGTCCGCGGCATCTGAGCACAGTGCATCCGAGTCTCGGAGTCACTAACCCCCGCACTGGCCATTCACTCCATGCTCGTCGTCATCCGCCGAAGCCGACTCGCCGCAGTAGCCGACTCGCCGCAGTAGCAGCCCCGAGTCGCGGCGACTCTTCGTCTCCGTCAACAGTAAACGCCATGGCCTCCGACCTTGAATTCGTCAAGAGGATGACGCCCGAGGGTTACGTCTTCCCCTCGCACCGGCTTCGACGCACCTGCGAGAAGGGCCGAGTGCCCCTCGTCCTGGTCAGTTGTGGATCTTGTGAGCCGCGCCCCCGAATGTCCGATTCGCGCGCACGCGGATTACCGTTGCTGACGGCAGGGAATAGTCTCGCCCGTTACCTTTCTGCACCTGCGCATGTTTCCCATGGCTCGGGACCACGGTCGCAATGAAGGTATGCACATGCGCCGTCGCAATCCGCCGCATTGACCGCTGACCGGCTGACGTACGTGTAGGATTCGATGTCATCGGCGGCTACCTGTCCCCCGTGTCCGACGCCTACAAGAAAAAGGGCCTCGCCCCCGCGAACCACCGGATTCGAATGTGCGAGCTGGCTACCGAGAACACCTCCAAGTGGCTCATGGTAGACCCCTGGGAGGCCGACAGCCCGACCTACATCCCCACCGCCCGCGTCCTCGACCACTTCGACTACGAAATCAACCACGTCATGGGCGGCATCGAGTGCACCGACGGCACCCGCACGCCTGCCAAGATTGTCCTCCTGGCCGGCGCCGACTTGATCCAGACCATCAGCACACCCGAGGTCTGGGACGCGCGCGACGTCGACCACATACTCGGCAACTTCGGGGTGTTTGTTCTAGAGCGCACGGGGACCGAGTTGGACTCGGCATTGGCGAGCTTAAGGCAGTGGGAGAAGAATATTCACGTCATACGACAGGTATGCCGCATCCGTCCAGGCGCAATGCATGGTCCGAGTGCCGGCCGGAGCTAATCAGCAGCAGGTTGTGACAAACGACATAAGCAGCACCAAGGTGCGACTATTGCTAAAGCGAGACATGAGCATTGATTATCTGTGCGTCCCCTTCCTCCATTTTGCGCATCGCTCGCCCAGCTCTAACCATAGCCCGTCGCAGTATTCCCGATGATGTCATCAGCTACATTTACGAGCATGATCTTTACCGTGATCTAGACTTGCCTAATGGCAAAGGAAAGGAGAAGGCGGCTGCCACTGCCACTGCCGGTCCTAGCAATGGCTGAATAGACGGCAAAGCTAAACGATTACTTTTACAAGCGGCGTCCCTGCCGCAGAGCCATTGGATAGGCTCCTCCGCGTTGAGCCCGCGCTTCGTTCGGGACAGGTGCCCAGGATCGTTGTCTTGACAGAGCACATTTGTTTTTGGGGTCTGGTGTTTAGGGCTTGCATTTTGGATCAAGCGCAAGACGGCGGGAGTTCAAGACAAGGAACAAAGGCAAGGAGACGGAGCCGCCGATTCTGGCGCGCTCAGCGTTCTGCTAGACAAGTCCTCAATACACGACAAATTGGGGCCGTAGAGCGGCGCGAGGCCTCTTCCTGCGTTCCATGGCCCAGTGCCACGTTAATTGATTCGTTGCGGGCTGGCTTGATCTTCAATGGGGTACGAGAAGTGTTGCACTCATTTATACAGATACGTAATGCTAATGTCGTCAAAGGTAGCCTGGAACACTCACACGCCGATCAAACCGTTGCTAATAAGCACCCCATCCTGCAAGTTAATCATATCGTACGAGCATGGATTCCTGGAAAGGCTGTTGGTTGTGAACTTCGGCAGAATAGCCCTGCATTATGCTTTCAGGGTCAACGCCTACGAGCTGGGCATATTCCTTCTTTCTCGCGGCGCCAGTCCGGCCGCCCAGGACCACGACGGCCGCACCACGATTCACTGCATGGCAGAATTTCAATGGGGCCTCGAGGACCACCTGGCCGACGTGATAAAGGCATTGAAGCAGATGCCGAGCACCGCCTTGCCCAGCGGCCCATCTGGTGGCAACAATGGGCCGCTCCGTACGGGTGCTTTGATGCGAGCAAGGAGGAGGACAAGTCGTCGAGGTTGCGAAGCGCCGTGGCTGACCCCGGCGCGGACGAGTCTGCGTGCAACGACGAGGGCCACACCGCGGCTGAGGTTGACGCTCTGGAGACGAGGCGCATGCTAGAGCGCAGGGCCGGATCCGAGGAGAGAAGAAGGGAGGTAGAAGAGATACGGCGCATGGGATACGGCCGCGGCGAGCTGAGAGAGCTTGAGCTAAGACGGAGGATGGCAGCGGCCGGGCCCGAGGGACAGCCGGCAGGGCATGGGCGGGGAGGCCCTTGCCGGACGCTTCCACCGTGACACGAAAAGAGCAGATTAGCACTTCAGCATCCGAAGAGGAGACAGGGGAACTGCTATGGGGTGGGCGAGAGGGTGGTTACGGTGCCATGACGGGGTCGAGGCGGGACCGAAGCAGGCGACTTCCATATTTGTTCCGAATGCGCGAGTGGGAGTGATGCCCTGTGTACGTAATCTAGAAGGCATCCATATCTTCTGTTCTTGGAAACGATGGAGTGCCGAGGCTGAGCAAGTTCACAATTGATTCGTTAGGCTGACGGGAATGCCACACGATGTAACTTGGGGGTCAGGCGACCAGCAGAGGACAGGGGTTCGAGAGCTTGGTTAAGGTTAACATGATGCATGTCCGCCTCTCCGCATGCAAGAGAGGGACTCTGGACCTCCCTCCCGCCAGTCCCCTCCGGGAGGTCGGTGAGCGAATCCGGTACCCTGGCCGGGCCCCCTCCCGCCGCCCGCCGGTCTCGCGCCAGCGAGTGCGCCGAACGCACACGTGCGACGCGGATTCCATTACCAACAGGCTCGGCGCCCACGGGGACCTGCAGAAAGCGGCATGGCTCGGGCGGCGGCTGGCCCACTGGCGGCGGCCGGTCGGTGAACGTGCCGGCAGGGGGGGGGGGTCGACAGGGAATCTTTGCGAGCGCAGCTCATGCCCGGAGGTTATCGAATCTTGGCCGAGAGGGGTGCTACCGTGTATGGCTGCGGAGCGGCGAGGCTGGGCGATGCACCTCGGGCAGCTGATGGGTTTTCCGGGCAGAGGTGCGGCAGCGGCGGTGACGGGCGGTATACAAATATCCTTGGACGTCCGCCTGTGCGCCGCTGGCTATCCCGGAGAGAGTTCAGAGGACCCCCGAGAAAAGGACACCTGCCTCGGCCGACTGTCCGCGATGAAGACGTTGGCGCCCCTCGTCGCCGCCCTCGGGGCCGCGGGCTCGGCCGCCGCCGTGACCATCGCCCAGATCAACGGCAACCGCTTCCTCTCGCCCTTCCGAGACCAGACCGCGAACAACGTGACGGGGCTGGTGACGGCCGTGTCCAAGACGGGCATCTACCTGCGCAGCACGGAGCCTGACGACGACCCGGCCACGGGGGAGGGGCTGTTCGTCTTCAGCAGCGCCGTGGCCAACAAGGCCAAGGTGGGCGACGTGGTGAGCATGGACGGGGTGGTCCGGGAGTACAGGTGCGGCTCGCGACGGATGGGCGTCGACGCAGTGACGGTGAGGCTGATGTGCGCAGGTCGAGCAAGGACTACATCTACCTGACGGAACTCACGGACCCGACCGGCGTCGTCGTCGTCTCGTCCGGCAACGCCGTGAAGCCGCTCGTCGTCGGCGCAGACACGCTGCCGCCGCCGACGCGGGACTTCTCCAGCCTCGACAGGGGGGGCATCTTCGGCGTGCCCAACGCCGTCGACACCGTGTCCGGCGCGAACCCGCTGCTCGACCCGGCGGCGTACGGGCTGGACTTCTGGGAGAGCCTCGTGGGCGAGCTGGTGACGGTCCGCGGCGCGTACCAGACGAGCCGGCCCAACCAGTACGGCGACGTGTGGGTGAGGGGGGACTGGACGGTGACGGGCGTCAACGGGCACGGCGGCGTGGCGATGCTGGATGGTGGTGCGTAGCTGCGTCCTCGCATCTGACGGCCGGGCTGACGGTGGCAGACGCGAACCCCGAGACCATCCTGGTCGGCTCGCCGCTCGACGGCTCCGCCAACCCCCGCGACACCAAGATGGGCGACTACCTCGGCGACGTCACCGGCGTCGTCTCCAACGCCTTTGGCTTCTACCGCCTGCTGCCCCTGACGCGCGTCGCGCCCGTCCGCAGCGCGTCGGCCGACTTCCCCGCGGCGTCCTTTGCCAGCTCGCGCGACTGCCGCGGCATCACCGTCGCCGACTACAACGCCGAGAACCTGGCGCCCGACTCGGCGCACATGCCGCGCGTCGTCGCCGACATCGTGCGCAAGCTGCTCGTCCCGGACCTCGTCTTCCTGCAGGAGGTGCAGGACGGCTCGGGGCCGGCCGACGACGGCGTCACGTCGGCCAACGCGACGCTGGCGGCGCTCGCGGCGGCCATCGAGGCCGCCTCGGGCGTGGCGTACAGCTTCGTCGACGTCGCGCCCGTCGACGGCCGGGACGGCGGCCAGCCCGGCGGCAACATCCGCTGCGCGTACCTCTACCGCCCGGACGTCGTGCGCCTGCACAGGCCGAACCAGGGGGGCAGCCTGGACGCCAACGAGGTGCTCGACGGGCCGGAGCTCAAGCTCAACCCGGGCCGCATCGACCCGTCCAACGCGGCGTTTGACGACAGCCGCAAGCCCGTGGCGGCCATGTGGACGCCGGTCAGGGGCAGGGGCGGCGTCTTCTTCACCGTCAACGTCCACTTTGGCAGCAAGGGCGGCTCGACGACGCTGCACGGCGACGCGCGGCCGCCCGTCAACAAGGGCGTCGAGAAGCGCACGCATCAGGCGACCGTCACGGCTGTGAGCCCCCTTCCCCGTCTCTCTCTCTCTCTCCCGTCTCGTGGACGTGCTGACCCCCGGACCAGGACTTCATCGCGCAGATCCTCGCCAGGGACCCCAAGGCGCGCGTCATCGCCGCCGGCGACTTCAACGAGTTCACGCAGGTGCAGCCCATGCAGGTCTTCGCCGCGCGGTCGGGCCTCGTCGACGTCGACGAGGCCGCCGCGCTGGACCCCGTCGAGCGCTACACCTACCTCTTCGACATGAACAGCCAGGCCCTCGACCACATGTACGTGAGCCCCGCGCTGCGCAGGGCTGCGCTGGTCGAGCACCTGCACCTGAACACGTGGCAAGACTTTGCCGGCCAGACGAGCGACCACGACCCGAGCGTTGCGCGGCTGAATGTTTGCGGGTGCGCCTGAAGCGGGGGCAGTTAGTTGTTCTGCCGTGCATGGCGTGCGAATGCGGGCATAAATGAAGCTCTAGATGTAGTGTTGAGCGAGTCTGTACGCTTTAGTATTCTCAAGAGAGTGTGCAAGTCTGTGTATCCAAATCTTCCAACATCACTCTGCCAGAAACCACTCCATAGTCTTACATGCCATCCAGTAGATCTGGTTGCCCAGCCTCAACCCTCATCCTCGCCCTCGTCCTCGTCACTGCTGCTGTCATCAAGATTCGGATCCGGCATGACAATGCCATTCAAGAACGAAACCTATTCCGCAAGTCAGCACGGCCCATCACACCCCACGGACGGCGGCCACGCACAAACGACGACAGGGCGCGCATCATCTCGCCGACCTTGTCCTGCGCGTCGTCCCTGCACAGCATGTCGGCGTCGATCGTGGTGCCGATGGTGTAGTTTCGCAGCTTGAGGAGTTCAATGTCTCTGTGCGTGACTTCGTAGCCCTGTGCCCTCGTGGGTGAGTAACCCGCCAAGGACGCGATGCGAGAAAAGGGGGCCGCACCATTGGCCGCTTCTTGAGCGCATTCTGCTGGTTCCTGCCCACAAACGCCTTTACCGCCGCCTCCGGGTCGGCACTCGCCTTCACGCCGGGGAAGAAGGCCTTCTTGAACAGCGGCTCGTTGAGCGCCCGGCGCCACCGCTCGGGGTGCCTGTCCACGCTCCGTCGCAGCTTGGCCACGAACTGCGCCTCCGGGTGCCAGAGCCCGCCGCCGATAAAGGACGCCCCCGGCTCGCAGTGCACGTAGTAGCACGCGTAGGGCCCCTTGCGGCCGGTGCGGGACCACGCGGCCGAGAAGTGCGGCTTGTACGGCGTGGGGTCCTTGCTGAAGCGGATGTCGCGGTGGATGCGGAAGACGACGTCCTTGGTGGGCAGCTCGGGGACCGTCTCGTCGATGGAGATGATGCTCTGCGTGGTGGCTTCGATAAAGGACTGCCAGTCCTTTAGGGATCTCCTGTACTCGTCGTCATGTGCTGTGGCATCTTCAGCGCTGTTGGGTTTCCTTGTCTGGCCAGGGCAGCTCACATTTCAGCCACGGCCGCTTGTTGTTTGCCTTGAGGTCTTTGAGGAATAGCAGCGTATTCTTGTGCAGCTTGTGGTCCTCGTACTCAACGCCCCCCGTATCTCTCATCTTCACGAGCGGTATAATCTCAACCTTGTGCGGCGCATCCTCGTCGTCTTCGTCTTCGTTCTCCTCTTCGGCATCCTCGGCGCTTTCCTCCTCGTACTGCTCCTCCGAGTCCTCCTTTGCTGGCGACTCTCTCTTCAACGGACGGCCGCGCCGCTTCTTGGGCGGCAGCCCGTCCTCGTCCGCGTCGGACTCGTTGTCCTCAAAGTATGAGCTCTTCTTGGATGTGTTGGACAAACGCCCTGAGCGCCGTCGGTTGGCGACTGGCCCCGGTGCTGAACGCTTCCGAGCCGGCATAATGACGATATTTTGTAAGTTGGTGAATTGAGCTTGAAAAGGGGATGGACAGATGGCATGCAAAAGCAGTGGTTGCGTCATTGGCTGATGTCCTGATCGCGACGGGCGCGTCGTTGGTCGGGCGATCCCACCGCGCTGTCACGTGATCCAATTAACAACCAACCAACTTCGCCAGCGACGCAGCACGAACTATTCAAAGAGCAAACAAGTCCGAAATCGCTTGCCAGCCCGACGCCTTCAATCGATCCACGCCTCTTTGGAATCATGCGTGCGTCTAGCTTCCATATCCCTTGATCTGCCAAAGACACTCAAACTTCGCATCGTCCGGGCCAGTCCAGACTGTCCAGCTGGTCTCGGATCGTCGAGGTTCGATCAATCCTCCCTTCATATCGGGGTATTACCACCACATCGACCTCGTGCATATCTTCATACACGTTCATCAACCGCTTCACCTGTCGCAGCCTCGCCCGACGCACCCTCTTCACCTGCGCCTCCGTCACGACCTCGCGCTCGGGGCCCACCTCCCTTGCGATCTGGGCGCACAGCTCCGTCAGATACTTGATGCTGTCCCATCGCCGGTGCAGCGCCGCCACGTTCAGCTCGTAGGAGTAGGCCATGTCCGTGAATAGCGTGAACCGCGCCTCAAAGTTGAGCTTCCGCACCTTGCGCCAGCCGCACATCCGGTCGATCATGCGAAGGATGGTAACGTCGTGCTTGATTGGTGATCGGAAGAGGCGCTCGAGGATGTAAGGCGTCATGTCCAGGAAGCGTCTGCGCGGGTGCGACGGGTCTCCAGTAAAGTCGGTCAGCCGAGGGGTCTCCATATTCGCCTCCAGTCTTGCGAGGGCATCCAGCAGCGATTCCTTGAAGTCCTCCCATGCCGCTTCGGAAACGCCGTCCATTTTCTCCACAAACTTTTTCTCAAGGTCGACGTCGAGTCTCTGGTAAGGCTCCTGCGTGAACAAAGGCCCGAACCGCTCAAAGTTGATGTTGAGACGGACAAGTGCCGCCGTCACCTCCGCCTTTTGGTCTTCGAAACCCTCTGATTCCGGGTTCCGGCCTGCCGAGACCGCCAGGTGGATGCCTTCAAGTACAATGGCGCGGAGTTCTTCGCGCCCTTTGTCCATGGCAAAGTCTTCCGTCTCGTCATCACTGTCGACGCCCATTTCGTCGGACTGATCGGCTTCCTCGGGAGCGTCGAAGTCAACGTCAAGACGAATGCCCGGCTCTGCTTTCATAGGGCCGTCCAGACTCTCAACATCGCTGTCGCCGGTGAGGTCTTGAACTCCACGCGGAGCTGGCGCAGGAGGTTGGACGGCCTCTTGCTCTGTCTTGGTTGGAGTCGTTAGTCGCAGAGGTGTTGGCGAGGTTACCGGGGCTGGGACTGCTAGCAAAGGAGTCCTTTGCCGCGCATTCTTCTTTGCTGCAGCCCTCGCTTTCCCGGTGCGTCTGGTCTGCTTGGGCTTCGGAGCAAACTCCCGCTCAAACGCCTCCTTCAAGATCTTGATGAAGCCGCTGCCGGAGCTGACCTGCCTCAGCTGCTTTTGCACCGCCTCTTGGAGGTTGAACTTGCTCGGCGGGAACAGGATGATCGAGTCTGGCACACTTCCATCAGGGAGCAAGACGGGGCAGCTTGACCGTGCCTTTGCCGAAGTCATGCGTCCGCACGCGAGGATCAACTTAATGATCTGTGATGCAACCTCCTGGATGTCATTCCTGGTCTGGTATCCCTTTGTTTGCAATTCTTCGAAAATGCCTTCCAGTGACTTAACAAAGTCCGCACCAGCGGCCTTGGGTGCCATCGCGGCAATAACAGACGGAAGGTCTCCTGGGTGTAATCCGATGGTTGGATTCAAGGTTCCATCATCTGATGCTGAAAACAAGTTCGCTTCGCAGCGCTGTTGGGGTTGTCGTAGAGGTATGAAGACATGAACAAAAGAATACCCTTTCAGCAAATGAGAGGTTCTGGTCAGTTAAACAAGCGGAAATACTGCTCAAAGGAAATCTGTGGGCTGCGTTTTATACATCGAAAGATCCGAGAACAATAGCCGGCTCCTCGTCAATGGGCATTCATTACAACTTGCACCTTACAGTCACTCCAGCCCGCCTCGTACAGCACAGCCCGGCGCGCGCTGGGGTGTTCAGGGACAAACCACTATAGTTGCCATTCAGGAACATTCACCAAGAGCTGCACACTCCCGCAGTCCCATTGTCCCGACGGTGACATCACGCTGCACTCTGGAGTGGCTACCAGTCCGAAGCATTCGGCTTGGCCACCTTATTGGGACTTTGCACTTTGATGGATATATCGTGCTGGCCGTTGCAGGTCCTCCTTGAAGATGATTCTGAATCGACGTTTGTACCTCCTGGTCACGCGAGCACTACCAGGTATTACAACGGCCAGTTTGCTGCCGACCAAGGTCGGTAATACCACTCAGTTCACCTAGCGTTGGATAGTCACAGGTGCTCACTTTAGCGAATGGTCTTGTCCAAAAGCTCAGTTTTGTGCATCTACTGTACATTTCCGGGCTCCATGTAGATTGATATGCCCCGGGTATTCGCCATGATCCACACATTAACACCCAAACAGAGCTCTCATCTCGTACGCCTTTGGGAATAACGTCTATGCATTTACAGTTCGTCGTGGAAGTCACCCTCGTCCGCGGGGGCCTCGCCGCCAGCACCCGCGTACATCTTGGAGGTGATGGGGTAGGCGACGTTGGACAGCTTCTCCCTCTGCTCCTCGAAGTCCTCGGCGGTAGCCTCGGCGGCGTTCTCCTCGAGCCACTCGCTGGCCTCCTTGACAGCCTCCAGGATCTGATTTTGTTAGTACATTTGTACGTCCCAACGGCCAATGTGGATCTTCGACTTACGGTCTCCTTGTCCTCCTCGTCAATCTTGCCGCCAAGACCCTCCTCGTCGTTGACCTGGTTCTTCAGGTTGAAGGCGTAGTTCTCAAGACCGTTGCGGGCCTCGATGCGCTCGCGGGTGGCCTTGTCCTCGTCGGCGTACTTCTCAGCCTCGGCAACCATGCGGTCAATCTCCTCCTGGGTGAGGCGGCCCTTGTCGTTGGTGATGGTGATGGACTCCTGCTTGCCAGTGCCCTTGTCATGGGCAGACACCTTGAGGATACCGTTGGCGTCGAGCTCGAAGGAGACCTCGATCTGGGGGACGCCACGCGGAGCGGGGGGGATGCCAGTGAGCTCGAACTTGCCGAGGTTGTTGTTGTCCTTGGTCATGGATCGCTCACCCTCAAACACCTGGATGAGGACCACAGGCTGGTTGTCGGCGGCGGTGGAGAAGATCTGGCTCTTGCGGGTAGGGATGGGGGTGTTGCGGGGAATCAGCTTGGTCATGACTCCGCCAGTGGTCTCGATACCGAGAGTCAGAGGGTTCACGTCCATGAGGACAATCTCCTCAGTGCCCTCCTCTCCGGAAAGGACACCTGCCTGAACAGCGGCGCCGAAAGCGACGGCCTCGTCGGGGTTGATGCCCTTGGAAGCCTTCTTGCCGTTAAAGTACTCCTCGATCAGAGACTGGACCTTGGGGATACGAGTAGAACCGCCAACAAGAACAATGTCGTCAATCTCGATCTTCTTGACCTTGGCGTCCTCGAGCACCTTCTCAACGGGCTTGAGGGTCTTCTTGAACAGGTCCATGTTGAGCTCCTCAAACTTGGCGCGGGTAAGGGTCTCGGAGAAGTCGTTGCCCTCGAAGAAGGCCTCGATCTCAATGCGAGTGCTCATCTGCGACGATAGGGTACGCTTGGCCTTTTCAGCCTCGCGCTTGAGCTTGCCCATGGCCTTGAGGTCCTTGCTGATGTCCACATTGTTCTTCTTGTTGTAAGACTTGGCGAAGTAGTTGATGACACGCTGGTCAAAGTCCTCACCACCCAGGTGGGTGTCACCGGCGGTGGCCAGAACCTCGAACACGCCCTGGTCGATGGAGAGCAGGGAAACATCGAAAGTACCGCCACCAAGATCGTAGACAATGATCTGGCGCTCACCGTCGGTCTTGTCCAGACCATAGGCGATGGCGGCGGCGGTGGGCTCGTTGACAATTCGGAGGACGTTCAAGCCGGCAATGACGCCGGCGTCCTTGGTGGCCTGTCGCTGGTTGTCCTGTACGAGGCATTAGCAATGGTCGCGACTCTGATCAGCGAATGGCCGGGGACTCACGTTGAAGTAGGCGGGAACGGTGACGACGGCGTGGGTGACCTTCTTGCCCAGGTAGGACTCGGCCACCTCCTTCATCTTGCCAAGAACCATGGCGGAGATCTCCTCGGGAGTGAACTTCTTGTCCTCTCCGTTGACCTTGACCTGAACGATGGGCTTGCCCTCCTTGGACAGGACCTTGTAGGGGAAGTGCTTGACATCGGCCTGGACATCCTTCTCGTTGAACTTGCGGCCGATCAGACGCCTGTGGGCCGGTTAGCACCTGGCAACTCGAGTTGGATTCAGGTCCGGGGGTTTGGGGCTTACTTGATGTCGTAGATGGTGTTTGTGGGGTTGGCCGCGGCCTGGTTCTTGGCCGAGTCGCCGACGAGACGCTCCTCATCGGTAAAGGCGACGTATGAGGGAGTAATTCGGTTACCCTGATCGTTGACGAGAATCTCGACCTTGCCCTTCTGCATGACGCCGACGCAGCTGTATGTCGTGCCCAGATCCTAAGAGCGGGAGGCGTGGTCAGCAAACGGATTCCTCCCGGCCCGGCGGCCATCGGCGCAACGTGTCCAGATACTCACAATACCAATAACTGTGCCGTAGTTGTCGGCGTCGTCCGCCTGGACAGTCTGGACAAAGGCCAGGGGTGCAAAGAGGAGGGTGATCCAACAGAGCAGCCCGAGGCCCAAGGCCATCGAGCTCCGTGAGCGAGCCATTGTGGCAGAGATGTGAATGCGGGTGCTTATCCTCTAATGCACCACGATAAAGAAAAGGAATCGAGATGTAGAAACGAAGCACAGACGGTCCAACGCAGCGAGGCTCCTCTTTGGTCCTCGAGCTTTGCGTGTTCACCAGGAAAGGGGGATCTGTGGTGGTGAGGTGGTGGAAGAGAAGAGGTGGGTATGGAGAGGAAGAACGGCGACTGCTTATGAAGGCCTTGTCTCCAAGAAAACGTCAAGGTGTCCAGAGGGTACAAAAAGGCCAGATTTCACGTAAGGTTCCTGGCGCGCCACAAGACCCCAGACCAGGGCCCCACGTGACAGGGATCAGTGCAGGGTTTCACCATACTCTGCACTGTGCCAAGGCGTCGGAGCTAGTCACCTTCCAGACGACTGCCTGGCAAAATACGCTGCCTGGTGCGGCGAACTACATCTGTTGGAGACAGAGTACAGTGCGCCACCGACTCCCTCGCAGGGTCCGGCACATCTCATTGGGGCTGCATGATGGCCATGGCGTCGAGCGCCAGGTGTTTGGCGCATCGACGACTTTGGTGTTGGCAGCACGTTGTCCTGCAGTCGCTGGCATGTACAGGTCCGGGCGGCTACGGGGGCGGCGGCATTTTGGTGGCCTTTTGCGGTAGTGGCGTAGCGCCATAGTGAAGCAAGTTGGCATCTTGCGTGAGATCGAGTGAGTCAATGCAAGTGGCCAAATCCACCAGTACACACATATTGCGAAATTGAACACGGTTGCAGTTGCGGTCGCCCTGCGCCCTGACAAGTCACAAGGTGGCCATATGCAAGGCAAAGGCTACTCATTGCATCCAGCACTATGACCACTTTCGGGGGGTGGCTGTTTCGAGAATATTCCAACTTCTTCAGTTGCCTGCTCGGATCCGCACCCGACTAAAAAGGCCTAGATCACTCAGGTCTCGGCAGCCATAATGGCATCTACTCCAGCAACCCAGCCGCGATCGTCTCTCCACCGCTGCGGATGACAACCCTCTGGCCGGCCTCCAGCGGGACCTTGGTGTTGAGCTTGATCCGAAGCCGTGCCACCCCGCCCGGCTGGACAATCTTGGGCTGCTTCTTAATGACCTCCCCAGTGGCCTTGTCAAGGGTCGCGAATATGGATTGAATCTGGCCAGCGGCATGCAGTCTGCCCCGGTGAAGATCCACCGGCATGAGCATGACATGATCGAAAGCCATTGCCTTCATGGTAAAGGTATCCCCACACGTAATGGGGTCCTTTGCGTTGCAGATAATATCACCAACTCGTATATGAACAGGGTCGATGTTGGTCAGGGCCATGCTGACGCTCTGTCCCGCCACGGCCCAATCTTGAGCGTCCGTGTCCACCATGACCGACTTGATATAGGCCGACTCTCCGCTGGGCTGCACGAGAATAGCATCTCCGATTTGAACTGTGCCCGAGTCAATGCGGCCGGCCAGCGTCGTGGTTCCCTGCTGAGACCGAAACACCTCGGAAATCGCCATCCTGAAAGGCTTCTTGAGCGCTCGCGGCGTGGATGGTCCCGATGTCTCCAGCGCCTCCATCAGAGTCTGGCCGGAATACCATGAGGCGGCCGCATCCTCAATCTTGCGAGCAATGTTGTCTCCGTTCAGCCCCGAAATGGGAATGAAGCTCACGTGCTTGCTTTGGAACCCGAGGCCCGTAAGAAATCCGCTGACTTGCTCGGAGATTTCGTTGAAGCGCTCCTGTGACCAGCCGACCATGTCAAGCTTGTTCACGGCCACTATAAGTCGCTGTACACCCAGGCTGCGCAACAGCAAGACGTGCTCTCGGGTCTGCCCCTTCAGGCCCTTCTCATATGCCCCGGTGTTGGCGTCGATGACCAAGATGGCGATGTCGGCCTGACTCGCGCCGGCAATCATATTTGGAACAAAGTCCCGATGGCCTGGAGCGTCCAGAATCGTAAACTTTGTCGTCGCGGTCTCGAAATGATTGGTCGCAATATCAATCGTCACTCCGCGGTCCCGCTCTTCGCTCCCCTGGTCCATCACCCACGCCAGGGCAAACGACTGCTTGCCAGCCTTTTCTGCCTGCCTGCGATATTTGTCGACAGTCCGCTGTTCCACGAATTTGAGTTCCAACAGCAGGCGACCCATGAGCGTGCTCTTGCCTGCATCAACATGTCCTGTTTGCTCACCGTTAGCCTGTGCGTACGTAGATGGGTTCTGTTCGACGCCGTACCAACGACAACAAAAGCCGTGCTCTTCTTGCTGTTGCTATTCTCGAACTCCTTGACAACGTCGAGGCCCTTGCTCTTAGGCGGAGGCACATCGTTGATCTTGAGGTTCGAGACACCGTTTGTGGCGTCCGTTTGTTTGTGGGCGGCTTCCGTTGCCGTCTTCTTCGCGCCTTCAGCCGGCGTCTTCTTCGCGGCGGCTTTCGGTGCCGCTGCAGTCTTCTTCCCCGCTGAACCAAAAATTAGAATTAGCCCATTATTTTGCCTTTGCAAAATTCGAACCTTTCGCCTGAGCAGCGAGCACAACATCGTCTGGACTTGGCTCTGAGAAGGCTGTGGCGAGGAAGGCAGAGGACGATGCATATGGCATTGCGAACACATCGGGCCTGTTTGCTTGCCGCGAATCTGGGGCAGAATCAAAGAGCGTCTGGGCAAAGGCAGATGGAGCAGCTTTCGAGGTGGCGATGGGGATGTAGTCCGTCCTGACGACAGTCGCAGCTCTCTCTTCGTCTAGAGCCATTTCGGCGTTCTGAAGAGGTCCACACTGTTCTGTCTGGGAGGCCTGGAGCTCATCTGGGCCACGCCTCTGTGACATGAGCGCCGGCTTGTCCGAGTTCTTCTGCCTTTTGGCTGGGCTTGGCGCAGAACCCGGACTCTCCTTATTGGTGTGGTCCGACAGTGATAGCCGCTTTATGCCATTTTCCGCCTGTGAGGCCTTTTCTTGCTCTTTCTTGTCGTCATTCTTCTTCTTCCTCGCAGCGGCGAGGGCTTGAAGCTTCGACATCTTGGGAGGGCCGTCGCCACCTCCCAAAAGTCCACCACGAGGTCGCAGCGGTGGTAGGAGCGTGGCCTGCCGGTGTTTTGGTACACCCAGCCAAGGCATGTCGCTGAACGCCGTCTGAAGAGAGAGGCGAGATGTCTCGAGGACGGGCCAACCCATGCAGTCTTTGGATCTCGAAGTGCCACGTGCCCACCCTCTGCCTTGCACCAGCGATCCTTGGTCTGCTCCAGTGGCCCTCACAAACAGGCCCAGTGTGTCAGAAAAGAAGAATTCGCCAGACTTACCCTCGGGAGCTTTCTCTTTCTTTGGCGGCGGCTTTGGTGCGGGGGCAATAAACGTCCTTGTCAAGTAGGCGACGGACTTTTCAACGTCGTAGTAGTAATGCCACAGCGCTTCCTGGATCTGCGTCACGGTGACCTTGTCGGCATCATTTCCAAGGGCCTTTTGCACTTCGGCCGTGCCACTGTTCATGGCGGCCCTGTCCTCGGGACTCAGCTCGTCCTCCTCTTCGTATTCGTCATACTTGTCCACCAAGTCGTCCTCGGTGTAGCCGTCGGCCGGAGACATGATGACCGGCAGGCGATGGCTGAATCGGGAAGATTTGGGGTTGTCGAAACCGCAGAAAAGCTTCGCAGTGCAAGGCCGAAAGGGGGCTGCGTAGCCAACAAGCAAAGTATGACGGTGAGAAGAGATATCGGCCGAAATTGGCGTCCAGGATGCGCAGACGAAAGTCGGATGCAAAGGTCGAGTTTCTCGCCAGCCAGGAACAGGGAAAGCAGCGCGTTTTGAATGTTCTGCGCCGCGGCGAGGCAGCAAGGTTTGGGACCGAAGGCAACAAAGTCAAAGGCTATGCGTTGAGGCTCGAGGCAGACGTTAACGTTAATGTGCGATGAGGGGCAATGGCATGAAGCCAGCAAAAGGAGCCAGTCGACCAGTCATGGAGGGGCAAATACAGCTCCATAGTGGCGGGGTACCTGGAGCTTGGGCAGAGATTAGCGGACTTTTCATTTTCCCGCGTGCCGCACTCGAGGGAACCCCGATATCTAAAAATTCGAGCCACGACGACGACGAGCTCCAAGCTATAGCCCATCGCCAACCTCTCGGGCATTTCTTCCTTCGTCGCTCCCATCCTCTTGCCATTTGCCGATAGCGCCAGCTCTGCGGGCAGTTTACAGGCAAGATGTCTCTCAGTAAGTACCGCGCCATCATTGCCCAGCGAGGGCGGAAAGGGGGGAGGGGTATTGCTTGATTTGAAGCTAACCAGCGGGCAGATCTGGACATGTCGAACGGTAAATACCCACGAGGCTGAGGCGACGACGCGCGACTGACTGAGGTGTGCATTTAGCGGCGGTGATGAAGGATGAGCAAGGCCGTCCTTTCATCATTGTCAGGGAGTAGGTTTCCGGCCTGGCTGCTCAGCGTGGACATGGCTGACCGTCACATAGCCAGGGAAAGAAGAAGCGCCAGTTCGGCAACGAAGCCGTCAAGTCTCACATCCTGGCAGCGCGGACGGTAGCGAACCTCGTCAAGTCGTCCCTCGGCCCCCGAGGCCTCGACAAGATCCTCATTTCCCCCGATGGCGACATCACGGTGACGAACGACGGAGCGACGATCATGCAACAGATGGAAATCAGCAACCACGTGGCCAAGCTGCTGGTTGAGCTGTCAAAGTCCCAGGATGACGAGATCGGCGACGGCACCACCGGCGTCGTTGTCTTGGCGGGCGCGATGTTGGAGCAGGCAGCCGACCTGATCGACAAGGGCATCCACCCCATCCGGATCGCCGATGGCTATGACCAGGCCTGCGACATCGCCATTGCCGAGCTGGACAGGATCTCAGACACCATCGAGTTCACAAAGGACGAGACCTCCAACTTGGTCAAGGTCGCCCGGACCAGCCTGGGCAGCAAGATTGTCTCCAAGGCACACGACCAGTTCGCCAACATCGCCGTCGACGCCGTTCTATCCGTGGCGGACCTGGAGCGAAAGGACGTCGATTTCGAGCTGATCAAGGTGGACGGCAAGGTCGGCGGCTCGTTGGAGGACACACTGCTCGTCAAGGGCGTCATTGTGGACAAGGACTTCTCCCACCCCCAGATGCCGTCGGAGATCAGGGACGCCAAGATTGCCATCCTGACGTGCGCGTTCGAGCCGCCCAAGCCCAAGACGAAGCACC
Organism: Tolypocladium inflatum; assembly: GCA_003945565.1. Taxonomy (NCBI): domain Eukaryota; kingdom Fungi; phylum Ascomycota; class Sordariomycetes; order Hypocreales; family Ophiocordycipitaceae; genus Tolypocladium; species Tolypocladium inflatum. The sequence continues at coordinate 874,717 of QEPE01000001.1, forward strand.
ATCTCGACATCACGAGCGTCGAGGAGTTCAAGAAGCTGCAAAACTACGAGAGCGAGAAGTTCATTGAGATGATCCAGCAAATCAAGGCCACTGGTGCCAACCTGGCCATCTGCCAGTGGGGCTTCGACGACGAGGCGAACCACCTGCTGCTCCAGAACAAGCTTCCGGCCGTGCGGTGGGTTGGCGGACCCGAGATCGAGCTGATTGCCATTGCCACAAACGGACGGATAGTACCGCGCTTCGAGGACCTCAAGGCCGAGAAGCTCGGTTCGGCCGGCGTGGTCAGAGAGATGACGTTTGGCACGACGAGAGAGAAGATGCTGGTCATCGAGGAGTGCGCGAATACCCGAGCCGTGACGGTGTTCGTCCGTGGAAGCAACAAGATGGTCAGTCCCCTGCCTTGCGCCCCTTCTATAACATCCACTAACGTCTACCCACCAGATCATCGACGAGGCCAAGCGGTCGCTGCATGACGCTCTCTGTGTCGTCCGAAACCTGGTGCGGGACAATCGAGTGGTCTACGGTGGCGGCGCTGCCGAAATCGCCTGCTCGCTCGCCGTCGAGGACGCGGCCGTCAAGACGCCCGGTCTCGAGCAGTACGCCATGCGTGCCTTCTCCGAGGCCCTGGACGCTGTGCCGATGGCCCTGGCAGAGAACAGCGGCCTCAACTCCATCGCGACGCTGGCCGAGGTGAAGAGTCAGCAGGTCAAGGCTGGGCCCAGCGGCAGGGGCAGACTTGGTGTCGACTGCATGGGGCGGGGCAACAACGACATGAAGGATGCTTTCGTCATCGACCCGTTGATTGGCAAGAAGCAGCAGCTGCAGTTGGCGACGCAATTATGTCGGATGGTTCTCAAGGTGAACAACGTCATCGTGTCCGGGGTGGACGAGAACGACTTTTAGGCGGCCAGGGTAGATGGGATATACCAAAAGCACGTATGGCGGAATAGAGTCGAATCGTCAAACGACGCACGTATCAGTGAAGGCGCGCGGAGATGCAATCATAAGCCCCGAATCTCGGTAAGCGTAGCCGAGCGGCATCGCAGCTGGGGCACTGACATCACGGCGTAAATTCACGACATTCTCATCGGCGAATATCGACACTTGTATCCTCCTGACATGTCCGAACACCCATGTGCCCTTTGATCCACGAAATATTGCATCCTGTACGTACGGCGACCTCCGGGCCCCGGACTCCGGCCCTCCACAGCCAAGCCTGGGCTCCGCTCCGCTGGTGTCCGATCCAACTGCAAGAGACGCAAGGTCCCTGTCGACGGCTCGGGCTTATACCCACGAGTCCTGGCCGTCGCTACACGACTGGACCATCTCAATTCAAAGAAACAGTGGTCCTCGTTCGCATGGTTGACGAAGCGGAAACGAGCTCACGTGAGGAACCCTCGGAGGCTGATGTCAGGCCCCGATGCGAGTAGCTTTCCGTCGGGCGAATCCCGCCGTCGAGGGTGTAAGCACCTTACAGCGGATGAGTCGATTCGCGGCGGATAGGAGTCGGACGCAGGGCAGTGCGAGTGCGGCTGATAGGGCTGACTCCCACGTTGTAGGGTGCATGATACCCAGGCAGGCGCCCGTGCGAGCCGTATTATCCTGGAGTTTGGGGGCCGCCTGGGATACCCTTGGGGCTTTTTGAGCCTGGGGTATCATTTATTGGCGTGCCGGCCAATTGTTGCGGCGAGAAAGCTGTTGGTGAGCATTCATGCTCTTACGAGGACTGCTATAGATGGGGTTATTGCCAAGTCGGTGAAGACGCGCTCGTGCCGTTGCCAATGAATGCACTCACGTGAAGACGGCGACAAATGACATCTGCACCGCATTGGACAGCGGCCATAGATTCACGTGAAAATCTTGACAGCCACCTTATGCGTTGGATGCAACACCGAGGGGGTGCAGCCGTTGAAGCCGCGATGCCTAGGGTAGCCGGATCAGTGGGGGTGTTGGCCGACTTAGACGAGCCGATGCAGCGTCCGGTCGACGAAGACGGCACGCGTGTTGCACGGCGATAGGATCAATCAGCGTTGAAGAGATGAATATTTGATGGTATTATCAATGACAGCTCTCTGTCGGCTGACAATGTACCTCGCTTGTCGAGAATGGTACCGTCAGTGCAAGTCTCGCCTCCTGACTTGATTGAGGTGACATCTCCGACCGCAGCGTTGTGGCGGTGCGCAGGACGTGCACCTTATTCGTACGATTATCAATCAACGGCCCCGATCAGGTGCAGCATGAGTAAGGGTGTCGGAGAAGGCGAGAGAAGCGTCGAGGGCTCGCTGTCCGAGTCACCAGCCAGCGGGTGGCTCATCAGGCAATCAGGTTAACAATGCTTATTACCTTAGGTACCTAGGTTGCTGAGCGGCAGGGCGGGTTGCATGCAGCTGCTCAGGCGGCCAGGGGCGCCTCGCACGCAAGATGCTGCTCTGACCGGTGCGTGCGTGTCTGTACGGATTACCTGAGGGCAGCGATATCGACATTACCGTTTCAGACGGGAGCTGACGACGGCATCGAGGACGGGAGGGGAGCGAGCCGCTGCACGAAGATGCAAGACGGACCTCTGGAAATAAATCAAAGACGCGAGAAATAATCAATTAAAGCAAATAATCAAATGACAAATGACAAATGACAAAAGACCAAGCCCATTGTCCGGCGGGGCGGTGAAGCTGCAGACATCTCCTGCGTGGTCATCTGCCAGATGGTTGCTGAGCTGGCATCCCACCCTCCCTCATCATCCGCACCCACCGCACCTCCAAACCACCCAGCGGGCGCCGTTGCTCGCGCCGGGGACAGGGCCTCGATCTGTCGCGCCCAGGCCAGCGAGGACGGGCCGCCGCCTCCAGTCGCCCTGCGTCCCCTGGCTCCCGTGTCTCTCCCCGGACGGTGAGGCGCCTGCGGCTCTGGCGCCTGCCAATGGCCGCGGGACGAACTCGCGGTGAGGGCATGCGCTGGAGCGGCCGATTCACCGCGCGCGCCGGGGGCCGTTGGGATCACGGCGAAGCGCGCCGACAGGCAGCGCCATGCACGCCCGACGCACGCCGGCCGCGGGTCTTGGAGCTGCCAGAAGACGCAGGTTCTGCGTCGAGACGGAGGCGTGCGGCCACGGACGACGGCCCGTCCGTCCACGCACAGGCGCCCGCAGGGTCGATTCGCGCGAGCAGACGCCTCCATCCACCGGAAGCCGTGAAGCGGCATTAGTGCCACGACGGGGCCGGGTTGTATGTCTCGCAGATATATGTGCCCTGTATTCGCACCTCATCGGCGACGGGCTGCGGCACCCCCGGCCACGACGTCCCGCATCGCACAGGCACCGGAAGGCCCCTTTGGGCATGGACGGTGTCCAGCTCTGTCGTCGGGCGCCGTCAGCTTCGCTCATCCATCCGCGGCATGCCGTCACGATTTCACACCCGCGCTGTGCGGCATCGAATCGGTGCCACGTCCCGCGATATGTGACACACGGGAGCGCTCGATGGGTCCCGTCCCGTCACACGCACCCAGCTGAAAGGCCCGGACGGGGCTGTTCTCTGGTGATATTGGAACACTTCGCAAGCGGATACTGTCTCTCATTTCGCCGGCTCGTCGCCGTTTCCCCGGCCTTGTGTTGATATCGAGATTCGAGCCGTCCCCATGTCTCGGAGCTACGCGCCCAGCGGCAGCGTGCCATTCATTGACTTGAGAGTCGTACGACACTGGTCCGCGTACCCGCACCCGAAGGTGTATCTTGGCGAGGGCTCCTGCAAGGCGACGAAGATTAGGAAAGCTGTTTGCTTCTTGCGGAAGCCCGAGGCTGGCAGACATGTTGCCCGCAGCATCTCCACATGGGGAAAGACATACGTAAGGGTCTGACAGTTTCTCATTTGGCGTCGGTTCGGACGGGGATTTCCCAGCAAACCAGCCGCTTGAGCTGCTGGCTGTACTACGCTGCCGCAGGGCCCAGCTCGTACACGCGTGCTCGCTTCTGCCGCACTGTTGGCGGTTGTCATCCGCGCGACGCGGCACGAGGTCGTGGAGCCAGGCCCTGGTTCCTGCTGTGCGACCCCGAGATGACATTTTGCGTATCGCGGAAGCCGTCATGCCCGGGAACCTGTCACCAATCCCTCGTGCCTTGACAAGAATTCTCGCTATGAGCCAGCCTGTGCAGGTGTGTGTTGAGCCGCTTGGGGGTCAGTCAGCCAAGCAAGCTGTCTCAGCTCGAGCCGCCTGTCAGCTAAACGCTTTAATTAAGCGAGCAGAGTTCACGGGGTATGCCTGCAAGGTGACTCGAGTGCCCCTTCTCCAACCACCACAGCAACACCGTCCGGATGAGTCGGTCAGCCACTAACACGCTTTCGCATTCACAACACATCCGTGTAACGAAGAAACGGCATAGACGTAAGCCAAAGACATTCATACTCAGTAAGTGACACGGCAAACAGCGATGCCCCGAAACCCATCACCGTCCGATCCAGCGCGCCAGCGCAACATGGCTCCGACGCCGGGAGCAACTTCTGGTCCGTCGCCCTGCGGCATCTCCCCGCGGCATCCCCCCGCGGCATCTCCCCGCGAAGCTCAACGCCCCGGACCGCAACGTCGCGGTGCAGGCCAACTTGAGGGCTTCGACAAGGGCTTCTAAGGGCTTCTTTGGGCGACTCGAACTCGTGGCTGCTCAAGCATGGGTAGAGGGATAGAAATGTGAGGCTGTCGTAACTGCGTCGTCAGGAGCCCAGTGTAAGTTTTGGTGCCGCCAACGCCGAAGTTGAGCCATGTGCCTGCCAATCCTACATGATTTAATAAATGTAGTAAATGCAGTAAATGCAGTAAATGCAGTAAATGCAGTAAATGCAGTAAATGCAGTAAATGCAGTAAATGCAGTAAATGCAGTAAATGCAGTAAATGCAGTAAATGCAGTAAATGCAGTAAATGCTTTGAATTGTTTTTATTTCTATTTTTGTACGTTGATACGAAGAATTGGGCAATGTAGTCATCGTTGCGAATGTCTTCCTCACCTATGACGCACCGTGGCGCGGTAGTGTATCTTCCGCGCGGGCAGTGCAGAGGACACACGGAGGCGAGCTTTTGATCAAATGGGCCGTCGACTTCGTTTATCAACTGCTCAGACGCGGATCCTCGGGTCCCCGGAAAAGCAGAGAAATTGAGAGTGACGCGGGTATCCAGCGTGAGTCACATCGGGTATGAGCCATCGGGTATGAGCCATCGGGTATGAGCCATCGAGCATGAGCCATCGTCAACCAGAAGCAGCAGCTGCCAATAGAATAGCTCCCTCCATCTCGGACGCTGGCCCCACGTCGACTCGCCACCACAACTTTGAATGATAAACACCTCCCTTCTCGCTGCTCTGCCCCGACACTTGCATCGTAGGCAGCGCCTTTCAACTTCACTTGATATCGTTTTGTCTTGTCGGCGTTGGGGTTTCCTTTGTCGCGTTTTCAACGACGTTTTCCTTCCCCGCAATTCTGGAACCCGCCACTCCCACCTCGCCTCATCCTGCATCTCAGGGCATGATTGCACTCAACAAGACGCAAGACGGCGGCTCGCCGCGGACCCGTAAACAGGCCGTGGCCGAGCCGTCTGCCTCGCGCGTCGTCCCCAGGCCTGTGCCCGAGTCGCAGGTCCAGGACCCGCGCGGCTACCAGATCGAGCAGCTCAGGCGGCGGTTCTCCCCCAAGGAGTCTGCTGCCGAGTATGGCACGACGTCTCTCGTCTTCAAGCTCCCTCCCTCGGACCCGGACTTCCCGTTTGAGCTGGCGCACCTCGACTGCGACCTGCGCGTTCCCAAGGCGTACCCGGAGGAAAGGCCGGAGCTGCGCGTCAGGAACAAGGACATCCCGCGGGGGTTCAGCATCAACATCGAGAGGGGATGGGAGAGGCTGGCGGGCGAGAGGACGGGGGCCACACTGCTGGCCTTGATCAAAGAGCTGGATAAGAACCTGGAAACGTTCCTGTCCGAGCAAAAGGTTGAGACGGTCAAGCTGGTCGCTTTCAAGGACACGAGGCATCTCGAGGCAGAGCCGGCCAAGGCTATATCGGCTCACCCCGAGCCCGCCAAGCCGAAACCGAAGCCAGCCCTGAGGCCGTATGTCCCGGAGCCGTCCTACACAAAGGATCAGATCGCCGAGGCCAAGGCTCGGAGGGCGCAGGAGGTGCGCCAGCTCGAGGCGCGGATGGGCAGACTGCCCCGGTTTCGACGATCCGCCGATGGCGTCGTGTTTACGCTGCCAATCGAGCCCAAGCGACGATCCGACCTCTCGCCGGGCCTCCACTCCGTCGGCAGCCTTCACCTGATCGTGCCGCTCCTGTACCCGCTCCAGGATCTTCGCATTCAGTTGAACGAGGCAGAGGCGAGCGACGCGGAACCGGTGGAGGAGCTCTTTGTGGCGAAGGCAGCGGAGCAGAAGCAAATGTCTCTGATGAGCCACATGAACTATCTCGCCCAGAACCTGCACAGCTTGGAGAAGCAGGCTCGGGCACTGGCACCGAGAGTTGAGAAGCAGGAGGTGCCACAGGCGCAGGAGGAGCCTCGGGGCAGTGCAGGAGCCTCGGGCCAGTCGGCTGAAGACAAGAGCCACGTCAAGGTCATCCCGCGACCGCCGGAATGGCTCGTCGGAAACGACGAGGACGAATCAGAGGAGGACTATTCCGACACCGAGGAGGAAGAGGATGGTGGCGTTGCGCTACGCGAGGAGGAATCCACGACGGTCACGCAGGCGACTGAGACCCTGGAACGGGGCACGATGATTTCGTTCCCCTCGATCGAGCTGCACGGCATCGAAATCCTCCAGGTATCGATCCTCAGCATCAGCGTCAAGTGCGAGCGGTGCAGGACCCCCAACGACATTACAGGCCTGAAGCCGGGGGCGGAGAAGACGTCGAGCTGCAAGAAGTGCGCCACGCAGCTGACGGCCAAATTCAACCAGCAGCTCGTCCACGAGCACTCGACGAGGGCGGGCTTCATGGACCTGTCGGGCTGCAAGGTGGCAGACATGCTGCCGAGCAGCTTCGTGCCCACGTGCGCCAAGTGCTCGACGGCGAGCCAGGACCTCGTGTCGGTCAGGGGCGAGACGGTGACCAACGTCTGCCGCGAGTGCCACGGCAAGTTCACCTTCAAGATCCCCGAGGTCAAGTTCCTTTTCATCTCGCCGGGGTCCCGGCCGCCCCGACGGCGGGGCCGCGGCGCAAGGCGGAGAAGCTGGGGCTCCACGCCGGAGAGCCGCTGCCCGGCCGGGGCGCGTGCCCGCACTACCGCAAGTCGCTGCGGTGGTTCCGCTTCTCGTGCTGCAACAAGGTGCACGCGTGCGACAAGTGCCACGACGGCGCCGAGGACCACCCCAACGAGTGGGCCAACAGGATGATCTGCGGGTGGTGCAGCAGGGAGCAGAACTACGCGGTCGAGGCCTGCGGCTTCTGCGGGCGCAGCGTCGTGGGGAAGAAGGGAAGGGGGTTCTGGGAGGGCGGCAAGGGGACGCGGGACCAGAGGATGATGAGCAGGAAGGACCCGCGCAAGTACAAGAGAATCGGATCGCAAGCGGCGAAGGAGTAGAGGTCGTTCTCGGATATGACCCAGGGCAGCCGGGCGAATCAACAGCGATGTTGTATCAGTCACAACGGATCCAACAGCGATGTTGTGTCCATGACAGTGGCAATCATCCCTCGCAACAGCTTGCGCCTATGGTGGCTGCGTTCATCCGCAGCCGCCGCAGGAACAAGCCTCGCAACTTGCAAGTCTGAAACAAGAAGCAAGGCGCCCGTTCCAGGCGTTTGTGCTGCTCATGCAAGGAACCAAAACAGGACACTTTCGGCCCCCAAGCCCTCTGCTTTCGGCAGCCGAGATGTGGCCGCCTCTCACAGCGACACAGCGATTGGCAGAAGCCTTTATGAGGGACGATGGAGCCACGTGGGATGCGGTCCTGGCGCCGAGGGTGATGGGCATCTGGCGGTTGAGTCGTATATCAGATCAAGAACACAATGCTCTGGGCAGCACCCGCTGAAGCAAATCATTGCAGGAAAGAGTGCTAAACATTGTATTAACATGGAAAAGAATTAAACGATATTCTCGATTTGCATTTATCGCCTCGCCACTAATTGTTGCAAGGCCGCAAGCGCCAACACATTCATCCCGCCAACAGCCAACGCTGCCATCGCGGTTGGTTGGTCCATCTCGACTCCCCCGGCGGTAGGCGTCTCCGAGCGCATCCATCGGTGACTCTGCGGCCGACAGGGCCGACAATCTCGTTCTGGGGGCGGGCCGCTTGACGGACCATCCGGCGGCGACGTGCGTTCGTTGTAGCCTCGCAGTGCGCGGGAGAGGGCCGACGGTTTGGGAAATTCGTCTTGCTTAGCCAAACGGCTGAGCTGACCATCGGGGGATGCCAAAGGGCTGAATACGGAAGACCGTATCCGTAGCGGTTCAGAGCATCGATATCAAGTCAGCCACCGAATCCACCACGTGTTCCCCAGACAGACTTCCCCCGGATTGCGGGTACTGCAGCTTGCCCTGGCATTGTCCCTTATTGTCGGGAGCGCGAGGCGTCTCCCGACGGACGACGCGAGCTTGCAGCGACGGCGGATTCTTTGGTAGTTGCCGTCGGTCTGCACGACTCTGGCATCCGGTTGCCTGGGTGGCGGACGGGAAGGTCCTTGGTTACCTGGTATTAGACTATAGGCCTAACTACCTTACTGATTGCAAACGGTGGCGTGTGTCGCCCAACGTCCGTCAGTCAGGGCTATCCATAGCCAACAACAACAACACCTTTCATCATCAAGGCCTGCCCGTCCGCACCCCCTCCCCCCCGAGCGCACTTACACCGAACGGAGCAGTCGGCCGGCACATGCCACCGGAGCCGCACACCGAGGCGGCCGAGGCGGAATACCTGGAAATGAATCATGGAACTTATTGATTCTCATCATCCGCGGCGCGGCCTGATTGCTTGGCCGCGGAACCCACCCCACAGCCTGTCAGCGCGGACCCGGCGCCATGGCACGGTCCGTCGCAGGACGCCTCGCTAAAACAGCATGAAGCAGCGCCAGGGTGTCCATGAGACAGATTGGGGTGGTGGAGAGGGCGTCGTTGGGCGCGCGGAGGCGCTGGGCTCGGCCTTGCCAGCCTGCTTCGGGCCACGCTCCTCGTGCGCGATGGAGCCGCGAGGCATGACCGCGAGGCTATGCGGCAGCGTGGGCGACGGGCGGGTGGGGGGATGCCTGGCCGTTGCGATTCGATGCCCGGATCGTCAATGCGTCCAAGGGCGTTCGATGGATCGCCTGCGGCCTGTCTCGGGGGCCGCAGGCGCACAGCCGGGTCGACTGCTCAGCTGTCGGCGGCGGCCACGATTGACATTGCAGGTCACTGCCGACGCCCGTCTCACGGACACCAGACGACGACGACCCGCTCGAGCGCGGTCTCAGGAGATTCAGGAGCACGTCGGGCCTCAGGGGAGCCTGCCTCCGCGGCTGGTGCGTGTTCGTCTCCAGTCCCCGTACCCGTTGTCCCGGCAGCCTGGTTCCTCATTATCGGCGTCAGATGTCCTCGTAACCAAGGACCTCCACGGTCCACCAGAAGGAAGCCACCCTTCCAGATCATCCCAAGGACGCTCCAGCGAGTCAAGGGCCCCTGCGCACCGGGCCCGGGACGGCTCTTCCGGCGCGGTCAGGGGTAAGCCTGGGAAACGTGGTGGCTTGTCCGGGGGGGGGTCATTGCCCATGGCGCAATTGGCCCATCAACTCTGTTATTCTCATGGGCATCTGATTATTCTTTTCCGTCGGACGCCTGATGGGGAGAAACGGTCGTGGACGCAGCTGAGACGGCGCACTCCAACCGCCCTGTACTCGTACGTGTGATGACGGACGGGGAACGTTGCGTCGACAGGCCTATAACTGAATACCCCGACAATACCTAGGCAACATGACGCTGGTTGGCCGGTACCTTGGTCACGGGTCGGGCAGGAGAGCAGAGTTCACCGACAAGCTTCCAACGGATGCAGGGCCAACACACGGATGATTACATGTGCTTCGTACGGAGAACTCCGTACGGATACATACGGGACCAACGGCCAGTTTCCAAAACGGAAAATGCCTGGCGCAATTAAATGGGAAATTGATGAAAAAGGCAAGTGTCCATTATTTTCCACGGCTCCATGTAACAGTACACACGCCCCCCCTGCAATCATCTTTCACCTCCCGGAATCGAGGGGTCTTTTGCCTTTCAGAAGCCAGGGCCAGCTGCCCCGGCCTAGTGCTGGGACTCCCAAACGACGGGTTCCCGACTGTCGGGATGGACGGGGGCCATTGGTGCCTGGTTCCGCGCCGCGCCGCCCCCTCGGTGCGCGCGGCCTGTGGATTCGCCAGATGAGCCAGGGGGACGACCGCTACGACGAGGCGGAGCGGACGCCGGGCTGACCTGGCACATGGAAGCCGAGGCGGCCTTCAGCAGCATGTACGAAGTACTCGTACGAGTACACCAGCATGGAGCGCTGCCTCGGTGAACGGACACGGCCGCTCGGCTCACCTTGGAAACGTTGGACGGATGGAGCCGTCCGCCAAGGCGCAGTTGACAACGTGCACGCCCATGGCCATGGCAGCCCCAGCTAGGTATCAGCTGTTGGTTGCGGAGCCCTCCCCTGCGCACTGGGCAGCCATCATGCGATTTGGTCTTCGGTTGCCTGGACGGGACCAAAGGTGAAAGCCAACGGGGCTGTTGGCCTGTTGGACAATGCGTGGGCTCACCCTCCTGACGTGCTGGGACGGAAAGAGGAGAAGCCGCGGGATGAGCGTCTCGATGCGGACGCGGTGTTGGTTGCGGTGCTCAACAGCGGCATCCTCCGTCTGTAGTCGACATCAGACTCGCCAGGAACCCCTTGCTGGATGGCCTTGCTACGCGGAGTTGGCCCATCTGTACGAGAGACAAAGTATTATACTTCGTACACTCGTACGGAATACATCTGCCTGGCCGTCTGACGGCGGCACGCAGCCACGTCAACGACAGCCAAAGGCATCGGCGGCCCGAAGCGCGTATATCGAGGCCCTCCGGGTTCTGGGCACTATGCATGAGCGTCGTAGGCAATCCGGAGAATGCCACGGCAACGAAATGCCTCGTTGGGAAACTCTCTATCACGCGGCAGTTGGCGATGAGAGGCCATCATGGCCGGTAGTCAGTCCTGACCGCGGCGTGCTCCAGCCTCCACGCCGGCCCCAATGACACAATAGACCAGCCGGATATATGACGTCCATCACATCCACCGCTATTCCAAAGCGATCTGAGCCGCTCCCGGTGCTGAAAAGCGCCTTGACTCGGCCTGAAACCAGATCTCTGCGTCATGCAGCCAGGTCCATTGTCTATGATGCACATAACGCAGCCTACATCGATGTGAGGACGGCACGCATTCAATGTTCATGCACCTGGGCTCCATGTCCAACGGTTCCTGGGGTGAACGTTTGTTGTTGACGAAGCAACTGACAGCACATCAACAATAACACCGAGACCCGAATCATCAACGCGCTGTGTTGCGCGACAGTGAAGTTGTACGCACGCAAGAGCATGATTCATCCCAACCGGCGTGGCATACTAGGAAGTAATGTACGCACGGCAACGAACGCCATCTCCAACTCTGTATTACATAGTACGCTACGTACTTTGTAGCGGGCAGCGCAGCATCTGCTGGCTAGATGCCACGAGGTTGCTGTATAAACCAGAATTAATCTCATAAATAAAATCCTCAAATAAAATCCTTAATCTATTTTACGCCGGAAAAGCTCTTTCCCAGAGGTAGGTCGTTCCGAAAGGTAGGGGGCCACCGTGGCCGAGCTTCGTACCTCGACCAAACAATTGCTTCAGCGCGCTGGGCGGCCACATCCAGAGGCGGCGTGGCGGGCTGGGACCCGGAGCGCGCGTCGCCAAGTCACGGGTTAGTTCTCTTTTATGGAGCGGCGCGGCTTCGAGCTCGGTGGTGGTGATGGAGGGCGGTGGCGGCGGGCTTGGCCGGAACAGGAAAACGGTCTTGATGCCATGCTGTCACTGCTGAACGTTCCGACGCCTGGGCCCTCCATGTCTCCGTGGCCACCAAACCATCGCGACGTTGCATGTCATCGCGACAATACCCCAGCTTTTGCGCCCCAGCGACCCAAGCGGCCCCGTTCCCCCGCGATCGACCAGCACGGGCACACGGGCACCCTCCAGGACGGCGCCCGGTCATCGCGGCTGCCGCCAGAACTGGGCAGCAGAGCGCCAGTCCGAGGCCACGGAGCACGTCGCGTGGTGTCGCGGCGTGGTCGATTGGCAATGGCCCACCGCCCGGTGCAATTCCCGACAGCTTGGTCCGCCGCCCGGGGCAGCGGAGACCGCAGCGGCCCCGCGCGACAGCGTCACATGGCAGCGTGAAGCTTTTCAAGCCCCCTTCACGCCCGGCGCGGCGGAAACGGTTCCTCGCAGTGGAATGGCTGCCAAACATTAATGAGTGAAAAGGCTAAACGCGAGAAACCGTTGATTGATGCGCTCTGCATGCAGGCGCGAACCTTCGACGCCGTGTCGACACAATGAGCTCTGCAGGCGCGCACCTACATGCGTCTCCTCGGGAGTGGTGTTGACGCGCTCCCCCATCGGACGGTGGTGGTGTGCAGTCATGGACGGCGCGCCCGGCCGGGTCGGCTATTGAACGGCCGCCCACCAGCAATCACGAGCCCGTAGGCAAGCCGCGAGCTGCCATTTGCCGACCGCCCGTCTCGGCTCCCCGAGGCCTTCGCGCCACGACACACCACACCGGCTCGGTGAGCTCGGCGGCCCTTCCGCTGGGCTGTCGAGGCGCCTCGCTGGGCTTGCCGGGTGGCGCTGCAGAATACGATGCCCCCAGTGGGCGTCGGCGATTGTGCTGGTCGTCGAGGGGCCGCTTGCAGACGGTGGCTTCTGGGGAATGGGCGTTTAGACTTCCTGGTGGCATCGCGCAAAGCCGACAATCAAACCCTCCCGAACAGGACCATCGGGGTACCGGTACGGAGGAGCTGGCGCTGAGTCGCGATGCTTGAGGCCAGCGACGACCGGAAGGATTGAGGGAGAGCAGTATCGCGGGCCATCGTGGACCCAGGGCAGCACAAGGTCGCAGGCCAAGCATCGCGAGGATGCACCGGCCCAGCGTGACGATGAAGTCACCTTGCAGCAGTGCAGCGCCCCCCACCGCCGCTCCGCCCCTCTCCGCTGCACGCTCGCGACGCTGCACGCTTCCTTCGAGGAGCTCGTCTGCGCACAATCCTCGATCCTTCGCTGCGAGGGGGAGCGAGCAGATTGGCCGCGGTGGTGGGATTTAGTGCGCATTCACCGTTCTGACAGCCTCGCTGGCAGGTGATGGCCAACCAGGGTGGGTCCCAGGCAGCGAGATAAAATCAGTTGTTTTACCGCATTGGGCAATTACCACATGGGGGCAATGATGGATGGGCAGGTGGGGGGTGACGGGCAGGGCTTGCCTTTTCCACGAGCAGGGTGGGGCGCATTGACAAGGTGACAAAGTGACATTGCTTGGCTCGAGCGTCCAGCAGTGGCGGCAGGCTTCCCACGTGCGGGAGAAGTCTTCTAGAAGGCCGCTGTCCGCTGCCATTGGAGGAAGGGACTCGAACGCAGCATCTCCGCGGCGCCTTCGCCCAAAAAGGGCGTCTCGAATCGGCCACGGAGGCTGGAGGCTGGAGCCTGGGCAGGCACACGGTACTTTGTCCACGAGGCGTTCCTGATTGTACGTACGAGTATGTATTGTCGATGCCGGCCTTTGAGTTCTCACCGTCACCGCTCCGCCGCTCGTGCCTTGTATTGTTGAGGCGCCTCTGGGCGCCACCGCCGACATTCCCCGCTGCCTCCCATTCGGCTCTTCTGATAACAGCGACAATCCGCTACGGGCGGAGCTGCGCAGCCCAGGGTGAACAAGGAAAACCTGTCGGGCCGGGAGGGTCTGGGGGATGGTCAACGTCCCTCGTCCGCCCCCAGATTATGACGTACCGAGCGGCTGCCCCTCCTCCGCCCAAACGATCTCGATGCGCCGCTTGATCGGCCGGTCTGCGACAGGTTTCTCGATATCTGCGCTGTTCCATCATCACGAGGTGCAGGGCATTGCATCATCGCGCCGGTCAAGGACGGGTTTTCCGTTTCCATGGCGATGATCCGGGGGCGTTGGCCTAGTCGCCTGTGATGTGCGGCGGATGTATTCATGCAAACCGTCGCAATTAAATAAGTGTGAAATACAATTTATTTCCCCAGTCTACTTTGGGTGATTCACCGACTCGAGGCCCACTAGTAAACGCGCAGCGGCCAACCGGTCAAACGAGCCGAAACGCCATCGGCCCCGGGTCCCGACAGCTTCACAGCCAGCGCCCGCCAGACGCAATATTGAGCCCAGCAAGCATAACTAAATAAATGAATAGTCGGTGAATAAATGTCGCAGCGACGCGAGCTCAGCGGTGGCGGTGTCCCGCCCAGGTATCGGCGCGCGGCGTCCGACGACGGCAACCTACAGGGCTGCGCGCTCGTGGTTTCGGTCTCTCATGTGGCTGTTTTCGGACGCGCGAGGCAAATTAGGCTGCCTGCAAGACGCGACATCTTCCGATCCCATCAGCTTCCCCATGGGCAGCCGACGCCTCGCGAGACGCTCACAAGCGACGGCTTCGACGCCCCGTTCCTGCAGCGCAGCCGAGGGCACGGCGGCCGCAGGTAGACGACACCTGCCTGGGAACGGGGGGTACCTGGCAACCTGGGTACCAGCTCGGCCGTGGTCGATCGATGATGCACCGTTGGAGCGAGTCTCGACGACGATGGGCGACTTACATCGACGCCATTGTCAAAGTCACGCCACGACTCTTCCCAGGGCAGCAGGAATGCGCCGTCACAGCACCGCTGGTAGATGAGCCCGGGGTCTTGTCGATTCCGAGGAAGCGCAAGCATCACGGGCTTCCAGTCCAGAACGGTGTTAAGCTCTCCCCCGCGTCCCGCATTCGGCCGCATCCCACCGCCCTCTCTCCAGAACGTCTTCCGCCAAACCTTGTCTCCCCCCGTCATGTGCCCAAGCAGCCGTTGGGAAAAGGCATATTCACAAGCAGCCGAGCGATCGAGGGGGGGGGAAGACGCAGCCTGGTCCCTGCCCTTCCCCAGATCCGAGGAAGAGGTCCGGGGCGCAGAGGGCCCCAGCGCAGATCGGAGCCGAAGGTCACGTCGCCTGACGAGCGGGTTTGCTCCCTCTTGCCCCTCACTGCGCGGCCCCAGTCCATGACGCGAAAACCAGCCGGAAGCGAGCGCGAGGAGGGACACACGCCCTCCGTCAGGCGCCATGGCATGCGTCGTGGTGCTTTGAGGGCCGTCGGTCCTGTGCCTCGCCTGTGAGAGCATGCCATCAGATCGGGGAAGTGAGGGCAGATGAGCAGCGGCAGCGCCCTCGGGTCGTTTCCCGTGATGGCCGCCTCATGTTTGATACGACGACGCAACGTGCTGCAAGTCCCGGCAAACATGTCCGTCCATCATGGGCGGTTTCGTCCTTGCCATGCGCCTCCGCTACCGGCAGCGGACTGCCTGCCACCGTCTACGAGTACATACTGGCGCGCATCTGCCCTCTGCCATCCCAGTCAAGCCAGCAGTGAACCAGTGCCGCCAGTCTCTCGCCCGCCAAAGCCCACATGCATTGACGCATCGACGTATTTCGTACATAAGCGGCCGCAATGGATGTATAGAAAACTCTTCCGCTCACGCACATTCGTGCTGCGCAGGGCTCGCCCACCAACCCCGAAACACCCCGAATCACACCCCCGCCCCTCGGTCCGAGATCCCCGCCCACCAACCAACCAACCATTACTCGTCCATTTGAATCTTTGAAGAAAAGGAATCCGTCAAATCAATTCACCCACCCCTCGTGCTTTGTAACGCCTGTCATTCGGCCCTATGGGCATGGGCGTCTGCTCGTACTGACCTGCAGGAAAAAAAGCTTACAGCCGCTCGTGACAGGCCCCAATTATGCCGGCATATCTCCACGCCATTCGCCCAACCCCTCCCTCACCGCCGCTGGGTCGCCGGCTTAAGCCCGCGAGGCAAAACACCACAATATCAAATCAGTCCGAGGCCAGCGACATATCACAGTGAGGCAGTAGGCGGGCACATCATATCAGGTCCATGTGAATTTTATTCATGTTTTTCCAGGGCTCTCTAAACAGGCGACTCACGCCTTGCGAGCTCTCCTTTCGTCTTTTGGTAAGCCCTGCTCTTTTGTGTGGGCGGGCTCCGGCAGCCGCTTCCCCGCCGCCTTCATTCATCCATCCGTTCCCCGTTGCGGCCTTTTTGTGCGCTGCCTCCACTCGCTGGTCCGCTGTGCTTTTTTTTTCGTCGGGATCAATAGCCCCGCTCCCGCCCAAGGTCGCCCTTGGATCCGTAGTCCCGTCTTCCATAGAGTACACACTACCACTACCTCGGTTCAACATGAATGCGTAAGCTCCCGCAGGAGAGGCTGAAGGCCAGAACTTCAGACCATGGTATCATTCGAAAGGCAACGCCGCGCAAGTGCAAACCAAACAAACATTAAGATGCACCACGAGGGTATCTTCCTCGTGGTGGTCCAAGCGAGTGCAAGTAGATGCTGGCAAGCTCGCAGGATGGGCTCTGGGCCAACGACCCGGCTCCATCTGTAATTAGGAGATTCGTCAGGGGTGGTTATACAGTCATAGCTGCACCACATCCGAACCCGTGTCGTCAAGAAAAGATTTTGTGCGCCGTCCAGATATACACGGCGAGCTTCAAGAAGCCTCGCCAGTCGAGATCCTTTTGGGTTATATGAGGCGGGGGCTTCACCAGCCCTTGGAGTGGTAACCGTTCAGTGCCTCCTTGGAGAAGTACTGGTTCCAGCTGGTGGCGTCATCCTTGTCGCCGTCCTTGCCGTCCTTCATGCAAGGCTTCTCCGGAAACTGCCTCAGGTTGGCCACGTCGTGCGAGGTGTGGCGCCGCTTAAGCACTGCGTTGGCGGTCGAAGTCTTCTGCTGCCGCTCCCACAGGAGATGGCGCCGGAGGGACTCGGTGAGCTCCGTGGCGAGCATGTTCCGGCGCGTCGTCCGTGGCGACAGGGCAGCCTGGGCCGACACGTGGCTGGCACCGACGATGGGCTGAGCGCTGGACCGAGGGATCTCGCTGATGGGCTTCAGGGTCGACGTCGGGTGGCGCATGCCCTTCATCATGAGGGGAGCCTCGTCGGAATCATTCGGTGAGGCGCCGAGGGCCGGGGCGCCGGGTCCCGCGCGTGGCCTGGGGATTGCCGAGGTCGACTGCGATGCGTGGTTGCCGAGCTTTTTGGCGCGCTCGCTCTGCGCCACCATGAGGGTGATGAGAGACGGTCGCGATGTCAGGTTGACCTTGGACGGGACGCGCTGGAAGAACTTCTCATCCACGCTCGACTTGCCGCTGTCCTCGACGGAATCCTCCCAGTCGGAAGAGTCGTCGTCGTCATCGATGGCGCTCTCGTCGACGTACTCGGCCTCGGTGTCGGAGTCGACTGCGGCATCGCTCTGGTCGTAGGTGCGGGTAAGAACATGGGTGCTGAATGACGTCTGCTTCTTCTGCGCGGTGAGCCCGGACGCAGGCCGCGGCGAGTGGAGGGCGCTCTTGAGCGAGCACTCCTCCTCGGAAGAGCCGCCAATCTGGAACACGGCCTTCTTGGCCACGACGGCCGGGATGGGCTTCAAGTTCTCGATGCTCTGGCCCTGCTCGCTGGACGAGCAAGATCCTCCCAGAGCGAACATGGCTGGCTGCTTCTTAGGCTGCACAGGCTTCGGGGCGGGCGAGGAGGTCGGCTCGGGAATGGAGTCGTCGGACGCAGCAGCTTGCGTAGATTGCGGGAAGGCGAGGATCTTGGGAGGAGAGAAGCCACGAACCACGTTGGTGGCGTGGACGGCGTGCTGTGCAAGAGGAGAGGGATGCGAGTCTTCTGACTGCTTGTCCGAGTCCTTGGAAGGCGACTGTGATTCGGTCGTGGTCGAGCCCGTTCGCTCAAAGGCTGCGGCCGCAAGGGGCAGCGCCTTGCGGGGCGCCATCACGGGCGAGGCGTGGGTGGGTGCAGAGAGGGGTGCCTTGTCCTTGACAATGGACACAATCATCTTCTCAAAGTCGTCGGAGCTGATGTGGCGATCACGCTTGCTCCGGCTGCTGGTGGAGGAGTCGAGCCTACGTATCCTGGGTCGAATCTCGAGCGGTGCCGATACAGAGGTGAACTCGACGGCCTCTTCGTCCTGCAGGGACTCGACGCTTCCAGAAAGCTGAGGTACCTCGGGTAATCTCGTCTCGGAGGGGACGTCCTGGGGAAGAGTCCGGGTGGAGGCTGTGGTCTCGGAGGCGGTGGTGGGAACGTGCTTGTCCTCGTTCTCGACGAGCTGCTCTCTCTGCCAGAGGCGCCAGCTCAGGTTTTCTAGTCTTCGGCCCTGTTCGACTGAGTCTGCGCAGCGGGAGAAGACTGTGGAGCTTGGTCAGCGTCGCACTCATGTGGCAAACGGCGAACCGGACTTACCCGTCCACATGCTATAGAGGTTGGCAGGGTTGGCCGTGTCGACCTTGTGGATCACGTTGGCGTCTACCGTTAAGACGTGCGTGTCTAATCTATAAGGCATCGCTGCCGGCTGTGAGGCTCGATTCGCTCGAGCAGTAGCTGGGTCGTGTTGGGAGAGGATGGCGTAGTCGTGTGTGCCTGCCGAGGCAGAGTATGGCGGTTTGCGGAAGTCCAATGGCCCAACAAACGGTCCAAGCGGCTCTGGTCGTGTATGCGCGGGTGAAGAGGGCGACGGCAAGACGGGTCGTCGCGGTCGTCGTAGAGGCGGTGGTGTATCGGGACGGGGACGGTTGATTGTGAAGACGGCAAGGTGCGAGAGGAGGTGCCTGATGTATGCTGCTGGATGCCCGTGGAGTCGCTGTTATGCAATGTGGAGGAAAGATGGAGAAGGGAGAGGGCGGCGCGAGTGTGTCCGGGGAGACGTCGTAGTTATTAAGGTTGGTGTGTTCTTGGGGAGATGCAAGACGATGGGTGGGATGGGGGGAGAACCTTAAGGGCAGTCGCGGTGCGGTGCGGTACGGTGTACAAGCAGCAGCCCACATGTAACTCTTGGGCCCAACGACCACAAGGAAGCAAGGGCCACGAGGTACGTACCCGCCTGGGGGGGGGGAGGGGGGTGTGGGCCTCTGGGAGGGTGAGGTGGACAAGGAGGGTGAGGTGGACAGGGCCGGGAGGTACCCAAGTACCCAGGTACAGTACCTTGCCGGAGCCGCCGCGGTGGGCGGTGGGATGGATGACTGTGACTGAACGTGGTGTGCCGGCCAGCTGCCCACGGCCAAGCCAAAAGTCCCGCTGTACTCCGTACCGAGCGCGCAGCAGGGGGGGCAGACGGGGACCACCTCTGGGTCGGGGAGGTACCGACCGCCCTTGCCAGCTGACCTGGCGGATGGCGCTTGGCCGAACCGGGCAGTACTCAAGCGCGGACTCGCTGGCGAGTGCTGCCTGGAAGAGCATAGCGCAAATGCTGCGTGCTAATCCGCGTCGGGTAACTGCGCTCCGTTTTGCCTCCCCCTCCGTGCGCTGCTCGGGGGCCCTGAATCAGCCTCCAGCCCTGCGGCCCCAGCGCTCCCCAGCGGCGGCCCAGCCCTGGCTCCGGCTACCGTCCGCCGTCATGTGATGGCTGGCTGTTGAATCAGTGCCCTCCGTTTCTTTCGGTGTCCCGTCACCGAGGTCCCCGTCGGCTGGTGCCCAACCCGGGGCTGGGGTCCGCTCGGAACGGTCGCTCAGTGGCCCCAGAACGCCCAGGACGTCGCCGCAAGGGGCAAGTCGCTGTGAATCTCGAAGCGGCGCTGGTGACAGTCACGCGGATGTGTCCATTTGCCCCCGAAACGGCCGCTCGGTCAACGACTGCTGCTTTCGTTGGGCTTCTGCGCCGTGCCGCGGCAAAGGCGATGCCCGTTCGTTCTCGCTCGTTCTCGCCCTCTGCGGGCGCGGTATCACATTGTCAATGTCACGGCCGGTTGTTTCTGATGCTGCGCGCGTTCGAAACCGCTTCCGTCGCTCGGACGCGGTCGCCAACACAAGACACCAATGATGCCCGACAACTCACTACGAGTCACGCACGATGTCCTGCGCCTGTAACGAGGCCGCCTGCAATCTCGCCTTGCCCGGTGTCCCTGTTGCCCGTCCTGGCTTGGCGAGCCCCCAATTCATCGCCGTTCACGAGACCGACGGCCATGTTGCTTCTCATCCAGTCCATGCTCTGCCCTCGAATGCCTCCAACTGCCCGGCGTTCCAGCCTTGCTCAATTGGCCGTCGGATGCCGGTCTCGCTGTGCCTACTTTGCCTACGCCCTGGCCGAATGGAACCCACCGTGACCCCAGGGCTTACTCGCCCCCTGCCGGATGTGACGTGCCCTGGTTGGGGGCCGACATGGGTGCCATCTTGCCAGTGGCTCCAGCGCACCGTCCAGCTGACCAGTGACGCATTCTGGGGACGGCTCAACCGCCTGTAAGGACTCCCCGGACGGCTGCGGCCAGCGATGCATCCGCCGTCGCTGCGCGCGTTGGCATGCCATGCGAGGAGTACGGAGGACGCTCCGTGACGATGATGGCCTGACGCAGGTCGCTGCTGCGCCTGACTTGACGCCCTGACGGGCTGTACCTAGTTGTTGGCCGCTCATCGTCTCGCCGTTGATGCACGACGAGATCACGGGGTAGGGCCTCGCCAGCGGTGCCCAAGAGGCAGCAGCGGGATGACCCTCTGCATGGTAGGTACGGTACTCGTAGGTAAGGTATCTCAGGTCCCGCCGTCATCGCCATCGCCAGCGCCATCATGCCCAACCTCGGTGCCAGCGCAGCAAAGGTCTGCGACCAGCTGTAGACCCCATGGTCACCCGGGCCATCTCTGCTTTGCCGGTGGCTTGACACGGGGCGAGTCGTTGCGTTCGACGGCAACGGTTTCCATGGCTGCTTCAGCTACTGCATCCGTTCGGCGCGGTGCTTCAGAGGGGGTCCGGGTCACCGGGGCACAGCCAGGCGCTACGAGAACTGACAACGCATCGCGCTTGGTCTCCCATGACCTTCAAATTCGGGACTGGTATGCTTGCTTTGCCCATTACGATGAATGAAAGAGATTGTAAACTCAACGGTCCTAGGCCGTTGATAATGACTGGTCAGTACGGCACGCTCTGGCGGTGGGATCAGCGACTCTCAGGGGACGCTTGCGCTCGCGAGTCTCAGGCCAGCAACGTACCTTTACGGGTGTTTGGGACAGTTACCCGGCGATTTTCATCAGGTGTCGCCTCTCACGCACTGAGGCCGCGGCGCGAGTTGCGCAAAGTCCGGGCTGCCATCCTCGCAATTACCCTTCCAA
This sequence comes from Tolypocladium inflatum, assembly GCA_003945565.1. Taxonomy (NCBI): domain Eukaryota; kingdom Fungi; phylum Ascomycota; class Sordariomycetes; order Hypocreales; family Ophiocordycipitaceae; genus Tolypocladium; species Tolypocladium inflatum. Next base: position 896,067 of record QEPE01000001.1, read on the forward strand.
TAGACAGCTCCATTCGCATGGCGCTGGCTCCGCGAACCCGACAGTCGGGACCGCGGAAGCCGCCCGCACACCGCCGCCATGCCTGTTCTGTTGCGAGTTGATCGCCGATAAGTTGCTCTGGCAGCGCAGGTGTGAAATTACAGATCATGGATCTTCCCGGTCGACGGGATCAGCCCTCTGGCCATCGAGGTGCACGCCCAAGACGCCCCAAACGCACAACTTGTTGCCACGGACCGTCTCATTTGCAACCAAGAGGAGGCGGTCGAGACTGTCTTCCATTACGGAGTAGGTACTGAGCACGACGTGCAGGTTTAGACTACTGCGGTATTCCAGGAGCATCGTTGTCGCGTGGAAATGCTGCAAACTCCCAGCAATGTAACGTGCCTCATCGCTAAGGTGTTGGGTCCATCGACGCCCGCCGGGGACCCTGGCAGCGGATAGTGAGCCGGTCAACTCTTCACCAGCCACCGACACATTGTCGTGAGGAGTCGTTGCCTCGACGAGTACGGAGTACCCTACAGCGGAATGTTGGGTCAAATAATGCCTGCATTCGTGAGTCCGGTATTCGTGCAGGGTACAGAGTAGAATGAAGCTCGGTCGTCGAACGTCAAACCCTTCATCTGTTCCCGTCGCATGTTGCTGCTCCCTGTTCCCTACACCGAACATGCCGCTCGTCTCGTCTTGACAAATGACAGCCGCATGACATGGGACATGAAATCCTCAGGGCTCCGTCAAATCCGGCGCAGGCCGTCGTACAATGCAGGTCCAGCTCTCGTTGCCGTGCAGCATTCCTTTTCAATTCAGTCAGACGGGGCGGAACCGATATGTCGCTTTTGACGATGCGCACTGGCGTCCACGGCAAGGGGACTTGCCTACCTACATATTGCTCCGTAAACGTTCCTGATTGTTTCTGCTGCGAAACCGATGCGGCAGGTGATGCAGGCTGGGCGAGGAAAAGTGCAGATTCGAGGGCGCCATTACCCCGTGCCCGTGGCGGGCGGGTGGCGCCGCAGCATGGAGGGTTGCGATTGGCAGCGGTATGCCGGACCCCTGTTCCCCGGCAAGCCCGGGTCCCTAGCCGGGTCCGTCTTCCTGGGACTCGGGCCTTTGCGACACGAGGCAGCTGACTTGACAAGTCGATCATCGGTGCAGGGGCTGGCGAGCTTCGACGCGTTCTCCGTCCTCGCAGGATGTCGTTGTCGATGCCGGGGCATCTCAGCTGGACCTCGCGCCTCGAGCCCCCAACCGGCAGCATCGAGCAGCCGCCCGGTGGCCTCGGACACTGGCGGCTCAGGCACAAAGTGAAAACTTGCTGGTCATCTGAGCGCATCCCCACGAATAGGAAGCGAGCCATCAGCCACAGTTGCATCCAGCGTTTGGGCAGCCCTTGCTGCCACCCTGTTGCCGGGCGCCCTGGCGCTTCCCGTTGCCGCTTAGCGCAGGGCTCCCTCGGGGCGCCCTGGAGCTTGATGAGATGAGGGCAAATTGAATTCGACTTCGTCATCAGCGCCATGCCTGCGGCGCTTTGATGCCTCTTGTGACATTCGACGCTTCACTGGCATGGGCGCTGTGCCATGTTACCTGGCGTCGACGACGATGCCAGCTGAGGGTGGCAGTGAACATGGCCATATCTCGCCGAGATTAACTAGACTGCGTCTTCTGCACCGGCACTTGGACAAGCTAAAAACTTTACTCAAATACCGCCGACGGACAATGGGCCAAGGATAAAAGGATGCTGCTACCAACTGGGAGGCTCGCAGCGTTCCGTAGCCTCGGTCCGTCCGGGCGTAGCCAAACGACTGGAACGATCCTCGTCACTCATCAACGGCGTGCCTCCTGTCATTACGATAGATCACCGCGGGAGCGCTCCCGTGTGACCCGACACTGCGGACCCCAAACGGGGAAATGTGTCTGGCGGACAGAAAAGGCCGGCCAGGTGGGTGTGCCCTGTCTCACGACGTATTCACCACGGTATTGCCTTTGTTATCTCGAGAAAACGGTGCCTTGCCTATTTCGTGCCTACGGAATTGCGGAGGGGGAAACGACGAGGCAAGGGGTAAGCCTGGCTTACACCGGCATCGAGATGATATCATGTGCGCGCGCCGCGACCTCAGACCAAGGAGGGTTTCCTACTCCGTACCGCTCTTGAACGCAACGCAGCCACACCGACAGCGTGGAGTTGGGGTTTCCTTTTGGGCAATCCTCCAGGTCCCCGATCGCCGGCTGAGACGGCTTGAGGTGCCCATCTTGCCTCCCCAGAGCGAGTTGTATTTCTCACCTTGGATCCGCTGACTGCCGGGTGCCCGGTGAGAGAAGCATGCGTGGCTGGAAGGATAACTTCAACAGCCGCAGCCATGGCGCTGAGATTTTCAGACGAGGGCGGCTACGGGCCGTCACGACCGCGGATGCGATGAGAGCCGGAGCCAGAGACAGAGACACGACGGCGCCGCGGCCAGACGTCTAATACCACTGCATGGCGCACGGGAAGCCAAGCCTTCAATTGGTTTGATGGCCATTGCAAAGGCAACCGTACGTACGAATACCTGCGTCGCCTGCTTTGTTCGAAATCGCCGTCCCCCAGGTGCTGCCTGTCTCAGATCTACTCTCTTCTCTCCCCCAGCGGCCGGCCTGGCCGTCTTCCCCAGGAACGAATGCCTCCCAACAAGGCTCGGGGTGCACACAGCACACCCTCTTCCGCCGCAGAACTCAAGGAGCCTCCCGAGAGACAGTGTTCACTTTTTTGCGCGACACACCGGCACACAGAAAGGCGCGCACGCACGCGCAGAGATACGCGTAACGTGAGGGACGTGTCCGCTGCGCTATCATCTCTCACATTGCGATGGTGCTTGCTGCGTAAAACACCCGTCTGCCACGATGTGACTCGTATAAGTGCTGAGGCTCAGTCCAGCTTGCACCAAAAAAACACGTGTCGTCACCACCTGCGCCTCCACCGCCGAGAAGCCATTGCGAGCTTTCGGGGTCCTGGCGGAATGGAATCGAAAAGGCAAAGACGTGACACGCTGCGCGGAGGATTCCAGTCGCGCTGCAGTCCATCAGCGCCTCGATACAGTTTGCACCACGCAAGCAAGCACCAACCACCTGCGGGGGGAGAGCCACAGAGCGTGCTCAGATCCCAGATAAGCGAGCGACTCCCCGGACGGGCGGGCCTTTGCCTCAGACGGCGGCTGAGGTGACACCACGGCGAGGGCGTGGCTGGAATTGAAACAGAGATGGGCGAGAGTCCAGCGCTATCGCAGCAAGCGTAGGCTGGGCGAGGGTGTAGGCGTAGGGAGACGCGACCGTTTCCCTTTTGCTATTTTCATTTCTTTTTATCCCAAGGGCAGAGGAAAACGGCTGTACTCTGCCCGTGGCTCATTACCCGTAATCGAACTGTCGCGTTCAGTGAGAGGAACCCAGTTGGGAGCTGTTGGACCTCCCGGCGCGGGTGTTTTCTGGTCCCGTGCGGCGCTGGCTCACCTGAGCGGTGCAGCTTCCTGCCTAATTCTGGGGAACTTCTGGGGACTTCTGGAGACGTCCCCCGCGGCCAGGCTCACCGGCGGTCGCGGCGATGGCGCGGGTGCCCTGAGGCGCTGGGGAGGTATTCGCCCAGCAGGGCAGGTGCGGCGCTCGGTCCGGCCACGAGCCGCTCCCCGCGGTAGGTCTATGCCAGCCTCGTCCACGGGGTCATCGAATTTTCACCGCAAGGACTACGGAGTGCTCGTACCATTCCGCCCTGTCGCCATCGTCCACATTTGGCACGAGAGCCGCCGGCATGAACGCGTTGCACGAAGCCCTCGCAAGCCGCGGGTGGCCGGCGAAGCAGCAGGCTGGGGCAGGAGCATGGAGATGCCTGTCTGGGACGCGGTGGCAACGGGGCCAGGCGGTCGCCATCTGGGGCAAACGGCGGGGAAGACGTCAAGTGACAGCTGACTTGTTGAACTCTCCCGAGTCGTCGGCCAGTCAAGCCGGTCCTTGAGCGGCCCCGAGGAGGGAGCCCATGATCGTCGGCCCAGTGGTCGTCGGCGGAGGATCTCTAGTGGTCAGAGGCCTACGAGTACAGGGCGGCTCCGCTGGGTAGTCCCCACTGAAATGGAGCGTGAGCCGGTCGGAGGCGTGGCCACACGTGACGAGGAATTCAATGATTCCATGGCGTGCAGAGCCGCGAATGCCTCGCCAGGGCTTGCAACAGCGCCTCCATTACGGCACTGCCTCTTGCTCAAGACGCCAAACCTCCCCCGACTCTCGGCACCTGAGCCGCCGCCTCTGTCAATTCCAAACACGGCCACGCGCGTGGCGAGCCAAGATATCACCTCCTGTCCAGAGTTCTGGGCTCGCTAGGCTCGTCGCCCTCGTGGCGTGGGGATACGGTTCCGACGGGTCAACCAGCCACGTCCACATCTCTCCACACGTCCGCACGTTGTCAAACTCAACGTCCATTCGCGGTGGTCCCACTGAGAGCCTCATGCCAGGTGCCAATTGCTTACCTCGTCGGCCGAAAATCCTCGGCGGCCAACCCCGAGTTGACGTGGCGACCTCGGGAGGCTCTTGACTGACTTTCTCTCCAGGCCGTGTGGAGATGATGCTCCCGTGCCGAGGATGCATCTTCAGCCAGTCGGCGACGATGGAGAGCAGCATGATTCAGCGTGCCGGCGGAGCAAGTACCAAGGATATGTCCCCGCTGGAAAGTCTTGAGAGCCAAGAACCGAAGTCGCCCCGTAGCAACACCCCAAGCAGCACAGCCATGGCTCGTCTTGGGCGGCACAATGCAAACGCGCAGGGGTAAATGACATCTCCGGTGCATCTTGCGCTGCCCCAGACGGCGGCCTTGGCTCAGCCATGGCTTGATTGCCATGTGGCTCTCCCCAGATGCTGTTCCCGACGCGGCACCTAAACAACCAGGTCAAAGCCAGATGCCCGAAGCAGCTCTCGCAAACAGAGCCAGCGCCACGGACGTCGGCCGGGCGCGTGGTGGACTTTAGGCAAAAAGGCCGTGGCATCGGGACCGCGGCGTAGGGAGCCGCCGGGAGAATGCCCCACGGTCCGAGACGGAACCTCGGGCTCATCCCGTGTGCTCAATTACAATGCAGCGGCGCATTTGATTCCCGAGTCATTCTGCTTGCAATTTCTCCATCAGCCAAACTGGGCTGGCGGCCCAACGGCGGGCGCCGTTGTGATGCGGCGACGAACTCGGCCAAATTGGTCCACATGATGCACATGTGTTGCGGATACCGAGCTCCAGAACTGGTAGCGCCGGTACTACTCCGTACCAGGCTTGCCAGGGCCACGCGAGCGAGGACGGCTCCAGTTTTTCAACGTGTAATTATGAGCATGGAAATGCCAAGTGAAAATAGGACCATTTCAGTATTTTATTTCGCGTTCTGGTCTACGGAGTACTCCGTACTCGTACGGAGATGTAGTAGGTAGCTCAATGCCAGGCGCTGGGTCCGCTCCCTTTGTTCCACTCTGGAACGGGGTCCGGAGCCCGGACTCGGGCCTTTGTTGGGTTGATCCGGGGCACCCCCGCCTCGAACGACTACGCTGGACGGGCTGCCTTTTGTTGTTGATGCGCCGGCCCTGGCGGATGGAATCTCGTGCTGGCCCGAGGCTGCGGGCCATTTCGGCACGACGGTCATAGCCTAACACGCTTGCTCGCTGGCTGTACGCGCAACGTGCTTGGCGGTTGACCGAGACGATGATGACGGCGCTCATCTGAAAGCAGACGCATCAACCTCGCTAACTGCTGCGGGATGACGCCGCGGACGACGAGCAGGAGACTCCCGACCGTTCATGCCCACGTGGGGGTGCTCTGCCTGCATGTGGCTGCAGACTTGCACGTCCCCTTCGACCCTTCGGCTCACGATGCCTCAATGCTTTGGCAGTTCCTGGCCGCAGAGAGGCGCCGTTCGGATGGCCGTTCGGCTTGCCCAACGGGGACCCGAACGGAGGCTACAGGTGTGTCGCAATTATTCAGGCACCGTCGTGCAGCACGACGCGCATGACGAAGCCCAAGGTACCCGACGCAGCGCGAGCGGGCTGTCACTCATGCTCGTGACATGCGCGCCATCGCCGCGACCAGCGCACGAGTTGTTTGCATTAGACGAACCAGTGTGACGGAGACGTGGAATTGCGCCCCATTGTGAAGTCCTCCAGGATTGGATGGTACGCTGCGCAAAAGGGGGCACAGCGACGTCGGAACCGCGAGGCTGTCCAAGTCATCGCCTACGTGGCAGCGCTGCCGGCGAGTGAGGTGAGGCAGATGCGTGATGTTTCATTCATTAGCCGCCCGAGGCACCCTATCCTCTCCCAAGCCCACGTTGTAAGTCCTGGCTACTTCGTACCAACACGGGGGCTGTGACGTGCAATCACCACACGGGGCCGGATGCGATGGCCCCCAATGGCATCTGGATCCAACGCGCCCGAGGACGGAGGACGCGAGCGGTGCTTAACTTTGGTCTCTCACCGAGGTTGCTGCCAACCCCTGCTTGCTCGTCAGATGACGAGCCAGCTGGAGAACAAGGGTCTCGGGCGGCATGTCGACCCCGAGCCACTTCCCGAGCCACTTCCCCAGAGCCTGATAGGCATGAGGATAGGCATGCCGTGGCTGCATCGCCGCAACATCAGCACGTTGGCCCGGCACGATGCAACGCACGACGTGCCGTCAACTCCAGGCCGTCTAGCCGCGCGACGGCCCCCAACGCCCGCAGCCTTGCGGGCGAGACAACCTCAAACGAGGAATATCCCTCACGAGCCAACCGTCTCCCGCGCGGCATCTGTTTCCGTCCAAGACTACAAAGCAGCGGCTAACATGGGCGTCAGTTGACGAGCCGGAGCGGCACTACTCCGTACGAAGTACATGGCCCCCATCCCGTCACGGGGGCGGAGCTCGGCGGAGGCATCTCGCGAGGCTGGCGCCTGGCTGCGGACCGCCCCCGTTTGCCCTGCCTGCGAATCCTCGATGCCGGTAGTCCGTCGGCTGGCTTGTTTGATGGCGCATCCCGCGCCGACATCTAGCGTGGCGGCTAGCATGCAAACATTCATAGACACGGCGGAGCAATGTAGGAGATGATGGCAGCAGTAGCCGGCGCGGCGTGGGGGTTGGCCAAGGAACAAACAAAGGACGCAATAGTCTCCAGCCGAATGGAGTCGATGCTCGCAATATCAGAAAGCTCATGTGTCACTCGAGCCCTCCGACCGACAGGGCAGCAGATCTGATTGACAAGTCAGGCCCGCCGATCCCATCTCGACTTCAGCCTAGGGCTGGCCAATAAAGACTCAACCATGGATCGTGGCCCCCAAGAGTCGGGTTGCCATTTGCGCACGTCAGGCAAACGCGCGCAGCACGCCACGAGGCTGAAGCGACGATGCCAGGACGTACCCTGTCAACCTGGACCCTGGAATGACAACCCAAGGCTCCGGCACCACCTGGGGAATCGATGCGAGACCCAGACGCCACTCCTCCGGTACCGAGATGCCCTAGAGTATCCCGGCCCAGTGAGGTGCCATGGCGCCGCCCACAAGGACATCCGACTTCCGGCTGCTGATCGCCCCGGCGGGGCTGTGACGAGGAGACCGGAAGTTGTCCTTGGCGGGACGATGCCTGTGGGAGCAATATCCGAATTGGCCACCGCTACGAAGTACTCCGTACGGGCACTCCGTGGTTTGGATTCCTTGTCTCACACCCCATTGTAGGCTTGATGCAGAGCAGTCGTCGAGTGCCTGCATGACGCCCACGGGGATACCGACAGATGTGAACAGGGGCATAGGCCGGAGCAGGGGAGGGACGACGACGAAACGTCGAAGATATTCGCAAACGATGATTAAATTCGTTTTTATATACATGTTGTATTTGATGTATTATTTCCCGACCCAAACCACGAGCCGATATATCCTTCGGTCACGATCCGAGGCCTCGCCACAGCACATCAGCTCCACCGAATGCCGACACGAGCCTGGTGCAACTCTCAGGGTCGATGTGACGAGCTGGAAGGGCCAGATGCGGGAGGACAAGCCGGGACATGGCGTTCGGGCCAAGTGACGCTTCGTCGAGGGGAGACACCCGTCCTTGGGCGAGGGTCTGGCCTGGTGTTTCCCCAGTCGACGGTTGCAACGTTGGCTGGCGTTGCGTGAGCTGATCCGTGTCCGTATCGACTCACGAGGGTGACTTGTGCTCTTGCTATTCTGCCATCTAGAGGAAGTGTATGAAGAGCCCCAGGGGCACATTGGGATCACTATGCTTGGCAGGTACTCCAGACGGTGCCAGATGACGCTGCAACCCCTTTCTGTATCCATAGGACCTGTCGCAGCCAGTACGGTCTGTTATGACCAGAGAAAGTCTGAGCACTGTGATACTGATGAGGAAGATCACCATCACGCATTCGTCTCTGGACCGGCCGCCACGCTGCCATCCGTGACCGACGTCGATTCCACCTCGCCAAACACAGAGCATCTTCCAAATCGCACGTACGGTTGATAACACGATCGACAGACACCTTCTGGCGCGCCAGAGCTCTTCAATGCCCATCGGAGCGCGTTCCCGTGTCGACCCGCCGCGTCTCGCCACGACCCGCCGCTCATTGGAGATCCGGACGGACGGGACGGGACGCCCGTGGCGATGCAGCACGGCGTACAAAGCATTGTCAGCGCGGGTCAGATCGAGGCCGCGTAGCGAGCCAGATGTCGAGTTGCACAGGCAGACGGCGGGCGAGACCAAGGGTCACGTTTGCGCTCCCCACGCCGATGCGGCTTGACCAGGTCTTGCTTGTGCGACCGCGAGCCGCCCCGAGGCCTTCCTTGTGATGGTCAGCCGGCCAGCAAACACGGCCTGGCGTATTCGTGCTTTGCACAAACAGAAGTGTCTCGAAGCCACTCCGGCAGATTGATCATTCATCGTCGAGAGCCAACGGGCAGGCGTCAGCCGCTGGCGATGCGCAGCCCAGAGGGCGTCCGCGGGCAAGACACTCGGCGGCTAGGCATCTCTAGCCTTGTAGAGATCACAAAGAGCGTGGCTGCGTCTGTGAGCGCCACATGTGCATTCGGCATGTTTGCGCGACGCGCCGCAGTAATGGATGTCGGGACGGTGGACGGCTGGTCACTGTGATTCGCAAAGCCACTTAGTCAGTGGGCGTGGACGTCCAGGCCTCGAACCTGCAAGCTATTTTGCGTGTCTATTTATTTCACATCACACAGCGGACGATTGTCGTTCCCTCTCCCGTCAGCTTCGTCCGGTGTCTGCAGCAAGATATGGCGGTGTGGTAGACGAGGGTGTGCCGTCACTCTCCAAGTTTTGCTCAACGCAACTGAACGCATCCTATCGGGGTGCCAGAGGAGATTCACAGATGCTTTATCATGATCTTTTGATTTTTTGATGAGTGAACGAGAGTCATCAGAGATGTTCCTACCGCAACGCCCAGGTACAGGTGCTTCGTACCAGCTGTGATGGTGTAAGTCCAATGTCCGGCTTACCAACGCACGACGAGAACAACTGTTTGTGTGTACTTCGTACCGTACCGTGTATATGATACCCGTATTTGCCTCCTAGCCAATAGATGTTATGGGTTTGACATCTCATTTCGGTCTCAGATTCGCAGCTGAGAGATGCCCCTACCCTGCACTTCCACCAACCGGGGAGCACATGAGTGCGCATATATCTTTTCAAGGTTCAAGACACCTTGCCAACACATCCTGACAGCAGGAGTTGCCATTGGTGACTCAAGGCTGTGGCTCTTGTCTTGTGCTGTAGCGCGAGGCTTATCGGCGTGTAACACGGGTCGTGGTCTTGACAGGACACAGACTCGAGAACGACCTCGCCCATGCGGGTGTGTATCCATCCGTCGGATAAGGGCCTGGGTTCTCATCTCACGAGGGTCATGATCTATTTTGGCTTCGACTACGCCCCAATGGCGGTGTGGAGGAGAGGGCTCTCACGTCCGCGGACTCCGGTCTTCGGTCCATTGGCGCCACGTGAAGCCTGAAGAACGGCATTCCATCCGAGCCTCGAGCACGGGTGGCTTACGAGAGAAGCATGGCGTCGTGTGATGGAGGATGGGGGCCGCGGCCAACAGTCTGGCGGTCACGAGGTGGTGGTTGAAACAGCGCATGTGGGATGTCGGGACGGGGCGGCAGGTCGGTAGCCCAGAGGTCTCAGATATTTCGCTGTGCGCTGAAGCCCGTGTTCGAGCGCCGCGGTAATCGTTGAAGGATATGTCTCTAAATAGTGGCTTGCACGTTTGGCGGTCGCATTCTGTTGGCTTACACGCCGTCGGATCAAGACCAAGGCTGCACCCTTTGTGCGCCCGGCCGCTGGAGGACTAATGGCGAGGTGGCATCTCGTCACCGATGGGGAAGAACAAGCTTACTGCACTGAGACAGACGTACGGATCCCATTGGATATCAGCCAGGCAGAAAGGCTCGTTGTGGCCCTGAGAGCCGACAGCTGTCCACGGCACCGTACAACCGGGAACCCGAGAAGCCAACCATGATGACGCGGCATGCCATGGGCCGAAGCCCTACGGAAGCCATCCCCGTCGTAACATGTCTGGCATATGACCTCTCGCTCCGGAAATGCTGCGGCACGGGAGGTTCTTTTGACTGCGGAGGGCGCAGGCGTTGCTGTTGGGAGGTTTCAACTGCACGTCATCCGTTGGCAGGGCTCTACTATCAGGGGGCATTAGACGGTACATGTATGTACTTCAATAACAAGTGAAATTGGAGATGTAACCTCCACGTTTATAAATTATTTATTATCAAAATTATGGCGCCAGACTGGTCAGCCCGTTCAGAAGCGGTTGAGCGGCCTCGGCGTTCCTGTCGCTGAGAACGACAAAAACGAAACGAAAGACCGCAGTAGTGATCTGGTACGTAGAATTTACAACTTCCAAGGGCAGCAGGTCCTTCCCCGGGGTACGACTGAAGTATTCATGGAGAAGTTGCTCGCAAGGCAGCTATCATTGTGGCCGCAGGATCTCATTTAAAAAAAGAACATCCGAACGCATCATATTTACCGTAAGATAAACAACCTCACGCAGAATAAAGGCACACTAAATGATCTTGACGAGTGCCGAGGAACACACTCAAACGCTCCGAGCGGCAGGCTCGGGTTCCACCGAGTATGAAAATCCAAGTTGTTTTGTTTAGAGTGAGATCGCAATACATGCACTCCGTTGCCCTCCAACTGGTTGTTGCCATAGCCTGTCCGTGATGATAGAGGCAGGGGGTTGAGTTGAGAGTAAAGGCAGGCGCCGCAGGCATGGGCCTGCTGTTGCCATTGCCCCCTGAAAGAACCCCAGCCTCTGGATTCTGAATGGGAGGGAGGTATCCAACTCTCATGGTCTGTCTCCGACCTGGCGCTCACGTTCCCTCAGCCATATTCAATGGCAAATCGATCTCTGCTACCCAAGGCAGTTGATTGAGGCCCTCATCCCCCTTGACTGCCGCGTTGACAAACAGCGTTCGCCCCGGCCCTATTGCGCTGCTTTGACAATGACTTGTGTCCCGGCATCGCTGTCGTCGATAGTGATCAATCTCCATCTGCCTCTTTGCTTCATCGTCGGGGCTATCGAAGATGGTGCTATTGAGCTTGGCAAGACTATCAATAACCACAGACCCCCCATTATCGATATCGCTGAAGTGCGTTGGATGGTCGGATATCTGCGGCCGCCACGCAACAACCTTGGCCCCCCATCCGTTGTGCACATGCCCGAAGCAATGCAATTGTGGTTGAGCTTTCGCAATGGCTGCAAACAGACTGGGACAGCCGATCCGTTTCTCCTTTGTAAGATCCATTATGCCACGCGGCGGTCCATGCGTAATGGCGATATCGGTCCCCGCCTCGATTTCGAAGTTGTGGGAGTCTCGATACTGAAACGCCCAGTCGCTGCTGTCGTGGTTTGACGGTGTAAAGGGGCTGGCGTATACCTTCAGCCTGGCCCCGTTGGCCAAGGAGAACGTATGGGTGCCTTCGTCCAGGAAAGTGATGCCCTTGTCCCTTGCATCTCGGGATGCAAACAACGCTCGGCTTTCGCCGTAGTCACCGAATTCTTGCCTGACCAGGTCGGTATCGAGAGGTTCCCCGGCAATCCTCTCCGCCTCTTCTAGCTTCTGCTTGAAGATTGGCGAATCTAGCGTGAAGTCGTGATTGCCTGCTATGACAAGCTTTAATGGCGCGTCAATTTCCTCCAGAAGTCGTATTGTTGTGCGATACTCGTCGATCTTGGAGTGTTCCGTAAGATCGCCGCAATGGATGACGACGTCGACACTGTGGTTTGGAGGGTCGAACCGCTGACCATGTGTGTCTGATATAATAAGAAGTCGGGTTTTAATTGAACTCGCTGGCTGTAACGCTGCCATTATGAATCGAGGCCAGAATCCGCAGAGGTTTCTGTAGACGTATGAGGTGGTTGGGAAGATGTGTTTGGTGTCTGGGGAAGCTCTGAAGCAATTGCAAGGGGACTGGGCTGCATTTATATTGCACGGGAGCTGGGTGCTGATTGAGCGTGATTCGAGCTCTTTTCCATCATCTTCTGCCATAAGTTTAGGCTTTCCACCTACGCGCCACAGTACATTATTGTTGATCGATCAACCTGATTAAACCCAAAAGCCCCCAGGCACTGGGAGGAGCCTAACTTTGAGTTTAAAAGGCTACCATGAAACCCCGATGCTTCTATGGCAACTTGGTCCGCCGACGACATTGCCGATAATGTCGTGGACGAACAGGTCCTCAATGTCAACTCACCGCCTTTGGCTAGGCGTGAGCAAAGCTGGTGATGGCCCAGAATGGTTGAGGGATCTGGAGAAAGTCCAGGGAATAATTGGTCAGCACCGGCACAGAGTAGACAAGGAGGTGCGCTACGGGCCGCGGCAGGACTGCCGGGAGTAATGGGGACTGCCTACACGAAGATGAGGTGAATTTCCTCGGAGCAAGGCGCAGATGGGAGCCAGCATGGGCATTGCCAGCAAGACTACGTACGGATACTCTTGCAACCCTGGAGCGATCATGTGGAGCAAGTATATTTTCGGAGTGTGCGAGGATCTAGCTTTGCACCTTGCAAGGGTTGTAGAATCTCGTTGTAGCTCGAGGTACAAAGGAAGCGAGAACGGCAGGAATAACGAGAACGGCAGGAACAACGAGAACGGCAGGAATAGCGAAAATGGCAGGAATAGCGAGGAACAGCGAGCAACGGCGAGGAACAAGGGAAATACGTGAAACACAGGTTGGAGCCTTCGCACACCAGAAGGGATGTGACGCTGTCGCCTCAACCCCTTTCGACGCCCCTTGGCAGCAGCTCAGCAGTCTTCACAGCCATGGCGCCAGCGTGCAAAGGGTTAACCCGGGGGATGTAGAAGAGAACCAGGCTGTCCTTTGTCAGTAGTTCTGCAACAGCTGCTGCTGGGCTGGAGATGATAGGAGGTTCGCAAGGCCTTTGCACCGCCATCCAACGTCACACGAGATCTGGAAAGCCGAGGCGCATGCCCTCATCTGGTGTCGATTGACAGATCAGTGGGCCACAAGATTCCGACCGGCCAGCTGCTCCGAGGTTCAGATGGCAGGTTATTTTTAACCCCTGTCCCTGAAGCGAGCAACCCACTGTTCAGCATCGGCTGCAGCTAGTCGATGACCGGGGACGGTTTCGACAGAACGGGCGACAACGTCCGAGCCGGAGTCAAACCAACAAGTAAACAATGGATCCGCGCCGGTCGCACAGAGGCAAAGAGCCTTCTGTGCCGCGGCAGCACGAAGCTGCTACGGGAGCGATGGGGCTTCCGCACGGAACGGAGCGGGGCGCCGATGGGAGCCATCGGGGTCCCCGCACGACATGTGACAGATGGCCGAGGCGACAAAGGAAGCACGGTTCATGCGTTCCTGGGGTGTTGGTTCGGAGCGTCAAAGTTCGTCAGCTATCGCAGGTCACGATGGTAGGGGCTTGTTGTGGAATTTGGATGTCCTCGACCGTCACATGCGCTCGCTCCTCGCCTCGAGAGGCCACCAGTAGGAATTCTTCCTTTGCAAGTGCTTCCCCGCAACCACGAGCGCGAAAGCTTGATCCCGAGCGTCTCTGGTGGTCGGTGTGGTCGCCCCCGGACGGAGCGAGGCGCAGGGTTGGGTTTGAACGGCGGGATGAACTGGTTGCCGGCCGGCCGGGGTTCGAAATCTCCGAGCCCTACGAATGTGCGGCCGGCCGGCGGATCTGTAAGCTCCGCGTCCCGGAGGTCCAACGGCGGCGGAGCCAGATGCGATGTTCTGCATGTCCTGACGATGCGTCTGCTGGTCCAATCTCCGTGCCGCATCATGATGGTCCGGATGGCGATGCCGACAGCCACCGCCTGGGCACGACGGCCTCGAGAGCAAGACGCCTCGGGCCTGCAGAGGCTCGCGACGCGACGCTTGGCGGGCGCACAGCCTCTCCCAACATCTGGCAGGTGATGGGTTTGGTCTTTGGTCTTGGCCATCAGATGGATGCATGGTCCTCGGCGCGGCGCGGCGAGTCGGCTGCGAGTGTCGAAGTTGGGGTAAAGCCGCGGCTCCGGCGACACCTGGCCTGATCCTGGCTGCACCTGCAGCCCTGGCCGGCTCAGCTAATCCACTGCAGCGCGATGTCGGCTGCATCTCATACAGATCCGTGTGTCGACGAGGCTCAACAAGCTTCCGCTGACGAGTCCATGCCCTTGACAGCCCGTGGCTCATGCGCCGCCGGCTCCGTACCTGCCCGCGAGAGGCCGCCATCTCCCAGGCAGCATCTGCTTCGACGCCGCGAAAGTGCCGTCTCCAAGCCGGGGCACAGATGTGATGGGGCACCCACCGTCATAGGTGTGGGTTTGTTGGGAGAGGGGAACCTGCCTGTGGCGTTGGATCCATCCAGCCAATGTGAAGGCCACGTCTCGACAGGGTCAAGGTGCGAGGTGCCAGAGGCCAGTTCCCTCGACGAATCGCAGGAACAGCTGTTTCTGGAGCTTGATTGACGCCGGGCGGCATCGTGGCTCGCCTCAAGACGTCACCTGGAGTCCGGCCAGAGGCAGTACTCGTAGATGCGCGGCGTCGGCGAGCCGGCACGAGGCACGAGGCACGGCCAGTCCGTCTGCGTCGTCGGCCTGGCCTAGGCCGCCGGGTCGTCGAGCTGCCTCGGATCGCGGCCAACCTGGCACGGCATTAGCGCTGGCCAGGGTGCAGTCGTCGTGACGATTTTTTCGTGAGGGCAAAGACGAGCGGATGTGACCTTGCGAAATGACCTGGCGCTGTTTTGCTGCAGGGGCCCCGCCGCGCTGTGGCTCAGTGGCTGAGCGCTGGCACAGAGCAGCCCCAACCCCAGACGGCAGCGTGGGACTGGGGCCGCCGGGCTGCCCTAGCGCGGCTGTAGCAGCCCCAACTGGAGCTTGGCTCGCAGGCGGCGTCGGTGCAGCAGGTTGCAACAAACCAACCTCCTCCCGTCCTCGCCTCCCGTCCTCGCCTCCCGTCCTCTCCTCCTCTCCTCCCGTCCTCCCGTCCTCTCCGCGCTCCTCCTCCGCCCGCCTCTCGCCTCCTCAAAACACCTCGGCCCCCGTCGCCGCACCGCGCCAGCTCCCTCTCCTCTCGTCCCTCATCGGCCTCAGCGTCCCGCCACAAACGCCGTCACCATGGACTACACGTCGGGCCTCATGCCCCTGACCCAGGTGCACCGGGCGCCCTTCACCATCGAGTCTCCCGGCTACGAAAAGGTCCCCGGCGAAACGCTCCCGCGTCGCCATCCGCGAGCCAAGAATGGCCTCCTCAACCGGCCCGCCGACGAGGTCCACACCGTCTTCGACATCGTCCGCCGCAGCGCCCGCGTCTACCCCAACCACCAGGCCGTCGGCTCGCGCAAGCTCATCAAGGTCCACACGGAGATGAAGAAGATCAAGAAGAACATCGACGGCGAGATCCAGGAGGTCGAAAAGGAGTGGCAGTTCTTCGAGCTCACCAAGTACTCCTTCCTGACCTACAAAGAGTACGAGACGCTGGTCCTCCAGGTCGGCTCTGGCCTGCGCAAGATCGGCCTGACCCCCGAGCACAAGCTTCACGTCTTCGCCGCCACCAGGTAAGCTGCCTTGCTCCCCCTTGGACCCGGCGCGTCGACGCTGACCGAGAGCGCTCCTAGCGTAAACTGGATCTCCATGTCCCACGGCTGCGCCTCCCAATCCATCTCCATCGTCACCGCCTATGATACCCTCGGCGAGAGCGGCGTCGAGCACTCTCTCGTCCAGACAGGATGCACCGCCATGTTCATCGACCCGCACCTGCTCAAGACGGCCGCTGGCCCCATCAAGAGGTCCACCGTCAAGACCGTCATCATCAACGACTCCGGCATGTTTGGCGCTGGTGGAGAGATTGAGGCGTTCCGCGAGGCCAACCCCGACCTCCAGGTTGTGACCTTTGAGGAGCTGCGCAAGCTCGGCGAGGATAACATGATTGACCCCGTGCCGGCCAAGGCCACCGACCTCTACTGTGTCATGTACACCTCGGGCTCTACCGGGCCCCCCAAAGGCGCCTGCATTACGCACGAGTCGCTTGTTGCAGGAAGTACGTGGCGCTCTCTCCGTTCCTCTGCAACGTGCTAACCGCGACGGCAGTTACCGGTCTCTACACCTGCGTCGACGAATGCGTGAGCGACAAGGAATGCGTGCTGGCCTACCTGCCCCTCGCCCACATCTTCGAGATGGCCCTCGAGAACCTGGTGCTGTTCATCGGCGGCTCCCTGGGCTACGGAAACCCTCGTACGCTGGCAGATTCGTCGGTCAAGAATTGCGCCGGTGACATGCGCGAGCTGCGGCCTACCGTTATGGTCGGCGTCCCGCAGATCTGGGAGACGGTCAAGAAGGGCGTCATGACCAAGCTCGACACGTCCGGTCCCCTCATCAGGTCGCTGTTCTGGGGAGCATTTAGCTACAAGGGTTTCATGTCGAGGAACAAGCTTCCCCTGGCCAGCATCTTTGACGGAATCGTCTTCGGCAAGGTCCGAGAATTGACGGGTGGTCGGCTCCGGTTTACCATGAACGGCGCCAGCGGCATCTCCGACGGCACCAAGAACTTCCTGTCCCTGGTCCTGGCCCCCATGATGGCCGGTTACGGTCTCACCGAGACGTGCGCCAACGGTGCCTTGGGTTGCCCGCTGGAGTACTCGCCGAATGCCATCGGGCCGGTCCCCGCCGCTGTCGATGTCAAGCTGGTCTCGATCCCCGACCTTGGATACTCCACCGACGCCAAGGTCCCTCAGGGCGAGATCTGGCTCAAGGGCTTGCCCATCATGAAAGGATACTACGACAACCCCGAGGAGACGGCAAAGGTCCTCACCCCCGACGGATGGTTCAAGACCGGCGATGTCGGCGAGTTTGACGCCGACGGTCACTTGCGAGTCTTTGACCGGGTCAAGAACCTCGTCAAGATGCAGGGTGGCGAGTACATTGCCCTGGAGAAGGTCGAGTCGGTCTATCGCAGTGCACAGGCGGTGGTGAACGTCATGGTCTACGCCGACGCAGAGCACACTCGACCCATTGCCATCATCGCTGCCAACGAAAAGGTCCTCTCCGAGAAGGCCAAGGCGCTGGGCGTGGACGAGCACAGCATGCACCACGATCCCAAGGTGCGCAGTGACGTGCTCAAGGATCTCCAACTCATCGGCAAGCGTGCTGGCCTATCGGGCATCGAGATTGTTGCCGGAGTTGTCATCACGGACGAGGAGTGGACTCCTCCCAGCGTAAGTTGCCTCGAGACAACGCACCGGTTGACAGTTTCAACTAACGGTTGACCCTAGGGCCTCGTTACTGCTACGCAGAAGCTGAACCGCAAGACGATTCGCGAGACGTTCAAGAAGGATATTGACGCGTGCCTCAAGAACGTCCCTTGAGCTTGACTCGACGGGTGTTGATGGAGCGCGGGACGGGGGTGGAGTTGTGCACGTTGGAATGACACGAGTAGTGACGATATTGTCTTTTTTGTGTGATTTATACCAGAGTCCACGTCTTGACTGTCGGTAATGTAGCTGGAGGCGTTGGCTCGATGAGGTATCTGAAGTATCCCGGCATTTCTTTCGTTTGCACAACCTATATGTAAGAACGCGGTTCACAGACCGCAAACGTGGGTGGGCAAACCCCTTCTCCTGTACTGTGAGGTTCCCCGCAGGACCCCCGCAGGGAATTCAATCAATCCTCGATGTAGTAAAACATCCTCAGGCCAGTGAATTGTGTGATCAGTGAATTACGTAGGAACAAACCTCGCCTCGAGTGACACCGCCAACGCGCCTTGCGACCCCCTTTCTTCCGTCTACATAAATTTCTTTCCGCCTCCGCCAATCTCCCCCCTCGTCCGAGTTCTCTGTGATTGCGAAGAGAGCTTATACGATGGCTTCCACGGCAGGCCCCCCTGACTCGGGCGAGCAACCCGGGAGCAGCCCCGGCCCTCCGCCCCCTCGCAAATGCACGCATTGCGGGAAACTCAAGCCCGACGAAGAATTCACCGGCAAAAAGGACCTGACGAAACGGACGCAAAAGTGCCGTGGCTGTCGCCAGGTCCAGGCCCGATTGGTATGCTCCCGCCTCAGGACACACGGACAAACAACACTGACGACTATCCAGGCCAAAAGGGGCCCCGGCCGGATCGTCGGCACGCCACGCAAGGCATCTCCAGGTTCCAGTCGCGGGCCCGGCGATATACAACCGCCCGGGGAGAGACCTTGGACCCGGCCATTGCGGACGTTGGCTCCACGCCCATCGGGGCTGCCTCACGGGCAGCCAGCCGAGGACAGTACACGATCGCTCGAGGGGCAATACCCAGGCCCGCCGTTGCAAGAGCTGGGTCCCCGCCCGCAGGAGCCGTACCACAGGCCTACGACGGATGGCGATGCGGCGCCCAAGGAGTAGTGTTCGGGGCCCGTCTCGACCGCCTCGTGACCGGTGAGAGGGAATCGACACGACCGTCTCGCACGGGGACGGCGGGTTGGTTGTAGCTACGAGATGTTCACTTCAGGTACATATCTATATCGACGACCTTGTACCATATCAACCATGCCCTCTCCTGAACCGAAATAATACTCCGCTGCATGCTTGCGTACCCTGATGCCGCTAGGTAGATACAAAAGGTGAAAACTTGACCTGTACTAAATGCTTCGCCGGCAGAACGCAGCAAGCAAGGAAGCCCCTAAAACCAAACAAAGTGGTACGGTACAAAGCGCCTATCTTATGGGAGTCGTCGCTCATATGCCTCATATATGTTCCAGTCGTCTCCGCGCCCTTCTCTTCCGCCGCTCACCCCCCCTTCCTCCTGAAAAACACCAGGTACGGCACCTGGTCCGTTTCAAACCGAAACACATTCCTCTGGATGTCCTCGCTGTCGCCACTCCCGATGCGCACCTTGTCAACCTTCGCGTCGCTGCAGCGATACCACGCATATGGGTCGTGGGTGCTCGAGTCCCGCACGTAGGCGTAGTAGTGCCCCGCGTTGATGCTGTGGCCTTTGTGGATGATGACGGCGTAGCACTCGTACCGGAACAGCCCGCCAAAGGCTTTATCAGTGTCCGGGTGACGCTCGGACGGGTCGAGGCAGTAGGGGGAAAAGTCAAAGTCGTTGAAGTCCCAGGAGATGGCCGCGTTGGATTTCGAGACGACCCCTCTCTCCTTGTCGAAATTGAAGCGCCGGAAGCCGATGCACAACAGGGGTGGCATCCGGGCAAAGGACGTCGACTGCATGGCCTTTTGCCTCCCCTTGCAGTGGTCGCACGCAAAGTCTTCCAGGATGCTGCCCGCGGCGTCTTTCCGGAGGGCCTCCGAGAGAGGCATGTCCCGGCCAGGGCCGACGCTGACGGGGAACCAAGTAAAGGGCGAGAACGTGTGCGTGCTCGTGTTGCAGTGCATGCACTTCACGGTGGATAAGTCGAGGCCTCGCCAGTAGCGGTCGATGATGGACTGGTTGAGCTCCGTGTGGTTCCGCCAATACTCCACGGCGGCCTGGATCAGCGGTCTCCCCTTTGTGATGGGCTGCTTTACCGAGCCCGTCTGGTCGCGGCGAGGATTCGTCTCGTCGTGGAGCTGCTCCGTGACAAACGACATGAACTCTTGCGCGTCCTGCTGCTCCGCTCCACCAAACTGCGACGACACGTCGCTAGATCTGCAGAGGTGTCGGGAATATTCCTAGATGTTGT
The DNA here is from genome assembly GCA_003945565.1 of Tolypocladium inflatum. Taxonomy (NCBI): domain Eukaryota; kingdom Fungi; phylum Ascomycota; class Sordariomycetes; order Hypocreales; family Ophiocordycipitaceae; genus Tolypocladium; species Tolypocladium inflatum. Next base: position 916,208 of record QEPE01000001.1, read on the forward strand.
CATGAGCGTCACTGGCCACTGATCCTGCTCGGGCGCGTCTTACCATGAGGGTCTGGGCTTTCATAGTCTCAAACTTGCCAGTGCTCATCCAGTGGAAGAGATTCGAGATGATCCGGATCATGAGTTGGGGCGGGTCAATCTTCTCGTCATCCTTCCGAGGGACCCTGTACTTGGCCATCCACTCAGAGTCCGCCAACTCTCTTCCGAACTCCGGAGACGCGAGAAGCGACTGCAGCGTGCTGTTCGCGTAGCACCAGTTTCGAGGGTTGTTCAGCCCGGTGAATATCCTTGCCACGCCGCCCGGGGCTTGCTCGACGGCTTTCCTGCTGCGCCCTGCTGTTCTCTGCACCGAGGCGCCGGGCTCGCTGTAAGTCTCGCCGGCATCATCTGCCTGAGACAGGCCGCTGTGGCTAGGCCGCTGCACGGCAGCCCGGGGGCGCGCCGGCGGTGCGGGGAGCTGGGCTGGAGAATCAAACTTGTGTGCCAACGCCTGCTTGTGCCTCTCGCCACTCGCCGCGGGGGCAGTCATTGACTGCTGTTTCGTGGGCACCGGGGGGGACCTCAAGAACTCTTCGCCGGTGCGAGGGAAGCTCGGCCGTGTGGCGGCCTGCTGGGCGTCCTTTTCCAACGTGCTCTGCCATGCCTTCACGTCGGCGGGCTGCAAGGACGTGACGATGTATTTCGATCCTCTCCGCTGTATCAGGCCATGTCGCCTCTTGGCTCGAGTAGAGTTGGGGGATGCGGTAGCCGTCGACCGCAAGGCACGGGGTCCCATGAGATCCACCCATGCGTCTAGACCCCCTCGTAGAATCTTCGGGGAGCTCCTGAGGTCTCTGCCATAGTTGAGATGCACCAAGGCGCGATGCAACGATACCACCACCAGCTGGTCCGAGTCCTTGGGGGACTCGGTGATGCGCTCCGAGCTTTGGTCGTAGAACACCACCAGGTCATACCTGTCGCGGTTCTCGAATAGCGGCAGTTCTTGATGTGGGGAAAGGACCATGCTCTCTGATATCTCCTCCGACGAGATATTGTCCCTGAGGAGAATGCTCGGTTCGATGCAGATGATGGACGACGACATGATGTGGCCTTCGTCGAATTCGTCACGGGATCGGATGTCGATGAGCAGGATAGACCCCTTCCCCTTCATTGCTTCGTACAGCTGCTCGGGTGTGATGCTGTCCCCCTCGGGAACCTTGAGCTGGTACTCGGTTTCTTCGGGCACAGGAGATGGGACTGGCGGGAAGTACTCGTTGCTCTGCTGCCGTGACATGCTCGGCGTGCCAGGCACGGACGCGGATGAGCCGGTGCGAGTGAATAGCCCTCGCGGAGTGCTCGTCGGCAGCCTCGCGGCCTCCCCAGACACGCTTCCTCGAGCAGGGCTGTAGATGGCGTCGGGCATCTTGGGCAGAGCCGCCGCCGCGGCGTCTGTATTGATATTGAGCCCCTGGGGTCCAGGCATTTCTCGCGGCCCAGACGGCTTCTGGGCCGGGATGGCATACGTCTTGATACGAGGGTCTTGCCCTGGCGAGGCCTGCGGGCCCCGGAGGTTGGCAAATCGAGCGGCCAGGTCCAGTGTGGCATTGTTGGTCGACGCAGCACGCGCGTGGCCGTGCTGTATGGCATTCCCGTGCAGAGAAGCGGGCTTCGGGTGCACCGCTGGTTTTGTCTTTCCCGCAGAGCCGTTCACGGGCGGCTGTGCGTGGCCGTTGGCGGCGGGCTGCGTCTTTGAGGAGCCCGCCGCGCCGTCGGCGAAAGAGGACAGCGGCCTGGCAGAGTGCCCATTCGTCTTTGCTGCTGACGACTCCGTCCGTCTCGCTGTCGGCTGCACCCCAGTCTTCTTGTTATCCTCGATGATGTCGCGCTTGATCTTCTCGTATACCTCGCTCTGCAGAGATATCCGCTTCAGGAGCGCACCATGCGCCCTGCCAGAGTCTCCCTGGGCATTCCTCAGGGCCGGATAGTCCTTGTGATTCGAGATTATCTGCACAGCGATAACGTACGCCCGGATATACTCCTTCAGTGCCAGCGCAGGTCTGTTGAAGTCGCGACTCATCTCGGATTGCCGAAACGACGTCTCTGCGATGTCGAGCAGCCGCTTTATCGACTGATTCGGGTCGACGTCTTTCGGTATGGCGAGCAGGTCCTCTATGTGCGGAAGAGGTGCCGCCCCCGGCCGGCCGGCGCCTCCATTCTTGCCGTCGTAGCCCGCCGGGAGGCTGTGCCTGGCGTTGGCGGCCATGGTGAACGGCCGCAGTCGCCGCTAGACCCAGCGCCGCCGAAGGCACCGCGGGAGCTATCGATGCGATGTATCGTCGGGGATGCGGCTCATATCTCAACCAGGGACGGTGGCCGCGCGCTATTTCGAGCAGAGGGGAGAGGCGGCGCGCGGAGGAGTTGACGTGCGAGGACTGGACCCGGGCGACGATGGAGGTTATCTAGTTCGAGGGCGGTAAGGAGACGGAGTCCTGGCTGCTCGACGGCGCGCGGCGCATCCTGGGAACGATAAAAACAGCGCTCGGCTTTGTGGCGTCGAAGAGTCTTTGTTCGATAGCCGGGAGTGTCGTAAAACAACAAAGGAATCTATGTGTATCGGCCTTTGATGTTGGAGTTGAAGCTGAGGGGTGGTCGCAGCGCGGTTGTCCAGCGAGGGGAGACGTGGGTCATGAACTGCGGCCATGTGCCACGGCTGGGTACCGGCACACGCTGGAGCGCGACCCTTCTCGCCGCTGGAGCCGGGCCCTCGTCCAGGTACCGTCGCGGGCGGCGTCAGTACCCCGTACCGAGCGCCACAGGACGTCCCGAGCCACAGCGCCGTCGTCATCGTCCAGGCCTCGCGGCTGTCCAGCGCTGTCAGGCCAAGGCTGGGCGCTGAGGCGGGGGACCCGGAAGCATGTCCCAGTGGATGGTCTCCTGGCGCCGGTATCCCACCAGCCACCTTGGCGAGCCACCAGCCACCCGACCCCTGCCAGGTCGCTGCCTCGCCGCCGTCTCCGCCGGACTGACGCAACACCTCCAGCTGCTGCGGACGAAGCTGAGGCGACGCATCCCTTACCTCATCGCCCGCCAGCGAGCTTCAACTTGAGTTTGTCGCCGCGACAACAACACATCTCCTGGCACCGCCCCCGCCTCCGCCTCTGCCTCTGCACTTGCACCTGCATCCGCCAAAGGTCCTTCCATCCCCCAGCCGTCGACGTCGGCATCCCCTGTTGCTGCAGACGCCGGCCCGTCGCCGTCGTCGACCGCGCACCCTCGTTTGCCTCTCGCCGCCTCGCTTCTCCGCGACCCGAGTTCGCATCCGTGGAGATGATGAGCTGGTGGTCGTCCTCGGCCAACTCGGCTCTGGCCGAGCAGGTCGAAAAGGCCACGAGCAGCAGCCTGTACGAAGCCCGCGCCGCCATTTCCCCGCTCCCGATGGCTAACGCGAACCAGAGAGGACATTGCCCTGAATCTCGAAATCTCCGATGTCATCAGGTCCAAGACGGTGGCTCCCAAGGAGGCCATGCGATCCCTCAAGCGACGCATCGGCAACAAGAACCCCAACACACAGCTCAGTGCCTTGAACGTACGATGCCCCCAGCTCGCAGATCCAACGCAGCCGATGGCTCTAACCTGACCGATGCAGCTTACCGATACGTGCGTCAAGAACGGCGGATCGCACTTCTTAGCCGAAATTGCCTCTCGCGAGTTCATGGACAACCTGGTCTCGCTCCTGCAAGCCGTTGGCCCCGTCGCCGTCAACGCGGAAGTGAGATCCAAGATCCTCGAGCTTATACAATCCTGGGCCGGTGCGACCGAGGGGAGACACGACCTCTCGTACATCGGAGAGGTATACAGGACGTTGCAGCGAGAAGGCCACCAGTTCCCGCCCCGGGTTACGGTAGCGAGCAGCATGATTGACAGCAGCGCGGTAAGCAGCCATCACTCGCCTTCACAAGACAGACCACTGACATGGATGTGGCCGGTAGCCCCCGGAATGGGCGGACTCGGACGTCTGCATGCGATGCCGCACCCCCTTCACCTTTACGAACCGAAAACACCACTGCCGAAATTGCGGCAACTGCTTCGACCAGCAGTGCTCGAGCAAGACAGTTCCCCTGCCCCACCTGGGGATCCTCACGCCCGTTCGAGTAGACGACGGGTGCTACGCCAAGCTCACCGGCAAAGGCTACAAGGAACTCGGTGCTCCCTCTCTCGACCGATCTCCTACGTATCCCCACAAGACTCGCAGCACATCCGCCATGCAGCCTCGGAACGCGCGCGTCGACGACGGATTCGACGAGGATTTGAAAAAGGCACTCGCCATGAGCCTGGAGGAGGTCAAGGGCTCATCGCGCGGCCATGCGGAGCCGGTCACCAACGGAACCAAGCCGAGCGGCAACGCTGCGGCGACGAAGCAGGCGGAAGAGGAGGACGCCGACTTGAAGGCCGCCATCGAAGCGTCCCTGGCAGACATGGAGGAGCAGAAGAAGAAGCACGCCGCTGCGTTGAAGGAACAGACGTCGCATGCGTCGGCCAGCTGGACAACGACCAACTTCCTGCCCAAGAACGACTACGAGCTGACGCCTGTGGAAGCGGAGAACATCAATCTCTTCGCCACCTTGGTCGACCGTCTCCAGACGCAGCCCCCCGGCACCATTCTGAGAGAACCCCAGATCCAGGAGCTCTACGACAGTATCGGGACACTACGCCCGAAGCTGGCGCGGACGTACGGAGAGACCATGAGCAAGCACGGTAAGCGCCTCCGGATCTTCACATCGTCACGGCTGCTGACAGAATCTAGATACCCTGCTGGACCTCCACGCCAAGCTGTCGACCGTGGTTCGATACTACGATCGCATGCTGGAGGAGCGGCTATCAAAGGCATATAGCCAGCAAAGCCTTGGTGGCTACAATCTCCCACCGCGCCAGCCGTCCGGACCCTATCCCTCGATATCTGCGCAGGCGCATGGAAATGCCGGTGGTGCTGAAAACTTCTACACGGGCCAACCCACCAACTTCCCAGTACACCCCAACCAACCTCAGTTTGCCACGTACGGACCAGGCCAGATCCCACCACAGCAGCAAGCACAGAGGAGTGATGCGTGGCAGGCAGGAGTGCCTCCGGGAATACAAGACCCGTATCAGCAGCAGCCTCCCGTTGACGCAACGCAGAGGATGCAGACGCCCCAGCAACGGAATGTGTCCCCTTCGGCGGACCGCCGCGGGTCCTACTACTTTAACCCCCCGTCCTCTGCCCAGTCTCCCTCGGCGCCGTCAGCACCTGGTTCTGCACCAGATGCCAACGCTTCGCCGTATCCCAATCTTCAGCAGATGCAGTACCAGTCTGTGCCTGCGACTCCGTCACAACCGACGCCGATGCAGCCGTCACAACCGTCACAACCCTCCCAGCAGCCGCCGCAGCCGCCGCAGTTCCAGCAGGCTCCTCCGCAGCAACAAGCTCAGCAGCAACCGCCATACTGGCAAGCGTCCGTACCGCAGCAGCCGGCACCACAGCAAGCGCCTCAACAGCCACCGGCGGCACCTCAATCGTGGGCGTACACGGGTTACACTCAGGACTCGTTCCCTTCGGTGCCCCAGAATGATCCGATAAAGAAGCCCGTGGCGGAAGAGGCTCTGATCGAGCTCTAGTACGGTATCGTTTCGGTGGGTTAGGGTCTTGGAGACGACGGCGTTGGTTTGTGTGATATATTCCCCCCAGCCCTGTGTGTATGGTATCCGAGTCCGTTCAGCCAAGTACGGCTACTGCAATCTTTGATGATACCAAAATCGCGCCAGTTGTGTTCATGGTTGGTGGCTTCCCACGCCGACGCCTAGGCGGCCGCTGGACCTGGGGAGCGAGATGGCGAGTGGCAACGTGGTAGATGGCACGGAGGCTGTCACCAGCCAGGCTCTCGAAATGACCAATGTCATATACCTCACGTTGTCATATACCCCACGCTCTGTGAACCCGTGATTGCACTGTTCATGTCCATTCCTCTCGGAGGCGGATGCAAGAGCCCAATCGGCACCTACGCCCAGACTTTGAGCCGTACTCGTAAGCAGACGCGATACGAAGCACACGCGTAGTGCGTCCTACATCGGAGCGTGGGGCCAATCGGTGCCGAGGAACGGGGCACGATGGACGGCGAAAAGGGGAACGTTCCTAGGAGGGCAGCTCCGCGGCCGCGCCGGCGGGGCCGGAGCAGGGTGGCCCGGACCCGCCTGAGTCATTGTGGCGACGCCGAGAGGCTTCTCACGATGGCCGGACTTCCTAAACTGGAGCAGCGAGGATTGCTGAAAAGCGCCGTCAAGCCCGTGTCTGCTCATCAAGACGCTCCTCGCCGTGGATATCAGACACACTCATCCGTTTCCCACTAGAAGCAGCGCACCTCACTTACACTGACAATGGCCCCCACAATCCACCTCGTCCGCCACGCGCAGGGCGTCCACAACCTCTCCGTCGAGAACGAGTTCATCCAGGACCCGGACCTGACGCCCCTCGGCGAGCAGCAGTGCGCCGCCCTGCGCGCCGCCTTCCCGCACCACGGCCGCGTCGCGCGCCTCGTCGCCTCGCCGCTGCGCCGCACGCTTAACACCGCCGTCGCGGCGTTTGGCGCCCCGGCGCTGTACCCGCTCGCCGCGCTCGACGTCCTGCAGGAGGTGTCGGACGCGCCGTGCGACACGGGGTCCAGCCCGGCGCGGCTGCGGGCCGAGTTCGGCGACAAGGCCGACTGGGCGCGCGTGCGGGCGGGGTGGACGGAGAAGGGCGAGGGGAGCGTCTTTGAGCCGACGCTGGAGGCGCTGACGGCGCGCGCGAGGGAGGCGAGGAGGGCGCTGAGGGAAATGGCCGGGGACGGCGACCATCACCTCGTCGCCGTCTCCCACGGCGGCTTCCTGCACTTCCTCACCGACGACTGGCAGGGCATCCCCGGCGACACCGGTAAGCCCCCGATCCCCTCCGCGTAGACTCCGCCCGTGCCCGGCTGACGCCGAGTGCCGCAGCCACCGGCTGGGACAACTGCGAGTACCGCTCGTACCACTTTGTCGACCCGACCGGCGCCGACGAGGACGCAGCCCTCGTCGAGACCGAGGAGAGCTGGCGCCGCCGCCGGCTCACCCAGAAGCCGCTCTCGGCTCTGGAGCAGCGCGAGCTGCGGATTGCGACGCAGCAGCGCATCATCCCGAACTTGAAGATCAAGGCGTGAGTGTAGAAGAAAGAGGTAAAGGCCGTCATGAGGGGGCATTTCCAGACGCATCTCTACAGCGTAAATCCTGCGTGTGCTTCGGTTGCAAGGAGCGAGTACCTGGACACAGAAGACGGAGTCTTAGATACAGAGTATAAATTACGATACATTGAACATACACGAAGATGAGGACCGCCGTTTGATACTTTCGTCAAGCCATCTTCTCAGAGCTCACGCTACCACGAGTTGTAGGCTCCGACATTATGCCATGTTCATTGATATCACGTCTCCTCGCCACAGCCCTCACGTCGTCGAACACATCACGGGGTCGTCCAAGTCACTTCTCCCCAAGTGATCCATGACTCGCTGAATCTCCTTCCATGATGATGGCCTTATCTCGAGCACAAGAATGGTCCACCCCAGTTGGGAACGCGAATCCAGTATCAACTTGCATCGGCAGTGGCATTTTGCCCCGGTGTGCCGGGGATTCAGGAACTCACGAGCTGCACGATCAACGGACCCATCCAGCTCCTAGCCGAGGAGCGCTCCGCTGAGGTACGGCGGCGTCTCCTTGAAGAGGTCGCGGAACTGAAAATATTGCTTCTTGACAAAGTTCTCCCGGCTCGAGTACAGTACCCGAGCAAACAAGTCGAAGACCATTTCCGGCTGGTGTTTAAACATCTGAACTTTCGCATCAAGCATCTCGTTGAGGTGGAAAAAGGTCTTGAATGCCTTGAACGTCATGTCGCCTCCGTGGGTGGATGCGGATGCCGCTGGGGTTGGCATGATTGTGGACGCGCGCGGTTCGTCGGGTTCTGTTGGAGTCGCATCATTGGTCAGATGCTGTGCGTTTCGTCCAACGCCTTCCCAGTCTTCCTCCTGAGGAAGAAGCGGCGGCTCGCGCTCGCCAACTGCACAAAGGGTTGAGCTCGTGCGTGGTGATGAGTACTGCAAATTCCGATCAAATTCGTCAGCCGACCTAGAAGCGCAATCAAGGGCCCTCAGGACACTCGAGGGCGGCTGTTGAACTTGGGCATCCAGCGGCGTGCCTCTACGTGGTTCCTGTGATGTAAATCCATCCAGGTCGTCTAAGAATAACGCATCGTCAAGGAGATCATCGATTGACATCTGAGGATACGCATGTGTCTGCGGGCCGTCGAGGGTTGTGAACAATTGATCCAGTTCCGGGCCGCCGTAGATTTCGGAGATGTCGTCTACGAGTGGCAAGCCCTCGATCGAGTGCAGGCCGCGGTCGACTTCGTCGAAAGCCTCGGCGGCAGAAAGAGCCTCGTGGTCACCGCGAGTATCAGGAAACCTTGCGCTTCGCTTCGCACTCGGCTGTCCCGTGTCCCAGGAGCATGCGTCTCCAGCCTCGCGGCATCTCTTGCTCGACTGCCACGCCTGGGACGTCGGAGGGGTGGGGACTGCCCCAGTCGAGGCACCCGGGGCATCGGAGACGCGATGTGTTTGGTGCGCATTCATGTTTGGGATCCTGGGTACTTTGTACTGCGGTTAGAATTAGCGACACGCATCGCACCCGGCTTTCCGGGATTGGCTTGCATTGCAGCCCGGTTTCGCTGGGGGTACTCGTACAGCAACGGCGCTTCGGCCTCGTCCCAAGGGCCCCACTGCGGCTCTTGGTCCGGGGAAGAATCTTGACGGGCACGCGCACGTTGAGAAATTCCCTCGTTTGTTCGGGGTGACGCGAAGATCGGCACACTAATCGCCACCGCTGAGGCAAAGGGCGCATCCGTGATTGTGGGAGAAATTTCTTCGAGGGCAGCTCCAAGATGTGATGCACGGCAGTTCAGCGTTACCTAGGACCTTCCTTCCTTCCGTGGAACGTTGATCACGGTCTGATTCGGGAAGGAACGGGGTGGACGGTAAATCCGTGGCAAGCTTGGACAACAAAATCGTCCGGAGGTCTGCCGCCCTCCGACGTCTCCGACATCTACGAAGAAGCTGAAGCCGGAATCGCCGTAGGTGTCATTCGGCGTCGAACCCCGAGCCGACACCGAGTCCGGGCAGCGGGGCACGCCCCTTGCTGAATCCAGGCCCGGGGCACTGTCGCCCAAACGCTCAGCACCCTGGAAACTCCCCGCAGATACTCCACCAATGAATCTCTACCGAAAACGCCTTGCCGCATGTGAACGTATGCCGAAAGTCGTCATCCCGTTCTTCCGTGTCCCGCTGGACGGCGCCGACGGAGCGGAGCGGCGGGACCGGCCTGCAAAGCCCCGTGAACCAGGGCCACCGTCGTAGGCCTACTCGTATTATCTTATCGCCCGCTGATCATGTCCCTCCTCCCCTCCCTTATTGCTCGTCTATCTCTCCGGATCCCACCCCCCGCGTCTCTTCTTCTCCGCTTTACTCCAGCTTTTTGCGTCTCGCCACGTTCTGCAGCCTCTTCCCGGCGTCTTCGCTGCTTTGCCTCCGCGGGCGCGGTTCATCACAGAGACGCCGGGCAAGCAATTGCTCTTTTGCGCGCAGGTCCGGAACTCTTCGACGGCCTACTCAGGGGGCCGAGTCGCCGGGCGCACCGGTGGGCAAGATGGGCGACGCACGTGAGACGGAGCGGCCGCGGACCCAGGAAGCCAATGGTGAACCTGTCGTCAATGGCGCAAATCGCGTCGTCAACGGAGACAGACGGAACGTCTTCGTGGGCAGCATCGACCAGGGAACCACATCCACGAGATTCATCTTCTTCAATGCCGCGGGAGAGCCAGTAGCCAGCCACCAGATGGGCTTCGAAAACCAGCATCCGGAGTCAGGGTAGGTCGACCAACAGAGGCGTAGGGACCTGGCGCTGACAGAACTGACCTGTCCTCAGATGGCACGAGCATGACCCCTGTGAGCTTTTACGGACAGTCGAGACGTGCATCGAAAAGGCGACCGAGCAGTTCCGTTCCAAGGGCTACGACACCGCCAACGTCCGCGCCGTCGGCCTCACCAACCAGCGCGAGACGCTCGTTCTATGGGACAAGAACACCGGCGAGCCCCTCTACAACGCCGTCGTCTGGCCCGATACCCGGACGTTGTCCATTGTCCGAGAGCTGAAGGCCCGCGATGGCGCCGACGAGCTCCACGACCTCTGCGGGTTGCCGCTGTCCACGTACCCGTCCAGCGTGAAGCTGCTGTGGCTGCTTCGCAACGTAGAATCGGTCAAGAACGCCTACGACGAGGGCCGCCTGGCGTTTGGAACCATCGATACGTGGTTGATCTACCGCCTCAATGGTGGAAACGGCAGGAAGGGCGGTCCCGTATACGTCACGGACCCGACGAACGCGAGCCGGACCATGTTCATGAACCTCCGGACTCTCAAATATGACGACGCCCTCCTCTCCTTCTTCCAGATCGACCGCTCAAAGATGTCGCTGCCGGAGATCGTGCCCTCATCACACCCCACGGCCTTTGGAGCGCTCGCCGGTGGGCCCCTCAAGGGTGTCCCCATCGCCGGCTGTCTGGGCGACCAGTCGGCCGCCCTCGTCGGCCAGCGCGGCTTCAACCCCGGCCAGGCGAAGAACACGTACGGCACCGGCTGCTTCCTGCTCTACAACGTGGGGACCGAGCCCGTCATCTCCAAGAGCGGCCTGCTCGCCACGGTCGCGTACGACCTCGGCAACGGGAGGAAACCCGTGTACGCGCTCGAGGGCAGCATCGCCGTGGCGGGCTCCGGCGTGTCGTTTCTGCTGAACAACCTGGGCCTCATCGCGAACTCCAAGGCCATCGACGAGGTGGCCCTGTCCGTCCCGGACAACGGCGGCGTATACTTTGTCACGGCCTTCAGCGGCCTCTTTGCGCCGTACTGGATCGACGACGCCAAGGGAACACTCTGTGAGTTTGCTCGCCGTGCACCCCCACGGATGCCGTTCACGAACGGCGCTAACCATCCTGCAGTCGGCATCACCGCGCACACCCAAAAGGGCCACATCGCCCGCGCCACCCTCGAGGCGGCCTGCCACCAGACGGCCGCCATCCTCGACGCCATGGCCGCCGACTCGGGCCACGCGCTCGAGTCCCTCGCCGTCGACGGCGGCCTCTCCAACTCGGAGCTCTGCATGCAGACCCAGGCCGACCTCAGCGGCATCCGCGTCGACCGCCCCGCCATGCGCGAGACCACCGCCCTCGGCGCCGCCATCGCCGCCGGCCTCGCGACGGGCGTCTGGGCCGACCTCGACGACCTCGACGGCCTCGATGCCAGCGGCAGGTCCGTCTTCGAGCCCAAATTTGGCAAGGAGAGGAGGGCCAAGATGAGGAGGCAGTGGGAGCGCGCCGTGGAGATGAGCAGGGGCTGGGTGCGGGACGACTAGACCAGGAGCCAGGCGTTTGGATGTATGATATCATATAGACAAAGGTTCGGACAAGCAAGCGACGATGACACGCCGAATGCCTATTACGCAGTGGTGTGTTCAAGGCCTGGCCTCGTATCAATCACTCGCAGACGCATCGGGGCAGTAGTAACAGCGATTCAATTACACCGCAACGGGCATAAAGGCCCAGCGACATCTCACTCGACTACCCTGACGTGTTTCGTGCACTCACAAGTCTCCCACTTGCGAATGCGTTGGCCCTCCCTGAGGTTTTGCCTGCCTGCCTGCCTGGATTTCCCCTTGCCGTGACGCCGAATGACTACTCGAATAATGGTTGCAAGTTAAAAAAAGGACATGGCACATAAAGCAGACGGGGCTGGTATTAGATAAGATGTCTCGCGTTTTCCGCTTCGGCTGTTTTCGGGGGCGTTGGAGAGTGGTGAGTTTTGGGGTGGTTGCGTTCGGTTTCGGGGTCCGCGCACGCCCACGGGAGGACGTTGCGCAGCCAAGGCGACACGCCGTGCCGCCCTACATGATGATGGCAGGGACATCAACGTTGGCCTTGATGGACTTGTGCGGCAGGACGCTGCCGCCGTTGACGTAGATCTCATCGCCGATGGTGACGTCGTCGCCGAGGACGGTCACATTCTCCAGGCGCGCCCAGCGGCCGACGGTGCTGTTCCAGCCGACAATGGTGGACTTGACCCAGGCGTGGTCCTTGACCTTGGAGCCGCGCAACAGGACGCAGCGCTGCAGACGGACGCCGTCGCCGACGACGACGCCGGGGCCAATGGTGACGTTGGGTCCGATTCGGCAGTTCTTGCCGATCCTGGCCGAGGGGTCGATGAGGACGTTGCCGCCGTGGACGAAAGACTCGGTGGGAGGCGTCAGATCCTTGCTGCCCCGCTTGGTCAGCGAGGAGAGGTAGAGGCACGTTCCGCTGAGGAAGTCCTTGGGCTGGCCAACGTCCATCCAGAAGCCGTCGAGATCGAACGAGTGCAGCTGGTTGTCGCGGACCATTGAGGGGAACGTCTCCTTCTCGATCGAGGTGGGTCGCAGCTCGATGCGCTTGAGGACAGAGGTGTTGAAGATGTACATGCCGGCGTTAATTCGGTTGCCGACGAACTCGACGGGCTTCTCGACGAACCGGTCGATGCGGGAGGGGTGGTTGGGCTGGTGGACGACGACGCCGTATTTGGAAGGCTCCTCGACCTTGGTGACGACAATGGTGCCCTCGTCGCCGTGGCTCTTGTGGTACTGCAGCAGCTCGGCGAAGGGGTACTCGCAGATGACGTCGGAGTTGAGGACGAAGAACGGGGAGTCGTCCTTGAGCAGGATCTTCTCGGCCAGCTTCAGGGGACCGGCCGTGTCGAGGGGCTCAGACTCGACGGAGAACTCGATGTTGATGTTGTACTTTTCCTCGTACTGCCCAGCGCGTTAGAGGTGTCGAGAGCAGATTGGGCCTCGCGCTCTGGGTGAGGGCCAACGTACCTCGGCGAGGAACTTCTCCATAATCTCGGGTCGGTAGTTGACGGCGAGGACGATGTCCGTGACACCGGCAGCGACGAGGGCCTCGATCTGGTGGACGATCATGGGCTTGTTGCCGAACTCGACGAGCGGCTTGGGCAGGGTGAGGGTCTGTACCATGCGGCACAGCTGTCAGCAAACGTCGACGGCGCGGATCAGGCCACTTGGCCGCGCAGAGGCGATGCGCGAGGCAGACGGGACGGGGGCGTCACGCACGAGAGGGCGAAGGCGGGTGCCGAAGCCTCCGACAAGAATGAGTCCTGCACGGCCAGTCAGCTTCACGAGGGCTGCGAGAGCGAGGGGGTCGGGTCGTCGCACCCTTCATGGTGGCGGAGGAATCGTCGCGAGAGGTGTCGGTATAGGGGTTGAGGGGCCGTCTCGAGGGACGACGGTGGTAACGAGCGAGTGACGACGTGGGCGACCGTGTCGAGGCGTGTCGAGGCGTGTCAAGACGGGCACGACGGAGAACGAGGGGCTGGTATAAGGGCAGCACAGGGACGCGAGAGGAGGTTTGGAGCTGGAGGGTTGAGTTTGAGTCCGCGGGCTGCAGGTGGCGTGAAGGCTGGCCGGAGTCGGTTGCCTGTCCTTTTCAAGATGGCCCCTCGCCAGGCCAATGCAGGGCCGCCTGGACGCTAGGCAAGGTTGCGGATGGGCAGGTCCAGTCGGGGAGGGCCCCTCCCTCCCACGACACGAGGTCCGGCGGGCAGGCGGGGGCGGTGGCGGGCCAATCAGCGCGCGCGGCGGCGACGGCATGGCTCGTCTCGCAGGCACAAAATTTCCCCAGGCGAAATTGTGCGCCGTTTGCGTTGCCCCTTTTCCGTACGGATTCAGCGCGACATGCACGGCGGCACCTCGTGGGAGCCTCGTCAGAGCCTCGTCAGAGCCTCTGGCGGACGGTGGCTTTGGCGCCCAGCGAGCCGTTCGCAGCGAGACCCGGGCTGTGTCGTACAGTTCGGCTACTGGCTTAGGTGTCCTGATGGAGGGAGTCCAACAACGGACGACAGGCCCCGACATGCGACGACGGATGCCGTGTAACGCGCTCGGCATTCACCGGTGTGGAGGCCCGTTGTCGATGGAGGGCAGTCGATGGAGGGCAGTCCGACTATACCACCCATCATCGTAGGCCGTCCTGCTCGTTTCGCCATTGGTCTCTGACCCGCGAGGCTGCTTTCGAAATTCGAAAAGGCATGTCTCAGATGTTGGTGATGGCGTCGACGGTCGGCGCCTCGTCGCGTTCAGCCGACCAGCGCCGACCGCCGACGCCGTGTGCGGTTGGAGCATGAATTGTCGTCTCGACAATCTACCAAATCACGTCTCGCGATGGACGCATGCCGATGGCAGTCTGCGAGTTTAATTTACCTGCCATGCATGCATACTCACGGCCCGTCTGCCACTGACAGCCGCCCCTTTCCAGACGCTCCCGCTGGCGATCAAGGCAGCGGAGCCGGACGGGCACGGCGCAAGGACTTGGTTGCTTGGCTCCAACAAGGCAGTGCATCGCTAGCGAACAAGCCCGACACATGGCTTCTATTCCCGTCCTCGTGGCCTGGAAGCGTCGGTCGGCCCGACTGCGGATCTCTTCACCACCATCTGCCCGTCATCGCCATGTCCAAGACGATCTACCCCGATCAACCCGATGATGCCGTACCCAGTTGCGACCGGCCGTCATTGAACATCAAACCTGCAGCCGCCTCTCGTCTACGAGTAGACCTTGTCTGCGGGGTTGGCAACGCCACAGCCTGTTACCTGTATTCGGCTAGCCCTGCACCATCACCCGTCGCTAAATCCAGTCCCTGACCTCCATCCGGGAATCGTCGGCCCTCCATGTCGACGTTCTCTGGTAATGAGGGATTCGCATCCAAAATCGCAGCTTGATGCGGTCCGCCCGTAGCTTCGTGGTTGTTATGCGTACTGTCTCGGCATCATGACGGAAGCACCATTGCGAGGCTACCTGTGCCTACAACTTGAATCTTGCCTTCTCTGGAGCACAAGGGAAAACCGACAAAACTCGTCACGCCCCGAGTCAACCCTCACGGCGCTCGCGCACCAAATCAAACAAATCGAACAACGGCAACGATGAGCCCTTCAGCTTGGAACCGAGGGAGAGTTCTGTTAACCATGCGCTACGAGGGTCACGTCGTTGGCCTCGGGTAGAAATATCGGAGGTAGCGAGGGGATGACAACTGCCTCGAGGCCGACAATTCTAAGACCCCCAGTACGCATGACACGACCATGATTTTGCGAAATATTACTCTACAGTTGATACGGAGTAATAGAAGCGGAATTCTGGTAGAGATTGCGTCATGCATATGCCCATACCCTTCAGACTCCCTTCCATGCCACACCCGTCGATACCCGCGAGGCAGCAGAAGTCTGAAGCTATTTCCGCAACGTCCCTCCCCTGGCATTGCCTCCTAATTCGTGTCAACGAGGGGACAACTGCATCTCATGATCTAGGGCGCGTACCTGGTATTTCGAGACTCGACGAACGTACGCCTCGACGGCCAGACATCTCAACAGCCCGCAGCCTATTCACAGTCGACCCATTCCATGTAGCCGGTGCCGCTCAGGGGCTGGCTGCGCCACTCGCCGGTGAAGGTATACGCGGCAACATATCCTCGGCCATGGCCGTAGCGCAGCGGAGAGTCGACGGTGGCAATGAAGCTGACCAGTTCAACGCCACCGTCGCGTACGGTCCAGCGCATCCGCTCTGGCACCCGCATCGTGCGGCCTTGCGGGTCTGTGGCCAGCCGCTCCCGGTAGGCGAGAACCTCGAAGGCGACATCCTGATAGACGAGGGCTTCGCCGTCGAGATTCCGGAGGTGTACCAACTTGCATGCAGTCGCGCCGAGCGCGCGCACGTCGGTCAGCAGCAGCTGGGTGCTCTTGTCCAAGTGGACGATCTGGTACGTGAAAAAGGTGACTGGTAACTTCAGGTGGGGAGCAAGGGGCCTGCTGAAGAGCGCCTGCGGAGTCATACAGCGGGCGTACTCGACGGTGCACATGCCGGAGATGTCGGTGACGCCACGGGTGTCGCTGATGGTACCACGATACGTAGCGAACAGGCTCAGGTGGTCGTAGATGGGAGTCTTGACGAACCACGAGACCTGCTGGGTGGCCGAGATCTGGAGGTCCACCTTCATGTGGCGGTACCGGCCGGCGACGGTGAAGTCGGGGTAGCTGGACGTGATGACGAGGTCATCTCCCCAGGCGAGGCGCGATCCGTCCGAGGCGAAGGAGCAGCCAGTCGACGCGTCGTACGCTTCGTAGTGATGCGTCTCGCCATGGGCAGTCGAGGAGAGCACCGTCGCCGTGTTCCGCGCGTCCGGGGCAGAAAGATAGTCGTTGTCGAAGCACAGGGCCCCGGGCGCGCCGATGAAGGTCATGGTGTTCAGGTAGCGGTACGGTTCGGGAAGGCTGGGGATGAACACGCCGTAGTGCGTCCACCCCCACCAGCTCGAGTCGTCGTGCGGCAAGAGTATTTCGGGCACGGTGAAGGGACGTTCCGATTCTTCGATTCGCTTGTCCAGGCGCGGCGCGACTTGGGTGACGAGGAGTTTCGTAACGGCGCCGAGCGCTCCATTGGTGGGTGGCGGCGCCGTCGCCATGGTGTGAGACTGTGGGCCAAGGTGACGCTACGTGAGCGAGCTCGAGGTTGTGAGCCGCCGTCGAGAGTTCGTACGGAGTAGCATAATAATATATATCACCGAATCACATGGCAGGGCGCCATGGTACAGCCATGGAGTAGTATTTGGCCTATTCGACACAGATCCGCGATTCAAGGTTGCCGAGGATCTCGGCAGATCTCATTCCATAGAAATCGTTTTGGTATTTGGTCTTGAACACGACGGCCGGAGCGGAACTGATAGAGGAGTACGTTCGTAACCTTGTCCACAAGCAGTGAGACTTGCGAGCCGGGGTGATTACAAACCGTCCCGCGCCGAGAGCCTTTGTCGCTCCTCTCGTTCAACTCTCAGTGCGTTTCGCGTGAGAGGGATCTCTGACAGGCGGTCTCAGAACCTTGCGGGTGGGAATCGGATGGCTGATTTTCTGCTTTTCCGATGGACGATGGACGATGGACGATGGTCTGGATGGTCTTTGGCGTTTGGCTCGGACACAGAATGCGACGCTTGCGCAGGCCAGGAGTGGTTGGTGGGTTATGTGAACACTGGGCTGGGGCCATCCTTGCCATCGACATGCAGGTGCTGGAGTGACGTTTACGAGTATGTATGTCTGGTGAGCGGATCCGGCCCAGAGACTCTGCGCCGGGACGGCATACGGCCTCTAGAGCATGCCCGGCTAGGGTACCCGGCGCCCGCACGCCTAAAGCGGGTACTCACGGCACGATCCGACAGTGGGTACTCCGTACCTACGGACTACCTACACAGCCGTGCGGAGTGTGCGCGCTGATGCCATCGAACTGGGCAACATTGATGGCACAGCGACTCACCGAGTCTCTTCCCCGCCTGTGGAACCTCAGAGCGACCTGCCCGAACAGGCAACTACGGTGAACTTATTTCCGACCGTCCTGACGCATTGGCCTTTCATTCCCCATCTTCAACACAACGGCTCGTCTTTTGCTTCTCCCAGCATCTATACCAGCGGCACCCAACGTGGGACGCAACTCCAAGCCCCCAAGGACGCCATGGCCATCAGGAGTCTCGCGACGTACGCCGCCGCGGCCCTCCTCGCAGGCCAAGCGGCTGCTCTGCACCCGTGGGGCCCATGGATCGGCTTCCAGTCCTCCGAGGTCACCGGGCCGACCCGGGACGGTGTCCAGGCCGCGCGCTCAAGAGACTCCCCGATCAAGGCGTACAACCTCTCGGTGCCCGTGGACCACTTCCACAACGAGTCCCGGTACGAGCCGCACTCGGACGGCTTCTTCAACCTGCGGTACTGGCTCGACACGACGCACTACAAGGAGGGCGGCCCCGTCATCGTCCTCCACTCGGGCGAGTTCCCCAGCGAGGGCCGTCTGCCGTTCCTCGAGCACGGCATCGTGCCCATCCTCACCGAGGCCACCGGCGGCATCGGCCTCGTCCTCGAGCACCGCTACTACGGCACCAGCTACCCCGTGCCCGACACCACCGTCGAGAACCTCCGCTTCCTGACGACGGAGCAGGCCCTGGCCGACACGGCCTACTTTGCCCGGCACGTGCAGTACCCAGGCCTCGAGCACCTCAACCTCACGGCGCCCGGGACGCCGTACATCCTCTACGGCGGCTCCTATGCCGGCGCGTTCGTCGCCTTCACCAGGAAGGTCTACCCGGACGTCTATTGGGGCGCCATCTCGTCCTCGGGCGTCACCGCCGCCGTGGACGAGTACTGGCAGTACTTCGAGGCCGCGCGGCACTTTGCTCCGGGCGACTGCTCGCCGACCCTGCAGAAGCTGACGCACATCGTCGACAGGATGCTCTTTGACGACGACCTCGCCAAGGCGGACGAGATCAAGGACCTCTTTGGCCTCAAGGAGCTCCACCACGACGAGTTCGCCAGCGTGCTCGCCGGCGGCATATCCGGCCTGCAAAACACCAACTGGGATCCCGAGGAGGACTTTGCCGAGTACGGGACCTACTGCGCGACCATCACCTCGGACGCGCTGCTCTTCGCCAGCACCGCCCACCTCCGTCCGGCGGCGCAGCGCATCGTTTCCTTTGCCGGCTACGACGCGGAGAGCGAAACCCTGACGGCCAGGATGCTCAACTACGTCGGCTACGTGAAGAACAGTGTTCAGCGGGACAAGAAGCACTGCAAGGGCAAGTCTCTGCGGGAGTGCTACTCCGCGCGCTTTGCGGAGGACGGCACCGGCCTGGATGCCGGCTGGCAACGGAGCTGGCTGTACCAGACGTGCAAACAGTTGCGTGCCCATGACCCAGTTCATACCTCAACGATGGAGATGGATTGCTGACGATCCTTAGATGGGGCTACTTTGTGACCGGAGAGGGCGTCCCCAGTGACCAGCTCTCCATGGTCTCGCGGGCCCTCACGTACGACTACGCCACCATCCGCTGCCGCAAATCGTTCAACATCACGACGCCGCCAGACGTCGACTCCATCAACAAGCTCGGCGGCTTCAACTTCAGCTACCCGCGCCTCGCCCTCGTCGACGGCGCGCAGGACCCCTGGCGCGCGGCCACGCCACACGCCATCGGCCTGCCGGACCGCGAGTCGACGACGACGGAGCCGTTTGTGCTGATTGACTGGGGCGTGCACCACTGGGACGAGAACGCCCTGAGGGATGAGGTCGAGGGGCTGCCGCCGAGGCAGGTTGTCGAGGCGCAGCGACAGGAGGTTGAGTTTGTCAAGGCGTGGTTGAAGGAGTTTGAACGCGAACAAAAGGGCGGGGCCGTGGAGGAGACTATGGGAGAATTGTAGCCGGCCAAGGATCTCGTCAAGGAACAACAATCAATGCGTGGGTGTCAGTGAATGCAGGGTGTCAGTGATGCATTTGGTGCCCCTGACCACACACGATCCTGGAACGTCTGTCCCTCAAGCCACGTGCCTCAGATAGCAGCCCTACTGAATCATCCAGCGCATCCCCTCCACCAGCTTCTGCAGCCACTCCCGCGACGCCGGCAGATCCGGGCACGTCGTCCAGAACCCGTGCGGCAGCCCCGGGTACACGTCGCTCCGCGTCTCCAGGCCCGCGTCCTGGAGCAGCCGCTCAAACAGCAGCGCCTCGTCGCGGCGCGGGTCCAGGCCGCAGATGGAGAAGTAAGCCTTCTTGGCGATGCCGGCGTGCGAGTCGAACAGCAGCGGCGAGAGGCGCTTGTCCCCGGGCGGCGCGCCGTATTTGCCTGCAGCTGGTTAGTCCCGATACCGGCACAAGTGGCAGGAAATCGTCGGGGTCGGTACCGAGGAAGTAGTCGATGGACTCTCTCGTCAAGCCAGGCGCCTCGGTGATTTCGTCAACGCTGAGGATGCGGTCGAGATATTTCTGCGGTCGCATGTCGGGGTGGCAGAAGCTTCCCGCGAGGAAGACGATTCCCGTCAGCGGGGGGCTGAGGGACTCTTCGAGAGCTAGGTGCGCGATGCCCGCGGTGAAGTTCGCACCGGCCGAGGTGCCTCCCAGGATGAAGCCCTTGGCGAGGTCCGTCTTCAGCCTCTCCTGGCCATCTGCAGATGCGGCCTTTCGTATGCGTCAGCCTGGTCCCATTCTCGACGACAAAGCCCGACGCACCCAACGGACCACGTCGAAGCAGTCTTCAAAGCCAACGGGAAACTTGTGCTCCGGCGCCAACCGATACTCGACGTTTACCACCGCAAGGCCCGTCTCGAGCGCAATGGCGCGACACGTCGAGTCGTCCGTCTCCAGGCCGCCGGTCACGAAGCCGCCGCCGTGGATGTATACAAACAGCGGCAGGGCTGCATCGGCGCTCTCGCTCTTGCGATATGTGCGCAACGTGAGTTTGGCGCCCTCGCGGATGGCGACGTCGAGCTCGGCAATGTCGAGCCCGGGCTGCGGCGTGATGGGGTCGCGGTTGCGGTTCATGCTATGGACCTTGGTCCCTTCCGGCAGGTTCTTGGGGAACTGGACGCCATCGTGAGCAATTTGAGCGTTTTGGTGAACAGGTTTCGTACGTCTACCCACTGCGGGTCGCAGCTGGCGAGATGCCTGTGTTCGGCCATGTTGTCGTTGCAGGTGGAGTTGGCTGATGTAGCTATGGGCGTCAAGATCATGTAGGATGAACCGGGACCCGGGGGCGATGTCAGAGGATCGCTTTATACTTGCAGTTGTCCAGGGTGTGACCCCCAACGAGCAACATCGGGCTCCGCTGACTGCCAAGCAACTCCTCGCCTTGCATCGGACAAGTTGCGGATGGAGAGCGCAGATTAGATGGATCAGATAATCTTATCTGATGGGGCAGCGTGCCAGCATCCAGTCAGGTGTCCAGAAGAACTTGGCCGTCCACCTGTCCACCCTCATTACGTACGGAGTACCACTTGACCCATACCAGTCTTGCTGACGACCTCGCTTGCCTCGCTAACAGCGGCAATGCCGTTGTTGGATCCCCTCTGGCAAGCCATTGCGGCTGCAACGGGCGCAGCTCCGCGTTGGAGCAGAACCCTACGCAAACTCATTCTCCAAGATGCAGTTCCAGGGAATTTCGTGAGACATTCGAGTAAATCTGACCTCTGGTGCTCGAAAGATGCTGTGCCCAAGCAAGCCAAGGTCGAGCAAGCTGTGACCCCAGCATGCACTGGTGCTTCCACGCGGGGACACGTGACCCTCAGGCACAGGCCACGCTTTCAGGGGGGCCACGGCCATGGTTTATCCGCACCCGGGTCAACGCCAGCAATTGAGGACAGCTTTACGGTCGTGGTCGCAAGTCGCCAGCTCCATCATCCTCCCATCTTCCGCCACAACGCCGCCCACCCTCACCCCGATATTTACGATTCGCTCGCGCGCGTCGAGGTCGTAACCATGTCGGACCAAGTTCAGGAGCTCCTCGACACGCCTCACCAGTTCTTGAGGGACGGTCTGCAATTCGTCAACAAGTGCCAGAAGCGTAAGCCGTCTCGCGATGCCATTCACGCCAGAGCTAACGCGCACGTCGCCAATAGCCGACGGAAAGGAGTTCACCAAGATCTGCCAGGCTGTCGGCACCGGGTTCGTCATTATGGGCGTCGTCGGCTACGTCGTGAAGCTGAGTACGGCTCCCCTGCTGCGCATGCGCGCTGTTCCCCGACTGACCTGGCAAAGTTCACATCCCCATCAACCAAATCCTCGTGGGTGGCGCGTAGGCCATCGGTCGGTCTGCGAATCTGCGGCGTTACGGATCGGGCGAGAGGCAGGTCAGGTGCCACGTGTACATTATAATGGCGAGGGTATACCGCGAGCTTGGGTCACGGCGCCAGTCTACAATACAGAACCATACACACACGAGTTGAGCGCAAAAGGGAGCTCCTACCAGCCGGCGTCTTTTCTTCTGGACGCATAGTCCAGCAAGTATGGCACGGGCCAGAGTCGCAGGACGGCTAACCATAAACTAGATCTCAACCGTGCCAATTAGTGGCATGTCTTGCCTCTACCTCGTCGTCCTCGCCCCCGTGCTCGTAGTGAGGTCCACGATCTTGGCCATGTCGCCCCAGTAGACAACACGCTTCAGGATTGCCATTGAACCCAGAGGCTATGGATAGCGTGGCGATCTTGCCGGCGGACGTAGACGAGTTGCTGACTGAAGACTAAAGCGAGGTAAGAGTGAGGCGTTCATCAATCAATGACATGCTTGCGCCGCCTGGAGGACCAGTTGTGGGGGTTGTAATACTTTGCACGTGAGGCGGCCAAGGCGGCTTATACGGGAAATTGCACCACCGCTTGGCAAGCTAATAGCCATGACAACCCGCAATTTCAGTGACTAGCAGATCTCCTCCTGTCAAGCTCGAGTGAACAAGAAACGTCGGTCGCTCGTCCGGCTCGCGCCGTTGCCGACTAGGCTCCATCCATCGGCCAGTCTTCCTGTCGCGGGCATGATCCCCCGGGGCCGCCAACGATCCAGCGCCGGGGACCGGCTGGATGAGCAACTCGACGCCGCCGCGCCTCGTCGGCCGGCTGCCGCCATGGAGACCCACGGCGCAGCCCACGGCGGCGCAAAGGAGGTGTCGTGGGCAGACGACAAGTCCATGCAGCCGGAGCAGTATACCTTTTATCGCGAGGGCACGCCGCCTCCGAGTCCGCCGGATGACGCCGGGGCGGCGCCCGGCTGGGGGCCCGAGCCCGGGAATCGCGGCGACGGATACGACTACGCCTACGACCGCGTGGCCCCGCCGGCGCCGATCCCTCCGTCGACCATCTGGGGATTCCGGAGGCGCAAGTTCTGCATCGTCCTCGCCGTCGTCGCACTCGTGGTGGTCATCGGCATTGGTGTCGGGGTCGGGGTCGGAGTCGGAGTGGGTTCGAAACGAAACGCGGCGGACTCGAAGCCCAAGTATGTCTCACCAGCTAGTTACGCCGCAGCCCCGAGCTCCTGTCCGTTGCTGACTCTCAAAGAACCCCGGTGACGACGACGCTTCCGAGCCCTCGAGCCTCACCGTCCTCGACCTCCAACGACGCTGCGCCGACGGCCATTGCCGCGTGTCCCGCCGCCAACAACACCAAATACCTCGTCCCGGGCGCCGAAAAGACGTTTCTGCGGCTCTGCGGCATCGACTACAGCGGCGCCGGGCAGGCCGCGGACCTGGGCGTCGTCTGGACGGCGAGCATGCAGGAGTGCATGGTCAGCTGCGCCGGGTACCCGGGCTGCACGGGCTGCGGCTGGGGCGTCATACAGGGCGATGCGGGGAGCGACCACAGATGTTGGCTCAAGGGCGACCTGCAGCAAGCCCATATGGTGCGGACGGGGTGGGATTTTGCGATTCTGCAATGATGGCAGAGGTGATGTACGATGCGCATGTGCTGGGTGTAACATTAAAGGTATTATGATGACAACTGGTATGAATGACGACTATAGATTAAAACTACTTAATACCATGATTAATTGCTGTCCACGCGATGCACTGCTGTGATGAAGCCGACCTCGACGGTGATGCCGACGAAGGGCGTGGCGCCTCTCAAGGTGAAGGGTTCACCGCAACGTCGAGTTTCACGACATGCTGCGCCTCTGTTAGCTGGACAACTCCCGTAGTTCGGCGCCCGACCGACCCACCGAGTCATCCGCAACCCGAGCAAGCCATCTCAACACGAATTGCCTCGCAACAGCACCCAGCCGCTGCAGGCCATCACAATGCCTGGAGAAACCCAGGTCTTCACGTCCGTTCCAGACGCGCTGCTGGCGCTGCTCACCGAGCGTCTGCCCACGTCGCTGACGATTCTTCGTCGGTTGCAGCTCGCCATCCGCGAGACTGGTTCGACACCCAACGCCCGGATACTCTTCGTCTCGGATTCGGGCAGCCTCGAGGATGGCGCGGCGAATCCGAAATCCTTCACCGTGGTGTACGCCAACTATTCCGTCGCCACCGAGACTCAGATGTTCATGTACTCTACCCTAGAGGACAGGAGCCAGGGAGCCGTCAGCGACGACCGGCCCGAGCACGAAGCACAGCTCGACGGCGTCGTGGAGGCGCTCGTCCGTCTGCGGACAGAGCTCGATCCCGAGTCCATCCGTCCCAGCTGTCTGCTGCTCGGCAGCGTCCATTCCGACGTGAGGGCCATCCTGGAGAGATCCGGGCGAGTGAGGCCGCGACCCTCCGGCAACTATGATAAGTGGCTCTTCAGGGTAGAAGACCTGCCTCGATCGGAACCTCCGCTCCCAGAGGGCATGCACTGGGATGGCGCAACCCTTTCCGACTGCAAGCTTGTGGTGTCGCGGACAGATGTTCCTCGGACGGCGTACGAACTACCGCCCGTTTGCACTAATACCTGCTGACCATCATACAGCGAGACCCTCTCTACGCTCCCCGGTCTCATGGTAAAGCTGGAGGATCAGACGCCGGTAGCATGGGCATTCCTAGGTAGGAAGCACCAACGTCCCGTGCCAGACCTCAAGCTGACACCCAGGGACAGGCGTAGACGGATCCCTGATCAGCCTGCATTGCGAGGTACGTGCACACAATGCTCACGCCAAGAGCTGTCACTGACTTGCGGTCTCATCAGGACGGCTACCGGCGAAAGGGCCTAGCCAAGAGTCTCGCGGGAAAGCTGCTTCGCGAAAACGCCGACGCCGACGGGTGGTCCTCTGCGGACGTGTCGGGGAACAACGTGGCCAGCCGGGCAATGTGCAAGAGCTTGCGCGGGGAGCCGAGATGGGTTGTGTCTTGGTACGGATGCTCTGTTTGATTCTGCCGGGGTAGAGTTGCTGACGAGTTGTAGGGTGCTGTTGGATCTCGCGGAAGAGGTCAAGATGTAGGCCTACGAGTAGAGTTTGCGGGCCGCACAGGAGCTTGAAAGAACCAACCTACGAGTAGACGCGGCTGGACGAGGGGCATCTTCGACTGGCTGGTTCTGGGCGGCCATGCCGAGACTGTCAGAAGTTTCTGCTCGAGTTGACGGCGCTTGCGGCGATACCAGGTGTTGAGATCGGCATATCTGCGAAACACCGGTCTGGATCCACCGCCATGATGCAGACAGGTCCTAAAGGAAAAAGTACGAAGTACACCACTCGAGTTTCAAGCTGGTTCCCTGCAAACCTTAAATGATGCGACGTCGGGCGAACGTCCACCCGTTTCCTGACCGACGGTTGTCGATGAGAGAACCGTCAATGTCTGTATCATCATGAACCTGCATCGAGTCAGACGTCAAACAGCCGTCTTTGATTCCTGAACATATGATTGCCGCCCCTGGCCCCGCTGCCAGGACCCAGCAGGGCATACGTAAGTATGGGGAGCGTCCCCGTCTGCCAATGCCGCGCCCACCATCTGGCGATCCACCAGTCGGCTCTCCCGCAGCCAGCCCTGCGCGTGTAAATACGCTTAAATCAGCTTTACTTTACTCGACGCAACGATCGGACCCATCGCGCCACCGCGCTCAGGGGGCGGCTTTTTTATTCCTCCCTCCCGGCCGGGAGGCGGACGAGGGTGCCGTGCGAGTCCAGGAGCCGCCGACATTGCCAAATTAGGAAGTGGGATTCCCGGGGTTGGGTGGGTCCCGTCCGGCACTCGCACTCTGCAACGGGGCTGCGGCTGATGCGTCTGCCGGTGGGATAAAAGTAGGGAGTCAGGCCATGCGCGGGGGCGGTTTCAAAGGCGCGATCGGGTTTAGGGCAAAGATATATCCGTACGGAGTAAGGAGTAGTCTATTGGTGTATCTATTGCAGTCTAGTTGTACAGATCGTCAAGGTACTGCTTGCAGCTGTCGACGTCCTGGCCGACGTAGCCAATGTACATGTCCGGGCGGACCACCACCACAAACGAGTCCTCCGGGCCGACCCAGTCTGCCTTGAACGACTTGCGGGTGCCCTTCTCCGCGGCGTGCCCATTCGTTTGGACGGCCTCCGCCTTGTCCACGGGACGGATATGGTACGGCACGGCCACGTCCTCATGGCCGAGACCAACGCTCTGGTGGTTGCCGACGAAGAGCACCAGGTACTTGCCGTACGTGGCATCAGTGTACAGCCTCGTGCTGCCCTTGCCCTCCGACTCCAAGACCACGTCGGGGCATCGATAGCCGGCCTTCCAGATGCCGTGCTCCGACGCCTTGATGAGGGCTGAGTTGCAATCCTGGTATGAAACTCCCATGCCTGTCACACTTGTCAACTCCTATACGCCGGACCTGTCTGGAGGCACCGCAGCTTGAGATTCATGACTCACCCGTAATGTAGCCCGCGTTCCTCTCAATCGTGCCAACGTACTTCTTCGCCGTGTGGACGGTGTCCCGCACCAGAGCGGCAGCCACGTCGATGACGCCCTGGGCCGTGCTCCGACGCTCAATGTCGTAGCTGCGGATCAGCTTGTCCGCCGCGCCGGCCTTCATGTTCTTGTTCGTGACCGCATTGGCCAGGCGCCACGCCAGGCTGAAGGCGTCGGCGATGCCCGTGTTGAGCCCCTGTCCGCCGTTGACGGAGTGGACGTGGGCTGCGTCGCCCGCCAGGATGATGCGGCCGGCGCCGCCTCTGGAGATGAAAGAGGACGCGATGCGCTCCTTGACTGACCAAGTGTCAGTGCCTCGTCCGCGCCGAACGAAGAAGCAGACCTACCATCAAATGTGCTGTACCATTCCGTCTTCTTGAACTCGACCCGGTACGGGGCCAGGTGCTTCTGGATGGACTCCTCGGCCCTCGCCTGGGTGACCTCCCCCTCGAGGAGAACGTAGAAGCGGCAGAGGCCCCGCTCGCGCGGGATCCACGACA
The DNA here is from genome assembly GCA_003945565.1 of Tolypocladium inflatum. Lineage (NCBI taxonomy): Eukaryota > Fungi > Ascomycota > Sordariomycetes > Hypocreales > Ophiocordycipitaceae > Tolypocladium > Tolypocladium inflatum. The sequence goes on from QEPE01000001.1 coordinate 942,995, forward strand.
CGCGAGACTGGCCGTCGAGCTGGAAGGTGACAATCTCGGGGCAGACGGGGAAGTCCGTGTCGATGAACGTGTCCAGCACGGCCCACAGCATCTCCGGCTTCGTGCCCGTAAAGGCGACGCCAATCTCCTTGCGCACCATCGAGCGGGCACCGTCGGCGCCGACGGCGTACGTGCTGCGGATCTTGCGGCCGGAGCCGGTCACGACCTCCACCGCGTCGTCGTCCTCGGTGATGGACACGACCTGCTCGCCGTAGTGGACGAAGCCCTGGAGCCTGTTGCTCATCAACTCCTCCACGACCGGCTGGCCGATCATGAGGAAGTTCTTGTGCAGCGTGTGCTCGAGGCTGACCCACCAGTCGCTCTGCCGCGACTTGAACTCGCCATCGCCAAACGTGGAGCTTGCTGCGAGGTGTGAGTCCCATGATGCCCTCGTGCGGAGCGGCCCAAGGCGTGTGGAGAAGACATACTGTTGCACTTGAGGCCAACGGCTAGCAGGTCGTCGAGCAGCTTGGCAACCTCGAGGTACTGCTGAGTGCGTGCGTTCAACGCATCTGCCCGTCCAAGGTCGAGGCTCTTGGGCTTTGCATCTGCGGCATTCACCCGTCAGCGTTGACCAACCTGCGTCTCGAGGCCACGACTTACCAAGGACGCACACCGAGGCTCCCAGGCGCTGGAGAAGCAGCCCGGTGAACAGACCGGTAGGTCCGCCTGCGAGAGTGGAATGTCAGCACTCCATCCAGGTCCGTCCCGGCCTTGCCAGACATACCGCCGACAATGGCCACGTCGACCGTGTGCAAGTCGTTGCTGGCCTCCATGGTGATTCGTTCAATGTACTTTGTAGGTGTGGTGTCGGTGGGCTTTGTCCTGGGGGAAGAGACAGAGCGGTTATACTGTGCTAGTTTTTGAGGGAATCTGTAGTCGCGTGGATGTGGTCGCAGCAAATTGCAAGTCCAAGGTCTCTGGTTTTGAGGCGGCGCGGTCTGCAATACGCATAACCCGCTCGGCAGAACACGACGACGTTGGCAGGTAAATTGCAGGGTGGCACGACTCGATGCCCGGCATTTGGTTTCTGGAAGTCTGGAACAGCCTTGGGTTTCTGGAACGATGTCACCCGCCGGGAGTCTTGGCTTCGGTGATCCCACGAAGGCGAGGCGGGAAGACGCGAAGAGCTGACAAGTTGGCGTGGCGCGGTTGGCTGGTGGGCCGGTTCGACGACGATTCTATTCTGATCCCGCCTGGTAGGGCCGACTGTTTCACTAATCAGCACAGGCGGACGTTTCTCACAGATTCATGGCACCATGCCATGAGGCGCGGGATGAGGCTCCTTGGCAGATGACGAGGCACGCGCGTTGAACAGCTGCCGCGATTCAGGCAACGACGAGATGACAGAACTCCAACGGCCGGGTGCGCAGGGCGAGCTCCAGTGAGTCCCACCTTTACCGTTTTACCGCGCGGTCGTCGATGCTATCCAGAGGGATCAGCACCTGGCCTGACACCCCGGCTCACGTCACCTCGGGATGCGTCTCTGTGATGTGAACCATCCCTTCTCGGACGCAAATCCCGAGCCTAAGCGGCAGCGAACCGACTTTGCTTCGGCTGAGCCATAAGACGTGCCCTATCTCGCTGCGGCTGCTGCTGAAATGGGCGAGGCCTCGCAATCGAAGGAGTTGGCGCGCATGCGTCCTTGCAGCCGGTCCCGTGGCCCGTTCAGGAAGTTCATCAAGCGTTCAGAGGGACCATGCCGAGCTAGACTGCTTCGTAGAGTGCGCATTCGCATAGTGGCCCGTGGATCGCTCGACGACTACCCCGTAGTCCGTATGGTCCTCGCGAGTCGCCATGGTCGCCAGCTGCATCCCCCTTCTCATCTCACGAGGTCCTGGTCGTACGACGTCAATGAGGAACCGAGGCGGCGCATTTCAGACCGGCTTACAAGCCCACATGGTTTGTAACGGCAGCCTCAAGCTCGTGCCACTGCATCATGGTCATATCCGCGACAGCCTCCTCGGCGCATCAGCGCGTCGGACCAAAACATACAGCCCAGATTCCCCTGGCGAAAAGGCGAAACCTCTGAATAAGGCCGAGAGGGTCCCCCCCCCCCCCTTCCCCCCGGAGCAGTGGGTTCATCCCACTGTGGCGCCGCTCGTTAGGTCAGACGGCATGCAATGTGCGAGATGGGATGGAGTGGGATGTGCGATCCTGCCCCTCCCCGCGCGGGTACAGTGGGTGCACTGGGCGATGGCAAGGATGGGTTGCCTTGGCCTTGGCCTCTGCTTGCCGCGATTCACCGCGTGGGTGACGGCCCACGGGTGCCCACGGATGGGATAGATTAACACCAGAGTGGCATCGGGATGAGCTTGGCGCGCGAACGTAGAAAAGGAGCTGGAGCTGCCGCAAACACCACGGCACTTGTTGGACCTCCAAGCAAGCGACCTGCATCCTCTCACCTCTTATACCACATCTCCATCCCCTTCCAGTTTCGCTGCTACTATCAGCCCTTTCACTGCCACTATCAGCCCTTTCACTGTCGAGACCGCCTCACCTACCGCTGTCCCGCCTGACCGAGATGCCCATTGCAGTGGGAACCGAGCCCCAGCCCGCGGCGCTGTTGAATGTCAAGATCAACAAGTCCGCGGGCGAGGCGCCCAGCCTCGATACCCTCTCAGGGGGGCTGCCCGCCATGGTCGACACCACCGCCCTCGACACGGCGTCCAAGATCCTGCACATCATCGACCGGTATCGCATGAAGAGATCCCCCGATGCCCCCGCCAAGGCGGACGAGGGCGCCCTCAAGTTCCTGGCCGTCATCTACAGCCACGTTCGCGCCGGCGAGGTCGTGCCCATGTGCCTCCCCGCGTTCCCCTTCAAGTCGCCCAACACATCCGTCAAGGTCCTCGGGAAGCTCCCGGATCGGGCTGAAGAGCTGGCCTTGGCGCATCTCAACGGCCTGTGCAAAGCCATTGCCGACGTATACCCCCTCGGGGCCAAACTCACAATCATCTCGGATGGACTTGTATATAACGGTATGTCCTCGACCCCGACGACTCACTCCGTCGCAACGTCGGTCGCTGACCTCTCCAGACCTGCTTGGCGTCCCCGACAAAGATGTCTGGGCGTACGGCGAGACCCTCCGGGCCTTGGCCGTGGAAAAGGGCTTCGACAACATCGTCTTCTCCCGTCTCAGGGACCTCGTCTCGATCGCCCTGCCGGAGCAGCTCGACGAGATGACATATGTCGCCAACGCCTCCAACTTCCGCCGCGCGCTCCTCAACACCTTTAGCCGCCCCGACTGGGAGTGGAAGTCGGTCAGCCAGAGCGAGGATGTCTGCCTCACGTATCGAGGCTACATCCGGTTCCTCGAGACCGATCTCGCGGACGTGTACCCCCTCCAGGACGATCGCTCCAAGACGAGGTACAAGAGGGGGATCGAGTACATTGCCAAGGAGATGATGGCGCGCGGAGATGTATGCCTTCCGTCCTGGCCCCCGTCTGAACGAGAACTGACAGCGTGCAGGCCTTTGCCAGCGCCGTTCGCCAAAAGTACAAGGACCACGTCCGTCTGTCCATTCACCCGTCGACCGGCGCGGCCAAGCTGTCCATCAGCCCCCTGCCCACGACGAGCATGTACACCACCCCCTGGCACTGCACCGTGGGCTACAAGCTCGACGGCACCGTCGTGTCCGGCATGCGCTCCGATTTCGACAACGACGACACGATGGAGCTCGTCCACGAGAACGGCAAGCCCAGCTACTATCGCGAAAAGTCGGATCTCCTCTCCTGGGGAGAGGCCAAGGGTGGCATCACCTGCGAGCCCATCTACCCCAGCGGCTGGATGATCAGGCCGGCCAAGGGCCCCAAGGCCATGAACATCGACGATGTTGACGCCAAGAAGGTCCGATCCCTGTCGGAGATCAACTCCCCCGTCATCATGCGGGGATTCTTCAACAAGCCGAACGAGGACGTCTTCATCGAAAAGTCCAAGCAGTTCGGCGAGCCGCTGCCCTGGAAGTTTGGCCTCCTGCTCAAGGTCAAGGACCACGGCAACGATACCCGGGGCCTGAACAACGTGCTGTCGGCGGAGTGGATGCCGTTCCACTACGACGGGCTGTTCAAGACGGTCAAGAAAGTGAATGACAAGGGCGAAGAGGCTCTCGTCTCGACGCCACCCCAGTGAGTACTTGCATCCTGCCGTTCTGAGAGAGCACGACGGCTGACCCATCAACAGATTCCAGTTCTTTGCCGGTGCCACGGCGTCTCCACGACACACCGGCTTCACCCTCTTCTCCTCGTCGACCATGGTCTTCAAGCATCTCCCGCCCTGGATCACGGCCGAGAGCCTCACCGGCAAGACCTGGTCCGTGCAAACGTCGTCCTTTGACCAGACCGTCCTGAGGGGCCTCCCCCTGATCGAGAAGCACCCCACCACCGGCAAGCCGTGCCTGCGGTATCACGAGCCCTGGCCCCAGAGCAAGACGCAGTTTGACGAAACGATTGTGAAGATCGAGGGCCACGACGAGGCCGAGAGCACGGCCATCTGCGAGGCGCTGGACTCTGCCCTCCACGACCGACGGGTGGCCTACTACCACATCTGGGAGAAGGGCGACCTCGTCGTCAGCGACAACATCTTGATGATGCACACCAGGAGCGACTTCAACGCGGGCAGCGATCGCGAGCTGTGGCGCATTCACTTTGACTAGGAGGACGAGGGTTGCGAGCAAGGCAGAGCAGACTCAGTGTCGAGTCCGGTGTTCTCTCTTATCGAGTCCGGTGTTGTCTTTTGTCGAGTCCGGTGTTGTCTTTTGTCGAGTCCGGTGTTCTCTTTTTTAGATTGTGTTCATCTTTCCCAATGCATTGAGCGAGGCACTGAGCTAGGAATCAGGCTTCTGGTGGCAAAATAGATTGTGATTTCTGTCTCACATTCGTGGTCCGATGAAGGGCGAACGGTGGTGCACTGGTGAACAAGAGTGATTGATGGATACGTAGCCCAAAGTCATTGACCTCATTGTTGCCTGGAGCTGGCCAGCTGGCTCCAGCGTTCCACACCGCGCCAACCTTGGGCAAGCCTCCAAGTACAGTGCGAACCTCCCAACGAAGACCAGCATTTTACAGCTCCCTGCTTCACCCAACACCCATCGGTGACTACGCTTTGCAGAGCATGTCGACATTCAACGGCCTCGTGGCCGAGTTTCCAGACATCAGGAGTCAGTCCTCGGATCTACCATTGGACCATCGTCGCTAACTATGTACCCCCAGTCGACTTCTTCCGCCAACACGCCAACGCACCCCCTCCGCTGGCGTGCTTCCTGAGCCATGTCCACAGCGACCATCTCGCCGGGCTGGACAGTCTTCGATCCCCATTGTACGCACTGCCCGAGTCTTGCCCATGAGCAGCCGGCTAACTGACAAAGTGTTTACTGCTCTGCCGCTACCAGAGAGATTTTGCTTCGTCTGGAGCGGTACCCCTGTCGCATCAACTATGCCCAGGGCATACTGGAGGCCCGGCAGCAAACCTACAAGCATCTCGGCAAGGTTCTGGTGCGTTGTTACTCAGGCGGCAGAGGATGTGTTCTCTCTAACACGGCGCCTTCAGAAACCATTGCCTCTGGAGACACCCACGGTAATTGAGCTGCAGCCTGGGCACCACATCCAGGTTACCCTCTTCGACGCCAATCACTGCCCTGGTGCTGTCATGTTCCGTGAGTACACCAAACCTGCCTCCACGCCAAGCTCTGACCCGGGTCAGTGATTGAGGGAGATGGCAGGGCCGTTCTGTACACGGGAGATATTCGAAGCGAGCCCTGGTTCGTCACCACGCTGGCACGAAACCCCCTCCTCATCGAATACGTCTGCGGCCTGAAGACGCTCGATAAGGTCTACCTCGACACTTCCTTCATCGACAACGTTCCATTCCAAACAAAAGCAGACGGCCTTGCAGAATTGCTTCGCAGGGTCTCAAAGTATCCAGGCGACACGGTATTCCACATCCAGGCTTGGACGTACGGATACGAGGAGGTTTGGGTTGCGCTGTCCAAGGCGTTAAACTCTCCTGTGCGTGACAACACCGTCCAACTTTGACTCCTCTAACTGTCGGCAGATTCACGTGGACGACTACAAGATGCGAATCTACAATGCGCTCAGGAGCCGGCCATCCGAGAAGCAGCCCGCGGCCGAGTTCCACGTCGCCGCCGGGGCGGCGGCATTGACGGGGCACATGTGTGGAAACACACCCCATCCGGGCTGCCTGACTTCGGACCGAAACGTACGGCTGCACAGTTGCGAGAAGGGCAACATGTGTGTTGAAGCCAAGAGACCGGGTGTCGTCAGCATCCAGCCGATAGTCGCACGCTTGCCCGGCGGCGAGAAGCTCGAGGAAGCTGGCGTCGGGGGCGGTGGCGAGGACCTCGAGCGCGAGGCTGAGCTGGCTTTCCCTCTCCAAGAGGATCTCCTGGCACTGCTTGAATTGTGCGTGAGCCTCTGCCCGGCCACAACCATTCGCTGACCACTGTACAGGATCTCTTCCTCGGCCATATCCGAAGCAGAGCAAAACGCAATAAGGAGCGTGCTGGGCAGTATGGTTGCAAGCGGTAGAAGCTTGTCGCTCAACCTTGATGCCTCAACTTTCAGAGAGGGCCAGTCGACGGATCTTCAAACCGCCCTTCGAGCCCTTCAGTCGCCCGGCCCTGCGCGACACACGACCTCGGACAACTCGTCAGATGGCCTACCGAGGGTCATTCAGTTTCCGTACTCGAGACACTCGTCGTATCCAGAGCTCTGCCACCTGGTCGAGACGCTCCGGCCCAAGGACATTTGGCCATGTACAGTCGACCCAGAGCAGTGGGTCGCAGAAGGTTTGTCGCTGCTGCGCATTTGACTCGCGCAAGCTCGCTAACATGTCTTGCCGCAGACATCTCCATCAAGTCACTGTTTGGCGACTGCTGTTCCGGCCAAGTCTTTGAACATGATTTGAAAATGGCTGCTTTTGCAGTTGAACCTGCACCGGTGGAAGCGCAGGCCGCCGAATCTCAGCCAACGGACGCTGCTTCCAGACGGGAATATTCTCCCGCACGCGATACTACTTCTGTGGAAGTTTCAAGCCCTTTGGCTCCGCCACTGCCGCATAATACCTCCACGCAACACCGAATGGTCAGCCTGCTGCCGGACTCGGTGCCTCTCGGTCGGCAGCAAGAACTCGGAGACGAGTCTCTCTGTCGAGGCACAAGCGATCCTTGCGTCAAGGAGACTGCACAAGACTCCATTGGGCTTACACGGAAGCGCAGGCATAGTGAGCTGGGGGAAACTGGCGGCGACCAGGAGGAAGCGTGTGCCGACGACTCTCAACGGACAGAAGCCTCTGTTGCTTCCGCGATATCCATGCGACATTCACTGTCTCGACGTGAAGCGTACTGCCGTATGCTCGACAATGCCGCCGGCGACGGCTGGAGGCCCATCACCTTATTGTCCACGGACGGAAGCCACACTATTGCGGACGAAGAGCTCTGATGGAGTCTCACCATCCCACGGCCCCCACTTGCACAACGTCGATAAAAACATGGAACTTGCAGCAAGCCCCCGACTGGCATGATGCAACAACCGCACACTTGCACCTACTTCGTACAGTGGTACCCTATTATCTCCGTACGTATTCGTAAGTTAATCGGCATGCCTCCGGTACGCGCATCCGCGATGCCGGCGGGCTAGGGCTACGTGTTACAACGAAAGGCCGTAAGCCACGCAATCACCGTTGTGTCTCGTCTCGGGGAGTTTGCCTGCCTCCCCGTTGGCCGTTAAATGCAAGATGGACGCCCCTGCAAGCCACCAGACCGACCCCGACTTTCTGGTGAGACCTTGCCAACGAGATTAGTGGTTGACACGTCGCCCCGGGGCAACGCGGCGATGTGAGCAGGCCTCTGGCTTGAGATCGGGAGCGCGATGTGCGCTGGCCATCGAAAGCATTTATACAGCAGCGGTCGCTCGCCCAGACCCGGACGACCCAAGCCGTTCAGTCCCTCCGATTTGCCGCGACCCGTGAGCATACCGGCATTCAGATGTGCCACGACGCGCTGCGCGTTGGTAACCCGGCATTCCCGCCATCGACAGAACGGCACAGTGTCGCCATTGATCGCTTACCGCGAGATGGCGCTCTCTGAGCTGCTCGACACTCTCACATGGGGGCGCATGCTCGGGTATGGCGCGCTGCTCATTGTCGCGAGCTTTCTTTTTGATTTCGCGACGGTGCCGCGGTATCCAGAGCAGATTCACCAGTTCGGCCACGGCCGTGGGCTCTGGGCCAGTCTGCGAAACGGCATGAGCTACTTCACCAGCCATCGGACATGGGTCAACGAGGGCTACGCCAAGGTAAACCGTGCAGCGACACAGGTTCGGCAGTCATGTCATGCTGACTCCTCCAGTACGGCAAACGGGGCCTCCCCTTTGCCGTCCCATCATCCATGTATGGATCAGATGTCGTGCTGCCCAAGTCCCTGGTTGCCTGGCTCATCGAACAGCCCGAGACCGACCTGTCCGCACTCAAGGCGCACAACAGACTGCTGTTCGCCGAATACAACTTCCTCGACCGCGGGCTCTCCGTCGATAGCCTCGGGACTCGCGCCCTCCACAAGTTCCTCCCCCGAAACCTGCCGGGCTTCATCCCGGACATGGGCGACGAGGTCCGGCACGCGGCGGACCTGACGCTGCGGCACGTAACGGAGGAGTGGACGAGCGTCAACCTGTGGGACATGTGGCTCAGTATCGTCCCGCGGGTCACCAACAGGATGCTCGCCGGGAGCGACGCCTGCCGGGACGAGACGTTCCTCAAGGCCATGATCAGCTTCACCGACGACGTCGTCCGCAACTGCATCCTGCTGCGCATGCTCCCCAGGGCCCTCCATCCCGTCTTGGGCCGCCTCATGGCCATCCCCAACTGGCTGCACTGGTGGTCGGCGTACAGACGGGTCCGGCCCGTCATCGAGAAGCGGCTCGACGACATGACGCGCCAGGCCGAGGGCGATCCGCGGTACGAGGACTGGGCTCCCCCGGAGGACTGCTTCACGTGGGTGATCCGCCTCGCCATGGCCGAGAACAGCCCGCAGGAACTGGATCCCGTCGCCATTTCGATGCGCCTGCTGCCGCTCGAGTTCGCCTCGATACACACCACCGTCCTCACTGGCCACTCGTGGATGCTGGACCTGCTCTCGACGCCCCCTGAAGATGCCGTCCTAGACGTCCTCCGCGACGAGCTGCGCGCGCACGAGCCCGCGTCCGGCGTGTGGTCCAAGGCCGCCCTGCTGTCCCTCGTTCGCGTTGACTCCTCCATCCGCGAGTCCCAGCGCGTGAGCAACTTCCACACCACCCTCGTCGCGCGCGTCGTCGTCGCGCCGCAGGGCGTGCGCCACCCAGATTTCGACTGGACAATACCGAAAGGCGTCTACGTGACGGTCAACCTGCAGGGCACGCATCACGACGAGGAGCTATTCGACAACGCCCGGGCGTACGACCCCCTGCGTTTTGCGCGCATCCGCGAGGCGTGGGGGCGGAAACCCGAAGAGCGCGGCGATGCTGGCGACGGGGGACGGACGGCGATGAGCCTGGGCATGGTGACGACGAGCGACCAGCACTTTGCCTTTGGACACGGCCGACACGCATGGCAAGTCCCGAACCCCACATCTGCCGGTGGCCTAGAGGCGCCTTGCTGACTCGGCCAACAGCCCCGGGCGCTTCTTCGTCGCGCACGAGCTCAAGCTCATCATGGCGCACCTGCTGCTCAACTACGACATCAAGATGCTCGGCGAGCGCCCGCAGTCGCGGTGGATCGGCTCGACGGCCATCCCGCCCCTCGAGGCGTGCGTGGAGATTCGGCGGAAGCGGGCGGCTTCCTTTGCCGGGGACAGTTTGAACGAATAAAAATATACCCCTATCTATCTACCTCGTAACGCTTCCTGCCCTGCGCCCGTGACACCGTCCACGTCTACAGCTCAAACCCCAGGCCGTCTCCCCCCAGGAAGATGCCCATCCCCCCCGAGGCGTTCTCCCGCTCCCGCAGCAGCGCCCCGACGTCCACCCTCCCGCCCGTGATGTACTTTTCGCTCACGCCCAGGTTCACCCTCCGCCCCAGCTCCTCGCGCAGCTGCGCCTTGAGCGCGCCCATCTCGGCCTTGGTCAGCGCCCTCGCGGCCTTCTCCTTGCGCCTGCGCCCGCCGCCGCGCCCGCCTGCGCCCCATCCGCCGGCCGACACCTCCTCAAACTCGTCCTCGTCGTACTCGACGCCCAGCTCCTCGGCCGCGCCGCGCAGCCACTGGTCGTCGCTGTGGCCCTTTTCCTTGGCCAGCACGGCGTCGGCGATGCGCTTGGACAGCTCGACGCGGGGCTTGAGGCGCGAGGCGATCTTGCGGTCCAGGGGCAGCACCTGGATGTCCTGCGGCCGCTTGCTGCCGCTGCCGGACCTGGCAGCGCGCTTCTCGTGGACCTTGGCGGCGAGTCGCCGCGTAGAGATGACCTCGTCCGGCGAGCAGAGTATAATGCTCACGCCGCCGCGGTCCCCGCGCGCGGTCCTGCCGGAGCGATGGATGTACGTGTCCGCGGACCGGGGCACGTGGTAGTGCACCACCTGGTCGACGGCGTGGATGTCGAGACCGCGGGCGGCGACGTCGGTGGCGACGAGGACCGAGGAGCGCGACGCGGTGAAGCGTTCGAGGGAACGGTGGCGGGCCTTTTGCGCCATCTGCGAGTGCAGCGGCAGGACGGCGACCCGGAGGTTCGCCAGCAGGGGCGTGAGGCGGCGCACGGCCGAGATGGAGTTGGTGAAGACGAGGGTGCGGCGGTTGGGGTTGAGGAGGAGGACGGTGTAGAGGTAGAGGTCCTAGACATGGCATGTCAGTACGCCGCGTCGAGCGCAGGAGACAGAGGGCTCACCTTTTCCATGGCGCCGCACTCGATCAGTCCCTCCTTCAGGCCCGAGGCCATCCGGCTCACCGGGTCGACGTCGATGAACCGCGGCTCCGAGCGGAACCGGAGGCACTTCATCAGATACGCCATCTTGTCATCGTCGCCCTCCGCCGCGCCATGGCTCTTGCTGCTCTTGCTCCTGCCCGCCAGCTTCGTCTGCAGGTCCTTGTCGAACGTCGCCGAGAAGACGAGCGTCTGCCGCGGCGGCAGCTCGTCGCCGTCGTCGTCCGCGTCCCCCCCCTCCGCCTCGGGGTCCCGCCGGTCCAGCGCGCCGATGATGTTCTCCGCCTCCTTGAACTGCCCGACCTTGAACAGCCGGTCCGCCTCGTCGACGACCAGGAACTTGATGTGCGTAAAGGCGTCCTGCAGCTTCATGTCGCCGTCAAGCACCTCCCATAGCCGGCCGGGCGTGCCGATGACAATGTCCGCCTTTGCCAGCTGGCGCTGCTGCTTGTGGATGCTCAGCCCGCCCGTAACAACGCAGACGTACGGCGCCGCGGGGAGCCCGTCGCACAGGGCCTTGAGGTGCTCGCCCAGCTGCTTGGCTAGTTCTCTCGTCGGGCTCAGCACCACGGCCATGGGGCCCTGCTTCTCGACCTCCTCCTGCCGCTCGCCGCCCTCGCCCTCGTACATCTCCAGCCACTTCTCGACAATCGGAATGCCAAACGCCAGCGTCTTGCCCGACCCCGTCTGCGCCTTGCCGATCACGTCCCCGCCGGCGACGATCTCGGGGATCGACATCTTCTGGATGGCCGTCGGCGTCGCGAACCCGAGCCTCGCAATGGCCGAGAGGATGCGCGGCGACAGGTTCAGCGCCACCCAGTCCGCCACGTCGACGCCCTCGTCGCCGTCGCCTTCCTCCCCGTCTGCGATGCCCTCCAGCGCGCTGAACGCGTTGGCGTTGCCTTTTCCGCCGTCTTTCTTGCGTGCAGCGGGCTCTTGAAGTGCCTTGTCGGCCGCCGTCGTCGTGGCTTGCCGGGCTTTCGTCTTCGCCTTGGCCTTGTTCTTGGTTTTGCCTGCAGCCTCCTCACCACCCTGCGCACCCTCCACGCCATCTTGACCACCGTGATCTTGGCGGGAATCGACATCTTGGACCTCCACAGCATCGTCGCCAAAGCCCTCAAAAGGCTCTTCCTCGCCATCCTGCTCGGCTCCTTCTTCTTCCGTCTGCGTCTGCGTCTGCGTCGGCTGGGGCTTCACCACGAACTGCACTTTGTCGCCATCCTTGACCACCTCCACGCCGGCAATCACCTGCAGCCCGCCAAAGTCCTCCTCCCCGACCGGCTGCCAGGAGAGCGAGGCGGCGTCGACGATGCGCGGGGCAGCGCTCTTCTTCGTGGGCTTGGGCTTTGCGGCCTGGTTCTTGTTGCGTTTCGGCGCGGGGGCCGAGGCGGCGGGAAGCTTTCGCTTCTTCGAAGGGGGGACCATCGGGGCCGTCGACGGTAAACGATCGGCAGACAGCCTGTCGAGGCGTACGGCGTCGTGTCGTGGGATTTTAGGTGTGGAAGGCGGTTCGTTAAGATGCTGGAGGTGGGTTGCATCCTAGATTTTTTTTCAGTGGCTATGAAGTATCGGCGGGTGAAATGCCGATTCGCCGATCAACACCACACGCGCCACAACACCGAGGGGTCACCAGGTTCCCGGCTTCCCCATGCTGCGATTATCCACAGGAAATGGAATACGCATGCAGGGACATTTTCACAGCATCAGACAGTGTATAGCATATGACACCAAAGGAAATATCTCGCATAATGCGTCATGCTGCGAAAGCACGTGTATCGCCAGCTCTCCGTCTCCAACCCCCGTCCGTTCCGTCCTCTCGCCGTAGAAAGTATAAGTACAGATCTTCAATATGCCTCCAGATCCTACCCCCGTGCCCCGGGCCTCCTACATCGTGGCTTCAATGATAGCGGTGTCTGCGCGGGAAATGCGGGAAATGCGGCTCATCCTAAGAGCCGCCACCACCGGCGCCCCGAGGCCTCTTCGCTCCTCTCCCACCCTCCGACTCGTTTCGCGGACGCTTGCTCCCGGGCTGAAAGTCCGCCACCACGGGATTAAAGTTACCACGACCCCGTCCTCGTCCGGCCGGGCCCTCTTGGGCACCGCCGGGTGCCCGATGTCCAGGGGGCACATGGGCTCCACGCCCACGCCCACCGCCGCGAGGCATGGGGATCCCCGACTTAGGGGCACCCTGCGCCTGTTGCTGGGGCTGGGGTTGTTGCTGGGGTTGAGATTGAGCCTGGCTGTTCTGCGGGGCGGCTGGCGTAGGCTGAACGACGAATGGATTTGGAGGCTCGGACCTGGCATTGGTCGAAGCCGCAAATGGATTGCCGGTGACGGGAGCCGGAAGGCCGGCAGGCTGTTGCGCCGGAGCCGCCTTGGTGCCCGTGGCGGTCTCCGATGGCTGCTGTGCAGGCGTGGGTGCTGCAGGCGCGGGTGCTGGCGTGGGTGCTGGCTTGGGTGTGGCATCGGGCTGCACGGCCGGCGACGGTTGCGGTGCATCACCGGCTGGGGCAGGCTTCACAGGAGTACCTGGTGCCGCGCCTCCGGGGCCGTTCTTGACCTTCTTGACGACCTCCCATACCTCGACCACTGGCTTCTGTGGCGTCTCCGTCGCGGCTGTTTCGACGATTCCGAGCTTGGTGGTGGCCAGCTTCAGCTTGTTCTCCGTCATGTTGATGCGCAACGTGGATTTCTTGGACTCCATGAGCTGGGCCTGGTCGCGGGCCGATGCAATCTTGGCCTCCGTCTCTCCCTTGATCCTGGCATTCTCGGCATCTAGCTTCTTCTTGATATTGGCAGAAATAATGCTCTTGACAGTCGCGTTCGAGGACAGGAATTGTCGGATGCCGGCGTCGTCCAGCTGTGCGAGATCGGCCGCGACACCGGTGGCCGGCGTGGCGGGGACCGGTTGTGCTTGGCCGTCGGGCTTGGCCGGCGTAGCCGGTGGTTGCTCCGGCGCCGGCGCCGGCGCCGGTTTGGCGGCCTGGTTCTCGGCCTGCCAGATGAGCTTCTCCTGCTCAAACCTGAGCTTGAGGTCTTCATCCCTTTGCTTGAACTCGTCTTCCATCCTCGTGCGGTGGTCTTTGAGCTTGCCGTTCAGGGAGTCTCGCATCTTGTCGCACCTCTCCTTGACCGTTTGCTGGATCTTGGCCTCCACTTCGTTGGCCTTTTCTTCGAGCTCGGCCGCCCTGGCCTCGGCCGCGGCAATCTTCTCCTCCAGGGCCTTCCTCTCGTGCTCCGGCAGGCCAGATGTGCCATCCTGCGCGGCCTCCTGGGCCGGGGCGGGCTGCTCGGTGCCAGAGACGTCCATCGGCGTCGTCGTCGCGTCCTGCAGTCTTCGCCTCGCGTCGTCGCGCTCGGAGATGGCTGTCTGCATTTCGGCCTGGAGGTTCGCAAGCTGCTGCTCGGCGCCCAGCTTCTGCGCATTCACCGCTTCCAGCTCCTTGCGGGCATCGGCGAGCTGCAGCTCCAGCTGGGCCACCACCTCTGCCGATGCAGATTGGGTTTGCTGCGCCGGTGGTCCCTTCTGCGCGTGCTGTCGAAGTTCCTCCACCTGCTGCTTGAAGCTCTGTGCCTGCTTCTCGGCATTCGACCTCTCCTGTTCGGCCTCTTGCGCCTGCTTCCGCACGCCCTCGAGCTCGCCGTTGGCCTGGTCCAGCTCTTGCTGCAGCTGGTTCGCCTTGAGGATGTTTTCGTTCTTGTCGCTCGTCAGCCTCTTGGACCGTTCCTTGAATTGCTCCGTGAGCCTGGTCCGCGTGGTCTGCCAGGCCTCGCGCTCCGACTCCAGCGTGGTTTCGAGCTCGGTGACCTTTGCGCGTAGGGGTTCCTCTCCTTCCTTGAGGGCGTCGCGTTCCTTTTCGAGGCCCTCGACGGCTTGCTTCAGAGACTCCATCTCCGCTGGGTCGACACGGCCGTACTTGGTCAAGATGCCTTCGGTACGCTTCTGCCAGCGGTCGCGGTCCTCCTGGATCTGCCGGATCTCCTCCTCCAGGTACGTCTTCTGCGAACCGAGCGTCTCGATCTGCGCCTCGAGCGGCTGCACCTTGCCCTCCATCTCCTCCACCCTGGCGCTCTTCTCTGCGATCTGATCCTTGAGCTGAGAATTCTCGGTTCGCAGGGCAGCGCTGCTCTCGCGGTACAGGTTGAGTTCGTTTAGTTTCTCCATGAGGTCTTGGTGCGCCATGGAGGCCCGGCCACCCTGGGAAGACTGCGTGCGTTCCTGGTCGAGCTTCAGGCGAGCCTCGTCGAGCTGCGACTGCACGTACTCCACCTGCTGCTGCAGTCGCTTCGATTCCTGCGACTTGAGGTCGTGCTGAACCTCGAGAATCTCCTTTTCGCGTCGCAGGTAGCCGTTGAGCTCGCGCAGCCCCTCCAAGGCGTCGCCGACGTTCACCGGGGACATGCCCTCGTCGCCGTCTGCGTCGCCTCCACGGTTCTGCTGCAAGGCTGCGACCTGAGAGGTCAGCCCCTCCAGCTGCTGGTGGAGAAGCTTGTTCTGGGCGTTGACGTCTTCCCGCCGCGTCGTCAGCTCGGCCATCTCCTGCTCCAGGCGCTGTCGTCGGTCTTCCCAAGAGCTCTCGCTCTGTGCCAGGGCGACCTTTGCCGACTCCGCTTCGGCTCTGAGGGATGCGGTCTGGCTCTTGAGCTCGTTGTAGTCGGCCCGCAGCTGCTGCACGAGCTTGGCGGCCTCGGCGTGCTTCACCAGTTCCACCTCGTAGTCCTGCTGGGCCTTGGTGGCGATGTCGGCCTGGGCACGCAGGTCCTGTTGATGGTAGCGGGCAGCCTCCACGTGTCTGGCGCTGTCCTCCTTGAGGCGCTTCAGCTCGTCCTCGAGGATCGCCTTGTCGTCTTCGTACCTGCGCGCGACCTCTCCCTGGGAGTCCCGCAGCGTCGACAGCTCGCTGTTGGTCTGCGACAGCTCCGCGGACACGTCCTCGATCCGCTGGCCGAGTTCCTTGATCTTGGCGTCCTTTTCCTCGATGAGCGCCTCCATCTCTTGTTGGTACTGGCCCTGCGACGCGCGGAGATCCTCGAGTGCCTCCTCGTTGCCCTGGCTCAGCTCCCTGTACTGCTCAGCCTGGGCCTTGGCATTCTCGAGCTGCGTGTTGGCCATGTCGAGATCCCGCTTCAGGTCGGAGACGTCGTCGTTGAGGCTGTCGATCTGGGCCTCGAGCTCCTGCTGTTGCTGGCTGCCATCCACCATCGAGCCGGGCCGCGGTGTGGGCCGTGGCTGCAGCCGGCCGGCACGCTCTTCTGCGCTCCTCAGCTCAGAGGTCAGCTCGTCGACGCGAGCCTGCAGGTGATCCCTGGTCGTCTTGACGCTGACGTGCTCCTCGCGGATCTGGCCGAGGCTCGCCATGAGGTCGTCGATCCGCCTCTGCGACTCCTTGGCCTCGAATTCCTTTCTCAGCTGGAGCTCCTTGCTCTCCTGGGCGTCGCTAGACAGCTTGCGCTGCGCATCGCTCAGTTCGCGCTCCAGGGTGTCGATCTTGGCCTGGGCCTTCCGGCGCGCCTCGGACTCAGACATGCTGCGTTCGTTCTCCAGGGACTGCTGGGTGGCGAGAAGGTTGTTCAGTCGGTTCTTCTCCTCGATCAGGCTTTCGTTGTCCTTGCTCATGCGGTCTTGGATGTCTTTCCACAGCTTCTTCTCGGCCTTGAGGTTGGCGGTCTCGTTCCTCATGCTGTCGAGCAGGCCCCTGGCCTCGATGAGCTCCTCGGCAACCTGTTGGGTCCGGATGTCCTGCTTCGCGGCCGTCTCCGAGAGGCTCTGGCTCCGCTTCTGCAACTCCACGTTTTCGCCCTGGAGGGCCACGTAGTTGCTCTGCAGCATCCCCCGCCTCTCGGACTCGATCCTCAGGTCGCCCTGCAGCTTGACCCTCTCCGCCTGGAGAGAGTTCTTCTCCGCGGACAGGTGATCGATCTGGGCCCGCATGTCCTTGCGTACGTCGTTCTGCGCGTCCCTGAAGCTGTCGTACTCGGACTGCAGCTTGCGCAGGGCTTCGTTCAGCGCCTCGGACTGGTCTCCCTCGATGCTGGCAAGGGGGAGGCGCTGGCTGCCGTCGAGGGAGCGTCGCATCATGGATGCCTCGTCCCCTCCGGCGCCTCGCTGCTGGAGAATGCGTCGGAACATGTCGCGCTCCGTCTTGTAGCTCTCCATGGTGTTCTTGATGGACCTGCTCTCCTCGGCCATGTTCTCGAGCTCCCGCTGGAGCCTCTCGACCTTGTCGTGGTCCACCTTGGCTTGGTGCTTGGCCGCCAGCGCCTCCTCGCTCTGGATCTGCTCGCTGAGCTCCCGGATGATGCGCATCAGCTCCTCGTTCTTGGCCTGCAGCGACTTGATATCCTTGAAGACGACCAGCTTCTGCGTGATGAACTGGTCCGTGTCGGACATGTCGGACAGGGCTTCCTCCGTGATCTCTCCCTTTTCCAGCTGCTGGAGGCGGAACTTTTCGTCCTCGGTCAGCTGGTCCATGCCCTTTTCGAGGGCAAAGATGTTGAAGACGAGCATCTGGATCTGCGTGCTCAGGTCGCGCAGCTGCGTCTTGCAGATCTTGGCCTCGGATCGCGCGCTGGCCAGGTCACCCTTGGCCTGTCGCGCCGCCTTCCTCGCGGCGTCGCGCTCCTCGAAGCTCTGCTGGGACAGCTCGGACATGCGCGCAATCTCGTTGCGGAGGGTGTCGGTTTCGGCCTGAAGTTCCTGGATTTCGGGTGCCTTGGCCTCGAGCGCCGAGATCATGTTGTCCAGCTCCTCGGAGAGCTGCTGGTTCCGTCGCCTCTCGCCGGCGAGCTGCCCCTTGACCTGGTACAGCTGTTCGATGGCCTGCGTGGCCGTGATGGCCGACTTGCTGCGGATCGATCCGGGGGTTCCAAAGGGCGAGCCGGCGCGGGCCGCGAGAGAGCCGTTGGCCCGCGGCGTCTGCGGCACCGATCCGGGCGCGGGTCCTTGGTCCATGCGAGCTTGCAGCTCTTCGAGGTCGGTCTCGAGCTGCTGGATCCTCTGCTCCATCTGGGCCGTCGTCTGTCGCTCCTGTTCCAGTTCCAGGCGAACCCGGCGGATCTCGTCTTCGTAGTTGTCCCTGAGGCGTTCCTTTTCCGCGTCGAGCTCCCGCACGCGTTCCTGGTGCTTCCTGCTCAGCTGGTCCGACATGTCCACCAGTCTCCGCTGATCCTCGAGCTCCTGCTTGTAGCTCTCGATGGTGGTGGCGAACGAGCCTTCCTGCTTCTGCAGCTTGACGAGCGCCTCGTCCGCCTTGGCCTGCATGGCATCGAGGCGTTCGCGGAGTTGCTGCTCGGTCCGCTTGAGGGCATCGACCTGGGATCGGGCATCCTCGCTCTCTCTCTGCAGCTCGGCGATGCGGGCACCCTTTTCTTTCCTGTATTTGAGGCCCTCCTCGCTCTTGGTCTTGAGTTCGTTCTCCAGCCACTCTGCGTTTCGACGAGCCAGCTCGAGCTGTTGCTTGAGAGACTCCTCGCGGTACTTGGCGCTGTTGAGCTGGCCCTTGGCGTTCTGCTCTGACTGCTGCAGGGCTGTGATCTCGCGGGACAGCTCGACGTTTCGCTGGTGCTGCTTGGTCAGCTCCTCGGTGACGGTCTGGTCGCGCTTGTTGTTGGATTCGATGATGCTGAGGTTGGTGCGGTTCGACGACTGAAGCGTCTCGATCTGGTCGCCGAGGGCCTTGACCTCGGCCGCGTGGTCGGAGTTTTTCGACTTGAGCACCCGCAGCTCATCCTCGAGCGCCTGGCTCTTTGTTTCTGCAAAGCATCAGCGGACTGTTCGTCGGGACGGTTGGTGTGCTCATACCCTCTTCCTTCAGCTTCCGCCTCGCCTCCTCCACGTCCTTGAGCGCCTTGTCCGCGGTCGCCCTCGACGTCTGCGACCGCGACTCGGAGCTGCGCACCGCATTCTCGAGCTCAATGTCCGTCTGCAGCTTCTCGGCGTAGAGCGCGTCGAACTCGTGGGCCTTTGCCGCGACAGCCTGCAGCAGCGCCGAGACGAGGTCCACGGTGGGTTCCGTGGTCAGCGCCGCCACGGCGGGCTGATCGAGGCCGAGGTGGCCTGCGATGTAGCCCACGTCCACATCCGCCGCCGCCATGATCGGGCCAGACTAGGTGTAGACGGCGGGTCGTCTCGTCATGCCTCGCGGCGCGCTGCAACCATCCACGTCGCCGGGCGGGATTGAAAAATGAGCGTGCACGAAAGGGGTGGATGACAACGAGAAATGAAGGCCTCGCGCGGTCCGTCGGCAGTGGCTGGCAGAAAAGACCGACGATGTGGTTGATGCGAGCGAGGCTACGAGGACGAGCTTGAAGAGAAATGCTGGCGGCGTTGAGCTGTTGGCGGCTCAGTGCTCCACCCACTGGAGCTGTAGCCTTGTGGCCTGGGGAACAACAAGCAGCGTGCACGGGCCACGCTGCACCTGGCAGCCGGTGTTGAGCCGGCAAGTGGACGTTGCTGACTAAGTGTACGGACCCTCACCTGGGCCCCGAGCCTGGCAAGGGGGTGACACGAAAAGCGGCACCGCAAATGCGAATAGCCCACCTGACACCACAACAACTTCCTCAGTTCAACCGTTATTCAAGGCCGCAAACTGCAAGTCATATCGCATTTTCTCACATAATATCATTGATAGATATTTGAAGAAGTGGCCCCAATTTTTTTTATAATAGGCACGGGCTTAAATCGTGCTCTTCACAGGTAGGAGACTTTTGCGGTGCCGCTTTTCGTGTGGTTACAGCTTCAGAGCTACCCTGTACTCGGAATATTGGTAGAGCATTTCGAACAATGACGACAAAGCAGCTTCATGAGATGTCCTCCTCTCGACACTCTCTAACATGGTTGTTTGTGGCCTCCCACGAGGCATCGTTCAACTCTCCAACCCTATCTCTGCCTACAGCGGCTGTCGCTCCCGCAATGATGGTATCCAAAAGCCTGGATGCCTGTACGAGCGTCACGCCGCGATGCAAAGATGACGGCAAGGCCTCATGCATTCGCCCCTTCAGCTCCGGCGGTCTTATTCCGATGTGCGGAGCAGACACCGCTCCCTGAACTCTATCTCGCTTCTACAGCGGCTCTCGCTTGCGGCCTGTCCTAACGCCGTGACCGCACAGCGGCTCACGTGGTGGCGTTCACACCCTCCCGTCGCTCCTGATTCACCAGCGGCACACATACTCAAAGCTTAAGACCGCGGTGTGGCTCGGTGGGCAGATCGACATTTTCACACACAAGGCTGCCCAGATTGATGGATGGATGGAAAGGTCGTCGTCATCGGACCTGTTTTGTCTACCTAGGGTATCGCAGCTCCATGCCGTCGACTGTATGAGTCGGTCCCTGAACGCCGTGCCGGAAGAGCGAAATGGGATGTCATGGCAGCTCTTCATCTCTGCCAGAATCCACCGTGGTGGCCATCAACGCCATCGTGCATGTCCCAAAAAAATAAAAATAAAAAAAGAAGACGCCGGTTGCCCATGCAGTGGGCCCATGTAGTGCCGTATTCGTAGCTCATGATAAAAATTTTTGTCGTGATGGTCATCGCGACAGCTGTCGCCCCATGCTCAGGCTGGTGCGGCTTTCGCCAATGACGCCCAGCGTCCTCCTCACCGCGGAGGCGCAGTTGTGCGAGATCATCTTGGGAATCGCCGACCGCGAGCCGCCCTCGTGCGACAAGCGGGCCTGCTGCTGGTTCGCCGCGCAGCACGAGCAGCGCTCCCGTGACGACTCGGAGGAGCCTCGCCGCGATGAGGATGAGCCGAGCTTCTTGGTCAGCTTGAGCAGCGGCCGCTGCTGCCTCTTCTCGCAGGCGGTGCTGTGCGCCGAGTCCACCGAGCCCTCGGAGGCGTCCGAAGCGTCCGAGGCCCCCGACGCGCGCCGGGACGATCGACGCGAGGCCGAAATGTAAAAGTCGTCGTCGGCGCACGCGTCCAGGGCGGCGGCCTGCTCAAACTGGCGCTGCGCGAGCCGCCTCTGCTCCGAGGCGGCCCTCAGCGTCTCCCACAGGCTGTGGCCGAGCTCGTCCCACACGACGACGGCCTTGAACAGGCGGCGGCACGCCTTGGTGCCCTCCTCCTCGTCCAGGCCGCCGTACGAGTTGAGCTCCGGCATGGTCGGCACGGCGTCGCGCACGATGGCGATCTGGTCCATGATGTCCTCCCAGGGCGAGCGGCGCAGGAAGTCCTCGAGGTACAGCCAGGCCTGGCCGCGCAGCATGACCTCTTCCCGCAGCGCCGCGTTTTCGCTCTGCAGCTGCTCCTGGAGGCGGCTGTGGATGCGGTCCTTGGCGGCGGAGAGCTGGAAGAGGGAGGAGGTGTGGCGGGCGAGCAGAGGAGCGGCGATGGTGGTCATGGTGGCGGGCCGCGTGTGTTCGTAGAGGTAACTGGTGACGGCCATGAAGCCGGGGGTTGGATGAGATGGTGATGTATGTGAGAGGTCTCTCGACCCGAGCAAGCGGCCGGTGAGCCCTCGAGGTTTCTCGAAGCCTTTTAGCTGGTGGGAACCGAGGGAGGTTCCGTCGCCACGGCGGTAGCTCGGTGCAATGGATGACGGCGATTGCTAAGCTTCCGCGGTGGGAAAAAAGCCGTTTGTTCGGCTCTGCTGGTGTTTGTGCCGTTGGATGGAGGTTCCCGGATGGTTGTTCTGTCAATGTCGGGCGAGCACGAGCACCTTGGTGCGCACTATGCGGCTTTGATGTACTCGTAGTAGGTTGAGGCTGTGAAGGAGGGATTGATTGTTCATGTGGGCGGTGATTGGGAAGCATGAATGATAAAGCTGGGGGAGAGCATGGATCAGGGTTCAAGGTGGGATGAGCGAGGCCTTACATATAGCAGCTCGGAATGCGGAATGAACTCGTCCTCGTTATTCGGCTGCCTGTCCGACGCTGTGGGTTGGATGGACGCCTCCCGTGAACGCCACCAACAGCCACAACGTCCTCGTCCTTCGGGGAGCCGCCGGAGGGGCGAACAGGCAGGGCGCACCGAGCACCGAGCGAGTCCAGCGACAGCCGCCGGGGCCCCAGCGGCTGGTGGAGGGTCGCGCGGGGATCCGGTTGGCAGCGCCCGGCAGTCCGCCGTCGGCCTTAAGGCTGCTAGGCCGGCCTCGCTCGCGGCTCGCGGTCGTCTGTCGCAGGCATAATGCACACAGCTTGAGCGCGCGGTTGGTGGCGCCCATTGTGTCAAACCGTGGCGGCATCGTCCCGCAGGGCATGCCTGTACGCGTATTCTTGCCATCGTGGGCACAATACCTTAGAATAGACCCGTCAAATGCAGCTGCCTGGGTCCCCCCGCAAAGGTCCCGTCGCGACTAACGCGAGCAGCCGGCCCCTTGACCCCATCCCATTAACAATAGGCCTGTTAATAATAAATGGGCCGTAATAATAAGGTATTTGACGCAGGCCGACAATGCGACAATGCAGAGGACATGACAATCACGACAATGGACCCGTCGGAACCGTTGCCGAGGGCAAAACGGCAGAAAGGATCAACGTCACCCGGCTGTAGACTTTATTAGGCCCTTGTTAGGGCGTGCTAATTAGCTCGACTCGCCATGTGTCGCTTCCGCGAACCATCGCCACACGCGCCGTGGCGCTGGTGCGAGTCGGAGAGGTGGACGGATTGCTGGTGGGTGGCTGCAGTCGGAGCGCTCGGTGAACGAACCCGACCTGGAGCAGCCAGGCCAGGCGACACGTTGGCGGGCGACGCCGTCACTCATCAGCCACTCACCCAACAAGAGAATGATGAATCTCACCTGCAGGCTCGTACAGTACTCATTCGGCCGTTTCAGAACATGCACGACTAGCAGAAAGCTCTGACCGGCGGCTTCCCCTCAGACGTCCGAGCTCGTCCCGTCTCGCGCTGCGCGTCTCTGAGTCCCGAGGAGACGGGCTGCCCTGCACGTCAAACCCACCCGCCACAGCCACGGCAGATGTCCGATTGCTGGCGCTGGTGGAAATCCTCATCTCCGCGGCTCTCAGCCCTGTCTCGTAGGGTTCCATCGCGTCTTAATCCCGCGTCTTAACTCCCGCGTCTCAACGAGGACACTCCCGCGGGCAGTCAAACCACCTGATGAATGAGTCAGATGACGCCGACGCGGCGGATGCCATGTGCGCTGTGCGTCGGTCGCATGCTTGCATCCTCGGACGATCCTCCCATGTCCCCTGGACTGCCGCCCCGCCAACGGCTGCAAGCACACGATACCCGAGATCGACACTCCCCCCCGCGCGTCCCTTGCCATGTTGGTGCGTTCGCTTACGGCCCACGGCTGCGCTGAGGCCTGATGCTAATAATGGAATGCTGACGGTGCTGAGTGAATGTTCTCACGTAAATCCGATGCAACCACGCATACATCAACGGCGTTTGCAACAGTCAAATTGAAACGACATTGGTAATCCATCTATTCATCGTACTGCCGTAAAAGCCGTTCATCAGACCGTCAATGAATCTGCGCTTCAGCCTGTACATGTTGGAGAACATGGCCGATTCACTTGACCACCGTCACCACCAAACACAATGTAAATGCGCAATTCATCGACACAGGTGATGGCTCTTATAAATGCGTCACCGTAGTTCTCTTCCATCTCTTCATCGTCTCTATTGTCCTGTGATCCTCATACAGCACCTGTTTCCGTACAGTCAGTCACCTTGCAGTCACAACTCAGTACACAGTACAGCATATCAACCCGACTGGCAATAGCGACTATGCATTCATCGCATTCACAGCCTCGCAACGCCAGATCACTCGCCTCGCCGGTCGGGGTATAAATCGCCGCCCTGTGCAGACTCAAACTCTCTCCCTTGTCAGCTTCTTCACAGCCTTGGTCTTCTCAGCGCCGCTTGGTATCTGTGCTCTGCATCTCCTACTCGTCCGTACCATCACCACAATCATCATCATCTTGGCCGTCGTTCTCCTTCCGACCACAGTTGGAGCCCCCAGTTGTTGACCACCATATGCCATCTCGACCTGATACTGCCGCCGCCGCCGACAGGCGATCAGAGCACCATGTCGTGCTTTGACGCAGAGACCATGGAATCCCTCAAGACCCTCGTGGCACTCTCCGCTCCATCCTCTGGAGGTTAGGTTCCAGATGACCGAAAGCCTATCACTCTATAGCGTGGACACGAGGTCGACAAACCAGACTTCGATATATTACCCGATGGCATAAATATCATCTTCGTCGACCGAGCGCGTATGAATCCGCGTGCCTACATGCGCAAGGCTATAGCGTTTGTGGAGGCCGGGAACTGGTATGTGGCCGACCTATTTATGCGTCGAGCATACGAGGAGGACGAAGAGGATGAAGAGAGCAGGGATGAGCCGGAGACGATAGACATCGAGACAAGTACCAGAACGCCCGACAAAGTCCAGGCTACCTAGGTAAGCAGAAAATCGCCCAGCGGAACAAGCCACTGCCTGCCGCGGGCACGGCGGAGGTAAACGCAGTGCAGGAGTTCGACACCACTGGCGGTTTGCAGTGGCGCTTCTACAACACGCGCGCGTTGGCGAAGTACATACAGCCTCCCGCCAGACAGGGTCGGCCAGGTCAGGTATATCACGCATGACTCGCCAAAGTACGCGTACGGCCTACTGCGCGCCCTCGAGGCGCAGGAGAAGGGGCACAAGATGTTAATCTATATCAACCACCCGGTAACCGCTATATGAGTGAAGGCGATCCAAGGCACTTCGGCCGTGGATTACATCGCCAACGAGTGAGGCGGAGAGGGAGAGACGCAATAATATTCAGAGGATAATAGATCTTGCACAACGCCGACTCTCTTCGGGCTCACCCATCACCTTGCCTACCGTACGAAGGCTGCACCGAGGGCAGAGGCACGAGAAAGATTTCAGGGTGGTGTTGTTTCAGATACCCCATGTCCGCGCTGGACAAGCGTGACAAGATGAACGATGACTCTTGATGGCCGTGAGCCATAATTATCTTCAACCTGCTTCTGTACATGTCGATGTGATAGAACGTCGGTCCAACCCGTGATAGGCATCTCTTGTACATGCGCCTCCGCAGCGTGGACCGAGACGACAGGCCGCGATGCCCTCTCACGCTTGCTCCAAATTAAAACGCCGTATCCGATGCGCCAATTCCTCCCACGACGACGGCAACGGCAGCCTACTTGACAGTCTTGGAAATCTGCCACGCAAGGCCTGCCCGGCCACCGCCATCGACATCGCACTTGACCACGCCCCTGACGGCCAGCAGCGTGCCGTGCGAAAAGTTCTTGAGGCTGTTGTCGAGCATCTCCCGGACGTCCTTGTCGCCAATCCTGTAGGTGCCATTTCCCGCGTCCATGGGCTCGACGGCCAGCGTGCAGTCCTTCTGCTGGATGACGGGGACGTACGCCTTGCCGTCCACGTCGACCACACGAAATGTGCCGTTCTCGGCCCCCCAGGCGCTGTACAGCGCGGCGCACTCTCGCCAGTCGGCGGGATCGAGGCTCTCGTCAAATGCAAAGGTGGCCTGGTCGCAGGTGCTCTGTTCGGTGGCCGAGGGCGTCCACGATATGCCCGTGGCGTTGGTGAATGGGATGCGGCCGGCGGCGGCGACGGCGACGGCGGCGAGGTTGACGAGCAGGAGGATGGACAGCGTGGCGCGAGGCCACGCAAATTTCGTGGTGGTCATGTCGGGTCGTGGCCTGGGTAACGCGAGAGGCGGCGACGGATGTCGACAGATGCTGCGCTGTGCGTTGCTGAGGCAGCGACGGCCGCAGCGATGGGCGGAGAACGAGGGCTCACTGTGTCCTCGAGGGTGCGCGGAAAAGAGGGTGAGGAATTGCAAAATCGGCTGATGCAGCAAAGGACGGGGCCAAGCAGGCAAGCTCGTGTCTGAAGGCGAGCTCGGCTGATGAAGCGTTGGCTGATATAAGGTGTCGGCAGTTGCGACTCCGTCCCGTGCTGGCAGCCTTACAGCGACAGGCCCAAGCAACACCGTGGCTGCACAGATGCAAGATCTCAAAGCCGGCAGCGGGCGCTTTTGTCTCCGAATGTTGCTTGCTTGCCAGTGGTCGCGCAAGGCCTGCGTGGTTGTTCTTTACAAGTTCACTGAGGGAGGGAGGTGACGACGGGCTTGATTGCAGACCCTCGCTGCCGATTGGCACGGCACTCGACGCGGGCATTCCATGCGGTTTTGGGTAGAGCAGCGCTGGATTCCAGGTGGGCAGCTCGCAATTGGGACGAGGCTCTTGATACACCCGCCGTCTGACCCGCCGGCCGTTCTGGCCCGGCAAATCGGCCGATCGCGAACTGTCGAGGGACATGGCCGAGAGCTGAGCTGGCTCTTGAGGGCGAGGCCGTTTGGTGAAGGATGGCACGGGCACCCGAGCGCTGAGACCTGCAATGCGGTGCCGATGCGGATGTGAGTGGGAGCACCGAGCCTAGGTACGCCTAATGTTGCATCCAGCCATTTCCACCGCCGGGCTCGAGATGTGTCTGTTCCTGCGTGATTTGACTTACACGAAGCTGCAGCCATCCATGATTCGTACCATGCAAGCGCATCTCACCGGTTTCAACCCGTTCCGAAGCACCAGCATACGATGGACCAGCGAACCGCTTCCTCATTGTGGATGCTTCACATGGATCCTGCGTCCTGCATCCCCGGCATCCCATCCTCCCTCAGTGGGGCCGGTACAACAGCCAGGTCCGTTCCCGACACAATTGAAGACAAATGAAACGACACTCACGCGAGGGCGACCATCTTGGGTGATCCGATATGGTTGAGTCTACCCAGGCTCCATTGCAGCCGTGATATGGTGCCATCGACCAGATTGTCCTCTCGTTCTATTAACTTGTGCTCATGGCTCCGAACCCCTGCATCCTCCTGTTCCACGATCTTCCTCTCCGGTTTGAGGCTCAGAGTCAAAAGGACGAGCCATGTGAGAACAGCCCTCTGATACCTCGGCCTCGACAGATGGTAAGAGATAGAGCCGGCGACGGGACACCCTGGCATCAAACTCATCCAACGTGCATCAGACCATCTCCTCCAGTCTCCAGAGGTGAGACGTTGGCAATCTTCTCACCCGTCTCCGTATCGGTGGACACGGCCCGCACGAGGCAGATGGAGTCGATGATGGTCTGGGCACCAAAGGCACAGATCGGAATCCAGAAACTCACGCTGCCGTTCCATGCCAGGGGTCCTGTTGTGAAGCAGTGAACGGAGATTCCTGGGACGTATAGAATCGAGACGATGATATTGACCACGGCGATCGGCTTGGGGAATAAGGGCTTGGGCCGGCAGTCGATGATGACGGCGTACGCAAGGGCGAGGCTCTGTGCCATGAAAGCCGGCCAGGTCATCACAATGATGAACCAGAACAGGTCGTTCAAGGCCTGCGTGATCTCGGCGGAGCGGTCGAGGCGGTAGTTCGCGACGGCCAGAATCAGCCCTGACATCAGAAAGAAGACGGCGCCGACAGCGCCAGAGACCAGCTGCAGAGCTCCGGCGGCATAGGGCAGGTTGGGAATGCGTCGCATCTGGGACGAGATGGCCGCCGTAAAGGCAAGGTAGGACATGCCAGAGATGGCCAACAGCGCCGCACCGGCCTGGATGCCCATTTCATGTTCGTGGTAGTGGTGGACAGTCTGCTCGGCGTCCCAGGATGGTGTGAGCGGGGGAAGGAATCCCGATGCCGCCAGGGCGACGAGGGTGAAGACGAGCACGAGGATTCCATTGATGGCGCACGCGTACTGGAAGTTCCGAGGGGACACGATGGGTGATTGCCCCCATCGGCTAACGAGGTTGTTGACAACGGGGAACATGTTTCGACGAGTAGCTATCGACCACCAGGCTCAGACTCGTTCAGCCGGGCGGGTGGTGAATATGAACACATCCAGTATCCAACCACTCCATTCCCGATCTGCGTCCGTGGTGCGTGGCTGGATACCGAGACCAATATCGGCTCGCATGTCTCGGCTGTATTCCTGACCGGCTCGGTCATGCCTTCGCTGCGCGTGGCTGCATGTGGACTTGCTCAACGCCTATAAATCAGCCGTGCCCGGCTTCAACATGGTGCCGTGGCGAGTTACACAACATCTCTTCCCCTGCCGTTGTCACCCGCACTCCGATCTCGGTGGCTGATGAGCACGTATTTGAAGTCAGCAACAGTCGTGCTTGAGGGCCAGCGTCCTCGGACGGCACGGCCCGGGACGGGACACAGCCTGTCTCAACAATTTGCTTCCAAGGGTGTTGCTCGCAATGGCCGCTCGTGTCTGCCATGCCCCCTTGGCCCCCCAGCCTGGGCCGGAGTCCAGAGACGGAGTCCCTTGCGCCTCTTTGTTCCATCTCGTCCCGGACCAGGCGATTCTCAGCAGCCATGACCCAATGCGAACGAGAGCGACAGATATTGGCAGACGAAGAGCCCGTTGTGCACACCCGTCGGAGCAAGAGTAAAACGCAGCAACGCTTGTTCAGCGGCCTCGAGTTCGGTTCGAGATGATGTCGCCGTTCTGCACGATACCGGACGGCTCAGAGGCCCCGCCTCGGTCGCGGCAATTCCAGCGTGCAGACATTCAATCGGCGAGTGTCGAGCATCGTCGTGATGCAAGGCTGAGGTGTTGCGTCATCTGCGAGGTGGGCTCGGTGCGAAATGAGCCCGCCCCGCTCTTCGCTCCTGGTGGGGGCACAAGGCTCCTACGAAATTCTAGAGGGTTCCGAGCTTTGCAGCTTCTTCCTCTTTCCTTCAACACCGCAACCATCTCCTCTCCCCATCCTCCATCACCCACCACCCTCGCTGCTCGTGCTACTCTCGCTGGCCCGGAACACGGAAGCATCTCGTGCTAGTAGAATTGTGAGTATCCCCTCGACTCCTTCGCGCAATTCTTGTCTTTGCAGTCTCCTACGTGATGAGACTACAGCTGGCACCAGTCATAGAGTGACTTGTACTCCCTTCATTGATGACCAAATTGCTTGGTCCAAGACCATCTCTGACTCTGCAGACTGCAAATGGCACTTGTTGCGCGTGCATCGAATCCCGATGTTCACAGCTAATGTTTGTCCTCACAGGACCTTTCTCCCTGCCTCGGGCTCTGAGCCTCGGTCGTCACGATGGTGCTGCACAATCCCAACAACTGGCATTGGGTGAACAAGGACGTTTCTCCGTGGGCCCGGCAATGGTTCGAGGAGAACCTGGCCAAGGTTGAGGCCAAGGATGGCGACGTAGAGGTCAAGATCAGCAAGGTCCAGAGCATGGACGGCGATGTCGACGTCAGCCAGCGCAAGGGCAAGGTGATTACCATCTTTGACGTGAAGCTGGTTCTGGAGTATACCGGTAAGGACGCTGCGACGTATGCCCTGCGCAGCTGGGGCTGACTGTCGCCACAGGATCGGCCCCAGATGCGGATGAGGTGTCTGGAACCATTACCGTGCCTGAAATCGCGCACGACACGGACGAGGATGAGTATGTGGTATGTCGTCCCACAGGGCACCCGCACCCAGTCGGGCTGCTAACCGGCCGCAGTTTGACATAGACATCTTCTCCGAGTCCAAGGAAAAGCAGCCCGTAAAGGACCTCGTGCGGTCGAAGCTGTTGCCCCAGCTGCGGAAAGAGTTCCAGAAGCTCGCCCCGGCCTTGATTGCCGAGCACGGCAAGGACATCCAGCACGCCGCCGGCTCCAACCCGTCGAGCGGATTCTCTACCCCCAAGATCCACCCCCAGGGCTCGGCCCCCAAACCCACACAGCCCAGCGCTCCGACCAGCACCAGCGGCATCGTCAACACCGTAACGGTCACTGACAACGAGGAGTTCCGGACCACCGCGGAGGAACTGTACCAGACCTTCACCGACCCTTCACGGCTGGCCGCCTTCACCCGCTCTCCCCCGAAGGTGTTTGAGGGTGCCCAGAAGGGCGGCAAGTTTGAGCTCTTTGGCGGCAACGTGTCCGGCGAATACCTGGAGCTCGAGTCTCCCAAGAAGATTGTGCAGAGCTGGCGGCTCGGCCAATGGCCCGCCGGCCACTACTCGACGCTGCGGATTGAGTTTGACCAAAACGACGTGGACCACGTCACCGTCATGCGCGTGACTTGGGATGGTGTGCCCGCCGGCCAGGAGGAGGTCACGAAGCGGAACTGGCTCGAATACTACATCAAGAGCATCAAGCAAACCTTTGGGTGAGTGAACGCCGTTCGAACGCCGTCGACGGGCGCATGCTGACATTGCACAGGTTCGGCACCATCCTGTGATGGGACGGTAGACTGTAGATTAATGCGTCGATGCGTTCTAGATGAGGGTAGTGCAGGGCAGAGCCTCTACCACGGCGGCGGGTGAACTGGGTACAGTCTTGGCGGGTCTACGGAGTACGCAAGACCTAGACGCGTGTGGATACGACGAACATGAGCGACGTTGATGAGAAGCGATGAAGAGATGATGCAACCAATCGCTGCACCCTGCAATCTATTCGGCGTGATATGTTGTAACAGTGTTATACGTGCATGGCCTACGGAGGGAAACCCGACCGCCGGGCTGGCCCCCTCCGCTTCCGCTCAGACGGCGGGTCGTCCGATGGGTTGCCGAATGCGTAGTCCGTCACAAACGCATCGACGAGGTTATCCCAGAAGCCCAAGTCGTACAGATTCTCGACGTTCTTCAAGCCCAAGACACGCTCCCACTCGCCGTCCCCCGCGAGACGCGCATCGTCCGCCGGGGGCTTCGCGTCGGAGGTGGCCACGAGTACATGCTCCGGCTCGACGGGCCATCTCCGGCACGGGGGCTCGGTGCGCGGGTTCTTCTGCCTACCCGGGGGCATGGGGCGCCGGAACGCGTAGCCGTCGCTCATGTCCTCCTTGTAGATGGACCACTTGAGGGACTCGTTGGTGGTGGTGCCGGCGTAGACGAGGTAGAGGGTGTAGGCGAGGAGGCCCCAGACGAGGGGGGTGGTCAGGAGCGAGAGGAGTGTCGTGGCACCCATCCGGACGTTGCGCTGGACGCCCCAGCCCCAGACCGCCATGTACCCGTTAAAGGTCATGTGCTTTGGTTTCCACAGGGACCAGTCCGGGTGGCGTTCCGTCATCGTCGACGACATGAGCGAGACGCCCAGCAGCCCGCCGTAGGTCGTCAGTACGGCCGTGGAGAGGAGCAGGAGCAGGAACCAGTGGTGGTTCCCGTAGCCAACGCACGAGTTGATGAAGACGCAGTGGTGGTCCGCCTTGGCGATGCAGCGCTTGCAGATGCTGCAGTGCTTGGACCTCGCGGGCTTGAGGAGGCGGCAGCTGCGGCACTCGTTACCCGGGTGGAAGAGGGCGTGGTCGTAGGGGTAGAGCGACATGTGGTACGCGTGGTTCTCGGCTGTGATGTAGCCCGGGTCGCTGGCGCAGGCGAGGTAGAGGAAGAGGTACGGCGCCAGGACGGTGATGCCGGCAGTGAGCTTGGTGAACCAGCCGAGCTGGGGCCAGGCCTCGGGCAGGTACATGTATTCAGCAACCACGAGGATGGCGAGGAAAAAGACCTGACGGCGTGAGAGGAGGAGCAGCTGGGGGACCCGCGAGGTTGACGTACCACCACTGTGGGATGCCTGTCATGCATGAGGTAGCTCCCAAACCTTGACAGCGACCTCGACAGTTTTCCCGCCGTGAGCCTGTTGTCCAGGGCCAGCGCGGCGTTGGGCGTGTGTATCCATATCAGCCTGTGCAGGCCGGCAATAGGGGTCCGTCTAGGCACGCGTCAGCACGCTCTCGCAAACACCGCCATGCCAGGGCTCTGTCCACTCACCTGAACGCAGGCAGTCTACCGAAAAAGGTGACAAACACCATGAACGACAGGGACAGCACGAAGACGACCGCCCACTTGAACGGCGTCATGGTACGGCCCGGCCCGTCACGGGGGAACGCTCGGGGAACGACAGGCGCCTGAAAGAGGAAGGGTATCAGCTGAGGCCGTCGATTGACCGAAATGATATCATCATAAATGGTGAATCAAGACACGATAGCCAGCACGTGGAGGTCGGAGCGCAGCGAAAGAATGACACGGCAGGCTGTGGTGGCTGAGACGATCACCAGCTGCATCGGGCTGACCCGAATATGCCTGTATCCGAAATGCGCCCGCCGGAGCCCCCATTTTAGGCCCTGGAGCGTCTCGGGCGGGCCACGTGATAGCGCGACCTCATCACGCGTTCGGTTCGGTGAGGTACCACGAGACACCGAGAGGGACTCGATATAAGAAGAGATTCGCCCGGCTCGAACAATTGTGCAAGCCGCCTTTGAGAGCCCTTTATGACGCTCTACTATTTGCCGCGCTGGCTGTCGAAAACTGTATCACGCTAGAACCTTTTGACGCGACCTGATACCTGTCGCGGCGAACCTCACGACTCATAACAACCGGCATCTCAGTACCATAATCCGCGACATGGCCTCTGGCGTGACGTACAACGGCGTCCCCAGTGCGGGAGGTGGAAACATCTTCAAGGATGTGTCCTTTTGGGTCGCTCAGCGCGTCCCTACAAGGGACATGATCCTCGGCCACATCCGGGTGGGTTATGCTCCCGCAGATACGATGCGTGCTAACGCCGTTCAAGAACAATGGCGGTGTGGTCGTGGCCCTGGAGAAGCAAGCAGATGTCCTCATCGCAGACCATGCGAGAAAGGGCGCCCCCGCTGGCTCATGCTCGTGGAAGTTTGTCACCGAATCGGTCCAGCATGGCATCATCCAACTAAAGGACCACTATCGAATCGGGCCAGCTCCAGGCGTCCCCAGGCAGACCGGTTCAAGCCGACCGACGAAAAGGACAAGAACGCCGTTTACGCATGCAGACGACGTGGCCTTGGTGAAGTGGGTGCTCTCTCATGGCAGGTACTTTACCGGCAACAAGATGTACCAGGAATTTGAGACCATGGTAGGTGCAGATATCCCATGGTGCAGCACATGTTGACTTTCTAGAACCCTCGACATACGTGGCACTCATGGAGGGACAGGTACGTGAAAGGCTTGGTGAACAGGGGCCAGCACTACCTGGAACAGCTGGCGAGCGAGGA
This sequence comes from Tolypocladium inflatum, assembly GCA_003945565.1. Taxonomy (NCBI): domain Eukaryota; kingdom Fungi; phylum Ascomycota; class Sordariomycetes; order Hypocreales; family Ophiocordycipitaceae; genus Tolypocladium; species Tolypocladium inflatum. The sequence continues at coordinate 975,889 of QEPE01000001.1, forward strand.
ATTACCCGCAGGAGATGAGGAAGCCATGCGGGAGGCACCGGGGAATGCCGCCAACCAGACCGTGGATTCGACGACAGGAGCTCGCGGAGCCGCAGCGTCTGCCCCGGCTGCCCGGGCGGCACCCGCGAAGGCACGTCGTTCGGCCAAGCAGAAAGTTGCTGAATATGAGCACCCGGGACCTTCGCGCTTTCTGGAGACGGATATGGATGCCGAACCCGGGGAACCCGAGCTGCAGGACCCCTCGCTGCGCGTTCCGGAAACGCTGAAGGATACATCTGAGCTGCCGGATCCTTCGCGCGTTCCAGAGACACTGGAAGACGACGCGATATACCGATTCTACAGCGATCTCGACTACTTTGTCGCAGCAAGTGGCGCGGAAATCGAGATGCAACATGACATCGGAGGGAAGACCATCGACCTCTGGGAATTGAGCCAGGCAGTCGGCGCGCAAAAGGTCCCCGTCGACGAGGTGGACTGGAAAAGGGCTGCCGAGGATCTGGGCTACGACTGGGACCAAGACAACTCCGTGTCCGTTTCCTTGCAACAATGCTACGAAGACAACCTCGCCGAGTTTATCGAGACCATGAGCAGTTTTGACCAGGAGGATGACCAAGCGCCGGATGAGCAACAGCAAGCTCCCCTGCATGTCCCGTCTTCGCCGCCGGCACAGACCATCGGGAAGAAGCGGCCACGAGACGTCCAGCAACCCTCATCCGGCCGCGCCAAACGACGACGGCTCAGTCGGGATGCCGAAATCCCTTCGACTCCGGATGAGAAAATCGGCTGCCTGACCCGTCCGCCCATCTCCCCGACACTCTCGCCAAGCGTCCAAAGAAGCAAACCGCGCCTAGGGCAAACACAAAGCATAGATGCGTCGCAGCAGTTACCGCCGCTGCCGAGGCCACATGAAACGGAGGCGGAGAGAATCGTCTTCGAAACGCAGATCCGGTCGCCCGCGAGGCTGGAAGCGCAGCAGAGCTCCTTTGACGTGACGCCGTCCCAGCAGCTGCGGTCCGAATACCTCGATGCACAGCCGATTCCCCTGGATCTGGAGAGAGGGCGATCCGATGCCGGCAGGAGACGGGAAACGGAGACACCTCGTCCCCGAGGCACTCGGAATGCTGGCACCTCAACACCTACGCAGGCGAAATCCCAGCCTTCGAGGCGATCCCTGCCGGTATCGTTCAGCTCGGCGAGTCGGGGCCCTGCAAGACACGTCGAAAGCCCCCAGCAGGAGCCACGACCCGCGCGGCAGAACCAGGATCCCGGCGAGCAAGAAGCGAGCAACCAGCAGCAGATAAACGAGGTTGTGGAGTACTATGAGTCCATCGGATATCCGCACCACATCGTCGTCGACGCCCTGAAGCGCACGACAATGGTACCGGGTGGCCTCGCTGCGGAGGTCATGCAGAGCCTCGTGGATGGCAAGGGCGTGCCCACGAATTACGAGGGCATCTGGACCGACCGGGACGACGAGAGCCTCCGCCTGGTGGACATGGCACACGCAGACAAGCCGCCCAAGGAGCGGAGGACGGCGAAGAAGGAGTTTGATCGCCTCATCGCAAAGCACGGCTTGAATCGGATCGAGCTGCGCAGGCTGTTTTTGGCGGCAGAGGCAAGCGGGGGATGATGCCAGATACCCGCCATGGACGTCCATCATCATCCACACCCGGCACCATATGTATAGACCTGTTTCAATCCAACAATCACTATGCCCCCTTTCCCTTGCCTCCCACGGACTGCGTCTTCACATAATGCCAGCCCTCCCTGGCCAGATCCTCCCTCACCCTGTACACCTCCTCGGCCACGTCCAGCACCCCCAAGTCCACGTCCACGACGCTCATGCCCTCCCCCGGGCCCATCTTCCCCAGTGCCCCCTGCAGCGGCATCGCCACCTGGCTCACGCCCACATACTCGTTGCCCTCGTCATCCCGCGCGTCCGCCCGCCCCGCCGGGGCGCCCGCGTTGACGAAGACCACGGCGCAGGTGTTCTCAAACGCCCGCGCCACGCACACGTTCTCCAGGAACACCCGCTCGCTGTCCGGGTTCACGGCGACGCCGTCGCCGCCGTCCGAGGCGAGCCAAAAGGCCGGCACGATGACGACGCGCGCGCCCGCGGCCACGAGCTCGCGAAAGGCCTCGGGGAAGGCCAGGTCCCAGCACACGAGCATGCCCATGGGGCCCCACGGCGTGTCGAAGGCGGCGTGCGGCGTCTCGACATCGGCCACGAGGTGCGGCCGCTCGGGGTGCCACAGGTTCTTCTTCTGGTACCGCGCGCACACCTCGCCGTCGGGGCCGATAAAGTACGCCGCGTTGGCCAGCCCGCCGTCGCCGCCGTCGCCGTCGTCACCGTGCGGCTCCACCATCGTCCCGGGCACGATGGCCACCCGGAGCTCGCGAGCGAGGGCTCGGTACTGCCCTAGGTACTGCGCCGCGTCGAGCGCCGCGGCGGCAAAGGCCGGCGACTCGGGCGCCCAGCCGGAGAGGTGGTACTCGGGCAGCACGGCGAGCTGCGCGCCCTGGGCGGCGGCGCGGCGGATGTAGGCCGATGCGCGGGCAAAGTTGTCCGCGGGCCTGCCAGCCTGTAGTGCGTGAGCTCATGAATATACCCGGCACCTTGGCCGTAAACTCGCGACGCTCACGGCCCATGACTCCATAAGCGCTCCGAGTTCGGATGGTGACAAGAGGGGTAGCGTCCACGAACCTCTGCATAGAGTTGAATCACGGCAATCTTCAAGTGCGGGGCCATGTTGTCAGATTATTGATGCTGCAATCGGTTGTGTGATATGCAAGGGATGATTGGAGTTGCCGTAGTCGTGTGGTGTATGTAGGTGCTCGGTGTGCTGTGTCATCATGTCGATACTCGCGTCGGCTAGTGGCTCTATCTCAACATTGTGGACCAGGCTGCAGCAAACGATCAATGTGTCTCTATTCATGTCGATGCGCCTTGAAGATCTCCCGTATTAGCAAGTCTTGGTGATAGATTCGCTGTTGCTCTCCGTGTCCCAGTTCCCAAGCTGACTTGTGCGCCATAGCCATTCCCGATTGAATAAGAAAACGCCGAACCCAGATCCTGCCTTGCCCATTTTGACCTAATCTTGACCGTTAAGACCGTTGTTAAATATGTTGTCGCACGACTAATATACGTTATTTTCGTGCCGCAGAAAGTCACTCATAAACTCGTCGACCACGGGAGATCGTCTATATCCGTCGTCGAGTTGACCGAGATCCCCTCGTCCGCGGGAGCCGTAGACTTCTCAAAGACATCGATGCCGTACTGGTTCACCACCGAGACGATGAATGCAGTGGCCTCACCTGCGCGCATGTCAGTATAATGCCAGCAGAGGGGCTTGAGCACCAACCTAAGCCGAGGAGTAGGATGTTCCTCGCAGCAGAAGGGGGTAGACCATACGACCCTATCACGAGGGACGTTGCTGGGCAGAATATGTATGGCCACAGCCTGGAAAGGCCGAGTCCCGAGAGAAGCGAGGTTTTGAATGTTCCGGCGGACACTGAAACGGAGTCGAGGGTATCAAGGACTTGCTCGGCTGTTTGCTGTGCGTGGTCAAGGCGCTCTTGATGGCCTTTGTGCTTTAGCGTTAAAGCGTCGGCGAGGTCTGTGAGTCTATCCATGCCCTGGTCTGATCAGCATCTTGCCTCGTGGCGGGAACTGAAACATACCGCCTCGATTCGCTCCTGTCTGTGGGCAATGTCAGCCGCGCGAGACTGCGACTCAACCTTTTCATGTTAGCACAGTCAGTGCGAGGGCCGACGGAGACAAACCAGTTCTCGGTGCAGCGATGCTGAGCTTAGAAATGCGGCCCCCAGAGTCGCCATGATTGCACCCATCTCATCGCCGGCTTGCTTGGAGACGACCTGCATTGCGGATTCATGTGAGCGAGCAATTTTGTCATCGTTGTCTAGTACAGTCGCCAGGAGTACCGCGAGCAGCTGCTGCAGGCTCCTCGCGTCGGCAAGGCCGTCTCGGACAGTGGCTGCGGATTCCTGTTGCCGTCAGCTTCAGACCATCACGTCCGCCATGAGTGAATACCTCTGCTCGTCTGGAGACGACCTCGGAAATGATTCTCTCGACCTGAAACAGCCCAGTCTTCAACTCGTCTACCTGTGGAGTGATGCTCTCCAAGTTGGCGTTGGCGTCTCGAAACATTTTGCCGAGGGATTCGGATCGCGCTTCGAGCTCCGCTTCGACCTGTGTCGTGAGTTTGGCCAGGATCTTGGTGATTCTCTCGTACACGTGAATGTTTCGGTCTGGTTCTGATTAGCCAGCAGTACGTTTGAGCATCGGGGAAAGATCTGGCCTTTTTCAGTGTCGGCGCGAGCTGCTTCACAGAACCGCAAGGCCTTGTGTCTGTAGCTCACCCAGGTGTTCCAGGCTGAATCTGACCGGGCCAAGCCCTCGAGACAGTTGTCAATCTCCGACGGCAACACATGCAGCTGTGGCTTGGACGGCACAGGCATCCCGGCGAGGACGGCTTCGCGGAACTTGGAGCAGGACGACGGGATGACGAAGCTCCCTCGCTCCAGGTCGCAAATGGCCAGACTCGCCGCAAAGGAGTCCACAAAGTCCCTGGTAGCCCGTCCGCTGTCGGTCAAGACCGTCGCCTCGTCTTGTCCATCCAGCAGCTGGCAGTGGTTGACGAGCAGTCGCGCGGCGATGCGGTGGCACAGCGGCTCGGACTCGAGCTCCTGGAGCTCGCTCAGCGCAACCACGTACACGTTCGAGGATGTACCGTGGAATCGCAAAGGCGACGGAGGCGCATGGTAGCTGATTTGAGGCTGCTTGGAGGGCATGGTGTCTGGCTCCATCAGCTCAGTCCGCTCAGGGGGCCCGCACGGCTTACCTCGAGCTCCGCGATCGCCTCCCCACGAGAATGCTTCGACGTCCTTTGCGAAGAGGCACAGTGCACATACCGCCCAAAGCCAGTATGGCGGCCCCGCTGGCCCTGCCATCGCGAGGAGCAAACGGCAATGTCGCCAGGTCGGGCCTCGCCCGGTTGGAACCAGAGCCTCTGCCGCTTGAAGCCAACCAGAGATGGGCTGAGTCGAAAGCGACTCGGAGTTGAGATTAAAGCGTCGGGCTCGGAGCATAGGCATCCCTAGTCCATTGCTCGCATGTGTGAATCGAAGGGAGCGCAGACTCCTGGGTCGGAGAATGGGGAGACGAAACCATAAGGGTACGATGTGGATGCCTGGCCGTGGTCGGGCGTACTTGCCTCGAGATGCTAATTCCGTTTGACAAGGCACTGAATCACAGTAGATAGTTGTCACGTGAAGACTAACAAGAACTCTCTGCGCATTCTTGCTGCTATACCACCACCTTCAGCCCCCTCAGCACCTTGGCCTCTTCCCTAGGCTTGATGACCACCTTTGGACTACCCCGAGACGTTGGCTCCAGCACGTGGACCGGCACGACGCGGTCATTTTTGGGCGGCACGCGGATCGGGCCCCCGTCTGGGGAGGACACGTCAAACGCGTGGACAATCAGAGCCGCGAGCGACAGAATCTCGTTTGTGGCAAAGTGCCGTCCGGGGCACATCGTCTTGCCCCCGCCAAACCCGCGAAACGCCGCCGGATGGACAGAGCCGGCCTTTTGGGTGAGGAACCTCTGGGGGTTGAACTCGTCCACGTCGTCGCCCCAGATGGACCTGTCGGCGTGGATCACGCCGCCCGCGATCTGCACGACTGACCCCTTCTTGAGCAGGTACCTGTCGGCCAGCAGCGTGTCTTCCTTGATGAGCCGAACAGAAAAGTTTTCTGAGCCGATTCGGAGGCTCTCCCTGAACACGGCCAGCAAGGTTGCGCACTCGTTTTTCAGAACCCCGATGCTCAGGCAACCAGGGGCCGTCTGCTTCTGGTTTGTCCCCATGGCGTCTCCAATCTCCCGGCGAACGGTGTTGAGCAGTGCTCCATCTGCAAAGAGCCGCAGGACGACCCAAAACGTCGTCGTCGTCGTGTTGACAACGGTGGCAAAGAAGAACGACAGACACGAGCGAGCTATCATCTCGGAGCCGAAACCGTATTCTTCTTCGATTCGAACCCGATCTCTCAGGATTTGTGTCGCATACTGCGCATGGCCGGCGTCTAGATACCCGAGGAAAGCAGCAACCAGGGTCTCTCGTGCGCGGTAGGCCCCTGGTGCAACCACGGATGGCAGCACGCCCACGAGGAGGCCGCCGATCCCGTGGTCGAATGCCCAAAATGCATCTTCCAGCTCTGGCTGCTGCACGATGGGGTTCCGGGGACCAAGGAGGTAGTTTGCAGTGCCGACAATCACCAAGTGGCGAATCCACGCCAGAAGGTCGACGACCGGTAGGTCATCCCCCTGGAGTGACGTCGCGGCACCGTTGAGCTGGAGGCATAGCTCCTGGGTTGCTTGGCAGCTCAGCGAGTTCAGATACGGACCGGGGCCGAGCAACCCGTACACCATTTCATGGATATCCGCGAGGAAGCCGCGCGCGTCTCCAGGCCCCGGGTCCAGGTTCCGGCGCACGATTTCGACGGTTTCTTCGTCCAGTCCCAGCACCCGCCTGGTGATGTCGGGCACGAGCGGAGTAAAGGACAGCGTCTTTGCGTTGCGCTGGACGGCAGCCGCCAGGGATGGCTCGGCGACAACATAGATCCGCGAGCCCGGCACGGGGAGGGTGAATATGGGCTCCTTTGGGTTGGATAAGCTTTGGGTGTTAGTGACTACTGATGCAAGCTAGAGAGACGTTGCGGCACCAACCCCAGGTGTTTAATGTACCGGGCGCCGTGAAGGGCCAAGCCGAGCAGATGGCCCACGAACGGGATCCACGGCGGCAATACGGTGGGCTCGTTTGGATGCAGCTTTCGCCCAGACACATATCGCAGGGCCCCGGCCAGAGTCACGAGTCCCAACACGGCGGCCGTGAGCCCGGACCAGTTGTCGAAGCCCAACACCGCCATGCTCGAGATGGGCTTCAGCTACCGAACTGGGTTTGCCTCGTAAGCGACGCCAGCGACGACGGCTTTGGTCTGGCCGGTCGACCCGTGTCAGATCGAGGGGTAGCGCCTCATATCCGGGGTTCATGGTTTCGCGAAGAGCTGGGCACTCGTTCCGGAAAGGTCGATATGCACGGAGCTGCAAGCGCAACGTCTTTTGCCGGCTCGACCGGGGACACACCAATAGTTGACACGTACGTACTTCGTACATACTGTAGGATTCGTTGCTACGGCAGCTGGTCTCGGCGATCCGCACTGCGTGTTGACGCGCAGCAGACGTGGCTTGGCGGCGGCTGATCGCCGATTCGTCGAGCCAACCACCCACCGGCGGCCACGGGCAAATGCCAAAAATGACTGTGATGGTGACGGCGACAAGACTCGCCGCCCTAGACTCACCTTTACCATATCTTGCGCCAGACACGGTGAGCCGTCGCCATCGCCATGCTGTGAGGGACTCGCCATTCTCAAGCAGTCAATGCGCCGACGCCGTTATTAGACAGCCGCCATTCGGACATGCTTGGCTCGGGGGCATGAACTCTTCGCACATCAACGAGCTCACGACACGGAGCTTGAACCGACAGATTTATGCGACGCGCTTCCCGCAGACCTTGTCGCGACGAGCAAGACGCGGGACGAACCGTCTCATGAGTGGCACGACCATATCAAGGGACCTCGCAGCATGTGCACGCAGGTGGACAAGAGATGGGCTTGCGGACACGTCGGCTTCTACCGTATCAAATGGTGCGAGCAGATATTCAAGACCTGCAAGGGGACAACGGAGAAGCACGATATCATCGATGAGAAGGAGGAATGCAGCGACTGCGAGCGCCGCCGGACTCTTCCGAAGCCGCTCGTGTCCAGATAATGGCGATTGCGGGGGAGATTGATCTGGACCTGAATAATGAATACGGTCTTTACAGGCGAGCAGCCACCGGTGCGATTTGTGCGTTTGCCACGATTATCATGTTGCGGTTGGTCACGGAGATCCGACACGCAGTTTCGATTTGTGAGCTCATTTCTGCAGATGACACGGCTGCAATGGCATTTTGCTGGTTTCATGGACCTTTGTGCTGGATGAGGGCATCTGTGTAGACGCCTGCGCAGGGCGTGCAACACTGCAAACCATGCAGCTCGGGCATCAAAGCCGTTCCGCGCCGCTTCCGCCCGCCCACATGCCGCTCGGGACGCAGGCGGGACGTGCTTGCGAATCTTGTCGCCCTTGGTGATTGCCAGTCGACGGAGCCGGCGGCCACGGAGCCCGTCAATCGGCCTCGGCTGAGGCGCCCAGGCTGGCCGCTGGCGTTCCGCACTCTCGGGTGGTACGAAGTACACGAGGCGACGAGGATATGCAACGTCCGTTTGCACCTGCAGGGTCGGCGAGGTCCGCCACCAGCCGCCACCAGCGCCGGAGTTGATGTGGATGAGGATGTTTCACACGCACGGCCCTGAGCGGTGCTGTCTGTTTCGAGATGCAGCCAAAATCTCTATTCGTACAGTCTACGTCTTTTTGGCGTATGGCTACGAGTACTTCGTACCATAGCCTCATAATGTCCGATCGGTCCGCCGGATGACGGCCAGTGAGAAGTGTCCGTACGAGGCTGAGTGCGGAAACAAGGAGCGCCAAGGCCTTGACACATGGCATCGCGGCCAATCAGCGGCACGGCTATCCCGCTTCGGTGTCATCCCCACCACAGCCTCGCCCATCAGACCACTTTGAACCACTTTGGCCACGGCGTGCATGGAGCTGGGCTGCAAATTTGCCGGCCCTGACCGACGGTGCCGCACAATGGCTCGCGAAATCAGCCGTGTCACGCCATTATGGCGGCGACGACCAGGCGTTGAGAGTCAGCGCTGTTGCGTAGGCGTTGCTGGTGCTGGTGTGGTGCTGTCGGTGCTGCTAGGTGCCTACTGCTGTTGCTGATACCTACTGCTGCTGGCGGCCCAATCCGGGCCTCGCCGACGGAGCGGAGCCGCCCACGCGCAGCAGCAGAATCTCGCGAGGATGCGCTCGCCCATGGCACCGGCGTTTGCGCGCGGGCTGGGCCGGGCACGGGCTGAGGCAGCACTCTGGGTTTTCGGTCTGGCACCCGCTGGACGATTCCAGCATCCACGGAACCGCTGCCCTTCACCAGTGAATCGCCGTGCGCCTCTGACGTGACTGACGAGTGACAACGGTGCTGTCCGACTGGCTCGCGCGCATCTCACGGCGCTCACTCGGCAAACCTTACTCGGCCGCAGGCCACGCGCTGCCTCGCCGTGCTGCCCTCACGATTCTCCCCGACGCGGCCCTCCGTTCCCATCTGCGCCTGCACCCCGGTGGCCGAGATTGAATATCTGGCGCCGCCGTGCCGGTCCGCTCGCCTCCAGCGTCAGAACTCCCTCGGCCTACCCGCCCCTCCACCTGCTCCTTAACAAATCATCACCTTACCTGTCACCTCACCATCCATCCCTCCGTCCATGCGTGTGCTGGCTGGCCCTGCACTCGACGGACCGCCGCAAGAAGCGGTATTAATATCAGCGGGACCCAATTGGTCACAGCTGGGTGATTCCTTTTTCGTGAATCACCGATCTCTCTCTCCTCGCCCGCCCGCCGCGCCGCCCGCCTCGCCGCGAGCCTCCAGCCGCCCGCCCTCGACTGCCCTCGACTGTCCTGAATCCTGATCACGGCCGCCACCCCCAGCGGAGCACTGCGCGGGAGCTGCATCCACCCCTTCCTCGCCTCTCGGCTACTTGCCGCGGCCGCGTTTCTTGGCACCGCTGCTTCACCTCCTCGTGCAGCATCACCGCCAGCGCCGGCACCTCTCCGCCGCCCACCGAGCAAACCGACGGCGGCCTGGCCTGTCGTCTCGACCATGGACGACGATGCCGGGAACCAGCCGGCGGGCGCCATGGACCAGTCGTCATCCATGGTCTCCCCGGGCTCGACCTCGCAGTCGGCCCAGCAGGCCTCTGCCTGGGACTCGTCCACGCCGGGCTCCAGCTCCAGGATGAGCACCACCTTTGAGTTCACGTCGGCCCCCTCTGACGTCTCCGTCCCCTCGTTCGACCCGGCCATTGCCGCCTTCGCCGACATGTCCTTTACGCAGCCGCCCGTGCCCTCGCCCTATCTCCAGGGGAAGAGCACGCTGCCGGGGGGCCAGCCCGAGAGCCTGCAGCGGAGGGAGCTGCACGATAAGAAGCGCTACAAGGTCGACGCCGAGACGCCGGCCCTGGACTCGATAGACTACTGGATCAACTTTGATGACGACGTGGACAAGATGGGCAGCTTCGAGATCGACTACTCCAAGCGCAACGACCCGACCGGCCAGAACAGGTGAGTCCGGTGGTCCCCTCAGACGTTGCCGCTACTGACTGGCGACAGGGCTGGCGCCGCTGCCAGCACGATGCCCGGCTTGGGGAGCGGGCTGTATTCCACGGCCATGGCGCCGTTCAGGGCAGAGGACTTCATCGACGACGCCGCCTTCGACCAGGCGCTCTCCGACGACGAGGACATGTTCGATTCGGCGCACCTCGGCGAGCAGCTGTCGGAGATGGAAGCCCTCGCCCCGCCGCCCCCGCCGCCCCCGCCGCCCGAGAAGAGCCTCTACGCCGCGCCGCAGACCTGGGATAGGACCCTGTCCGGCCAGCGGCTGGATCCGACGACAGACGAGGCCCCGAGGCAGACGCGACGGGGCATCTGGGACGCGCTCCCCCGCGGCACGAACCAGGTCCTCAGCCCCGACGAGCAGCGGCGCCTCCTCGAGATCGCCCTCAACTCTGGCCGAATGCCGGGCAGCTTCATCCCCCCCAACGGATTCGGCATAGGGTTCGGCGCCGGCCTGGGAGCGCGTCCACCGGCAGAGTTCGAGAAGCGATCGCAGGGCTCCTCCAGCACCGAGACGGAGCGACAGAGCACGCCGAGGGCCGACGAACCCCAGGATCGAGCGCACAGGCAAGGCAAGAAGCCTGCCGCGTCGAAAGCCGGGTCGTCAAAGAGGCCTTCCGCCCCGGAGGCTGGTAAGCCAAAGTCGGCCGACAGAGTGGCCCACAACGACGTCGAGCGAAAGTACCGGACCAACCTCAAGGTCAAGATCGCCGAGCTGCGGGACGCCGTGCCCGCGCTGCACTCGCCGGGCCAAGAAGCGGAGTCGGAGGGCGGCGGCTCATCCCACCAGGGGGCACCCAAAGTGAGCAAAGTGAGTGCAGACTTGCTCTTCTCCGCCAGCACGGGCAGCAGCTAACAGCGGCAGGGCACCGTGTTGACAAAGGCGACCGAGTATATCCAGCAGCTGGAGCAACGCAACAAGGCCATCACCATGGAGCACCAGCAACTCGCGCGGCGGCTCCAGGCCTTCGAGACGCTCTTCAACAGCACGGCCAGGCAGCCCGACCTGATGCCGAACCACAGCATGACGCTCTTCGACCCGAGAGGCTTCTGCTAGACGTGACACGAGACGAGACGTACAGACATTACATGCATGCATGCGTTGGGCCGAAATTTTAACGAACCTGTGTATAATAACGAGCATTGGGACGGTGGCGCACGGGCTGGGAAAAGAGATGTCATCTCCCAACGGCGGCTGTGGATCGGGGTCATCCACGCCGCAGAATACATTGTTGCCGCTCGGTCGGACTATGATTGGCTCTGCCGTGAGATGTGTCAAGCGCTTGCTGCCCTTTTGCAACTGCATTCCGCACGCGATGCCGGAGATTATACTCGGAGATTTTTGTGTACGGGATTATGGGGGTTATGGGGGTTATGGGTATGTACATCTCAGGCTCACGCCCTCAGCGCCTCAATGTCGTCCACCTCCTTGACAGCCTCCGTCGAGAGAATGTACGGCGACTCCTCGTCCACGCACACGCTGTCCTCGATGCGGATGCCCATGCCCCGGAAGTGCTTCGGCCAGCGCTCGTCGTCGGGCACGTACACGCCCGGCTCGATGGTGACGCAGTGGCCGCGGCGCAGCGTCTCCCGGCGGCTGAAGCCCGGGCAGTCGTGCACGTCGAGCCCGATGTAGTGGCCCACGTGGTGCGGGAACAGCTGGTCGATGGAGCCCATGGACACGTCGAAGCCGATGGCCCTGAGCTGCTCGACGAGCCCGCGGGCCGTGGCGCCGTGGATGTCCTCGAGGGACACGCCCGCCGACTCGCGGCACAGGGAGACGCCGGTGCGCTGGACCCGGAGGACGGCCTCGTAGAGGTCGCGCTGGGCGGCCGAGAACCGGCCCGAGACGGGCCACGTGCGCGAGATGTCGGTGATGTAGGTGCCGTACTCGCCGCCGGCGTCGACGAGGATGAACTCGCCGTCCCTGAAGGTGCTGTTGTTGACCGTGTAGTGGATGCAGTTGGCGCGCTCCCCCCCGGCGACGACGGGGATGTACGCCGGCCCCTCGCAGCCGTTGGCGATGAACTGGTAGTCGAGGAAGGCGTGCAGGTCCTTTTCTCTCGTCCACGGCCGCCGCATGGCCTCGGTGATGGCGCGCCCGGACATCTGGCCGGCCTTTCTCATGTTGGCCACCTCGGCCGGGCTCTTGACGACGCGTAGCTTATTCATGACGGGGGACAGCGGCGTCGTCGCGGGGCCCGGGTCCTTGCCCGCGAGGAGCCCCCACAGCGAGCTGCCGGACGCCCTGGCCCCCTGGACGTCGGCGTAGACGAGCCCGGCCGACGCCAGCATCCGCGGCAGCACCGTCTCGGCGCTCTCTATGGGCCGCGCCTCGTCCGCGTTGAAGACGTCCTCGGCGGCCTCGATGCCGTTCCGGTAGCCGGACCACTGCTCCTCGCGGGGGTCCTTGCGCTTGACGAACATGCGGAAGACGTAGTCGCCCCATCTCGGGCCCGTCTTCTCGACGACGGCGACGGCGTCGGCCTCGTTCCAGCCCGTCAGCCAGAGGAAGTTGGACTCTTGCCGGTAGGCGTGGAAGACGGCGCCCGACTTGTACTGGAGAGGCGCGGCGTGCAGGACGGCCACGCCGCCCTCGGCCATAGCGTCGGCGAGGGCGGCCCGGCGGTCGGCATATTCCTGGGCGGCGATGCCCGGCGTCACTACGGACAGGCAGTCAGCGACCGCGGCGTCGGAGGAGCACGGGACACTCACGCTCGCCGGGCTCGAGAATGTGGGGGTGCGTCTCGTGGACGGGCTGTCCAAACCTGAGGTCGCGCGCCGCGACGGAGGCGTAGCGTCTCGCGTGGCACGAGGGGACCGCCGTCGGAGAGGTGTTTACGTGGAGCCTGGCCGATGGCGGAACGGCGGTTCGGAGGGAGAGCCGCGGCAGCGAGGCGCTCCGGAATGGTGGCCGCGGGAGCTTCATTTTAGGGACGCGGGATGATCTCGGGGCGAACGCAGCACGGCAGGCGCATGTCGGTCGTCCGCGATGTTGGTCGTCCGCGATGGAGCGGCTCGCAGACGTCTGCCGCCTCTGGAAGGTAGGGGAGAAAGAAACGGCCCGCTATCTGGGCATGACGAGCAAGAGGCAGTGAGCGTCGAGCGTGCAGACGATGGCGGTGGTGACGACGAGGCTGTCCGCCTGCATTTCTGGAACGGGCAGGCGTTGGCCCGGTGGAGCCAGGGCTGCTATGCAGGCGCCTGATTACCTGAGCTCCAGTGGAGGCCCTCAGCGGCCCTCGGGCGGCTCCAGCCTCCAGGGCAACAGCGCAACGCCCCCGCAGCACGGCGGTTGCTGGTGAGGCGGGTTGGCCCGTGCGTGTTTTTGACACCGCGCCGAACCGGGCATAGCGCTGTTGTGCCAAGCGCGAAGGACCCATCAACACCAGGCTCTGGAGCTCCTCAGAGCACGCCTCGTTTCTTCACGCACAACCACACCTCTCCTCGCTCCCATCCCCCAGACGCACAACACGCCGCGGGCCAGACTGCGTCGAGACGCTGCTTGCTCCCGCACGGCCTCGCGAGGCTCCTCGATGTCGCGGTAGCATCGATATCTGTGAGCCTGCCCCTCGACGTGTCCGACCCTTGCACGTCGCGTGCCAGTCACGGTTTGCCTCGGATCCCCGCCCCTCCACGCCTTCGTCCGCAGCGCCGTGGTGCGAGGCGAAGCAGCGACGCAACGCCAAACTCGAACACGCGTGCCCTGCCAGGTCGTGTTCAGTCTCGGCCGGAGCATGCCGACTGGAAAGGTATATGGCCACCGTATCTCTATCCCCGTCGCCAGCCCCCCTAGCGGCCATGTCCTCGCGGCGAATCCCCCTGACTAGCAACCCCAATGCTGCCAACTCGCCCCTGCGCGGACCCTCGGCCGTCCTGGCCGGCTACGCCAAGCAGAAACGCTCGTACGCCAACGTCCAGCGTGAGGAGCCGTACGGACAGCCCCCTCCGGTGAAGAAGCAGGCCCTCGAGAATGGCAGCCAGCGCGCCGTCCGGTCCCCGTCAAGGACGACGGCCTCGTCCCGCACCCATGTCCTCGTGCAGCGTGGTGCCGTCGCCGCCGCCTCGGCCGCTCGCGCGACGGCCGCCAGGGAGCGCGTCTCCAGGGCGCCGACGGCGCAGTCGGCTTCGGCGAGGGCCGGGCAGGACGTCGACACCGAGAAGGAGCTCTGGAAGAAGCACTACAGGGGAAAGTTTCCAAAGATGGTGTTTTACTTTGAGAGCATCCCCGACGACACCCGGGCAAAACTGACCAAGCGGGTCACGTACTTTGGTGCCGTAAGCCGCCCTGCCCTGCCCCGTTGCTCCGGTCAAGCGTGCTCACACTCCTCAGCGTCAAGAGCCCTTCTTCTCCATCGACGTAACGCACGTCATCACCACGCGGTCGATTCCCGCCGAGCGATCCGAAGCCGCCGCCCAGGGCGGTGCCGAGGCCGCACCCGTAGAGCCGCAGCAGCAGGAGCAGCAGCAGGCCCAGGAACAGCCCCAGACAATCAACCCCTCCCTGCTGGACAGGAACACGGCCGCTCGACGGAAGCTCCTGTTCGACTTCCGGCAGGCGCCCCCCCCGTCTCAGCAGCTGGAGGATCCCGCCAGACGCACCAGGCCTCGCAACAACGATGTCCTCCACAAGGCGCGGGAGATGGGCAAGAAGATATGGTCGCTGGAAAAGTTCCAGACCATGCTCTCCGTGCTGCTGGAATCCGAAGGCCCCCAGGCCGGCTACTCCGTGTCCCGGGCGTCCGCCGCGCGGAGCCATTACGGCCTCTCCAAGAGCTCGCACGAGCCCAACCTGCTCCAGCTCCTGCACAACGAGCGCATCAACGGGCCGTCGGACCGGGACCCGACCGCCGTCAGCAGGGAACTGGTGTACTTTAAAGGGCCGTACATTTACGTCTGGGACATGGACGAGAAGCAGAAGCCTATGATGGTCCGCGAGTACCCCAAGGTCGCCAACAAGGCGGACGGCGAGTGGCCCCAGTTCCGGAGCGTCGGCAACGGACGCTGCCCCTTTGTCGAGGAGGTCGAGGTGCCCGAAAAGGACCACCGAAAGACGCGCGAGCGCGAAAAGGCGCGCGCCGCAGCGGCTGCGGCCGCCCGGAGAGAGGATCCCGTGCCGATCCTCAAGCCCCCCGAGATCCCCATGGCCCGGCCGGCCACCGGAAAGCGGACGCTGACGGAGATGGAGGATGGCCACAACAGGGCCGCGACGCCCACGGACGTGTTCAACCCCGCCAAGGCGGTCATGTCCAAGCAGGCAGAGCTGCGGCCGACGCAAAACGCCTTCACCAGCCGCGCCGAGGGCACTCGACTCTTTGCCGGCGAGCCCGTGGCGTCGGGCATGCAACCCTCGAACATCACCTCGGCCATCCGCTCGCAGATGATCTCGTCCACATCCGGCATCAACGGCGCCAAGGCGGGCACCAGCAAGGAGGTCCACGGCCTGCAGCGGAAGGTGCTGCAAAAGACGAACCCTGCGTCTCAGGACCCCAGTTCCCGTCGCCTCGCAGAGGTTTCAATGGACGTCGCATCTAGCCGATCGACGACGGTGGGCCGGCACACCTCCAGGACCGTGCACCAAGACGACGACTCCCAGCGGGCGACGGTGCAGCCTCTCAAGAGCAAAAAGGACCTGAAACCCGGCTACTGCGAAAACTGCCAGGACAAGTTTCGAGACTTTGACGAGGTGAGCGTCCTCGGTGCCCGGCTGACAGGACATGGCTGACCGGTGATAGCACATTTCATCTCGGAAACACCGCAAGTTTGCCGAAAACGACGAGAACTGGAACGATCTCGACTCATTGCTGGCGCAGCTGAAGCGCATGCCGAAATACTCGGACGAATCTGAAGACGAGACGTGGTAGCACGCGACACCCTGGCTTTCGACGACAACACGGACCAGACCCGACACCCTCGACCATCACTTGCATGACATCTGGACGCTCCCCGCGGGCCCCATCGACCCGACCTTTGATTTTCAGCATTTCAATCGATCCCGACGTCAGCGTAGAACCCCACAGATACCACCTTGCTGGCTGTCGACCTTTTGATTGAACATTTTCCTCTTCTTTTCTGCTTCCCTGTCATCTTCACGAACTGCATGCGACCCAGCGCGGCGGCATGGTTTGGCATTTTGGACCTCATATCATAGCAGAGGCGTTTTGTTCCCTGGCACCTTTTGAAGGCGAGTAGGCAGTGGCACGGTCGGGGCATCATCAGAGCGTCATACGTGAGGGAGATGGTTGAGCGTTGGGAGAGGCATAATACATCGCCGGAGACCAGCGGCTGTACATGTACCGATTAGCACATGTATGTGTACCTTGCATGTTACAATGAACAAGGATATAAGACAATCAGTTGCAGCGTGCAGCGCAGCGTTGCACAAGGTCGGGTCGGTATCCAAGCGGTTGCTGACCCGAGCTGCCGGATCAATGATGTCACCAGCAATCCCAGAGGACAAGTCGTCGATGCGACGCTGCTGATGCCCAGGCGGTCCGTGAGCCGGAAATAGGGTCGCCGGAGCCGGGCAGCCCCGGCCGGCACCGAGCAAATCGTGTTCCCAAAAGCGCTCACGTCTGCTGCCGCGGCCCAGGGCGCATCGGACGACTCGGGCTTCGGGCAACTCGTGTGGCCACCTGCCCCGAGGTGCGGAGCGCAAGAGATGTGGTCCCGCGCCTTATCGGACTACGAGGAGACGCATTGCGCTATGGCTCGGGCCTAGACGGCAGCGGAGGCCGGACGAACCACGCATTCGGCACTCGGCAGAGGAGGGACGGGTAAACGATGCGTCCTGGAGTGAGCGTTTGAGATACGAGTACGTGCTTCGTAGTCCGCGTGCCGCACGGCAGATCGCCGCCGGACGCGTGTCATCGGAGGCACGCAACGCAACGAACAGGGGACGAAACATACCTGCGCGACCGTTTATCGTGTCGGCATGTGGCGCCGTCGGGCGTGCAGTCGCAGCCCCTCGAGCCTGGGCTGCCGGGCCACTCAACGCGCGAGGCTGGCGCCACCCACGCGAACTGGACCGGGACCTGATGGCAGATGCTAGATCGAGTTGATTCGGGTCCCACTCACCGTTCTTTTCACGGACGACGCCCGGGGAGGACAATTGGCGAGGCTCCTCCCCCCCTTCTGCATTCTCTTCTATTCATTGTTCGCAGATTGCAGGGGCTTCGGGAGTTGCGGTTCGAACGCCAGCACCGACCACCACCAACACGACTCGCCGCGCCGTAGTCCTTTGTTCCCTTAAGAGCCGGCCGAGGACCGGATCACGGGGTTGGCGAGCGTACTGCCGACTCGTTCGCCCGAAAAGCCCTCGACACCGAATCGAGCCGCCGCTGGCCTCTGCACTCGCCCGCGAGGCTCGCCATCGACACACGTCCCCTGACCATGACGGGCCCCAAGCCATCCGCGCACACCAGCGCGACGCTCCAGATCTGGCGCCGGCTGCGGGATCTCAGGGACAAGAAAACGGCCATCGTGCTGGACGGAGACAGCCTCGACATCGCGTCCGTCATAGCGGTGGCCCGCCACGGCGTCAAGCCCACCATCAGCGGCGACGAAGCGCTCGCCAAGCGCCTGGACCTCAGCGTCGAGGCGCTCGCGGCCTACCTCTCGCGGGAATGGGTCGTCTACGGCGTCAACACCGGCTTCGGGGGTAGCGCCGACACCCGGACCGACGAGCTCATCGACCTGCAGGTGCATCTGCTCCAGCACACCCAGAGCGCCATCATCACGAGCGCCGACAAGGACCCCGCCGGCAACTCGGAGCGGGAGCCGTCCCATGTGATGCCCCCGGAGTGGGTGCGCGGCGCCATCGTGGCACGGGCGAACCAGAACCTGCGAGGCCACAGCGCCGTCCGCCTGAGCGTCCTGCAGAGCCTGGTCGACCTCCTGCACCGCGACATCACCCCCCTGGTGCCGCTGCGGGGGACCATCTCCGCGTCGGGGGACCTCATGCCCATGTCCTACATCGCGGGCGCCGTCACGGGCAACCCGGACGTGTTCGTGCAGGTGGGCAGGGGCAGGGAGGCCAAGGTGATGCCATCGCCGGACGCGCTGCGGCAGACCGGCCTCGCGCCGTCGGGCCTGGGGCCGAAGGAGGCGCTCGGCCTCATCAACGGCACGGCCCCCTCGGTGGCGGTGGCCAGCCTCGTGCTGTACGACGCGCAGCAGCTCGCGTTCCTGTCGCAGGTGCTCACGGCCTTTGCGGCCGAGGCCATGGGCGGGAACGTGGAGTGGGCGCAGCCCTTCATCCACCTCGCCCGCCCGCACCCGGGCCAGATCGAGGCCGCCGGCAACATCAGGCGGTTCCTCAAGGGCTCCGAGTTCGTCGTCGGCCTGGAGTCGAGGCGGAGGACCGGCGACGGCCTCTGGCAGGACCGGTACTCGACGCGCACGGCTCCCCAGTGGATCGGCCCCTACCTGGAGGACCTGCTCCTGGCGCAGCGGCAGCTCGAGGTCGAGCTCAACTCGACGTCGGACAACCCCCTGGTCGACGCGTCGGAGCGCGACGGCGCGCCCGGGGGCGAGGTCTACTCGGGAGGCAACTTCCAGGCGGTCGTGGTCACGTCGGCCATGGACAAGGCGCGCCTCGCGCTTCAGATGATCGGGCGCATGCTGTATTCCCAGGTGACGGAGATGATCAGCCCGACGACCAACAACGGGCTCGAGGCGAACCTCAACGCCAGCGCCCGCGAGAACTACACCATGAAGGGCATCGACGTCAATATGTCGGCTTACATGTCCGAGCTCGCCGCGCTGGCCCACCCGGTGTCCGCGCACGTCATGTCGGCCGAGATGCACAACCAGGGCATCAACTCGCTCGCGCTCATCACGGCGCGACGCACCATGGAGGCCGCCGACCTGGTCGCGCACATGTGCGCCTGCCACATCTACGTCTCGTGCCAGGCCGTCGACATGCGCGCGAACCACGTGCGGTTCCTGAAGGCGCTGCGGGAGGCGCTCGGGGACCCCACGGAGCGCGGAGCCCTGCACGGCCTGGGGTTGAAGGGCGCCGAGGTCGCGGCGCTCGCGGAGAAGCTGTTCCCCGTCCTCGAGTCGACGTGGTATCACTGGAACGCCAACACCTGGAAGGAGCGCATATCGCACGTGGTCGAGGCCGTCGTGTCGCCCGTCGCGGCGTTCCTGGCCGCCGAGGCGCTCGAGTGCTCCATCTCTCAGCTGGCGTCGTTCAAGGAGCATTTCTCGGCCGTCGTCTCCGCGATCGCAGCGTCCGTCTTCTACCCCGGCCCGGTCATGGCCCCGTCAGCCGTGGCCACGCAGCTCGGCGACGGGAGCGCGCCGCTGTACACCTGGGTGCGCTCGGCGCTGGGCGTGCCCCTGCACTGCGGCATCGACGATGACCCGCTGTACAACGCGCGAAAGGGCCTGCCGACGGAGGGCAAGAAGACGATTGGCAGCTGGGTGACCACCGTGTATGAGAGCTTGCGGAAGGGCGGGCTGATGGACGTGGTCATGGACGGCGTCGAGTCGTCGCGGGAGGCGCCACGCACAGCCGACGAGTTCGAGGCGCTGTGCAGGGAGATGGACAAGTTTGAGATACGATAGACGTAGGATGTGAGAATGACGGCGTTGGCCATGTACTCGTAGCAACCACTCGCAATTGATGTCAGATGACATGAGATTGGTGTGCACTAGCACAGTGTACGCACAGTCCGCACTGTATTTGAACGTGCTGCCTGATCAACGGCCGCATCTGCGCCTCAACGTCGCATCTTGACAAATACATGCGTTAGACACAGGCCTCGCACGAACGACACGCTCCCCGTCGGACCCGACATCTCCATGGACCCCCATCAGCCCGCCTCGCAGCGGGGTGGACCCAGCCCATCGCCGTCCACGCCCTCGCCGTCCACGCCCTCGCCGGTGCCCGAGGACGACGCAGGCGCCTCGCCCGAGCTGCCGCTGACCATGTCCGCGTCTGTGATGCTCGCCGACCTGCCGCGCGATGCATCGGCCGCGCTGGCGAGCGCGGGCGCGTTCCCGCAGGAAAAGGTCGTGGTCCGCTTCAAGGCCGTCGGCGCGGCGCCCAGCCTGGCGCAGGACCTGTGCAAGATCAGCGCCGAGCGCAAGTTCGAGGAGGTGGTGCGGTACCTGCGCCGCAAGCTGCGGTGCGGCGACACGGACAGCGTGTTCCTGTACGTCAACAGCGCGTTCGCGCCGTCGTTGGACGAGGTGGTGGGGAACCTGCACCAGGTGTGTTCTCGCGTGGCCCTCGGTCACGATCGAGCTAACACGACGCAGTG
Source organism: Tolypocladium inflatum (assembly GCA_003945565.1). Lineage (NCBI taxonomy): Eukaryota > Fungi > Ascomycota > Sordariomycetes > Hypocreales > Ophiocordycipitaceae > Tolypocladium > Tolypocladium inflatum. The sequence goes on from QEPE01000001.1 coordinate 996,505, forward strand.
CTTCAAGAATGCTCACGACCAGCTCGTGGTTGCCTATTCCATGACCCCTGCCTTTGGATAGGCTCTATCACTACGGACGTAAACGATATTATTCTACGGGACCGCCAGGCCCTGATGCCGCGAAATCAATGCGCTCGCTCATGTAAATCAACCGACCGCCGTACGCCATTCAGATCACACATCCTCGATGGCGTCGGAAAACGCCTTCAGCTCCTCCCCGTCCATCGGATACGTGTGCTCCGGCGCGGGGTACCGGCCGCTCTTGACGTCGTCGCGGTACGCCTCGATGGCCCTTTTCGCCTCGCCCCATACGTCGCCATACTGCCTGACAAACTTGGGGAGATATCTGCCGGGCGGAAAGTTGCCGACCATGTCCGTCTGGACGAGGACCTGGCCGGAGCAGCCCGCACCGGCACCGATGCCAATCGTCGGGATAGATAGCTTCCGCGTCACCAGCGCGGCAACCTCGGCCGGGACCGCCTCCAGCACGACGGCGAAGCAGCCCGCCTCTTGCACCGCCAGCGCGTCCTCGAGAACCCTCAGCGCGCCGTCGCTGGTCTTGCCCTGCACGCGGAATCCTCCGAGGGCGTTCTGCCGCTGAGGGGTGAGGCCGACGTGGCCGAGCACGGGGATGCCGGCAGTGGTGATTTTGCGGATGGTCGGCGCCATTTCCTTGCCGCCCTCGAGCTTGATGCTTTGGACCCTCCCCTCCTTGACGAAGCGGATGGCGGTGCCCAACGCCTGCTCTGGCGCGATTTCATAGGTGCCCATCGGCAGATCGCCGACCTGAGCACGCCAGTCAGTCGTCGCTCACGCCCGCAACTTATGCTCTGTACTTACGGTAAACGCGCTCCGCGTGGCGCGCGCGACCGATCGACAGTGCAGCAGCATCTCCTCGAGGAGGATCTCGCTGGTGTCCTCCATGCCGAGCGCAACCATGGCGAGGCTGTCGCCGACGAGAATCATGTCCATGCCCGCGTGGTCGGCGACGTGGGCGCTGGGGAAGTCGTGCGCCGTGAGCATGGTGATCGGGTCGCCCTTCCTATGCAGGGACCTCAGGGTCCCCAGGGTGACCTTTTTGCGCGGGTTTGTAGGGGGGGCGCCCATGGGCGAGTGAGAGCTGGATCGCGTTTGCCATGCTGCCGAGATGGGGATGAAGGGACGGGCGGGGGATGCGACGGCTGGCCGTGAGGGCCGTACCAGGCGGGCACACGACCGTGTGATGGAGCCAGCCAGCATGATGATGTGTGGAGACGAGGGTATGAGATCTGCCGTGCGACCAGGTACTCGTGCGCTGAGCGAATGAGTGAATCGGGCTCAAATCCGGGGAACGTGGGATGCGGTTCAGTTGAGCGCCATCCCGTGGATGAAGAGAGAAGATCCAGGGCACGCGACCTTGAGCGGAAGAAGCGTTTTTATGAGACCCGTCATGATGGTTTTTACGTTGTAGAATTGAGTATCTCTGGAAATTGCTTGGTGTTTTTCGCCATTCTGGAGGCTACCGCGCAGATGCGAGCACCTCGCCCGTTTGCGGCCCACAGCCCGCCCCTGGAGCCGAGTAGTTACAGCGGACGAGGCGCGATGGGCGTTGTGCCGAGGCATTTCGGGTCCGGCTGAGTCAGCGTGTCCGAGTGTCGGTGGTCTGTGTACGGAGTACGGAGTACGGGGGAGGCTTACATACAGTACGGACTACGGAGTACGGAGAGTGGCGATTGTCTGGCACCCAGTTGGCGAGGTTCACCGCGGTGACACGCAGCCAGCAGTTCAGTGATTCCTCCCTGTTTTCGGGGGATATCTGCATTTGACCGACTAGATGAATGCATTCTTCTGGCCTCAAATTCGTATCTCTGCCTCGCCTATCGTTGACCGGGTGCACCGTGATCTGGCTGGGCAACAAACGACAGCGGTTGAAGCATTTTCAGAGGCCCTCGCATCGGAGCTCCCGCTTCACTTGGACACGTATGCGGATGAAATGCTGCGCTGAATGATTTACTGCATAACTAATGCTTTGTCAAAACCGCGGAGGCACACCTGGCTGCTGGTACTCCGTAGATTCCCACCATGCCCGCTAAATCTTCGGGCAAGCGCTGAGCGACTGATTCGCCCATCTCACCCACCCGCGTGACCGGAGCTGATCACCTCCTCTCCGTCCCGCCCGCGACTTGCTCTCTGATCGCCTCATCCAACACCGTCAGCGTCGATGCATTCTTGACCCTAGCCGAGCTCGCCCCCGACGGCCACCGCAGAAGCACTCGCGCCGATTGCAGTTCTTATCGTGCCTCCAGCGCTCGCCGCACCAGCCGAGCAGTGACGTCGTCGCGGACCTTGGATCGCGCAACACCCCACCCCGCAACCGCAACGATGAGCAGCCCACGCCGCCGAATCGAGACTGATGTGAGTGTCGGAGGAGCACCGCTGTGGGCGCGTTGAGCGTTTGAAGCTGACCATATCTGCCGCCTAGGTCATGAAGTACGGACAGGACTCGCCCTTGTATGCATTCGATGCTAATGTGACGCAGGATGTACGACGGAGCCCCCGATGACGCAAACCCCGACAACGCAGAGACCACGACTGACAGGAGCAGGCTCATGAGCGACTACGAAGTGACTCTGGTCAACGACAATAGTGAGACGCGCCCCGACCCCGTCCGCCGTCCATGCTGACCAGGCGCAGTGTAAGCTCTCGCGGACCAGCCCCTCTCCTCGGACCAGCCGACCCCGATCCTCACCGAACGAACAGGCAAGAGTTTTACGTGCGCTTCAGAGGCCCCGCAGAGAGTCAGTGCCCGGCACGCGCCCCGACGACAGCCGCTGACCGGCCGTAGCTCCATTCGAAGGTGGCATCTGGAAGGTCCACGTCGAACTGCCGGACACGTACCCCTACAAGAGTCCGAGCATCGGCTTCGTTAACCGCATCTTCCACCCCAACATTGATGAGTTGTGAGACCCCAAGGCCTGACGCTGCAGGCGGAACCAGGAACGGCCGTGCTGATGCGTCGTAGGTCTGGCTCCGTCTGCCTGGACGTCATCAACCAGACGTGGTCGCCCATGTACGACATGATCAACATCTTCGAGGTCTTCCTGCCGCAACTCCTCCGGTACCCGAACCCGACGGACCCCCTCAACGGGGAAGCCGCGGCCCTGCTCATACGGGAGCCCAAGAGCTATGAGGCCAAGGTCAAAGGTGGGCGCCCAAGACCTCGCTGTACAGCCGGAGCTGACCTGGGCAGAGTACGTCCAAAAGTACGCCACCAAGGATGCCGCGGACGAGGCCGGCGCCGAGAGCGAGGACGATGACGACATGTCGTCCGTGGCCAGCTTCAACGACGACGACGACGAGGAGCCCGCCGGCCAGATGGACGACGTGTGAGGGCGCCTCACCGCGCGGGGAGCTGGATCGATATCATATTGGACGGCGTCGGCAGGGAGCTTTGCGTTTATACACCGGACGGAGTTGCATAAGCCAACGTGTTTTGTTGCGTAGTGTTTCCCGCACCAGACCTCGAGTACCTGGAAAGGCAGAGGTCCATGTGCGAGCGAGCGCCGTTGGATGGTGCTGCAATTTAATTGGGACGGGTTGTTTCTGCTTCGTTTTGAGGCAGCCAGATAGATTGAATGCTCAAACATCATCACTGGACGCGCCGCTGGGTATCGAAATTCAATCCGAGTCGTACTGCACCAGCACGGCCGTCTGCGGTTGGGGCGAATCAGCCTCGGCCGCCCGTTTCCTCTTGACCCCGGGCAGTCGCGGCGGGGCCCTGGGCTCTCGCCTTTGGAGGAACGGATCCTGCGCGGCGCGGGTGTTGGTCATCAGCTCCGAGGCGAGCGTGTCTCTTCGCTTCGACGCCTTGGACGCCGCCGTTTCCTCGAGCTTCCCGGCCGGACGCCGCGACGCCTTTGCCCCGAACAGAGGCTTGGAAAGGGCCGCGTCGGCGGATCCGCCCGCCGGAGCAAAGTCCACCAGGGCAGCGCGCCTGGCGTCGTCCTCGGTCGCCGGCACCAGGTCGATGCCCAGGCTCATCCTGTCCCCGAGGTCCGCCGCGTCCGCCGCGTCCCGCTCCCGCTCCTTTCTGCCCGCGCGAAAGGCCCTCCGCAGCCGCTGGTTCTGCGTGTAGGGGTCGTCCCAGTGTCGCGCCGACGCCTCGGCCAGGTCTCCGATGCGCTCGCTGGCCTGCCGCAGCCGCTCGCGGTCCTCGATGGTCTTCTCGAGGCTCGCAAACGCGTTGCTGCGCAGCGCCTCGCGCTCCGCGTCCGTCGGGAGCACGGCGTCGCCGTCGCGCGGCCGCTCCTCGCCGGTGTCGCGCTTGGTGCCGCCGGCGACCACCACGTACGCCGTGTTGCGCGGGTCCGTCCGGATCTCGAGCGCGCCGCCGCAGTCGGCGTGGCGGATGCGGAAGCTCCATATCGGCGTGGTGTGGTAGGCGCCCGCGCGGCGCTTCTCGGCGTTGAAGCGCACGCCCTGGCCGATGAGGGTGGGCTTCGGGCACGAGGCGCACCACACGGCAAAGGGCATCTCGAAGCGCACCGTGGGCGTCGCGGGGCGCTTGTTGTGCAGCCTGTTGCCGGTGGTGGTGCCCTCGACGTCGGGGGGGACGTACCGGCCCATGTTGAAGCCTTGCATGGCGGGCAGAGATGGCCGGGCCGGCGTTGCTGTGATGGGTGAGGTTGGAGATGGAGAGATGGAGTTTACGAGTACGGAGTACGAAGTCCGGAGGACGTCAGTCGTGTGGGCCGTGGGGGCATTGGCGCAGGGCTGGAGCGGCCCCACCCGGCAGCTAGTCCGGCCCGGTCTGCGTGTAGGCATCGAGTACGAGTAGCCTGCACGGACTTCCGATCTGATATGTGATGGCATTCGCGGCAGTTCCCACTTGGTGCCCAGGTTGTGCTGGTGCTTCACGGTGCCTCCCGCCAGCTAAAATGGCAGGTAGCAGGTATGGTTTGATTTAAAGATCACATAAATCGAATACCCAACAACGCCCCGTTCATCCGTGATTGTTCAGCCCAAATCCTTGCCGAATAACAACGACGCCTAGCGGGGTGTTTTTGTCTTTATTTCAAGCATGGCGCATCTCTTCGGCCGTTTAGGGAACTTCTCATGGCATAGCCCTGAGCAACAGTCCTCGTTTTGGCTGCATTTCTCTATGAACCGTATTGTCAGCATCGCGCTCGTCAGTGCCAGAAGGAAACGCACCGTAGAACTCGATGCATTTCTTCTCCTCTCCCTCCAGCGGTGCTGCGCTGATGGAGGCAAGGAAGCCTGCCAGGGCAAGGCAGACGGCGAGCTTCATGGTGTGGCGATCGATCGAGGCAGACCGGAGCTATTCGGTGATGGATGGAGCGGTCAGGGAAAATGGAGATTGGCTCGCTTTTATATGAGAATTAGAAGGTTACACTTTGGCTACAGCTGATGGTCCAGCCGCCTCTAAACTCTATTATCGAGGGCATGATATGCTCAACTAAATTCCGACTCGACCAAGCCTATGAAGGAGCCAAGCGGCAGTCGCCCAAGCCACGCGTAGGAGACTACTCAGTCACCACATTGGAGCATTCCGCTAGAAGAATCCGAGCTGCGTTTTCCGCACCGCTGCCCCTATTCTGACAGAGGGTCGCCAACTCTCTCGCCCTTTGTTTCATGGCATGAGAGCCTTTGCCTTGCAAAACATCCAGGACCTCTCGCGCGAGCTCCGGGGCAGACCACCGTGGCTTGGAACTCTTGCTCCCCAGTCGACCAACGCCCAGCATCTCGGCTCTCTGGGCGTAGTCGTAGCAGTCCGTCCACTGTGGCAGTATCACTTGGGGGACACCGGCGCTGAATCCCGTTAGCGGCAACAATACTCCACGGGTATGGAGACGAGCGCGGAACTCACCTGACTGCTTCGTTGAACGAGTTTGCACCTCCGTGGTGTATCGAGCACACGACGTGTCCGGTCTGGAGGACGGCAATCGGCTCAGCCTGGATCCAGTCAACGATTCTCACCAGGTCAGCGTCGATTTCCTCGCCAAGAATGTCGTGGATACTGCAGCCGGCATCGAGCACCCTGTACTCTCCGCTCTTCTTTAGCTTCCAGAGAATCCGCAATCGAGGCGCACCGGGCTGTCGTCTGAATGTGTCTAGCACAGCCCTCAGGGCCAGTGCGAGCTCTGACGCCTGATCTGCTGTGACACGGCACAAGGATCCCAAGTTGACGTAGACCGTCGGTCCTCTGGCCAGCCACCTCTCAAGCTCCGGATCCGTATCCGAGACAGACGAGCTGACCCGGACAATCGGGCCACAGGGCGAGACGTGTGGGGGAACTACGACCGGAAAGTCGAGTTCTGGGAGCGTGCTGACGAGGATTTTCAACCCGGCTGGCCGGTTGCGAAGCAGATCAACGGGCGTTCTCAGGGTCGCGCCCGTATGCGATGCCAAGTGCCGTTCCACCTCATGCCTGTGGCCGTCGCCCCAAAAGGCCTTTGCCGTATAGAGGGCGTAGCACACATTGAGCGGCGTCAAGTACCACGGGACGGGATACTGAAACCCGGAAAAAAGCCTGTCCGTGTCAACTCTCATACCAGCAGGGTAACCCAAGGCCTGTCACTTACGCGGGATATTTCCAGAGGCCAGCTGCCCGTGGCTGGCTCGGCCCGGCAAACTCCTTGATGGCGTTTGGGCTCAGACACGCGAACTTGACTCCCAGGTGGTAGCAGGCCGTCAGTGCCGGAGTCATGAGGCTGTCGACGACGACCAGATCCGCGGCGACGTTTTTGATAATGTCGACAATCGACGAGAATATCTCCACGAGCTGCGGGCCACTATAGGGGACGAAGATGGGCATCGCGTCGCGGATGGCCCGAGTCGTGTTGGAGATCCCCGGCGGTGCCAAAAAGGATTCTGGGAGCTGGGTTTCTCCCACGGGGACCTGGCTTCTGGCAAAGTACTGCCGCAGCCCTTCGGCCATGGGCAGGCCCTGGATCTCGTGGAAGACGATCGGGGTAGCCTGGGGCACTGCGAGGCGAGCATCCTCCCAGACCGAGGCCACGGATGCCTCCAGACCGGTGAACGTGGCGAAGTGGAGTTGGACATGGGGGTCTGCCCGGGCGAGGGCGTGAGATACCGCCAAGAAGACGTTTGCCTCCCCGCGGTCGATGTTGGTGATGAGGAGGATTTTGGTGGGTTCCGGGGCCGCCATTGCAGTCAAGTGCACGGATTACGGCGTGATTGACGCTAGAACGCACCAGGCCAGACCTCATTGCTCTTGTATACTTGTACCTAAGGTAGAGACCACATGCCGCGGCAACGGGCAAGTGCTGTCGAGATGAATGCCTTGGACCCGCCAATCGGAGGGTTGCTTCCGAAACACCCACCGTGAGACCTTCCACATCTTGAGACCTTCCGCAGCTTGAGACCTCCCTCCACCTCCTCGACGCAAGGCCAATTCCACCACGGCATCCTTCCCTGATGCGAACAATCACAAGCCAAGCCACCAGAGCTCCAGCGCGACCTCAGCCTGCCTCAAGTGGCACCAAGTGCACGAATCTGTGGCCCCCAGAGTCCAACGGTGTGTCATGAGGTTGCTGTGATGAGGCTAAATTTGTGTGAGACATGTGTCTACCTTCTGATTCTCGCTAGTCACGCTGCCCTCTCGCCGATGTCCGCTCGATGGCCGATGCCAACTCTTGGATGGTCCTTATGTCCCGGGGCACCGTGTGCCCCTTGCCGTGGTCAAAGAGCGTCGCCGAGTCCTCGTCGCACATGCCAAACAGCGCCATGGCCCCGTGGATGTAGGGGTCGTTGCAGCCGACGACGTGGCAGGTGGGCACGTCAATGATGCTGTCGCACTCGTCGGCGAGGAGGCACTCCACGGAGCCGTCTCGAAGGCGAACCGGTGGCCAGCCAGCGAAGAAGATGGCGTACTGGACCAATCTCAGCAAGAGGACCGTGAGGGCGGGACGAACCAACCTTGATGCGGCGAGGCCTGCCTTCGTCCTCCCAGCGACGTGCCTCTTCGAGGATGAGCGTGGCGGCGGCCGTGGCCCCCTCCGAATATCCGAGAATGCCCTGTCCTGTCAGCCATGCAGTTGGACGTCTCAAGCCGCCATGACGCACATCAATCTCCGGATCCTCATCGATGAACTCAAAGAGCCTGGCCAGCGCAGACTTGACCGCCGGCCCGCTGAAGACCTCGCGTTCACCGACCAGCCTGCGCATCGTGTCCTCGGCCGTCAGTCCCTCGGGGAGGTCCCTGACCTTGGCGAGCATGTCGTCCAGTCCGCTCACCCCGTCAAAGTTGATGAACCGGTAGAGCGGTGGCGTGCCAAAGTAGTCGTCGAACCCGGGAGGCGGAGTGACGACGTGGCCGCCGTCGACCCATCTGAAGGCCATGGAGCCGGGCTTCATGGCGTCGATGAAGGGGCCGAGCTGGACCTTGAAGTTCTGAGACGTGAGAGCTGAGCCGGCTAGTGCCTAGGAATTTGACTTACTGAGGCGCTGCCGTAGGCGCCATGCAGGCAGAGGATCGTCATGGCGGTTGAGCGTGATGTGCGGATGTAAATGAGTTGCGTTGCTCCTGCTCGACCTTTGACATGAGAAGTGAACTCGGCTCCGTCTTCAGTTCTAACCTTTCACAGAAAGTTGAACTCGGCTCCGTCCTCGGTTTCTGCAAGTCAAGCCGAAACAACGGCCGCAGGACGACAGCGACCACACGACGGGACTTTCTCAATTACCACCCACCCTCAAGTCGAGGCTACATTACACCTTTCATCGGCCTAGTCTGGGTCGTTGCCAAGAGAGGTGCGTTGGCTGATCTCGTTGCCTGCCCAAGCGAGCCTCGCCAGTCGCCACGACCCCGCGACCCACACGAAGTGCCGACGCCGCGGATCCGGCAATCTGCTCCACCCCATCCCGGGAGCGCGGCTCCGGAGACCCACGGCGCAGAACAACCGACGGCACGGAATAAGATTCACAGGCCCAATTGAAACCACCTGCCAGACCATCACGTCGCCAAGCTCGACCGGCTCGAGCCATTCCGGCGCGCCGTGGTCGTCAGGAGGACTATACGCCGTACATACGACGTGGTTGCGTGCTGCAACCTGCCCGTGAGCCATCACGATGGCACATCAACCGGGTGCGTCTCGCCACCGGCTTGCGATGCACCCAACAACATCTCGGACGACTCGATGGGAGACGCAACGGCCGATCGGGATAGACGCACCGACCGATCAGGATGCAACCCGCAGAAGCCGCTTTGCCGTCGGCCTGCTCTTAGAGAGAAAGAACAACATCTCGGACGGCTCGATGAGAGACGCAACGGCCGATCAGGATGCAACCCGCAGAAGCCACTTTGCCGTTGGACCTTTTGGAGAGAATGATACCCCTGAGCGGCGACCCTTGCGATTCCGTATCAACCAGCTCAACTATAATCGAGGCCCCGACCCGCCTGTCTCCCTGAACCTGTCTGTCTGCAGCCATATTCCGGTCGAGGACCCAACCTGAACCATCTATCGCGCCGTGTCGTGTAGCCATATCCCCTCAGGAGCCGCATACGCGCCACCATGTCTACCGAAGGCGCACCACGGGGAACTCCTATTGCCATCGTGGGCATGTCATGTCGCCTCTCCGGCGACGTGTCCACCCCCGACGACCTTTGGACCCTCATCTCACGCTCCCGCGACGGCTGGTCCCCCACACCCACCGAGAGGTTCTCCAGCGATGCCTTTTACCACCCGAATCCGCAGAAGAGGGGCTGCTTCAACCAAAAGGGCGGCTACTTTATGAACCGCGACCTTGCAAAGTTCGACGCGCCCTTCTTCCACATCACCAAGCAGGAAGCCGTGGCCATGGGTAGGCTCTCTTTCCCCGGGAATGGGAACAACGAGCTGACAAGAGCTAGACCCGCAGCAGAGACAGCTCCTCGAGTGCGCGTACGAGGCACTCGAGAATGCCGGGATCCCCCAGGAGTCCATTGCCGGCAGCAACATGGGCGTCTTCATCGGAGGCGCCTCGTCAGACTACCGCCTGGGCACGCTGAGGGACCTGAGCCAGGTCCCCATGTTTGATGCCACGGGCAACCACCAGTCCATCCAGGCCGGCCGCATCTCGCACTACTTTGACCTTCGCGGGCCGTGCTTCGCGGTAGACACCGCGTGCTCGTCCAGCCTGTATGCGCTGCACCTGGCAGTCCAGAGCATCCGGTCGGGAGAGGCCGAGTCTGCCGTCGTGGCCGGATGCAACCTACATCTACAGCCCGACGACTCGGTCGCCATGTCGATGCTAGGGTGAGTTCCGACCGTACGGACCCATGAGCCAGGCTGACCAAGCAGCATCTTCAACGACCACGGCAAGACGTTTGCCTTTGACCACCGCGCCGAGTCCGGCTTCGCGCGAGGCGAAGGCGTCGGCTGTCTCATCCTGAAGCCGCTGGACCAGGCACTCAGGGACAACGACAAGATCCGCTCCGTCATTGTCAACACCGGCACCAACCAGGACGGAAAGACTGTCGGTAAGTGGCCCGCCGACCTTAACCCGTGCGCCCGACTGACGTCTCAGGCCTCTCGACCCCCAGCGGCGAGGCCCAGGAGCAACTCATGCGCGACGTCTACGCCCGCGCCCATATCTCCCCCGAGGACACAGGCTTCGTCGAGGCCCACGGAACCGGCACCAAGGTCGGCGACCCCATCGAGGCCGCCGCCATCCACCGCGTCTTTGGCCCCGGCCGCACGAGGCGCTCCCCCCTGTACATGGGCTCCGTGAAGACCAATGTCGGCCACTTGGAGAACGCGAGCGGCATCATCTCCATCATCAAGGCGTCCCTGATGCTTGAAAAGGGCTTCATCCTGCCAAATGTAAACTTTGAACGGGCCAACGACGCGATTCCCCTCGACGAGTGGAACATCAAGGTCCCCACCAACATCCGGCCATGGCCCAAGAATAAGCGCTTCATCAGCGTAAATAACTTTGGCTTCGGCGGCTCCAACGCCCACGCCGTGCTGGAGCGGTCGCCCGCCTCCCCATCCGACCTGCCGCAGGAGTCGAGGAACGAGTCCCCGAGGCTGTTTGTCCTTTGCGCCAACGACGATGCCGCCGCCAAGCGCGTGGCCTCCCGGCTCGGCATCTACATCGAGCAGCACCCCGAGATCTTCCAGAAGCGCCTCATGAGAGACATGGCCTACACCCTGGGCGAGCGCAGGACACACCTCCCCTGGCGGATTGCCCTCACGGCGTCTTCCTGCGACGAGCTTGCCGGCACCCTGAACGGCGTCGGGGCGCTTCCCAAACGCGCATCCGAGGTCCTCAGGCTCGCCTTTGTGTACACCGGCCAGGGAGCACAGTGGCCCCGGATGGGTAGGGAGCTCATGGACAGCCACCCCGTCTTTGCCGACACCGTCAAGGCCGCCGCGGACCACCTTGCGCGTCTCGGCGCCGGCTTTTGCCTGCTCGAGGAGTTGTCCAAGAGCAAGGAAGACTCCAGCGTGGACGAGGCACACATCTCCCAGCCCATCTGCACAGCCGTCCAGCTCGGCCTCACAGCCCTGCTATCATCCTGGGGCATCAGACCCTCGGCGGCCATGGGCCACTCCAGCGGCGAAATCGCGGCCGCCCATGCCAGCGGTGCCATCACCCTCGAGGATGCCATGGCGATCGCGTATCACCGAGGCCAGGTCGCCTCCAGGATCAAGCTCAACCCTACCCTCCGCGGCAGTATGCTTGCCGTCGGCGCCGGGCCCGCCGAGGTGAAGAGGACTATGAAGCTCCTCGGCCTGGAGAACCTCACCGTGGCGTGCGAGAACTCGCCCAACTCCGTCACGGCGTCGGGCGACGAGGACGCCGTCGACGAGCTCGCGGCCGAGCTCGAGCGCAAGGGTATTTTCAACCGCAAGCTGCGCGTCGACGTGGCCTATCACTCGCCTCACATGCAGCTCGTCGCCGACGAGTATATGGCTGCCATCCGGCATGTGACGCCGAGCGCCGTCGAGGACGGCGTCTTCTACTCCTCCCTGCTCGGCCGGAAGCCGGATCCCACCCAGCCGCTCGGCCCGTCATACTGGGTCGAGAACCTCACCAAGCCGGTCCTCTTCTCTTCCGCCCTGCGCGAGCTCTGCTCCCACGCTAGGCCAGACGTCATCGTCGAGGTCGGCCCGCACTCCGCCCTCGAGGGCCCCATCAAGCAGATCCTCAAGGGCATCGGCCAGGCCTCGGAGGTCAAGTACCTCTCCACCCTCGTCCGCGACCAGCACGCCACCGCCACGGCGCTCAAGCTCGCCGGCAGCCTGTTTGTCCACGGCCACCCTCTCGACTTTAGCGCGGTCAACCAAACCAACGCCGGTCCGCAGCCCGCCGTCATCCAGGACTTTTCCCCGTACCCGTGGTCTGGGCAAAAGTACTGGTTCGAGTCGCGGGCCAGCAAGCAGCACCGCCTGAAGCCGTTTGCCCGCCATGATCTGCTCGGCACGCTGGAGGATGCGTATAGCGATGCCGAGCCCACATGGCGGAACAACCTCACGTCCGACGACGTGCCGTGGCTAAGGGACCATCGAATGCAGTCCCTGGTAACGTTCCCCCTCGCCGGGTACCTCTGCATGGCCGTCGAGGCCGCGTCGCAGAGAGCACGGCTCCGGGGCCTCCAGCCGGGGCAGATTGTCGGGTTCCGCCTTCGCGAGGTCCAGGCATCCAAGGCACTGATCCTGGAAGACGGCGTCGGACACGAGACGCTCGTCTCCCTGAGGGCGCACGCCGAGGGCACGAGGTCGTACTCGGACGACTGGGACGAGTTTCGCATCTCGTCGTGGACCTCGGGCCGGGGCTGGCTGGAGCACTGCCGCGGCCTCGTCGGCGTCAAGAAGCGGTCCGCCAACCCGATCGGCAACGCCCAGCTCCGAGCGGCGGCGGCTCGCCGGGAAAAGATAACCGGTCTCGCCGGCGGCGAGATATCCCTGGGGGCGTTTTACGCCGAGCTCAAAGGCCGCGGAGCCAGCTACGGCTCACCGTTCACCTTCCAACCCGGCAGCGGCCTCAAGGCCTACGGAGAGTACTCTGCCGGCGTCGTCGTCGTCCCCGATACCGCCTCCACCATGCCCTCGTCTCACGAGACGCCGTCCATCCTGCCCACGGCATTCATGGATCTCTTCTTCCAGCTCGCCTTTCCGATCCTGGGCGCCGGTCGCGGCGAGATGGCGTCGCTCTTCATGCCCTCCGCCATCAAGGAGGTCGAGATCAGCAGCGCCTTGCCCAACCGGCCCGGCGAGCGGGTCCAGGTCGTCGCACACGGCCGGCCAGACTCTGCCAGTCCCGGGGCCGTCGACTTTTCCATAGACGCTTGGCACGCTGCCCATTCAGAGCCCGTGGCCAAGCTCGTCGGGTTCCGGATGACCCCCGTGAACGATGTCGGAGAGGGCCCGCGCCCGCGATCGTTGTGCTACAAGGTCCAATGGGAGCCTTACGGCCAGACAGAGGATGTGCGAGCAAGGAAAAGCACGGCGAGCAAGGAAAAGGGCCACGATCACAATGCCGTTCCCACGGATGAACAGACCAACGGGCACGGAGACAGACATGGAGAGGCCAATGGGCACGGAAACAGAAATGGAGAGACTAATGGTGTGTCGGATGTTGAAGCTCCAGAAACAAACGGTACGACCGGCGATGCTCAAACCAACGGCACCAGCAGGCTCGCGGACGAAAGCCCATTGTCGGCCAGCGACCGCGCCCTGATCGTCGTCACAGACAAGCAAGAGTCAGACCCGCTCGTGTCCGCACTTCTCGACCTCATCGAGCTTCGCGACGGCCCCAGGCCATCCATCTCGTCCTTGTCCCACCTGAAGGCTTCCCCGTCAACCAGCTACATTTTCCTGGCGGAGCTCGAGGCGCCGTTGCTCTTTGGCATGTCGGCCGAGACCTTTGAGCGCGTGCAGAACCTTTTACTCACATGCTTCTCCATGCTCTGGGTTACCGTCGGCGCGTACCGCTTCGCAGAGAAGCCACAGAACAACATCAGCCAAGGGCTCCTGCGCACCGTCCGCTCCGAGGCGAACAAGGCCGCGGCAACTCTAGACCTGGACCCCGTTTCCCGGCTCGACGCCTCGGGCCAGGCAGAGCTCATCCTGCGCTCCCTCAAGGCCTCCCTCGCCGCACCGGAGGATGGCTCGCCGGTCGACTACGAATTCGCCGAAGAAGACGGCCGGCTGGTGGTTCCCCGCGTCCTCGAGCAGCGGGACATGGACGTCGCCCTCTTCCGCGAGACGCAGCCCTCGGCGCCGTACCTGCAGGACTTTGGGCCAGGTCGCCGCCTCAGGGTTGCCGTCGGCACCTTTGGGGCCCTCGACTCGCTGTACTGGAAGGACGAGGCCGAGCCGCCCCTGGCCGACGACGACATCGAGATCGAGGTCGCCTGCACGGGCATGAATTTCAAAGACGTCGTCATCGCCATGGGACAAGTCGCCAGCCCCTACCTCGGCGTCGAATGCAGCGGTACCGTCTCCCGCGTGGGCCCCGGGGTCTCCTCCCTCAAGCCGGGCGACCGTGTGTGCTCCATGTCCCGCGGGGCGTACGGCACCTACACGCAATGCTCTGCGACCAGCGCCGCCGTCATCCCCGAGTGCATGAGCTTTGAGGTTGCCGCCTCGATACCCGTCGTATACAGCACGGCATACTACGGCATTGTCGACCTCGCGCGCACGGAGCCCGGCGAGACGATCCTCGTGCACGCGGCCGCCGGCGGCGTCGGCCAGGCAGTCATCCAGCTCGCGCAGATGATTGGCGCCGAAATCTACGCAACCGTGGGCAGCGCCGAGAAGAAGCAGCTACTCGTCCGCGCCTACGGGATCCCCGAGAGCCACATCTTCTACAGCCGAGACGCCAGCTTCGGCCCCGCCCTGCGAGAGGCCACGGGCGGCAGGGGCGTCGACGTCGTCGTCAACTCGCTCGCCGGAGAATTGCTGCGCGAGACGTGGGAGTGCCTGGCCCCCTTTGGGCGCTTCGTTGAGATCGGAAAGCGGGACATTGCCTCCAACACGAGGCTGGAGATGGCCGGGTTCGAGAACAACTGCTCATTCAGCTCGGTCGACCTGACGCTCGTCGCGGCGCAGCGACCGAAGATCATGGGCCGAGTCCTGACCGCCGTCATGGGGCTGATTGCCAATGGGACGATCCAGCCGATCGGACCCATCACGGCGATGGGCATCTCGGAGGTCGAGACGGCGCTGCGTACGTTGCAGAGCGGCAAGACGTCGGGCAAGGTCGTCGTCAACCACCAGGTCGCCGGGCAAGTCAAGGTAAGCACTATCCCTCCATTGACGATCGACATTAACCAGCCCAGGCCACGCATCCGGCTGCATCCACCGACCTGCTGCGAGGAGGTGCCACGTACGTCGTCGTCGGCACCGGCGGCCTCGGTCGCTCCGTGGCCGGGAGAATGGTCCGGCGAGGAGCTCGCCACGTTGTCCTCCTGTCCCGGAGCGGCAAGCTCACCAGCGAGCTGGACCGGCTAATCCAGGAGAGCCACGCCGCCGGCGCCTCGATCCATATCAAGCCATGCGACGTAGCGGACGAGGCCAGCTTGACTGCGCTCGTGGCAGAGGTGCGGGAGACGCTGCCTCCCATTCGGGGAGTCATCCACGCAGCCATGGTGCTAAGGGTATGTTCCGTTGCCCAGTCACATCACCCAGGCTGACAGAAGCAGGACGTGCTGTTTGAGAAGATGACGTTTGACGACTACGAGGCCGTTGTCCGATCCAAGGTCTCCGGCGCGTGGAACATGCACAACGCCCTCGACGCGCCCCTGGACTTTTTCATCGTGCTCTCCTCGGTTGCCGGCATCGTGGGCAACAGGGGCCAGGCGGCGTACGCGGCGGCCAACACGTTCCTCGACGCGCTCACTCGCTACCGCCGTCGGCAGGGGCTGGCCTCGTCGTCGCTCAACCTCACGGCCGTCGACGACGTTGGTTACCTCGCGGAAAACGCTGCCAGACGGTCGCGGGTCCTCGAGAGTCTGTCCGGCAACACCATGGGCGAGGCCGAGGTGCTGGCTCTCGTGGAGGCCGCCATCGGAGGCGCGGTAGGCGACCAGTGCATCACCGGGCTGGACTTTGAGAACCCGTCGTCGCTGCCGTACTACGCCTCCGACGGCAAGTTCTCCCACCTCCGCGCCGCCGCGCTCGCCAAGTCCACCGGCGCCGACGCCTCTGCGTCGGCAGACCTACGCATCGCGCAGAAGCTTCGCCGGGCGTCCACCCCGGACGAGGCCCTGGACGTCGTGACCGCCGGCTTGCGGGACAAGCTGGCCGCGATCCTGATGCTGCCGGCCGAGACCATGGCCGCGCAGCAGGCGACGACGTCCATCACCGCCTTTGGCCTGGACTCGCTCAACGCCATTGAGCTGCGCAACTGGACCGGCAAGGAGCTGTATGCCCACCTGCAAGTGCTGGAGCTGCTCACAAGCGGAGGGCTGCGGGACCTGGCAGCGTTGGTGCTGAGGAAGACCAGGCTCGAGGGGGCTTGGTCGGAGGGGGATGGCCGAGACGTATGATGAGTCGTCACGTTGGAGACAAATGCAATCCGTCTCCCACGTGTATTCATTCATTTGTCAGTAAATAAGTTCCATCTCACGCGTGCTTTCAAATCCATCAACCCGCCCACCCTAGGCACCTCTGTCCACCGATCTGTTCTGCCCCGAGAGACTGTTGTTCGCGAGCGACTGTCTCTGGGGCGTGCACAGCCCCCAGCCCGGCTTCGGCCAGCCGCCTGGCATCTACCAGCTTCCAACCAGCCCCTGGTAGTCGACGTTTCGACGCATATGCCCTTCCACATGTGGCCTTGGCGATGATCTCGTCTTGAGACCCTCCACCATAGGACGCGTTGAACATGTCCACTGTCTGGATTTGTCCGTTCTCGTCCAGAGCGTAGTTGAGGCGATGCGATCTACCTGTCAACGCGCCTTGGGGCGAGTTGGCCTGCTACCCCTGCCACGTCCACCGGCCTTGATGGCCACCGTATGATGCTGGCGGTGATGTGAGGGCGCCTCTGGCGCCTCCTCGGTCGCCACTCTCGATACGTTCAGACATCTCATCGCAGCCCTCGGACGCATCGTGACCACCAGCATTCACTGCAAACGGCAAAGTAGTCGGTGGCATTGTTCATGCAGTCTGCCGTCCATTGCCATTGCGATTACACATTGTGATCAAGCTCGCTATCTATTGGGCACAAATGTGCGGCGCGTCGTGCTTGGACGGGTTGGATGTTCACCTTCCGGCCATCTAGGGGTAACCCGGCTACTTGAGGTGATTTAACACCAAGAAGTGCAACACCGCGACGACTCAAGTCTCAAACGCCTGCCTGCTCTTCTCCTCGGACTCTATCGTCAGCTCCTTTGTCAACAACGACACCAAGAACCCCAAAGCACCAAACGCGGCTAGGATGTAGAACACCACGTGGAAGGCCTGTGCATACGCCTCCTGAATGCTGTGCAGAATTTCGGGCGCAAGGTCGATGGTCTTGAGGACGGGTATAAAACTTAGAGCCTCCTTTGGATCCTGAATGGCAGCCGCTCCAGGTATTTCACCGAGAGCACCAATGGCGGAGCCAAACTGGCTGTTGAAGGCCGAGGAGGCAATGGCCAGGCCGATCAGAGCACCAAAAAGCCGAAACGCGACGAGGATGCCGACGGCGAGACCCTGGTCCTCGTTCCGCTCCGCACTGGCCTGCATGGGGATGGGGAGAACGGTGAACAGGGAGCCGATGCCAACGGCCGCGATGACCTGGAAGCTGGCGCTCATGGCCAGGCTCTTCTCGGTCCCCCAAAGACTGAACAAGCCGACGCCGACCGTGAGCAGGATCCATCCCAGCCATATCTGCCAAACGTAGCGACGCGTCCACTCGACACCCATGGCGGCAATGCCGGTAAACCCCATAAGGACGGCAAAGAAGGGGATGAGGGAGACTGCGGACTCGAGAGGCGCCTCGAGGTAGACGGCCTGGAAGAACAGGGGCACGTAGGTAATGAGAGTGTAAAGGACCATGCCGTGGATGAAGCTGCCGACCAAGGTAGCGGCGGCGGTGCGGTTTCGAAAGATGCGGTAGGGGAACATGGGCTCGACGGGCTTCGACTCGTACCAGACAAAGACCACAAGCACGATGATGCCAATCACCAGCGGCACAATGGTTCGCCAGGACTGCCACGGGTACATGGCTCCAGCCCAGCTCAGGGGTAGGGTAAAGAGAACAGCGCCAGCGGTAAACAGGCCGATGCCGGACCAGTCCACCCTGAGCAGCTGCTCACGGAAGGTGTCGGGCATGGGGTTCAGACGCAGGAAGAAGACGGTCAATGGCAGACAAACGCCAATGAGCGGGAGATTGATCCAGCCGATCCAGCGCCAGGTTACATAGTCGCTAAAGGCCGCGCCGAGCACAGGGCCGAGAACCGTACCGAGCGCCATGGGGATGGACATCATTCCGATGTAGAACGCCCGCTCCTTCAGAGTGGTGATGTCGGCGATGATGACCTCGTTGAGCACGTCGATGCCGCCACAGCCGAGGCCCTGCACCGCTCGGCCCAGAATGACAATGGGCAGAGACTGGGCGACGGCAAACACGATGGATCCAAGGCCGAAGAGAAAGAACGCGGCGTAGAGGGGCAGCTTCCGGCCGACAATGTCGGAGATGCTGGTGTATATGGGTTGGACAACGGTGACGGTGAGCATGAATGCAATGTTGGCCCAGAAGGCCTCGAGAGTCGTGCCGTGAAGCTCCTCGGTTATCGTCTGCGAGGTGTAAGCCAAGGTCTCATTCGATGAATGCCAAACCCACCGAAATAGCCACAGCCAGTGCAGTCGCATCTACCGACACGATGAAGACCATGATGAGAAGAGACAGGAAGGCGAGGTGGAAGCTCAGGGGCTTGTTGAGCTTCTCCTTGAGTGTCGGCCTCTGGCTGCTCTCCTGGGGGGTGTCTTGCGAGCCTGCCGTCGCCTTTTCGGCGTCCGAGGCCGCGTTGGGGCCGTCGCCGCCATTCGACTCGATACGCTCTTGGGGGGTTGACATGATGAGCGAAGCCACCAGGAGTAGTGGAAGAAGCGAACAGAGAACAGCCTCGGATGTAGAGCAACGGGAGCTCTTTAGTGCCAGCAAGGCATGGCACAAGGCGGCATGGCAAAAGTTCTTTGCTCAGGCTGGTCACTGCTGATAAATCAAACGGCAGGGGACCCTGACGTCGGAGTACTGATGATTTGTTGGTTTGTGCCGTGTCACCCTCCTGCTTGTGGGGCAGCTAAGACACGGAATCCGGAATCGGACCCCGGATTAAGCTTAACCTTAGGCGGCGGCTTGGCCCGGGACGCTTAGCGAGTTTCCGTAGGGTACCGGCGTGAGTTACTCCGTACGTGATGCGGAATCTCAAGCAGACCAATGCTTGCACTCTTGCATTGAAGAACGGCGTCAATGATGGCATGATGATGAGGATGGCCCAGTCCAAGCTCGGCAAGAAGTAGTTACTGCTCTGGTCTAAGATCTATGTACATGGTCCCATCGCTCACGGCTGTTGTAGTCGCCGCTGGAGGCTTTCAAGCTGTGCAACAATAGCCTCCAAAAAGGCGTGGCCCTGCTTCCCCCTAGATACTGCTTGGTCCTCTACTCGCGAAGCCGACCGCTGCACGAGCTCCATGACCCGCGAGACCGTCTGGAGGTGGTACTCGAGCTCCTCCGAGAGCCGCCGCGTCCAGACCGTGTGGTAGCCGCCCCCCTGCGTTTGCGTGTCGGACCTGTAGCTAGAAATCAGCTCGTTGATGCTGTCGAGCTGCTCGAGTATCGCGTCCTGCATCGAGGCGCCGGCAGTCGCCGTAACGGCGCTGACTTCTATGCACTCGACACTGGTCTCGAGGAGGTCCGAGATCTGATGCAGCACCGCCCCGAACAGCGCGAGGCACCTGTGGCTCCCTCTCCGCTGCTGCAGGTCGATCAAGCCGTTGAGGCCCATGCCGGCCTTGCGCACGATCTGCAGCACCACGTCGAGCGACTGGGACTTGTTGGCCATGGAAGCCTCGAGCACGTTGATGATCTGCGTGGCCGCCAGGACGCACTGCTTGTCCGGGTCCTTGCCGCCGGGGGCTCTCGTAGCGGGAAGCGTTATCCTTCCGCGCGACGAGGCTTGACCGGCATGCGGCAGCATTGCGCCAGGGGTGTCGAAGCCCAAATCGGCCCCAAACCCGGCGGGGGAAGCGAGGTCCTGCCACTCAAATTCCCAGTGAGACATTCCGGAAGCTTGGCTCGAGGGTCTCGAGGGCTCAAAGGCAGGCTGGCCGAAGGCATCGGGGGCAAAGAGACCCGGGGGAAAGGCAGTTGCTGCGTTGCTATATGGTCTCGGGTCGGCATGTGTGTCACTATTCTCGGCAGTACTTGATGGCAGAGCCGGCCGGCCATGCAGCACTTTGCCTTTGTGTGCCCGGGAAGTCCGGCCTGCCATGGACAAGAGGTAGACGCAATCCAAGCCGTGCTTGGAACAGCGGCCGCACCCAGTCTTTTCGCCGGAGCATTTTATCTATCGCGAGTTAGTCGCACGGCCCATCCTTCCGTATAGACCACCAACCTTGG
Source organism: Tolypocladium inflatum (assembly GCA_003945565.1). Lineage (NCBI taxonomy): Eukaryota > Fungi > Ascomycota > Sordariomycetes > Hypocreales > Ophiocordycipitaceae > Tolypocladium > Tolypocladium inflatum. Next base: position 1,017,055 of record QEPE01000001.1, read on the forward strand.
CGGTAGTGCAGTCGACGCACGAATTGCGAAGTCTCGGGGGCCTCTGCGCAGACATGGTTGGGGAAACAGAGGAGTGGTTACCGATGAGACGGAGGGAGCACAACATGGCCGCGCAACATATCTATGCCACATGGCCGCGCAACATATCTATGCCACATGGCGACGCATCACCAGCCTTACGACGGCTCGGCAGCATCCTTTGGGGATGGCGCGGTGCAGTAAGATGGACGAATTGTTGGCGCCGCCGGCAGGCAGCACACGTGCGATTCGACGAGGCCAGATGCATCATCTAGGCGATGCAGGTCCTCGGACTGGCTTCATTCGGCGAAGGATCATGAACCGACGAACTAAGCCCGGCAAGTTTGCCGATCCGCGCGTAAAGACCGATTCGCCACGGGGGGTTTCGCCGCGCAACGTTTCTCCGGGACCCACAAGTATCGGCGCTACGGACAATTAAGCTTATTTTAGTACGTACGGATACCTACGGGATACCGCTGCCGCCCGGGCCGCACCGGCCAATCATCACGGTGGGCCCGCCAAGCCCAGCCGTCCTGCAGCATCAGATCCAGGCTTTTTTAGTTACTTGGCCCTGTTGGCCGCCTGCGCCGCCATGACCTCCCTCGCCGCCGCCGGCAGTCTGCCCTTCTCGCCGCTCTCCTCAATGGCCAACATCTCGGCCGCCCACTCGCACAGCGCCGCGGCGAGCCCCTCCACCTCGGCATTCGTGTTGTGTGCGTGCAGCACGACGCGCAGCCGGTTCATGCCCCTCGGCACCACCGGGTAGTCGATGGGGAAGCAGCTGAAGCCGGCGAGCTGCAGGTGCCAGCACAGGTACGCCGTGTACCGCTGCCGCGTCATGACGGGCACCACGTGCGTCACAAAGGGCTTGCTGCGCCAGTCGTCCATGTTGGGCACCGCAAGGATGCCCTCGTCGCTGGCCTCGTCCCAGGTCGGGTTGTCCTCGAGGGTGCGGAAGAAGTGCCTGACCAGCTGCTGGATCCAGTCTTGGAGCTATCAAGTCGGCCGTTGTCAGTACATGCCAAGGTGACATCGCGCGCCAGCTGAACGAAGGCATACGCACCGGCTGGGTTTGGTTGGTCATCATCAGCTTATATCCCGCCCGGATCGCAGCCACCATCGGAAAGGACGGAGCCGTCGAGTAGATGAAGCCGCGGGCAAAGTTGATCAGGGTGTCGCGCACAGGCGACTTGCAGACGACGGCGGCTGCGAGGTAGGCCGTCAGCATCACGCAATGGACGCACCGACCGTTCCGGCTCTTGGCCGCATGGTCTGGACTCACCTCCCGTGCAGGCCAGCGCCTTGCCGTACGTGTGCATTCGGATGGCAATCTTGTGCTGGAGCCCCAGCTCGTCGACGTAGCCGCGGCCCTGGCGCCCGAAGACGCCGGTCGTATGCGCCTCGTCGACGAAGAACTGCGCATTGCCGCCGGGGAAGACCTCGTCGGCAACCTCGACGAGCTCCCTCAGCGGCGAGACGTCGCCGTCCATGCTGTACATGGACTCGACGGCGATGAGCACCGACGCCTTGCCCTGCTTGATGAGCGGCTGCGTCTCGCGCACGTCGACGAGCGTCTCGCGGAAGCTGTCGACGTCGTTGTGCCGAAAGGCCCGCTTGCACGGCGCGACGCTCCCCTGCATGCCCTCGTGCATGCTCGCGTGCACCAGCTCGTCGTAGACGATGGCGTCGCCGGGCCGCGGGACGGCCAGCATGATGGCCACGTTGGCCTCGAAGCCCGAGTGGAAGAGCAGCGCCGTGTCGGCGCCGTGGAAGGCGGCAATCTCACGCTCGGCGGCGTCCAGGTACGGGTTGTTGCCGTTGAGCAGCCGGCTGCCGCCCGCGCCCAGCTTGAAGTCGGGCTGCGCGGCCAGCTCGTCGAGAAAGGGCTGGCGGATGATGCCGCTGTGCGAGAGGCCGAGAAAGTCGAGAGTGGAGAAGTCGACGCTCCGGGGCGCGGGCTCGTTGTGGCGGACGTGGAAGATGGCGCGCTCCTTGCGCCGGCCGTCGAGTTGCTCCTCGAGGTTGCGGTAGAAGACGGACTCTTCGCGCATGCCAGGCGCCTTGGGGGGCATGTCCGGGAACCATTCTGCGAGGAGAGCTGCGTCGGCCATGGTGGATGGTGGATGTATCTATGAGTCTATGACGTGATGCGAATCCTTGATTCTACATCCATCTTGATGGCGATGGTTCTTTAAATCGTTGTGAGCATCGCGATTGTTTGATGAAGCCAGCCTCCTGCCGGATTCTGCACAGTCGTTTCAGCTTCCGTACGGCATTGCGGAAACCATTTCCATTGGCGGTCGGAACCCAAGGATCCGGACGGCGTCTTCGGGCTCTGGGGAGTCCATTCATTTGCCGTCTTGGTCGAGATGAGGCACTGACAGCAGACACAGGGACGGCAACAGATGCCGAGTCTCGGACAACCACGGAACTCGCAGCGTCCGTACGCTTCGGGCGGAGGTCGTTACAAAGGATCAACTGGCCGTCTCGATATGTCTTGATATACTTAATGACACCTTCCGCCTTCCACCTCGACCACACCAGACACGACCGCAACTCCCTGAAAATGCCCGGCACAATACAGACCGATGCCCTGAATGGCGAGGGAGGCCAGGACCTCGATGGACACGATGGTGTCAGTGGACACGGTCTCGACGGGAATGGCCACAGCGGGAATGGCCACAGCGGGAATGGCCACAGCGGGAATGGCCACAACGGCAACGGCCACAACGGCAACGGCCACAACGGGCATGACAGCTTCAACGGCCACAACGGGCATGGCAGCCTCAACGGCAACGGCAACGGCACGAATGGGCACGACGACGGCTTCAACGGCCACAGCAACGGCCACAACGGCCACAGCAACGGCACCTCAAAACAAGACGAGCCCATCGCCATCTGCGGCATGGCCTGCCGCTTGCCAGGCGGCATCGCCTCCCCCCAGTCCCTCTGGGACTTCCTCATCACCAAGCAAGACGGCCGGTCCCGCGTGCCGGAGAGCCGGTACAACACCGACGCCTTCTCCTCCACCACGGGCAAGCCCGGCACGACGCGGACCGACTACGGCTACTTCCTCTCCGACGACCTGCGCACGTTTGACGCCTCGCGCTTCCACATGTCCGTCAAGGAGCTGGAGCGCCTCGACCCCCAGCAGCGCCTCCTGCTCCACGTCGCCCAGGAGTGCGTCGACGACGCCGGCGAGACGGACACGTCGGGGGCCCGCATCGGCGTCTACGTGGGCGACATGCAGCGCGGCTGGTCCGACGTGTACGAGAAGGAGTCGCAAAACTACGGCACATATCACCTGCTCGGGCTCGACGACTTTGCGCTCGCCAACCGCGTGTCGTACGAGATGAACCTCAAAGGACCCAGGTTGGACTGACCACCCGCCTCCTACTGTGCCATGCTAATGCGCAACAGCGTGACGGTCCGCGCAGCCTGCGCCTCCTCCCTCTGCGCCCTCAACGACGCCTGCAAGGCCATCTCTTCCGGCGAGTGCGACGGCGCCATCGTCGGCGGCGCCAGCATCATCCTCGGCCCCAGCACCACCATCCAGGTCGGCGAGCAGGGCGCCCTGGCCCCCGACGGCTCCTGCAAGGCCTTCTCCGCCAAGGCAAACGGCTACGCCCGCGCCGAGGCCGTCAGCGCCGTCTACGTCAAGCCCCTGAGCGCCGCCATCCGCGACGGCAATCCCGTCCGCGCCGTCGTCCGCGCCGTCGCCTCGAACCACAACGGCAGGGTCGGCGGCATCACCGCCCCGAGCGTCGCCGCGCAGCAGGACCTGATCCGCCAGGCATACGAGGCGGCCGGCATCGGCGACCTGTCCGAGACGGCCTTTGTCGAGTGTCACGGCACCGGCACCCCCGCCGGCGATCCCGTCGAGACCGAGGCCGTCGGCTCCGTATTCGGGGGCGGCATGTACATCGGCTCCGTGAAGCCCAACCTGGGGCACTCCGAGGGTGCCTCGGGGATGACCTCGCTGCTCAAGGCCGTCCTCGCCCTCGAGAACAAGACGATCCCCCCCAACATCAAGTTTGACGTTCCCAACCCCGACATCCCCTTTGACAAGTACCAGCTCACCGTCCCCGTCGAGCCCGTGCCCTGGCCCGCGGGGCGAAAGGAGCGCGTCAGCGTCAACAACTTTGGCATCGGGGGCGTGAATGCCCACGTCATTCTCGACTCGGCCGACTCGTTCCACGCGCGCCCCCGGCTCGAGGAGGCCGGCGACCATCCGCAGCTCCTCGTCTACTCGGCCGCGTCACCCGAGTCCCTCGGCCCCATGGCGGAGAATCACGCGGCCTACCTTGCCAAGCACCCCGAGCGCATCGAGGACGTGGCATACACGCTCGCCAACAGGCGTGAGCACATGCCTCACCGCGCCTTCGTGGTGGCCAGCCGAGAGAAGCCCGGGGCTCCCTCTCCGGCTGCCAAGCCTCCCGCCGGTCCACCCCAAGTCATCATGGTCTTTACCGGCCAGGGGGCCCAGTGGCCGCAGATGGGCCGCGACTTGATCCGGTCCAACAAGACGTTCAAGGCGAGCATCCAAGCCATGGACGCGCAGCTGAAGAAGCTCGGAGCCGACTGGACCATCGAGGGCGAGCTGAAGAAGACTGCCAAGACGAGCAGGGTCGGTCTCGCCGAGTTCTCCCAGCCCCTATGTACCGCGGTCCAGGTGGCCCTCGTCGACGCTCTCGCGGCCGTCGGCATCAAGCCGAGCGCCGTCGTGGGACACTCGTCGGGCGAGATTGCAGGGGCGTACGCGGCGGGTGCCCTGTCGATCGAGGATGCCATCGTCGCCGCGTATCATCGCGGTGCCGTTGCGGGACAGCAGACCAGAGCGGGCGGCATGGCGGCCATCGGCCTCGGGTGGAAGGACGTCGACGAGTTTCTCGTTCCCAACGTCGGCGTCGCGTGCGAAAACTCGCCGAGGAGCGTGACGCTTTCCGGAGACGCCGACAAGGTTGCCGAGGTCGTCGAGGCCATCTCCAGGGCGCATCCAGACGTGCTGGCTCGACTCCTCAAAATCAACAAGGCGTACCACTCGTATCACATGGCCGAGGTAGGCCCCCTTTACTTTGACCTCGTCGGCCCCCAGGTCGGCGGCCGAGCCCCGGCCATCCCCTTCTTCTCCTCGGTCGAGGGCCGGCTCCTGGGCAAGGCCGACGAGCTCGGCGCGGCGTACTGGCAGAAGAACCTCGAGTCTCGGGTGCTGTTCAAGGACGCCGTGGCCGCCATCGCCCGGCACCCCGTCGCCAAGAACGCCGTCTTCCTGGAAATCGGCCCGCACTCTGCCCTCGCGGGGCCGCTGCGCCAGATACTCGCCGAGCACGCCGACGTGTCGCAGAGCCCCTACGTGGCGTCCATGCTCCGCGGGCAGCACTGCACCGAGTCTCTCCTCACGGCCATCGGAAAGCTCTACGCGCTGCATGTCCCGGTCGACTTCAAGGCAATGTACCCGGCCGGCACGACCACGCCCGACCTGCCGCCGTACCCCTGGAACAACGCCCGCGTCTACTGGCACGAGACGCGCGTCATGAAGGAGTGGCGCGAGCGGCGGTTCAAGCACCACGACCTCCTCGGGCTCCGGACGCTCGAGTCGACCGACCTCGATCCCGTGTGGCGCAACCTATTCCACCTCGACAACGCCCCCTGGGTGCGGGACCACGTCATCAACGGGGATGTCGTCTTCCCCTTTGCCGCCTACATAGCCATGGCCGGCGAGGCCATCCGGCAGACCACCGGCGTCGAGGAGGGCTTCCGGCTGCGCAACATCACCGCAACCACCGCCCTAGTCGTCCCCGACGAGTCGGACAAGCCCGTCGAGATGATTACGAGCTTTCGCCGCTCCGGCAACCAGCGGTGGGACTTTACCATTGCCTCCCACAACGGACACGGGTGGATCCAGCACTTCAACGGCGAGGCCTCTGCGCTCAGCGGCCCGCTGGGTGCCTCCGAGCCCGCCCCTGAGCTGCCGCGCGCGGTCGACGCCGCGGAGTGGTACGGGATGGTCGGCCGGACGGGTTTCCACTTCGGTCCGACCTTTCGCTGCATCGAAAACCTCAAGGCCTCGACCGTCGGCCAGGGCCGGGCCACGGCAACCATCAGGAACCTCCAGGGCGAGGAGTCCAACTACCACATGCACCCGACGGCGGTTGACAACGTGTTCCAGCTCTTGCCGGTCGCGTCTCTGCTCGGTCTCGGCTGGAAGCTCGGCCTCAACATCATCACCAGCATAGCAGAGCTGAGCGTCACGGCCTGCTCGAGCGACGTCACTGCCAGCGTGACTGGCGGCATCATGGGCAACGGCTCCATCGTCGGCGGCGGCGAGTGCACGTTCGATGGGCAGACGGTCCTGCGTCTGTCCGGCACGTCCATCAGCGTGCTTGGACAGCTCGACGTCGACACTCATGCCGCGGCACGGCACATATGGGCTCCCCACGTCGACTTTGGCACGCAGCTCCTGAAGCCACTTGAAAACGGTGAACTCGCCAAGCTCACCGACCTGGCCTTGGCCTACACAAACCAGGTTCTCCGTGAGCCTGACGACCGATACGGCGCCTGGGTCCGCGACGCAAGCCCCTCTGTCGACCTTGACAGCCCGTCTGTCGACATGGTCAACGACAAGGCCCAAGGCCTCTCCGGCTCCCCCGTCGCGGACATTGCCCGGGCCATCGCGACGGTTGCGGCCGGTCATCTCTCGAAACGCGACGCTGTAGTGGGCCACGACCTGCTCGCCAAGATGTCTGCCATTGAGCTTGACAGCTCGCCCCTGATCCGCACGCTCGCACACAGCAAGCCCAATCTCCGCGTCCTGGAGCTCAACGCCGGATCCGGCTCGCAGACGGCAAAATACCTCCAAGACCTGCAGGGCCGATACTCGAGATATACCTTTGCCGACGCCGGCCGGGACCTGGTCGCCGAGGGCAGGGAGAGCTTCAAGGACCACCCCAACATGGAGTTTGTCGAGCTCGACATCGGGGGGGACCTAGAGGCGCTCGGATTCGACGGCCAGTACGACCTCATCATCGCCGTCAATGCCGTGCACCAAACCGGTAATCTCTCGCGCACCCTCTCCAACATTCGCTCGCTCCTCGGCCCGCGCGGACGGCTCCTCCTCCAGGAACTCGTGCCGTCTTCATCCAAGTGGGTGGACTTTGTCATGGGCGTCCTCCCGTCATGGTGGGATAAGCCCCGTCTCGACACGCAGGCCTGGGAGGTGGCCCTGCGAGACGCCGGCCTGAGCGCGGTTGACCCGCAGATGAACGCCCTGGTTGCCAAGCCCCTTTCCGAGGGCGTCGAGAAGCAGGTCGCCATCCTCACCGTCGATGTCAACGCCGACATCAGCGCCATGTCTGCGCAGCTTGCCGCCAGGGGCTACGACGTCTCCCACATCACCCTCGACGATGCCCCCCCTGGCAGGGACATTATCGCGCTGCTGGACGGCGACGGCCCGTTCCTCGGCGGCATGTCGCCGGAAGCGTACGGGCTCTTCAACCGCTTCGTGTCTCGCCTGGGCTCCGGCCTCTTCTGGGTCACACGACTCTCCATCCGCACGGCAGACGCGCACTACGCCCAGGTCGTCGGGCTCGCGCGTGCCCTCCGCGCCGAGCTCGACGTCGACTTTGCCGTCTGCCAGACCGAGACGACCTTTGCCGACGCCAAGGTGATTGACGTATTCGAACACTTCCACCTGCGATACGCGAACGCGGACCAGGACAGCACGCCCGAGATGGAGTACGCCGTTTACGACGGCCAGGTCAACGTCGGCCGGTACTACCCCTTTACTCTCGCCGAAGAGCAACGGACGGCCGACGAGGGCGACAAGGCTGTGCTGACCATTCCCCGGGCCGGCCACTTGAACGAGCTGAAGTGGAAGAGCTGTGCCGTGGAGGCTCCCCAGGGGGGGGAGGTCGAGGTGGCGGTATACGCCGCCGGCTTAAACGACAAGGTATGTCTGGATACGAAACATGAAACGCAGGGCTAACGACGACAGGATCTCGCCAACGCCCTGGGCACCAGCGGCTCGAACAAGCCCATCTTCGGACTCGAGGCCGCCGGCATCGTGCGCCGCGTCGGACCTCGAGCCACGAGGCTGCGAGTCGGCGACAGGGTCGTCTTGCTCGGCACGGAGACGCTGTCCACGACGACCAAGGTGGAGGAGCAGCTCGCCGTCCGGATCCCCCAGACGCTCAGCTTCGTCGACGCCGCCACCATGCCGTTTGCCTTTGTGACGGCTCTCCATGCGCTCCTGGACCTGGGCCGGCTGGAGAGCGGCCAGTCCGTGCTCATCCACGGCGCCTCTCACAGCGTCGGCATCGCCGCCCTGCAAGTCGCGCAAATGGTCGGCGCCGACGTCTTCGTGACCGTCGACGCGGAGGCCGAAGCACAGCTGGATGCATTCGATCTGCCGCGGGGCCGCATCTTCAGCGATGCCGAGGGTATCATGCGGGAGACCCGCGGACAGGGCGTCGACCTCGTGCTCGCGGCGTCGGACGGCCTCGACGCAGCATGGAGCTGCGTGGCCGAATGCGGCACCATGGTTGCGACTCGAGAACCCGGGAGCCGGCTCGACATGAGCGGCCGCGGCTTCATCGCCCTCGACTTGGACCGGCTGCGCTCCGCGAGACCTGCCGTGGCCGCGCGCCACCTGCAGACCGTCATGAAGCTGTATCGCGAAGGCCGCATCTCGCCGATCCGGCCGGCCAAGGTCTTTCCCGCCGCCGAGGCCGCCGCGGCGTTTGGGTCCTTGGATCAAGGCAAGGTCGTCGTCGAGGTCGCCCCCGAAGCGTCCGCAGAGCGCGACATACAGCGCGACACACCGCTGCCCGTCGCAGAGCGCGAGAGAGACCTCTCCTTCAACCCCAAGGCCTCGTACGTCCTGGTCGGCGGCTTCGGCGGCATCGGGCGCCAGGTCGCCATCTGGCTCGCCGAGCACGGCGCCGGCAACATCGTCTTCCTCTCGCGCAGCGCCGGAACCGCCCCGAGCCACGACGCCCTGATCCGCGAGCTGCGGTCCATGGGCGTCGGCGTCCAGGCCGTCAGGGGCAGCGTCGACTCCCTCGACGACGTCGCGCGGGCCGTACGCGGCGCCACCTACCCCGTCAGGGGCATCGTCCAGATGTCCATGGTCCTCCGCGACGCCGCCTGGGCCGCCATGACGCACGACGACTGGGTCGCCGCGACCGACCCCAAGGTCAAGGGCACGTGGAACCTGCACCAGGCCGCGCAGGACGCCGGCGCCGAGCTCGACTTCTTCGTCATGTTCAGCTCCATCGCCACCGTCGTCGGCACCCCGGGCCAGACAAACTACGCCGCCGCCAACGCCTTCCTCGACGCCTTTGCGCAGTACCGCGTCGGCCTCGGCCTGCCGGCGTCCACCATCAACGTCGGCGTCGTCGAGGACGTCGGCGTCGTCGCCCGCGACGCGGAGCTGCTGCGCGGGCTCAAGACCATGGGCTTCGTCACCGTCCGCGGCTCCGACGTGCTCGACGCCATGTCCCTCGCCGTCAGGACGCCGTCTCCCAAGGCTGCCGCCGACGGCTCGTCCTTTGTGCACCCCTCCGTCTTCGCCATCGGCCTCGGGTCCACGACGCCGCTGTCCTCGCCCGACAACCGCGTCCTCTGGCGGCGGGACCCCCGCATGGCCGTGTACCGCAACAGCAGCGCCGGCGCCGCGCAGGCATCCCGGAACGACGGCCTCAAGACCCTCCTCGCCGCCGCTCGCGCCGACAAGGCCGTGCTCGAGACCCCCGAGGCGGCCGCCCTGCTCGCCGTGGAGATTGGCAGCAAGGTCCTCGCGCTGCTCGGCAAGCCCGCCGACTCCCTGGCCCTGGGGCTGAGCCTGTCGGACCTGGGCATGGACTCGCTCGTCGGCATCGAGATGAGGAAGTGGTGGAAGACGGCCTTTGGCTTCGAGATAAGCCTGCTGGAGATGCTGGGCATGGGCACGCTCGAGTTGCTCGGCAAACACGCCGCGGCGCGCTTGTCCAAGATGATGCACGAGTAGATTTCAGACTGTTATGGACTATCACGCTCCGAAATGATACAATAGAGCACAAGAGCATCTGCATGTGATGCTTGTATAAAACCATGATTTGTATGAGGGAGTTCCTGTATCTCGGGAAGGAATGGATACTGGCGGTAGGAGGGCCGTGTAGTCCCGCCTTGTAGGTGCATGGAGTGTATCGGATGTGTACGCCTAGACATGGCCTAAATGGACCGCCATGTGGCTGTAGAAGCTGTACCATTGCTCGGGAGGTGAGAAGGATGAGAAGGAAACAGGAAGATGGCGAGGAGGGGCTTTTTATACCTCGAGGGGCAGAATCGCAAACGGCCGATTGACCCGGGCACTGTGCATGCAGCCTGCCGTCCAGTACCATTGTGACCGAGCCGCCACCATTGTTCTTCAGCACAATTGTGTCCGCCAGAGTGACTAGGGTATTTTCAGGTGACTGACACAATTCACTTGAAGCGTTTGCCCCAGACACGACTACACTAAAGACGGCGCCGGCCCAGGTCACGGGTAGCTAAAGGGTCCCGCCTGCCCGTTTGCTGGCAACAATGACAGTGAATGGCAGTCACAATCTCTTTCCTTTTCTTCCACCATACCAAACCACCAGCTTCTACAGCTTCACAACCGCTACCATGGTCCAAGTAGACCAGTCTACAGCCGTTACAGCCTGTCAAGCGTTCCATGCGCTGGCATCCTGGACAAGGTATGCAGCGCAACTCGCCCTCCCTCGCGATCGACGGACACATACTAGCAGTTTAAAGACGTTGAATATGCCCGATGTGCAAGCCCATAGCCATCATATTTCCGGCCCATCATCTCTGGTACGCCTTGGGGGCAAGGCAAGCTGCTTCAGCTGGTACGGGCGACCGTTCACAGTCATCTGCCGCACAGACGAGCGCAGGCCGTGGAGCTGGAGCGGTCGCAGACGGCATGTCACAACCCGTCCACGAACTGCACCAGGCACCCGGAACCAAGCAAGTCCTATGGCAAGAACCCCCAATGGAGCAGGGAATAGAGAGGAACTTGACAATACTGCATTCAAGTAATACTGTATTCAGATCAAGACAATTATCAGCGCGTACCACTCCTCCCTTGAGTGCAATGCGATCCTTTTCGAGGCCCTCGATGGTCTGGTTCAGGGACTCCATCTCGTCTGGAATTCTGCAGCCGTACTTGGCCAGGTCACCCTCAGTGCGCGTTGCCAGCGGTCGCTTCTAATTCCTCGGTGAGCTTAGTCCGCTAGTCCGCGTGACCTCACGCTCCGACTCCAGCGTGGTTTCGAGCTCGGTGACCTTTGCACGCAGGGCTTCTCCCCTTCCTTGAGGGCATCACGTTCCCTTTCGAGGCCCTCGACGGCTTGCTGCAGAGACTCCATCTCCGCTGGTCGACGCGGCCGTACTTGGTTAAGATGCCTTCGGTACGCTTCTGCTAGCAGTCTCGGTCGTCTTGGATCTGCCGGATCTCCTCCTCCAGGTACGTCTTCTGCGAACCGAGCGTCTCGATCTGCGCCTCGAGCGGCTGCACCTTGCGCTCCATCTCCTCCACCCTGGCGCTCTTCTCCGCGATCTGTTCCTTAAGCTGAGAATTCTCCTCGACACGAACTGGCGGTTGGGTCGTACACCGCCGTGGGACGCATGCTCCAGAAGAACATTCAACGCCTGGACCCCGAACACCCTTACCGGAAGGGCCAAGACGGCGCTGTGGCAAGCTGGGACTGCATCAGCGACGACCTGACCCTTCCGGCACGCGTGGTCCTCATCGTCGATGTCGAGCCAGCATGGCCGTCCAGCTTGGCATTCTTGCTGACCGCCGCACTGTCATGGGCGCTGCCGCATGGCTGGGGAAATAGCCCCGCAAAGAGCGTCCGCATCGTGGCCGTATCTTCCTCCGAGCCGGCGACGTGTCTCCGGGGATTACTCATGGAATGGAGCCGCGACCTCGGCTATCGCCGCCTCCATCGATTCACTCTGCCGGATACCTCGCAACCTGCACACACACACGTTGCACGCTCCGGTGCGTGCCGGAAGAGTACATTGCTGGCGTAATTAAGCAGGCGATGGCCGAGGCCACGGGCGAGGAGCCCCACGCAGTTGTCACCTTGGCGATGGATATCGAATGCGACGAGTCCTATTATTTCATGCTCCGTCAGCCACTATGGCACGACGTCTCAGACGCGAGGGCAAGAGACCATCGTCTCGCAGAAGACTCCTCATGGAAGTTGGGCAACATGGGCAGCAACAGCCGCCATCCTTGTGTGCTATATCACGTAGTGCAGCCGGGACTTGTGCCCGCCTACTTTGACAGATATAGCGCGGTGCATCTGGTCCTGCCGTCCGTGAGATACGTTGAGATGTCCATGTTTGTGTGTGAAATGGAGCGGCTGTGGACGTTGAAATAAGGTTGCCCGCTGGCCGTCGACATCCCCGCAGGTCTCTGTCGCGCTGTCCAATAACCCCCCCCGTAAGCAGCCAGAAGCGGCATTGATTTCGCAGACCCACACCCCGCAGACGTTCGCGTGGGTGGCTGTTGCGACATCTGGCAGAAGTGGAACGCTCCAATAGATAGCGAGACGACACGCCCCGAGCCGACCTTCCGCATCGCCCTGGATTTACGAAACCTTGATCATTTCGTGATCTGATTGGGCCGTTGAATTTACTGAGGTCCAATAGTCAAGGAATGCGAGGCTTGAGACCGAAATGTCGTGTAGTAGTTGAGTTATCGTGGAGTTCCAGTCGTCGTTATGGTAGGCACTACACTAAGAGATTGACGCGGATCCCAGCGGGCAACAGCAATACAAGGGTTCTTTATCCCTGGTACCGGGGCTTTCTGTCTTACGGTGTAGCACTGCGCAACCGGATCCTAGATTCCGGCCGTATCGAGCTCCACCCGAGTACTACGCTTGAGTGACATGGCCGTTCTGGGCATGTACGTTCAAATACCAGCACCCTTCCTCTAGCGCCAGGTGCAGAGTGGCTAGATAAGACGCAGCGGTGTGGACAGCTGCGAGTGGTCAGCCCATCCCTTCGCGTGACTGGCAATGTCACGGAGTCTTCTCCTAACGCCATAGGGAAGAAGCAGCCGGAAATATCCTTGCATATTCTACGCAACTCAACACCACAGACCATGGCTTCTTCGAGGAACCCCAGACTTGGGGTCAAGGCAGCCAGTCTTTGGGGGCAATACAACCCCACGACCAGGCTGAGAGACGCCAAGGTGGCCTTGACACAGCTGATCAGCCAGGCCACGGCAGTGCGGGCCGGTGTCAGTGACAAGTCCAGGCTGATAGGGTATGCTCCGGAGGCCCTGGACGAGTTGGCCGAGGCGAAAGAGCAGTTAGCCAGGCTCGTAGATGAGCAAAAGAGGATTTGCGACGACAACACGGCCCTCGAGGCGGCCATGCTCGCCCGGGTGGATGACGATACGTCCCAGGACCCGCAAGCCCCCTTGGGTGATGCCGAAATTGAGGCCACCCGGATCCGCACCGTCGAGCAGCTCTTTGAGCGCACACCGGAGTGGCTGGTGCAGCATCCCAACGCAGTGGAGCTGGCTAGAAAGTTCGGCCAGAAACTGCCCAGGTCATTCGCGGAGTCAGACAGTGGCACAACGGCTTCGAGGCGGAAAAGCGCGTGCTGATCGAAGCCGAGAAGCAGCGTATGAAGGATGAGCTACATGTCCTCAAAGAGTCCATTGTCGAGGAAAAGGTCGAGATGCAGGCCCAGTATTGACAGGCTGACCGACGAGGCGCGGTGCCTGGAGGGCGAGGTAAGCCAAAAGGAGGCCCTTATCGTCGCCATGAAAGGGCGAATGCAGAGCCATGCGCATGCCCTCCAGGCTGAGTACAAGATCGTTGCTACGCTGGCCGAGAAGTGGCCGAGCGACGAGATGTCCTCTATCCTCTCCGACGTAGTGGAGAGGATATCGGGCTGCGATTACCCTGAGCACGTCCAGCTGGTCATGGACTTGTGCGCTTCTGGAGGCATAGAGAACCCCGGAAGTATCCATGTGCCCGCGGAGGGACTTGTCTTGACGATTCCCAGCCCTGGAAGCATTATCGTTGCCTGTACTGGGCGCAAGATCCTATACTGGACCCCGCGATGGGCTGTGGATATCGGCCTCAGGTCCTTCTCCTTTCCTCTGCCAGACGGCACGGAGAACAGAGCCACCATCTCAATGACGCCGGAGCTCTTGAAGTGGTGGTTTGCATGATGCAGGGAACGTATATGTACATCATTAATTTACATAATTCCCCCCGATATAATTGTCTGTCTTATAATGTGAATAGCAATAGTCGTATATGTAGTTTGCCGAGGAAAGATGACACCCCGTAGAGCAGACTATATAGCAGACTATATAGCATTTATCACCACGCACGCCACACTTCCTTACTATACCCTTTCTACACTCGTTTTGTCTTTCCCTCGCCTGGAAAGATGGCACGAAAGGTTTTCGGCTCGTGGGCCGGTTTCGACCGCAATGGCCACCGAAGTGGCGGCCAGGGCCGCGGTGCTCAGGGCCAAGGTGCCCAAGACAATGCCCGAGGCGGAGGCACTGCTGGCCGAGGCACAGCTGGTGCCCCAGCCGGAGGCGCTGCGGGCCGAGGCACAGTCGCTGTCCGAGGTGGCCACGCTGGCTACCGAGGCGGCAGAGGCCATCATGGCGGCTCGCACCGCCAGCATCCGTACGGTGGCCGCCAAGGCACCGGCGAACATGGCAGGGGTCAATAGACTCCAGACAATCAGCTCGCTCCTGCGAGAAGGGGTGCGTTGACAGAGGTCGATCAAATCGGCCTCAACTACGCTCTGGATGAGGACGGGCAAATCCGGACGGTAGACATGTTCAACGCCTCCTACGGCGGAGGACCCCAGGACGAGATTATTGCCAGGGCCGACATGTTCGGACAGGGCACGTACGCTGTCAAAACGTCGACCTTTGGGTTGAGCGTCAGCCTCGTCGAGAAGCCTGACGAGGTCATGGATGATGCTGCGGCCGAGACGCCCGCAGAGGTTGAGGCAGAAGCCAAGCCCGCAGAGGCCCCCGAGACGCGCAACGACAGCGACAGCGACAGCGACAGTGACAATTCCATTCGCAGCAACTATGGCATCCCTCGCTGTACCCTTGTTCTCTCTCCTGCCCCAGAGAAAAACAACGCTAAAGAATGACGAGTTAGGCTACGTTCGGAGAGGTCGATGGCGCAGGATAGCAGTGAGCTTGAAAGATGGTCACTAGTATATGAACGGTGACATGAATATACACGCTGGCCTCTGGTGAATTGTTTGCATGTGCCGACGTGACGAATGAAATGTGTGGCTGTAATGAATTGTTGCGTGCCGGACAACGTGATGAATGACATGTACGAGTGATGTGTATACGTAGAAACAATCAACGCCATCCAAGGTACGATTGCCCCCTGTAAGTAGTAGTTGCGGAGGTATATTCTCTACATCAAAAGGTGGCACTCTGCGGCAAGTCTTCTGGTTTCAGCCGAGAGAAAGGCCACGCTGACTTGAAAGAACGTGCTTTTCCAGGTCTCCCAATGTTCAGCCATGGTGGCTTCAACCCTGTACTTGCTCACCTCGTCTGGCTACAAGTCTTGCCTCAGCTTCGTCCCAGCCATCAACAGCCACGCGTGCATTCGGCTCTTGTAGCATTGGAGAGCTCTGTCGTCTCCCAGGCATCTCGTCCGTGGAAATGCAGTCTGTACAGGTCGCTCCACATATAACCGAAGCTGGGACGTCGTGGCCAGTCGATCTGGGTTGTTGGCGGTGTGATTGGATGGCTGCGAGGAGATCCAGTAGTTTGTCGCGGTCATGGCTCAGTTCGACCAGTGCCTCGCAGAGCAGCGCCATTAGGCGGTAGAGGGCGGCGGGAGGATTGGGCTCTCGGAGCACAGGCGCTGTTATGGCCATGGCTGCCTCCTGGGCCGTCAGGCGGTTGTCTAGGTAGTCGTTAAGAATCTTTCCTTCATCGTAATGGCAGCCGTCGCCCGCTTTCAGGGCTTCAGTGGTCGGCGCGACTCGAGACTTGATTCAAGCTCTGGTCGACATTGAGCTGGTGGGTGCTGAGGATAAGCGCTTGCCCTCGCCAAGTAGCGGTGGCAGTCTGGACGCGCGATTGTACGCTCCAGGCTGGGCATCGTGTGTTGTCAAAATAGAGCTCGTCTTGGAGTTCGCATTTGAGTTGGTAGCATCGCCACGGTGCGGGGATGGCGCGCGATCGACAGCCTCTTCCAAAGGTAAAGCACTGCGTCAGGGCTGCGTACGTTTGGACTGGTAGACGCGACCGAGGAATTGGGAGAATCAAGGAGACGTCTCGGCCGAGGACAGCACGGCCCTGAACACCAGATCTGTCGTGACTACAGAGATGCTAGGCTGACATCCAAGGCGTCAAGACGACCCGGTTTTCACAAGATGGTGCGGGCGCCTGGAGAACAAGACGACTACGACATCACGACGCGTGGACGTTGCCGGCGCATCGTGGCATGAGCTCGGTCGTGGTCGCAATCGCCGAGGCCTGGGACGGGCCGCGACGGGCCGCAGGCTGACAATGGCCCGAGTCAGGCCCGGGTTGGGGCATTGCTACGAAGTACGTCGTACGCTTCACGGACCGAGCGTGCCGGAGCTCGTGATTCTGACGCGGGCTGGATCCACAGGGCCTGCAGATCCATACCAGTTAATCTGAGATCCTTGGTCCTGTCACCCTGCTTGTGCACATGCTTGGAATGCTGGCAGCCACCAAGTTCCAACACCAACAGCGCTAGGCGTGCCCCACTGCGGTCAGCCTGTCCACGCCGACTTCTCCCAGCCCCTCTCGTCGACGTACTCTGTAACCGTGCACAGCATCACGAGCTCGTCCGACATGCCTCACGACGAGCGCGAAGAGACGGCCGCGGGCCCGGCGCCTGACGGCCCCCGGAAGGAGCTGTATCCGATGGTGAATTGGAAGTACGACCTGTTCCTCTACGTGCTGGGCAACCTGGTCGACCTGTTCTTCCGCGAGGTGGTGCCGAGGGGGTCGTGGAAGGTCCCGCGGTCGGGCCCGGTGCTGTTCGTGGCGGCACCGCACGCAAATCAGGTGAGTCGGGAGCCGCGCCGCGCGCCCGAGCCGTGCTGACGTCGCAGTTCGTCGATGCCCTCATCCTCCAGCGCACCCTCCGCCACGAGGCCGGGCGGCGCGTGTCGCTGCTCATCGCGCAGAAGTCGGTCCACGGCTTCATCGGCTGGGGCTCGCGCCAGGTCGGCTCGGTGCCCGTCGGGCGCGCGCAGGACTCGGCCAAGCCGGCGACGGGGCGCATCTACCTCCCCGACCCGATCGGCGACCCGACGCTGATCCGCGGCGTGGGCACGAGGTTCGGTGCGGGCGAGGGCGAGCCGCACGGCATGCTGTTCCTCCCGCCGGGCAAGAAGACGACGGGGGCGAGCGTCGACATCGCCGAGATCGTCGGCCCCGAGGAGCTGCGCATCAAGCGGCCGTTCAAGGGCCGGATCGCGATGCGGCAGCTCACGGGCCGCGACGACGTCGACGCCGAGGGGCGCTTCACCGACGCGGGGCTCCGGGGCCCGGCGCCGGGCTTCGGGGGCACCGAGTACCGGCTGGCGCCGCACATCGACCAGACCAAGGTGTACGAGGCCGTGTTCGCGCGGCTGCGCAGCGGCGGGTGCGTGGGCATCTTCCCCGAGGGCGGCAGCCACGACCGCACGGAGCTGCTGCCGCTCAAGGCGGGCGTGGCCATCATGGCGCTGGGGGCGCTCGCCGAGTCGCCCGGCTGCGGGCTCAAGATCGTGCCGGTGGGCATGAACTACTTCCACCCGCACAAGTTCCGGTCGCGCGCCGTGGTCGAGTTCGGGACGCCGTTCGAGATCCCGCGGCACCTGGTGGAGCTGTACCGCGACAACCAGCGGCGCGAGGCCATCGGGCAGCTGCTCGACACGGTGTACCAGGCGCTGAGCTCGGTGACGGTGTCGGCGCCCGACTACGACACGCTGATGATGATCCAGGCGGCGCGGCGGCTGTACAACCCCACGGGCAAGAAGCTGCCGCTGCCGGTCGTGGTGGAGCTCAACCGGCGGCTGGCCATGGGCTACGAGCGCTACAAGGACGACGAGCGCATCTCGTCGCTGTCGCGGTCGGTCAAGGACTACAACTCGCAGCTGCGCTACCTGAACCTCAAGGACCACCAGGTGCAGTACGCGCGCATGTCCATCCTCAAGGTGCTGCTGCTCTTCGTCTACCGCTCGGCCAAGCTGGCCGTGCTCTTCGTCTGCACGGTGCCGGGGCTGCTCATGTTCGCGCCCGTCTTCGTCGCGACCAAGATCATCAGCCGGCGAAAGGCCAAGACGGCGCTCGCGGGGTCGACGGTCAAGGTGCGCGGGCGCGACGTCATGGCGACGTGGAAGATCCTGGTGGCGCTGGGCCTGGCCCCGACGCTGTACCACGCCTACTCCATCGCCGTCGTGGCCAAGGTGTGGCACGACCGCCTCGGGGGCCGCGTGCCGCCGTGGGTGCCGCTGTGGGCCGTGTACCTGGCCGTGTGGCCGGCCATGATCGGCATCACCTTTGCGGCCCTCCGCTTCGGCGAGGTGGGCATGGACATCTTCAAGTCGCTGCGGCCGCTGGTGCTGTGCCTGGTGCCGACGTCGACGTTCAACATCCACAAGCTGCGGGCGCGGCGGGCGGAGCTGAGCGCGCAGGTGACGGACCTGATCAACGAGCTGGGCCCGGACATGTTCTCCGACTTTGACAAGACGCGCCTGGTGCCGGACGTGTCCCGGGCCGAGGCGGCGGGCGCGCAGGCGGACGCGCGGGCGGACGCGCGCAGGCGCCGCGACAGCGACCAGTCCAGCTCGGGCTTCGGCCTCGAGGTGGAGTCGCCGCCGTCGCTGTCGCGCCGCAGCACGACGCAGTCGAGCCGGGCGCTGCCGCGGAACGACTCGTTCAGCAACATCGGCGCCGTGGGCATCTTCTCGACGCGGCCGCCGTCGCGGTCCAGGAGCCGCTCGCGGTCGAGCAGCGCGGGGGGCGGGCTGGGGTCGAGCGCGTTCCCCATCGGCGCCTTCACGACGCTGGACTCGGCCGAGGGCTTCAACGAGGCGAGCAGGAAGATCCGCGCGGCGATGAAGGACCGGCGGAAGAAGTCGGAGCAGGTGAGGATGCGGGCGGGGGAGGACAGCGAGGGCGAGGAGGGCGAGGACGAGTACGACGAGGCGAGGAAGAAGGATATGTGAGGCATTGTAGGAGTACGCAATTAGCACTGTTCGTACATTTGGTGACGCTTCCACCTGAGCTGTTGATGTGAACGATGAGTGATGTGAACGCCGACAGCCGATGGCATCCACCTGAAGCTGTTGATGTGAACCATGACAGGCTCGGATGGAGCCGATGGCATCCACGCCAATGAGGAATCCGCCGTTGACGATAATAAGCATTACTACGGAGTACAAAGTCATCCACTCGGCAGCGAGCCAATGCTTACTTTGTACTTCGTAAACCCGGATCTTCGGAGATGGCTTGGCGCCAAGACAAGCGGGTCCGGGGATCTGATAAGGGCTCGGAGATACGCGGCGATGAGGCGCAGGGCACGGTTCGTCGGGGAGGGGAGGCGTGATGGCGAATTTTAAGTACGCGTGTCAAAGTACGCGTGTCAAAGTACGCATGTATTTAAAGTACGCATGCGCTGGCATTAGAGAGAGGACGGATACAGCATTGCGACGCGACTGACGGCGGAGACGAGTAGCTTGGTTGTTCGGATCTGATAACGAGCCCCAGAAAACGAGCCCCAGAAAAGTGGTTTCCGGCCGGGCTCATTACCAAGCGGGCGCCATATAAAACTGGTCCCTCGCCTCGGCCATGCCTCCTCCACCACCGCTCCCGCGCATGCCCGCCAAGCAGAAGATGGCCGTCTCGCTCAAGTCCCTCATGTCGTCGGTGCTGGGGCGGCCCGGCGCCAACGGCAGCGGCGCGACGGAGCTGTTCGCCCGGACGGACCCGGAGGCGGACGGCGAGGAGTGCCTGCACGACTGCGACAGCTGCAGCGTGCGGTACCCGCGCGGGTTCAAGGTCGACGAGGAGGACGTGCTGTACGGGCAGATCAAGGGGTGGAGCACGCACATGATTGTGGGGACGGGCAAGGCGGACTGGGTGAGGGATGTGGGGGATGAGAGGGGGAGCGTCATGGAGGCGGTTAGCAGGGCGGACGGGCCCAAGAACGGGGTGAGTTGCTGAGTGAGACGTCGATATGCCCTCACCATCACCGTCACCATCACCTCACCATCACCATCACTAACAGCGTCACCACCACCATCACATCACATCATATCACCTCACCACCACTACCACCATCACATCACATCACATCACATCACATCACCTCACCACCACCACCACCACCTCACCACCACCACTGACTGAATCCTAGAAACTCATGCTCTCGGCGTCCAACATGCCCACCCCCCACGACACCAGCGACTATTCCGAACCCACCACCGTCCTCCTCCTCCCCGCCTTCACCCTCGTCCGCAACGTCCACCCCCGCAACGTCCCGACCCTCATCGACGGCCTCGTCAACGTCGCGCCGACCAACACCTCGCCCCTCCGCCCGGCCACCCTGCCGCGCACCCTCCCCGGCCCCGACCCGTCCATCCCGGCCCTCGCCACCGAGGCGTGCCCGCACAGCGCCGTCATCCTCATGTGCAGCCAGAAGACGCGCGACGCCCGCTGCGGACAGAGCGCGCCGCTGCTGCGAAAGGAGCTGGAGCGCCACCTGCGCCCGCTGGGGCTGTACCGCGACCTGCACGACGAGCGGCCCGGCGGCGTGGGCATCTACTTCATCAGCCACGTCGGCGGGCACAAGTACTCGGCCAACGTCATGGTGTACCGCCGGCCCAACGCCTTTGGCCAGGACGCCGAGGCCAACGGGACGGCCGGCGACGGCGACGGCGACGTGGGCGCCGGCCAGTGCATCTGGCTCGCGAGGGTCAGGCCCGAGGACTGCGAGAACCTGGTGCGGTACACGGTGCTCAAGGGCAAGGTTGTCAAGCCCGAGAGCCAGCTCCGGGGCGGGTTCGACAGAGCCAGGGGCTTGACGAGCTGGTAAGTCTGTGGGATCCTATTAGAGGGGCATCACGTATAAATAGACGAGCCGCGCACGTAGCGGCATCTGTTCATCCGGTCCGATCGCCGTCAGGTGCTCGTCAAACCAGGTCTGCCGTTGGTGCTGAAGCTGTTATTCATGCTAAGCTCGTTATGCTGAGCTCGATGCTGAGCTCGATGCTGCTCGTCCCAATCCAATCATGCCATGCGCCAGCCCATCAATCATATGCTACAGTGTCCGTATCCCATATCCAACATGCCCGTCATAGCCTCATTATCGCCAGTATACTCCGTAGATCCATGCCGATTTTTCGTTCCTCCACCTGTTCGTTCCTCCACCTGTTCGTTCCTCCACCTGTTCGTTCCTCCACATGTTCGTTCCTCCATCGCGCCGCCGATGCACCCCGCCCGGTCAGTCGTCCACTATCCCGGTCGACGCGCTGCTCCCGCTGCTCCGCGAGGAGACGCTGAGGTCCCTCCGCGCGGCGTGGACCAGCTTCCAGATGCCAAAGGACACGAGGGCCAGGATGGCGAAGAGGACGATGATGATGATGGCGATGACGTAGTTTGTTTGCACCATGGCGCCTCGTGGGTCGTCGAGACGACGGCGTGGTCGGCGTCGATGAGGCTGGATCTCGTTAGTTCAGCGCCGAAGCTGGGCCGGTGGCACATACCGCGGGAAGCCTGTCGAGAGATTCTGTGCAAGATTTCTGCAAGTCGTTCGATTGGCTTTCGCAAGAATCAGGAAATGCAGGACTGGAATGTGCGGACCGCCGTGCAGCCACCAGCGCTCATATATGGTTGCCCCGCCACCGACTTTGACAGAGTCAATAAATCGCAAGGCTGGTGCGCCCCGCCAAAGCCCCGTCCGTTGGCCGGCGCAGGGGTCCCGTCGCTGCGGGGCGCTCCCAGCCTCGCGAGTGCAGAATTGAGCGCCGCCATTGGTCGGAGACGCTCGCTGCGCCAGCAGATCCGTACGCTTCTGTATTACTCCGTATTCGTACTTGGTACGAAACAGGTCGCTAAGACCTAGCAAATGTCAAATCATACATGTCCGATGCACTCCTGTTTGTCCCAGATCGCCGGACAAAAGTCCGCAAGTCCTTACGCCTCCAACTCCATCCAGACCTCACTCCGCGGCGGCCCTGTTCTCGTCCCGGATGATCTTTACGTGTCGCTCGTAGAATTGGAGCATCTACTCGGACGGTCAGCCAGGTTCGCGTGCGGGCGCCCGCTCGACTTGCCTTTTGGGGGCACTTTTTGTAAATGACCGACGTGTCGTGCTTGGTCTTGCGGCCGTTCTTCCAGATAAGATAGACGACCAGCTTCCCGCTGCCCTCGTCCTCGCAGGCGTCGATCGATTCGATCTCGTCCTCCCACGACCCTGCGGGAGGGCTCCATTTCTTCGACGTCGCCGGGGGCGTCGAGGCTCCCGGGTGGGCGGCGTCCTTTCGCGATCGCTTCGTGGCCGCGGGCGCTCCGCTGGACGTCCTGCCGCGCTTCTTGCCTCGCGCCGCCTTGCCCGACTCCTCGAAGATCTTATCGCGGCCGCCGATGCGGGCAAAGTAGAGCTCCAGGATTTCCGAGGCGGATTCCCTATCGCAGGCGTCAGCGGCGCTCTCGGCTCGAGCGGCGGACTCACATCAGGTTATCCTCGGGCTCCCAGGTCAAGTCGCTCTTCTTCTCCCAGCCCTCCCACTTGACGAGGAACTTCAAGGATCCCTGTGGCGGGTTAGCGAGCTCACCGAGGGGTACGGGGACGCGTACGTCTTCGTCGACCATGTGCTTCTTGATGGCCTCGACGATGAATCTGCAACTCGTGAGCACGTCGCGTCAAACGGGGGGCGGCGTCCCTACACGTCTTCTCCGAGGCCGTCGGCTTCCTCGTCGGCTTCCTCGTCGGCCTCCTCGTCGGCTTCCTCTTCGTCGTCATCGTCTCCGCCTTGGTCGTCGCCGTTCGCATCGGCTGCGGGTCCGTTGGTGGCAGGTTCGGGTCCGGGCGAGTCGCTGGCAGAGTCGTAGTCTGCGGAGGTGGAGTTGCGCCAGGAGCCGACGGGCTGGGGCTCGAGGTCAGATGCCTCTTCGTCGCTCAGGGCTGCTTTGCGCTTAGCGGGACACCTCTGCGCGCCATGCAATGATCAGGGGGAAGGAGAGGAGTGCATGGCAGGGTTTTAGCAGCGGCCGCGTTGTTGCGGTCGCTTGCGGTCGCTGGGGTGGGCCGAACGGGCAGTGGGCGGTAGGGCAAACGAACCTGGCGGCATCTCTGCTGGTCGTCGGAAACTTGATCGCAGCTGGTTAAACAGAAACATGCATGGCAGGGTGCGATTGTCGAAGACGTTGCGAGTGGGTTGCGGCGCGCTTCGGTGCTGGAGGCGTCTCGCGTGGTTGCGGCGCCAGGTCCCGTGACCTTCTGGGCATCAACTTCCCCGCCAGCTCTTGTGACCCACCGCGTCAAGAGTCCAAGACCAACGTCACGGGCTCGGCGTCAAACGGCGTCAACGGCTTGCCAACGTCTTGATGCCGACTGCCTGGTTTCAGGGCGTAATCTCGGCCTGAAAGTGGATCTACTGGGGGAGTGCTTGTCAACGGCGCCCAGTGCCGGCTTATCACGGCGCTCGCATGTGAAGCCAGTGTCGACTCAACGTCAATGACGCCCTTGTCGTTATAGAACGCAGCGCACTCCCTTCGATTTAAAAGGCGCCTGCCTCACTAAGGTAGGTATCGAAGCAGCCATCACAGTTGCATCCTCAGTGGCATCACCAAAATGACAAACGGCAACCTCCAGTTCCGCATTGCCACCCCAGACGATGCGGCTCGGCTTCAACAACTGGTGCAGTCCTCGTTTCGTGCCGAAGACAGCAGACCGAGGTGGACGGCGGATATGGAGCTCGGGCGGCGCTTCCGCGTTGACGTCGGGGACATACTCGCCAACATCACCAAGCCCGACAGCGCGACCCTGATGGCCACCGACAGCGACGGCGTCCTCGTGGCCTCCGTCGAAGCTTGCAAGCGCAGCGCCAACCTCGCTCGATTTTCGATGCTCGCGGTGGACCCGCAGCACCAGCGCGGCGGCATCGGGCGCCAGCTCCTCGCCTATGCCGAGGACTACAGTCGACAGGCCTGGGGCGTCAAGAAGCTGGGGCTGAACGCCCTCTCGACGCGCGAGGAGCTCATCTTGTGGTACATGCGCTGTGGGTATCAAAGGACGGGCGAGTTGACGCCGTTTACCGTGCAGATCGACGGCGTGGCTTTGCCGGATGACTTGTGTTTTGTCGAGTTGGAAAAGGATGCGGATGCTGCAGCCGGAGCCGCATAGATCGTCTGCTGGCGTGTCTGTTGAATGATATACCAAGCAAACAACGCCGGGAATGCCAAGACTGATTTGCACCTGCTTGCACCTGCAACGCTTGAAGACTTGTTTGCTGCGGCGGTGATCGAATGCCCTCTGAACCCCTTTCTTCAGCCTCATCAACAGGGGCAGCGGACATTCACCCAGGTCTTCACATCCTGTGCCGTGCGGCCTGCCAATTTGACCGTCGACGTGCCGTACTTCGTACGTGCTGTGAGCCGTCAACGAGGACCTGGTTCCTTTGCTCACGCCCACCGAGGGACAGTGTCGTTGCTGATCTGGAAATAGCCGCAGAGTTCATGTGCTACGACGCTGTGTTGCACCGGCTGTCAACCATGCTCTCGTTTGACGGGCTCTCGCCTCACATCGGCGCTTCAAAGAATCGAGATCCATCGCATATGGCGCCTGTCACCTGATCACCATCGGTCCGTCAGTTGTTGAGGACGGTCAGGATGGAGTTCGTGTCTACCCCCAGCCCCGTGCTCCGATCCTCCTTGTTGGCTCGATGTGGCTTCCGACTTTGTGGCAGCCAATCTCCTCACCAGAATGTGCTTCAATTGTCTCAGCCAGCTTTCCGTCCATCAACTCGACTATCCACAGCCGTTACACCTACAGCCAGCAGCTCCGCTCAGCCGATCATCGGAAATCATGGCAAATGGCAGTTGGAAACTTGGAACTGAGCTGGTTGAGCTGCAGCCCCCAAGGTCTTGACCTGTCTCGCCCCAACGTGGCAGGCGCAGCTCCCCGACAGTTGGCCGCCATGGGTGAGACAAATCCGCCGGTTGTGCACTGGGAATACAACCCGTGATAAATCTACGCTGGATTGGCTGGCTTGTGCCGGCGTTGGGCTCCGGCTCGGGGTCCGTAGTCCGAAAGCCCGCGGTTCCGTGCACCGCATCGACAGTCTTCGGGCTCGATGTGTGCAACTCGTTGGCGCCGCGTTGAGGCTCCCACTCTGGAACCGGCAATAACTCGCATCAGCACCGCGTGCTCCATTCCTTACAGCCATGCGTTCCGGACCGGTCTGTCCAAGTGCAGTACACAGCGACCCTACAGCTGTGGTACCACGCGCCTCCGATCGTTTCGCCATTGCTGCCATTGTAGATTCAGGCGGAGAAATGCGGTTGTGAATGCGGTTGTGAACTTGTGACAGCTGATATCAATCATCTGAACTCCTAGCTCGTTGATGCGACTCCGATGTGGCGGATCTTGGCGACGCCACGTCCGTCAGCAACAGCCAAAGCCCCTTTGGCAAGCTGGAAACTGCAAAAGGCAACTGAGAGGATAGTCATAAGCGCATAGTTCTGAGACTCTATAGATCTTGAGTGACAGATGTTGGCGTGTTCGGCTGATTTCAGCAGGTGAAATGATGGTCTCATGACGCCGGGAGCTTACAGGACACAACGCTGCCAGCAGACGAGCTGGTGTAGAACGAGTAGGCTATGGCCGGAGAGAAAGAACCGCTGGCTGCATTCCGACAACGGGTGGGCGTATTTGCTGCAGCACGCGTCGATAACCGGCGTGGCATCAAGCGTACCAGCATCGCGCACTCTTGGCTCCGTAACAGCATGTCGACTCCCAGTATGCGTACTCCGTAGGCATTCGCCGTTGATGCTCTCTACGTGTATTACACTTCACAACAGGACAGAATCGAGTCGGTTCTCGAGGCACAACTGCAAAGCATGACAACGAATCGGAGCCATGCACCTGCGCGTCTGGAGAGGCCGGACTGCAGAAACCGATCGAAGGCGATGCATCCAACACGTCCTCAGACTTGGGTTAGGCTGCTCTCGGGTCTGATCACCTGCATCCATCTGTACAGAGCATGACGCGAGGTGAGACCAGAGGTCACCGGGCTGCTCGCGGCAAGTATATAAAGCCCATGTGTCTACCACTCCATCCGAACCGTAACTCGGAGCGCAACGGCTCGGATCTGTATATATCGGAATCTCATCGCAACTGCCTTCATGCATTGCCCTCTCTTCAAGGCGCTGGCTGTGGCCGCGCTGCTGCAGGTGTCGTCCGCCGCGCCGACGGACGGGCACGGGGGGAAGCTCAAGGTGGTCGAGACAACGACGACCCCCGACGGCCAGGTCATCGACTGGGTGGTGCCCGGCTCGCAGGGCACAATTGCCAGGCCGCCTCCTGCGCCGGCGGAGCGCGGCGGCAATCGGCCTGGCATTGAGACGCTGGTCCATGTGATGAACGGCCCCGAGGGCGCCGTGCCGATCCTCCGGAGCCGCGGCCCCACCGTGCCCAAGCGGCTGCCGCAGCCCTCGGACAACGGCAGCGGCACCGGGGCCGTGCAGCAGCAGTCCGTCGCGGGCCAGCACTGGTACGCCAGCACCTCGCAGCCCGTGGCCAACCTCGGCGGCAAGGCGACGTTCAGCCTGTTCAAGCCGTACATGCAGCGCGCCTCTGACTTTTCGCTGCTGCAGACGGCCGTGATCCACGAGAACTCGGCGCACGCCGGCACGGGCGCCGTGTCGCAGACGGTCGAGGCCGGCTGGATCAACTACCCCGCGCAGGTGCAGGCGCCGCACCTCTTCACGTACTTTACGACCAACGGCTACAGCGCCAACGGCGACAGCGTGGGCGGCTGGAACCGCGACGTGGCGGGCTGGGTGCAGGTCGACCAGAGCATCTACCCGGGCGTCGCCTTCAGCAACACGTCGACCGACGGCGGCGGCCAGTACGAGCTCGAGATCGGCTACTACCTGTACCAGGGCAACTGGTGGCTGTGGGTGCTGGACCGCTACGTGGGCTACTACCCGGCCTCGCTCTTCTCGAAAAACGTCGACGCCAGGCAGACGCTCGCGGGCGGCTCGGGACGCATCAACTTCTACGGCGAGATCTACAACAGCGGGGACGACGTCACCACGACGGACATGGGCAGCGGCGAGTTCCCGGCCGCGGGCTTCGGGCACGCGGCGTACCTGCACAACGTCGTCTACTACGACACCAACAGCTCGGCCCAGGACTACGACGTCACCGCGGGGGTAATCGTCAGCGACGAGAAACGGTACCGCATCCAGACGTCGTTCAAGTCGGGCAGCGCCTGGGGGAGCTTCTTCTACCTGGGGGGGCCAGGCGCCGGTGGTGTGGTGGGTGGTTGATCAAGAGGGCCAGAGGGCCTCCCGAGTACATACAGCTGGGAGAGGTGGCCTCCCGAGTACATGATTGGACATGAATACGGAGTACATACGAACACTGCGAGTAGATAGCATGCACACGATCCTGGATTTACATACCTACATGCAAGTAGATGAATGCACATGAATCCTTCAGGCCACCGTGAGCGCGGGTGACTTGGCGGCTCATTACGAGAGGCGCAGGGCTGATCCCCAACGGGCAATGCGGCCGTGCCAAATTTTCGGATGCATGCCATGTCTGAGTAATAAGTCCACTTGATATGCGAGGAAAAGGAGGAAATAATACTCCGTACGCAGTGGGTTCCCCGTACATGCAGTTCTCGAATTACGGCTTGGCACGCCGCCTCCGTTGACGCCGTTTCCCATCATTCAGGATGCCGATAAAGGAAACCGTCGCGGCCAGACTGAGGGATTTGCACACCAAGCGCCGAGGTTCTGCAAGGCCAAGGGGCTGCAGCTTCGCGACCTGGATGCATCCAGCATTGGGCCAGACGTGCGGCCCGCGTGTCCGCGATCCATGTCCTGGCATCCACAGCAGCCTTGCGCTACCCATGGCCAGGGCGGGTGGTTCCGGTGGTTGCGTCTGCTGATGGCGACGAGACGAGGCGCTGCGAAGCGGCCGTTCTCTGATACCCCCTTATCTGTCCTGGTTGACTCCTGGATCAGCCGTCCGAGCCACGCGGAAGGGTCGTTGATTACCCAGACGCACAAGACGCCGCATGCGGATGCACGCGAGTGCGTCCGATGGCACACAAAAGGCCTCTTGACATGGCGATCGATCCCTGCTGGCCCCGACCCGAAGGACTGCAAAAGGGGCAGCGCCGCCGGACATGGCGTTCTTGCCCGCCCAGCAAGGCTGATCCCGAGGCCGTGTGCCCCTGACCGTTGGCCTGGATCGTGGGATCTCGAGACGGGACCTCGAGCACCAGCCACATCTGGCCCACTGCCCAGTCCGGGACTGGATCGACCAGGCACGCCGTCCGACGCGTGAGCATTGGCACGGAGCCCACGACACGTACGAAGTAGGTACGTGATCATGTCGAGGCTTCTGATCGAACCCATCAGGCAGACCCCGAATGGAACCAGAAGATGGACGCCCTGGAACAGGTGCAGGTGCAGCGCAGCGCAGACGCTAACAGCGCACAGCGCACAGCGCACAGCGGAGTGCCCCACTGGGCCAGCGTCCAGGCGCTGGGCCGCAGCGGTAATCTCGTGGCCTGCAGGCGAGCGGCGATGGGAAACGCTGCTGAGGTCCAAGCCAACACAGAGGCCCCGTACTCTGCGACCCTGCGCTCCGCCGCCGTTGACACACCCGGGGATGGGTCGCAAAAACGACGCCCCGTCGCTCCCCTCCCAGTCCCATCAGGTTCCACCCCTGAACCGCATCGCTTGTGGAAAAAATAATCAAACCGCCTCTTCCACAACGTCTCCTGACAGATTGCCTGTCACGAGGATCTCTCCTCCAGGTCCTTCCCCCATGCCGTCAGGCTCGTGCTAGCCATATCTCTTCTGTCACCCCGGGGGAGCTCGCTGGCCTCCACGTTCGCTCGTTCTGTTCACACGCTCCTTATGGTCCTCGCACGTTCTGCTCCATGCGAGGAGCCGAACTCTCCTCTCTGTCCCCGACGCCCTGTCTCGGCCCTGTAGCCTCGACGCTCGAGGCATTCGCTCATTCATCCCATTGACCAACCCACGCGGCCGCACCATGTCCGAATCCGCCGGCCAGGGCCCCGAGTCCAAGTCGAGCGCCCCCAAGGACAAGAACTGCCCCTACTGCGGGCAGGCCTTCACCTCGTCCTCGCTCGGCCGGCACCTCGACCTGTACATCAAGGAGAAGAACCCCAAGCCCCCGGACGGCGTGCACGACGTCGATGCCATCCGAAAGGTGCGCGGCGGCATCACCAGGCGGCATCCCCGGGGGTCGGTGGGCGGCAGGAAGGACTCGACCCCCGCCGGCACGCCGCGGCCGTCGGCCAAGAGGGAGGCCTCGGCCACGGAGAGCGAGACGTGCCGGCCGTCGGCGATACCCAGGGACGGCCAGTACGCGGTGGACTCGACGCTCAGCAAGTTTCCCTTTGTGCCGAGGTGGGAGGCGACGGGCGTCATCAACGACATCCCGGGCGAGGCACCGGACACGGCCGCCCGCCCACCCGCCGCGCAGAGGACCATCAGCAAGCAGGCCGTCCACAAGGCGCAGTACGACGTCAAGCAGAAGCTGGCAGACGCCATGGACACGGCCCGGGCCGCGGAGCTGGCGTTGCGCGAGCTCCTCAGCTCCTGGCGGGCGGCCAAGTACGCATGTCCTCGGGATCGTCCGGTGGCAAGGCTAACCGGCAGCAGGCAACACATTGACAACAACTCGATGCCCTTTGACTTTGACCCCCTCTCCCTCGACTTCCCCGCCCTCACCCTCCAGTGCCTGCACCCGCCCCCGACGCTGTTCTCGTCGACGCAGCATCCGACATCCACCTCCTGGTCCGTGCAGTCGCCCGGCCGGCGCGAGTTTGGGGCCCTGCAGGCTTATT
Source organism: Tolypocladium inflatum (assembly GCA_003945565.1). NCBI lineage: Eukaryota > Fungi > Ascomycota > Sordariomycetes > Hypocreales > Ophiocordycipitaceae > Tolypocladium > Tolypocladium inflatum. The sequence goes on from QEPE01000001.1 coordinate 1,047,196, forward strand.
TCCAGGAAGAGTTTCGGGTCTGGAAGATCGCGTGCGCCTCCGCGACGACGGCCGCCTTCGAGGAGCTGACGTATCCGCCGACGGGCCACCCGCACAGGGACGCGCGCGACGCCGTTAAGAAGGCGGAGAAGGCGGCCGAGACGCTCGAGAAGCATGTCGAGGAGCACCTGCAGTCGGCCTACGCCGTGTGGGAGACGCTGCCCGGCCCGAGGCAGCAGGAGCTTTGGATCCTGGAGCTGGCCCGGGGCGTGGGCAGGAAGCACAAGGAGACGGAGAAGATGAAGGAGCAGCAGCACAAGCTGCAGCAGGAGAACGCCAACCTCAAGATGCAGGTGGATCAGCTGAACCGGCTGCAGCAGCCCCGCGAGTTCAAGCTGCTGTCCCCCGCCACGATCCCCATCGAGCGGGACCTCGTCAGCTACGCCTACGAGCAGGGCGTCAAGGGCGGCAAGAGCGTGGGGTTCGACATGGAGGACCGCCACGAGGACCTGGGCACCGTCGTCACCAAGTCGATTGAGCGGTGGAAGAGCGTCATCACGTCGACCCGCGCGACGTCGGGCGGCATGGGCGCGCAGAGATCCCTCGATCAAGCCCAGGCACCGCGGCAGCAGCCCCCGAAGCGGCTGTCGACGGCCAGCACGAACGGGCCCGCGAGCGAACAGACGGCGACGTCCGCCAGCAACACCGGCCCGCCGTCGATCGAGGAGATGAGCGACCAGGACGCCGATGCGGAGATGGAGGACGACGATGGCTTCGCCATTATGAATGCCTCGCCCGTCAAGCCCGCCCACCCCATGCAGCAGCAGGCGACCCTCGACGTCCCCCGGACGCGGGGCCTCGTCCAGCAACAGGCCGCCGCGCAGGACCTGCGCTTCATGATGCAGAACGGGGCGGGCAGTCCGGTGGGCCGGTCTGCCATGACGATGAGCCGGTCGATGCCCAACATGAACATGGCGATGCAGGGGAACCCGATGCAGGGCGGCGACATGGGCATGATGCAACCGGTCCGAGGCGACCCCATGTACATGGAATAGGGCTGGCATCTCATGGGTCATGCGGAGGCGATAGAGGCGTGCCTTGTTTGAGCGATCAGCGATCACTAACGATTATGGACCTTAGACAGAGCGGGTGTTATTCTGCTCATGATGTGTTAATACGAACCATTCGACGCAACTAGAGGAAAAAGTGAAGTGGTATTCAGTTCGAGCTCAACGCCATCTATAGAGGGAGTAGAGTCGCATGCTATCCAACCCAAGTCCGCGCCATGATGCTCGTGGTTTGTGACATCTATTCTACAGTATTTACATTTGCGTCGCCGGCGCCTACCTGCGCAGCTGCTTCAACCGCTGCTCAATCATGCGGACGGTGGGCCTGGGCACGTGCATGCGCTGGGCCAGGACGAGGGCGCCCGTGAGGACCGCGAGGCTGCCCGCCTGGTGGGCCGAGGCGAGCGGCAGCGGAACCATGTAGATGAGCGTCGAGATGCCCAGGGCGACCTGCAGGCTCACCAGGTGGACCAGGCCGACGGCGCCCCTCTTCGCGTTCGCGGGCAGCACGGCAGCGACGCGGCCGGAGCGCGAGTAGGCGAACAGCGCCAGGATGGAGCAAAAGGTCGTGACGGCCAGGATGCGGTGGTCCATCTGCACGGTGCTGGGGTTCTCCAGCATATTGCGCCACCACAGGTCCGAGCCGTCCTCGTTGCGCGAGTAGAAGCGGTCAAACAGCTCCGCCCTTGGCGGCGTCAGGCCGAGGCCCATCTTGGGGAACTCGTTGTAGATGAGGCCGGCGTCGAGGCCGGCGACCAGGCCGCCGGACATGGCCGTGACGAAGACGAGCGCCGCGAGGGCGAAGGCGGACCGCCGGAACGTCGCGAGCGCGGGGTTCTTGATGGCCCGGATCGCGTCCAGGGCCGTCTTGGGGTCAGCCAGCATGCGGTGGGCCCTCAGGACCGCGAGGCCGGAGAGCAGCATCCAGGAGTAGCAGACGAAGGCGGTCGCGAGATGGGCCGTGAGGCGGTATTGCGAGACGCGGGGGTGCGACCCGGGCGCGAAGAGATCGTCCTTAAGGCCGGACTTGACCATCCACCAGCCGATGAAGCCCTGGAAGCCGATGAGGCCCGAGATGCCGAGCAGGTTGACGGCCATCCTCGGCGTGACCCGGCGGCGGGCGATAAAGTACAGCGCGGGGAGGACAAACGACATGCCGATGGCGCGGCCCCAGAGCCTGTGCGTCCACTCCATGAAGTAGATCTTCTTGAACTCGGAGAGCGTCATGTGCGGGTTGAGGAGCTTGAACTCGGGCGAGGCGCGGTACTTTTCGAATTCGGATTCCCAGTCGGCCTGGGACATGGGGGGCATGGAGCCCGTCACGGGCCTCCATTCGGTTATGCTCAAGCTACGCCGCGTCAGGTCCGTCGTGGTAGCGAGGGCCGCGATGCTTACCCTGATTCCGTCAACCTCGTCAGGCCGCCGAAGACGACGATGCCGAAGACGCTGGCGGCGCTGCCCAGGAGCCAGTAGGCCACCCCCTTGGACGTCGTCTGCGGAAACGCCCCCCTGCCGAGCTGCGCCCGGGGAGCCGCCCGCGATGCCATTTGGTCCGCCATGGTGCCCAGCGGCGTGGCGGGATTTGCGTCGGCGTACCCGCGCGATCGTACGGCGTTGAGGATCCCGGACGGCGAGCGTCGCGGCGCCTGTCGGAGGCATTGGTTGCAGACAAAGAAGTTGGACGGGCCCTGGAGGGCTATCCTCCGGATTGCGGGGACGAAGAGGGCCATTTCGACTGTGGGAGGTCGGCGACGACTTGTTAATCCTCCCAATCAAAAAGAATCACGCGAGGATGAAATCGCGACGTTCTGGTGGTCTGACCGAGGCGCCCGGAATAAGAGCGAGCTGATAGGTGGGACTGGCAGGGGTCCCCGCCGGGGTGCCTCACCGCCAAAATTTCAGACGGCAGAAAAATCAAGCAGACCATACGCCGAAGCTCTCCGCCTCCGGACACGGCATCAACGCACTGCCAGCAGACACCCAAAATGCCAGGACGACAATCGCATGGGCGGTCCCTGGTGGCCACTCCAAAGGCCAAGGCCCCCAACACAAAGTCCAAGGCGAGGTCGCAGAAGAACGCCCTGGATGCGTTTGGCATCGCGCAAGAACGGTTCCCGACCAGACAAAAAAAGACCCCGAGAGCGCGGGAACTGGACGCCGAGCTCGAACGCAAGCACGGCCGGGACGACGGGGAGGATGACGACGAGGACGAGGGAGTGGAGCCTCAAAGAAAAAAGGCCAGACCGTCCCAGGCTGTCGATGAGGACGCCGACTACGGAAGCGACAGCGAGGGCAACGAGTGGCGGTTGGGAGGACTGAAAGAGGACGACGAGGACTCTGAAATCGAGAGCGACGATGCCTTTGGGGACAGCGATAACGAAAAGTTCCAAGAATACTCGTTCCGCGGCACCAAGTCAAAAAAGACCGAGGTAGGTCGCACCCGGAAGACGACGAGCAGCTGTTGACGTTTGCAGGACAATGATTCCGAGGACGACTCCGAAGACGACGAGGGCGAAACCCTTGGCGCAGAGGCCATCGACCTCGCGACGGCCCTCGACCAGTTTGAGGAAGAGTCCGACGAGCCCGAGGGCGAAGAGTCAGGATCCGAGTCGGATGACGACGAGTCGGACTCGGATGAGCCTGACGGGGATTCCGAGGATGATGAGGATGATGAAGACGAAGAGGTCGATCCCGACAGGCTGGATGCTCTACGAGGCATGATTTCCGAATACGGCGGCGAAAAAGACGACGCCAAGGACCAGCCGAGCTCCAAAAAGATTGACCTCGGCGACCTCGGCCTGGCCGGTCTCGACGACCCGTTCATGAAAAAGGCCGTCAAGCTCATGAGGAAAGAAGAAAAGGAGAAGCGGCCGGGAGCCGCCAAGAAGCTCGATGCACCCCTGCCGAAGAGGCAACAGGACCGCGTGGACCGCGCCGCCGCGTACGAAAAGACCAACGAAACGCTGGACCGATGGACCGAGACGGTCAAGCAGAACCGCAGAGCGGAGCACCTGGTGTTTCCCCTGCCGCAGAACGCAGCCACCGCGGGCCTCGACACCACGGAGATCCGACCGCTGACGGCCAAGAACGCGAGCAATGAACTGGAATCCACCATCATGTCCATCATGGAGCAGAGCGGACTGTCCACGGAGCAAAAGGCAAAGGCCAAGCCGCAGGAGGTTGACGAGGAGGGCAATCTGCTGTCGCGAAGGGAGGCCATGACCCGGAAGCGCGTGGAGCGCGAGCTGAACGACCGAGAGACGAAGCGAGCCAAGCGCATCAAGAAAATCAAGAGCAAGGCCTACCACCGCGTGCATCGGAAGCAGAGGGAACGCGACGAGATGGCCGCCAAGGAAGCCATGGAGGAGGCTGGCGAGATCGACTCGGAGGAGGAGCGAGAGGCACAGGACCGTCGACGGGCTCTGGAGCGCGTCGGCCAACGGCACAAGGAGAGCAAGTGGGCCAAGATCGGCTCCAAGGCGAAGCGCGCCGTCTGGGACGAGGACTTCCGGGCGGGCCTGACGGAGATGGCCCGCAAGGACGAGGAGCTGCGTCGCAGGAAGGAGGGCCGGAGAGGCGGGCCGGACGACGACGATTCCGACGCGACCAGCAGCTCCGGGGACGACGACGACGCACTGCGGCGGCGGTTAGACCAGCTCGAGGAGGGGGACGACCGCCCCCAGTCGGGGCTGATGAGCATGAAGTTCATGCAAAAGGCGGAGGCGGCCAAGAAAAAGGCCAACGACGACATGGTCAAGGAGATCCGAAGAGAGCTGGACGGGGAGGAGGCTGGCGACTCGGATGAGGAGACGGGCGAGGTCGGTCGCAGATCCTACGGCACGGCCGGCGCGTTTGAGACGGCCCTGGACACGTCGAAGAGGGCCGCCAAGAGAGACCGCCGCGAAAAGGGAGCCTCGGAGGACGCCGCCTTGGCGGATGGCTCGCCGGAGACGGCCCTTGCCCCGGCCGAGACGGCCGCTTCCACCGCCGGAGCGTGGTCCCGGGGCGAGACGCGACGCAAGAAAAAGGGCTCCAGCGCTCGGGTTGAAGAGCTGGACCTCAACGCCAACGTCCTCGTCGCCTCGCGCCCGTCGAAGCCCAAGCCGAGAAGGGGCGCCCTGAACGACTCCGACACGAGCGACTCGGACTCGGACGCCGACCAGCACCTGCCGCTCGCCATCCGCGACCAGGAGCTCGTCGCCCGGGCCTTTGCCGGCGAGGACGTGGTGGGCGATTTTGAGCGCGAAAAGGCCGAGGTGGCCGAGGCCGACGACGACAAGGTGATTGACAACACGCTGCCCGGCTGGGGCTCGTGGGTGGGCGACGGCGTCAGCAATCGCGAGAAGAAGCGGCACGCGGGCCGGTTCCTGACCAAGGTGGAGGGCGTCAAGAAAAAGGACCGCAAGGACGCGAAGCTGGATAGGGTGATTGTCAACGAGAAGCGCATCAAAAAGGTGAGACACCCGGCCGCCCCCGGACGTACCATGCTAACGGCGCCAGAACGATCGCTACCTCGCCTCCCAGCTCCCGCATCCCTTTGAGTCGCGGCAGCAGTACGAGCGCTCGCTCCGGCTGCCCGTCGGACCCGAGTGGATGACCAAGGAGACGCTCCAGGACAGCACCAAGCCGCGCGTGCTGATGAAGCAGGGTATCATCACGCCCATCTCGAAGCCGACGGCATAAGACTCGGCATATCAATGTATTACAATCGTCCCATGCTCTCTATCCATCAGTGCCGTCGCGTGCAGCCCCGGCCAGTCGCTGAGACTTCACTGAGACTTGTAGTTCAAACACGAACCATGTTGACTGGGTGGGATTTGCGTGATACCATATGGACATTTTGCAGTCGAGGTGGCTGTTCGCAACTCGGCCTCCTTTGATTTTCCAGATTATTTGTGCTACGCGCCATCACGTCACGGCGAGTGTACATACATAGATGAGCATCGCAAGCTTTTGATCACCTAGACTCCAACCTCCGAGTATCGAACAGACCAACGCAAGGAAATTTTCTCAGGCACTCGTCGCGGTGCATGCCGTCACAAGATTCACATGTCTTTCGGCCAACCCAGCACCGCGTCTGCCTTGTTATACAAGCAGTCGCCCACGAGAAGACTGCGCTATTCCACCAAGATCCATCTTTCAAAACGTCGCGGGTTGTCTAGCTGCTGACAAATCCGATAACCTTGTCCATGGCGTCGCTGGGGGTGGCGTAAAAGGCGACGGCAATGATCATGTAGAGACCGAGAAGCATGGCGCCTTCGAGGTAGTTGGATCTGCCATCCTGGACCGTATACGTGACGACCAAGACGGACACGGCAAACGCAACCGTCTCGACTGCATTCGGTTAGACGCCGCAACCAACAGGACAGGGGCGACTCACAAGTCTCAAAGTGCAGCGTCATGGGCTGCCCGATGATCCAGCCAACAATGACCAGAAAAGGAGTGACGCCCAGGGCGATCTGGATGGAGGAGCCAATGGCGACGCCCATGGCCAGGTCCATCTTGTCGCGAAGGGCGACGACGACGGCTGTGACGTGCTCCGCGGCGTTGCCCACGATCGGGATGAGGATCAGGCCGATAAACGCCTTGCTTATGTGCGCACTCTCGACGATGGCATCGATGCTCCCCACCAGGTAATCGGCGCAGACGGCGACGAGGACCGTGACGACGACGAGGACGACGGCGGCGGAGATGGCTCCGATGCTCGGCTCCTCGGCCTCCTCCTCGCCCGCGGTCTGGCCCTCGGCATCGAAGAGGTTGCTGTGGGTGCGGAGCTGGAAGACGAGATAGAGGACGTAGAGCAGGAGGAGGATGATGGCGGTGCCCCGGGACAGGACGAGGATGCTCTGCTGCTTGTCGTCGGAGCCGTTCTGGTTCAGGACGGCGTACAGCTGCGCGGGGTCAGCCTGGGTTTGGCACGGCGCGGGGGAACACTCACAGCCGCGGGAATCACCAGGGACGCCGAGGAGAGCGTCATCAGCGAGCACGTGGTCTGCGCAACGGCCGCGGAGAAGATCTGCTCGGTGCCGGCCCCGTTCTCGCCGCGGTGGACCAGGCCGCCGAAGAAGAAGCACATGCCCATGACGAGGAGGAGGTTGGACAGGATGGAGCCCAGCATCGAGGACTGCACCACCTCGATCTGGCCCTCCCTGAGGGCGACAATGCTGACCTGCGCACGATTAGCATCGTCCATCGGTATCCGCCACACAGCTGCGTACAATCAACTCAACGGCGTTGCCAAACGTCGCGTTCAGGAGCCCGCCCATGGTTTCGCCGAGCTTCAACGAGATTTCCTCCGTCGCAAACGACAGGACGGCGGCGAGAGGGATGATGGCGAAGAAGTTGATGGTGAAGACGGCCGTCGGGTTCCAGTGACCGGCGCCGGCGACGATGCCAACGGGCACCATGACGAGGAGGAAGTTGACATAGTCTGTTCGTGTCAGTAAACGCAGCAGCCACGGCCAGCTCCAGGACAACGCACTGCTCAGAAGCGTCACCTTGGTGACGTGCCAGGCGTAGGCCAGGCTCCGGACGACGAGGCTCCGGCTGTCCCGGCCAGGTGTGTGCTTGGTGTCGAAGAAAAAGGCCAAGGCGCCGGATCGTCGCGGCGGGACGACGTGGCCGTTGTCCGCCGACGAGGCCTCGCCATTGATCAACGGCGTGCGCTCGTCGGCGCCGCGATCCGGTTTGTTACTCATGTGGCGCCGGAGCTGGCGAGAGAAGTTGAGGCCGACTGTGGGAGTCGGTCAGCGGCTGGAATGCGAGGCTGGGCGGAGGATTCGGGGCAGCAGCAAGCTCTCTGCCCAAGACGATATCAAAGTACGAGGTTCAGAGGGAAGGAAAAGAGGGACGGGAATCAAGTTAAACCAAGGCCAAGGCGGCGGGCAGGGAGGAAAAGGTTAAAGGGACCCGTGGCGCACAGAGAGGTGCTGGCTTGGAGCCGGTGGATTGGGAGTGGGGGGTGCCAAATACTGTGGCGTGTTTGGGAGCAGTGGACATGAGGGTTCGTCGTCATGTCTCCCTCGCCGATCGATCGCCAGCGAAGAAACGAACCTGGCCGGGGAGGCAAGGGTCAACTTACACAGGCCAAACACCATGATGACGGCGACGATGCGGCCAACACCCAACCACTCGCACGAAGCTACGGAAGGTCAACGAGAGCGAAGCTCGTCGGGGCTGCGAGCGGGCGAGCGAGCGCGCGCGGGCGAACACGGTTAGACTGTGGGGTAGCGGCTGGCCGTGGACTCTGCGTCGCGACGATGAACACTGGCGGGTTGTGATGGCGTCGCCCGAGGTGGTGCCGTGGTGGTGAGGTGAGGATGTGGATGAGGTGGATGAGGGATGAGGTCGGACGATCGATGCTAGCAGGCTTGGCTCGTCGAGGCTTGGGAGGCCTCCATCACGCGCCGGCGGCTGTTTCGGGGCCGCACCTGCCTGCATCAGAGCCGGCCGGCTTTTCTGGAGCACAAACTTGGCAGGGATGCAGTGCTGCAGGGGCTGCGTACAGGGGCTGCGTACAGGGGCTGCCAGTGGGCGAGCCGCCTTCAACCACCGTAGCCGCCTTTGTCTGCTGCGAGATCTCGACGCACGGCGCTACGTCATGCGGGCCGTAGCTGGGCAACACCGTCGGCTCGTCGCACGTGTTCCATCAAACAATCCCTTGACGCAATCACCGTGCTTGCTCGGTTGGCCCCGCCAACAACGGCGCAGATAAGGTGTGAGATGAGACAGCCGGGCTTACCGGGGTCTTGGCTGCTTGCCCAAGTGAGTGTTGTACGGATACACGTGATCACGCATTCGGTCCAGAGTCTCGGACCCGGATCTCCAGATCGTGCCAACCAACAATCATGCACCCGACCCACGCTTGATGCTCAGCCACCATCACCACGTTCCCCATCACACCTTATTTCAACGGCATGCGTACTTTCTTCGTACTCGTACGAGTACACGTTGCCCAGACAGCCCAGGTAGCCCATCCGAGCACGGCCACCTGCAGAGCCGCTTCACCCGGGCGCAACCCGGAGCCGACGACCCTCCGTCGCTTGCCCCCCAGTCGGACCCGGCGCGGGCCTGTCGCGTTCGCCGTGATGCATTCGGTCCGTCTGCTCAGGTCGTCGCTATCCAGGAGCCGCGCCTCGGTGCACTCTCCAGGCCCGCGTCGTACGTCTGCGAAAATCCGGGCTTGCCGGCGTCGAGGTTCTCCTGCACGCACTCGCACGGCATCTGGTAGCGGCGCTGCGACGGACCACCCGTTTCGGAGCTCATACCCGGACCGCGCCCCGCCGCCCGTGAAGTTTAAGCGGGCGCCGCCCGGCTCAGATCGCCGGGCTTGTCTCCAGTCGCCGTCGGCAATTGGCCTTGCGGCCATCGCCAATCTCAAACCTATCATGAACGATTTGCGGGACTGCATTCAAGATATAGTCCCTGAATCGCGAATCGCCTGCAGCTTCAACAGGCTGGGATGCGTTGCAGGAATGCCCCATATCAATTCTCTCTAAGGCTATGCAAATTGCCGCTCTAGGAACCCTGTTCGTTGATCCAGAACATCATTTCAATCTTTGGAGTCACGGATGCGTCTAAATCTCCCCAAGAGCTGAGAGTCGTCAGCATCCATCAGCCACCGTCAAAGGCTCACTTACCAGCAGCGTACGCCATGAACCACGTCAGCGACGCTCCCCCGTCGAGCTGCTGAGGATCAAAGCTGCGCGACGTGAAAAACTCCCACGCCATCTTGGGGTCGATGGTTGCGTAGTTGGCAATGATGATTCCCTTCCACGCGTTGCGGATGTCGTCTATCCGCCCGTTGCTAAAGTACGCCTCCCACTCTTCCTTGACAAAGCCCGCGACGCGCACAAACGGCGTCGGCGGCAGGATCGGGATCATGTGTATCCCCTGGATGGCCTCGATGTGCGGGTCAAAGTAGGTCGTGTGGTCAATCTTGTTCTCAAACAGAATCCCCGCCACCTTGTTGCCGATGAACTGCCTCGGCTGCACCTGGTTGTTGCTCTGGTACAGGTAGTATTGCCGCAGGCTGCGGGAGATTATCGCGAGCTGCAGGTTGCCCCTTTCAAGGTCAGCAGCGGCCGCGCATGCGTCGAGTCAATCCTCACCTCGCCTGCAGGTCGGCGTTGCCGCTCACCTGGCCCCACATCTTGAGAGCGTAGGCGTGCATCATGTCCTCCGAGCTCGATTCTTGGTCCTGCAGAGTGTTAGCCCGATGGATAACTTCCCGGGCGCCAGCGAGCTACCTTGCCGTCCATGGCGGCGTAAAGACCGTGTGCCCAGCTGTGGCCGTGGTACCAGTCAAAGTTGCGCCACTGGGGAAAGAACTTGTCCTTGGAGCTGGGGTTGGCAATGTCCCTCACGAGCGTGTTGACGTAGTCCATGTTCTCCCTGACGAAATCGGCATCGATGTGGCCGATAGTCGCGGCCGCCAGGATGTGGTAGCCGTAGTGGAAGTGGTGGTCGTTGTAGTACGTGTTGCCAAAGTCGACCCCCGCGTCTCCGGTAACGTAGCTCGCGGAGGAGACGACGCCCCCCCACGCAGCTTCATCCGTCAGCGGATGTGGCGCGCACTGGGCCGACAAGACTTACTCTCGTGCGTCAGGGGATATCTTTGTTTGTTCGCGGCAAAGGTGCTGAAGGCGGCCTTTAACTGTCCCAGCCCCGTCTGCGCCAGTTCCTTGTCGCCCACCATGTCGTTGATCACGTACAGAATCGTCGCAAACTTGGCGAGCGCCTGATCTCGTCAGCCAGGCTCATCCTGCCGGAGGTTGGCCTACCTTGCCGCTAAAGTACATGGAGTCCACGTTGGACTGGGCAACCATGTTCTGCGACACCTCTTTGGCGGCGGCGGCCCGGATGTTGCTCTTGGCGTGGTCCGAGAGGTGGTCAATGCTCCCCTTTGCTGGATGCCACGGAGAAAATCCCATGTCGACGGGCATGTTCGGTTCCACCATTGTCCAGTCGGCCCCCATGACCAAGGTGGCGAGGCCCTTGGTCGTCGACTGCAGCTGGACCTTCTGGATCCGCTGCTTGGTCTCGGGGCTGAACGACTGGACGTGGTGCGGCAGCGCGTACATGTAGAGGTGCCCGACTTGGTGCCCTTCCTTTTGAAACTTGAAGCAGTACGTGCCCTTGGACCCCGAGGCAGAACCAGAGAGCTTGAGGGTCACGGGGTAGATCCCCGCGCCGTCGTCCAGCAGCCCTTCGGATCCGGGGCTACCGGGGTCCTTGCAGATCTGGATGATGCCGTGAAACGGCTTCTGCGACTCGGCCATTCCGTTATTGATGACCTTGAGGTCGAGCTCGTCGCCCTTTGTCCTCCAAGCGTAGACGCGCCACGTCGTCCCATCCTCCAGATTGAACGTGTACTTGGCCACGTGATCCTTTGGGTCTCGCGTGATGCGGCTCACGGTCTTGAAATACACGCCCGACTGAAGGACCGGGATGGCGCCGTCAAACTGGGCCGTGATGTAGGCCATGCCCTGGATGATCGGAAAGGAGATGGCGGGTGGCGAGGAGCCGTCTCTGCTGAGGCTCACCCTCGCGGAAAACGCCGTGATGCTGTCGGTCGACAGCGTGGTGCCGTTGCCCAGCTCCTTTGCGGATATGACCATCGACTGGATACCGACGGGGCTGAGAAAGTACGACGCCGCCCCGTTGTGCTTCTCGGGGCCGAGGACCCGTTGATGTGCCTCGATGTGAGAGCAGGACATGCCCCAGCTGGCGCTGGCGCCCTTTCCCCCTGCCCATTGAACGGAATAGGGAAAGGTGTACGTCGGGCCGAGCTGGTCCCCCAGGAAAAAGTTGGAATAGAATTTGTTGGTCTGGAGAGGCGCCTGGGACTGGATCCCCTTTCGAGGCACGGGGTGGTCGTTCCGGACTGCAATGCACGGGGGCGGGGCCTTGGTGTCGATGGGCGCCGCAAAGATGTCTTGGGATGCCATGGTGGAAGCCATCGACGGGGTCGTGACGGAGGTCGCCGTTGCGGTGGGCTCAACGAGGGTAGCTGGCGCGGGAATGGAGATGCTTGGCAGACGTGACTTGCTGGAGACGGTTTCCGTCGTGTGCAGCTGGATGTTGCTGAGAGCTGCTGGGATCTGATGTGTGGCGCTTGATTCAATAAGCGTCGTGACTCTGACGGCTGCCAAAAGGTCGATAAGCTGGCCACTGTAAGTCGAAGCCTGCCGGTCGGTTGAATCTGACGTTTGTCCGTCCACACTTGGTGTCTCGCTCAATTCAAGACTCCACGGGCCACGGCCGCGTCGAGCTTGTGGCGGCAAGGGCTGGGGAGTGTCTCGGTTTATGTTTGTTCGAATAACGGAAGCCTGGACGCCAGTTAGCCACCAAAGCAGCGAAATGAGGTGATGCCAATCCATGGGGACAATTGGCTCGAGGCCCGGTTAGAGACTCGGATATTACAGGCCCGAGGCCCTCGAACGTGCTCTGGAGAATAGGGCAAGGAAACGAAGGAAGCTGTAGAAAAAAACAGCATTGCAGTTCTGCAAAAGAGCACAGTCACGTTTACTGGGTTTGCTGAGTGATTCACCCCCATGCGCAACTGGGTCAACGCGAGGAATGTCAATGTCTCGCAAGCACGCACTCCCACATACCTTGATATCAGCTCGTAGGAGTGCAGAGCGAGAGATGGAACGAGGTCCAGAAGGATAGGATCTTAGGGCGATTGCTGGTGATGATGTTGGTGTAGGGAGCATGCCAGGATTTGGCCACGCGGCTGGCCATCATGACCGCACGTCACAGAGGCAGGTGCGATCGGTACTTGCTCTGAGACTTCCGTGACACTCTGCTGCAGCGGAAGGAGCGTCGCGTCACGAGCATGACTCGCCTCGGGAGGCTGCCCCAGGTTGCAAAGCGTGGGATGTCGTCTCGCGGGTCTGAATCCAGCCCGTGCTCGGCCACGGAGCCCACGATGCAGAATGTTTACCGTTTGCTCGCGAGATCTCCCGGTCGACGTCTGATGTCCCTCATTGTCCATAACTGTGGCGGAGCATCGCATCTGACGTAGCCGCCTCGGCACTTCCATGCGCTGTAAACACCATCGCGATGTGACGAGCAGCCCCGGCAAGACATCGAGACTCGCGGACAACACTCAATCACCTGCCTCCCAGGCGTCCCATATGAATACTTCGCATGTCGTATCTTGAAATAGCCGCCGATGTCACCATAAACCCGAGCTACAGCCCCAAGGCATTGTACTTTCCCTTCATGGCGCCATCTCGGATCATGTCTCGCAGGTCCATGGCCACGTCTCTCCGCGTCCTCTCGTCCTTTGCCGCTGCCGTCTGCTTCCTTGAACCGACGCCTTGGGTGGTTGTCTTGAGGCGCCTCCTCTTGCGCTCCGCATCCGCCTCGGACCCCTCGGCCTCTTTGCGGCACCTGCGAATGTCCCGGTTGCCGAGGACCCACGGCTTGTCGAGCACTTCTCGCCGGAACTTGGCCCGCTTCTCCCAGAGCGCCAGCTCCTGCGTTGTACTCCTCAGGCTGGCCATCTTTGTAATCTTGATTTGCTTCTGGTCGTAGAATGTGGATAGCGCCCCTTTGACGTCGACCACGGAACCGACGTCGACCTCTTGGTACAGGGTAGTCGGGGTGGGCACCACGGCCTCGATGCATGCCCCGCTGCTGTCATCCACGGTGTAGACGCGTCGGCCGTTTTCACTCCTCTCCTTGCGATACTCGTTGATCTCGACCACGACCCCGACGATGCGCGCCCATTTCATCGGCAGGTTCTTGTAAAAGTAAAAGTCTTCTCCTAAAACACGGCGTTAGTGAGCCGCAGTCGCTGCGTCATAGCGCACTCACCTTCGAAACCGGCATGCTGCTCCAGGCCGTGAATCTCGGACGCGCGCAGCGGGCACCAGGCATTGAGGGTCGGCGACAGATGGAAGCAGTATCGGGGGTAGTTTTCGGTACGGGATGCGTCGCTCATGGCATGGCCGCGCCTGGGATCGCTCCGTGACGCCGGCAAATGGTGCGTTCACGGTCGATCATGGGATGACAGGTAAGGGTTGGCGCGTGATGCGGGATCCGCGCACAGGCAGCCATCGTGCCCCGCAGCCGGATACGGCGTCACGATTCACGATGTCCAACAGCTTGGCGTCAGGAGACCATGATGGCAAATGATATAAGAATTCAAAATTGCTTGGCATTTTATTTGCCCTGTACTCCCTGTATCCTTGACTCCTCGCAACCAAAACTACGGCCATACCATTTAGCTTCGCGACCGCTTAGACTTGGTCCCAGACTTGGCCTCTGCGCCCTTTGGGCCCTTTAGCTTTGCTGCAGCTGCTTGAAAGGCCTCCTCCGATGGCTCGTCTTGCATCGGCCTCTTCTTGCCCTTCTTTGCCTTGGGTTCTGTCGCTCCGTACTTTTCGGCCAGCCGATCCAGGAAGCCAGCCGAACGGTCCTGTTGCCTCTTCTGGATCAGGGCCGCAAGATCATTCTCCGAGCCCGCCTTGGACTTTTTATTCTTCTCCCCAAAGAGTTTACCGTGCACGCCGAGATCCTTGGCGTATCCTTCAGCCTCGTCCGCCTCGGCCTTGGCCGCCTTGACGCGTGCTGTGCGTTTCCTCTTGCTCTCTTTCGTGTACGCGGCAAGGGCTGGGACGTCGCCCTGTTCGATGGCCTCGTCGATTATGCGGCGGAACCGCTCATCGTCTTCGACGACGTCGCTGAGCATGACTCGTTCGTACACCTGGTCCATGTCTCCCTCGCACTCCTCGTACGCAACGAGCAGGTCGTCCTTTTCCTCATCGGAGCCCTTGTATTTCTCGGCAAACCTTCTGATTGCGTCGGTGGATATGGAGTCCTTGAACTGCTCGCGGTAGTAGTCGCTCCAGTTGAAGCCCTCGGAGTCGACAATGGACTCTGCCGTCGAGCCGGTGGCGTCGTATCGCTTCCGTCTGGCGGGGTCGGACAGCACGGCGTACGCAAAGGCGATGGATTGGAACTTTTCGTGTGCTTCTGCTTTCTGGTCACCCGACACCTTGTCTGCATCGGCAAGCATTAGCGGCGTCGCCATCAGAGGTCTCCCTACTTGCCAGGGTGGTTCTTCAGTGCCGCCTTCCGGTACGCGCTCTTGATCTGGTCCGCAGTGGCCGTGCGTTCCAGGCCAAGCACCTCGTACGGCTCTATCGCGGGAGGCTCATTGTCCACGACATCTCCGAAGTCCGACATATCGGCGTGGTCCTGTAGATGAATCGGCAGTTCGCAAGAGGGCACCGTGATGCTCTTGACGGTCACGCGTTGCGACGCGCTGCGGCAGCTGAGGGCGGGGCTCGGCGTTAAACGCACCGACCCGCTAGTGCGTGCGTGCACGACGTCGACAGCCCTCACAAGACGAGCTTGTACTTCATCCCTTACCCTGCATTCACACATCACGCCCCCTCGTCCCACATCGCCATGGGCTCCAGAACGGCGGATGATCACAGGACGGCGATGCGGCAGGCCTTGGATCTGGCCAGGAAGTCTCCTCCAAAGCCGAGCAACTTCCGCGTCGGTGCCATCCTGGTGAAGCTCGATGGCGACCACTGCCCTACGCCTGTCGGGGGCTACACGCTCGAGTGCCCGGGCAACACGCATGCCGAGGAGTGCTGCTTTCTGAAGCTGGCAGAGCTGCATTCTACTACCGAGGAAGGGCTGGCAGAGGTCATGAAGAGCCCGCACGCGCTGTACACCACAATGGAGCCCTGCTTCAGGCGTCTCAGCGGCAAGCTGCCCTGTGTCGAGAGAGTGCTCCGCCAGAAATCCTGGATCAGACAAGTATACGTTGGCGTCGAGGAGCCGGAGACGTTTGTCGGCAGGAACCCCGGCCGCCAGATGCTGGAGGACGGTGGTATCGAAGTCCATCACGTTCCGGGCTTGGAGGAGGAGATCTTACAGGTTGCGACCGCAGGTCACGTCTCCGATCGCGGTTCCTGAGTCACCGACCTCCACGGGCAGCTGGCGATGGATCAGGCCTGCAGATGGTGCGAAGCTCAGACGAGGGTTGGCACGGTGATGTGGAATTATGGATTATTCTGGGACTCCTCACTGTATGAAATCACAAGCCGGCACCGCAATTGATCAGCAAACAGTATATGTACACATGTCGGCTGGCTGCGTGGTGGTGGGCGGACGGGATCGGCGCTTGGACGGCAATTCTCCGATGCGCACATCCGCCCGCATGGCTGATCTCGTTTGCACTCTCGTCGCACCAAGGCGCATCAGTAGGCGGCGCCAAGCAATTCATCGCGGCGTGATCCACGCTTCCAACCCGATCCCGTGGCGTCTCGTTCCTTGGAACACGGTGCTCAGAGCCGACCGATGATCTCGTGACGGCTGCTGAACTCGAGCCGTCGCACTGCGGAGTCGCTACAAAAGGCGTGTCTCCCCCACGGCGTTCCATCATCATCAGGTTCGCACTCGCCACCATGCTTGAGAAGCCAATTGTTTCTTTTGAGCCTGGACAGGGGTTCAGTCTTGTTGGCGCCGACATCTTCGTTGACAAAGATGAGTTTGAAGGCGTCCACATAGCCGCCCGGAATCTCGCCAAAGACTTTAGCAAAGTCACCGGGACGGGCGGCAACTCGGTGGTGACGGCGCCATCGGCCGCGCGCTCTAAATCGTGCATCATTATCGGAACCGAGTCACGGTCGCCGACAATCAAAGGTTTGCGAGATCGAGAAAAGGTCGACATCAGCGACATTGGTGGTAAATGGGAAACATGGAAGACGACATGCGTCGCGGACCCGATGGAGGGGTATGACCATGGCCTCCTCATCGTCGGCAGCGACAAGAGAGGCGCCATATTCGGCGCCTACTCCCTCTCGGAGCAGATTGGAGTTTCACCGTGAGTTCTCACGACGCCGTGGAGACTCGAGCTCATGCCCTGCAGGTGGCATTGGTGGGCAGATGTGCCTCCCAGGATGCACGGTGAAATCTACGCCTTGCCGGTCACGACCGTCAACGGCGAGCCCAGTGTCAAGTATCGTGGCATCTTCATCAACGACGAGTCGCCGGGCATGGACTCTTGGGTACATGAAAAGTTCGGCCCCAAGTTTGACGCAAACCTGTACCGCTACGTCTTCGAACTCCTCCTGAGACTCAAGGCAAACTTCATGTGGCCCGCCATGTGGAGGGGATACCCGTACCCGGGGCGGTCCTTTTTCGTGGACGACCCGGAGAACCAGGCCCTGGCGGACACGTACGGGATCGTGATGGGCACGTCTCACCACGAGCCGATGCAGAGGGCCATGAACGAGTGGTCCACGACGCAGCCGGACGGAACCTGGGACTGGGACAACAACCGAGAGAAGGTGACGCGATACTTTGCAGACGGCGCGGAAAGGGCGCGGCCCTACGAGTCGTACTTTACCATGGGCATGAGAGGCGAAGGGGACGCCCCCATCAACGGAAGCGACCCCCAGAGGATACTCGGGGAGGTGCTGGCGACCCAGAGGAGCATCATCGAGAGCAACTACGGGAGCGAGGATGGGGTCACCCGTATGCAGCATGACCATGACGGCGCAACGAGGCTAACGATTCGCAGAGCTCATGGCCCTCTACAACGAGGTGCAGAAATACTACGACAACGGGCTGCAGATTCCCGACGACGTCACGCTCCTCTTTTCGGATGACAACTTCGGCACTCTTCGCCGGCTTCCAAGCGAGGACGAGGCAAAGAGGTCCGGGGGATGTGGAGTGAGTTGCGTTTCCACCGCGTCGCTGCAGACCTGACCACAACTGGCAGTATTACTATCACTTTCAGTACACGGGGTATCCGCGATGCTACCGATGGATGAACAGCAACACATTGGTAGGTGACGCGCCGAGATCGAATGACTGGCCTAACGACTGCAGGGCAAAGCGTGGCACCAGCTCCAACTGGCCCATGCCCGGGGAGCGGATCGCATTTGGGTCTTCAACGTGGGCGATCTCAAGCCCATCGAGGTCCCGATGAGCTTTGCCTTCGATCTAGCCTGGGACATCGAGTCCATCGGCGCCGACTCGCTCACCACGTACTTTACGCACCTCGCCACCCGCGAGTTTGGCCAGAGGCACTCTGCGCAAATTGCCCAGGCCTGGTACGGCTTTGATCGGCTCGTCGCCCTTCGGAAGCAGGACCACATCGACGTGGACACGTTCGTCCTCCTCAAGCATCACGAAGCAGACAACGTCGTTGCGCGATGGAGGACGCTTTACAAGGACACGAAACGGATCGGTGCGCAGCTCGGCCACGAACACCAGTCGGCCTTTTTCCAGCTTGTGCTTCAGCCGATCAAGGCGTCGTATCTCTGTACCCTCTTGCGCGTGACGCAGTACAGGAACCAGCTATTCGCAAAGCAGCGTCGCAACACCACCAACGTGCTGTTCCATCGGTGCATCCAGCTTCTAGACAAGGACCACGCGCTGACGCGGGCATACCATGAGGTCTCTCGCGGCAAATGGAACCACTTCATGCGGCAGCCGCACTACGGATACGGCCCTACCGGTGCGCAGCCCACGCGCAACATGATTGAGGGGCTCTGCTACGTCCAGACAAAGGAGGACTCGAACCCAAGCGTCGGGCACATGGGCATTGCCGTGGAGGGCATCGAGGGCATCAACCCGGGCCACCTCAACGAGGACTCTGACCGGACGCATCCCTCGCGCAAGTGGCTCGAGCCCGGCGTCACGGTGCCGGCCGTCACCCCGTACGGGCAGCAGACGCGATACTTTGAGGTCTTCCACAGGGGAATCAAGGCATTCTCCTGGGTTGCAAAGCCGCAGTACGACTGGGTCAATCTGTCACAGCGCAACGGACACCTCAGGCCCGACGACGACGACGCAAGGGTCATTGTCACCGTCGACTGGCCTCGCGTGCCCTTGGGCTTTGACGAGAACGTCTACATCGAAGTCGTCGGGACTCGCGATGGCTATGAAAAGGTGCACATGACTGTTCGGAACAAGCGCGTGCCCGACGATTTTACGGGCTTCGTCGAGTCGAGTGGCCATCTGGCAATCGACGCGGGCAACTGGGCAACGGCACCATACGTCCGCCTACCAGCCCTCGGCCGTCCCCTCGCCGGGTCGGTCACGCTGCCCGACGAGACAGACTTTGGTAGGGCCGATGAGTTGCCGTTCTTACGGTACCCCATCTACGTCTTCTCGGACCGCGACGACGCGAATCTCGAGCTCCAGTTCAACATGACGCTGGAGACGGATCCGAGGAGCCGCATGGAGTACGATCTTCGATGGGACGGCGGAGAGGTCCGGAGGCAGCGCCTCACAGACGACGACCCCGGAAACGACAAGGGGCTGCCCAGGGACTGGAACAAGGCCGTCATGGACTGCGTCTGGAGCAAGAGGCACAATGTGGGTCGTGCAGGCAGGGGCAAGCATCTCATCGAGGTGAGATTCCGGAAGCCAAACATGATTTTGGAAAAGCTGGTCCTGGACCTCGGGGACCTTCGGTATACATACCTGGGTCCGCCGGAGAGCGACCATGTGCAAGGCGTTCCCGTGGTGGACGTGGACGTTGAGGACAGCCTGACGGTGGATCTGAGATCTGAGATCTGAGATGTGAAGAACGAGGCACAACACCGCTTCATTTACGCTTGTCTACCTGAAGATGATTATGATGCGCAGAGCCATGGCCCGAACCAAAGTACGCAACGTGTGTCCCCTTGACGTGTCGTTCTCCCTGTGCTTCCTTCTGCGTGCAATAACCAGAGCAGTACTCGCACAGCTCCTCATCACGGCGTACTTGTACTCCCACTCGGCGCACTCGGGCTCGTAGGTGGGGTTGGCCCAGTTCGACCTTGCTCGCCATCGGGTTCTTGCGCGTGTGGCAGTGGCCGCCGCCTGGCCAGGAGGCCCTGAAGCGGCACCGGGGTCGAGTGACAGCGGTAGGGATGCGTGTGATCCTGCGTCTACTCAACGTCATGGTCGCACCGGGGCTCAATCTCATGCCCGGTGCACCTGCGTCACCTGTCAGGACGAGTCGCACGGTCGCACCGACGGACCATAGGGTAACTAGAGTGAATGGCCGTGACGAACTGCAGAGGACCGGGTTGGACCGGGGGTGCGCCCGGACAAGACGCGGCCGCCGGCGAACAAACGACGACAAGTTGGAGCAAACAGGAGAAGCAAACAGAAGAACGCCCAGTGAGTGGCGCGGTGGCCTCTCGCTTAGGGCGGTTGCAGCAGCCAAGGTGAGTGCTTCACCGAGGTGAGGATAACATGACCCTCGCTCGACGCATTGAGCCCGGCACCTAGTTTGGCCCTGCAGTGGTCGGCACCTGGGAGCCCCGTTTTATCTGCGGGCAGCCTTGGCCCGACGGCGCGGCCCCGGCAGCCAATGGTGCATGCCAGGACGTCGAGTGAATTCGCCAAGGCATCCTCATCCGCCTGGTTGTCGTTTGCGCCGCTCACCGCGATGCGGGAGGCCCTCCGACCTGACACCGACACGGCCCGTCACAGAGCCTCCCGCAGCTGTGCTGTATAAAGGCCCTGCCCCTGGCCCCGTTGCCCCATGGCTCTCCTCGTCTGACATGTCCCGGGCCGTCGTCAATCGTGTGCTCACCTGGACCCACACCTCTCCGTCAGGACCCCAGCATTCCTCAGTACTCAGTACTCAGCGACGACACACTCACCACGAACCAACAGCACGGCTTCCACTGTTGTCTATTCACATCTCTTCGCGTCGTTCACCCCAACCGGTTCGCTATAAAGGCCCTGTGCCCCACGGGTTGCACTCTACCGTTCACGGCCTCGCTCTTTTCCCCAGCCTGCACGTCCTTGACCGACGCGACATCCAGGACGTCTCTGGACCGCGATGGCTGATCGGGGTCGAGGCGGCGGACGCGGCGGACGCGGTGGCGGCGGCCGGGGCGGCGGCAATCGAGGCGGCGGGGGAGATCGCGGCGGCCGGGGCGGCGGCGGAGGAGGCGATCGCGGAGGCGCCGATCGCGGAGACCGGGGCGGCGGCTACGGCGGCAGAGGAGACCGTGGAGGCCGCGGCGGCGATCGCGGAGGCCGAGGAGATCGCGGCCGTGGCGGCCGGGGCGGCGGCCGTGGAGGCGGAGGCCGCGATCCGACGACGGCAATGGCCTTCAGGTACGCGTCCCCGCGGCACATGCTCCCTTCCTGCGACTGACGCGTCGAGCAGCATCAAGGGGACCAGTCCCGTCCCCGACGCCGCCATCACGCTGCTCGAGGACAAGGTCGTCAGGGCCCAGGCCGCGTCCACGGCCGGCCTGACGGCGCAGATGGGCAAGGTCACCCTGCAGTCGCAGTCCGGCAGCGCCGCCCAGGCCAGCTCCAAGTTCCTGCTCCCCCTGCGGCCCGCGTTCGGCAGCGGCGGCCGGTCCGTCACGCTGTGGGCCAACTACTTCCGCGTCAACGTCGGGCCCGCGGCGCTGTACCGCTACAGCCTCGAGTTCGCGCAGGTGGCGACGGAGAGCGGCGGCGGCGGCGGCGAGGGGGAGACGGCGACGGCGACGACGGCCAAGCCGCAGGTCCGCGACGTCAAGGGCCGCAAGCTGTACTTTGCGTGCCAGGAGCTCGTCCGCACGCTCACGGCGGCCGACAAGACGCTCGTGCTGGCCACCGAGTACAAGAGCCAGCTCGTGTCGCTCAAGCGGCTCGCGCTGGCCGAGAACCCGCTGCGCATCCGGCTGCCCGTCGAGACGGCCTCGGAGAAGTGGGACGTCATCGAGGTGACGGTCCACGGCCCCGTCGAGGCGCCCGTCGACGCCCTGCTCCGCTACCTCGGGACCATGAACGACGGGCCCAACGACGCCGCCTTCCCCAAGTACCCGGAGGCCCTGGACGCGCTCAACGTCATCTTCGGCCACGGCCCGCGCTCCAAGCTGCACCGGGTCGCCGCCGTCGGCAGCGCGCGCTTCTTCCCCTTCGGCGCCGACCGGGCCACGGCCACGGCGAGCCTCTCCCAGGACCACCACGCGCTCGTCGCGGCGCGCGGCTTCTTCCAGTCGGCGCGCCTCGGCACGGGCCGGCTGCTGCTCAACGCCAACGTCACCCACGGCGTCTTCCGCGTCTCGGGCCGGCTGGACCGGCTGTTCGACAGCTTCCGCCTGGGGCCCACGCAGGCCGGCAGCGGCTTCGAGATGCGCAAGATGCGCGCCTTTGCCAAGTTCATGCCCAAGACGCGCGTCTGGGTCGACTTCCTGCTGGCCGACGGCCGGTCGGTGCGCAAGACCAAGTCGGTCCACGGCATCGTGGCCGCGTCGGAGCTCTCGCGGGGGACGCCCGCCGGCGGCAAGCCGCTGCAGTTCGCGCCGGGCTTCGAGTACCCGGGCCCGAAGCAGGTCAGGTTCTTCATGGACGACGGCGCGGGCGGCGGCCGGTACGTGACCGTCTTCGAGTACTTTCAGCAGAGTGAGTGGCCCCCCCGTCCCTGTTGCCCCGACGCGACGCTGACGTCGCCGCAGAGTATAAGCGGTCCCTCAAGGACTACCCCCTCGTCAACCTCGGCCGCGCCGACAAGCCCACGCTCTTCCCGGCCGAGCTCGTCGAGATCCAGCCCGGCCAGTCGGTCAAGGCCAAGCTGACCATGAACGAGACGACGGCGATGCTCGACGTGGCCTGCCGCTCGCCGTACGCCAACGCGCTGTCCATCAGCACCGACGCGCGCGAGACGCTCGGCCTCGACGACGCCGGGCTGGGCCGCTTCGGCGTGTCCGTCGACCGGGACCTGCTCGCCGTCGACGGCCGCGTGCTCGACGTGCCCATGATCAGCTACGTCGGCCTCCAGCAGAAGCGCGCCGACGTGCAGCCGCGCGACGGCAGCTGGAACATGCGCAACGTGCGCGTGGTGCGGCCCGGCGCCGCCATCGAGCGCTGGGCCTACCTCAACATCCTCAAGACCGGGCGCGGCGGCCAGCCCGACGCGCCCGTCGAGGTGCAGACCATCCGGCAGTTCGCCGCCTTCATCGCCGGCGCCGGCATCCGCATCAAGGAGACGCCCATGCTGCCGCCGCACGGCAAGGCCTTTATGCGCTGGGAGGACGCCATGGAGGCCGGCGGCCAGCTCGAGGGCTTCTTCCGGTGGGCGCGGGACCAGCGCGTGCAGCACATCGTCTTCATCCTGACGGAGCGCGACAGCCAGGGCCTGTACCCCAAGATCAAGACGCTGGGCGACTGCACCTGGGGCATCCACACCAGCGTCACCACGGCCGCGCACATGAGCAAGGACTACAACCCCATGTACTGGGCCAACGTCGGGCTCAAGATCAACCTCAAGGCCGGCGGCGTCAACCACCAGCTGCGCGACGACTGCGGCCTGCTGCGCGAGGGCCGCACCATGATCGCGGGCTACGACGTCACGCACCCGACCGGCGCGCCCGGCGGCGGGGCCGGGGCCGGGGCCGGGGCCGGCGACGGGGCGCCGAGCCTCGTCGGGCTCGTCGCCAGCGTCGACCGGGCCCTCGGCCAGTGGCCCGCCGTGTCGTGGGAGCAGCCGGCCAAGCAGGAGATGCTCAGCGGGCGCCTCGTCGGCGCCTTCGGGTCGCGCCTCGAGCTCTGGCGGCGGCACAACGCCGGCCGGCTGCCCGACAACGTCGTCATCTTCCGCGACGGCGTCTCCGAGGGCCAGTTCGCCCAGGTGCTCGAGCAGGAGCTGCCGTCGATCCGCGAGGCCTGCCGCGCGCGGTACCCGCCCGGCGCGCAGCCCCGGCTGGCCATTGTCGTCTCCGTCAAGCGCCACCAGACGCGCTTCTACCCGACCAGCGCCGACGACATGTCCGGCTCCGGCAACGTCCGCAACGGCACCGTCGTCGACCGCGGCGTCACCCAGGCCCGCTACTGGGACTTCTTCCTCACCGCGCACCACGCGCTCAAGGGCACCGCCCGCCCCGCGCACTACACCGTGCTGCTCGACGAGATCTTCCGCGCAAAGTACAAGGCCGCCGCCGCCGACGAGCTCGAGCGCCTGACCCACGAGCTGTGCTACCTGTTCGGCCGCGCCACCAAGGCCGTGAGCATCTGCCCGCCGGCGTACTACGCCGACATCGTCTGCGAGCGCGCCCGCGCCCATCGGCCCGAGATCTTCGACGTTAGCGACGCCGAGAGCGTGTCGACCGCCGAGGGCGCGGGTCCGGCCGCCGCCGCGCCGAGCCGGCAGGTGCACGAGGACCTGAAGGACAGCATGTACTACATCTAGATTGGGGGGGGGTGCTCGGTTGAGCGGAGCGGAAAGGATAGACGGGACGCGGATTCCGCTTGCTAGGACAAGCGTTTGGTGTTTTTTTATTCATTGGCGCTTCCCATCTATATTCCACGTCGTGAGACTACATCTTGGCCTTGCCCGCGCCCCTGTCCGGCGCGCCCCTGTCCGGCACGCCCAGATACCTCTTGTACTCGTCGCTGACCGTCACCTTGTCCGCGAGCGGCTTCTTGGTCCACTCCTCGTACTCCCGCTCCTCGGCCCACCACCGATCCAGCTCGGCCCTGGCCCAGTCGGCCGCCTGGCTGGCGCAGTACTGCGGCGCCTCCATGGCGATCAGGTGCCCGTGGTCCGGGTGCGTCACCTGCTTGACGCGGCCCCTCGCGGCGCCGCCGCTGCCGCCGGTGCCCGTCCCCGTCATCGCTGTCCTCTGGGCGCACAGCTCCGGGGTCGACGTGTAGCTCGCGCCGCCGAGGACGTAGAGCACGGCGGGCCGGACGCTGGGCAGGCGGACCAGGGTGTTGGCGCCCTCGGCGCGGTAAAAGGGGTAGCTGGTGACGCGGTCGTTGAGCGTGACGTCGAGGTCGGGCGCCCGGTCCGGGTGGATGAGCGTCTTGCCCGCGGCGTCGTAGGCCGGCCAGCTGGGCCGCAGGTACGTGAAGACCTCCTGGTGCCTCGTCGTCGCCAGCGTCACCTCGCCGTCCTCGTCGCCGGACACGGCGCGCAGGCCGTACGCGATCCAGCGGTCCAGCACGCGCGGGTCCCACTGCCGGTAGAAGCTGCTGCGCTTGAAGGACTCGGCGGCGGCCCTGCGCGACGGCCAGACGTCGCGGCGGTGGATGCTCAGCGCCGCGGGGCCCCTGGTGAGGTACTCGGGCGTCGAGTCGAAGTGGTCGATGACGGGGTCCAGCAGCACCACGCCGTTGAAGAGGCGCGGGTGCAGCAGCGCCGCCTGGACCACGGCGTTGGCGCCAAAGGAGTGGCCGATGGCGAAGAGCGGGCGCGGCATGCGGAAGGTGTTGATGACCTGCACGATGTCGCGGGCATAGTCGCTCCAGGAGGCTGCGAGTGTCAGCCCGTCATATCGAGACGCGGACGGGGCGGCGTACGGTCGTTGCCCAGCTTCCCCTGGTTGAGGACGGCGCTGAGGCCCTGCCAGGCGGCGTCGAGCGTCCATATGGCGCGGATGCGCATGCCTCGCTTCCACGCCTCGAGGTAGAACTCCTCCCACATGGGCTCGTACAGCTCCTAGAATGCGTGAGATGCGTGCGTCCCGGGTCACGTGTAGCGTAGGGAGCGCCGCACCTTGGGGAAGCCGTTGGCGTGGGCGCCGATGACCGTCAGGTCGCCCTTGCGCGGACGGCGGTTGTCCTTGGGCACATACTGCTTGACGGCCAGCCGCAGCGTCTCGTCCTGCGACTCGGCGGTGGCGCGCGGGAACTCTCTGATGTGGGAGGCGACGGCGGTGTGTTCTATGACGTCGAATGCCGACATGCTGCAGGTGCAGGCTCCGCCTTGGTATCAGGTACGAGTACAGTAGTACAGTCTCGCAGGCAGATATGAGCAGGCATGGGTGCAGGAGATGAATGAGACGAGGCATTGATGGAGCCATGTTGCCTTATTAGTACGGGCGAGTGCCGGTCGCTGGCCCGACGCTCTGGGGTTCAGCGGGGTTGCGTCCGGTGCCTCGGCCCGGGGACCCAATCCTGCCACAGCATCACTCTACCTATAGGCCTACTACCCTACAGCCGTGGATATCTGACCCAAAACATGCGGACAGCATGCCAGCGCAAAGGGTGATTCTGCTCACCGGCGCCCCGGCCGCATCGACCGTCGACGCCGCGTCCTGCACCGTCGAGGCCTTCGACGAGCCCTTCCGTGCGCTCCTCGGCCTGCGGAATGAGACGGACCACGAGCCCCCCTCGCTGCCGCATGCAGTGTGGCGCTCCCTGCCGCTGACGAGACGGGCCCTGCACACCGGCTTCACCCAGGCCCACGACGCTCACGATGCCTCGCTGCACGGCAGCGCCGACTTCTTCACGACGGCCGGCCTGTCCTGTACCGAGGACTCGGCTCTGCCCGACGAGGACGCCGCGGCCGTGTTGACGCGGTTCTGCGAGCAGTCCCTGGCCCGGCACAACTCCCTGCCGTCGTCCCGGCTCGACGACAGCCTCGACGACAGCCTCGACTCCGAGGAGACCTCCTTCGTGACCACCGCATCCACCGACCCGGGCGCCATGCTGCCGCCGCCGGTCCCTTCCCACCTGTCTGACCTGGAGGACGTCCCGTCCGCGACGCGCATCGCCGCCCTGCAGCCCCAGACCGTCACCCTCAACCTCATCGTCGGCGTCCTCTCCGTCGCGCAGCCCCGCACCGTCACCACCACCCGCTGGGGCACCGCCCTGTCCCTCGTCGAGGTGCTCGTCGGCGACGACACCGCCACGGGCTTCGCCGTCACCTTTTGGCTGTCCAGCGACCGCGCCGCCGAGAGCGCCGTGGCCGCGCTGCGGCGCCAGGACGTGGTCCTCATGGAGAACGTCGCGCTGCACGTCTTCCGCGGCAAGGTCTACGGCCAGAGCCTGCGCAGGGGGCTGACGCGGGTCAACCTGCTGTGGCGGAGCGACGGCAGCGGCTATTACTCGACGAGGACCCTGGCCAAGGGGCCGGTCGGGCATCCGCAGCGCGAGAAGGCGAGGATGGTCCGGGACTGGGTGCTTCGTTTCGTGGGCAGAGACCCGGCGACCGCGACGAGAGATGCGCGCGTGTCCTGGGACAGGCCCCCTGACGACACGCAATAAACGAGAGTGCTTGTGATTAAGATGTCGATAACTTCTATTCCCGGTCTATCATATTTGTACAATGTGCACGTCAGTGGAGATATCCTCTGCAACGCGTCCCCATGCAACCCTAGACCGCCGCGGCGGTCTCCTTTTTCTGGCTCTCCGGCCCCTTCTTGACCGACCGCCACTCCAGCCCGAGCACCATCAAAAAGGCACACGCGGCGCACGCGACGCTGATGTAATAGGTGTGCCTCAGGCCGGTCATGTACGCCCGGAGCACGGCGTCGTAGGCATCCAGGCGGTGCATCTGCTCGAGCACCTGCCTGATCTCCGAGGCGCCGCTGTTGATGAAGACGTGGCCGTCGATGCCCAGGTTGTCCTTTTGGATGCTGTCGATGAGCCCGTTCTGGAAGAGCGTCTGCGCGACGGCGACGAAGATGGCGCCGCCGAGGGCCTGGAAGAACTGCACGCAGGCGGTGCCCACGGGGACCATTTCCTGCGGGAGCACCGTCTGCACCACGAGCACGCCGACCTGGAAGCCCGCGCCGATGCCGAGGCCCGCGAGCACCTGGTAGCCGAACCACGCGGGGAGGCCCGTGTCCACGTCGAACGTGGTGATCATGCCGGCGCCGACGGTGAAGAGGAGCATGCACGGGATGATGACGAAGTTGTAGTAGCCGATGGCGGAGATGATGGCGCCCGAGAGGATGGAGACGACGACGGTCGCGAGGAGCAGGGGCAGGATCTTGATGCCGGCCTGCACGGCGCTGACGCCCTGGATGGCCTGGAAGTAGAGGGCTGCATGGTCAGCGTGGCCGACGGGTTTGGCGGGCGGGTTTGGATGGGGTCTTACAGATGTAGTAGATGAGCGGGAAGAAGCCGGCGCCGAAGAAAAAGGCAAACATCATGGCGGAGAGGACGTTGCGGTTCTTGAACAGCCGCGGCGGCAGCGTCCCGTTGTCGCCCTGCCAGAACTGGATGCCGATGAAGACGGCAATCATGAGCCCGAACCCCACAAACAGGCCGATGATGCGCGCGCTGTTCCACGGGTCCTGGGCGCCGCCCCACTGCAGGGCGAGCAGCAGGCAGACGACGGCCGGGATGAAGATGGCCGTGCCCATCATGTCGAGCTGGCGAACGCGCGCGCCAAAGGACTGGCCCTCGGTCTCCGCCGTGTTGCGGTTGACCTGCACGAAGAGGAAGACGATGAGCATGGCCACCGCGCCGATGGGCAGGTTGATGTAGAAGCACCATCGCCAGGTGATGTTTTCGGTAAAGGCGCCGCCGAGGAGAGGGCCGGCGACGGAGGCGATGCCCCACATGCCGCCGATGAGGCCGAAGACGAGCGGGCGTTTTTTCAGGGGCACTGAAAGGGTCAGCATAGGAACGAGCGACGGTTCGGGGGACGTACTCGACAGGGAGAGAATGACAATGGACCCGGAAAACAGGCCGGCGGTGCCAATCTAGGTCGGTCAGTCGGTCGTCCTGGATGCGGAGCGGTGGTACTCACGCCCGCGATGGCACGGCCCACGATGAAGGCCGTCGACGACGGCGCCACGGCCGAGACGAGACTGCCGACCTCGAAGATGAAGACGGCCCCGAGATACACGAGCTTGACGTTGAAGAGCTTGTAGATGGCGCCGTACATGGGCTGCAGCGCCGTCGTCGTGAGCAGATACGACGAGCCATACCAGCCCTGCATTGGTCAGCCCGCCCGCACCCCGACACAGCTGACCACGGGACTCACAATGTCCTTGACGCTCTGGAACTGCGCCGTGATGGCCCCCAGCGCGGGCGCGATGATGGTCTGGTCCAGTGCGACGAGGAACACGGCCAAGCACAACGCCGCGATGATGAGGGTGAGTTTCAGGCCATGCGGGTAGTGGTCGGGCGCGTTGCCGTCGTCGTCCTGCGCCGCCTTTTCCTCGACGACGTCGTCCCTGTCCTGGGTCTTTTCCATGTCGGCGCCCGGGAAGACGATGCCGGACCCGACCTCTGTCTTGTCCGAGGAGAGTCGCTCGTCGGACGGCGCCGCTGTAGCGGCTGTCATGGCGGGTGGGCGTTGCGCTCTTTGCGCCGGGTTGATCGCGACTCAAACAAAGTACTTCCGTTCAGCCGGCGAAGCACGTACCGTCGTCTGGGCAATGGAGGTTTCGAGACGAGACCATCCTCGGTGGCGCGTCTTTATAGCAACCAACTCAAGTCCTGATCCTGAAGTACACGGCGCGGCTAGGCAAGCCCACACACACTAGTGGACCTGGCGTCTCGGCCAATGACCCATAAGCAAAATGGAGCGTAAATTGCCCGAATGCCGGGGCATCTATTGTCGCATGGCGAGCACGAGGCGCGAGCGACAGCCGATGTCGGTTGCAATGGCTTGTGAGGCGCCATTGTGTCGCATTGTGATTCGAACGATCATCCGAGTTGAAGACTCTTCAACCTTGCAGCACCTTGGAGCACCTTGGAGTCTGGAATAGTGGCGATGCCTTCCGTCCTGCCACCTCGACCTCGCGCACCTCACCTCCAATGCACTGCAACCCAGCTGCGCAGCGACCAACAACTGAAACGAGTGGGCCATCCCGAATACCATTCTTGTCAGTTGCGTGCTACGCAAGGAGCACTGGCGGGAACAGGCGTCGCAGCAGCTGTAAGCGCGGACTCGAGCGTTCGCCGATGTCCGAGCTGCGGGTCCGTTGGACGCAACAACGTTCAGCGCAGGACTCGACGGCTTGACGTCTTGTTTCCGGCGTCTTAAACCCGCAAAGTCCGACCTCCAGCTGATGCAGGACAAGCTTTCCTTCCCCGCTGGCGGGAGCGGCAGGTGGATCAACGGCAACGTGCCCCGTCAAAAACAGGCCTCGCGACCTGTTGCCATTTTTATCAGTCTCACATCGGCGTTGTTGCTGATTGATAAGATGCGGCTCGGTGTTGCACGTTTGCTGCCTCATGTCTGCCACATGATCAGCGAACCGGAGCAAGTCCTGGGCATAGCTCTAGCTCCAGACAACTTACGGGCCGGATGCTTCGAGATGCCATCGTCTCCAGGTGTCTCGCCCCATGTCTGCCGAGCCAGGGTGCAAGCTGTCATTGTGTTACATCACATCTTCTATCCATGCAATTGCGCTCTAGTGCCTTCGGCTCGTCCATCTACATCTCCGTCGCTTCTCCCGGAACCCAAACCAGCAACCCGTCCTTGTCAATCTTCATGCCCTCGGTGGGTATTATGCGCAGGACCTTTTGGAAGTACTTGTCTCTCACCACCAGCCCAGGCCGTATGTACGTCCCATGCACAAACGGTAGCAGCCGGTACCTCGTCGTCCTTCGTGACATTGGCAGCAGGTGCATCGTCGTCTGCTTCGCGCCGGAGAATGCAAAGTTGTCGCTCGGCTCCATCGTCAGCCCAAACGTGAGGAAGTGGTTTGACGGGTTCTCTATGGTCAGGTCCAGGTGCACCAGGCCCGGCGACGCCTCGGGCGCCGTGTGCAGGACCGACGCCAGCACTCGGGGCTCCGTGCCCAGCACCAGGTACTGGCCGACGGGCATCGTTGTCGTGTTGACCTGGCCGTCGGCGGCGCCCCGCCGCCTCCACCGGATCACAAAGGCGAGGTCGAGCGTGACGGGGTGCCTGTCGTCGAGGCTGAGCTTCTGCGCAACCAGATCAAACTGCGCCTCTTGCATCGTCCTGGGCGCCGCCACGAGCCCCTCGCTCGGCGCCTCTGGCCGCTTCACCACGTTGCAACGCGCGCCGCCTAGGCACGAGAGGACCTTTGTATCCACCCCCACCACGTCCAGATCCTCGAGTGCAAACGATGCGTAGTGGCAGATGAGACACCACTGCTGTGCGAAGCCTCGGGCCGGTGCCGCGGCCGTCTCCGCGAGGCCCTGGAGCCCCTCGTAGTCGAACAGGCTCGGCCATGGGTCGTGATGCAGTCGAGGAACCAGGTCGTAGTTGGCCTCAAAGGGCGCGACCACGTTTAGCTGCACCGCCAGCATCTGCGTGATGGGAGTCGCGGCGTCGGACTCGAGGTGATATGTCGCCCGTAGATGAAGGTCGTGGGTGATGGGGGCGTCCCCCGGGTTGATGCGCACCGCCAAGCCGAGCGATGACCCGTTGCTCATGCGGCCGAGGGCGATTCCTTGTATCCTAGACTCTTCCTCGCCGCTGTCGGCGCTGTGTTCCTGGCCGTCCGTCAGCACTCGGAAGGCCGGCACCTGCTTCCCGAACAGGTGCACGTCTAGCTTGACGCTGGCGGGCTCGTCCTCGTCGTTGCGAAGCTCGATTCGCAGCTCGACCATCTCGTTGGTGTAGTATTGCTCCGAGGGATCCACCGCTTTGATCTCCATCTTTGGAGGGCGAGGCTGGATGTGCAGCATTCGTGCATCGGCGCGCGCCTGGCGAGGCTTCCTTGAGCCCTGGACAGACCAGCCCGTTGCCGGGTCCGTTTCGCGAAACTTGATGGTGTAGTCCAAATCAAACGCATCGCTTCGGTATGACAGTATCACGGATAGCGCTTCCGCGTCGCCGTCTTCCCGGAGCGGAATCGCCATCTCGAGCACTCGTCTCTGGCCGGGCCGCAACGTCAGGTCCGCCCGGCCCTTGATTTTGGTTGGCAGATCGTCCTCCGAGTTGTCGGCAAACTCCTCCTCTAATGTTAGGGTGTCGACTCCATCGTCCATCGTTGCGGCGGCCCTTCTCGATGTGTCATGCTCGATTGCGATGGGCTTGAGGCTTCCCTCGAACTGCACTCGCACCGACGAAAACGTCACCGGGGCAGAGCCTGGCAGCGCGTCAGAGGACAGCGTCAGCTGCGCCTTGCACGTCTCGCCAGCCTTGATCTCCTTGTTGCGGAACACGAAGCCGGCAGAAATAAAGGGCGAGGCCTGGTCGTCCGACACGCTGACGGTAGGCTTGGCGTCGACCGCTACTCCGTCCAACGACTTGCTGAGATCGTAATGCCAATGAGGCCGCTTTGAGAACCCTGGCCCTTGTCAGCTCTCGTCACCTGATGATTCTTGTTCACCTACTCTTGCTCATCAGCTCCCAGTCGATGGCGACCACGAGATCGGCGCGGCCCGTCTCCGCGGCGGCCCGCCTCATCAGCCAGCAAAGTTCTTCCGAGGCGTCGAGCCACCCCTCGGACCGAAACGACGAGTCGTCCCATATCGGCCGCAGCATGGCAATCACCTCGTCCCAGGACTCGACAGATGCCATTTCCCTCGCGCACTCTAGGGATATCTCGGCGGCGATCCGTAGCTGCTTTCGGGCCTGGAACTGTGCCCGGGCAGTGATGAGGCAGTCGATGATGAGCTGTGCGTGGTTGACCTCGGTGTATTCGCGGTACGGCGCCGGGCACATGTAGGTGTCGTGCGTGTACGACTTGCCCGCGACCTGCGACGCCGACGAGTCTGGCGGGCTACGATCCTCCTCTGGCATCATGCGCGCCAATGTCCGCCGGGCGGCGAGATGACGAGCGGCCATTCGATACCAGTACCCCGTGTGGTGCAGCAGCTCCCAGGGCCGTAAGCGCTCGCCCAAGACGGCCTTGTCGGGCTGCAGGAACAGCGTCATCGTCGGAGGCACCAGGCCGGGCACCTCGACCATTTCTATTAGGTTGGCCATGACCGTTGCCCACCTTGCCTCCCACGCCTTCCACCCGTAGTTGTTTGTTCCACGCCCTCGACGATCGACGAAATCGCCGATGCGGTCGCGATGGGCCTGCCACCTCCTCACGGCCAGGCTCGTGTTTCCCATCCAGAGCTGAATGCGCAGGCAGCGGATCGAAATGACGTCGGACAACAGCCGTGCCTCGTTCCAGCGAGGGCTCCAGCTGGGCATGATGTCCAGAACATCTTGGCCGAGGAGGATCTCGTACGCCTGCTCGAATGATCGGATCGCTGCGTCCAGCTCCTGACGGAACTCGGCGAACACGGCGGCCTTGAAATCGTATCGAAAATTCCAATCTGGGAGGGCTAGGGTCCGCGATGTGCCGGACGTGGGCGGGACGGTCGGCTGCGGAGCGATGCCTCGGGACCGCTTTTTCCTCGCATGCCTCCCTAGATCTCGGTAGTACTCGACAGCGGTGCCATACAGCACAGTCAGGATACTGTCCACCACTCGCGTCAGCTCTGCCGGAGACTCCTGCACCGGAATGTAGAAGATCGACTTGGGGTCCAGGGCGGTACCCCTTCGGACGCCCTCCAGCCGTTCCTGCACGTCCTCGGACAGCTGCGCCGAGCCGCCGTCGACGTCGCCAAGCAGGATGACCGCCACCCGTGTCTTGTACCCCGACTTTGCCAGGGTTCCCTTTAGCGCATTGATATCCGCCCTCAGTCGATTGTCGTTGCTGAGCGTATGGAAGCAGGCATAGATGCTGGGGACGAGCTCTTGGTGCTTGTTAATCCATTGCGAATGTATCAGCCCGTCGGGGTATAGGTCCGAGACAGGAGAGAGCGGCGAGAACGGGGAGTGCAGCGTCGGCGTCGATTCGGGCGGTTCCGCGGATTCGGGGAGCCGGGCGCGGCGCGGCGGGAGGAGAAAGGACTGCAAAGGTCAGCGTGCACCACGCCAGAGTCCGTTTGGGCTGCAATACTCTGCCAACTGTCTTGACGCGAAACCGAAACGGCTCGTCTCGCGAAACACCGGTCCATGACGTGCCCTGGGCGTCGATACCCTCGAAATATTCCCCTAGCACATCCGCCACGCTGCTCTCCAGCGGCGGCAGCTCCGACTTGAGCAGGATCCCTTGGTCCTTGAGCTCGCCTTGGAGCCGCAGCTCAGGCACCTTGGAATTCAAGCCGGACGCGACGAGTAGCGGAACATTGTGATCCAGGCTGCCCGCGGGGTATCCGTCCATCGTGGCAGGGCTCGGCGCTCGGAGACATGGGCCGCTTCCGGTGGCATGCGGAGGTCGCGATAGTCTGTGAGGATTAGCCGCCTGCCCCTCCTTGCGCGACAGCCCACTCACCATGCCCTGAGATGCTGTTCGTGCGGATGGTCTAGATTGAACGTCGTCTATTCATTACGGCGTCATATGCAATTTCGAGGCAGCGCGACGGGTGCAATCTCGCCGAAGCTTCTTGAGCAAGCGGTCAGTCGTCGAGGTGCATCGCCGAGCATGGCGTGGAGCACAGCTAACCCGGATCGGAACAACGCCGCCCGCCGATGTCCCCGAAATTTCAACACCGCCTGGACAGCCGCCGCGCATCGCCGACATCATCCGCCAACGTCTTCAACACGACCATTCCGATTTGCGGCGCGCTCGACTCCTTGGCCTGCTCCCTGGCCGCGAGATACCATTAGCCCGCCATGAGACCGACACAGGCGCTCTCCGTCGGCCGGTACCGCCATCTCAAGCTCACGACCAAGGATGTCGGCAAGGGCTTCTACAAGGGAAACCGGACGGGGTCCATGGGTAGCCACACCAAGTACGGAGGATACCTGATCGACTGGAGCAAAGTGCGCACATACGCCGTGCCCGACCTGAAGGACTTCAAGGTAGGACCGCCGCCGGGCGCTGCATGGACGGCAAGCTGACATTGACACAGCTCACGCCGTTTGTGAGCCGGCAAGTCAAGGCGCAACCGGGCGACTACAAGGGCCTGCAGAAGGGTCCTCAAGATCCCTACTTCTACGTCGAGCAGTGGAAGAGATTCAATGGGGTGGACTGAGCGAACGGACCGAAGCGATGACGCCGACCCGACGCTCGATGGGCGGGGTTACGGTGCCTGCTCGAGATGAAGCTCAGCGGGAGACTGGGCTCATCGCGATTGTATATACCCAAACAGTGTACCAACATGTATGACGAAATGTACTACTACGCTCGGCGCATCACGCATGGCGCATCGACATTATCAGGTCAAAGAAGTTATTCAGTCTCGAACAAATCGACAGCGCTGCTCTAATGCACGGATATCTCTAGCTATTGTTACCTCAACGCGTCAATGCCTATGCGCGTGCTGCGCCTCCATCCTCTTTCTCGAGCGACTCCAGGCCGGGGCCTGCTCCAGGCATCTGCTCTGCCCTGGATGCGTCCAGGTCTGGCCTGCCAGAGACATCCGTTCGCGAGCCCGCGGGGCTCATCGGCCGGGAGCTCGTGCCGGGGGTCACCGCCGAGTTTAGAGTCAACATGCTCGCCGTTTCGGCGTCCTTATTGAGGGTAAATGGCAGGGCGATGCCGTCGAGGAACGGGCGCTTCCCCGCGACCCCCGTCTCGGGCACGTAGTTGGGGCTCAACAGGCCGGCCCCGGAAGCCTCCCTCCCGCGGCGCATATCCAAGAGCTTCGCGACAGGGGTGTTTTCGTTGACGGGCTCAGAGCCGGTTTGGTTCTCGTCGACGACGGTTCGGCGACGAGAGCGGCTCCGGCTGGTCGCGGCGGCTGCCGAACCAGGCTGTTGCGCTTCGATATCGTCGTAAGACCTCGCGCCTTCGCCTTGGTCCCCGGTGACGGCCTGGACCTCCGGCTGCTGGTCTGCCTTTTGCTCCCGCTCGACCGTGGCCTCGTCATGCTTGGAGCCCCAGAGTGACCACAGGGCCAAGCCCATGCTCTTGGTCTTCTTCTGCTCGGCCAGGTCGGACTCGATTCGTCTCCGTCCAGCGAGCGCAGTGGGCGGTGGATGCTCTCCAGGGCCAAAGTCCTGCAACCCCGTCGCCAGGTCCTTGGCGATCTTCTTGTGGACCTTGGCCTTTGCCGCCGCGTACCTCGAATCCCACTGCCTCTTCGTGGCCATCCATTTCTTGACCGGCCCTTCCTTGATGACGCCGACGGCGGTGGGCTCCATGGCGCACCCGGGTAGCTCGGACTCTTGCGCCAGAGGCAAGGTAACGCCATGGCGTGTCACCCTCTGCCGGATCATGTGCTTTCTGAACGGTGGCAAGGGGTCGCCCGCCTTCCCCACCTGGCCGGGCGTTGTCTGCTCCTCCTTTTCCTTTTCTTCGTCCTCCTCATCCGCGACCCCGGTGTCCGAACCAGAGCTTGTGATGATTGAAATGTCGTCATCGTCCATGATTTCGATGCCCGTCTTCTGAGCTCGAGCCAAGGCCCAGGCGCCAAACTGCGCGACCGAGCGGTACATGTACTTGGCAGGCCTCGTGAAGCTGAGGGTCGGGGCGACGTGGCAGAGATCGTCCCACACCTGGAGTTGAACGTCCGTGGGCTTGTACTTCTGGAGCAGCTCCCTGCCTCGGGCGGTGAGCATGTCTGCGGGTGGAGCATATTTGGCCGGGTTCGCACACTTGTGCGCCAGGTAGATCTGCTCATCCCGCAGAACCTCTCCGCCTCCAACCATGATCAGCAGCGGCGGCAGCCCACCGAGCGTCGGCTGCATGACGGGGCTGACAAGCGGGTGCGAGAGCAGCGCGTTCGTCGTGTACATCTGTCCCGGTCAATATGGCGTTTCTGTGGATGGCATCTCGACCTACCTGTATCTGGTCCTTGACCGTGGTCGGCTCGCCCCCGATCGTCACCGAGAGAAACCTGTCCGTGTCCGTAGAAACTCCGCCACTCGTCACCTGCTCGCCCGAGGATGCCTCGTATTTGGCGACAGGAGCCTGCTCCTTGGATTGACCACTCGCCCTCCTTGCTTGGTCCCGGAGCATGGATACGTCGTCGTCGTTTGGCGGCGGCCACGCCCGTGACGGCTTATGGTGAAAGCCCGCCTGCGGAATGTAGTCAAGCGGCGCATCGCCCGCGACGCTGGGGAACGAGTGCGTCAGGTCGACCCACGGACTGACGAGGATAGCCCCGGCAGGGAGCGGAATCCCCTGGTCGCGCAGGACGCACAGCAGGGCTACCACCATGCCGCCGCCCGCCGAATCCCCAGCCAAGATGATGGTGCTGGGGTCCTGCGTTGTCAGGAGGTGCAGATATGCAGACAGACAGTCGTGGAGGCCGCACGGGAATGGAAACTGCGGCGCCAGTCGGTATTTCGGGGCAAAGACTCTCGCCTTGAGCTTGCGGGCATGGCGCTGCATCTGATAGCGATGTTCATCGACGCTGCCGAAGAAATATGCGCCGCCGTGGATGTACATCATGACACGCTTGACGGGATCGCCGCTCTTCTTCCGTTGGTTGGCATCCGACCGCATCTCGATCCATTCAGCCTGGAGCGACGACTCTGGTTTCCTCCATTGCCACCATTGCCGGCCGCCCACTTGACGGATGCCGTCTCGCCCCAGCTCTGCCGCCAGCAGCTCGGCCGAGCGCGTCAGATGCTCCTCCGGTATGGTCACCTCGTCGACCTTTACCCACTGAGGATGCGGCACCCATTGGGAGGTGAACGCCTGCAGCTCCTCGACCGTGTGATGCGAGGCAAAGTCCAGGAACGATCGAATCAGGTGCAGCCCTTCGTCGTAGGACAGGTGTGCTGTCGGCCGCTGCCTGAGGGGCTTCCTGTTGAGGTACTGCGGTGCTGTCAGCTCCACGTGATGGATGGGATGCGCATGTGCGTGGGCTTTGCCTACATGTGAAAACAGGGTGGAAACCACGGTTGGCGTAACGGCCAGCGAGACCGACGTCGTGTTGAGTCTAGTCATCGTAAGGTTTCTCAACACACTCAACGAGCATGGCTGGTGGCAGGATTGAGTTCTCCCTGGGCAGACGGTTGGATAGGGTCTCATTCATGATGTCATTTCGCCTGTCCGGCCGGGACCGTCGACGGCCCCGCTGCCTTCAACGCCGGAGTGGTCCGTGCACCTGTATGCCGTTCGTTGTTGCGACACCCAAAAAAAATTGAGAGGCATCCCTCCCCACCAACAGAAGCCGACAAGATGGCCTCGTCAACGCAACCGGCGCAGCTGCCGCCAGCAGGTATTCCGCCGAGCCTTTTGATCGCAGTGCCATACTGATTGTCCGTACTGATTGCGAACAGCCACGCGCCAATCCAGCTTCGAGCAAGCCGTCGCCTACGCCCTTCATCTGTGGCCGGCCTTGACCCTCTCCGTGCAGAGCGGCTGGGGCGGCCCCGACTCCGCCGACAAGCGAGACTGGTTCGCCGGCGCCATCGTCGACCTGTTCCCCGAGTTCACCGATGGCGCACCGAGCCAGGCGCCGAAAGCCAGCGCCCCAGAGGAGCCGGATATGGAGGAGGTCGAGACGGTTCTGCTGCAGGTCATGATTGACGAGTTCGACGTCAACGTGGATGACGATTCGGGCATGGAAGTCGCCGGCCAAATCATCCGCGCCCGCGCCCAATGCGCCGTGGGACAGTCCGACGAGGTGGACGTGTTGGGGGGGCGGTTCGAGAACCTCAAGGGCAAGAAGGTGGACCAGATGTTCAAAAAGGCCGAGGACGCAGACCAGGATACGGACTGGGAATCAGATTCGGAAGACGACGACGAGGATGAAGGAGGCGCCGACGTCGACATGGGCGAAGCGCCGCCTCTGGCGTCGGCGCCCAAGGACAAGGAGGCCCCACAGGTTGACGAAGATGGGTTCACAATGGTCTCGAAGAAAAAGAGGTAGATGGCCACATACGGCGTATGGAGTGCGTCGCGGGCGGATACGCCTTGAATTGATACCCAGAGATGCGGATGTTATTAAGTGAAGCTGTAGAAGACCAAACGCCGAGCTGCCCAAACTATCGCACGTAAACCAGCGCATCATTCCCAGTCATCGTCGCTGTCTTCATCCTTCTTTAACTCTTTGGGGCTGTTCGGGGCTTGGCTCGTCTTGCCCGATGCGGCCCCCACGACGTCGTAGCTGGCTTCGCTATCCGCCTGCGACTGTCCGTCGTTCGATTTGCGCGGTTCTGTAGGCGTCAGGTGGCCTCGACCGCGGGGATGGAGCGTGGTGGACGAGGCCACGGAGGTTCCTTTCTGCGTGGACGTCTCCTTGTCCTTGTCGGCCTCATCATCGGAATCGTCGTCCCAGGCGACGTCATCCTCGGCGGAGGCGGCTGGGAGGGTCAGTGAATACGGAGAAACGGGGTGGTACAGACTCACCTTTGAGCAGGTCCCGGCGTCTGGATTCGGCCGTCTCGATGCCGTGGCGGAGAAAGTAATACCGCGCCCAGAAGTCGGCATACGGCACCTGGTCCGGCACGAGCTTCTCCATGGTGGCTCGCAGGTCGGGATACCTGTCTAGGTCGCCGCTAATGTCCTCCGTCTTCTTCTCGACGGCGAATTCCTTTGCCCACTTCTCAAACTCGTCGCCGGACGGGTCCTGGGCGAAGCTCTCGGTCGACGTATGTATCACGTGCAACTGCGCATCGAACCTTGAAGTGTGAATCACCCGCTTGCCCTGTGCGTCCTTGCTCTCAAACAGCACCGTGCCGCCTTCCGCAGAGTCTTCGGGAGGAGCGATACTAATGGCCTCTCGGAGAAAGTCCCGCACGTTGCCACCGAACCGCAGGAGAGCATCGTCTGCGGCGTCCTCGGCTTTTTGGAGGTCCCTGAGACGCTTGGCAGCCTCGGATCGAAGCCGTGAGAGGACAGTCTCGGACTGTTGCGCGGCATCTTCGGACGCCGGGGCGTTCGATCCTGTCGGCGTGGATTGGCTGTCGTCTCCGTCCTTGGGGGCATCCACTTGGGCAGTGTTGAGCGACAAGGACCGCGTGCGGCTCAAGATGGATTCGCGGAGGTCTGTCAAACCCTTGGTCGCATCTTCGCCGACCTCAGCGAGCTCCTTCGAGGCCTGAGTATAAACCGATTCGCCCTGGGCAAGTCAGACAGCGGCACGCCGCAACAATCCCGGGATGGCTACCTGTTTTACGACAGTTCCGAGGAAGCCGCCTATCTTGACGCCCCATGCACTGGACGAGATGGCCTTGTACGCGTCTTGGATGTCGCTGTTCAGCGAGGATTGCTGGTCGGGTTTCGGGGCATCGCCGGCGTCGCCCCGATCCTTGGCAAAGGCCTCCTCCTGTATGTGGTCGTAGGCGAGATCCATCGCTCGAATGAGGCCGGGCCAAGCGGTTCGTAAGATTGTGCCCTTCCTACGGACTGTGCAGCCGTCTGTGATCTCGGAACGTTCCACTGACCGTGGTCGTCTCCTGACACCCTGGTCGCGGGGCGCCGCATGCGGGGCTGGTGTGCGGCCAACTCAGACACCACGTGATGTCCGCAAACATCGGCGTCAGCTGGATCACCACTAACAGCAGACCAAGAGTTTAAACTGAACTGGCGCTGCCACTACTCGTAGGCACCCGCCCTGACACCGAAGATTTGACACGCCTCTTGAAGCCATCGGACGCCTACCCTGAGACTGAAGTGGCTGGTCCGAGGCGCCGAGAAAATTGAGACACGGTTCGCCCTTGCCGAGGAGAGGCGACCTGAGCTTGCTGAGCTCCAAAAGGCATTTATGATCGACACCGCGAGCCTGACCTGCTTTTGGCCCTTGGGCCTTGCGCCTTGGCAGGGTCTTGTGAAGCTAGTTGTCCTCATTCCAGGAGGGATCCAGCACTCAAAATTGTCCGGCAGGTAGCCACTGGTTACGCGGCAGAAAGGCACGATCCCACCTTGGTGTGGCTCAGCCGCGTCGGTATTCACTCCGGAGAAGTTGGCATGTGAAGCTATTCCGGCGCGAGCTATGCAGAGTCCCACTTCCAAGTATGCGGAAAGGCCTGCCAGTACGATGGCGATGTCGAAGTGCAGTCGCAGGAATCGGGAACCTGCCGGCTTCAGCCGAGCCGGACGTGGCTTTCTTGCATGCGACTCCTAAGCCAGACTCAAACCGGCCTAGCAAGGACAAGTCGAACGTGGAGTTGCGCTTGGCGTCGACCTAGGGATCGAGCCAGAGCGAAGAACTTCGGTGCAAAGGTGCTCACCGGAGTCGAGACCGAATTGGGGGTCTGGGGGCTCCAGCGATCTCTGAGAACCCCAGTGACGGCATCGATCGCAGGCAGAACGCTCGGTTGCGCAAGCGTGGACTGCCCTGGCAGTTGGTGCGCCGAGGCTGAACGATTATGTATTACTTCATCAAATGCCAAAAGAGGCAATAAGAGATGCCGTCATCATGCATTTGTTGGGACAGTGACCAAGTCGAAGCTTTCCGCTCAGACCACGTCCCATTCCACACGTGCAATCGCCTCAATCGAGCCCTGATTGGGCCCGGCAGAATCATTCCGAAGCCAGGTTGGTAGCGATCTACGGCCAGTCAGCCACGAACTGGCCCCCAAGCCGAGCGGGCGTCGTCGTCATCAGAGACCCTGACCGTGTGGCGCCCTGTGGCTGCGGGGTCACAGTGACGTAGGTGTCGCGGGACGCTTTGCGATGCGCCGAGGACCTGGCAGTGACGTTCGAGCTCTCGACAGAAGTGCACAAGCGTGCAACTCCGGGGACTTTGTTCCTGGAATTCATGATGGAGGTCGGCACCTGGACGACGTGTATATAAACCCCGGCTTCCTCCTCTTCCAACGCGTCATCTCACATCAACCACTCAACCCTCAACCACTCAACCACAAACACACACACACAACCCAAAACTCTTCAAACACATTCACAATGGAGACCGCCAAGCAAGCCGTCAACTACGTCGCTGAGACTATCCAGGGCGCCACCTCTGGTGCAAGCAAGGAGGCCAACAAGGAGGTCGCCAAGGACGGCAACGTCAACGTCGGCACCCGGTAAGATGACCATTCTAGCTGTACTTGCATCGTATCTAACAATTCACAGCCTGTCGGCCGCCAAGGATGCTGTCGGTGACAAAATAGACCAGGAGAGCCACGAGGGCAAGGCCTAAGTGCTTGCTGATGGAACAAATTGGTCCGTCTGTATACCCTATAGAATGACAATTTAATAGCTTCATTTGGCATTCATTGTGATGTGAAAATTGTTACTCCTTACTTGGCCAGCAATGGGAAGACGCGACTGGGTGGGAGCGACATCCCCAGCTGGAGTCGACGCGACTGCGCAATTGTTCCGATGCCGGTTGATGAAAGGCCACGTCTGCGCGGCAGTACGAAATGCGGTGCCAGAGCGTTGGGAAACGGCCAAAAATAGTCACGGGCCAGATTTCACCGCAACGCGCCCGGATGCTTGGACAGTCGGGCCATTGTCGACGTAGCTGACTCGTGCACACAAACACCACAGAACGACAGCAATAGACTCCATGAACTCTTGCTCAACTCGCGGGATCGGCCGGCCTACCCAATCTTCTGTATACATCGGCACCGGCTGGCACCGTTAAGCGCTTTGATAGGAACGATGGCGGGCGGAACAGGTGAGCGCTCTGAAGGCCGGTGGCGATAAGATTCGGGTGGGCCCCTCGGCGATTCGGCGCTATCACGACGCAGGGACGGAATAGGAACAGGCCTTTGTCGGTCGTCAGGAATCGGCAGCTCAACCCAGCCGCCATGAGCGAAACTGCACTGGGTGGTGTACCTCGGGCAGCGCCCGGGTCGGGAACGGTCGATGTGTGTTTTCGCCGACGGCTGCGAGGCAAGGTCGGTTGAGGTCCATGGCGCCATGGACGAGTATCAGCCGACGCACCAGAGGAGCAGAGCCACGGCTCCGTGCAAAGGCAAAGGGCGTGGGCGGCATGGCCGTTTTAAAATGCACCGTCGTACTGTGCGACCACAGTCAGAACTGCCGTCTCGACCGCTCAACGTCCCACCGGAGCCCCACCGAGCCCCGACCATGCCACTGGATGGAGCCGCTGGAGGCTCCCGGAGCCAATCCGGTGGCCACGATGCAGGCCCAACGCCCACGGCCCCCGGGCATCCTCTGCCAGAAACCGCGAGACGGGCTGATGCAGCCCCGCCTCGCAGCTTACAAATGCACATTGGAGGGCAAAGTGTCCGTCTCTGCCATCCATTCTCCCTTCCCCCAGTATCAATCACCGCCTTCAGCGCCCTCCCTGCCCAAACAACCCCTGGAGCGTTTGACGGTTCTCGCTGGTGGAGCGGAATCGACTAGAAGCCGTTTTTTGTTTGTGACTCAGGCAGCAAGTTTTCTCCTCCTGCATCCCCGTCCAGACCCTGAAGTGCGTCAGCGATTGTCGCCTCATCGCTTCCGCCTCATCGCCTCCTCGCCTCCCAGCCACTCCCATCAACCAGCCATCGCAGCTCGCTCGCCTGCTCGCTGCCTGCTCGCTGCCTGTTGGCATCGTCGCCTGTGGCATTCACTGGGCCACCCGTGGCTAGATCATCCGTCGCCTGCGGGACCGCAGCTGTCATTGCGGCTTGACAAATCCCAGCACGCTCAGTTGCGTTTCAC
Source organism: Tolypocladium inflatum (assembly GCA_003945565.1). Taxonomy (NCBI): domain Eukaryota; kingdom Fungi; phylum Ascomycota; class Sordariomycetes; order Hypocreales; family Ophiocordycipitaceae; genus Tolypocladium; species Tolypocladium inflatum. The sequence goes on from QEPE01000001.1 coordinate 1,090,343, forward strand.
ATCATCTGTCCTCCTACCTGACGACATCGGAGGCTCTTTGCCGCCGCAGACGCCCGTTTCGCATCTCGTCCGGTTCCTTGGAGAACCCGATTCATCCTACACCGCCTCGTCCGTACAATCCGTCCAGATGGCTTCCGCCGGCGACGGAGGTGGTTCCTTGCCACCAAACTTCTTCTTGACCCCGCACCAGCAGAACTTGCTGTTCGCCGCGCTCAACGCCAACAAGCAGCAGGCGGCGTCTGGCTCTCCGGCAAACAACGGCGTGTCGCTGTCGCCAAACTCGTTCAAGAGCTCCCCGATGCAGAATGTCGAGAACGGCGGTTTCCAGGAGAGCCCGTATCTCGACAACTACGACTACGAGTTTGGTGACTCGAGCTTCGACTTTTCCTTTGCCAATGTCGACCACCCCCAGATGATCGGGGACGTGCCCGGCACCGTCGGGTCCGACTCGACGGAGAACGACTCCAATGATAAGAGGAGCCACCCGGACGACGAGGAAGACGACGACAGCCCCGGGAACGATTCCAAGCGGCGCGAGAGCACCGACAAGGCCCCCAAGAAGCCTGGCCGCAAGCCTCTCACGTCGGAGCCTACTTCGGTGAGTGCCGTCTGCCATGATGACTGACCGGTTTCTGACTCGTTGGGCTGCAGAAGCGCAAGGCTCAGAATCGTGCTGCGCAGCGTGCGTTCAGAGAGCGCAAGGAAAAGCACCTCAAGGACCTCGAGACCAAGGTGCAGGAGCTGGAGAATGCATCCGAAGCTGCCAATCACGAAAACAGCAAGCTGCGGCAGCAGGTCGACCGCATCACGACCGAGCTCAACCAGTACAAGACAAGAATGGCCCTCATGACCAGCTCCAGCAAGGCCCTCCCCAGAGAAAAGATGCCATTCGGAAGCGCTGCTGTCAACAATCTCAGCGACGTCAGCTTCCAGTTCGAGTTTCCCAAGTTCGGGGCGCTCCCGGGGCCGCCGCCCAGCAAGCGGTCGGCACAAAAGCCTCGGGCCGTCGGCCCTCAGCAGAACGGCCAAGTAGCCAGCCCCGCCCGAACCCACAGCAACGACGGCAAGTCGCCGCAGTCGGTGCAGCACCCCGTTAATGACGATCTCGCCAAATTCTCGGGCATCTTCACTCCGTCCATGAGCAGTTCCCACAGGACCGGGTCGAGGGCGAGTCTCGACTCGGCGGCGTACAGCCTCGGCGGCGCCACCAGCTCGCCGTCGGCGTCGTCCAACTCCAACGCGGGGCCCGGCTCGTCTTGCGGTACATCTCCGGAACCCTCGAACCAGTCTCCCATGGGCTTCAAACCCCTCGAGACCCTGACCACGATCGGCGAGGAGCAGCCGGCTATGGCGGCGACCGGGCAGGACTTTGCGCAGTTTGCCAACGTGGACATGGGCAGCTCCAACCTGGACTGGCTGGCCAGCCAGAACGGCGGACAGTTTGATCCCCAGCTCTTCGGCGACTACCGTGAGCCGCAGGACAACATACTCTCCAACGCTTCGCTTGACGACTTCTTCAACAACGACGCGTTCAACTCGGACTTCCTGACGCCCTACAACACGGCCCCCGCCGCAGCAATGCACAAGAGGAATCTCATTGACGAGATTGACGCCAAGCAAGACTCGCTGGATGATGATCTGCCAAAGCAGGATAGCATGAACTGCAACCAGATCTGGTATGACTGCCCGCGAGGAGACTTGTCCGTGCAGCGCACTAACGGTCGGCGTAGGGAAAAGTTGCAGGATTGCCCCAAGGCCCAAAACGGCGAATTCGACCTCGACGGCCTCTGCTCCGAGCTCACCAAAAAGGCCAAGTGCTCCGGTAGTGGGCCCGTCGTTGGGGAAAAGGACTTTGACACCATCCTCAAAAAGTACATGGGCAAGGATGTGTCGTCTGACTGCGTGGCCAGTTCGCTGGGCATTTCTGTCAAGGATGAGACGCCCAACGGAGTGGTTCTGCCGTGAGCATCTGCGGCGAGGCAACGAGCTACGGTTTGGCATGGCTGTACTTTTCTGGGTCCTGGCGCGTACATGAGGAAAACAAGACGAATGGACGGCGTTTGGTGACGGCAAGGGTTAGGGATATCTCACGGTCACGGTTGACGGTTCATGGCCTCGCTTTCCGTTGTGAACAGGGTGGGCGACCCGCAACGATGTACGCCAACTGTCGCTTTGCTGAACCCCTTGAGGATTGGCAAATGCGGGCTGGTGGGGGTCGGCCCGAGTGCTTGTCTAGCATCTTGTGCTTTCACTTGCGGCAATCTCTTCTGTATATCAGAGAAATATATGCAAAGCGGGCAGCACGCTCGTGCACTCTACACTCTTAAATCCGTCCGTGTCCGACCGTCCAAGCCTCCGTTGCTTGCTCCCGGTCTCGATCGCCGTGTCACGTCAAACGACAGCCAGGTGAAGTTGACTGGGGTATTATTGCGCAACTACCAAGACCGCCACAGCTCCAACACTACCTCATCACTGAGGGTCTGTACTATATGTATATATGCGCCGCTCCGTAAATCGGTAACCACCGTAACAACACCGCGAGGGTGCGTCCTCACCCTTCCCCGCAAGACAATGCCCTTTACCAAAATGCAATCATTCGTACCGACAAGATGCTCTTCGCAGGCACATCGCCGAAAGTGGCAACAGGTTCACACGCCACACGCCCCGTTGGGCGATGCTGTTCAATTGCTCTGAAATGGAGGCTCCGCTGTTGGTTGTTCAAATGCCGACTCGGCTGGCAGCGTGTGCTCGCCGGTACCCGCAGCACGTCGCAAGTACGAGCATGCGCCCACTGCAGTCGTTTAGCTGATGACGACTCGTGCCCCTTCCTTGCCCAGCACGCCCCTCTCCTTTGGCTTGGGACTGTTGTTTCGGCCCTTTTTGCTCTTCAGGAATCCAAACATGCCGCCCGAGCCTTCGTTCTTGGAGTCGACGACGGTGTTGGCGTCCGTGGGCAGGGTGGCGTCCTGGCGGGCGAGTTCGGACCAGCTGCCGCCCCCGTCCAGCGTGACCGAGACGCCTCCTGTCGGGCTTGCCACCCGATTGCTAGTCGGCGGCAAGGGCCGGGAGACGTATTGGCTCTGGTACTGCGGCGGCAGCGGCGCGGGTCGCGATGGGCGGCCTTGTGTGCTGTCGAAACTCGGTCCTCGGTCGAGGCCTGGCGGCGGCAAGACCCGCTGGACTTCGGTCCTCGCAGGGACGGGTATCGCTTCGTCCGTCGTGATGGCCTGGGGCCCGTTGTTCGGCGTCACGTTCGGCGGCGACTCGTCGCTGTTCAGGCCTTGGGTGGCCTCGGTGAGCCTAGTCAAGGGTCAGCACTCTCGTGCACCATTCGGAAGCGGGGGCGACGCACTTCTTGTATGCGGCTACCGTGTAGTCAAACGGCCGAAAGTCCCTTTCAATCATTCGATAGAGCTCATCCTCTCGAATCTCCTGGTCCGTGGCGTCCTCCTTTAGCCGCTCCCGGGGCTTTTGCCGCCTTGCGCGGGCCTCCAGCGGTGCCTCCTCGAGCAGCAGTTCCTCCAGGTCGTACGTGGCGTCGAAGTTGGTCTTTTCGGATGAGGGGACAAAGATGGGCTCGATCTGTTTTTGTTCCAGCAAATCGAAATCGAGTTCTTTGAAGAAGTCGTTGTAGATGAAGCTTTCCCACGTGGCACCCATGCGGGTCTGGGGGTTGGGGTCCAGGGCGGCCCGGATGGAATAGAGACAGGTCAGGGACACCGGGGGTTGCGTCACCGGATACTTGGGGCTCGTCGTCTGAATCTGCTGGCTGAGGTTTGCTTCGTTGCTGCCATCAAAGGGCCGCTGTATCCGTTAGAGACCAGCTCTGCGCCGGAAAGGCCGTCGGGGGACTCACCTTGTTGTAAATACACTCGTAAAACAGCACGCCCAGGGACCACCAATCCGCGCGGACGTCATAGCCCTTGCCAGAGTACACCTCTGGCGACAGATAGGCTAGCGTCCCTGATTTGCTTGTGAGGATCCTCCCGGGAATGATGTCGGAGGCGACGTTCTACCGATGGTTAGACAGGCATCATCATGGACGTGGCATGGACCTACAAAGTCCGTCAAGTGAACATGCCCATCGGCGTCGAGGAGCACGTTGTCGGGCTTGACATCCCGGTGGATGATGCCCTGCCTGTGGACATATCTCAGGGCGCACCCCAGCTCGGCAATCCAGAACCGCACGGCATCCTCCGTAAACGTCTTCCGGGAAATGTGAAATCGGAGATCGCCGCCGCTCATCAGATCGACCACGAGGTACCTGTCACGAGTTTCAGCCATGGCCAGATGTCCTGCACGGGGTGCGGGGCGTACATGTATTCGATATCCTGGAAGCTGTACCGCAGGTTGCAGATAAAGGGGTGGTTGACATGTTCGAGCATCCGCCGTTCACGGACGATGTTGCGCACGCTCTCGGACTTGACGACTGTCCAGTCCGCATCAGCATCGGTGGTCCCAGGCGACCCTGAGGGCAGCATACCTTCATCCTTGCGAATGTACTTGAGAGCAAAGGACAGGCCCGTGTCCTTGCGCTCGACTATGCGTACTTTACCAAAGGCGCCGCGGCCGACGACTCTCAGCAAGCGAAAATGGTTGAGATTTACTGGGAGTCTGCGTTAGCATCTTGCCCGAGCCTCACGAGCCAGTGCGGGGCGAGGGCGAGGAGCGCAAGGGGCAGATGCGATAGTGCGTTCCACCAAGCCACGTACCTTCGCCGGTGAGGTCGACGGGCTTTCCTTGGCCGTTGCCCATGGTCGCAGACGGGATGCGGAGGGCGAATAAAGACTATCGCGAACAGAGGCCAAGAAGCATGCTGGTCGTCGCGGCCTGGTGGGCTGGCGGGGGTTCTCGGGTGGCCGAAGCCGCTGGGTCGGTCGTCCTTTTGTCGTAGGAGCGACGCTGGGACTCGGGGGGGTGCGTGAATCGGCGACGGGGGCTCTCGGCAGCCGGTTCCAGGATGCGTCGACGGGGTGGAGAGTAATAGCGAGCGTGCTATCGGCGCGGCACCGCGATTGAGTCGCCCAGGGGGTCGGGGCAGAGGCCTGACACTGGCGAGCGCATGCGGGAGGCGGCGGCGAGGAGCTTGAGAGAAGACGAGGCACAAGCGGCGACGTGAAAGACGGGAGGCCAGCAGTACGAGTACGTGCCCGTCCGGAGTACGGACTCGAGAGCTCGGGAGTGGGAGATTTGCCGTGCAGGGCCTTGATAAGACGGCAGGGGATGGAGGACGGGGGATGGAGGACGGAGGATGGAGGATGGCACGGAGTGGCTCGTGCCAGGCAGGACGTTGGTCACCTCAGTTGGCGGATTCAGGATCAGGACGGAGGAAAAGAGGCATGCCCGCCCGCAATGGCGGTGGCCAAGGCACGGTAGCGCGGTGGGCTCGTAAGTGGTAACGGCGCACCCGCGCGCTCGCGGTGGGCTGGGCTAGGTGCTGGCGCCCCTGGCCGGGCTTCCATGGCTCGTCCTAATGCATGGAAAAAGCCGGTGCCGCATCTCGACGTCGACAGGTACTCGTAGTTACTCGGTAGAACGGCCGCACACCACCGCCGCTGCCACGGCCCACGGGGACCCACGCTCCACGCGAGGGTCCTCCGCTGGCCTCCGCTGCTGGCGCTGATGGCCCATGGGTGGCGACGACCAAGGGCACCTCATCGTGCCCGTTGGCTGGCGCCCCTTTGCCGTGGCCTCCCGTGCGTGTTGGTTGTGCGACTCGGGATGCACCAGCAGGCTGGTTCGGTTTCCAGCCGCATGGCACCGTGGCAGGAGATTGATTGCGCTGCCAGCAGGGTTCCGTCTCCGCGCCCTGCACAGCAATCCACGCGGTGCACGCACCTGATGTCGGCGGGGGCCTTGACATCTACTCGTACTGGCCGGCCCCGAGGCGATACCCCACGAGGGCCGGAACTTGCCTACAAGGGATGGACGTGGCTGGGCTGTATGACATACTTGCCTACAGGCACACCTCGCTTGGCCCTCGGCTTGGTGGCTCCGGCAGATCTGCAGAGCATCAGCAGCGGCGGCCATGGAAGCCTCTTTGCCCACATCCCGCGTGGCAGGCTGTTTGCTTGCGCGCCGCGACGCTGAAGCCGCGGGCATCTGTGGATCCTACGAGTACGGTTTCCATTCGGGGTGGCCGGAGCCTGGAGGGTCTGGGCGGTGGCTTGGTGTGGGGGACCAGATTTGCTGACTCCGTTCCGGAGCCTCGGTGGGCGTTCCTTCTAGAACCATTGTGAGATCGTGTAACGGCGGCATCTCATTGTTCCTTTGCCTTGATTGTCCGACCCTGTGCCTACCTATGTATCGCCAATGGCTCCGATGCTGGAGGCGCCGTCGCTTCTGCAGCCGTTGGAACTGCCTCGAAAGCAGTCGCTTCTCCCTGATCGTGCCCGCCAACTTGAGCCCGTCCGATGGCTCGTCGAGCCGTGGCTGCATATGTACTCTTCCACGCAAGTCATCAACGGCCTCGCTCCAACGAAACCATGCCGACGGCGCAGCAGCTGCTCCCTGCGCTGGCAGGCTAGCACCCTCCAGACGGCCCAAGCCCGCTCTTCCGGACTCCAGGGCCGAAGACACCACATCATCTCGCAAACGACCAACGACATTCCAGCAGAGCAGAGCAGCCAGCCAGCAGCCAGGCAGGACGGACGACAGACACAGCCAGCCCCTGAGAAGCGACACTGCAACGCGCTGCCGCATCCCTGCCGGCCCACGTGTCGCGCCGATCCCCGTTGGCCGCTAGCGATATCCACTCGGCGGTCCTGTTCGAGGCTCGTCTCAGCGCCGAATTGCGCCCTGGAACTCTAGCCGAACCACTGGGCAGGCGGGCTCTGCTTCTCACGGACGCTGCCAATTTACCACGGAACAGGCGGGTAAGGCCTCAGAACGTCCCGCTGGCGCCGCAGCCGCCGTGTCATGGCCATCATGCCTCCCACACCAACCTGACTAACAGTGACAGAGCCCTGTGGTCCGAGGTGGCGGAGATGGCGTTCACGTTTTACCCGAGACCAGCGCCACTTCAGAACCAGCCTTCTCGCCCGTCGCTACGGCGCACCGCTTCCCATAGGTACCTACGCAGCTGGCAGGCAGTTCCTGGATTCGATGGCACAACACCACAAAACCAACGACGCATGACCGCGGCGAAGTTGATCCTGCGAATACGGCCAACGGCGTCCGTCGGTACGAGCGGCACATCGTGCTGTTATCGGGCGGAGCCGTGGAGCCAAGCATAGCGGTTGAGCCTCCAGACCCGCGGCCAAGTGTTGGACGGCGCACGCCGTTGGGCGGTGGACATCCGTCGCAAAGAAGTGGCGAGTCACTGAGCCCGTCAGATCTGATCGCAAAACGGCGAGGCATGTGGGGAACGGGATGCGGGAGACCAAGGTGCAAGTTGCACGACGCCTCTGAGTTTTCCCTGCACTCACGGCGCAAAACCACTGTACCGCGAGTCGAGCAATTACCCCGGAACGCATCCGCGACGCCTCGGCGGATGGTTTGGGAGAGGTCTGGATCTTAGGCTAAGCGACTAATCAAGCGCTCGATCTCGCCGAGACATCGACGGCACTAAATTTAGCCAACCCAGGAGATGGTTTCCGAAGTGGTCGAGACCCGTGTTTTCCAACGACAAGACGACTTGCGTTTCAACATCCGCGAAACGTCATCCCTCGGCTCACATGTCAGCATTTCTACTCGTTGTCACTCAACCCCACAGAGATGCGTCTCGCAATCAAACAAGCATAAACGGCACACGCATGAAGTCCGGAGTTTCAGCTTCTTTCTGAAGGATCGGCTCTCAGTCTTTGAGCGCTAGCCCGCGCCGTTGGCGACGGTGGTCCGGGCGCAAGGCGTAGGGAGCCCAAACGAACTGGCACATCCGCAGCTGCCCTGGCGATGCAACCCATCAGGTAATCAAGGTTTCGAAACAGCCTTTAAGACATGTGCGTCAGCGAATCGAGGCGTCCCAAGCAGCGATTATTTCGTCTCAAATCACGCGTCATGGCCCTAGGGAAGCTTGTTTCTACACCTGGATCTGCCTGCTCTGCCATTGCCATCGACCTTCCCAGTGCAGCCGTGCGCGCCACGCTGCAGGTCTGGAGCCCGGAGATGACAGTGTGCGGCATCACAGAGATCTGTGGCCTTGAAATGATGCGTTTGATCTGCAGGGGCTGATTACTCGAGTACCTGCAGCAAACAAGCATGCAGCCAGCCAGGAGTTTCTCGAGCGCATTGACACCCGTCTGGAAACCTCGGGGACCGCAATCTGGCGTCACGGAGTCAAACACCCCGACGATCTGGCGGCTCATGGCTGAGCTAACGCGACGATGCTGGCTGGGCATGTCCACGGTGACCTGTCATCTGACCATGATGTTCTGTGCGACGTGACCGCCCAGCCGCGGAAGCACGTAGACGACAGGCTTGCCAAGGATTCCCCAATCAATCAATCGTACCGTAGGGATGAGGTCGAATCCACGAAGCTGCGGACGAGGCTGCAACTCGAGCTCTTCCGGACGGCGTTGTGCCAAGTCCATGCAATCCGAATTGCTCGTGTTGGCAACGGGAATTCTACACACCAAAAGGAACAGCAAAGCAAAACGCCATGACCCCGGCAGGAAGCATTCGAGGTGCCAGCCGACGAATCGGCTAGAGGACTCAAATTTACATCCAACTAGTTTGACACTCGTTCGCGTGTAAGTCGGATCAAGGTCAGGAACAGCCGTCGCAACTAGGGCACGCACGCATCACAGCGTTCAACTGCACGTCTGGTGTACGAGTATTCCCGCATTTTCGCCGTTTAGTTGCAGAACTGATCGCTAATGCACTTTCAAGCTCATGGCATTTGGGACTGTAGCCAGGCCAAGATGCATTCGATGACGTCAACCCGGAGCTCACCCTCCGGTCGGTACATCGACTCGTCACGATGACACGGCTTCCATCATTTTGCCAACCGGAACTCTACTCTTCCATTAAACGACTTCAAGGCTCAAGACAATCAGCTGCAAACGAAGCACAGCTCCAACAAAGCATATCTCCAAAGCACAGCTCCAAGCACAGCTCCAAGCACAGCTCAGAATGTCATCGACCCTCCGAGCCGCCGTCCGCACCAGCGCCCGCGCCATCCGCCGACCGTACCACACCACGCCGAGAGTCCTCCTCCCGTACAAGGACTCGCAAGACCGTGAATCGCTGCGGCCGCGCACGGCGGAGCACACAAAGTCCGGCCGGGACGACGACGTGGCGGCGCAGGACGACGCGGCGTATAACCCACGCAAGACGAGGCCCGAGGAGACGGGGAAGCAGGCCAAAGGCAGTCCCCTGGAGGCCAGTGGCGCGAACCAGGAGCTGAGCAAGCCAAGGGGGGACGAGCGGTCGCAGAAGGATCGCGGCGCGGGGACGGAGGTGAGGAAGGGTGGGAAGAGTGGTTCTGGGAGTCCGCCGAAGAACAGCCAGCTGGGGGCGTAGGGACGATGGATGGGAAGACGACTGCCAGGGAACCCTGGGGCATCGTCTGTGCCTGCGACTCCTGCAAGTGTGCTGCCGTTGGGCTGTCAGATTGTGCCGGTCCAATCTCGGAGAGTGGCATCCAGAGGCATCCATGCTCGACGGCCGGGATAGCAGTCGTGAACCAGCTGGATATTCATGACGACTAATACACTTTATCGATCCATTCGTCGTGTTTGCCTCGAACGATATTACGACTCGCAATCACGTAGCCATCTAGTCGCCCGGCGGACAGGGTCACCCTTGGCGGCATTCGACCGCCGATGACGTCCGATCCAGCTCCGCCCCACGGCAGCCGCTGTGCCAGGACGGCTTGGACGGGTTCAAACCTTCAACCAAGATCGTTGTGCGTGCAAAAATACTGAATATAAAATCATCCCATCCGATTCGGGGGATTATGCCCATGGCCCCGAATCCGACGCGGGTCAAGGGTCCTGTTCTCCGCACCAACGTCATGACCGAGGTGGGGAGCTCCGAACATCCAACCTCCTCCGCTGTCGCATCGGATGACTATCCCGGGAAGCCCTCAGGAGACACGTGCACTATTCTTCTCGAATACGCCATGGCGCAACCAAGACCCTACGACGGGAAGCTGGGCATCGTCACGGGCGGCTCACGAGGTTAGTCAAGCGTCTCAGCACCCTTGCGAGTCCTCGTCTGAGCATCGGCAACAGGCATCGGCGCTGCGGTGGCGCGACGGCTCGCCGCGAAAGGCTGCCACCTGCTCCTCGGCTTCACTTCCCAGTCGTCGAGGCAGGCGACGCAGCAGCTCTGCGAGGAGCTCTCGTCGGCGCACCAGGTCCGCTGCGCCCCCGTGCAGGCCGACCTGTCCGGCGGCGGCGACGCGGCGAGCAAGATCGTGGACGCGGCGGAGAGGCTCTTCGCGACGTACAACGCTTCCGGCAAGTTCCAGGTCGACATCCTCATCAACAACGCCGGCGTGTCGTCGAACCAGGCCATGAACGACCCCGCGCTGGGCCCCATCGCGGCCGACGAGTTCACGCGCGTCTACGGCATCAACGTGCTCGCGCCGCTGCTCCTCACGCAGGCCGTGGCGCCGTTCCTGCCCACCGACCGCTCGGGCCGCATCGTCAACGTGTCGAGCGTCAGCAGCTCCATCGGGTACCAGGGCCAGTCCGTGTACGCGGGCAGCAAGGCGGCGCTCGAGGCCATGACGCGGACGTGGAGCCGCGAGCTGGCGGAGCGGGCGACGGTCAACGCGGTGAACCCGGGCCCGGCCTGGGGCGACATGTACGCGGCGGCGGGGGAGGCCTTCTGGCGCGTCAACCAGCCGTACGTGGACGCGGCGCCGCTGGCGGGCTACGCGGGCGAGCCGGCGGTGCTGGCCATGGCGGGGCCGGAGGACGCGGCGCGCTTCGACAGGACGGTGCGGGAGGGCATGGGCGGGCGGCGGCCGGGGTTCGCGGCCGAGATTGCGGGGGCGATAGACATGCTGTGCTCGGCGGAGAGCGGGTGGACGACGGGGAGCGTGGTGTGCGCCAACGGGGGGATGAGGATGTCGATGGCGTAGCACTGGTTCGAATCATCTCGAACCGACTCACCGAGGTGTATCTCGAATCGACTCACCGAGGTGTTTACCCGCCCGCCCTCCATGAATAGCTGCGCATGTCCACGCCACGTCACGGTGTAATTGCAGCCCAACTCCTTTCGGCTTCGGTAAAGCTCGTCCAAGAATGACACCCGTGTGCATGAAGTCGTGGCCCTGGTTCCTGGACTGATTGGCCCCGCCCCTGCCCCGCATCGCTGGTGACGCAGCCCTTCCGAGATCCATCACTCGAGTGGAAGCTGATGCGAGCTTACATATATACCAGCAGAGCATCTCGCCGGCTGCGAGCAGGATTCGTCTCATCGCCTGGAGCAACCCTCCCCCTCTGTATCCCTCGACAGCAGCGCCATCCACCCCATCTACGCCACCCGCCCATCCACAGCATGCCCTCCATCGACCTCAGCGCCGTCGGCGCCGACTCGGACGGCTCCCCGCTCGTCCCCAAGATCCTCGCCGTCCTCTCCGCCGCCGTCAACGACCCGCCGCCCGCGGGGCTGTCCGCCGAGGGCGCCGCCGCCGAGCTCGACGCGCTGTACCCGGCCGGCGACGCCAAGGCCGCCGAGGGCTTCCTCTGGGCGCTGTGGTCGCTGCTCCTCGGCGTCGCGCAGAAGATCCCCGCCGACGACCCGCGTCAGCAGCTGCTCGCCGAGGTGGTGCGGGAGCTCGCGGGCAAGCGCGACGAGGAGGTGGTGCTCTGGAACCAGAAGACGCGCGTGTGGAGCGAGCTGCCGATGCTGGGGCCGTGCATGCGCGAGGCGTGGAATCGTGAGTCCACCCTCATCCATGCCGCGGGCACGCAGGCAGACGCTGACGCGATGCAGTGAGCCCCATGTACGACGGGTCCGACAGCGACAACGCCAAAATCCAGGAGTGGATCTCGCTCAACTCGTTCGCCGCCCGCATCTTCGGCGCGAACCTCCAGACGTGGGTCAACCTGGCCATCTGGGAGTTCCGGTCGGGCCTCGAGGAGCCGCCGCTGTCGTCACAGGCCGCCAAGGACACGGCGCTGGCCACGGCGTGCGAGTGGATCACCCACGCGGGAAAGGCGCTGCACGAGCAGGGCCGCCAGGTGCAGCAGCTCGACGCCATGGAGCGGCGGGCGCTGAAGCCGGGGAAGCTGTTTGAGAGCGGCGAGCCGGGTCTCAGCGACGAGCGGTGGCGGTTCTGGCGCGAGAGGATGGGCGTCATGGGGGCCGGAGCGGGGAGTGGCGGGCTCAAGGAGAGGGCGCAAAAGGCCGTGGAGCGGATGAAGGAGCTCGAGGGGTCGGCGTAGCAAACGGACGAATAAACGGACGGATAAACGGTGTCAGTCATCATGGGGGACACGGATGTCTGGAATTCTGGTCCATTCGAGGCCGTGGTATCCTCTAATCGATGTCCTCGACGTCCTCGACCATCCCCTACTCTACACCCCATGCCCATGGCGCGGGCAGAGTGCCCATGCATGTCTTGAAAGACTCCGGTACGCCGCGTGACCGTCCCAAACCTCGCTCATGCATACATCATATCCTGGTCGTCGTCCTCGTCGTCCTCGACCACCGGGACGGGCTTCTTCCTGCCCATCTCCTCGCGGCACATGGGACACGTGCCCTTGCTCCGCAGCCACGGCCCGACGCACTCGAGGTCGAAGCGGTGGCGGCCCTTGCACGGCAGCTCGACGACGAGGCACCACTCGTCCTCGAGGTAGGGCACCTTGCAGATGGCGCAGTCGTCGTCGGCGGCGAGCGTCTTGCGGCCGACGCGGTCGAGGGCGTCGACGAACTCCTGGCTGGCGCCGCGCAGCGTCGTGGGCGGGTCGTGGATGTCGGCCTCGAGCGAGGCGACGAGCTGGTCGAGGAAGTCGCGGTTGTCGGCGGTGGGCGCCGTGGCCGACAGCGTCTGCAGCTGGTCCTGCACCAGGCGGAAGAGGGCGGCGGTGTCGACGGGCGTGGGCGTGGCGTGCGGGTTGTTGTGCGGGGTCTGCGTGCCCGAGGGCTCGCTGAGCTGGTTGAGGAGGGAGAAGAAGGAGGCCATGTCGACGCGGCGGGAGGTGCGCCGGGGCTCCGAGAACTGGACGTTGTGTTCGACTGCGGAGGTCAGTGGTCATGGCGCCTGGGGTCGGGGGTGGCGGTCATCACCTTCGTATTGGGTAGCCATGGCGGGCGAGAGCTGCTGAGAGCAGGCCGTGTCTTGTCGGGGTTCCGGCGATGTGCGGCCACGGAAGGGAGCGTTCAATGGTTGGGGCGGCGTCGTCGGCCCTGAGGTGTCGAGGTGTCGAGGTGGCCGAGGAAGCTGTCGGAGCAGGCAGAGACGTCGTCGCAAGTCGACGAGGATTCGCGGAGCGGAGGGCACGCGGGGCACGGAGCTACAGTGGGCCGACCGCCGCCAGCGTCCAGACTCCGCAGAGCACGTCGTCACCTTGGCTGCCTCGAGGACGGATTTCGCAGGGTCTGCAAATATGTTTCAGAGAAATTAACATGAAATCAATAAAATTAAAGGCCTCGTCCGCAGCCTTCGTGTCGCTACCTCGGCGTGCCAGCCATGTTGCCAGAGTGACGTCGTGTCTTAGCAAAAGTGGATATTAGCTCCAGAGCTCGCCTCCCTTCTTCCACTTCATGCCCCGACTCTTTTCCATCTCACTCGACAATCCAAAGCAAGCTGCCTTCTCCCCCACGTTGAACGCAGAGAGGAAATCGATCTGACTGCATCACGAACACAACCGTCGACATGTCGTCCGCCGCCGTCATCGGCTCGACCGGCCTCGTCGGCTCCAACATCCTCTCGACGCTCCTCGCCACCGAAGCCTACAAGCCCGTCCACACCATCACCCGCCGCGCGCCCAAGGCCGCCTCGCCCAGCCTCAACGCCATCGTCGACACCGACACGTCCAAATGGTCCGCCGCGCTGGCCGCCCTCTCGCCGCTCCCGTCGACCGTCTTCTCCGCCCTCGGCACCACGCGCGCCGCGGCCGGCGGCCTCGCGAACCAGTGGAAGATTGACCACGACCTCAACGTCGACCTGGCCCACGCGGCCAAGGCGGCGGGCGTCAAGACGTTTGTCTTCGTCTCCAGCGCCGGCACGCGCGGCTTCCCGTCGCGCTTTGCGCCCTACAGCAAGATGAAGAACGGCGTCGAGGACTCGGTCAAGGAGCTGGGCTTCGAGCAGGCCGTCATCCTCAAGCCCGGCATAATCCTGGGCGAGCGCGAGACGGGCCGGGCGGCCGAGGGCATCGCGCAGACGCTGGTGCACGGCCTGGGCAAGCTCGGCCAGGGCGTGCAGGACGCGGTCGGCCAGGACGCCGAGGTCATTGCCCGCGCCGGCGTGAGGGCCGCGCAGCTCGCCGACGAGGGAAAGGCGCCGAGCAAGTACTGGGTCGTCGAGGCCGCCGACATCATCCGGCTGGGTCGCACCGAGTGGCCGGCCGAGGCCGCGACCGCGGAACCCACTCAGTGAGATCGGCGACACGGGCCTGTCTGGGGCGTGGTCCAACGGTCCCTGCGCGCAGCGTGCCTGTCCTACGCCGCTGTGCTCGAACTCGGCAGTGGCGGGCCATCTTCACGGTCGCACGGGGTCGTCTTACGGCTGCGGCCACCCGCGATACGGGGCTCTGGAACAGGCGGCCATGCGCACGAGACTTGTGCTCTAGGTGGGCGTTGTGCGAGTACTACTTGGACAGGAGGATTAATACTGGCTCGTGCGCCGTGGTGGAACGGGGAGTGGCAGAGGGAGTGTGAATTGTGCGTGTGTTTATTGTGTTTATATGTTTGGCCCTGGAGCCGCAGCGCGTGCGGGAAACACCGAGATACCACTAGTAATAACGAGCGTATTTTCCTTGCATGCGGCACGGACTGACGAGTTCATTGACCGCAGTTCGGCGTTGATCTCGGCGTTGATATCGCCCCGAGAAGCCCCGCTGACGCTGACAAGACCCTTGGTGTTTGCCCCGCATGCCGTGACCGCACTCACCCACGCCTCATCTTGGATTCCTCACCTCCGCCCACGCACGACTGGAAGGGCATCACCACCTCACGACACGTCTGCGCACAATGTCCGCCTCGCGTCCCGAGGTCGTCGGCCCCGAGGCCGGCCCCGAGGCCCCGTACCCGCTGCGGATGGAGGGCAAGGTCATCGCCGGCTTCGGCCGCGGGTCCAAGGAGGTAACGACGCCGCTCGCCCGTACCCCCCCAATCCCCTGCACCAACGCTCACCGGCATCAGCTCGGCATCCCCACCGCCAACCTCCCCGTCGACGCCTCGCTCACTCCCTGGATCGAGAGCATCCCCTCGGGCGTCTACTTCGGCTACGCCGCCCTCGCCCTGCCCGACGCGCACCCCGACCGGCCCGCCGGCACGCCCGCCGGCGGCTTCGCCGTCTTCCCCATGGTCATGTCCATCGGCTACAACCCCTTCTACAAGAACACGGTCCGCAGCGCCGAGGTCCACGTCCTGCACGCCTTCGCCGCCGACTTCTACGGCGCCCACATGCGCCTCCAGCTCCTCGGCTTCATCCGCGAGGAAAAGGACTACAAGAGCCTCGAGGCCCTCGTCGACGACATCAACCTCGACTGCGAGGTTGCCCGGAGGAGCCTCGCGCGGGACGCGTGGAGGCCCGAGGCGGCGTCGGCCGAGAACGCTGCGTGGCTCGTCGAGCCTTTGTGAGAGCAAAGCACATCTCGCTTTACTGCCATAGACTGCGCCTTTGGCCAAACAGAGAGTGACATAGACGGGTTGAACAAGTTGCTTGCGCAGTGCTGGTATTTACTACGTATTTGCGGGTATCTTTCGAGCCTCCTCGAGTCCTTGTCCACAGCTTGCGCGCCGGGCCCCGTAGGGACTGCCCGAGTCCGTCGTCTTTTATCCATCCAAACCCATGTTATTCGTCAAATCAAAAACACCTCCCATGCAAAGATCGTCCCGCGGCCCGCAAGGCTAGACCGCAAGCTGGTGTGGTTCCTGGTCGGGGTAGTATCTCGGCAAGAACTAGATCTCGTCAGCATCGTGTCCCTGGCCGCCGCCATCGCGGGTACTCACATTCATGATGATCATCATTGGAATGTCAAACACGTCCCGTTTGATTGTCCAGCAATATGTGCAGTTTACCTTGCCGTCCTTTTCGATGCGCGATATACCGTGCTCGCTGTCGATCCGAGTGACCCGGCTGCTCAGGATACCTGTCCTTGGATCCTTTCGCGACGAGGCATCCTTGGCCTCGGCCCCTTCTTGTGTTCGGTATTTCATCAGGCTGCAGCTCCGCTGAACCTTTCCGCGGCTGTCTTCGAAGGCCAGCTGGGCAAAGTCGCGGTAGAACTGCACCACGCTGTCGTCGTCCAGCAGCTCCGCGAGGAACACGGGCTGCGGCCGGCCGACGCCGGGCTCGAGCGTCGCGCCCTGCGCCCGCGGGGTAGAGTCCCCGGTCCGGGTGCCCGCCTCGCTGCCGTCGACGGATGCGCCGTTCGAGGCGGCAGGACGGACGTGTACGTTTCGGTTTGGCTCCTTACCCAGCAGTACTTCCTTGGTCCATCCGGTCAAGGCCGTAAACTCCTTGTTCGCGGCCGCGACCTCGCCGGACCGCCGGCACACAATGGTCGGGGCGCAGCAGTGCTGGAGGAAGTCGTCAAACTCGACCAGCGTGCGCTGGAAGCACTTTTCCATAAACACCAAGTCCTCGCGGGTCAGGTCCTTGGTGCAGGATATAAAGGAGGGCCTGATCTCGCCCAGCGACCTGGCAATGAGCAGCAGCTTGTTCAGGGGTAGCCGGTCCTTGATGACCGACACCATGTTGTGGAAGCCCGCGGTGTAAGGATAGGGCTCCTTGACGCTGGCGTAGACGGCGGCCGAGTCCCGTTGCCGCTTGCCCAGTATGGACTGCATGCCCTTGTCGTGCTTCGGCTTGATCCTGGACGCGGCGGTCGGGACGTTCGGCAGGCCGCCAAAGGCATTTGTGTTGGGGGAGCCGTCGAGATTGGCCTGGGGGCTCGCCGTGGCCTCGGTGCTCGGGCTCGCCAGGCTGGCTGGCCCGGCCGCAATGGCGTACGCGTGGGGCAGACCGTGCTGCAGGTTGCCCTGCGTATATATGTTGGAGCCCGAGTCCACGCCGGAGTAGTCGCTGCCCATCATGTTGGAGGCGTCGTAGGCCGCGTTGGCGCCGTTGCCAAAGATTGCGGCGTAGTTGGCTTCCGTGGACGGCGTCTGCGACATGGAGTTCTCGCGGGGAGGCGTCTCGGCCCCCAACGTCATCTTGTTCAGGATGCCAAACTCCCAGCCCGCGTACTGGCTGCCAAAGTTGAGGCCCTCGAGGTCAAAGTTGTACAGCGCCGGGTTGCTGGGGTCGAACAGGGCGTTGAAGTCCATGGGCGGCGGCTGGAGCATGCTATCCATCTGCGGCTGCGCGTTGGCGGTTCCCTGGAACGACGGGGATACCGGCGAGGCCTGGGGGTTGAACGTCATGCCCTCCGGCATCCCGACCTGCGCCTGGCTCCCAGCTGGATAAACGGGAAACGTCGCCGTACCTCCTTGCGCGAGGAAGCCGCCTCCCGGCGTGGCATTGGGCATCGCGTCCGGATGGGACGGGTTCTGGCGGTGGCCGTTTGGTCGCGTGCGCGCGCTGGAGTTGTAGTTGGGCCCGAGAACCGGCCCGAGGGCCTCTTCGGGAGCGTCGTGGAGGTATTTCGCCTTCTTGCGCACGCCGTCCTGGCAGGCATCGGCGAGGCCGCGTTTGATGCAACGCTTGCAAGGTCTTTCGTCGCCTGCACACGGGGTCAGTCAGGTCATACAAGCGGCGACGACCTCGGACGTATATCGCCCGCCAACGCGGAAGCGGCAGGCACAGGGACGCTCTGTGATTCACTCACCACACGTGAGATGCGCTCGCTGGCAGGCATAGCAGGCTCTCCTGGCCTTTTTCCTCCTCGGCCTCAGGGGGTCCTTGGGGTCGTACTTCTTCTTGACCTCGCCAGTGCCGTCAGTCGAGTTGTCAAGCATCTTGTCGTCGTCTCTCACAAAGGTCTCCGAGTCGTCCTCATTCTCAGACATGTGGTCCGAGACCTCTGCACCGTTGTCGTCCATTTCGTCGGGCATTTCGCGTCGGTCTTTATGTAAATCCCTCCACCCACACGGCGGGCTTGTTGCCTCCCCTTGTTGCCCCCTACAGCGATCCTTACGGCTGGACGGCTACGCAAGCTCTAGTCCCCAGGATCTTGGCTCGTCAGTCCATCCAGGTCCCTGCGGAACCACACCGACCTACGCCTCCGTGACACCAGAGCTGCGCCGGGGGTCAGACCGCCGGCCACAGCGTGGGCGGGTACGCGTAGGCGTATGCGCGCGCTCGCGGGAGAAGTCGACCGGGCCCTTGGGTGCCGGTCTGGCGTCCGCCGACGCGCCTGTCGGTCGTGCGGGCTGAGACAGGCAGGCCGGGCCGCCCTGATGTGGTTGGGCGACGAGAGGCTCGCGCTGGGCCGTCGAGACTCGAGAGTCGATCGCTGTGGCTTCCCGACCAGATGATCGGGTACGCTGCCGAAGCAAGACTAACAGACGTCAAGGGCGGCTCGTATTCTCCGCGGGCGGCAGCGCGGACGAGGCCCAATGAGCCTGCGATGGCAGAGGGCGAGGCGTTCTCGTGTAACGGGGGCGGTGGTGGTCAATAGCACGGCGACGACGTCGGCTGCATGGGAGGCCGACGATCCCGGCGCGGAGGCGCACCCGGACAGGGCACAGCGGTCGTTGGTTCTGGCCCCGGCTCTGGTTCGTGGAGCGGCGAGGAGAGGCGTCGCGAGACTCGACAGAGAGGAGCAGCCAGCGCGGGCGGGCGATGGGAGGGACGGAGAGGGTGGGGGTCTAGACGCAGCTACCCGTTGCCCATGTGCTTGTGCGCATCCAATCCAGCATCGAACTGCTCTGGCACGGCGGGCAGGGTTGGGCGTGCTGGAGGCGGCGCACGGGGCGGCGCACGGCGACGGGAATTGGTCGAGGCGGTGGTGCGGCCGTCGCGCAGAGATGAGGCATGCGGGCAGGGCAAGCGCACCACGTTTTGGCGTAGCAGTCCGTCGACAGGCGCCTGGGTCCGCGCAGGTTCGAGGGCGATGGCTCGAGGAGCGGATGGGAGGAGAGGAGAGGAGAGGTTGGACCGGAGCTGAGTGGTGTTGAGACGAGCTGGACGAGCTGGACTGGCTGGACTGCGCGCAGCTACAGCAAGGACGCCGACTCGGCTAAGCCTACCTAAGCTTGCTAAGGTAGCGGGCTCGTTTCCATGTGGTGCTCGTGCTGGACAGCGAGTCAATGTACCTAAGGTAGGTAGGGCCTGCCGGCTCCTGGATGCTCCTGAATGCGGGGTTTTCAGCGACTCCAGCGCTGTAGCCGTGGGCCGTGGCGTCGGCTTGGGGGAATCAGCTCGACGTGACTGGCCCGAGGCTGATGGCGGGCTTGGCGGGGTATCGAGTACTTGGCGGCGGCCGCGGGCATCAGCGCGCGCACAAGTACCGGTGGAGCCGCCGCGCACGCCGTTTCGTCCCACTGGCTGGCCGCTGCGACGGGTCGCTGTGACGATGGCGCTGGGGGGCTTGGCCGCTTGGGGCACAGTCGAGACCTCGAATTGCCAAGTCAGAAGCGGTATCCGTACTCCGTACGGAGTATTGGGCGTCGCGTGCATGATTTGGTGGCGTGGCTGTCTTGCGGTGAGTTTACTGAGCACTTGGCGTCCGTTGGCTGCAGGGTGCTGGGCTTGCCCGCTTGCTTTTGCGGGCTCGCTTCCACCCGCCTTGAGCCTCACCTGGAGGCTGCGCTGGAGCTGGAGGCGTCAACCAGCACATGGACCGTCGCGCGCATGTGCTCGTCATCGCGCGGGAGACGACGGATCTTACATGTACAGAGTACGAAGTACCTAGGTGCGCATTATGCCATTGCTCTTTCGATCCGGGTGCAGCAGACGCGGCGACACTGCAGCGGGCATCTCCGACCTCGACTCCCTGAGCCGTCCAGGGCCCTCCAGCGTCCACGCCCTGCACGGCCGACCTCTTGGGGATGCCCATAGCCGAGGAGCCGAGCTTGCTCCCTCGTGGCCTGCCGTGGCCTGCTGTCCACATCTGCGCTCGTCTACATCTGCGCTCGTCTACTTCGTACATCTGTGCCCGTCCACTCTGCGTCCGTCCACATCTGCCGCACGTCGTGGCCTCGATGGCCAGTTCATGGTGCAGCTCTGGCATGTGAGGCAACCCCAATGGCGCACGACCTGGCCTGTCTGTCGAGTACATAGGTAAGGTAGTTACCAGGCATCCGCTGGCCCGTGAGGCTCGGCCAACAGACACCCTGGCCCGCGTCATGCCGTGTTCGACAGGCACAGGGCGGCCGGGGTCATGACCACATCTTATTCACGACGTGCGTCTGGCCACACCGACTCCTGCGCGCGTCGAGGTTCTGCCTCTGCCTCTTGGGCACGATTCGGCCCGCGCCCAGGCACACCGACACACAGACGTCGATGCAGGGCCAGGACAGACCCCTGCGCGATGGCATCTCATTGTCCTCGTATCCTGGTCCGGCCAAGCTGTGTATGCACGTCTGATCTTGGTCCGATGCTTGCTGCTGAGGGCTGCCGTTCATGCTCGACACCTTCGGCCCATGAACCCTGTGCGTATCGTTCGAAACGGCCCTGCTCGTTGGTCCATCGAGTCTCATCCGTTTCTCTACGCCATTGTCTGTGAGACAGCGGCTAACCTTTGGCAAACCGGCTCTTGCCCCGGATCCGCTTCCCGTATCTGAAGAAGATGTATGGGAACGGCAGCATGGCGAGGGTGAGAAAGGCCAGCAGCGACGACGCCCATTGGTAGCCCAGCTTCTCGTACATCTGATTCCCAAACAGCGGAAACGCCGCTGCCATCGCAGATCAGCATCATCCACGTCCTACGTTCGACGGCCAGGGGCTCTCGGTTTCTTACCGGCAAAGAGACAGCGCACGAATGCGTTGGCGGCGAGCGCGCTTGCGGCGTACAGCGGATACGCGTCGACCTGTTCGTGGGCTTGTCAGCACCTGACGTCGTCTTGCTGGGGGCTGGGCTTACGAGAAAGGTGAAGATGCCGGTAAAGAGCAGCACGTTCCTGTAGATCCACCGTCAGCCGTGAGCACATCCAAAGGGGCGACACGCAGCATCTCTCTAAACGAGCCTATGCCCTGCATCCCGACCAGGCCACGGCGTAGCGTGAAATGAGGTCTTGACGATGCAACTGGTCGAGACATGGCCATCGTGGACGTCGCACGAGCTGTCTTGACGCGCATGCCGTGCGACGGGCGGCTGGACACGACTCACCCTGTTCCAAATATGGCCGACCCAATGATGGGCACGATCCAGGGCACCCACGGATACGTCGACCAGCCAAACATGAAGAGCCCGGCGGGGACCAGGATCGAGCCCAGGATGGCGGGCGGGAGCCGAAACTCGGGCTCGCTGGCGCCCTCGACTCCGGTCTCGCGCTCGTGCCGGCGAATGAGGCTGCCGCGGACGCGGTGCCACACGGGGTCCGTCGCCACTCCCAGCAGCATGGACACCATGATGCCCAGGAACGCCAGGCCCGTCTGCCATAGGTTGAAGCCGTGGTTGGAGCCGAAGACGAGCGGGAACGCGCCGAAGAAGAGGTACAGGATGCCCAGCAGCAGCGCCGAGAAGAGGCAGAGGTTGAGGCACATGGGCTCGAAGATGAGCAGCTGAAAGGGCCGGAGCAGCGAGCGGCCGACGGCGCGGGCCACCGATTTCTTGACCCTCTCGCTCGGGGCGGTCCACCGGTCGTCCCCGGTCTCCCTGCGAAGCCTGCGCGCCTTGTTCCTCAGCAGGATGGGGTCTGATGCACCTGGGGTTAGCCGCTTTCCAGCGCGAGACGGATCGGCACGGGGACGGGGACGGGGACGGGGACGGGGCGTACGGTATGTCTCGGGAACGAGAAAGACGATGGCGACCCAGAGGGCAAACGACCAGATGATGAGCACGTAGTAGGTCCAGCGCCAGTCGACGTTGTAGTTGATGAAGCCGCCGAGCAGCGGGCCCAGGCTGGGGCCGATGAAGGGCGACACGGAGAAGATGGCCATCGGGGCCTGCAGCTCGCTCCGGGAGAAGAGGTCGCCCACGGTGCCGCCCGAGACGGCGAGAAAGGCGCTGCCGGCGAAGCCGTCGAGGAAGCGGAAGACGAGCACCACGGCGACGCTCCTGGCCACGGCCTGCGGCACCAGCCAGACGAGGTACGTCGTCCACGCCACCAGATAGATGGGCCGGCGGCCGTAGAACTCGCTCAGCGGGCTGAGGAACATGGGGCCGAAGCTGATGCCGAGCACAAACGTCGACAGGCCCAGCACCGAGACGATGCGCGAGTTGTGGAACTCGGCCTCCATCTGCTCGTACGTGGCCGTGTAGATGGAGCTGGCGCAGGTGCTGCGGATGGCGGGCGTGAGCGGGCGTGAGCGGCGGCGGCGGCGGCGTCATGGACGACGGGCCTTGGGACTTACACGCAAAGGCTGACCATGGAGACGATGGCCACGATCAGCCATTTCCTCCCCTTGCTGAAGCTCCGCGGGCACAGCGGATCGCTGTCGCCGCCCTCCCAGCCGACCTCGAACGGGTCCTTTTCCGGCTGCGCGCCGGGTGGTTCGCCGTCGTCGCCGGGCTCGTCCGACACCCCGTAGCCGTTCTGGGACCGGATCCGGTCGATTGCGCCGGAGCCCGAGGTCCTCGTCGACAGCGCCAGCGTCAGGTTCTCCGAGTCGAGGTTCGGGTCGTTGGGAGCGGCGTCGTTTGTGTCGCCTCCAGCCTCGTCGCGCTGGCCCGCCTTTCCCGCGCCCTGGCCCATGTTGTCTGCCTGTCGTTCAGCCGGCGCGGCCATGACGGATGTGTTGCTGGCTACGATGAGATTCAATCACAGCCGCGACCAGCGGAGCGACGCTCGGTTAAGTAGGCCAAGTTCAAGCCGGGACGAGGGCGAGCGCTCAATGATCGCCATTCTCCGGCTTCGCTGCGTACCAACCCGAGTGACTCCCTAGCGAGGCTTCATAATCATGGTGCTGATAAATCCATGACTATTCCCGGCACAGACGGCAATTTCGGGCGCGACGAAGCGCGAGCTGCTCGTAAATCCGGGTGGGCCAATTCTCGGTACTATCCGTATTAGTCCGTCAAGGCTTGGGAACTCGTTGCAGGGAAACAGAGGCAGGCTCGCAAGACGTCAAGCTCTGCACAGGTGGCAAAATACCAGTCAACGTGGGGCGGGTTCCGCGCCGGGCAATATCATCAGTGATGTACTCGTAGACGGCATGAAGATCGGTCTGCTGGATTCGTTATGTAGACTGGTCATGAGGGAAGGGGGCTCTCGATGCACTGCGATGGGACTTGCACTGATATTTACAATAGAACCGGCAGCAACGGCAGCAACAACAGCAGCATCAGACAATGTCAGTCACGTCTTCGTACGGCGTGGGACAGGAGACCGGACCGCCAGAGGTGCCTATGGCATGGATACTGTCTGAGAGACGCTGGGTTATTGCACGCATCGACAGGTCCTATCGTCTCCAAGATGCTCATCCAGGGGATATCCAAGATCTCGGCATGTAACAACACTCCAAACGAACCACCTCGAGTGCTTCTCTATATATCAAACGTCCAAACAACCATCGTAACCGTACCCATCAATGCAGTCGCTAAAATTAAACGCCAATCACGCATGCCATGCCGTCTCATATCATCCCATCTTACAACCATGTCCCCCCATCCATACCCATCAGTACGTCTCCGGCAGCCCATTCTTGGAAAAGTCCGGCACGTCCGCGTCGCAGTTGAAGCCCCGGCTGTACGCCTTGTCCGGCAGGATTCCCGCCTTCAGGCCCGCCTCGTAGCTCCAGAGCGGCGCGCTCTCCGTCTTCCACGTCCAGTACCACCAGCCCCAGCCCTTCTCGAAGCTGTGCATCTGCGCCTCGGCAAACATCTGCAGGAACTTCTTGTACGCGTCGCTGTACTGGCTGGGGTCCTGGTTCGCCTTGGCGCACGAGCACGACGAGTCCTTGGCCGGGCACTGCGGCGTCAGCACCGACGTGCTCTTGTCGCCCGTGTTGTACGTGCCCTCCCAGCGGCTGCCCCAGCCGACGCCCGTGAGGAACCGGGCGCAGTCCGTGTCGGCCTGCGACCACTCGGCGAAGACGGTGGGCCCGTAGCCCTTGGCCGGGTCCATGCTCAGCTGGGCCTGCTGCGTCCATCCGTCGCACGCGTACTGCACCTTCTTCTGGTGGCTGAAGGCGATCTGGCCCTCGTTGAAGATGACGTACTGGTGCACGTCCAGGATCATGTCGTCGTAGCCGGGCATCAGGCCCTGCCAGTTGTTGAGGCCCATGAAGCCGTCGCCGAAGACGACGAGGGCCTTGACGCCGTTCTTGCGCACAATGCTGTACGCGTCCTTTGTCCACTGTATGACGTCGCTCGTCTTCAGAAACGTCATGCGAGGCTCGTTGACGAGGCCGTAGTGTGTGATGATGTTCTTGTAGCGGTCCTGCGCGAAGAACCTTGACAGCCGGTCGTGGATCTCCAGGGACCGCTTCCCGTTCAGCTGCCCGTCGGTGCCGTTGAGCCATCCTATCGTGCCCCATCTGCCGCTGTGGTTCCAGCCGTTCTGGCTCCCCGGGAGACCGTGCACGTCGAGGTTGATGCGGAGGCCGTACTTTCGTGCCCACTCGATGGCCCGCAGGAGATAGCGCCACGAGGTCCGGAAGATGTAGGGGTCGCTGTCGTATGTCTGGACGGCCCAGTACGAGAAGGGGATTCTCACATGGTCCAGTCCCGCCGCCGCGATTGCCTTGAAGGTGTCCTCGGTGACAAAGGACGCGTAGTGAGCTTCGATGGTCTTGTTCGCCGACGCCCCGAGCTGCTTGCAGAGATTCCACTCGTCGATGACGCCCATGTTGGCGTTGTAGTTGAAGAGCGACGGCGTGATGAAGGGCTCGAGGGACAGCCATCCTCCCAGATTCACCCCTCGCGCCGGCCTGTCGCCGTACGACCCCCATTTCTCGTTGAGCGCCGGGACCTTGTCGTTTGCCCTTTGCGAATCGTCCCAGTCCGTGAAGAGCCCCATGACGGGCAAGTCGCCGACCATTTGGTCCGTAAAGGTCACGTTGAAGCCCGTCGTCGTCTGCCAGGTCCACGGATCGAGATATGTGTTTTGCCATTTTGCCGGTATGCTGCTGGGGTCCTTGCCGCCGAGGCTCGAGTCCTGGGAGGCGTCGCCGGATTTGTTCTTGGTGACGACCACCGCCACGATGATGATGATGAGCAGGACGACCGCACTGCAGCCCAGCAGTATCCCTTATTTCTAGTCAGTCAGCGATTCCCGGAATGTGCAATCGCCACTCACATAGCTTCTTCTTCGACTTCTTTCTCCGCGACCGGTGGTGGTAATCCTCCTTCTCGAAGCTGTCCTCGCTCCAGCGGCCGCCCCCTCTTAGCCCTGGTTTCCGGACCCTCCCCTCCTCCATCATGGCGCCACTGACAACCCGCCGCTTCTTGTTCCTGTGGTGGTGCTTTCGGGGCTTCTCTGGCGTCATTTCGGGTTCCCGACGCTCCTCTCGATGCGGCCGTTTGCGCCGTTCGGGCTTGGGTTTTTGTCGCGCATGTTCCCGGTTCAACTGTGCCAGCGCTCCCGTAGAAAGCGATTGCGACCCGCTCCCATCTCTGCTCTCCGCCTCTGCCGTCGCCGGCCTCCGCGTGTGTGACTTCCGCTTCCTGTGCTGGTTTCTCCTGGACGACTCTCCGGCAGGCCGCTGGCGCGACCGGTGCGCCGGCCGTGATGATGATTCTTTCGGCG
The DNA here is from genome assembly GCA_003945565.1 of Tolypocladium inflatum. Classification (NCBI taxonomy): domain Eukaryota; kingdom Fungi; phylum Ascomycota; class Sordariomycetes; order Hypocreales; family Ophiocordycipitaceae; genus Tolypocladium; species Tolypocladium inflatum. The sequence goes on from QEPE01000001.1 coordinate 1,116,206, forward strand.
CCATCGTTTCGCAGCAAACGACCGGCGTCGCTGAACTGCGCCGCGTCTGTGAAAAGGTGTCGTATTAAAACTGTCTTGGTAGACGCGTCATCCGGCAGAGCATCCGCGGCGCTGAAGCCCGCTGGGCCCTGTTTGGGGGCAGTCTTGGCGACGATCGGTTGTTGGCCAGGCAATTATCTAATCTGGACCGGGGGGCGCTATGCCGGGGTGGCCAACCCGAGCCCCGCGAAAGGCCGCGACAAGCCGAGTTAACATCACCTCCTCCCTGGGGGACGCCGTTGTTTCTTGGGCGCCCTCTCGCTCTTTTCCAATCTGCAATTTTGCAATTCGCATCGCGTTGCGGATAATCATCGCAACCATGAAGCGCCAGGCCGTCCGTCAACTACGAAGAGCCGTGGCGGCTCCGCGGCCCGCCCAACTGCTGCCTCTCCGGATCGCGAGGTGCTACTCCACGCACCCGCCGAATGCGAAGCTGAACCTGCCCGTCGACTACTCGACCACGCCGCTGCTGGCTCACACGGGGAAGACGTGTCTTGGGAACCCCAACGAGATTCCTGCCGATGTTCGAAACGGGCCGTGGAAGAAGATGAACCTCTTCCAGTCCATCAACAACGCGCTGGGAATCGCGCTGGCCGAGGACGACGACGTCCTGATTTTCGGAGAGGACATTGCCTTTGGAGGAGTGTTTCGGTGCACGATGAAGCTGGCGGAGACGTACGGCGCCGAGAGGGTCTTCAACACGCCGCTCACGGAACAGGGCATCATGGGATTCGGGATCGGGCTGGCGGCGCAGGGCATGCGGCCTGTCGCCGAGATCCAGTTCGCCGACTACGTGTTCCCTGCCTTTGACCAGATCGTCAACGAAGGTGCGAAGCTGCGGTATCGCGAGGGGAGCTGTGGCCCGCACGCCGGCGGCCTGACGGTGCGGATGCCCTGCGGCGGCGTCGGCCACGGCGCCCTGTATCACTCCCAGTCACCGGAGAGTCTGTTCACCCACGTCCCGGGCTTCCGGGTCATCATTCCCCGGTCGCCAATCCAGGCCAAGGGCCTTCTCCTGGCGGCCATCCGAAGCAACGACCCTTGCTTGTTCCTGGAGCCCAAGATTCTCTACCGAGCAGCGGTGGAGCAGGTCCCGGAGGCCGCGTACGAGCTGCCGCTGTCCAAGGCGGAGGTCCTCAAGGAGGGCAAGGACATCACCATCATCTCCTACGGCCAGCCCATATACACATGCCTGTCTGCCATCCAGCGCGCGGAGGAGGACCTGGGCATCTCGGCCGAGCTGATTGACCTGCGGACCGTGTACCCCTGGGACAAGCAGACGGTGTTTGAGAGCGTGCGGAAGACGGGGCGCGTCCTGGTTGTCCACGAGTCGATGGTGAATGCCGGGATCGGCGCCGAGGTTGCCGCCGCGATCCAGGAGGACCCAGACACATTTGTCCGTCTCGAGGCTCCCGTCGGGCGCGTGGCCGGATGGAGCATCCACAACCCGCTGATATTTGAAAAGTTCCACATTCCGGACGTCGCCAGTGAGTACCAATCACAACAAGTCTCATGCGATGCCTTGCTAACCTGACTGCTAGGGATATACGAGAACATCAAGAAGAGCCTGGACTATTAAGCGTGGAGGGTGTGAATGTACATAGCATTGCCGGCGTGGCTGGGACTAGACGAAGAGACTTGTCAATCAATCTGCCAATCAATCAGTGTCAATCAATCCGTGTCGATGGCCTCGAAAGTACGGACGTACTCCGAGTCGATTTAGCTGCCAACTGCGCACTTGAACTTACATGTCGTGACGATGCGTATGCTAGGTCCCCACTAGCCGTGGTCGTGACCTCTGCCCCTCTTGTTGTGCCCCTCCGGCGGCTGACCTCCACCCTGACCGCATGTGCCTGCATTGAGCGTCAGGCAAGCAGCCTCGTGTCGATTCTCGAGGCATCTTTGTCCGATTCTAGCAGAGCATCAGCCGAAGCGCAGCATGTCGCAGCTCGAGACAGTGTCCTCATTTGTGGAGGGAGCTCCTCCTGGAGAGGTAGGCGCCGCCTGATTGAGCTGATTGAGCTCCGCGTCAGCATCCAAAGCTAACCTCTCGACAGCTCGCAGACGTCGTCGCCGGTACGACAGCTTGCATCGCGGCCGAGGCGCCACTACTGACAGTAGTCTCCCAGACATCAAGGCTTTGACCATCTCCTCGCCAGACATCGTGTCCGACCTGGCGCCGGCCTTCGAAAAGTACAATGAGGAGCAGCTGATTACGGTGAAGCTGCCTGGGAGCAGCCAGCCGGTGAGCAAGTGCATGGATACGTATGGAACTGCGGTTGGCTGATTCCCTTGTTCAGGTTCTGATAAGCTCGCACAACTCCCTCGGCGACGGGCGGTACTACGATGTCGAGAGCTCCTCGAGCTTCGCGGTCGATCACGCAACACAGGCATGTCGAGGTCCCAGCTGCGGGAGATGGAGTCCTAACCTTGTGACAGAAAGCCAGCGCTGTACAGAGCCATGTTATCGAAGGCGCACAGACGGATCTAGTGTGAGTGCCTCGCACGGCCGCCGCCATCTGGTCTAACGTACGGCAGGAAATCGACTCTGAAGAGCCTGGGCACCTATGTCAAGGAGCACTTTGCCAACGCGGCCTACGGCGTGTATCCGATCGAATCCGACTCGAAGATTGCCATCGTCATCGTCGCGAACAAATACAGCCCCAACAACTTCTGGTGAGACGGAACAAGACACGACCGGTTGGGGACCAAGCTGACAACCACAGGAACGGACGCTGGAGATCTCTGTACACGGTCGACCCTTCGTCTGGCAACCTGGAAGGCTCCATCAAAGTCGATGTCCACTACTACGAAGACGGCAACGTGCGGCTGCTCACCAACAAGTCCGTCTCTGCCTCGATCCCGTCGGGCACCGGCGCAGGGATTGCCAAGGAGATCTCGGCATCCGAGAAGAAGTATCAGGAGGAGCTGAACAGGGGCTTTGTCAATTTGAGTGAGGGCGCCTTCAAGGGGCTGCGGAGACAACTGCCAGTCACGCGGCAGAAGATTGAATGGGACAAGGTGGCGAGCTACCGACTGGGTCAGGACATTGGCGGTGGAAGCTCCAAGCGATAGATCTGTTGGCACCCAGCATGCGTTAGATCTGTTTGGCACCAGCATATGCGACGAGGGATAGGTATCATACAGATGCATTGACACACACTCAGTTCACATGCCTGGCTGCGTCGTCACGTGGCGAGGTGTGGTCTTCCGGCAAGAGACGGCAATAGCCTCGGGATGCCCCATGAAACCCGCCCGGCTCAACGTCGCGTCCACGTATTACTTCCCTTTCCCGATGATCTGGGGAAACGGGAGCTACTCGTACCAAGGTTGTCCGGGGCCAACCGGCGGAGCCGTGTCCCAGCCAGTCAGCTGGCATTTGGTGTGGTAAGCCGCGTCCGCACTCCGTACAGAGTGCACGGAAGAGAACTGGCATTCCGAACGAGCGCCGGATATCAATCGCCGAGCCGTGTCCGCCTGTCGGGAGCGGCGGAACGAGCACCCCGGCCTTTACCATCCCCTTCAGCCCCCGCAGCCACCCCCAGATGTAGACGAGCAGAATCACGAGCATCAAAGGCCAGGCGTGGTGTCATGATTGGCGGTGCAAAGTGGCGGGATCTGAATAGGACCACCGGGGAAACCCTCGGCGCCTGTCCCCTCCTTTCCCCTCCAGACTCCAGGCCTCCAGGGGCCCGCCCTGGCCCAGGCACGCGGGCGATAGTGGTGCGCCAGCGGGCGAATCAGCGGCTGCTGACGGTAATTTTGCGGCGGCCGATTGGCTGCAATGTGATCTGCGTGGGCCCCGTCCGCGACGGAAGTTGCCCAGACCGAGTGGTGCCAGCGGCCAGTGCGAGGAAGAGCCAGCCAGCAAGACCCTTCCGAATGACAATCTTCTGGCTGCCTCGAATTTGACCAGCAAACCGCGCTCCTGCATCCTCAGCTCCCTGCTCCTCAACCCGCAACATCACTCCCGCGCCTCCCCGTCGAGTCGCCTCCGAGCCGAATCCGAAACCCGCCGCCGTCGACCTCGTCAATCTGCCCCGAGCGGAATCCCCAACAAAGCCAGCCGCCACAATGTCCAAGGAATTCACCTACCAAGATGTTGCCGAGCACAACACCAAGAAGGACATTTACGTCGTGATCCACGACAAGGTCTACGACTGCGCCCAGTTTGTCGACGAGCACCCGTGCGTTGATGCCCCGGCCTGCGATGGCAAGCGCGCCCCTTTCTAACAGATTCCGTCTTGCAGCGGCGGTGAGGAGGTCATGCTGGATGTCGCCGGCCAGGACGCCACCGAGGCTTTCGAGGACGTCGGCCACAGCGACGAGGCGAGGGAAACGCTGGACAAGCTCATCGTCGGCGACCTGAAGCGACAAGTGAGTGCATGCGCATCTGCCAGCCCACGACCAATATTGACCATGTGCTTTGCAGCCCGGCGACCCTGCCCCCAAGACCGCGGCCACCACTTCCACTTCGAACGCCAACAAGTCGGACAACACGGGCATGGGCATCGGCCTGTACGCCATCCTCCTCATCGGAGGTGTCCTCGGCTACGGCGCCTTCCAGTACTTGCAGAAGCAGCAGGAGCAGCAGGCTGCTTGAACCTGAGCCACCACGGTCTCTTCAGGGGCCCAAGCGAGCGGCGTTGGCAGCGCGCCAGACAATCCCTGCCGCGCTGAGATGATGGGCAAAACGGCGCACCGATTGATTTCTTGTTGAGTAGTAGGCGGCCTCCTTCAACGGCGGCGGTTGCTTTCGGGGGACGAGAGGCAAGCCCAGATAGATGGCAAGTGGTCCGGCATTTCTTGCGCCAGGAGACGGAGCAATTGGGTCATGGCAGATTTATCCATTGGTAATCTGCGCCGTAGATACAGTTATTGTAATGAAGACGAGTGATGTTGCATATGCGGCGACGGCTAGCCTCAAGTCTACTGCTCGTACGAAGTACCGCATTCTGGATCAAAGCACTAGGCCTACAGCATGGCATTTCACAGTGGCAAAGCGTCGTGCTATCCGACTTTTTTTGCGCCGAGGCGTCAAGCCACAGTGTGATAACAAAGAGCGCTGTGGCTAGGGACATGCGCCACACTCAGCCTCGTCGTGCTTGTTCGACGTCCAACTCAAACCTCGACTCTCCTTCAACTCAAACCGCAACCTCTCACCACCTTCTCGCCACATCTCACCTCACTGTCGTTCACGCACCGTCCGCCCTCGCGGCCAGCGCCCAACATGTCCTCGTACCTAGAGAAGCAGTCCTCTGCCTTCCGAGGAACCCTCGCGTCGGCCGCATCCAAGCTCTCCAACCCGAGCACCGTCAAAGCGGCCTCGCTCGCACCGCCATCCCCCTCGCCGTCCGCAGCCTCCGACAGCACCACGCCGACGGCCAAGCGGAAGCGCGATGCCGCCCCCGATGTGCCGTTCTCGCAGCCGCAGCTCACGGGCTACGGCGCCGAGGTCAAGACGCAGATGACCTTTGCGGTGGACTACCTGAAGAAGAAGGGCGAGGCCAAGTCCATCACGGACATCATCGACCATCTCAGCCTGCGGAGCTACTCGGATGAGCACAAGAAGGAGCTGTCGGATGGGCTGAGGGGCCACCCGCGCGTGGAGTGGAAGCCGGACACGAGCCTGAGCGAGCAGACGTGGAAGACGGGCACGTACGCCCACCGGCCGCTCATCCCCGGCGTCAGGGACGCGACGTCGCTGCTCGCGCACCTGCAGCGCAAGACGGACGCCTCGGGCGTGTGCGTCAAGGACCTCAAGGACGGCTGGCCCGACTGCGAGGACACGCTCACGTCGCTGGAGCGGCAGCACAAGGTGCTGGTGGTGCGGACCAAGAAGGATAACCTCCCACGCTACGTGTGGGCCGACGACTCGTCACTGCAGCACAAGGTCCAGCCCGAGTTTCAGGTCATGTGGCACCGCGTGCCACTGCCGAGCCTCGATGACATGCACCGCAAGCTGGTCAGCGTCGGGCAGAAGCCCACGAGCGAGGACCCGCGCAAGACGGCGCAGGGGCTGGGCAACAAGCCCAAGACGCAGAAGAAGCGGGCGGGCAAGAGGGCGGGCAAGGCGACCAACGTGCACATGGCGCACCTGATGCAAGACTACAGCAACCTGCGGCGGTGAGCCGTGCGTCATTGCGCCCACCGCCCGCCGCATTGTGATTTTGGATTCGTTTGGCGTTGGGGAAGGGATCGGACTGGAACTCTCGAGGTACAAAGTACACGGGACCCTACGAGTTAGGCATGAAACGGCGTTGGGACATATCGAGGACGATTGGTATTTGCAGGCGGCGCTGAGTAAACAAAAAGCATGAATAAAGAAGCGAAGTCGTGACCGTCGTACGCGCAGAGGAGTGCAGCCAGCGGCCGTGGTGGGCGAGAACGTGCTTCGTTTTGCACTCCTCTGGCGTTCAGCTCTTGGGGTATCCATTCATGGCTGTGCCTCGTCGCGAATCCTGTCCAGCAGCTTGACAAACACGTCCTCGTCCTGGTACCCGCCGACCTTGTACCGCCCCAGCAACAGCACGCACGGCACCGCCTCGACGCCCTCCTCCGCGACGGCCGCCTCGGCCTCCTCGTCGACGAGGCGCGCGCGGCCGTGGTCCCGCAGCTCGGCGCGCACCACGTCCTCGGGCAGCCCGGCGACGTCGCGGCCCAGCGCCGCCAGCCAGTCCCCATCGCTGATGTCGCGGCCCTCGACGAAGTGGCCGCGGAAGAGCGCCTCGACGACGCGCGCCTGGGCGAGGGGCCCGCGGCGGCGGAGCACGCTGGCGAGGAGGACCTGGCTGAGGCGCGAGGGGCCGGTCTGGCCGGTGATGGAGAAGGTGAGGCCGTAGCGGGCGCCGGCCGCACGCACGCGGTCGAGGAGCTGCCGGGAGTTGTCCCTGCCGCCGGACCACTCGTCGTAGAGGGAGAGCTTGTCACACCCTGCGGACGTCACGGTCAGCGTCGTCCCCGCCTGTCTGTTCGCAGCCGGGAGGGGGGGGCATTGTACTCGTCTTCAGCAGCGGATTCAGGCAAAACGACCGCCACACCACCTCGAAGCCGACGTCCGGGTGCCGGGCCTCGTGCCGCCGCAGCGCCGCCTCGAGGCTGTGCTTCTCGACGTAGCACCACGGGCACAGCGTGTCGGAGAAGACCTCGATGGGCACGACGAGCCGCGGCCGCCCCGCCGCCGTAGCGGCCATCCTAGGCCACGGCCGGTCTGGGCGAGATCGGGTCGGTGTCGAACAGTCGGGGGGAGGGAATCAAGAACGGTTGTCGTTCAGTCGTCGTCTGGGTCGTATGCCCTAGGATCGTGGGTATACGCGGACGGCGTCGGAGAGCGCGAATACGCGACAAAGCCGTCCGCCGTCTTGTACAACACCTTCCGGCAGAGAAACCAGGGAGGCTCTCGATCCAATCCAGCTCGTCTCCGCGCCGGGCACCAAAACACCTTTGGTCGCACGTATAAGTGATGGGTGCGAGTCGGCGACCAGCTCGCCTCCGCCTGGCGCGCGAGAACACATAACCGCCGCCGCCGCAGAAGCGGGATTCAACGGCGGGCCACACATCTCTCGCCTCTCTCCGCCATCCAAGCTAAGAACCCCCGTTTTCGCCGCGGCGTGCGGCCGCTACGCATGTACGAGGGGGGAAGCTGTCTGGTGAGCGATCAACGTACAACGGTGCGGTTACTAATCAGAAAATCAAACGGTGAGCGCCCCTCACCCCGACCGGGGGCGTTTGTCATTGTGACAAGACGCAGGCTGCGAGTAAACATATTCAGGTCGGTTGTCCGGGCTGGCTGGCGTGAGGTTGGCATGCCGCTGCCGAGGGAGGACTTGCAGCGGCAAGGAGGTCTATCGACTCCATCAACGGTACGACTAGTTACTCCGTAGTTCCCTGTCTCATTGCGCAACACGGTATTGGCACCAACACGGCTCACGACTTCTCCCCGCAACCACGCCCGGACGGGTAACGATTAGCAAACGCGGCGAGGCCGTGAATTCTGGCCCTTGATAATGCGTCTGCGCACAACTCCGAGTCCAATTCTACATAGTGACAGCAAACCACATGAGTGCAACATACAGGGGACGGCCCCAAGCGTCATGCCCCTTTCCCGTCAGCTTGACAGCCCCTTCATGTTCGGGCCCGGGGCCCTCGGCCTTGCCCGAATCAAACTCCTTCTAGCCGCCAATCAGGTGAAGTAGACGTGTTCGTAGTCATGAGGTTCCCATTCGCCGGTCTATTATCAAAAGCTGACCAAGAAAATAACTGGCAAAAGACGAGAAATCAACGCAAGAGTCAATGTGAAAAGAGCCCGGTCCGACACGGTCGTGTTCGGGGCGGGCCTGACAGCCACACATCGAGGTTGGCTGCGGATGGATCAGGCCGCAGCGAGGCGTCCGCCTCGAGTGCGATGAGGTGCATGAGGTGCCCTTGCTCGTACAAGTCACAGGGTATCGGTGGGCCATTCCCGGCCCGGCGAGTCCGGTGCGTCTCCGGCCTCGTCCGCCACCGGCAACATGTCCTCCTAGGCCATGTGTACCATGCCGGATTCCGTGCTCTGCGGCCGGCGCAGCTGCGGCGCCGCCGAGTAATACATCTGGCTCATGGCCGTGTTTTGCGGGTACGTGTCGGGCTCCGGGTACACGTAGCTGGCCCCGTTCTGGTGGTGGGATGGAGAGGGGACGTGCGACGGAGACTGCCATCCCACGTTTCCCATGTGAGGGCTGCCTCCATTGCTCACCGAGCCTGGCTGATGCTGGTCCAGGCTCGGCTCCAGCGTCGGCGGCGGGCCGTAGCTGGTGGGGTGCGAGGTCGGCCGGATGCCGTTGTTGCTATAACCATTCGACGACTGGGATGTAGGGCTGCCCACGCGGAGGTGGGGAGGCAGCGGGCCGCCTTGCTGCATGTACTGGAAGTCGCCGGCGTGGCGATGCATGTTGGACCCCGACATGTCCATGCTTGGTGACATGGACATGTTCCGATGCGCCGGAGAGGGCGTCGTCATGGGTGATCCATGATTGGACATGTGGTCGCCGTCGGACCGGGCCTGGGGCGCATTCTTCGTCCTTGATGCTGCCAGGGCCGCCGCGGTAGCCACGGCAGCCTCCTCAATCGTGCCGCTGTGGTGGTTCTGGTGGCGAGTGAGCGTGGTGCGCCGGGTAAACGTCTTCTGGCAGTCGGCATAGGGGCATTTGTAGGGCCGCTTTCCAGAATGCGTCCGTCGATGCCGCGCGAGCGAGCTGCTGTCGCTGAAGGGCTGTAGCTCATGTGTCAGCAGCCGGGGCAGAGGTTTTCGAGCATCATCGCAACGCACCTTGGCACACGTCTCGCAGTGGTGCGGCTTCTCGCCGGTGTGCACTCGCTGGTGCACGGTCAAGGCCGATCTCTGGATGAACGTTTTGTCGCACACGTCACAGACGTGTGGTTTGACGCCGGTGTGTATCCGCTCTGGAGTACCCATTAGTGACGCGATTCGCGGCCTCAGAACGAGGGCGCAACTCACCGTGTCGAGCCAGATCGCTCCTCCGCGCAAAGCCCTTTCCGCAGGTGCTGCATGGATACGCCTTCACGGGCGGCTGTGGGGGTGGTTGGGCTTGCTGTGACATTTGCTGCATGGCCATGTTCTGTACGTTGCCCATGCCTCCAGGCATGTCTGGGTATGCCGCCATCGTCATGGTGTTGGACATCGAAGTTGGCATATGCATCGAGGCCTGCATGGCGGACGGCGAGCCGTACGACCGGGACATGCTGTGAGGCGTCGAGTACGACGAGTGCTCGGACATGTGAGGGGAGACTGATCGCTCCATGTCGGGCTCTTGCTTGACGAGAGGAAGATGGTGAAATTGATAGTCTGTTGAAAGTCCGGGGAGAGGTTGCTGCGCGACTGAGCCACGTTTCTTATTCAGCATGTTCGTAAGATCCATTACCCAACGCCCGTGCCCAGGGTCCCGTCACTGCTCAGTCTAGGCGGGGCCGGTCAGTCCTTCTTCCCGGGACTCTGGAAAGGGGGAGGGGTGGACGTACGCAGAGACAGGCAGGAGGTTGTCTCGCGGGACGCGGCCAGCGATATTGATGGTGGCGGGATTGTTCTGCCAGGGTTAGCAACCGTATGACTGGGGCTATTGCCAAATAACGCGACCAACAGCTATCGCGGCGGGGGTGGGTTGGCCCAGGCAGTCGCGATCTCGCGGTTGGCGCCCGTCGTGGCGGTCAAATCAGGACGAGGTTGCCTGGGTTTGACGCTACCGTGAGCATGGGCCGCCCTTTGGCCAGTTGACCGAGCCTTTCAACCCCGCCCCCAACGCTCTATCAGACCGGAGATGGGTATCGACTTACCCTCAGGATGTCCGTAGCAATGCCGGTGCGGGTTGGTGGAGGTGAGGGCTCTTTGGCCTGTCGTTTGCACAATGGGGCCGCCGTCTCCGATGTGATATCTTGGCTTCTCCCGCCAGACCGGTCGCAAATGGGTTGTCGAGTCGACGTCCAGCCGTGCTTGCGGCTTTTCCTCGCGACGGGGTGCAAATGGCCGTTGATCTCAGAGACGAAAGCGCTTCTTCGCGACGACGCCTATGCCGAGTTCGTGACGGGGACCAGCAATGTACGGCCAACACGCGGCGCAGCGTTCCTGAACTACGCGCCGTTGAGCGGAAGTTGCACAGCGCAGTCTCGTGTCGGCAGCAACACGCAGTCGACGTTGTTGGTTCGGCGTGGCCGTAGCTGAACAGGACCCGGCGAGGCTGCCGTTGGCTGGCGCAGAACTAGAACAGTGAATACAGCGTCCGTCGCCTCTTTTGCTGTCGAGGTTGGTGGCGGCCGGCTGTGTGGCCTCGGCGCGCGGGACACGAGGAGAGTTGATGCGATGCGATCCGACTCAAGGCAGCCAGCGCGAACAGCCGTGGCACAAGCTTTCGACAGAGAGCGCCGTCGGGTCGGAAGCCTGGCGCGACGACGGGTTCGCGGCGTGGCCGATGCTGGAGATCTTCACACTTGGATGGCGTTGCGTTAGCTGCGTCGGTGCAGAGGACATAAAGATCTCAGGGCGGACACAAAAAGAAAGTATGGACGGATGGACGGGGATGCGGTCGCCGCGCAGCTTCGCCTCTGGAGGTTTGCAGAGGTGAAATCTGGATTGTCGGGGCCAAGCCAGTGCGGTCGTCCGTCCAGGGATCGGCACGACGTAACTTTTTAGGGGCCAAGCCTTGGAGTTGAGGGCCCACAGGGGGTGCCTTCCCTGGTGGTGACGGGGCGGCAGTGCGTCCAGTGGGCGCTTCAGGCCAGGCCGGGGGGGGGGGGGGGGGGGGGGGGGGGGGGTGCGATGATGAAATAAAAAATAAATGTCAAAATTGGGAACAGAAAATCTCCCGGACCCCGGCGCAAGGGTGCGCCCTGAAGCGGACAATATCAAGCAGACGCGGGCAAGGAGGCAGGGGTGCCGGCGCCGCAGCGGAAACAGTGACGGTGGCAGAGGCAGAGGCGAGAGGAGCCAGCAGGGGAGTGAGGGTGCAGTGAAGCAGCGCAGATGTACGAGTAGGTACCGAGCGGTGGAGAGACGAAGGGGCAGAAGCAAGTACAGAACCGCCAGAGACGGATGCATACGCACCTGGCAAGTAGACGCCGCCAATCGCGAGGCCGTGCAATAAGGAGAGGACCGAGCGGAGTTGTTTGGCCCCGTGCTGGCGGTAGCCGGCGGCCGTTGGGAGCCTGGTCTCGACAGGCCTGCTCTGTGCGCGCGACCCAATGGGATGGGAATTGACGGGCAGCCGCCACGGCGAGCATGGACTGGCCGACTGGGCGGATGAGATGGAGATGGAGATGGAGATGGCTGGGCTGGTTGGTCGGCTGGCTGGTCGGCTGGCTGTCCGGGGTAAGGTTCGAGGTGGGAGAGGGAAGGAGAAGATATGGCCGCGGGCAGGTCTGGGGGAATGAGTCGGGTGCCACCAGTTATTATACGACCCGAGCCTGAGACCTGAGGGAGGCCGCGGAGGCGCCAGGACGGCGGCGAGACTCACGAACAGCGCAACGCAACGGGCAGGCTGGCGAGGCCAAGCTACCTAAGCATTGCACGGAGTACGAGCATGCGCCGAGTCAAAGGCCAGAGGGAGCATCAAAATAGAAGTCAGTGCGAACTGGGGGGCGTGTGTGCAAGACGGACCGCCCGCCAAAAGAGGCAACGCAGGATGGGCTTTGGGTTGAAACGAACCCACGGGGGCAGGTGCGGCGCTGCGTGACGCATTTTGGGCCCGGTACTTGGACAGGGTGCCTGACGTCGTGGGGAAGCCGCGTCCAGTTCCATCCTCGCCCTGCAGCGATGCGCCGTGCGCGGCTTGTACCTGCGCCTGTGCTGGACCGCCCCCAGAGGTGCCTCTGCCAGTGCACGCACGGTGCGCCAGGGACGCCGCGAATCCATGCTTTGTACTCCGTACGTGAACCATTGGGCTTCCGGTGTCAGCCAGGCCAGCGGCCCGATGATGCGATGCGAGGCGCGCGATCTCGCAAGGACGGTCGCCGTGGCCGCTCCCTGAACCGCCGCGACGGGGACGGACCGGCATGTGGTCGTGCGCTGCCTCACGAGCTCACGAGGGGGGCCTGTCAAAGGCACGGCATGCAAGGAAGATCCCGATTTTGGAACCCGGCGGCCGTCAAGCCAAGCGGTTCAGGCCTATGATCCGGAGCCGTGCCCGGATCGCGGTCTGGGGAGGAAGCGTGCCGGCGGCGGGCGCGCACGCACTCGCGAGCGAACACACCGCCGAGATCTCGCTAAGGATTCCCGACTCCTCTGCCGTGCATCCCTCGCCTCACACCATGGGATTGTTATTATTCCATGGCTGTCCGCTCAAACGTACGCTCAAAGCGGTGCAAGCGTCCCTGGCTAGCCGTCTGCAGGCCAGTGGATGGCCAAATTTGGAGGCGTCCTGCATGATATGGCCGGGCTCCGCACATCTGCCATTGTCGCCGTCGTCGTGAATGCAGGCTTGCCATGCCCCCGAGGCAGGCTACTTGTGACAGGTAAGAGGTCTTTTCGGAGCCACTTATTGTAGACGACAGGTCCTCCGGCGTCGACGTCTCCATCCGCCTCGGGAGATTGCCCACCCATCTTGCGGTTGGTTGCAGATGCTGACTTGTTACCAGCAGATGTCCGCCTCACACCGCTTCCAGACGTGCCAATATCCATTTGTCCCGACGGTCGATGATACACAGTCGGTGGGGGGGCGTAATCCATCCGTACATTTCAGTGATGTCACGCACATCGAGCAGGGAACGGCGCGTGCGCAGGACGATCCCCGTCAGGAACATCAACTGAATGGACCGGGGGTGGCTCACTGGATGATGGAATGCAGCCGCCGGTCTGGCTCGCCAGTTGGTCGACTCAGGGACAACGCATCACGGCAGATCTGGTCTTGTCTGGTGGGCCAGCATCCAACCAGCGTCGACCATGATCCCTGCTCGCTCCAGAGCACGCTGGCCTGTGGTTTGTCGCCAACCGAGTCCGATAATTGACATCCGACAAAGTGACGGCACCCGGCAACGACGAGAGGCAGGTGGTTGCGGGTCGAGCCCCGGAAACGAGTCTCGCGATGTCGAGCCTAGCAGCTGCATCTCGGGCAAACAAAGAGTACAGGTCGCGGATGCGCTCAACAAACAAAGGGGCCTCTCGAATCGGTTGCCTGGCTGAGCAATCAGATCTAGCGGGCAAATGACCCCGTTGCCCCGGCTTTTCTTGGGGTTGCCCCGCCTCGGTCGCCGTTTGTTGGACACTCCAGCAGCATTTCGAAAGAGCCGCGAGGCCCGCCGACGTGGCAGTTGGGCGACCATCATGACGTCTCCCGGAGATGTCATTTCAGCAAGCCTCTGGTGCGACCAGCAGGCCGAGGAGATGAGCGAGGCAGCGGCTCATCAGCGACATCTACAGTACTGAAGCCTGGGGTAAGGTTCAAGTGCCAGGCTTGGGTGGTCCCGGCGTGTGGTTCAACACCGTGCACTGTGCACAATACAAACCCCAACCCCGGCATCGCTTGGGGGTACCTGAACTCCGGATCCCGTACGGCTTCCCAGCAACGACACTCGAGGTGAGGCAGGCATCGGTCCGGCACGTTCCATCTGTCCTGCTATTGAGCAAACATGCGGACAACGGTGACAATGGCATGGGCGACGAGGGGCGCGATTCCAGCCCAACTTGCTCGCTCAGCCTTCAATGAATGTACGAGTACGAGTCATCCCTCAGAGCCAACACAGCCGAGCTGCAATACATACTCAGTGCCATCGTCTCTGAAGCGGCGAAAGGGGGGCAGCGCCTTGCTGTCGTCGCAGGACAATCCCCGGCTCCTGGGCCATGGTTGGCTGCGGGAGGCCGAAATGGCCCCATGCTTGCCTACCTATCCACTCTGCAGGCCAAGGTAGCGCGCCAACGCGCCTTGCGCGCCATTGGAACCGGCATGAGCGCTAAACCACTAGCAGCAGGTTTCTGGAAGCTCTTCCGGCCTTCTATGCAGTCCCCTGGTCCACCCTGGCTGCCCGTCCCCGTTTGACAGTGTTCTGAAGGCCTTCGAGAAGCTGCGGAAGCGCTCCAGAGCCGGGGGGTGCGTCGTGCTACGTACGAGTGCGGCGGGCCTGTGTCATCAGGTCCCGTCAGGTTTCAAGATGGATGCGCATTCGTACTCGAAGGAGCGTGGAGCAGCGGCGGGAGGCTCGCGGCCTTTGCCCGGCGAGCGACGCCGACTACGAGCCTCTGCGCCTACTCGCACTTGGCAGTCGCGGCAGGCTCCGCCCAGGGTCTCCCTCCCGACGACAACTGAGTCGGCTCCCCGATCATCTTCTAAAACTCCTAAAAATGTTTGATGGCTCAGTCGATCAAGCCATCACGGCGACCCTCGAGCGCGACGGGGCAGGGTCGCGCGTCGTACCTCGTGCGCGGCGAGATCCAGCAACGACGGCGTCTTCCAACGAGAGCCAAGGGTTCGCCGTCGCCGAGCGGCACTCCGTACGAGATGCAGTGACACCGACGGATTGCAAGACCGGACATGCGGCTGCAGAGCATCAGCACAGATTGCCTCGTTTTGCCCGAGAACGCCCACACACCTGGCCTACCCCAGAAGCTCCCTTCGTTTCAGGACTGACTAATGTCCTGCAGCAAGACCGGCGGTGCCAAATCGTCAATAACGCAGCGCCAGTGGCTGGCCTATTGTTCCCTCAGGTGGTGGGAGGCTTCCCCCTGCTTGGTGCGCCACCACCGGCGACTTGCTACGGTAGTCTGCTCCTTGACGGCTTTCTAGAACGTCCTTCTATGCAGCTCACAGCCGATCCGCACAGGGTCATCTCAAGACGCCTCGACCGGGACAACTCATCAACCCGGAATCGCCCCCGCGGGCAATTCATGGGACGTCGACATATCCCCTCGGTGAAGATCCAGCGCACAGTTTGGTCAGGCGTTTCGTACATGCACGAAAAGCCCCCGTGATGGGGGTGCAATCCGCGCAGCACGTAGCGAGATGTGGCTACCCAGCACTTCCTTTCCTGGTGCTAGCAGCTCACGAGTCGATGCACCCTGCACCCACATCCACCTGCGAATCGAATCTCATTAGCGGGGGCTTGGCTCCGTGATCCGGATCTCGCTGGCGGTCGCCCCCGCTCCGCTTCGCCCAGCCAGCACGTTGCGCGATCGTCTCGCTGCCCGTGCCACGGCTCGGTCGCGCCTCCGCCTCTCGGCCGTGCTGCCAGTATCGCCATGTCGCTCGTGCTGACGTTTTGGTGGCACGAACCGAGGGCCAAGTGCCGTGAGGAGCGAGATTGCGTCGGATGGCGGCCACGCTCCGTGCTAACAAAGGCATCACGCATCGCCCATCAGGGTCGCATTCGACAATCGCATCCCCGGTGGTCCTTGCGCCGGCTCTTGCTATTGTCGATCCCATCTAGATTGCCCTTGCATTGCACCCCCAGCCCTCCACTTCGCGTTCAGACGTGCCTTTGCCCTCACCGAGGACGGGGCGCTGGTTCGGGGCCTCCTCGCCTCGCAATCCTGCCCCAAGCTCACGGGCCAGGCCACGGTGGACCAAGATACGGATACCCATCAGCTGCGAAATACCTGCATGCGCCGTATGCGCCGTATGCGCTCATCAATGCAGCCAACGGCTCCAGTCCGCGCCGGGCTATTGATGGGCCCTTGTCAATGGGCGGTCCAGGGACACCGGGAGTCTGGATATCCAATGGCGGCTTCGCGCGGCCCATCCGGCGTTGACGGCGTCAAGTCGCGGCCTCGCAGCAGGCCATGAATGGGGCGACGAGTTGTATTGTCCGGCACCGGCGTCTCCGTGTCTCTCCCTCCGCGCCCTCGTCCTCTGCCTCGATCCGATCGGGCCAAGGCCTCCAGAAAGAACAGGGCAAGGCTGGCGAGGCGCATCTGCATACGCGAAACGGTCCGAGAGGCCGCAGGGAATGTCGCATTGCCAGCGGCTGCCACGAGCGATACCGCCTCCCTCGCCGTCGCCCCGGTCCTTGCTTGCATGCTCCTAGCCTCCCGTGCAATGCTCCCCCGGATGCCGTGATTGCGGTTACCAGGAGCACGAACCGCCAGGTGTTTGCGCGAGGTGACAGCGGGAAGAATCTCCCCTATTGGCCGTCAACCGCCTAGCCGTCACGCCGTCCTGGCACCAGATTGGAAGCACCAAGAATCCAGCCATCAACAGCGAGTTGCGAGCAACGATAATAAAAGACGCCTGCTATACAAAATGACGGCGAGTGAATTATCGAATAGAGAGTAATAGAGGAGTTGTCTCATAGACTTGTCGCGGGGATCTCTTACCTACCCTGTACCTCGTGCGTTCCCGACAGTTTCCTTCCGACAGAGAATGGGTGCCGTCGACACTATTGAGAAACCCAAAGCGGTGTCGATAGTAAGGTACTTTATCAACAGTGCAAAGCTGCTGGGCAGCCCGTCGCAAAAGTGGCTCTCCGACGCAAGGAATATGTCACCGGATGATAGAGTAGTGGGTGGCATCAGGAAAAGGAGATTCAAGATTTGCAACTGCCGTCATGGTCTACATTCTGTCCATTGCGTGCCCCCATGCTCAGAATCTGATATCCAATCCCCCGATCTCGTAGGTCCCCCGATCTCGTAGGTCGCCAGAGCCCATCTCCATCATGCAACGTAGATCTCCACGGAAAAGGAAAGAGATGGCCCGCCCGGCCCGGCTTACCATCTTGGCTCCGGGCGTTCCATCGCCGGCGTCTCCACGACGTTGTCGTCGCCAAAGGGGTCGCCCTCGTCGTCTTCGTCCTCGACAGGGGCGGCGGGCCTTTTGCTCGGACGCGGGGGCCGCGCGGCGGGTAGGCTGGAGGGTTTGGGGACGGGGGGCGCGGGGGCGCGGGGGGTCGGTTCGAGGCTCAGGCCGGAGAGGTCGGGGGCGTGGGAGCTTTGCGGGGAGTGGACGGCCTGGTCCTCCCTGCCCCTGAGCGTCGCCACTGTGCATCTGGTGTGAGTAAGGAGTGAAAGGGGGAAGGGGTGAGAAGAACGTACTCCGGTAGAGGTGGGCTTGCTCGGCGAGGTCGTCGTCCGAGTCGCTGTCGGCGTCGAGGGACTGGTCCAGCTGCTCAAACGACATGAGGGCGTGGACGAGCTCGTCGTTGGCGTGGAGCAGGCTGCCGAGCCACTGCTCACTTTCAACGTTGTGAATCTAGCTCGACATCAGCCACACATCCCGGCCTCCCTGGGTCTTGAACATACGTAGCGCAGGATCCGCCGACGGAGCTGCTTGCACGCCTCAAAGTGGTGCACCGCCACCCTGTTCTCTGAGATGCGCTCGCGCTCGCGGTTGATGCTCTGCAGCGAGTTCATGAGGTTCGTCGACGCAATCGACGACTCGGCGATGACCGACTTCATCTTCTCCTTCTCGGCCTCGATGTTGAAGGGTTTCCGCTTGCTACTCTTGCTCTTGGACTTGGACTTGTCCTTCTTCTGCCTGTCAACGGCAGGGGCTGTTTGCGTCGCCCATGGCTGGCTGGAGGGCCCCGCGGCGGGCTGTCGCGAGGCTCTCTCGGCTTCCTCTTCCTCGTCGTCGCCAAAGGGGTTCTCGGTTTCCTGGATGACCCTGGACCGCTCCTGCGTGACGGCGACCTTCCTCTTGGGAAGTTCCTGCGTAGGGAGTCAGTTGATCTGCCGAGCCCGGATTCCCGTGAATGTCTCACCTTGTAGAGGCGCGCGATCCTCTCCAGCCCGGGCGTCGAAGCGTACTGCGACCACTCCCGGTACAGCTCCGTGCACTTCTTCTTGACCGCCGGGTCCGACAGGTTCGAGGTGCCGCACACGCGGAGGCGCTCCAGCAGCGGCTCGTCGGCAAAGGCGCGCTGGAAGTGCGAGCCCGCGTTCTGGATGAGCCCGTCGAGGAGGACGAGGGCGCGGATCTGGCGGTGGACGTTGCCGTACTTGAGCTTCTTGCGGATGGCGCGGGCGGCCTCGGTCGGGCCCGAGGCCTGCAGCTTGATGACGTCGACGAGGTCGGGGATGCCGCTGAGGTCCTCCTCGCCGAAGGACTCCGAGGTGAGGTTCTCGATAGTGACGGTGACCGCCGAGTAGGGTTTCTTCTGGAGCGCTTGTCAGCACGCAAGGCTGCGTGGTGTCCAGCTCGGCACGTGAATCTCCTCGGAGAGCAGTCCCAACCGAGAATCCCACCGAGTGAGCTGCACCGAGTCCACCGTCCCGTGGGACCGAGCTCAGGGTTCCATACCTGCGAAAACATGTTGGGCTCTGAGGCAGCGCCTGTAGCTCACCACCTCAAGGCGGGGGCTCTTGTACGGCCGTTCAGCGCTTAGCCGCGAGTAGAAGGTGCCGGGATATGCTCACTTCAACCTCCAGAAGATGTCTCTAACCCGGTCACAACGTCTCGCGTGACCCGGTTCCCAGGCTCGGAGCAAGCACTCGAGGACGTGCAGGCCGAGGCGGCACCCGAGCCAGTCGGGCGAACGCGGTGTCGGCGAAGAGGCCGAGGACGAGGACAAAGCCTCGGGTGCCTTTGGTACCTGAAGGGAGCGAGCTGGAGATGGCCGGCGGTAGATGGACGCATGCGTGTGGTGTGATGTCGTTTGCGATCGCGTTCAGGCATGTGCTTCATCGGAGGATGCGGGGGGGGGGGACCGTGGCGGGGCGGCGTTTGGCTCGTGGCGTTGACGTAAGGGCGCCAAGCAGTCGGTCACAGGAATAGAACATCAATACCGTGCTGAAAGACGTCGCGCGCTCTTTGTTGAAAAAAAAAAAACCCCCTCCATGGAAACGTCTACTTTCAACGAGGCAATAGTTATGCCGTCAAGGCGCTTTGGCGATGTTGGCTCTTGTCCCAGGCCTTGGGCAGGTCCAGGGCCATACGTATCCATTCATGCACCATTCATTCAAAGCTGCAACTACTCATAGACTCCACTGCCATGCTAAGTTAGATTCTCCTTTCCAATGCCCTGTGATCCGCATAGGACCAGGCGCGCTCATGCTCGCGGTGCTCATGCTCATCATCACGGCGCCCCTGCCATGTATAGTCCTGCCCTTCCCACAACCTCAAATCATTCATCAGCCAGACTTGCCCATCCCCAGCAACACCAGGTTCGCAACGTTCATAACCGTAATGACCAGCCAGACGAGCCCCGCAAAGACGGTGATCCACCACGGGTTGGACATGTTGATGGCCCCCGTCGTGCTGCCGGCGATCGGTCGTCCGTCCTCGTCGGTGTACCGTGCCATGCCGGGCTGAACCGTCATGAACCGGCTGCGGCTGGTGAAGTAGATGAGCGGGAGCGTGACAAACGGCAGCACGCTGCTAAGCGCGACTTGCGATCCCGTCAGCGCGGCGTTGAGGCCCGACCGCCCCACGGCCCCGGCGATGATGATGGACGGGGTGATGCTGATGGAACGCGTGATGAGTCGTCGCAGCCACGGCTTCACCTTCCACCGCAGGGCGCCCTCGCTGACCATCTGACCGGCGATGGTACACACAATGCCGGCGGACACGCCGGAGAGGAGCAGCGCCAGCGCAAAGATTGTGCCCACCGCCGGCGAGATGCTCTTGACCAGCAGATCATGGATGCCGAAGATGTCGGCCTCGAGGGCATCGGGGTTCTGGTACAGCGAGGCGCCGGCCACGATGAGAATGGCCGAGTTGACGAAGAGCGCAAAGGTGAAGAGCGACAGCGCGACCTCGGTGATGGAGTACTTGAGCGAGTGCTTGATTGCTGCGTGAGACGGCATGTACGTGACCTTATCGTACCCGTCGTTGGTAGACGACGCCGCGGACGCGGGCTCTTCCGGCATGAGGCCGTGCTTGGTGTCGTACTCTCTCAGCCGCGGCTGGACGATGCCCGATCCCAGGAAGAGGCTGTGAGGCATGACTGTAGCGCCGAGAATGCCACAGGCTTGGAACAACCTGAGGGGCCGTCAGCACGCACTCGGCAGAGGGTCACGGCGGACTCACCCCTCGGACTCGACAATGGCGCTCGAGGGCAGGTATCCGCGGAAGATTTCCCCCACGCTCGTCTCCTTGATCATGGACAGCTGGATGCAAAAGCACACAACCACGCCGATGACGAGCAGGCACACAAACATCTCAAACAGGCGCAGCCCCTTCATGGCGCCGTCGGGCCGGTAGAAGAACAGGATGGCCATGACGTCGAGGATCGAGAGCGCGCAGCCGGCGACCAGGGGCAGCTTCGGGATGAGCAGGTTCAGCGCGATGGCGGTGCCGATGACCTCGGCGAGGTCGGTCGCGATGATGGCGATCTCGGCCAGCCCGTAGAGGAACCAGTTGAGCCACCGGGGCAGGTAGACGCGGTTCATGGACGCCAGGTCGAGCCCCGTCACGGTGCCCAGCTGAATGGCCAGGCTCTGCAGCAGGATGGCGAAGAGGTTGCTGAGGAGGACGATGAAGAGGAGCTTGAACTGGTACGACGCGCCGGCGGCGATGTCCGTGGCGTAGTTGCCAGGGTCGACTGCGAGGGTTCAGCTGCGGCTCCAGGACAACACCGGACGAGGAGAAGGCACTCACTGTACGCCACGGAAATCATGAAGCCCGGCCCGATGAACTTGGAAAAGGTGATGAACCAGTGCTTGGTCTTTTCCAGCACCGTCCTGGCCTTGGCGACACTGCTTCGTCTGAGGCTGTCTGCCCTCACGACTGTCTGGCACTTCTCCCTGGGGACTGCGGAGAGGCCGTCGCGGCCAGCAGCAGCCTCCAATCCATCGGCGATGCGCTGGATGCTCTCCTGGTCCTGCGTCTCCGTGCCCGAGCCGCCCAGGCCTGCTGTCGCATCCTGTCGTCGCATGGCGTTTGCCGTCCACCCAGGGAAACCGTCAGGTCTCGGTCGAACCGTCTGTCTGCTCTCCAGTCACGCTCTTCCATGAGCGTGCGCAGTCCCAGTCTCGGATTGAAGCGGCAGGGCATGAAGACGTTTTGTCCGTCAAGGTAGTCGTCCGGGTTGTCCATGTGCGTCGTCTGTCTGAAGGGGCAAACCCGCCGTATTTGAGTGGAAAAAAGGTTGACGCATTTGGCGCTGGCGCTGGCGCTGGCGCTTTCCCTACGACCCTACGAGGCACCGCCGACGGGGTCCAACTTCCGGACGCACCCGAGCGCAGCCCGCGACAGCTGGGCCACGCGCGAAGCCGGCAGGAAAACACCAATGCACGAATGCCGTCACCGCGCCGACGAGGCCAAACCTAAAGGCATCCAGGGCCCCTCTGTTACGAGCAGTGGCCGTCGGGGACGCTCTCCGTCGCCCAGGCTCGACGGCGACACGTCGTCCACGGACGGACCGAGACCCGGCGTGGCTGCCAGGATGGAGACGGCAGCCCTGCGCCCGCCGCCCGCCGGGTCCGTTCGGGGGCTACCCTCGGATCTGCATCTGCCGACGAGCGGCTGGCCTGGTGCCGTGCCCGGCGCACCCTCTTCTGCGGTACAGCCGCCCTGGGCCGTGGCAAGCGCCGCGCCTGGAACAGTGGCTGCATGCATGTCACGCCCAAGTACGAGACGCCGAAGCTTGACAGCTGCTCACCGAGCGACGGTGGAGACATGAGCACGTCCAGTGGGGGCCGGCAGCCGATTGCCGTGTACTGCCACGCTTATGGATGCTCCGATGCTCTGATGCTCTGATGCTCTCGTGTTTGTTCCATTGCCCACACGGCCAATGCCGTGTACTGCCACGATGATGCTCCGATGCTCCGATGCTCTCGTATTTTTTCATTGTCCACATAGCCGACGATACCATGCCATGCTTTCATCCACGATATCATACGAGTACCATGCTTCCAGCCCAAACCCCTGCGCCGGTCGACGGGTTGATGTCGACAATGCAGCTCTTCGAAATTCCTCCTGAGCCTGTTGAAAGGCCACGCCTCCCTGTCGGACCCGAAACCCATGCCCGATACCGCACGCAGCTTTGACATCCTTGCACGCATCGCCGAGCCTGGCGTGCTGCATCCGCCTCCCAGACGACGTGCGTATGCTGCCTTGATGCGACGGCACCGCCTGTGCCTCACTTCTGCTTCTTGCCAGACTTGGCCGCGGCCCTCTCGCGCTCCCGCCTGGCGTAGATCCCCGCCGTGAACGGGTCCTCGTACCGCAAGGCCAGCACGTACACGACGAGCACCCAGGCCGTCAGCAGCAGACCCGCGGGCTTGCCAAACACCAGCGCCGTGCCGAGGAAGCTCATGGTCGAGCCCCAGTACATGGGCGCGCCGCACACGTTGAACGGGAAGCCCGTGACCATCTCGTCCATCAGGATGCCAAAGTAGTCGCCCAGGAAAGTGCCCGTGATGCCCAGCGCCCACGTCGACGAGACGACCAGCACGTTGCCGCACGCCAGCAGCGCGTACCCGGCGACCTGCGAGTACGGCGTCTGCAGCAGCGGGTGCGACGGCTGCTCGAAGATGGCCGTCTTGTAGAGCCAATCGCGCACGAGGCCGAGCGAGAAAATGGTCGCCGCGAGCGCGTAGCAGGCCGTGCGCGAGCGGCCGCCGAACAGGTTCGTCAGGAGCTTGTTGTGGTACTCTACAGTGCCTCGGGGTTAGCTGCGTGTCGCCGCCGGGGGTGAGGCGTCGTCTTCGAACCTTGGCGTGCGACGATGCTGCGGGACGTGGCGCGTTAGCTGGATCCGGGCGTGCATCACGGGGGCCATTGCACACGGACGCGGGAACTCACTTCCAGAACAGCGGATTGAAGGCAATCGAGCACGCAGACACTGCAGCCAGGCACAGACACATTAGACACTACCGTCACGGCACCGCACCCCGGCGCGCGGGAACTCACCCAACAAGCTCTGCTTGTCAAGGTCGACACGGCTGGCGAGGTCACGCACGAGAGACGCCATGTTTGCCGGCCACACGCGAAACAAACGGTTGCGAGAGAGGAGGACAAGCTGTAGTCACGGCCAGTCGATCACCAAGACCCGGGTTGCCGCTGGGATTATCGCGTCAAGGCAGCTTCAGAGCTCGAGAGTTGCGAGGATAAAAAGTTGCAGGCGAGTGGCGTCCAAGGCGTCAGAAGCTCGGCAAGGGATGGAGGCTGGATGCGGGGGCTCTGCGGGTGGCACCTGAAAATGAGAGCCACAGCGGACTTTGCGCCACCTCGCTTCAACCGATGATATCCCCAGAGAACGACCACACACAAACACCACACACAAACATCAACCTCTGGGAATAGAGCGAGAACCGAGGTATGCCCGCATACATTATGACGATAGCCAGACAGCTATGTGCCAGAGCTCTACACCCCGAAAATGGGCTCCTCACGCCCTCCTGGCTGTGTCATGACGGTCATTATTCATTGAGCCTCGCCCAGAGGCCCATACATGTGACAGAATCACATCATCGTCGATTCCTCGTCTTCTTGCCCGCCGTCGCGGTGTCCTCTTCCTCCTCGTCCTGACCCTTCTTGAGGTCCTCGGTGAGGCCCCATTCCTCCTTGTCATACCAGTCCTCGCCGTCAGACAGGTCCCGATTGGGGCCACAGTGCGCCTCCGCCTTGGCCCAGCGCAGCACTTCGTTCCGTAACCGCTCCGCCTTGAGCAGGCCGTCGTGTAGCCTTCTCGTCCCTCGGCAGACCTCCTCTTGCTTCTGCACGTAGAGTGCGAGCAGTCTTCTGATGTCCTCGGCCTCGTGTTCCGGGAGGCCGAGGTCTCGGTCCGCCTTGGCACCCGCCGGCGTGAGGAACATGGGATGAATAAAGGCCGGCTCTAGACCTTCCGGAGTACTGGATGGAGCCTTGCCGCCCGTCGTTTCTGGCTCGGACCGACTGTCCGTCGCTGCTTCACCATCCTTCATCGCCACATCGCCCGAGACATATTCGGCCTGCCCCCTGCCCGGCTTCTCATTCGCACCCTGATCCCCGTCCGTTGACTTGGTCTCGGTGCCACCCTCTGCGCTCTCTGCAGGTTCATCGCCGCGCTTATTCCCTGGACGCGCCTCGGGGGGTTTCTCGCCATCGCTTTCCTTTGCCCCGACCTCTACGCCAGGCTTTGATTGGCCGTCTTCGTTGTTGCCCGGGGTAGCATCCGGCATCGGCACATCGGCGTCGCCTTTGACCTCGGACCGCGCTTGATGATCCCCGGCACGGGCCGCTGTACCGTTCGCTCCGCCCGCCTGCTCGCTTCGGATGTCGCCAATCGGAGTTCCCGGCGACGACGTGTCAGCGCCACTCGCCTTTGCCAAACTCAGGAGGTGACGAGCGACGTGGTCGTCCGAGAACATGTCGATGTCGTTCGGCCCGAGCATCAGCTCGCATGGCATCCAATTGCTGTCGCCGCACAGAGCGGTCCACAGGCGCCTGACCTGCCACAAGTTTTTGTTTTCGTTGCGCATCATGTCGCAGCTCTGCGAGACTAAATCTGTGAGGGTCTTGGACACGAACGGCTTCGATAGGGTCGAGTGGGTAGGGAGGTCGGTCGAGGCGGTTAACGGGGCCAGGATTCCTATCTCGGATCAGCTTCATGCCCGCGGGGCAGCTGGGGGGACTTGACGAACGTTCGAGGCGGACGTGGGCGTAGGGATTGAGCTCCGCAGCTGCGAGCTCGGCTTCTTCGATACGGTCGGCGTCGTCGTCGCTATCGATCTCGTAGCCTTCGTCGTCTACCAACGGCGGGTTGCGGTGGAGGATGGGCCTGCGAACACCGGCGAAGTCGACAGCCTAGGGGGTGGTTAGCCGACCGACTGAACGGGCCGCGTCCGGGCCAGCGAGCTGTGCATCCGTACCGCTTTGTATGCGCTCGGCCCTTGCGTCGGTACCAATTGCCCTCTGCGCGCGAACCGCGCTCGCTTCTTCATCTTGCTGCCGCGATTGCCGTGGTTTTCGACTTCGGAATCCGAGTCGGACTCTGAGGCGCGGTCGCCGTCAGCGGTAGATCCACGGGAGAAATTCCCACTAAAGAGCTTACCGTAGGCCTTTCTCTTGAATGCCTTCTTCATGCCGGCTATCGTCTCGGCGAAGAGGACCTGTTGTGACGCCATGGCGGGCAGAGCCACTGCTGGCGATGGATGCGGAGCGCTGGTGGTCGACGAGCCAGGCTCCTCGCGACGAAGGGGAGGGCACGGCGGCAGGGGGTAGAGAGCCCTTCGTTACGGCGGAAATGCGCTCAGACGGAGCTCGGTTGGAGACGGAGGCTTCGATGCGTCACGTCCGCGTCGTGCAACGAGTGGTGCAGCGCGCGGTGCGTGGGAGGGGACAAATTTGCTCTG
The DNA here is from genome assembly GCA_003945565.1 of Tolypocladium inflatum. NCBI lineage: Eukaryota > Fungi > Ascomycota > Sordariomycetes > Hypocreales > Ophiocordycipitaceae > Tolypocladium > Tolypocladium inflatum. Next base: position 1,141,932 of record QEPE01000001.1, read on the forward strand.
CGGGAGCGCGAGGAGAAGAGTGCTGGAGCACGACGGGCGAGGCGAGGCTGGCCCCGTGCTGCGGCTTTGATGACCGCACGGGTTCATCCACCAATTAGGGCCGTGGACTCCGATGCCGTTTTGCCGAGGATTAAGCGATAGCCCCTCGAACCTACGTCACAGTATCGCGTGCAGGGTAGGATGGCAATTGAATGGGATAAGCTGGAGACTGATATCCTCATCCTGACGCTGTGGAGATTTGCTCTTCACACCTGGGACACACAGTCCCATTGCGTACTTTGGAGCTTTATACACTCCTACTTCCGCATTGCATTTAAGCGCCTTTCATGCTACGGCTGCACTCTATCTGCGCCTGTTGCGCCTGCTCAATCCCCATCGGCACTCCAGGGGTATGGGTACAAACCCTGAATCTTCGTCAAACCATCACACCAACACACGTACATGTCCTGACATCAATTCTGGCAGCTGTTTGCAGGTCAGCATTCTAGTCGCTACTCGGCACCAAATATCGCTGGCTCACATGTCGGGGGAGTTTGTAATTTCCTCAAACACCTGGAGGAGCTCGAATCCCATCGCCAAGAGCGGCTCGTTCGCATCGTCGACAACCTGGCCATGTTAGCACCCGTCCTAGACGATCGAGTTGGCGTAACTTACCCAGCTGAGCAAGGCCCTTGGGGCTTTGTGGCTCTTGCATTGCCGTACACCCATGAGCGCCAGCCCCTGCAGCACGAGAGTCGATTGAGGAGTAGATGGCACGATGGGTGCGATTATGCCGCCGACATCCTCCGTGTGACACAGCAGCGAAGGTATATACGTGATGAGGGCGCTGTTTTGGCGAGAGATGATGACGGTGCCAATCAAGTTTCCTGCCGGGTCCTTGGCCCGCACGATGCCACAGGATTTGTTCTCCGCGAGGGCGTATTTGTACAGCTCGAGGACCTCCGGGTTGGCGTTTCCCCGCACGTGGTGAAGCACGCTGTCGGCGTTTTCGAGGCCATGTATCAGGTCGAAGCTGATGCTTGCCCTTTGGATGCTCTGCAGCAGCCCCTCCGGGACCGCCCAGTTGCCCAGATCCTTGATGACCATGTTGGTCAGTTTCCTGGGGAACTGCGTATCCCAGCCGCTGTTGCTGAACCACTCCTTGACCGTGCTCAGCTCGAGGTTTGATGGGATGCCGAGGAACACGCCGGGGAACGTCAGGCCGATCTGAACCTTCTTGATTCCCCTTTGCTGGCCAAGGTTCTTCAGCGCTCGTCGGTGCAGCGAGCGGCCGATGGACACATTCCGTTTGCCGGGGTCGACGAATATGGCACCCAGAATGCCGACGCCACCTATAAAGTATGTTGCAACGAACCCATAGAGCGCCTGCGTGCTGCTGTTCCGTACCACGAAGTGGGCTTCCTGTATGCTTGGAATATCCAGCGCAAAGGATGCCGCGCTGGTTGTCTTGAGGAACTCCAGGTCTGGGGCGGTTGCTCGGTGGACAGCCCGAAGCAGGTCATTGAGCCCTTTGGCATCCCGTGACCGATCGTACTCTTCCACAAGCCAGTGCTGCCTCGACTTGAGCACCTTCTTGCTCTTGCGCATGGTCCCCGGCATGCTTCCCCTAGGGGGGTCAATCTCGCCCACCAGCACCCGCACCAGCGCGGACATGGCGTTCTCGGTAAAGTCAAAGGTGCAGATATAAGTCCCAATGGACTTGTCCATGGCAAAGTCATAGGGCGAGCTCACTGCGACCACAATCAGCTGCTTCTTCTTCCCCCGGCTCCTGTGCATGGAACACATCATGTCCACGTGCTTGGTGAAGCCAGCTTGGTAGAGGTTTCGATTAGCGTCTGCGGTGACGATGATGATGCACGACGCCCTGTTGATGAGATTCTCGTGGACTGTGTGGCATCAGCATACCTGGTTTGCTGAGAGCAGCGTCGACGAGTAGGGCGCGGTCTTACCTGGCCTGACTCCATTGGCGGTATAGCTGGTGTGGACGAGCTTCTCATTGCGATATCGAGCGAGATTCTTGCCGAACTCGCGAAATACACCCTCGCCACTCATGATGGCGCCCCTGTCCCGATTTCGATGTGCCCACCTGTCGTGGTTTGTAGGGGCTGTGGAGTAGTCGTTCTTTGCCGCGAGTAGGCTCTTGGTCGCGGAAGACGCGGGGAGAGGCTTGACCAGGGGGGTGAGCAACAGCAACTCCTCGCCCGGATGCATAGACCCGGATAGGGGCAGCAGCTTCTCCTTGTCTCGTATCACCGTAATGGAATCGTCATAGGCTCTTCGGGACAGGGCAAGATGAGAAGGGTGGAGCTGGGAGAGGAGGGAGATGCCGGGGGGGTTGAGTGCCTTTGCCCACGAGGTGCAGGTTGCCTTGAGTTTCAGGACGCGCCTCACGGAGGTGAGTATTCTCTCCTTGGTCACGATGCCGTTTTCGTACCCCAGCTTGAGACCCTTGATGGCCTCGAGCTGGACGTCATACGCACGGCAGAGGAGGACGAGATCACAACCCGCCTCCACGGCCATGACGACGCCGTTCTGAACGCCCAGGTCATGGCTGAGGGCCTCCATCTCCAAGCACTCGGAGATGGCAACGCCCTTGAAGCCAAGCTCGTTGCGAAGCAAGTCATCGACGACCTGGTCCGAAAGACAAGCATGGCCCACGTTCATGGACGGATTCGAGATGCCACATCCGCCCACGAACATGCCATCCAGCTGCCCGGAAGCAACCGCGTTCCGAAACGGCACCAACGCACTGAGGCTCAGCTCCTCCAACGTCTGAGTGATGATGGGAACGTCGAGATTCGATCCGAGGAAGTCGAGGTTTCCATAGGAGGGGAAATGCTTTCCGCAGGACGCCATTCCCGCATCGCGGATGCCTCTCAGTGCGGCGAGCCCGTATTGGGAAACCTCCTGAGGATCGTCTCCCGTGGCCCGGACTCCAAGGGGTTGATAGCGGGCATTGTTGAGCACATCCAAGACGGGGCCGAGCATCAGGTTGACCCCGCAGGCTGAGATCTCTGTGGCAGTGGCCTTGGTTATCTCATACGCGAGGTCAGCACGGCCGGTGGCCGCAATACCCATGGCGCTCGGGAACTGGCAGACATAGTCCTCGTCGAAGAGGCTGTTGACGCCCCCATTCTCTTGATCCAGGGCTATGAGTAAGGGGTGCGGGTGGCCAGCGTTCTTGGCAATGGCCTGGAGTTCCTGGACGAGCCTGGCTGTTTGCTGGGCAGCTAGATCGGATATCAGCAACGCTTACACTTACGAATGGACATGTATCATGAGAGAAGTGTTTGGGAGACACGTGGAGAAGTGGCAGATGAAAAAGAGGCTACCGACACTTGAGATTCTTGGCCGTCAGGATGATGGAACCCAGGTGGTGGTCCTCGATGAGGCTCTTGATCTGTGGCGTCACCTCGGTTCCATCCCAGCCCATAATCAGGGTCTGTCCAATCGCCCTAAGAACGAGTTCAAGTCAGCCCTACGCTCGGGATGAACGCGAACGGGAGGATGAGGCTTCTGTATGTAGCCGCGGCTATGGAGTGAACTGCGCATACCAGTCGAGGTTCTGCCATAGTGGGTCCAGGTCGCCATTCTCCGTGTTGGAGTTGGGGTTGGCTTTGGCGTTGGCGGTTGCCATGATGGATGACTGGACGGCAGACGGTCACAGGTTGGCGCGCATAATAGCCGTTTGGCTCAGCACTACCGAAGCTGCTGGTCCGATGCTTTCTGCTGCCGTAGCCGTCGGGCTTGGAATCCGAATAACGGCTTCCGTTGCTCAGTCGAGAGTCGCTGCCTCAGCTTCAGCTTGTGGGGGGGTGTGGCTTGCCCAGGTGGGCATAGATAGCGATAGCAGCCAGGGCGGCTCAACTTCGGGTGTGACAGACATAATCCGGCTCCGGGGTACCTTGGGCCCATCCTGAAGCGGCAGGCGGGGGAGGGGCCGGACATGATGGGAGGTGGAGCTGCGGGTGTGTAGCTCAGCCGACGACAACGTTACATGGGGGTCACCCAGTGACCACGGCGCTGCATGGCATCCGTGCATCCACGGTGGATGGCCCTGGCGATCGGTTGATGTGACAGGGCGACAGCTCGTCGATTCACCCGTTGCAGTGGAGCGATTGCAGCCGTTTACCGTGGGCAGGTCCGCCACGAGCCGCTGAGCTGCTGTCCACTGGCCCCGGGCCCCTCCGGCGCACAAACGGGCTGCCGCCAGTGAATGCTGCCGCACCATCACTGATCGAGAAGCCCCGGAGCCTCCGCCTGCCATGGCGGCACTCCACCCGGCAGCCAACCGTGGGCCGTGGCATGGCACCGTGACAGTGACGACGGAAGGCAAGGTTTTCTCGCCTGCTTGCTACCTCGAGTCTTGCCGCACCACTGGGGCGTCATGTTGCGTGCCCAGCGCGTCCGGCATCCAACAAGGTGGAATGGCCAGTACTAGTACCAACCGAGTCGCCGCCAGGTGAATTTCGCTGCCGTTTGTATGGAGCCCGGGCCCTTTTCAATCCTCCACCGGACATCCGGTCCTCTTACATGACGATCCATCCTCGCCGTCTTCCCGCCTCTCTCTCCCTCCCGACCTAATCCTCAACCTCAGCTTTCTCCCAGTGATACCCAAAATGCCCATCGCGCTCTCCCCCACGACGCGGCCGCGGAACGGCCTGACCAAGTTCACCAACTGCCGCCTGGTCAAGGGCGACAGGCTCGTCGACGAGGACCTCTGGGTCAGCTCGCTGACGGGCAAGATCATCCACAGCCAGGCCACCTTTTTTGATGACCTGAATCTGCCCGATGTGACCATCGATCTCGGCGGGCGCATCGTCGCGCCCGGCATGATTGAGTGCCAGCTCAACGGCGCGTTCGGCTTCAACTTTTCGACCCTGCTCGACGACATGTCGCAGTACGGCAAGCACGTCAAGGAGGTCAACCGGCTACTGGTCCAGACGGGCGTCACGTCGTACGTTCCTACAATCACCAGCCAACGGCCGGAGCTGTATCAAGAGGTAGGTCGATAAACGATGACGGGGTGCTGTCGGCGGTGGGGCGTCGTTTGTGAGAGAGACCGACGCGCTGACATGACGGGGCATGCAGGCACTTCCGTATCTCGGCCCTTCTGGGAGCCGGCGGATTGCCGACGATGGGGCCGAGTCGCTGGGCGCCCACTGCGAGGGCCCGTTCCTCAACCCGACCAAGAACGGAGTGCACAACGTCGACGTCCTGATCGAGGCCGAGTCCTTTGCGGACATCGAGGCGTGCTATGGCGCCGAGAACCTCCGCCCCCGGTCGCCGGGCGAGACGATCCCGGTCAAGATGATCACGGCGGCGCCGGAGCGCGGGCAGATGATGAAGCTGATCCCGGAGCTCGCGTCGCGCGGCATCATCTACTCGGTCGGCCACTCGGAGGCGACGTACGAGGAGGCGTCGGCCGCCGTAGGCCAGGGCGCGACCATGATCACGCACCTCTTCAACGCGATGCGGCCGTTGCACCACCGCAACCCAGGCATCTTTGGCGTGCTCGGCCACGCCGAGAGCCTGCCTCGGCCGTACTTTGGCATCATCTCGGACGGCATTCACCTGCACCCCACGACCATCAAGATTGCCTTTAATGCGCACCCGGACGGCTTCATCCTGGTCACCGACGCCATGCATCTCGTCGGCCTGCCCGATGGGGCGTACCCGTGGACAAACGGCGACCAGACGTGCAACATTGTCAAGAAGGGATCTCAGCTCCTGCTCGAGAACTCGGACACGATTGCTGGCAGGTGAGTTGCCCTGCCGATCTGCTGCGCAAGAGCCCAGAGACTAACACGCCTGCAGCTCCATCACGCTCCTCGAGTGCGTCAACAACTTCCTGCAGTGGTCTGGAACCGGCATCCCGCAGGCCCTCAAGGCCGTGACCGCCACGCCCGCAGCCATGCTGGGCCTCGCGGGCGTCAAGGGCACTCTGGACGCCGGGGCCGACGCGGACCTCGTCATCTTCTCCGAGGAGACGCAGGGCGGCGCCGGCAGCAGCCAGCTCGTGCTGGACGAGGTGTGGAAGTTTGGGACGCGGCTGCACCGCACGAACAAGGCCACGTGAAGCCTCGCAGCATCGCGACTCGCGAGACTGGGGGCGCCGCATTGAAGCTCGGAGGCATGACGACGGTGGGACAGTAATAACGACTAGCTCAATGCACTCGACCAATGGCGTATTTGTACATATTACAGGACCTGGGCAGGACAGGATTTGCAGGCGAATACCTGAGAGCACGAGACCAGAATGACTGGAGTCAATAGAGGCGTTCTGGACATGACAGGCAGGCGAGACATGGCGCCACGCTGAACATTTTGATTGCCAAAAGGCTCGTTTCCTGGTTCTTTTCTTGGTGCGACAACGACGCGATGCGGGGGAGATTGATTCACAAGGGCGATCCTAGCAAGCCTAGGTTGGGTTCCGGTACACTAAACCGCCAGGCGCTTCCGCTTCTAGAACCTGCGGGCTCGATTCGTCCAGTCCGTGCTGCCGTGCTTGTGAGACCATGCATGTGATGAGGCAACTCCGGTGCGAAAACTGCTGCGACGGGCCGCCGGGGGTTCCACGCCGTGTCCAATGTAAAGCAGAGCAGTGCAGAACCGGTGGCGCCCCAGCTGGCGCAAGAGGACGAGAGGAACCTGGGAAAACCTGGGGAGACCCCGTCCGGACTGCAACCCAGCCGCCGTCAACTCATGGTACGCTACGAAGTACCTGGGCCCTGGCTGGCTGCGCGCACGAGTCTCGCGGCGTCAACCACCAGCTTCTCCAAAGAACGTGGCGACGGCTGCGGCTGCGGGGGACGACGTTCGAGTCTGAATGGGCTGGTGGCATCCTTTCCTTGGGGGGTCGCATGGTCTTATCGTCCCTCCATTTTGAAGATGCTGACCTCTCCCCCGGCGACGGGAGTGCGTGTGTGTGCCACCCATCCGTCCCACCACCAGCCTCCGAATCCCGTCGCCTCTAGCACCTCGCACGTCGGTACTGGTTCCCTCGCCCCCTGTAATCTGGAGCCCCGGCCTCTGCCAGCTCCGTAACGTGCTGCCGCCGTGCTGCTGCCTCAAGCGACCTGAGGGAGAGACGACCAGCCCCAGGGCCCCCAGAGTGCAGAAGCGCCACCCGACTCCCCTCCGTCCGAGCAGCCAATTGCAGCGCCCGGCCCGCGAGATAGGTAGGTAGGTAGGCCTCGCTGCAGTGGGAAAGGTACCTAAGGTACGGGGCATCGGCCGGCCTCCACCACAAGGGCCAGAAGAGGCTTCTGCGTTCCATCAACCTCCACACTGGCACCGCACCGAACCGCACTTTGCTCGCGCCAACTCTGCACTGCGCTGCATTGGACGGACTGGACTGACACTCGCCCTATCGCTCTCCGCACCGGGCTCCGGTTCCTGATTCTGTGTCGCTGTTCTCTTCGCCATCATCGTCATCTCATCAGCTCTGGCTCCGCAGCGAACTCCTCCAGTGCTAGGCGCCGACCCTCCCTCGTACACCGCGTCGCCGGTCAGCTCGCCCTTGGCCTTATCTCGTCCAGCTCGACACCCCGGGTTGAATCCCAGATAAACCATAAACCCCCGTCGCCGTGCCGATACGACCCTCCCGTGCGGTGCTGACGGCGGGCGGACAATGCCATGGCTACGTTCAACTCTATGCCGGCCATGTCAGCCGCTGCGGCCAGTGACACGGGCATGAACAACGGCGGCGGCCAGCCCATGACCATGGAGCACTTTGACCAGGAGCTCAACTTCGACGAGGTGCTGCTGTGAGTACCCCTCTTCGTCGGCCCGTCCGGTTGCCTTTCGAATGAACAGTACTGACGATGCCTCCCGCGCAGTGACGGCAGTGCCCTCGCACCCCTCCCCTTCACCCCCGCCTACGACTTTGAGAACTTTGCGACGACATTCGAAGATCCCTTCTCCTACTCCGCGCGGGCCTTTGAACCCACGCCGAACCCAGACGCCCTCAACGAGGAGTCGTCTCCCCAGGAGCTGGACAACAAGCTCCTCGGCTTCTCGGAGCCCATCCGGAGCCTCAACGTGGTGGACGACGCCGGCAACATCGCCGACATGCACATGAGCGCCGAGCTGTACGGCATGTTCTTCGTCGCCGAAGACGTCTTTGGCGGGGAGAACGCGGGCCGGCCGCTCGAGCTGACGTGCTATCGCCGCAACCTCTGGCAGTGCTCTGGCCAAATAACGCTGCCCCGGGCGGTATCGCATGTGGTCGACGAACAGGGCCGGCAGTTCCCCATCTTTGAACTGTCGGCGTCCATCACGGCGGTAGAGTCCATCGAGGGCAAGACGACGGAGATCATCTCGATCCCGTGGAAGAGCTCAACCCCGCAGCAAGTAAACGAGGAGAACAAGGTGGCCTCGGCCCCTCCCCACGTCTCCCTGGACCTCAGCACGGGTCAAGAGCTGGACGCTAGCCGGGTGTCTCTGCCAGTCTCCTGGAAGCGGCTGCAGTTCAAGCATGCGACTGCTAACAACGGCCGGAGGAAGGGGCTGCAGCAGCATTACGTGGTGCAGATCAACCTGCTGGGCAAGGCGAAATCCGGCGACATGGTCAAGATCGCCGAGATTCAGTCGGGGCCGGTCATCGTCCGGGGCCGGAGTCCCCGCAACTTTGATAGCCGGAGAGATGTCCCCCTGACCGGGGAGAAGAGGGTGGAGCGGAAGAACACGGCGAGCTCCGACACATCCCTCAAGATGGAGCGCGAGAACCTGCAAGCCACCATGCAAAGATTTCAGTCCATAGGCGGCGTCTCGGTATGTCAAGATATCGATTCCCAGAGCAATGTGAAGCTGACCCTCGCAGACACCCGCCGATTGGGCAAGCGCCCAGCCGGTACCACAGCCGAACCAGAGTCCTCACCCAAGCAAGAGGATGGCGATGTCGCCCACCATCGCGAGACCGCCGGTTCCTCCCTGGTCGGCGGAAGCCCACGCAAACGCGAAAGCCGGATCCGGGCAGCCTCACCGGGGCTCCATCAACCGACAGAACACGGCGGTGCCCATCAGCCTCTCGCTGTCAGAGGACGAGAAGAGCCCCAACCGGTCGAGCGCCGAGCTGCAAAGCCCCCAGCTTGGCAAAGCCGTCCCGGTGGCCGGGCCGAACGCCGGCAACAGCCCCGCCGAGGACCCCGATCCTCTGTACGAGTACTTTCCCCTCACGGTTGATGACTGGTATGCTGCCCAGCACCCTCGCTTTCCAATGCCGCGGCCGCTAACGCTCGCCAGGATGCCACCTGTCGACGCCGTGTACAGACCGCATGTTGTCCATCACACCATTGTGCCGCCCGAGATTAAGGCTCAGCAGATCCAGAGTAAGACGAAGCGGTACTTTGCCGCCGAGTGACGTCTCACGATGCGCTGGACGATGACGCTTACCATCACGGCTCCCCTTTCGAGTATTCTAGGTGATGCGCTATCACCAGCTTGGAGAGTCGCACTGTACCATATTGCACCATGTTGGCCATTTCTGCCGCGTCTCATGTCGGACTAGCTGTTGGAGGCCATGGCACGGCTGGGCAGAGCATTGCCAAGAGCGTGCCTTTTATACCCAGGGACACTTGTTTTTATTTTTCATCTCTCTATATATATTTTCTCTTGGGAACTGGTTTTTTGGGGGGGAAGGGCATGGTATAAAACATGATCATTCGCTCAAATGCTACGCGTCTCCTGCTTGGTTATGAGTGTCCATGCAAGCAAGCGCACATGGGTGAGGTGTTTACTGCCACACAAGGCCCGCACAAATGCCAACAAGCCATAGTTGCATTGAACCACGATGGGCCTCATCGTTGATGAGCTGGCGATGCACTTGGGCCGCAAGTTGTCGACCGTCCTTAGTAAGCGCACAGCACATTCACCTTGTTGGCAAACGGCCACCAACGCGTGACCGAGAGTGCCCCTACACACTGTATAAATATGAGCCGTGTGCCGTCCTTGCATGAACGGGAGGAATTTGAACTCGGTAGCATCCTCCACTGCGGGCACCCTGGAGCTCCTTTCTGTCGCTTATTACTGGTCAAAAATCATGGGCGACAAGGCGGACTCAGTCAATGGCGCCCAGCACCACGATGGCGGCGCCTCCCAGGAGCGACTGGAACGGGGGGAGAAGGGGCAGAAGCAGGCCGAGTACGCCGCCCGCGTGTGGGAGCTGTACAACGAAGGACGGCCGATGTACTCGAGAAGGCTGCTGGAGGATCTCCAACAGCAGCTTGACGAGCGGCCACCCCGCACGTCGTTCAGCCTGACGTGCCTTGGCGGCGAGCGTCGAAGCGTGCCATGGAGACCGTTCGACCACGAGGGCGAGACCTGGTGCGATATATGCCCCCATGGAAGCGATCCGAGTTCATCTGACGGTTGTTAGGGAGACAGTCATGCGCTTCGAGACCATCCAGGGGCTCGTGGAACCGGCGCCGTTCATCTTCCACGATTTGGAGAAGGGGATCCTCCCAGTCACGGTCTGTAGCACGAGGCGGGCCGGCGACGGTGGCACCCGAAACCAAGGCGTAACCACGGAAGCAGTCATCTCTGCTTGGGACGCGTACATTGAGATGTTGGCTCACGGCGAGACATGGCGGCAGCTGGAGGAGACGCTCAGCAAGGCCGCATTACCGCGCCGCATCGACAAGATTATCGGGTTCGGCCTCGGCGAAATGTCCTCCATCAACGGGCCGTGCGGCTTACCCGAGGAAGGGCGGGGGCGAACCTGCATGCAGCACGCGCTGGTGCTGTCGCTGGCGCGGCTGCTGGAGACGAGGACGGGCGTCAAGGTCGAGTGCCTTGTCCAGGACCCGGGGTACACCAGCCGCTGCAAGGAAGCGCTCGCGGCAAAGGGCATCAAGGTTGCCGAGCCCGAGACGGGGTTTCTGCTCGTGGACGATGCGACGCTGGTGTTTAGCGTGAGCCCGAACGTGCCTGTCAGGCAGATCATCGCAGACCTGGCGCGGCCGGCGGCGATGATTTGGCATCCCGTCGAGGACGAGGAGAAGCGGCAGTGGAGGGAGGATTCGAACGGCGTATGGATAAGGTATGTTCGCCTCTGCTGCTCATGTTGCTGGAAGTATTGGGGACGAACGATTGTGAACTGACGACGCAGTCCACACACGACGGACCCGAACTCGCCTCGACTGCTGGAGATGGTCAAGGGGTACACACGGCTGTCCTTCCCGCAGGACGGGACGTACTTTGGAGAGCTGGCTGTTTATGTACGCAAAGGCGATGATGAGCTGTAAGGAGTGATGCGTTTGCTGGCGCGGCGTGCTGGAATTAGGGGCGGATGGCGTGCGGCGTTGCGGTCGATGGAGTGGGTATGCGTGAGAAGGGCAGTCTATTTGAGATTTATGAAAGCCGTTGTCTCTTTCGGAACCCGCCGAAGCCATGCCTTTGACTGCGACGTCCCCCGGAGAGTCGATGGATGCTCTGCCCAGACGACCGCCTATCAGGCGATGAGCTGTCCATCGCGAAACACGACATCATCTCCAGGACGCAAGCCAGTCACCAAGATCATCGTTGCATCTACCCCGTCGCTCCGCGTTTCACGCAAGACGAAGTACGTAACGTCGCAGTGCCACGGGCCAAGTGAGGCTCAAGGGACCCAATTCACCAACTTGCCGGGTTCCACTTAACATAGCAGGTCCTAGTCTCTGCGATGTCATCATCAGGTGGCCGGTGTGGATGAACGTCGTTGGTGGTTCGCTTCGGGGACAGATCCACTGCCGATGATATGGCGACGGGACGACAAGGTTCGTTTCGTTCAACCTCAGCCGACTGAGGATGACAGGGTCGCAAGAAAAGGGCATGTACGAGTGCTATCCTCTGGGAGCAGACGGATCGTTGCCGGCAAGGGGTTCAGATCCAGTGGACATATGGAGTACGGGCAGCTGAAACCAGGCAGACCCGCGCCAATGATGAACCTGGGACGGGTTGCAGGGATGTGCTTCTCGAATCAGCCTTGAGCGTGTTTCTTAACTCGCCCAGCCTCGGTTCTCGGTCGTCAGCCCAGAACGGGCTGCAATTTGAAAGCAACGTCAGTTTTGCCGTCTCAGAAAGTGGGAAACTCTACGAATAAATGCCCGACGGATATATCCTCCTGTTTTTACACGTTATAAACTACAACTAGATTCGGGCACCATGCAGCCGAGTGAATGCAACTTTGATTTCCCATTTTGGTGCGTAGTGCGTACCTGTACAATCAAACCGACTGGTATCTACCTATTCATATAGCCCTTAAGCCAAGGTCTCTAAGCGCACGAATGAAACCAAAAGACAGCGATGCAGGTTAAACGACAAAGGGAAGCTACTCCTCATCCTCCCCGGTTTTCATTAAAGGTCGACACCCCTTGCCGCTAGGCGCTGATGGCGTTGTGCTGGTGGGCAGCCTGCTGCTCCGGGTTGGGGGTTAGCCGCTTGCTGAGGCCCGGCTCGGGGATGCGCGAGGCCATGCGATCCGGGACGAGGTCCGGCGAGACGGACCGGACGGGGTACTCGGTGGCCGGGGTGGCCCGGAGCAGGCGGGAGGTGGTGGGCTGCGGGGCGAGGATGGTGGGAGAGGCGACCTCGTCGACCTTTGTCAGGGGCACGGGGCCGTTGCCGGTGCGGACCTTGGAGGGCAGGATCTGCTCGAAGCCGGCCTCGCGGGCGACCTTTTCGATGCTCTTGAAGTACTGGGAGCAGCGTTAGCCGCCGGACTGAGCACCCCCGTGTAAGTCGCAGGCGGGGTTCGGGACGTCTTACCTTGACAGTCTTCACCTGCAGCTCCAGCGTGGCGTCCTCGTCGGCGACAATCATGGGGTGAGGGTGCAGCTGCAAGCTCGACAGGGTCCACATATGGTTGACGCCCTGCTCGATGCAGCGCTGCAGGGCGAGCGCCTTGCGCTGGCCCAGGATGATGACGACGACCTCGCGGGCCTCGAGGACGGTCTGGACGCCGACGGTGAGGGCCATGCGGGGCACCTTGTCGATGTCGCCGTCGAAGAAGCGCGAGTTGGCGAGGATGGTGTCGTAGGCGAGCGTCTTGACGCGGGTGCGGCTGGCGAGGCTGGAGCCGGGCTCGTTGAAGGCGATGTGGCCGTCCTCGCCGATGCCCGCGAGGAAGAGGTCGATGCCGCCGTGGCGCTTGATGGCGTCCTCGTAGGCGACGCACTCGGCCTCGAGGCTGGGGGCGTTGCCGTTGAGGATGTGCACGTTGGAGGGGTGGATGTTGACGTGGGAGAAGAAGTGCTTCCACATGAAGGAGTGGTACGACTCGGGGTGGTCGCGGGGAATGCCGACGTACTCGTCCATGTTGAAGGTGACGACATTCTCAAACGAGATCTGTCAAGCGTCAGAGGCAGGACACCAGAGAGCGGAGAGAGGCCGGATACCCACCTCGCCGGCCTTGTACTTTTGGACGAGGATCTTGTACACGCCCTGGGGGCTGGAGCCCGTGGGCAGGCCCAGGACAAAGGGGTTCTCGGGAGTCGGGTTGAAGGCCCTGATGCGGTCGGCGACGTAGTTGGCAACGTAGTTGCTCGTCGCGCTGGCGTCGTCGCGGATGATCAAGCGCATGGTGGCGGCGTTGGCGGAAGTGGCCTGGGAGAGGAGCGATGTAGGGCTAAGGCTGTAGGAGGCGTGGGAAGGATGTTTGCAAGAGGCAGAAAGGGAACGGGAGCCAACGACGAAGACGCGTCTTCTTCTACGGGCAGGGAATCAGGTATGCAGGGAAAAGTCCAAGGCGAGCAAGGCAAGGTAGGCCGAGAGCTTGAGCTTGGCCTGGGCGCGAGTGCAAGTGACAACGGGCGGTGGGGTGATGACAGCGGTTGCAACAGTGAATGGGATGGACCCGATTCTAGCCTGACGGCCTGCACTAGGTACCTTAATAAGCTACGACGGCAATACCGGCCCATCACAGTATGTAGGTAGGTACTCGCTGGCGGCCGGTGGCCGGTGGCCGGTGGCGATGGAGGCTGCCGGCTGGGGGAGGTGGCAGTCGCACACTGTACAAAGTTCACCCGTGATGGATGTCGACGGAGGTGGGCTTCCAGATGGATGGAACGTCACTGCATGCGCCAGAGGCTGGAGCCAAGCGGGCGAATCGCTCCACCACGGGAGGCTTGGGGCTTCTCCAACTCGCCAGCGAGGAGGATTTGGAGAAGCCTGGAGGGACCGCTCGGCGGCCGGGGTCGGGCGGTCCACCGAGAATCGCCGGACCAGGGCCGGCCCAAACGTTGCCCCCGGAACTTGGAGTTGGGCAGCACTCGAGGGCATGCGCATACGAGTATTGGCAGGCACATCGGTGTCGGGACGACCAACGACGTGCTGCATGCAGCGTCGGGAGTTCGGATGGCAGCCGCAGGTCCGGGTCGAGACGGGGCCACCGGCGGGCCAGGAGGATGAGGCTCATCGCGCTCGTCGCTCATCACGCTCATCACGCCCATCACGCCCATCAGGCTCATCGCTCACCACGTCTCCTCCGTGTCTCAGACCCACCGGCAACGGACGGCGCGGCGGGAGCTGGAGGGCCCACGGGCTCGAGGCGACGTCGCGTCGACGGCCTGCGCATCGCTCGTATGTATGTATGTATGGACGAGTCCAGGCCTGCCGTGCCGCCGTCGTAATGCCTCCTGATACGAGGCAGGCTGGACAATGGCCGCTTTGGGGGGTGATGGAGAGCCGAAGAGACGCGCCACATGCCCTTTATTCACAGCCGGCTCCGAGTGCTGTCGCGTGTTTCGCTTCTGTTGCCGTCACTGTCAGCCTCCCGGGCTCCCCCACGTTGGAGCGTTCAAACTGCCCCCCAAATCCCGAGCCCCCACGTTGCACAGCAGACGTGCGAGCCACGGGCATTTTCAAGCCACCATCGCGGCCGCATCGCCATCTCATCTGCTGCCGCGAGGTGCCTTCACCGCATGTACGAAGTACGGACTCGGGACATGCGCGGGTATATTTAGACATTCGCCCGGAGGGCTGCATGGGATCGACGCGCATCACCTTCAACTGAGGCTCGCGCCGCCACCATCAACCGCCGCGTCGAGTTCCACGTTCCATTACGAGTATTCCATGCACCCGAAGCGAGCGAGACCCAGCGCGTTGGTTTGCATGCGCCGTCCCGCCCCTGGTCGGCCTAGCAGCCGCCCGCCCTCCACAACAGACGAGGTATTAGCCGTAGATGCGCCACGAGCCATCGCAACGTTACAGCCCCAGCTTTTTTCTTCCTCCCAGCACCGCCGCCGTCGCCGCCGCCGCCGCCGCCCTGCCATGCCATGCCGCTCGTCTCGTCTTCTGCGCAGGCATGGCACGACCCAGCGTGATTTGTTTGACGATTGCGTCTGCCTGTCCGTCTTGCGTCCGGCGCCCAAACCCTCGCCATTGGCTCCGCCCGACCTGGCCTCGCGCGTCGTCGTCCCCATGCTGCGCGCATCCCCATCCACCTCCCCATCCACCTCCCCGTCCACCTCCATCCGCCTCC
Source organism: Tolypocladium inflatum (assembly GCA_003945565.1). Lineage (NCBI taxonomy): Eukaryota > Fungi > Ascomycota > Sordariomycetes > Hypocreales > Ophiocordycipitaceae > Tolypocladium > Tolypocladium inflatum. The sequence goes on from QEPE01000001.1 coordinate 1,157,392, forward strand.
ATGATCCATCCACCTCCCCATGCCCATCCCGGGCTCCTCGCGTGTGCGACGTTAGGTCGCTGACACGGCCAGCAGCGCCTCCAGCAGTGCCTGGCACTAACACTCGCGCGCCTCAGCGCCGGGGCCAATGGTTCACTGCCATTTCGAGCCCGTCCATGGCGCGATGCCCCCCGATTCACACGCCCTGTAACATCGACTCCTCCGCGGCCAGCCTCACACGGGCGGCCCGTTTCGTTGGCGCTGTCCTGCGTCTAGTTTCTGCCTCCCTCACTGCCTCACTGCCTCCCGCTCCCGCTTGTCCCTGCCTCTCGTGCGGCCTGGCCATTGCAAACTCTACTCCGTACGGGCAGGGCAGGTTTCATTAATACGTGGCGCCTGTCTGGCTTGACCCCCGGTTCCCCGTCTTCAAGGTGCCTGTCGATCGACCCGTCGTCTCTGATCCGGCCGCCGCGCGCACGACACGCTCTGCTTGTTCCTCGAGCACCCCGTATGTCACCTTGGTACCGCCCCATCACTGCTACCGCCCGGCCTATTTACACTCCCTCCCCTCCCCCACAGTCTGATCCTCGACATCTGGCCTGGCCTCTCTCCCCCTCAAGCACGCGGCACGCTGGTCCTTCCGGGGTCAGACCTAGGCAGTCTTCTCAACCGCTGCCCTCCCTTGGTGGTATGCACTCGCTCGTTTCTGCAATGTCGACCTTCCGAAAAGCCTTCATCGCGGCCATCGTCAAGAGCCTGCTCCGCGGCAAGTCCCTGATACAGGCCATCTTGGCCTACTGGGTCACCCCCCTGACCGCCGACGGCACCGGCTCGAAGCGCAAGCCTTCGTCCAAGAGCCTCCAGGAGTTCCTCAAGGAGGCCGAGGCCGCCCTGCTCGGCCCCGTCAGCGGAGATGGCCTGCTCGAGCTGTCCGCCGGCCTGAAGACGCAGTTCTTCGAGCGCCTGCAGACGGACATGGAGTGCATGCTGCCCTCGTACAGCCACCAGCTGCCGACTGGCGGCGAGTCCGGGCAGTATCTGGCCCTGGACGTGGGGGGGTCGACGTTGAGGGTCGCCCTGGTGGAGCTGCGCGGACGAGAGGCGGATGAGGGCAAGCAGAGCGAGATTGTCAGCATCCGCAACTTCCGCATCGGCAAGGACATCAAGGACCTCGAGGGCATGGCCTTTTTCGACTGGATGGGCCGGAGGATACAGGAGACGCTCTCTACCGGCCTCAACCGCGAACACAGCCTCGAGAAGCCTCTGCCCGTGGCCCTGGCATGGAGCTTCCCGATCGAGTAAGTACACGGCAGCATCCGGCATCGACCACATCTGACCCCTTCAACAGGCAAACGTCTTTGGGCAGCGGCAAGCTGCTGAGGATGGGCAAGGCCTTCCTGGCGGACAAGGGCTTGCTCGGCGAGGACTTGGGGCAGATCGTCAGGCAGGCGTGCAAGAACCAGGGCCTGCACGTCGAGCTGCGAGCCATTCTCAACGACTCGAGCGCCTGTCTGCTGTCGCGGGCCTACTCCCACACGTCGACCCGTTTCGGCCTCATCCTCGGCACCGGCGTCAACCTGGCCGCCTACCTCCCCGTCATGGGCATCGGCAGGTCAAAGTTCGGCATCCGGCCCGATGGATGGTTCGACCGAGCCAACCATGTCATTGTCAACACGGAGCTGGGGATGTTTGGTCACAACATCCTGCCCATGACGAGATGGGACCACACGCTGACGAGAAGCCACCCTCGCCCGGACTTTCAACCGCTGGAGCACCTGGTCAGCGGCATGTACCTTGGTGAGATTGTTCGACTGGCTCTCCTCGAGGCCGTCGAGACTACCGGCATGCTGGGCGGCGTCGTCCCGCCATCCCTCAAGGCCCAATACTCGCTGGGCACCGATGCCGTCTCCATGATTGAAAGGTGAGGACCCCCCAGGACATGCTCCTGAACAGGCTTGCTGATATACCTCCAGCGATACTACCCCCGAGCTCACAGAGGCCATCAAGCTCTTCTCCGAGAGACATCCTTCCTCTTACACACCCACCACCTCCGACCTCCTCGCCATCAAGGCCATCGCGTCCTTCGTCTCTGTGCGATCCAGCGCCCTGGTCGCCACCTGCGTCTTCACCCTGTGGGACTGCCGTCTAGAGGCCGAGCAGGCCTACATCTCCACCCTCCCCGAATCCTCGCCCGAGCGGCAAAAAGCCGAAGCCGATATGAGGCTGGAGAACACCACCGTCGCATTCAACGGGAGCGTCATTGAAAACTACCCCGGATACCTGAGCAGCTGCCAGCGATATGTGAACCAATTGGTCGACAGCAAGGGCCTGGCTGAGCCCAGGAGCATCAACCTTGTCCCGGCCAAGGAGAGCTCCTTGATGGGAGCTGCTGTTGCGTTGGCATGTGTCGAGGGAGATGATTGAGCGGAGTTTGAATTTATGTGGGAGGCATACATCACGATGCTAATACCTCGGGCGACGTTGTATTTTGTTTCTGGGACCATCGGGTGTGCGGCAAAACTCGCATACGTTAGAGGCGCAGGGTAGCATTGCTTCGCTTGTTTGGCGCGACAGCCTTTGGGATGTTATATAATCTTCAGAGACTGACGACCGTTATGCCTCGAGTCCCTTTTTTGACTGGACGAGGCGTGGGTGAGCTTGACGGGGTTCATGGCGATTTCGGACATGGAGAGGAGTACACTCATCCAAAAGTGAATAAACTCATCAGCCAAGAATAGCCAGCTTGTGTGCATCTGTGAAACATACACGAAGCATGACCAGGATTGAGTTTTGTGAAATATCAATGACTGGCTGATCAAGTGAAGTCATGACTGACATGAGCGTGCTTGGCGTGGTGGTTCAAGTGGACTGTCGGTCGCGTCGCGGGGCGATCATCATGTGACCGCCTGCCTGGTTCGCGTTCGCGCCTGGAGATGCGTTAACAGTTTAGGCACGCGTCTCGCGCACAACAAATAGCCACCTCTACCCTGCTGCTCTGCACCGGCTTTCCACTGGGCCACCTTGACCTGCACGTTCGACATCCGGACATACCTTATGATATAAGGTTTCCATTTCCCTGCGCTTGATACTACGCGCTAAACCGTGGAGGCAACCGCAACCATGGGAGACGCGGGCGACGGCATCTTTGGCGAATGCTCGGTCGCTTTTGTGCCGAGCAACTCGCTCACGTCGCGGCTCATCAGCGAGGTAACGGTTTTGAACCCCAGACTTGCACCGCTTGCTGACTCGAAGGCGTAGCTGTCCAGCGTCCTCGAGGATAACGGCGCCACGATACGCGAACCGCGACGCGACGGCTCCATCCCCATCGAAAAGGTCTCGCACATCATCTCCAACACAATCGACTTCCCGCAATACGTCGAGTCGCAGGCCGTCATGATCCCCGTCGTCACGACACAATGGATCACCGCGTCGGTCTCGCGACGCAGGCAGGCGCAGGTGCGCCCCTTCTCCCCGGATCCCCGCATGATCTTCGCCGAGGTCGTCGTCACCTGCGCCGACCTGCCGGAGATGGACAAGGAAAGCATCATTGGCGCCACGATGGCGCTCGGGGGGCAGGAGTCCAAGGACCTGAATCGGTTCACGACGCACATCTGCGCGCTCAGCATGGACAGTACCAAGGTCGCGAATGCCGTGGCAAAGAACTTCAAGGGCAAGGTGGTCTTGCCACACTGGTGAGCCTCAGCCTCGGTGGGGTGACGCGCTGTCTCTGACGGTTCATAGGTTTGACGCCTGCTTCAAGCTCGGGAAGCGCATAGACGAAGGCCCCTATCTGCTGCCCAATCCCGAGATCCTCAAGAGGGCTCCCGAGGACGAGCTCCCGATCCCCGTCAACACCAACCTGGACGACGCCACGTCTGTCTGCCCGACCTACCTGCCGTACCCGCCCGACAGCGAGGTTATTCGGCCCCCGGCCACCGTCTTCCAAGACCGCAAGGTTGTCCTCTCGTGGGACCTGGGCATCACGCCGCGTCTCAACAAAATTCTCAGTGACATTATCGACAACGGCGGGGGCAGGGTCGTCTCAGAGGTGGCCGATTGCGACATGTTCATCTGCCAGTACCGCGCCGGGCCGCAGTACATCCAGGCGTCCCAGTCGTGCAAGGAGGTCGGCAGCCTGTCGTGGCTGTACTATCTCATCGTCCATAACCAGTGGCGCAACCCCTTGCACCGGCTGCTTCACTACCCGGTTCCCAAGAACGGCATCGAGGGCTTCGAGGGCTTGCGGATCACCGTGTCCAACTACGGCGGCGAGGCGCGAATCTACCTGGAGAACCTCATCAAGGCCTGCGGCGCCGAGTTTACCAAGACGATGAAGGCCGACAACACTCATCTCATCACCGCGCGCGACACGAGCGAGAAGTGCAAGGCTGCCCCCGAGTGGGGCGTCGCCGTTGTCAACCATCTCTGGATCGAAGAGAGCTACGCAAAGTGCGAGATCAAGCCGATTAACCTTTCCAAATACAACCACTTCCCCCCGCGCACGAATCTCGGCGAGATTATTGGTCAGACCTTTTTGGACGAATCCAGGATGAGGGACACGTACTATCCCGGCGGCGAGGAGAGTATGTCGCCGCGGGCTAAGAGGAAGCGCAAGATACTCGAGGCCGCAGAGGACAACGCGTACCACAAGGGCCCGGCGGAGGGCGTGGTCATTGGCCGGCCGGAGCAGGACCGCGACTTTGACGTGATGCGCGACGACGCGGAGGATGGCGGCGCGCTGGCCAAGTCCACCGCGATGGAAACGCCGGTGCGGTCACGACATGTGCACTTTGGCAAGGAAAACGACACCCCCTCGGTGGTGTCCACCGGCGGCCGCAGCGCCAAGGCAAAGGCGCGAGACATGCTCCAGAACATTGCACCCGATATTGCGTTGTACGAGAAGGAGAAGAAGAGGCACGGCAAGGCGGGCGCGCCGTGGGGTGGCAAGCGAGCCGCAGATTTGGCCGAGAGGGAGAAGAACGCCAAGGCGGGCACAAAGTCTGCGCACGAAGACGAAGACGAGGCCAAGCGACCAGCCAAGAAGCCCCGTCCGTCGCTGCCCGACGTCGACATGCGCATCGTCGTGACTGGGTACAAGCGATGGGTGGGGGACAGGAACAGGGAAGACCAAGACCGGGTAAGCTGGTTCAGGTTCCATTTGGCCATGCCTTGTCTATGCTAACTCTATCTGCAGAGAAAACTCCGCGATCTTGGAGTCCAGATTGTGCACGAAGGCCAGCCATGCGACTACGTCGCCGCGCCGAATGTCATGCGCACCGTCAAGTTCCTCTGCGCCCTGGCGCGAGGAGCAACCGTCTTGTCCCTCGACTTCCTCGAGCAAGCCCTCCAGACCGGCGAACTCCCGAACCCGGACGATTTCCTCTTGCAAGACGAGGCTGCCGAGAAAAAGTACAACCTGAAGCTCGAGAGGTCGGCCTCACGAGCCAAGGCAAACAGGGGGAAGCTCCTCCAGGGAATTCCCATCTACTGCACGGAGAAGATCCGCAACGGCATCGAAAGTTTTCAGGCCATTGCGGAGGCCAACGGCGCGATCTTCAAGCTTTACCGAGCACGGAGCGGAACGACGATCAAGCCAACCACTGCGGAGGAGGATGGCGGCGCTCCGCCGGAGCCGGTATATCTGCTCAGTAACAACAGCAACGAGGACAAGCAGCTGTGGCCCCGTTTCGAGGAGATGGCCAAGAATGGCAACATGGAGCCGCGGATCGTGGCGCCGGATTGGCTCCTCGACGTGGCCATGGCGCAGCAGGTGCGCTTCGATAAGAAGTTCTTGGTAGAGAACTTCAACAGGAGGGAGAGCAAGTGAGCGGGCTCGTCCGGGCTTTGACGCATGTGATGACGGAGTTTTTGAGCCTGCCCCGGGACAGGATGCCCGGGGTTTGCATTTCGCCGCGGTGGTAGCTCACGTGGCGGAGCGCAGCCATGTTGGAGATGCGTGCCGTTGGGGTATTGCTGTGTACGTCTATGATCAGAAGAACTTGACACCCGGAGAGTCGTCCTGGCCGAATATTTGTGCCTTGCCGCGCTTGACGAGGATATTCAGCGCTTTGAGGAGCACCTCGCTGTCCATGCCGTGTAGTGCTGTTGTCCTCGTCAGCACATCCAAGTTCGAGACGGGGCACCGGTGCAGACTCACCAGTCCCTCTCGTGCCCTCCCCCTCGGTCAACTCGTACACGGTCAGCACGCTGCCCTTTTGCCCCGTCTCCTCGACATAGCCCTCGACGACGGCGGCCCACTCCTCGGGCTTGCGCCAGTAGATGAAGACGACGTCGCCGGGCGAGTCCTTGGCGACGTACTCGGCGCGGCCGTCCTTGCGCATGAAGTCGAGGAGCTCGCGGATATCGGCGGGGCCGAGGCGGCGGTCGATGCGGCGGTTGCGGAAGAGGTCCGAGTCGGCGGCGGCGGAGAGGTGCAGGCGGAAGAGGCGGTGGTGGCGGGCGTAGGCGAGGACGAGGGCGGACCACTTGATGAGCTGGGCGTGGTGCGTGGTGAGGTTCGTCTGGCGGGTGAAGAAGGCCGGGAAATGGTACTCGCGGGGGAAGGGAAAGGGGGGTGCTGGCGAGGATGCGGTGGTGGCCATCTTGGGACGAGGTGGTGATTTGGAGGTTGGAGATTGATGAATGGTGAGGTGGAGTGAGATCGGAGCTCGGGTGACGCAGCGGGGACAAACCACGTGCTGCGGCGCCTGTTATCTCCTGCCTAGGCCTAGCCCCTGGAGGTGTACGGAGGTTTACCTACGAAGTAGTCCCTGCGTGCCACTGGACGTCGCATCTCCGGGCCGACAAAACGCAGAATCCACCAGTCTGGATGGGAAAGGAAAATGCACGAGCAAGCATCAAGCGGCTGCTGCTCTCCAACTACGACAATGGAAGGACTCGCAGGCCAATCACTGGCTCGAAATGTGCTGTCCGAGGCACCGCGCTGATAAGGACCTCAACGGTAGGCGTGGGCCAATCAGGCCAATCAGGCCACTCCACAGCCTCAGCGATAAACTTCCTCCCCCATCACGGATCTCTTGCTGTCGTGGAAAAAGGAATGGAGAGTCTGGTTGTGCTTTCGTCGAAAGGCGCCATGTCAGAGCCAAGGGTCAGGAGCCGGAACCACATTCACCACATCCATATGTCCCAGGGAGTAACTCGCCAGCAGCTTTCCGAGTGATAGCGATAACAAGGACACGCCCTCACCCCCGGACCCACGCAAAACGGCATTGTCCTTCTCCGCGGACCGTCACTGCTCTGTGCCGCTTCGAGATGATTGGGCAATACACTATCGTCGCCGGAGCCTTATCACTCCGAGGCAACGTGCTGTATCAGGAGCCGGAGGTATTCGAATCATGAATCAAGTCGCCTGAGATTCTTGAGAAATGACATTGTACGAGTATATACCCGGGCGGCAGCCCTTGAGGCCCCTCGGGCGAGGAACGGCCCTGCCTAGCAATGCCACCATTGAGAATTAGCCATGGCCGAGGTATTAAAGAAAGTTGTAGTTGTTGGCCTGGGAATGGTGGGCATTGCCTTTGTGTAAGTTGGACTGTTGTTGATGCTCCTTCCTGCTCTGACGCGAATTAGAGAGAAACTCCTAAAATACGACGCGCGGGCACGAGAATACAGCATCACCATTCTTGGTGAAGAATCCCACCTGGCGTATAATCGAGTCGGCCTCACAAGCTTCTTCGAGCATCGCAAAGTCGAGAACCTCTATCTCAACCCAGTCGAATGGGTACAGCTTCCCGCTCTCCGCCATCTGCGAGGATGATTCTGACGTGGTGCAGTACACGAGTGCCCCGAAAGACGCACTAGGACATCACATCAACACCAAGGTCGTCGACATCGACCCCGAGCAGAAGACGGTCAGTTGTGCAAATGGGAATGTTGTCCCGTACGATATCCTGGTTCTCGCGACCGGCTCTGATGCCTTGCTCCCCCACCATACCCCTGGCTACGATGCCAGCGGCGTGTTTGTCTACCGGACGATCGACGACCTGATCAATCTGATTGGGTTCGCCGATACGAGGAAAGGCACTGTTGGTACAGTCGTCGGTGGCGGCCTCCTTGGCCTCGAAGCTGCGAAGGCCATGATGGACCTCGAGTCCTTTGCAAAGGTCAGGCTCGTTGAGCGAAACAAATGGGTGCTCAGCCGGCAACTGGACGAAGACGCCGGCACCATGGTCGTCCGACAAGTCAGAGACCTGGGCCTGGACGTGCTGCTCAGTAAGCGAGTTCTCCGCATCAAGGTGGACGAGGACAACAGCGTCACGGGGGTGGTTTTCGAAGACGGCGAGGAGGCTAGCTGCTCAACCATATGCTTTGCCATTGGAATACGAGCGAGGGACGACCTGGCTCGCAAGTCTGGCCTCCGATGTGCCGAGCGTGGCGGTGGCATTGTTGTAAACGACGAACTCGCCACCAGTCACCCGGACATTTACGCCATTGGAGAGTGCGCAAGCTGGAAGAGCCAGACATTCGGTCTCATTGCCCCGGGCGTCGAGATGGCCGATGTCCTGGCGTTCAACCTGACACAGGCCAAACTCCACTCTCCCAGGACGTTCAAAAGCCCCGACCTCAGCACCAAGCTGAAGCTCCTGGGAGTCGATGTCGCCAGTTTCGGTGACTTCTTCGCAGACCGCGATGGGCCAAAGCATCTCCCGGCGCGGTATTTGAAGAGGCTCCAAAACGGGGACCCGGCAGAGGGCCTGCCCGACACTGCTGTCAAAGCGTTGACTTTCAAGGACCCGTTCCTGAATGTCTACAAGAAATACATCTTCACCGCGGACGGCAAGTACCTCCTGGGCGGCATGATGATTGGCGACACCAAAGACTACGTCAAGATGGTGCCAATGGTCAAGAACATGAAGGAGCTCGACGTGCCCCCGAGCCAACTCATTCTCGGCTCAAGGAAAGAAGGCGACGAGGGGGATGATCTGGATGACGACACGCAGATTTGCTCCTGTCACAATGTCACCAAAGGCGACGTCGTCGGCTGTGTCAAAGACGGTTCCTGCAAAGACATCGGGGCCATCAAGTCCTGCACCAAGGCCGGCACGGGCTGCGGCGGTTGCATGCCCCTCGTCACCACAATCTTCAGAAAGACCATGGCCGACATGGGCAATGCCGTCAAAAACTACCTGTGCTCGCACTTCAACTTCTCACGCGCCGATCTATACAACATCATCATGGTGAGGCGGCTGAAGACCCTGGCAGAGGTGATGCGGGAGGCGGGCAACGACAAGGACAGCTCGGGATGCGAACTGTGCAAGCCCGCCGTGGGTAGCATTCTTGCGTCGCTGTGGAATAAAAACGTGATGGAGAAGCCGGTTCACGGGCTGCAAGATACAAACGACCGCTTCCTGGGTAACATCCAGCGGAACGGTACCTACTCCGTCGTCCCGCGGGTACCCGGTGGCGAGATTACCCCCGACAAGCTGGTTGCCATTGGCGAGGTCGCCAAAAGATACAACCTGTACACCAAAATCACCGGCGGGCAGCGTATCGACATGTTTGGCGCTAGGAAGCAGGATCTTCTCGACATCTGGAGCCAGCTCGGGGCCGCCGGAATGGAATCTGGCCACGCCTACGCCAAATCGCTGAGAACAGTCAAAAGCTGCGTGGGCTCTACTTGGTGCAGGTTCGGTATCGGCGACAGCGTCGGCATGGCGGTGCGTCTCGAGGAGCGGTACAAGAGCATTCGGGCACCGCACAAGATCAAGGGCGGTGTAAGCGGCTGCGTGCGTGAATGCGCCGAGGCCCAGAGCAAAGAGTATGGCTCCTCCCCTTCACCCCTGGCACCAAAGCTAACTCTGCCCAGTTTCGGTCTGATTGCCACGGAAAAGGGCTTCAACATCTTTGTCGCCGGAAACGGCGGCGCGAGACCAAGACACGCAGAGCTCCTGGCCAAGGACGTGCCCCCGACCGACGTCGTCCCTATCCTCGACCGGTATCTGATGTTTTACATGCGTACAGCCGACAGGCTTCAGCGCACGGCTCCCTGGATCGAGAGCTTGCCTGGCGGGATCAAGTACCTGCAAGAAGTCATCCTCGAGGACAAGCTGGGCATATGCGCCTCCCTCGAATCGCAGATGCAGGAGCTTGTTGGCAGCTTCTTCGACGAGTGGGCCGAAGCCATCAAGAGCCCCGCCATTGCCGCCAAGTTCAAGCAGTTCCAGAATACAGACGCCGGCGTCGATAGCGTGGAGGTCGAGCAGGAGAGGGGCCAGACCCGGCCCGTCTTCTGGGCCAAGGACTCGGCGACGGAGGACTTCAAGGGCATGGGGGGGAAATGGAGCAGCACGTCGTGGCAACCCGTCATCGAGGCGTCGTACTTTGACGGTGCCGACGAGCTCCCCAACGGCATCTCGGCGAACATCAAGCGCGGCGACACGCAGCTCGCCGTGTGGCGCTTCCGCGGCCGCTTCTACGCCGCGCAGCAAATGTGTCCGCACAAGCGAGCGTTTGTCCTTTCCGACGGCCTCCTCGGCCAAAGCCCCCGCGAGAAGGAGCCCGGCGACGACGACGCATCGCCGCCTCCGTGGATCTCCTGCCCGCACCACAAGCGCAACTTCGACCTGGGCAGCGGCTCGTGCAGCAACGACGCCGCCCTCTCCATCGCCACGTTCCCCGTGCAGGCCCGCCCGGACGGCATGCTGTACCTCGAGCTCCCGCCCGTGGAAGAGCTGGACGCGGCGCTGGGCACGAGCCGCTGGATGGTGCGCAGGGGGGAGAGCGGGGAGCCGCCGCTTGCGGGCCTGGATGAGAGGCTTCGCTCTGTCGGCCGGCGGGCGAGGAGGCCCAACGGTGTCAAGCCGGCGGGGATGAAGATGGCGAGGCCGGCTGAGCTGATGGTTGGAGGGGGGGGCTGTGGCATTGCTCCTGAGTGGTAAATGGACGTATGGTCGACGTGTTCTTTGGTGAACCATCGGACTACTCCCACACGCATCTCGCTTGCTTATCCTAAGCGTATCCCTCGGAGAACACGAAGTCACATTGGGGATGGGGCCAGTTGCAAAGCAATCCCCACGCTCTGGTCTAGTGTAGGTATAAGAAGTTTATGATGCAGCATCTACAAAGCATACCGCTCTGAGGTCTGGAACCACTCGACGACCGTGGGCCGGCCAGATATTCTGTTCCTGACAAAGGGCTGGACCACACGAGACGTCGCGAACTCAACACCAGCCGACCCATCGGCGCCACCATAGCCACGCACCAATATAATCCTCACTTTCCAGCACACGTCCTCAGCCCTCAGCCAGCAACCATGGCGGAACGCGGTGGTTTCCTCCTTGCACGCCAGCTGGCCAATGGCGTGTAAGAGTTTGACAGCGGTCAAAGCTTGTTGGCAGTTGGCACTTGCGAGTGACCTGCATTAGCTCACCCGTTGCTGCCGCGTCTAGGGCCAACGGGGTGGAAACAGGCAGGGATGAGACATCCGTGCCTCAATGTCTCGGGTATTACGGAACGTTGTACGGAGTACTTCGTACGTCAACCCGGATACCGACACCAATCACCGAGCAAGGGCAAGGTAGGAGAAAGTCGGTAGCTATGGGAATCTATACTGGCTAAAGCTCTCGTTGCCCGACGCATCAACACCCATTTAGGTCTCCCCAGTCTAGCCCAACATCATTAAATCGGCTGTCCCTGAAATCTTTGGTCCTGCCAGAAATATAAAGTAGTATGACAAGAACGAGTCAAGTAGAAGCAGACAAAGATGAAGAAATGAGAGTAAACCAGCACTGTGACCCCCGTTGCTTTTTTCCTGCCTCTATACTCCCTCTGCTTGATCACGCAGGCCCCCATACCCCCAACCTTCCATGCACCAATTTGTTTCAAGACAAAGAGAAACATAAAATCGGCCTTTCCCGTTCGGCGAGATCGTTGCCCATGATCGTACAGTATTCGTAGCAAAGAAGCGGCGTGAAAGTGATGCAAATCAAGTGGAGTGCCTTCGTAGTTGTCGCCACAAACGAATCCCCAACGCCGAGTTGGCCCAAAACAAAAACAAGGCCATCAAGCATCCAGTTCTTCAGCTTCGCTCATGCTGCCGTATCCGGTGTCGCGCTCGGGTCCGTCCACGGCTTTGGTCGTCGCCAGACATCGCTCGACCACCTTGTTGCGAAGTTCGGAGCTGACGCCGCACTTCTCTGCCCATGGCTTGCCCATCCAGATCCGGAGGTTGCTCGACAGCTTGGCCAACATCGGCTCGAATTCGTCTCTCGCCCGCTGGTGCTCCAGCAACTGCTTCATCAAGTCCATACACGCGGTAAATCCCAACAGCGTCATGGCCGACATGTACTCCGACTTTGTGATCGAGTCGACGAAACGAAGATGCGGCATGTCGGCAGCTGTCAGGGTCGGGGTCCGGCTGAGATGCTCAATGGCTAGCGCACAGTCCAGAGTGAGCTCGAGGTCCCGATTAGAGGCGTGCGGACTATGCGCAACGGTCAGTGCCGAGCCGCCAAAGGTGCTCTCGATCCCATCTGCCGTCATCGCCTGGCCGGCCGCTTCAATATTGCCGGCACGAGACTGTCCGACGAAGACTGCTCGCGCCAGTATGGCGCGAAGTTGGGCAACAGAGCCAATCGGGGCCATCCTGATGGCCAAGTCGATATTTTGTGCCTTGTCAGCCAGTCTCTGGGCATCCTCGTCCAAGGTGGCCGTCAGGACGTGATGCAAGGTTTCGGTCGACCACCAAGCCGCAACGGCATCCATCGGCGAGCCCACGGCGGTGTCCTCCACCACGGTGTCCATGCCGTCGATGTGGGCATCCACGTCGTGAGCCGTGTCCATGTTAAACGCCAGGTTATGGGCGCGTTGGATGACGGAAGCACTCAGGACGTCGTCGCATTCCTGCTCCACTAGCGCGACAAGATGGTCCGGCAGCTCATTGTCGTCCTGCGTCCAAGACCCGCGGCGCAGCTGGACCAGCATCCGGTTCAGCAGGCGGGCCTCGTTCCACCGCTTTCTCGCAAGCTTTGCTGCGATGGAGTTGATGGCCCCCAGCTGCCAGTGGTTGTGGCTCAGATCCCACAGAAGGATGCGGATATGGAGCGCCTTGAGCATCAAGCGGGCGGGCGTGTCGGGCACTGTGCCTGAGGCGAGCAAGGTCAAAACCAGGCGGCTCTTGCAGATATCCATGTCGCCTCCCGCCAGCTGCGAGTCGAGCGCAATCGACCACGCCTGGACTCTGGCAGTCTCCTGCTCCTCGGTGAGCCCCGTCAGCATCTGGTAGCCGTGGACGCCGATGGCGTTGCGCAGGCTCAGCTTCATGGCCTTGAGAACCAGTGCGGCCGCTTCCAGGAAAAAGTTATGTCGAGGCACCCAGACCGTCTGGATGGCTGTGAGCCACGCTTGGCGGCGCACGTGGATCGAGGACGCCAGGGATGGCGCCGCCCTCAAGGCGGTCGCCTGCTGCTTCTTGAACTTTGCCCCGGATGCCGCGAACAGCCACGGCACAAAGACCCACAGCACGGCCCCCAAAAACGCCAGCAGCTTGAGCGAGGTGTGGACACGGCATCCCATGACGTGGAGGTCGAGAGTCGACGATACACGTGCGAGAACCTGGACCGGCAAGGCAAACAGGCCGCGGCCTTCTGGTTTTTCGTTACTGACCTCGTTTTCTCCAACGGCGTCCAGGATCATGAGGCCAGCAAGGGAGCCGACCATGAGCTTCCCAAAGTAAGGGCTGGCGTTGTTGATCCAGCCATTTTGCTGCATCTGTTGGTGTTGTTGTATCTGCTGTTGGCGTATCACTGCCGGGTTGCCGCTACGGAACGGTTGCTGGGGCACGGGGTACGGCTGGCCGGCGGCCATCTGGGCAGAGATGATCCGTTTCATGTCGTCCGGCACGTTGATCATGCCCGGGGTGTTGCCCCCGCCATCCTGGGACGCGGCCATGGGTGAGTTGGCAAACTGCTGGCGGTTGTCTTGGGGGTATTGCAACGGCGTCGGTGGCTGTTGCATCGGGCTGATCGAGCCGTTCATAGCGCCGGCCATGAACAGCTTCTCGAAAGCCGCTATCCTATCCTTCATGGCGAGGTTTTCGTCCGCCAGTCGGTTGTTGCGCTTCTCGAGATGGCGGATATACTCGGTCGCCTTGCTCAAGACCTGCGTCGCTGGTTAGAAAATCAAGAACATCAATTCACGTTTGTGATGCCTTACGGTTGCCTTGTTCAGCTTGTGTGCGGGCGTCAGGCCGTGAAGCTCCTCGCGGTCCTCGGTCGTGTCCTCGCCCCTGGCGCTCTTGGACATGATTCTCAGACTGGGGACGCTATCACGCAGCGCGGCAATCTTGTCATTGATGTTGGTCCGATACCTCTTTTCAATCATGTTGTGCGCCGTCTTCTTGACGGGCTTGTCCTCGTCGTCCATGTCGTCGTCTTCGTCCAACTCATCAGTCACCTTTCGCTTGCGGTTATCCTTCCTGGCGGACGGGCCGCCCACGTCGGGAGAAGAGCCGGCTCCGAGCTTGGCGTCGCTTCTGGCCGAGTCGGGGCTGGACGCGCTTCTAGGGGAGTTGTATTGGAGATGGGGTGGCATGGCGATGTTTCGAAGCTCCTCGGTCGACATGGAAGCCACCGAGCCAACACCAGCTTGGGAAACTGCGAGTACTGGGGGTCTGCTCTGGGCAGAGTTGCCCGGGTTGGACCCGAAGGCGCTCGAGTCAACATTGGACGGCGGAAAGCCGTCGAACGAGGGGGACACGGCGTGGGCCTGGGGCCGTGACGGCTGGTCAAAGCCAGTGAGCGGCCACGAAGTGGTCACGGTGCCGGCTTGGACCGGAGGTGCGGTGCCAGCAGAGCTGACGTCAAAGGAGTCGAAGGGGGGAGTGACTTGGAAGTCCCAGGTGGAAGAGGAGCCATAGAAGGGTTGGGAGGCGCCGTCTGCGGGAGGGTTGGAGGGATCCGAGTTTGCTTCCGAGACGGCAGCGCCATCGCCCATAAAGCCGAACACTGGCTCATCGAGCCCAAACCGGCTCGTGGAGTCGTCGTCGGCCATGGGGGGCGTGAGACCCGGCAGAGGGCCGCGCCGCCTGGGTAGGGAGCTGGAACTCGGATCAGATGCTAAAGGCAGGTAAGCAGGCGCCTAAGACGGCGTGCAGCGAGCTTGGCCGCCCGATGCGCGAGATGTGCCGATTCCGTCAGCTCGGGTCGCTGGCTCGAGGCCTAACCCACTGGCTACCGAGGCCAGCAAGGCAGCTTCTCGAATCTCTCGAAGCAGCACGCACAACACGCCAGACGGCGAGGCGGGCGGGAGGGGAGGGGTGGTTCCCAGCTGCTGCCGTAGCCTGCGCGAGTGTGAGCCGGCGTGCGTGGTGTGGTCACCTCTGTCGTGTGGTTGAGGGGGGATCGAACGAGGCGGTGGTGGCCCTCGTTCGACTTTGTCTGCAGGCGACGACCGAACCAAGGCAAGGCTGAGGCCGGGCGATGCACCAAGCCAGGGCCCTCGTCGAAATTGTTCCTCTCCGGGCCGTTGGGAGCAAGGTATTCGAGCAGCGTACGGAGAGAGGGCAGAGTGTGTCTCGTTGAGCGGTGCGAGATCGGATCGGCCGGCGACGGGCAGTCCAGTCACGGGGCGCGGTGGGACAAGCGAGACACACAAACTTGTTTGCCCGCGGACCGTTGAAAAGGCGAGGCGAGGCGAGAGGAGAGATGCGGGCAGATTGACGAGCTCGGCTCAGCCCAGCCCAGCGTACCTCGAGTTTGGCAAGGCAGGGTACGAGTACCTATGCAGCAGCTCAGCCGTCGCAGGCCCGGAGCAGCGCAGGCTCGGAGCAAGGTGCGGGCAGGGGGGTTGCTGCGAGTTTGACTTCTGAAACCTGCAACAACCAAGAGACTGCATCAGCATGTTGATGACAACTTGACAAGCAGGGCAAGGGGCGCGTCGAGGTGGATGTACTTGTATAAGGCAGGGCGCCGTGCCGTGTGCAGGAGGGGAGCGCAGGTAATTACGAGTACTCCGGACGTGGTCCGCACGAGTACTGGCAAGTACCCGACCTCTGCTGCAGGTGCGGAAGCGTGCGTGAGTGGTGGCCCTCGCCCTCGCCAGTCGCCAATTGCCAGCTGCCAGTTGCGGTACGGAGGAGACCGGGCCAAGGGCAGGCAGGTGGGTGCCAAGAGCAGCCGGGGGTTGATTTGATGGGAGTGGAGGATCGATGGAGCGGCCGCCCGAAGAGGCAGCAAAGCGAAGAATTGGCACTGGCGACCGAAGAGTCGCAAGCGAGCAGCGCAGCGCAGCGTAGTGCAGTGCAGGGCCAAGGCTGTCGGTGGGGATGAAGCGGTGGATCGGAGCCTGGCTGATGGAGATGGAGGGGACAACGGCAGGGCACGGGGATCACTGGGCGGCGACGAAGTCCGGGTGGGCTGGGAAGGAGAAGGGGAGAAGGGGGGGGTGCGGCATGTGCCGGATGGATCCTGGATGGCAAGGATGGATACAACATCGTACGATTCGGACGTGGGCGTCACGCAAGCGTCGCCGCGCTGGGAAATACCTGGCTAAAGGCGCTGGCCCGTGCATGCTGCAGGCAGGAGGGAAAAAACGGCTCCCGCTGGCGGCTGCCCGCTTCCCACTGCCCGCTGCCCGCTGCCCGCTGCACGCTGCACCGCCTGCAGCCCGCTCGGCTGGCGGCCAGAGGCCACTGGCAACCCAAGCCACAGCCCCAATTAGCCCGTTTTCTCGCGTGGCGGCCTCGGGCGTCGAGCGTCATGGCCGTGGCCGTGGCCGTGGGCGTCGCGCCGTCGACTCACGAGTTGCCGCCTCCAGTTTTTGTTAACTCTTTATTGTGGGGCCCGGACCCTGACTGTCGAGTAGGCTCGCTGCCGCCCACTGATTCAGTTCAGCACAAGACTCGGCCGTGGAGGCTTTTCGGTGCCGTCGGTGACAGGCCCGAACAAAGGGCCCGGTCGAGGCGCAACCGCCACCGTCACCCCCACGCGCTGCCGCTCCATCTCCGGCCCGGCGCATCGGCGCAACGTCGACGCCTACGATGCCGAGTTTGCGACTCCCTATGTTGCAAAGGGGGACGATGGGAGGCGCGATATGAATCTCTGCTCGTGGCTCGTGGTCCGTGGTCCGTGGTCCGTACTCCGCGTCACCGTTGAATGCAGGTGCTCGGGTGCATTTGCCAAGACTCCCCAGACCAGGTTGCGGATGCCATCGAAGCCAGCTCCCAGATACACATACGAGTAGGTAGTCGTCAACCACCCCCGTCCACTGCATGCCTCCGGCCTCTCCGTCGTTGTGAAGTGTACGAGTAAAGTTCGCATGCAGACACACAGACGTCACCAGGGCCAAGGCCGGGACGACGACGCTTCGGGGCCGGCTCTCGCGGGCCCCGGGCCTCCACCGGAAGCAGCCCTCGTCGTGACAGGCCTTGACATCTCGACTCCTCTGCTTGGCATCAGGTACGAGTGAATTGCCACGCATCCACATCGTTGTCCCCAGTCCACCGAGACAGCTGCTACGATGCAACACGATACGCATGCGCATGTCCGTATACAGGAACTATTGCATCCCGCCCAACAGCTCCCGACTCCAGCGCCGCGCATTTGCCTGCCGTGAATCAACGCCCACAGCAATATATGCCGTCCAATATCGAATTTCGCCCCCCGGTGGACTCTACCTGGCATCTGGCCGACCAGCACCTCTGCGCATTCCAAGCCCTCGAGCATATCCCTGCGCGCGGCATCGTGCACACCCTCAGGAGGCTCGCGTCGCACCGGCCGCCGCGCTCCCCTCGACTCGTCGCCATCGACTCCACGACGTACGCAAAGGCGCAGCTCAGCAACTCGCGGAGCCGCCCGTCCGACGGCAGACGTACTCGTACGGGGCGGACGGGGAGCTTGTCGGGGTCGAACAGGAACGCCCGGCTCTCCCGCACCTCCACGAAGCCTCGGTCCATCGGCGCCCCGTTCGTGATCCTGACGAAGAGCCCTGCTCCTCGAGCCAGGCGCACGCATAGAGCGGTTGGCCGCCAATGAAAAGGACTCTGACTCGCAGGCCGGCGGACGAAGCGCAGGGCTGGTGAGCCTCGGACTCGTTGTCGTAGTGCCTGAACCTGCGCCCCGGCGGCTCACGCCTGGAGCCCTGCCGCGAGCGCTGCACCGCCAACGAGGGCGCAGCGCGGCGGCGAGCCCACCCGTCGCGCCCGGCGCTTGATGCGCTTCGGGGCACGTCTCGAAGCGTCGGCGTCTGTGATACCTACTCGACGACCCGCGTCCAAGGACTGCGGCATGAAGTCGCTGATGTCCCCCATGCGGACTCCGCCCTCACAGATGTTACTCCGGCAGGAGGCCGCAAATCCGTACAGGGGGTGCCGTGCGTCTCTCTCCTGGATTCGGTCCTTGCCCTGTTCGAAATCTACGAGTAACGGCATCGATTCCAAATCCGGGTCTCGCAGCAGTCCAGGCACAGCCGGGCAAGTTGGCCGATGGTATCGTCGACATTCCCCGGCGGCTCCATTCGGAAGTCTTTGGACATGCATCTGCACATATAGCCGTAAACCGAGAGATGCGCAAGCTCGAACAGCGTCCACGCGGCGAGCTGCGCATAATATGCCCACATACATCCAGAATCTCCATCAAATTGACAGGAGTAGCAGATTCCGCACGTCGCAGCTCTCAGCGACGCCGAGTCTGGTCTCTTGGTGTTAATCCAGGCCCATTCAGCATCCGAGACGGGATGGCCTCGCTCCGAGGGTCGGATAAGCCAGGATTCGGTCGATATACGGTCCGCACGGGAACACCCCCACCGTCCTGCCTGCAAGCAAGCCGGGTCCATGCGGCCAGTATGAGGGGGGAGAGCGGTCCAAGAGTTGGAGATCCGTACTCGTATGCTACTGCTTCCCCTTTGCCGTGATATAGCACTGATGATCGAGCTCGTAAACGGCCCGTATCCGGCTTGACGAACTGACAGCAACAAGCGACGGAACGAACAAAAAACCAGGACTCTCGGCTCGTACTCGTACTGACCTCCCATTTGGCATTAAACGCAATGCGATGCTCCAACCAAGGCTGGCTCAAGGTATGTATGCGGCTCCGCCTGCCACTCGTTGCTGCATCTCCTCCCTGGCCCACAACCGGATGTCGTCCGAAGTTGAACGACCCAATGCAAAGACGCCACACCGCTTCTCCTCTTCCGGCACAGGACCTGGAACCAAGGTACGTGATCTGTCGTCGGAAGAACCCTGCTCCTGCTGCCAGCCTCGTTGACAAGGGAGTTCGGCATGGGAACCATGACCTTCATCCCTAGATGGTCCTCGCACTCGTCGACGCCGACGACGACGGTTACCCGCGTGAAGAGCGCGGGCATTCTCGAAGAGATCAACGGGGTGTTTCGAGTCGAGGTACGGAGTACGGAGTACTTTGTGCGGATGTCCGTGTCGAACTCTGATTTCCAGGTCTGAAACCCGCGGGGCCCTCGCCATACACGACACTCCTCTGCAGTTGTCCAGTTTCCATATACACCCTCGCTCTGCTTCGCCAGTTGCGAGACTAGGGTCCTGAAGTTATTTGCCGGATACCTGGTCGCCGGGTTCAACGGCGCCCGCTGCGCTTTCGGCCGCGCGCTTGATGACGGCGCGGACAATATTGTCTCCCCACAGCCCAGGTGGACGAAACATGCGGGAATCCTCTCCCCTCTGTGGCCATGCCGGGCGCGCCGGGCGCGCGCGCTCTCAAGGCATCGTCCAGATCTGCTTCCATGGGCGTCGGGCACAGGCATGAGCTCCCGATCAGGGGCAGGTCCGGCACGCCGGGGCAGCCTGACTGGGGCGCCGGCTCTGCAGACATCCCATCGACGAAAAAAATATTCAAAAGAAAAGGAGTTTTCGGGATTTACAGCTCGCCATTGGGATGAGGCCCAAAGGCACGGCAACGTGAAGTTGAATCTGGGCTCCTCGCGACGTCGCGAGTCGTGACCTCTCAAGTCGGTCGGGTCTCGTTGAATTAGCGCCACGGCCACCGCGGTTCAGCCGCTGCGGTGTCTGGGGAAGTCCGCCACAGGCTTGTACTCCGTACGAACATGCGTATGTCTTTGGATTCGATAGCTCTCTTGAACTCGTCTTACACGGCATGTCTCGCCTCTCCAACCCAAACCAGTGGCACGGGACCATCACGTTGCAGCTCTGGGTCTCTGACCAAAGAGTGCTCCAGCTCTCGCTCTTGTTCAACACTGCCCTGCCCGTACTTCGTACTCGGTGCTAGCCTACATCATTGCCCAGCTCGTTGGACCGTTTTGCCGCCCCAGGCACAAATAACCGTCGGGCGAATCTCCCGTGATTCCAAAAGGCCCTTCACTCAATGCAATCCATGGCTCGGACCCCAGCGCGGTCTCGAAAATGCAGCCATCTCCCAGGGACGAAGCTAACAAACCTTATCGAGGCCACCGCGTGGCCCTGCGGCAACGCGGAAACCCAAGAAACCGGGTGAAAGGGAGGCGAAAAAAAAAGATCTACGGAGTGCGCACGGACGAATACTCCGTACCTACCAAGTACGGGTACTTCGCGGCGGAGTACGGAGTTCCATTTGCGGCAATATTACGGCCGATTCCCCGCTGTCTACAACGGCCGTTTGGTTGACAGGTGGCGGAGCAGTGACATGCAACCGACGTCGCGAGACCTGTCAGTTGTCTGCTTGCGACAGCCGGCAGGGTAACTAGCGGAAGCCCTCCATTGGGTCCCGAGATGGCTGCCTCGTCGATGCCGGCTAAACGGGTCAATGTCTGTTGACCAGGATACAGCCTCACGGGCACCATGTGCGCAGCATCACGAGCCGAGACCACGGCGCTCTTAACGGCCCGGCGACGCCGCTTCGTATAGAGGAGCTATCCGTGGCGGATACCAAAATATCTCAGGAGGACGGAATACGTCATGAAGCATGGCCTGGCAATCGGAGCTCGGCAGACGCTGCCGTGCGGCTATCGGCTATGGCCGTCACTACTGCTCTGGCCCCTGGCTCACATCATCTTCCCACCGCAACCTGGCCAGCCCCAGGTGGATCGTCTGGCACGTTGTGTCCTGCGTGTTCCTCGACGCCCTCGGTTGCATCTCGTGTCGTCACCAGTACAGTGAGCACCATGAGCCTCTCCTTTTCAGCAGGCCATGCACTCTTGAAGCAGCACCTGGAGACGAGCATCTGAGTGCGATGGTGCGGATACTCGCCGCGGGCACAGATTTGGTGTCCCTGAAACAGGCATGTGCCTCTCCGCATTACGGGGCCCTGGCGTCTCTTGGCGTCACCGAAGACGGCTTCTCCTTGGGCTGGCTCAAGTCTATGGCGGCAGCCATCGGTGGTGGGTGTTCCCGGTTTCTGAACAGCCCTTCGACAGTAGCCGAAGCTAAAGTGAGTCATGGTACAGTACGAGTAGTAACGTTGCCCGTTCAGCCTCGTCGCCGTGGAGAAGCCTCCCTGTAGGTAGGAACTACCGCCCTGTATCTTCTGCAATCCGCCCTTATCTCGTCTCGTAGTTCCGTAGGGTGAACGATGTTGGACATCAGAGAAGATGGGCTACGGACACTCTTTGATCCCGTGGGCTGGAATGCTCTCAAACGCCTGCTAAACGTAACTGGCTCCGTAGGAGATGGGTTGTCCGAGAAGCGGCCATGCCAAAGGAGGCAGTCTTGCTTTGCGGCTCGGACGTCATGACCATGAATAACCTTCCAGTGGCATCGACGTTGCTGCAGGGCGTTGGTGGCTTGACCAAATGAAATCAAGGTGCTCAAGTACTCAAGGTGCGACTGTAGGCTCAATCAGGCCAATTCTAGCTCTGAGGACTCATGAAAACTCTCCGGTGGCCAGGGTCACCAGAGCTGTTGTGGTGCTCAAAACCCTGTGTTAAACCCGCGCCACCATGGCGCACGATCAGGTATACGGACTGCTCGGTCTTTGCAGCTCAGAAGAGGCGTCTAGTAGTCCCATCCGATACGACCTAGACGCCGAAGAGATTTGCGGAATCTCTATCGAAACCCATGCTTGTATCTATACCGGTGGGGAGTTTCTGGGTATCTGTACGCCGGCACAGAGACCAAGTATATCCAGAAACGTCGTAGATGTCCTGTCGGCCCGGGTCCAGTTGGCACAGGTTTTCAACGCACCTGGTTCGACGACATGCCGAGTTATCGGGCCCGAACTCGATGCTTTTCAGCAGTACTGGCTGAAGCCAGCCGGGGCAGGTGGAAATACTCCATTTCCCGGCCTGGCTCGAACCTGGGCAGGCATTAGAGGAGCTTGGCTCCGGATCTAGGTCTACGGATCAGGAAGAGGGTAAGACGTTCATGATATGAATCGTTTGCCTTCGTAGCAACCGTTCATCACTGAGAAGGGTGACATCGGAGCGGGCCGGGAGCAATGCAGCACCGGCGATGATATGGATCATTGCTGGCTGCAGCGTTCCCATCGTTCCCTCACCGAGCGCCAAGTATCAGGGTATGGAAGTGCGAGGGGAATCCTTCCTCGGCGGCTCACATTTGGAGAGATAGCAACGGGTCGAGGAGCAACCACTCCTCAGCTCGAGACTGTTACCCTTGTATAGGGAATCTTTGGGGTTGATGCTGCACCTCCGTCCCGACCTCCGTCCCTGGTGCTCAGGACGAAACCGCGCATGTCAGCGTTACACTTTCATTGCTAAATGATTGCAGAAAATGCTGCGCCAGTGTCCAATGGCAGCTCCCTGATCAACAGTTGAAAAGACACGAGTACGAAGTAAAGCCATTTGCAATTTGCACAACGCCCAGGATAGGACCCGATATTCCAACGCGATCGCGCGGTTGCTGTGAACAATATCTAATAAATGGAAAATGTCACGGTGACATAGTGGTAGCCATCCAGTGGACCGGCCTTGGTGATATCTACAAAACAAACCACAACTCCTGTCCCCTCCCAACCCCGTTTCGTCACCGCTTCACCATACGTCGTCTGGGCTCTGTACCAATTCCACCGTGGGAGTCTTTGGCACCATTCTCTTCATTCGCCTACGGTCTTCCCTTGTCACCAGGGACGGCGTCACGGGAATGCATGGAGTGAACGGCTGGTAAGGAGAGTACGGGACCGCGCCCGCCGTGCGAGGCGTCCTGCCTGTCGTCGGGGAAAGGGGGCCCCGTCTCTCGAACACGGTTTGCTTGGTGGTGTGAGAAACGGCAGAGGGTGAAACCATGGCCGGCTCGTAGGCTCGCAGTGGCAGGTTGCCTCCTGTCCGGACCGCCGACGGGGGGTTGGGCCGAGCAAAGGTGGCACCCGGCTTGGGCGAAGATGGCAGCCCAGGGGACCTGGGTCCATATCTGGGGGGTGACGAAATTCCGACCAGAGGAGCCTGGGAGTGCTCCGACGTAGCTGACTCCGGGTCCGCCTCCGTAGGGGCCTGCGAGGTGAACCTGCTGCTGCCTGGCAAGCCGAGCTGTGCATTGATTCGTTCGTCAATGCTCTGCACGCTCTCGGGCGACATATCCGGGGTCAGCGGCGCACCGCTGCGGTTGGTCCTGGACGCGCCAAAGGATACCTGATCGGTGGGGATGGGAGGTGGAGGGGGCGGAGCGTAGAGTCTGGGGGTCATTGGCCCCATCTCCTGGGGATCGTGTCTCGGAAAAGTCGAAGACTGAGGCGTCATCATGGGCGAGGAGATGGAGATGCCTTTCATGGACTTCTTCCGGGGCGAGCGGAGAGACGCGAAGAAGGACGACGTTTTCGACTGCGTCTTTTCTTGGCGGGCGCCATTGAGGTTCAGGTTGGCGGGTTTGGCTCTCTCCTTCTTCGACACCACCGAGGAAGAGGCGCGCAACGGGCTCGACCCTGGGATCACGGGCGTGTCGAGCACAACCCCCCTCTGCTTGGCGTCCTCGTGCTCCATGACGTGCTTGTACATCTCCTCAAGCTGTTGCTGCGCCATTTCTCGGTCTGCCTGGACGACGTTCTGATCAACCAAGGGGTCTACTCCAGGGACGTTGACGGTCGACGTAGGCGAGGGGTAGATATAAGGGCCCGGGGCGCCGAAGTTAGTTTGGATAGGCGAAGGGTACGAGAAATTGGGGACTATCGCCGGCTTTGGGGAGCCGGAGGCGCTGCCGGTTTCCGGGGGGAAGAATTCCTGGCCGTAGAGATCCGCCGCTGTGCCAAAGACGAGTTCCTCGTTGCCGGCTTGGAGGTGTTCTCGCCGTTTCCTGGCGAGCGAGAGGAGGGTGATGGCGACCAGCACCAGAGACACGCCGTAGGCCGCGACGATGCCGCCAATCTCAGCAGGCAGATATGCCTTGTTCCGCAGAGCTCCGGCGGAGAAAGACGGTCCGTCCTCGGGATCCGGCGCGGGGCCCCAGTCGATGTCGAGCGGGTTGCTGTTCCTCTCCTGCAGGCCCGGGAGCGTGGGCGGAGCGCGGGCGACGATGGAAGGCAGCGAGCTGGCCAGAGCCGTGAGAGAGAGCGTGAGTGTGAGCGTGAGCGAGAGCGAGAGAGGGGGGGATAGAGCGAGACGCCCCCGCGGCATGGCGGAGAGGAGGGCTCTTTAAGGAGGCGATCGCTGTGTGATGAGACCGCCTGGAGGCAGCTGGCGAAACATGTTCGAGGGGAAAGTGACCGGGAACGGGAGGAGGGCGAGGCGTCGGTAGGGTATCAAGGGTATATAGCGGCAGCGGAGGCCCGGCAGTGCGTCGAGTTTAGCGCTGGGCCGCGGGACCGGGCGACACAGAGCTGGGAGGAGGCGACGGCCCCCAGGCTGGGCCCCCAGGCTGGGGGCGCTCACTGGCTGCAGGCGCATGTTGGGGAGCGTCGTGGTGATGGCGATGCAGACAACACGGGAGGTTTGCGGCGCTCCGCGGCGTGTGGTTGGACGCTTCGCCGTGACGGCAGGGGTCGCTAAGCGCCGGCCTCGAGGTCACCCGGAGGGGCGGGCGGTGATTGGCGGGGCCGAGCACACCCGCAAGCCACTAAGTTAACCGTCCGAAATCGAGGCCCCCGCAGCACCCGCCCAAGCCGCCGTCACCCAGGAGTCCAGGGGACGAAAGCGGTCGAGCGAACTCGTCACGCTGATCAGTGATGACCATGACCCGTTGGTGTTGGTCAAGGTGCTCCCTTGACGTAGGTGTACACAGCCGGGTCGGACTGCGCCGTCCGAGCAGCCAGGTTCGGCTTGATGAGGTAGCATTTCGCTGGAGTCTTCTTGGATTATTGGCCTGCTTAGTCAAGTGCCGTCACCTGACTGCGCGACGAGACGCGACCGACAGGGTTCCCGTGGCAGACAATGCGTGCTGGAACAATGCACGAGCCTTGAGATACAACGGTTGGTGCACCATTCCGGCTCCAATTGGCCCGTCGAAAGCTTCGCCCAGCTCTATTTTCTCTCTACGGCCCCCAATGCCTAACCGTCGCCTCCTGCACGGGCAGCATCGCGACAGCTCGCGCGCGCCGCCACCATGTGCTCAGCCAACCCCGAACTCACCATCCTCAAGTCCTTGAACAAGGCCCAATGTCGCGCCGTCACTTCCAATGCGCCGACGGTCGCCATCCTAGCTGGCCCGGGCAGCGGGAAGACGCACACCCTCACGTCTCGCGTCGTATGGCTGATCCAACAGGGGGGCTACCAGCCCACCGACATCATCGTTGCGACATTCACCGTCAAGGCCGCCCGGGAGATGAAAGAACGCATTGGGAAGGCTCTCGGCCAAGAGTCGGAGAAGAAGATTGTGCTGGGAACTTTTCACTCCATTGCGAGGCGGTACCTGGCCAAGTATGGAGGTCGCATCGGCCTCGATCCCAAGTTTGGCATCGCAGATGACGGCGACTCGAGGGCCATTATCCAGAGGATATGCAAGCGACTCGACTTGCAGATCGAGCCTTCTCACGCGAGATCGTGGATCAGCAAGAGGAAAGCCAAGGGGTCGACATCAGCGCCAGCCCGAAACGGCAAACAACCCAAAGAGAACCCAGCCCTCAAGACGTGTTTCCAAGAGTACCAGGATCATCTGGCTCGGTCCAACCTGCTGGACTACGATGATTTGCTCGTGCGCTGCGTAGAGCTGCTGCAGAACCACCCATCCTGCGTCTCCAATGTCCAGGCTGTGCTCATTGACGAATACCAAGACACGAATGGGATTCAATACGACCTCATGAAGCTGTTTGCCCAGACGCGACAGCGCATCACGATTGTTGGAGACCCCGACCAGAGCATCTATGGTTGGCGCTCAGCCGAGATTCGAAATCTCTACCGCCTACTACGCGACTACCCCGAAACTGATGAGGTTTCCCTGGAGGAGAACTACCGATCTTCGCAGTTGATCCTCGACATCTCCCTCGACGTCATCCAGCAGGACAAGAAGCGGTACAAGAAGGTGCTATTACCGGTTCACACCAAGGGCGCGAAACCGGTGCTGAGAAAGCTGAAGAGCTCCGCGGCGGAAGGCGAATGGATCGTCGCAGAAATCAGGAGAGCCGTTATGCTATTTGGAGGCATGCTCAGGTACGAGGATGTGGCGATCTTGCTCCGGTCCGCCTCCCTCTCGAGACATGTCGAATCGGCGTTGGGCAAGGCCGGGGTCGCGTACCGAATGATTGGCGGGCACAAGTTCTACGACCGCAAGGAGATCAAGATCTTGCTGGACTACCTCCGCGTCGTCTACCAACCCGACAACAACGACGCTGTGGCGAGGGTCATTAATGTTCCCCGACGAGGAATTGGGGAAGCAACGATCAAATCTCTCCTCGAGGAGGCCGAGCAGGCCAAGATGAGCCTGTGGTCACTGCTGTGGCGACACTGTCGGGGGCAGCGAAAGGCAACGACAAACATCCGGGCCAAGATGGAACAGAAGCTCAACACGGAGCTGCTGAGGATTGTGTCTGCCCTCCGTCAAAAGTCAGAACAGATGAACGAGAGCAGTCCACTAACCCTGGTTGATTTGATAGACGACCTCGTCAGCCAGCTCAACTTTAAACGATACCTGGAGGAAGAGTACGTGGAAGACCATGAACAGCGATGGGCAAACGTGCAGGAGCTTGTCAACCTGGCGGGCGACTTCATGCGGGACTTTGGTAAGGCGGACGAGGATGCTCTGCCTGAAGTCGAAGGCGTCGCACAGGCAAAGGAGGACGACCTGCTCGGTCGATTTCTAGCCAATGTTGCCCTGGCTTCCGATGCGCAAAGGGACGGCAAGGACCAGAATAAATCGTCGCTGGTGACGATTTCGACCATTCACGCGGCCAAGGGTCTCGAGTGGCCCGTGGTCTTTGTGCCGTCTGTCTTCACAGGCTCCATTCCCCACTCGCGCGCCGAAGACTCGGATGAGGAGAGACGGCTGCTGTACGTCGCCATGACTCGAGCCCAGGCGCTGCTATACCTGAGCTGTCCGCTCTACGGGTCACAGGGACTGAGCAACAAGGTGGAGCTTTCGCCGTTCGTCGCTCCGTTTGTCGGCAAGTTCTCGCAAAAGGGTCCCTCTTTCGACAGGCCCGTGATTGAAGGGGCAGCAAAGATTCTCGGCAGGGGAGCGCCGACGGAGAAGGCCATCTTCGACAAAGTTCCCCCGATGTTCTCGCTAGAAGACGATAGGTTTCCGATCGACCCCTTTGACCCGAAGAATCCAGATGGCCTTGAGGACCATGCCGACGGACACTACGCGAGGGCGCCGAAACGGCAAAGGACGGTTTACGCGGATCGTGACGGCGGCGATGGTGGAGAGGAGCGGCCGTGGAAGCCAGACTACACCACCACGATGGACAAGTCTTCCGAATTCACCATGTCGTCTCTGCCTGGCTTTGTCAGTGCTGGAGCTCATCGAGCGGCGACGGCAGCAGTGAGCGCGCCGGAAACGACGACCGCTACGAAGCAGAACCCCTTGACGGGAACATCTCGTCGCCGACCGGACCAGCGGAGCTTGCTCGGGTTCGTGACAATGGAACCGAAGACGCACAACGCGCCGCCTCCAAGCAAAACACCCGCGGACCTGTCGCTTGCGCGGTACCAAGCTGCCTCATCACGGCATGCTGCCAAACACGCACCTGCGGCGACGTCAATTGACCTCCCGAGGCCTGCCATTGATCCAGCGTTGGCCCAGCATAGGTTGTCAAGAGGTCCCGCCGTGGCCAGGCCGAATGCTCCCAAACCGACTGACGACGGCCCGAGGAAGCGGTATGCAGTATTCTCAAGCTCTCCGCCGCGTCCCGCCTCGCCCGGCGAGACGGGGGAGAAGAAAGAGGCACCCGCTGGGCCGGAGCAATCCCGACCAGCGGCGAGCTTCCACACGACGACGTTCATGTCGGTGCTGCCTCGCGCGGGTGCAAGGCGGCCGGTGGGCCTGGGCCCTGCGCCGACGATGGATCGGCTGCGCAAACCTTTCAAGCCGCTGACGATTAATCGCCCCAAGGGCCCGAGCGGATGAAGCGCCGATGGGTTTTCGGGATCGCATGCGGTGCAGCTGAGAGTGTTGGCATCGTGTAAGCGAGGGCGTGGGTGCGGGACCGTTACACGGAGCCTTGCTATTAAACATGATGCGCTCGCGATGCGGCGTATTGCGGGCAACACGGTAAATACGTATTATAAATAAATCGCATCAACATCCAAACAATCCAACGCAGTCAACAACACCACAGTTCACTCAAAGCTCACAAGCCAACCCACCGCCACAGCCACAATGTCTCCCGTCATTGCCAGTCGCCTCTCCTCGCGCGCCGGGCCGCCGCCACCCTCTCCACCCCGGCGCGGTCTTCCCCGCTGGCGCCGGGCTGAATCTAACTCCGCGCCCAGGGTGGAGAACGGGGTTGCATTCGCCTGCGCTGCCCCTGGCTGTTTCCTTTGGGCAAGAAAATGGTTGCTGTTGCGGCGATCGGAGTACAGTGCGTGGGTGGGTTTGATGGGCTGCGGGAACCAGAGGCGCCCCTGCTCCGGGACTTGATGACTCGTGGGCAAGGGGAGATTGGCGATTCCCGAGTGCCAGGTAACCCAGCCTGCACTCTTGTCCGCTGTGCAGGGACCGGCTCTGGGTGCTGGGAGAGGAGCCGGGCAGGCCTTCTCAAGTGTGGCAGAAACGAGACTGCTGACCAGGTCAGCGTCCGACTGACCAGGTCCCGGGTGGCGGATGACCTCTCGTCAGTCCCCAACCCGTCTCCCCCGAGCACTGCAACCTCCGCTGCTGCTGCGATAGATGCCCCGAGACCTGGCCGCTCCGATGGCCGAGAAGCGGCCCGTGGGAGGCCAAGTGCCCGCGCTGCAACCTTGCCCGGACGCCTTGTTCCAGCGCGCACACCCCCATTGGCGGACGGCGCTGGTCGATCGTCGGCCGTGTTGCCTCTTCCTGGCCTCCCGCTCCAGGGCTCGTGTCCCCTCGCCAATGGACCGGGCAGAAGCGAAGCTGGTGGTGGTGGGCAGGCCATGGTCGACGACGGCGCGCTGGGGGATCTCGGTGCTTCGGCTGGGCAAGTCACGAGAAGGGGCAGCGTGCCCTCTGTTCCTTCTGGACGGGCGGCCACCAGGGGTGTCTGAACCTGGCCTCGACAGGACGTGCCTTGCAGTTCGTGGCTCGATATAAGGGCTCGTCGGATCCCACGCTCCTCAGGTGCCAGGCAGCGAGGCAGCTTCTCCAGCTACGTCACGCCCTGCCGAACCACATCCCACCTCCGCCATGGCGTTCTCGGGAGCGCACCGCCCCGGCCGGCTTGGACGCTCCCTCTTCAGCCTCCTCTCCGTCCTCACCGTCCTCCTCTTCGGCGTCCTCGCATGCGGCGCCGACCCCGGTGACAAGTATCTCATCGGCGTCGGCAAGGCCGACATCACCGGCCCCGTCGTCGAGGTCGGCTTCGCTGGATATGCGAACCCAGAGCAGGTCGGCTCCGGCCTCCGCCAGCGCCTCCACAGCCGCGCCTTCATCGTTGCTGACGTCAACAACCCCAACGACCGCTTCGTATATCTTGTCCTAGACACCCAGTCAGGAGACACGGCCGTGCGGTACGGCATCTTGGACGGGCTCAAGGCCCTCGGCGACGACTACAAGGTCTACGGCCACAACAACATTGCCTTGACTGGCACCCACAGCCACGCTGGCCCAGGCGCCTGGTTCAACTACCTGCTGCCGCAGATCACCAGCCTCGGCTTCAGCAAGCAGAGTTACCAGGCCCTCGTCGACGGCGCCGTGCTCTCCATCAAGCGTGCCCACGAGAGTCTTCAAGAGGTGAGGCGACCCGGCGCCTTCCACAAGAATGGCTGACACCGTGATGCTGACACCGTGATGCTGCCAAGGGCTACCTCGATGTCGGCACCACAGTCGTCAAGGACGGCGCCATCAACCGCTCGCTCTTCGCCTACCTCGCAAACCCCCAGGAGGAGCGCGACAAGTACAACGCCGAGACGGACAACGTCATGACGCTCCTCCGCTTCAGGCGCGCCTCGGACAGCAAGAGCGTCGGCGTCCTGACCTGGTATCCCGTCCACGGCACCTCCCTCCTCGGTAACAACACGCACGCCGCCGCCGACAACAAAGGCGTCGCGGCGTGGATGCTGGAGGAGGCCCTCAAGGGTCAGGGTTCTGCGGCCGATGGCTTCGTCGCCGGCTTCAGCCAGGCCAACGTCGGCGACACGACCCCCAACGTCCTGGGGGCGTACTGCGACGACGGCTCTGGCCAGCAGTGCAGCCTAGAGAACAGCACTTGCGCAGATGGCAAGTCACAGAGCTGCCACGGCCGCGGGCCCGAGTTCCAGGCCGTCGACCTCGGCGTCAGGAGCTGCCACGAGATTGGTCGTCGGCAGTTTGCTGGTGCAAAGACGATTTACGTTGGTTTCCAGCCTCGGCCCCCTTTCGTATCGGTGTTGTGGGAGCTAACCCCTGGCGCCAGGACTCGCTGGACTCGTCGGGCACTCCTGTGGTCGGCTCTACCGTCAAGGCCTTCCACTTCTTCCACGACATGAGCTTCTGGGAGTTTACCCTGCCCAGCGGTCAAAAGGCAAAGACCTGTCCCGCTGCTCTGGGATACTCCTTTGCCGCCGGCACATCTGACTGGCCCGGCGCCTTTGACTTCACCCAAGGCGACTCGGGCGAGCCGAACGCCAACCCTATATGGAGGATCATCTCAGGGCTCCTGAAGACGCCCAGCCCCGAGCAAAAGACGTGCCAGGGCGCCAAGCCAATCCTCCTCGACGTCGGCGAGTTGGCGGTGCCGTACGCGTGGACGCCCAACATCGTCGACGTGCAGACCTTCCGTGTCGGCCAGCTCCTCATCATCGTCAGCCCCAGCGAGGCCACCACCATGAGCGGCCGCCGCTGGAAGGCCGCCGTCGCCGCGGAGGCGGCTACATTCCTCGGCAAGGACCCCATCGTCGTGCTCGGCGGCCCGGCCAACAGCTACTCGCACTACTGCGCGACGCCCGAGGAGTACGAGATCCAGCGCTACGAGGGCGCCTCGACGCTGTACGGCCCGCACGAGCTCGATGCCTACATCAACCTCACCGTCAGCAACATGCACTACCTCCGCCCCGACTCGACCGACGTCCCCGTCCAGGGCCAGCTGCCGCCCGACAACCGCGACAAAGCCCTCTCCTTCATCCCCGGCGTCGTCCAGGACAGCCACCCTCCCGGCTCCGACTTCGGCCACGCCATCCGCCAGCCCGCGTCGTCGTACCGACTCGGCGCCGTCGTCGGCGTGACCTTCCAGGCCGCCAACCCGCGCAACAACCTGCGCCTGGAGGGCACCTTTGCGGCCGTCGAGCGGCAGGGCTCCGACGGCAGCTGGTCCCGCGTGCGCGACGACAACGACTGGTTCCTCGTGTACACGTGGCGCCGGACAAACTGGTTCCTGGGGTACAGCGAGGTGGACGTGACGTGGGAGACGGGCGGCAACGCCGAGGCCGGTACGTATCGCGTCAAGTACTACGGCGACGCGAAGCCCCTGATTGGCAGCGTCAAGGCGTTTGAGGGCACGAGCAGCAGCTTCACGCTCAGCTAGGACATGGGCGTTGATTTGCGGGGCCAGCTTTGCGGGTTAATGATGTGATGGGATCAGCAAGACAGTGGATTTATGTTGTTTATATTGGGGGACATCACGTACGATGGAAGCATTGAGGCCATCAACTCGAGAACCATGGGCTGTCTCAGATGAGGTGCCTGCTTTGGTACATGTTGCTCCGATATTTGGCGCATTTACACGTACCATCTTATATCTATTTTGAGCCTGTGATACTCCTACTTGGTAAGCACCCTCTCAGCCAAGCAAGGAGGTCAATTGGGACCAACAATCAGTCCGTACCACGTACCTTCTGGAAGAGCCGGGGATCCTCTACGACGCGTCCTCGCACCTATTACGAATACGACCAAGCCTCTCGACGAGAAATCGTGGCACCGTCACAGCCTACAGCCAAGCCAAGCAAGGCCCGGCGAGGATGCCGTCCCACCGCCCCCGTTTGTTCCACAGCCGCGAACGCCCCCATACGAGCTCCTTGGGCCCCGGCTGGCCATCGGCGGGCAAGAGCCCCATGCGGTTGAGTCTGGCGGTGAAGAAGGGGCCGTTTCCTCGATCGACGGGGTCTCTCTGGTTGTCGTAGATGGGGCAACTCGGCGGCTTCGTGCGTCTGCATGCTGAGACACCGGGCGTAGGAACCCCTCTCTCGGCAGTTGATGGGATGAAACAAACAAAAGCCCTACGGCACAGCATACTATACGGCGTGCCCGTCACCGGTCTGTCATGGAAAGGGGGCAAACTGCCGGGCTGCAGTCTGCAGGAGTCGACGGCTCAACCAGGTTGCCGGTTCCCGGAAGCAGCAGCGTTGACCCGCAGCGGCAATCCTGGAGGGCCAAGCCAGGGCCAGGGCGGTTTTGCGGTGCCTTAATATGGGTCTTTCGGAAGCCCTTCCAACCTTCCTCAGACAGGAGTGGCTCCACGGCTGAGCCCTGGTTCGCCAAAAGGCAATTTGTTTGCTGCGGGTAGATGTAAGTGGGAGGGCGAGGGCGGCGCGCATCGTCCCGACCTTCTCCACCGAACCAGGCCCCAGATGCCCTGTCCCGTTCCCCGTGCTATATTTATCGTTTCGATCTTGGTTGGCCTTGGCCGCGGAAACGCAGCAGGCATATATCGACGGCACCGGTCGCCGCAAGCCAAGGGGCACGGCGCAAGCTTGTTGCTGCCAACGTGGCTCACACGACATGTCGTGTTTCCTTGCCATCCAACGGCTTTTGCAAGGCAGAATGCATATGATTGCAGGGGCAGGCCAAAAAGCAGTGGGCCGTCAAATCCTGCTACCGGGCCCGTGGCTGAAGCAAGGATAGGTTGCGACTGTCGCTGTCGGACTGTCCGCTGAGGCCGCCAACTTTCAGCAAACGACGCCAAGGATTCCAGCTTCCGCGGCTGTTGAGCGCCGCGGAACCGAGTCATGGTTTTGCCTGTATCAGCTGCCAACTTGTCGAAACGTAGGCCACTACCCGAGGTCGCGCACCGAAGTCGACTTTCGCGCGCGCGCGCGTGTACGAAGTACCTACCACCGCGCCCAAGGCCGTTCCAAGTCGTGATGCGAGCCCAATCGTGTGCCGTCCCGCATTGGCAGCGGCAAATGGCCCCTGGACGACACCATCCATCGTCCGCTTGGGCCGCGACAGGCAATCCTTGTCCTGCATGCTGATCTTCCGGCCGCCGAGATGCGGGCACCGCCCTGTCCTCACACCCATCCATGCACGATGAGAACGCGTCTGGAGGCTTCAGCAGAAAGAAAGCAGCCCTTGGCTGTATGTAGCTGATAACGTGTACATTCCACCGGCTTCGATGGACGTGATTGACACTCGGGGGCAGATTCGCGTAGACGAACACGCCTCTGCTCTCTGGTGCTGCATTCGAGCCTGACCACCAGCGCATGCTGCGGCCGTCCGATGCCCTGTATGACACGTTTCTTTCTAGCGAGGAGTTTCGTACGTCAGGCGGGTACATGCATGCGGGGGCTGCTTTTTTCTTCGTGTTGTGTTGCTAGTAACCGTCCCGCTGGAACGAGCCGGGAGAGGAGGAAGTGACAAGAAGCAAACCGAGAGTGGGCGCACCAACGGCGGTCCCCAGTCCTGGCTGACTAGAGCAGAGGCTCTGGCCTCCTTGGCCTCTCAGTCGCAGCCATCAGGTCTGATATTGACGCCCCGTCAGGTCCGTAGGCTGTCTCTCATAGCTACGAGCCGAACTGGGGAAGTGACGTCAAGCTCGTTGGTGGATGAGGCGTGGCAGGTCTTTGACCCTCCGTCGAACACGGCGGACCGCCGATGTTGTCGCCAGACAAGCAGGCTGTCAAGCAGGCCCTGGAATCGGAGCGCCGCGTTCTCACGACAGGCTGCGGCTGCGGGAGAGGCTGTCCTGGCCCGCGAGCTGTTCCTGGCCGCATGTACGAAGTAGGTGCTTCCTTTTGGCTGGAGCAACGGTGTCAGGCAGCGGATAGATGCATGATGATGCTGTACATGCGTTCTTGCACCGGTCAGGGGCTGGGCGCCCATCTGGCCAGTCGAGGGACTACAACCTACCGCAGTGTCCAGCCTTGCGTTCTTGATAGGGAGGGAGACGGCGATGCCCAAAACAGCCCTTGCTCTCCCGATCTCATCGACAAACTTGCTGCTCGGCCAAAGGCACAGACAGGGCCCGCATCAATGGCGAAGAAGGCGACCAGGGCGCCATGTCGGGGGTGGTCTGGATGCAAGGCATAGCAAACAGGGGCTCCCGGCCAGCTGCAGACTGGACGAAAGGCTGCAGCCTCTTGCAGTCTGTCGAGTGAGGTGGACGGCCAGCGAGGCACGCGCCAGAGGTCGACGGTATGGTCTGGCGAACCGTGGGCCAGCGAGGTTGACGGTGGGGAGAAGAGAGAACTCGAGGGCCGGATCAACAACGGGCGCGGCAGGGTTTGCGTGGTTGCGTGCCCAAGGCAGTGGAGGGAGTCGATCCATGAGCCTCAAGGCCGCCGTCGATGGCGTGCGAATAGCAGCAGGCCGGGACTTGGTCGAGAGCTGGAGCCTGGGGACTCGGGGAGCTTGCAAGATGCACAAGCGCTAGCAAGCAACCTCAGCGCTAGCAGTCAGAACCCCGCCACGATCTCAGACCCAGATCTGCCGCACCAAACATCACACCGCCGTCCGTGTTATTTCATCGTCGCCGCGGTACTTTCTTTTCCCGTCCCCGGGCGTGTTCGCTTTCATGTCTCGTGCCCCCTCTCTCCCCTTGGGGGAGACCCTTTGGGGTCCCAAAAGGAAGCGCTGAAAGGGACCCTGACATGACAATGCCTGCTCTAACTACCTTGTTTAGCATCGGCCAGGGCCAGCCGGGTCAGGTCAGCCAGGCCCTGACAAGGCCGTCAAGCCGTGAACAAGGCCATTGTCGAAAGCCCTGGGGACGGATGACAGGCTGCAGGCTCTGCGTCGCATCCTCCCCTCCACCAGGAGCGCCACAGCCTCGTTCCCCGGAGCCCGGTCCGCGCCCCCCGCGTCCGCGAGTCAAACGGCGTATCCGTACTTCGGACAGCACCCGCTGAGGTTTCGGCCCCTGCCCGGACCCCAGGTGACGCCCTCGCAAGGCTAGGATGGCGATCGACAATCAACTGCACACGACGTGCTCGTAGGTCAAGAGCATAGGTACGAAGTCGCAGCGCGGGTAGGTGGTCTCTACGTGGCTGCCGCCATCCATGGCACATCACGCGTGCCCCCCCTCAACGGCTCCCGCAGATATGCTGCTGCTGCCGCTGCCGGCTCCTGGGACGCACCACCCGCTGGATGAGCCTGATGAGGCGAGCCCCCATCGTGCTCAGCTGGTCTGTACCCGCCACTGCTGCGGCGCCAAACTCTATGCTGACCCCGAGCGGGCCGCTAGATGGGAACCCAACGTGCCTCATGCCTTGGTATCAATGCCCAACTGGTGACAGCACACCTTCTACCTTAGACGGCGTTGATCCGGGCCCGGCGGGCTGCGGTGCAATATAGAGCTCTTTGTCCTCGGCACACATACTTGCACAACACTGGTGCTGCGGCTGCTGTCGTGCAACGCCCGGCGCCGGCGCTTGGCCGTGCAAGGTGCGGCGCCGGCGCGACGTGCTTCGCGCACCTCCACTGTCGGACTTGATAACAGACGACGACGTCCAGACGACGACGTCCAGACGACCACGACGGCTTCACGTCAGGGCTCGTCCAGATCCCTGCTCCCTGCTCCTCCCAAACGCCGGGTTTGGCCCCAACGCCAGCGCCGCGCATGGCACCGGCCCCAATGCCTGCCCCCGGCCCCGGCTGCATCGAGCCCTCGACTTACAAGTTACAGCACAGTAGTCCGCAGCCCGTGCCCACCACATGCCCCCCTGTCGTGCGCCAACCCGCAGCCACCATCTCCGTCCCATGATGATGCTGTCCTCGACGCTCGCCGTGGCTCGAACCACCGCGTCCCCCGATTCCAGATTCCCATCTCCCTGGGGCCCGCCTGCCCTGCCGTGAAGATGGCCTCCTCCCCCGGCCAGGTCCCGACTCCCCAGGCACTCCCGGAATACTATGGCGTGCATCCTCCACACCCCCCGCCATCTCATCACCGAGACTTGGCAGGTAGAAAAAGCAACGAGACAGCAATCCCCTGGCCAAATTACCAGCACATCCACCACAGTTGTCCTGAGTGTTCCATGTGTGTTTGCTTCGTTTCCCGTTTTCACTCTCGTCCTTTGCTCTCTGGCGCCTGATGCTCCTCCCCATTCCTTCTCGTTCGCTCTCCTCCGGTCTCTGATCTCTGGTCTCTGATCTCTGATGCAGTCTGCCGTGCCCCGTCCACGTCCTCCCGTCCGGCTCCCGAACTTCACACAAAGCTTCTCGCCGCTCCAGCCTTGCCCGTTGCACCAAATCCCTCGTTGCCACATCACACCCCCCATCCTCCTCGTTTGGGACCGGCATTCCTCGCTCGCCTTACACGTATAGTCGACTGCCGCTGCCGCGAAGGTATATAAGACCTGCCAGTCGCCGCACCCGTCTCTCCAGACATCTGAGACCAAGCCGCCATCCTCGACGTGTCTGACCCCCTCAGATCATAGTCCATGCCAGTCCGTCACCTGATCTACGCCCCGTAACCGTACGCTTTCCCTCGCATCAAGACCAGACGTCACCAAGGGCATCCTTTACCACCTGCCCAGCTCGCAGGCTCTCCCTTGACCGCCGTCACCCGACACCTCATCTTCAGCATGGCCACGTCGTCGTCAACTTACAGCCCGACTGAGTTGAATGCCTCGACTAGCCTTTCCTGGCAAGAACGCCTCGAAGGTACTTGACCAGACCCGAGCATCATCTCAGCTCATTCGGCAGCGTGAGGCGTTGGGACTGACGTCGTGGTGCAGAGGCCTGTCGCCAGGCCAAGCTACTCCCTCCGGTCTTTCAGCTCGTTTCGGACCGCCGTGGTATGCACCATGTCCTGACTGCTTCTTCAAGGTTGCGCCCCCGAGGCATTGATTAGCTGACCCAGTTCCACGAGCTAGGCGGACGGACCGCGTGGTCGAGCAGGGTCATCGTTCATGGCAAGACCGTTGCAGCTAGATACTGGTACGACGGAAAAAACCTCAACAATGCTCGAGAGGATGCCGCCGAATGCGCCGTCACCTGGCTGATTACGGCAAGCGCCAACTCGAACAGCCAGGCATGGAGCACTTGGTGAACGGGGCCTTGAACGGGGCCTTTATCGAGAGTCGCCAACGCACACTTGTCGACTGCGATGCGTCGAATTGGGTTTCCATCTCAGCGTTGCTGTCAGGCCCGGAGTTTGGAAGGAAACGGAGTGTTATCGGCGCCGGTTGGACAATGGGACACCACGAGGGTGGCTGAAGACTTTCTTCATATCAGCTGCCGGCCAGCCTGTGCCGTCAGGCCCCTGTCTGCAAGCTGGTCTTCGGCTCGATATGCCAGATAGGAGTCAGCAGCGCTGCATTCTTCAATATTAGACGCTCGTCATGAGTCCGTTCAGACTGTGTTGGTTATCGGAAATGGAGTCACTGTGGGTTTGCAACAAAAAGAACCGGTAATGGTTACGGGCGGTTACAGCATAAGATATGATTCGGCGCATGGCCAGAGGGGGGAGTATCAGTATTCCTTGCTTCGCAATTCAGCGCTTCGTTTCTCATGACACTTCGAATTGAAAACTTGAGGAAACTGGAGCCGACCGCCCCGGCACACTGGCAGACGCCATGAGCACAGCCTCGGTAGCTTCCATCTCGGCTGATGCTCGTCTCGAAGCGCCATCGTCTGCACTTCATCACGGCCCGCGAATGCCCCACTGA
The DNA here is from genome assembly GCA_003945565.1 of Tolypocladium inflatum. NCBI lineage: Eukaryota > Fungi > Ascomycota > Sordariomycetes > Hypocreales > Ophiocordycipitaceae > Tolypocladium > Tolypocladium inflatum. The sequence continues at coordinate 1,195,585 of QEPE01000001.1, forward strand.
GGCATATGCACTCCTAAACCGGTGTGCAAAGCATGTCTCGCTTAAACAGGCTGCTGGTTGCCGACGAGAATGACAGAACGCCACATGAGCGCGGGCGGATGGCAGCTTGCCATTGCCTGTGGGGGGCCAGAAGTCTGGTTCCAACGTTCGTGCATGAGGGTTGTCGAGTCGAGCAGATGACCATCATCTTCATCGTTTGTCGTCTCAATCGGGAGCTATCTTGGGACGGCTTGCCGCTCGTGAACGTCCACTTAGATTCCGGCGTGCCCAGCCGCTGTACATGACGGACGCTTGGGTGGCATCCGGTGTTGCAACGCTGGTGCATACATCTGCTTGGGTGAAAGGTGCTCGTCTTCTCAGATGTTGGTCGGCATTCTGGTGGTCGGCTCACGTAATCAGTGGCAGCCGGCCGGGCCAGCCTTATTCCGCGCCGCTCCTGACAGCTCCCCAGTCCCGTAAATTTCGTCGCAAAGTCCAGTTGATCACGCGAATGCCACGCGGGCACAGGACATCGCTCCAGAACGCAGACAGTAACGCGGAGCGCCGTCATGTCTCCACGATTGAGAATCTGGGGCGCATGTAGGGCTCTTGCGGTGCGCACGAGGCCGGCCGCGCAGCCCAGAATCGAGTCATTCCGGCAAAGAATACCGGCTACACGACAGTACTCGGATGATGCTCCTGGACACCCAACGAAACCGATCGATGCCGATTCCCCAAACAAATCAAACGCTCCCCTAGCGGCCGACAAGGCAGACACTGCTCCTGCCGAAGCGGTACGGGATTCCGACAGTCAATTGGCCAACGATGCCTCCTCGCAGGTAGGCAAGAGTCCAGAAGTCGGTTGGAATCCATACTGATCGCGACGGCTCAGGTTGGAGAGACAGCTCAGGACTCGCACATCAACGCACTAGATGATGCAACTCTCGAACAGATCCTCTACGGCGGCCGGACTGTGACGAGCGAGACAAAGGGTGGTCTGACTGCGGCGCAAGAAGATGCCCTCTATCGCGAGGGTACGATACCTCCCCCAGCCGAGGCGGAAGCTCTGCTGGCAAAGGCGCAATCCTCCGAGTCGTTGCAGCCGCCTGTAGCTGTCCGCAACGAAATTGAAAATCCCGGTCACAAGTTTGCTCTTCCCAGGAAGCCGTATCCGGAAGGCTACAACATGAAGCAGAGATACCATCCCGTATTGGAGCAGATCACAAGGCTGCTCATGCGGGATGGCAAACTCAGCGTTGCTCAAAGGGTATGTCGCACGTTGCACTCCGTGGAAGAGAGAGTTGGCTGACAGTCGCTGGGTAGAATATGGCCATGGTCATGAACTTCCTGCGAACCGCTCCGGCTCCGATTTACAGCCCCAAGTTCCCTCTGCTGCCGGGTACGCCCCCATCCTCGCATCTATCTTTGAACCCTATCCTGTACATCACAATCGCCGTCGACTCCGTTGCGCCGCTGCTCAAAGTCAGAAATGTTCCGGGAGCCGGTGGTGGCGGTCGCGCACTCGAATTGCCGGTTCCACTCGGTGTGCGGCAACGCAGGAGGATGGCGTTCCAATGGATCCTGGACGTCATCAACAAGAAGCCGTCCAAGGGAAGCGGGCGGAAGCAGTTCCCGCACCGGATTGCCGAGGAGATCATTGCGGTGGTGGAGGGACGGTCGAGCGTGTGGGAAAAGAGGCGACAGGTTCACAAGCTTGGCACGGCGGCCAGGGCTAATGTGAACTCTAAGAAGCTCAAGGTGAAGAAGAAGAAATGAGCGTGAGCGCAGTGGCCGACGGGGTGTTGTACATTATATCTGGACAGCGAGCACTGCCATGTGTAGAGTACCTTGGACGTGTAAATTATACCAACGGGTAAAATGAGTGGCATGTATGATACGAGAACCATGTTCGAAGGTTGGGCCCAAACGAAAGTGAACCTATGTGCCAGGACCAGGGTTGTATTGTGCTCTACTTCGTGCGTTGCAATTTGCACGATGACTTCTTCTCACGACTGCCTATGCTTAGAGCTCTCTACCTATTGCTACTGCTACGGCCGTTGCAACCTTGGTAGGATGTTTCAGGAACCATGTTCATGGCACGCTACCTACCACGCCGTCCCAGCGCATCCCCGTCTCAGGACCTTGCGGAGGCGAATCGGTGATGCCCAGATGTGCCGGGGATCATGTGACTCAGGAGAGCGGCTTTAAGCTTCTATTAACCTTTATGCAGACGGGTCGATGAACGCAAGGCAGCCGTACCAAAACTCAATATTGAACGGCGTCACAGTTGCGGGCATCCATTGCCTTCAGGAATCACATGTCGAATTTTTCGCTGCGCCGAATTGCATACCGTGTCACGTACGTATACAAGTGCTGGCTGTCGAAGCCAAGCTTCAGCGTACTGCGGGTGAGCAAATAATCCATCGAGGCAGTGTCTTTGGGCAGGCCCAAGGCGGTCGTTAGCGGTGGCGCTGTTGGCGTGGGCAGGGAATGCCCGAACCGGTACGGAGCCTTGGAACGCACTTGCACGTTAGGTTGGTACCCCTCTCCACTCACCCTCGTAAGAGTCAAAGGACCCAACCTCTCATCCCCATCCACGTACGAGTACATCAACGACGCATTATCGCCAGACAGTTCTCCCCATGCTCTTGTCTGCCGCATTGCATGCACTGCGAGACAGGCCTGCGCGACATCTGTAACGATCAACGACAACCCCCGTGCCGCCTCCTGCCATGATTTGACGGTGTCGGACATCGGTCACATCACTGCGCCTCCATCGACACGCTTGCAACGACAATGCCCTTCTGCCCTCTCCAGGCCTCGACGAACTGTCGCTTCCATCGAAAGCTGCCCCGCTAGATTTGCGGCGGCCTCCCACGTACTCCGTACACGCGCCTGCATCACCAGGCACTCCTCGACCGCAAGCTCTGGTGGAACGCAGAGTAGTCTCGCCCGCCTTGCGTTCTTCGACGACATCATCATCACCCTTTCCGATACATATCTTACAGACATTAGCCCAAGATGCCTAGGAACGATCACCGGCCGATGAGCATCGATGCCATGCTCGACATGGAACGACAGGAGGTGCTGGCCCTGCTGGAGAGCAAGAATCAGGGCAGCACGTCCCCGGAGAGGATCCGTTCCTCGTCGCCATACGCGCCCGCCCCCCGATCTCCTGTCCGCAGCATGCTGGACATCGAGGAGGAAGGGCCCAGCAACACGCGCACCTCTCCAACGACGCAAGCTCCGGTGAGGAGCATGCTCGACGTCGATGGCCCGCTCGTGACGATACAGCCTCCCGTGCGGAGCATGCTGGATCTCGATACTCCATCACCACCACCTTCAGCCACCCACAGGAGCTCGAGCCCCATATCGCCGGGCTTGACTGTCGACCCTCAGTTCAAGTCTTCGGTCGCGCAAGGCTCCCTGCACCCTAGGAGCATGTCGGATGCTGGATTTAAGCCCGACTTTGGACCTCGAGCGGGCCCTCGCAATGATCGAACGTCGGAGTATCAATTCTCGGGAATTCTCCCACGTAATTCTGGGCAGCCCAAGCGGAGCCCCCAAACCACCAAGAGACAGTCTGGTGGCTCCTTTGGCGAGACCCTTCGAGGACCGGACCTGAGTGGACTTCAGCTGGGCGGCGACCGAGGTCGTCATCCTTCCATCGGCGATCGTCTGGGAGGCAAGCAGTCCAAGTCGCCTCACAATCGGTGGGAGACTAGGTCTCGCTCGCCCGCTACCTTTGGGACCCTGCTGCCGACAAGCAAGGCCGTGCTCGATGATGGCCAAGTCGTCGACATTAGCAGTGCCTATCGTCGGCTGTCGGATGCAAACCTAGCCTTTTCTAGTGGAAGCCTGGCGCAGCTCCCCATGCGCAAGCGCTCCGAGGATATTGGCGAGGGCAGGTTGATAAAAGACTACCTCGGCCCAGACGGCGAGCATCTCGAATCTAGTGAAGAGGACGACTCGTACACCAGCGACGACGAGGACCGGGGTAGAAAGACGGCCCCGCGAGCGTTGAACCCGGATGCACGAGGCGATAGCGAGGAGAGCGATTCTCGATCGCGCTCTGGGCAGGGCGAGCGGCAGAGTTTAAGCTTACTCGCGGCCGCTGAGCAAGAGCGTATGTGGACTGAGCTTTCCGTGTCGTCGAGATTGCTAACGACGTAACAGGCTCGCAAGTGGCATCAAAACGGCCTGCATACCAGTATCGATCACTTATTCCCGAACCGGAGATCAAGATAACCAACTCATCCGGGGACACGATCAAGCCATCCAAGGGAGGCATTCACCCCAACACGAGCTACGATCAAGGCCCAGCGTCTGGCGCACCGTCCGTGGTGGACTCTGACGAAGAAGCCGACATGGACGACATCAAGCGGGCTCAGAAGCTTTCCTTTTCCATGACCAATATATTGACGAGCCCAGAGTCTCACCGCGCAGTTCGCATCATCTACCGCGGAGAATACAATAAGATTGTACAGCAAGCCGAGGAGGAGCATCACAGGCTAAGAAAGTACCTCGTGGCGACGGATCTCAGCGACGAGTCGACGCACGCCCTGGAGTGGGCGATCGGGACAGTGCTGCGGGACGGCGACACGCTGATCGCCATCTACTGCGTGGATGAGGAGACGGGCATTGTGACGAGCGACAGCGCGCTGGTTCCGGACGACCCAAAGGCGATGCGAGAGCAGGCGGCGGCCATCAACTCGGTTACGAACTCGAAAACGGCCCCGCCGGTAAGCCCAGTGACTGAGCTGAGGCGGGCAACGGCCCTGCACCTGCTTAACGACTCGACGGGAACGCCAGGGTCGTCGCCGGCGCCGTCAGCTAGAGGCGACCGTAGCAGGGCGGACGAAGAGCGGCACCGGGCGATTCAGGATATGACGGATCGCGTGCTGCGGCTCCTGAGGAAGACGCGGCTGCAGGTGCGGGTGATCGTGGAGGTGCTTCACTGCAAGAACCCGAGACACTTGGTAACCGAGGTGATTGACTTGGTGAACCCCACGCTGGTCGTCATTGGAAGTCGAGGTCGGAGCGCGTTAAAGGGGTAAGCATGAGCCATCTCCTCACGGCGCTACGTCAAGTTGCGTTGATTCAAGGCTAACGAGGGCATGCAGGGTGATTCTGGGGTCGTTTTCCAACTACTTGGTAACCAAGAGCTCGGTGCCCGTCATGGTGGCGAGGAAGCGGCTCCGCAAGCAAAGCAAGTACAAGCGGACGGCAGTGCGACAGGTGAACAACCTGAGCAACCCGGCGGCGAGGAGTCTTGCGAATGCGAAGATTGACTAGGCGATGGATCAAACTGGCAATTCTCGCCCTGGGGACCCCCTTGGCCGCGGCTGATGCAGGAATCAGCCGGCTTGACTGTCTGGGCTGGGTGAGGCATTTCGGCGCACAAGGGACAGGCAACGCGGAGACGAGTCCAGACATGCGGACACGATCGCAACAGAAATTCCACTCATTAGCTTTGTTTTCACGAGTACGGAGTAGGCACAGGGTGCACATGGTTAGTTTACAGTACGGGTAGCGATGCGGACTACAGCGACGAGAAATGCGACATGGACCAGTCTTATTCGCTTGGACCGTTTTCGGCAGCGGCGTTGAGACGATTGGCGGGCCATTCTATATTTCGAAGTCTGTAGGCAGTCCCGCGCAATGCAGGGGTCTAAAGTGGTTGCGTCTGGTTGCGCGCGGTGTTCGTGTCGTTTTTAGCCGGAGGGTGAGGGTGTCGATTCGCCCCCTGGGCGTCGACGACTCAGGCTTGACGGGCACAACCGCTCTGGCGATGCGGGGTGATAAGGGCGTTGACAGTGGCCCCTGCATCCAGTCCAACGCATTTCGAGCAGGCCAGCGCAACTCCCGATTGGCGGGCCGTTCTGTGCCCCTCCAGCGAACAACAAACAGCTGCAGCAAGGGTGGGCCACTGGATGGTCGATGGTGGATCGGGCAGTCGGTGGGCGGGGCGTCGACGGCGACAACGATGCATCTGCCGCCTACCTTATGCGCCGATGGCTCCGGCGAGCAGAGATGGACAGAGGTAAGGTAGCTGCGAGTGCTCGTACTCCGTGCTTCGTACGAAGCACTGAAGGGCAGCAAGGGCAGCACCTCGCCGCAAATGGCATGCTGGCCTTGGTGGGGCTGGTCGTGTCGGTCTGCGACACGGCTGATGGATGCCCCTCGCCGGCGCGTGATTGGCCCGTCGTGAACCACCCTCGATGCTTGCTTGTTCCCCCCAACCTCTCGATTTCGAGGCACGGGCATGGGCATGGGCATGGGCATGGGGGAGGGGCCCGGCCTGGAGGCCATGCGCTGAGAATGCGGCCGTATCCAATGCTTCCTTTCTTGCCCTTTTCCTCCCTCTCCCCACGGCCGAGTCTGCGCTCTGTGAACCAACGCTCTGGACACCTGCTGCAGCGCGGAACGTGCGACCCCTGGACTTTGATATCGACGACCGACGACGACGCCGACGACGACGACCAAGACTTGCAGCCGCCGCCGAGCACCGCACCGACCACACCCTGTGAATGCGACGCATGACGACGGCTCGCCGGTGACCGTTAACCGCTAAGGTCCCCCTCTTGCGCCGGCTCCATGCCTTCGCTTCTGACCGTCAACAACAACGTCTCGCTCATCAGCATCAACGTCGCTCCCAGCAGCTACCTCGCCTCCATCGTCATCATCCTCGTCTTCCTCGGCCTGTACATCCCCCGCCTGTCCCTGCGCATCCCGCGCATCAGCCTCCCCGCGCTGCCGCCCGTCCCCTCCCTGCCGGCCCTACCGTCCTACCGCCGCCTCATCACCACCGACAAGCCGCTGCCCGCGCCGCCCCCTCCCGGCAGCAGCGACAACCGACAGCTCGTCCTGCGCGACCAGACCTTCGTCGTCGCGAGCGCCACCGCCAGAGATGGCCGATCCGCTCGACGGCCTCGACGCCTCCTTGCAGGACTTCGAGCACCCAGCCAGCCCCACGAGCATGCGCCACTCGTCGGCCCTGCCCAGCGAGCCGACCACAGAGGATCTCGAGGACTCGGATATCGGTTCCGCCGGTGGGTACTCGCCGCCGGCGTGGCGGAATCTCGGCAACGGAGACCGGAGTCGCGGCTTCTGGAAGCCCCAGCCGGAGCGATATAGGGCGCTGTCCCCGGAGACGGACGACGAGAGCGAGGACGATGTGGTCCTCGAGCAGGCGATCCGCACGAAGTTACCGCAAGGCAGCTTGAGCCCAGAGAAGGGCCGGAGCCCGAGTCCGGGTCCGGCCGCGGATACGACGCTGAGGGTAAAACAGAAGAGCCCGTGCCTGGAGATGCCTCTGGCCGACATGAGGGCGTCGCCCCAGCCCGACAACTGTGAGTAGCGGTGTTGCACGAATGCGCACGACGAAGCTTTGTCTGCTAACGGCGCCCGCATTCATAGACATCCGCTTCGCCGTCCGCGCCGAGGTCCTCCAGCGCACCAAGCCCATAGAAAACGCAATCATGTTTCTCCAGAAGCAGTACCATGCCCTCACGTCTAGCTGGACCACCGTCCTAACCAGCCTCCTCGTCGCCGTGCTCACCGTCTCCACGGCGAAAATGCTAGCCAAGCCTGCGGCGACGCGGCCAGTTGGCGACCTCGTCAAAGTCGCTGGCCTTGCGCGCTCCTTTGAGCCGCTCATTTACTTTTCCGAGCCGGCCGTCGCGCATGTCAAGGATCTGCAGTCCACGAGCATCGCGGTGTGGGACCTCGGCGAGTCGGTGCGCATCAGTGGGATGAGCGATGCGGACACCATTGTGCAGAGCTTGGAGGCCATCAGCGAGACGATGAAGAAGCTCGTTCTCGACCTCACCAGGTTCCATACCCACGTCGACGGCGACATTGATGCGTGAGTCTTGCCTCCATCGAATGCGCTCACCTCTTGCGGCCCGCGAGAAGCTTCATCGTACTGACCTGTCAAACCACAGCATCCTCGACGTCATGGACTGGGCCAAGATGCACCTCAACCGCCTCAACATCCGCGCTCCACCATCACATCTGTCCCACGCCTACGACAACATCCACAACCTGCTTTCCGACGCTCAGATCCTCGAAGACGCATCGGGCGCGCCCACCCGCATCGGCCGCGTCACCACGGCCGTCTTCGGCATGAGCAACCCCCAGCGCGAGCAGCGCATGGTGCAGCGCCTCTTCACGGCCTTTATATCCACCATCGAGGAGGCGATCCAGGACGAGCTGGAGCACAGCGTCAGCCTCTTCGCGCTGTTCGACGACATAGACGACCACTTCCTGAAGCTCGCGCGGCACGTCGCGCACGAGTCGTCGACGCAGGACGAGTTTCACGCGGAGCTGCTGTCGGGCCTGTGGGCGCGCATGCTGGGCCCGCGCGCCGCCGAGCTGCGCAAGTTTGAGCGCAACAAGGCGCTGCTGCACGACGTGCGCCAGAAGACGGTGCGCAACAAGGGCAACCTCGTCAGCCACCACGGCAAGCTCCTCGGCCTCAAGGCCTCGCTCGAGAGCCTCCGCGGCAAGCTCGCCTCACAGCTCGTCCGCGGCCTCAACTCGAGCACCCTCACCCTCGAGGACCAGATCCGCGGCATCGCCGGCGTGCGCGACTACCTCTCCGACATCCGCCGCCAGCAGAAGAGCAAGGTCATGGAGACGCTCTACTCCATCGACCGCTCCAAGAAGTACGCCGCCGTGCCCGAGATTGGGCAGCCCCCCGCCGACTACGGGTACGGGAGCATGTAGCCGTGCCCCTCGTAAACGAAATCGTCTATTTTGCTGGCGTCAAGGCACTACCATACCATGCAACGGGGCGTCTCGAGGTGTTTTGCATTTTCCGCGTGGCATAGATTCGGCATCGGCCGGCGCTGGCCTTGGTTCCAAATGCGAGTGATTTGGCGTTTGTTTTTTTTTTTTTTGTCCGTAATACTTATTTCTATTTCCAAGGACTACGGCCGCGGTGCATCTAGCTCTTTGTCAGAGACCAGGGGGGCGTTCGACTAGGTAGGAGGAGCAAGGCATCGGCAATATCGGTCGGGATATCAGGGGAGTATTCACGCGACGGTCAGGGCAAGGTTCTCGGTTTGATAGCATTTACGCGGCACAGTACAAAGTACACATGGCTCAATAGAAAAGACTCAAACAATGCACCATCCCTTGTGCACAACAACGGTGACGAGTCAAGCACATCTGCTACAGGATATCGCGGCCATGTCACCGGGACAAGTGTTTTATAACATGTGATTGATTATAAGTCCTATCCGCATAACCTCCGTGTCAATTTTGCCTGTGAAAAACGTGGGCCGTTTCGTTCTGAGGGGTATAGGCCTTTCTCCAGGCGGTCTCCACGAAAACCGACATCCTTCCAACGCCTTCCGACCGGGTTCCCGTCGGTGGACTGACGTGCCGCAGCCACGTCCGGCAACGGGGGCCTCTCGCTCTGGAGAATGCCCTTCCACCGACGTCCCACAACTTTTGTTCTCCCTTCCTGAGAAGAATAGCAACGAAGTCTATCTGTACATAATGCAATCTCCATAGGCGGCTATGAACTGGCAATCATGTTCATCGCCCCCAATGGGTCGAGATTCGTCCCGGAGGTAACAAGTTTGTTAAGGAAATCAACAAATGAAATACTTTCTTAAGAGATAAGGAAGGGTGAGTCGACTTCAAGAGCCTAAGCCTTGGTCTCCTCCTCCTTCTTGGCATCGCCGCTCTCATCGCCACCCTGGGCCTTGACGTATTCGTCGTAGACCGCGAGCGCCTCATCGACCTTGGCCTTCAGCGCGCCGTCATCCTCGATACTATCAAAGGGGTCAGCAGCTAGTCTCATGGGTTGATGCGAGTCAGGGAACTTACAGGTTGATGAGCTCCGAGTTGTCCATTTCGAGAAGCATGCCGGTGATCTTGCCAGCAAGCTCCGCGTTGATGGCCTGGATCTTGGGGAAGATGATCTCGCCAAGAATCTGCTTCTGCTGGGCGGGCGCAGCCCCCGCAATCTGAGTCTGCAGAACAGAGCCGGAGCCCGCTTCGGCACCACGGCCGCCCTGGGCGGGGAAGCTGCCGTTGCGGCCACCGTTGGCACTTCCGCCACGGCCCATGCCACCCTGCTGGCGGTTGTTGGGGGGGAAGCCAGGCATGCCAGCACCAGGCATACCAGCGGCAGCGTTAGGAGGCGCGCTAGGCATGCCACCGCGGCCACCCTGAGGGCCGCCTCGGCCACCAGAAAGAGCAGCCTGCTGGGCCTGCTGCATGGCAGCCATGAACTGAGGAGTGCCGGGCTGGCCGTACTGAGGAGGGAACTGGCCGGGCATGCCGTACATGTTGGGGGGCATCTGCTGGGGAATGGCACCACGGCCACCCTGCTGAGGATAGCCGGGGAACTGGCCAGGACGGCCACCCTGGACGCCGCCCATGCCCATTCCGGGCTGAGGGAAAGGCATGCCGCGGCCACCCTGGGGCATGAACCCGGGCTGCTGGCCGGGGGCATAGAACACAGGGGGCTGCATGAACTGCTGGGGCATACCGGCAGCCGCTGCGGCCTGCTGCATGCGCAACTGGTTGCGAGCCTGGATACTAGCCTCGAGCTGGCTCTTTCGAACGTCCTTGCGCTGGGCGAGGGCAACGTAGAGGGGCTTGCTGTTGAACATTCGCTGGTTCATCTCGGCCACAGCCTTGGTGGCATCGTCGGGGCTGCTGAAGCAGACGAAGCCGAAGCCCTTGCTCTTACCGACGAGCTTCTTGTCCGTCTTCTTGTCAGACTTCTTGTCGGCGGCCTCGTCCTCATCGCTTTCCTTGGTGTCCTCCTTCTTGTTCTCCTTGTCCTTGTCTTCCGCCTCCTCTTCCTTCGTCTCCTCCTCCTCGCCCTCCTTCTTCTCCTCGCCCTCCAAGGGGGAGTCCCTCATGACCTTGGCCGAAGTGATGGGGCCAAACTCGGAGAACATCTGTCGGAGCTTCTCGTCATCGACGTCGTCGTCCAGGTTCTTGATGTAAAGGTTGACGCCCTGGTACTTGTTGGCCTTCTCGAGGCGGGCTGCCTCGTAGGACTTGCGAAGCTCCTCCTCGCGCTCATGCTTCTTCTGAGCACGGCCCACATACAGATCCTGGCCATGGAATTCCCTGTTGTGCAGCTCCTCGACGGCCTTGGCAGCGCTCTCGTGAGTGGTGAAGTTGACGAAGCCGAAGCCGCGGCTCTTGCCTTCCTGGTCGCGGGCGAGGGACGCAGAGGTGATGTCACCGTACTTCTCGAACAGCTCACGGAACTCGTCGTCACTGGCATCGCTGGCGACGTTCTTGATGTAGATGTTCGTGAAGTTGGCCTTCATCTCCTCGAACTTGCTCTGACGGTCCTTCTTGGGGATGTGGTGGCCGACATAGACCTTCTTCTCGTTGAGCAGCATGCCGTTGACGTGCTTGATCGCCTGAGAAGCAGCCTCGTCGGTCTCGTAGTGGACGAAACCATATCCCTTGGAGTTGCCGTTCTCGTCCTGGGCAACCTTGCAGCTCAGGATGTTGCCAAAGGCAGCAAAGGTATCGTGGAGGGCCTTGTTGTCGATGGCGACGTCGAGGTTCTTGATGAAAACGTTGCCCTGGCCGGTCTTGCGGAGAGCAGGGTCACGCTGGGACCACATGATACGACAGGGGCGGCCCTTGATCAGAGTGTAGTTGAGCTCCTCTAGAGCCTTCTCGCCGTCGGGCGTGGCGTTGTAGTTGACATAGGCGTAACCGAGCGAGCGACGGGTGACGGCGTCGCGGCAGACACGGATGGATGCAACGGCGCCAATCTGGGAGAAGAGTTCGAAAAGCATGGCCTCGGTGACGGACGGGTCGAGCTCGCCGACGTAGAGAGATGCGGAGTTCTGGGGATGGGGAGCGGCAGAGCCGGGGGTGGGACCAGAGGCGTCGTCGGACGCACCGCCCACGGTGGTGTCGATGGCAGGTGCCTTGGCATCGCCGCTGCCGTTGAGAGAGGTGTTGTTGAGATCGTTGGCAAGCTGGTCAACAGCGCCGGAGGTGGTGTTAGCGGGCATTTTAATGTCGGTGGCGTGGATGATCGACGGAGGCTGCGCGGGAGACGTGATGTTAGCACCCAGGGTCCTACGGCGTGCTGAGCAAGACGCGTGAGGAACGCACTGATCAAACAGTAGAGGTGAGTTGCAGACGAAGCGACGTCGGTGAGAGATATATCGGGGCTTTGAGTAGCGAGAAGGGCTGGCTCAAAGTGGATGATGATCGTGTCGGTTGGCGTTGGTCCGTCAGGCGGTGTCGCGAGACAGGAGTCGAGGGAGGTAGGTAGGTAGGGGCTTTTTTGGGGGGTTTTCAAATTTTTTTGTTTGATTTTTCTTGATTGAAAGAACAAGAGCAAGAACAGAGACCTAGTACGAAGACCGTACCTCTGAACCGACTCGTCGTTATGGGTTTTGGGGGTTTGGAGATAAGGTTGGGTGGTGGGTGGAAGAGGAGGAGGAGGGCAGAGAAATTTCGTCGAGATGATATTTTTTCAGAGGCTGCCAAAAGCTGGCGCCTGTGGTGGAGTGACCCTTCCCGCGGTGTGGCAGCGCGACCGGTACCTTTGTTCCTGCTGGGGTTGCGCTAGTGCCGTCAAGTCTACAGTACGTGGCACTGTGGCTAGGCAGAGGCAAGTCGCGTTGGAGGGGTTGCGTTTGGGCGGTAGTCGTGGAAGGGTGTGCACTAACACCCTTTGGAAAGCCATCCCCCATGGCTGTTAGCAGGAGATTCCGCAGAAGGAGTTCGAGTATCTGTGTCTCGAGCAAGGTACCTCGACAAGCTCGAGTATTGAGCAAACCATTGACGGCTGTCGTAATGCTGCGGCAAACGTACGTATTCTGTACAGGTCTCGTTGAGCTGTGCATATGTTTGTGTACCGTCAAAGTCCCTCATTCCGACGAATCCCTCGCCGCCACCTCTGAAAGCCCTCTTGCAGGAAAAGACAAATTTTGATCAAGCCTGCGTGCCCGCATTCCTTTGACAAAACGGCTCGTGTGCGGTTAGTGGTGGCCAATTCATCGCTTGCTGCTGCGCACGAGACGCCACAGTGCGGTCTTCGGATTCTAACACCGTACGAAAATCACCCCTCCTGCAGGGTCATGGCGCGCCTCTGAGGCGTCGCTGGTGCAACCTGCGCCACAGAGTCGCCGTCTTATCTTATCGGAGCTCGGCCACCGTCCTTCCTGACCTCATCGTCCAGCACCCCACCAAGCCGGTCCGTCGCTGGGCAGACGCGCAACATTTGGCTGACTGATGAACATCCAAAGACTGAATCTTCTAGAAAACGCACATCTTTCCCGACGACAACCCCCGTTTCCCTCCCGTGAAGTACTGGAGCTCATTATCATGTGCTTTGGCCTGCCAGCTCCTGTCGTCGCCTAGAGAGCAGCCACGTCACCGTCACCATGTTCTCGACCTTCACCGGGAACTCGAAGCGGCCCCGGAACGTGAACTTGAGCGGGCAGGCCGGCAACCCCTTTGCCAACACGTCGTGGAGCCCGGCCGCCGTTTCGAATGCCACCAAGACCGTCTCCGACGCGCAAGCCGAGCGAGAGAAGCGGCAGGTGGAACGCCAGCGCCTCAAAGCAGCAGTTACCATCCAGAAGGTATGGAGGGGCCACAAGGCGAGGGCGGCTTTGGCGGAGAGTTGGCGGACTGCCTTTGACGACATCTATCGCTCTGCTCCGAGCAGCAGTCCGAGCGAGCGCTTGTCGCCAGCCTTCAGCCTGTTGCTTGCCTTCTTCTCAGCTCGACGTGCGGATGACGTCCAGCGAGTGTTTCTATTCTCCCACGATTGGGAGATGGCTGGCATCGACCAAACCTCTCCCATCAATGTGCGTTCGGCTCGGTTGCAGCGCTTCGTTGAAATCCTCGTCAAGTCACTAGACGTTATTTCATCAAAGGGGTACGTCCATTCCACTGGGTTCTGCTGCCACTGCCAACTCTTTGACATCTGGGTAAAAAGGTTGCTGACGACCCACAGCAGCGACATACCTCAAGAGCTGGAGCAGTTGCTTGGGCTCATCATTCGAACGGCTTCGCACGTGCCCCTAGCGATAGCAGCATCGGTCGATCAGTATTACAAAGGCTTATCTCAGCTATGTCGGGTTCGACAGGCTGGAAAGTGGAAAGAGTTATTGACCGAGGCGCTCACCACGCCGCTCAAAGTGGCCTCGGGCGACGGTATGTGATACCATTTGCTTCGGCCAATCCTACTCTTGCGCAGAGAGGATTGTTGGCTCAGAAATGTTACTGACTGCTCGAATAGCGGTGTTCTACGCGTATAAGGCTCTTGCATTTAGCTTCTTAGCGTGCAACGACATGATCCAGTTCGAAGACAGCATTGCCTTGTTTTCAGAGGGCATCCAAATGGGCAAACTTTCCGAGGCAATCAGATCGAGCTATGCGGCCTCTGCGGAGACACTTGTCTCGAAAGATGGCCTTCTGTGGTTGCTGGCTCACTTCATCGACCTCGGTCGCTTTCGGCCGAATCCATCGGACAAGCTTGCCTTTCTCAGCGCCCTTCTTTCCCAGCTATCGTTTCTTTCGTCTGAAATCAGCGTCCGTTCTGGGATCAAGTCTACCCCACCGCCCCCTTCCAAGGCGGCAGGCGACTCGATCGTACAGCCGCTCCAGCCTTATGTCTCGCGTCAGCTGGCCTCACTTGTCGATCACGATGGCATTTCCCGGCTTCTGTGCGACTTTTCCGACAGCCTGGCGCAGACGTCGAACCATGAGTCTCACGGGACAAGTGTCCTGGCCGGCTACATTCTGACGTTGCTGCAGTGCTTCCCGACCAGCGCTGACGATACCCGCATGCGCCTCTTCCTTGGGGAAATCCCGACAGCATCCGGCCAGGTCGCGACAGTCAAATTCCTGTGGCAAATCATGAAGCAGACCTCTGTGTTCCGAAAGTTGAGATCTGAGTCGGAACGGCCCACCGACACGCTCCGGAGATACCTCCACGATGCCTCTGAGCTCTCGAGCGAAACGACCGAAGAGCAGGAGTGGCGCATCATCCTGCTTTTCCTCGAGTTATACATATTCATCCTCCGCCTTAGCGATGACGAAGACTTTTTCAGTGGCATGAGCAATCAAGCTCAGGAGAGCAATTCGTCCACGTCACGACTTCGATCCTGCAGCCTGTCTCTCAAGGACGTGGAAGCGCTTACGATATTCTTGAAAAACACAGCTTTTGCACTGCATTACAAAGCCAATGAACTTTCGAGGAGCCAAAAATCGATTAAGTCGAATGCCAAGTCTCGTCTGGACTCGTATCTGGGCGCGGATGGATCGTTCGACACTGCCCCTACCAGCACTGGCTCCACATCACTGGAATCGACCAAGGTTGACCTGGATGGCCTCCGAGCCATCCTCACGACAGCACTGAAGATGCTGTACGAGAGAGACTCCAGAATGCACTTTCTGCCCCCCAATCACTGGCTCATGACCGGCGAGCTTGAGCAAGAAGACTTCGTCAGCGCGGTCATAGCGGAGGAGCAACGACAGAACAAAGAAGAGGCTGAGGAAAGCGATGACGAGGCGGATTCTGATATGGACAGTTACGACCTCGACTCAGGACTCTACTCCACAATCGCTGGTCAACGGCTTTCTCGTCACGTTAGACTGGAGAGGTTGAAGGCGCAGCAAATGCGCGCCCAACGAGAACGCAGGTTGGCGGAAATGGGCCCGAAGCTCGAGATCCTGAAACACATGCCCTTCGTCGTTCCTTTCGAAATTCGGGTCATGATCTTCAGGCAGTTCATCCAGTTGGATAGAGCTCGCAGAGGCGGGGATAACCCTTTTCCCATGTTCCCCATGCCTTCCTCCAGGCATCATGCCAGAATCCGACGAGGACAGCTATTCCAGGACGCATACAAGCAGTTCTATCAGTTGGGCGAAGGCTTTAAAGACCCGATTCAGATTACCTTTGTGGATCAGTTCGATACCCCTGAAGCAGGAATTGACGGCGGCGGGGTCACCAAAGAGTTCCTGACAAGCGTCACGTCCGAGGCGTTTGGAATCGAGGAAGGAGATGAGGGCATGTTCACTTCTAATGAGCAAGGGCTGCTGTTCCCCAATCCCACAGCAGCAGACACCGTGCGGGAATCCTTACGACAATACGGGCTGTCCGAGGACTCCGCTGACTGGAAAGGCGCCATGGCTAGCTTGCTCAAGCGCTTCGAGTTCCTGGGTCGGATCGTGGGGAAGTGCATGTACGAGGGAATCCTCGTCGATCTGGCGTTTGCCGGGTTCTTTCTCCTGAAGTGGCCTTCCGCAGGACCCAAAGAAGAGAACTCGTACAAGGGCAGCATAAATGACTTGCGGGACATGGACGAGGATCTGTACAAGGGGATGCTGCGGCTCAAAAACTATCCCGGCAACGTCACTGACCTTGGTTTCGACTTTACGGTTGAGGATCAAGTCTCACCACCTGGGCGGCCCGTGAAGACGATCACGAGGAAGCTGATACCAAATGGCGACGAGACGCCCGTCACCAACGACAACCGTCTTCTTTACATCTCATACATGGCCCGCCATCGGCTAGTCGTCCAGCCATCCCTGCAAACTGCAGCTTTCCTTCGCGGTCTCCGCGCCATCATCCGCCCCTCCTGGCTGTCCATGTTCAACCAGTCTGAGCTGCAGCGCCTCGTCGGCGGAGACTCGTCAGAAATCGACCTCGAGGACCTCCGGCAGCACACGGTGTATAGCGGCCTCTACGAGATTGGTGATGACAGGGAGGAGCATCCAACGATCAAGCTGTTCTGGAAGGTTATGGGCGGCTTCACAGATGCACAGAGACGGGATGTGCTCAAGTACGTCAGCTCCACGCCGCGGGCGCCTCTGTTGGGCTTCTCCCAGTTGCGGCCCAAATTTAGCATCAGGGACGGCGGCACGGATGAGGAACGGTTGCCGAGCACGAGCACGTGCGTCAACTTGCTCAAGCTGCCGCGGTACACGAGCGAGTCGACGCTGAGGGAGAAGCTGCTCTATGCCGTGACGTCGGGGGCAGGCTTCGATTTGAGTTAGAGAATGGAGCGGGAGTACGGCATCAGCATTGGTGGATTCATCGAATGTATATCCAACGCATTGGCGGAGTCGGAGGCGGCACATGGACACCGTCCATGACTTCTTACGCTTGCAAATCAATCATGACTAGACACGAACTCAAAGCTCGCTCGCTCCCCAATTGTGACCCCCTCAGGCCTGGAAGCTCTTCTTCAGAAGCTCTGGCTTCCTGTCAATTAGATCCAGAATCATTTGTCCAAATAGCCCATTTGCCCACGCAAACCTGAAAGGGCAGTCAGCATTGCGAAGCTCTCGCACATAACGAGCAGGGGCGTGCAACGTACCAAGACCTGCTCCACTGGGCGTCGTCGTGCGTGTTCACCGACTCGTGAATGAGGCCCAGGCCGCTCGTAGAGCCCATCAGCTGCTTGATGCCGCGGACAATCTCGTCGTCGTCGTCGGACGTCATGGTCTGCATGATGACGCCCATGGGCCACGCCATGCCGGGGCCGAGGTGCGGGCCGCCAACGGAGTTGAGGACAGGGCCGTAGCCGAAGTAGGGATTCGAGCGGCTGAGGACAAAGTCGCGGGTCCGCTTGTAGACGGGGTCAGAGGCCGGCTTGTAGCCGAGATGGGGGATGCTGAGCAGCGACGGGATGTTGGCGTCGTCCTGGTCGGCCGGGTTAGCAAGTGCGACGGTTGTTAGGGTTGGCGTTTCTTGCCATGAGGTTTGACGACCCGAATCCGTCAACTTCAAAGGCGTAGATGCGGCCGTACTTGGGATGCTTGATGATGCCGTGCTTGCTGATGCCCTTGGCAATACCATCCGCCATCTTCGTCATCTGGACAGCCGTGTCCTTGTCAATCGACTCCATTATCACCGCGCATGCCTTGAGGAACCGGGAAAACATCATGTTGGCGGGGATAAAGTACTGGTAGATGGTTGAGTCGTCCGATGGGCGGAAGAAGCTGCGCACGAGGCCCAGGTTGCCCACCACGGGGCTACCAGCGCCGTTGTTCGACACCGTCTCCGTGGCGCTGTTGGCATCGCGCAGCCAGGTGTAGGGAGACTTGTTGACGTGCCCGTCCTCCGTGTACGTCCCTTGCATCATGTCGTTGGCCGTCTTGAGGATCGTCTTGACGGTCTCTGCCCAGTGGAACTGGCCGAAGAACTTGACGTCCTTGGTGACGTCGTAGTAGTCCCAGGATAGCTGCAGGAACGCCGACAGCGAATCAAGCTCATACTTGCACTCGAAGACGACGTTGGGGTCGTACGGCGGGTTGACGGTGTCGCCCCTCTTGGACAGACGCCGCTTGTTGTGGATCGGCGGCAGTCCGGCCTCTGGGGGCGGCTGGAAGGAGTTGCAGTACGGGAACTGGCGGATGTATCGTGCCTGGAGGTTTATGGCGCCGCGGTAGAGAGTGGCGATGTTGTTTGACGCATTGCCGGAGGCGATGTTGAGGATTGGCTTATAAGACTGGAGCTGGTTGGCGCTGTCACGAAGCCACATGGCGTGGATATCGCCGGTGCTTATAAACGCCAGCTTCTCTGGTCAGTTACACGCTCATTCAGAGTCGTCAACTCGGGAGCTCACCTCTTCATCCGGGTTGTCGCTCGACACTCCTCTCCACAGGATGGTCGTGTCGACCGTGTTGGGCCATGAGTTTACGAAGAGCTGGTACAGGTCTGGGTCCTCGATCTGGCTCTTGACCTTCTGGATTGTCTGCTCGACCTCCGGCACCGCGTAGGTCCGGCAGCGCGAATCCGGACGCTGGTAGGGATACTTGAATCTGCCGCAGGAAAACGGCGGGTGGCGCTGGGCAGCATAGTTGTCGTAGGCAGGGCAGTCTGACGGAACACCAACTGCCGCCACCGCACCAACGAGAACGAGAACGAGCGTATGCTTCATGGCCGGCGATGGTGAAAACAGGCTCACCCATCACCCGTCACCCTTCACCCGGCACTTATAAGGCGCCGAGAAGCCTCCAGTCGGGATGCGGGGTAGCTCGCGGAAGCGAACAGTTCATCTGCAGGATGTCGTGAGAACCAGGATGTCCGTCCAACGATCGCCTAGGCCCATGTTGGTCGAGCGGTTCCTCGGTGTCTTGGGTCGCCGGTGTTGCATCAGGCGACACCTCTGCGTCTAGCTCCGGTGCGGGGACGAGCCATGATGAGAACGGCCTGGGGTTGTGGTTGCAGGATCGAGGCAGGATCATCACGAGGCAGGGTGCAGCTGGGCCTCCGTGTAACCCCAGCCACGACTCCAAATGTGGTGTTTACCTTGGGCAGATGACCCCTGAACAGCCCGAACCTACTCCCGTCTTCTCGGCAGTCGCGCCGAGTACCAACTTGACAAAGTCTAGGGTAGTCAATAACGTACAACGCAGATGTAAAGTACCGAAGTCGTGGCCTTCGCACACTACATGAGATAGGTGCGTTTTCTTCTTTTATTGATTACGAGATGCGGTTGTATTTCCACTAGATTTGTCTTCTCGCTAAACACGAAATGCACTGGTATCAGGATGTCAGCAGACAGGTCTCGAACTTCCATCCAATCTCTACAGACCAAGTCCCCGCCTGGACAAGCATCCAGCTCGGACCGCCGGTGTAGTACAAAATACAAGAGCCAACGATCTCCTAAACCGGGTTGCGGAGCCAGAGCCTTGACGTATTCGCAGGTCGGACCAAGGTAATGCAGGCATGACGTCCGTAGTCGGATGGCTCGTGAGCGTCGTGCAAGTGAGTCATGTACTTGAACGGTACTTCTTAAGCCGAGCTCCGTCACACGTTTCGTGACAACATGCGCAGTTTGAGAGGTACTCCGCAGGTTCACCAGACCTCCGGCTTGGGTCGGCTATCCCAAGCCAGCCACACAGCTCCCCACCAGCCAATTGCCGAGCAGATAATTGTAACGCAGCTGCTCCGTACAACTTCTTACGTCGTTGACCCACGCTTCCCTCTCTCCATCTCTTCTCGCGCCGAGCCGTTCGCGAGGAGCGCCAGAGCCACCTCCCTCCTCCCCCAGACCAGGAACCATGTCGGCCCCCGTACCTGTGTCGAGATGCGTCCGGCGCAGCACCCGAGCGATTTCCAAATGGCGGCCGATGCAGGCCCTCGGCCCGGCGGCCGCGGTGTCGAGGACCGCCGCCGTTGCGCGGCCGGCGATACGGCTGTCAATGCCCAGCGTACGGGCTTTTAGCACCGGCGCGAGGCTGCGCATGGCAGGTGCGGAGGAGTCGTTTGATCCTGCGAGCATCGAGCGCGAGTCGGACGAGGTCGATGTGTGCATCGTCGGCGGCGGCCCCGCGGGGCTGAGCGCGGCGATACGGTTGAAGCAGATGGCCAATGAGGCCGGCAACGAGGACTTCAGAGTACTGGTCCTGGAAAAGGCCGGCGACATCGGCGCGCATATTCTCTCTGGCGCCGTGATCCAACCGTCCTCTATCAATGAGCTCATCCCCGACTGGCTCGACGAGTCCAACCCCAATCGCTTCGAGCACGCGACCCCTGCCGGCACCGACCGGATGCGCTTCCTCACCAAGACCTCCGCCATCCCCATCCCCGCCCCTCCGCAGATGAGCAACCACGGCAACTACATCGTCAGCCTCAACCAGTTCGTCAAGTGGCTGGGCGAGCGGGCCGAGGAGCTCGGTGTCGAGGTCTATCCCGGCTTTGCTGCCTCCGAGGTCCTGTACAACCCAGACGGCTCGGTCAAGGGCGTGGCCACGAACGACCTGGGCATTGGGCGAGATGGCAAGCCCAAGGATACGTTTGAGCGCGGCATGGAGTTCCACGCCAGGATAACAATGTTTGGCGAGGGGTGCCATGGGAGCTTGACCAAACAGGTCATCAACAAGTTCGACCTGCGGAAAGACAGCCAGCACCAGACGTACGGACTGGGTATCAAGGAGGTGTGGGAGATTGACCCTGCCAAGTTTGAGAAGGGTCTGATTGTCCACTCCATGGGCTACCCTCTGCCCAAGGACGTATACGGAGGCTCCTTCATGTATCACTTTGGCGAGAACCTCGTGAGCCTGGGGCTGGTCGTGTCGCTGGACTACCAGAACCCCTGGCTTTCGCCGTACCAGGAGTTCCAGAAGCTCAAGCACCACCCGTTGTTCAAGAACGTCCTCGAAGGCGGCAAGTGCATCTCGTATGGCGCCAGGGCGTTGGTCGAGGGTGGCTTCCAGTCGATACCCAAGGTCGCATTCCCCGGCGGTGCGCTCATTGGAGACTCTGCCGGCTTTGTCAACGTACCAAAGGTCAAGGGAACGCACAATGCCATGAAGTCTGGTATGCTGGCTGCCGAGGCGGCATGGACTGCCCTGAGCCAGACCACCGAAGGCACGGTGTTCCTCTTCGACTACGAAGACTCTCTGCGCAAATCCTCCATCTGGAAAGAGCTCAAGGAAGTGCGCAACATGCGTCCCTCATTCCACACCCCGCTGGGACTCTACGGCGGCGTCGCATACTCTGGACTGGAAGCATACATCCTGAAGGGCCGAGTTCCTTGGACCTTGAGCCACAAGACCCCGGACTATGCGGCCACGAAGCCGGCAGACCAGTTCCCCAAAATCGAGTACGAGAAGCCCGACGGCAAGATCAGCTTCGACATCCTCACCAGCGTCTCCCGCACCGGCACAAACCACGAGGAGGATCAGCCCGTCCACCTGCAGGTCAAGGACTGGGACGCCCACACCGACAAGGCGTACCCTCTGTTCAAGGGACTGGAGAACCGCTTCTGTCCGGCCGGCGTGTATGAGTACGTCGAGGACGAATCAAAGCCCCACGGCGTGAGGTTCCAAATAAACTCTCAAAAGTAAGTACCCGAGCCCCTGGCGTGCTGTTGACCAGATCAGAGCTGACCGATCCGGACAGCTGTATCCATTGCAAGACGTGCGACATCAAGGCTCCTCAACAAGACATCAACTGGCAAGTACCTCAGGGCGGCGAGGGACCCAAATACTATATGACTTGATTTCCAATTCTGTATGATACCTGGCTATGCGCGCACGGTTCTACAGTACACGCATCATTGCCGCTGGGCAGTTTCTCGTCGTTTGGGCTTTGTACATACGATTGCAGAACACATACGGGGACCGGGCGTGAAGAGCATAGCACAAAAATGCTTCGGCGAAGCGACTTGTTGACACTCGGGGTCGGACGACGAAGCAAGTGAGGGAACATTCCACGTGTCCGTTCCAGTCGGGACCTTGAATCACCAACGCCGGGAGTCCGCCCAACCGGCGCGAGATCGCTGCACTTGCAGGCGGCAATTTAAAAGAAGAAAAAGAAAAACATATACAAGATTGCAAGAGCCTTGACAGGTGCAAAGATGCAGTCCGTAGGGGTCCAGCAACAGATGTCGTGATGTCGCACTGGCCAGAGTTGCTTTTTCCAGTTTGCTCCGCGCTGTGGGGACTGGAAGCTCCGGGCCAGGTCGCGGAGCCAGAAAATTGTTAACGCGCTACTTTCACAAGACATCCACTAACCCGGGGCTGTGTCAGAAGAGGTAGCGATACTTGGTGATCCTGGCGCATCTCAATTTTCCGCCATGGTCACCAAAGATCAGAACAAGCAGAACTGCACTTGCACGACGGCTGCGAGCTGCGAAAACTCGACAGACGACAGCGAAAAAAACCAAGGTTCTTCCTGCGCCGTCGATTTCGCTCTGCGACGGAGGGCAACGTCGCCAGGACGCCTCGAAACCAGCCACTCCGGTGGTTCGGGCAACTGACGAGCTGCGAGGCTCAAGTACCAGGACTTGGGCCGCCAGCCACTCAGAGCCCGCAAACAGCGAGCCTCTGGGGGGGGAGCCGCACACGGCAAATGGTTGGACCAGAATCCATGACTCACACACCTGCCACCGTCGTCTCCTCCCTCCTCGCAGACGGCGGAAAACTCTGTCTGCGTCGCGACGCCTGGCTGGGATGGGTTGCGACGCGAAATGTCGCCACTGGGCAGGGCGCGTCCCTACGGGATGCGTGACGCAGACGCACAGAACGCACAGAACTGCAAGAGCCGTCACCGAAGCTCAGGTGACGAGCGAGCACAAGCGTCGCTGCCAGGCCCGGTCGTCCCTCCTCTCCTTCGACAGGGACGCGTAGCCTCTCCGGGCCAGTGCCGCTGTGAAGCATCCTCACCTCAGGGGTGAAAGTGGGTGTTTCAGACCTCGTCTCTGCGGTCTGGATGTGTGTGAGGGGGATGTCGAGGGGTGGCCAGGAGGCAATTTCAGGGCGAGCCCGGCGGGAAATCAGTGGGCTGGGGACGCGCGGACTGGACGACGCGACACGGCCAACGGCGGTCCATAATTCCCAGCCCCCCAGCCCCGGCCCCCCAGGCGAGTTGCTTATCGTCGCGGCACGATGCAGATGCGCAGTGCGAGAGGAGTCGGTCGTATCGCAAAGATCGGGGCCGTCGGCCGTCGGCCGTCGTAGTCTTCGTCGTCGTCGTGAGGAAGTCGTGAGCGAGTCCAGTCGGGGCGAGGGTGCTCCTGCCCTGTCGTCGTCGCTACCTCGGGATACCGCTGGCGTCTGTCGGCGGGTGCGTGGCAGAGGATGGAAGGGGACGGAATCAAGTTCAAGCACTGTCCAGCGAACAGAGGCGAGATGTGTGATGAGCGAGCTGACGAGCTCGGGCGAAAACAACTGGCACAAAGAAACGTGCCCCAGGGCTTGTCCGTGCCCTGACACCAAGAGCGCACAGCAGTGGCACGCAAGTACAGCGACCCACTGTGTGCTACCGAGGTACCTCAGGGGGTTGTTGGGGCCGGACTGGGTTGCATGGTGGGAAAAAGGAGATAAAATCACCACTTTCCGGCACGGTGATTGGCCGGCGCACCCCTTAGCGCGCACGCTAACTTCTGGCCTAGCCTGCCAGAGGCGGCGCCACAGGCCTGTTGTTGCCTGGGGGAAATGCCTGGGCCGGCGAGTGCCAAAATTATAAGTACCCAGGCCTCCCCCAACCCGCTTGTTTTGCCATTCTTGCGCGGAAGTGCTGACCGGTGGCCTTACGTACGTACCTACCACATACGTCGGCCACTCTTAATTTTTCCACCTCCACGACGTCACGCCCCACCTTGACCTGGCTGGCAGCTTCGCTTCCACCTTGCCTCACTCTCTCTTCTGCATCAAACCCGACGCCTTTTCCGCCGACCTGCATCTGCTGCATCGTCCCGCAAAAGGCCTCTCATACCCTCTCTTGCGCAGCGAGCGCGTGGCCCCTGGAAAGCGAGTGAGCCCGCCCTCTCAGGCTGATCGGCGTCCGACGTCCCCCGCGAGCAGGCAACGAGAACTGGAATACGTTCCTCGAGCCGTCGCCCTCCGTGCAAACGACCTCGTTGACCCCGACGAAGACAGAAAAGCGAAAGTCTATCGTTGTCCGTCGCCATCGGGTCGTTGCGCGTGCGTAGACAACAATAGAAGAAAAGAAGAAGCCTTGAATTGAAACGAGATCTCGAGAGTCCTGGTTGAACCTACGATCGCGAATCACGGTGCGATACCATACATCCTCGACCGAGCGAATCTCAAATCTCGATTTCCCGCCTCGTTTGCGTCTGCAGCTTGACCCTCGCGGCCATCGCATCGCAGCGCAAGCAGCCCATCCTGCTCGAGCATCATTCTGTAGGGGAGACATTCACTTGTTCATCTCCCGCTAGTGGTAGGTGGCCTCTCCTGCCAGTGCACGCCCTCCCCCCATCACTGCAGTGATTCACCGCTGGCGACAATGGGTCTGGCAGCTGGCAGACCTGTTGCTAGGCTGATTGCGCGCACCACCGAGAAACCACTTCTTTTGCTGCACCACGCGCCACCTTCACTGCTTCACATCACAATTCTGCAGGGTCTTCGAAACCCGTGCCTATGCATCACGTCTTCTATCAGTGCACCACCGCTCCAGCGTTTGCGCGATCGAAACTAACGGCTCGGCAGATCTGCTCGTCTGAACACTCGACCGCATCTACGCTTGACAACCGCCAAGATTGAGATGATGGAAGGCATTCAGACGCACCCCTCCAACGCCGCTCAGGCGAAGGCTTTCACTGCGCCCGGCTCGCTGTCGTTCCCCGGCGCGACCAACGAGTTGACTCCGCCGTCGAGCAACGGCGACGCTGGCCAGCGACCGGCCGTCAACGGCCAGCAGGCGGCAAACGGAAATGGGGTGACTCCCGCCACTCCCGCCGCTACGCCTGTGGCGAACCAGGGGCCCAGTGGGATCACGCCTACTTTGCAGTATGTCTCATGAGTGTCGGCGAATTTGCTGTGCAACATGATGCTTAACATGGAGTTTTTAAAGGAACATCGTTGCCACGGTCAATCTCGATTGCCGACTGGATCTGAAGACGATCGCGCTGCACGCGCGAAATGCAGAGTACAACCCAAAGGTATGCCATCAACCCCACACACATCATCTGTCATGTGTACAGCTGCTAACTGTCTGAAGCGTTTCGCTGCCGTCATCATGCGCATTCGTGAGCCCAAGACCACCGCCCTCATCTTCGCCAGTGGCAAGATGGTCGTGACGGGTGCAAAGTCCGAGGACGACTCGAAGCTTGCGTCGCGCAAGTATGCTCGCATTATCCAGAAGCTCGGGTTCAACGCAAAGTTCACGGATTTCAAGATCCAGAACATTGTCGGCTCTTGCGACATCAAGTTCCCGATTCGTCTAGAGGGTCTTGCGTCGCGCCATCACAACTTCAGCTCTTACGAGCCCGAGTTGTTCCCTGGTCTCATCTATCGCATGATCAAGCCCAAGATCGTCCTCTTGATCTTTGTCAGCGGCAAGATCGTCTTGACCGGTGCCAAGGTGCGAGAGGAGATCTACCAGGCTTTCGAGATGATCTACCCCGTGCTTCAAGGTCAGTTGCCTCTGCTGGCCTTTGCTTGTTTCCTCTGCTGACTCGCTTTCCAGACTTCCGCAAAGTTTAGACACATTGCGGGTTTGGACGAGGCACCTTGTCTCGTGTACCACAACCCTTCATTTCGGTTTGTACCAATAGACCTCCGGTCATGATACCATGATTGCTTTTCCACCACACATTCGGATGCTCCGAACTTGGTAGGCCACAACCAAAGTTCACAGGGTGGGGTCTCCGTGTATCATTTGATTTCTGCATTGCATTGGCGTTGGCAAAGGAAGGGCAGGGGCGGCTTCTTTCTAGTTCTTATCTTGCGAAGGAAACGGTTCCCGGCGAAAAGAACAAGACTACTCATCCCGCGACTACATAGATTGCTCATGGCTTTTCGTGGACTGGCTTGCCGGTCTGCGTTCAGTCGTCTTAATGCTTTCAAGGGGAAAAGTCAAGTTGGTTGACATTTAGTTGAAGGACGAGTCACGAGGGTGACTGACAGGAGGCATGGTGGATGCGGAAACTAACAGCCTGATCATATCGGCTGGGAAATAGGTGGGCATCGTTGAGATCATACCCTGTGGCTTTGCGTGTTCCGTGGTTCTCGCGCAGAGTACCAGCGGAAACTTTACGAGACTTGCAACAGCTCGTCTCGCGCAATCAACAGATAGGCATAATACTCACAACAGTCCTGCATTCAAGTTGATCAATGTTCGACGTGATTCCATGCTGCCACTGCCGTGCGTGGTGCTCCATCGAATGGATGTCAAATGTGACAACAAGGGCGTGATATGTCGCGATTAAAGGCCGCCTTGGTATCCCCACTTCCCCTAGCCTTTAAAGCCTCTCGTGAGCCCAGGACTCTCGGAGTCACCGTGCTACTGCCTGAGAAACCGGGGTGAACATTGACTGTCGTTCCGTTGCTTGTACGAGAAGAGGCACTCAAATGGAGGCAAACCCGCCGTCTTCTATCCTCATCGTCGGGTCTGGCGTCTTCGGCCTCAGCACGGCCTGGGCGCTGACAAAACGACCGCTCTTTGCCGGCACAGCCATCACGGTCGTGGACCAAGCCGGTGGCCAGTTCCCACCGCCGGATTCTGCGAGCGTGGACTCGTCGAGAATCATCAGAGCAGACTATGCCGACTCGCACTACACGGCTCTGGCGACTGTGGCCCAGCAGGAATGGCGCAAGCAGGGAGACGATGAGTTGGGCGGTCAGGGCCGGTACTCGGAGTCCGGATTCGTGTTGACGGCGGACAAGCCAAGAGAGGTCAAGGTCGGGACGAAGACGGGCATGGACTACAGCAAGGAGAGCTGGAAGAATGTCGCCGCTTATGCCGCGTCGAATGGATATCCGGCCGACAAGATCCAAACGCTGGAGAGCACAGAGGCGCTGAACGAGTGTTTGGGGACTGATGGCCATCCCGGCGATTGGGGCTACTCCAATGCCTTGTCTGGATGGGCAGATGCCGGAAAGGGCATGGAATGGCTGTACAAGCGTGTCAAGGCAACCGGCAGGGTCAAGTTTGTCGACGCAAAGGTCAAGCAGCTGGAGACGGAGCGCGATACGGTGGTTGGCGCGAAGCTGGCTGACGGCACCGTCTTGCGGGGAGATGTGGTCCTCGTCGCTGCTGGCGCGTGGACCGGCGAGCTCATCGACCTCAGGGGACGAGTCGAGGCGACTGGCCACGTCCTGGGATACATCGACATCACAGAGGAGGAACTTGCCGTTCTGGCGAAGCGACCCGTGGTGCTGAACCTGTCCTCGGGCCTGTTCGTCATCCCACCGCGGGAGAAGACGCTCAAGGTCGCACGACATAGCTTCGGCTACCTCAACCCCGAAACCGTCACCAGCGCCTTGCCCCCGTCTCCGTCGTCTGCGTGCACGCCCATAGTGGTCTCCCGACCAGCGACGAACCGAGATGGTGGACTGAGCCATCTGCCTCACGAAGCCGACGTGGACCTCCGGCGCGCGCTCAGGGACCTCGTCCCCATCAAGGGCCTCGCGAGCCGGCCGTGGACCGAGACCAGGCTGTGCTGGTATTCGGATACAAAGGACGGAGACTGGCTAGTGGACTGGCATCCTGGCTGGAAGGGCCTCTTCATCGCTACCGGAGACAGCGGACATGGCTACAAGTTCCTGCCCGTCTTGGGCGACAAGGTGCTGGATTGCTTGATTGGGAAGGGAGGTGATTTGGGAGCGAAGTGGCGATGGAAGGAGACCGAGGACGACGGCGTCGGAAAAGAGGTGGACGGGAAGTTCAATGGCCTGGTGACGAGGGATGGGAGCAGAGGAGGATATCCTGGCATGATCTTGAAGGAGGAGCTGAAGAGGACAGTGTCCAAGCTCTGATGCAACGCGGGGCGAGTGACGCAGCTTCAGGATAGCCAGGCGCCGTGCCACGCCCATCTTTCTTCCAAAGCTGTCAGCATGGCGACCAATATACGAAGTATGAGTGGAAATACCCTCTTGCTGAGGCAATGTCATGGCAGGTCCAGAGTGTGAACATGGGATTAATCCACCTGGGGCGCACTCCAAGGCCCTGATCCACGAGTCCGTTAAAAATAAGCCGGGACTATGCAAGAGTACGTCCCCACTAAACTTTAGCGTAAAGGTTCCCTCGTACCGTCCAGGTTGCTTGTGCATAGTCTAGCCTAATTCGAATGGTCTGCTCACCGCCCTCTGTGCCCCTCATCTTCGTGATGCTAGTGATCTTTGCAGTGATTTCGGTACTATTGTAATCCTCGCGATGCCCTCAAGACGACAGGGCACACAGGCAAGCCAGGCGGCGGCGAGCCAGTCGTTAGATACGGCCGATTCGACCCGATCCCCTCGAACCGCATGGAGCCCAGACCAAGAGCTACGTCTACTGGAGCTTATCCTCGAGGCTAAGCGCGATGGCTAGCTTGTTAGTAAGAAAGCTATATTCGTGAGGGCGATATTCGAGAAATTCATACCAATCTTGGAGGATGAGTTCCCCGGGCGGCGCTGGAATATCGGGATGCTTGAAAATAAGCATCGCCAACTGCGAGACTTCTGGCGGGCGTTTAAGGATGCGGCAGGACCATCGGGCCAAGATTATTCGTACGTTACGGGCAAATGCTCGATTAGCGAGGAAAACGCGGCATTACTTAAGGCAAGGCATGGCGAGGCGATATATAAAAAAGTCGATCGTGGTCTCTTGCGGCGGGTAGGGGATTTCGACTTTGCCGAGTGGTATAAGGTCTTCTCGGATGACTAGATGGCAGGGCTATTTATAGCCGAGGCATCTGACGATGCTATATTCGAAGAGATAACTAGGGGGGTCCCGGCCTCGTCTGCTAGAACCGCTCGTTAGCAAGAAGAAGAAGCCGATACGGAGATGACTGGGGATAGTAGCGATGCGTTACTATTACTAGTGCCGTTGGCATTACGGCAACCTGCAAGGGTAATGCCCGTAATACCACGGGCGTTAGTATTACGGCCATCAATACGGGCAGCTCGTATCGGCAATAGCTCATTAACCCAATAGAGCTCTAGCAATCCTCTACCAAATCGAGGTCTAACTAACGGGGAATATAATAAGTAGGTCCTGACGCTATTATCTAACCTCGTCTCTTAGGGCCAGTAGATAAAGCAACACGTTATTATGATGAGGTTGCCCGGCGCGGAGGATCTCGAGAAGGTAGTCCAGGACTCGATGCGATTTATCCCTACGCGAGGGATGCTATTCGTAATAAGGTTAATTAAGTAGATAAAGAAGGATCCGACGAATCCGTTGATATAGAATTCATTATCGTCTAATAAGGCAAAGATAGCGTAGGTAGAGCGGTTAGAAGAGGTAGATTAATTGACCTCTTTATAATATATATCCCTAATAGTATAATATAGTATTATAATATTACGAGTGCGGCTAAAGCAGCTGCCGGCCTCGTGGTTACTAACCTTATAGCTGCCGGCCTAATAGCCTTAGGCAACTTCAATATATAACCTCTAGAGAAAATTTTTATCTATATAATAATAACCTTAACACTAACCTCCTTAGGCCATACTATTATTAACGAGATATTTACGATACGTCTCCTAAGTCTAGCTAGTAACTAGCTCCCTTAATTCCTAGCTAGGACGGTCTGCTATAACTCTATCCGCTCGATTATAGGCTGACAAAAGCATCTCCCGGTCCCAGTCAGTAAGAAAATCCTCTTCTACTTGTCTTTCTTCCTCAAGAGTTAACCCTCCGAGCTGAATAAAGTTATATAGGCCAGTGACGGTATACACGATCTTTATCTGCATATCGTATGTATATTCGGCCGAGCTCTTACGGATAATCTTCTATCGTCTCTTGCACCGCCTAAACGCCTGCTTAACTATAGTTCGAAGCTGCGAGTGCCGTAGGTTATATATCTCTTTCTGAGTCTCTGGCCGCTCGCTGATATCACCCTAGTCTTGTAGATAATACCGAACTAATGAGAATGGCACTAGAACTCCACGCCGCGAGCCGAACCTAGCATCTCTAAGATAGAAGCGACTATACGGTATCTCGAACGACTTTAATAACGCTAGCCGTAGTAGGGTGGCATCGTATATCGATCCCTCGCCGCCGGCAAGTATATATGAGAATAACCTATCGAACGTAACTGCTGTAAATATATTCTGTAAGATATCATTCTTCCTTAACCAGAATCTCTACTGACGGTCCCTTGGGATGAAGGCAGGGATATGTATGCTATCGATGGCTCTAATTATACCGTTGAATTGCATAAACTTCGGGTTTAACTCAACTATCGGCGAGACGTACCTAGGTTCCGGTAGACGAACGAATGCCGTATGTAAATGCCGTATTGGGTCGATAAGCTCGTAGAAGATCCTCGAGACCGAAGACTGGGATATTTAGAAACGGTATGCTATGTTTCTCTGTGGCTCGTTATACGCATAGAGCCATAGGAATACCATGACCTTTTGCTCGAGGGATTAATACCTCGAGCCTTGCACTCCCTCATTTATCTACAGCCATCTATAGAGGTCGAAAAACACTAGTGTTACGACCTGGGTTGACGGGCCGCGGGATGGGCCGGCTGTGCAGGCGCTAATGCAGGCTGCACGGAATAACAGTCGGAACGACGGACTAATGGAGGGTGGAGCGACAGGATCGCTTAGATTATGGCTATGATCTAAATAAGCCACCACGACCTATCTCGGCAAGATCGTTAGGATTATGGCGATAATCCTAACGATCTAGCATGATCCACGGGATTATGGCAAGTATATAGGACCCCCTAATTTCCGTACCTTAGCATAGATACTTAGCTAGCTTTCAATACTTTATTCTAATATAGATATACTTATATTACTTTATACCTAGTTACGATCTCTAATCTATTACTAACCGTAACCCGACGCCCTAACCTTACTGCTAATATAAACCCGCCGGTTTATCCCTTAGGAACCTAAACCGTTACACGTTAAAAGCTCTTATTTAGAAGGTTATAGCGTTACCCTAAGCAATACCGTTCGTCACTAAAATAATAGCACCACGTAAAGAAGTAACTTCCACCGGACTAGCTATATCGGCCGAGAATATAATAAATGAACTCATAGCCCTCCGATAGTAGGTCACGACGATAGAGGAAAATAATCGATAACTTAAGCAATAACTCACCGAAGGTAGTAAGGAACGCATAAAAATCCAAACACCTATATACTTCGATAGAATACCCACGCAACTTCAGCCATTTATAACGCAGGTCCGACTATACTAGAAATAGTATACTAGTTCATTCCCGTATCTTAGGGATAGGGTCACGAACGCAAGATCCTTCCTTAAGGGAAACGCCCTTATTTAGTTCGAACCCTACCTTAGGGATTGGCTTTAGAACGCTACCGCGTGTAAGCTAGAAACTAAGCGTATCTTCGAGTACCTCGATAACTTTAAGAACGTACTTAAAGGCGCTTTCGGGAACCTAGATAAATAACGAGTTAACGAGAAGAAGCTCTTACTACTTACCTAAAAGGGGTTAGCTTCCTAGTACGTAGCGGAGTTCCGATAGGCTACGTCGCGAGTCTCGTAGGGGGAGAACGCCCTTATAGCTCAGTTCTATGAAGGACTCAAGGAACCTATTAAAGACGACCTCATTAGAGAAGACCGGCCTAACGAACTCACCGAATATATCGAAATAGCGGTTAGAATTAACGATAGATAGTACGAACGACGTATAGAAAAAGGCAGTAGAAGAACCAGCTAGGTCAACTAATATACGTTTAGCAAAGGCCACTAGGCCAACACTTAAAGAAAACGGCGTGAGGAACCTATCGCCTATACCTATACTATAAATCTAGGAAGAATAGACTTAGATACTATATAAAAGGGAAAGTTCAAATACGATAAAAGCAAGAAATAGTACTATAACTATAGAAAGTTTAGATACTTTAAGAGTAATTATAAATAACCTAAGAAAGACTAGAAACTAATACTAAAAGGTAAGAGGTAGTTTAACGCTACTAATAAAGAAACAGTAAAATATAATAGTATAAGCTAGATAGCTTACTATAACGATAACTATAATACATACCTTTTAGATAAATAAGGTAGCGGATAGTTCCCTAGAGAACTAAGAACCCTCGCTATAACTAGTAGAAGAGGAGTCTCCGGCTTACGAGGAGCAACCGATAGACGTAGGCTAAAGAAATAACGAGAAGAACCCAAGCCGCGCAACTAATAGGGAAGCACTAATCGATCTAACGAAGGAGTCGAATTTATATACCCTAGAGGAGTATCTAACGAGTAGATAAAAGAAAACGGAGAAAAATAATAAGAGGATATATACCGAAGGCAACGATATAAGCAATAAAAACGTTATTACGAAGAAGAAGAACGATAATTAATCGCCGAAGCTAAAGAATAGTCTAAAGCTATAGAAGAAATAAAAAGGCTAGAAGTATTTAACTAAGCTAGAGAATACTATATCTCGGATAATAAAGAGGAAACCCCCGAGATCGCAGGTATAATATAAGTAGTAAGGAACGCAGTAAAGATACTCGCCTATATAAAAGAAAGCGACGAACGGAGCGTCGACGATATAAGCTCCGAAGAAGAAGAAGAGCTTACGCCTAGCGCGACTAAGGATAGAATGGAAGTACTAATACTTTAACGGGAAAACGCGACCCTTAGAGCCTCGCTAAAGGGTAAGGAACTCTAGCATTATGATAATAACGAAGCGGAAGAAATAGTCGATATCGGCACTTAGACGGAGCCTAAACCTCTTACGGAAGTATAGTAATCTACGCTTATACGATATAACCTAGTACTAAACGGCGGAGACCACGCTATCGCTATTATCGCTATAGACACTATAAGCGTAATTAAAGGAGATTAGCACCCCCTAAGAGAGTACGGAGACGACCCTAGAATTATATTAGGGCACGAGAGGTACGGATAGATCTCGTAGGCTTCTTATATCTATCTAGACTACTTTACGTATTTCCGGACTAAAGTACGATACGACGTATTCCTAACTCGATAGAGAGGATACGTTATTTCGAACCCTTACCTAGAAAAGGAATTATACGAATAGAGGTTAACTATACGTTACGTCTCGCAATAAGTAGTTATTATAGAACTAAACGCTAATACCCCCCTTAAATATAGAAACGATACTATAATTAACGAGACTTATAATTCGCTTATATATTACGTATATATATTTAGGAAAGTATAGGAATAGTATAGATTTATAATAAAGGGATATCGCAAACCGAGCGTCCCCTAGGGACTTATCTATATACTAATATACGATAGAGAAAACTATAAAGACTGCCCTCTACTAGTATGTCCCGAATATATATAAGAAAAGGCACGAGCCTAGTATAAGGGAACCTAGGGATAGCCGAAGGCCTATAAGACCCGATAGAACGATATTAATAGGGAAGAATAATAAGGAGAGATTAGACCTATTAAGGCTACGTTAAAATACTAAGAAAATAAAGACCTCCTCGATAAATATTACGAAGGAGTACTAGTGCGTCTATATTGCCGATAGAAGCACGCGGTTAACTACGAAACCCATAACTACCGAAAATATAGAAGCGAGTTAAAAGAGATCTACTAAAAGATCTAGGAGCTATATAAGGCAAACTTCGACTTTAAAGAAATAAAAGGTATAGTAGAATAAGAATACTAGTACTAAAAACTAAAGGACTAGATTAATAAAGAAAACCAGGACTTAAAAAACGAGGCACGCTATCTATAAAAG
This sequence comes from Tolypocladium inflatum, assembly GCA_003945565.1. Classification (NCBI taxonomy): domain Eukaryota; kingdom Fungi; phylum Ascomycota; class Sordariomycetes; order Hypocreales; family Ophiocordycipitaceae; genus Tolypocladium; species Tolypocladium inflatum. Next base: position 1,229,637 of record QEPE01000001.1, read on the forward strand.
GGCTATAGACTAGCATATAATAGAAAGATCTAAGGACCCTATATATAACTACGGTAAGTTATAGTAATAAAATAGTATTAGATACCTATATTATAGGACGTCGTATAAATATACTAGTAGATAGTAGTACGATAGGTAATTATATTTTACCGAGAGTCGTTAATTATTACCGACTCCTATAGACGAAGAAGAAGGAATCTTACGAACTCTACGATATCGAAGGAGAAAAGTTCGACTATAATAATAGAACTATCGATATAGAGCTTAATTAACTCGATATATCGATCTAGAAATACTAAGAACGAGTTAGCTTTAACGTTATAGATATATCCGAACACGACCTCGTATTAGGATTACTATAGCTAAAGGAGAGCAACCTATTGATTAACTAGAGGACTGGCTAATTATAGTAGAACGAGACTATAACCCCCTAGGATTAAAAGATAAGGAAGGAAGTAAAATTTCACGACGACTTAATTACTAAAGTAGGGAAAAATAAGTTATCCCCTTTATATAAGACGTTTTGGGTAATAAAGACTTAAGTAATAATTAATACGGCTCTATAACCTAATATATAATACTCCTAGAGTAAAGGGAAGAAATAGAAAGTCCGAAGAGTTATTGCCGCTCTAAGGAAAGACCTCGTATAAATTAGCAAAATTAACGATAATAATATAAGCCCGTTAGAAGATAGAATAAGGAACGTTCCTTAGATTTACCGTAAATATAAGTAACTATACGCGGAAGAACTCGAAATAGGACTACTAGAGTATAGTTAGTAGGATTATAGGATCTACCTTACGGAGGGTATATCTACGATATTCTAGAAAATCTATAACCTTAGCTAAAAGGAATTAGAGATATTACGAGATTATATTAACGAGAATCTAAGGAAAGGGTATATTCGACTATCTAAATCTAAAGTAGGATACCCGGTTATGTTTATTCTAAAGAAAAACGGAAAGCTATGCCTAGTCGTAGACTACCGATAACTTAATATTAATACTATTAAAGATAGAATACCCTTACTACTTATCTTAGAAATAAGGGATCGACTCTATAGTAAGAAATAGTTTATAGCTCTCGACCTTAAAGGAGCTTATAACCTAATCCGGATAAAAGAAGGACACGAATAGATAACCGCGTTTCGGACTAAATTCGGCTTATTCGAATACTTAATAATGCCTTTTAGGCTAACTAACGCACCCGCGACTTTCTAATAAATAATTAATAATATTCTAAGAGAATATTTAGATATCTTCGTTATAGTTTACCTAAACGATATCCTAATCTTCTCGGATACCCTTAAAGAATATACGGAATACGTCTATAAGGTACTATAGGCTCTCTAGGATACGAAACTACTAGTCGAATTAGAGAAAAGTAAGTTCTATATATAAGAAGTAGACTTCCTCGGATATATAATCGTCCTAGAAGAAATACGAATACAAAAAGATAAAGTTAAGGCGGTCTAAGAATAGCTAATACCTACTAACGTTAAGGAAGTATAAAGCTTTATTAGGTTTACTAACTACTATCGATATTTTATTACGGGAATAGGTAGATACGTAGCGCTACTCTATAACCTAACGAAGAAGGGGAATACCTTTACGTAGGGACTAGAAGCCGAGTAAGTATTTTAAAAGATTAAGGACCTAATTACTATAGAACTAGTCCTTACGATTTTCAAACTAAGCTCTTAGATTGAGCTAGAAACCGATATATCCGACTATATACTCGGAGTATAAATCGGATAGCGAGACGAAAATAGGAAAGTAAGACTAATAGCGTTCTACTCTAAGAAGCTATCTGGCGCGGAACTTAATTACCCTATCTACGATAAAGAATTCCTCGCAATTATTAACGCCTTTAAAGAATAGAGATACTATCTCCTAGGAAGTAAATATACGGTTAAGGTATATACCGACTATAAAAATATCGTATATTTTGCTATGACTTAGTAACTTAATAGACGATAAATTAGATAGGCTAAATATCTCTTAGAATTCGATTATAAGATTATTTACCGTAAAGGATCCGAGAATAGGCGAGCAGATGCCCTTAGTAGAAGATATAACTATATATAAGGAACCCCTATTGCAGTAGGGCAACTCTTTAGAATAAACGATAATAGTAACTACTAGTAGAGGTAGTTAAACGCTATATTTAAGGTATAAGATAATAACCTAACATTCTAGGAAATTAAGGAATAGACTAAGAAAAACATTACGTATATCTAAGAAGTACCACATAGATACGATATAAAACACTCCGAAGTATTAATATACCGGAGTAAGAAATAGCTACTACCGCTATTACGGGAATAAACTATAAAAGAATTCTACGAATACCCGATATATAGATATTAGGGAATTAGAAAGATAATAGAACGAATCTAACGAAGATTCGATTTCCCTAGAATTAAGGAAGAAATTACAAAAATCATTAATAATTACACGCTATACGCGCGAAGCAAAGTATCGCGATATAAGCTATATAGAGAACTATAACCGTTACCGGTATTAGTTAAACTATAGGACTCAGTAGCTTTCGACTATATCACTAAGTTACTACCGTTAAAGGAACCTATAATAGAGGTTGCCTACGATAGCATCTTCGTAGTAATAGACCGACTCATAAAGTATAGGTATTTCATTCTATATAAGGAATTAAGTAATATAGAAGATCTTATATATATATTTATACGAACTATCGTTAGTAATTACGGGTTACCTACTAAGATTGTCTCTAATAGAGGAACCACATTTACTACGAACTTCTAGTAAGTATTAATAGCATAGCTTAGCACGAAGTATAAGCTCAATATAGCCTACTACCCTTAGACAGATAGATAGACTAAACGACTCAACTAGACATTAGAATAATACCTCTATTATTATATTAACTACGGATAGGATAACTAAGTAACGTAATTACTAATAGCATAATTAGCTTACAATAGCTTAATTACGGAAGCTACGAAGGTTTCGCTATCGTACGCTAACTTCGGATATAACCCCGAAGCTTACCGCGTAACGCGGATAGGACTACAAGCAGAACGAGCCATTCTATATACGGATAGATTAAAAGAACTTCACGAAGAAATAAGAAAAGAACTCGAATACGTTAAATAACGAATATTAACCTACGCTAATAAGAAAAGATTAAAGGGACTAATCTTTCGGGAGGGAGATATAGTCTACCTACTTTAACGAAATATTAAAATAAAACGACTAAGCGATAAATTAGATTTTAAGAAACTTAGACTATTTCTAGTTAAAAAAGTTATTTTAAAAACTAACTACGAACTTTCACTACTAAAAACAATAAAGATATACCCTATCTTTTATATTTCGTTACTCGAACTAGTATTATAAGACGCAGAACCATAAGACTATATTAAGATTGCAGACGATATAAAATACGAAGTCGAATAAATACTAGATACTAGAAAATATAATAACGAATAATAATAGCTAATTAAATAGAAAGGCTATAGACATAAGGAAAATATATAGGAACCAATCAAATATTTAACGAACTACCGGCCGCTATTACGATAGTTCCGCTAGAATCACTAAGAACCGTAGGATCTAAGGCATCGTTAAACACAGCGTTCTAATCTAGAGTATCGAAACCCCTAGCTACCTAAACAGCAATCACGGCCTTAGACTCCTCCCGATCCCATTCCTCTAACTCGTCTAGAGATTTCATCCCCCTTCGGATTATCTCGTGACTACGAGTTATAACCACTCTCTTTTATTTACGCAACCGAGTTAACCGCGCAATCTTCTCGTTAAAATCACGCTAAAGGGTAAGGAGCGCCTCCTCGGTCGCTTCTTCTTTACGTTCGATATAACGCTTCTCCGCGATAAGACGACTCGCTAGAGAAACGAAAAATAAGTAAAGAACCTTAGCAGTAGGAAAAGAGAAGGACAAACTAGCTAAAGCGGAAACGCCTATACTATCGCAGGATTTCCCACGACGAATACACTCGCTATACCGCGACACCCCCTCAATTATTTTACAAACAAAGCCCTTCTAGGCGCATAGAGAATAAGGCACTATTATTTCGCCGGTCTCGTCGATCAAAGCAAAGAGGTTTAATTGCTATTCGGATTTCCGGGAGAAGCGCGATTTTAACTTAACGACGCGGTCTGATATAGTATTAGCAGGACATCGCGAATGTTTATAGAATAGGCCACCGCACCTATAAATACGGGCGTAGGCGTAGTATTTATGCGATAGGTGCTAATAGCAGGTCTCGAGGACGAAGACCTTCGGGAGAGGGGATATCGTATTACGACCTAGGTTAACGGGCCGCGGGATGGGCCGGCTATATAGGCGCTAATACAGGCTGCACGGAATAACAGTCGGAACGACGGACTAATAGAGGGTAGAGCGATAGGATCGCTTAGATTATAGCTATAATCCAAATGAGCTACCACGACCTATCTCGGCAAGATCGTTAGGATTATGGCGATGATCCCAACGATCTAGCATGATCTACGGGATTATAGCAAGTATATAGGACCCCCTAATTTCCGTACCTTAGTATAGATACTTAGCCAGCTTTCAACACTTTATTCTAATATAGACACACTTGTATTACTTTATACCTGGTTACGATCTCTGATCTATTACCAACCGTAACCCGACGCCCTAACCTTACTGCTAACATAAACCCGCCGGTTTATCCCTTGGGAACCCAAACCGTCATAATTAGTTGAGTCATTCGAAAGAGATCCTTGAACATAGTCTCTAGAGCCTCTAGTAGCCAATTGCAATACTAACGAGAGGCTATAGGCGTAGCCCGCGGGCTAATATCACGACGAGCGATATTGGCGGCCGGCTCGCTGCGGATGTGTTGCTATTGGTAGTCGCCGCCCTGCTGCCTCGGGAGATATAATATAAAGGCCATTATTGCCTATGCCGTTCGGAGATTATCGTCATCGTCATCCTCCACGATAATACGGTTACATAGGGCGCCGTTAAGGGCGCCGAGTGCCCAGGAGCCATTCATAATAATAAGCCGGTTGCAGTTGGCTAAAATTAGTGAGGTCGTGACGACCTCACTAATTTTAACCGGTCTATAGGGCAGAATAAGGCGCTTTCCAGGTCAACTATACCTATTACGAGCAATTAAGCGGCCCCTGCTAGGTCGGTACATTGGAAGCAGGGGTCGACATGGTCTTGTGCTAGGTGGACCTTGCATTCCCTCCGTTGTGCTGAAAATCCCTACTAATTCGGGAAAGGTGGCGAATTTGTGCACTTTGCACCGTCCCGGCTTATTTTTAACGGACTCGTGGATCAGGGCCCAAATATGCATGTATCGGGAAGCTCCAGGTGACGCGACCCCACTATGAGCTCCTACCTTGCCTACCACCTACGTACCGCGCACCTGTTCACCTGTTCACCGTCACTACCGAACTTGTCTGCACCGCAAACTCGACCATGGTCTGGCACTGATGCCATCCGAACAGCATGTCTTCGGGAAAGGCACCAGCGGGCTTCCCAGACGTGGAAGCCAAGCTGTCAAAGCCCGTCAAGCAGTCTGCCTTTGAAAAGGCAAAGGCCGAAGCCGAAGCGAAGCGCAAGCGCGACGAAGCCGACACTGCAGCTGTGTACCAAGACTTCATCAAGAGCTTCGACAATGGCGAAGATGAACGCGCACCGAGTGGTCCCGGGCCACAGCGCCCTCGACACGGCTTGGGCGGCCCATCGTCTGGCGTCAACACGGGAAAGCGGCACTTTGCGCAGTCGGGTATGAAGAAGAGCGGACCAGGAAGCTTGGGGCCAGTGCCAGGTTCCTACGGTGGGAGACGATCATTTAATAATGACTTCTCCAAAGGGTCAAGAGAGAGGAGCGTGGAATCGCAGGGCGGTGCGATATCGGTATCCCAAGCTTTCCATATCGCCAGCGACGACGACAACGACGACGACGTTCGAAGAGAGGCGATCGAGCGCGCAGAGCTGAAGGCTATAGCAAAACCTCAGCTCCGACTGTCGAATATGCCTCTTGGGGTGTCGCCAGCGGCGATTAAGGCACTTTTGCCGGAAACCCTGACCGTTGAAGCTGTCAAGATCGAGCCTCCCACCGGTCCCGGAAGCTGTGAGGGACATTGCACGAATGCCGTCGTTACCCTCTCGCGGGACTCGCCGGGAAGTGCAATGGACGCAGCGGTCAACTCACTCCAGAATCGATATCTGGGCTGGGGACACTACCTATCCGCGCATCGCCATCTATCATCGGCAGTTCTCAATCCTGTTGGAGGACCCCCCTCCTCGTCCTCAGCAGCTCAGCCGTTCGGAGCCAAGCCGATGGAGCAGACCCCTGGGACCCTCGGTAAACAAGGCCCTCATCGTGGCTTTGCGCCACCGTCGTCGTACAACCAGTCCAGTCCCATTGTGAATCGGACCGACCAGTTTTATGTCCCTGTCACGCCGCCCGAGGACATAAGAATGATTCGGCACATCCACAAGACTGTCGAGCGTGTCCTTGAGCACGGAGCTGAGCTCGAAGCCCTCCTCATGTCGAGGCCCGAGGTGCAGCATGACGAGAAGTGGGCATGGATGTGGGATGAAACGAGCGTGGGCGGCATATGGTATCGCTGGCGCCTTTGGGAGCTCGCGACAGGGTACCAGGCTGACCCCCAAAGGGAGCCGTATGTCTATCTATTCGAGGACAGCCCGCCGTGGAAAGTGCCCGACCCGCTTCCCTTCGAGTTTGTCACGGACATCGAAGAGTTTACATCACACTCGGACTATGACACTTCTGATGACGAAGACATGGATGGGGACGGCAATCGCGGCAGGAATAATGGTGCTGAGTTGGAGACTCCCTTCCTCGGACCCCTCGATAAGGCCAAGCTTGTCCACCTCCTGGCACGACTACCAACCACTCTCTCAAAGCTCCGAAAAGGAGACATCGCAAGAGTGACTGCTTTTGCTCTTACACATGCTGATCGCGGCCCCAGCGAGGTTGTGGATGTTATCGTTTGCAATGTTGGGAGGCCACTGGCGTTCACAAGTGCAAATCCCAAAAACAACCTGCCAAAGGACGCCCCGCAAGCTGGCACGGAAGATGATTCTGCCAATGAGGAACCCGACACGAGTGCGGCGAGCCTCATAGGTCTGTACGTGGTCAGCGACATTCTGTCGTCTTCATCCACGACCGCCATCCGGCATGCTTGGAGATTTAGAGGGCTCATTGAGAAGGAATTGGGGGACCGGCAGGTGTTCGACTTCCTAGGCATGATGCCAGAGAGGAGAGGCTGGGGTCGATTGCGAGCGGAGAAATGGAAGCGCAGCATCGGCCTTGTCCTGAATTTGTGGGAGACGTGGAACGTGTTCCCCGGTAAACAAGAACTGTTCGCCCGCACGTTCGAAAGCCCCGTTTCACTCAAGGCCGAGGAGGGCAAAGTCAACGAGGCTGCCTCCCACAGGGGCAAGTGGAAGGCAGTCGAGTCGAAGGCTGCTGCGGCAGGGGAGGCTGAAACCGCGGAGAGAGACACCCAAATGAAAGCCCCCGAAGCCGAAGACGATGTGAAGGGAGAACCCATCGACGATGACGACGTCGAGGGTGAGCCTATTGCGGACGAAGATGTTCACGGAGCGCCCATGGACGAGGGCGATGTCAAGGGCGAACCCATTGACGAGGATGATGTTGAGGGTGAGCCCATCATGGACGAAGATGTCCACGGAGAACCCATGGAGGAGGACGATATGAAGCCCGGATCCATGGACGAAGACGATGAGGCGAACGGCAACGATAAGCATCACGATGCCAATGGGGACGGGGACGGGGACGGTGATACCCTCCGAGGAGACCCCGGACAGGAACAGCCCAGCCCACGCCAGGGACCGGCGCAAAAGCGGAAGCGTATACGTGCTGTGGACATGTTTGCCGATTCGGACGAAGCCGAAGGACCCAGGCCGTAACAACTGAACCGCCGAATCACCTTCATTCGCTGCCCCCCTCTCACGTCGCACTTCCTTATGTCGTCAGAATACCATGGATGCGGGAGCTGGAGACGTACCACCGAGGCCATGGAAATGGAGCCTTGCCGTTGGGGAAGAAGGGCGGAATGGGCCGTCTGTAGGAAAGTGAGAGAAGAAGCAAAACCAAAGAGTCTTAGTATTTATGTACAGGCTTTCAGCTAACCGGTTTGCGAGTGATATGCTAAGCGCAGTAATCACTCTTGTCCCAACCCGCATCCACGCAACCATTACTACACATGGTCACAAAATCAATATCCCCGTCAGAACCTGCAACACAACGGAATAAGGAATTATCGATTTCGAAATCACTCCCCTTCATGCCCTGTCCTATGACCCGAACGACAATGTAATTAAAGTAATCTCCTACTCTTTTATTAGACAGAGGATAAACACGGAGATTTGACGGCGCTGATGGTTTTATATTACCCTTCTTCAAGAGACTTGATCCACAGTATTGGTAGCTGCCCCGGCAGTTATTTGCAGTGGCGAGGGGAATGATAGTAGCTATAATAGCCAGCTGGATATATGCGAAGTGTACCATGGTATGCTTGTAACTCGAGTAGAATAAACGACAAAGATAGTTGAGATGGAACATGAGAGAGGAGCAAGTCTATTAGGGAGAAAACCGGCTTATATACGTAGATGCGTTCAATTCCTCTTGGATACACAATGGGCATTCTCCTTTCTTGGAGTACGGCACGGCTCAAAGACAGAGACTTGCGTTTATATCATATTGAGTTGTTGGTGTTGGGCTCCCCAACACACACAGCACAGACACAGGACGAGATGACAATACAGTTCATGGCAATGCTCTGGCCATTGTCGCAATTGGGAAGACACATGGCGGATGGTTCAGGAATCCAATCGGCAATGGCCATCGAATGCGCGCCTAGGCTTCGATGCTGGCCAACAGCAAGGACAAGTCAAGCTTGAGCTGGTCTACGCGACCGCAACCCGCGGGTTGGATTGCATGGACGCGCTGCTGAGCGAGCGGGCGGGCGGACAAGACGATATGTACTCCGTACCCACGAAGTTGTCCGTACGTACCCACGAAGTAGTCCGTACGAGTACGGATGCGTACTTTGTAAGAGTAAAGGCCAGCTGCCGGGTGGGCGGTTCCGGTCGTCTGTGCCTTCGCTACGAGTCTACGACCAATAGAAACTTGCTCACTTTGGACCCTGCTCCTCACCACCAAGTTGCCCAGCTCACGCGGCATGCGCGTTGGCGCGAAGGTAGGGTGCACTTGCCGTATTGAGCGAGGCCGAGGGATTGCGAGCTGTGTTACAAAACTGCCTCTGTCGTCAAGCAGCCGCAGCCCGCGCTCGAACGGCGATGAACACATCACGAGTTTGCTCCGGGCTGTTGGTGGTTGCGGTGCCGGCGCTGCAAGGGCGGGCCGAACCCGGTTGTTGAGCCTCCCGACCCAGAGGGGCTCCGGCAGCTCAGAGCAAGGGGCTATGCCGAGCGCTGGGAACCCCGGGCCTACGGGACAATGCTGCAATGCGGGCAATCCGTCCGCGACGACCACACCACCTCGTCTGCAGATGATGTACGGACTACGGACTACGGTGTTAGCGTTTCGACCAGTCCCTGCCTGCGGTGACGTCCACGGCCCCCAACTGCGAGGGAGGAAGAGAGAGGGGGAGAACAAAATACAATGGAAGAAACGGGTGCGCTCGGCCACTCCACGGCGTAGCAACGGACGTTTCAAAGGTTGGCGCGTTTGGACCAAGGTGTTTGTCACGGAGTTCCAGCCCAGAGGTTGGCGGCGCCTCCAGCGGTGCGGCGCCCGCTGAAGGCCTGCCCTGTGGCGCTGCTGGCGCACGTTCCGCCGCCCGTCAAGAACCGGCACCGATAGAAGGCCCCGCACGTGGGGCTTCCTGCTCTACTGAATGCGGGCTCCGTTCACTCATCCGATTCCTGGCCCGTTCTTCACCATCCCACCCGCGCGACAAAGAGCCACCCGCTGGGGCAGCACGAGGTAACTATCTTTTGCTTGGGCCCAACGGTGGCTGTGGCTCGGTCGTTTCGGCAGCACAAAGTAAGCGGCGCTTGTCCGGTATGCCGTCCAGTTGAGTCCGCATCCGACAACTTCTCTTCTTCAACCTCCTCTCAGCTCCAGCGACCACCATCACCACAACGATTCTCGGCTCACGGCCACGGCCCACGGCCCACGGCTCATCAACCGCCGTTGAACCTGCCCGACGGACCCGATTGTCGCATTTTTCGAACCCGTCGACCCCTCCTCGGACCACGCCGCGCCGGTCCGCCCACCGCGAATCTTTCATGGTGATTCGGCCTCATGCTGCATCGACTTGACGTCCAGGTCTTCCATCGCAGGCCCTGAGAGCCCGGCTCACGGCCGATTGCCGCGCCAGCGGGCTCCTCGCACCCTGCGTCTCGTTTAAACGTCCGAGGCAGCGCCCCGACCGAGTCTCATCACCATGCCCCTCATCAACGGCCAGAAGATGGCCTGGTATGTTTCCCTTCACCCCTCACCTGCGCGCGACGACTTCTACATGCGAGTCATGAGTCGCAACATCAGTGTTACTGACACTCCTGCCTACAGCGAGCCTTGCATTCGTGGGCATCGGTCTACCAAATGCACCCATGCCAACGAGCGACTGATGGTCCCCGTCCGCAAACCTGGCCGTCCGCTGAGCTCATGTCCGCACCCGTCATCGCGTCCATGTTCCTGCGCCGCGGTGACTGCCGCCATTCCCAGGAAGCAAAAGTGTCGCTGCGGCACCTCGGAGCCCGCGCCGGCCGAGAGCAAGAGCGACAAGGACGCCTCCGCCGGCGACATCACCCCACAAAGCCCCTCAAAGGCCACGAACTCATCGTTCCGCATCCAGAAGCAGGCTTCGAAGAGCGGGCCTAGTAGGAAGCAGTCCATCGGCCCTGCGGGCCTTGAGCGGATGGACGCGACCCAACTGAACATCTTACCACCGTACAATGGGATGCAGCGGGCAACACCCATACCGAATGGGCAAGCCGCCGCCATGCCAGACATGTCCATGTACGGCGCCATGGGACTGACGCCCGCCGAAACCTCATTCAGCCACGAATCCACCATGTTCCCCATGTTTCCGTATCCCATGCAGTCTCCGATGATGACTCCAGCGCCAGCCAAGCCTGCGACCAACGGACACGGCGCGCCTTCGACGAATGGTTCGACGGCATCAAGCGCGGCTCCGACTCCTGGCGGATGCTGTGGCGGCGGTGCCGGCGGAGCCAAGGCCAAGGCTGCTACCCAGCAGATGCCGGCAGCGGCGTCAACTGTCGATGTGGTTGGAGAGAAGAAAGTCAAGAGCTGTTGTTCCACCGCCTCGGACTCTCACGAGACCAAGCCGCGGACCGAGTCGATGCCTGCTCCCGGGATTTCCCAACAGCCAAACGGCATCATGATGTCGCCGTTCCAGCCTCCCATGGCCGTGCCAACTGGCATGTATCCATACTTTCCGCACCCGACAATCTTCAACTATCCACCGCAACTCGGGTCATTCCTTCAGCCGCTTCAGCCGGAGCAGTGGAGGCAGTTCATGTCAGCGATGAACTTTGGGCAACCTGTGGCGGTACCACCCGGCGCCTATGGCATGGCAGGATCGGGATCCTTCCACCCACCCAGCACGCCCAACGGCACACCTTGGACTTCTCATCAATGCACCTGTGGAGACTCTTGTCAGTGTGTTGGCTGCGCAGCTCACCCTTATAACGAGGCGACGCAGAACTATGTGCGCTCAGCATGGAACACGATGGCGGAGGACGTTCCGAAGGTGCAGGCACATACCAATGGCCATGCGAACCATGTGAATGGAAACGTCAGCAGCAGCCGCGAGCGCTCGGCGAGTCGGACGTCCAATGGTGTCACCACGCCGGTCACGACCCAAGCAGAGGGTACGATCTCGCCCACGGCACCGCAGACTCCCTCGGATGCCGCATCCGGCATCAGCGAAGAGCAAACGCTGTCGGCCAACGACTTCTTCTTCGTCAGCTATCCGTTTGGGGATGCGTGCGCCGGAGATACGGCGAGCTGCCCGTGCGGCGATGACTGCCCATGCATTGGATGCGTGATCCACAACAACCCTGGTCCGGAGGAGACGGGCGAGGACTCTCTGTGAAGCGCAGGTCGCAGGTCGCGTTTGTCCACAAGAGGACCGCGTAAAATGAAGGGGCGAGTTACGATGACGATTACAAGAAAAGGAGAACTCCCCGCAGGGTACGGGAGGCACAATGTCGAGGCAACGTGTTGCGTTCCATCATATATGGAAATTTGGCGGCGACCCAGTCTGGGCGGCTTTTTATGATGCTGAGCGATACCCCAAATACACAGGTGGTGTGGTATAGACGATATTTGGCCGGCGATTCTCGACACCGAGCTATCTAGCAATGAAGATAATGTTCTACTCAACGTGCCCGCCTTTAAGCTAATTCAAATCCTCAATGGAAGTCCGGTACGTCCTCGTCCGCCGTTGAAGAAGAGCCATTCTGTTTTTATAAGTAGCATATGGCTGGGCCTGTTGTACGAAGTATTACAGGTTGTGGTTGGAGGACGACTGCGAATTTATGCGGCGGCGATTGGGTAGTCAGAAAAATGGGCCCACCGTGCAGGTTATCGGCAGCTTGCACGGACGCGTATTCGTACTTCGTAGGCAGACCCCATCCGGCCGACGACACATTTCGTCGACCACACATCCCCTGAGCGATACCAGCATCTCATGCATGCAAAGCGGGCATTTGCGGTTATACCAAGATACTACTCCAATAGCCAACGTCGCCACGGAGCAGCAAAGACGTCGGACAAAGCCAATCAAGCGCTCTACCGTGAGGATGCCCAGATCACCGGCGCGCTCGGGACATTCGAGACAAGACCGGGACATGCCTCGGCGACACCTCGACTGGAAGGGCGACAGACCAAACGACGAACACGGTAGACGCAGATCTCGCTCCCCTGAGCGGAAGCGGCGCAGGACTGCAGAGGAGCGGAGGAGGAGCACATCGGCAGACTCGGATACGAGGGAGCCGTCGAGAAGACACCACTCCTCTCACCACCGACGAGACAAGACGAGAGCCCGCGCCTTGAATACCACGGGCGCGGACGCACAGCTGCCGTTCTCGGCCCGGCAGCTGGGCAAGTCCGATTTACAGGCGTTTGAACCTTTGTTTGTGCATTACCTCAGCCTGCAGAAGCAGAAAGATGCAGACGACATGGACGAGCGGGAGTTTAGGGGTAGGTGGAAGAGCTTCGTGGGCAAGTGGAATCGCAACGAGCTGGCGGAGGGTTGGTATGACCCAGAGATGTTTGCACGCATTGCGGCAGAGGCTCCGAAGAAGGAACGGATGGCTCCACGGGAGGAATCGTCAAGGAGGCTCGACGACGATGTTCTAGAGCCTGCCGGGGACAACGGCGACGAGGGCGACGACTACGGCCCGAGCTTGCCCCAGTCGGACTCTCGGCGCCGCGTTGGCGCCGCAATCCCTTCTCTACAAGATCTGTCCTTGCGCAACGAGCTCGTCGAAGAGTCGAGGGAAGCGGACCGCGAAGATCTCCGGGCCGCTCGCAAAACCGACAGGACTCTACAAAAAGAGCGTCTCGAAGAACTTGTTCCTCGAGCCGAGCCGGGCACACGGGAGCGCAAGCTCGAGAAGCGTCGTGAAACCAACGATAAGATGCGGCAGTTCCGCGACAAGAGCCCGGGAATGGAGGCCGGCGACGAAAAAGAGCTGATGGGCGGCGGGGATTCCCTGGAAGCGTACAAGAATATGAAGGACAGAGAGCATAAGCGAAAGTCGGAGCGGCAGGTCAGGAGAGAGGAGATTGATAGGGCGAAGCGGGAGGAGATGGAGGAGAGGCGCAAGGCGTGGCAGGAGAGGGAGGATGGAACTGTCAGCATGCTCCGAGAATTGGCGAGACAACGGTTCGGCTGAGGGTCACGGGAACAGGCCGGTCCCGTCGGATGGAACTTTACAGGTGATACGCGAGCATTGGCCAAGGTAGCTGATAATTGTCGTCAAGTTTTCCGTCTCGATACAACAACGGGTTGCGAGTCTTAGCCGCTCCAATCATGGTCGGCGCCTGTTGTGCAACATCTGATGAGTGTCGGCCCCACGACGTCTCACACTGTGACTAGCCAAACGGCCACGAGGCCCACTCGTGCCAAAATCTTGCAGCATGGCGTTGTCCAGCCTTATACAACGTGAATGCGGGCGTAACCTAAGGTAGTCGTCATCCGGGACTCGGAGGCGCATGGCAGCTTGAGGTTCCATTGCAGGGCTCGGAGCTTCGGAAACAAGGGACCCAAACCAAGCTTCTTACGTCAAAGCCGGTCGATCATCCATTCCGCGCGCCGGGCGGCCGAGAAGAGGGCTGTCTGCGCGAGACTCCGCGGCCCGGGACACCGGAGCTGGGAGAAATCACACATTACATACCGAGCACGGACTGCACGACATCTCACGCTCTCGAGCGAGCCGGGGTGAGCCAGCCACAATGGACGACTACTACGGAACCGGGTCCCTCCTGGAGGACCCGGAGGACTACTACCCGCCGTCGCCGCCGCCGACGCAGCAGACCTTCACGATGCAGAGCGGCAAGGCGGTGACGCTGCACCTCGTGGGCCACAGCCCGACCGAGGCGCACCACCTGTGGAACGGGGCCAAGTTCATCGCCGACTACTTCGAGGAGGAGCCGGCGCGCGTGCGCGGCAAGGCGGTGCTGGAGCTCGGCGCCGCGGCCGGGCTGCCGTCGCTGGTGGCGGGGATCCTGGGCGCGCGCAGGGTCGTCATGACGGACTTTCCGGACCCGGACCTCGTGGCCAACATGCAGAAGAACATTGACGAGTGCGACGGCACCGTCGAGCCCGCGGGCAGCATCGCGGCGACGATTGACGCGGTGGGCTTCGTCTGGGGCGCGGACCCGGAGCCGCTGCTGGCGCGTCTCGGGGCTCCGGGAGAGGCATCTGCAGCGAACGGGATGCAGCAACTAGAACAGCAGCAGCAGCAGCCGCCGCCGCGCGCCAAGTTCGACGTGCTCGTGCTGGCCGACCTGCTCTTCCGCCACTCGGAGCACGGCGCGCTGGTCCGCACCATCCGGCAGACGATGCGGCCCTCGCCCGACAGCGCCGCCTACGTCTTCTTCACGTCGTACCGGCCCTGGAAGCAGGACCTGGACATGGCCTTCTTCGACGTTGCGCGCGCCGCGGGCCTCGCGGTGGAGCAGGTCTCGGAGAGGAAGCTGGAGAGGCCCCTCTTCGAGGGCGATCCGGGGGACCTGGAGGTGCAGAAGACGGTCAGGGGCTTCGTCGTGCGGTGGCCGCCCGAGACGGTTGCGGCTTAGCCGGGCTGGACCACGCGGCGGCCCACTTGCCCGTTAGGCGCACTGCACAGGATAGAGGCAATGTAATAGAAATTGCGGCGATTTGCTCGTCCGCCTGGTCTACCCCGTACCGCTATTGCTTTGTGTGGAGGAGCCTGGGGAGAGATACGGGGTGTGGAGGTTTCCCAGGTTGCCCTCTGGCCGCGATGATACGTTACGCTGGCCCGTCGTCGCCGAGCCGCCACAGTGTGGGGTGCCCGCCGCGGCCTAACTGTGCTCCTGGACCGGAGGGGGACCGGCGTCTAAGCCGCTGCCGTCTTTGGTCACTGATTCGTGGTGATGGTGGAGAGGCCGACTCTTCAGCCGTCCCGACGGCAAAAGATGGAGAAGACGGTGTTTGATGGACCGCATGTTAAATATCCCGTCTCCTCCAGGACGTGGAATCATTGCCAACCGCCACTTCTCCCACTGCCAATAGGTACTGATAGTGATCACCGACAAACGTCAACGCCATGCCTGCCCAAAAGACCTCCCCCCACCTCGCCGACCTGGAGCGCGACGGCTTCGTCGTCGTCAAGTCCATCGTCAGCAAGGAGAAGCTCGAGGCCCTGCGCGAGGCCAGCCTCAAGGTCGAGAAGCTGGCCCGCAGCGGCGAGTGGCCGCACATCCGCACCGTCGGCAAGCAGTTCCCGCCCTGGGAGTTTAACCCGGAAAAGGGCATCTGGGGCGTGCAGCACCTCATGAACCCGACGCTCCCCGGCAGCGACATCTACACGGACCTGTACTTCTCCGAGGAGGTGCTGGGCATCGTCCGCGAGCTGCTCCAGTGCGACGACGAGAACCTCGTCATGGAGCTCTTCAACATGCTCGTGCGCCCCGACGGCCAGTTCGAGCTGCGCTGGCACCGTGACGACATCCCCGCCGAGGCCACGCCCGAGGAGGAGATGGAGCGCCTCGGCCGCCCGGCCTTCCACGCCCAGTACAACTTTGCGCTGTGGGAGGACGACTCGCTGGTGCTCGTGCCCGGCTCGCACAGGCGCGCGCGCACCGAGACGGAGCGCAACGCGGATCCCTTCGAGAAGGTCCTGCCGGGCCAGCTCATCGTCAAGCTGGAGCCGGGCGACATTGCCTTTTACAACAACAACATCCTGCATCGCGGCGTGTACGACTGCACCAAGGACCGCGTGACGCTGCACGGCTCCGTCGGCCACTCGGGCGGCAGCAAGCTGCGCGCCACCAACGTCCTGCAGCACGGCATCGGCGCCTGGGTCGACAAGGTCGACTTCTCCAAGCTCAAGGACGGCGAGAGGCAGCGCGCCGAGGCCATGCGCGCGAGGCTGGTCAAGATGGGCTCCGACAGCGGGCCCGTCGGCTACTCGCTGCAGGGCTGAGCTGGCCGAGGGCGAGGGTGACGAGGATGGCGCGTGAGGGCGGCCGGCCGGTCTCTACGTGGAACTTGCTGAACAGAAAGAGGGAGGTGCGTTAATATGGGAGCAAGCGTGCTTGGTAAGGCAGAAACGAAGACCTCTTGGGGATGGGATCGCCAGTGGCTCGTGACCGCATGATATGAAATGGGATGACGCGATGAGGACCTTGTGGATAGATTGTCAACGTCGTCGATAGCAATGTACACCACGGATATGCATGACCACCCCAAGAGTCGCACGATTGTCCAGCTGTGGAGGCAGATACGGGGACGCTGCTGCATGGAAACAGCGCATGCATGCTCGCAAGTGATCGCCTCGTAGAGTCGTGATAGGCGAACCAACGTCCCGTGTCCTCTCGCGGGAGCCGCGTCACTTGCTGTGTCCGGAAGGTGGTGAAGGGGCCTCGTGCCTCGTGCCGCAAGAAGATGATAGCCATGGGCAGTGAGCATTGCGTGGCGTAGGGTGCCGTCCCCTTGGAATCACGACGGTCCTTCGGCCCTTTGATGACCAGACAAGGGATGATGGTCGATACTCCAGATGGCTCGCGTGTCCTATTGAGGGTGATAAGCGTGCCTGGCTTCCAGCAGAGACCGCTGAGCCTCAAGAGGGCGAGATGCTGCGGGCTCGAGCCTGACCGTGCAAGATGAGGATGGGACGAACGCCAGCTACAGAGCCAGGCAGGCAAGGGTAAGTTTCAAATCACATCATCTCATGGAAACCTCTCGAACCTCCTGAAAGTATGAACTCAATGCCAACAGACGAGGTGTGATGCGGTGCAAGCCGTGCCTTGACGAGACACGTGTACATGATGTCCGCTTTGCGCTTCCACGGATGCGGCGCCGTGCAACCCTGCGAGCCTGTGGCTCCACCAACGCTGGGACGCTGCCCTGCTGGACGGCAGGACCACCGTTTCGGTAAGTCGTCTCGGCGGACGGTGCTGGAGGTTGGCGCGGAGAAATAGCTTTTGGGTCCCGATACTTTGTACGACGTGATCGGATAGAGCTCCATCCCCTGTAATGGTAGTAGCAGCAGCTCTCCAGGTGGTGGAGGAGCACCTCATGGGGGTTATTATTAGCAGTGTCAGGTGGCATTGTCCATCCAAGGGCCATGCGGGGGGCGGGGATGGCGTTGGGGTTTGTGGTCATGGAGCAGAATCCTGTGCGACCGTCTCCAACTTGCCAGCAGGGGAGAAGACTCCCGTCCAACAAGACGCTGCGAGATATCGTGACATAGGTACACATTGGCGAGTTTGTCGAGATGGAGCACGTCAAGCCCCGGTGCGCGACTTGCGAGGGTGACGACATTAGCGAGAGCGAGTCCCACACCTCGCATGGGAGTCGGTAGAGGGCGCCGGTGGCCAACAACACCACCACCACCACCATAGCTCACCCCAGCCTCGACGAGTCGTTACTCGCCTAATGAGCTGCAATAACGTGGAACATGCCGGGGCTGGTAGGCTGATGGCGTGTACGAAGAAGCGAGAGTGCGTTGCTCCAAGGCTAGGAATCCGCCAACAAATCCTGGTAAATGCTCCCTGTCCTGTGCTGTCCCGCGGCGGGGTGACGAAAGTGAAGCTGGCGGCGATGCCAGGTTCCAGGGCGCCATGTCCGGGGTGCTCCAACCACAGGCCAGCAATCACTAGCGGCGCAAGGGTGCTGACCACCCCCGGCTATTGGAGCTCGGCCAAACTCGGGCGCGGACCGATTTTTGTGCTCGTGAAGATGCGTAGGTAGATGCGTAGGTGCACACGTCGGCGTTGCGTCGTAATGCCACCTGCCCGAGACTGGCTCATCGACAACTGCCGTGTCCGTGGCGGGGGAGCTTGGGGCATCGCCAGGGACGCAGATCTCCCATCTACGAGTAAGCGAGGGAAACGACGCCTCATGTACAGCAAGAGCCGTTGCCGTGTTTCAGATTGTCCCACGGCGGTCGAGACGCGGTCGAGATGCGGTCGAGATGCGGGAGGGGCTGGCATAACAGCATGCACTATGGCATGTGTGAGATATGAGGCATGTAAGATCTTACCCGACCTCGGGCGCGCGTGGTCCCATGTGCTTGCGGGATCTGACCCTGGCGAGCGGCTCCCCCATCCATCCCGACGGGCATGGGCATGGGCATGAGGGCCGTTGGTTCGCATCGCCACAGCTTCCCGGGTCCGAGGGAGCCACCCTTTGCGTCTCTGCATGTACGGGCAGGGAGCCACCTGCCAGATGCAGATCTGTCACCACGGCCTATGCCCCCAAAGCAGACAGATTGTCTCGTCGGCTATTAATTCGCAGGTGGTTGATTGTTGATTGCCAAGTGTGTGTTGGAATATTGGTGATTGCCTCGGCGGGGATCCGAGGCGGCCGGCGGAGCGCGCGGGGAAGCTGGGGCGGGCACACGGCGGCGACATGGTGAAACGAAACAAACAGCACAAGCCTATTCGGGTGTCACGGCGACCAAGGTAGGCATGCTGCTGGGCATGCATCTAATTATATCCCTCTGCAGATAAGTCTAATCTAGCAATGTGCCAAGGTCGGCAGAATCAAGATGGGAGATCAATGGACCGCTTGGGGACGAGGCGGATGGGGTTGGTCGGTGGGATAACTGTCCGCTAGGCCGCTGGTGATGAGGCCGATGACGGTGATGCCTGCCGCGATGTCACTATAGGTGATGCCCAGAGATGAGGCCGGCGTGGCCGTGGTCGACGACCTGGGGAGGCTGCTTGGCGACGATGGCGGTTGACGACAACCGTGCTCAACAGGAAAGACGGTCGGTCGGTCATGCTTCTCCAATGCGGAGTCGACCCCAGGTTTTAACCCCATGGGGGGAAACCGCGGTCGCAGCCCCCACACTCGCTGCTGCCATCCACGTTTTGGAGAGGAATTTCTGCTGCCTCTCCGCAGTCCACCGTTCAACACAGACTCCCGATACGCGATTCTGCCGCTGGCGCCGACCGTTACTGCGCGCATCCTCTGTCGACCAGCAAGCCGCAGCCCCGGCAGCCTGTCCGTTGTCCGTCTGCCTGCCCCTGGACCGGTGCTCCTCGTGCTGGCCGCCGTCTGGCCCGCGTGTTGTTGTCTCACTCCCCCGTTTCCCCGACGCAGCCGCGGCTGGCCTCTGCTCCGCCCCTTGTTGACCGGCTCGCCCGTCCTTCTTCCTCCTCCGTCCTCGGCCGCCTTGCCCAATCCCGGCTGCTCGCAGACTCGGCAAGTCCTTGCGGTGAGCGAGCTGCTGTCTGCTGTCGTCCGCCTCGCTCGAACCGTCCAGGCACGCACGCGACCGCACAGGCAGTCCCCCTCGTCTCTCCCCCAATCCTACCCCATCCGCTCTGCGAATAGCTGCCCCCGGGCGAGAGTCTGCCTCGTCAGGACAAACACTGCCCCCGGTCCCCCTCTTTTCGGCCATTGCTTGCCCCTCGGGTTGGGGCCTGCTCCTCGCCGCCCTTCGGACTGTCCCCGGTCACGCTCGCCCGACGAGGAATTTGATGGGTCTCTGCCGTCCGCGATTCGTTTCCGCAGGCTAGCGAGCGCGCTCCGTCCCTCCAGTGCGCGGTCCCCATCCAGCAGTCGGTCGGCATCAGGAGACCGAGAGCAGACGCACGAGGACCTGCGAGTGTTGCCGCTGTCAGCGAGCCAGACCCCAGGGGCCCAGACCAGACGCCCGATCCGCCAGCGTCGGACGTCCATCCCTCGGGGCTCACGTATCCGCCTCGGTGGCATTGCTGGCACCCCGCAACTTCCTCTCTTCCTCCAACAACCTCCAAAAGTTCACTCTGTCTCCAGCCCCCCACGGGAGGGTGTACGCGGTGGCCTGGCCACTGATGGTGCGTGTTTCTGTCCGTAATGCTCCCAATCCACCATTCCCTAGAGGGCTCCCCCCCTCATCCGCCTGGCGCTGCCCTGGGCGTCGCCGAGCCTGGCCAGAGCCGCGACCAGAAGCCCAAGACGCTGCCGTGCAAGTACTGCAACAAGCGCTTCAGGTCAGTGACAGCACCCCGTCTCGTCTCCCTGCCGGATGGCCATGCGTGCTTACACGGAAGTTTGTTGCTTTCAGGCGAGTCGAGCATGTCCAGAGACACGAGAGGACTCACACCAAGGAAAAGCCCTTCTCATGCGGCTGGGACCGCTGTGGGAAGACGTTTGGACGTCGGTGAGTTGCGATCACCTGCCCTGCCTAGAACATGATACTGTACCCTGCTCCCCACCGTTCATGGCCCCTCCCCTCCTCGATATAGTTCGTGATCCGGCCCAGGCCCAACGCTTCTCCTGCTCCACTCCCCAGGTCTGCGGACTTATATTACACATACCCTGCGATACATACCTACATACACTCCCGAGAGAAGCATTTGCACAAAGCGCGTCTCCTGCCTCAAGCACCACGTTCCGGAACACAAATACTTATATGGACATCAGTGATCTCCTCGTCAGGCACGAGAAGCTCGTTCACCTTAATGAAGGCAGCAAAGAGAACAACCGGCCGAGGAAGCTGTCCTCCGGAACCCCCTCCCATAAGCCATCCGTATCCGACGGCCATGTCGACGCGGGTGCCATCGAGATGCACCAAGCCGCGGCGCGGCCTCCACCTCCGCCACAGCAGCAGCAGCATTATCACCATGGCCCCGTGAATCCCATCGCCGGGCCGGCACCCGTGCCCCAGGATCCCCGTGGCACGCCCAGATCGGCCGCCTGCAACCTCGACGTCCTGTCGGATGCCGCGCTAGCCACCGAGGTCAACACTATGCAGCCCATGATGAATCATATGTCTCAGCATCATGCTGGCCATGCCGCTGTCAAGGGCTACGAAGAGCATATGGCAGGGTACGCCGAGAGACCTCGAGAGGATCAACAACAGGTTCTGGCGTCCGGCTTTGCTCCGCAGCCGCCACAGCCGCAGTACGATGACTACGATCTGTTCTTGGATGATTTCGCTGCTGCGCCGCATCTTCTGCCTCCGCACTTCGAGCCAGATCAGCAGATGGCTATGTGGTCCCGTCCGCCGGCCCAGATGCACCAGAGAGGCCCCTCGCGGCCCTCGTCTCAGTTTCCCTCGCGCTTCGCATCTCTCGCCCCGGAGCTGCGCGACTCTTTGGACCCGAGCTCTCGAGCCCATGAGGCGCCGTCTCTTCGAATCTCAGCTGTTGATCACAACGCCATCAAAACCCGCATTGACGAGTACTCGTCCGTCTTGCCGAGCGACTTCGTCTTTCCATCTCGCCATACCCTCACCAGGTTCCTCGAAGGCTACATCAGTGGCTTCCATGAGCACCTGCCATTTCTCCACCTGCCTACCCTTGCGCCGGCAGAGCTTGCGCCGGAGCTGCTACTCGCCATCCTCGCCGTTGGCGCGCAGTACCGGTTTGAGAGCAACCGAGGGTATGCCCTCTGGTACGCGGCTAAAGCCGTTGCCACGGAGCAGATCAGGAGGCGGCACAGCTCCGAGCTGCATGCGCTGTTGCCGACTGCGGCATCGTACAGTCCGCACTCTACACGGCCGTCGCCCAGCATCAGCTACCGCCATTCCTTCGCCTCGGCGCAGTCAGAACGACCGACAACTCAGGACACGCACCGTGAGCCGTAGTGAGTATTGCCTCTGCTCGCAGCGCCAGCGTGTAAGTACTAACAGCCGTGATACAGTTCTCCGAACACCCCGCAAGCTCGACTAGAAACAATTCAAGCAGTGCTTCTGCTCTTTGCGGTTGGCCTCTGGGGCGCCAAAACGATTCTCCAGGACGCGTTGTCTTTACAGAGCACCCTGGCCATCCTGATTCGGGAAGAGGGGTTGAGTGTAGAGACAAGCCAGGCAGTCCTTGCCGACTGGGATGCCTGGATAAGGCTCGAGGGTGCCAACAGGACCAAGCTAATTGCCTATTGCTTCTTTAATCTCTGCAGCACTGCATACGACATGCCCCCTCTGCTTCTGACGTCCGAACTGAACCTATACCTACCCCTGCGCTCCCGGCTGTGGCGCGCCGAGACGGCATGGCAGTGGCAGGAACTTCGACAGTCGACGCCCATAGCCGAGATCACCGTACACGAGGCCTTTTCGCGGCTATTTGGCCGGACAAACCAGGGGCTTCCGACGAACCTGTCATCCCTGGGCCACTACGTTTTAATACACGCTTTGATTCAACATGTATATCTTTTGAAACAGACATCATTTGCGGCTGGTTCGCCATACGATGTCCAGCGGACATTGAAACCGGAGGACGTGGAAGAGGTCACGCAGGCGCTGCGTGTGTGGCAGACGAGCTTCGAGCACCGTCACCAGTTGAAGGCCGCAGAGTCGGGGCACTTCATGAGCGGCGACTCGCTCACCGGTGGCTCGCTGACGTTTAATGCCACGGCTCTTCTGCGCCTCGCATACATACGGCTCTACACTGATATCCCGCCAAGCAGGTCGCTGGAGACGAGGGATGCGATGTTGATTGCGTCGGCGCTGAGTGCCACGCCGGTGCTGTTGAGGAGCCTGAGATTGCACCGGGCCGTGTTCCAGGCTATCCACGCGCTGTCAATGCTGGTCAAGGCTGGGGTCAACTACGTCGCGAGGGCCAAGTCGACCGAGTGGAGCATTCAGCACTCCCGTAAGTGCTTCCTTTCTCGGGCTTTGATCCAAACTCGATCGCGGGAGCTAACAAGACGGTGCAGTCTGCAACTTTGAATGTGCTCTCCTGCTCGCCAAGTGGCTCCTTACCCTCGCTGCCATCACGCCTTCGGACCCGCCAGCATCCCCCGAAGAAAAGAATCTGTTGGAGATGGTAAGACGCATGCTGGACGAGACGGAGTTTGCGGTACCTATCGACCCGTCGCTATCAGGGCCGAGTTCGAGCTCCGGGCAGATGGAGATGGCAACCAGCGACAGCGCGAAGCTCCGGCAATTGGCGAGTGCCGTGGTGAGGCTTTGGGCCGAGACATTCAAGGGAACGCACATCTTTGACCTGGTAAAGGTCATGGGGGCGAGCCTGGACGGGTACGCCGACTTGGTGGAAAAGCCGCAGGAAAGGGGCTCCATAGGCAGGATCGCATCGGAAGCTGGCATGGGGTGAGCGGGAAAGGATCAGGCGAAGCAGCACGGCTAATGACGCGCATGGGTTGAGCAGACTGCGACACTGGAGGACGCAATGGAGAGGGAGTTGTGTTGGAGTTTATGGCCAAGAGTCGGATGTGATACCTGGGGAAGTGCGGGCAGGAAGGGAGATGGAGCTTCGACCGTGTATGAAGTGGCACTGAACGAAGATGGTGAATGCTACTCGCTATGTCTCTATAGCGCGTGCACTGTGACGTCTGGGTTGATGATATGATCAGTCCGAGCCGAGAGCCGTTGGCGAATGCGAGCGTGTTACTCCGTACATGCAAGACGGAAGATTTAGGTAGATCGCCAAAGCCGCCAATGGAGAGGGGTCCATCCGGCATCATGCCCTATTCGGACGTGCACCGAACTCCGGACTTTGAGGCATCTCCGGATCCCGTGAGGTGACAAAGGCAAGTTCCCCAGGTATCAAATAACAAGCATGTGAGTCCCCCTTGCGGGGCCGAAACCCGCTGCCGTGAGATTGTGGGGCATCTGGGGTTAGGACCTCGGCATCTCGGGTGCCTGATATTGATGATGCATGGCGCAACGTCGGCCCGCCCGTGTGACCTCTATTGAGACTTTTAAGACTGACCATCATCACCAGGTCTGCATTCTTGGACAGCGTTTCGAAGCGATAGAGAAAGACATACCATCCTGTTCTTTGTTTCGTCATAGTCTGGCCTTCCTTTTATTCGCGATCCATCCTCCTCGAGCATCTCCGCAACACCACCAGACGGACATCGCGAAGCCGTCGCCATGCCTCTTGCGACAGAACTGACCCGGCGGCTGGGCATCCGAGGTGCGCCGCCCCCCCATGATGCGCTCCCACGGCCATGCCTCGCCGAGATGCTGACCCCCTCGCAGTGCCCGTCGTCCAGGGCGGCATGATGCACGTCGGCACCGCTGACCTCGCCTCGGCCGTGTCCAACGCCGGCGGCCTCGGCATCATCACGGCCCTCATCTTCCCCACGCCGGCGGCCCTCCGCGCCGAGATCCAGCGCTGCCGCACGCTGACCAAGTCCCCCTTCGCCGTCAACATCACCCTGCTGCCCGCCATGGTGCCGCCCGACTACGGCGCCTACGCGCAGGCCGTCATCGACGAGGGCATCCGCATCGTCGAGACGGCCGGCAACTCGCCCGGCCCCGTCATCGCGCAGCTGAAAAAGGCCGGCGTCACCGTGCTGCACAAGTGCACCACCATCCGCCACGCCCAGAGCGCCGTCAAGCTCGGCGTCGACTTCCTCAGCATCGACGGCTTCGAGTGCGCGGGCCACGTCGGCGAGAGCGACATCACAAACTTCATCCTGCTGAGCCGCGCGCGCCAGACGCTCAAGGTGCCCTTCATCGCCTCGGGCGGCTTCGCCGACGGCTGGGGCCTCGCGGCGGCGCTGGTGCTCGGCGCCTGCGGCGTCAACATGGGCACGCGCTTCATGGCCACGGTCGAGGC
The DNA here is from genome assembly GCA_003945565.1 of Tolypocladium inflatum. Lineage (NCBI taxonomy): Eukaryota > Fungi > Ascomycota > Sordariomycetes > Hypocreales > Ophiocordycipitaceae > Tolypocladium > Tolypocladium inflatum. Next base: position 1,254,877 of record QEPE01000001.1, read on the forward strand.
GCCCATCCACCAGCGCATCAAGGACGAGATCGTCAAGGCGCAGGAGACGGACACGACGCTGCTGCTGCGGCGCTGGCGCAACACCAGCCGCCTGTACAAGAACAAGGTCGCCCTCGAGGCCCTCAAGGTCGAGCAGGAGAGCAAGACGGGCGAGTTCTCCGAGGTGGCCGCCCTCGTCAGCGGCAAGCGCGGCAAGGAGGTCTTCGTCAACGGCGACCCCGAGTACGGTGTAAGTGGCGACCCGATCTTTGCCTGCGATGAGACGCCGCGTGAGGCTCTTGCTGACGGAACCGTGTGTGCAGGTGTGGACGACGGGCCAGGTCATTGGCCTGATACACGACATCCCGACGTGCGATGTTCTGGTCAAGCGCATCGAATCGGAGGCCGAGGCGGCGCTGAGAGAGCGCCTGTCCCTCATCATACCCGAGGCCAAACTATAGAGCTACTGTATTTTTCCTGCATGTTCTATATAGAATACATTCGTGCAACAACAACAACACCCCCCGTGTCGTCGCTGTGCCCCGAGTCGTCTAGTATGACTGTTCGTCTAGATGTCTAAAGCCTCGCCGGATCCAGGCCGCCCTACGCCCCGAAGCGTCTTCGCGGGCCGCCCACCAACGACCCCTCGCGCTTCCGCACACCCGAGTCCAGGCGGCTCCTCTCGGGCGGCTCCCGCAGCGCGTATTGCGAGGAACCAAACGGGTGGTGATGATACAGGGCCACCGACGCCATGGGATCGGCGCCCACCCAGCCCTCGCTGTGGCACCTGCTGATGCCGGTCTCTATGATGGTGACGTCCGAAGGAGCCCGCTTGCCGCCGCCGACCGTCGTCCACCCCGGCGGTGCCGTGCGCTTCGCAGTCTCCTGGGCGATGTCCCCGGCGAGCGTCAGCGTTGCTTCCACGACCCCGCCACGCAGGCCGCAGTAGAACGAGCCGGAAAGGTCCGAAGCCTTGGCCAGCGAGAACACGGGGCCACGGTTCTCTGCGGAGAGGTACATTGTCGCATCCGGCCGCCAGCTGGGCTGCCTTGACTGTGCGTGCCAGCTGCAAAGCCCAGCGCCGGCAGACTCGCAGTGGGCAGATGGTGGTGGTGGTTTTTTGGCTGGTAGTGTCGAGCGGTTCCGCTGCCGACCGTGGCTCCGCGCTTGTGCAATCTCCGGAGGCTCGGGGGCTGGAGACTGGTCGGAGCACGGCAGGGCGTTGAAGTGGAAATAGGGCTTTGGGCACCGGAAGTCGAAGAGCCGGAGGACTGGCTCCCGGTTCCCGCCAGCGACGAATCGTTCCGTGCCGTAGACTAGGAGAGAGCTGCCCGGGTGGTACGGCTGGAAGCGGTCGCGGTATACAGCATCGTGAGACGACGGCGTTCGCATGTCCAGAAGCCTGCTGCGGTTAGCACGAGAGCACCGTTGCACCGCATCTGGTCGGAGACGGGGGACACCAACCTGTAGCTCCCGTCGTCCCAAGCACTGAGAAGCAAGTTCTCGCTCTTGGCCCCTCCAACCGGCTCTATCGCCCGCACCGTCCCCCTCGGCGCCGTAAACGCATCGCACGCCTTCCCGTCGTCGTAGTAGGTAGCAGGGCTGAGCTCCAGGCCCGTCGGCCGTATCTTGCCCCAGCGGAGTGGCTCGCTGCTCCCGCCGATGCCGCACGCTATGGTGTCGTTGCCCATGAACTTGGCGCAGAGCACGAGCGGGGCGTCGCCCTCTCTCTCGCCCTTGGAGGCGTTGTAGTAGACCATCGGCTTGAGCTCGGCCTCGCCTTGCGAGGATAGGTTGTACAGGGCGAGGAGGGAGCTTCTGCAGCGGGCGATCATCTGCGTCTGTGGGTGCCATTCGGTCCATGTGATGGCGAGCTGTCCGGGCGAGCTTCGCGGGTTGACTTCGCCGTGGTCTAGAGGCAGTAGCCGTTTCACCGGCTGGCCGAATGAATCGTCGTCGGCGGCAGAAAGCAGTTGAACGTCTCCATTTGCTCGTCCCACGACGACCTCTGGCTGCGAGTCCCTCTCGATGGCCGAAACAGCCGTCACGTCGCCAGTCCCGGCGGCGTACCCCGTCTCTCGCCCCAAGAGGCTTCTCCAGGTGCCGGGGGATGTGTCGTCTGTCCGTCGCCACTGAACAAACAAGTCCTCTCCCGCGCCGCACGCCAGCATCTCATCCTGCGTCGACGAGACCAGCTGCGCGTCCACAACGCTCTGAAACTTGACCGACTGGCCGTGGCGAGGCCTCTGCCATTGTCTGAATCCGCGTTCGCGCTTCTGCGCCGCTTCCTGAAAGTAGCTGAACATGAAGGCGCGCTTCTCCCAGCACCGGTCCAGGTACGTCAGCCGATCCGCGACGGAGCCCCATCTGGCCGAGTCGCTCGACGGCACCGTGAGAGACGGGAACCGAGTTCGCACGAACGTCTTCCAGCCATCGTGGTGTATCAGATTGTGCGTGCGGTGTGACGAGGAGCCGAGGTGGGACACGTCCCGGGCTGTGTCCAGGTACTCGACCACGTCGAGCAGGAGGTGGTCTGGGAGGCTTCCCAGGTTTGCTGCTGTTTCCATTATTGCGGAATCATTGAAATGCGTTGTGATATGTGTAAGTTGTTGTGAAGTTATGTGTATTGATGGACGAGCCTTCACAGATGTCGCTATTCGTCGGGTTTTGTCTCCCGCCTTGACCACACAACTGAGCTTCAGAAAGTGACAGTAAATATCACCCCTGCTCCCCGCACTCGCAGAACTGGCGCAGTAATCTCAAGAGTTGACTCATTTGGAAATCATGGGCCCGTTTTGTGCGTTCATCCTTTCGCCGCCTGCCTTGAGTCGACTCGAAGGTCCAACTTCGCCGTCTTCTGTGCGTCATAATTAGCGGGCCGTTCCGATAAATGCATACGCTGGCTGTCAGCACTGCCTTGCACCCCAGCAGCCACGTCACGTTGCTGACAATCAATCACACTGTCCATACTCCGTATCAAACAGCCCTGAGTCATAACCGGGTCTGATTCTTCTTACCCAAGTATAATCGATGAATGCTATCCCAAACTGTTCTTCAAAGTGCATGTCCAATGGTCCCAATAACGCCTTGCGTCCCTTTCGTGCCCGCCAACACCTGCCAGGTATCACCGTATCCTATCATGCATGACTCCCCTCCCCTGCCCCAACCTCACATGAGTAGATACATTGCTCGCACAGCCTTCTCGGCGGCTGCGACATGCCAGGGGCGAACATCCGCCTCTCGCTGCACGACTCCTCTGGCCCGTGCAAGGGTGCCCAGCCCCCTGAAGTAGCTCAGCATCTCTCTCAGCAGTGGTTCATACGCGCGAGGGCTGGCATCCGTGTGGATGAGGTTGACTTCCATCAGAACCGGCGCGTCTTCGATCCTTGTACCTGTCCGCTTGATCAGATATCCGCTGACCAGTGCAGGATGCACCTCCAGGACGCTCGATGAGTTGTTAAGGCGGTGACCGACCACGGCACCCCACGTCTGGTCCGTGATGTCTGAAAGCACCGCGTCAGAGTCCGTCTCGCCCGCTCCATCTGCTCCCGGCGTCGCGGCCGTGGCATTAGCATCCCGGGCCGGTGTGGCCGGCGTACCGCTCTGTTCAGGCGACACGATGCTGGCCTGCGGCGTCGAGACTGGCGTCGTGTAAAACGGAGCCGATGGCTGCGGAAGCTTGACGACCGGAGGTATTAGTTGCAGGGACGGATTCGTATCGACAGTCATCAGTATCATGGTCACCGACGCCTTGATCTCGGTTCGAGCCAAATCGACCCAAAAGTCAACCTCCTGCTGATCCATGGGCCCGCATTTCGTAATGATGATGCGCCAATGGACCTTCCAGACGGATATGAGGTCCAAGGTGGACTCCCATATTTCGTGTGCGACTTCGTTCATGGTCCGAGACTGAGGCCGCCCTTTTCGTCCCAAACAATAAGACGCCGTTTCTTGTTGGCTTCCTCGGTCGTCCGTCCATGCTGCTGTGATCCATCTCCCATCCACACTCGGCGCGTAAGCAACGTGGATACAAGAATTTTCTCGGATGAGTGATGCCGACGGCGACATTGTGAGCTTGAAATCGATGATCCGCGGCAACGGTTGTTCCAGTCTTATCGCTGGCGCCGGCATCGGGCCACCAAAGAGGGTGCACCGATCGTACGTTTCCATACAGAGTTTGATGAGCTCCGGAGCAGGCGTAACCACCACCGAGGTCGCTGATGATAACAAGTCGGCCGAAACCAGTTGCAGTACCAATTCGTTCGGCGCGGGTTCTCTCTGCGATGCCAGCGCCTTCCGATAAGAATCAAAGAAGCGCTGGAAAGCAACACATGCCTCGACAATAGTCCCGGGGTTGTTTGGGGAGTAAACAAAGTACACGACAACGTTCGTTTCGGCGACTGTCAAATTGGAAATTGCTCCTCGCAAGGTTTCCATGATTTCGATAAGGGCCGATCCGTGCCCGGTCATGGTTGCGTCCGGCGACGTGGAGATTCTGTCAACTTCGTACGGTAAAATGCCGTCTTCCATATCAGCAGATGAAGGCATGCTCTCCAAAGACCCAAGCTTCAACATCTCGTACACGCTTTTCACGCGTCCGAGAAAAGTCCTCACATTATCCATCATCCCACTCCAGCCTGGGAAGACGCATATGGCGTTTATGTCCTTGCCGCCAGAGGATGGCGCGAGACCGAGACTTTCCCAGAATGGGACGGCGGACGGCAGCACGGACAGCTTCAATTCTGATCTGCGGACTTCGAGATGAGGGCCCGGGATCTGGTAGAGGTTGCTCGGTCGCAGCGGCTCGGCGTTGGGATCCCTCCCCGGAATTGGCCGAGGCTGCAATCGACTTGGCTGCCCCAGGAGTGGAATGTCGGGGATGTCGAGGAATCCTTTCAGGCTGGTTGCCCCGGCCCCCCTCAGTAACGACGGCACGATATCTCGCAAAATGCGCATCGCATTTCTTGCGTCCACTGACAGCGACTGGCAGCTGAGGTTCGTAGCAAGCTGTGGTTGGGTCCCTTCTTGCGTATTGCAGATGTCGAGTGAGCCAATAGCGGCCTGCTCGGTTAAGATCTGTGCAACTTGAATCAAGTCTTCGTCATTGAGAGACAGGTCCAGTGATAACGGCTCCGGGTCCGAGAAGAGAAGTGCGAGCGGCAGTTCTGGTATCTCCGGCTTAGACAGCCTCGGCAGCTCTATGGCAAGATGCTGGTTGGGCTCCTCAGGCGGCTCAACTTCTCTCAGAGAGGTGACTTGTGACGTGGCATCGTCGTCCAGGGCCACGACTTTGACGCTAGATTTCAGCGGCGACGTCGGCTCCTCGGTTGTGTAGCTCGAATCATCTTGATCGGATCCAACGCTGCTGTCATCGTCATCTGACAATGAGCCTTCGACCTTCGTTGGGCTAGGATGTGACGTTGGTGGTTCTATTCCCGTCAAGGTCCTCACCAGAGAGCCCGCGTGCAGACGGCGGTCTCTCAACCTCTTGCCCTGCCTTCCGTGCCGCTTCAGATAGTCGGTTTCGGGGAGCATGCCCGGCTCAAGCCTAGGCTTTTCCGTGCTCGCAATCTTTTTGTAATCGAACTGTCCCCCGTGCTCATACTTTTTGTTGATCATCGGAAGAGTCGCATCGAAGCTCATGCTTTCGAATATTCTCGCCATCCGAGTGGAGTCTGGTGCGGACATGCTGGAGCCCCGTTCAGTCGCCGCCAAAGATGCTCGAACTCGCTTGAAGACGGTATGTGGGTCGAAAGGGCTGGACTCGCGTTTAATGGCCCCTGATGGCGCATCTCGGCCTCGTTGGCCGGCAGTATCGTTGCGAGAGCTTCTAGCATGCTTGAGTTCCGGCTTAGCGAAGACTACGGCATCTCTCTCCGGGGCAGGCTCGGGTTTCGCCTCGTTGGCTGCCTTGAGAGATTCTTCGTCGGCTTTCGGGGCCTCATCACTGGCGTTGTTCGTCGCGCCAGCATCATCCATCGACATATCGAAATCGCTGTCGCCGGGCTGCTGCTCATCGAAGAAGTTGAAGTCGGCCTCTGTTATGTCGTTATCGCCGAACATGTCCTCCCCCATGTCACCAAAAATGTGCTCAGCTTCGCCCAGTAAGTTGCTTTCGCTTCGTTGTTTCGATTCGTTAAAGTCGCTTTCAACATCGAACGTGTCGCCCACGGCACTCGTGCTAAGGGCTGCCGGATCCGCTTCGGTAGCCGGGGCTACAGACAGAGGATTACCTGGACTCGACAACGTGCCGTCAAAAGACGGGGTGACGCCGTTGGGATGTTGGATGCCGTCAGGCGGAGTCGGATATATGGCACTAGCAGCCGCCGTACTTGGACGCCGGATAGCAACGGGCGACGGAGCACTTGGCTTTGGCGCGCGGGTTTCAGCAGAACTGGCGTCTTTTGATGCAGCGGTCCGCTCGGCTTTTCGTTTCAAAACCTTCTCGTCCCTCTCCGTGGCAGTGTTGAACCAGCCTCTCGCGCTGCCCAGAGGATCATGGTTCTCCTCGTGGCCGCTCAGAATGGAGTCGCCCACGCGGCTCGTTGAAGATACTTCGACCGCCCTTTTGCAAAAGCAAAGGCATCCCGGCCAAGGTATTGATATTCCAGAGCCCAGGGCTTGAGTCCGCTTGGTCTCATTGTAGGCATCTAGAAGCCTAGGTTTGGGCACGAGAAGGCTCACCCAAGAACAGTCCGATAAACTTGCTGAAGCGACGCCTCGCAGCTTCAGGATCTTGAGACAGGCCTGCTTCCAGAGTGAGTCATGGACATCCGGCCCTCCGCGAAGACTCAACGCTTGAGTATTTGGTGTTTGGGCTAAGCTTGCCGTACCAGCCTCGCCGGCTGAGGAAAACTGGTTGAGGGCCACGACCCCAAACGGGGCTGCGAGGATGGGAATTCCTGGTAGTGCAGAGCTCGTAGCAGCGAGGTCAGCGACTGACGTAAGTCCTTTGCAGCGAGAGACGCCGAAGCTGATCACCAGAGCACCTGTTGTTGTCAGGTAGGCCCTAAGCGTAGCCAAGACCGGGCACTGCTCGGCGTCGGCATCGTGGGGGTCGTCGGATTCCAGCGGTTCGGGCGGGAGCAGCACTGTTCGAAAGTTGAGAGGAACCGCGCCACTTCGGTCGCAGAAAGTGGACGATATCGATAAAAGAACCGCAGTGACAAAGTTCTCATATACCGTTTTGTTGGGTGTCACTCCGGCCTTGGGTTCAACCCCCGATGAGTCGGCGGCTTTTGCGTCCTGGTCTTGCGAGCTCGGCACAGCACCCTGCGAGGCCGAGGCAAAAGCATTGCGCTGAGATTGGTCAAGGGCAGATGCGCTGGATATGGAACTTGTCGGGGTCTGGATCCCTTGCTGCTGCTGCTGTTGAGACCGGGTTCTTTGGAGACTCCCAGGCTCTAAAGCCCCCTCCTCACCAATAACAAGCGTCTGCCCACACAGCTCCAGCGTAGCGTCGATGCTGTGGCTGATGACATCGTCGTGGCCCTGCTTCCCGATGAACTGGAAGTGCCAGATACCGCGCCGCGCGGCGTCGTAAAAGACAACATGGCCATCCTCCCTCAATATGTTCTCTATGTCGAGGGCGACCGAGGCAAAGCTTTGCGACAGATCGGAAGGGGATTCATAGATGCGAAAGGCGATGGATGCGATATTATTCTGCAAGACGAGTTAGCTTTGGAGTCAACGCGCCATGCCCGGGCGGTGTACGCACTATAAGCAGAGTATTGGTATCGTATTCGGCAGTATCCATATCGACAGCTTGTCCTGTGGTCCGCTCGCAGCAGCCTGTGCGATGCCACGCGAGATGCGAGGCTCCGCGCGTAGCAAGTGAAGCGCCAATCGCACGAGACACGTCTCCAGACTAGATGCTGGCTGGGGATGGGCTTGCCGACGTGCTGTTCTGTGGCAGAGGCGACGGGCCTCGGCTGGTCCTTCCGTAAAGCGCAATTCTTGAGCCGTTCGCTGCCCCGGGCTCCATCTCAGCGGATGTTGAAACAGGGCCGACGCAGCTCGTGAGGCTCGCCGCGATGGCGCTACCAAAGGCTTTCGACAGAGAGGGCCGCCGATCGATTGGCAAAGTCGGCGGCAGGTCGCAGTGGCCACGGGCTGGAAGGGGAGAGGCCGGGGCTTGGCTGTCCTCGATGAAGTGCAATGGAGTCGCACCTCGGCCTGGTCGCACGAGAAAACGACAGGGCCACGAACAGTCGTCTAGGTAAGGTAGAGAGGAGCTGAGGGTCTTCACAGGGAGTTGGAGGGCGCCAGTCAGAGAGCTTCTAGCGCGACCAGGGCCTGGGGTTGTCTTTCGACTCCAGCTGACTCGGTCAGACCCGACGCTAGTCCTGCACGGTGGGGCCCCTCACCGAGGTCCTGCAGTGGGGGCCGGTTTTTTTCTTCGCCTTATCAGTTATCCGGTCACCTTGATATTTTTTCTGCGACCGATGGGTGCAACTTGCTACCACTGCACCTCCACCGGCTTTCCTCGAGATTCTGACGCCGCGCCAATCTCCTGCCGGCCATGAAGCTCTCCAACCCGGGGACCGTCCCCGTGTATACCATCTCGGGGGCGTCGACTGCGCGGCCGCTGCCGGACTGGCTTGCCCGCCGTCGCAAGCGTAGCCTGAAGAACGACCCGGAATATCAGAACCGCGTCGAGCTGCTGCAGGACTTCGAGTTCGAGGAGGCCAGTAATTGCGTCCGAATCAGCGAAGATGGCGAATGGGTCATGAGCACCGGCACCTACAAGCCTCAAATCCACGTCCACAACCTCCCACAGCTTTCTCTGTCTTTCGCCCGACACACCAACTCACTGAACCACTCCTTTGTCCTTCTCTCGCAAGACTACTCGAAATCGCTGCACCTTCAGACGGACCGAAGACTCGAATTTCATACGCCGATGGGATGCCACTACGAAGTGCGAATACCCAGATATGGTCGAGACTTGGTGTATGATCGCCAGGCCACCGAGGCCCTCGTACCGGCCGTCGGGCTTGATGCCGATGGCAAAGGCGAGGTATTTCGCATGAATATGGAACTTGGGCGCTTCATGAAGTCGTACCAGGTCGACGTCGGCGGCGACGACCACACTGGGGGGGGCTGCAAGGAGGCATTGGCGTTGGGAGCGTCAACGTCGCGGCCGTTGCTGAAGGCACCCACAACCTGCTGGCTTTCGGAACGTCGATAGGAACCGTCGAGTTCTGGGACCCTCGCTCCAAGTCTAGAGCGGCGCTGCTCGCCGGCCACGATGGCGAGGTTACCGCTTTAGATTTCAGCACGTCGGGCCTCTCGTTGGCAACGGGCTCCTCGACCGGCATGATCCAACTGTTCGATCTTCGACGGCCAGTGCCCTTGCTTAAGAAGGACCATGGCTATGGTTTTGCTGTGCAGAAACTCATCCACATGACGAACTCGTCTCAGGAGAAGAAGATTATGTCTGCGGACAAGCGCATAATCAAGATCTGGGACGAGCTCTCGGGCGACCCGTGGACATCTGTCGAGCCAGTGGTGGATATCAACGACGTCGCATGGTGCAAAAACACCGGCATGCTCCTGACCGCGAACGAGGGCAAGCAACAACATGCCTTCTTCGTCCCCCAACTCGGCCCCGCCCCGAAGTGGTGCTCGTTCCTGGACAACATGGTCGAAGAGATGGCCGAAGAAGTGCACACTGAGACTTATGACAACTACAAGTTCCTGACACTGCCAGAACTGAAGCAGCTCAGCCTGGCGCATTTGGTTGGAAAGACAAACCTCCTTCGCCCGTACATGCATGGATACTTTGTCGACTCCAAACTGTACGACCAGGCTAAGCTGATCGCCAACCCATACGCCTGGGAGGAAGAGAGGATGAAGCGCGTCAAGGACAAGGTCGAGAAGGAGCGCGCCAGCAGAATCAGAGGCAGCAAAAAGGTCAAGGTCAACCAGAAGCTGGTTGATAAGCTCCTCAAGAAGCAGGAGAACAGAGGCCAGGTCGATACCAAGGCTGGCATTCTCGGAGACGAGCGTTTCGCTCAGCTCTTCGAGGACGAGGACTTCGTGGTGGACGAAACCAGCCGGGAATTCCAGATGCTCAACCCAAGCACGGTCATCGATGAACCTGTCGATCCCGCAGCTCCGACCCGATATCAAGCTAGGGACTCCGAGGATGAGTCGAGCGATGACGAAGACGAGCCTGCACCTACGCACAAGTCGAAAGACGATGTCGTTATGCATGTATCTTCATCGCACAACGGTGCACAAATGCGCGACAATGCGCTTGGCTCAAGACAACAGAGGACGATTCGCGAAAGCAGAGCGCAACGGGGCGAAGTGGTTGGAGAACGACACGTCTCATTTGTTCCGGAGTCTAGGAAGAAGAAGCTGCAGACGGAAGAAGAAGAAGCAGCCCCAGCGCCACCGAAGCGAAATGCGGGTGCTCGACGGAGTGCCAGCTCCAACACATTCAGAAAACTGTAACCCCCAAGCTCAAGAGTCTCAAATTCGCAGAAGCAACAGCGGGCATATGATACAATATTTGGCAGACGATAACGTGCCTTCTCGGCACAACCGGCTCTATCCCAAACCACACGCCAGTCCAGGCTTCCTACTTTCGGCCCTTGCTCTCAACCTCCACCTGGGCCAGTCCTTTCTCGACGTCCTCGGGGCGCAGGCGAGGTGTTGGCGGCACATCCGCAATCTTTGTACGGCCGCGTCGAGACGAGCCCTTCGATTTCTTGACCGAGTCTGGAAACTCCGTCCTCCTCGGGGTAAGAGCTGTAACGACCTTGCGAGCCGATCTCCTGACCTTCTCCCTGATCCTCCACTCACGCTTCTTAGCGACGTAAAAGAGAGTTGCCGTGGTTACTGGAGAATGTCAGTATTGCCAGGGACGGTGTAATGCCTGCTATTCGAGGCTTCACTTACCCCCTATCACGCTTACAGCGACAACGACGACAATGACGGCGATCAAGCCTCCAGTTGAGATGCCCATGGCATTGGAGCTGCCCGAGGCACCCGCCTCCACGCCAGAGTCAGGACCGGGGGCAGGGCCGCCCCCTGCATCGGTATCGTGGGTGGCTAGTGGGAAACTGTGAGTAGTCGTAGCCATGATGTCTGATCTTGGCCAGGCGCCGTTGCAAACGTCGCAGAGATATCAGGACTTGGGCGGATGTCCTGATCTCTGATGGGAATAATATATCATGAAATTGGACTAAAATTGTAACGACCGGCGGTTCGCGAGGGCTGCCGGTATTTACATGCAGTGCTACCGTCTGCAGTCCATTCCACGCAATACCGTGAACGTCTATCCATGCGACGCCGGCAGTGCATCGTGCGTCGCCAGCCGCCCTGGACCATCATGAATTTGCCGCGCAGGGTTCTGTATGGTGCGTTGCAAACCCATCACCCAAAGGAAACGTGCGGCGTTGGGCTGTGATGTCGTGTTAATTGGTGAATGGGGACTGCGAAGCGCCGGACAGAACACCCTTCACCCATGTCGCAGCCAATGAGGTGTAAGAGGTGCGGTGCCAGGAGACTTCACATGGTGGGGACGAGACTTGTCGTCACGTTCAGGGGCTGCAATATCAGGCCAATGGCAGGGTTCTATTTTTACTCGCCGGCAAGGAGGCCATCCTACTCGTATGTTGGTGTCGTGTGCTTGTTCGCGGTGATGAGATGCGCGCGGATATCCGGCGACTGACAGACACCCTCCTTGGCATCATGCGCTCACCGTAAAGCCAGAGCCGCAAATGCCTGCAAATGCCTGCAAATGGCTATTTCCTAACGAAACCCTAAAAGAGAAAGTGAAGGTAGAAAGATCTTGGAATAATCAAAGGGAGCAGAAGGAGCAAAGGGGATGCCCTGGATGCCGCAGCGGGCACCAATGCACTCGCAATCCGCTCAGCGACTTGGACTTGGAAACGGTTCTTCGAGCTCAAGCGCGACAATGTAATTTATTCTCCACATACTCTAGGGCGTATCAGCAGGCAATTTACAAGTTGCAGCTGTCTAGATATATACGACATGGCCTCTCCTACCGCAAGTGGCGTGAAGCCAACAACGCGACCCGACTTTCAGCAATAGCCTGAAATTCCGTGACAGACGCTTGGAAAGATCTTACATGTGAATGTATAGAGTGAAGCCGCTCACTCTCGCGATGTGCTGCATATGTCCACAGCGAGTGCCCCGGTACACGTCCTCATCGCCCATCGGCTTACACCCTTGGAAGAGGCTCGCCATTCTAGCATCTTCTTGTCCAATACGTCTATATTTACTTTCCAAGAAACCACTCAGCCCTGTACACGTGACTAAGGCAGCATCTTCTTCACAATCCAGATCTTGGTGGCCAAAGGCAGCGGTCAGGTGTCCGGGGGCATTGCTTTGCTCCTTCCCCTGGCCTGGGGATGGATGCCTGCGAGCCTCAGCCCAACCACTGCGACAAAATTTCTTCATCAACGGTGAGCATATGTCGCCGCATCTCCTATCCAGTTCTTTTCCTCGCATCTCTTCAATACAGGCGCCCGTTGCTGAGCACGCCTGCAATCAGCTGCTTCCCCTTGTCTCCTCCCGCATTTGCACCGCAGACAGACTGGCCTTTGCACACTCGACCGCCTCGAGGCTCTGACACACTTGATCCAGAGCCATGCCTGCCGCACCTGATGATAAACTCAAGGGGGCGTCATCCAGTGTGATCAGCGCTGGAGACTTCGAAAGATTTGGTTCGACTATGCCCGACTCCCAGCCATATGTGAGCAAACACCTCGACGACAGTCAAATCAGAAAGTTCTCAGTCACACAGGATGAAGTGTCCGAGAGTGCCTTGGGGGAGGGGTTTTCGTTCGGTATCAAGCGACCTCCTCGTCCCGGGCAGTTCTCCGCGGGACCCTTTCGCCATCCCTCCGAGGCCAGCAAGCAGATCCAAACCAGTCCTCGGGCCAGTGAGCTCCCGAAATATTCTCCAAGCCCAGGCAGACAGGCCGATATGCCTAAGGCCGTCGCAAGAGGACCTGCGCTATCTCTTCATGAACTTTCTCTTCCTGCGAGCCAGCTTGTCTCAACACCACCGCCGCGACCGAGTTGTCGCCCCTCAAATTCTCCCGATGCAAAGCCTCTGGGGCCCTTTCCGCCTCTAGATGTCGATATTCCGTCTCGACAGCCGTCACTTCGGCTGCCATCCGAGGTTCCGGAATCTCAGGGGCTCGGACTGCACGTTACTTCGGCTTCCGCCAACAAGCATCAATGGGAACGTGGCCGCACTGTACTGCGTGATCCTTTCCCAGAAGGTGCCACAGCAGCTGAGGCATTGAATAGCCCGCCGTCCAAGGAACCCAAGGGCACGACAAGAATCACCGCTGTTCCATCCTCCATTGTGCCAAACGGGGACACTACTCGCCACGAAAGCGGCACCCGCGCCTTGAGCAATGACTTGCCTCCTCGGGGAAATTTGGTGGGCTTCAAGATGCCAGAGAAGCAGTTGGCACGAACTGATCACATCCGCCGACGGCCGCCCGAGAGTGCCTGCGGCGACTTAGAGGGTCCTGTCCACCGAAGTCCACACTTTCAGCGCAACTCCATGGTGAACCGTCCTGCTGTATCTCATGATTCTCCTACTTGGCGCAGCGCCACGCGTCATCGATCTCAATCGCGAACGAGCAACATGTCCAGAAAGCGCAGTACCATCCGTAAGGATCGCCATAGCAGAGATCCCGACCGGAAGAAGACTGCAATGCATCAGGTTGCCCAATACTGGAATGAGTGCATTCAAATCGCGGAGGAGGAAAAGAACCAAGCCGGCTGGGAGATCGAGCGCCTACAGCATGAACTCCATCGTCATCAGTTGAAGCTAACCGAGTCTCGTTCCATGCTGGACGACAAGGTGCGCGAACTCCACGACATCGAGCATCGCAACCGACAACTTGAAGAGAAGGACTCCCAGAATACGACGGAAAACAGTCGCTTGGGTAATGAGGTTGAAGAGCTACATGACCAGCTATCCGAGTCCAAAACGCGAGCAACGGCGCTTGAGGAAAAGCATCGGCGATATCGACTCAAGCTCAATGAGGCCATCAAAGAGCAGCAAGCTCTATTTCTCCGTTCGCGTGCCTTTTACGAGGAGTCTCTGAGCAAGCTACGGGATGAAAATGAGAAGCGAGTCACAGATTCCAACCTAATCGACAAGGCCCTCGAGAACAGCCGTCAGAAAAGGGAAGAGATGAAGCGCTGCTTGGAGGAGTTTCGTGGCGAGATGGAACGCGAATCCAGGCTCAGTGAGTTTGTCCGCCGCCATCCCGGCGCAATCCAGAGTTAACCAGACGCCCTAGAGGATCAAACAATCTCCGACCTTCGAAGCAAGGCCAACGAACAAGAGGTCACCCTACTTCACGAGAGAGACGTGACAGAGAGCTTGCGTCGACAGGTCGAAGCGCAAGAGGGCACACAGAAGGCAGTGCAAGACATGGCAGCCAAGGTCGAGTCTTTGCTCGACCTTTGCGCCAAAAGGGATCAGGAGCAAAAGGAAAATGCGGACATAGTGGGCCAAATTCACTCCAAGTATGCGGCTGCTTCCTCCATTAGGCCGGATGCGCTAACATCAAGATCAGGCTCGATGCTTTGGCGCAGCATGTGCACAGGGCAGAGACCAATGCTGTTCCTTCGGCTTCCATTGAGCTTGCAGTACGAGGCATCGAGGAGACCATTTCCACTCAGTGAGTCGCCCAGTTGAAGCGTCTTTTCGGTTCTCTGACGCACATACAGGGTCGTTGCAGCCATCGCAGACGTTGCCTCCGGGCAACATCGTGCCGAACAGACAACTTTCGACCTGGCCGTCGCGTGTGCGGGCCAACTCACAGAGATCAGACGAACTCTGGAAAACCAAGATGATAAGATTGCGATAGCTCAGGAGATAAAGGAGGAAGCCACACGCAACTTTGATAACAGCTTCAAGAATCTAACAAGTAATATGGAGAAGACCCAGCAGTCATGCCAGGACACGAAGCAGACTCTCGAAGCATGGATCGAAGCGGGGTCTGGCTCGCAGCGCGGTTCCAACGAAGCGCGCGATGCAAACCTCGGCGAGAAGCTGGCTGAACGTAACGAAGAAATCAGTCAATTAGAACAGAAACTCGAGTTGGTCTCGCAGACCTACACGGCAGAGATTAAATCCCTGACAGAGGGTCTATCAAGAAACGACAAAACCACAAAGAAGGAATTCCGTAATGCTGTCGTTGAATTTCAGAAAGGTTTGGAGCAAGGATTTAAACAGGAAAAGGAGAGATCGGAGAGGAACCTTCGACACAGTCAAACGGCCATCGCCGCACTGGAAAGTCAACTCAAGGCAGTCAACAACCACCTGACAGTCGCCAAGTTCGATTCCTCTCAAGAAAGCAAGCTTGACCAAACTGATACCCCCGAGGATAAAGAATTTGTTTCCCAGCTTCAACAGAAGGTGCATGAATTCGAGAGGCAGGCCAAGGCAACCAAAGAGCTCCGCGACAAGTGGCAGCGTGACATCGAGACTGTCGATGCGTTGCGAGGTCAGCTCAGAAACATCCAGGAACGCATGCCTCAGATGGAGAGGTTCGACGCAACGTTGGGCAAGGTGGCTGAAGTGAACAGACTCGTCTGCTCAACGGCTCAGTATTTGGTGCGCGAACGAGGTTGGGTTCAACAGCTCCACGAGGAAGCAGTTCAAAGCAGTAACCGTGATGACGCTCCACATGGTCAAGATGGAGAGAAGCCCAATGCGCATGCGGAGCTTGAGGAAGCGACACTTTTTTCGCACACCGTGTCTGCCGGTGTCAAATGCGAAGGCATTGCGTCTCAGGCAAACATGAACGAGGCACTGACCGAGGTTTCTGCACTCCACTTGTCCTTTAAACGCAAGGTTGAAGTGCACAGCCCTGACCCTGAGGGAGAGGCTAAGTTGTCCTTACCTCCTCCTTCAATCGTGCAGGAACAGATGCGGCGGCGAGGAGCCGCACAGCCACGGTCGATTCTGAAACTATCGTCTTTGCAGGAATCGACCACGATCGAGGAGCAAGCTGCAAAGATGACACTCGGGCAGAAACGACCCAACCGGCCAGTCATGGGCGGGGAAAGCGCTACAGCTACCAGCGCGAACATGGTTGAGGCAATCCGCTCTGGACAGGTCCCGAGCCGGCGGTCGAATACGGATTGGAGCCTGCCCAGGGTTGCCGACTTTGAGAGAGACCAGCAACTTGCTTCAGTCAACAACAGCCTGGGTGCTGCAGGCAGCGGCAAGCGTCGTCCGGAATGCCCCGATGAGGTCCCGCGGATGGCTATAAAGAAGCCCAAGTTGGAGAGGAGGGGTATCAGCGGCTCCGCGGCATAAGTTGATAGTCCAGGAGAACGCCTAGTCGCAGGCCCGCATACGATGCTCTGATCTGGAGTGCAAGCGATCAATCTATGTCCTGGAAGTCTGCAGGTCGCGAGTACTGATGTGTTTCGAGATGGAATAACGGCCATGACACGCAATGTAGCTGGTGGAGCAACGCATGGTAGCTGAGCTTGTTAGATTTGCTCCAAACTCAACAGTGAGATTTTGGCGACAACTGTATTTCTCGGGATCGTGAGAAGTATATTTCAAGCGTACAAGCGGGTACGAGTTTCGTCCCGCGGCGCAACTGCGCAATGCAAGTTCCCCAACTCCAGATATGCCCTTCATGTTGATACAGCGTAGATGTACACTACCAGCGACCCAGTGTAGCGACCATTGCGGCTAGAATGCCTTTAAGCTCGTGCGGCGCTCAGATTCGTGCGTTCGACAGCCGGGTGCTTCTATTTTGACCGTTTTTTCGTCTCGAGAAAGAGTACCTTCTTGCGAACTGCCAGGAGCGCGGTCAGCAAAGCTCGAGCGGGAGGTCGCCGTGGACACAAGTGGAGCATGTGCCATACCAATTGGATCGTATTTCAGCATGCCCATCATTGGCGACGTTCGAGGGCGTTTGAACGTGTAGAAGAAGCCTGTCATGGCCATGGAGATCAGACGGACGTGGATCAAACGAGCCTTGGCTGTTGCAGAGAACGTGTGTTAGCCCACGTGCAACGCTTTCCACCGGCGGCACGGAATTCGGGTATTGCATGGGGGTATCTCACCTTTCTTCGCCATGGCTGCGGTCTGCTGTGTGTGTGGCCGTAACGGGGGAGCACGACGTCGGTGATGTCGCGAGAGCTGGCGTTGGCAAAATTTCGGGACACGGGAGGCGGCGCGGTGTCGGGGAAAGGTGGCGCCGGGGCCCGAGATGGAGGGGACTGACAGGGGTGGTGGAGACGAGGGCCGGTGCCCGGAGAGGGAGGAGCTTGAATCTGACCAATGGGTGATGGGCATCACTGAGCTTTGTTCTGAAGATTGACAGTTACACGACCGGCTTGGGTAGATGGCAGGGTATTTGCCATGGAATTACGAAAAATAGAGGATCATGTCTCTGCTTCGTAAGAGGACGTCTACTTCGTGCTTGGTATCACGAATATCAATAACCAACGGGGTGACACATTGCTGAGGCGGTGGCTTCTTAGAGCCCTGTCACGTCAGGGACGCCTGTGGGATGCATTGACGGAGGCACGCCAACATTTCCACGTTGCCCCAGCCACGCGCGCGCTCCTCTTCTCAACAATCCTGCGAAGAAGGATACAGCTACGATCTCGCCTCCCGCATCTACAGCTCTCGGTGGCAGTCGTCGACTTTTCCGCTCATCAGCTGTGGCAATCCCGGGCGGCACCCCGTGACAATGAGCCTCGCGACAAGGTGCAGGCCGTCGTCGGCGGTCGGGACCAACGGCCTCTCAGCATTGCTAGCCAACGCCAGACTCGCAGGTAAGAAAGGCGCTTTTGCTTCCCCTGCGTCTCTTGTTTTCGTCGCCATCAGTGGCAGGTCGGTTTTACACATCTTGGCATCCTAAGATGTCTTGCGCGTGTCACTGCGGGCGCATAGGGGCCAGCTGGCGATGATCTGGCGATGCGTCGGAGCCATCCGCTGTTGCTGCTCCTGGGCGTTTCGCGGGCGTCCCCGGTCTCGGGTGCACCCGAGCGAGCACCTTCCACTCAGCGAGAGCTCGGGATGGTTGTTGGTGGTGGTTTCGGGCAGGCGAAGCGTCTTTTTACGCAACAGGATGCGCCGCTCCATGCCGTCCATATCCATCCATATCCAGGTTCAGCTCCACACCAACAAGAGATCACCATTTGCCGAGCCCAGGCGAGTCTCTAGAGGGCGGATGCCAATGGCGCGCTGTACTTGGTGCCTGCGGTGCAGTCTGGTCATGTCGTGGCGTGTCGGGTCATGCCATGAGGCCCTGGAACCAACCTCCGACTCGTCGCCGGGGTTCTATTTGCGGGTTGGTGCTGGCTGGGTTCCCTGACTCTCCCGATATGTCTCGTGGATCTGTAAGAGCTGGGGCCAGCCCGCCGCCTCTGCTTCTCCTCCTCCTCCCGCTTCTGTCCTTTTTTTCTCTCGCTATTACAAAACCATTACGGCACCGTTTATCCCTCGCTCCGCACGTTTTGAGCATCGCTGCAGAGGAGAAAGGCCTTGACTCGAGCCCATATTAACCAAGGTATCGCAGCAGCCGCCGTTACCTCCGTCGCCGGAGCTGCCCCTCGACACTTTGGCACATCCAGAGCCGCTGCCCCGCCAAAATCTCAGCGTCACCAACTGTCACCCCGCCATCACTCTTACACCTACTACCATCACCATCAACGCCGCCACTCGTCGACCATGAGACTGACCGTCGACAATATCAACCCCAACGTCCGGCGCGCCGAGTACGCCGTGCGTGGTGAGCTCGCCGTCAAGTCGGAGGAGTTCCGCGCGCGATTGGCCAAGGGCGATACCGACCTGCCCTTCAAGCAGGTCATCTCGGCCAACATCGGAAACCCCCAGCAGCTCGACCAGAAGCCCATCACCTTCTTCCGCCAGGTCTGCAGCCTGCTCGAGAACCCGGAGCTTCTCAAGAACGAAGATGTCCTGATCAACAACCTCGGGTACAAAACCGATGTCATTGAGCGCGCCAAGCGCCTGCTGAAGCATGTCGGCTCCATCGGCGCCTACAGCGCCAGCAGCGGCGTGCCGGCCATCAGGGAGAGCATTGCTGCTTTCCTCGAGAGTGAGTGCCTCTCCGTCCCTGTGCCCGATGCCACGGGATGCTCAAGACACTGCGACTGCGGCTCTAACCACCCCCTCCCGTTGCAGGACGCGATGGCTTCCCGGCCGATCCGGCCCACATCTACCTCTCCGGCGGTGCCTCCTCCGGCGTCAACACCCTCCTAAACGTCATGTGCGCCGACAAGTCCACGGGCATCCTGATCCCGATCCCTCAGTACCCTCTCTACACCGCCACCCTCTCGCTCCTCAACGCCACCTGCGTCCCCTACAACCTCGACGAGTCCAAGGCCTGGGGCACCGATCTCGACACCATCAGGAAGTCCTACGAGAAGGGCAAGGCCGACGGCCTCGACATCCGCTGCATCGTCATCATCAACCCCGGCAACCCCACCGGCGCCTCCCTCGCCGAGGAGGACGTCCGCGCCGTCATCGACTTCGCCAGCAAGGAGAACCTGGTCGTCATGGCCGACGAGGTGTACCAGACCAACGTCTTCGTGGGCGAGTTCCACAGCTTCAAGGGCGTCCTGCGCAAGATGCAAAAGGAGAAGCCCGGACAGTACGACGCCGTCGAGCTGGTCTCGCTCCACAGCATCTCCAAGGGCATGGTCGGCGAGTGCGGCCACCGCGGCGGCTACTTTGAGCTCGTCGGCTTCAACCCCGAGGTCGAGGCCAACATCTACAAATTCGTCTCCATCATGCTCTGCGCCCCCGTCATCGGCCAGTGCCTCGTCGAGCTCATGGTCAACCCGCCCAAGCCGGGCGAGCCCTCGTACGAGCTCTACAATAAGGAGTACAGCGGCATCCACGAGGGCCTCCGCGAGCGCGCCACGGCCCTGCACCGCGCCTTTGCCCAGATGGAGGGCGTCGAGTGCGCCGAGCCCCAGGGCGCCATGTACCTCTTCCCCACCATCCGCCTGCCACAAAAGGCCATCGAGGCGGCCACCGCCGAGGGCCGCTCCGCCGACGAGCTCTACTGCATGCGCCTGCTCGAAGCGACGGGCATCTGCGTCATCCCTGGCTCCGGCTTCGGACAGGCCGAGGGCACGCTGCACTTCCGGACCACCTTCTTAGCGCCGGGCACCGAGTGGGTTGGCAGCATCATCAAGTTCCACAAGGAGTTTATGGACAAGTACAGGTAGAGGATGCAAAGGTGCACCTGACGGCGGACGAAGTCAGGGCATTCTTTTTGGGGACGAGCGTCTAGCGTAGAGGTGCGGATGATTGGGCACAGGTATTGAGACATTCATCGCCTTGGTAGACAACCGCATAACTATAGCCCCAGAGACATAGAAGTGCTCGGGCACGCTGGGTATCATCCTCTACTTTTGCGCAGGCTCATTGTCCGTGTTTTGCGATTTTGGCCATTGTATTGAGCAGCAGCTCATCTAAATGTCGTATCATACACCAGGTAATGACACATGTAGCCCGGTGGTCTACCTCTTCCAAACCGGCGCCGAGGCCATGTTCCATGCTTCCTCCCAGCCACCACTTCCTTGTGCCTCTATCCGTCAAACTCTTTACGCCCTCTCGCTGCCCCTCAGCCGCACAGCCTGGCCGTACTTTTGCAGCTTGGTGATAAGCTGATCACCCTGGCGGACGACGTCCTGGTACTGCTTGTTCTTGTCGTCGGGGCGGTTGGTCTCGATGACGCCCTTGCCGGAGACGCGGTCGATGGTGCAGGGGATGCGGCCAGCGGCGATGAACTTGGCGAGGTCACTGGAGACTTTGTCAGTTTCTAAGCACAAACGTGGGGTTCGCAAGGGGGCTTACCGGTCAAGGAAGTCGACGGTGACGCCGAAGTCGTTGGCCATGCTCTCGAGGCCGACGACGCGGTAGCTCTGAAGCAGCTGCTGGTAGGCGCGGAGGCGCATCTCCCGGATGAGCCAGTTCTTATGCTCGTGGAGGTAGCGGTCCTGATTGAGGAACTGCTCCTCGACATCGGCGAGGGACTGGAAGAAGGCCTTGTAGTTGCCGTTGTACAGGCTGCCCACCAGCAGGGCCAGCGGGCTGAAGTCGATGGCCATCTCCGCCTCGGGCTGCTCCGTGCTGGATCCCAGGGTCGCCAGGTTGACCGGCCTGGCGATAGCGGCCTGAGGAGCCTGATCGCCCGTGGTATCATCGGCACCCGGGCCGGCACTCAAGGCGCCGCTCAGGGCAAGCAGCTTGTCCTCGCCGTCACCCATGATGGCCTTGATCTCGGGTGCGTCGACGACCTTGGACTTGAAGTCGACGCGCTTCAGCGACACGGAGCCGGCCAACACCGAGTAGACGACGAGGCTGGAGTAGGTGCAGAGTTCGTAGCTGGTAAAGGTGGAGAGGGAGTCGAGCAGGAGGGGTGCGGCGAGGTTGTAGGAGCGGACGGTAAGGAGGTGCAGGCCCTCGTAGGCCTTAAGTCGGTTTCGGCGGTCCCAGTCGCCGCCCGATTCGACGAGGGCCTTTGCTCGCTCGACGTGCTTCTTGACCAGGGGCTTGTCGCCGTAAAAGAGACCCATGCGTATTATGGCGAGCACGAGGTCGATCTTGGTGCCCAGGATGCCCGTCTTTTCGAACACGTCCTCATACGCCGCAATCGACTTTTCCTGTGCACGGGTTAGCGCCATCTCGAGGAAAATGTAAAGCGATGGTAGATGTGTACCTTGTCGCCCACTCGTGCCCAGAACTCTGCCCGCTTGCCCTTGGCCGCCTGGATCTCCGTGTCTCCAGCCTGCTCGACGGCCTCGTCCTCCTCTTTCTGAAACTCGGCCAACTGCTTCTCATTGTCCTCCTTGAGGCTCGAGTAGAGCTCCTCGTCCCAGGGAAAGTTCACATTCGTCGTTGAGGCCTTGGTCGCCACCATGCCAACCAGGCTCGCCTTTCTGCTCAAGGGTTTGCCGGGCGCCGAGGTACCGCCCTCGCCCACGGCGTTCAGAATGCCGTCGATGGGGTGTGCGAGATATCGGTAAAACGGCGCCATCTTGTCTTCGGCGATGGCATCCTGCAGGGCCTTGACGGCGGCCTGCTGGGCCGTCCTCGTGGCGTAGGCGTTTGTGAGGGCGAAGACATGCTGGGAGAGCGGCAGCAAGGGCCACTTGGCGTATTGAGGATCCGATCCCATGGTGACGGCTGAGTGAGAATCCAACGACGAGGTGCGCTGTCTTTTGCGGCGCTGGAGAGAGTTGTGGGAGGTTCGTCGAGAGGTGGGATGTTGGATCGGGGTTTGGGATGACGAGAGTAGCTGGAGGGAGCTTGTTCGCAGTCGCAGCTGAGTTGGTCCAAGCGCCGCAAGGCTTCAGCGGGACGCATAACCACTTGTCCTCCAAGTAGCCTACCCTAGACCAACATTTCGTGCCACTGTAGCAGATTTGAGGATGATCTCCCTGAATCACTCCTTGGAGACAGCGTGCCAGACAACCCGGACGTCTACTCTGGGGCCGCATATACACCTTTTACTTGACGAAGGTCATATTCCTGGCCATCGTCGTCTGTGAAGTCGGGTCTGTGCCTGTGGTGTACGGGCCGGCGCAACTGACCCTGGCTAGCCACCATCAGACATTCGCAGAACAGAGAGGGTGTAAGTGATTAGACGCTTGCACTTTGTACAGATAAATAAACATGTTCTCTTTATCCAAAGATTTACGAATGAACATGACTTTTGCGGGTTAAATTAAAGGGCTGTCGTGTTGCCGGTGGTGGGAAAGAGATCCGAGACTACGGAGTACAGGGTAGGAAGGAAATCGAGGCAAGCCACCACTCGGTTGTGCTCTGAGCAAACACAGCCCCACAGTGTATGCACTCTAAGCTTCACCCTCCCGCTGCTCCGGGCTCTCCAACCTTACACAACAACCCAAGACGAGCTGCGTGAGCGCCCAGGCTGCTTCGCACGATAACCAGTTTCGCCATGGGCGAACACGAGAACGGCGCAACTGCCGACTCACACGCGGGCCCGACCGTGAGGAACAACAACAACAAGCGTCCCGCCGAAGACGAAGTCCAGGACGATCTGCCTCAGCCGTACAACGCGAACTCGCTGCAACCCGCAAAGCGACGCAACGTCTCTCCCTCCGACCAGCCGCGCAAGCAAAAGCGCCCCGGAGCGCGGGCTCGCATCTCCGAGGCCGAGCGAGAGGCCATCCGGCAGCGCCAGCTCGAGCGAGACCGCGTGGCTGCTGCGACCGAGGCCGCCTCGTCGGAGCAGAACAGGGGGCGAGGGGTGCACGATGTGGTGAGGCAGCACTACAACAGCGTGCCGGAGCGCGGCCGCGACTGGAGGACGAGGGACAGCAAGATCAAGGGGCTGCGGGTCTTCAACAATTGGATCAAGAGCTGCATCATCCAGCGGTACTCGCCCGACGAGGACCACGCCCCCGGGTCGCGTGAGCTGGGGCGCTCCAGCGGCAAGGAGCTTCTGGTTCTCGACATTGGGTGCGGAAAGGGCGGCGATTTGAACAAGTGGCAGCAGGCGCCGCAACCCATCCAGCTCTACGTCGGCCTCGACCCCGCCGACGTGAGCATCGAGCAGGCGAGGGAGCGATACAGGAACCTGGCCTCCCGCGGCGGCCGGGGGGGTCGCGGAGGGCACGGCAGGGGACGGCCCTCGCGCCTCTTCGACGCGCGCTTCCACGTTAAGGACTGCTACGGCGAGAGCATCGAGGACATCGACATCATCCAACAGGTCGGCTTCGACCCGTCGCCCATGAACCGCCGCGGCTTCGACGTCGTCAGCATGATGTTCTCCATGCACTACGCCTTCGAGTCGGAGCACAACGCCCGCAACATGCTGCGCAACGTCGCCGGTGCGCTCAAGAAGGGCGGCCGCTTCATTGGCTGCATACCCAACTCGGATGTCCTCGGTGAGCACGTCCGCAAGTTCAACGAAAAGGCCGCCGCCAAGAACAAAGCCAAAGCCGGTGCCCATGCCGAAGCCAACGCCGAAAAGGTAGACGGCGAAGCCACGGCGTCGACGACCCCTCCCCCAGCCGAACCCGAAGACGGCGAGGTCGAAGAAGGCGAAGCCGAACCGACGGCCGAATGGGGCAACTCCATCTATCGGGTCCGCTTCCCCGGCAAGACGCCCGACGACGGCGTCTTCCGCCCGGCGTTTGGCTGGAAGTACAACTTCTTCCTTGACGAGGCCGTCGAGGAGGTGCCCGAGTACGTCGTCCCGTGGGAGGCGTTTCGCGCTCTCGCCGAGGACTTCAACCTCGAGCTGCAGTTCCACCGCACGTTCCCCGAGATCTGGGAGGCAGAGAAGGACGACCCCGACCTGGGTCCGCTGAGCGAGCGCATGGGAGTGCGGGAGAGGGGTGCTGGGCCGTTGCTTGTGTCGGATGAGGAGATGGAGGCGTCGAGCTTTTACATTGGCTTCTGCTTCTACAAGGTGTGATGGTCTGATTTCGAACCAAGGGCAAGGCCACGCGGGCCGTTGTAACAGTAGCTTGACGGGGTACTCAAAATGAAAGCGGCTGCAAAGGGTATTATCCAAGTGAAGCGGTACCTTTTCCATTATGATCATTATGTACTTTTCAGACTAGAAGTGATGGTGGTGTGGGGAGTTGGGTATCATAAAACGACTGCGACAACTCCTCGCCATGCAAAGAACTCCCCTTCTTCCCCTGAGTAGTATTCCAACACCACTTATTCATAACGCACCCAAATGACACTGTTGATTACTAAAGAGGGGTATTGCATCGCTGTGGCGAACAGTCTTGAAGCAATCGTAACTTGCTGTTGAGAGAGAAAGGAAATGAGACGGGGCTGTTCTAGGCCGCATTCGTTGATCTTCGCCAGATCATCACGGCCGCGATGGCGGCGCAGGCTGTCGCTCCCAGAGCCATGTAGAGGCTTGTCCGGTCAGGGGCCTCCTCCTCGGTCTTGGGGAAGCCAAGGCTGGGGTTTGTCGCCGCCTCGGCGAGGGCAACAAAGAGCTCGCTGATGCTGTTCCAGGTAACGCTCACGTGGAGGGGGTGATTCATGTTGAGCGATGAGGTATACTGGTCGGGCTGAAGCTCGCTGCGCTGTGTTGTCTTGTCCTTGTCTGCCTTGAGGGCAGTGTACACCGATGGTAGCTCATCAAGATGAGGGTACTTGGATCGCGCATCAACAATGTGAGTGAACGAGTCCGGGTCCGACGAGTCGTAGGCATAACAAATCAGGTCGCATGATTCAAGCTTGGACTGATTCTCCAATATCGCTGGTTCCAGTTCGCCGAGTTCCTCAAAGATTAAGTACACCTGTTTGCCGCCGGGGAGCTCAACGCTGTTGACGGCCCGCCGGGGCTTGATGGTCGGGTGGTACAGGCCCTCAAAGGGACGATTAAGAAATGCATCGAGCAGCGAGGACTTGCCGGCTCCCGGTGCACCAATGAGGTAGCATAGGACAACGTTCCTCTCCACGCGCCCGGGGCGTCTTCTCCTCTTACGCGACTTTGTAATCTTGAGGGCGGCCGTGATGGGGTCTTTCGGGTTGGGAGGTTCAAAGCCGAGATGCGCGAGGTACTCTATCGTCGTCTTGGGCTCCAGGAATGTGGTCATGCTCCACTGAGCTAGCCAGCCCTGAAGAGTTATATGTCCACCCTCGTTCCGCACGGTGGACGACGGGAATGAGGAGTCGATCCAGGACGACGGCAGCCCGGGGGTCGGCGAGAACAAGGCCTCGAGCTCTTGGTCGTTCAAGCCCCCATCGTTGTCCTTGTCGAATAGCAGAAACATGTCGACGAAGAAACGGTATCCAGCTGGGCTCAGCTCGGCCGACGAGTACTCGGGAACCTCGAACTTGGGGTGGAGGAACTTTTCCTCCAGACTCAGGCTGTCCGTATAGTGATACTTGCGCAGGATGATCCATATCGTCTCATGCCTGCCCTTCTCGGCATATATCTTGTTCAGCTGCAAGAAGCCGTCCTTATCGACGCCCTTGTCCATGTTCACGTGCGGCGTGGACTTGGAAATGGACAGCTTGATGTTCTCGAGGTCGTCGCTCGTCAGGGGCTTGTCGAAGCAGCGGGCCTGGAAGTCACGCATCTCCTCGTCGTTCAGATAACCGTCCTGGTCCTTATCGCAGAGAAAGAAGACCCTCTTCAACGCAGCCACACATGCCGGCTTGAGGTGGCCCTCCTTGTAGTCGAATAGCGGCGCGATGGGATGCGTGACGGCCTTTTGGCAGAGGAAGAAGACCTCGTTGACGTTGCGGTGCTCGCGCGCGCTTGTTCGGATGCAGGAGTCGATCTCGCGGAACTCGGCCATGACGGGAAGCATCTCCTCCTCGACGACCTGGGGCGTGTTCCCCTGGCCCGCCAGGTCCGACTTGTTGGCGCATAGGACGACGGGGACGTTTACACCGAGGGAGCGGAAGTAGGGCATCCAGAAGAGGGCGACTCGCTCGTAGCTGTAGTGGTCGGCGTATACGAGCAGGATGACGTTGCACTTGCGGATCTCCTTGCGCAAGGTGGTCCGATCTTGAGGTCGGGCGGAGGTGTCGACGATGGTGGTGGTGACATTCTCGGGGGTTCCGATGCTGGGCGGGATGGTAATCTGGGGCAGGACGGGCTGGATCTTGCTGCTCATGAACTGGTCCTTGACGAGCGAGGCAATGAGGCTCGATTTGCCGGTGCTCTCGTCGCCGCAGACGCAGACCCGCACTGGCGATGGACGTCAGCGATGACCAGGAACTATCAGATGCGAAGATGGCTGGCTATACCTGTCGCCATGCTGCGAGGTCGGGTCTGATATCGCAAACAGCTGTGTACCTATTCGGAAGGGCTTTATCGCCGGGCCATGCCCTCGCCTGACGCGTCTCTGATACGTGCAGGGCGCTTGTCGAGGGAGATGTTTGCGCCCGTATACTTTCGCTGTCGGAACAGGGAGAAGAAGTTTTGACGGCGAAATGAGGAGCTTTGATTGAAGAAGTTGGGGTGTTGCCCGGCGGTTCGGGAGAGGATGCTGGTCTTAAATTGTGGTGGGCTAGGATTGGGCGCCAGCCGTGGTGTGATCTCCGTCCAGTCCCCCGAAGCCTCCACCAGCGGGGGCGCTAGGATTGGCGACCACAGTGGAGGGGCCGGCCACTCCCTTCCATTACGAGTACTGTACAGTACGTGGGCGGAGCTCCTCGGGGCAAGATGCGCTGAATTAGCCGATCATTGACGTGGCTCGACGTCGACACCCTCGACTTTGTAGATGAGTCGAGGGAGTCTGGAACTTACATAGAGCGAGGCACTCGGACCAGAAAGAGGGTTTCCAGCATTTGATTTGCAAATGTTGCCCTCGTGAGACACGCTGAGGCTCCCCCACCGCCTCCGCTCCATGTACGAAGTACCTGGCGACAACCAAGACTCACGTGTGCGACAACGTCGTATTGGAAGTCGTGACGGGGCCAGCCTCACTTTCACCCGTACTCTTCTTCTTGCTCCCCCAGACCTCGCTCAACCGCCGAGAGCGCATCCGTTCCCGTCAACATGGACCCCGTGCTGGCCTCGTTGCGGCTGCACCCTTCCGGTTCGCTGCGTCTCCCAGTTGTGCGCGTCCAATTGCTCCCACCCTCGGGCCAAGCCACCAACAGCACCCGCGCGCTGGTCCGTCATCCGCCGTCGGCTTATTACCCCACACGCAACAGCAACCCCAGGTCTATTCCTTACTCGTAGGTTCCAGCTCCGGATAAGGATGCCCGGACCAAGCCAACCGTCGCCGCTCGTCACTGGTTTCAACCCTAGCACAACGTCAATCGCCGGCGTCTCGATAGCTCACAATTGCTCCTTCGTCCTCGCGCGCATGCTCTGATCGCGCATTTCTACTCACCCCCTAGCAGCCGCTCCGCGCAGCATCCCGACATCGTCGAGGGGCCGGCATCGTCTCTCCGAGTCCGCACTGCCCGCGTTCGCAGCAACCTTCGACCCGTAGGACCATCGGCTGCCGTCAACATGTTGTACGTACGCCGCGCAATTGATCTCGGGACTCGAATGAGCACTCACTGACAGGCGCAGCGTCCTGCCGCCTCCGCCGCGGTATCCCGCCGGCGGTCTCTACCACCCTGGTGGGTTCACCGGCATCGTGCCCATGATCGAGACGAACAACACCATATCAAACCCGACTGGACCCGAGTGGCAGTTTCTGGTGGGAGAAGGTGAGCCACATGGGAGACTGCTGCCGGTAGAGCGTGCGAACTGACGCTGCCACAGGAACATACGTGCTGAAGGAGGACCTGCATCTTGCGACTCCCCCGCCGCACCCCTCCGAAGCCCCCATCGTGAACCCGAACCCTTTGGCGACCAATCCGCAACCCGCCACGGCAGGGTCAAAGTTGTCGCTCATAAGCCTCCATGTTCGACCGCCGCCGTTCATCTACAAGGGCCCCGCGGAGACCACCCTGTCGCTGGGCGGCCGCGATTCGAGTATACAAGAACATCCAAACGAGGCTCGATATTCCACCGAAGGCGGGATGAGCAGCGAGGATGGACGGGCAACCTCCACCAGCGACGCGCCCACTGCCTCGATTACACTTGGATCTGCCCCTGCGTTTGGCGAAGGAAACACCCTGCTGACCCCAACGCCTACCAAGGATGTGAACAAGAGGAAAAAGCCAAAGAACAACGTCACCAAGAGTAACTCGTCTTTCATCTCGCGAGTCATAGTCAACGAGAGCCTATCGAGACGGTTAACGGATCGACCGAGCGACGGAATTTTCGCATTCGGCAACATCAACCGGGCTTTCCAGTGGCTGGACCTATCGTCTCCAAACAAGGTGCGTGTCCTGCGAATGCGACTATCCTGCCTGGAGTGTGGCGTCTCTAACTTGGTATAATAGCAAGACTACTTGACCAAGATATTGTTCACCAAGGCACATTGCCTGTGCCATGACGTCAACAAGGCAACCAAGGGAGCATCGCATATTGACGTGATCATGGGTTTTTCCACAGGCGAGGTGATCTGGTGGGAGCCCATCTCGCAGCGATACACGCGCCTCAATAAAAATGTGCGACCGCAGCCCCCGAATCGGTGGACTTGTACACTAACAAGCGCAGGGCGTGATCAATAATACCCCCGTATCAACGATCAGGTGGATTCCAGGATCGGAGAACCTCTTCCTTGCGGCTCACATGGACGGTTCTTTGGTGGTGTACGACAAGGAGAAGGATGACGCGCAGTTCAGCCCCGAGGAGGATGGATCTAGCGTCAACGGCAGTGATTCAGGAGATGCGCTCAATGGAACACACCATGGCAACAAGATTCAGATCCACAAGTCGGTTTACTCCAAGAACCAGAAGACGAACCCGGTGGCAGCGTGGAAGCTTTCGAACCAGCGCATAAACGCGTTCGCTTTCTCGCCAGACAACCGGCATCTAGCCGTGGTCTGTGAAGACGGGACAATGAGGGTCATCGACTACCTCAGAGAAGAGTGAGTCTCAACCAGGCGGGCAGATTCGTCCTCTAGCTTATGCTAACACGCGCCCAGGCTGCTGGATCTTTTCAACTCGTACTATGGTGGGCTGACGTGCGTGTGCTGGACACCGGATGGCAAGTACGTCTTGACCGGAGGACAGGATGACCTGATTTCCATATGGTCCTTGGAAGAGTCGGCGTTGGTGGCAAGATGTCAGGGCCACCAGTCATGGGTCACTGCTTTGGCGTTCGACCCCTGGCGCTGTGATGATCGGAACTATCGGTTCGGCAGTGTGGGAGAAGACGGCCGCTTGTGCCTTTGGGACTTTGGTGTCGGAATGCTGTATCGGCCCAAGGTATTTGAGAGTTCAGTTGGGACCTTGACGAGACCAGAAAGCTGACACGCTACAGAACCCGGCGCGTCAACGAGGATCCGTCTCCGCACCGCCCGGAATGCCGCAACGCACCGATTCCGCCAGCCCCCTCGGCTATCGAATGCGGTCCAACTCGGGCGTGGATGGGGACGAGGAAGGAGACGGCATCTCCCATCCTGTAGAGCCGCGAGCAAGGATCCCGATGTTGCCACCAGTTCTGGTAAGTCTTTACCCAATCGAACGCGCGAGAGTCCTATCGGCTGATAAACTGGTAAGACGACGGTGATTGATACTCATCCCGCGTGCTGGCTGGATTTCACAGAAGACGCCATTATCACAAGCTGCAAATCTGGTGAGTCGACTGCGCCTGTCACATGCGACGTCGATTGGCTAACAAGGGCCTGAACAGGCCACGTCCGTACTTGGAACCGACCAGGGAAGGGTGCGGCTGCGGCAAAGGATACATGAGCAGAGATATTGTTGGCGTTTGTGTGACATGCCTTTGTTGTGTGCGCTGTAACATGATGGAGAGGTTGTCATATGCCGACGGGCGATGATGCTTGCTCGAGTTAATTGATTCAGTACGGAGGAGTTCGGGTCTTTATCGTGATTGAGCACACCGCTGCTGCCAAGTGGTTCGACGACGCCTGAAACGGCGGCCGTATATAACGGATGGGATAAATAGGAATGGTCGCAGCGTGATCTGGTCACTTGCCATGTAATCGTCATAGGGTGATGCGACGCCGCACGGCAGTTGCGTGTACACAAGCGGGTCTACGAACTTGGCCGGGTAAAGGCCAAAGAAACAAGTACCTACTCTATCTGTAGGCCGTTCTACATTCCATTTATCCATTCTCCCGTGCAGACCCAATGTGTTGGGTAATTTGTTGGAGGCCAAAAATCTACCTCGTCTGCTGCCGCCAGGAGAGGAGGTTGAGGAACCCACTGAGCTACTGCCGTGGCCCGATAAGGCGAGAAACGGGAGGCTGAGTTCGTGTGCTTAACCCCTGCTTTCGAGTGGAGCCGCGATACAGAGCCAGATACTTGTACTTCGTACTGATGATAGCACCACTTCAGATGCGGCCACGTGGGCTGAGGCTGGCGACGTTGCACCCGGGAACGTTGGATGGGACGGCATTATGCCGCGCATCGCACGTACTCGTACGTAGGCTGGACAAGCAAGCACTAATACAGCAAGCCCAGCACTTTGACATGTGAAAGAGTACAAGCGATTCAACAAGACGGAAATCACCCTGATGATGCGCACCACCTGAATCGTTGGGCCGGTTTGAGAGACGGAGCGAACATGCGCTTTTATCATGGCGGACCGCGGGCCTCCCGAGCTACTCACGTACCCCTGTGGAAAGGGAGCAGGAAAAGCGCCGAGGCAATTGCGCCTATCTTTGAATCCCGGTGCATCAAGCGGATACCACGGCGGGCGCGGGAATAACGTGCGGGACGACGATGAAAGATCGGTGTGAAGGTGAGATTGGTCGTTGTAATGAGGTCGTCGCAGCATCGTCGGCTTTCACGGTGGTCCATGAGCCGTGACGGCTGACGGCTGGAGGAAGCACCCGTACTCCGTAGACGTCTCAGCTGACTTTGAGCAATCAGGCTGAGCGCAGGCAAGGGATATTTCCACGAGGGCAAAAACCTCTTATCTCTGAGCAATTACCGGGACCAAAACCATTGGGCTGGGCTGGGCTGGGCTGGGCTGGGCTGGGCTGGGCGGATGATGCAAAGAGGGTCCCAAGCCAGATCGCATCGCCACCCCTGTCCGTAGGGTCCGTGACGGCGGGCCCTACGGGCGGTAGCACGACGGCTGGCCGCTGTGGTGGGACCCGGCTTGTCAAACAGGGCCGGTTTGGAGACGGCAGATGGCAAGGACGAAGCAAATACGTACGAGGGTTGCTCGGCCGTTGGCTGCGGCATGCAGGGGTTGTTCGTCGACGGAGTCGTTTGATGAATCCTTTTCCGATGCAGTGCGACAGTGGGAGTCGGATAATCGTGCAGGCCAGGCGGGAGATGGGCGGCCCTTGTCTCGTCAACAGGGGGTCTGTGACTGTTATGATACCATTCCACGAACGAGAGCGAGGCGCTTGGCACAGGCGGGTTCCATCTGCTGCTCGCCCTCAACGGCTTCGTCAGCTGTTTGGCAGAGGAGAATCCGCGCCTGACGTTGTATTACATGGATGGACCTGGAAGGTGAGCCAAGACTTGGGCTCGCCTGCGGCCTGGTGGCTTGATTGCCGAGCAGATGGCAGTCGTCACAGGCTTCCATGCGCCTTGCGCCGCGCCGCGAAGCGTCACGATGCGTCACGATGCGCCGCGTAATCGCAGCGCAGCGCAGCACCAAGTACTCCGTGCTCCGTCCGTATGTACCTTACACAGCGAAGCGTGAACGGCATCGTTATATCACCGTGCAGCAAAAGCACATCATCGTCAAGGCACCACGTTGCGTCGTTGCGGCGGCGAACGGGATCCATCCGATGCCGGCCGCGCCCCCCACCCAACGGAGAAAAAAAGCTTCGATGGGTGTTCGATGGGCGCCGCGCGACTCATGAGAGAAGCCCGAGATTCACCGAGCTAATAATACGGTAACGGCCCAACGGGAGCTGTACTTTGGTCGTGACCTGAGGCGCATACGAGTACGGCACGGAGTAGGCGCGAACTGAGACACCCGCGTTGGGCTGATGATGGCAGCAACGGAGCACTCGTACAGAAGCAGCGCGACACACACGAGCACATGCCTGTCGCATCCAGCGCATCCAGTTTCCGGCGGCGGGCACGGATGTTTGCGAAGCGGCGACGCCAGCGAGGCTTGCCGTTGGCGTCTTGTTTTGATCCGATCGCCGCGGCGGCGGCGAGTTTGTTCTCGAGGTACCTACTCGTCGACGGACGCATGCGGTCACGTTGACAAGTGCCTGGCCTGGAGCGCCCCTACTCCGTGCCCCCGAACTCCGGCCATGCTGCGGTACGCGCAAGGGACGGATACCTTGGCCGTGGCGCACCCGTCAGGTACCTCACCTCCCTCACCTTGGCTGGTAGGGCGCTGAATCACAGGCGTTGAGCTGGATGTGCGGTTCCACTGCCGCAGGCTTGCATGTGAAGTGAACGTGAACATTGCCGTTTCGTGCCCCGTTCTCTCAAAACGGCCGGCCTGATTATCCGTCCCTTTGACTTTTTCGCTCGTCGTCGTCCTCATTCCTGAGCGCTTCGTACGAGTACTTCGTACCGACGCCTATAATAACCAACGCTCCCCTGCAGGCAGCATCCCGGCTGCTCTGCAGAGTGCGATCCATCAACTCGTCAGCAAGAAAGAAACGGACCTGCTTGACGGACGGACGCCGTCCGGGTTCCCTCATTCGACCCAGCGACCGCCCCACCGCTATCGGGCACCGTGAACAGGGTCCGTCCGACACGAGAGACCTGCCAACGAGCGGGCCGGGTCCTGGCAATCGGCCGCCGACCGACGTGACAGCGCGAGGTGGCATTGGATGGAGGCGGCCAGCTCGTGAATAATAAAACCAATACCGGCCCACCGCTCCCGTCCGTCCTCCCTCTCCTCCGACCGACTCCCTCACCTCCCCTTGGGCTGCTTCGCCTGGCAGCCGATTTCTACCTCCGCCGATTTCCCAGGGATCCAATCCCCCATTGCCCCGAGCATGCCGTCGTTTATCAAGCCCTTCTCCGCGGTGACGGGGCGCAACAGCTACAGCCTGTTTGACATTCGGTACGTCCTTGATGTTGGGCCGGCCCGCACCCCCCGGTCGGATGATTTGTTTGCCTGCGCGGCGATGCTAACCACGGCTTTGTTACCTACAGGCTGGACCAGGACTTTATCGTCTTTCGCGGGAACGACCATGAGTCGGCGGGCCAGCTCCTCAAGGGCGTCGTCGTTCTGTGTCTCTCCTCGTCGCTGCGCATGGAAGACGTGCGCCTGCGGCTAACAGGCACGCTGCGATTATCGTACGTAACCCCCCCCTCCTTCTCCCAGACTCCCTCGGCGGTCCTGTATCCCAGCGCAATGTACATCTATCTAACGCCGACGTTCGCGCAACAGCTGGACTGACCGAGGATCAAGTACACCTGGCGTGTCCGGCCAGAAGGTCGACAAGACCACCACGATACTAGATCACCGATGGGCTCCCTTTATCGGCACCCACGGCAAGAGCATGACGCTCCCCGCCGGAAACTACGAATATCCCTTCGAATTCACACTCCCCGGTGACACGCCCGAGAGCGTCGAGGGTATGCCCGAGGCGTCGATTACATACCGCCTGAAGGCGACCGTGGGGCGAGGAAAGCTCGCATACGACCTGCACGCCTACAAGCACCTGCGGATAATCCGCACGCTCGAGCCCGGCGCCCTCGAGTTCCTGCACGCCATGAGCGTCGAGAACATCTGGCCCAACAAGGTCGACTACTCCATCGTCATCCCGCAAAAGGCGGTTGTGTTCGGTGGAACCATTAACATGGAGATGCGCTTCACCCCGCTGCTCAAAGGCTTGGAGCTCGGAGAGATCACGGCCAAGATGCTCGAGATTCGCGACACCTGGATCCAGGGGTCGACAGGACTGAGCATCCGCGAGCACCGCACCGAGCGCGAAGTGTCGACGTGGAGGTTCGAGGTCAACCGCGAGGAACACTGGCATAACATGATCGAAGACACGGGCCAGGAGGGCTGGGCTCTTACCAAACCCCTGAACCTGCCCAAGAGGCTGCGCCAGTGCATGCAGGACCTGAACCACCACGGCATCAAGGTGCGGCACAAGATCAAGCTCACCGTGGCCCTCAAGAACCCGGACGGTCACATCTCAGAGGTGAGCACCGTGCTCGCGAACCATTGCAGCCGTCCCGAGGCATGCTAACGCGCGCAACTGCAGCTCCGTGCCACGCTACCCGTGTCCATATTCATCTCTCCGAACGTGCCCTTTGACGAGCAGGGCAACCTCGTCAACCAGGCGCCGGGCTCAGCGACGCCTGTGCAGGACGTCGGTGCGATCGCGCCGCCCGGATACGGCGAGCATGTGCTGGACCAGCTGTACGAGGACGTCGACACCGCGGGCTTCCAGACGCCCGGAATCCAGTCCGGCGTCAGCAGCCCGTTCTACGCCCACTCGCGCGCAGGATCCGCCGACAACCTGGCGGCCATGGGCCACAGCGCTCCGATCGCGCCGGCGGCCCTGTCGTCGCGACTGGCGGACGTTTCGCTGGATCCATCGCGGCGCAATAGTTCTTACACCTCGATGCATTCCGTATCGGGCAGGATATCGCCGACATCGGGACCCCACGGCTCCGCAGGGCGATCCGAGCCGCACTCGACGAGTCTGACGAGAAGCAACAGTGAGGATGACCAGTCGGGGAGGAATTCGGTCGAACACGTGGACCTGGATGCGGCCGAGTTCGCGGAGCTCAATCGGGTGCCGAGCTACGCAACGGCAGTCCGCACACCGGCGCGGTCTCGGACGCAGACCACAAGTGGTCCTGTGCCGGACTACCAAACCGCCCTCAGCGCCCCACGCACGCCCCCGGCGACGGATATCACTGCCGAGCAGCTTGCCCCCATATCCGAGGATGCCACTGGCGAGCGCCGTGCCCATGTCAGGGCTGACCGGGCGCGTTCCCAGGGCTCTCTCGCGGGCTTGACTCTCAACCTGGCAAGAGACCAGACCGTATGACACACATACTTCTTATGACTTGCGTGCGCTTTCTTTTGTTCACGGCAACTGGCGTCAGCGAGACGGACCATGGCGTTTTTGGATATCTGGCACACGCACGGGGCATGCGTCGTCGCACATGGAACAATCTTGCAAGCGGATGGAGGATAGATAAAGCGCCACTCTACGACGCACTCTTTTGGGGTCGAGGCGGATACAGACTGGGCCATCGTTGGTTGCTTTTGAGTCCTCTGGCAGGATGAATGGGAGGCAGACGAGAGGCAGGCATCTTTGAACATGTCGGATGGCGTGGCAGATGGTTGGAGCGGCAGGCGTCTTTTCTTGTACGGTAATACCCACCATAGCGATCGAGAGGGGGAAAATAGCAAGGGTCTTTCAATTTTCCATTCATCAGCCGTGCAAGGATGCTGGCCGCCGCCGGGCGCTTGCGTGCACAGCCATGATGAAGAAAGCTTGTCTCAATGGGTCGATTGTCGTTCGACGCGACAAACACAATTGTTAAGCAATTGGCTACGCTCCTCCGCTGGCTGGTATCGCTCTTGTTAGGACGCTCGGCCGAGCTGCGGTGGCGGGCCCGAGCGAGCACTGTATCCGTTGGAGATTAGGGCCCCATTGACGTCACGGCCAGGGACTGGCGCCGCAAGACCAGCTGGAAGCCCCAAGGATCATGGGAGGGGAAGGGTCCAGCGGAGATAGAGGAGGGGGAAGGCTGCAAGAGTTTCCATCTCGTTTCTTCTTTGCGCTCCCTGTTCTGCTGTACATACTCGTACATACGGTCTGCCACGATCGGCGCCTCCAAAACGTGAGTCGAAGCGACCCCTGCCCTGTTCTTGATGTCGTGATCTTCGGGTCGGCATCGCGGTCTGGACCTCTTTATTAGCCGTCGCCCCCGCCTCTCCCTGCCAAGGCGCTGCCCGCAACTCGCACCGGAAGCTCCCTCATCTTCTCGCTTTTGCCCCCGCAGAGGTCTGGGAGCTCAGACGCAAGACCGGTTCTCAAGACGCCGTCCACCGTTGGGCTCACCGCTGACGTCTCACCGTCTAGTAATAATTAGCTCCCCTTCTCTCGTCCGGCCCCTCTCTCCGGCAACCTCCTCTTCCCTCTCCTCGGCCCACCACGGCGGTATCCGATAATCACAAGTTCACAACCCTTTCACGACATGTCTTCCGCGACTTCACCCACCTCGGCGCTGCCCTCGCGCGCGGCGACGGGCCTGAGCGCCTCCAACGAGGATGCTGTCCCCGACTTTGACCCCACGACGGTAGGTAGCACGAGGGACCTGCAGCCAGGCGAGACGCATGATGGCTGACGTCGTGTCCATGCAGACTGCCGGCCTGCTCGCTGAGCGCCTGCAGGCGTGGAAGCACGCCGTCGGATACCTCGAGGACTACGTGACCGCCGTTGAGAAGATCCACGGCCGCCACGCAAAGGAGTATGAGAAGGCTCTCAAGGTGAGACGATGACGCCGGCTCCTGTTGCAGGTGAGCAACGACTGACCACCGGCTCCAGACCATCTCCAACCCCCTACGCGAGGGCCATCACTTTGACCAGAGCCTCGGCGGCGTGGCCGGCTTCTTCGAGAACATGCGCTCCAATACCCAGGCCATGATCAACACGAACATCGAGACCGAGAAAAACATCAAGGGCTCCGTCCTGCCCATCCTCGAGCGCCTGCACAAGGAAATCAAGCACAAGGCCAAGGAGCTCCAGAGCGGCGCCCAGAGCGGCGCCAAGGAGGTGGAGAAGCTGCGCAACATCACGCAGAAGCACATTGAGCTGCTCGGCCAGCAGACTGCCTCGTACGACTCGGCCGGCGGCAAGCTCAGCGGGCACGATGACCCGTACGTCGTCCACCGCGGCGTGCTGCACCGGCTGAGCAACCAGGTCGTCGCCGAGAACAACCACAAGAACGACCTCGTCGCGGTGCAGAACAACTTCAGGTCCTTTGAGTCGCACGTCCTCGAGGTCATCCAGCAAGCCATGGAGGCCTTTGTCCAGCTCGCCGGCGGCCAGGGCGAAAAGGTTCGTGCCTTGTACGGCGACATGCTCGGCACCGTCCAGTGCGTGCCCCGGGACTTTGAGTGGACCAACTTCAGCCACCGATGCTCCGACCGGCTGGCCAACGCCGACGAACCAGCACGTGCCGTCGACGCGATCCAGTTCCCTAACATGGAGCATGCCTCGACCAAGCCCCTGATCGAGGGGTCGCTGGAGCGCAAGTCACGCAACAAGCTCTCGTGGGGCTACTCCTCGGGCTACTACGTCGTGACGCCCTCCAAGTTCTTGCACGAGTTCAAGGACTCGGACGACACGCGGCAGGACCCCAAGCCCGAGCTGTCTATCTACCTCCCCGACGCCGTCGTCGGCACGCCCAGCGGCGAAAAGTTCAACGTCAAGGGCAGGGACAAGAGCAAAACCATCAGCAGCAAGCTCACCGGCAGCACCGAGCTGGCATTCAAGGCGCACACCGCGGCGGACGCGCAGAAGTGGTTCCGCATCATCCAGACCGTCTGTGGTGCCACGGGCCCTGCCGAACCCAGCTC
The DNA here is from genome assembly GCA_003945565.1 of Tolypocladium inflatum. Taxonomy (NCBI): domain Eukaryota; kingdom Fungi; phylum Ascomycota; class Sordariomycetes; order Hypocreales; family Ophiocordycipitaceae; genus Tolypocladium; species Tolypocladium inflatum. Next base: position 1,292,896 of record QEPE01000001.1, read on the forward strand.
CCCCATCCCCGGCTCTCCCGTGGCTGCCTCCCCGGTTGCTGCATCCCCAGTGGTAGCCTCCCCCGTTGCGGCTACTACCGCCGCGGACGAGAAGGCCAGCTCGCCCGTCGCCGAGGCGACTGCCCACGAGCACAGGGCGCAGGAGGCGGGCGTGACGGGCGGTGAGGCCACCCACCCCCCTGCGTCGACCCCTGCCGCAGAGAAGAAGCTTGAGGCTGCGTGAGTGAGGCAGACGAAACGAACGAGGCACTAACCTTTCGCCCTGTTTCGATGAACGAGCGATGCTGGGGGCCTTCAGACAAGCATTGCTGTGGGTAATGAATTCGGGTCTGGCAAACGTGTGCGAAGAGCTTGCAGATGAGCCTGAAAAGATGGAGGAGACGGCATATTGATGCCGGACGGTTTTGGCTTCCAAGTCGCGTATCGAAGACTACATAATACTCGCCTTATTTCATGATTTACAAGTACAGCACGTCGTCCCAAGGCCTCACCGCCGTCAATCACACCTTCCCGTGAGCGGTCACCGTCTTGGCGACCTTCCCTCCCGCCGCCCAACTGTGCGATCATCAGCAGCAAAAGTGTATAAAATACCAGGCCGCCGGGCCGCCCCCAACCAACAACAACCCGCCACGCGTGACCCCTCTCTGGAACATTTTTTTTTTCCTGCATATTTTTCGCAGGATGGACTTCAAGGGGTGACATTTGGGCCAGAAGCCTTGCGGCCTGGGCGGTTGCCTTTTTTCGCGTACGGAGAGGCGTCGTCTCTAGGGTTGCCTCGCGAAGGGGCGGTGATGCGACAAGATGGCGAGGCGAGAGAGGGCAGGATAGGAGGGAGATGTGCTGAGACTGGGGGTGAACGTCGTGAGGGCTCGTTGACAAAATCCACGGCTCTCGCCCTCTCTCCAGGTGGTCTGCCGTGCCTTGTGCTCATAGGAAGAAGGGCAACCTCCATCCATAGCAGCACCCATCCACCATGACGAAGGACTGGGAGAAGCATCGCAGCGAAATCATCGAGCTGTACGGCCAGTACACGCTCGAAGTCGTCATGCAAGAAATGAGCAAGCGGCGCCAGTTCAACGCATCGTACGTGCCTCCCGGCAAGCCACCGCACTCCACCCCATCTACCCCGTACATTGAACATATGCATGCGCCGCCGTGCGATGAAGCGGGCATGCCATATGCGGTATGCGATATGTGCTGACAGGGACCGGCATCGCAGGAGACGCTCGTACATGGAGTACCTTGCGAAATGGGGCGTCCGCAAGTACAAGAGAAAGGGGCAACAGGGGGTCGTGCAGAACGAGCGGGACGACGGCGGCGACGACGGAGCGGCCGCCGGTGAGCACGCCGGATCGCCGTCGAGCCGGGCGCCGTCGCAAAGCATCCAGCCGCTCGAAGTCCCGTACACGTCGCACTCGAACCACACGCCCGCCGAGGCGCCGCATAGCCTGCCGGCAGACCACCAGCACCAGCATCAGGGGCACGTTGCAGCGCAGGGCTGGGAGTACTTCCAGGACGCATGGCCGGTCCAGGAGACGTCCATGCAAGAGTATGACCCCAACATGGATGCCGCGCAGCAGTAAGCCCGCAACGATGTGTGCTACATCTTATTGCGTCGATCCATGGCTTACATATTCCAGGTATCTTGCCGCCACGCACCAGTCTCCATCGGGTGTAAGTGCGAGCCACCATGGTCCAACACCCGCGGGCGACAGCAAACAGGCCGGTAGACCGTCGTGAACCATCCAAACGACAGGCACTGACAGGGCCAGTCAGCCGTCTCTTGGGTTGACTGAAATACAGGCCCGTTGCCCTCGTCTATGGGCCGGCCTATACCAGACATGAGGCTCGTTGGAACTCAAAAGATCAGTCGTACGGGAATGGAGAATAAAAGCACATAGATGACATACTTGGGTCAGAAGAGTACGGAAATGAGGCAGCTTTGTTTTAGGATTATATTGATTTTTAACTACTTCGTAGTCATCACTAGAATGTCAACATCATTGTCATCATCGCGAGCCAGACCATGGTCGTTTCTTGCATGCCGATCTCGACTGCAAGCTGTACAACACTCGCTGCTTGCCAAGGGGGCCTTGCTGCACATCGCCCATTGGATGCCACTTGGCGCCCTGAAGACGAATGCTGCGACTTACCTAGCATCCGCTAGGACCTCAAGTAGCCTCGGCGGCACGTTGAAGTCTTCTAACCCTGTAGACAATTAGTACACATTCAAGTGACCAATTGTTCAAGCAACAAAGTATGATGTGGTAGAAAGTGTCAGGGGAAGGTGCCTTGTCACAGGCGATATCATCAATGCATATGGCTAAGTTGACCGTCGTGATAATTGTGCATCATGTAGAGAGAAGAAAAGTCGAAAGAAGGAAGGTGTTCACTAACCTCGAGGTGGCTTCGAGTGCTTGACAAGACAAGATTATCGAAGTACTTTCAGCAGGTCAGCCTGATGAATCACCGAGATTTCGTGACATGGTTGAGAATGGTCGTCGAGTCAGAAGGATATACGTAATGATTTGTCTTCGTCGCGTGAGCTCAGACATATGCTTGTCATTTCATTCGCATTCATCAGGAAAGGCCGGGTGCTCGTGAGGAACGAGAGATGCTGGGGCAACTAACCAGTGCGCATCTAGTCAACCTATTGCCGTCCGTTAGCGGCGTGCCACACACGAAAAACCTCGACAACGTGAATGATAATGGGCAGAATCAGTTTTGGCATGAATGGTAAATAAAAAGATAGTGTCAGCATCGAAAACTCGAATAAGACTCGTCATCTGAAATCATCATCTAAGGCCGACGCAAAATAATGTGAAAAATGTACCTACCACATGTTGAGCCTAAACAAGCATTGCTAGTATCGCTTCATCATGGTGACAGCAAGACCAGACACTATTGTCGGTGTATTAGCCCACCTGCCGTGTATCCAGTCGACCATATTTGAGAGGAAATAATCTCGAATCAGTGGGCGAGGTTTTCTAGGCCTGCCGCAAATTGGCTTCTCATACTCATGCGATATTTCGGAGCCCAGTGCCGCTTCATCATGCAAGGTCGCGAGGACGGGGTGGATGTCGGGTGAGGCATACCTTGTCTAGTGATCTTGAGGCAAAGGTCAGCCAATGCTTCGGCAAAGAAGGGCAACACAAGAACAGTGGTAGGAGGGGAACAATCAGAAATAGCCATTAAATATCATCAATGAAATTCAGCCGGTAATTTCCAGCGTATATTGATACGAAAATGATCATCATGAACCAAGCATCGACAGAGGAAAAATGAAGAAGGCACGTACCAAATGTTGAAAGCCATTGAATTGGTCCAAGTCATGGAGGACTTGCATTGGCAGAGGCCATTGAGAGCCGAGCTCTCCAGCTCATTGCTCAATCGGTCATCCACTTGGAGACGCGAATCTGTAGAGATAAGGTTAGCACAAGCTTTTCCATGCTCGGCTGCGAAAATGTGGACAAATATCCAAAGATCGATGTTTCAGACTGACGTGTAAAAAATTGAGTCGTCATTCCATAAGGTCGGAGACTCTAGTTTGCGGTTTATGGTGTCATCAGGAAGGGGGGGGAGGGAGGCAGGAAGGTTGCAGAAACTTACCTGTAGCTCTGGATGTTGGTGAAGGAGGAAGATGGATGCAGATTTGCAGAAAAAAGCTGCGGCAACAAAATGTAGGTGGATGTGGATACGGTGGAGTGGGCTTGGGCTAGGTTAACGTAAGCAACCTAAGTCACGGGGTCTCGTGTCGAAAGCGTGCAGGGGGCTGCAGATGGGGCGTGGTTGAGGCGCGGCCCAGGACCTTGACCGTGATTCCTGCATTGTTGCGCTGGAATTTTCTTGTCCATAATCCAAGATGCCCGAAATCGCAGAAGGTGAGTACAGTGTAGGACTGTTGACGAGCTCAATCCGCTGACTCCGACTACAGTTGCCCGCACCGTGCACTTCCTCCGGCTGCACCTAGTCGGCAAGAAGATCGCCAATGCGTCTGCCATAGATGACGGCAATGTCTTTGGCAAGGTTGGCACCACCGGTGCAGCAGTTGAGGCAGCTCTGAAGGGCAGAAAGGTACGAGAACTTCCCGACCAGAAGTGCCTTTAAAGTCTAACGTCTCCAGGTTGTCTCAGCTGGCAGCCAGGGCAAGTACTTTTGGTGAGTGAGGGTGAATGTGGCGCCTATGGGCTGTGCTCATTGTGCAAAGGATCACGCTCGACAAGCCTCCGCACCTGGTGATGCATTTCGGCATGACTGGTAGGTTGCCTCTTTCTGTAATGCTAGCCAACTGCTCACATACATACCAAGGCTGGGTTCACATCAAGGGCGAGAAGACGGCCTACACAAACTACTACAAAAAGATGAAGGACAGCGAGCTCGAGAACTGGCCACCCAAGTTTTGGAAGTTCCAAATCACGACAGAAGGAAAGCCCGCAGTAGAGGTTGCCTTTACCGATGCCCGGAGGTTTGGTCGAGTGCGACTAGTCGAGTGTCCGGGAGATGACATCAGGAAACACTCGCCCCTCGTGGAGAACGGTCCGGACCCCGTAATAGACACAGACGTCTTCACGGAGGAATACTTGCGGAGCAAGATGAAGACCCGCCACGTCCCCATCAAGGCCCTGCTGTTGGACCAAACCATGATCAGCGGCATCGGGAACTGGGTTGCCGATGAGACACTCTACCAGGCCAAGCTCCATCCAGAGCAGTACTGTGACGATTTTGGAGACAAGGAGATGGCGAAGCTGTACGAGTCCATCCGGTATGTGTGCCAGACGGCGGTGGACAAGCTCGGCGACTCGGATCAGTTCCCCGAGCACTGGCTGTTCAACCACCGGTGGGGCAAGGGCGACAAGGGCGGTTCGGCCAAGCTGCCGAATGGCGAAAAACTAGCCTTCATAACAGTCGGTGGGCGGACGAGCTGTTATGCCCCTGGAGTGCAGAAGAAGACCGGCCGGGTGGTGCCGGGTGCAAAGGCCCAGCCTATCAAGGCCGAGCCGGACGAGGTTGCGGGTGTCAAGAAGCCACGCAAGCAAAAGGCTGCGATCAAGTCCGAGTCCGAGGACGAAGACCCGCCTGCGAAGAAGAAGCGCACGAAGCAGGTGAAAGAAGAGGAGAAGGACCTGGTGCTTGAGATTGACGTGTCCGCTGGACGGAGGCGATCTACCAGGCTGCGGAAGTGAGAGATGTACTCCTAGGAGTATACAACTTTGGATGCTAGTAGAAGAACCAACTCTCATTTACAAAAAGCGACCTTGCAATACATTGGCCTTTACTACAGAGTCTCGACGTAGACCTTGGCTCAAGTAACCGCAAGGAACACCAAGGAAGAGGGGAAGTATTGGGCTAATACGAGGTTAGAGCCTTTGCACACAAGAAGGGATACGGGGACGTATTCAGATGATGTCGTTTCGGTTGCGACAACTTTGACCTTGACGGGCCTGTTCGCTCTCATATCGCAGTTGGTGATGACGACACCCCCGCGGGACGGATGGTCCGCCGGCGAATCGTTCACGACGGACTCGCGAGCCTCATGCCACAAAAGAAGCTCATGTGCGAACGCATACCGTTGTCAATTTGCCGCCGAATAGAGACGCCGGCCAAGTAACTTTCAGGCGCCGCGCTCCTTTTCCCCTCAACACCAAACACCAGAGCCCAATCTCTCCGAGTCGACACCTTCCAGTGCATACGCACCAACGACAACCTTTCAGTTCCTGTCCGCCCAAGAGCACGATGCTTTCAACGCCAAAACGTTGACTTGTGCCTCATAGCGACGAGGTCTATGCATCTATACTCTGTAAAGTCGTGGCTCATCAAAAAGATAATTAGAAGTACAGCCATCGACGCTCATCATGACATCTAAGTGTCTTTCTGGCCCGGCCCAATGCCAGAGCCTGCGCCGCCGTAAACAAAACAAAACCCAATACGTCCTTTCACGGGGGTATCACAGGTGCCTAGTAGCAGTGATGTATCGACTGACGACAATGCCGTCGAGACCTGTCACATGCGTCAAGGAAAAGCCGACAAAAGAGAAACCGCAGATGTGCCGGCGCCGCTCAGTTGACTTCGACGTGGAACCCGACAGCGTAGTGAGGGCCGCACGCATCCAACTCGACGGGGACGATGCTGACGACGTTCTTGAAACTCTGTCCATTCTTCTTGAAGTTGGTGAGCTTCAGCTGGATCTCCTTGCGAGCGTGGACCGCCTGTCGCATCCGACGGACTGCATCTTTGTCCGTGCCTGAAGCCGGCTTTGCTGCGGTGACTTCGCGTCCGCCAGGGAACTGGAGGAATCGACAGTTGCGGCCCAGAACCTCGGCTTTCGAGTAGCCGGTCAGCTCGCAAAAGGAGTCAGAGGCGTAGACAATGGGTTGGTCGGGAAGGTCGAGGTCGCACAGGGTCAGCGCGACGGAGCAGTCAACGACACCCAGGTCGATTTGCGGGTTTGGGCGGCCCGTGACGCGTAGCTGATGTGCAGATTTGTAAGGACCGGGGGCCTCGAAAGGATCAAACGGGGGTATCAAGCGCCACAGATGGGCCCGGTGAGGCTCATCATGAGCTGGTGAAGGAGAGCGGAGGGGGATTTACCAGAATGTTCATCATGTCATAGCCGCTGGCGGAGTAGAGGCCAGGGTAAATGACGGGATCCTCGAGTTGCCGCCGTTCGCTTCGCGGTTTGTCCTCGGGTTCCGTAATGTGCTGGCTGGGGAACTGGTACTATATTGGAAATGGCGTCAGCCACAGACGTCTCTGTGCCGGACAGCAGCGCAGATTAGCAAGGCCGTGTAAGGGACTCACATCCAGGGCCTGTGTCTCCCATGGATTTATGGGAGGCAGCGCTCCCGACGCCATGGCAGGAGAGGCGCCGTCGCCGGTGATGATTGTTTTACGGGGAGAAGATGGTGGACGGCGGGAGGAGGAGGGACAATGAGAACGAGAGGCACGGCCGGATCGAGCCGATATGGCTTAGATATACTCTGGCAGCCTAAGTTTGCTGTGCTTGAACCATGAGTGGACGCCGCCGGGTCATAGCATCATCCAGGAGATCTGGGTATCGTATTCAAGAGCGGCATTTCATGTACTTGGCACGCAAGACCTCGCAGTCTTACCGCGCGCGCCCTGGTTGGCGCCATGAAGCGGACAGCTCGCGGGCCGGGCCCCAAGCCCAAGCAGGCCAGTGCCCCCGGCGCCCCTTGGAGCTTTGCCATGCTTGCCCCGTGGCAGCGGGGGCGCCGCCCAGCGCAGGCAGTGATGGGCCGTGGAAGTCGTGGCTCGTGAGATCGCAGGCGTCGTCGGGAGAGCGTGGTGATCGGGACGAAGCGAGGCCCACCCTGCAGGGGCTTGAGGGGGTCCCGCGCTGTCAAGTCGGAAGACAGGCTCCGACATGGCGGCGCTAGGGAGCTACCGTAGGGCCACCGGACGCCTAGTGTGAGCTTGATGGCACGCAAGCGCGGGTGTTGGGGGGCGTGCCAGACGATTGGGCCGACAGCGAGGGGCTGGCTGATCGATGGGCGATCGACGTCGATGCTCACGACACCAAATTTCGCGACGATCTCGCCCTCCCGTGACGGGAGATGGATGCTCTTGCGCCGCTGCCCATTGCCCGCACCCCCGATGTTCTAGACCGCCAGACCCGCCCCCCGGGTGCTTCGTGTCCTCGCCGTGCCACCGACAAACCCACCTCTGAGACGCTCGCATCGAGATCTCGTCACTCGTGCGCCGGAGGCTGGTGTCCGTGTTCTCGGCCCCCCATTGATTCTGTCATGCAGCTCAGCTTTGCCGTGGCCTTGGGAGCGGCTGCGTCACAGTCTTAGGAGCCCGACGCTTCGTCACCGACAGACGCACGGGGTGCTTTTGTTGGTACAGACGTGGAGCACAGGCTGTTCCCTGAATCAGGTAGGTAGGCGGTGCTCTCGTTTCCATCGCTCGCCCATGTGCCCCCTTGCTCCTCTCGAGATCCTGAGCTGGCCCTGAAATGAGCAATCGTTAGCTCAGGTCACTCAGGGCCAAAGACTCTGGTATCAGATTGTACGTACGGAGCAGTTATGTGCAACGAACGTTCTGCCGACAAGCATCAACCGGGCCGGCTCGCCATTGTAAGACAGATCGACATGTTCGTCACAAGTCTGGTTTGAATTGGCAGTCTGGGGGAGTGGGCGGCTCGGAACAGACCACCAATAAAACCTCGGGCTCTAGGCTTCTGCCCGAGCACCCCACCACGCCAAGCAACCTCGCGTTTTCGTGGCCCGTCGCGTCTCTCCCCCACCAGGACCGTTCATTCAACATCCGCAACCGCAACGCAATCTCGGCCCTGAACAGCACCCCTCTCAATTGTGCGCCGAGCCCTATACACGGCCTTGCCGTCGTCACCACACCTGCGATGCCCCGTCTCGTCAACCGCGGAAACGCCGCCAGCTCGTCATCCACTGCCTCTCTCCCCCGGTACCAGCCGCCCGCCTGCCCCCTCAATGACGTGGCCCGCCGCTCCCTTGGCGAGCTCTCCAACAACCGCGGCACCGTCATCTACGAGTCGCAGCTGAAGGAGTCGGTGCGCTTCCTGGGCCTCGGCGTCAGCGACCTCCACGAGCGCCTCCGCGCGCAGCAGGAGCGCCTCGAGAACCAGCGCGCGCGTCGGCAAGAGAAGGGCGCGGAAAAGACTACAGAGGAGGAGCGCCTCGAGGCGCACTTGGAGGAGCTTGAGCATGTGGTCGATGGGTTAACGGGCGAATCTGAGGAGGCTATACGGGACATTATCGACAAGCGGGCCGAGCTAGAGGACGAAGCCGTCGCGCTGGGAGACCTGTACACTGCCGCCTCCACAGCACACAACACAAACGCCGCCGCGGCGCGGCGCAGGGCCCTGAACGTCGAAGACCAAGACGAAGCAGACGACCAAAAAGAGGACCCCGTCCCCAGCACCGCCGACGCCCTCCGCGAGCGCCGCGCCCAGAAGCTCGCCGAATACACAAATCTCAGCCCGCGCCAGCGGTATGCTCTCAACAACGACTACGCCGGTTTCAAGAAACTATGGCACGACGCCGCTGCCGGCGCGGATGGCCCGCCCCTGCCCGACGCGTCGCGGTGGTTCCGCTCCAACGGCGAACCCGTCATGGACCGCCCCGGCGCCGAGCAGAGACGCAACACCCAGGGCGGCGAGGACGACGACGACGATGACGTCGCCGTTGCGCGCGAGGTGCTTAGCTTGAACTGCCCCCTGACGCTGCGCCCGATGGAGGAGCCGTACAGCAACAACAAGTGCAAGCACACGTTTGAAAAGAGCGCTATACTGGACTACCTGTCGCGGCAGGGTCAGATGCAATGCCCCCAGACGGGATGCTCGCAGGTACTGCTCTCACTCCCCTCTTCCCCCCTCCCTGCAGCCTATATTCCATATACAGCCCCTTTATCTCCCGTACTGACGCTACTCGCCGCAGACATTCTCGAAAGCGAAATTTAAGGACGACTTTTACCTCGACCAGGCCATCCTGCGGAGGGTCCAGCGTGCCCGGGAGGCCCAGCGCAACGACGAGATGGAGGACGACGAGGAAGACGACGAGGAGGAGAGTGTGGCGGTACGGGGAAGCCGGCGTGCCCGAGGGAGGGCCACCAAACAGGAGGCAGATGATGAGTGATTCCAAGGACTGCGAGGGTTGTCCGTGTAGAACAGGATGCAGTAGACGTCGAAATGATACCCCCGATGAGATGCATGCCGTCTTGTTAGATGACGGTGAGGCCTGCGCGATCAGAAAACAGTCTCAATGCATTTGATTATGATATTACCAGGTCTATATATTCAGAAAGGTATCGAACAGGAATCTGTCCGCCAGCCTGCGCCCGTCACGACAGCCAGGCCGCCCAAAGCTATCCAAAAACTTGATCACGCCACATGGTCCTTTTCCTTTTGTCACCCCGCAGCCACAGTCGGCCTATGTCAAACACAACAAGCCATGCAAGGCGAGGAGCGTGGCGCCAAGGCCCCACAGTGACGGTGGTAAGGCAGGCCTCGTCGACGAGGCGGCGCTGTCGGGAATCTTGGTCGCGGTGTACACGCCCGTCATCGTCACCGTCTGCGAGGACGTGGACTTGGTCGTCGACGTGGGCTTTTGGGTCGTCGCCAGGGGCCAGTCCTCCGACTTGCTGTACAGGATGCCGTTGATGACAGCCCCGCCATTGTTGGCCGCCAGTTTCTGGGCATCCTTGTCGCACGTAGAGGAGAACGCGCGGACGAAGCACGTCGGCTTAGGCGCCATGGGCAGCTTAGCCGTTTGCGTCGAGTTCAGCGGGCCGGTCGTGTTGAACGAAGCCAGGTCGATGTCGCTGCCTGTGGAGACGGACTTGCCCATCATGATGCGCGCAAAGACCTGGAAGGCCGTCTCGGGCTGGTACCAGGCGACGGAGTGGCCGGCCTGGTAGACGCGGCTGAAGGACAGGTTACCGTACTGACGGACCTCGCCGCCGACGTACGAGTCGTTGACGACGATGGGGGCGTAGCCAGCTGCCGGGAACTTGGTCGCGTAGTCTCCGCCAGCCTGCTGAGCGATGCCCAGGGAGACGGCCTCGCCCCCGAACCAGTTACAGACGTAGTCCCTGTCGCCGTAGATGAGGCCCACGCGGACGCCGCTCTTGAGGAGACTGGCCAGACGCCCGACATTACCGCCCCTGGAGATGTCCCCCGTCGAGAGGAAGTTGTTGAAGACGCTGCTGCTGTCCATTGTGTAGTTTATGGGGGTCCCAATAGCCTTCTGAACGCCCCCTTGGTTGAGGTAGTCGAGGAAGAACAGCGCCGGCTGGGGATCCGCGATCGCCGCCGCGAGATCGTATACGCCTCTGCCCGAGCTGTAGTAGGCTCCTTCAATGTCATTGCAAGCCTCCGACGCTCGGGTGCAGACATCGTTGACGTCTGGCTGATCGCCCTTGCCCTCTGGGTCCTTTTGTGCCGCGGCAGTCTGGCACTGTGTCAGGAGGTCCTTGCAACCGCCGTTTGCCGAGAACTTGCTGAGGTAAAAGTTGGCCTCCTCGTTTGACAAGGCCTTGACGCCATACGTGTTGTTGTTGGCAAAGTTTGGGTACATGGGCACCTGGAGCGTCTTGTCGACGCACCCGTTGACGATGCCCAGCGACGTGAGACGCAGCTCCACCGTCGAGTTCCGGCTCAAAGCGCCGGTCAACCGTTTCTGGTTCTGCGCCTGCCAAGTCTCTGCGAAGATGGGGCCGTAGACGCCGCCATAGCTCTCCGCGAAGAGGTTGACGCCCACGGAGGCGTTGGCGCGAGGCTGATACCGGGGGAAGGTGGTGAGGAAGCCTTGGACCGTGTGCCAAACCGCCATGGCTGCAAGCTGGGTCGTGTTGGCGGTGCCGTTGCCGCTGTTGGTGCTGAACGTGCCGTTCACCAAGTTCCAGGCGGGCGGAGAGTCGCTGCCCTGGGTTGGGGGCTCTACCAGCGAGCCATTGATCATGGACTGGGTGCCATTGGTCGGCGTGTCGTAAGAGAAGCCGACCTGGTTGGGCTACGCAGCGGGCTCGTTAGTACGGATCCTGAATCCTGAAGAATGCCACCTCTGGGGCGGCAGATGCCATGGCAGAGACGAACCTGGTCGACGAAGAGCATGTTGGAGGCGCGGTCCCATCCCCATTCCCTAGCCGCCGTGTCGTATTTGTCCAGGCCCTTCTCGACGACCTCGCACGGTCCATTGCCAGCGAAGAAGCCGAACAAGGAGCTGGAGCCGGGCCCGCCGTTGAGCCACACCGTCAGGCTGTCGGTCGGGCTGCGGGCCTCGACGAACCAGAAGAAAAGGTTGGTCGGGTAGTCGCCGGGGATGCTGACCCAGCCCGTGTACTGCTTCTGCTTGTCAAAGGCCGTCTTGCATGTGCCCTCGGGCACCTTGTACGAGATGGTGACATTGCCGCCGCCGGGAGAGCGCACAACCGTCAGGTTGCGGTCCTGCGCGACGAACTGCGCGAGCGCCGGGCCGGAAGCTGCCAGCAGGGCGACGAGGGAGAGACGCATGGGGGAGGATGAGGCTCTCTCGCGGGCGTTTCAGGTCATGGCGCGTCGAAACTGCCGATGAAGGAACCAATGCGTACCTCGCGCGTGCGTCCTCTCTCCCGTGCCGAATTGGGGGTCTCGTAACCACGGCTGGCAGAATCAGAAGGACGCAGCGACCTTATGTACAAACCCAAACGAAGGACGAAAGATGGCGAGGCTCCAATCCTCGATGAGTGGCTGACGTCAAGAGATGGGCGTCGTTGGGTGGTCCATGGCACCTGCGACGCTTGTGGCGGCGCCCCGCCTGAGGGTGAGGTGGGCTTGACAGTTCGTGGGGGGCGCAGCAGCGGTTGTCGTCACGCCCATTGAAGCTCCTGAGGGCCCGAGGGGCCCGTCGAATTCAAAGGTTCCCGAATGCCATCACGACAATGTCATCACGACGACAACCGCCGCCTTGCCCCGTTCTATCCGTTATAGAGACTCTCACCTGTCACGCTCGCCATGGCTCGATATCGCACAGGTACTATTCTGTTGTCCTCTTACATCTAGTACTTGTGCATCACCCCAGCCTCAACTCGCCAAGGATGTAATGTACAACAGCGCGCCGCGGGAGGCATATATTCTATTAGTACAACGGGGTGCGCGTCTGTATAAGGTGCCCGAATTGACTGCTACACGCATCGTTTATTGCTTCGCATCTGCGTCGGGTATCATAATGGCCCATCATGGCTCATCGTGGCTCGCTTCGCTGCCTCGCCGAACCGCGAAAAAGTAATTACCGACTTTTTCGCTTCCTCGCACCTCTCTCCATCCCAGGCCGGGGACATAGACGACGCCCATGACCCGCGGGCTCTCCCAGCCCTTGTCCGTAAAATATCTTCGCAGCTCGTCCTCGTTGATGTACTTGTTCCAGTCGTGCGTGCCGGGAGGCACGATGCGCAGGAGGTCCTCGGCGACGAGGTTCGTCGTGAACCAGCTCATCCACGTCCGCGCGATTGTGCTCATGACCAGCCAGCCGCCGGGTTTCACGAACGGCCGAACCCGCTCCAGGAAAGCAGCCGGCTCGTCCACGTGTTCAATGACCTCGAAGAGGCTCACGACATCGTAGCGGTCCTCGTCGTCCCGCGGGACCTCGAGCGCCTCGATGGAACTCTGGCGGTACGAGAGCTTGCCGCTTAACGATGGATCCTTGCGCGCGTGCGCTTTCGCGACAGCCAGGACGGAGGGCGTGGGGTCTATGGCCGTGACTCGACGGGTCGTCGGCAGCCGCGCCGCGCTCTCGGCGAAGATGCCGCCGCCGCAGCCGATGTCGAGGTAAGAAAGGGAGGCGTCCCGGACGGGGACGGCTGGGCGCGGCTCGGACCGACGGCAAGCCCGAATGAAGTCGTGCCGCAGCGGGTTCATGAGGTGAAGCAGCCTCGAGGACCCGTGGGGGTCCCACCACTCGCCGGCGAGGGCATTGAAGTGGGTGACCTCATCGGGGTTGACGGACGAGAAGGTCGAGTGCCATTGCTGGCGCGACGAGGGGGAGGGTAGAATCGGCCGCCGTGGTGAGCGTGGCCCGATGGCCCGAACCGGGGTCGCGTGCTGCAGCCGTGGCCGTAGCCGCCCAAGACGAGCCGCGGCAGTCCGGGACGGGGCTGCCATGGGCGATTGAAGGGCGGTGGTGGTGTCGTCGGCGAGCCTGACGTACTTTATTTTAGCTGACGGCGAGAAGCTCCAAGCACAGCTGCAGACGGATGCGATCGGTTGGAGGCTCGGCGGCGGCTGTCGGCTGACAAAGCACCCGCGAGTCAGGGTCCATCTGGCCTCGGAGCGTGGAGCCGAGTCCGGTGCTTCTGGATGCCGCGGCCTGCTCGCGCGGGGGAGCCGGCCGGGAGTTTACTGCAAATACAGCCAGCAATTGCGGTGCCGCTGCTTACCCATCGTTTGCAAATGGGCATGGCAAACGCCAATGGATGCAATGGATGCAGCGGGCGTGCACTTTGTCAGCGCCTCGTCAGCTCCTTTGACCTTGAATGAGTTCATGTATCGAATCACCACTCCGTACGCCAAGCAATTAAACATACGTACCGACGTACGGCATAGCAAGTATCTCCAGCAATGGTATTGCTCAATGCGGCCGCTTGAATGGCATCGTAGTGGAGCCCGACTGCGGCGTGTTGCAAGGCCTGACATGTGCTCGCTCTCCTCAAGCGCCATACTTCGTAGGAAGCATCGCTAAGCCGAAGCGCATGGAAGTTCTGGATGGAAGATCGGGGCCGAGTTGGTCCGCAGCCATGGCCGGCAAGAAAACACTCTTGCTCCCGCTGATTCTCCCTTCTCCTTGAACAACCCGAATCCCCGAGACCATCCCGGCCGCTCGAGGTTTTATACAGCGATCACGGCGTGCGTTGCCCCCCCGCACCCATTGGTAGACCCCTCCGCCAAAAATCGCCGACCCTTCCGCCCACCTGCAGACCGAGACCGCTGGCCGAGATCAACACCACACACTCCTCCGTCCATACACGCATACACAGCACGCGCGCAACATGCCTTCCTCCACGATACCCGAGGGTCTATTCGACTCCATCCCCGAGTCCATTGAGGCCTTCCGTACGATCTGCTCCACCCTGCCCTCACTCCCCCCCGCGATGGCGTGGCGTGACGCTGACCCCCTCACTCCAGGCAAGGGCGAGTTCCTCGTCGTGCTCGACGACCCCGGCCGCGAAAACGAAGCCGACCTCATCATCGCCGCCCAGGACGTCACCACCGAGCAGATGGCCTGGATGGTGCGCTACTCGTCCGGCCTCATCTGCGCCCCCATCCAGCACGTCCGCGCCGACGCCCTGGACCTCCCGCTCATGGTCTCGGCCAGCCAGGACCCTCGCGGCACCGCCTACACCCTCTCCGTCGACGCGAACGACCCCTCCGTCACCACGGGCATCAGCGCCCATGACCGCGCCCTCGCCTGCCGCGTTCTCGCCGACCCGGCCGCCACGCCCTCCAGCCTGCGCCGGCCCGGCCACGTCCTGCCGCTGCGCGCCCACCCCGGCGGCGTGAGGGCCCGGGTCGGCCACACCGAGGCCGCCGTCGAGTTCTGCCGCCTGGCCGGCAAGTTCGAGGCCGCCGCCATCTGCGAGGTCGTCGACGACGGCGACGACCACGTCCCCGGCCGCGCCGCGCTGTCCTCGTCGGGCATGATGCGGGGGGAGGCCTGCGTCGCCTTTGCGCGCAAGTGGGGGCTCAAGGTCTGCACCATTGCCGACCTCGTCGAGTACGTCGAGAAGACCGAGGGCAAGCTGGAGCTCAACGGCTCGTGAGGGTCCCGCGAGCAATGGACGGAGGAGGGAGCGGGGGAGATGGGGACACGGCGCGCCCCCGTGGTTGCGGACAGAGGGCAGCGGCGTTCAAATCTCTACTTGGCTTTATTTGCATTTGCATGTACATGGTGTGTTTTGGGATTCGTGCGGCACGCTTCCGTCTCCGTTTTGGATGACTAGATTTCATCGTTTGTGGCAGCATGTATGTATCCACGTATGTATGTTTGCATGCAATAGAACTTCACAAACTACCAACAGCCAACGCTACTCTACAGAGATGCTACCAGCTGCGAATCCATCGTCTCGCCAGCAAAACCCCCCATCCATTGATGAGTGCATGACCAGCCGTTGCTGCTCTTGAACTTGCCTGTAGGAGGCTGGTTGTACACTTTCGACCCTGGTTACACCAAACCTTACGCCATGAAATCATCCTCAATTCTGCCCCTAGGGGTTGCCGGAGCAGCACCGAGACTGAGTGCGGCCGCGCGCTCCAAAAGATCCACGTTGGAGTCCTTGTTGCTGCTTCCACTTCCGCTCACTCCCCCAACAGGAGGTGCCGTGTTCGACCGCACCTGAACCTTGACCTCGCCCTGGATCCCGTCCACCTTGATCGTCGAGACCGTCGTCCCGCCCGGCGGTGGCTTCAGATTCGGCTGCGGCGCCAGGCTCACCAGCTCCCGGAAGAAGTTGTTGGCGGCTTCGCAGCCGTCAAGCAGCCACTTGAGGCAGACGGTCACCCGCTCTTTGGCGTACGGGTTGTGGTCGTCGTAGGCGCAGCAGTTGAGCAGCGGGACAATCCCGTTGTAGTTGACCATTTGCATCTGCACCTGCGAGTTTCCGGGGCTGCTCTGCCCTTGTGGCGGCTGGAGAAGGGTGGCGATGATGGTAAATATCTGGCCCTTGATGCCGGACCATGGGAACTTGTGTGCAGGTTCCGTCAAAGGTGGCGGCGGCGGCGATGGGGACGGGCTGCCATTGCCCGTCGAATAGGGACGCTCAACCATGGGATTGCTACCCTCTCCTTGGGGTGACCGCTTCGGCAGCTCGATAAGCGCCTTCTTCTGCACGCCAGCCTCGAGGCCGCTCAGGATGGTGACGAGGTCGTACACGGCTTCCCATTCAATGAGCTTCACTCTAGTATCCGTCATCTCAGCCGCCGTGGTAATGAAGTCGAGATATTGCCCCAGCCCATCCTTGGCGCGCTCCATGTCCCAGCTGTCCACGGGAAACTCGGCAGGGTCGCAGTTCTGCTCGCGGATCTGGGCCTGCAGGTGCATGAGCGCAGCGCATTCTGGCACGATGCGGCTCCGGAAGAAGCTGAAGAAGAAATGCACCAGCTTAACGTCCCTCGTATTGTCCTTTGGCTCTTGCGTCGTTGGATTGTGGACCCTGGCGCGGAACATGTGGTTCACGAGGCGCAACAGCACCGTCTGCGCGGGCGAAATGATGTCCTTTGGTATCCGCAGAGAGTTCCAGGCGTACGGGATCAAGGCACTGTGATGCAGCGCCTCGACAATCTGGGTGGTAACCTGGAATATGAGCGACTGCTCATCCTTGTCCCAGACGGCAATGAACACCAGCAATTCCCGCAACAGGCTCTTCCCACAGTCCAGCGCCAGGAACATCCGGCATCGGGTCTTTTGCAAGTTTTCGCCAGCACGGGTCAGGCCAGACCCTGCGTTATCCAGGATGCACGATTTCACTATCATGTGCAGCGCTTCAATCTGCTTAGGATCCAGAATGTTGGGTACTTCAGTCAACAGACCTGTCAACGGCCCCTCCCCGTACGACAAGTCGTCGTCGGCTTCGTCATCATCCATCATATCCTCGACGTACTCGTGGGCGTAGTCATGGTCATGGTCATGATGGTGGTGATGGTGGTGGTGGTGGTGGTGGTGGTGGTGTTCGCACTCAGCGTCGTGCTCGTGCGCACCGTGCTCGTGCGCATCGTGCTCGTGTGCATCATGTTCGTGTGCATCATGTTCGTGATCATCGTCATGATCATGGTCATCGTGATGGCACCCGTGACAATTGGGGCAGTGGCAGTGCTCGTGGTCTGAAAGGTCCTCCTCGACAACCTCTGGAGGCGGCGAGTGGTCTCCTCGGTAAGAATGAGCATACCGGTGCATCAGATTGCTCTTGCAGTGCTCCGTTCGCGACTGTGCAAACTCCACTGATGGCATCCCCACGACCCATTCCTCATAGTTCGGGTCGCGTGCTCGGAGCCACCACGTGTCGATTTCCCTCGAGACTCGGCCGTACGCTCGATCCTGCTCAAACTTGTCCGTTTCATCCGGCTTCCATACGGGGTTGATCTTTTCGGTGCTGTCGCCAATATCGGCAGGCATGGTTACCGAGCCATCCGGGAGCCAGTTCCAAGCCAGTGGTCGGATGGGGGCCAGGTTGCCGGGAGGTTTGTCGGCATGGTTCTGGGCATAGTCCTTCAGCAACTTGCGCGCGGCATCACACATCTTGGAGTTGCGATCTAGCCAATGTTGAATCTGCTGTTTGGCGACTTCCGGCCGAAATCCTGAGCCATCACCAATGCCTTCGTCTGGCCCGGAGAAGGCGGCATCATCGTCATCGAAGAGCACGTCGAACCAGAATGACATCTTGTTTCGGTCATGCTTGGCCGTCCAGTTATGAGCTTGCTGCATCGATGTCACGAGAAGTTTCTTGACTGGGAACGGTCAGCAGGGCGCATGTCGCGAGCAGTAAGGGGTGGGAAGCCTACAGAGCTCGGTAACGTCGGCGAGCTTCAGTCTCTGAGCCTCGTCGAGGATCTCGCCGTCGTATCCTTTGCTGGTGACATTGACGCAGAGAATGATGGTTTGGTAGACCATCTGGTCAAAGTGCACAGCCGCACATATGTCCTGGGGAACCTCTGGCTCAGCGTTGACCAGCAGGTTCCTGGCAATGTGCATGAGCTTGATGAGCGTCCCGAGGTCCTCCTTGATGGAGGCATGGTTCATGACGATCAAGGCCGTGCTTTCCTGGGGACTGACGCCCTTTTCGGGGTCGTTCAGGCTTGACAGAGGGCCCACAGATCTGGTAGTCAGGCTCGGGATGGCAGCGGCGAAGATCCTCGTGAGCCAAATCCAGATGGCGACATTGCGCGACAGTGCTTCCCTGCAACCGCCAGTCAGCAGCGGATGGGTTTGGCGGCGTTCTTCGCGACCTACCGCGCTGCCCTCAGCGTATGCGTCTTCTCCAGCGTCCTGGAGACCATGGAGCCCACCCGGGCCGCCGTCAGAGGGCCCATGGGGGGCGAATGGGTGTAGTGGCCCTCGAGGCAGATGAGGGCGGCGGAGAAGCAGCGCTCCTCGATGGTTTCGCCTTGGCCGTCGTTGTCGATTTCTGCGGCGGGCGCCGCGTACTCGGCCAGGCGCGTCATGGCCTCCCTGGAAGGATGCATCTCCGTCATGATGGCGACGTCGAGGGCCAGTTGGCGCAGGCGAGGTGAGAGGTGAGTCGGTGAACTCAGCACTGGGCAGCGTGAGTGACCGAGTGCGTACCTGAAATTTTGGGAGGCTCCGCAAATTCCGAGGTGCACAGATGGAGTACTGCCCGGTGGCGGGGTTTTTGTAAGCAAGCAACGGGATGAACACCAACCAGCCTGGCGAGTTTGCAAGAACACAGTTTGAAACCCATTGCCGGATGATTCTGCTAGCCGTGAGTTCCGCTAGCACAGCGCCATGGCTCTAACCTTGGGCAACAAGGAAGTCGAGTAGATAATAACATATGGCAGGCGGCACTAGGCATTACATACGTGCAGGGTAGGTTCTCAGTTGCGCATCCGAATTGCTTCACGTTCTTCGCATGAAGTACCAGAGTAGGTCTCCATTTCTGTGAGCAGGAATTGGTCGTTATCCCCGTTAGAACACATTGCATCCAGGTACCATGCAGCAACAGAGATGGTATGGAAATGTCGAACTGGAAGCAATCAGTCCCGTGTCCTATCAGCTAATCAGTCAGCCCCTCATGGCCTCGTGGCGGGGTAATAAATATTACTCCAGGAGCTGCCAAACAATCTAGCATCACGACATCGCCCGCACTTTGATCCCGCGCCATCCGTCCTCGACAACCACATTGCTCTGCAGCGCGTCGCGCAATCGACTGAACCAGACGATCCGATACTCGACGATAGTCGTTCACGTCTCCGCAAACCGTCGCAATGGCTGACCTTCCCACCACCTTCGACGGTCCGTGCCGTGCCCCTCGACATCGTGACTCCGGTTGGCGCGGATGCTAACCGATCGTTAGAGCACGTCCATATCGCCGTCATTGGCGGCACTGGCCTTGCTCACCTCGAAGGATACACGCCGGTCGCTGTCCTGAACCCGGTCACGCCCTGGGGTCCTCCTGCCTCTCCGATCCACATCCTCTCTCACAACAATGTCAACATTGCCTTCCTTGCTCGTCACGGCCTGCACCATCAGTTCGCCCCCCACGAAGTCCCCAACCGAGCCAACATCGCCGCCCTGCGCCACATCGGCGTGCGATGCGTCATCGCCTTCTCTGCCGTGGGCTCCCTGCAGGAGGAGATCAAGCCCATGGACTTTGTCGTCCCGGACCAGGTGATTGACCGCACCAAGGGCGTCCGCCCGTTTACCTTCTTCGAGGGCGGAGTCGTTGGCCATGTTGGGTTCGCCGACCCCTTTGATGCGGGGCTGGCTCAAGTCGTCAAGACGTGCGCGCAGCACATGGAGGGAGACGGCGTCGTGCTCCACGAGAAGGGGACCGTCATCTGCATGGGTGAGTTGCAAGCGGTCGCGTTGGGTCGCAAGCTGTCGGGCTGACATCGTCGCAGAGGGTCCGCAATTCTCGACGCGCGCAGAGTCCAACATGTACCGGTCATGGGGTGGTTCCGTCATCAACATGTCGACACTCCCCGAGGCGAAGCTGGCGCGGGAGGCCGAGATGGCGTATCAGGTCATCGCCATGGCGACCGACTACGACTGCTGGCACTCGTTCGAGGACGTCAACGTCGAGATGGTGGGCAAGTTCATGCAGGCAAACAGCAAGAACGCCAAGCGGCTGGTCGGCGGTGTCCTGGACCAGCTCTCCAAGCTGGAGCACAGCGACCTCGTCATGGCCAAGCACTTTGAAGGTGCCAGCCAGGGCGCCGTCAAGTTCATGACGAAGCCCGAGGGCAGAGACCCCGAAGCGATGAAGAGGGTCGAGTACCTCTTTCCGGACTTCTGGAAGTCTTGAGAGAGCGTGGGGACAGGGTGGTTTCGAAAGGCTGGGGGGTCACGGCGAGACCTTATACGCCAGACTCTGAAGGTACATGCTGATGTGGATTGATACAACTGATGGTGACGAATCTAGAGAACGATATATCGAAAATCTTCAACAGATAGAATAGAGACAATATGCGACGCAAAATATACGCCACATTTACACCGTCACATGCTCAAGAAACTTACATTCAGGACTGGCCGGTCACACTACATCGGTCCAAAACCTGCTCATCGGCAGTGCTCAACTGTTGTGGTGGCCTCGGAACAAGGTTCGACCTCCAGATGGCCCCCGATATAGTGCATTATCATGCGTTGACGACTACAACGGCTGCTGCCGTGCCACCAACCCATCCCATGCGGGCTCCTTTCACTTTTCACGAACCAGCGACCCAGTGATGGCTTCGTACCACCCACCACGGCCGGAACGCATCCGGCCTACGATCCGGGGCACAAGGACTAACGATGCCGGTAGTTGGCAACAGGGTTGACGTTCGGATGGTGTGGCAGTCTACTGCAGCTCAGACGTCCCGGATTCTGCCTTGCCCGCCTTTGCGAGCCGACACCACCGGGGCTGGGAGCTGTGTGCCGCAGCGAATGTCGACTCTCCATGCAGAGGCTTGCTCGCTTCGGTATACCTGTCCACACGTAACCTCGGCGTGCCACAGCAAATTTGACAAGTGTGTTGGAATGGAATGCTCGACTAGCTGTACGTCCGGGGAGGCCTGGCGATATTGGGAGCCTGGTCCCAGTGTGTAACTTCAAGCCGTCTCCCCGCGTATATTATACGTTATGCCACGCTCGGCGTGTATAACGCAATGAAGCCGGCTGCTTGCTCTGGCTCAGTCAAGGAGCGATTGGCTGTCCCGGGGCCCCATGCTGCGCCGTTGATTATAACGTCCTGATCCACATTTGGGGATTCAAGGGGGGCCTAGCCGCCGCCGCCGCCGCCGTCACCGGAACAGACAGCTCTTGGCACCGCCCACAACCCACCGCGGAAGACGCTTTTTTATAACATCCCGGCTCCGGTTCGTCGGCGGCGGACGGCGCCCCCCCTGAGTCGAGCCATGCGGAGCGGCGGCACATTTCGTTGGAACATGCACCGACGGCTGAAGCGGGACTCGGGACTCCACGGTTGTCACGTCTGATGATTTTCCGTTATGGTTTTTTTTTTGGCCCCTGGGTCCCCGCCGATGAGGCGGGTACGCACGTCTGGCATACAGATGCTGGCTCGAGCCTAGGATGCTGGTCCCTGCAACACCGTAAGAGGCCAAGAGCAGGTGTGGAGGGCGCAAGTGCTGGGCAGTCTTTGGCGCGGATGAAGTGGATGAAGGCATGCGGGTGTCGACCGCCCCGACCGCCCCGACGTTTCTCGGACCTGTTTCCCCTGTCTATGCTGTACGAGTACAAAGTACGAAGGACGCCGTGGATGCAGTCTTGTTTCCTTGTTGGTACGAAAACTGCCCCAAGTCGGCTCGATTCCTACGGCATGACGTTGACGTCTGCGGACTGGAGTTGGGGTAGCACACGTCTGCTTACACGCATAGAGCGTCGTGTAAGGTAGATGGGGCTTCTCAACAGCTTGTATCATTGAGGTCTCTGTGCGCCAACTGTCGGGCGGCGACCGGCATGTACGAAGTACAGAGTACAGAGTACAGAGTAGATCAAGTTCTACCACCGTCTCACTCCCAACATGTACGCCGTTGGAGCTCGTACCATGTGTTATCATAGCCGTGAAGAAACGGCCGAACCAACGCTCGATGACAGAACCTCCAACCAACACCACTTTGAGGCTACACACTCGTGCATGTTAGCTGTCCAGCTCGCAACAGCTGCATCCTCACAAATCTGCGGGCCAACGATGGAGGCACCCCTCCTGCAGGATGGGACGCGTCGTTGGGTCGTGACCTGTCACCTTTGAGATCCTCTGGCGGGTTTACACTTTACAGTAGCTGCGGGCGCACCGTTGGCATATCCGCCGGCTAGTGACGCACATGACGGCGACGTCGTCTGTCCTTGGCCGCCTCGTCGCGTCGCGAGAGACTCGAGGCAGAGCGAGCGGGCGAGAGACGGCGTGGCCTGGGCGGCAGAGATGGGCGACGTCCATTGGGAGAGACGGAGACGACAGAGACGAAGACAGAGACGCGCGGCCAACAAGTCTGTAGCACAACTCGGCTTATACATTGCGAGAGACGAGCAAAGTCGAGAGGCCTACGCCGGCCAACGGTCGACGGGCCTCGTCCTTTGTTGTGGCCATGCCGTACTTTGCTGGTCCGCCTGCAGAGCAGAACAACGTGAGTCTCGAAACCGCAGACGCTGAACCGGCAACGTTTCAGCAGTTACATCTGATCAAGTCCGTTGTCGACGCCCAGGGTCCCGAGTTGGCAACGGGCCACGCATCGACGCTCCCTCTTGGTCAAACGACCATGATTCGAAGCAGGAGCGCGTACGCCATCCTCCCGCCGTGCCGGGACTGCCAGCCAACTCCGTCGAGTGCCCAAAATATCTACATGTCTCCGGTATCGATGCAGGCCACATCCCGTCTCTTAGTACGAAGTATCCGTACCTAGGCTCGAGCTCAACGCACCGGCCAGAGCGCCGTGCACCAGCATCCAGCATGTACGAGTACTTCGTACGAGGATGTACTTGGTACGAGTACAGGCTAAAGCCCCAGGGTCTCGGTGCAGTTTAATCGCCGACGCGGCAAACGACAGGCCGAATTCTCCGCCCAGCCGCCGCCCCGTCTTTGCGCGGGCGCCACTGGACCCTGAAAGGGAATCTGCGCCCTGGTCGATCAATCAAGTGCATGCGTTGGGTTGGGTTTGCGTCTCGGGCTAACTACTACCGGTACGACCCAAGGTGAAGAGGGTGTTGCTGCCAGCCAGAGGAAGGGTTCCCTGCTAGCTTCGTTCTCTCAATTGATTTAACGACGACAACATGGGACAAAGCCGAAGGGCTGCGTCGTGCTGATGAGCCTCCCTCAATTGCGCCAATCCGTAGTTACGAAGTATACGGAGGAACTGCGTAGCTATGCACTTTTGCCTTTGCCCACCGCAAGGCGTGGAATGCTCGACGGCGGGAGCGACGGGAAGAACCGAACGGCGGGGTCCGGGCCGCCGCCGGTGTGGACCCCGGATGCCAAGCTGCTGCCCAAGCAGGGCGCACACCGCTGGTGCAAATTGGATAGAGTCCCTCCGTACTCCGTACTCCGTAGAGCGCCGTTGGTTCGCCGTTTTGAAAGCAGTCTTTGTAGGACGCCTGCTGCGATTGCCTGTCGCGCCGAGAGGGCCCGTAGATCGAAGGCGGGCCTCGTCGACCGGGGTCGCTGCGGCCTGCCCGCGGTGTGGGGACGGACCCCGGGGGGTTGAGGGGATTGGGATTGACGCAGCGGGCGGCGGGCGGAGCGAGGGTTCAGGCGCGAGATGAAATGGAGCGACGGGGCGGTGATTCCGGCAGAATGTCCCGCTTTGGGAGCAGCACGATTCAAGGATCCTGCGCGGTGTCAATAGCATGACTCCGTACGGAGTAAGAGCACCAGTAAGTTACAGCTTGCCTGTCAACTTGTCCCGCGGGAGGCTCACGGAAGAGCGGCAAGAAGAAGGAGCAGGCAACAACGTTCTGTGCCCTGGCCGTGTCTCCAATGCGCACGAGTCGAGCAAGACCATCCCGCCGCAACTGCAGGAGGCAACAAAAACGTGCTAAAGAGAGAGGGGGGACGCGGAACCAGCACGCGATGAGGCTCTCCCAACGGGCTTTATCAGCCGCCTGCTCGCGTGGCCCCTGTCTGGGGAGGGGGGCAGGGGGGCAGGGGGCCAGCCAGGCAGAAAGCTGTCGAAGCGGCCCCTTCTCATGCAAGATGGGCACGTCAGTCCAGCCCAATCGCAGATCTGACAGGAAAACACGGGCGTGCCAAAGAAACACCGAGAAGAGGCAAGCCACGCACGACCAGGGCGGACACTTTGTCGAACTAGCGGCAATAGTCTTGGCCGTCTTTCTCTAGGCATAACCGCCTAACGTTATGATATATCACGTCCAGCATTCACCCGACACGTTGTCCAAGGCATTGCCACGCACGTACTCCGTACGGACCACGCCCGCACAGAAAGAACGAGTCTGTCCGGCCATGGGCACTGGCGGTTGCTCGCACCGCAAGACAGTTTGTATTGGCACGCCCCTCCAAGGCAAAGGGATGAGGTCGTGGCGTGCACTGATGAGGAACCCCCCCCCCGGCGCGATGGCGCTCGCTCATGCAAGAGAGAGACCTGCGCAATCGACGACCGCAGGAACGCATGAGAAGGATGAATTCATGGGGCTGGTTTGAATTGGGTTGATGGCTTTCACCATTCGCATTTAGAAACACGCCGTTCAGCCCGTCCAGCATCCAGGGAAGCACACCGTTCGGCACCCGTTCAGCACGGCGCCCGCTACTCGGTACGCCGCCTCCAGCTGTGGCATCGCCATGCAATAGAGTAGTAGGGCACGCGTAATCACGGACATGCATTCGATCACCCACACCAAATCCAGGCCTCTCGTTCTCTTCCCCACCTCCGCCGCCCATCCATGTCCATGTCCATGTCCTTGCCCTTGTCCTTGTCCATGCCTCTCGTCTGTTGCTCAGCGTTCGATGCTTTGCTTGCCACGGCCCCGGGCGACTCGTCGAGCAATTGCGGCTGCATCTGCTCCCCTTCTCTCCCGAAGGGACGGACACCTCGGACGAAGTCGACTTGCTCGCAGTTACTGTCGTTCCCAATGATTGGCGCCGTTGGCGTAGCCTGTCTCGCAAGTGTGCAATTTAGGTACGCGGTGCGCGCGCGCGGAGCCACTTACACCAGCCAACCACCACCCGTAGACGGCTGCGCAGCTCCCAAAAGGCTCGCTCGCTCCTCCACGCCGGCTCGTGCCCTCGTGCCCTCGTGCACTTCGTCCACGAGCGTCGAGCATCCGGCTAGAGGGCATCATCAGCTCGCGGTGCCAAGGGCAGACAGCTTGCAGCATCTTACCCCCACTCACGCGCACGCCACGCGCGTTTGTACGACGCCTCTTGCCCTCTTGCCTCTGCCAATTCATCCGGACGGGACCAACCAGCCAACCGAGGCCGAGTTGCTTCGCATACGAGTACGAAGTGCCATGCCTTACTCGTACTCCGTACCACCCACCTGAAATGTGAGCCCACCAGCTTGCATCTGCATCCGCACCTGCATCTCTCTGCCACCAGCAGCCACCCCTCCCTCCTCCATGTTCCCCAAACCCAGCCCATCAACTGCTACGAGTACATGCTTACAGTGTACGAGTAATATGGACAGGACGTTTCGTCCACTGAAAGTGCGTACGAGTACGAGTATACTCGAGGTATCCTCTCGCACCCCCTCCCCTCATCCATGTACGAGTAAATGCAGGCAAGCCGCCTTCCCCACCTCGTCTCTAAGAAGCCTCCGCCAGACAGATGATGACGGACGGAGCAACTTGTCAACAACACAAATTGATAAATTTCTCTCCACCCCTCGACTTCAACCGGCCCAACTCCCGCGGCCCTTGTCAGCCGCCGCGGAACCGTCGCCGGATGCTCGCTCGCTCCTCCACCGAACCTACCAGTGCCTCAATGGGTAACGAGTCACCGTTCAGACAAGACAGGTCAGCCACCGTCGGGGCATAGAGGCACATGCAATGGAGATCCAATCTTCAGAGGCTTCTTCAAAACCTTTCAGGTCTTGCCAGACACCCAATCAAGCTTTGGGCGGACCGGCGCAGTTCTGTAGTAGGAAATGTACAATGCACACTAGCCCATTCCGCATTCATGACTTGCATCTGTCTTCCATCCTGCCTCGTCCTTGTCAGAAGGGGGCCAAGGTGGTGCATACTGCTCCATACGTGCGTACAAGTCAAGGGTGTCCCCGTCACCTCCAGCTCCGTCTGGGCCGCCATCCAAGCCATGCTCCGCTCTCGCCGTACGTACTCGTAGATGGCCATGATTCTCGGCGCCAGGTTGGCGCTCGTACGTGGAGCCCAACGGGACGGGCCTCCCTCTAGCATGTGAGCTCGGTCACCCCAAAGCCTCCCGCTGCTGCTTGGGCCCGCGCTTGTCATCGTCGGCACGAGCGAGCCAAGACCAGGCCCATGCCATCTTCTCATGGCAGCGGGTGCCGTTGATGTGCTGAAAGCTATATTTTCTTGATCTTGTGAGCTGCTCCCATCTCGCACACCCTGTGACCTCCTCGCACACTCCCACCCCCAGTTCCCCAACGGCGGTGCCTCCCCAAGGCAGAGCAGGGGTCCTGAGGTGGAGGCAATGGATGCCACCCCCCATGCAGCGCCCTAATGTAGGGTGAACCTCTTCCGGCCAGGCCCCCAGTTGTGATCAAGGTTCGCCGCAGATTGGTACGTACGAAGTACTCGCACAAGGTAGCCAGCTGCTGACTGCTAGGTTTAAGGTGATTTGACGCTGGTTGGGCAGGTGGTCCATTCAATTCGCAGCTGCCATCACCTTATGCTGGCCAGTCCTTTGACTTGCTTGCCAGGGCCCTGCTCTTGCCAACGCACGGCACTTTCTGACACAGCAAGATTCGGTGCCGAGCGACAAGACACCAGGCTGGAACCCTCGACCAGTCTCCGAATAGCTGGTTCTCTGGCCCCAGTGGAGTGAATCGGCGCACGAGGCGAGGATCTGCCGGCCAGATGTAATTCTTGACGCCTCTCACCCTTGAACCCCCCCCCCCCCCCCTTCTTCCCCCGGTGACCCTTGGCTGCTGTCACAAGATTTCTGCCCTCCTCGCCAGTCTTCTTTGTTCAGCATTGATTCGCAGAACCCTCTCGGCAGTGATTTTGAGGTACTCTCCCGGGTAGCGTTATCCTCCTCGTGCGTCCGTCTTCCTTGTTCGGCATTGGTTCGCAGAACTCTCCTGGTAGCATTGCCCTCCGGCGTCCGTCTTCCTTGCTCGGCATTGGTTCGCAGAACTCTCCTGGTAGCATTGCCCTCCGGCGTCCGTCTTCCTTGCTCGGCATTGGTTCGCAGAACTCTCCTGGAAGCATTGCCCTCCGGCGTCCGTCTTCGTGCTACGGCATTGATTCGCCGACCTCTCCTGGAAGCATTGCCCTCCTCCGGCGTCTGTCTTCTTTGTTCGGTATTGGGGCAGCAGAACGCTTCCAGAACCATTTTCCTCCTCCGGCGTACGTCTTTTCGTTCGGCATTAGTTCATAGCACCCTGGCGACGGTGGTTCGCAGAACTCTTCCCCCGTCAAGTATAAAGTGTCCCATTCCACCCGTGGAGGATACGAGGCAGCAACTCAACCGAAAACACTCAGTCCACACTGACATACCCCCCGGCGAGAAAAACTCCTTTGAGCCGACTTGTTTCGTTCTTCAATTTTCAGCATATCCTCAACATCCCCAAGCGCGGTTCTTGTGACGCAGGATGGACCGCATTTCGCAACCGCCCGGCCACGGCCAGGTCGTCGATATTGGTGGCAGCGCCATGCATGGCAAGGTTGGCGATAACTTGCGGCGCGCTCTCCTAGCCGTCGACAAGGGTGGCGAAATGCCAACCCTGCCTGACGAGTTGCTGTATGACGACATTGGTTTGGCGATTTGGAATGAAATTATCTTCACAGATCAGTTTTACCAGACACATGAAGAGATGGCCTTGCTTGACGCCCACGGAGCTGACATCATTGCTCGTGTCAAGCCGGGAGTGACCATGATCGACTTGGGAGCCGGGTAAGTGCTGACCCCAACAGCCCTCGGTTTCTGTGCTGCTGCGATTTCTGGTAGATTGAGCCCATGCTAACGTGGATGCGTTGTTGATGAAGTGATACGCGAAAAGTCGAACGCCTGCTTGCTGCCTTTGAAGCGGCCCGAATGCCGGCGAAATACCTGGCGCTGGACATTTCCAAGAAGTCGCTGGAGGACAACATTGGTGAACTGTTAAAGACACACTCAGCCTCCGGCTGCAGCGTCAAATGCGCCGGCCTGTGGGGAACCTTTGAGGACGGCAAAGACTATGTGCAGGGTATCAAGACCCCACGCCTATTTCTCTCGCTGGGGTCGGTGCTGTGCAACGACCCGTTCCTCAAAGCTCTGGCTCATCTCAAGTCGTGGGCGCAGATCATGCGACCGGACGACCTTCTGCTCGTCGGAATGGACGGTCACTTGCTCCACAAGGACAAAGATAAGATATGGGCAGCCTACCATTCCCGAGACGATCTATATCAGGCGTTCTTCATCAACGGTTTCGACCACGCCAACAGGCTCGCGGGTGAGACGTGGTTCCGCCAAGAGGATTGGGATTTTGAGGCACAGCTCGAGAAGGAGCCTACTACACGTCATCGGTTCTTCTTCCGAGCCAAGCGCGATGTCATGCTTGGAAAACTAGGAGGTGTCATCGAGAGAGGCCGGGAGCTCGACTGGTTTGATTCGCACAAGCATGGCCTGGAAAACGTTCAGGCCATGTGCTCCAAAGCAGGACTGAGCATCATCGATGTTTGGCAGCCGGACGGATCGGAATTCAGTAAGTCATGGCGATGAGCGAAATAAGAGTGCCAAGTTGCTGACCACGGATGCAGGGCAGTACCTTCTGAAGACTAAGGACAAGAAGGACCCGAAGGAAGATGCCGACAGCGGCGTGTCTGGTCTCTCCTAAAACGGAGGCTGGCTGATATTGTCCTCCCTGGAGGGAGAAATCGAAAACCAGGCATATGGTGTGTGGGTGAAGGGTTGGATCGGTGGCCGTGCGGGTCGCCAGAGTATAGACTTGATTTCCTCTTCACGTCAAGCATAGCATCTCGCTTTCCCTTTCGCTAACTTGCAGGACGAGGTGTTCCCACCAGGGATATCGAAACCTGATGGACCCTTGGTCGAGGGTGGTGGATAAGGGCAGCTCGATTTCTGCATCGATCCACTGCCAAATGCGCCGCAGCGCATCATAGAGCGGTGGGACACTCTGGGTGGCATTATATATTAGCATTTATAGGGAGCATTTTCCGCAAAGAATTATCAGGCGTTGACTCACACTTCTAACTGGTGTTGAAACAACCTCGTCAAACCACGTCTGTGACACCTTTCTGTGATCCGGATGTGTCGCTAACATGCCTAGTAGGAATACGGGGAATAGCGGTGCCTGAGCCGTGAATTGGTACCCCGACGTTGGCATAATATGGATGCATCTCGCTAAGTCAGACAAGCTCGCAAGAACGTTAGGGTGATTTCGGGGGAGCCTGTTTTAGAGTCCGTCAGCGCGTGCGTCGTCGTAGTCATCCGCCGGGCGTTGCCCACCTCAAGACGCGGCATTGTAGGTAGACTATGGCCGTCAGCCTCCAAGCCTCTGCCGTCGCGTCGGTCATATCAGCAGATGACCTGATGATATAGCCATCTGGGACCGACCGCACCCATTCGATCACAGACGGTCCGGCCTTCGCTGTCTCCCAGTCCTTGGACTCACAGCTCCACTGCCTCATCTGGTACAGCTCCTGCAGCAGGTACTGCGCCGTCACGGGCACGACAATGTTTTCTGGGTCTTGCTGCAATCGTGCTGCACAGTACGTGATCTGGCTCATCAGATGGAGGAGCTTCTTGGAAAACCCGCAACCGCCGTGGATCTGGTACATATCCGGCTCCGTTCCGTAGAGCAGCCAGCCAAACCGAGAAGCCTCGTGTTCCGGGTCAAAGGAATCTGGGGAGGGGAGCATCGCCATTGGTTGTGCCAAAATCACAGCACGGCCGACAATAATGGACTGAGAGATTCGGAGGGAGGACAGCTGGGCGTTTGTGCGCTTCCAAAACCGGGAACCCCGGTCAGTTGCTTCGAGGAACATCTCCCCTTGCTTGAACCCCAAGAGCCAACGAGGGTCATGGGGCTTCTTCATTCGGCGTTCCGTTAAGACGATCTAGGGTGAAAGGGGCGTGTTAGCTCTATCAATGGACCGCAGGTAGCCCCGGACTGGCTAAATCATCCCCCCCAGACGCGGCATGAAACCACTTACGTCTTGCATAGACAAGATGACTGCAATAGTAATCAGTTCGATCGCCTGGGTTTCGTTCTTGCCCGTCGTCGGATCCTCTAGCAGCCGACTCAACCGTGACTCGGCATCGTAAAATCTATCGTTGACCCTCTTGCGAATCGCATCTGTAGGCTGATAGTCGTAGATATAAATTCCGGCAAGGCTCTGAATCGCAGCCCTGACTCCGTCACTCTTGTGCATCTGAGCAAAGTCCTTGAGCCAGAGATTGGTCTCTGAGAGCACGCTCCTGCCGGGGCACCAGTTAAAGATATCTATTCGCTTGACGTTAGGCTCTTTGCTACGTAGAGACGAAAGGATGGCCATAGGCAAGGGGTTTTGTCGACGGGTTAGGCCTCCAGAAGTAGAAGAGGGGGGGGGGGGGGGGCAAAATCTAGAGACACATGTCTTGACTTACAGAAAGCCCAAAACCTCCTATCCGTTAGATCCATCTTGGCATCGAGTCCAAACAGTGAGGGCACCATCCGTGGAGGCCCAATCGAAACTACTTGGGTTGAAGTGTTGGATATCGTAGGACTGACCCCAGTGGAGTTGGTATCAAACACTGAGGATGTAGCAGGACTGACCCTGGCCGAGCTGTATTCGGACGGTTCGGAATACGTTTCGGTCAGGAAGCTCGAGAAGCCGTCGAATGGTACTTCAGCGCCAGGCGGTACGATAAATGCTGCTCTTGACGATGCCGGTGCGGGGCCGAGGGGGATCAGGGATGTTGCCAGCGTCTCGACCTCTGCAGCTGACAAAACCTTCTCTGCGACATCAGAAGAGTCCGAGACGGATGGAGACGGGTTTGTAGATAATGAACGACGCGGCTGCCTGTCCTTTGGCCAGTTGAACTTGATATACCCATTGACCTTACCGTCGACCGGGCGGTAGAAGCGACGGTGGTGAACGTCGCCGAAATTGCCGAGGCAGTCCTTGAAGGGGCTAATGAGAATTTCCTTGCTCGTGGGTTTCCGTGAATGTTGATCCCTGAGCTGAGGGCCATTTGCCACGGGATCGCCCGTCGCGGGGAGAGGGTGGCGAGGCCGCTTGTGGAAATGCGAGTGAGGGCGGGAGATGGAGCCGCGAGTCGGGCTCGTGGGGGAGAAATGGGGCTCGGCAGCGGGAAGCGCTGAGGCAAAGGTCAGCTCATGAACGCGAGAGTGGACCATGGCATGATCTCGGGGTCGTTCGCGTGCACAGGTCAATATGGTGTGTTGGGTATGTATTTGCTCCGGCGCGACCAACACGTCCGACGAGGCATGGGGAAAAGCGAGAACAAGGCGCGAGAGCGGGGTGGGTTTCTATCTGTGCTGCTACGGCGGGCAGAGTCGTCTTGTTGCACGGGACGGGCAGGGGAGGGACGATAATGACGGAGGAGCCAGGGTTGACTTTGGTGGTTGGAGGGAGACCCGAGGGCGACGGGAGGTGATGTGATGCAAGGTGATTGCTGACCGGTGTGGGGACAGAGGCAAACAGAGACAGACAAGGCTTGTGGGAAACGGGACAAGGGGCTAATGAGGCAGCGAGCGGGAGACGATGTAGGGGTTGGGGGGTGGAAGGGATTGCGCTGGCAGGCCGTGACCGTGGCATGAAGGACAGGCGTGGAGGGTGCGCATCGGTAGGAGACAGATGATATGTCAGGCTGGGCGGGCAGGACGTAGAATGGGACGGAATTGGAGGTGCAGCCAGGTCGAGATGGGGAGGTACCCAGCCAGGAACGCAGGGCTTGGCGAGGACCACGGACGGGCAATTGCGGATTCTCTCACCTGAAGATGCCGACGGTGGTAGCGGCGCAGCTGGCGATGCTATCGACGCGGGGAAGACGTTGAAGTGGCAGTTGCCCAACGGCTGGAAGGCGACGACCATGTGTGGCTGCGGAGGCATCGGCGACGACGAGGGCCACTTCCACGAGCCGTCAAAGACCCCCGAGACCCCGCCGGACCAGCAGCCGTTCGCGTCTTCCATGAGTGGCGAGGCAGCCATAGCTATGCTCGCGGACAACGCACCAACATGCCCGCGCTGGGTGTGGTGAGCCTGATGGTGCGGAAGTGGAGGATGTTGCTGTTGGTGCTGTTGGCCCTGTTGGTGGTGGAGGCGGTGGTCGCGGTAGTTGTGATGTTGTTCTGGCGGCGGTGGAGGCGGAGGCGGGCGTTGCAACGGCTGCGCTTGTGCCTGGTGCCCGTGCTGTTGTTGCCGTTGCTCTCCCAGTGGATGGAGCCTCTGTGGCGACAGCGGCAGCAGCCGCGATGGCGCCTGTGGCTGCGGGTTGGCGCCTCCAGCTGGGACTGCGGGCTGGGCCTGGAACCTCTGCGGCCGCGCCTCGAGCTTGACGCGCTTTGCAGGGCCGTCGTCGGCCAGCGAGTCTCCCATGTGTGCTGCTCAGAAGCTGCCAGGGCCGTCGGAGACCAAGACTCCGATGGCCGGCCGGCAGTGCTCTGCGCGAAAAGGTGCCGTGTCTCTGTGGCTGATGGAGGCCGTAAAGGTAGGCCAATGAGCCCGCGGGTTGGCTGGGGTGGTGCGGATGGATCTCGGCAGAGCCAGCAGCAGCGGTACCCGGAAGTGAGGACTCCCGAGAGCAACCTTACCTCGCGGCAGGCCAATGGTCGGCCCCTATGGTATGCAGGCCGGGTGGGTAGGTCGCTTTCGTGTGCGAGCGCGCCAGCAACCAGGTTTGGGGAGCGGTTAGGCGTGTCTGCGGCGGGAGCCAGAGCGAGGTTGGCGACGACGAGCCGTGGCGGACGAGACCCAAGCTCGTGCAACAGTGT
Organism: Tolypocladium inflatum; assembly: GCA_003945565.1. NCBI lineage: Eukaryota > Fungi > Ascomycota > Sordariomycetes > Hypocreales > Ophiocordycipitaceae > Tolypocladium > Tolypocladium inflatum. Next base: position 1,326,179 of record QEPE01000001.1, read on the forward strand.
GGAGCTGGCCGAATCGGCTGGGCCGCAGGCGATGCGATGCTATGCGATGCGATTCCGGGCAGCTCGGTGCGCTGAAAGGCGAATGCCCAGCGGCAGTGGGTGAGGAAGGATCGAAAGGGGGGAGGGGAGGTGGAGGTGACCGGAGGGAGAGAGGGGCGCGACCGATGGCGCTTGCTGGGGGCTGCAGGGGTAGGCAAGAGGCGAGACGGGAGAGGGAGAGATGAGAGAAGAAAGGAAACAAAGGGTCCAGATCTGATCTGATCTGGCAATGTGAGGTGAGGCGAGCCAGAGCGCGGCAGAGATGAGAGCAAGGCGGGCACGGGTATTAGAGAGCGGTGCAGAGGGGGGGGCGGGGGGAGAGAAAGGAAGGTCCGGGTCCGGGGTGTGATTTGGAGAGCAAGCCCAGACGGTGATATGTAGGTGAGGTACTCCGTAGAACGGAAATCAACCGATCCGAGACTTCGGGTGCGTCTTCCCTCCTGTCGTTCGCTCGTTTGCTCGCTTGTCTGTCGTGGTCGGGAGACCGTTGAAGGACCCAGGAACTGGGCCAAGTACCTGCATACAGTACCTAGATGATAAAGCTGGCCAGCCCAACGCCAGGAGGAGCAGCAGCAGCGGCGGCAGCTTCCAGGGTCGTTCAGCAATGAGAATAATAACAACAAATTCAGGCCTGTCCGAAGAGCATCGCTCCGCCCCTGGGCACTTTGGGGGTGTTGGCGTCTTCGCCTCCACCCTCATCTCCATTCCTTTAAGTGGTGGTCCAGCCGCAGAGCGAGACAGGGACTCTCTCTTGTATCAACCTTGTTGTACTCCGTGAGTGCGCGCAGACGGAGAGACGGTACCAGCCTCGGTGCCACGAACATAACTATCATCCTCCTGGGTTATTGCTTGTACGCATGGAAGGCTGGTGGCGAGCAAGCACGGCAAACACTGCCGGTTAGATGCAGCGAGCGTCCTACCTACCTTGCCTTGGACGATTTGTTTGCTCGGGCTGCGTAACGTGGGCGAAGAACGGTCGTGTTGGCGGTGCAAAAACACCATCCATTCCTGTCGCATCCATGTGCAGTACGTGGCCGGATGCGCCTGGCAGGGAACAGCGACGGGCAGAGGTGCAGTCATGAAACGAACGCCATGGCCGCCGCGCCGCTCGAAACCTGGCGATGCGCTGAGCCCGTCGACGGCTCCCAGCATCGATCACATCTGGCCCTGGCCCGAAACTGGATGCCAGTCACGACAATGTTAGGGCACGGGGCACATCCGCCAAAAGCAATTCGGCAACCAGCACGGGCAGCTGAGGCAGAGGCATCACAGGGGTCGTCGACTACATGACGAAGCACCCAATCAGCCAATCTGGGGCCGTCGCCCGCAGGCTTCCTCGCTCGCTCAGGGATGCCATCTTGGCCTCGATCTCCATCGATCGACCTCTGGCGGACGGGGGCGGGTCTCAAGACCGTCTTCCGCGGCCGCTACGGTTCTTAACCCCCTAGCAGCACGGCATCCGTGGGTCCACCACTAACGTGTCGTACACATACCTACCGGTCGCGACATCGCTTGGCTTGGTGATGTATTCGTACTTCGTACCGCTTCCGCGACGCTGCATTAGCGTTGCGGGCTGGTCCCTGCTAGCCTTGTTGACTCTTTTCTCGTCCGTCGCTGGAGCCTCCATTCTCTCTTCGTCCGAGGCTGCTGTACGAGACGGCGAGATCTGTCACCTCGCCTCCACGTCCGTCAAATCCGGGCCCCAGTCAACAACTGACTTTTCAATTACCCGTCCGGCGTGCGTGCGTGCGTGCTTGTCTTGCCTCTGAACGGGACGGGCCTCGTAATAAAGCGTAGAGTCCACAGGTGGGTGAGACTGAGAGGAGCGGCATCAATAAAACGGCCGCAGAACGAAGAGGTCGGCGGCGCTACTTTCTCGGCGGCGATGGTGCTTTGCTTGTCTGTCCGTCTGCCTGCTTGTCGGGTGGTTTACGCCGTCGAGTTCCAGTGGGACATCCAGCTTGCCAGCAGCCCGTCTCTGCCTCTGTGCCTCTGGACCCTGCTGCGTGGCCAGACGGGACCGCCGTTCCTTCCACAGCAGTCTCATCGCGGCTCTTGTTTCTTCTCCCTTCCAACCTCTACTGGTGTCTGTCGTCTGCCTCCCCCTCCGCCACCGCTTGCCCCCGAGCCGTCGTTTGGCACAGTATCCTGATCCTGATTTTCCATCTTGCTGCGGGCGCCTGGAGGACGGGTGTTCACACACAGCCCCAATAGACGCTTCGGCCTCGCCTCCCTCCAGACTTCGCGCTTCGCGGACTTCGCGCGCCGCCCAACGCATTGGATCTCGTCGCACGCCGACCACAAGGACAAACGGCCTGTGCCTCGCACCCCGACTTGGGCTCGCCCCGGCCCATCCCTTGTTTCCAACCGACCCTACCTTGCTTCACTGGACGTCGGGCCTTGGTTGCTGCACGGCTTGCCCGCGTCCACGCTCCCGCGCTGGTGGCGGCCCACATCTACCCCCCTCCACTGTCCGACTTGCGGCGGTCAACAACGTCGTCTGTGGTCTCCAACGCGGTCCAGTCGTAGGCCGCTGAGCGACCCGGACCCATCTAGGCCACGCGGAGTCGCACTCACTCGCTCACACAAGCAAGCAACCAAGCCGCGGACAGCGCAGGCAAGGCCCCGATTGCACCACCAGCTGCTCCGGCGAGCACCTCGCACTGGGTTGTTCACCGAGGCCAGCTGACGCCCTAGGCTGGCCGTTGCTTTGCTTGTTGGTGCGCGCGTGTCGCAGGCAGCCGAGGCAGTCGATGCCGTGCCGTGCCTCATCTCATCTTGGGGACCGAAGGAGGCCGGCGGTGGCATGAGTGTTGCGCCTGTTGCGTTGACTTGTTGACATTGTCTGTCTGGGCCGGATCTAGCATCGGAGCTACTAATACTATAACTAGTATTAAAACTTGCGCGCCATGTCGATGCCTTCTGCAGCGCATATCTTTGAGGTGGGGGTCGGCGCGCTGTCGTCGGCCTTCCTCGACAAGCTCGTCCGCGAGCATATTGAGCGCGCCATGGAAGACCTGGACCTGAACTCGCCGCCGCCCCCGGCGCCTAGCTCGAGCGACCTCCTGCTCAATGACATGGGTCACTACTTCTCCCGCACCGCCATGATGTGGGCCTACCTGACCGAGAACCTCCTCAAGGGGCCTCACCTGGAGCAGGCTCTGCTCAAGGCCCACGATCGCTCCCGCACCGACAGCGGCATGTCGGACCTGTCCGAGGTTGCCCGGATAGACGTGGACATTGCCCGCCTCCAGTACGTATGAACCTTGACTTGCAACCACGTCACTCCCCTCCTCCGTCCGTGCCAGGCACTTGTCACTGCCCTATCAACCTTGATTGTCACGCGCTAACCTTTGGCTTTCAACGGCAGTAAAATCAGGGACCTGAGTCTCGAGTTCTCTCGCAAAGTGCAATCCACCTGGCGGCCGCAGGCTCCCACGATGAGCTCACCGCCGGGCATTCACACAACTTCCATCTCGCCCTTTTGTGACGCCAAATTGTCGTCAGTGTCAAACAAGTCCATGTCGGTGTCGAGCGATGGCGACTCCCGCGCGCTCAAGGTCCGCAAGCTGTTGCCCGACGGCCATGCCCAGCTTCAGCTCGACATTGGCCAGAGGTCGGACGAGTCAGACGACTCTGACGACGAGCTGTTCCCCGAAATTGACATGGAGGCGCTGAGGCAGCGGGGCAAGGGCAACTATACCTGCCCAAAGTCTTACCAGTGCAAGAAGGGAGGGGTCGACAAGGAGGGCAACCTCGTCGTCTTCGACCGCAACTCATCATTCGCGTATGTAGTCACTGCCGACCCATCTGAGCATAAGCATCTCCTGCGGCGCCGCCTGGCGTCCTTGTCCCTGGCGCCGGATGCCGAGCCACGCAGTTTGCCTTCGCTTGCTAACCGAGCAGCACAGGCAGCATTGCAACAAACATCGCAAACCATGGCGGTGTGACATACCCGGATGCCCCAACCCGCCTAAGAAGCGCAGGTTCGCGCGTCGGGATGGGCTAGAGAGGCACAAGGCGACGGTCAAACACTACGTCGTGTCGTGAACGAACGTGGTTTGACGGGCAGATGTAAGAGACTCCCCAGGAACAGGCATATTCCTGGGCTATCATCTTCGATGTTATAGTGCCAGGGGGGCTTCCTGGGGGAGGGGCACACGTTGACCATAATTGGCTGTCCAGTGATCGGAGGAACCTTGCTGCAGACATGAGTCGGTGTGAAGTACGGGGGCCTATGACGGCACCCGCTCGAAGCCTCGGCGCCTATTACGGCGCCGACCTTCTGGCAGTACAATTTTCGTGTACGTGCCCACGCCTCCAGACCCTTTTGAGTGGGCAGAAGGGACGGGCAGGGCAGAACTGGAGGGTTCGGAAGCGGATAGGAGGTAGGCCTACACGGGGACGGGAACGGTCCAAAGATGACGAGGCGGCGGCAACAAACTACTACGTAGGTACTCCTACGGCTGTACGAAGTACAGTTGGGTGTGAGACGGCTGGCTTTCCTTGTGTTTGATGCCCACACACACACCACGCGCATTCGTGCGAAGTACGTATATCAAATGGCACTACATCCCATCTCTGGCAGATGAGCCACGAACGCCCCAGCCTGGTGATTCCTTCTCACTGGCGGTGGGGGCCTAGCACGAGTCAGGCGCCCGGATCGTGAGTTGGGACTGGCGGTTGGTTTCCTGACCGGTCAATGCAGCGTCTGACCGATGCATGACCGTGTCCAGTAAATGGGGACCAGACATGCCAGTCATTGCCCACAGCACGAGCGCTGGGGCCCTCCCGCAAGTCTTACCGACTTCTCCCCAGGACTCCCGGATCCCGGGTCACCAGGCATGACCCGGAACAACAGCCTGGGCGGGCCACGGGGAAAACACCCAACCAACTATCCTATTCGTAGCGCTGTCCGACTCAACAGCTTTCAACTGTGCAGATAGGCGGGCGGCATATGGCTGTGCCGGGCGGGTGCTCACAGCGGCTACACCGAATGAGCAGCAGTGCTCGAGCCCCTTTCAGGGGCTTGACTCGAGAGGCAGCCCCAACGTCTATCGTTGCGTTCAAGTTGGCACTTGGCTTCGCAGCTCCCGTTTCCAGCAGGTCGTCAGAAGCCCCGGCTCAGCCAGGCCGGCCTTCCAGGTTCCACCCTGCTTGTTCGCGGTGAGACAGCTCAAGGACTGTGGTGGGGGTTGGAAACGGCGCCACGGCAGCGAGCGCGCGCCAGGGACGGAGAACCGGGTACGTGGGTCCAGCTAATGTCAGTGGAGATCCAGCCGTTCGGTTCATCCAGTACTCCGTACGGACTATGGAGTACGAGTACTTCGTAGCCGTCAGCAACTGCAAGGAATGGCCAATGCACGAGTACGAGTATGTAGGTTGCCCACCAGTTCGGCGGGCCTTGTCCCTGTTCCTGGGCCTGGGCCTTCAGGCCGCCCAGGTGCTGGTGACGACTCGCAGAGGCGCAGTGAGGCGGGCAGCATCACCTCAAGAGACGGCGTGGGAGGGGCAGACGAGTGCTCCGTTGATTACGGACTACGAAGTACACGTTGCCGGCTTTGTTTGGGCGCCGATAAGCCATGTACGTACTCCGTACTCCGCAGGTGCTTCCATTGTATTGCTGGTACTTCGTCGGTACGAGTATGAATGCGCCTGCATGATGATGTGGGCTGTGCGTTTGCGGCCCAGCTGGCTTGCTCGCTTGTTCTATCGTCCATGTCAGTATCATCATCCTTGCGACTTGGGCACACCGGGCGGAGCGCAAAGGAAACGACTCCAACGGTTAGCGAAGCTCGCGGATGCCACACCTGCCACGATGCCTGCACGACGCAACGGAAGGGAAGAGAAAACAACTCAACGGTCAAAGCTCACGAGGCCAAGGGGACAACAAGCACCCACCTGCCTTGTTCGAAGGACACTCGCTGGACGACGTTGCCCTACACGGACCCGGTCGGCCGCCTTCTTCGCCGCTCGGAAGCAGGCAATACGCGGTGCAGGCCAACGGCGACTGGCATACGAGTACCTACTCGTAGTCGTCTCTTGGTACCGACGCCGCCGCTCTTACGAGTGCGACCCCGGACGTTGTCAGAGCGCCAAGGGTTCGAGGCGTCGAAGTTTAGTCCAGGCTTCCCCAGGTCTGATTGGGTGGGCGGCGTCAGAACGCACCGTCTTGGCCGAAGCCGAGAGACAAGGCGCAAACAATGAATGGAGCTGGTGTACTCTGTACGATCGGATCTGAGTCCATCTGTGAAACCCCCGCACAGAGCACTGCCGGGAAGCACCACCGAGGACCGCGCCTCTCCAGTGCGTACCAGCACCTACTCATATGCTACCTGACGAGTACATGGCGACTGCATTCACTGCTTGTACCAAAACGACCGCACGCGGGGCGGAACAGGAGCCCGATGTGAGAGAAATGTCTGCGAGAGCGTCTTCCTGCTGGAAACTATACTCGTATGCACGTGGTCTCGCCCGGGTGCGGGCCTAAAGCAGATGGACGGGGCGAGGGGGAGACAAGAGGGGAGAGATGAGAGAAGGACAGGGATCGGCGAGGAAACTACGAGTACTCAGTCGTACGAGTAATGTTACCCAAGATACGAAGTAGGTATTCGTACCTGGCCGGGAGGTGCGTCACTGCGTCATTCGCGACGGGCGAGACGCAGGGAGCCGCCAAAGCCAGAGCCACGCAGTGACAGATCAGTTGGGCATGGCGGGTTGGGTGATGGGAAAAGAAGCAGGAGAAGCAGGAGGAGAAGCAGGAGGAGAAGCAGGAGAAGAAGAAGTGGAAGTGTCCTCAAGTCCTCCTCTGTGGCTCTCGGGGCTCGGGCTCTCAGGCTCAGGCTCTCCAGACATCAGCCACGGAGCCAGCTCCGCGACAATTTGGGGCAACCAACCGCCGTTCGCTCGCAACCCGGCTTGATGTCAGGGACTGACCTCCAATTCGCCGGTGCCGTTTTACGCATGTGCGCGTATTTGGCGGGCTTGCTGTTCTCTCTGACAGGACAAAGCCCCCCCCTCCTGGCGTGTTTCGGTGGTCAGGTGACGCTTCTCTCATCTCGTTTCCTCGTCGTCTCTCTTCCCTCTCCTCCCCCCTCTCCCCTCGTGCCGTGTCTCGTCCCGGTTGAGAAGATTCTGGTCGTACTCATGGTACGTTTGATGCCAGACGAGGCCGGGGCTCCTGCGTGCCGCAGAGGCAGCGGCGGTTGGGCGCCGCACGTTGCCGTGTGATGGCGCGCGGCCGTCACAGGTACGCCAGCGAACGTGACATGAGTCGGCAGGGAAATGAAGGCCGTTGACGACGAGGCGTAACCGAGGGGCAGGGTCATGGGGGGGGGAACGCCCACCGAGACTCGTACAGACCGCCCGCCCGTAGCGGGACAGCCATACAATCAGATCGCGACACGGGGGCGCGCCCGCCGGTTACACAACGACGCCTGCTTGTCTCGGCAACGCACATCTGGCGGCTGCAGCCTCGGGCCGGCCATATTGCCTTGTCTGCCTGCAACGCACTTGCTCAAAAGCCCGTCTTTTCTGCGCATTTTCGTCTGAATTGGGTCGCTGCCCTTGTCTGGACTCTGGATGGCCCTGTCCCGTCCGGATGCCCTGTCCCGCCTGGATTGCCTTGTCCCGTACCTACATACGCACGCACTTACTCGTACGGCTACGGCAGGCTTCCGACGCCGACGAGGCAACGAGGCACATTGCAAACCTTATTAGAGTGATGGCGAATCGAGACCCTGTCTGTCTGCCTTTTGTCGCCTTCGTTAGCCTCTCGTCTCGCCTGCCCCTCCCCAACCGTGCCACTGTGGTCTCGTCTTGTTTCCTCATCCGTCTTGTTGTCTCGCCTATGGAGTAGCCCCCGGCGGCCGGTTCTCGCTCGGGCGCTGGCACCACCAGACCGGACCACTTACACTCGAGCAGCCAACGACGAGACTTTTAGCAGGGTACGGATAGGTACCGTACCGCACCAGGGCCGAGGCGGCTTCACACAGACTCTTCCATTATCCATCTCTGCGGGCCCAGTCCGTAGTCCGTACGAAGTACCTGTCCGTAGTCCGTACTCGTAGTCCGTTCCATAGCGTCTCCTCCCATCCCTACTACACATCCACCCCGTCTCTTTCGGGTGCTTTCTGGCGCTCTCTCGCGCGCTCATTGTCTTCCCCGAGATCCCCACCACGCCGCAGGGGTGGGAAGAGACGCGAGAGGAGGATCCCCTTTCTCGGGATGAGACATCACCTTGGCCTGACACGTCAATCTCCTCCCATGTTCCCTGTGCGGCGTCCACGACGCCCTGGTACGGCCACGATGCCGGTGCTGCTGGCGTCGTTCCCGGCTGCCCGGGTCGTTGTCGCGCCACGGCAGCTTGCCTCATGGGGCCGGCCCCGGGCGCTGGAAGCGTAATCCTTTTCCTTCTTGTTGCCCATCTCGGTGGGACATGCCTGTCAAGCCGGCCTGGCCTTGCTCTGGTGCGCGATGTCTGGGCTCGTCTCCCCGGCGCCGCTGCCGGGGCTGGCTGGCGGACAGACCAGACACTAGAGTCTCAAGTATAAAGTCCCAACGGCGCCCAACCCTATCCTCCCTTGGACTCTAGACTGAGATATTTTCTGTTCACGAGGCACGCCGAAGCAGTGGATGCATGTCTTGTCTGATTCACTGCCACCGACGCCGTTGCCATTGACGTTGTTGCCATAAGTGAACGCTCAACTGCACCTGCCTCGGCAAGCATCCATCGCCACCACCTCAACGTCACTTACACCGCGCACCTCCATCCCCAACAGCCGTGGGCACCACCGCCGCCAACGACAACAACCGCAACCGCAACAGCAGCAGCAACACCCCAGGTGCCGTTGCGATATCCCATCGCCATGACTTCCTACCTCATCATCGGCGCCGGCAACTTTGGGGCCTCCACCGCCCTGACCCTTGCCAAACGCGGCGACGCCAAGGTCACGCTCGTCGACACCGCAGCCTACCCCAACCCCAGAGCCGCCTCGCATGATGTCAACAAGATCGTGCGCGACGACTACCCCGACAAGCTGTACATGCGCATGCTGATCAAGGCCATGCCCAAATGGCGCAACGACGAGCTGTACCGCACCTTCTACCACGAGGTCGGCATGCTGCGGGCTGACGCATCCGACTTCGGCGACGAGAGCATGGCCGCCTACAAGGCCATGGGCATCTCCAACGACTCCGAATACCTGCCCGTCGACGAGGTACGGAGGCGCTGGAACGGCGCCTTTGCCACGGCCAACTTTGACGGCCTCGACAAGATCCTCTACAACCCCACAGTGGGGTATGCGGAGGCGGACAAGGCGCTCGGGGCCGTGGTGCAGGCCGCCGTGGACCAAGGTGTTGAGTACGTCGTTGGCGTCATGAAGAAGCTCAACTTTGGCGCCGGCGGCCAGTGTACGGGCATCACGCTGGAGACGGGAGAGGTGCTGCGGGCGGACAAGGTCCTCCTGGCGACGGGCGCGCGCACCGCGGCCCTCGTGGCCCAGAGCGCTCCCGAGAACAAGCAACTGCATGTCGGCGACCGCGTCGTCGCGACGGGCGCCATCAGCTTCTACGCGAAGCTCTTCGGGGAGCAGAAGGAAAAGTTCGCGCCGATCCCGGTGCTGAAGAACTGCCTGCCGCAGGTCAAAGGTACGTTTGCGTCGGGTCGCAGCATGCTGCCCCTTGCCCGAGAGTAGCGGTGGGGGATAAGGATACTGACCGGTCACGACAACTGCAGGTGAGGGCATGTCGATGCTCAAGGACGGCACCATCAAGTTCAACTGCGACATGTGCTTCACCAACTACGTCACATGCCCGGCGACCGGTGAGCGCATGTCCGTGGCCCCGGATGAGAACGTCTTCAACGTGTGGACGGGCCCCAAGTTCATCAACTTCTTCCAGCAGCGGGCGCGCAAGACTATCGACGGGCTCTACGGCAAGGAGGTGGAGGACATTCCCATCGACGCCTATCGGATGTGCTGGTGAGTCGCCAGCCCCAGAAGAAGCTCTCACCGAGAGCCCCAAGTTCCCCAACGCATCTACTCAATCCCTGCCCAACGAGCACCAACAGCCAATCGAGGGGGTGAGCTTGCTGACACTTTGCAACCTCATAGGGACGCATCGACTCCGACACACGATTTCCTCGTCACGCCGCACCCGCACTGCCAAGGCCTCTACGTGGCCACGGGCGGCTCGTTCCACGGCTGGAAGTTCCTGCCCGTGATTGGTGACTACGTTGCAGACATGATGCAGGGCAGCCTAGATGCAGACTACGTCGATCGTTGGGCATGGGACAAGAAAGGCGGTGATGGCCATTCTGCCAATCCGACGTACCAGGTGGTCGGAGACCTGCAGGACTGGATCTCGTGACCGGAATTTTGTCTGGCTGGATGGCATCACCCCCCCTCCCCCCAAACTGAAGGCGCAAACAGAAACAGAGCTGCGACGACTGACGATCGAGAAGGAAAGGGACGGGACAAGAGGAGAAGGAAAAGACCTGGGAAGAAGGGATTGGGACTGTGCAAACAGGTACAGGAGTTCTGCGCCGGCGTCCTCTTTTGTTTTCTATTACGGCATTTACACCACGGAGTTTTACCGCGTCTTCTTCAAAATTACTCATTTCACGTTGTGGAATTCCTTTCTATGAGGTTTACGAGCAAGAGCATTGGATGGGCGGTACGAAGAACAGCACGAATAGAGACTTGGAACATGGGGAACTGAGACGGGCGATGGGAGGAGATTGGATGAGTGTTGGACCGGACGTGAGCTTCCAAGGGCAGGCAGGGATGCCGCAGCTGCGTGCATGTGTCGAAACGGTTTTTGTTGATCGAGCAATGTTTCCCAATGCATGACGATGTTTCACCTCTTCGGGGCTCCTTGCGCATTTGTCGAGCTGCCCGCGCGGCAACAAGACTGGTCAATTGTGAAAAGTGATGGCAGACAGGGCCTGGAGCAGTCGACGGACGTGCTGTGAAGAGTCGGCGAGGCGGGTAATGGGACGTCCAATTCGGACGTTTGGTTGCATTGTCTTGGACTTCCAGATCCAAGCTGCCGAGGTGAGACTTGGTTGGGGGTTTGGCGGTCAACGAAGCAGCAGCAGCAGCAGCAGCAGCAGCAACAGCAGCAGTAACGTCCCCGCGGCTCGCGCTGTACGACTCTGTCGATGGTTTGCATACGGATGCCGGGACGGAGGCCGGCCGACGAGCAGATGCGAGCGAGCTGCAGGCGCAGGCGCAGGCGCAGGCCCCCGGGGCTGCGATGAGGCGTCGCTTTGTTCTGGCGGTCAAGGCAGGATAGAGAAGCAGCGGCGGGCTGCGTACGAAAGTGCTTCTTGCTTGTATCCGTGCAGCGGTGCTTCGTACGTGCGTCTCGAGGCCTGGAACGCGCCGAGGGCCGACAAGCCGCACCTGTTTCTTGCACGGGCTCGTACCGAAGTGCGAGTCTGGACTCTGGTCTCTCACCGGCCCCGGTTGTCGTCGTGCCGCGGGCTTCCGCGAGCCGCCCTTCCGCTGCCGATGCTCGGGAGCGTTGGAGGGTCCCGCGGCCGTGAATCGTCTCCGTTGGTCGCCCTGCATGGCGAGCCGGTCACTGCTCGCAGACGCGGAGACATGCCTCAGGCGCTTTGTTGCGTGACGAGCAAGGCCATCTCTCCCCGCGTCAATGCTGGCCCTCCTTCCCGCAACCAAAGCCGCCACTCCTCGGCTCGACGGGACGCGGGACCCGAGAAGGGATCCGGCAGAAACAAAAACAATACATGACAAGGCAAAAGCAATGCGTCTTTCGTACTGAATCACTGATCCATGCATTGGGAAAGCCTTGCGCCCCTCACCTGCTGCGAGATTGCGCACGCTGCAAATCACTGCCCGCTCGCGCCGTCGTGCCGCTCACCGCTTCACGCCCCCCAGTGGCCGCTCGCCGTACGGATACGCATCAAGCATGAATATGCGAGGTTTCGCGAGGCCTGGGCCCTGGCCAGGGTGCACCTGAAGTTTCATTGCAGGCGCGCTGGTGACAGCGCCCGAGTGGTGGGCTTCGCGGTGGATCAACGTAACAGCAAAAGCTTGATATTGAAATACTGGCATGGCTGATGTGACGAGACATGCGGCCGAGGCTGGTTCCTAAAAAGGCCGGTTTATTATACCACGACGATACAAGGATGGTCATTGTCAGAGGAAAGGTGCAAGCTGTCTAGTCCGTAAGTCGTATCATGTATGTATTCCATCAGCCATACCTTCAACCAGCGGTCTATCTATCGCCAACGAGGCTTCGTATAGGGTAGTGAGAAACACGCGCAAAAGGGGTCTCGAAATCATGGCCTGAACCGCAGCCTCTCAGTAGACCTCTAGGACGTAGCGTCCCTCCTCCTTGAGCTTCTCAATCTCCTTGGTGGGATCCAGCTTCTTGCCGCTGGCCTTTGCCTCGGCGGCGATGGCCTCCTGCAGCACCTTGGTCACGTCCGGGACGGGCCACGTCGGGCCGCACAGGTAGAAGCTGCCCTCCTCCCTGACGTAGGCCTTGACGATGTCGTCGAGCGTCTGCCGCATCCTGTCCTGGATGTAGATCTTCTGCGGCTGGTCGCGCGAGAAGGCGCTGCCGATGAGCGTCACCACGCCCGCCGCCAGGTACGCCTCCCACTCCTCGCCGTAGAGGTACTCCTCGCGCTGGTGCCGCGAACCCAGGTACAGCAGGATGGCGCCAATCTCCTTGCCCTGCGCCTTTTGCATCGCCCGGTACTGCACGAAGGCGCGGAACGGCGCGAGGCCGGTGCCTAGGCCTGCCATGATGAGCGGGGCCGTGTCCTTGACCGGGAGCTTCATCACCGACGGCTTGACCGAGGCCGTGACGGCGGCGCCGGGCTGCAGGCGGCTGAGGTAGCGGGTCGCGTGGCCGTAGCGGGTGCGGCCCTTGGAGTCGACCCAGTCGACGACGACGATCATGAGGGCTACCGAGTTGGGCGTCACGGCCTGCGCCGAGGCGATCGAGTACTCTCGCCGCTTCAGCGGGCTGACGATCCTGATCAGGTCGTGGAAGCTGGGGCGGGCAGACTGGAACTCCTCCAGGATGTCGGTGTAGGTGGCCGTGTCGACCTCGGTTCGCTTCTTGAAGTCCTCGGCACCGGCCGAGCTACCAAGAGCCTCCAGCTTCTTTTTCTCGGTCTCGTCCGTGGCAAACTCGGCCAGCGCCTCGTAGAATCTCTTGGGCGGCTTGCCGAGGATGTCAACGTTCTGCAGCAGAGCCTGGTGCACGGTGCGGACCTCCAGGGCGGCGGGATCCTCACGGGCAGGGACCTGGACCAGCTCGGCGGGGTTGAGGCCGTACGACTCGATGAAGGCGTTGACCTCCTCCTCGTCGTTCTCGGCATGGATGCCCAGCGCCTCGCCGATCTTGTAGGTCAGGCCGGAGTCACCGAGGTCGAACTCGATGTGGAAGATGTGACGGTCGTAGTCCGAGGGTGTAAGTCGGCGGTTCTCCTTGACGCGGATAGTGGCCGTGTTCACAGGCAAATCAGGTCGCAGACCAGTGCGAGTCTCATAGGCCTCCTTGAACACGAGGGCCTTGGCGGCAGCCTGCCAGTCAGAGAGCCCCAATGCCACCTCGGGCTCCTCCTTCTGAAAGGACACAAAGCTGTTGGCTTGGACAGACCTGGGCAGCTCGACCTCGATGTAGTCTGCTCCAGCTTCGGCCCAAGTGGCCGGAACCTCGAGCTTGCTCAGGCACTGGTCAATGGCATCAACGCACTCCTCCAGCGTCGGCGCGTGGCCTTCGATAAGAACCAGCTTGCTGATGTCTTGGGGAGAGAGCTCTGGCTGGGAGACCTTCAAGAACGACAGCTCGAGCAGAAGCTTGGTCGACTGCGCATCCTTCTCAAACGCCGGGGAGTAGGAAATGTCCAAGACGAACAGGTCAACTGCCTTCTCCTCGACTGCCTTTCGGAAAGCGGCGGGAAGTCGCTTCTCGATATCCTCCTGCTTGAAGTTGGCCAGCTTCAGAATAAGCTTGCCACCATCGGCCACGCTCTTCACAACATCAACCACCTTCAAGAGCCTCTCGTCGCCGATGACAACCACGTCGGCCTTGTCCACGGCATAAGGCGCCTCGAGAGCCTTCTTTGATGCGCGCACGTCCGTTCGGACGACACCTCCCTGTGTGAGGTTGTCGTGCGTCGTGTGAACGTAGACGTTGGTGGTAGACTCCTTGGACAGAACGCTGGCGAGGATGGCAGGAGAGTTGACAGCAGCAGAGTCATCCACGTCCCAGAAGGTGTACAGCTGGGCGTTGATGAGAGAGGGCAGCTCTTTGGCCTCGTCCTCGTTGCCAAAGATCCCGTGCAGAGTGTTGACCAGTCCCTGAGGGGTCAACGTCTGAGCTGGAGTGTACTTGATGTCGAGAACCTCGGGCTCGTCGTCGAACATGCCGGAGAAGGTGACGGCGGTCAGGACATCACCGTACAGAGCGGACTGCGTAGCCTCGTCATCGACGGCAACCTCATCGCGGACCTGGCCGAGGACGGCAATGGTGCGAGTCGAGGCGGGGATGGCCTTGAGGAACGCCTCCTCGATGAATGGGCGGTACACTCGCACATTGATGACGCCAACCTTGGCACCATCGCTGGCGATCTTGATGAGGGTCTGCTTCGCCACCTGGGTCTCTACGCTGCCGAAAGCAACCAAGACAACATCAGGGGCCTCGTGTCCGTGGTACTCGAACGGCTCATATATGGTACCAAGCTCGTCGTTGAACAGCTTCAGGAGCTCGACGACCTTGCCCGCAGTATCCAGTCGCTGGTTCAGTTTGCTGGTCTCCGCCGTGAGCTTGCTGTACAAGTCGGCAACGCCAGACTCGCTCAGGGCATCGACAACCCGCAGGGTCTCTCTGGACACACGGATGCCGTCGTAGATGTGGAGTGTGGGGACCAGGGTGGCCAGCAGAGTCGAGAACAAGGACATGTGCTGAGCCTCGTAGGCCGAAGAGCTGGCAACCAAACCCAAGCCGAGATCCTCAGCCAATCTCAGGGCAGAGTCATAGTTGGCGACGAGGCCGTTGCTGGCTGTGTAGTCCACGGCGGCGATGTGCGCGACGAACGGGCTGGAGAGCCCGTAGAGGAGAGAGAGCTGGTCCAGAGTTCCGCGCAATTGTTGCAGACTGCCCGAAGGAGCAAGCAGGGTCTGGGGGATGTGTCGCTTGGAGACGTCAAAGTCGGGGGAGAAGATGTAGCCCAGTGCCAGGGCACCGGCGCCAGTTCGGGTCTGGAGTGGCAAGACCGTGGGGGTATAGCCGTGGACGTTCTTTTCCTCCTTGGTTGCCCATTGCTTCGCGGCGATGTCCAGGTCAAAGGTCTCGGGGGAATAGGAGTAGATCTTGTCAGAGAGCTTGTAGGCGATCTGCTGGACGAGGAGTTGGGCGGTCACGTAGGTAGGGCCCGAGATCGAGGCCAGGGGAATGGTTTGACCGAAAGGCAGACTCGATGACAAGACCTCGAACTCAGAGGACTTTGTCTTGGGGCTGGCAGCGGCGCCGCCACTCGATCCTTGTGTCTGGTGCGGCATCTTGATGCGTCTTCAAGATACCGAGCGAGATCGGAGAAGAGGGGATCGGGGAAAGCTTCAGAGGCAGACAGGACTCTTGCCTCGAGACGCCGACCAACACAAGCAATCGCCGAGAATAGCGACTACAAGAGCAAGTTCAAGCAGGGCGTTCCCGTGTGATGCTCAGAGAGAGAGAGAGTGATGAAGAAAAGGAAGAGCAGAAGGGGAGAACTCGAACAGCGACGACGAGCCGAGGGGAGGATTTGTAAGGCCCCCAACTCGGCCCTCCTCTACCCCATACAGTCCTCGATTCTCCCTCCAAAAGCCTCGGGGCTGCCGCCGAATTGTTGATACTTTGAGGGAATCACGCAATAGATCTTAGGCCGAAACAGGCTTAGCGGCTATGATGCAAGACCCAGACCACCCGGGCGCTCGGGAAGACCCGCTTTTCCCGACTTCCGTCATACAGGCACCGGGGAAGCCGCGCGAGGGTCCGGCGACTTCCGCGACACGATGGTTTAGGTGATCTTGAGGTTGCACCTTGTTGAAGCCTATTGCGACGATGGTTGCTGTCTGTTGGGGGGCTATCGAGGCCTGTGTTTGTGTGTAAAACTGGTGAACTCGGTTCCTCGGCCCAGGGCTGCCGCATTCGTCATGGGCAATGATGCTGATTGGCCGGGTACGTGAGCGTGCTCTGCATGCGCCGATCCTGTGCGCAATGGGACGCAACGTTGGCTAGCGATCTTGATTGACTGAAAAGCAAGCGTGCGTCCTGGTTAATTCAAACGGCCATAAAACATCGCTGAAGAAGCCCCGTTCCCCGGTTGTTGCCAGGGCTTCCTCGCTGACTTTGGTGAACATCGGGCCCCACACCACCGACACCATAGGCAGCTGATGATGATGGCAATGAGGGTTGTCATGATATAGCATCCGACAGTCCACTTTGCGAGGCCAGAGCCGCCTTTCGACACCTCCCGAAGCCTCTGTACGGCGGGGATCATGGAGCAAATGATCAGCGGCAACACTGTTTCCTAGTTAGGTTGCTTCGCCGGTACGGCTGAGGAGATTGGGGTCGTGTCGGGCAGGGGATAGGAGTCTTACTAACGGAAGTTGTAGTGAAGGGCCCGGTTGCCTCTGAGAGGTCTAGTCAAATATGAGCCAGCACATCTGAACGGTTTGTTGAAGGAGTTGTCCGGACGCAGGAGGCGACACCGCGAAGAGCCCCGCCCCTTTTGTCCACCTGGTCATGGTTCTAAAGGGCATTGGCACTGTTGAGGAGGGGCGACGCGACATGTCCTGGCAAGTTGGGCAAACGGGGCTTCACCCGTATCGAGGTCCACCTACAGCCAACCCTGAGCTCCCCGGTGTGATTGTGAAGTTATATTTCGAGTACCATGTGAGGTCACGTGGCTAATCTTGATCGCACGTGACCACTCCGTGGCGAACCTTGGTGTCGGCTTGTGTGGACGCACATTTCGCTCGATTACTCCGTACAAAGCCGGCAGCATCTCAACCGTCACGCCTCACCAGAGACGCGCTGCAGCAGCCACCGGCATGTGCATATGTACCCGCATGCACTCCGCACAATTCGCGCGCACCGTGCCCCGCCGCCGCCGACTCGACCGGTCACGGAACCTCGACGGTGGCTCATGCAGACGCCGAGTCCGAAGCCCGCGATGCCTAGTAACTAGAGGGTCGGCCCGCTGAAGATGCGAATCGCTGGCAACGAAAACGGCACCTCGAGCTGCGGGGTGGCAGCAGGAGACGGCGCGACAGCGGCAACTGCGCATGTCTGAGCGCATCCACCGCGAAACGCGCTCAGTGATTAGCGCCAGGATGCTTTGGCAGTTGGCACTAAACTCGGCACAAATGTCGCAAAGACTTTTTGGCCCCAGTACTTATTTGATGCCAGCGCCCAGACTTGTCAGCGAGGTCGAGGTAGGAACCTTCAAGAACAGTCTTTCCGGCTGTTTCCAGATACTCTTATCAATCTTGTCCCTTTGTTTGCCAGTCCATTGCATGTACCTACGCGACTGTCGGTTTCCTCGACGTGATAAATGCAACCCCCCCCCCTCCTCGCTTAGCCGTGCAGCATTCCAGCATTCCTCGCGTCTTCCCGAATCCTCCTCACCACCAACAAACAGCTTTTATATCACCATTTGTGCGACCCGACCCGGCTCCTGGTTGCTCGCTGCGCCTAAAGTGACGTTCGTGCAACATGGCACCGTCAAACACCGTCACAACGTCCTTCCTGCTGGGCAACCTGCACTGCCCGTCATGCGTCGCCGTCATAAAGAGCCTCCTGCAGGAGGAGTTTGGCGACAAGGTCCTGTGGGTGTCGCCGAACGTGGTGACGTCCGTCGTCACTGTCGAGCATGAGGGAGCAAGCGCGGAATTTATTCGCAGCATGGCCAGGACGCTCGAGGACGCCGGCTTCGAGATATGTGGCGTCGACACCACGGCCCCCATCTCCGGCAGCATGGACAGCCTTTCCCTCGCCGAGCAAGGAGAGAGCAGCAGAGAAGCTCCCCAAAGCTACGGGACCTTTGGCATCATGTCTCGACTATGGCGGAATAAGACCCCGCCTGGCACGTCACATGCGTCAAAGGCCGCCGCTCACCTGGACAACTGCGAGGCGTGCAAGTCGGCCACGGCGCACGACCAGGATCATCTGTCCGAGGACCGCGTTCGTCTTGTCCGCAACCTATCCTTCGCGTCTAGCATCCAGAAGCCGGCCTCTTCGGCGCCGTTCGAGGGCATCGCCGTCGACGATGGAGCTCCAACACCCCTGTTGCGGGCTACGGTATCCGTTGGTGGCATGACCTGTGCCTCCTGCGTCAACACCATCACGGATGAAGTCCAGAAGTACCCCTGGATCTCCAGGATCGTCGTCAATCTGGTTACGAACAGCGCCACAGTGGACTTTACGGACCCGAATCGGACACAGGACATTGTCGACGCCATTGAGGATCTCGGGTACGATGCAGTTCTCGACAACGTCGTCGACCTGCACGAGGAGAGGCAGGCGGCAGATGAGCGAGAGGTGGAGATCCAGGTCGACGGCATATTTTGCCCACGCTGCCCGGACAGGATCAGCCAAACCTTGAGAAACCTCGGCTCCTCGCGTATCAACCTCCTCCAGGAGCCATCCGTGCAACTGCCTCGACTCAGGATCCGGTACACGCCCGACGCGCCTCGCTTTACCATCCGACACATCCTCCGCGCCATTGAAGCCACAGACCCATCCCTCCAGGCCTCGATATACCACCCCCCGACCCTCGAAGAGCGGTCCAGGGCCATCCAGGCCAAGCACCAGCGCGAGCTCTTATATCGGGAAATCCTGACCATCATCATAGCCATACCCACCTTTGTTCTCGGGATCGTGTACATGAACCTGGTCCCTGGCTCCAACCCAACAAAGCACTACTTGATGAAGCCCTGGAAGTCCGGGCTGAGCCGCCTCGAAATCATACTCGCCGTTCTTGCAACCCCAGTCTACTTTTTCGCAGCCGACGTGTTCCACGTGCGGGCCATCAAGGAACTTCGAACCCTGTGGCGGAGGAACAGCCGTACACCGCTGCTGGAGAGATTCTACAAATTCGGAAGCATGAACATGCTCATCTCACTCGGAACAACCATCGCATACGTTTCCTCGGTGGCCCAGATGATCGTGGCGGCCGCAGAGGGGGAGACGGATGTTCCCGAGGGCCGTTTCTACTTTGACTCTGTCGTCTTCCTTACGCTTTTCCTGCTCGCGGGACGATTGATTGAGGCATACAGCAAGTCCAAGACGGGAAACGCGGTCGAGGCACTGGCAAAGCTTCGCCCAAACACGGCGCTCCTCATCGAGCAGGACAAGCTCGGCCAGACGACCACCACCACTGTTGAAATTGATCGACTAGAGCATGGCGACCTCATCCGGGTTCCCCACGGCGCGTCACCGGCGGCAGATGGTGTTATCGTTACCGGCGAAACCAACTTTGACGAGTCGAGTCTCACTGGCGAATCCCGTCCTATCAAGAAGGCTCCAGGGGACGACGTCTACGCAGGCACAATCAACAAGGCGGATGCCATCACGGTTCGTGTCACGGGCACTTCTGGAAAGTCGATGCTCGACCAGATTGTCGATGTGGTCCGCGAGGGGCAGACCAAGCGAGCCCCCGTGGAGCAGATCGCGGACCTGCTGACTTCCTACTTTGTGCCCGTCATCACGCTCATTGCCGTCATCACTTGGGTCGTGTGGATGATACTCGCCTTCACTGGCCACGTCTCAGACGGCGAGCTGGACAGCTCGGGTGGACAGGCCGCGTTTGCGTTTCAGTTTGCCATTGCCGTGTTCGTCGTCGCATGCCCGTGTGGCCTGGCTCTCGCGGCGCCGACTGCCATCTTTGTCGGCGGCGGCATCGCGGCGAAGAACGGAATCCTAGCCAAGGGCGGCGGCGAGGCGTTTGAGAAGGCGAGCAAGATCGACTGCGTTGTGTTTGACAAGACGGGGACGCTCACCGTCGGCGGCGAGCCTCAGATCACCGACTCGGCCGTGTTCCCCGACGGAGAGATGGAGGGAGTCGACAGGCGGACGCTGCTGTCGGGGCTGAAGGCGGTTGAGGAGAGCAGCAGCCACCCCATTGCCAAGGCGATTGTTGCGTTCTGCGGCGCCGAGACCCAGGCAGCTGAGCTGGGCCAGGTCGAGGAGCTCCCAGGCAAGGGCATGAAGGCGACGTTCAAGGACCGGGAGCTCGACCTCGCTGTCGGAAACGAGCACCTCATGCGCGACCTCTCGGCGCCCCTATCTCAGCACGTCGTCGGGCTCCTTCAGGGCTGGAAGGCAGAGGCCAAGTCGGTCGCCCTCGTCGCCACGAGGCCCCGCGACGGCAAGTCGTGGAGGCTCGCCGCCATCCTCTCCATCTCGGACGCCATCCGCCCCGAGAGCGCCGCCGTGATCAAGGCCCTCCAGGAGCGCGGGACGCAGGTCTGGATGCTCTCGGGCGACAACGTCACCACCGCGCAGGCCGTCGCCCAGCGCGTCGGCATCCCCTCGTCCAACGTGCTCGCCGAGGTGCTGCCCTCGGAGAAGGCGGCCAAGATCACGTACCTCCAGGCCACGGTGCACGCCTCGTCGTCGCCGGCCCGGCGGCGGATCCGCCGGCTCCGGCACGAGTACACCACGCGCCGCGGCATGGTGGCCATGGTGGGCGACGGCATCAACGACTCCCCCGCGCTCACGACGGCCGACGTGGGCATCGCCATCGGCTCCGGCAGCGACGTGGCCATCTCGAGCGCAGACTTCGTGCTCGCCACGTCCAGCCTGTCGGCGGTGCTGACGCTCCTCGACCTCAGCCGCACCGTCTTCCGCCGCATCAAGGTCAACTTTGCCTGGGCGCTCGTCTACAACATGCTCGCGGTGCCCATCGCCGCGGGGTGCCTGTACGCCGTGCGCACCGGCTCGGGCGCGCACGTCAGGCTGGACCCGGTGTGGGCGGCGCTGGCCATGGCCCTGTCGAGCATCAGCGTCGTGCTGAGCAGCCTCAGTCTGCGGTTGAGGGTGCCGTGGGTGGGGTTCCGGCACAGCCCTGTCGTCGTTGCGGATTCGTAGAGTTATGTCGTGGTTTGGCAGTTAGCACACGGGAGCAGGCATCGTTACCGTCGTCATCAATCATCGCCAGTCAGATTGCGGCGTCGCGTCTTACGCGTACTCGTACATGCTTTTGGAGCAGCCGGGCGTTTTTCTTGCTTTTCCTCTTCGCTTTTCAGTAGTGTAGCGTTACGGAGCCGTGAGCCACAGACTTAATACAAATCTCACCTCACCTCATGCCGGCTTTGCCTCACCCCGTTGTGCAACCATGCAAGGCCCTATCGCGCCCGCAGGGCTCAGGTCGCCGCCATCCCCCAGCTGACAACCACCACGCCCTGCCAGATTCGGAAACACGACCAAACCCACCGATAAAGTCACGACACCGGCGGCCCATGCACGCCCGCATGCCTCGTGCCACCGTTTTCCCGATCCAGCACCCAACCATGAATGCGAACGCCCACGTACTCGTACTCGTATGTCCGCACGCTTCACCGCCGCCGGGCGGTGGACGGGACGCACCCGGAGCCGCCGCCTGGAACAATCAATGCGTGCGTGCAAACGAGCACACGGGTGTCCGGGTTCAGCCAGGCCGTTGTCCGGCATGTGTGTTGCGCGTCCTCGGCATGACTTGCTTTCCCAACGGGCTGCGACGGAAGCAATGTAGGGTAAGGCAGTAAGAAAGCATGTTGTTGTGGCACGCCCATCCGTCCCCCAACGTGGCCCCCCAGAACGGTAACTTCGAGGCTGCGCCTCCGCAAGACCACGTTTCCGGTCAGCATTCGTGCATGAGGCTGGTCCACCATGGCCATGACACATGGCCTTTTTGTACCTAAAACAGTCAGACAGCCCAACACCCCGTTAATTCACCATTCGTCACGGGGCTGACTCTCACAAGGCGGTGGGCACCAGTCGTTGCATTTCGCGAGCCATCCGAGGCTCGGTGTATCCACAGGATAGGCCCATCTACTGTATACTCGTAAACTCCAGTCCGAAAACGTAAACCTATGGTCCCACCGCGGCAGCGACACGCCGCCCGTGAGCCCCAAACTCCTACTCTCCATGACTCGCCGTCCAAGGTATTTCCAACTCTGACTCCTGCCTAACCCAAGAGGAACCGAAAAAGTAAGACGCAAAGAAAATAGGGAAACCATGGCTCCTGTATGGCAGCGATTTGCCTGTAAGCGTAATAACTCTGTAACGCCAGTGTCGGACGATTAGGGGCTGTGGCAGTATTGTGCCAAAGATGAAAGGAGATGAGTTGTATAGATGCCGCGGCCGCCGTCCCATCCAGGGGACGGCGAGTCGCTCTCAAACGCCGCCGCAACGCCATGCTTTTCTCTCTGATGCATGTCATGAATTAAACACAACGATTATCCGCAAAACGCCTGGAATGATGATGGTGTTGTTGCTGCTATTATCGGACCGTCACAGCGCCGCCAAGGAGCCGCCCCCACATGCCCCGTCTGTGACGCTTCTTTGCTGCGCCTTCGTGGAGCTGGTGATATTGCTCGACCGAGATCTCATACGGCAGCATCCGTGCGCTCGTCGGTGCAGGCGCCGCCTTGGGCATGTCCGTGTCAATGACGATCTCGACGGGAGAGTCGTACAGGCTGCCCTGCTGCGCGTCGTACGAGTATGGCTCCGGATCGGACTCGAGGGGAGTGGTGGAGCGGGACTGCTGTCGGCTGGACGCGATGGACGAGGCGTATGAGCTGGCCGAGCTGCTGTAGGTGAGCCCGGGAGGGGTGATGGAGCCACCGCTGGCGGCGCGCAGGCGCTCGGAGCTGGCGTTGCGGGTGCGAGAGTTGCCCCTGGACGAGACGGGGCTGGGATGACGGGTCGCGGCAGCGTATATCTCCAGCTGCATCCTCTTCTCCTCCCTCTGTCGCATCTTGCGGGCGTGACGCTCGGCAATCCGGGCTCGGAGCGGGTCCAGGAAGGAGTCCAGCTCCCGGTACAGGTCCTGCTCCGTGATGCGCATCTCCCACTCGAGGAGGAAGAGCAGCTGCTTCTCCATCAGGTTGACCTCGGTGCGGTTGAAGCCGAAGCTGTACAAGTCGGTGTTGATGTGCGTGTAGTTTGCCCAGTGCTTGTTCTTGGGCGAGCTGTCGTTGAGGTACTTGGCTGCCAGGATGAGCGAGGCCAGGAAGATGCGGTGGGTGGTGCAGCGCAGGCCGCGGGCCATGGGCTGCAGCTTGGACTTGAGGCGGGTCAGGTAGACGAGCGTCGACATGAGCGTCGGGACCTGGACGTTGGAGGAGACGACGAGCTGGGTGATGAACTCCTCGAGGGTTGGCAGGCCATCGTCGGCGGCGCTGACAGCCGGCGGCGAGGGGCTCCTCGGCGGGGTGGGAGGGAGGCCCTGCTGCTTCGAAGGCGTCGGTGGCGTGAGCGTCGAGTCGCAGGTGATGACGTTGTTCGCGGCGTCGGCGAGGAATGCGATCATGTCGCGGCTGACGGGCCGGTAGACGAACTGCTCGAGGGCGGCCTTGTTGAGCTCGTCCATGGCGAGGTGGCGCGATGCCATGTTGGGCGGCGGCGATGCGCGAGTGAGGAGTGAGGCGACCCGTGTAAGTGAGGCGCGACGGCGATGGTGGGGAGGGACGGGAGGGACGGGTGCGATCGCAGCGGCGGCACGAGTGGCAGGGCCGGCGACGTATTATAAGATTTGGCCTCGGGGCCGGGACGGGGACTGGGGACGGGGAAGAGGGATAAGGGAGGATGAAGCCTGATTGATGCTCGTAATGTCAGACAATGGGACGGGATGGCGGAGGGCCAGGCTCATGTGGCCTCTTCCCGGGACAAGTGACCAGCTGCGAGGCCCGTGGGCTTTCGTCAGTGGGTGACGTTGGGGGCACGAGGCTGAGTCCACAGAAGCCACTGGGGCCTGGGAGCGCTGAGTGCCAGCGGGGGTGCCTGCCTGCGGCTGCTGCAGGGGGGGGGGAGGGTGCAGGAAACGGGAGACGTCTAAGGCAGAGGCGGTACCGAGTACGTGGAGCGGCAAAAAGGAGGCGGTACCCAAGACAGCCTGGGGCGGTGGCGGCGGTACGGCTGGAGCGAGGGGGCGCAGGTACCGTTCAGGCGGGTTGGGGACCGGCGGGGAGGGTCGCTGAGATGCTAGCGGCCAGGCCGACAGGGGTTGGATCCAGCAAGGGGGCCGTGGCGGAGGGCCGCTGGGCCAGTTGGATTTAGAGTTGGGGGGATCTGTCAACAGGGGAGGCCAGGTGGTGTCGGGTCGTTGGACGCGGGCGAGCGATGCGGCGGGTCCGAGTGCCGATGGGCGGTGGAGGATGCCTGCTCCGGTTGTGCGGTGCGGTGCGACAGGGGAATGCGATGGGATGCACGGAGTAGGATGTGGGATTGAAAGACGGTGGCAAGAGGCCGCGAATGGGCCCTTCGTGTCCTCGAACCTGGGTTCGTGGATGTGGCTGGGGCGAGTCCACCCGTCTCCGACGGTACCGCAGTGGCTTTTTCCGGACCGATGCTGCAGAGGAACAGGAGAAAGCCTGGGCGATTGATTGTCGAACTTTGCGTCTTTTCAAGTCGACGGCAATCAAACGTTTTCGGGAGGAAAAGGGAGAGCGAGGTGTGAGCGAACGCTTTGTGCCGTTGTACGAGGCCGTTGCGGTTTGCCGATGCGTCCGGAGGTGCTTCGTCGTTGCTGCGCCAAGAACTGTCGCGCCGCTGGTGTGGCGCCGTCCGGTCAAGCGAGGGGGACTTCCGATCCTGCGGAAGGATATGAGCCGCCGACGTGCGTCGGACTGTAGCGTAATGCCCGACCTTTGTCGCGTGCGCAGCCGGCGACGAGAAGCAAGCGAAGCCGAAGCGAGATAAGCGGCGTGGTCCTCTTCCCTTGGGTTCCTTCGACACGATGCGACAACGAGAGCGCGCGCGCGGCTGAGCGAGCAGGGATGGAATACGAAAAAAGAGCGAGCGAGGGAGCGAGCGAGTGCGTGCTATCCTCTCAGGGCTGTTGCCGAGCTGTTGCCGAGAAAGCAAGGGAACTCGTTCTTGTCCGGTGGTGGCTGGATGTGTTCCGAGGTCGAGAAGACGGAATGGCAACGCAAGAGTTATATAGAGGGCTGCCAAAGCGCTCTTGTCGCCAATAACTCGAGCGGGCAGGAAGGGGGAGGCTGGTCCAGGAGCAGTCGGCAGGCTAGCCGTCGACTATTAGAGCGTGGCACCGAACAGGACAGCGTGAACGAGGCGAGGGGTTGGCGGATTGGAATTGAACAACGAATACAGAGGGAGACGCCTTCCTCCCGAACAAAAGACGGGTCCTGCCCAGCAAAGCACACCGGCAAAGAAAGAAAGGGAGGGGGGGCGTGCGCGCTTGAACAAGCAAAAAAAGGGTCTTCGATAGTACTCGTAGGAGGCGAGAGTCGGGGGCTCCGTTTCGCACCTCGCGGTGGTATGCAAAGTTCCGCTGACGATGCTTCGTGGCGGGAAGCTGAAGCAGGAAGCACCACGCGGGACAAACAGAGAGGATTCGGTGGTAATAAAGCCTCCCTTGCCAATACTGCCCCGCTGGAATTCCTCGGTCGAATGGCACGAAGGGTTGTTCTAGCGAACGACTACCGGATGGATGTGTCTGAAGGGGAGGCCGGTTATATGGCAATCGGGGAGCGCAGGCCGTCGCGCCAAGCGAGCCCGATATAGCCCACAACTCGGCCTCCCTGTACTTCGTACATCGGTACGGACCATGTACGTCCGGGCTACGGCATCAAATCATCCATCATCAATCAATCGACCGGCCGCGCGCCTGCGAGTGCGCGTCCCCGGCCGACGATGGACTCCCCTTCATCGCCCCAGCCCCCATCCATCCCCCGTCCTCGGCCAACCAACGCGCCGCAACCGCCCCGGCCTGCCGGAGGGCCCAAAACACGTTTTTCCAGTGGTGCCAGCGAGTCGCCAGGCGCTGCCTGCCATGCACGCTGACCTGGGCGCCTGGCGCCGGGCCGCCGCGCCATTGGCCCGGCGCACGCTCCGTCGTGAAACATGGGCCGCCCGTCGTTTGCCTTGAAACGACCCCGGCTTTCCGCTGCCCGTTGCTGTCCAACCCGGGTGCGTCTGGCGTGATGCGCTGCTGTCTGGACGGGCGGGTAGGCAGGCGCGAGTACAGGCCGCTGGGGGCGAGGCTGTGCTGCGCATGGAGTGCTGGTGATGCTATTATTATTATCATCATCAACGATTGTTGCTACGGGCGTTTGTTGTTGCAAGGGCCAGCCAGGACGGTTCGTGATTGTTTTCAATGTACCTATGCACGCATCTCTTTTGTTGCTTGTTTGACGCAGGGCTCTCTGACGTACGGATACTTGGCACCCGTATCCCTTCTTTCACTGCGGTTTGCCTGCTGTTTTGCGGTGCAGCAGCCGATCAGCGAACGAACCCCTGGATGGCTTGGCTTTGTTGACACCGCGTTTGCAGCCAGGCTCATGCGGGCCACTCATCGTCCCTCTGGCATGGCTCGTCCGATGCAGGGGACGTTCACAAGCAGCTCATCGCCGCCAGCACGATGCCCTAGCTGGTCGGCCCTGTTTGGGCCCTCACGAAACGTGCGGCCCGACGCCTGACGGCTGCTACGTTTCCGTGTCTTTCCGCTTGCGGCGAAATACTTGCGAGACCCTCCTGCGGCAGGATTCAGGATCAACGAGCTTGCTCTGCCCATGTTTGCAGCTCAGGAATGCGTTTCCAGTCGTCTCCTCGTCGGCGCTGGATGCTCGCTTCAGTTCAGCCGCCAGATGTAGGGCCGATGGGGTACTTGGGTAGGTACGTACAGGGGTCCCTAGCTGTCAGCCTGTCACCGTCTCTCCCACTCCATCTCGATGTTTCAATGCCCAAGCTTCTCCCTTTGGCCCTATTACGGAGAATCAGACGTCTCAATCATTGATATCCTCATCGTTGGTCGCAACTGTTCCCGTGCCGGAGTAGTTATCCCTCGCTCTCTTTGCTTCCTCTCCGGGGAAGCCCTGGAATTCACTTCCATCACCACAGGTCACTTCCATCACCACAGGTCACGTCCATCGCTCCCCTCCAGGTTGATGCTCGGTCGATGCTAGTTAAACGTCCACGACTCAAGTGTCTCAGTCCCCCGCCCTCTGTCTTCTTCTCCTTCAACCACCGGGCACGCCCAAATTGACCACCATCCTATCCTGGACAGCCCGCCCGTCGTTGGTATGGCACGGCCGTTCACATGGCAAGCAGGCCCGCAAGACACATGCCTTTTGCATCTGACTGCACCGCACCTCTTTTCTTCTTTTTTTTTTTTAGATCCCATGCCGCACCACCACCACCACCTGCGGCCGCGGTGCAGTTGCATCTCACCTCGCGCACTCCGTCGCACGTCGCACTGCTGAATCCTCAGCGTCTGATGAATGTGACAGTCGCCGCACGGCAACCGAGGACTGACCTGGACACTGGGATTATGAGCCGGCTCGTGGACCATGTCCTCCCTTTTCACGCCGCTGAAGAATGGCCTGAGCCAAGCGTGATGAACCATGTGTGTGATATAGGTCGTATAGGTCCCCCGTTCTGAAGGGAGGTTGGTTCATCGCATCCCCACACCCACGGGAGGAAGGGAAGGTCAGCTCATCTCCGTAATTTGTACTCCGTACGGACTACGAGTAGTTGAAATCACCGCAGGGAGCAGACTCCAACCGTCAGTTGCATTTTCCCGAGACACATTTTACGTCATTCTACCACTGCCAACAGCTTGCGAACAACCCTCTTCACTTCTCATCAACACCTTGGTTCCCTTCCCTCGATCATCCACCCCGTTAGCTTCCCCCAGATTTCCGCGGTACCCCCCGCTGATTGGCCCCCTCGGCCTGAAACCATGCGCACGCACCACATCCCGCGCCACGGGCCCGTCGATCCACACCCGGCAACGTGCAGCATCAAGCCACCGCTGCCCCAGTGTGGCTGAGGCGGCCGCTCCGTGTGTGGCTCGGCAGACACGCAGCAGGCCACTCGCCACGCGCGCACGAGGCTTCTCTTTCAAAGATGGGGATTTTTTGGGTTGCACAGCCCTGCAGAGTCGGTATCGTCTTTTGCATGTGAAGCTGATGAGAAGAATTTGCAATGCTGATGTGATGTCACCGTCGGATGGAGGACGGGAATCTGGGGAAAATGCGCAACTGGCTCGGGGCTCCAGCCGACCGTGCGACCGCGGGTGAGCCGACCCACATAGCCATATGTAGCCTACAGTACACCCCTTGTAGTAACATATTTAGTTCCGGTCGAGGACTACCAGCAACACTTGAAGATCGTCGAGGGTCCAAGTGGCACGCATGCATTGCGTGGCAAGGGAATAGAGTTGAATAGAGAAACGTTTGAGAGCCTAGCTAATATGGTTTACAGGGGGTCCCCTTCTCATTTCATCAGATGGCATAACGAGTATGCCGTCTCCATGCAAGTCCCCATTGCAAAATCTGGTGGTCATTTCATCTACTCGTAAGGGCTGGGAGTACTAATAGTATTGTGCGCTATACTAATGCCAAGGTCAACAACACTTGGGAACCCCCCTTTATTTTCAAGAGAGAAGATGGTACGAGTGACATTGCCGTACCCCCTCATGCAAGCAACCCCCATCACCTACTACGACGTCTAGAGACTAACATATATCGGTTCGGCGGCTTGGAGGAGGATGAGATCATTCCCAAGGAATGGCTCGAGAGAATGGACCACTACCAGCACAAACTCACAGCGGACATCAAATGGGACGTTGGTGACGTTCTAGTTATCGACGTAAGTAAAAGAAAACACAAAGCGACTGAGCTCAATCTACAGACAACCACTGTATTTTTATCGCATCTAACAAACTAAAGAACTACGCCGCTCAGCACGCCCGATGGGGCTGGGAAGGCGAGCGAAAGATTTTGGCCAGTTTGCGGGACCAGCCAGGAATCAGTGCTCAGCCTCTGGCCACTGCCTGAACCTTTCCCATGTCCAAGTGTCAGTCAGATGAGACTAAATGGCGGAGGCAGCAGGACACGAGGAATGAAATGGTTGGTATAGTTGGCCACGCATGCTAGATATTTCTAGTATAGAATTCACATTCACTCATTCACTCATTCACATACAGTCGGGGTTGGTTTATTCAGCAGGCGCCATTTCCATCCGACAATTGCACCAACATAGTTAGGTAGTTTGCTTCCGTTCAATAGGTCGAAGCCGCCTTAGCCCTCAACCTGGCCCCGTACTTCCACACAAATATCGGGAGAGGGATAGCAAGTACCAAGCCCGCCAAGGCCAGTACACTATTAGTCCATCCGTACCCAAGCGCTTGGTACATGCCCGGAGCGAATAACGGGAACAAGAAAGCTGTCAGGCTCTTGATGAACTGTGATGCTGCCATGGCGCTGCTCGTGTGCTCCCCGTACGAGTCGATGATGTACGCCATCACTGTAACATCAGGGTCAGTGAACCTGTGGACAGGCCAGAAAGAGCAACAAGGACCTACTGGGCATTCCACCTAGCTGCATCCCAAACATCATGATAAAGACGCCAATATCAACCACAATCCAGTGTAGTCTATACTCAGCTGTCCACCCATACATCAACACCCCTGCCCATGCGGTAAAGATACCGAGGGACATAAGTGGGATACGGATTCCGGAGTAGGGTTTTGGCCCTGCCCTTGCCGTCGCTTGTAAAAGTAATCCATCAAACGCCCACCAATCTGTGAGGCAACCAGCTCGCCTAGTGAACAGGCGATATAGTGTAATCCGCTAATCTCCACAGACTGATGGTACTGGGATATCCATAGGTTGGAGAAGGTAGAGAGAGTGATATACATAATGCCATAATTAAAGCCGGAGAGAATAGAGGAAATCTGGATAATAGGATGAAAGATGAGGAGATGAAGCGGTCGTGTCAAGGCCCACCCGACAATAGCCAGAGTCGATTTGTCTCTTGGGCTATCAGGCAGGCTCCAAATGGGCGCAATTTGGTAAGCAACGGCGTGTCACAGAAAATTGGACGGGGAAGTCGGGGTTGGCAATGAGGTTAGAGTATGTAAGGAGGGGCGCTGTGCGGCAAAAGGGTTGATTGATAAGGTAAGAGCAGGCGAGATTGATAAGCAGGCCGAGCGCATGTTGGCCGCATCCCTCTCGGTTGGCCCTTGCGGTTGGCGGTAAACCTCCCGTCCCTTTGGCAGTCGTAAAGAAGCAAGTAGGTTACTTGCAGGGGTTATGTCCAATAAGACACCGCGCTTTTGTAGATACTTGGATTTAGTAGTAATGCCCGCTCTAGTAGAAGTGTCGTCAATACAAGTCATAACATCTCACTTGCAAGCACTACTCGTAAGCGTTGTGCAGCATGTACCTCTAGGTCACCCGGGGGGGAGTGGAGCCCGTGACCTGCTTGCTCCTTTACGACAGCCAAAGGGGTTGCTTCCTTGCGAGGCTGCTACCACGAGGGAGCGAGATTCGTGAGGACTAGCCAACACATGGAGATGTCGTGGCCAGCCAGTCATCTCGCAGGCCACGCAGGTCTTCGTATTCCTCCCACGCCTGCTTGTTCCGCTGTCGTTCGTGGCCGGAGGAACAATCGGAGCCCTGGTTCACTTCGACCGTGATGCTAGGGCTGGAGTTGCGGTTGCCTCCTCAGGCTCGTCGTCTTCGTCCCTGTCGCTGAAGGTCGATGTTCTTGTTCAGTTGACAGAATATATCGACTCAGGATAGGAAGTGTGGTCGGATGGCTCTTGTGAAGTAAAAAACTTGGTTTTGGTATCCTCCGACCTCGTGGTGCCTTCGGTGACCAGTCTCCGTCACGAGCTCCTCCCAGTTGGTTATCCAGGCGTCCCAGTCCTTTGGCGGGCGCTGTTGGGGTTGAATCACTCGTTGATGTCTCTCGTGTCTTGGGACCGCGTGACCCATGTTTTCAGGGTGTCGATAGCCTCATCTTCCGTGTAGACTCGGCGGTCTGCGGCGCTGGGAAGCGGGCCCTTCTGAGGCTGTCGAGCGGAGTCTGATGATGGGATGAAAAGACTGGCACAGGGTCAATTGAGGGTGCTCCTGATCATGCCGGTCACGGTGGATGGTGTTGTGTGTAGTGTAAGTCACGTCCCTGGCGCTAGTTCTAATTTGGCAGCCTCAATTTGACGGATACGAAGTACCGAGAACTTCACCAGGCCTCCCCGCAAGATCAAGCCGCAATGTGAAATCAACCCATCGGCAGGGATGGCTCTGGTCTGGCCACCGCGATGCGCTGCTGTTGGCCACTGGGACTAGCTGCTGCTGGTCTCGTGCACGCACCCTTCCCGCTTCCACTCCCGTCCCCCCACTCCCGTCTGAGCTTACAACGAGGCACAGCATCAAGCAGGAAGAGGGCACGCCTCTCAAATTTCCCTCCCTTGCCTCTGCGCGCTACCCTACCGTTCCGCATCTCAAGCACCCTCGCACGGCAACAATCTAGGCTCCCATCAGTGCGCGGCGCCATCGTT
This sequence comes from Tolypocladium inflatum, assembly GCA_003945565.1. NCBI lineage: Eukaryota > Fungi > Ascomycota > Sordariomycetes > Hypocreales > Ophiocordycipitaceae > Tolypocladium > Tolypocladium inflatum. Next base: position 1,357,758 of record QEPE01000001.1, read on the forward strand.
CGTGCGCCATCCCACCGCCCTAACCAACTCGCGCATTACTCCGTACTTCAGGCAATAGTTATACAGTAGCGCTGCCCACGCTACTGTAGCCCAGCCAGCCCAGCCCAGCTGAAGGAATGAACCTTTCCGGCGCCCTAGGCTGGCAGCCATCGGACGCCCAACACAAAAGCAAAACGGCCGACCTGCAAGTGACGGGGGCAAGGGGGGTCCAGGACCATCGAGGCATCTGGCTGTGGTGGCCGCGGCCGGGTGGCGGCCGAGGACGAAGTGGCACCGCCGTCAACTTCAGCTTCAAACGAGATGAGAATCGTACGTTCGATTCCTAGACGTGTCGTACGGGTGCAAGTGTGAGAACGGGAGAGTCTGTTCTCGCTGTCGCTGCGGCGCGTAGCGTAGCTGCAGTTCGTGCGCCCGATCCAACACCACTGCCATCAGCTCCAGCCATCATTCTCCCAGGAGAGCACCACCAGCAACATCCTCTCATCCTCACCTCATCCAAATGAAACCGCTATGTCCTCTCTGCAGGTCCCATGTAATCACCAACAATTCCATAGCCCCCAGCCGAATCGAAACCCGCTCCCTCCGTCAATGGCCCGCCCCCAGCCCGGCGCGTAAACGGGCACTCAAGCGCCGAGTTTCGTGAAGCGCCCTCATCCTTCCATGCATGCACTCCCATGCTTCCGTCCAGCAGGCACTGGAAATAGCTGGCTTCCGGCGCGCCAGACCCAACCAGCTGCGCTTGGCAGGCCAATCATGGCCTGCGCTTCACGTCCGGGACGGTTCACCTGCTGGGGGTTGAGGAATCGAATGTTCTATTTCGACATGCTGCCCCGTTGACCTGAAACGCGGCCGTGGGCTGCAGATTCGTACCGGTGAGATTCCAGAGGCCAGGCGCCTATGTGCCATGAAGGATGGTCACAACGGGGGTTGGTGGCGAGACAGTCGTCGTGGAGTCCAACAAGTGAAAACATCACGCGGTTGTGTGTGCAAGTCAAGTGTGCCGTAACCTCTATTACCGTACCGTCCCGAATCCAGACAGCATGCCTCGTCTACTCCGTACATGATAGAACAAAAGAAAGTCTGCCTCTCAAGGAAGCATGCCTCCTGCACTCCTTGAACAGGGCCGTTCGTGTTGACTCTCGAGGCCGCGGGATCATCCCCCACAGCCCAATACTAAAGGTTGCATGCCGCACATGTCGGTCGTGGCAGACAACAATCAGGGCGAACCAACAAACCAAATCTCATCATTCATCCAAGTCTCTCCCCCGACGTTCAACATGATCCGTCCATGTAGCTGTGGTCTTCATAGGCATGTTGACGCGGCGTCGTGGTGTGGTTGATATCCACACCGCCTCGCAGTATCCTGAAAGCCCCGAGGGTAAAGGTACCATCGTAGCCCTCCAACGTGTCGCAGTGTGCCAAGGTCAGCATCACATGTAGTATGCGCGTGGCATTCCCCCCTAGTGGTAATAGCCATTCAAGCGACCAACGGCTGCCTGCTGCTGCGCGAGGTAATCCTCGAAATAGGGGTGGTTGCAAGCCTGCTTGGCCGACATCCGGCCGGCCGGGTCATAGACGAGCATCATCTCGAGCATGTCGAGACCCTTTTCATCCAGGTTCTGGCAAAGAGCTTTGTTGTAATCCCTCCGCCACTGAGGAAACGAGGACTTGAAGTCGGGATACGACGTCACACCGGGCCATACGCTTTCCGACGGGGTTCCAAGAGCGCTGGGCACAAAACAGTCAGCCGCAGCTCGCCAAAGTTGGGACGGAACGGGCACGGAAGCCGGATACTCACCGGAAGATTTTGAAAATCTCGTCAATCTCCGAGTCGCCGGGGAAGAGCGGTTTCCGCGTGCACATCTCGGCAAAGATGCATCCCACCGACCACATGTCCACGCCCGTCGAGTACTGTCGGCCGCCCAGCAGAATCTCCGGCGCTCGGTACCACAGAGTCACTACCTCGTGGGTGTAGGTCCGGAGCGGCACACCAAACGCACGCGCGAGTCCAAAGTCGGCCAGCTTCAGGTTGCCGTCCTTGTCGATCAGCAGGTTCTGCGGCTTCAGGTCGCGGTGCAGGACTCGGTGCGAGTGGCAGTATTTGATGCCCTCGCACAGCTGCATCATGAACTTCTGGATGACGGTATCGCTGAGTCCCAGGTGCACCAACTGCGGCGAGGAGCCTTCGGGCAGGGCCTTGCCGCGACCGCCATCGCTGACCGGGAGTGCCTCCATGTACTTCTTCAGGTCCAAGTCGAGGAACTCGAAGACGAGGTAGAGCTTGTGGCCGTCGGCGTGCACAATGTTGAGCAGCCGTACAATGTTGGGGTCCTTCATCTCCTTGAGGAGAGAGATCTCGCGGATGGCGGTGCTGGGGACGCCTTCGTCTTCGGCCTCGAGGCGGATCTTCTTGAGCGCTACAATGCGCCCGCTGTTTGCGAGGTCCCGGGCCTTGTAGACGACACCGTAGGTGCCTGATGGGATGGAAGAACGCGTCAGTCAAGCGACCGCAAGCACGGATGGGAGAGGCCGGTGGCGGCATGGGGACTGCGAGCCCAGCGGGGGCTTGCGGCGTCCGAGAACTCACCCTCGCCCACCTTCTCCAGCTTCTGGTAGTTCTCCATGGTCGAGGCTGTCGGGGCTGTCGAGGCTGCCCAAGGTTCGGGTACGCACGAGGTAGCGAGCGGCAGGGGCTGGACTGGAGTCGCTCGAAAACCGTCGTCGCGGCCGTGCTCGTGGTCGGCAACAATCGGTCGGCGGTCGTCGTTTGTCGGTGTGCGGGGGCGGCGATGCGGAATAAAATAAAATCGCTGGCTGGCTGGCAGGCAGCTGGTCGGCCCGGCGAGGGGTCAACGGCTCGCGATAACGCGGGGAAGACGCGCCGTGCAGAGAGCAAAGAGCGGCCGCCGACGAGGTTCAATGACAGCGCTGCCGGTTAGTAAGAGTCCGCGACGGGCGGTTCGGGACTGCTGTTCTCCTGCTCGTCGTCTTCTGTGCCACGTCGCAGCACCGAGGGGGTTGTTGATGCAGGGTTGCCTTGTGTTGACTTGACTCCCTTGTTGTGTTTACTTGCCTGGCAGCCAGCCCAATCGCGCGTTCGCAGATTGTGTCTCGGCGGGGCATATCGATAAGCTCGGCCACGCACACCGCGAACAGCATTCTTTTCTCCAACCAGTTGAGAGAACTCGACGTCCCTCATAGAATCATTGCACCTCCCACGTACGAGGCTTGCACGTACTAACATTTACACATGTACAGGTATACGCGCCTCGCGGCCTCCTATGGTCAAGGCCGCCCGACACGCAACGGCAGACTGCATTAGTCCTTGCATCCTCTCATCCGTCCGCAGGCGTCTCCCTTCGCCGTAAGTCCAAGATCTTGTCCAGCCTCAACACTCCCTTGGCCCCCCAGCCCGACGGCCCAGCCTCCACATCCGGCCGGACAGCAACGTACCAGCTCCACGCTCGCCGATCCAGCTCATCCCTCCTGAGCACGCCCGCCCAGCTCGCGTACAAGAGCCTCAGCGCCCCGAGGAGCCGCCCCAGGTTCTCCTGCTTCTCGTCGTTGAGCGCCGCCACCGTCTTCTTCCCCTCGCCGGCGCCGTCGTCGTGCGCTGTGCCAAAGCTCCGGAGCAGGTAGTTCCTCGCGCCCTCGGGGCGGTGGATCACCATGCCCACCGTCGATGCCGCGGGCTTGGTGTCGAGCGGGTCGAGCGCCCAGACGGCCTCGCCCGAGAGCGTAGACGTGCGCCGCTGCGAGGAGAGCGCGTCGTTTATGCACTCTCGCATGAGGCGCCAGCGATCGGGCCCCAGCATGACGCCCCCGTACCACCGCGTCAGGACGACGACGGCGTTCTTCACATCGGCCTCTCGCATCAGCTCCAGCATGAACTTGCCGCAGCCTGATTCGCCGTCGTCGAATGACGCCTCCTGCACCAGCGGGGAGTTTCCGTAGCTTGCTCGTACAGCCCATGCGTTGTGCGTGGCCGTCTCCAGCTCGGGCTTTTCAGTCATGAGCTCCTTCATGAGTCTGGCTCGTTGGGTCGGAGACGATAGTGTTGCTGCGTGGCCGACGAACGTAGAGGCCTTCGACGTCAGCTTCTGGCTCGCCGACCACGTCTTCTTCTCCTGCGATGCCTGTGCAGTGCTCGCCGTGCTGGGAGCCGAATCCTCATTCTCGGCTGATTCCGACGACCACGCATAGCCACCGCGTTTGAGGACCGGGACATCTCGCCCCAAGATGCGAACTTTAGGCTGTCCCTCCGGAATGTGCTCCTCCCCTCCGACGGACGCCTTCTCGATCCCCAAGCTCACGGCCTTGGCCCTAGAGTTGGCGCTCACAACCGCCTGCGCCAGACTGAGCCGGCTGCTCGGCGGCTGCTCGGGCATCGTAAAGCGAAGTAGCTCGACCGCAAAGGCAAGCACCAGCGGCGCTCTGTTGGTCACAACCCCAGTGCCCTTGATGAGTTCTTCGTCCTCCACGAGTGGCAAACTCAGCGAGCCCTCGAGCTCATCGGCCGTCATTGAACTGTAGTCCAAGTCGCGCTTGTGAGGCTCCAGCTTGGGCCTCTTTGCATTGGGCGACGTCGACTCCTCGACGGCGCGCTTTGCCGTCTTCTTTCCGTGGCTCTTGCACGCGGCGTGGAAGTTCTTTGCCAGCTTGGCATCGCTAATTGCGGATTCCACGGTTGCCAGGGGTGCTTCTGCGATCTGGTCGATACTTTATTGTTCACGGTGTCAATTCGGATGTCCCAGAGCTAGAGTGAAGTGACATACCTGCGGAGGTTCTTCGACTGGAGTGCCTTGACGTGACCCATGGCCGCCATCATGGACACCTTGCGTGCAGTAAACATTCGCAGCAACTCCTGCAGGTCGCCTTGTCCCGCCATTACTGCGACGTATGTCCAAAGTTCAATCAGCCAAACCGATTCTCCCTGCTTTCACTTAAAAATGGGACCGCCAACTGTTGTCGCCGGCGCATACACTCAGAACGTTGTTGTCTTGACTACAGCGACAGTAGGGTACGGCGACGAGTGAAGTGCACGCTCGAGCACGGCCCACCCGCTGCTGTTTCGAGCGCGGTCTCCACTTCGGCTCCGAACTGTCGGGCCGTTCCCACATCCGGATACAACCTTGACGCCTTTTTTCCGTCCAAGCTGTTGCGACGAACACCTCTCGACACGCGCTGTCCTCACACGGGAGAGACGAAGCAACGACACAAGAAATGCCACATCAATGATCCGGCCAACGCGCGGCATCGCTAGGGCCTCCCGCTCGCAATGGCGCCTCGCGAGCTCGTCTGCGCGGGCGTCTCGCCAGCCGGCGCGCGCGCCGCCCGCGAAGCAGCCTTCTCCTCCGCCTCCCCGCGTCACCAGGCCGTATAAGCCGTGAGTTGCGGGACTGTCGCCCGATGAAGCGAACAATAGAAGCTCATATTCGCATGACCGCAGTGGCACGCGCGCAGCCGACACGCCGCCCCCGCCCCCGCCGCCTCCGCCTCCCCCCAAGCAGGATACACTGCTTACCCTCTGGCGCCGCTCCTGGCTGCCCCTCACCGGCGCCGCCCTCCTCGCCGGCTTCCTCGGCTTCTACATCTTCGGCACCGCCGCCGCCTCCTTCAAGACGTGTACCTGCCAGGGAGCCTGCGAGCACGCCGCGCCAACGGGCCGGCCGCCGGCCCTGACGGGCGAGAATGCCGAGCAGTTCGACAAGGAGCTCAACTTTGGGGAGTGGTGGATGGGCATCACGGGCCTGCGCAAGAAGCTCGCCGGCCGTGCCACAGGCCATGTCCTCGAGCTGGCGATGGGAACGGGCCGGAATCTCGAGTATTACAACTGGGAGCCTCTGAGCGCGGCCGCCGAGGTCGCAAACACGGGCCGCAAGAAGGCGGTAGCACCGCAGGGCGTTACGTCGTTTACAGGCCTCGACATCTCCGCCGACATGCTAGACGTCGCCCGCAGGCGCCTGGCCAAGACCGTCCCGCCCATGTCTTCCTCCGGGCCCATCGTCAAAGCCTCCACCATGGCCGACCACACCGGCGGCCAGCTCTCCTACCTCGACAACCACCTCCGCCTCATCAACTCCGACGCCCACCACCCGCTCCCGCCCCCGGCCGCAGCCGCGTCGAACCTGAAATACGACACAGTGATCCAAACCTTTGGCCTCTGCTCCGTCTCCGACCCCGTCGCCGTCCTCTCCAACCTCGCCTCTGCCGTCAAGCCCGGCACCGGCCGCATCATCCTGCTGGAGCACGGCAAGGGGTGGTACGGCATCGTCAACGGACTGCTGGATAAGAACGCGGGAAAACACTTCGAGAAATACGGCTGTTGGTGGAACAGGGACATCGAAGCGCTGGTGGATGAGGCCGTCAAGAAGACGCCGGGGCTGGAGGTGGTCAAGCTGGATCGACCCAACATCTTGCAGATGGGGACCCTCGTCTGGGTTGAACTAAGAGTGGCCGACCAGGCTTGATGAAAGTGTACAGTACGTTTGTTGCATCACCACCAGACCCGTTATGAACAGAGTGTCCAAAGTAGAAGTAGTTATGAAATGAGTGGCATGTCGATTTTGGGGAGGTTCCGTGTGTATATGCACCCGTGTTGCGCCTGGCAAACCAATCTTCAGAGACCCATGGTCCCTCATCTCTTCGTACATCCAGGTCGTTGCAACAAGATGAAAGACAATATATATGTACACGTACTTCTACAACCACGCCTTTTGTTCAAATTGGTGTGAAATGTCCCCTTTCCCACGCGGCAACGCCCAAATTTTGCGCCGTCTTTCCACAACGCCTCGCGCTCGTCGCAAAATGGCAAAAATAAAGAAACATTAAACATTTAGCATCCTTCCAAGAGGCAATCGAGCTCATCAATTTCGATGCTCTCGGCGCCTTGATCCCATTGAAACAAGTCGTTGATTTTCAGCCACGAGTCGGCCTCATCTTCTTTGCGCATGTTTGATACGACGCTGGGCTTCATGGCAGGGCTGGTGAGGAATGACATGGTCGATGCGGTGGTACGGTTGTCACCGAACCAGGCGTCGTCTCGGTAGCCGTACTCCATGGCAGAGTTTCGCTCCACAGTGTCGGGAGCAGACACCTCGTCGTTGAGTTTGCGTTTCTGCAGCACGTCCGCTGTTTGGGTGAACTCGCGCTCATCCTTCTCCAGCGGGGGCGAGTCGTGTCGCATGTCTCTAGAGTGCTTCAGGTGGCGAGCCTTGAACGATCCAATAGGGGTCATGGGCATCGCAACGTCATCGTCGGCGTCATCGAACTCCGGGGACGACAGGTCGACCTCGGGCGACGGGCTCAGATCTCTCCGGCGGGACTCAGCGTCATCGGAGCCCGAATCATCTGTGAGGGACACGGACGGGGTGACAATGACTGGGCGGGTCGTTTGCGTGACACCAGGACCGGGAAGCGGCTGCCGGGGGTATGCGGCGAGGAAGAAGTAGGTTCGGCGAGGATGAACCGTCTCGAGCTCCTTGGCCAGAGGGCAGGGAGCCAGGGCAGACCAACAGGGGCGCTTCATGTAGGAGGTGAGTCGAGAGGAGATGATGGCGCACGGGTTGGCAGATCTGGAAAGGGGGGTTAGTGAATCCGGAAGCGTGCGTCGGCGCGAGGTAAACAGCCACTTACTGTTGCACAGAGACCAGCTTCTGAGACAAGACGGTCGCGAGCTCCTTGATCAGGTGAGGGCGGTTCGCGGTCGACTGCAGCTGCAGGATAGAAGCCTCGACGATGTCGTCGTTAATGCCCTCGAGGTCGATCTTGGGTCTGTCGTCAACGTCGGATATTTCGATACTGGTGGCGGGAGTGGGCGACGGGGGCGGCGTCTGCTCGATGACGGCCTCGGATGGGGTCGAGACATCGTGGGATCGCTTGAGGCGCTTGCTCGGATGTGAGTCGGGCGACTGGGAGCGAGCGTCTGCAGGGTGCGCCGATGAGGCAGACGACGACGACGAAGACGAAAGGCGACCTGCGCTCTTGGCTGCCGCAGCACGAGCGGCGTGCGTAACGGGGATGTGGATGCCCAGACTGGGCAGGGAGAGCGACTTGCGGCGCGTGTTGTATGGCATGTTTGGCTTGTTTGGTTGTCGGGGGGGAGACCACTGGCAACGACGCGCACGACGGGTGGGCGGGCGGGATTCGAGGTCGACGAGGGCGACGGCGACTCTGGGGGGCTTCACTCTACCAGAGAGGCGATTATTTGGCAGTAAAGGAGAGGTACGGCGCTGACGAGGATATTCACAAAAGGCAAACCGGCTTGTTCGGGCGCGTTCGGGGATGATGGGAGGGCGGTCTGCGTTCGTGCGGTAGGGAAGGGGGAGGGAAGTGGACTTGCGGTGCGAGTTGGGTGGACGGGACTGCCTGCGACTCGAGGCAGGAGCTCAGGCGATTTCTGGCGGTTGGCTGGGGAGGAAGGCAGCAAGCACGAGAGCTTGAACTTTTTTTTTCTTTCCCCCTGCATCCCATTGGCCGGCAGCTGGCTGCGAGCTTGCCGAAGTGGGCCCCCTAAACGTCAGTGGGGCCCAGGCCAACCCCCGATGCAGCGTCACCAAAATTGGGGCCCGCAGGAAAGGGAGGCGCATTCCAGGTGGGCGGGCTGGTGCCTGCCTTGCCTTGCACGCACTGCGAACGATCGTGTTTCCGTACGAGGTAACGACTACCCGACACCACTTGCACCACCTGCACGACTGTACGTACCCCGTACCTTGGTACTTGCTACGACTGGCGCATCGATGATGATTGCAACCATCCCAAGGCTATCCACTGCAGACGGCGGGCCGCCTGCCAGGCGAAAAGTAAAACCTCAACGTGAGGGAAAACGACACGTCCTTGGGCCGGCTGCATGTTGACGCGCTGCTAGAGACAGCCTCCCTTGGACCCCGAGACCACGGCCGATGCGTGATCTGACACAGCGAGGCGCCTCGTGCCGAATCGAATCTCGGGGCCCTGGCCGGGCTTCTGTTTCCCCCTCGTACTTCGAACTCGTACGAGTACTTCGTAACAGTGGTTGCGTGGGTGGCAGCGATTGACGGGCGGGGTCCGCAAACGGGGGGGCGGGCCTTGAGCCTCCCTCGTCTGCCTTGATATGGATGGATCCTATCAGCGCTGTTGCATCCGACAGGGGGCCCTCAACCCCTGTCCTCTCCGGTGAACCCGACCCATCACCCGCTCTTCTCGTTTGTCTCGCGCATGTTTTTTCTTTTGACTGCCGAGACTCGAGTCGTCGCCGCAGCGACTCGTAGCCGCGCATTGGACTCGCCCGCCGAACCTCCTGAGGCCGCTGCCCGTCGCTGCGCCCCGCCAGCGTCCAATTGGGCTTGGCTTTTCGGGCTGTTCTGCTGTCTTGGACTCTTGGACTCCTTGGGCTGGTGGTCTGCGCGAGTCGTGACCTCACCATTTTTGGCTCTGGCCCGGCCCCCTCTCCGCCTCTCGCCGCCTCTCGTCCACTCAATCAGTCATTATTCCCGTGGCCATGTACTCCTCCGTACTTGTACGGCAACAATAGAGCGGCTCAAGTGCACAAGACTCGCACCCATTCACCCGGTGGAGAGCACACCGCCCGCCCCAACTGCACCCCTTACTGCAGGCGGCAGAAGCTGAGACGAGGATGATGCACCTCTAAGGGGCTAGCCAAGATGTGCTTGTTCTGCACCTAAACAGCAGGTAATGCTGGGGTGCATTGGCTAGTACTCCGTACGGAGTACTCCGTACTGTAGGTACTCGTACGACGCTGCTCGAGAGTCGACGGGCCACAAAGTGGGTTATTTCATTGCATCGGTCCGGCGAAAGGGTCCTTGGGGTCATGCCGGAGTGGACCGACCGCGGCTCGTTCAAGCCTCCCCGTCCGGATCGGAACAAAGGGCGACTGGCGAGAAGTGGGACTGCCACTGTCACTGCTCCAGGAATGAGGCCGCTCTCTGCCGCCAATCGATGCTGTCGTTTACGTGAGCGAGCTTGCTCAGAACAACCGATTGCGGACTCGCAAGTTCCACAACTCGCGCCTTGCAAACGACTTGACGATACAGCATTCGGCCAATGAGGCTTATTCACCCGAGTCCACCCAGCGGGGATCCAACACGTTTGATGAGGGGTTGTGTAATGTTGCCTATGACTCTTCAGGCTTGGCGCCTAACTTCGGCTAACGCATATGCGGTACTGGGTGCTGGTTGAATGATAGCATTGGATAGGCGTGGATGACCGATATGTAAGCCGGCTCGAAAGTTGCAATTGCTCCGTCGAGGTGGGCGAACTTGATAGCCAGACGCTCCGAATATACAAGTATAAATGTAGTCGAACGCCGCTCTATCAGCCCATTTGCCTTTAACTCGCCCTTGTTGTAATTGCCTCAAGGAGTCTTGCGATTCGTCTCACGACCTCAACTCTCAACACCCATCACGCAAACCACCATGGAGCTCCCCTTCATCACCGTCGACGTCTTCACCGAGACTCGCTTCCGCGGCAACCCCCTCGCCATCGTCACGCTCCCCGCCTCGGGCCCCAAGCCCACCCAGGAACAGAAGCAGGCCATCGCCCGTGAGTTCAACCTCTCCGAGACCGTCTTCGTCCACGACGTCGCCGACGCGGCCGACAAGACGCGCCACATCGACATCTTCCTCCCCTTCGCCGAGATCCCCTTCGCCGGCCACCCCACCGTCGGCACCGCCGTCTCGCTCCTCGACCAGGGCGTCGACACCCTCGTCACCAAGGCCGGCCCCATCCCGCTTCTGCAGACGGGCCCGCGCGTCGCCCAGGCCAGCATCCCGCACAACGTCCATCTCCACGCGGCCACTGTCCGCGACCTGGCCCTCGCTCCCGGCGAGCTCCCCACCAACCCCCAGATCCGCGACCTCGAGCTCGCCGCCCCCATCTTCAGCGTCGTCAACGGCGTCAGCTTCGTCCTCGTCGAGCTCCCCTCGCTGGACCTCCTCGCCGACGTCCAGCTCAGCGGCACCCACTTCCCCGTCGACAGGCTCCTGGACGAGGGCTGGCGAAACGGTTTCCTCGGGAGGTACTACTATGTCCGCACGGGTTCCCGCCAGGATGAAAGCGGCCGGCCCGTCGTCTCGCTCCGCACGAGGATGATTACACAGACGTTCGAGGACCCTGCGACTGGCTCCGCCGCATGCTGCCTGGCCTCGTTCCTGAGCACCGTCAAAGACAAGCAGGACACGCCCAGTCGCAGGTACGAGCTCACCCAGGGCGTCGAGATGGGCAAGGAGAGCAACATTGTCGTCGAGGTGACCGTGAAAGACTCCAAAATCGAGCAGGTCAAGCTGGCGGGCACGGCTGTCCAGGTTACGCGAGGCCACATCACCGTGTAGACCAACAACTCTGGAGCTTCACATCCTCAACCCTCACCCGCAGGCACACCGCACCGCACGTGTTCCGACTAGTTGTGCGCCGTGACACTTCCCTTTCACATCATTATAACACTAGCTATTTTGTACATGTTCTACAGATATTACAGCGCTTTGACCTTTGTCCGTCATTGTTTCCCCCAAAACAACTTCGCCTCGGGCCTTGAGCGTCACATCTATTCCCAACCACCGATTCAGTTATAATCAATTCCCCAATGGTATGGTCCAATATCCCGTCCCGTGTCTGCTCACGTCGCGGTGTCATGATTGTGTTGTGCAAAGCCACCAACTCCAAAAACCCCTTTTGCTGGCGCTAACGGTCGATGCTGTTGACAGTGTCGTAGACTAAGCCCGTTGAAGAACCGCGGCGAACCTCTCGGCAACCTGTAGCCAACGTGTTAGTTCCTCTGCAACAGGTTGGGGATGCTCGAGTATTGAGTGAATGTAGCCTACCTCTGGCGTTGACTTGACAAATGGGAGATCGAAGAACATGTACTTTTCGTTCTTGACCAATTCGAGAACAGTGTACATGAGACCCCAGGGCTGCGGCCAGAAGCCAACAAGACGCTCTAGGAGAACTCGCGTGATCTCCTGACGAATCTCCGACTCTTCAGGGTCGTTCAAGTCCTTTCCAAAGATGTACAAAATGACTTGGCTAAAGAACTCCGTGTGGGCGTTAGGGAACCGCAGCTGGTTGACCATGCAGGACACCAGGTAGTATCGAGCCTCAGGCGGAAGCTCGTGGACGAGAAGCGATAGTGTCGATACATCGGGCTCGCTGCCGGTGACCGCGGCCGCGTTCGGTGCCTGGGCCACATGGTCGGCGGCATGCTGACCAACATACATCACCACCGCACCAATAACCTTAGCGTTTGCTGCAACCGAGACATGTCCGTATGTAGTCTCTTCCGGTTTGTTGTGGGTCATCGAGTGCGCGAGCTGGGCAACCGTCTCTTCGGCCGGTCCGTTCTGCAGGACCTGATCGAGCACATTCAAGACCCCGCAATCCCCCAAGATCGATGCCGCCTCGTCGACCAGGCCCGGGTGAGTCTTCATCTCCTCCATTCGGTCTACCTTTAGGCCTGGATGCATCGGGTCGGGCAGCTTGCCGTAGTTCTGCTGCGGGTTGGCAGAGAGGATGGCGTTGAGCAGCTGGGTGCAATGGGGCGGGATGCCCGCGCACAGCCTGACGTGGTTTGCAGCAACGAAATCCGGGAAATCGTGCTGAAGGATGACGAGGAGCTTGAGAGTCGCTCGATAGATCTCCTTGGCCACGGTCGATACGGTAAAGGCCTTCAGCTGATCACTGAGGCAGTCCAGAAGCTGGGCGACCAATTTGACAAACAGACCCCATCCTGCATTTTCCGGCATCTGCAGCAACACCGGCAGGAATGCTCGATGCTGGATGAGCGAGAGCCAGCCGAAGACGAAACCAGGGAGCCGAAGAGGACCAATTCCGTTGAATCTGGAGGCAAATTTCAATATCATCTTCCGCTGCTCATCCTCTGCGAGATCCTCGGACATGTTGTGCACTTCATGGAGGAGCATGGAGAAGAGGCGGAAGAACACCCTCTGATTCATGTGCTCTCCCCTCTTGACGTGGTGATGGGTGAGAACCAACGTAATCAGTGACAGGACGGAGTCGAGGAAGGATGCGCGAGTGGATAAGCCGTCATCATTAGCCGTGATGTAGATGCTGATGAGCTTTGCCAGGGCGTCTACCATGACGTAGGCGTCGCCGATGGCTCCAGAGTGCAAGATATGATCGAAACGGTCCACAGACAAGTCCAGCGCGGTTCGCACAAAGAGGTAGAAGTCATCTCGTCCGCGGATGACCTGCTTCACCTGCAGCTGCCGAAGGAAAATCGCAGTAGCCTTGCTTGATGCGCTTTGGTTGTTGCAGAGATGGACCCACTCCTCAAACACGTACTCCATCTCATCTTGCCGGAACGCCGTCTGGTCATCACTGTCGGTTCCCCGGGATGGTTGGGGTAGACCCGAGCCCATGAGCTTGTTCTTCAGCCTCTGTGCGGCGGTGGAGTTGGGATCATCACAGATCCAGGCCCATGCCGCTTCCAGGGTTCGCACAAAGTCCGCATACAGTGCAATCGGCCGGTTGTTCAGCAGCGCAAGATCGAGCATGTGCTCAAGGAATTCGAGAGATCCCTCTTTCCGGGCCTCGAGAGCCTTGGACATGGCCAGGTCAATGTTCCTCCAGTCGAGCAGGTCGGTGCGGATCAGTGCGGCCAGCAAAGGCATACTGAGGAAGTTTGGGCCAGGTTGTTGACCGAAAAGGGCTCGCACGCGGTTGTTCAGAGCGTGACCACCGATCTTTCGAAGAGTCTCCAAGACGTGAACGAGGCTTTCCAGGGTCAAGTTGTCCTCGACCTGCTGGAAGATGAGGGCGCTGATCTGTTCCGCAGCGTAGATGGCGAATTCTTCAGAATTCTGCGAAGTCTTGATAATGAGTTGAACTAGTGCATCGACAACGTCCAGCACAGGGTGCGGCCTTGGGAGGCCGACGAAATGGTCCTCCCGAGCCTCGCTCGCGACCCGCAGAAGCTCCTGAAGCAGCTTGTTGACACGTTCAGCCAGGCCGCGAACGTCCATTTGGAACCCCGCAGTTCGCCCGCTTGCCATTGTGTTTGCCGCGGCGGTGTGGACTGGCGTGTACGGCTGCAACTGCGAACCCAAGTGTTGGATAGACGGCGTTTCGGCGGGCGTGGGGATATTGGGGACCGCACTGTAAGGCTCTTGCAAGACTTCGTTCGCCAATGAGCGAGTGGCATCCGACGCGGATGGTGCGTGAGACGCTGCCGTTGTTGCGGTGTTGCGAGGCTGCCTGGCAAAATCTTCGTAGATTGCCATCTGCTCAGGATTGAGGCCGTTGATGTTCGGGGACAGCTTGTACGGGTTCGGTATGGTCATGGCCCAGCGGTTGACGTTGCCTGCGTAGAACGGCTCGTTAGGCTGTTGGGCGCGATGCCGTCTTCTGGCCGCGAAATCTTCCTCCAGCAGGTCCTCTATCTCCGGTATTGCCCTCTCCTCGGCCTGCCTTTCGATGATGCTGCAAGCTAGGTCGAGGTTAGAGTTGACACACATAATGATCGTACCTTCAGGGAGGCCTGAAGGCAGGTCATTGGCCAGGTTCCGCATGTAGTTGGTCATGTTGGCTCTCAGCGGCTCTTTTGAGGTGACGAGAGCCAAACTGCCGGCCGTCGCCTTGACCATGTTTACGGCCGAAGTTCGCAGGCGATTTTCGTCTGGCTCCGAAACAAAGTCCTTGCGGATCATCTGCACGGTAGATATAGCAGCAATCGTTATTGACCTATCCACGACTGGCTGGATGATATCCTGCAGTGCCCGAGTGAGTGCGGTTCGCACAATCTCGTGGAGGCGCGTTGTGCTGACAACCATTTCGTTCGTGGGAGGGATGTTGATCAATGGGCCGACGTCCGGGATGGTTGGCGCAACAGTCTGGGGAGACAGGCCTGTGCCAACGACAGACCCGATTCCGTTCAATGACAGGCTGTCGAAAGCGTCCAACTGCTCTTGTGGGAGAACCTCGACCGCCTCTTCCGCCGCAGGACGGTTCAGAATTTCGCCGGAGGGCTCGATGCTCTTGTGGTCGAGATTCAGACCTTTGCAGAGAACCTCAATTTCGAACTTCAGATTGAGCTTCAATTCGGCATGGTGGTACAGCTCAATCAGTAGGTGGATAATATCCATAAGCCACGGATTGGGAGGTCGGAACACTGCAGACGAAGCGCCCTGGATGAGAACCTTGCAGACGAAGGGTATGACAACAATTAGTCTCTTGGTGTCGTGGGCTTCAATCAGCAGCTGCTTGAAGGCAATGTTCTTGTGCTTGATGGGACGGTCCCGAGCAAGCGTCAGGAGGCCGAGCCAACCTCCAAGATTCTTGAGGTGGGTTCTCTCCGTCGAGTTCTGCATCGTTGCCTCAGAATTGAGCATCCGAGCTACACTGATGTACGTCTCGCGAAGAACCTCGCTCCCAAGGGCCTTGTCCTCAAAGAACTTGACGAGCTCCAGGTAAACGTGATGATAGTTTGGCTGCATCTTGGCACGCTCCTCGACAAGATGACTCGCAAACCATTGCTGGTGCTTTAGCTCCAGCATGTCTCGCAACTCAGCGCGCATCGCCTGCAGGGTTCCCTCGGTGATGTTATTGAGGACAAACTGAATCTTCCCCTGCTCCTCATCACCTGGCTCCTCGAATTGGAGACCGAGCGGGACGGGGTCGATACCAATGGCGGCGAAGGGCGGGGCTTGGCGTTCGTTTGCGACGGGTTCCTCTGCATTGCCGTTCGTGAATGAATCGCCTGGGAAGTTGAGGCCGTGCGGGGTGCCAGCCCCGTTGCGGGAACGCACGAGCTCCTCTTCATGATCGTGAACGATTTCTTCGGCCTTCTTGAAAGCCTCCGTACCTTGCAGGCCTGGAATTTGGAGCAGCTGCTTGCAAAATCCTGGCCATTCTCTGAAACGAACAAGGAGCTGCATCAGAGCCTGAAGACCAAACTTGTACATCGGATCGTCTGGCATATGATCCCGAACAGCTTCGAGGATCATTCCCAGCCCAATCTTCAGTGGGAGGTCCGAAATCAGTTTGTGAGATATTATGCCACCAAAAAGAACAGCGGTTGTGGCAAGGGCCTCCAAGGGATAGTCGACATAGTGGTTGTACTCATCGAATAGGCCGTGGATCATGCAGGAGAATGCATCCTGGTCCAAGACATCTCGCGAATGCTTGTAGCGATCCAAGATCTCCACGATGGTGCGGACCTGCATCTCGTCTCCATACATCTTCTTGTAGTGCTCCTCCATCTTGCTATTGGCGGCCTGGGGTAGAGCGTTGCCTTCTCGGCCGTTCGCGTCGATGACATCGTCGTAGCCCTCGCCGTAGTTGATGAGCCGGGGATATGCTGTGATGCAGTGGCGTTGAACCAGAATGAGATCCTGTACCGGTGCCTTGGGTAAGAAGTCCTCGAGTATCTGCAGCAAGGCAGAGACTGTTCGGACCTGAAGGCTGGTGCTCGTTTTGACCGGGGGCTGTCCATCTGACGGCCGTTGAAATTGAATTTCCAAGTTTGCCTTGATCATGAGAAACTGTAGCAAGGTGCGCGACATCTCGACACTTCTGTCCGCGTTAAAGCGTGCCCAATTTGCGAGATCGAGACGACCTTCAGCGTGTGCAAAGGCGGCGAGATCAATGCCAAAGCCATTGGGCAGGTACACAAGCTCATCAAGCCAGCCGTGCTTTACGGCGTGGTCGAAAACCAGAGGCAGGTCGACTGGCTTGACAGCATGCGCGTCAATGAGCCGCTGGATAACCCAGTCCCTGTCCTTCTTCCACAAACTGTCCAAAACGAAATCGTACTCGGGGGATCGTTTGTATAAGAAGTTCTCAAAGAGAGAGTTCAAAGTATCGACCGCCATAGTCGCCCAAGACTGCCTGGGAACCTCGAAGGCAGACACCAGAAAGATGTCCAGGTTTGGCACCACCACTTCTTGGAACAGGCGTTTGGCCTCGACGCTCTGTGACGCATGGACGGAGTTCAGGGCAACATTGAAAATGGCAGATAAGGCGGCGACGGAGACAAGGGGGTGCTTGACGGCGACTGTGGCCCGCTCTTGCACGTTTGCTGGAGAATTTGCATAATCCTCGATGTTAATGCTCCTGTGCAG
This sequence comes from Tolypocladium inflatum, assembly GCA_003945565.1. Lineage (NCBI taxonomy): Eukaryota > Fungi > Ascomycota > Sordariomycetes > Hypocreales > Ophiocordycipitaceae > Tolypocladium > Tolypocladium inflatum. The sequence goes on from QEPE01000001.1 coordinate 1,374,827, forward strand.
GCCAGGGATCGTGGTAGCATCCAGCTGATCTGGAGTCAACGACGCGTATGCGCTGACAAAGGATAGCTGTGCCTCTGGCTCACTCCACGAGCCGCCCCAAAGCCTCTGGATGTCGAAGTTGCATTTCGGGTCCTGAGAAATCGGGAGCAGAGCCTTGTAGAGGCGCAGGAATTGGGACGAGGAGATGCGTGCGGAGGGCTGATCGAAGAACAGAACGACCTCGTTCCAGTCAAATGCCTTGGGAAGTACTCGTTGCAGGGCCGCAGTGAGCACTGCCGGATCATGATGCGGAGTCTGGGTGATGCTCGTGAAGGTCAGAGCTGCCGACACCTGCTCTGGGCCAAGTTGTACGTTGTTGGGGCGATTCTGCAAGCAGGAGAGGCAAGTTTCCTCGTCCCGGGTGAAGTCGGCTCCAGTTTTCTGAATGTATCGGGCCAGCGCATTTGCCGGTCTGTCGGCCAAGACTCTGCCAATATCGAGAGCTGCAAGTACCTCTGAGGGGGGCGCCTGATCCATAGCGATGTACCGTTTGACAACGTAGCTGTGGAGATCTCGCCTAGATGAAGCATTGAAACTGGGAGGGTGGTATTGCAGGAATCGATCGACGATCAACGCAACTTGGGCGGGTGTGAGGTCAGCGTGGGCTTCGATATCTGGGCGCGATATGATGTCCACAAAGGTTGGAAAGTTTGTCGACAGGATGGCGTCGGCTGTAATTGGGACAGATGGGTTAGTTTTTAAATGGCGAGGCAAAAACAGTCGCAATCTTGCTTACCCTTGGTTTTCAGATCTGGGCGAGACCCAGTCTTGAAAGCCAGAGCTAGTAAAGTCTTCTCCAGCGCATCGAGCTTGAAGTGTTCCATGAAAGTTGACAGGTCGAAGTCGCGAAATATGTCTTCGGTGCCGCTCTCCACTGACTCGGCGATTTTGCTTGCTTGATCAATATCGTGCGCAATCTTTCGCATCTCCGCGACGAGGATATGATAGTTCCCGGGGTTCGCGACAGGCCGGTTAAGGCCTGGGAAGATCTGTGGTGCATTGCCGGCTACCAACCGGGTGAAATATTTGGAGAAAACTTCCATACCGTGTTCATCGATGAGCTGCACGCGGCGAAGGAGTCAGAGGGGCGTTGAAGCGATGCATCACGAGGGGTAGGGCTGACCTTTCTCAACTGCTCGAACTGCAATTCCCACTTGGCGCGATCCTTGTCCTCCTTGATGGTGCTGAGCAGAAGGTAGACTTGGGCGACAACAATCTTTGTCAGGGAGTTGGTCCCAGTCGGACTGCTAGTGCTGGGGCTCGCGCCAGCACTCAGGACGCCAGTGTGCGATGGATGTGGCGAGTGGCTGGTTCCCGTCTGGAGAGTCTGTGCAGGATTTGGTGAGAATGATCCCGCTCGTGGTGGAGGGACCATGGAGGTGTATTGCCGGGTGTTGAGCTTTGGTGGTGGAGCGCCTGCCTGTGGAGTCGTGGCAGGCAGGTGGGCTCAAGAAGAGGGATGGATGGTGGCGAGGCTGTAGGAAGGGAGCGATAGAGCAGTTCCTACATGGGGACAAAGGCTCGGGTCTCGTTCGTCGGGCGCCAGAAGGGATGGCCGGGGTGGTTGCGCGACCGTGGCAGCGTGGAGCTAGGTGAGCGAGACGAGAGCTTTCGTGGGGAGGGATGCAGTCGGGGACGAGGCTTCGTGACCAGATGCCAGCAGTCTTGCTTGTCGGGCCGATCGACTGAGGACGCAGCGAATTACGCGAGCTTCGGGGGGAAAGCTGTGCGGCTCTTTGATGATCGTCGTCGGTTTTGGGCTGGGCTGTGATCGAGATGGAATCAGGTCTTGGAGTCTCGTCGCGCGGGTGCTTTGGTCGGTGAGGTCGTTGGGTAGTGGTGGAGGACAGAGTGAGGTGGGTGTACAGAAAATGGCCATGCAGCGGAGCGCGGTAAATTCCGTGCAGCCCTCAGAGCACAGGGGGGCGGGTCCAGAGGCCGCATATGGGTCACGTGAGGGCACCAAGGCAGTTGCCCTGCCAACCGCCGGATCGGTCTAAACAAAGCATGGTTGCTCCCGAGCTCTGCCCCCGCTCCATGTGTGACGCCTTCATGAGACTACGAGTACGATTGTGAGCACAGAACCTTTGATTCCCTTGTGCAGACTCGAGTACTCTCTGCACTCTTCCCGAAATATCAAACTTGGCTCTTGTTTGAAGCTGCCAATCATCGAAGCAAGGTCTCCCAGCTCTCCCTCGCCAGGCAAGATGCCTCCGGCAGCAGCAGACGTTCCAGCGGTCGCGCTGTCCTGTGGGGATCCCCATGACAATCCGATTGCTTTGTGGGCTCATTTTGGCTGACCAGCACCACAGTTGCGAACAACTTCTGGGGCAAGGAGGATGCGGGAGTCGGCCCTCTCCTGGAGCGCATGCACGGCGCGAAGCAGACTTCTGATGAGTTGAAATCCTTCTACAGCGGTAAGAATCACAAGCAGGTCTCGTCTGCAGCACCTGTGCTTATGATTGAAACCACCAGCCCGCGCGTCAATCGAAGATGAATATTCCAGAAAGCTCCTCAGCCTGTGTCGGAAGTCCCTTGGGTCCCAGGAAATGGGAACTCTCAAGACGTCTTTGGATACCGTGCGTGGTGAAGTTGAGGCCATGGCCAAGCAGCACCAGAATATTGCGGCACAGATGAAAACTGAGCTGGAAGAGCCATTGGCTGCTTTTGCGGGTGGCATGAAAGAGCGACGCAAGATTGTCCAGAACTCCGTCGAGAAACTGTTGAAGACGAAGATCCAGCAGACGCAACAAGTCAACAAAGTTAGCATGCTACCCTGCTAATCGCAGATTGAGAGGAGACTGACACAATCTCTCCCAGACCCGAGACAAATACGAGCAAGAATGCCTCAAGATCAAAGGCTACCTCGCCCAGGGCCACATGGTCATGGGCCAAGAGGAGCGTCGAAATAAGGCGAAGCTGGAGAAGACACAGATCAGTCTTGCCACAGCCAACACCGAGTACGAAAATGCCGTCAAGGCACTCGAAGACACCACGGCAAGGTGGAACAGGGAGTGGAAGGCTGCCGCCGACAAGTTCCAGGACCTTGAGGAGGAGCGACTCGATTTTACAAAGAGTAGCCTCTGGACCTTTGCCAACGTCGCTTCAACAGTTTGCGTCAGTGATGACGCTTCTTGCGAGAAGATCCGCCTGTCACTTGAGAAGATGGAAGTGGAGAAGGACATTATCGGCTTCATCACAGAGCGAGGCACTGGCCAAGAGATTCCGGATCCGCCAAAGTACATCAATTTCTGCCGAGGAGATATCAACGACAGCCAGTCCGAGGTGTCCGAAGACGAGAACTACTCGGTCGCCCAATTCCCTCGCAGCATCAACCCGGCATTCCGATCGTCCTCCCCGCAGCCGTCGACGTTTGAATCGCACCATGATCCCAACTCGGCCCTGGCAAACAACTTGGCTCACAGAGAGCCGATGCAGTCGACAAGCCGTGAGGCTACTGTGACCCCGCAGAAGGCCCCTCAGCCGATGAGAATGTCGATGGATGAGCACTACCCCGTACAGCCACCTGCTGCGCAATCGCAGTACGACCTCAACCATCGTGGGCCATTAGCAGCCGTGCCACACGATCCGTACCCGATGGATGGCATGACAATGTTGTGCCGCACTGGACCTTCTTCGGACCGAAGCTCTCCGCACACGTCCGCCAGGCCATCGAGCCGAGAGTCTCACAGCGACTACTCGAACCCGACGTCCTTTTCCAGCCAGGAGCCTCCTAGTGGGAAGGCATCCCCTGTGAAGCAAGAGATGGCGCCGGCTCCGACCCCAGAGAAGAGAGTTCTCAAGAAGAAGAGCGGTTTCTTCCAGGGCCACAGCCCTTTCAGGCGCAAGAGCACCAAGGAAGTCCAAGCCCCGGCCCAGGTTGGCCGAAACACCTGGCATGTTGCAAACCCTCGGAGGAATGGCCCAATGGTTTGTCACGGCTCCCCGTATACACAGAAGAGCGTGCTAACGGCTAGCTTCAGGAGCGCACGGCAAGCCCTGAGCCCATCGATGCGAACGCGAGCCTTGCTCTGGGTGTCGGCCAGAACGTGCTCCCGGTTACGACCACCGATACGCAGAGGCAGAGGGGGCGAGCTCCAGAGCCAGAAGTGGACGAAAATGACCCAATTGCTGTTGCCCTGGCAGAGCTCAAGGAAGTTAACCTGGGCAAGCAATCTTCTGTGCGAATGTCAGCCGACCATTACCACGGCATCGCTACGCCGGCCCCTGGAGCTGAGAGCAGGGCGTCGAGGTCGGTTCCTGTTCCCGGAAGCCACGACGCGGCAGCGACCAGCCGCGGAACGCCGCCTCCTTCGTATCAGCACCCAGCTCAGGTTTCCAGGCTGGGTGTGCCACCACCAGCCGTGACCTCGAGGGCCATGAAAGAGGCTTCCAAGAAGGTTGCGGATCAGACTCGCACCGTGTTTGGAAACGCCGGCAGGGGAGACGCCGGAAGTCGCGGTGCATCTCCAAGCTCCCGGCCTGGCACTCGAGGCAACGATATGCCTAGATCAGCCTCCCCTGCGCCCGCGAGAGGAGCATCCCCCCAGCCGCGTACGGCCCATGACCCTCGCGGAGGCTACAGATCTGCGTCTCCAAACCCATATAGTGGTCATCACAAAAACTCTTCTCAGGCTAGCATGTCGCACAGCCGGGGGTCCGACCAAGGGTACTATGGGTCAGCCTCTCCGAGCGGGTCTGCCAGGGGCGCCTCTCCGTCGTCGTATAGGGATTACAACCGGCCACAGAGCAGCTATGGTGGCGCTGATATGGCAGTTCAGCTGGCCCCAGTGGGAGATGACCCATACGGATCTCAGAGGAGCAGGGGATCAGGACGCCCCGACTCTCGCGCAATGGGCCTGTACGACGGGGGATCTCGGCCACGCAGCAAGAGCGTGGCCGATCCAGCCAGGCAGTACTCACGAGACGGTCGGCCTATCCTGCACTTTGGTAAGCACTGACACTAGATGAATCACACGTTGAAGCATCACCGACTGACTGTATCACAGCCCGCGCTCTGTACATGTACCAGGCAGCCATCCCTGAGGAGCTAGGCTTCACCAAGGGCGACTACCTGGCCGTCTTCCGTCACCAGGATGACGGTTGGTGGGAGGCAGAGGTCCACGGCGCCAACAGTCGCCCCGGGCTGGTCCCAAGCAACTACCTTCAGGCATGCTGATTGTATAACCGATGATTTCTGACTACATATTTGCTTTGTGAAGGGATGTACGCGAGGTGACGGGAAACGAATAGGATTTTGTACATGTGGCAACATGCTGCGGACGGGCTCGTTTGCGGGTTTACGGAAGAATGTATCAAATGTAATTTAATGCAGAATGAATATTTTATACGATGCAATGAAACCATTAGTCTTTAGATGTGCTTTCAAGCTGGTCGTTGGAGTTGGAGGTCTTGCTGAGGCCCCACCACGGAACGAGACCAGTATCGCGTCATCAGTGGTAGGTACGTACTTTGATTCAACACACATGCTTTGGACGGCCCGGTCGCCTGAACTGGCCCAACCGCCGACGCCTACCAGATCGTGCCGAGAACACCTACAGCCGCGCCTCTCCCGTTGCCATGGTAAAGAAGATTCCCATGATCGCCCCGAAATTGCCCTTGTATGCTTACCGTCGCGGTCACAGGAAACCCTCGAGGAGACGGTGCGTGTCGTGACGTCCAAGCCTGTCCAGAGGGCCGTCGTCAACACTGCTCTTCTTGTTTCCAGTGCGATCACCCTGTTTTGCCTAGCGGCCATCGCCACGGGCCTCTTCTTCCAGAACTTTGTCCCCGACCAGTTTGTCACGACGCCCGTGCATCTCCAATATGGGTACGTCATGTCCCAGTGTGATAGGAGCCGCGAGCTAACAGAGTCCTTGCAGGTCGGGCCCCAACCCGTACGGCGTCGCGTCCCTTGCGAAGCCGCCGATGATCAAGACGCAGCAAGAATACGACATATCCGTTACCCTCGCCATGCCACGATCCCCACCGAACGTCGAGCGCGGAAACTTCATGGTGACCTTGTACCTGCTCGGGTCAGAGGCAAACGGGAAGCTCGAGGCAGATGCGCTCATCTTCGCCAATTCCCACGCCCACTTTGGCAGCCAGAAGGTCTTGTTCAACTCGCGGCGGCCTGCCCTGGTGCCATTCGTCGACCCGATTGTGTCCGTCGCCAATCGCCTCCTCTTTCTCCTATACCACATGTTCGTCCCGAGCTCCCAGACGTGCAGGATGACAGTCGCGTTGGCCGAGCGCCTGGCGTTCCCAAAGGGCTCCGTGCTACCCGCTTCGGCATACGTGGAGGTTGAGGCCGGCCAAGATATACAAATCTACAATGCGTCTTTGACCCTGACTGCACAACTGCGAGGGCTTCGGTGGTTGATGTTTCACTACCGGTTGACCACGTATCTTTCCTTTACGTTCCTTTTCTGGGTGTGCGAGGTCTTTTTCATGGGCCTTGCCTGGGCTGTCTGGGGCGCCGTAACTGGACCCAAGGAGATAGGCAAGGGTCGCCGCCGTGCCGGCGGGGAGCAAGATGACGATGGAGAACTGGGCGATTTCTCCGATCACCCGCACACCTTTCCCACGTACGGAAAGCAGCCTCCGCTAAAGCACGAGCCGGAGGTAAAAGAAGAGGATGACGAGGAACGGATCCGTCTAATATCTGACATTCCCGTTGGAGGTGCCGAAGCAGATGACGAAGAGGAGTTTGATGAATATGACGAGGGCGGCCGCAAGCGGGCATATGACTCTGGGCTCGGCACGAGTTACAGCGAGGAGGGCAGTGCGAGCGTACGGCGAAGAGCATCTCGCAACGTACTGGAGTAGAAACGGGGGGGCGGGTGCAGCGGGTTGGAGGAGAAGGATGATTCAACGATATGCTAGATACCCTGGGCTAGGCTTGGAGGAGTGGGCGTGATTGCAAGTCTTTTACGTATTAGCTTCCTTTTATCTGAAATGAATTGATTAAGCAACTGCAAACATGGTTTGGCAATATATTTAGAGTCTTACTATTTACACGCGCATGTATCTATTTGCACTCGCCGTAGACACATAGACACACTCTTAGTCCCGAAGTTGCCGATTTAACCTATCGGCACCGTGACCTTACAAGGGTAATGAGGACTTTAGATTATAGCATCAGTCGAAGAGATCGAGGCCATATAGACCCGCAGGCAATAGGAAGAATAGAGGGAAATGCTTAGAAAATGAGGGAACGGCGGGAACAGAGGGGGCAGAGGGGGTAGAAAAGTGCTCGGGCTCGACTAACCGATGAATAATAGCGATATGCGTGCAGATAGTAGGATTCTACGGAGTACGAAGTAGGCCTACATTCGAGTAGAAACGCAGCGACGCCACAGACAACATAGCCATGTGAGTGAGTTGGTCTCAGAAGGGATAGCTCTCCACATGGCGGCGGGTGGAGCCGGCAGCTGGCCGGATCATTGGGTTGATCCGAACGCGGCGGGACACCCCCCCCGTCCGTTGCCGCTTCACCACCTAATTATGATGCGGGCTCTGGGTTGAATAACGTACCCTTTTGTGTCACCTTTGTTCGACATCTTCCTCCTGACCTGCCCAGCTGCATCCTTTCTTTTTGGCGAACCCTCTTTTTGGCGTCCGACAATCCGCTTCGCTCAGGCTTGGCCGCTGCTCAGTGCTCGTCAGTCGTCAGGCAGATGGCTGGCTGCTGAAGCCGTACCTACAGTGCCTCCAACCTCTGCCTGCTCTCCCCGCCACCGCCCTTCCGCGACGACGGTCCCGCCCTCCCCCTCGACGCCGACGCAGACGGGAGCTCCACGCGGCTCGCACACGTTGGCAAGACGCGCCGGTGCTGCCTCCACAGGCGCTGAACCTCCGCCACGATGCCCTGCTTCAAGGGCATTGCGGTCAGCATCCATGCAAACGGCGCCCCGCTGCCCGAGTACGGCATGCAGCGCCAGTCGAGGCTCTCCCGCATCAGCAACTACATTCCCGTGCCGCAGCCCAGCCTTAGCGGCGATTCAAACAAGCCCGAGCCCGCAAAGTTTGCCATCTCCATTACCCTCTTGACCCCGGGCCTGCCGATCCCCTACTCGGCCCCCAAGGCCAGCGACACCAACCCCTACCCGAAGCCGCAGTTTGTCGGCAGCCTCCACCCGGGCTCCGGTAATGAGCGGGGAAAGTTCGGTGGCATCGTCACGCCCTACATCCCCATGACGAACTCGGAGAATGAGACGATTGCTGCCTACATCTATTTTGACGGCCGGGGCAAGGAAGAGGTGGCCACCCTGCTCCGACCTGGCGAGGAGACCTGGGTCAACAGCCGTTGGGTTCAAGTGCCTGAGTCTGAAGGCGGCGGCTTGGCCGAACGCGAGTTTTTGTTTCGAGAGGTCGGCCTGGAACGCTGGCTGAATGGCCTCGACCTGCAGGGACACGATGCCGCCGAGAAGCTGGAAAGGCGACGGCAAAAGTTCGAGAAGCGCCAACGCCGACAGAACAGGAACATGGACGGCAACACCAGTGGAGATGCAGACAAGAACTCGGATGGCCGTAAAGACACGCTACGGTACGGTGCGGACGACACGTCGCCCATCGAGGCCGTCTTCGACTCGGATTCTTGGTCTGACGACGACGACGAGCCCCCCGAGGCTACGGGCCAGATCAAGGTTGCCATGTTCCGAGTCCTGGCGTCTGGGGAAATCAAGAAGGGGGAATATTCCCCTCAGTTTGACGCCCACGATGGCGACGAGGACGCGACTGGCAACACCGACAATGGAATCAATGCTGATGTCGAGCACACGACCAGCTTTGCGAAGCCCAAGACACTCGATCCGAAGACTATCAGTACTCAGACGGTGACAGGCATCGATGGACCCGACAAGCCCTACGCTGTCTTCACCTTCTTCTACCGAGGCGATAGTAAGTTGAATCGCCCTGCCCCGTGATACGACCTTGACTAACTTGGCTCTAGGACAACTGCAGAAGATTGGTGTCATGCAATCGGCCAGGAATCTGCAAGCCACGCCGGCATCTGCCAAACGCCGCTCAGGGCAGCTCGACTTTTCAAACATTGGGCCCCTGAAAGCAGGAGGCACCGTTGGCTTCACTGCCTTCCGAGACCAGGATTCCGAAACTCTGCGGCGGCGAAAGGCGAGAAAGAAGAGCAACGGGAACATTGCAGAAGACAGCGACGATGACGACGATGATGACGGCGCGGTTGTCGGAAAGATGGAAGACGTTGACGATAAAGAAGGCGATGGCAAGCTGGCTCCGGAGGACCCCAAGTTTGGCGGAGAGCTGGCAGACGGTGTCAACCGTATTCGAGTAAGTAATTTTGCCTCGATGAATGGAGGATCCTTCAGCGCGTCACTCAGCTAACAACCCTTGCAGCTTAAGCGCGCGCACTCGACTGAACCGGACAGCCACTCGACCCCCGAGACATCACAAAGAGCCGCGGCGGAAGACTCCCCGACACCCCAAGGAATACCAGCTGTGCAGCCCGCGAGAGCCAGCCATGGCCTCCCAGATGTTCCGCCAGAAGCGCTCGTTGGAAGTCCGCTCAAGAAAGCACGGCCTAGCATCGACCAACTCAGCGCTGCCGACAAACAGACGACAACTCAGAGCCTCACTGCCGCTTTGGGCGCTGTGGTTTCTGGAAATACAGTCGCTGCTCCCAGCACTGTGGGTCCCGCCGCAACTATCAAGGTTGAAGATGAGGAAGAGCTGTAGACATGGTCTGCGTCTAGCTTGGCTGTACTCTGCGAGACGGGTAAACCTCGTCCTCTTGTTAGTAATGGCATTGAACACACGAAGTCACGACATGAGAATTCGATCAGGCAAAATTTCTGAAAACTATCAACGAGCGACTTTGAACATCTACTGGAAGGCGGATGGGTACCTTGCTTGGCTGCTGGTGAGACATGGTGAGACTAACTTGGCAACGAATGGTCAAGGAGCTGATGTATGTAACCCTGTCATGAGTAAGGAACGAGACCGTTGGGAGTTGGGAGATGAGGGGACTGGGCTCAGTATCGGCGCAGTAAAAAGGATGACGACCAGTCCAGAATCCCACCGTGGAGATCAGGGGGCTTGGTGTCGGAACAAATAGATGACGGTTCGTTTATCAAGACTCTTATGCTCTTTTGCTCATGCTCTCTGCTTCTCGCCCCTGCGGTTTCTGTAGATGGTTACATGCGTTTCGGAGACGCTCAGACTTGTGGAGGCTGCACCTATGGATGCTCTGGCACTGGGGAATCGAGGCGACCACCTATCAGGCTTGCAAGAGTGCTTCAGATCGCATTGTCATCATTAGCGCAATCGGCTTCGAAGGATCAACTCGCCCAACAAGGCCAGGAAAAAAAATATCGTTCAAGAAAAGAAGTTGACCTGGCAACAGGAAGCATTTCGCGTCATCAGCCATCGAGGCGCCGAAGGAACTCGGCCACGTAGATATTGTACGCCTCACGCGTCGTGTCATCAGCAGCCATTCTGTTTTATTTGGCATGGTATTCTTTGGTAAATTTATTATTCTATACCACACCGAACAGCATGTTTGAAGGGCGGGTTGTGGTTTGCGACCAGGTTAATGCCCTCCTTTCCTGATTAACAAAGGTGCATCACGATTTACAATTGTGCATGTAACCACGTGTATTCATTCATCATCCTAGGTCTATACATGTACTCATAAACGTCGCCAAAGGCCTGTATCCACGGCAGTATTCTACCACCTCCGGCCGTACACCTCGCTTTCCTCCCTCGCCGGCTTCCTCCTCAAAAACCTCATGGCCTGCCTCGCCCTATCACGCTCGTCCCCGGCCGCGCCTTCATCTATCCACGGCCCGTCGTCGCCGTCGGGGTTGGCGTAGCCGCCGGGCTTGAACAGGTTGATGATCTCTTCGATGCCGAGCTTGAGCGCCTCCTTCCTGGCGCCGCCCTCGATGGTCGCCTCGGCCAGCAGGCGCTTCTTGTCCTGCAGGTCGATGATGCGCTCCTCGACCGTGTTGGCGACGGTGAGCTTGTAGACGGTCACGTCGACCGTCTGGGTGAGGCGGTGGACGCGGTCGATGGCCTGTTCCTCGACGAACTGTATTTGCCGACGTCAGCACTCGAAAAGCTCTCGCTGCATGTTTAGGGGATAGCTGTAGGTTGTCACTCACCGGATTCCAAAACGGCTCGACGATGATGACCCTCGTCGCCGCTGTTAGGTTGAGCCCCAGGCTGCCGCACTTCAAGCTGCACAGCAGGATCCGCACGTGCTTGTCCTCGCGCAGCCTGCGCAGGCTCTCCTCGCGCTCGTCGTTCTTCATGCTCCCGTCGTAGCGCGTAAACTTGAAGCGCTCCTTGCGCAGGAACGGCTCCACCAGGTCGAGCATCGACGTAAACTGCGAGAAGACGATGAACTTGTGCTCGTGCACCTCGGCGTGCAAAATCCTGATGAGCTCGCGGATCTTGGCGGATGCGAGGACTTGTTTGGCACTCGAGGGAGGCCACCCCTCGTTGTCGTCATCGGAAGAGTAAAGCTCTGTTTCGTCTGAATCCGAGTCGTCTGAGTCCGCGCCCGAGATGGATCCAGCGGCTGATGCAGAAGGCCGTGAGGCAACAGGCTTGTCATCGAGCGTTTGCGATGCCAGCTGCTTTGTTATAGCAGACACGGACAGGAGCGAATCGTCATCGTCAGACGCCTCATGCACCGACCGATATCCTTCTTCCTTCGCGGCCGTCTCATCATCGACGACGAAGCTGCTCAAGTTGCTCTGATCATTATCATCAAGCGTCTCGTCGGCGGAGTCGTCGGTCTTGACCCAGTCGCCGCCACCCTCTGCGTTCTCGTCCTCTTCACCCCCAGCTTTGCCCAGCCGCAGGTCGCCCTGCTCGTTTTCCGGCACGAGCCAGCTACCCTCTCCTTCTTGCTCGTCATCGCTGTCGATGACAGCGTTTCTGTTCCGCGGGCGGCGCACAGCCTGTTCGGGCTGCTCCTCTGCCTCTGGTTCAACCTTCTGCTTCTCCTCCATCTTGGACTTGTCCTTGGTTTTCTCGACCTTCTTTTTAGACTTCTTCTTTTGCGGCTGTTCGTGGTTTCTGAAATACTCCAAGTCTTCGTGGCACTCCGAACAGTTCTCACGACCCAGCTCGGTGTCAACGCTGCCCAGTTCCCTGCCGCAGACGCTGCAGCTCTTGGTTACGATCCCCATGCCGGCAAACATGTTGGCCATGGAGTCGATATCTGCGTCATGGGACCTCTGACTCAAGCCGGTTGACAGCGCATCCATGTCCTGGCCTAGTTTGCCTTCGACAAGCTTCGGGTGATTGCAAGCTTGCCGAAGCCGCAAGAGGAGGGTGAAGGCGTTGGCATAGCTGACCTTGTCCCTTATCATGGCCTCCATGCGCTTGTCTGCGCGGGCTTCCAGGCGATTGTAAAACCTGCGCTCAGCCGGAGGCATCTGGGCCGAGACGGTGACGACATTTCGCTGCGTGTGCTTGAAACCAGTCGCAGAGGCTTCTCCTTCGGCAGACGGCTTACCGCCCGGGTTCAGAGCGCCCTCCTCCTTGAGAATCTCCTTTGTCCGCCTCTTCATGAAGCAGCGTAGGATGCTGTGGAGCCGGCGGATGGCAATGTGGCCCCTGCCATTCTTCAGAGGCCCATCGATGTGCTCTTTCCATTGCTTGAGGTCGTCGTATGGTTTGATGCGAAGAAATCTGACTAGGGACTGCAGCTCATCAAGGTTGTTTTGCATCGGGGTTCCCGACAAACACCAGCGATATTCCGAGCGCAAAGCGTAGCACGCCTTGGTGGCTTTGGCGTTGCGGTTCTTGATAGTGTGCGCCTCGTCCAAGACAACTCGCCACCAGTGAAGTCCAAAGCAGCCTGCCTTCAGGCCGTTTTCGGCTGGAGACGAATTGCCGAGCTCCGAAACGAGGATCTGGTACGTCGTGATGACCACGTCGTACAGGGCCAGGTCCTTGAAGCTTTTAGTCCGCTTTGGGCCGTGGTGTACCAGGACCTTGAGCCTATGAGCCTTGGTGATCTTGTCCTTGAGCTCGTGCTCCCATTGCCTGATGAGTGCCAGCGGGGCGACGACGAGCGTTGTCTTCTGAATACCCTCAAAGTGCTTCTTCCAGCCCTTTTCGTCTTTCTCGGGCTTTCGGTTGGTTATGATCACGGAGACGGTCTGCAGCGTCTTGCCCAGGCCCATGTCATCGGCGAGCAGTCCTCCCTTGGGGACCTTGCCTCGCTTGACGGGGCCCAGCTCACGGCGACGCATCCAGTTGACACCCTCGACCTGATGGGGTAGGAGTTTCACCTTAAGACCATCTACCGTGCCATCCTTGCCGACCCGGAAGCCCGTCTTCTGTTCCGGCTTCTGTTCTTTCGTTTCTGGTTCGACCGAGTTGTCCTTTTTCTCTTCGGCCACCTTTGGCTGCTCGTCGCCCTCTGCCCCCTCGTCCTCGTCCTCGTCCATGCCGCCCTCCAGCAAGGCCTTCAGGTCGGCGCTCGCCTTGGACGGGTCGGTATAGAACACCTCGCCCCCATAGTGGGATTGCGTCGTGGCTGGCGCGTTCGAGTTGTACATTGGCATGGGCGGCGGTCTGCGATCTTGGTACGACGGCGGTCGCGGGCCGCTGACCTTGGTTCCGAGGTGATGTTCAGGTCGGCTCTTTTGATGGATGAAAATGTCCGCCTTCTGCTTAAGAGACGACATCATCTTGGTGGGATGCCCAAAGGTCGGGTGGTTCGTCGACCCAGAGGCAGTCGTATACTGGCCCTTGACGCACGACATGCCCCTGAGCACGGCGGCGGTTACGTCGTCGTCGTCTGGGGACCCGCCTCGAAGCTTGTCATCGTTGGGCTTCTGGAGAGGCTGCAGCGGCGCCTTTGGGGGCGCGCGCTCGTTGACCATGGTGTCGAGTTCCTTGAGAACAACAACGGCGTTGGTGTTTGGGTCGCGAGAGAATTCGGAAAAGTCGGGGGCCTCGGACGACGAGATGTTGTTCCACGGCTTAAATGCGAATGCTGCGCCAGGCTTTTTGCTGCGGCTGTTGCTGTTCATGGAGGACGTGCAGGTCCGAACCGCCGGTTCACTTTCGCAGGGTCCAATATTCACGTCTACTCGTTTTCCGTACTTTGGTGTTGGTTGCCAAATGACATAATTGCCCCGGCAACTGGAATTTGGCGCTAAGCGGTACGCTGGGCCCGCGTAAAGCACTGTGATGGACAACGGCGGAGGTGGCGTAGCCCCACAGTGCTATCTAGCGCACAGTGGCACATGGGACATTCATCGTCAGCGACTCATCACGCTGTTGGTTCTCCTTGTGACGGCCATACAATCAAGTTTTGGCGAATACATGGTATTGCTACCGTGCTACTTCTCCCGCATAATGCTTTACCGCCCGTAGCAGCTTTAGTACGGGTGTGATCGACTCATACTAATGTTCGATGCCTCGATTCGACTGGGCGTCTCTTTGAGTCGTTTTCCTCACACCAAAGTCCCCGGGCAGCTCTTGCATCAAGCATTTCCGTTCAACCCGCACTACCCTTGAAACGGAGCCTCGTCCGCGTCCAAGTCAGGTGTCGACGACGCATGGGACACAACACGTAGCCAGCCTTTAACAGCCATCATTTCGCATGCGGAAGTCGTCACAAGAATTGGGGCGAAATGCGAAGTATCATAGTAGCGAGATCCTTGTACTTGACAGTCTAGGAACGAGGTCGTGTTTGCAGAATGGTCGATTATGCCTGAACTTGCTTTAAGGGCTTGTCTAAGCTGGGTCGCAGCCTGTAAACGCGAGAACACCCATCATCTTAGACCAACGTAGTCTTTGCCCTGCTTTCCACTTCCATGCATCTAGAACGGTCGTGTCATCATTGCCATCTCGTCTCCACCTGCTTGAAAATTGTCCCTTCGACGAATCGTGTTCCTCTCTTAGAGTAGTCGGGGATATATTTAGCCGTAAACCAGCTTGAAGAGATCGTTGAAGACAAAGTACTGGCCGGTCGGGTCGCGCGCGAGCTGGAAGGATTGCGCGTAGTTCATTGGGCGCTGCTCCTCGTCGACCTACATAAGCAGACCGTGTTAGTACCTCGGTGTTCCGTCGAGTCGGGAGGAATCTTTTGTACCAGCAGCTGACCAGTCACCAGGATGATGATGCTACCTTCGACCATGGTAGGCTGGGCATCGAGGGTGGAGACTTGGTGCTTGACTTTCTCGAAGGGCAGGGACTGTTTGTAGTGCTCCGTCAGTACCGGGGCTGGCGCATCGGGGATGTTTAGGGGGTTCTCGTACGGTCAGCTTCTCGACAATGGCGTTGGCTCCGAGGACCGAGGCGGACTCGAAGGTGAGCATGGACTGCTCGCGCTGTGAGGAGTCAGTATGGCGCCCTTCACCAAGCTTGCTGAGGGTCGGACGCACGTAGAGGCTAGCCAGGGACTTGCGGTCCGTGTCGAACTGGTTGTAGTAGAACTCGATGAATTGCTCTATTGGCGGGGGCTAATGTTAGGCACTCAGGCCTGGTAGGTGGAAGAGGAGCGGGCAGCACGTACTGGCAATCTCCTCAAAGTCTGGGAACGATTCTTGGTCAGCGCGCTTGTTCACGACTTTCACGTCGGTCAATGGGAGTCGCGAGCTTACTGGTAGCCATTTTGACGATATTTGTCTGGATGATCCGGGCAGTGGGAGAGGCAACGCAAGGACAAAGACCAAGGGCAGGAGGATGCGAGAGGCTGGCGATCGTTGGGTTGTCGCAAAGTGTGCCCAAGAGTGCGAAGACACAGCAGTGAGGGCAATCAAAGATGGTGGGGTTGAGGGGCACAGTGCAGATTCGACTTCCAGCGGCTATGTCGTAGTGTCGAGGCACCTGACGAGGCACTGTTGTGCTTGTTGTACAGTACGACTCGAAACATGCATAAACGGTGGGATGGAGCTTACTTAGGCAGACAATGTATTTATCGGGGCGTCCACCACTACATATGGACTTCGTTTTATGGGCTCTGGTGAAAAATTGAAGCTTGACCTACAACCTTGAGATTTTCTTCCATCGTCCGCCACAAGCTACCAGCTCGGCATTGAAGGCTCGTCAAGTGACGTGCCTCGAACCGTGCTTCAAGCCATTCACCTGGTATCATCGTTTGGCCGCACATGTGCACCAATGGCACCTAGCCAATGCAAATAGGTACGTGCAATGCTGCTATTTGACAACCTCTTCCCTTACATGATGACACAATCTTCCATTAAGAACGGCCAACTGAATACCCATGTTGAATGTTCAAATTATCAAGCTCAACAGTCTGATATCCCATGTTTTGCATCCTCTCGCGTTTGCCTCAGTTTGCCAAGCAGCCATGGACTAACATGGCAACAGGACCGAAGCGCCGAGCTATTGCATTCTACGATGCGAAGCACCTTGTTGAAAAAGCCCTTGGCCTCCTTCCATGTTGCCCGAGCTGCTCACCCACTTGAACACCAGTCCTGATGTCTTGCCGTCGACTCCCTTATGGAACTCTCGGAGCTGAAACTCGTTGAGGACGCCTGGGTTCTATGGTGTATTGGTATACACGACCCAATAATAATCCCCGGACACATGATGCAGTCTGAATTGGTACCGCCAAGTCAAATCTCTCGCTCTCCGGGATGACGAGTTTGTCTATCAAGCGATAGATGTCAACGGCTTCGATGGCATCGGACGTCAGGGAAGTATTGGCGAATGCAACGGCACCAAACTTGGCATCTGGAAGCCTTATGTACGCCTGAGCGCCAAAGGCATGCATCCCGCCGCCGTGTGTTAGATGGCATGGCCCTGGTACAGCTTGCGACCCAGCCTAGTCCACAGAGAAATATTAGTGCCGTGGCCCGGTGGTCGATAACATTATGTGCTCCTTGGTGTCCTTGTGCACGTTCTAGGAAAAGGGCGTGGCCTCATGTTGCATCCACTTTTCCCGCTGAGCGCAGTCGACGACGCGGATATAACAGCACCGCCCTGGCCACTATGACCTCCATCGGGGCCATGTCCTTGTACCTCTTAGTGCGCTTGTCCCAGTCCTATCCCGTAGCAAGCTGTCTGGGTGCCTGCCGCGCTTGGTAAAGCTCGAAGGTCGGATTCCAAATCACTTCGCGCATCACCTTGTCAGGCGGCTTGCGGGCGATGGCGTGCCCCAGCGTCACAAGGTTGGAGCCTTCGTACACAGGGTAAAGGCAATAGCGTCTGTATTGATTTGGCCGTGGGTTGTAATCCGTACTTCGTACACACATCGTGGTTACAGACTTGTACGGAACATATGCCGTTGCCGCTTATGCTCGCCAAAGGGCACCTTTCTCCGCTTGTTGCGTGGGAAGTGGCATGAATCAGGCTCGCCGGCGCATTAGGTACGACATGCCGTCGCAACACCAGCTGTCCACGGCGCTGGTTTGAGGCATATGTCTTCTCCCATCCCCTACGTCAAGATAAGGTATGATTAAGGTATGTCATAGGTAATAAAAATGGGCGGTGAAGGTCGTGGGAATGTGTAGAATACCGGAGAACACTAGGAACCTTGGTGATGGCCGTCCGAGCATCAGTCAACCATGCAAGAATCCTGCTGTACAAGTCATCCACATAATCAACACCGCACACGCAATCAAAAACACGGGGGTACCATTTCTTCAACAGTTGGGGGATAACAGCAAAAGGAAGAACAAAAGCCTGCGGTATGCTAGCTACAGTAGATATTATTGCCATCCTTACTCCCTCCTTCATCCCGCCCAGTGACATGCTTTCTCCCGTCTAACGGTAGTAATCGTTCGGGCTCGGCGCGCTCGGGCCGTCGCCGGGCGGCACGTACGGCTTGTACTGCGGCGCCCCTCCCACGGCCTGGCTCGGGAGTCCGTGGCGCGCATCGTAAGCGGAACCATGCGGCTGTGACGGCGGCGGCGACATGGAGGAGCCAATGGGCGCCTGGGGGGCCTGTCCGGCCGGGACCGGGGGAGGAGCCTGGTCCGGGGGGTTGTAGCTGAGGTACTGGGGCTGCTGGGAGTACGGCGCGGACGGCGCGCTGGGGTTAAGCGGCGCGTTGAGGTCCTCCTGCGAGTATCCCGGGCCCGGGTGCTGGGACGCAAAGTTTGGGTTGTGAGGCGCAATGGGCGAGTCGTAAACTGAGGTGGCCAGCTCTTGGGCGCCGTATGTGCTCTGGGGACGCTGCTGGCCGGGAGGAGGCTGCGAGTAAGGGGTGTAGGTCTGGGGCGGAGGTGATGTGGGCGGTTTCCCGTGGGAGGTTACTCGGGGAGACTGTTCTCTGGGAGGGTATTGCTGAGGAGCGCCTCCTTGCGAGGGCACTTCAGACCCGGCAACGTAAAAGGCAGCTGGCGTGCCCTGAGGCTGGAAGTTGGGTGGCGGAGACGTAGTCTGGTACTGCGGCTGCTGGTCTGTGAACAAGGTTAGTTGGTGAGGTTCGTCGGCGGCAGGACAGGTAAAGCCTACCTCCTGGAGGTCCTGGATTGTAAAAGTTCTGCGCATCTTGCGGCGGATGGCCCTGAACTGGATATCCGCCGCCACCAGGAGGGTAGGCTTGGCCGGGAGGACCTGGCCGCATGGCGTACTGGTGATAGCTGTGCTGAGGAGGGTGGGACATGGACGACTCTAGCAGAGCCTCGTAGTCTCTGCGGGCCTTGATGAACTTTTCGTTCAACTGGGTAAAGTCGTCTGACGGTCTGTTAGATGTTGCGCTGCGATGCGGGTAGAGGGATATCGCCACGCACCCTTCTTCTGCGAGTACTTCTCAATCAGCTTGATCAGCTTGGGCCGGATGGCCAGCGTTTGGTGGTATAGCTTCTGCTCCGCAGTCAGCATCGCTTCACGGCGAGTCTCAGGAGAACAAGTCGCGCCTCGTCACATACCGAAATCTCCTCATTGTCCTCCTCTCGCGGCGTCGTGTTCGACGCGCTCAGCAGCGTCAACAGCTTCTCGACGTTCTTGATCTCGGCAAACACCTCCGCCTCCATCTGCGCCTCCCGCTGCAGCTCGTCGGGCGTCGGGTCTGTCAGCTTCTCCACGTAGTTGAGCGGGAAGATGCCCGTCTTGCCCTTGAGCGACCCCCGCCACCAGTCCTTATAGACGCTCTCCAAGACCGCAATGACGTCGCCCTTCTTGAACTCCAGCTCGCCAGCCTCAGACGGCGCAAAGTCGTACAGCGCTCGCACCCTGCTCACCGTCGCCGCCGTCGTCCCGGCCGGCACTGTCGGTGCCGGCGTCGAGTCCTGCTGCCCGCTCGGACCAGCCTGGGAGCCGGAGCTCGCCGGCGTCGCCTTTTTGCGCTCCTCATCCTGCAGGCTGAGCTTGAGGGCCATCTGCAGCTCGTCGTCCTCCTTCTGCCTGTCCGACTGGGTCAAACCCTGCTTCTGCGGCGCGCTCGGCGGTTGCAGCGTCGGGTTGCTCTGCTTTAGCCTGTAGTAGGCGTCGTACATGATGCCCAGCTCGGCGTCCTGGCTAAACATGTCGCTCCAGGACTGCATCTTCTCGAGGATCTTGGCCTTGACCTGCGTGTGCGTGTTGCGGTCGTTGGTCAGCTTCAGCAGGGCGTCGGTGAAGGCGCGGCTGGAGACCTCGCGGTGCATCGGCTTGCCACAGTTCTGGCACAATGCGTGGGCGAGCTCCAGGGTGTAGAGCTGCACGTTGGCGTTGCGGTGTGCGAGCCGCTTGATCATGCTCTGGACGGCCTCCTTGGGGCCATTCTGGTCGCCTGACACCTTATCGCACACCTCGATGATGGCGCCCCAGTCCTCGGACGTGAGGTTCTCGTCCGTCGCCTTGGCTGTGCTACGGTCAGAGAGCTGCCATAATCCCCCCAGTCTCGACGTGCAGCGGGTTGGACTCACCGACGGCGTCGTCAAACGGCCCCGATGCTGCTGCTCGGAACATGGCGGGCAGGCCAGCTATGACGTTTGAAGCTGTCCTAGCTCTCCGCTCTCACTATCGCTCTGGGTGCGCTTCCACGCGAGCGAAGGCAAGCTCGCCGTAATGTCGCCTGTTAAATCGGGCCCGAGTCGTTCGTATGGCAAAGGGCTGCGATGCGCGTCAAAGGTGGAAGTGCTTGGTTTGTGTTGGGTTGGTGGCGACGAGTCTTCGTAGGTCCATGTTCAGCCTTCGTCATCCTGCCGAGGGGCTCATCGGCTCCAGCCCAGCCTCCACACCCGTGCGCCATTCATTACGTGGGCCGCCACGCACCACAGCCACCACCTCCCCGCCGACTTTCATCCGCCAGCTACCCTGCACCAACACATCGAGTAGGCCAGACGACTCGCCACGTTAGGCGAGCGTGTTCCCTTTTCTTCCCAGAGTGCGGGAGCTGGATGGCCGAGTAAATGCTTTCAACTCCCTGTATTCGGCCTGCCTGTACGTCATCTGGCAGCAAGTGTGTGCTACGATATATTCGCCGAGTACGACGATCAACAGCCCTTTCCACCTTTGCATATCCCCTGTATACAGACAGACACTTGCTAGCCAAACCACAAGAAGCATGTCGGCTGTCCAAACACCCCTTGTCCCCTGGCCTCCCATCCATTCTGAAAATTTCCGTGCGCTTCTTCTCCCGAATAGGGTCACGTTTTAAAAGACAATGCCATATCCTGAACGCCGAGCCAGCGACACATGCCTGTACCCCTGAACCTCGAAGCCGCAACTACCAAAACAGCGTGAGCAAACCAATATCTCCATAATTCCAATCTTGTATGTCCGCTCAAAAGTATATCGTGTGATGTGCTGATGCTGGGATGTTCATGGGCCGATGGTCGCATCACGACCAGCCTCTTCGAGTTGTGCCGCGAGGCTCGAACGCGCCTCGATCAGCACTCGCGTTGCCGCCTCTACCTTCTTCTGTGCTTCGTCTTCCGTGAGCGTCCATCTCTGACAAGTCGAATACCAGCGGCTCCTCGCTGACAGACTCATCGTCTGCACGCCCAAGCCTACTCAACGATCCGGTGAAGCTACCTCGTGATGATTGTGGTGGTGTCGGCTTTGCGGTCCCCGTACCGAGGCCGGCATAGCGCCGCCGCGGGAATGGCGAGCTTGATTGAACAGACGGAATAAGCCCATCCGGCGGGTTGTCCTCTGCGGATCCCCGCTGCATAACCTCCGAGGAGTCAGAGGGTTGAATCTCAGCCGCTGGCTGTAGTCCAGTAGGGAGGCTGCCCCTCGCTGTTGGTATTCTCTCCAACTGGGTTTGTCTCCCGAGCAAGGTGCTCATGGTCGGCGGTTCGCGGTCATCTGCGCCCAAACTAATGCTCCGATGCGCTGCGAATGCCAAATCAGTATCGTCGTCGTCGATCATGGCTCGACTCTGCTGAGCCACCGAGCTCGACCGACGCTGATATGACCCTAGCCGTGGTGAGAGGGGAATGTCGATGGCAGTGGTGCCCTCTTGCGTAATAGTGCTCTCTCTGCTGGGTTCCGGCACCGTTGGTTGCTGTGGACGGCCACTTCGCGAAACAATCCTCCCGGTTGTGCTATAGTCTATGATGGAGTTTTCGCTGAGCCTCGACGGAATTGCCGGTGTGTGCGGCGTATGTGGCGAGACCGGCTTGCCGGGAGATGTCGACGTGGAGACGGACGCCGGCGCGACCATCCCCGGTACGCTCGTCAATTGCCGGCTGGATGAGCTTGATGAACGGTGCATTTGCATGGACGAGGTCATCGACTCGCCAAGCGCGTTATTCGAGTCTCTCATCATGTGAAACTTTGACAGTTGAGCCACTGTCCTGTTAGTCGCAGACTCTCCCCTCTTCGCCGGCTCGAAGCTCTTGAGAGTCTTCTTGCTGTCCAGGGCCTTCAGGAAATCTGAAATATCATCTTCCTCAGCGTGGAGAGAGCCGGAACTGGCCGGCCCTGCCTCGGCGAGCAGGCCAGATCCCGGCTGTGCCACGGACGAGGCTAGGCTCTGTCGACCGCTGCTACTTTGCTCCTCATCACCGGCTTTGCTGGCGCCACCTACCGATAGACGTCCTCGGCGATGAGTGAAGCTGCTGCTATATCGACCCGTTGACGCTGGCCGGGGTGATCCGACCAACGGGGTCTCAGGTGCAGCAGCAGGAGGGCCGCCGCGCAAAGAGGCAGGCATGCCTGCCGTCAATGACGAGCGATTTCGGGGCTGCGAGCCAGCTGCGAAACCCACCGGACGGCTCAGCGAGTGCGTGGATGCAAGCGATTCTGAATCGAGTGCTCGCGGGATTGGGGACCCGGACAAGGATCCGGCTTTGAACGGCTGAAAAGACACCGACGTCCTCCTCCCGAGTCCATCTCCAGCTCGGACTGGAGCCCGCGAGGAGGATGGTCGAATGGGTAAGGAGTTAGGAGCGTCAAGGCCGGAGGGCGTGGGAAAGGACGCAGGAGGGGAGCTTGTATCTGACCCAGGAGGCTTTACAGCCCTGAGGGCTGAAATGGGACTCGTGCCGACTGGACCGTCTCCGTGAAAGGTCGAAAGGCTCCCGTATGTCTGATGCATCTCCCTAAGACTGGCACCTCGACGATGGCCACGCAGAGAGCCCGCCTCGGCCACCGATTCACGCCTCCGCTCTCCATGCTGTGGTAGCGATGGCTTAAAGAAGTTCTCATCGACTCCCATGAAGCGCGAGCTCAGGAGAGACTCCGAATCATCGACGCGGAAAGTGCAGTCATTTCGATAGGCGACGGAAGCGCTCAGGCGCCCCACTGGCACATCGAGGTCGCCAAACATGTACTCGGTCACGGGATCTGTCCGGCCATCAATGGACTGCCTCAATGGGTCGGGACTCGATCTGGGCGGCTCCGACATGCGAAATCGGCAGCGAGGGGTCAGAGCCGGATGCGAGCTCTTCGCGGCGCCCGAGCTGGCAAATTTCCACGCTGGCAGCAGCCGCAAGGCGGTGTATAGGGTTCTGAAGAAAACGATGGCCTTCTTGTAAATGGTCGGCAGGATCGGGCCGAAATCCTCGGATGGGTTGTTACCGTTGGTCTTCAATTCGACTCTCCATCTCTCCAAAACGACCTCGGCGTTCTTAGCCGCCGGACCAGGGGAGTTGCTGCCACTTGATGACCCCGACGCATTCAGTTGCTCCATGACGTCCCACCGCTTGCCGTCATCGTCAATAACGACAAGGCTTTGGCTCTCCTTGAGTAGTGATGTGTCTAGGTATACTTCGATGATCATCGGGGGAGGAAGGTTGTCGAGACTGCCGCAGGTCCTCCAAACCTTGAGCTCGTCTCGGAAGTCGTCTATCTCGTCGGTCGCGATTTGGTACTAGAAACGGCACGTCAGTCGAGGAGCCGTCCTCTGGAGGGTCATTGCCAACGCACCCATTTGTTCGTCTTTCGCAAGCCATTTGCGTTGCGCGTTATCTTGACCTTCATGCGCGAGTCGAGTACTAGGACAGCAGCCTTGGTGTAGAAGTTCTGCGGCGGTCAGTCAGCGTCTCCGTTCCCTCAATGGACGGGGGGGCTCGTGCGACGACATACCTGAACGATCTGGTCTAGCTTCTTGATGGATTCGGCGGGAGGCCCGAAAGATGGGAGACTGTCGGTTGTCGGGGAGCCTACGGCATCCCTCCCCGAGACATTGGACCCGGCGCGCTGTCGGGCGCCCAGCGTAGCATCTCCCGGGTTGTTGGTTCGGGTCTGGTTTGTTTGCGGGGACGAAGCCGGCGACGAGAGCCTCGGCGGCGCTCGAGCTTGCTGATGCATGATGGTCGGGGTCGGGAAGCAGGAATCTCGACTTGGGGGAGATGCTGGGGATGCGGAAAGGGCGGGTGACTCGATCGATCAGGAGCGTGCTGGGATGTCGATCGGGAAGCGGACATGCCCTGCCATGGTCGATGTGTACGTGCGATGGGGAGACGAGGATATGGGGGGATCCAGGAGGGTCGCTCATTCAGCAGCTCGTCCTTGATGGCGATGACGGACGGCGTGGTGGAAGCGTAGGAAGGCCGGGGACCTGCCCAAGTGCTTCACCCAAGGGCAAGGCGGCAGTCAACGGGCGAGCGGTCCGGGGTGGTTGTGGATAAGGTAGTAGGTAGTGGTGGTCCGTGGTCGCGATTCGCACTTTAAGGCTGACTGCTGGCTGGCTGGCTGGCTGGCTGGCGACGAGCTGGCGACGACGACGACAGTGAACGAACCGCGCAAGCCGTTGGCCCGGTGCACAGGGCAGGGCAGGACAGGACGGAAAGGAAAGGAAAACAGAAAACGATGCCGCAGTCGTCCGGTTCGCCAATGAAGCAGCGGCGTCGTTGCGGTCTCGTCACCAGGGGTGCTGGGTGCTCTTGGGTGCTCTGGTGCTGGCCTGGTGCTGGCCTGGTGCTGGCGCGGGGGCTCCGCTACAAGCAGCCCAAGTCACTCGTGCCCCAGCCAAGGGTCCCTCGTGATGACAGGCCAGCCGACGGCTTTCGTCATCGGCCAGAGGTGGTGCTGGCTGGAGCGCGCACGTCCGATCACGCAGAGGCGGACGGGGTGCGAGGCGACGCAGCAAGGGGAGTCTGCAGAGCTGGGGCCCTCGGATTGCGAGTGCAAGATGAAAGGGGAAGGGGACGACGGGCAGCTGATAGCCAGCCTCCGCTCTGTTGGCGATGCGAGCAGAGCTACTTCGTAGGTGCCGTGGCGATAGTGATGAGAGGGACGGCCTAGGTTGGCTTGGGCTGGCCTACAGCTGCCAGATGCGGGCACTAGGTACCTCCCTTACCTACCTATCCGTGCTTCGTACGAAGTACTTCGTACCCTCGCTGCGGAATCGAGTCACCAGCACCCGTAGCGGGTGTCGGATGTCGTGCTCTGACTGGCCGCCCATTCACGGTTCAGGTTCCCCACAGCGCCCATGCAGCCGCCATCAGAGTCAAAGCACTTGTCCCGCATCATCCTTGGTGCCGCCTCAGCGGAGACGTGCGCTATCGGGCCAGTGCCAGTGGTGGTTGCCAAGGTTGCCTCGCCGTATCCTAGCACCTACCTAGGCACACCGCGGCGGACTGGCCGGCCTTCGACTGCCGGCGCTGCTGAGTCACCCGGTGCTGCTGAGTCACCCGGCGCTGCTGCATGCGTGCATGGCTGCCTCTCGCGCCGCTCCCCTCCCGGCCGTGACTTGCCGGGCCATCTCCAGCCTCGAGTCGTGACCTGGAGATGCCCCAATCAGCAAATACACAACTGACCAGTGGCCCCCTCCTGCCTAGGTAATTCGTACCTACCTAGAGCCTGGTGGAGGCCTGCGGCATGAGAGCCCCCAGGACCCTGGATGGGCTGCCTCTCCTCCGCCTCTGCATCCTCGCCAGGCAGCCCGCGCCATCGGGGACCTCGATGGCCTGCTCGCCAAAACCCCGAAACAGGCTGCCATGCCATTGACCGAAAATACATGCAATTTTCCTGCCTGCTGGTTGGCCTTGCGACCTTGATGGTGCATCATATCTGTCCGGGACTTGTGTCGACTCCAAAGGGTGGCATGGAGGCAACTTGGCCGCGAGCTTCTGCAGCGTCGCCTGAACCGCCCGCGTGCATGTTGTATTATCCCCCGTGGCTTGGCTTCGATCCCCTTCTTTCTGGGCATGAGTTCCCGTCATCGCTGGTAGGCAAGCTTGCGGCGGCGGGATGACTGACGCAAGAATGCAGCTCCTCGCCGCTGAGATAGCGACTCTTGGCTCGCTCGCGACACTGGTGCACACATTGGGCATGTCTACGGTGTGCGAAGGACGTCGCACCATTATCCCATAGCTCGGCAAATTGACAAATAGACGACGTCTGAACGACATTAGACGGTGTCCAGCTCGCTATCATGCGATTGGGAAGTCTTGGACTATCGGGCGCCTCATCCCGCAGTTGATAATGGACAATGGAACTTAAAGTCGACCATGGTTGAATTTAATTCTCCTTCAAGCGCTTTTCCCCAGCCAAGCAAATAGCCCTGTGCATTTTCCACAACTCCGAGATGTCATCCGTCAATAGCCCCTGGACGCGCCAAGCGCACTCTCCTTTTCTGTACCAGTCCGCCATGATAATCAACTGCCTTTAGCAGCGTTTCCTTACCTACCTGAGCCATTTGTCTCCTCCGTACCACCTCCCGGAAGAGGCATCCTTTCCTCTAGATCACCATCAGACTCGGAGCAAACCTGTGGATACCCGCATTGGTGTAAGTCCCCGGACCGTACCACCGCTACCCCCTAAACCCTCGCATTCCCTGCATTGCCAACCCCTGAGCCTCTACGAAGCGGTCCCCCGAGATTGGGAACTTCGAGGGCGCTTTGGTGATTGATGACCTGGCTGGCCGCCGGCATCGTCGTGCGAACGCTTGCGTGCCTGTGCCGGACCTGTCGATGATGGAGGACCCCTCGTGCTCCCCCGGCGCTCATCACCATCATCCGTCAAGTCGATAAAGTCGCCGCTCGCGTTCGCTATTGACGACATGCCACAGTTGCTCTGACCTCCACTACCACTCATGCTTGGGGTACGCCCGACAATGGCCTGGTATGGCGTCGGGCTAGCAAATAGGCTGGCCTCGAGTCTTGGCCTGTCTCCCGATACTGCGCTCCACCCACTGCTCCAACTACTGACTGAGCCGGTGGTCAGTCTTCCGAGTGCGCGATGTCGTGGCGTGGCCGATGACCTGGCCTCGCTCCGGGCCGAAGGAGGGCCATCAAGCATAACAACATCCTGGTCGTCATGAACGAACAAGGAGCTTTCAGCAGAATCGTCAGAGGCTTGGTCAGACTGTCTGTCTGAACCCTCGCGTGGTTCATGTTGCCCATTGCGTTCACGACCTGCACCTAGCAGTGTCTGGCTCGATTCACAGGAAGACGCAGCTGCGCTTCCGTCTTCATCGTCATCGTCAGGCGTGAGGTCGATAACTACCGAGGTGCTGCGAGCCGTTCTGTCCTCGGGCTCCGAATCGTTGAAATCAATGCCATTGTTGTCGAAGTCGAAGCTGACATCAAGAGTGGCATTGCCGGGGCCGGGGTCGTCCGCGTCCGAATGAGAACCCGCATCAGGCTCTACGCCGGAGCCAGCGTCAGAGTGGCCAGTCGATTCTGGTCCCGGGGTTGCATCTGACTCCGACTCAGACTCGGGCGTATTCAGTGTAGTGCGAAGCCACTCAGAGTCCTGGACGCCGTCACCTGAGTGAGAAAAGCTCCCAGAGTCAGGGCTATCTGAACCAGTGTCAGGCCCCGAGCTCGAGTCAGAACTGGAACTAGAGCAGGAATCTGAATCAGATTCTGAGTCGGACTCATTGCCCGAGGTTTCTTCGTCCGATTCGCTTTCATCGATGATAGTAGGGCGCCCAGCGCACCACCCGTCATCACAGGAACCGGGAGAAGACGCGAGTCCTTGAACAGGTCGGCTACTTCGACAATACTGCTGGCATACTGCCTGCAGGCTTCGCCAAACCTCCTCTGGAGCGTCATAGCGTCGGATTAGCGGTGCAAGGTTTCTGAGCCTTGATTTATTGAAATCCACTTCCTCCTTGGGTAGCCGAACAGTCGTCAGAATATCGAGCGAAAACGTAGAGTCTCGGACGAGAGCCTTTTCCTTGGATGTCAGCCACTTGTCGTAGTCGAAAAAGGAAATTGAGTCCATCCCACGTAAACAACGAAAATAGCCCAGCCCCTGCAAGGTGCGAAGGTTCCTGAACATTCGGTAGTTCGGCTGGCAGCGAGTCTTTTCTTCCAGGTACCGTATGGCCCCTCGAGGCTCGTGAGTGCGCCTCATCCTCGAGCTTTCCTGCAAAAACACCGTGATTGTTTTGAGCCGTTTTGCCTCTGGAAGCCACATCAATGGCTGTGTCCGTCGAGAAACATACTTGCCCCTTGGATTCTTCTGGTATGTGAGGAACTGGCTCCCACAGAACAAAAGGGAGATGTGCTGCACCCGCTGGAGCCTCGGACCCTGGGAGAATTAGTCTGAGGAGAGCATCACAACAAGTAAAGGCTCGGACTTACAATACCCTCGCAGAAGCGGCCAAACTCACCAAGGGAACTGAAAGCAAAGGTGTTGTCGGAGTAGAAGAAATGAGCCCCCCAGAAGTTCCAGGCCCTGGACACCAGAAGCGGTGCAAGCAAAACGTTTGGCATCGTCGCGCAGGTCAGGTTTACTGATGAATTCCCGAGGTGGAATCGATGCAGGAGACGGAATTCGCCTTGAGCCGGCCGCGCCGTAGGCTCGAAAAAAGGGTCAAGTCGGGATATGGCGTCTGTTATAGAGTATTAACCTAACGATTAGTCGTAGAAAGGATCGGTGACATCACTTACGCACGACATCCCCAGGAAAGCAAAGCGCATAGCGCAAAATGCGAGCTTGAATATGAGAAGGTAGATCGACTGAGCGGGAGGGTCCCGAGCTGGCTTCCGACGGGTCGCTCATATGTTCCATCTCCTCTCCTAAAGTCATCTCTCTCAGGATCAGACCCGGATGGACATAGAGTGGATGGGGATTCATGTTGCTCTCCAAGCAAGACAGACGATATATGCCTTCGTACGTGCTGATCTTTGAACCCAACGAACTAGGGCCGTGTTCTATCCAAGTACGGAGAACTTCTGGCCATGTCTTTCGAGTCTAGTTAGCTGATTTCCACACGGCTTTGGATAGAAATGAAACACTTACGACCTTGGTTCGTTGCCGGCTGGACCCGAGCCTCAATGCCTGAATCTGCGATTGGAGACGTCTGATCTCTCTGCCTTGCTTTTGATTCTGACGTTGAAGTTCTCGTATCTGTGCATTTGCGGCTCTCAACAGCTGTTTGCGGTGCTGTGCCTTTTCATGGACAGTCACCCACTTGGGCCGGCATGTTGTGATGCAATTGCCAGAGAAGGTGTCTGCTACACCGGCATCAGAGTCGGCGTCATCAATATCGACAGACCTTCCGTCGTGGTCTTCTTGGTCATCCTCTTCAACCTCCATTCCCTCCATCTCAACTTCATCGTGCTCCCAAGAATCCAAGTCGAGTGGATCTTGCGAGTCTCTGGAGCTCGAACTCGAAGAGTTGAGGTGCCATTGGCCCATGTCCTCCTCAAGCTCGTCCATTGTGGAAGGTGACTATTTCGGAGAGACTTAGTAAAAGTGGCACAGTGGCGTGGAGGAGGGATGGAAGGGGCTGTTGGGATTCTCGCTAAAGAGAGATACGATAAATGCAGCAGGCAGTTGGCCACGAAGGGACTGAGTTATGATGGCCTGTAGCGATGATGGTGAGAGAAGGCGGAAGAGAGAAAAGAATGAGATGGGTACGGAAGAAAGAGAGTCAAGGGGAAGAAGAAAAGAGAAACAGAGGAAGGAGGTCGCAGGTGAAGGAGGAGAGGAAAGCTGAAGAAAATCGGTATTGTAGAAAGATGATTGATATCTCACAGCGACGAGCGCGCGGCAGAGAGATTGCGAGAATAAAGCTGTGTTCAGGAGTTGAAGTAGCAAATGTGAGTAAGACGAATGCCAGCAATATAGAAGGGAGGCGAGAGTTATGTGTCTGGCCCAATACCTGAGAGAACGGAAGGAATCAGGAAACGAGGCGAGTTGTGTGTCGGTGTGTATGCTGAATTAGAAGTCGAGGCAGATGGGAATGTAGCAGAGAAAGAGAGGAGTTGCATACGCTGAAACCCTCCAGAGCGCGGAGTAGAAGGGGAGGCGACAGAGTCGAGTTCAAGCAGAGTGGCAGAAGTGATGAATTGAAAGAGAGCAACCGGTTTTGGCATTAGTGCTCTCAAAGCCCGAGTTTCAAATGCGAGAGGTTGAGAGAAGAGTTGAGACAAGGCAGACTCGAAAAGGTTCCATATACGCCAGAGTCCTCTAGAGACTGGAGCAGAAGGCGAGGTGCCGGAGGCGAGACGAAGCAGAGTTGCAGGAGTGATAGACTGAAAGAGAGCAACAGGTTCGAGCATCGGTGTGCCGGAAGTCTGGGTTGCAAATGTGACCAGAGATTGGTGTCGCAAATGCGAAACGTTGAGATAGAGAGACTCGCCCAAGAGAAGTGAATCGAAGACGGATAATGGCAAAAGGCGGGTGATCTGAAGACCTTCTAGGGAGCAATCCGATAAGGAGTAGGACCTCAAGTATGGGATGATGGGCCAGACAGGTTAAGACCACACAATCATGAGATAGCGAGCTACGCACCGTCCAATGTCTTTCAGATGAATACCTTGAAGACTCGGTGGCGACGCAAGTCCAAGGATTCAGGACGGGGCAACTCGAGGTGAAGGGACGAATTCACTCTCTAGCAAGGCGACACACACGCCAGTCTTGAATTCTCTGCTCGTGCATTTCCTATATGGACCGGTCTATATGCAGAACATCCAGCATCACTGTCTTCTTTAAAACACCAATCTACGCTGTGAGTGTCTCCCCGGGGACTATTCTTCGGGCGATGGTATCGATGCGGCCAAGAAACGCTCTACTTTTGCCAGCTGCGGAAGGTATCCATGACGGTAGTGAAGACCACGAGAAGAATACCTCCTCCGGGGCCGAGTCGGAGCACCTAATGCATGTGAGTAACCACCGCAAGGCCGTGAACAGCATGGGGGTGCACTCACCTTTGGCAAGAACCCCTTGTACAGAGCGCCAGCACCCTCCTCCTTGAGCACAGTGAAGACCGAAGACCATGCCCAGTTGTACTTGGGAGCTTGGCCGGGCACCCTAGGAGTGTTCTGGATACGACTCTTGACAACATCCATGGGGGTGTTCACCATGGTACCGAACGTTCCGCCGATTGAGCCAGAGATGAGGTCGTTGACCATTTGACCGCGCTTGTTGTCGGCCTTGGGCATCAGCTGGCGAACCTGGAAGATGCATCCAAAGTAACCAGCGTTCCACAGAATGTGCCGCCACATGGTGCTCTCCAGTCCCTGGTACATGGCCAAGAGGCCTTCGTTCCGGACCGTCTTGACGACACAATCAACCATGCCATTGTACTTTCCGGCAGAGGCCTTGTCCTGCAGGCGGATCTTGACAAGCTCGAATGGAACGACGACGAAAGACTCGGTGGCACCGGCGGTTGCGCCAGTCAGAACGGACAGAGACTGGGTCATCTGAGGCGCGCCGAACATCTTGCGGTAGACCTTGCCCCACTCATCGTTGGCAGCAAACTTGATGGCGCGCTTGGGCGCCTCCATGAGGATGGGGGCAGAGATGCCGCGGTAGAGTCGGGAGAATCTGGCATCTGGTGAGCTTGACGTCTCGCGGGGTGGCAGGGCCGTCGGCGGAGCAGTACCCCTCGTGCTTGATAATCTTGCGGAAGCAGTCCAGCATGCCATTGTACGACTCGGCGCCAGTGGCCTTTCCAGTTTGCAGTTGGCTATGCCAATTAGCGTCTCATGTCGTGGTGCGGCCGCGAGGGAAAGCGTACACTCGGGTCTTGACAACGTCCAACGGGTACCTGAGCAGAGGGGCAGTCAGTAGGGGGCTCGCACGGCAAGGCGGTTCCCGGACGACTTACATGACCAAGATCTAGCACGAACAGAGTTGTCAGCAAGGCGGGACAGACACTGGCACGCGACAGCGCCGGGTCATACCTCCGAGACACCGGCAATTGCGCCTGGACAGGGTTAGCGCACGGGCTCCGGGACATGGATAGAGGTAGACATGATGCCATGGGGCACGCACCTGCGGCGAACTGGTACTGGAAGGGGAGGGGCTTCTCCTCCGACATGATGGGCGGCTGGGTCGGGCTGGACTGGCGACGGACGGCGTTGGCGAGAGCCGCAGGAGCGCGCGGCGGAGGGAGGAGGAGGGAGGTGTCGTGCGACGGCGGAGGACAAGAGAGCGATGCCGGTGATGCAGATGGAGAAATGGTCCTCGACTCGGACGAGGAGGGAAATTTTGTGGAGTGGTCAGTCCCCTGGCCGGGGATAAGCGAATGGGAGGCGGTTCCCCACACCGGTTGCCGGCCAGGCACGCGAGCGGCCCATTTCAACGGCTTCCATCCAGCATGTCGCAGTGACGATCTGCGCCTGCAGCCTTGCAGGGAGTACTGCGTACTTGTATGTTAGTTACTTCGTACTCGTATAATCTGTCGGAGGACTTTTCGAACAAACGAGACCCAAACCTGGCCTGGCAAATAGCACACATGGACCGGCGCTGGCACTGGGCGAGGTGTAGGGTGAGTTGGCGACGAAGCTCGCAGTGTCCTCGGCATAGGTAAGGTACGGATACTTTCTACGGAAATCGCGCCGACTTCGCCCGGTCGTTGGGGGCTAGTTATTCGACGCAATGGCATCTCGCATGCGGGGCGACTCGACGCGGGGGAGCTTGCAGCGCATCGCGGGGCAGCATCGCGAGTCCGACCGTCTCCTCCACGTGTTGCGTGTTCCTGGGTTGTCCTTCGTGCATACCTACCTTAGGTACGAAGTACGGAGCACTACATACGTCTGTCTCTTCCCTACGACAGGATGGGAGCCCTCCCGCGGCCTCGCCGGCAAATGAGAGGCGCGCCCCAGGGCCATGTGTCGAGCCCTGCGATCATCGAGTCAAGCCCTCTTTGCCCTACACTTCAGCACAAGTCGGTAGATGGCCCCGCCATTGGCTCATGATGGCCCGTCTACTCGTAAGCTTCAGGTTTCTAGCCGGTGGGGCCGAAGAGATAACACATGGAGGCTCGATACACCACGAGGTTCGGTGCAAGTACATGTCTGACCTGCAGGCTGCGGCCCGGGGCGTCGTACCCCGCTACATCTGCTCGCTGACGCGCACTGCGCCGTGCGCACAACCTCGATCGGTCGCGACGGAAAGCAGATCCCGCGTCGATTTCTCCGTCAACATCCAACTCTACTCGAACCACCGAGCCGTGCAGAGTCCTGTTTCTACCTCGTTACGCACTCCTCTGTGGCTGCGCGTCATCGTATAAAACGCCCTCGAAATCGCCCGCTTGCGCGTCTGCCTCGGATCGCTCCATCCCTGGGGCCCGTCGCCGTACCCCGTCGAACACACCGAGTCGCATCCCATCGCATCCTATCGCTGCCCATCGCTGCGCGTCGAGACCCTCGCAACGAAGCCGCCGTGTGCTCCTCCCCATCCTAGGGCACTCCGGCGCTACAAATCGCACCTTTAAATAAGCCGTGATCCGCCGAGACTCACAGCGAGGTGCCGTTTCAAGCGCCAGGAGAGTCGCCGCGCCTGCCCATGAGTCACCTGCTGTGGAAATATTACTGGGAAAACGATGTCGACAGGTTTCGACGTCTACTGGCTGCGGCCGGTCCCAACACGCATGCCGCATCCAAGAGCCCTGCAATAGGAGCTGGTGGAGGATATCTCGGCGCCAGCCCCAGCGGAATGGTGGCATCGCCGCGGGCCGTCAACAAGTCGCGCAGAGCGTCGGGATACACGCCGGGCTATGGAAAGTCGAGGGACGGCGGCCCTGGTCTGGGCCGAAGTGAAATCAACAGCCGCGATCATGCGGGCCTGACTATCCTCTTGCGCGGTGCGTCGTCGACCGACCCCAACGCCCGAGAATTTGTCCAGGCCCTCATCGAGCATCCGTCCGTCGATCTCTATGCTCAGGACCCGGAGAGTGGCTGGAATGCCCTCCATCGGTCTCTGTATTCCGGGAATATTTCCATCGCACGGATGCTCCTGGCCAGAGAGCGCGGTGATTTGACGAGTCATACACTGTCCTCGGTCGGCAAGGTCGGTCATCTTATAAAGACCAAGGACCACGAAGGGAACAGCCCCTTCGACGTCTACAACTCGACTATCGCTACGAGGACGCTAAGAAGGAACCAAGATTCAGGGCACTCGGACGGCGAGTCCGACAGCGGGTATAGTGAAGACGATGTCACCCAGGTGTAAGTGCTCTCACAGACCTCTCGAGTTTCACCATTTGCACACTCGGATATCTCTATTTGCACTCACCGGCTGGTTGAACCCGAGTACTTGTTCTATCCCCTCTGCTTCCTCTCTATTTCCCGTATACCCTGTATTCCTTACGAGGCTAAAGGTGGGTTTACGGCGAGTGCAAATGGAGATATGCGTGTGCTTGAATGACAAGACTCAACTTATTTTCGTGCAACTCGGTTCTGACCAAATCACAGCCCTGCCGGCATTTCCCACGGCCATGGGCACTCGGCTGAGGGTGACGAGCTCTACGTGTTTGGAAGCAACAAGAACCTGTCGCTCGGGGTTGGCGATGGTGATGACCGCCAGTTTCCGGAGCGTATCCTGCTCCAGCGGCCTGACGAGCTCTTGCATCGCTTCCACGAGTCGTATCTTGCCGACCAAGACCTAGAGTCCGCCCCCTCGCTGCCAGACCTAGACGGGATCCCGTCCTTGATCCGCAACCGGCCGTTGATTATTCAAGACGTCGTCATGTCGAAGCTCCACACGGCTGTTGTGACCAACGATCCTGTGTCGAACCTTTACGTTTGTGGCGTTGGAAGGGGCGGAAGACTTGGGCTCGGCGACGAGAACACTCAATTCAAGTTTGTGCCCGTGGAAGGCCCTTTTGCGGACCGCAAGATACGGCAAGTCGCACTCGGGCAGAATCACTCCATGGCCGTGGCCGGTAACGGCGAACTTTGGACGTGGGGACTCAACTCCGACTCGCAACTGGGCTTCGTTCTTCCGCCTCCTACGAGATCTGACGAAGAGCCTATGAGCTTGACGCCCCGCCAAGTTTTTGGCTCGCTGAAAAAGGAGGTCGTCCAAGGAGTTGCTGCGTCTGCCATACACTCCGTCGCCCATACTGGCTCGTCCCTATACTGCTGGGGCCGAAATGTCGGCCAGCTCGCGCTTATGGATGCCGATTCCAGGTCGCTCGATGTCCAGCAGACGCCTCGGAAAGTCGCAGCGTCTCTGCTGTCGGCGTCGATTGAAATGGTATCGGCCACCGACAAGGCGACAACTTGCCTGTTATCCAACTTTACCGTCTGGATTTTTACCAACTACGGATATAACCTCATCAAGTTCCCATTTCCTGACGTCTTCACGAACCAAAGCCTGGCAGCAAGCTCCTTCTCGAACAGATACGATCCTGGACGCAGAGATATTCGCTACATCACATCGGGCGGTGAAACCATTGCAGCTGTTACCGCTCGCGGCGACCTGTTTACGATGCAGCTGAACCACAAGGTCGACATGAGTCAGCCAGCTGGCTCCACAACCAATCCCGTCAAGATCAAGGGAGCCGTTTCGCAGCCGCAATGCATCTGGGACTCAAGAAAGGACGGCGTCGCTTCGGTAAGCGTTGGCGAACATGGCTCTGTCATCATCGGCACCGAATCTGGGGCCGTATGGAAGAGAGTCAAGCGGACCACAGGCAAAACCGCCGCCTTCCCCGGATCTTTCGACGTGAAGAAGAAGGATTTCAAGTTCGAGCGAGTCCCGTACATCACCGGCTGTGTCAATGTGCGCAGCTCTACGTTTGGCGCATTCGCTGCAATCCGAAAAGACATCAGCGTAATGTCTGAAGAGATTAGCATCGCGAAGCCATCGCTGTGGGAAGACATGGACTCCCTCATGTGTCTTCGGGACTTTGTCGCGTCCGAACCGTCCAGCGATGTGAAGGCATGCCGCAAATCTTGGTACGTCGCCATTGCGAAGGAGAAGCCAGGCTCCGTACCGCATGAGATTATGCGATCCGCAAACATCGAAGAAGACCTGCTACAGTGGCTACGAACAAATTCGTTCCAATATGTCAACGTCGATATGGAGATCCGGACCACCACGGCACCAGACATTCGGATACCCGTCCATAGTTGGCTCCTTGCCGGCCGAAGCTCCACCCTACGCGAGGCGCTCTCCGAGTCTCGCAGCCAAGGCACGGCTGCTCATTCCGATACTTTCCTCATTGAAAACATCGGTGGTAGGCGGGTTCTCACGCTGCCCAGTGTTGACATCTTCACCGTGTTAAGCATCGTGGTGTACCTTTACCAGGATGCTGTCATTCCTGTTTGGAAATACACCCGTGATGCGCCATCCGACGCATATCGGTTTCGCCAGGTCAGGTCTGAGCTTATGAGGGTGGCGACGAAACTGCACATGCCCAACCTGGAAGCAGCTGCCAGATTGCAGGCCGGACTGGAACGGTCTTTGGATTCCGATATGAAGGACGCCATATCCGATCCCGAGTTCTTCGACGATGGCGACATCGTCGTTCAACTGGATGGCGCCGATATCACAGTGCACAGCCAGCTGATATGTCAGCGATGCCCGTTCTTCGAGGGCATGTTTTATGGGCGATCACAAGGCCAATGGTTAGCCAATCGCCGCAACGAATCACCTACGGCAGAGCAAGTTCGGGTTGATCTCAAGCACATAAGTCCGGAGACTTTCCGATATGTCCTGAAGTATCTCTACGCGGACGTTGGCGAGGAGATGTTTAATGAAGTGGCCACGCCCAACATTGACGATTTCTCGGAGCTCGTCCTGGATGTCATGGGCGTCGCAAACGAGTTGATGCTGGATCGTCTATCGCAGGTCTGTCAATTTGTGATTGGCAAGTTTGTGACAACACGAAACATTGCCAACCTGCTCAACGAAATCAGCCCCTGCTCGGTGACTGAGTTCAAGGATGTTGGATTGGAGTACATTTGTCTGCAGCTGGAATGCATGCTGGAAAATCATTTGCTCGATGGCCTTGACGACGATTTGCTGGAGGAACTGGACGAGGTTGTCCGTGACAACCAGCTGGCCAGATTCCCGTTTGCGCGAAGCGGCAGGGCCGAGTTACTGCTGCACGAAAAGTACCCATACCTAGTGGTGGATATTGAGGAAGAACGTCGACGCCGGGTAAAGCAGATGGCATTTAAACTGGCTCAAAGGGAAGATGAGAGGAAGCTGTCCTCGTCATTCAAAGCACGCGTTGGGAGCCTAGATGATTCCATGGCAGGGACGCAGACTCCGGATAGGTCTCGTCGAAGATCGAGGGCCGGTCGCAATGAGCCGTTTAGCCCAAACCTCCGTCCAAAGGAGTCTCACGGAGATATGATCTTCAACATGGACGAGGAGTATGCTTCGAGAATCAGCAGCCCTATGTCGCCAGACTTGGGTACGCCTCTGGTCCGTCAAGATATCGATATTGAAAACATGCCGCAGCTACCGGAGGCATGGCGAAGTGGAAAAGGCAAGTCTGCCGCAGACTCTGGGAAGCCCTCGCCGTCAAGCCTCTCTCCGGCCCAGTTTCCAGCTCCAGGTCTTGGGAAGGCCGGTGATATAGCTCCCTTGCAACTGGGTACTCCAGTGAGGAAGACTGCT
This sequence comes from Tolypocladium inflatum, assembly GCA_003945565.1. Taxonomy (NCBI): domain Eukaryota; kingdom Fungi; phylum Ascomycota; class Sordariomycetes; order Hypocreales; family Ophiocordycipitaceae; genus Tolypocladium; species Tolypocladium inflatum. The sequence goes on from QEPE01000001.1 coordinate 1,411,976, forward strand.
GGGCCTTGGGCACCTCCCGTCTTGCCAACCTCGAAACTGGACCTAAAGGGCATCATGTCAGAAACAACGTCCAAGTCTGCCTTGACAGCCGGCCTAGTTGCGCAGGACATCAGGAGTACAGCACCGAGCAAGCCACAAGCAAAGATATCTCAAAAAGAGCGTAAGAGGCAGCTTCAACTGCAGGCGGAAGGGGTGGTGGGAGCGGGAGGGGCTGTGGAAGATGACAAGCCCAAACAAGTTCCTTGGGACAAAGGGTCGTCCGGAAGTCGGCCACCACCGTGGAAGGCAGCCTCCCCACTTCCAAAGACGTCGCTGAAGGAGGCCATGTCATCAGAGACGGCACTCCGAGGCCCAGCGCCCGTCAAGACAAAGCCGCTTGTGACTTCAGAAGCTGAGCCCAATTTGACTCGGACACGGACAGCGTCGCCCGACACCAGATTCCCCGGACAGGGGCGCATGGGTAGCTCCCCGACTGTACCAACGGTGTCATCTAGTCAACCCCAGACGAAGCCACTTGTGCCACATTCCAAGTCCTACATTTCGCCGACACGAAAGATAGAACTGTCACCAGGAGCAAGCATGGCAGATATCATCGGGCAGCAACAGCGCGAGCAAGAGCTGGTCAAAGAGGCCGTGGCCAAGAGGTCGCTACAGGAGATCCAGCAGGAGCAGGCCTTCCAGGAGTGGTGGGACCAAGAGAGCCGGCGCGCGCAGGACGAAGAGGCTCGAAGGCAAGCTAGGGGCCAGGACAGGGGCCCATCGGGCAACAGACGTGGCCGCAAAGGACGAGGAGGCAAGGCCAAGGGTGCTGAGCCCCCAGGTGGTGGCGAGCAAGCAGCCGGGGGCCCGAGAGGGACAGGCGGCGCGGCTCCATCGCGAGGCAAAGGCGTCAAAGGAAGGGACAACAAGGTCTGATTTAGCTTCCTTCTACGACGTACACTAGCTGTTATACATAGAATTGGGCCGTCTGTTGCCGAAGCAAAGAGGGTCGGAGTTTTGTGCGAGACAATTTGGTTCACGGATCGGCTAGTAGGGGAACCGGCGAAGTCGACAGTCCCGCGTACGAAGTACACGAAACCATAATACAAATTATTCACCTGAATGGATTTGGCATGGAGACACAGGGCCATTCCAGGAACCAGTAGCGATATAAGAAACAAGCGGCAACAGACGGGGACGTGAGCGAGGAATAGAAATAAAAGAATGGAGGCCAGGCAGTCCAAGGTCTTGCTGCTACTGAGTGACAAAAATTCTCCCACTGGTCGAAGAATGTATCGCTGAAAAGAACCTTTGAGCTTTCTCGCGAGGCCACAGAGGCGGTCAAAGCTAAAGCTGTAGGCACCCGAACTGGTCGACGCCATCGAGACGGTACCTATCGACCACCGTAACCGTGAGACAGCGACTCCCGGGGCGATGGAGGGAGCATGTTGTGCAGAGGTGGCAAGGACCTGCGGCTACTGTCCCGATGACTCCGGCTCCGGCCCGATGAGTTTAGCGAGGCAATCGTGACAACGGCGAACGTGAGCGAAATGCACTCCGTACGAAGTAGGCTACGAAGTACTCGTACGAAGTACGGATACGCCCAGTGGAGGATGTGTGGCTGGTGACGTACCCAAGCGTCGGGCGCAGAGACGAGGTGGGTCAAGTACGTAATCATGGCGGCGGCGTACGTATGTGGACCCCCGTGTGCCTCGCTCGGGATTGCGTCCGTCGCCATCGCAGACGCCGCATCCTCCAACACCCAACTCCGTCAATCCCCGCTCGACCAGCGGCCTTTCGTGCGAGTCTTGCAGTCATCTGCGCCATCACCAGTCCTCACCTGCGCCGTAGCAGTACCGCATCACTGTCCGTTTGCGACCCTGAACTAGTTGGCGGCGCCAGTCTGTCCCGCCACGTGCGATCGCGACCGACCGACCCCCCCGACGACGCCCCTCACTGCCGACGGGCCGCGGCACTGTGACTCGAGCCATTTTGCATTCCTTCTACATCGGAAGGCTTCCTCGGCTCACTTACTGAGGCGCTTCTGTCAATCACTCTGCCCTGGTTGGCATCGGCAAAGGACTCCCACCGCCGCCTTACTCTCGCGATACCACCGCGCCGGCATCGCGGCAATCTTGAAACCAACACCAGCTCCCCTTCTCCTAATTTGTTGGCTTTCGAGCCCCGCAATCGCCCATCATGTCCAAGGTTATGCGAAGCGTCAAGAATGTGACCAAGGGGTACTCTGCCGTCCAGGTCAAGGTCCGAGAAGGTGAGTCCACCTCATCATCTTCCCCTGATATTCTATTAATTCTCTCCTATCTAGCGACAAGTAACGACCCCTGGGGGCCAACGGGCTCTATGCTACAGGAGATCTCATCCCTGTGAGTTGTTGGCAGTACCCCAAGTCGCGACGTTGTGTCACCGCTAACAAGAGCACCAGCACCTTCAACACGTACGTAGCGACGTTTCCAAACTTCATGGCGAGGCTAACGGATGGCGTGGGCGCAGGTCGACCGAGTTCTACGACATCATGGACATGATTGACAAGCGGTTGAACGACAAAGGAAAGAACTGGCGCCACGTCCTCAAGGCTCTGAAAGTCCTCGACTACTGTCTGCACGAGGGTTCGGAGCTTGTTGTCACTTGGGCTCGCCAGAGCATCTACATCATCAAGACGCTGCGCGAATTCCAGTATATTGACGAGGATGGTCGCGACGTTGGCCAAAATGGTAACTACTCCCTCAAATTGCGCAAGCGGATAGTCCGGCTAATGTCGTTCCAGTGCGGGTTGCTGCCAAGGAGATCACTTCCCTGATTCTCGACGAAGAACGACTCCGTGCCGAGCGAAGCGACAGAAAGTCCTGGAAGTCCCGGGTGACTGGGCTGGATGAGTTCGCACCACAGTCTTCCGAGGAAACCCAACCGCGACGACCCCGAGAAAGGCGAGTCGGGCCGGCCACTGAAGAAGAAGATGCCGAGTATCGCCTCGCAATCGAGGCGAGCAAGCATCAAGAGGAGGAAGACAGGAAGAGGAGAGAGGGCCGACACGACGAGCGTATCGATGACGACGACTTGGCAAAGGCCATCAAGCTCAGCAAGGAGGAGGAGGAACGGAGGCGCCGCGAGCTCGAAGACAGCAACACGACATCCCTTTTCGATGACGAGCCTGCGCAGACCACCCAACCGCAGTACACTGGCTTCAATCAAGGATATCAGCAGGGCAACCCCGTTGACTTCTTTGCCAACCCCATCGACCAGAACCAGATGCAAGTGCAGCCTACCGGGTACATGACGAATGCCTACACCGGCTTCCAACCAACTCAGCCGACGGGCTTTCAACCCAACTATAACACTGGCTTCGGCATGCAGACGGGCACGGGCATGGACCCCTATAGCCAGCAACAGAACTTGCAGGCGTTCCAGCCGCAGCCGACTGGGTACAACCCCTATGCCCAACAGCAGCAGCCGCAGCAGCCGCAAATCCAGTCTCCTCCTTCAGAACCCGCCCTCCAGCCGGGTAGCAACAACCCCTGGGCTACCAACAACAACCAGCAGCAACAATCTTTGGCGCCGGCGCCGACTGGATCCAACAACCCGTTTGCCCAGTTCAACCGACCGCAGTCAGCCCAGCCAGTGACTTCTTCTCTCAGCCCCCTGCCGGAGCAGAAGACGCTGGCATCGTTCAACCAGCCCCAGCTGCAGCAGCTTCAGCAGCAACAACTTCAGCGACAGCAACAGGCGGCGCTCGCTCAGCAGCAGCAATCGTTCAACACGCCACAGAAGGGCATGAACGAATACGAGTCGAAGCTGAACTCACTGCTTGCAACTGGTGATGGGATGGACACATTCGGCAACACCGGAGATCTTCGAATCCCTGCCCAGCATACTGCCCCGGGAACCTTTGTGAACAGTGCCGGATCGGGCGTTCAGCGGCTCAACCCGGAGGCCACTGGCAACAACCCTTTTATGCGCCAACAGTTTACCGGGATGCCCAGTATCAGCTACGGTCAAACCTCCACTGCCATTGGACCCGCAGGCATGAACGGTCAGGGCAGCAACCCATTCGGAGCACAGCGGCCGCAGCAGCAGACCCAGAACAACGATCTCATCCAATTCTAAATCAAATTCACAACCTCACTTGAGCTTCCGATCAACCCTTCTACTTTTGTCATCCGAAAACGCCAGGCCCAACGATATGCAGAATGTGTGTTCTCCCGTTGACCGGATACGTTACCCATTTCCTCGTTATTGATTCACCTTCATCTGGGGAGGACGGGAGCGGGCTTGACTGTGCTTGGGAGCGAGACTCTGACACGCGGGCAATGCTGTAGGCTATTTAGAGTGACCGCCTCCACATTCAAAACCTAGATTTGATTCATCTTAATCAACATCGGGCCAAACTTGCTCCTCGTGGGTATCGTAGCCGCGTACTCGTCCAAGACTGCCCTGTAGCCCTATGTATGTTTCGCCGCTATTGATCCAAGCTCGACAGCAATACCCCCGACCTCTGCTCGGCCCGCAATGAAGTGTCCTCGGCACCTTTTTAGCAACTCTGTCCTTGGATAGCCGTGGCTTTATGTGGACGTGCTGACAGCTCCCAGGGCCACCTGTCCAGCAGAACCGAGGCGCTCCTGATGGCGAGTCAGGATCGCGCCGTTGACGCGGATCAGCCAGATAGCGTCTCATGAATCTCGGCGGAGTCGGATTGGGCAATGACTGCCTGTCGGGGATTGTAAGTCGTCGAGACATCTCTGCATCATGCAAAAACATCGCAGGTCATCCCGACTTTCTACCCGGCCTCCTCCATCATCTGGATGAACTCTTCCAGATTCACGCCGCCTTTCCCGTCGTGGTCGAGGTGCTCTATCATGCTTTGGATCTCCTCGTCTGTCATTGCTCGCTCATCCTTGATGTCTTGCGCCAAATGTCGCATGTCTTCAAAGGATATGATGCCGTCTTGGTCGTAGTCGAACATGCTGAACACCTTGGCTGCTTCCTCCCGGGGATCGCGGTTGGCGATGAGCTTCGCGGCACACAGCCTGAACTGATCGAGATAAATGTATAGGCGGTTGACGGGGCAGCTATGCGGATCTTGCCAGTCTGGCGGCACGGACCCGTACGTCTCGAGCTCTCTGAAGTACTCGGGCTTCGGCAAGTCGAAGCCGAGGGCTGCTAACGAGTGCTTGAACTCGTAGCTGTTGAGCCAGCCCTTCTTCTTCATGTCCATCAGGTCGAACTGGCGATCCGGCGCGTGAGCTACAGGGGTCTCTGGCGACGGCAGACAGGCGACTTACGACTTCATCAATGTGGTCCCGGTCCTCGTCGGGAATTGCGCCGTACTCCTCATTTGTCGATACTTGCGGAGCGGGAGGCTGCCGGTGCTGCTGCTGGGGCTGCTGGCTTGAGCCTCCCGCGATTGACCGCATGGGAAAGGGGCGCGGCGTCGAGTGGGTGTTCATGTCGGCGATGAGACGCGGGATGAGGCCGGAGCGAAAGACAGAAAATGTGCGTATCCAAGCGCGGATGGGTAGGCGTAACCCAAAGAGAGACTGAGAGGCGTGGTAGCTAGGTATGCAGCACGGAGTGACGGCGCGCTGTAAAAGCCAAGAAAAAAATTGCTCGCTGTTATTACTCTTACTGTTGTGCGATTGTCCAAAGCTCGAGTTGATTATTGTGCCTGCAGTTAAGAAGAGCGACAAGGAAGACAAGTGGAAGAGGCAATGCGACGCGACAGGCCAGACGCGCCTCTGCGCCGCGCGATCTGGTACGGCAGCGACTCGACACCAGAAGGCCTTGCGGTACCTCTCGCCCAGGTACCGGCGCAGGCAGCGCCCAGGCAGCAGAGACCTGCCTGGAAGTAGCCCGGTGCATGCCGCTGATTGGGGCCGTTAGTCAGCGCAAGTACCTTTGCACCAATTGCACGAAAGTTATGGTCTGAGGCAGCAACCCCGTCAGCTCTACTCGTACAAGCCACCAGCACCGCGAAAAAAGCTGGCTTGGGCAGCGGACCTGACCTCAGTTACGCTGCATCACCAACGCCAACCGAGGTGAACAAGGGCGCGCCACCCACTCCTCGTCGTCTTCTGGCAGTGTCTCCAGCTTGCCTCATCGTTCTTCCCCCTTTGTCTTGTCTCGGGCATTGACTCGGTCGCCCACAGGCCGCTCCGCAGCTCCAGCGACGTCGGTTCTGCTGTGCGCGCCTCCTGTCCTCGACAGCCCGCGCGACACGCCGAGGCTCGACCCATCGACGGCATCGCGCTGAGGCAATTTTCGCACATGTACGTGCTCGCCGTCGATAAATAGTCCACCGACTCAGTCGAAATCGATTCGAGTTTGCGAAACCCTGCGGCACGCATCGACGGCAGACGCGGCGACCTGCGTCACATCTAGGGATATCCCATCCCCGAATCCCGCTCTTCGCAGGCGCCAGAGGATATCATGTCGTTTGGCGGCGGGTTTGGGGGCTTCGGCTCAAACACTAACCAGCCCTCCTCCTCTGGGGGATTTGGCGGCTTTGGTGCAAACACCAACACCACCGCCCCGACGGGTATGTTTGCTCTTGGTGGACAAAGCGTTCCACGAGCCATGCTAACTGGAATGGCCCAGGCTTTGGATCTGGCACCACCGGCGGATTTGGTCAGAACACCAACCCTGGAGGTGGCATGTTCGGAGGCAGCAGCAACGCTCCCGCCACCACGACCAGCGGCTTCGGCGCCCCGGCAGGTAAGCTCGCCCTGCGTTTGAATCGGCCCTCCGACCCCGCTTTCAACCCGTGCCTTTGTTAATACGTATGGACTATAGGAGGATTCGGAGCGAATACCGGCGGCGGCTTCGGCAGTAAGCCTGCTTTTGGTTCGACCGCGGCGACTGGCGGCGGCGGCGGCTTGTTTGGATCTCCCGCCACTGCGAACAACGCCGGCACCACATCTGGCTTTGGCGGGTTTGGCAGCACGAACACCAATACCTCGTCTCCATTCGGTGGCGGCAACACGTCAGGTGGCGGAATGTTCGGAAGCAACACCAAGCCAGGCTTTGGTGCCTCGGGCAATGCCACTGGCTCGTCGCTATTTGGCAGCGGCGGCGGCGCCGCCAACACAAGTTCTGGTAGTGCTTTTGGCAGCGGCGGCTTCGGTGCAGCCAATAACCCTGGCCTAGCAGGTGCTGTTGGCGATCCTCCAGGGACTGGAGCAACTCCGTTCCAGCCCTTCACCGAGAAGGAGCCCAACAGCGCCTCGACGAACTCGTTCCAGAACGTCCTGTTCCAGGACCCGTACAAAAAGTGGTCATCTGAAGAGCTGAGATTGGCGGACTACGTGCAGGGACGCCGTCACGGCAATGCCAGTGGAGCTGGAGCCTTTGGTGTGAGCTCTGGATTCGGAGGTGGTTTCGGCGCGAGCAACCCGGCGACGACCAGCGCCTTTGGAGGTGCTTCAAACACCGCTGGTGGTGGGCTCTTCGGGGCCGGCAACACCAACACTGCCAACACTACCTCCGGCTTTGGACAGGCTGGAACTGGCGCCTTTGGAAATACCAACACCGCCGCTTCTGGCGGTGTTTTCGGTGGTGGCAACAAGCCCGCTGGAGGATTGTTCGGCAACGCCTCGAACCAACAAAGCGGCGGCGGTCTATTCGGAGCCAACACGGGAGGAGGGTTCGGCGCAGCGAGCAACACCACCAGCGCCTTTGGCGGCGGCAACACAAACACCGCCGCGGCAGGTGGTCTCTTCGGCGCCAGCAACCAAGCCAGCAAGCCCCAGGGAACTGGGTTTGGCTTCGGAACCACCAACGCCAACACCAATGCATCTGGCTTTGGGGCCGCCCCTGGAAGCGGGTTCGGCGCGACGAACACCAACACTGGCTCTGGGCTCTTTGGCAACGCCAGCAATACTAACCAGGCGGGCGGCGGTCTTTTTGGCAACAACCCACAGCAGCAACAGCCACAACAACAGCAGAACACCGGCACTGGTTTTGGCGGTGGCTTCGGCGCGCAGAATCAGAATCAACAGGCCGGAGGTCTGTTCGGCAGCAATCAGCAGAAGCCAGCCGCGGGTGGCCTGTTCGGCGCGAGCAACACCAACGCAACCCAGGGTGGGCTCTTCGGAAACACCAACCAGCAACCACAGAATACGGGTGGCTTTGGTGCTAGTAACGCTGCAACGGGCGGCGGCCTCTTCGGCGCAGCCAAGCCTAACACTGGCAGCAGCCTCTTTGGTGGGACTAACACGGCCCAAACCAATACCGCCGGAGGCACAGGAATGTTTGGAGGTCTGGGTTCAAACCCTCAAAATCAGCAGGCCACTGGCTCATCTTTGTTCGGGGCGGCAAACAATAATCAACAGAAGCCTGGCGGTCTCTTCGGCGGCGGCAACCAAGCTTCAGGGTCGAGCCTTTTTGGTGGACAGAATACCCAGAACCAAGGCAGCTCGCTCTTCGGTAGCAGCGCCAACCAGCAGCAGACTCAGAACCCCGGCTTTGGCGGATCCTTGCTGGGCAACTCGCAACAGGCAAACAACGCTCCCCAAGGACTGACTGCAAATCTCAACGATGTGTCGGCTTATGGCAGCCCGTCCCTGTTCGCGGCTGTGGGCGGCAACGAGGTCGCCAACCCTGGTCCTCTCGCTACCCCCCTGAATGGCAACTCCAAGCCCCGGAGGAGCTCCATCCTGCCAATGTACAAGCTCGCCCCTGCGGCTGCATCTCGATTTGCCACTCCTCAGAAGAGGGGCTTCGGCTTCTCTTACAGCTCGTATGGCACTCCAGGTGGCAGTCCTGCCGGCAGCGTCTCGAGCACGCCTGGCGGGCTTGGCCGCAGCCTACTCGGCTCCAGTTCGACCGGTTCGCTGAACAAAAGCATGTCTACAAACAACCTGCGCCGAAGCTTCAACACGGAGGATAGCATCCTGGCACCAGGAGCGTTCTCGTCAAGCTCAAGCGCTCGCTGGTACGGTAGCACGGGATCGAAGAAGCTGGTCATAAACAGAGACATTAGGAGTGATCTGTTCTCCACGCCCCAGAAGGACAAGCAGCTTTCCGATGGCAATACCAGCACCCGTAAACTGGCCAAGCGTGTCAGCTTCGACACGAGCAACGTCGAGGTGGAGAACGGTACGCCTCTGCGTAACGTGATCACGGCTTCAGAGGAGTCGCCCATCTCTCAGGCCGACGAAACTACTCCCCGGCAGAACAGGTCCTCGGCCGTAACGAATGACTACAAGTCCCCAGAGATGGAACAAGTCAAGGGCAACGAGCTGGCCATCGTTCACGAGGAAGACAACATCGCCACTCCGGAGGCGCAGAACAACCCTGGTTTCGATAATGCCCCTGGCCACTACTACATGCAGCCTTCCAAGGATGAGCTGCTTGCCATGAACAGGATGCAGCGACAGAGGATCGATGGTTTCACTGTTGGCCGCGAGAATGTTGGCTACATCACGTTCAAGGTCCCAGTTGATATCAGCGGCATCGAGATTGAGGAGCTATGTGGCACCATCATTCAACTTGAGCCTCGGTCCGCAACTGTGTATCCGGTGCAGGCCAAGAAGCCGCCGGTTGGCAAGGGCCTCAATGTGCCCGCCAGGATTTCGCTGGAGCAGTCCTGGCCACGCGGCGGACGAGACAAGCGAGTCACCAGCGACCCTAAGCGCTTCAACAAGCACATCGACAGACTCAAGCGGATACCCGACACCACTTTTGATAGTTACGACAAGGAAACCGGTGTCTGGACCTTCTCCGTCGAGCACTTTACCACCTACGGCCTGGACGATTCGGATGACGAGTCTGATGAGGACATGGCCCCTCCGGCACATGTTTCCGCGCCGCCCCCAGCTCGCCCTGAACCGGTGTCTCTGGACATGTCTGCCAACTCGTCCATGGAAGACGACACTTTCGATTTCAGACAGCGCAGAGGTGTCCCCGGCGCCTTTGACGAGCAGCAGCAGCAAGAGCTGTATGATGAAGAAGAAGTCACTGGCAAGCAGTCTTTTTTAGGGGTTAGCTCCGCGGATTCGGCGCCCAACAATGTCACGTTGTCACTCGATGACGAGTACAACACCGACATGGACGACGGATATGATATGTCCGAGGATGAAGATATGACGAGGTCTTTCATCGGACAGCATCGTGCCGCGGAGCATGATGATGCCTCGTCGGAGAATGACCAGGAGACCAAGAGAGGAACCCCTGGTGGCATTCTCAGAGCTAGGATGCGAGCGATGAAGGACTCGGTTGGTCCGGTGCAGCTGGAAGTTGCCGACGGCGACGATTGGATGGAAATGCTGCGGAACACTGTCAGCCCTGTGAAGAGAGACCGCCAGCTCCTCAGGGAGTTGAACGAGTCACCGACAAAGCGAACAGGTGCGATGGTGAGCTTCGATGATCACGAGACTGATCTTCGAAAATCGTCCGTATGGGGCAAGAGCATGATGAATACTGAAAGGGCCAGCGGGTTCGCGGCAAGCAAACAGCTGGCCATGGATAAGGGCCGCGGGTTCGCAACTAGCATCGACCTGATGAACTCTTTGTTCGAGAAGCCCAAGCCGATACGACACGATTTTCGTGCTTCCGTGTCAGCGAAAGGCTTCCCACAGGTCCGTACACCCGCCGGGATTTGATTTGCCTCGCATCAGAACGATGACTGCGGTGGCCTATGTTCCTATAAATGGAATCGGATGCTGATGCCTTTTCTTTTTTCCCCATTAGTGGCCGTACGAACGACAAGACAAGACCTATACCATCGGCGAAGCGGAACAGGCTTTCCATGATGCCCCGCGTCCAACATGGGGGCCAGATGAGACCCTAGTTGTGACCAGACCGCTGGATGCTACGCAATCGAGTCGACTGAGCGACACAGATATTCTCACGTTTCAGCGATCCGGTATTCAAACCGAGAGACAAGACCTCCGGTTAGCCAGATTTTCTACAGAGGTATGAATCTCCCAATTGACAATGGGGAGACTCAATTGCTAATCTTATCACAGTCTTCGAAGAAATTCCTACGTGCCCAGGATCAGGTGACGGAGATCCGTCTGGTCGAAAATGTTCCTATGGCGACTCTACGTGCAGCTAGTCTTCAGGATATGTTCCACCACCAGGACATGAACGACCCGGCCAACGTCCACGAGAAGCGCGTTTGGGAACTTGCAAGCATTCTCTTCGATCGCATCAGTTCCCCAGGCGTCGAGCCGGATCACGTGGCAAGAAAAGCCAAGCTGTCACAGTTTTGGACCGACTTGGTTGGGCAGGCCTCCGCCACTAACATTGGACTTGCTGGCACCAGCGAAGAAAAGGCCGTCGCGTGTCTCGCGGGACACCGGATCACTGAGGCCTGCAAGCACCTGCTGGATGGCAAGAACTTTCGACTCGGAACTCTGGTGCCGCTCATGGGCACCAGTGATGCGGCCAAGAGGGATATGAAGGAGCAGCTCAAGGCGTGGCATGATTCGAAGATGCTGTCCGAGTTCTCCGAAGCAATCCGGACCATTTGCGAGCTTCTGAGCGGAAACGTGTGTGTCTGCGAGGGAATGAAGGCGGTTCCAGTCGAGGATCGGATGGACTCGTTCGTCATCTCCAAGAAGTTTGGCCTGGATTGGAGACAGTCGTTTGGCTTGCGTCTATGGTACGCAATTGCGCACCAAGACAGTGCCGCTGCAGCGGTGAAGCAGTTCCAGGAGGACATTGAACAAGACAAGGAGGACCTGCCGCGGCCGTGGTACTCTGAGCAGGGCGTTATGCCGTTGTGGAACGACAAGAACGCGAGCAGCCGGCAAGATCTGTTATGGGGCCTTCTCGAACTGTACGCCGACAAAGATGCCGACCTTGAGGCGATCCTTCGCCCTGAGAATTCTCAGTTATCGCCCCTCGACATGAGGCTCTGCTGGCAGCTCGGCCTGGCGTTGATCTCGACTGGGAAAGTGTCATTCGGGCAAAACGGAACAGAGAAGGCGGATGCATCAACAATAGCCTACGCCGCCCAGTTGACGGGTGCTGGCGAATGGCTCGAAGCCGCATTTGTCCTGCTACACCTCTGCGACCCCGGGGCGCGCACGAAGGCGATACAAGACCACCTTTGCCGACACGCTGGCCTGATTGGCCCCGAGTCTGGAGCGACATTCGCTCTCCTTACGGAGAAGTTCCAGATCCCCGCGACTTGGCTGTGGGAATCCCTGGCTCTGTACATGCGCAGTGTGAAGAAGGATGCATCGGCAGAAGTTCACTGCCTGCTTCGTGCTGGATCTTTCGTGGAAGCGCATCGAGTCTTGGTTCAACAAGTCGCTCCTCGTGCAATCATCGAGCGCGACTATGCAACCCTTTCGTCGCTGATATCACAGTTTGAAGGACGTCAGGACACCATCACAGAATGGGCACTGGGCGGAGAGATTTACAACCATTTCCTCAGCCTGGTACAGCACCGCAGCAGGAGCGAGAGTGCGCCGCCTGCTCTACTTGAGAAGTTGCTGGCTGGCCTCAACGCCATGAACGATGGCGTCGGAGAAGCCGAGATCACGCGATATGCTGCCGTGTCTGACATGGCTGATGAGACGGCGAGAGAAATCTCGAAACTGGCCAAGAAGAAACAGGTATGTTATCGCGGCTCTCATCTATCACTTCCGTCGCAAGAACTAACTCGATGTCAGGATATGGAACTTCGGTCTCGAATCCTGAACCTGCCACTGACGCAGGATCGACTCTTAGCTTACTCGGTAGACCTGGGCATGGACCGTTACCGAGAGGTGATGTCGCATTGAGTGTGCGGCGGTGTACAGGAGAGCTGGGCCATGTGTTTGTGCTATAGGATAATTTGGGAACGAACCCTCGGGTGATTGTGACAGTGCCACTTGGGGAGAGGAATCCACCCCATGGAGGCTTCAGGGACTGTGGAAGGAGCAGAAAGCAGGGGCAGGGTTGTATTATATACCTGCGTTAGATAGCTATGCGCTCGCAATTGAGATTGAGTGCCAAAGGCTCTCTTGTCTATGCCTCGACGATGTGACGTGACGAACAAGACGTGCGCAGTAGACTCCAGCACCTAAACATGATCATACAGCGGCCGTGTGGGTGTGTTGGGGGGAAGAATGCGGGCAAGGGAGCGGAGATTCTGGTGAGCTATGGGAAGGGGTTCTGGGGAGAGGAGGGATGAAGAGAGGGGAGGTGGGATGATGAGAGATGCTCAGGAGGGCGACCGACGGCAGCTCCCGGATGAGAGAAGACGCACCGTCGACTGCCACTGGCTCTTGTGAACGGCCCTCTCCGTCTCGTGCTGGAAGACTAGGTCGGCCTCGTCCCTGCCCGAGATAATAAGCACTGTATCCCGGCAGAACCCGCGACGCCATGGCTGCCAACAGACTTCTTGGTATCAAATATATAAGCTGCGCGCACCCTACTCGTACATCCATGGGCCAAGAAAACATCTCAGAGCTTACAAAGGTATATCATCCCGACACCGTACCCCTTTCGCTTGGAAACAGACCCGCGGGTTGGCCACCTTTACCCGGCTCCGCCTCGCATTAGCATTCATTTACTCGTCCTCCCCTTCGGCGTCCACGTCCGCATCCGCGTCCACGTCCTCTTCCTCCACCCTCTCCTTGCCGCTGTGGTTGTCCGCCTTGCTGTTTGCTGCCTTGCCGTTGGTGGAAGCCTTGGCCACGGCGACTTGCACCTCGTCCATCGCGGGTTCATCGGCCCCGAGAGGCTCTGCGTTGGGGTTTCTGCCTTTGGCCTCCGCTTGTAGGCGAGCCTGCTGCTTCTCCTTCCACCCCGGAGGGAGACCGGGTCCACTATCGGCATTACCGTAGTCGGACTTCTTAGTTCCCTTAGGCCATCGCCCTGGCCCGCGACCAGTCCCTCCCGTCTTCCGCCGTGATGCACTGTTCCGAGGACGGCTCGCAGTAGGGCGCCGGCTGCTGCTGCTACCCGAAGACCGTTTCGGCCGTGGCCGCGATGCGCTGCTGACAGTACGAGGGGCGGTTGGGCGGCTTACGCTCGGCCTTGCTCTGTCCGTACGGCGACTACCAGTAATGGGGGGGAAGACTTCGAAACGTGTTGGAGGTATGTCCTTGTATAGTGCCGCCCAGGTGTCGGGGTCCGCATCTGCGTCCTCCATAACTTGGTCCTCTGCGTCTGCCTTCTCCTTTGCCTCAGGCGCGACCTTCTCAATAGACTTGACAGGCTCGGGACCAGCCGTGTTTTCCGTATCGCTAACGACGGCGGATTCCTGCTGCGACGTCTCCTTACTCTCGCCGTTGACCAACGACTGAGATTCTGTGCCGACGCTGTTGGCACCTTCTTGAACCTTGGCCTCGTCATCTTCGCGAGGCGCGATAGTGCTAATAGGCGGGCCAAGCTCGAAGTTGACGGCGTTGCTTCGACCCATCACGTAGGGCGTCCAAGCGAGAGCCTCCGGCTTCAACCTAACGTAGCCTTTTGATTCCCACTTGGCGACGTACTGACGGCAGTAGTCCAAATCCATGCGGAACGCATACAGATGCGTCTGCGGATCCCGCACCAAGGCCCGAAGTCCTTCTAGGGCGGAGACGACGTCATCGGCAGTCAAGCCAGTGTCATCAGAGATTTGTTTGACGCTGAGCCCATCCTTCTGGTGCTTGCCTGCTTCTGCGAGGCTCAAGAAGTATCGGCACAGCTCTAGGCGCCAGTAATTGCGATAGGAGACAAGGCCCATGTCCGACAGCGGCTTCTCGGGCGAGCCAGTCTTCTCCTCGACCTTTGTGAGAAGGTAGGAGAAATCAATGAGTAGGTTTCCGTAACCCTTTCTCTGATGTATCGGCAGCGTCAAAATACACGACACGTTATTCTGGCTGCTCGCTCGCTTCTCCTTGGAGAAGTAGCCGACGAAGTGGTAACCACAGTCGTCGTACTCGCAGAGAATGTAGAACAGGAACGGTTCTACATCATAGTAGAGTGTCTTTGAGCCGAGAAAGAGCTTTGCCAGGAGACACAGGTTCTGGCAGTAGACCGGATGCTTCCGGCCATCAACTTCGAAGATGGACACGGACCCATGGCGGTAAATCTCATCCCCCGGCGGATGTTTGGTGGCACATTTGAGCTTGTGTCGCCATGCGACGTAGTCGGAGTTCATGTACTTTAGGCAGAACTCGCAGATGTAGAGGACGCGATTTCTGCTGTACTCGGCCGGGTAAGGGGCCGCGTACCATGTGTCGATCTCCCATCCCCCAAACTCGATGCACTCGATCTGGCTTGCGTTTTCGTTTGCTTTCTTGTGTCTCCGGGCCGGCACTTCCGCCTCCGCCTGTATGGCCAGGACGCGAGCTCGCCACTCATCTTCAGCCTTCTGCTTGGCGTGGTCGAACCTCTTGCGATCATCGGGCGTCGGAAGTGTCTTTGATGTGTCCGCCTCCGTCTCGCTTAATATGCCTCCGTAAGGCTTCCCCTTCGCATCGTCGGTCTCTTTGTCGAAGAAAGAGTAGAACGGCTGGGAGTACAAGTCCGAGGTGAACGGTGTCGGAAGGGGAGCAGCAGGGGTCGGGGCAACGCTCGGGCGAGCAGGCGTCGAGCGCGGCGGCGGAGCTGGCCTCGGGGTAGTAGCAACAGCAACTGCAGCAGCACCACTACCGCCGCCGCCGCCGCCGCTACCACCACGCTTCCGGTCGCGTTTTCTCCGAGAAAGAATCTCTTTGAGGTTGCCTGGCCGCACTTCAATCTTGAGAACCAAGGACGTGCGTGATCGCTTCTCGATGGTGACGGGCGGTGGTGGTTGAGCCTTGAGCCGCAATGCTCTGGACGTCCTGCTCGCGCCAGTAGACTGGTCTGCAGCTCCACCATCTTGGGAGGCCAAGTCGCTTGAGAGGTTCCGCCGTCGCTTTCGAAGGGACCCAGCAGCCTCATCTTGCTCAGCCGATGAAGTCTTCCTTTTCCGCAGAGCTCGAGACCCGTTTGGAATATCATCTTCAAGAACGCCCGCGTTGGACATGGATCGATCGTCTGGAGACTTGCCATCCCGCGACCGCTTTGCCACACCTGAGAGCTGGGACAAAGACCGTGCGTTTCCATCAACACTAGCATCGTCTTTGATGTCGACATCGTCATCGTCTAGATCGGAGTCTGCGGCGAAACATTCCGGACATTTCCATTTCTTGGAATCTGAAAGAGGTCAGGAAACTTGGACAAGAGCCAAAAGAACAAGTCACTTACGATTCTGCTCGCTAATGGCTGCCGCACCGCGGGCACATTGTTGATGGGCTGTTACAGTTAGCCAGTCGCTTTGCAGCACTAGGATGAGGCCACATACCGTTTTCGCCACAGCCAGTACAGGTAAGGAACGCCTCGAAGTCTTCGCTGGGGTCGTTTTCCTCATCCTGCTTGCAGAACATGCAGGTATTCGACGGCGCTGCGTCCTCGTCCTCGTCCTCGTCCTCATCCCCGTCGGCCCCGTCTCCATCTTCCCAAGCAGCCTCGTCTTCATCCGACTCCTCGTCGGGGGCGCTTGGCAAATCTGAGACGTCGCTCTCTATGTCTTCGTCGTCCGACTCCCCAGGTCTGATCTTAACAGCCCCAACGCCCTCGTCGAGATCGTCATCTCGTTCTGCATCTTCATCGTTTTCGTCGTCCTCGTCCTCATCCTCGTCACCCGCAGCATCTCCGACTATTATTTGTTGAGCAAGGAGGTCGTTGTCTTCCTCGCCAGATGCGTCCTCGTCGATCTCTTCGCCAGAGGCGTCTCGGTCGCTCAGTTCCTCATCGTCGCTGCCCTCGTCTTGAGGGACGCCTGCTGCGCCATATTGTGCGGAGTCTGTGACTCCCCCTTTGTTCTTTCGACCCGTAGGGTTCGTGTGGTTGTCTGCATCACTGTCTGCCGTGTCGTATTCTGCGTCCTCCGACAGCAAAACACTCTGTTGCAGCTCCTCCTCCATCGCCTGCGCGCTCGCCATTGTTACCCCTGCTTCCGAGAACAAGTACAGCGAATATTCGACTCAAAGCTGAGCATATCGGTTTCAAATGAGTGTTGCGACGAGTCGTTCCAGCGCTTGTCAAGTTCGAAGCATTGCGACGCTCCAGACGCGGTTCATGGGCCACGAGCCTAGACCACTTGACCTGCTACGTTGTCAGCGGTAAGCAAGCCAAAAGGACAAAGGGATACGGACCTCGCGCTCGTAATAACGCGCCGCAAAATGCACTGCAGTTGATTGTGATGACGCCAGACAGCGTAGGACAATCAGTCGCGTTTCCGTCACCTGTTGGCAAGAAGTCGCGGAGCTCGTCGCTACAGTGCGCGCGCACGCACTTGGCGTTACTACCCCACGGCTTTACGCTAGCTTAACAGTGCGAAAGGCTCCAAGCGCTAACTGTACTGTCGCGGCAGGGATGTATGACATTCGCGCCTCAGGCATCCAACCCGTGCCCGCCCTGCGCAGAGCCAACCGAGAGTCGTGACCATCAGTTCAAGATCTGGCTCCGATACAACCTCGAGCGACCGCGCAACGCCAATTGACGAGGCCTCACCACAAGCGGGCCACAAATCGACGAGCACAACCCCCGACACATAACTCGTTTGTCAAAAGTCCGCAGCGGCGGCACAACGCAGCCATGCCGGTCCCATTCGAGGCTTTGCTTCCCTATGCCATCATGATTGGTGTATGTACACCAGAACACCAAGCCGGACATGGAGGAGGCGGTGGCTCATTCGTTTCTAGATGTTCGGCGTGACTGGTACCGGTCTTGCCGCCGTCAAGACGTGGCGGAACGAGGGCAAGCGTCCGCGGTACTCGCTGGATCAGTGGGACAAGGTTTGTTGCTCAACTTCTCCTGTTCAGACCCCATTTACTAACGACTCTCGCAGCAAAGTAAGATTGACCTGCGCGATGTGCACGAATGAGAACATCCAGAAGCTGACCGATATTGCCCAAGTGATGGAGCGCGACCGAAGGCTCACCGGAACGTTACGGGGGCAGACTGATGGGCCAGAGGCACCCACGGGATTTGAGCTGAGCAATGCTTGGAAGGTAGGACGCCCTATGCGACAATTGTTTCGTCTCGTGATTTCAGTCCGCTTACATCTTCTACAGCTGGAGAAACGATTCACATAAGAGTCCACTCGATGGGGATAATCGATCCCGCGGACTTGCGGAGTTGGGATAAACGTGTACATATAAGGCCAACGCACTGGTGACCGTTCCTGGCGACAGACGAAAGAGAAAGAATACTACGAATTTTGCGTCGTAATATGAAGGTGTAGTATTTCCGATGCATCCTGCACTCCGCACATGGCAAAGACCGTTGAACTGGAGAGGGTATCATTTTATATCGCAATGTCTGCCCTATTCTTGTTCAAGTTCTCCAAGAGCGTGCATGCCTGGCACATGTCCTGGCTTGACATGTAACCGCACTTGACACACCGGCCAAGGGTTTGTAGCGGCGCAGGGGTGCGCTCCTTCGGCCGGCGATGTCGTATGGAGAGCTTCACAGATCCATCCCCCTTTGACGTCTCTTTGGCAGTGATTTCGGTCTCAAGGCCTTCAGATCCGGGCTGGCTCTTGAGGCTTGCCTCCATCTGTGCCAGTTCGGTTCCCGAGGAGCGGCCGTTCGCCGACCCGCAGCCTCCCACTCCCTCGCCTTCGTCACAGCCGCAAGCGCCTTGTCCTCTGTCCGGCGTAAGCCTTGCCATGTCCTCCCCGCTTCTGACAATGTCCAATATCGCGCTTGGTCGAACCCTTTCCAGGCTCTTTATGAGACTCCGCGCCGTTCCTCGAAATGCCTCGGGGCTGTATATGCATTCGGTGCTGAAGTAGTCCAGCTTCTTGTGGTGGGCGTATAGGACGATTTCCTTCTCATACGCATACTTCAGGGGCTTGCTCCTCTTGACCTCGCTCGCTGAGCTGCCAGTGACTATGCTGGTACTCCGTGACAGCCGGGGCAAATCGCCTCGGAGGAGATTCATCAGGACTGTTTCAGCGATGTCGTCTGCGTTGTGGCCCGTGACAACATGCTTGATATCGAGGATCTTGGCACCCCTGTCCAGCGCCTGTCGACGAAAGACACCACAATATGTGCAGTTGCCTTTCTTTCCGATGGTCTCCACGACTTGGTCCATGGTCCATCCGTAGAGCTGGTCGTAGCCAACTATCTGTAGCGGCATCTCATACTGGGTCGCGTTTCGCTTCACAGTCTCGAGCGAGTCATCTCGGTATCCCTTGATGCCCTCATCGACACTTAACAGAACAAGATCCAATCCATAGTTGTGCCGCTCATTGAGGGTTTTGAGAACTGAGGCCAAGACTGTAGAATCTTTACCACCTGATGCTCCTATCGCCACTCTTTCGCCTGGTTGAAACAGCTGGGAAGAGACGATTGTGTGGTGGATCTCATCTTCAAATATAGCGAGAAAACACCCTCGGCATATTTTGTGGTGGTTCTTTGGTCTTTTGACGACGGCCTTGTTGTTATGACACCGCATACATGGTGTTGGCGGCATCGTGCTTGGTGCCTCGAAGAGGTGTTGCCGTACCCTGGTCGTGGTTGCAGTGAAATGGGTGGTATCCTGCAATGGGAGCGGCTTGCTTGTCTCGAGAATTCAGCCACTCCTTCACAGAAGACGCCGTGGCAAGATTCCTTTCTGTGATCCGAATAGCTCTCGATAACAAGGTAAACCTGCAGAGTCTTACACCGCGTCTACGGACTAGATGTCGAGTGCGCAGCTCTGACTCGATGCCCACCAAAACGTGCATTTCTCCATCACGTGACGGCTATGTGTTCCAGCCACAACAGTCGCGCCACCTGTGGGGCAGAAACGCAGATGTGGCACACGAAGCCCTAATTTTCTACCCACCACCAGAAATCGTCTTTTCTTTCGTTCTTTTCGCAACCCCATCCACTCCGGCATCAAGGACTCTGCTCTTCAATACCGAGCACCGCCGCCCAACAAGACAAGATGGTAAGTTTCTAGTCATCAAGACTCTAATGGCCACAGCTCGTGAGTCAAATGCGTGAAAACGCAATTTGATCCTCAGCGTCGCTTGCGACCTGTTGGAATTCCGCCTGCACGTCCCTCGTGGACTGGGTGAAGACTTGGCTGGAGACGCGATGTGTGCTGAAAATGCCACATCGTGCGCTCACTAGAGTTCAGAGAAGACTGTCTGGCTTGAGCAACTCGCTGATGTCTTCTTTTCTCAATGACAGCCTCCCAAGACCGGCAAGAAGGTGGCCCCGGCCCCTTTCCCTCAGGGAAAGGCTGGCTCGAAGAAGGCCCCTAAGGTGCGTAACCATTCTCTCGACCATTCGCATCAGCCCCCGAGCTAATGGCGTGTGCGCAGAACCCTCTCATCGAGAAGCGCCCCCGAAACTATGGCATCGGCCAGGACATCCAGCCCAAGCGAAACATGTCCCGCATGGTCAAGTGGCCCGAGTACGTCCGTCTTCAGCGCCAGAAGAAGATCTTGCAGATGCGCCTCAAGGTCCCCCCCGCTCTGTCGCAGTTCCAGCACGTTCTCGACCGCAACACCGCCGCCCAGGCTTTCAAGCTCCTCAACAAGTACCGCCCTGAGACCAAGCCTGAGAAGAAGGAGCGTCTCCTGAAGGAGGCCACCGCCGTCAAGGAGGGCAAGAAGAAGGAGGACGTCAGCAAGAAGCCCTACACCGTCAAGTACGGCCTGAACCACGTTGTCGGCCTGGTCGAGAACAAGAAGGCTTCCCTGGTCCTCATCCCCAACGATGTCGACCCCATCGAGCTGGTTGTCTTCCTGCCTTCGCTGTGCAAGAAGATGGGCGTCCCCTACGCCATTGTCAAGGGCAAGGCCCGCCTGGGTACTGTTGTCCACAAGAAGGTCAGTGCATACCATCACTTTCGTGTTGATGAATGCAACTTGCGATGCTAACCAAGTCTTAGACCGCCGCTGTTCTGGCTCTCACTGAGGTGCGATCCGAGGACAAGAACGAGCTGTCCAAGCTGGTCTCCGCCGTCAAGGAGGGCTTCATGGAGAAGCACGACCAGGCCCGGAAACAGTGGGGCGGTGGCATCATGGGCGCCAAGGCTCAGATGCGGATCCTGAAGAAGCAGAAGGCTCTGGAGGCTGCCACCAAGATTTAAACTGTCTAATATCCATGATGCATTGGGGTTTCGGGTTCCAAGGTGTTGCCGGTTTCAGGACATGGAAAATGAATGAAATTTTTAGCGACAACCTGTATGCCGCTTCCATGCACGTTGACAGTACTCCGCGATAGGACAACGCTTTTTCCAGACTGACAGTGTTGAGCTCTTGATGTGACTGCGATGTGGCTGCGATGTGACTGCTTCCGAGAACCGTGTACTCCATACGTACATCCGTACGAGTAGCGTTGTCATTGAGATGATGGAGCTGCCAGCATCGGAACATGAGCCATTCAAGACTATCGGTATCTGCAACTACTACTTGTAGTTATCCACCGCGTTCAGTATCGTCGACCAGCAACTCACGGGAGGGGGCAAGATGTTGCAATTTGCAAAGCACAGTTTGCTAGAGAGACGATGGAATAGTTAGCACAGCGTCCATCCAACCGGGCTTTCGTCCCAGTTGCTGAATTGCATAGCGATTGGCCACGAAGCCAGAGTCCGCTCAGTCTGCCATTCGGCCGAGTGAAGAGAGCCTGGTTCATGCGCCATGGACAGCTTGTGCTCGCCGGGTTCACTCCTGCAGTACTCCGTAGCCGCATGCTCTTTGCCACATGGAAAGGCGCGAGAGCGGGGAATTAATCGATGGCTCCTCCGGCGGACGTTGCATTGCAAGCATGGAACTTCCAATGGAAATGGAGAGGCCAAGGCCAAGGCGAACCAATAACTGCTGTTGCGCGGAGGATGGCCACATGCAGGATGGGACGTCGACGGGAAACCTGATGCCACAGCCGGGCTATTGCTCTCTTTGGGGACTTGTACGTAACGTCAATAACGGGGGCGAGGACTGTTATAACAGCAAACGCTGTTTTTGGTGATGTTTTGGGACGAGACTGCAACTGGCCTAATTAGCCTACCATTCATTCGGTACAGTACATTGCTCGGACCCCTGAGCTAGCGACAACACACCATCCAGAAGCATCGCACTCTGGATGACGATGCCCCCCCCCCCCCCCCCCTGCGAATGGAACCCGTTGTCGTCCTGCAGGCGGCCGCTTTGGGACAGCGAGCGGATGGCAGCTTGAGAAGGCAAAAGCTTGGCGAAACGCCGGCAGCTTGGCAGGATGGCGTCTAGAAGCTGCCCCCAAGGCACCGAACCAAGCTTTGTTGCAGCGGAAGCGCATCCGTGTTGACTGCTGGAATCCTACGAGGACCCGGAACCGAAAAAACGCAACCACACGTGTCGCTGGATGGAGCCTTGGGAGCGTCGTGCTCGCGGTGGGACTTCGACTCGACCAGCTTGACGTCGCACCGGACCTGAAAACTCGGGGGATCGGCGACATGCTTCAGGGCACTTTCATGCAAACGACGATGAGGTTTGTCACTGGAGCCCACCGGTCCATCGCGGAGAATCGGGCACATCTGGGCTCTCAGCGGCCGAAGAAAACGATGGAGACAGCAGCTCCGCCCTTGGGGCGGGCAAGGGGGCCGGGATGGACACATCGTACTTCGTAAGTTACGGACGGAACCAAAAAAAAAAGGCAGCAATCGCAGATATGGGCAGGGATCAGGCGCGGTGCGAAGCGACGGATGGCGTGGTGGTTCCCGCAGCGGCCCCGAGGCATCTTAGATTCATCCATTCGAGACCTGGCAAAGACGGGCAGGGATTGCTCGGTGAGCGGTTCTGCTGGGATAATCACAATTTCCGATCAGGGCTTGGCTCGTGTCCACAGTACGGGCCTGCCTCGTTGTCGTCTAGCCCGAGGTTTCGTGCCCTATTCGTATGAACTGCCCGTTACTATTACCGCATGTGCGGTGATGACTGGAGACAGGCAAAGGCGCAGCGGCGCAGACGCAGAAGCTAGAAGGGCTTGACCGGGTTTAATCCGCGGCGGAAGGGGCCGATTGCAAAAGAAGAGGCGAGAGGAAGGCGCCGTGACTGCCCTCGGCCTTGTCATTTCTTTTCCTCTTCTTGCGTCCTTTCCGTTTCTCGGCGCCTCGTCAATTTCCGGGTGACATCGGCGCCTTTCGTTGAAACACGCAGCTTCCCGAAGCGATCCCCGTCTGCGTCTGAACCGCGTATCAGGTGCCCCAATCAGAAGGAGGGTCCGAAACGCAGTGGGAGACGAGGCGAGTCACCATGGCCATAGCTTCCGCTACCTCGGCCTCGGCGCCGGCCCCGGGCCAGCCGCTCCCGGTGCTCATCGTCGGCGCCGGCATCAGCGGCTTGCTGCTCGCGCAGCACCTCGCGCGGCAGGGCGTCCCGTTCCGCGTCTTCGAGCGCGACGGCGACTTCGCCACGCGCGGCGTCGGCTGGGGCCTGACGCTGCACTGGTCGCTGCCGGCGGTGCGCGAGCTGCTGGCGCCGGAGCTGCACGCGCGACTCGGGGACACCTTCGTGGACCGCCGCGGCGTCGAGGCCGGGCTGACCTCGCGCTTCCCCTTCTACGACCTGAGCACCGGGGAGCGCAAGGCGGCGACGCCCGAGGTGCCGCACGCGCAGCGCATCAGGGTTACGCGAGAGCGGTTGAGGAGGCTGTTGGCTACGGGGATTGATATCGAGGTATGTAAGGCAGTGCGCGACGTGGATGGTGGTCGCATGAGTTGCTGTTGTGTTGTCGTATGGGCGACGAGGGGAAGAGCCGAAGAGTACTGTCACGTGTGGTGGGAGAGTTTTCATTCCTCGTTTCTTTCCTTCATCCCCGTTTGTCGTCCTGATGGCCAAGGCCCGTTTGTTGACCACCGGGCGGCTCGCCGTGTAGTGGGGCAGAGCCTTCCGGCACTTCGCCGAGACCCCCGGGTCCGGATCCGGCCCCCCGTCCGTCACCGCCACCTTCGACGACGGCACCTCGTGCGCCGGCCGGCTGCTGGTCGCCTGCGACGGCGGCAACTCGCGCGTGCGCCGCGCTCTGTTCCCCAAGCTGGCAGCCCAGCACCGGTACGCGTTCCCCGTGCGCGTCGTCGGCGTCAAGGTGCGCTTCTCGGCGGCGCAGATGGCGCCGCTGCGGGAGCTGGACCCGTTCTTCCTGCAGGGCTGCGCGTCTGCCAACGACAGCTTTGCCTATCTGAGCGGTGCGTCTACTACCCTTGGAACCCTTGAGCGCCTCGATATGTTGAGGGAAGCCCTCGTCACTGACGACGAATGCGCAGTGCTCGATGCGCCTGGCAACAACGAGGCCAGTCTGCCCAACTCGTACAGCGTGCAGATATGCGTCTCGTGGCCCTACCGCGAGGGCTTCTTCGGCCAGTCGTCGCCTTTGGAAACGCCAGAGTCGAACCAGGGGCGCCACGAGCTGCTCCGTGCCTTTGCCAAGACGTATGCTGAGCCCTTCCGGTCGCTCGTCGAGAGCATCCCGGAAGACACCGAGGTGAAGCACATTGACATGCACGACTGGGCGCCGCCAAGGGGGCTTCGTTCAACGGGCCGGGTGGTGTTGATGGGAGACGCGCTGCACCAGATGGCCATGTGTAAGTCGTCTTCTCACCCTGCAGCCAGCCACTGCCCTCTCGTACCCCAAACTTCCCCTGCTTCTTGACGGATAACCCTGATCGCCATCCTCCTTGTCCTACCATTTCCGCCAACCCCCCACCTCCGTCTCGTTTCCTCGTCTTCACCTTTGTCAAGTCGCGACCGCCATCTAACAAACCTCAGACCGCGGCGAAGGCGCCAACCATGCCATCGTCGACGTGCTTGACTTTGCTCAGCTCGTCGTCCCCGTCCTCCACGAGGAAGCGCGGCAACAGCAACCACACCAGGATGCTTCCGGCACCGAACCCGCCACCACCAACGACAGGGGCATGGACGCCGTCAGCGGCGACCGGGGGCGGGACCGGGATCAGCGACTGCGCGGCGCGCTAGACCGCTACGAGGACACCGTCGTGGAGAGGGCCCGCCCAGGGGTCCTCGCCTCGCGACGTGCCTGTCTCGATGCCCACGACTGGCCTCGGATTGGCCCCGAGAGCCCCCTGCTCAGCAGGCGCCAGATGAGGCTTCAGTACGAGTACGACGACGACGAGGGCGACAAGGTTGTCTGCTAAGGTTTCCCCGCTGCGGTGGCTACCGAGGAGGGAACTGTTGAGTTATGGAGCTTCTCGTCTTCCCTTTCCCTTTCTTTAGCCCGTATCTGTACTTGGTAACCTAATGTCGGCCAATTTGCATGGGATATACGAAGTGCATAGCCTCCATAGACCAAAGATGGACAACATGAACCGTGGTATTGGCAGACAGGGAGCTAAGACTCGGGCTGACGTGAAAACACAAAGGGAAAAAAGGAGTTGACAGACGGGGAGGGCGAAACGGCCGAGGATGTCCAGGATACGCCACTCGTACGAGTACGGCATGCAAGACCATCACCACTCTTCCAGGTTCTCTCATCACAGTTTTTACTCCGTACTTCGTACGGAGCAGACGTGTCTGAAATAGACAGGTTCAGCCGCTGCACAGTTGCGTCAATCAGGCAACCCTACCCTGCCTGCTTCCAAGCCACTCCATGCGCGCTGCCACACCGCAGTTGACCACACACAGCCCTGCCGATTCCCGGATCAGCACGTCTGTGCGAATTCGCGCACTCTGGGAAAACGGTTGTCCCCAGCAAGCCCAACAAGCCCAGGTTCTTCAGCACAGACAGTCGCCCGGCTGACTTCATCGTTGTGCTCGTAAGGCTGTTAGTCTCAATTTCTTTGTTCAGATAGATTGATTGTGAAATAGTTCCTCATTCATCGCCTCGTCTTTTTAATTGACGGCGTATCCAGAAAGACCTAATAGTAACCCCAGTGTAAAGAATATCAAAAAAAATACGCCCGGGATCCTGACTGGGATCCAACCAATGTACATGGCCGAACTTTTATGTGCAAGGCTTGCGCCAAATCATCAAGGAAATCGCTCAGCCTCCCCTCCGTCAATACATACAAGGCGTAAATCACGTTCAGACATTCGAGTCCGAGTCTTGGCGACGGCGGCTCACCTTGCCCGTGCCGGCCTTGTCCTCGTCCACCTGAACGGTGTACGTGACTGACTTTAGGATTGCGTTGTTCTGCAGAATGTTCTCCTCGCTGCCGGACGTGTTGGCCGACACGAAGACGCTCTTGTCCTGGCTGACGTCGCTCAGCTTGTAGTGATCGCCGTTCTTCAGGCCGCGGCTGCGGCTCATGCCGTGCGACGAGCCGTACCCGTTTCCAGAGTGCTTGGTGCGGTAGTCTCTGGCCTTCTTCATGCACACAGGGGCGAGGAATGGAAGAGACGAGACCATGTTCTACAGAAAAGCACGGTTAGCGGGTGAAGCACAAGAATCAAATCGCTTGTCGCGGGGCAACCTACGCCTACGTTGAACTCAATGGTGCCCCAAAGCACCAGCATGGTGGAGTTGCCGTCGCCATACTGGATTCGATCGATCTGCAGGTACCGCAGAATGGAGCAGAGAGTCGTGAACAGGCCGAGCATGAAGATGCCAATGAGGCCAACCTTCTTCTCCAGGCGAATGTTGAGCTTCAACAGGACGGGAATCGGCAGCAGCGCAACGACGACATCGGAGACGATGGTCACGACGGCGTAGCCGGTGAAGGATGGGCCGGGAGGCAGGCAGCTTCCGGACTTGAGCGGGTTCCAGGACTTGTCGACGGGCGTGCAGGCGAAGATGAGAGACAGGGCGCATCCCAGATGGGCGAGGAAGACGAGGATGATGGTGGCCCAGACGACCTTGCGATACGTCTTCTGGTCCGTACCCTTGAGAAGGCGCAGGTAGCTGATCAAAAGAGCGATTTTGAAGAAGCTGATTCCGATCTGGTAGATGGGACGCCCAGCAAAGTTGACTCGCGTGTATGGGACGAGGTTCTCCTCTGGCCGTGACCTCAGGGGCAGCCCCAAGCCATACTTGGTCTCTGTTGCCAAGCAGTGAGTCCAGTGATCACTTCGTCTTTGCGTATGGAGCCGGAACGATGCTGGACTTACGGACGATGCAGAGAATGGAGTAGACGAGGGCAAAAACCATGGACAAGGCTGCCATCCAGTCGTCGCTGGCGAGACCGCGGGCCGTGGCGCGGATGTAGAGTCGACAGCTGACAATGGCCATGGACAGGACGGAGAGGACGCAGCAGATGGCGATGATGGTCGGGTACTGCGACTCGTCGTTGACCTGGGGGCTGGCGTTGACGACCCAACCCATCTTGACGGCGGTGTTGTTGAAGTGCTGCGGCGTTTTGTCGGTGTTGGTGGTGGGAGGCAAGCTTCGGATCGCGCCGTGGGGTGGCGGGCGGCGGGCGGCGGGCGGTAGTGATGACGAGGACGACCTTTTTGTCTATCTCCCTCTGTGTCTTCCTCTCTCTCTATCGGAGCTCACAAACACACGCTTGGACGCACGAAGGGAGGGGGAAAAAGAAAGGATGACAGTCCAGGCCGGAGCGAGACCGCCGTATGCGGGGAGGTGCGGACCAGACCCCTAAGGAATGACGAGAAAAGTGACGAGGTTGAAAAAAGAAAAGATCAAAGTAAAGCCCGAGTACCTACGATACGAGGGCGGGACGTGCTGAGGACGACGACGAGCTTGTGGAGGAGGGTGGAGGAGGAGTACTCTTTTGACCCGTACAAGTACAAACATAATAAGGTAGGTAGGTAGGTAGTCGACGAGGGGGGCACGGCACGCTGATGGAGAGCCGGCCAAGGCAGAGGCGTTTCGGCGCCTCCCTCTGATCCCATTCGAGGGTTCTGTGCTGCAATAGCTCGAGGTGCAGTAGCCTGGCCCGTAGAGTCGCAGCGGGCGGTACTCGGTGCTCGAGGCCAAGTGTGATTCCCTCTGGCCGTGCCCCAGCAGCCCAGCAGCTCAGCAGCTCAGGCCAGACCGTGGTGGGCTACGGAGGAAGGATGAGCGAAATAGCCTGTCCCGGGGCATGGCAGGAGACCGGGCAAAGGGGAGGAGGGGGATTCGACAGGAAAAGAGACAGCCGGGCTGTGATTCGTACGAGAGGTCCTTTTGGCCGCGGACCCCGGTACAGCACACGATGGCTGGTAACCCCAAGGGTTGATGCCATCACGACTACGGAGTACGGGCCAGGCTGGGCCTTCTTGGCTGCAACAAATCGTTACCGCAGGAAGGGAAGGGGGGAGGGACGGGGCCATCGACGTCGCCAGCTTTAGCGCCAGGTCCTGCAAGGGTCTTCGGGAGGTTGATGGACCGGACATGGCTTGCTGCTTGCTCCAAACGCCCAGCTGCATTGTTACGTCCAGCGGGTTGACCGGCAGCCCTCCGGCATCAGAATTAGCCCACTTTGATCGGTGGCAGCGTTAGGTACCTACCTACCTGGGTACCTACCAGGTACTCGTAGGTAGGTAGGGTCCATTGGCCCCCAGCACCTGGACGTCCATGGTGCGCTGCCGCTGTCGTTGGATTTGGCGTCGGGTGTCGTTGGGTGACGCTCGACACGCGCGGCGTCGTGCCTCATCGTGCCGCGATGGAGTCTCCGGCAGTGGGTGCGCAACCAACAGCCAGATCTGTCAAGTCCCCGATTGATTTTTGCTTTTGTGTGCCTCACAACAGCGTGGCTTTGGGGCCTTGCGCCACGGGCTACCGAGCGGCTGGGTTTGGGTGTTTGGGTCGCCCATTGGGTGATGTTGTGTGTGGTCAGCGAATGGCGTCCCGACGTCCGAGACCTGCGCCCGCCCAGCCTGTCCCATCGCCGACGACGCCGCGCGCGACTTGGGCCCCGGTCGCAGCGTCGCCAGACGAGCCGGAACGGAATTGGGATGGGTTTCGCGCGGAAGGCGCGGTATTGAAACGGATATTCGCCGTCTTACTTGAGCCTACGGACTACGAACCAAGGTGTTGCAAATTGGAAGCAGCCTCGTCACCGCGGATGTACGGAGCACGAGCATGCAGACAATGCCTGCCCTCTGAGCTCGAGCGGGCCGCGGGCACCCGCCACAGCGCTGGCGGAGGCAAGGGGGAGACACGGACACACGATCCGTGCTCAGCGGTACTTGGTAGGGCGGGCAGGGCAGAAATGCTTGGTATTCCGGGGACCCGACGGGTCGATTTGCGGGACTCGTCGAACCGACTGGGGCGCACGGCAGAGACACAACGCCACGGCGGCGCTCAGGTCCACGGAGGCGTCGGCGGTGCTGTGGCAGTGGCATGGCAGTTGTCTCTTCTCCAGGTGACAGGCGAGCTGTCAAGAGCAAGGCTGGTGCGGTTGGTACCTACGGAGTCCAACAGTCTATCAGTCCATCAATCCTGGCTCTGCAGCATTCATGGGCTGCTGCGCCTAGATTCGATATGGATGAGGTGCTGTCGGTTGTCGGCTGTTGGCTGTTGGTTGTTGGCAACGGCAGCATGAACCGATGGACAGCTAGTACGGACTACAGAGGGGAAGACCCCTGGGGCGGAGGGGCCCGATGAGCCCAACAAGTGGAGGGAGGTGGAGGGGATTCCACCACCTTTCTTCGAAGATACATAAGATACGAAGTACTTCGTACGTTTCCCGCACCACCACCGAGCCACCTTCATCTGCGGTGCAGCAGCAGATTTCAGGATGCCCACGGCCAGGGACGAACAGCCTGGACGGCGCCGTCTTCCCTACCACCACCGTCGGAATCGCCAGGCCGGCCCCCCGGCCGCGAGCAGTCCATGAACCCGGGCACTTTTGCTGGTCGCGGGTCCCTTGCCGTGCCTCTCTGGCCCCTCCAGTGCCGTGAGGTGCGCTTGGCTCGGCGGCAGGCCATTGCAAGCTAGCCTCTCCACCACCTGCCCGTAGCGAGATTTTTAGAACCAACGCAATGCGCGTGCATGTGTGTGTGTGCATGCATGCACGCTGCAACGTGGGCAGCAAGCAAGGTCCTGTCCAACAGCCAACATGTATGGAACAACCATCTCGGCATTCGTACGGACCACGCACCACGGACAACTCGTGCGAGTACACGCGCAAGCACGGTCTATATGCCATTCATCGGCCCATCCAGCCCGAGTGTATACAGGAACTGCTCCCATCCATCCCATCCATCCCATCCATCCCATCCAGCGCTTGTATTTCTTCCCGCGCACCAGGCGCACCAGGGCGCACAGGACGGGTTAGCACGCCCGTGCTAGTTCCCCTTGGCGCTCGACCGTTGGCCGACGTGGCAACCCATCCAAGCCATCCTCCAAAACTGTAAAGCCGGTGCTCCAGTAAATAACTAGTACCTCGGTGGTCAAGACGTGCCTCTGGACAGACCTCGAGGTAAGACAACGCCTGAACGCCGGCTCTCGACCCCCTCGTCTTTCCTTTTCCAACGGCAGCTGAGAGACGCAAGGAGGGGGAATTCCTTCTTCAGCGCCTCACCTCGCTCTGGACCCGGCCAGCTGTTGCGCCTTCCCATCCCCCCCTTCCCTTCCCTCCCCTTCCTTCATCCCCTCCCCCTCGCTCCTTCCACTTTCCTGTGGGTGAGTGAGATAAGGAACCCCCCTTGCCCCCCTTTTGCTACGTTACTGGAGTCCGTATTATAATTCTCCGCGTTGTCTTGCTTCATCTCCCCACCTGCGCCGATCATTTCGTTTTGGATCAACCCTGAGCCTGCTTGCCTACATACAACTCCGCGACTCGCTCTCCGCGCGCACGCTACTGTCGTCGCAGAGGCTCAATCGCATTCCCTTCCTCCTCGTCTCGTCCAGCGCAATGACTTCGGCCACCGACGAGAAGGCGCAAGACATCGACGTCCGCCAGGCGGCCTCGTCGTCGTCGAGCGACCAGGCTTCGCCCACGGCCTTCGGCGACGCCGCCAATGGCAAGACCACCAACGACGTCGACGCCGCCTGGACGTTCCTCAACGAGCACCGCGACGCCGAGGGCGTCTCGGCCATCGATATCAATGCCTTGCGCCGCAAGATCGACTGGCACATCGTGCCCTTGATGTTCTGCTGCTACACCATGCAGTTCCTCGACAAGGTCATCCTCAACGTACGTATTGGCCTCTGCCAGCCGCCCCTGTGCACGTCTGCGCTCCCCGGCCGTACTCGCAAGCTCGCGCACGTTTTTGCGCCGCTGCGGCAGCACGACGGGTCGCTCGTATCATGTCCCCAGCTAACAACGTCCTGTTGCAGTACGCCGCCGTCATGGGCATCAACAAGGACCTCAACCTCCAGCCCAGCGAATTCTCCAACGTCGCCACCTTCCTGTTCGTCGGCCTTCTCTGCTTCGAAGTCCCCAACAGTGAGTCTTGACCCGAACTAAACATGACTGCCAAACTCGAGCTGACCACGCGCGCGACTGCAGTCTACTTGCTGCAAAGGCTCCCTGCCGCCAAGTGGCTCGGCTTCAACGTGACTTTGTGGGGGGTTGCCACGGCCTGCGGAGCTGCCGCTACCAACTACCAGACTCTGCTCGTCTCTCGTGTCTTCCTGGGCATCTTCGAGGCCACCATTGGCCCCTCGCTGATGCTCATCAGCAGTCAGTGGTACACCAAGTCTGAGCAGGCTCCCCGCTTCTCCTTCTGGTACCTCGGTCTCGGTCTGGGCCAAATCCTCGGCGGTGCCGTCTCGTACGGCTTCCAGCACGTCGCCCCGGGCGCTGGCCTCGCTGGCTGGCGTGTCATGTTTGTCGTACTTGGATGCATGACCGTCGTCTTTGGTCTCTGCACCTTCTTCTTCCTCCCCGACACCCCGATGAAGGCCCGCTGGCTCTCCAACACCGAGAAGGTGGCCCTGCTCAAGCATGTCAGCGTCAACCAGACCGGCATCGAGAGCCGCAAGTTCCGCCTCAAGGAGATTGTCGAGGCCCTCACGGACCCTCAAATTTATCTCCTGATTCTGTCCGTCGTCCTGCTCTCCGTCTCTAGCGGTGTCGTCACGACGTACTCTGCCACCCTGATCAAGAATCTCGGCTACCTGCCCAAGGAGGCTGCTCTCATGAACATGCCCTCTGGCGTGGTCAGCATATTCTTCACATTGCTTGTTGGATTTGGCATCCGCAAGCAGTCGCACCGATGGGCATGGATCATTGCTTGCATTATTCCTGCGTAAGTTGCTGAACAGTGGCCGTGCAACTCTTCAACTTGACACATGATGCTGACCCTTTTCCTTAGCATCCTCGGAGGCGCTCTGATGTCTTTCTTGAACCCCAAAACCAACCGATCCGGCGTCCTTGCCGGCATCTACCTTGTCAATGCCGTTGTCGCCCCCCTGACCATTTTCTACAATGTACGTGTCTAGGCCCCCCTTGACTTGACGTGTTTCGCAATTACTAACGCTCGACGTAGTGGACTGTCGCCAACTGCGCTGGTGGCACCAAGCGAGCCTTGGCTGCTGCCCTCGTCAGCGGCTCCTTCTCCATCGGCAACATTATCGGACCACAGACCTTCCAGGCCAGGGACGCCCCCGACTACCGCCCCGCAAAGCTGGCCGTCATGGGCACGCAGGCTGGCTGTGCCGTTACCACCTTCGCTCTGTTCCTCTACTACGTCTGGGCCAACAAGCGACGCAACGACCGAAGCAAGGAGCAGGAGGAGTGTTTCATGAACCCCGAGGTGTGGGCCAGCATGACCGACAAGGAGAACAAGCACTTCCGCTACACGTACTAAACGGGTACATCCCGGGGAAAGGAGTGTTTATACGCACACAATGGCGCTGTTCCTGTTCTTGGATACTCTGTTTGCTCGGATGGATTTGAAAAAGCGACATACCACGAAACCTTTGGCCGGATATTTCTGTATATTTTAATGAAACCCGCGAGACCTCCTCATGTCTGGTTGGATATCTTGACGCACATATATTCCATAAGAACGAGACGGGGTTGGACTGGGCGAGGAGTTTCTTGGGCGGCTTGTGTCGATATCGCGTGGTACTCTGGGTGTCCGACTATGGCTTCGTATATAGCATACAGCTGAACTAGGGCCATCTGCCGTGGTGTTCTGTTCCCGGCCGCGTCCATGTCCATGATAGAATGCAGATGCCGTGCAATGCGAGCGAGCACCTTGCATGGTTGTATATGCCTGTCATCAATGGGGGCCAAATGACGCATTGCATCGTCTTCTTTCCCGTTTTGGCCATGGGGGTGTATGCGGTTGGTCCAATGGAGGCGGCCTCGGACGAGTCTCTGTTCAATGATGCCCGACCAACAGTCTCGCAGACTACGTGGCCGTATTCGTACCGCGCTTGCTTACGATTACCTTGGAATACTCGCTCCCTGTTGCATTGTGGGTGTTCATCCCGTCCCTGTCCGATTCAACGCACCGGGAAATAGTCCGTAACCAAGGAGACATTTCGCTCGCAAAAGTCGACAACAAACGACAAATCCTTGGGAGCCGGACTGTCACATGCCCCGTTTTCTGTCCATTTCCTACGGTTCGAGCCTGGAGCGGCTTCGGGACATCTTGCGTCACCGTGGTGCCGTTGGCGAAAACGGAGCGCTTTTTTGACCCCTACGTGACAGTGCATGCACTCGATCAGCATAGTTCTGGTACGTATTCATCAGCCGACACACGTGTTATCATTGTGAGCTACGAATACGTTAGTTTCAAAGGCCCAAAGGCCTTCGAAGCTCGCGCCACCGACAAACGAATGGAGCACCCAACTCCGCGGCTCCGTACAAAGAGCACGGACAACAGACACGTCGAATAAGTTGCTACTGCGGCGAAGCTCTGGCATTTGACATCTGCCTAGATTACACAATCTTTCCTTCCTTCCTTCCTTTGATTGCCTCCCATGCTTTCCTTCTCTTCATGCCGTCCTTATTGACCCAGCCCCCCCATCTTTATCCATCCATCCATGCATATTGACGCGACGTGACGACGAACTTTGAAATCTGCCCCTCGAGGATGACTCGTTTTCATCCAGTTCCGTAAAATAAAAATAAAAGAGCGCCCAACCAAGATGAAAAAAGGAGAGAAAACCCCAAACCATAAAAAGGGCCGTGCCTAACAAATAAAAGAAAGG
This sequence comes from Tolypocladium inflatum, assembly GCA_003945565.1. Lineage (NCBI taxonomy): Eukaryota > Fungi > Ascomycota > Sordariomycetes > Hypocreales > Ophiocordycipitaceae > Tolypocladium > Tolypocladium inflatum. The sequence goes on from QEPE01000001.1 coordinate 1,445,903, forward strand.
CGGGGGGGGGAAGGCTGGACTACACGACCCGTGTGCGAAGTGTGTGTCCAAGATGTAGTAGAGGTTCTAGTGGTGCATCAACAGAGAGGGACAACGCTCGTCTTGCTCCGGCCGCCGGGCCTTAAACAACAGGCCCAGCCTTGACAACGTCCTCGGTGGCTTCGCTCTCATACTTGGTAAAGTTCTCGCGGAACAGCTTGCCCAGCTTGATCACCTCGTTCTGGAAGCTCTCGGTGCCGGCGGTCCAGGCCTTCTTGGGGTTGAGCAGCTCGTCGGGGACGTTGGGGCAGGTGGTGGGGACCTGCAGGTTGAAGACGTCGTACGTCTCGTACTGGACCTTGGCGAGCTCGCCGCTGTGGATGGCGTCGAGGATGGCGCGGGTGTACTTGAGGGGGCAGCGCTTGCCGCCCTGGGCAAAGCCGGCGCCGACCCAGCCGGTGTTGAGCAGCCAGGCGTTGGCCTTGTGCTGCTCGATCTTGTCGGCGAGCATCCTGGCGTACTTCATGGGGTGCAGGGCGAGGAAGGGCTGGGCGAAGCACGAGGAGAAGGTGGCCTGGGGCTCGGTGACGCCGTCCTCGGTGCCGGCCATCTTGGAGGTGTAGCCCGAGATGAAGTGGAACATGGTCTGGGAGCTGTCGAGCTTGGAGATGGGGGGCAGGACGCCGCGGGCGTCGCAGGTGAGGAGGATGATGTTGGAGGGCGAGTTCTCGGACAGGCAGGGGATCTTGGCGTTGCCGATGTACTCGATGGGGTAGGCGCTGGATGCGTTGTCAGCTGATGTGGTCACGGATGAGTAGAGATGTTCAGGGACGGATAGACGTACCATCGGGTGTTCTCGGTCAGGGTCGAGTCGTCGTAGTCGACCTCGCGCGATTCCGGGTCGAAGACGACGTTCTCGAGGACGGAGCCGTAGCGGATGGCGCCGAAGATATCGGGCTCCTTCTCGGCGGACAGGCCGATGCACTTGGCGTAGCAGCCGCCCTCGATGTTGAAGACGCCGCGGTCGCTCCAGCAGTGCTCGTCGTCGCCGATGAGGGCGCGGTTGGGGTCGGCGGACAGGGTGGTCTTGCCGGTGCCGGACAGGCCGAAGAAGAGGGTGACGTCGCCGTTGCGGCCCTCGTTGGCCGACGAGTGCAGGGTCAGGACGTTGTGCTTGATGGGCATCTCGTAGAAGAGGACGGTGAAGACGCCCTTCTTCATCTCGCCGGCGTACTCGGTGCCGAGGATGACCATCTCCTTCTGGTCGAAGTTGATGGCGACGGACGTGGCCGAGGTCATGCCCTCGGTGAAGCGGTTGGCGGGGAAGGACCCGGCGTTGTAGATGGTGTAGTCGGGGTGGAAGTGCTCGAGCTCCTCGCGGGGAGGGCGGATGAGCATGTTGCGCATGAAGAGGGCATGGTAGGCGCGGGCGCAGATGACGCGGACGCGGATGCGGTACTTCTCGTCCCAGCCGGCGTAGCCGTCGACGACGTAGATGCGGTTGCGCGTGTTGAGGTAGTCGACGGCGCGCTCACGGTTGATTTTCCAGACCTGTGGAGTTGGCTGTTAGCACATTTTGCTCATGCCAATCAAGCAAGCACCAGTGAAGCCATCGCCCGCCGTGCGAGTGCGGTCGAGGTCGACGTGGCGCGCGGACCCGCTGCCGCCGCCGGGCCATCCCCGTCCGCATCCCGATCCGGTGCCCCGGCGCCCCGGTGCGACATTGGACCGCATGCAATGCAATGCATTCAGGCAGGCACATGCAAATCAACCGCGCATCCGCAGCCGCCTGCAGCCCGCCGCGCCCGGCCCAGAGCCCCGGCTTCACGTGAAAGCAACCGCGCCACAGCAGGTCCGTCTGTCCGCCCGTCCGCCCGTCCGTCCAGGACTCGGACCGGATCGGACCGGACCGGACCGGATCAGATGCCTCTGCTCGGGGACCGCTTAAGCTCGGCTGCAGGGAATCGGCAGGCGGCGGCGGGGCAGGCACAAGCCAAAAATGGGTGGGCGGGGTCGCCATGACGCCAATGGGGGGCACGATAATTGACACCTCGGAAAAAGTGACGGATCGCTGACTGGGCGATGATGATGCGCACAAGCAGTGCAGCACAGCGCAGCACAGCGCAGTCAGAGGTGCGTGCGTGCGTGCGACGGACTGACTCTCAGCCCGGCTCAGCCCGGCTCAGCCAAGGCGTCGCCAAGCGACAGCGCCATGCCGCGCCGTGCTGCTCCCCATTGGCGTCATAGTGACAGGACGACCGGTATAGGGGAAACGCGGGGCAGCCACACGTAGCCGCGGGACCGAGACACGCAGGTTCCGGAAGACGCAGCAAATGGAAAACATGACACGAGACGACCTACCTCGGGAGTCATTTCCTTGTTGACGGGTCCCCACCTGCACAGGAGGCCTTGGTTAGCCGCAGAGCCCAGGCTCGGCGCATTGACAGGGGTCTGTCCGCAACGCCCTGCAAGCACCGTGGAAGGGCAAACTCACCAGATGTTGTCTTGAGACGAAGGCTCCTTGACAATTCGCTTGTCCAGGGGCGATCGACCCGTCTTCTTGCCCGAGTAGGCAGTCAGGGCACCGCTCGACGTGATGGCCGTGCCCGTCTCGTAGACCAGGGCATCTTCGTAGAGCGCGGCGACGGAAGGGTTGTGGATCTGCAAGCGTCCGACAGTCAGTGCCGGCCAGGAGAAGGGGGGGGGATGTCAAAGCAGGACCAGACGTACAATGGCGACTCGGTCGTAGTCGATGTGTGCCGTCTCGTGGAGCTCCTCCTCTGCGGACGGGTCAGCATTCGGCCAAAGGCTTGGGGCCACACCGGGCATGCGGGCAAGGGCGGAGAGAGCATACCGAGCTCGGTGTGTTCCCGGTGAGGCCTGCGAGGGCAGCGTGTTAGCGGACATGGTTCGCGACACTCCTAGGTGGCTTCGTCGCCGGAAGCAGAGGGAAGACTCACTGAACACCACCCGGGTGCAGGGCAGTCTTGTTGACGTTGCTGGAAATCACTGTCGCCGCGTGTTAGCCAAGAGGCCCGTGTAAGAGAGACGGGGGAGGCTCACTCTTGCGCAAATCACCTCCGCGTTCCTGGAGTTTGGACTTGGGGCTCTTGACGTTGGGGTCGGTGTAGGGAGATGCGGTCCTGACGACGGGGTCCTTCATGGTTATGTATTTAAACTTGGGGCACCGGGCAATCGCTCGATCTCGGCTTTGGCAACTTGGGCTTTTCTGGGTCCGTCCGTCCTGGCTTGACACGGCCAGGGGGGGAGGGCAAGGGGTGGAGAGGGGGGGCGTGTGTGTCGATGGGCGGCGACCCGAGCTTGTGAAGAAGGAGAATGTCGAGTGCTCGCGTGTGCGAAAGCCCGTGGCGCTGGGCGTACGGGCGCGGGTGCAATTCGCCCACAGGCTCCCTCCACAAGCGGAAACGGTGGAAAGGGGCGGGGGGAGTGTGCTGTAGATGTCCTACCGGGCAGTGCAAAGGCAGGGGGCTAGCGCGTCGCGATGTTGCGCGGCAAGGGAAGTCGAGCTTGTGTTGCGAGCACGAATCTGCGTACTTTGTACGTATCGTGGACCGGCGGATAGCAGCGCAGAGCCTCGCGGTGGAGCGTTCTTGTGACGACGATGGGCCGCCGCGTGTGGAGCAGGGGGCGTGGACGGTGGCGGTCGCTGCAAAGGGACGGCCGCACGAATTTATATCGGAACGCAGGCTTTTGGCTTTCTTTCCGCCAGCGGGGATTGGCGTACGTTCCTTCAGCCCCAGGCGGCGGGGTGTGTGTGTGACTGGTAACAGGCGGGGGGGGAGTGCGGCCGGTAATGGGCAGCTGGTTCCAGCGGGGGGGCTGGGGCAAATTGGCACAGGCAGCAGGGTAATGTGGGTTTTCTGGAATGCCGGGACGGGACTGCGTCTCGGGTGCAATTGGGATCGTGAAGCGCGCGTCCGGGAAAGCCTCGTGCGCGGCGGCGGTGCCGTCTGTGGTGGGTGGTGGATGGTATGAAGCTGCGACGGCAATGGATAGATGGATAGATGGATAGATGAGGCCTGCAGCGCGATGGTGGCTCGACGGGCGGGCGGAGCGCTTCTTTTTGAACCTTTCGCGCACGCCGACACCGCTGCCGTTTGTCCGGAATCTCCCAGAGGCTCGGAATCGGTTTCCCACGAGCCGGCGATTCGTGCCGTACGGTCGTACGTCTGCCAGCGTCTGCCAGCGTCGGTCAGGGGGACGGGCCTCCGTCACTGAAGCGTCATGATCACGATTCGCGCTGCGGGACCCGGCCAGGCGTGCGTCTGTCTCCCCGCGCCTGTGACTAAAGGGGGGGTGTCGGTCGCCCTTTCGCACCACGCATTTCCTGCTTTACGAGTACAAACAGAATTTTAATTTACCGGCGCGGTCACCGTCGGCCTACGAGTATGTATGTGCGGTTGGTTCTGCAGGTACACATTGCACTGGGCTTTGGGTTTGGGCATCAGCGTCCTCCATGCACGCCTCAACGCGGGCGCCAGCTACGGCCTGCCGCGCAAGTAAGCTTACTGATAGAAATTCAGCCTTCGTACCTGTAGTCCGTACGTTCATACCTACGTGGCCGGCCCCCAAGCGCGCATGTACCAAGGCAATAGTCGCCATGCCCTCATCTCCCCGTTGGCTCGAATCTTCGCGTCACCCGGACAGCTCACCGGGCTTGTCCGTCGGTGCTGTGCTGGGCAGCTGGAACGGGCGTGTAAGTCGAGAACGGTCCTGTCCCGTACCCCGCGATTTCCAGCGCCGAGAACCGTACCCCAGCTGCCCAGCCCGCCCAGCCCAGTCCGTGTTTGGCCACATGACCGTCAGAGATCTTGTTACGGGTCTACTCCGTAATGCCTACGGGTCTGCAATTATTATCGTGTACGGAGTACTTCGTACGAGTGCGTACTTCGTCGTACTTCGTACGTAGGCCAGGTGCTCTCCTCGGAAGCCAGATGCGGAAACGAAACATGCACAGATGCACACGCCCGCGCGACATGACGTCGGAGTTGTCTCGTACCCCTTGATCATCCAGAACACAACGCTCGCAAAGTCAACCCCGATCCCCTTGGTCCTGTCGGTGCACCCGCAGCACCTCCGGAGCATCAAAAGGTCTCGGCTCCGCGGCACCGCCCGCTGAACACAACCTCGCCGCCCTGTGATTGGCCGCCCGCCTCCGTGCCGCCGTTCCGACTTTCTCCGCGACGCGGCTTAGGACTTTGTTGCCAGCCCAACTGCCCGTCCGTCGCCTGCTATCGGCACGCCCTCTGCGGTTTGGGTTTTCTCTGCCTTGGCTTGTGTGCATTTCCCGTTATTAATAGGAATGCATAGCCTGGGGGGCAATGCCGCGTTTCACACAAAAAAAAAAAAAGAGGCGAAAACAGACGCACACGCGGCCGCAGGAAAACTCGAATCCTGGGACCGGCGGTGGTCCGCTGGTGGGTTGCCCTTCTGCCCCTCCATGCCAGGCTGCGCGTGGCTTGCAATGGCAACCCCAGATCGCCGGTTGTCGATTCAACTCCAGGTCGACTCCAGACGAACCACCACCACCACTACCAAGTACGCATACGTGGACGTCTATTTCCCGCTCCCGTTCCCCCCTCCGCTCTCCCTTTTGTCTGCAAAATGCCACTTACATAACGGACTGCCCCCCTGATACCTTCCGCATCCCGTTCGCGCCTCCGGCGAGCTCCCTTTTCGCCCCGCTCCACACTCGGGCTTCCACAGACCCGCTCCTGCGCCGCTCCGTGACTCCGCTCGGGCTCGGAGCAGGGCCACCAGGGCTTAGCCTCAGGCCGCCCACTCTGCCCACCCTGCCCACCCGGCTCTTTTTCGTGCCCGTCTGTGACGCACTTCACGATGCGTATTCCGTGCCAGTCGGCGAAGCAACTGCAGTGCGTACTTCGTACGGAGCACTCCGTACTGCTGCAAAGGTACGAGTACGTTGGTTGACGGCAGCTCGTCGCCTCAGTGCCGTCCAGGGACCCGTCTCTGCCCGTGTTTCAAGATGAGGCGCCGTATCTCATGCACACGTCCCGACGGTACCATGTTTCACGGCTACGGCACTCTACGAGTAGATACGGCTGTTTCCACGTTCCTTCCGTCCGCTACGAGTTTGCCCGTCGGTAAACGTCCTGGCGGCTCCCGGTAATACTCGTAGTCGAGGCGGTTATCTGTCCAAGTCGTGCTTCTGCTTCGTGTCATCAAAGCACAGCACAGCCTTGCCTGCACGCCTTATCGCCATTTTCGTGCCGTTCTCGCCCCGTGCTTGCCGGGAATAGTTTGTATCTTTGCCATCTACATTGCAGTCGTCATCTTATCTGCGGGATCACTCGTCCCGGCTTCGCTACGTTCTAGCGGCCTCCCACCTGGTTACCCGGTTTCCAAAAACCGTACCCGCCTATCCCCCAAGAGGATTCCGTCTCCTGCCATACCACGTGCCGTCCTTTAGTTGCTCTCCTCTGTAATGAGCCTCGTAATCTTGCCAATGGCAATCGTTTGTCCCTATCCGAGTGTCAGTATGCCAGCAGTGCAACAGGCCGTTGGGCTTTGATCCTACCTGGTCTCGCAGAGTGAACCGGCCCATCTGAGGGTAGTCCTCAAACTTCTCTACGCATACGGACCCTGCCCCACCAATCACTTGCATCCGCGCAATGATGCTGTCTCCCTTCTTGGCGTGGGTGGGTGCGTTCTTGCTCTTGCGGTTGGTTCCCTTTTGCAGCTTGTGCAGAAGACCCGCAAACGTCACCTCTTCGATCGCCGAGTGCACGTGCAGCACGCAGTTGAAGCCCGACGTCAGGATGTTCTTCAGCTCCAGGATACGGATCTGGGCCTCAAATTCGGAAACGCAGTGCACCAGTCTCTTGGGCGAGCACAGCACAAACCCAGGCAGGATGTCCTCCTCCTCGATGCCCTTCAGTCGCATCCTCACCTGGTCGCCGCACTGCAGGACTGGCACCTCGTCCTCCTGCTCGCCGTAGAGGGCCGCCGCTTCCACCGGCTGCTTTCGAGGCATCATCACCAGGCTCATACCCTTCTTCACCACACCGGCCTCGACCTTGCCGTCCACCATGGTGCCCATGTCGCGATACTTGGCGTTGACCGGCATCATGAACGGAGCGTTGACCTTGCGCTCCAGGGCCTTCATGTCATCGAGGTATTCCAGCAGCGATGGGCCCTTCCACCACGGTGCCACGCCCTCGGGAAGTCGGTCCTTGATGTTCATCGACTGTTGGGCCGCAACGGGCATGAAGTAGACGTCCGTCTTCAGGTTGTACCCAGTTCCCTTCAAGAACTGTGACAGCTTCGTTGTGCATTCCTGGTAGCGGTCGTGCGACCACTCCACGGTAGGATCGTCCATCTTGTTGATGGCCACCACCAGCTTGTTGACGCCCTGGGTCTTTGCAAGCATGGCATGCTCGCGGGTCTGTCCTCCACGCTCGAATCCAGTCTCGTACTCGCCCTTGCGGGCGGAAATGACTAAGATACCAACATCGGCCTGCGACGCACCTCCAATCATGTTTGGAACATACGTCTTGTGGCCAGGGGCATCCAGAATGCTGTATCGTCGCTTTTCCGTCTCGAAAAAGCCCCTGCCAACCTCGACAGTCTTGCCCTTGGACCGCTCCTCCTTGGTCAGATCCATGACCCAGGACAGATACCAAGACTCACGGCCCAGATCCTTTGCCTCCCTCTTGTACTTTTCCATGGTTCTCTCGTCAACCATGCCAGTAGACCAGAGAATAGAACCACCCAGAGTCGATTTGCCAGCATCGACGTGGCCGATAAAGATGATGTTGACGTGCTCCTTGCCGTAAATTTCCTTGAGGGTGTCTTCGTCGACATCTGCAGCCTGCTCTTTCGTAACTGCGTCAACGTCGCGCTGGGCCTTCTTTTCGCCGGTCCCAGATGGACTCGAGCGGCCGGAGGAGGGGGTCGGCGATGTCTTGCCCGACGACTTGGCGCTTGCTGTGGCGGATTTGCCGGCTTTCTCGCCAGTCTTCTCGATTGCCTTGGCTGCTGTGGCCTTCTGCCCAGCCTCAGGCTTGTCAGATGGCTCCGTCTTGGCCTCTGCCTTGGCCTCTTCCTTGTCTTTGGCCGGCGAGGAGGTGCTTCCGATCGAGAGCACCTTTGCCTTGGGCTTGGGCGCAGAGGTATCGCCGCCAATGCTGAGCACCTTTGTGCCACCCTCCTTCGTCAACACAGGCTTCAGAGCCGGGGCGGATGCGGTGGCGTTATCGGCGGCCGGTTGCTTGGGAGCTGCGCTCGGGGCTTGGGCAGCCGCAGATTGCTGAGGCTGCGGTACTTGCTGGCCCTGCTGCTGCTGGCCATATTGAGGATATCCTGCGCCTACTATGGTTAGCCTCTTTTGTGAGGATCTGGATGGGCAGACGTAAGCTCACCATAGCCCTGGTTGTATCCTTGGCTGAAGCCACCACCGTACCCTTGGTTATACTGGTTGAAGCCCTGCTGCTGCCCTTGCGGCGGCTGCTGCTGCTGGCCGTACTGAGGATAGTAGCCTTGCTGGTAATATTGCTGCTGATACTGAGGCGTCGATCCTCCAGCATAGGCCTGGCCTGGCTGGAACGACTGGGCGCCGGGTTGGAAAGATGCGACGGCTGGGCGGAAGCTCCCTTGCGCCTGGGCAGGGTTCAGGGGGTTCACGTTGAGTTGCTGCTGCGCCTGTCGAGAGAGGTTCTCATCCTGAGCAGCAGGGTCGTCCTCCCAAGAGTTGAGGTTGGACATGCTGTCGGTTGGGACGTCGAAACGGAAAGTTGTCGATTTCGAGAATCTGTGGACGTGGCGTCGGCCGGGTCCCTCGTGGTTACGCTGCAGCAGCCTGATGTTGTGGGAGAGAGTCGGCGAGAGAAAATGTGCCTCGGAGGCTGGTCGGCACAGCAATACTTGGGCAGCAAAACGAAGTGTCTGATGTCCAAGCCTGACCGGTTTCTGCCTCGATTGTCGCTGCGGTGGATGTTGTGAAAATTCGAGCCCCACCACCATGACGCTGGGAGGAGGTGCTCCCTGGAGGGGTTGGTACAGTGTCATCCAGATTCGCCCCGCACCGTAAGGTTAGGCAGCTGCTTGGCCTCAGGTTTCAACTTCTCGAAGATGACTCAAGACGCGGGATGTTGTAAATCACCTCGCATTTAAATCCAGAATACCTGGGTACGAAGTACAGACTAACAAGAAAATCCACACGGACCGACGAGATTAAGCACCAGTAGCTGACTGGGAAAGTTCCCTCTTGCAACGCACATCAAGGCATCAAACCATGAATCGCCGTATCTAAAATATCACCGACAAAGCACCTGCCCATGCAGAATATTTCAAATTCGCACTGTACGGGCTCCCAGCTCTGTGCGTGGGAACGCGCCTCATCCCCCGAACGCATGGGTCAGTTCATGCAGCTGCCCAAGGCACGCTTTGTGCAGTGAATGGAGCCGACGCGTTTGAACACTATGTGACCGCCTCCGAGTCCTGGCCTGCTCTCCCGACCAGATTCTCGCTCCCAAGGCATCCCTACCCTTAGCCATGGACGAGTTTCTGGCCACGGTTGGTGTGCAGGCCATGCGATTCGCAATCCGGTCGTCCATCGCCTTAACGTCTTCCTATGCACTCGACCAGTGCGCGCGGCTCTTGAAGAAGACTGTTGACGATAAGAACCTGTATCTCGAGCTCAGAGCCCTCCAGAAGCTCCTCGACAGCAAAATCAAGGTATGTCCCGAGATCCTCGCCCTCACCGTTGGGCTGCCACGCGGCTGACCACTTACACCAGGTCATATCGCCAGCGATCGATCTTGTCGAGTTCAAGTCAGTAAACTGCCCCTTCTCGGCGCCCCAAACCCTTTCTGACATGCCTTGCAGGTCCGGTCGTGGAAACGTGTTTCTCGAGTCCGCAGTGCCTCTGACCAAATCGCTCCATCGGCAAGTCATCTCCTTGGGTCGCAGAATCGAAGCGGTCGCTGCGTTTGAAGAGGATACTCTCGAGGCGGATACTCGGACACCCAAGAAACGCACCACGCACCACGAACTTCTGCACCAGGTGATAGCCGACATCAAGCGCCTGCTAGATCGGATCGACCGCGAGATACCTCTGCTGCAGCTTGCAATCACAGCATCCGGAGAATCCCTATCGACATCGTTACCCGCAAGTATCTCACCATCCAGGCTCCTCCAGGCAAGCACCCTGCTCATAGTTGGCGATACCCAATATGCCCAAGATCCGACACGGTCTGTCCAAATCGGCCCGGCATTCTATCTGTCCCTTTATATGCTGTTCTTGGGCCACGCGTCGCACGAATCCTGCACCTCCAGCCCAGAGCATGGCCAGAAACCAGTTTACGGATTGGGCGAGAACGAAAGAAAGCCGCTTTGGCAGGAAGTCGTCCACAAGGCGCGAGTACGCCTCTGCCGATCGGCCCAGAAGCAACAGTCCAACGGTACCAGGAAGGATGAGCTTGCTCGCGGTTCCTCGGGGTCCAGTGCCGTGGAAAGTCTCCACTACGCGTACCACTTGGAGATCATCGAAGATTTGGACGATGGGAGAGTGCACGATGATACCAATGCCGCAGCGCCATACGAGGGCATCTTAAAGGCTGGTATTCGAGAGTCGATTCCCGTTCATCAGTTATCCAAGATCTTCTACACCGATACTGGGAGGATGTTGAACGTAGGAAATGCTGCGGATGGGGAGCACAGCCCAGTCCTGCTTCTCAAGCGAGATGTGAATGCGCCTCGGTTGTCCGAGGCAAACGGTGACCTGCGCCAATCTGTGTTAGATGACATTGGGGAGGAGAGCGACGATGATCTTCAAGACCAGGGAGATGATCAAGCAGACATTGATCAACAGCTGAGAGAGGACATCTCTGGCGCCAAATCTGTATCTCTGGAGGAACAGCCAAGCCGCACGTGCAGCTCATCAATGTTACCAAAGCATCTCGATCCCGAGTGGATAGCATTGGAGGTGTACGAGGGCGACGAGGAGGAAACCGACATCAGCGAGACGGAAGTTGGATCGGAGAGCGAGCGTGAGGATCTGGACAGCCAAGATCGGGAGCCAAAAGCAAAACCAGCCGGTGGTCGGGCTTCGCTTGACTCTAAGCTGGCTGTTCAGATTAGAAACCTCTCGCTTCAGCCAAGCCTGGGTTCCGGCGGATCTCAAGCGCGCAGACGTTCGTCGACAGAGACTAGAGATGTGGATGAAGCGGATGCCCTGAACTTTGTGGCGCGGTCGCCATTCGGGGCCATCACTTCCTCGTTATCCCTAATAGAAATGTTGATCCGCCTGGCTGGTCTCCAGGAGGTTCAACAGAAATCACACCTGTCAACCCCAGACCACGTCTTGGCGTTCTTCCTGGAGGAGACATCGACCACGGGTCTCTCGCCAGGTCAGTCGCGGCAGAGGGTGCGGAGCGAGGCGGAACGGCGCGTCGGATTTGATCCTTATACAGACAGTCCCACAGAATAGAAAAAAACAGCGACCATCTTCTTCAGCCTCGGTCGACATAGCAAAAATGAGGAAGGTGTTCAAGCGGGATTTTGTTGGGGAAAATACGACCGTATATGCAGACTAGTGGCGCTGACCAAAAGCCTGCGTGGTTGAGGTTGGCTTCTTCTGGGGGCTTGGAGCTCTCAGCTGAATACGGATATAATTGCGTCACCTCCCGCCCTCTCCGTCGCCAGGTGCTCGCCAACACCGCCGGGGCCTTTGTGATGCTATCGTCGTCCAAATTGATACTCTCTATCCGTCAAAATGGCACCGCCCATTCCTCGGATGCACCTTTTTGAGATTGACGACCAGCCGTGGTAGGTGACCAGTGTACTGTGCTTGGCCCCTCAATGGAGCTCAACAACCCAAGTAGCTTGATTCCCTGGCAGACCGTTGCTAACGTCTATCGAATCCATAGGTTCCCGGCGTTTCTACGTGTCCTTGTCCAAGATTGCCTCGCTCAGGCATGGAGAACCACCACTCCGCCGCTCAAAGTGCCCCCAGCTCACATGGTCGCAACCATCCTGATCGACAACCTCGGCGCCGCCCTGTCCTCGTACACATTCATCGACTTCTGCGCGGGCGGCGGCGGGCCCACGCCTTACATCGAGCGCGTCGTCAACGCGCACCTGCGCAACAAGGGCGAGCCCCCAGTCGACTTTGTCCTCACTGATTTGCACCCCAACATCGCGGCGTGGGATCGCGTCGCTCGTCGCAACCCGTGCGTCACGTACGAGAGCGAGAGCGTGGATGCGAGCAGAGCGCCCGACAAGCTCGTGCGGCGGGACAAGAAGGTGATGCGGCTGTTCAGCCTGTCGTTTCACCACTTCGACGACCCCCTAGCGAGGAAAGTCTTGAAGGATACGGTCGAAACAAGCCACGGGTTTGCCATATTCGAGTTGCCGGATCGAAGTTTGACAAGTTGCGTCACCACTTTGATGCTGGGCATTGGCTTCATATTCGCCGCGCCCTTCCTCGCTTGGCGGCGGCGATCTCCGGCGATGCTCTTCTTTTCTCCCCTTGTTGCGTTTGTAATAATTTTTGACGGTATCGTTTCGTCCTTGAGGGTACGGACCCCTGGAGAGGTCGAGTCATTGTTACGGAGCTGTGGCGCAGACACGACCGGGTGGGAGGTTCAAAGTGGTAAACAGATGCATCTCTGGCCGTGGGGGTATCTCAATTGGGTCATCTGCAGGCCCAGGAAGAATTCGTGACCTTTGAACACCAACCGTATCTGTCCCGTCTGACTTGGGCGTTGGGCCTTTCGCCAATCCACGGCTGGTTATCGGAACCACCAATTAGCTGAGCCATTCAGCTGCCCGTCTGTCTCCGTGCTTTTGACCGAGTGCCACCATCCGTCAGGGATGAACAAGGCATCCCCGGGGCTCAGCTCCACCTGGTGCAGTTCATCCGGCAAAGTCTCAGTGCCCCAAATGGCGTCGTGTAAAACTTCCCTCTCTTCCCCTTGCATCATCTCGGTCGTTCGGATGCGACTGTTGCCCAGCTTGCGGAGCTTGACCTGTACCTCGAAGAAGAGCCGATCGCCTAGGAGCGGTGGCAATAGCCTCATAACCTTGCGGCTGCATAGTTGACAGAATAGGTTTGGATTTGGATCCCTATGCAGTGGCGTGTATGTCGGCTCCGTGCCGAGCCAAATGGAGGAGCTGTATATGTCGCCTTTTCCGGCGCGCCGGACAAGCTCCGGGGTGGGCAGGTCGTCTTGCAGAGGCTGTGGTAAATCCGAAAGCGAGGACTGTGCTATGTACAGCTCCAACGTGTTTGAAGCTTTCGAGTCTTGCGTTTTGTTGAATTCGAGTGCTTTGATTAGAAGCCTCAAAGGGCCATAGAGCTGGAAGAAACGGCCTTGTCCCCCTTCAGTCAAGGCAGACTGTAAGATTCCGGCAATTATCTGATCGGCCATGACCGAGCTTGTCATGAGCCAATCACGGAAGCTAGCTACAGCATCCTGCTTCTCCGACGAAGACTGAACCAACTCATAGGGGAATGGCCAGTCTTCGAAGCCGGCGAAGTACGCTGACAGAGAACGCTGCGCAGACGGCTCTTTTCCGAACCACTTTGTCAGGCCGGGAAGCTGTACAGCCGGGGATCCTGCATCATGGCGGAAAATCAGTGGCTTCTTGGGAGCCAGAGCCCTCTGCCGAAACGCTTGGATATCCGGATAACCGTCGGCTGATGGGACGGCAGACTGGACAGGTGCCAACGTGGCGAGTCCACGACGGGGGCGGTTATGAGAATGGCGCGTCCATATTGTGCTGCATCGAGCTGCCCTCTTCATTGCCTTGCGTGTCGGACAGCAAAGAGGAATAATCGGCTTTAGAATGTGAAAAGAATAGGGGTCGTCATGAGACACTGCACTCTTCCGTCGCCATGTATGCTGAGCCGGAGATCGGCAAAACCAAGGCGCCGGGGGGATGGAGGCAGCGCCTCGAGGTCGTCCGCGGTCTAACGTTAGGTGGCACGCACAGCTTTCTTAGTCACAATTCCATCTAATCGAGCCCACCACCACGCCTTCACCCACCTGCCACCTAAATCGCCGCGGCACGAGCTCTGGTCTGGTCCGTCGGTCGACGAAGCAGCATTACCCTATCCCAAGACGGCGAAATCTGCTGTCTGCCGGCCATCCTGCCAACGCTCGTTGGGCCTGCGCGATACACGGCCCTCGAGCGAAAACACCGCTGCACGATCCCTCCCTCCCCCGCGCGCCGATTCATCCACGATACGCGCCAAAGCACCCCACCTCCATCCTGAGGAGGTGAGAGTCCGAGCCCATCGATACCAGGGCGACGAAGACGCATTCGCGTCGCCCCTCTAGGTCACGACCGCGCGCCTAGCCATCGGCCCCTCACCGGTACCATGTCTACGTCCTCGGGTGTGCCCGAGTCCTGGATCTCGAGCTTCTGCGCCTTGCTGGGGCACGAGTACTTTGCCGAGGTGTCGGAAGAGTTCATCGAGGATGATTTCAACCTGACTGGCCTGCAGACGCAGGTGGCCATGTACAAGGAGGCGCTTGAGGTATGCCGGAAATGCCCTGTGCCGGCCGGTGGTCTCGCATTGCTAATGTCGCCGACTAGATGATTCTCGACGTCGAACCTGAGGATGACGACGATGACGACGAGGAAGAAGAAGAGGAAGAGAACGAATCCGGCTTGGGAGATGGTCAAGAGCCGGTGGCTGCGCGTGCGGGCGAGCGACGGCATCATAGTAGGATGGCCAGCGACCTATCCGTCATCGAGTCATCAGCCGAGATGCTCTATGGCCTCATCCACCAGCGATTCATATGCTCTCGCGCCGGCATCCAACAGATGAGCGAGAAATACGAGCTCGGCCACTTTGGCTGCTGTCCACGGACCAACTGCGAGCACGCGAGGACGCTGCCGGTGGGCCTCTCCGATATACCAGGCGAGGACACCGTGAAGCTCTTCTGCCCAGCCTGTCTGGATGTCTACGTCCCTCCCAACAGCCGTTTCCAGACGGTCGACGGTGCATTCTTCGGCCGCACGTTCGGTGCTCTCTTCCTCCTCACCTTCCCTGAATACGACCTTACCAAGCGCGGCGCCGACGTCCTCTCCAATGCGACCTCGAGGATAACCGCCGACCAGAACCTCCTCAACGGCATCTATTCCAAGAATATCGCACCCAGCCTCGGCCCAGGCCACATATACGAACCGAGGATCTATGGTTTCCGGGTATCGGAGCGAGCCCGCTCTGGGCCTCGGATGCAGTGGCTGCGTGACAGGCCGCAGGATATCAATGAGCTGGACGAGGCTAAGAACTACTCGGAGCAGTTTGGCGAATCCGAGGATGACGACGAGACGGCCAACGTGAACGGCCGCGTCATGGCCCGGCGACGGCCGCCTGGGAACGCTCGCCTGCGCCAACGGCAAACCCAAAACGGCAGTCCCATGCAACTGTCCACCAACGGTGCCGAGTCCGAACTGTAGCGCAGCGGGGCCGATGGCCAGGACGAACCGTGCGGGTGGAAGAGACCGCCACCAAAGGAACGGCCCTGTTGTGAGCTGGCCTCGAAGGGGGGAGTGAAAAGCAAAAGTCCGCGCCAAGGCAGCTGAGACGCACCCCCTAACGGCGGCACAAGGTTGTTTCTAAAGACTAATGCATAGACGGCGTTGGAAGTTTGCTGTCAGGCTGTGCAGCACATGGACCGGAGTGCTCTTTCTTCCTCTCCGGGCCGTGTCTTGTTAGACGTTTGACCGGATATTTGCGGGGAAGGAAGGCGCCCCGTTGTGCGAGAGGGACGGATGTCTCGTTGAATAGTACGGCTAAGGGGTGTTCAGGGCCGGTCATAGCATAGAGCGCGTCGCTGGGATGATGGTTCGGAATATAACTATATCCACAGTATGTGTGTCCTGGCTGGGCTTGCGTGTTTGCCAGCCCTTCGCTACGTGCGTGGTGTTTACGAGGAGGCTGCGTAAAAACGAGGGAACATTGTCGGATAACTGTGGCACCAAAGTCCCATCTTCAATCAAGCACTCGTGTTCAGAGTCATTGCCCTATCCCTTGTACTCCAATACTACTCTTTCACGTTCCACACAAACCCCACGCCTATCTCAACGGCGACCCCTTGCCCGGTGTCCAACTCGCGCCGCAGAATCCAGTTGCCCCCTGCGGCGGCGCCGCCAGTCCAATGGCCTTCCTCACTGGCGTCGACGGCCCCGGCGTCGCGCCATCCGCCGGCAATGGCGGCGTGTCCATCCTCTGAACATCCAGGTCGTCCTTCCTAGGCGGCTTGAAGTTGACGTCCCTGCCCGCGCGGTAAATGTCCTGCAGCATCGTCTCCAAAATGCCCGCGTCCTGGAACTCGAGGTACTTCCTATACAGCTTGAGGGCGGTGCGAGAGTCTTCGATGGAGTCGTGCGTCTCCATCTGGATGTCCTCCTTGAGCAGGTACCATGCCAGGAAGGCGAGAGAGAGCTTGCGAAGGCGGGACTTGAGGAAGAAGAGGTCGATGGTGTCGATTACCTGCGTTTTTGGGACGTGGATGTTGATGACTCGAAAGTCCTGCTTCAATCCATGGCCCAGGAACTTGCAGCCCAGGTTCAGCAGGATCCAGAGCTTCTTGTACGCCATCTTGAGTGGCAGCAGGCTGTGTTTCGAGATTCGCGGATCGAGGTCATCTTGCCTAATGCCAGAGTACGATGTCAAGTAGTCGACTATAGGTTCCCTGATGGCAATGTAGTCGTCGATGAACGGCGATCCTTCATTCTCGCCCTGTCCGCGTACGACGGATGCCCGGGCGAGTGCGTAAACAATTGGTCGGATCGTTTCTCGCTCGCCGTCCGAGTTCATCTCGATTTCCGGCTGCCGCACTGCAACAAATTCCGTGTCCAGCGCAATGATGGACTCTGGTCCGGGGCGTTCCGTTGCGGGATCCAAAATCTGATAGCTCTTACTATCAGAGTTCGAGTTGGGGCTGGATCATCAAGTCAGCTTCTGTCTCAATTGGCCGTAAATCCTAGAGTGCTTACTTCAAGTCCTGGTATAGAATGGACGTGTCCAGATGGTTCTTCCATTCATTGTCGATCTTGTTGTTCGCGTGCTTGACTTGGAAGGCTACGACCGACGGCACTTTCCAAGTCGTATTGAACGTGAGCGCCTCTTCAGTGCTGACGGAGCGGACCAAGAAATCGTTGAATAAATGCCACTGGCTCTGCCCCGGTGCTTCGGGCTGCGCATGTGCAACTTTGGGATTCGTCAGCGCCGGCATTCAGTACAAAACGGGCGTGGAACAGCTTACCATTGACCATAGCCACAAGATGAGGCTTCTGCGTCTGGCCATTCTCGATGTTGATGGCCATGCCAATAAGCGAGTATACTGTGATGTTGTGCATCCCTCGCTGCAGGTGAAGTTTCAGGTCCTCTCCCTCGTAGCAATAGAACTGACCTTGGTCGACGATGATGCCGATCTCTTCGGGGAGCCAGCCTGGAGTTGACCACAGCATTCGATGGTCCTGGCCCGTAATCGCTGTGTTGAGCATTAAGACGGCCGGAATATTGTGGATGGTTTTCCTTGTGGCTATTGTCTGATACCGTTGGCATCGGCTACACCAGCCTTTCGATGTTGTCTCTCTCTCAACGCTGCTCTTAAGAACTTGAGAAAAGGTGACACGCGGCGACTTGCTATTGCGGCCAGGCGCCTTCTGTGAGAAACATCAGCTACGCACCCTCAAATGATCTCTCAATGTACTTACCAGTGAAGGATAGAGCAAGTCATTGACAAAGGTCGATCCGGGTCTGGTGTACTCGCTCCTACAGTTCATGCATCGAATAGAGCTTGTGGCCGAGGTTGCCAGTATCTGCAAACGGTTAGCATTTTCCCCGGTTGTCTTGAATGTCAATCGGGAAGCATACCTGTTCCATGGCAGTGGAAGCGGGGGAAATGCTTCTGAAATCCTGGACAACCTTGTCCAAGAAGAATCGCGTGAGTCCCTGCAACATTACATTCAAGGATGATCCGTGCGAGTCTTCCTCAAGAAGTCCAAGAGGGGCAGCTGCGAAGATTAGCTCGCCACATTCAGCATTAACTCGCAGACGTTCATACCTTGAGGATGACTACTTAGAGTCCTCAGCAAATTCGTTGCTTGGCATATAGATCCATCGGCTTTCTGCAACATGTCGAACAAGAAGCCGAGTTCGCAAAGCAGGCATATTTCACCAACACATGCTGTCGCCGCGTGCTGGAGAGCCAGGTTTCGAACCATGGGCGTAAAGTTCATTATCTGAAGAAGCGAGTTGGCGTATGAGTTTGCGATGTGGATCTCCAAGCCAGAGTAGCGAGTCTTGTTGTAAAAGCTGTGTCTGGTTAGCAAGCTGCCGCAGAGAGACGTGTCAGGGATCTGACATACCCGAAATCAAAGTCATCCACGCCAAACTTGCTGTATTTTATTTCGACACTTCGGTACATCACCGGTACCTCCGATTTCTTGCTTTCGACTTCCGTTTCGGTGATTGGGCTTGAGAACTCGTCCACCCTATCATCCGAGCTATTAGCGTCGTGTTTGGCTGACTCTCGAGCTTTCTCGCTCAAGAATTTGGGTGCTTTGAGTCCGGAGTTAGCCGACTTGTTCACGTTGCGAGTATCCTCGGCTTGGTTCCTCCGCAGGCCGCGAGTATTTCGCCCATACAATCCAAAGTCGGTCGGCTTGAGGCCGTTGATGAACTGAGCATCGAACCTGCTCGGGGGAGCGCCAACATCGGCGACCATGTCAGGCCAAGCTGATGCCAGCACCTCTCGATAGTATGGTAAGCCAATAGAGTTGAGAGGCCTACAGGATGTTAGAGTCGTTCGAATGAATGCGGGGGGGTGTCAATATCATGAACTTACGTATCTTGAGTCCACTCAATGGGTGGTAGCGGCTCCTCTGGAGTCGCAAACTCTATGGGAGTTGGGAGATCCACGAAGTGAAGTTTCGAATGTGACCCCCACAGGTGGATGTAGCACTCCGGGTCAGTGAGTGCCATGGCCTCACCAGAAGGTGCGATCTCAAACATGCTGAGGTAGGTAAGCACATTCGCCTGCCGGACATTGCTAGTGTTGGGATTCATAAGGTCCACCACGTGCAATTGCCCAGTCTGCGAGACCACAATACTAGTCGTCAGCATCCGTGGGTGCATGCGGACGTACGCGGCTCCAGCGGGAAACGGGATCGGGGGCATCGAAGACATCTGCTTGATATCGAAGACGTTGAGAAACGGATCCAGCATGTAGTTTTGCCCTTGCCGCAGGGAGTATCCACACGTAACGATGAAATCGTGCTGGGCGTCCATGTCGTTGATCAACGCCGAGTGAGCATTCCACGTCTTGACCACAGCAAAACTGACGGGGTCCAGAAGATTTACCGATCCGCTCTTTGTGGCGGCACAGATGTAACGCCCGCGTTTCATGATGGAATACTGATGCTCCGTGGGCACCTGGGACATCCCGTCAGCTCGCAATTCCGAGGCGCCATGGAAGGGGTACTGACCTGCTTCACGACCTCTCCCTTATTGAGGTCGATGACGAGCATCATGTCCTGGAGCCCAGCGACGATGATCTCTGCAGTGCCTTTGGAGGTAAAGCTCATACATCGTAAGTCTTTCATTTCGTCGTGCCTAGTTCCACGGTTAGGTCATCCAAGCTCCCACTCCGCGCAGCAGGAACCTACCTAATATGCCACAACGGCGGGCCTCTCCTCAATGCCATGTGGACGTCTTTGGAGCCCAGAACCACCACTCCTTTGTCGTTGACCAATATCTGTCGCACCGGTCCGTCTGGGGTCAAATGCGCCTTGAACGAAGTGTACCTCTGGAGCTCGGAGCCCATGAAGGATGTAACGCGGCCCTAGTCCCTTGTCAGTTTACGAAAAGAAAATCCGAGGCTTCGGTACGCGACGTACATAGTCATTTCCCGTCCAGAGCAGCTCTTGGGAGGTATCGAACGTCATGGTAGTTACCGGTGTGGGCATCGCGTGAACGCCCGGAGGCGGGAACGGAATTCGGGAGACCTGGAGGAGAGAGCATGGTGTCAGCGAGCCTCGTCAACAGCCTGGGATACAGATTCCGCAGTCCAGGCGCGGAAATGCCACAGGGGCGGTCCAGGCGCCGACAATCGCAGCGCGCGGTCGCGCGACGCCACGCTCGTTCAACCCACCTCATCCCAGTCTCCGTCCATTGTAGCTGGCTGGACATTCTCCAGGGGACCATAGCTCGAGGAATAACTATGCGCTGACGAAGGCCCAGCGGAGGCTCCGCGGCTCTTGTTGAGTCAATGCGACCGTCGACGTTGGGACGAAAGTCGGGAGGGTTGCCGGGTCGTGTAGAGGATTGCGATTCAGGTGTTGGAGTCGCGTAGGGGAGCTGCGGCATCAACTTGTTGGCGGGGCAAGGAGCAAGCTTGGGGTGCCTAGCCGACGTAAATCCGTAGAGCTACCCTGTACCTCGTCGGCTCCCGTCGCCTAACAACCCTCGTTCGCCGTTATCGCAGCGTGGCTCCATATCGTTCCTCAAATCATCGTTGCCTACACCATGTGTGTTGAGGTAAAAGTTCATACGAGTATTCCAGGAAATCCTTAGCTGTGTCGTTGGTGGAAACCCTGAAGCATATCCGCATCCTATTCTCTATGGGGGACGAACAGATTGGTGGTGGGGCAATACTTCGTACGATGTACAGCGCAGTCTCACGAACTAGCGATGAAGAGTGTCCAAGGCCACGAATCTAATAACGAGATGGTATATTTATTGGCTTTGGCCGCTATTTGCCATAATCTAGTTGGTTCCGTAGCCACCGTGGCTGGTTCATGGAGACTGTCTAACCCTTTTTCCAGCATACCCGCGGACGTGTCCGCGAAGTCCTCTTTCAAGACGCAACGTTGTCAATATACTGTAGTGTGATGACGATGATCGTTTGAATAAGGAGGAGAAGCGGTGGCGAGTATGGAACACGTTGACCCAACCAGCAACGTCGATCCCCTTGTCTCATCGCGCGGTGTCCCTTGGCCGCGTGACTGAACTGTCACGATATTTGGTATACTGTAAAGTTCACAGGATGTGAGTTCCGTCCAAGCCGAGATGGAACATGAGTAGCGTCGCCTGTTGCCTCCACCTGAACATTCCACCTAGTCTTTGTTAAGAACCCGATCTCATCCCATAGTCTTTGGAAGCTGGTCTTGTCGTGTAGATATGCAGGTATCGTGGTTGTCGGGGCCTCTCCTCCCAGCTTCGTGGTCCCAATGTGCCTGCCGTAGATGAGGGCATTTCTGGTACCTGGCTTGAGGAAGCCAACCAGACGTTTGCCGATGTAGAGTTGTTGGGTCCAGTTGAAGAGGTGAAAGAAGCTGGCCGCGTAGATGATGGTGACTCTGCCGCGCAGCCCCTCGAGGCGGTTGTCATCGGGATCGAGCATATCGCCAATGACGAAAGAAGCACCGAGATGCTCTCTGTCCCGAAATAAACTGTAGCCGACGTCGATGAACTTGGGTTGGACGTCCGTTCCAATGAGCTGGGAGCCTCGCACTCCAGCGGCGCGGAGTTGCCGCAAGACCTGGCCAACACAGCAACCTAGGTCTAGAAAAACGTCACGGGACCCCGAGACCCTCAGTCTGAAGACGACTTGTTGATAGCAAGGGTCGTGGCTGTCGTTCAGGCGGAGGAACCTCCACCTGCCCACGCAAGGGTACCGCGAAATGCCCCATGCTTGTTCTCGCTTGATGACGGCGAAGAGGTCAGCGGACGCAGCGAAGGACAGGACAGCGGTTACGCGTGCTTACCACGCGCAGGATGTGGCTGTCGATTTCCTCGATAGGGATCTTGCTGTAGGCGCGAAGCAGATCGCGAACCGGGCCAATATCGTCAGGAAGATCGGGCATGTAGGCCCACTTCTGCATCTCGATGAGATCCATGAGTTGGCTTCCGCCTGCAGGCGCTCTGGTAAAGATGGAGGGCGCAGAGCAGCATCTATGGAGTCCTCAATATCCGTCGTGCTATCTGACGCCGACAGGAAGGGCAAGGCTCGGAGGGCGCATGCTTCTGAGGCGCTTCTGACGGTGCGCATCAAGCAGTGGTGAGGCTGAAGGAAGACGAGGGTGAGACGAAAGCACGCGTGCGGCGTCACGCAGGTCGAGCCAACGACCACAGTCAGCCGCGGCCCGCACCGGGTCAGGCCAGGCTAGAAGACGGAATCCTGCAGGACTTCAGCACGAAACGACGAGGGCTGCCCTTGTCTTTTAATTTAAGGCGCCCAAGGTCTGCTAAGCTTCCAGGGGCACGTTCAACCGATGGCAGGATGATGGGTGTATTTGGCTCCATCGAGGCCCCGGCAGGAGCCTAGTCGCGGTGGAGATGCGGCGCCAGCTCTCGGCTCCATCCGAGGTCGAGTCTCCGTCGTCCGAGATGAACTGCCTACTTCGTAGTAGTGCCGCTTGCCCGCGGCTGACTGACCGCCTGGAATGGGACATCTTCCGGTGGCTACTTCGTACGATGCCCCGGCAGAGGCTGGTTCATTCGTCCCGCCATCTGCCGGGGGCAGAAGCTGCTTGCCGACACCGAAGTGCATGCGCCGACGCGGCACATGCTTTGCTTGGACATGCACAGCATGTGCCAGGTACGCACGTACCCAGATGCTCGCCAACAAAGGTCCGCAATAGCCAGTCGCATGAGATAGCCGTCTCCGTACAGTCCTACTTCGTACAGTACTACTCGTACTTCGTACCTAGGCTACCTGCTAATGAAGTGGGCACGCCCGGAGTCGGTGAGACGACCGGATCAAAGCGGTTATCCTGCGCACAGACGGAGCCCAAAGCGGAAGTGTTAGGGCTGACTAAGGTCACCCCTGGTTGCCAGCAGTCGGGGGCCCGGGGCCAAGGGGCGTGGACCTGGGCCGAACTTTTGCCGCCGCGTGCCGAAAATTCTTCCACCTCCGTGCTCAACTCCTCGAAAGGTCAAAACACCCACACGCAGACACGGGGCCGAGTTCTTCCTATTCCGTTGAACGCGACAGGCCCATCGCATTTATCATCATCCGTTCTAGGAGCTATCAGAGCTGTAAGTCGACGCATCCCCATCCGCTGGGAGCAACGCATCAGCCATCAGCCACGGGACTTTGCCGCGTTGCCGCGTGGGACATTGTCGCGTGCAGAAAGCCTGCGCATTGCATTGCCATCCGTGGCTCAACGCCTGCCGAGTGACTGCCCAAGCTAACCATGGCCCCAGTTCCGTTACGCGCGCCTCGAGCTGTCGCGTGGCCGCCGGGTCGCGGACTTGACATCATCGACTCTCGAGAACAACACTTGCGTCTGACAGGCGTCTACGTCTCCAACGCTTGCAAGCTCCCATCGGCGAGAGCATCGTGACTTTCGTGGCTCCATCTCGACCCGCAAGCGCGTCGCTCAACCCTGGGACCAGCACACACGTGACACCATGAGTCCAGGCAGGGAAGGCGAGCAAGAGGAGGCAGACAGCCTCACGTATCCATCTCCGGGTGCTGAGGCGATGGATGCTGGTCCCTTCTACCACTCCAGCACCCGTGACGGGGTACAGGAGCACACCGACCACCAACATGTCCACGACGAAGTGCATGCGCAAGATCAGGAGCGCGGCCAGATGGAGGCGCAGGAGCCCCCTTCACCACAGCAGCACGTATCGCGGCCTTCCAACCTGGAAGAGCTGCAGCTTGCCGCGCAGCTGGGCGATGGCCTCGCTGGCACGCCCATGATGCCTGCGACGGATCCGAACATGAACGTCGACGACCATAACATGCGCAACATCATGCCGCATCCAGAGCCAGAGCAGCATCAGGCCCCGTCATACGTCCAAGATACGCCCACAACCGACCATATGGTCCAGCATTCCATGCCAATCCCTGTCGGCCCCGCTGTGCCGCCCCAGTACCAGATGGGAGACGGCATCCCCCCTAGGAAGAGATCTAAGGTGTCCCGCGCTTGTGATGAATGCCGCCGAAAGAAGATCAAGTGCGATGCTCAGTCAGACTCTGGTGATAATCCGTGCTCCAGCTGTGCACGATCATCAATCCGATGCTTGTTCAGTCGTGTGCCGCAGAAGCGGGGTCCGAGCAAGGGGTAAGCAAGCAAACCGCAGATGCAGACTTCGAATTCCCTACTGACCGTATTGCAGATATATCAAGGAGCTCGCAGACCGGATCCACAGCATCGAAAACAAGCTCGAGTCTGAAGGCAACCTGACGCAGGATGATATAGACAAGCTCTTCGCCTCCGAACGGCCACGCAGCCACAGCCAAGTAGCCGCCGAGGATCCAAGCAGGAAACGACCCTTCTCTAGCATCTCCACAGGCGACTTCAGCACGCCCGTGACTGCTCGCCAAGCGCCGTGGGGCTCGGAACCTCGACCGATCCAGCCCGTATCTGCCTCGTCTGAGAGCTTTGCCAACCATGGGTACGCCAACAACGGCACTCTGGCACCCCAGCCCTCCGCAATCAAGCATGACGGCACGCCGTCGAAGCCGCCGGTTGCTTCCATGGACGCGTCCATGGCTGATATTGACGAGTTGCCAGGTTTTGACGAGAGGGCTTTGCAAGAGTAGGTGGAATCCCTTGTCAATTCCAAGTGAGTCTGCCGTTGCTAATAAGCCAACAGCTACCTCGCATCAATTCAACCGCTGTACCCGATTCTGCCGAGCAACATGGCGCGAATTCAATCACTGCTGTCGCAGTGTCCGCCGCCCCTGAGAGCAGCCTTCTCCATCGCCCTCCTTTCAGTGGGACAGGGCTCCTCAGGAGATGTCAAACAGGCCAGTGGCCTGTTGCACGAGTGGGAGAGCGGTGATGCTCCAAGAAGCCGAGCGACGGACATTGTCCATGCCCAGACACTGCTGCTCTTGATCATCGATGCCGATTGGCAATCGTCGTCCACGCTGCCGTTCCTCCTGGCGCGGGCAGTGGCGCTTGCTAACAGCATGAAGCTGTGGAAACTCGTCCCTGCCGAGTCAGCGGATCCGGACTCTGATGATCAGCTGTCTGTCAAGATCTGGTGGTCGCTGGTAATGATGGACCGTTGGCACGCTGCAGGGACGGGCAAGCCTGCACAAATTCCCGACAGCAGTGTTGTGGCGAGGGCGGGCCTGCAGGCCACCGTGGGAGAGGTCTGCTTCCACTTCATACGTAAGTTCCAGTCCCCATCAGACCCCTGAGACCTAGCATGGAACTGACCGTCATCGATACAGGGTTGTCGAAGCTCCTGAACAGGATCGCGTTTGTGATCTCAACTCTTCAGCCAGGCGCAACTACGGCGGAGCAGTCAATGGCAGCCATCCTGGGCGACTACATCGAGAACTACCGGGAAGACCTCCCGCCGCATGTCGACGCGGCTTCGTATCCTCAAGTGCATCTGGCATATTGGCACTGCCGCCTGCTAGTGACCCTGCTGACACCCGGGGCTACCGCCGCGGAGACCATGTGGCCTACCAAGGAGCTCGCCAACCTGCTGTCTGCAAACGAGCAGCTCAGGAGCCCTCTGATGAACCACTTCGTCGCTCTGGTGGTCCTGTCGCTGGGCAAGCTCTCCAAGGCAGACAGCTCTCGTGACGAGGCCACGCAGCTGATCAAGGAGATTGTGGACAGGCCCGCCGGCGATCAATGGGACGGCGTCCGGGACAGGCTAGGGGAGCAGCTCCGGCCAACGTCGTCGGTGGAGGCGACGGCGAGCCAAGGCCTGCAGCACCTTGCCGACCTGGCGACCGCTCACGAGGGCATCGTGCCTGGGGAGGGCGAAGTTGCCTTTGGCCCATCGCTCTCGTCGGGATACCTTGACATTTTGTGAGGGACGATGGCACTGTGTAACTGGCCCGGTGATGGAGTGCCCGTGAGCAATCGACTGTACCATTCTGTACAATAACTGGCGTTGGCGACGGTAGAAGGGAGTTGGGGCTACGCGGGTAATAGCGTGTGATATCCGGGGCCAATAACGTACTCGTACGTACAGGTAACGATGACGGGTTAGGATTAGATAATGAGAGGACCACATCCCCTGTCTATGTACCCGTCAAGCCGTATCCAACCTTGCCAACCACCCATTCCGTGCAGACTTGAATCGGGCACTACCAATAGTTACCCTGTCCAGTCTGCATCCCGTCTAGCGCCGCCCAACGGTAGCGTAGCCGCCGCGCCTGGGGTGAAGCCCTGGTGCCCATTTTTATTCCTCTGCCCTGGCTCATGCCCA
Organism: Tolypocladium inflatum; assembly: GCA_003945565.1. Taxonomy (NCBI): domain Eukaryota; kingdom Fungi; phylum Ascomycota; class Sordariomycetes; order Hypocreales; family Ophiocordycipitaceae; genus Tolypocladium; species Tolypocladium inflatum. Next base: position 1,472,076 of record QEPE01000001.1, read on the forward strand.
CCCCAACAGAGATCAGGGGTGTGTGCACGTGCGTGCGTGCGTGCGTGTCCCATCTTATCTTTAGTCTGGTTCACAAAACTGCCTGCCTACGGGGTAGTAGTACTGATGAATGAATGGGTTTGTGTGGCCCGCCCGAGGCGGCTTGTTACATGGCTGCGATGGGCCCCGCGAGAGGCACCGACGGCGAGCACGGGGGCGGCACACCAGGGGCATTACTTGTTTGAAAGAAGGGGGCTGGGAAGGGCAAGATGGGTAACCGCGTACGAGTACGACTACTTCGTACGAAGTGCTCGTAGACAACGATGGCGTCTGTCTCGCACGGCCCGGTTTCACGGTTTACTGCACGGGAAAGGTCGAGATGGCGCCGGCATTCAAGGCAGCTTGTCGGACGGCGTCAGCGGAGACCGTACGGAGTACTCGCACGTATTCGAGGGTAGGGCTTGGCCTCGTCGTTCCTTTGCACGAGCACTGCGAGAGCAGGCATGAGTGGGTTGTGGGTGCGTGGCAGCGGCCCAGCGAGCCGGCCAGACTCCTCTATTGCAGCTCTATATGCAACTGTGCCCGACCTATCAGGAAAATGAAACCGGATAGGCCAACACCGTGACCGCAGGGCAAAACCAAATCGATCTAGATCCTGTATGTCCATGTTTATCGTGTGTCGTATGCGTGACCCCCACTCCTGCCGCCAAAAGAAAAGACCTTCCAGAACGAAGCACAAGGTACCTTATTGTGCCACAAAGAAAATATAGGTCCTGCAGGCGCCCGCAGGGACATGCACCCCCGAACGGCGTCGCATGAAAGAAAAAGCAATGAAACCATAAACTCCTATGCAGATCGACCTCGAATTCTCGAAGCATTTTCAGATCCCGGACACCGAAGCTCCCCTTCCCCGTTCCCCACCCACAAAACGACCAGACCACCAGCCCGCGACCCCCCGTCTATTCTGGAAATGATGAGAACATGCTCGTCATAGAAAAGAAAACACATGGAAGAATCCTGCGATTCAGCCAGAGATCCGAAAGCGGATCCCGTAGCTACAAGAGAAGTCGGATGAAAACTTCCATCATGCGCCGCTCCAAACTTGCCGAACGAAATGTTGTGCGATCCCAAAGACATCCTGCTGCAGTAAACCTTGCGCCAGATGTTGCACATCCAGTCCATTTTATATCTTCTGTATTGTCGTTGGGTATTGTTTGCGCCGAAAAGAAAAAGTCATTCACATCTCCCAGAAGCTTCCCATCGAGGATGCGCCGAGGGGATCTGGGCTCTCATCCATGGTTGCGACGCCGTCGTTGTAGTTGGGCATCCAGAAGGCCGGGTCTTCCTCTACCATGGAGATGGCGCCGGTAGTCGTGGTAGCGCTGTCGGCGTTCTTGCTGTAGAAGCTGTCGTAGTCGATGCTGCTGAGGTCTGCTGAGTTGCTGACCACATTGCCCTGTCGGAGAAAGCCGCTGTTGTTGCCAGTTCCGAAGCCTTCTAAGTCACCGTCTCCGTTACCCATGAAGTCCTCGACCTCGGACACTTCGCCAGACGTTGAGGTTGTGTTGGCCAGGCGAGGGAGCTGCTCCGAGCCGCTGCCAAAGTCAAAGAGACCGTTGAAGCTCTGAGCTCCAGCCTGGCTGTAGCTCGACGGAGCAAAGTCGCCCTTTGCCTCACCGAGATCGTAGTGACTCCAGTCAACGGACGCTGTGCTTAGCCCGGCGCTGTACATGGGTGCCTCTTGCTCCGAAGTCATACCCGAGCCAAACATTTCGAAGGCGCCGCTGCCGACGTAGGAAGGGTACTCGATTCGAGACAGGTCCAGCGGAGGTAGCGTGCTGTTAAGCTGGGGGAAGCTGGAACCAGACATCAGAGGGGAGGCCGTTTCCGACTTGACCCTGCGCGGCTCGCGCGATGTTGCAGCTCTTGACCGGCTGCCGAGCGACTGGCCCTCGCCACCGGCTTGGTAGACCATGCTCTCCGAGCTGGCGCCCAGGCTGCTCGCGCTGGTGGCAGAGTTGACGCGGTTGAGCTGGTAGGGACCGCACTTCTGGGCAGCTCGGTTGAGCTTCGCCGTCGGTTTGTGGTGGCCATTCTGGTCAAAGGCCATGACACCGTCGGAGTGGACCGTGTTCGCTCGGCGTCGCCTGGCGGGAGCCTTTGGTCGTGGGGCACTGGAAATGCCCGGCGACTCGCGATCCGAATCGGACTCGGGAACGGTGTCCAGCGAGGGTTCCTTCTTAAGGGAGCAGGTGCAGTGGCCACCATGGTTGCAGCAACAGGTCTCTGCAATGGCAAGCTCGTCAGACGGGGTTGGTAGAGGGAGAATCAAGTAGTCTGAGCTCACCCTTGTGTCCCTCGACAGGCTGCTGCAGGTGCGCGCACTTGCTCGTCTTCTCGCCGCAGTCGCACTTGACATGGGCAGAGCGCGACTTGCGCATCGTGCGGCAGTGCTGACATTGTGAGACGGGGCGACCCTTCTTGTTGATGTGCTGGAGCGGTCGATCTGCAGAGACGGGAAACAGTCAGCGGCCGGTCGTCGACGGCACACATGCGCAAAGGGACGCGGGACGCGGTGACGTGTGTAAGACCCAACACCCCGAGTCGTATGCGGACAGCCGGAGGGGTGGCGAGGGGCAGATGGCAGAGGCGCAGAGGCGCAGAGGGCAGAGGTGCAGGCGCGCAGGACAAGGCGACTTACCAGTGTGCTGGCAATTGCTCACACGATGGCCGCGCACGCAGGCCTCGCAGGCATACTTCTCGCCGTCTATCAACATGGTGACGCTGTCGTGGTCGCGGTGGGTTCGAGGGCTGGGTGTTGTGAGGTCCAAGTCAGAGGGGCGACGGCGACGATGATGGCGTTGGTAGCAAATGCGGTAGTGGTCGAGTCAGTCCGTCGCTGGCCTGCAGTGTCTCAGAAATCGGGGCGGGTCGACAGCACAGCGAGCGAGACCAGGGGTCCTTATTCCTCGTCTCCAGTTGGCGCTGGACGGACACAGGACTTCCGTTGCGTGGTGGAAACGTGGGACAAGGACCAGCAGGGCGAGGGGGGCGCGCGGAGTGAGTGTGCGTCAGCACGAGAAGAGCATTGCTGTGCGCCGGTGCTGGAACGGGTACAGGAACGGCCAGAGGCTGGCAATAATAAAACTTTTCGGAGGCAGGTCGGAGGTCGTGGGAGGCGGCGGGAGCAAGTCAATTGACTGACGGTGTGGGAGGCGTCAGTGGAGATGGACAGGATGGAGATGGGACGTGAGTCGGTGCGGGTGGAGCCCTGGGTGTTCCGTTTAGGTAGTTAGTTCCTCGTTGCGCCGGAGGACTGGAGATGAAAGACGGGGTCGTCGTCGCAGCAGTAGTAGTACGTAGTTGTATCCGTGGTCGCAGATGGAATGGCGAGGCCGATCTCTTGCTGCGAGCCAAGGGCTGCAGGTGTGTGTATTCAGACGGAACCTGGGCTGAAGCGCGAGCAGCACGATGACCGGACCAGACCAGGGCCAGTGAAGCAACGGGCGGGCGGGCGGCAGAGGCGGCGGGCAAGGAAGGTGTCCTCGCGTGCAGGCGACAGACTATTATACTCGTGCGTGGGCGCGAAGCCGCGAGCTTGGGGGAATGCGCGTGCGAAGCGGCTTGGGCGCTCAGCTCGGCACCGCTAGAAAGTCGAGTGGCCAAGCCCTTCCGGTGGATGTATTCGCGGCGGCGGTTTATAGCCGGGAGTACTTGGTACAGCGCGTGTGCCCGCCACGTCGGATGGTCGGGAAGAGACGTGTGAGAGGGGTGCTCTGCCGGTGTCGTCAACCTGCAGGACAGGCTCGCAGGGCGGCGCGCAGCTGGCCAGTAGCGGGGAGAGGCGGCAGCCGGCTCAAGCAGGTAAGCTCGCAGGAGCGGGTGTGCCCGCGACAGTGGTCGACTCGTAGTGGCCGACGTGCGGGACGTCGAGAGTAGGGGAATTGGAGTGTTCAAAGCCGGGCAAGGGGCTGGGAGGGAAGCTCGCGAGAGGAAGAAACGACACAGACTGCGTGATGTTGCAGGCAAGATGGGTTGGTTCTTCTTCCTTATTTAACATGATGGCAGCAAGGCAACGACGGGCGGCACTGCTCGCTCCCTCTCTCCCGTCCTGCTCCGGCTCTTGTCCCAGATTCCCACCGACAGAGAGTGTTGGTAGGAAGTCGAGGAGCTGGGGCCCCGCGAAAGGCAACTTGTCGACAGCATTGGCATACCGCACTTCTTGCACGGTCCTACGGCACCAGTTTGTCGAGGGGCGCATATGTAAGGTATGTACGGAGTAGCCTACTATCCGCACGATGCCCACGAGCAACAACCGGAACTGTGGGCGCCGACGCTCACGCCGGCCCAGGACAATGCTTGCGTCGCTGCGGCGCGTCCGCCCACGCACCAGCCCACCAGCCCACCAAGCCCGTTTTGGCGGAGGTGGAGGGGTGGTGGACTGGCTGGGACAGGTCACAGCGCCCGTGCCGCGAATGACGATGGGCAGCCCAGTCCCAGGACGGTGTTGGATCGCCTGCTTGGCCGTGGGGTGGCAGGCATGTCGATGAGGAGGGTCGCCGCAGGGTTCAAACGCTGGGGGCACGCCTGGCACCCTGGAACCTGGCCAGCCGTTGTGAGTGTGGGATGCGCAGGATCACGGTCGCAACTGACTGATGGGTCGGCTGCATTGCGGCCGCTGGGCGGACGGGCGGAGAACATCGCGCATGATGGACATCCATCTCGGGCCACCGCTGCTCGTCGTAGGCAAGAAGCATGCCGCACACGTCTGCACACCACATTCTGCCCGTCACGAAGACCACAATGACTACGAGTACGAGCACCCGTAGCAGAGAGGGGGCCTTCGTTCTGCTGGACCGGCCGTTGACAGTCCAATCCACCACTGTGGATGCCGGTGACGATGCTGCTGGTGGGGTGATCGGGGGGCCACCGGGGGGGTCACAGGCCATTCGGGCCAGGCCCAAGGTCCAGCGGCACGCCCCTGACCTGCTCGCACGCCATTCTCCAGTTGTCTTGGCGGGAGCCCAGCCCTCGTTTCGCCCTGGGGCTTCCATCAGGCGCGCGTGAGGATGCTGATGTGGGAGCCGCCGCCAGCGAACTGGAGGTCAGGTCGCGGTCGTGGCTGCTTTGGGAGCTTGACACTGGTGGATGCCATGTCGAGCCCCGGCGGTGACAACCCGCCCCCTAGAAGCGGTTGGAATGTCCCCTGGTATGTACGTACAAGCGAGTTGTAATCAATTCATCTGTACGGAGCACTCTAGTCCGCAGTTCCAAGTGGCATATCGTCCAGTGTTGACGGTTGGGAGTGCACGCCTACCGCGACTGACGGCTGGCCATGGAGGAGGGGTGGGTGCCCGTCGCCCTGTGGAGGAGCCAGATGCAATGCACGCCGTGGAGGGAAAGGATGGGCAATAAACACAAATGGTACTCGTAGGATCTGGCGGGTTTCCCTGCAAAGGCCGACCGAGAATCCTGCCCACAAGCCAGTAAGTACATACGAGGCCAGGTTGACAACGTCGTTGGCACGCATTGGCCATGGAGACAGTGGAGAGGCACACGAGAGGCCATGTGGATGACGGCTTGTTGGCTGTGCTGTGTACGGACCATGTACAGGCCGGTGTCTTGCATGGTCGGAATACAGTATCCGTAGTTGCAAGAGAGAGGCAAGTCTGTGCTCGCCTCTCGGCAGCCAGTACAGACTAGCCCAGGCCGCCTCCTGTTGATACCTACCTTACTCGTACGTATCTTGCACCTTGGGCTGGGGCGCTTACACTGTCGGGACGTTCATAGCGAGTCTTTTGGCGAGTCTTTGGCTCACGTCTTCTGCGCAGAGCTGGCGAAGGGGTCTGGCGCTTTTGGCAGGGCGCAGCGCTCCACCCCCCCAAAGTCTTGAGAGAGGAGTTCGCTGCACCGCCAGCCGCATCCAGCCGCGTGGGAGACTCGTGGGGCCATTCGCATGCAGCAAAGTGAAGGTGTGAAACGGGACAGAATGACTTGGACGTGGAGAACCCAGCTGTCAAATATGAGTGCTTCGTTTCACGGCGAACCAACACCCGAAATCGGTACCGCCGCCTGGGGACAATACCGTCGAAACGGGCCACAATACAAGGCAGCCGACACAAGGATTGATGATCGATCGTCGTTGGGCGTGTCGTTTGTCCCACTGCCGCCGTCGGGTTGTCGGGGGCGCCAGCCTTTGCCTGTATCACGACTAACAGACGGATGCTAACAGACCGCTGGTTCGTAGTCCGTACGCCGTCGTATAGGTACTCGTAGTCCGTACTCGTACGTATTTCGTACCTGCCTTAGTCCGTAGTAGGTTGGCATTCAGGGCCCGCAGCAAGTGGATGACGAGAGAGCGCTCAGGACCCAACAATAGTCCTGGGAATGGCCCACTGCGCGGCTGGCGCACGCTCATTCACACCGGATGCCCAGGCTTGCCAGGCTCGCCCAGTCGCCGTCCACGGGCACCTCGGCGTGCCGCCTCGTCTCAGGGCATCCATTTTGCCGGCTCCGCCTGGACCACCCCGTGCAGGTTCGGTGGCCGCGGGACGCAGCTTCATCAGTCGCAGGCAGGAACCTCGAGCCAGCGGGCGGCGAGGCACGTGCTGTATGCGTAAGGTATCCGTACAGCACTCTTGCTTTTACTTTGCAAGTTCATTGCAGCGTTGCACGCAGTACAATCAAGGGTAGCTGGTAACGACGGATATAAAAAGAGCATGCAGCGTAGCCGATGCTAGCCTCCTGCGGGCGGTGCCCAGCTTCGCACCCATCGAGCAGCTCCCCGGGTCACCCCTGGGCAGGCAGAGAGGCCAGACCACATTGCCAAATGACGATGACGGCATCTCTCCTTTCCCGCCTCCTCTGGAGGTGCCATGCCTCGGTGGGCAAGCCAACTTGGGCAAGCCGGGCCAGGTGGGCGTACCGCCGCGTCTGTATGCACTCGTGCGGCACGTAATATCCCATCTCGTGAACAAGAATGTCTTCTTCCAGCCGCGCGAAAGCTATCGGAAGCGACAGCAGCCGGCCAATGCAGCCCCCCCGCTGTCGCTGCGACTGGTCGCCCGACGGCCGCAAGCCCGCACAGAGAGACGGACGGACGGACAAACAAGCAGACAAGCAGACAGGTGGACGGTCTCTGGACCGAGACAGCCTGACAACAGCGCTGTTGGTTGACGGCTGAGCGGCAAGTCCAGCTGGGAGTGTGTCGTCACTTTCCATGGCTGAGGCGAGGCGAAGGGATGGGATCTACGGAGTACTGTGCTCTTCTCGGTATTTCGTACTCTGTACATACGAAGTATGAGTACTTCGTACTCGTAGTTGGGCGCTGTGCCAGTACGGACTACGAAGGAGTTACCGCCTCCGCGAAAGGGCAAATCTTCTGCGGCTGCGGATACGCCGCGCCCAAGGCCCGTCCGCTCATGATGAGGGCTGGCGGCGCACGCACAGGAAGCTCCCCATCGTGGGGGCGCTGTCTGTCAAGGTGTCTCGGCTGAGTCTGGGCAGTCTGGGCTGTCTCTGGGCGGTACGCGGCCAGCGCACCTGCACTGTTCCACCGGTTTACTCGAACCGCCATCCACACCACCGCCTCGACATGGTGATTGGCCTCGACGGGCTGCCGACCGAGGTGCTCTTGGGATTTCCAGGCGATCTTCTAGAAGCATGCGCAGCACGACCACCCTTGCTCCCATCTATGTAGGTAGTTACCTAGGCAAACGGAGCAAGCTTGGACCACGCCGCCTGTTGGAACGTGACAACGCTGGCCGTCAGGGCCACCGCCTGTCCTCGCGCAGGTCCACCGATGAACAGGTGGTGTCTCTCTCTTCATCGCCTTCCTCGTGGCTTGGCTTGGCTTCGTTTTCCATCCGCACGCCTTGCGCCCCGTGGGCCGCTCGCCACTGCCGCAGGGACTGCAACACGGCCAGGGCACAGTGCCACAGAGGCTCCAGCAAGGATGCCTAAAGAGGGCACGGAGCAGCCAAGGAAACGCAGGTCCAGAACCGGACTGAAACACTCGTACTGATTCGTGGGAGACGCCGAGGGACGGCGGGAACCCGGAGTCTCTATTTCGAGTACGGAGTACGGAGTACGGGCGTCATTCATGATTCCAATTTCCAGCGACAAGGGGTTTCACCTATTCTTGCCTGGTGCGAAGTACTAACTATCCCGGTCTGATTCAATCTCGGCCATTTGCGTAAAGTCTCCTGCATTGCATCTGCACGGCCGAGTCCCGTTTCTGCTGCTCCGGAGAGTACGAGTAGGTACGAGTATGGGGCACCTTGGGAGATGGGCTACGAGTACGGAGTACTCGTACTTGCAGAGCAGCCGACCACTCGACCGGCCCGGCGATTGCAAGCTGTCGACCAGCGCGGGGACACGACGACTCTGCAGGTCGCTCGCGGCGACTGCAAGTAGCTGCACATCCATCCATATTGGATACTGGCATCTCGCGCTCCTGATGCCGTGGCCCGGCGCCGTTGGAGCACGACAGCCAATCATCTGGCAAGCTCCCAGCCGCCAGCGCCCCAACCGGTGCCCCTTGATTGGCGTGGAAAAAATTTCACCGTGGGTGCTGCCTCGAATTTCTGGCCTATTGAAGCCCTGTGTGCAGCCTGGCCCCCACCCGTGACAATCCGCAATTCGCAACCAAAACCCGCGGTTTCTGCCAGACGCTTTTTCTCCCCAACCCTTTTCCCTTTGAACTATTCCTCCCCAAGCTCCCCCAAGCGCCACCGCGAGAACTGGCGTCGCCCAGCCCGTTGCCATGCCGCGCACATCGCATCAAGGATGGCATCTGTTTGCCAGACTCCGACTTCGCACTCGCCGCCACCTCGCTGGGGGCTAGCCGGACTTGTCCGCTCCGGGCTGGATTTTCCTGCATCTTGGCCTCGCATCCTTCCTGCTTCTGGACAGAGGCACGGCCAAGGCGCCTCTAGCCTGGATGGAGCCTGGCACTGGCCAACGCGCCGCTGCTGGTGGCGGTCGCGGGTCACTGGGTCCACGGGACCGCTGGACCAACTGCCAAAGAGCCCGTCATCCATCCATCCCCTCCCATTTCTTGCATTGTCTGCTTTGCAGGCAAGTACCGGCACCGGCAGAGTCTTGCCAGCGCATGGCCAACGGTGCACAAGGACTGCTGCCTGTTCCCTAGTTGGATCTCGTTGGCGACGGGCCATGATGTTGGCCAGATTTGCTATCCAGCCTCCATATGGGAGGCACGCGACTAACATTGCTACGTAGTCACAGGTTTTGCCAGATATTACGTTGTTTCTACAACGTATATCGACATTCTCCGTCATTTCTCCATTGGCTTGGATGTTTTCGCACTGGCATAGAGCGAATTCCACTCGTTGCTGGGCACCCGGCTTTGAGATGTCGTCTTGACTGTCTTGGAGAAGCCGGGAATCAGCTGTAGTGACATACCACGTGAATCACACCAACTTTGTCGTTTCTGTATAGATTGCCAAGCCATCTCCCACGAGTATTCCATACATCTGTGTAGAAGCTATTGCATGGCGCCTTCAGTCTTCACCACGATGGCAGGGCTACTCTGGATGTCGTTTGCTTGGAATGACTCCACAACACTGAGCTCTACTCGTAGGTTCGGTGGGAGGCTCGTATGGATGAGCCGTTTGGCTGCAGATAACGCGGTTACGATCACATCTATGGGCGGCATGGGGTCTAATAGCGCGCACACATGAGGGTGGGATCGACTTCCACTCCGTAGAGAGTCTGAATGTCTTTTCCTGGGAAGACTAACAAGACAGCGTCGGTTCGCCTCAGACCCTCCTGCAACCTCCCCGCATTCGGCCTGCTGCAGCTATGAGATTGGATGAGCCTCCGGTTCAGGGGATGAGGGGAGGCAGAAACATTCGCTGAGACCTGCATTTGAAAGACTGTTGTGTTGCTGTTGGCATAGCCATGCGCAGCTACTCGCCACGTGGTTTGGTAATCGCTGGAAGAACTCGTCTATCTGCTCAAAGTGGAAAACTACGGATGATCAGGGGGCGAGTCTGTCAAAGGAGAGAAGGAAGATGCTTCACACTGCCTGGCAAAGGCAAAGAAGCCAGGGATATATCTGCTACGGGATGCGAATTCTTCCGTGACATCTGGAAGGCAAGTTGTGTTGGAGTGGCCGAGTACCGTGATGCTAGTGTTTGACAATGTCCGCCATTCGGATTGACCACGCCGAGTTGGCCTTGACTTAACATATCACCGCAGGCTTGCATTCAATGCTACATTTCTGGATAGGCCGTTGTGGCTGGAATATAATTCTAGCTGCTCCATTGTGCATGAGGTGTGACTCCTGACTCCTGAGTGACGGGAAGAGGTGCAAGGTATCCTGAGCAGCACTCTAAACCGAACCTGAAAGAATCTCAGCGGCATTTCTGGCCATGTCTGATTTCCGACCCAAATACCAGAGAGCCCTGACGCATTGATCATATCGGCAAGAATTGCCTTTGCCGTCAAGTACATTGTGGCTTGTGACACCAAGATAGTAAAGGCACGCTTTCACATAGGCCTGGATGAGAATCATAGTCCACGGCTCCGTCAGCAGAGAGCCTCGAGAAACGGCAAAATGGAAATCTGCCACCCTCGACTCATACCCTGGCTCATGCGTCGCCGGTTCCGGCGGAGCAGACACTCTTGCAAGGTCGGAAAGCTCTGCGGAGCTTGCCCTCTTGACTGTTGCGGTCAAGTCGGAGGCAAGGCGGGCCTGGGTAGCCTCTTCGAAACCCCAGCCATGAGCGTCGATGGCTTCGATGAGTTCGGCCAGAATCAACGCGGCAAGGTGCCAATGTGCGCTTATGCACACGAACCAGCTTTGGATGCGATTAGGAACAGAGTCGTAGTGCTGGATGAGATCCCTGAAAAAGGCCCCGTAGGTAGCGTTCCAGTACTGGTACACCAGAAGAGCGCTTTCGATTACTTCTTCCACGGCGCCGCTGTCGTTCGGAGCTCGCAGAAGGGTCTGAAGGTAGAGAACGTGCCGGAACAAGAGAACCTTGACCGGTCCTGACCTGGCGACCGCTCTTGCAGCTGTGTCGTAAGGGCATGGCCAGCGGAGCGTCTGCAGCGGCCCCTTCGGATTGTCTTGAATGAAGAGGTCGATCAGCCAGCGTTGTTGGATCGGGGAGCGCTTCTCGGTGGCCTTTGATGGCTCTGGATGCTCTTCGTGAACTGCATCATGTTGACAATGCTCATCAGCCACGACAACTGGTCGTTGGTTCATCGATGCAGAGACGGTGTCAAACATGATGGCAAGCCAATAGAGCAGCCCAACTGTCCCTCTGTCGACCGGACCGAAGAACCTTGCCCCATTCTCGTTGATGTCGCGGTTATTCAGCTTCTTCTCATGGGCGTCGAAGCGATACTTGAGAGCATGGATTTTCCGGGTCGCTCTCTCAACGAAGACCGGGGGACCTTCCTTGCAGAGGAGGTCCTCGAGCACTCGACGAATCGACGCATGCGAGCGATCAGCCCCTGCCTGACTGAAAGGCCTGGACGCATCATATCCGCAGCCCGAGTCTTCCAAGGGTCTTTGAGTCAGGCCTAGAATCAGCTCGGCACAAACCACCTTGAACGACTCCAAGTCCGCACACTCCTGCAGTTCGCTGCGTGCTGCTTTCCAGAGCGACCATTGGAGGCTTCGATCAAACTCATCGGCGATTCCGTCCGAGATATTGGCTTCCGATGGCGTGCGACCCGTGGAATACACCTCTCTCTCGCGACGGCTACCTTGTGCCCACTGCGACGCAAATGCCATCATCGCCGCGTGTAATGCTCTCAAGCATGCCTGATCTTCTGCGGCCGTGAGCTGAACAACACCAGCTAATCTGGCGGAGCGGTCGATCTGAACAACGCGGTGATATATCCTGTTTGACCAAACGGGACCCCACTCCTGCTGTACGGGTTCTGGTATGACCGCAGGAACCGCCCCCCTGTCGCTCGGTGCGATTCCGCGCATTTTTCTTCTCTGTCGGAAATCCATCTTGTAGGGGCAGGTCTCCTCCGACACCCAGCAAGACAAGTTGTGTTCTAGCACATCGTGGTATATCCGAAGCAAATTGTCGGATATGAAACGTCGATCCGACCTCGAGTTTAAGAAGTCTTGGCTTGAAAGGTCGGAGGAAAACCATCTTTGACGTCGTGCTCGTCTCTGATGTTTCTGATGTCGTCGTTTAGAGATAGCCTGAGAGGCTTGGGCCTCGCTAGAGTGGGCAGTGAATGATGGACGGAAGTAGTGATACGGGTCCTCGGGTTGCTCGAGGGAACAAGGCGTGTGTTCGTGATTATGCGTCTCCGGAATTCCCAACATTGAAGTTACGTTTCCAACGTGATGGCCTGTTTGAAACGGTCCCAGGAAGGATTCAAGCCCAGCGTCAGAACAGTCTTCTGTTGTTCCCGGCGATGCTCTAGGCGAATAATAGGAGCTCCCGCTCGCCCCAACCGAATCAAGCGGTAGGGCGAGTGAGCTTCCGGGAATGCTGAAGTCATCGTGGGGGGTGAGCTGCCCAACAGAAGTGGGTTGGCCGTTATCGAGAGAGGTGTCAGAGAAGACACTCAGAATATCAGGGCAGACGTCGAGAAAGCCAGGTCTTTCCAGCAGTTCATCAGGGGGGTACAGAGGCTCCGTCCCAAACACCTCAAGATCCATGTTCCCCACATCTTGAAGCTCTCGGGTGTGATGTCGTGGATCAGGCCTGCGGGTTTCTTGCGCATGGCCAGAGTCAAGGATAGATGCGGCAGCTCTCTGGTTGGCGCGTACTTGCGAGCGGGCCCATTCTAGTGTGCAGGTTTTGTAGGTTTTCAGGCAATAGGAGCAAGGAGAATGGGGGGTCTCTGAAGTGAGGAGAGGATGAATACTTTGTTAGCCGACTGCTGCCGATATAAATCGTTCGGTTCCAATGCAAACGAAAGTAGCCTACCTGAAGCATTGGCTAACTGATCCAATGAGATTAACAGGGATGCATCACACGCCCTCTTTGACTTTCTGCACTGATCACACGAGTGGTTTTGTCGTCTCATGATGGTCCGACTGTCATTGCCGTCTTTCTCTCACCAACGCTTGTTCGGGCGCGACAAGATGCAGGTTTCGCCTCGGAAGGCAGGACTGAGCACGAGTAGGAACTGGCGGCCATTTCCTCCTTTATTTCCTCCGTTCCCCTCGACCGGGGCGTTCTTTCCTCCCCCGCATTGACGGCACATGACAGTCGTGTAAGCCACACGGGTCTAATTATAAGATGCAGAGCGGCCCCACATGATACTGCGGGGAAGCTCGGCTCGCTTACGAGTACGAGTATCTGTACGAGTACTCCCGCGTCGCGGCACCTCTGCACCTCTGTCTGTACCGACACACTCGCTACCAAGGCACTCACGAGCATTGGTGTTTGTGGACAGACGCGGCATGGATCACAAGAGGTGGTAACTTAGGTTCCGCAGCTTCAAGCGCAATATACTGCAATGCTATCGAACTGGAGAAACCGACCAGACTGGTCAAGCAGTCCGTTCCAAGCCCTTGTAAACCTCCGCCTCAACCTTGCCCCAAAGACCAAGCACCTGGGCATCTGCAAATGGCAGAACCTGCGTGCAGACCATCCCTGCGACGCCGCTCTCCCGATCGCACCACCACCAGAGATTGGGCAGTCCCGCCCAGTGGGCAGTTCCCGCCGAGCGGCCTGTTGCGCCGCCGTTGCTCAGCATAAACGTCAATCCCCAGCCCTGCGGCGGATCTCCCGACACGGGATATAGCTCGGCGACTGGGTTGGTCAGGTCCGGCTTTGCCGCCTGTATTCCCTGACGGCCATAGTTGGGAAGATCGGGGATCTGGTTGCGGAACATTTCGTCGACCGTCTCCTTCTGGAGAAGACGAACACGGGTTCGCGGGCATGCCCCGTCGTTGAGAAGAACCGCGAGCAGCCCTGTTGACGCGGAATCGCTCAAATGTCAGCCTCGCCACAACCAGTCTCGAGCGACTCCGGAAATGTGATGGATCAGAGGAGGGGAGAGAGGCACTTACTGCAGTACTCCTGCGGTTTGGCAAACATTCCTGCACCCCCGCTGTTGAATACGGCGGCTTTCGCGGCCTCGTCACCCGGATCTATTGTCAAGGGCAGTCGCAAAAGGTGTTCCCTTGTCGTCAAATTGCCTCTCTCATCCCGTGCATGCATATACACAAGCTTGGATCTCATCTCCGGGGTTGGTATCATCGACATGTTTGCCAGTCCCAGGGGTTCAAGTATGTTCTTCTGGATGTAGTGGTTCAGGGACGACCCGGAAGCTCGCTCCAGGGCAATTCCAGCCCAATCGACGTTGATCTGCTCAAGGGTTAATGGCTCGTCCTTGGTTCTGCGGTCTGCAGGCTACTTACTCCATACTCCCAGCCCTCTCCGGGCTGGAACAGCAAAGGCATCAGCATGTCCTGGAATCGACCCGAAAACTCATCGATCCCGGCAGGGAAGCTCCATTTGCGGAGTCTGTCGTTGAAGAACGTATACCCGAACCCGGCAGTGTGGCTCAAGAGCATTCGCAGCGTGATGGGTTTGTCCTTGCTCTTCAAATCACCTCCGGGCCCCAGGACCTTGACGTTTTTGAGCTCGGGGCAGAGGCTCTCCAGATGCTCGCCGTCATCGAGCTTCAACATGCCTCGCTCGACAAGCTGCATGCAGGCAATGCCCGTAATCATCTTGGTACAGGAGGCAATCCAAAATACATGTTCGAGGGTCAACGGCTCGCCGGACTCGAGCGAGCGAGTGCCGGCCGAGTGAGCGAACAACTCATGGCCGTCCCGTCCGACGACGACGACGGTCGCTCCGGGTAGCCCGCTCTGTCGATCGGCGCAGGCGTCATCCACGATGTGTCGGATGCTGTCAAGCGTTTGTGGGTTGAGAGTCATGGTGAATGGGCTTTCAAAACTGTCTTAATTTGGGATTGAAACAGAGAGAATAGTTTGTCATATTGACTCCACTTTGTTGAAGATTGAGGGAGAGCGGCCGTGAATCTTTAAATCTATGCTACAGGCGATGCGCTGTTCGTGGCTAGCTCGCACAATTGACCCCCCCCCCCCCCCGAAGCCCCGAAAGGTTACCTCCAAACGTCCCGGGACCCGACCCTGGTCTCTGCGGTTCCGTAGTTACCCCTCACTGTTCAACGCAGCTTGGCAGCTGAACTAAGTCAACCTTGCTTCCGCATCTTGCATGGCTCCGCTGCGGTTCCGCATGCCGCTCACCTGCGACTCCACAGCGGTGTAACATACGGAGAGTTGCTATTGGGCTTGAAGCTCGCAACGCTTTCACTCTGCGGCTCCGTTTCCCCGGCATCAGACCACCATGCGGCTCGGAGAAAGGGTAGCAATGTCCCGTGTTTGTTGTTTCTCCGCAGAGGCTCGCGGTTGTGGAAGAGGGGTTGTTGATTGGTAGTTATAAATGTCACCACCCTGGGGTTTGTTGTTTGGGCATCGCTTGACCCCCCATCGACTCGCAGCTTCTCTGTTAAATTAAATCTTTCTCGGTATCTAGACGCTGCTTTTCTGGCCAGCTCTAACTCACCAATATGAACGGATCAATTCCCCACCGCGTCAAAAAGTTCAACACTGAGCTGACGGACTATTCTGTAACCCATGACGATACTTCGGGGCTACATGCCAACAATGCCGAGGTAGACGCACTCATAGTTGGTGCGGGCTTTGGTATGTACTTTGCATGTCAATCGGGGGAGAGAGGCCCAGCTAAGACGTGGCAAAACAGCCGGCATCTTTATGCTCAAGACTCTGCGAGACAAGGGCTATCATGCGGTCATCTATGAAGCAGGCAACGACCTCGGCGGTACCTGGAGATGGAACTGCTACCCAGGCGCCCGGGTTGACTCTGAGGTGCCCGAGTACGAGTTCTCGTGGCCAGAAGTGTGGAAGACGTGGAACTGGCCGACCAACTATCCGAGTTACGAAGACCTACGCGCATACTTTGACCACGTCGACAAAATCGTGGGCATCAAGAAGGACTGTTCATTCAACACGGTTGTTACGGGCGCCAGGTTTGATACGGACTCTGCAAGGTGGATTGTGAAAACGGCAGACGGCCGATGCACCAAGGCCAAGTTCCTCGTGTGTGGAACTGGATTTGTAGGACGCCCGGCTTTGGGACCGCTGAGTCGGAACCTTGTTATGGTGAAAGACATCGCTGACTTAATTATCTTTAGGCTGCCAAGCGATATGTCCCCGATTGGCCAGGCATGGACAGTTTCAAGGGGACCATACACCACTCTTCCTTTTGGCCAGACACGAAGATTGATGTCCAGAACAAAAGGTGTGCCGTCATCGGAACAGGCGCGTCCGGGGTCCAGATCGTCCAAGCCTGGGGCCCTGTTGCTGGACAGCTGAAGGTCTTCCAACGTACTCCCAACCTGGCTGTCCCGATGCGACGTCGAGATCTCACCATCGAGGAACAGGAGTCCGGCAAGAAATGGTATCCGGAACTGTTTCAGCTGCGAGAGAAGTGCTTTGCCGGCTTCCACTACGACTGGTACGAGAAGAACACGTTTGATGATACCCCCGAAGAACGAGAGGCTTTCTACGAGAAGGTTTGGGCCGAGGGTGGCTTTCGCTACTGGGTCGCCCTCTACAAGGACAACTTGTTCAACCCCAAAGCCAACGAGGAGTCCTACAAGTACTGGGCGAAGAAAACCCGGGCTCGGATTGGTGATCCGAGGAAAAGGGACCTCTTGGCACCGCTCGACATGCCGCACTACTTTGGCATCAAGCGGCCCTGCCTAGAGCAAACTTACTACGAGCAATTCAACCGGCCATCGGTGGACGTTGTCGATGTCAAGAATAACGCCATCAAGGAGTTTACAGAGACAGGCATCACCCTCCAGGATGGGACGCACCACGAGTTTGACGTCATTGCAATCGCCACGGGTTTCGACGTTGTCACCGGAGGTATGCGCCAGTGACCTCTGCATCGAAATGTGGCTGCTAACATACACTCTTAATAGTCATGACGCAGCTCGGGCTCGAGAGCATTTCCAAAACGAACCTGCAAGACGAGTGGAAGGACGGGGCCAACACGTATCTCGGTATGACTGTCAGCGGGTACCCGAACATGTTCCACATCTACGGGGCACACGGACCTACGCTGCTTAGCAACGGACCATCGACGGTCGAAGTGCAGGGTCGATGGATTGTTGACTGCCTCGAGAAGATGAAGCTGGAAGGTATCAGCTATATCAACCCAAAGCCCGAAGCGTCAAAGGCATGGAAGGACCACATTGTCAAACTCAACAACATGTCGCTTTTCCCCACCACCAGGTCTACGTATATGGGTGGCAGTATTCCGGGCAAGGCATTCGAGCCAGTCTGCTACGCGGGGGGTATTCCGACTTATGTCACAGAGATTCGGCAGGCGTTGGATACCATGGAGGGATTCGAGATCGTCAAGGGGGCCGGAGAGCAGTGAAATCGGAGCTTCTGCTCTGATATGTTGCGTTATTTCTTTTTCGGGTTATCAAGATCAACTGAGATCTTGGCTGATACAACAAGAATGAGTGCCCATGTTTTTAGCCTCGGTAGTTAGTGCTCTTAGCAACTTAGCACTGTTATCTGCGTGGTCTTTCATCCAGTCTGCTGTTCACGACATTGAGAGTCGTTCAAACTACCAGGCTAACCTTCAGAAGTCCGATTTAATGTATACATACATGTTGGCACCCTCCAAAACCCCGATGTGTCTGCGCGTGTGACTGAGTTCGTGGTTGATGGGTGGGAATGTGGTGAACGCACCCTCTGTCCCTCTGCTCCCCCCACTCCCTCTACTCCCAGGGGCGTCTCGGGCCTGACTGCACGGCTGGGAGGCAATATACAGACGTCTCTTGGCGGGCCGACTGATGAATCTCGCAGACATCCACGTGACGTGTGCTGCTAATTCGCAGAGTCTCGTGGAATACATGCATGCCCTGTGAGTGGACCTGGAAAGGGGAACTAATCAAGTGATTGCGAGACGTAACCGAGTATGACGCTATTTACATTCGGGGTATACCAAGACTTCCAAACTATCAGTAAACACGGCCTGCGACTACACCATGGCCTAAGACCGGCCCAAGCTCCGAACCTTGGACCACGCGCCCTGCTTCTTCTCGTCGTAGTTTTCCTCGCGGACGTTGTGGCGCCCCACGATGGTCAGGAAGACCTGGTCCAGCGTCGTCGGGGTGACGCTGTAGTGCTCGACGCCCAGGCGGGCCTTGTGCTCCTCGAGCAGCACGACGAGGTGGCCGATGGCGCTGCCATGGCCGGCGGGTGCCGTTGCTCCGTCGACGGGGGTGATGTCCGGGCTGCCGCCGTTGGAGGGTTGTGGGGAAGAGGAGGAGAAGGGGGAAGAGGAGGCGGCGGCGAGGACGTCGCTCGCGCGCACCGAGAAGCGCATCTGGCCGTGGTACGTCTTGGCGTCGAGCGTGGCCGAGGGCAGCGTCTCCCGCACCCACGCGGTGATGCGCTCCATCTCGTCGTCCGACGTGCGCGGCGCCGTGGTCGAGACGAGGTGGACGTGCAGGGCGTCGCCGAAGCGGCGGCGCAGCTCGTCGGGGGTGCCGAGGGCCAGCATCCGCCGCGCCAGGATGCCTGCGCGGCCGGCGAGCGCGTCGGCCTCCTCCATGCTGTGCGTCGTCAGCAGGATGCAGCGGCCGGGGACGGTGGCCGCGAGGGTGCGCCACATGATGCGCTTGGCGGCGGCGTCGAGGCCCGACGAGGGCTCGTCGAGCAGCACCACCGTCGGGTTGCCCATGAGGGCGATGCCGAGGCTCAGCTTGCGCTTGTTGCCGCCCGACAGCGCGTGGGCCATGCGCGAGGCAAAGGCCTCGAGCCCAACGGCGCGCAGCACGGCGGCCACGTTGTGGTCGACGTCGGCGACGCCGCGCACGCGCGCGTAGAAGACGAGGTGCTCGCGCACCGTCATCTGGTCCAGCGCGTCGATCTGCGGGCACACGCCCAGGTGGGTGCGCGCGGCGGCCAGGCTGCGCGTCACCGACGTGTCCTCGACGAGGATGTCGCCGCCGCGGTGGCTGGGCTTGAGGTCGCCGCGGATGAGCGAGATGGTCGTCGACTTGCCCGCGCCGTTGGGGCCCAGCAGCGCGAAGACCTCGCCGCGCTTGATGCCGAAGGTGACGTTGTCGACGGCCGTGGTCTTGCCAAAGGCCTTGGTGAGGTGCATGACGCGTAGGCCCTCCCCGGGCGTGCCGCCGCCGGCGACGCGCGACAGCTCGTCGGCCATCTCCCCGTCGACGTCGTCGTCGTCGGCCGCGGCCGCGGCATCCTCCTTGGTCCGGGCGTGTCTCCGGCGCTCGAGCAGGCCGCGGACCGACGAGCCCACGGAGCCGCCGTCGAACCATAGCAGCAGCGCGAACAGGACGGCGCACTGCACGATGAGGTAGGTGATGGGCCCCCCGTACATGAGGAAGCTGCCCGGGCGGGCGGAGATATGCTGGCCGTCGCAGGCGGCGGAGAAGAGGTTCGTAGAGATAAAGAGGGCGCGCATGGCGGAGCCGATGGGCGCAAAGGCCGAGATGACAAAGTGGCAGACGAGGATGGTCGAGTCGATGCGGTTGACCTTGACGTAGGTGATGACGCAGACGTAGGCGATCAGGTAGCCGAGGAACATGACGCCCTGGTAGGCGGCGGCCCAGGCAAACGACGACAGCTGCGTCTTGGCGAAGAGCGAGACGAAGTAGGCGAGCAGCGTCGAGGCGAGCCCGTAGAGGAAGAAGACGACGAAGACGTACTCGAGGTGGTACCAGATGCTCGACAGGCCGGCCCAGAGGCCCGCGACGACGGCCGAGGCGACGAGAGCGATGGCGAAGTCGAAGGCGAGGTAGGCCACCCACAGCGGCAGCGGGCGCACGCCGTTGGAGTACTGCAGGGCGCGCACGAAGCGCCGGCGCTCGCTGCTGGGGTAGAGGCCGAAGAAGGCGGGATAGCAGGCCAGGGCGATGCCCATATAGATGACGAGGTTGAGCGCGTCGCCGATGCCCGGGTTGAAGGGCACGTCGAAGGGCGCCCAGGTGGTGGCGATGGTAGTGTTGGCGAGCAGCACGTCGAGCAGCTGCTGGGCCGTCAGGGAGCTCGTGACGAAGAGGTTGGCCACCCAGCCGGCCGTGGGCGGGCTGCCGTCGTCGCCGAGCCATAGGCCCGTGGTGAGGTCGCGGCGGTTGTCGGTGACGAACTGCCTGAACTCGGCGTACGTGTCGACGAGATGCAGGTTGCTGACGGCGGCGCCGCCGAGCGCCGCGCCGCTGCGCGAGCCGGCGAATATGGGCGCGAAGAGGCGGCGCGCGGCGGCGGCGTCGAAGCGCGACGGCGGGCCGGCGAGGAACTTGACGCTGTGGTTGCCGCGGATCTGGCTGAAGGCGTCCTCGGTGCCCCACGACGACGACTGGTCCGCCGCCGAGCAGCCCATGGGCTCCTTGCCGCGCACGAAGAGCGACGTGAGCGCCGCGGCGACGATGGGCAGGGCGAAGGCGACGGCGTAGAGGGCCCAGTTGCGCTTGAAGACGACGAGCCGCTTGCGGAAGAGGATGACGGCCTGCCGGGCGTAGCCGATGCGCCGCCCGTCGGTGAGCCTCAGGCCTGGCTGTTGCTGCTCCTGCTGTTGATCCTCCTCCTGCTGCTGCTGTTGCTGCTGCTGCTGCTTCGGCTCGCCGCCGTTCTGCGACGAGTCTTCGTCGTCCCGCTTCTCCGTGACCCGCGCGCCCGTCTTGGCCGAGTCGTCGACGGCGTCGTTTGCCGCCTGCTGGTCGTGGACCTCCTCGGCGAGCTCGAGGAAGACGTCCTCGATGGTCGGCCCCGAGAAGCGGTAGTCGGCGACGCGCGCCGCCTCGAGCCGCCGGATGACCTGCGCGGCGAGGCCCGACGTCGGCGCGACGTACGTGGTCTCGTCGAAGGCCTCCGTCTTCTTGACGCCGTCGACGTCGGGCGTCGCCGTCTGGGCCCCGGCGTCCGGGCCGCGGTGGACGCGGACGCGGTACCCGCCGCCGAAGCGGTCCTTGAGCTCGACCGACGAGCCCTCGGCGCGCAGCGTGCCCTTGGATAGGATGGCGATGTGGTCGGCCAGCAGGTCCGCCTCGTCGAGGAAGTGCGTCGTTAGGATTAGCGTCCGCCTACCGCGCTCGGCCAGCAGGATGTCCCAGATCTTACGCCGCGATAGGGGGTCCAGCCCGCTACTGACCTCGTCGACGCAGCACACGGCGCTGCCGCCCGTCAGCATCATCCCGAGCTGTAGCTTGCGCTTCTGTCCGCCCGAGAGCGTCTTGGCTAGGGACCGGCGCTTGGGGAGCAGGTCGATGGACTTGATTAGGTCGAGGATCTCGGCCTTGGACGCCTTGTTCTCGGGCGACTTGAGGCGGTTGAAGATGGTTAGGTGCTCCTCGACGTTAAGGTCGTCCCAGAGCACGTTCTTCTGTGGCGCGATGCCCAGGCCGCCGGCGCCGTCGATGGTGACGGAGCCGCTGGTGATCCTGTGTAGGCCGGCGATGGCGTCGAGGGTCGTGCTCTTGCCGCTGCCGTTGGCGCCCAGGAGCGCCACGATCTGGCCCTTGCCTACGCTGAAGCTCAGCTCGTCGACGGCCACGACGGGCCCGGCACGCTCGCCCGGCGGCTTGAATAGGGACCGCAGGCGCGAGAAGGCGCTGGGGTAGTAGATCTTGGTGAGCCGGTCTAGCTGGACGGCGATCTCGCCGACGCGGGTGGTGCTACTGCTGCTGCTCGTGCTGCTGCTGCTGCTGCCGTCCTGCCCCCGGCCCATCCGGACGTGCCGTCCTGTGGCCGCCGTCCCGTAGAACCGCCGCTCGAGCAGCGCCGCCAGCACGGGGTACGCGAGTATCTGGACGACCAGGATCACCCAGAAGACGATGCCGGGGATCGCCCAGGGGCTGTCGGGCGGCATCTCGACGAGGCTGGCGCCCCTGTCCTGCCTCTCGAAGCGCGCCATGAGCGTGACGAAGTAGACGTAGTTGCACGGCGGGAACAGCACCGACAGCACGGCCACGACGGGCGTCTTGGGCTGGGTCAGCGACTGCGCCAGGATGGCGAGCAGCAGCGTGGTGAGGATGGCGGTGATGCTGCTTAGCTGGGCGCGCCGGAAGAAGGTGGCGATGAAGATGGCGAAGGAGGCGAGGGCTAGGCCCGCGAGCACGAAGAAGACGAGGACGACGGCGACGCCCGTGTTGGCGAAGACGCCGAAGCGCACGACGACGGCGCCGATGACCCAGGCGGGCGCGTAGACGGCGGAGAAGGACAGGTGCTGGGCCAGGATGCGCGCAGCCTGGGCCATCCAGGGCCGCGAGACGGGCATCATGGCGTCGATGAGCTGCGACATGCCGCTTTCGCGCTCGGTGGCGACGAAGCCGGTAAGGTGGTAGGTGATCCAGATGATGGTGGAGATGAAGGCGACGCCCATGAAGTTGACGATGGCGCGGTGGTAGACCTTGCGGACCTGGCGGTCGCGCTCGGCCTGCGTCTGGCTGGTGAAGGGCATCTCGGCGTTGCGGGCGAGGGGGCCGGCCGCACCGCCGGCACCGCCCCCGAGCCCCGCGATGGAGGCGTCGACGGCGCGCTGCATGGGCAGCAGGTACAGCTGCTCCGGGTTCTCGGCGCTGGCGACGTTGATGGTGAGCGGGCTCTGGGCGAGGGAGGCGTCGGTGCGGATGGTGTAGTTCCAGATGCCGCCGGGGCCCTCGGCGGGCGACGAGCGCATCACCACGGCGCCGAAGCAGGCCGTGACGCCGCGCAGCGTGCTGCGGCACTCGTCGGCGAGGGAGGCCTCGCTCCGGAGGCGCACGACGCGCATCGGCGCGCCGTACGCGGCCGTCTGCGCGGCGACGGCGTCGAGCACGCGGGCAATGTCGCCGCCGGCGTGGCCGTTGTCCACCAGCACGACCTTGTCGCGGCCCGCGGCCCGCGCGGCGTCAAAGGCCTGCGCGAGGGTGCGCACCGCGTGCGGCGCGCCGATGCCGTACGTCGCCGGCGGCACGAAGAGCGCCTTGGCGAAGCTGAAGAAGGCCGACAGCAGGACCGGCACCAGGAAGGCCATGACGGCCACGAGCGCCGGGTGCCGCAGGAGGAGGCTGCGCCAGTTCTTGGACATGAGCGTCCAGACCTGGCCGGGGAGGCGCATGACGCCGCCGCTCTCGTGCTTCTTCCTGCGCTGGGCTTGCGGTGATGGTGCTGGACTCCCTCGGTCGCGCGCGGATCGGATCGGGATCTGCATCGGGATCCCTGAATGCGGAGGCGGGCCGTCCTCGAGGGGCGAGCGAGGCGGCTTCACGGGTCCATGTCTCGGTGCACCCGCTGATGCACGAGGAAGGATGGCCGGGAGCGAGCTGGGCCGTCTGGCCGGGACGAATGGCGATGTGCCGCGTGCAGCAGACGGGGAGGAAAACGAGGGTAGAGGCACGGAGCGAGGGAAGTGAATGTCAACGTCAGCACCTCGGGGGGGCCTTCTGTGCGAAGACCTGGGCACACCCCTAATAAAAGGGTACCTACCGGACCCAGCCTGCCTACTTCGTACTCACCTTACCCTAGGTGCCTATACGAGCACATCTTGGCTCGCGTTCTTAGCCCCCCCTGCGGCTTCGCAACCGACCGGCTTCGCCTAGAGCGGCCGGACCGGGGGCTCTTGACGTGCCAGGACACGCCGGCGTGGGGTCCGCAGGCCCGCGGCGGAAGCCAATCCCGCACTTGCGAGCCCGGATGATGCCAACGAGGCGCCGAGCATCGCGACGCGCAAAGAGGCTCTCCTCGGCCGAGCTCTGTTGGCTAGGCTGGACGGGTCTGCAAGCGCTGGTCTGTCTGGTCTGGCGCCTACTCGTATGCAGCTTTGCCTCGAGTGCGAGCACGTCCGGGCATCTACTCGTACTCGTATCCACGAGCACGGGATCCCACGGAGCACCAACCCACGGAGCGTCAAGTCCCACGGAGCGGCCTCCACGGAGCACGCAGTTGCGCTCAACAGGCTGTCTCATAATATCTCTCCCGACTGAAACCTGGTAGGTTTCCACACGCGAACCGCAACCGCAATCTTGCCATGCCAAAGTACAAACTATCCCATCTCGCGCCCTGGCACAGCATTTAAACCTCGAACAATGCGCCACGCCGACGCCACCGCCTCACTCCCCTAACCCTGCCATCACCACATACGCGCCCCTGTGCCCCTGTGCCCCTGTCGCCCAGCCGGCGTTCGGACAGATGTCCTCCTCCGCCTCAATGTCGACGTCGCGGCGGCTGGGCGGCGGTCAGCCAAGACGCAGTGCCCTGCGCGCGCTCTCTCAATGGGCCTATGGCATGGGCCCGTGGCGCCGCCAGCCCCAAGGCACTCGCCTTTCATCTCGTTGCGACGCGTAACCAGGTGCGTGCGCGAGGTTCGCCCTGCTTGTTGTGCGTGCATAGCCTCACTTTCGTCACTCGGCGCGAAACTATCCTTGAAGCTAATCGCATTTCGTCGTCAGCCTCGGAGCTGGGAACCCAATTCCCATGCGAATATCCCGTCAGATTCCATGTGAGTCCCTCACTCTACCAAGAACCCGCCACCTTCATCCCCCTCTTCCCCGTCCACCTCCATATCAAACTCCTCCGTCCCATCACTAGCCGCATTCTCCATCTCGGCGTCCATCTCCGCCAGCCTATCTGCCTCCCTCCTCTCCTCCTCGTCCACCCCGCTCCATATCCTCTCCCGGATCCGCAGGCCCATCAGCAGCCTCCTCCACATCCGTAGCGCCGCCAGCCTCTTCCGGTCGTCTTCCATCTCTTGCTGCACGTCCGCCAGCCCCGCCAGCACCGCCCGCACCGCCTCCTCAAACTCCGCCGCCACCACGATGCCGTGCAGCACCGCCGTGCCATGCCGGCCCTTGAACTGGAACCCCGTCAGGGCCGGCGCGTAGTCCACGCCAACGATAAAGGCCGCCCGCGCCGCGAGCTCGTCGACGACGTGTACGGCCCCCCGTGGAACCATGCTCGGCACGTACACGTCGATGTTGCCAAACTTGTTTTTCGGCACCCGCCCGTGCGAAACGGGCGGCGGCTCGTAGAGCTCCGTCTGATCAAGCGTGTAAATAGGGGTCCCGGCATCGCCGTCCGCATCTGCGTCCTCTTCCTCGTACCTCGACGTCCTCGGCCGAGCCTTCTTCGGCAGCCACTTGACGGGAATCTCGTTGGGCTTCATTTCGCGCCCGAGGCGGTACCACCTGTCCGCGCTTCTCGCGATGCGGACGTCCTTGCGCCGATAGATCTTCTCTAGTGGGCCGCGGCTTCCAGCGCCGACGGTGCCAGACGGTGTGGCCCCTGGGACCAACACCTCGTGTCGCCGTAAATGTCGTTCGAGGGCATATACAGGGTGATCTTTAAAGTCTTGCACGTTCCGTGGCATGGGCTCCCGAGCCTCGGCCCCGGCGAGTTCGTTATCCTCGATCTGGTCCAGGTCCGTTGGCCGCTTTCGCCGGAAGGGCTTCATGGCTTTGCGCCACCACTGATCGCCGTCACCCAACGCGCTCTCCACGCGCAGCCTCCGCGTCTTCGCAGTGTACGCCTTTGCGTATCGTCTCGTGACATCTTTCGCCGTCCCATCAGCTTCAAACGCCACCACATAAGACAGGCAGTTCTCCTTGTCGGTAATAGGAGGCTCAAATGCTTTGGGTTTCCAAAACGTGTGTAAAACGACGGGGTCCACTGGCTGCCACTTCTGGTGGCCGACATCAAGGACCTCTACCCAGTACACGGGATAAGGAGACTCGCGTATCTTTGCCGGCGCGTCAAATGTCCGCCGGGGCTTTGGGGGAGAAGCAAGGGGTTCGAAGTTGTAGGCCGTAGCATTTGGATGGCCTAATCTCCGCCGGGCGGTCGAGCCACTAGATGACGTCGCGTTTGCGCTCTCAGCCATTGCTTCGTACTTTGACAGCGCATCGCGAGCTCGGTCTTTGTGCGACTTTGGGATCGGCGGCTTCTGTTTTGGTTTGGGCAAGGCCGGTGCCCCAGAAACGCAGGATAATGGCTGCAGCGAGCATACCAGCCGTGTTCGAACACCGACGTTCCTAAGAAGAGCGCAGTACAACTGCGCACCAACATCCCGCGATCCCTGCAGCTTCTTGGCCGCGTCTCGAAAGTCTGCGCGGTCCAAACACGAGTCCATGTCACTGGGTGGCTCATACTGACCGGCATGTTAGCACTTGCCGGCTTGGTGAGCGGCCTACCGCACTTACGTCTCTCAGATACTCCGTATCCTCGGCCCAAAGCGCTCTACGCAAGCCCCGCTCTCGGATCTCAAACTTCGTCTTCCACACCTCGGCCGACAATTTCAGGCCATTCTTAAGGCTTTCCGCCTGCCCAAACTGCGGCAGATGAGACCCTGGGTTGAGGTAGTTGACGGCCTTGTCCGACAAGTATGGTCGCAGACTCTCCTGCACCTCGGCGTCGTTGCACCAGTGATTCCGCCGAGAGACGTGCGATAGTAGGCAAAGGAGATGTGTCCTGTGAATATCGATGCGGTGCTCCCTTTCTTCCTTGGTGATTGGTTTACGCCGCTCTCCCGCCCTTTTCGTCGGTGTGGCTGATTGCTGGGCCGTGAGATTGAGTTCCAATTCCGCGGGCTCCTGAGTTTCCGTCTTGTTTTCCTTCAAGGGCGACGTAAATTCTATGTCCTCAAATTCCAGACCTTCGTCTTCATCGTCATCATCATCGTCGTCGCCCTCGTCATCCGACTCTCGCTCCATGGTCTGGACAGTCGGCTCTGGTAGAACCACATCTTGGAACTCCACATCCTCCTCATCCTCGCTCTCATGGTCCTCGATTCGCGACTCATCGGGTTTGCCACGGCTTGTTAGGATCTCGGTGCGCTCGTCTTCCCGCTGCGACCCCGGCCGCCTCCGTTTCAGCGGCCGTTCCGAGGAGCTCGCGTCCTGTGCAGACACCCCAGCGTCGGCCAGCATCTGTTTGTAAATGTCGGGCTCCTCTTTGCTCCCACCGGCCGCCGCTCGCCTGCTGCTCCTCGTGGGGGCTGTGCGCTTTCTGCCGACCATTATCACATGTCGGTCGTGAGTCGTTGAAAGCTCGGTGTGAAACTGGCAAGTCGTCGCATTGTTCACGCTGATGACGGAGCGTGGAGCTCTTTGCGTCATTGGTTCGCGTGCAGCGGTGCGCGAAATCACGTGCGGGGCACTATAGTGCCCATGAATCTCAGCGACAGACATGCTGCGGCATTTGCTGCCTCCATAACACCCCCAGTGAGCTTGAATCTGTATGTACATGTGCCCATGGTGTTCAAGCCCGATACTCGAAAGGTGCCCATGTCCGTTCGACCTTCGCGGGGGCTGCTCTGCGTTGGCTTGCTCCACGATGCGCCACAGAGGCATCACGCCCAGTCGAGATGAAGGAGGATATGTGCAAGGCTATTGAACAATGAACGAAACTAAACCGTACGAACAGAATCAATAACTATCACATGCCAGTTCGATTTGAGGATATTTCGGCTAAGCTGTGATGAACCCATAAGCGGGAGCTTCGTCTCCCCACACAATGAACCGAGCTCAAAAGCGGGCTGAGGAACGGTCCGCCTCACCCCACACCCTGGCAAACGTGGACCTGGCTTCTTTTTACCTTTTCCTCTCCTCACCTCACCTTTTCCCGTCATTGCGACGGCTTCACGGATTTTCTCTGCTGCCCACGCGCAAACAGCCAGCTTGTCAAGTACCAAGTTGTCTTCAATTGACACTCTTCTGGTCACTGACTACGCACACAAAGAAAGTTTCCCTCCAGCTGCAATGTTGGTATACCTCAACTCGCTCCTCCGAAAATCGGTCCTACAGTATTATCGCCGGTAACGCCATAAAAAAGAATCGCCTTGCTGGTCGATTACTTGGTCAGCCAGCCGAGATAATCAGCGACGATCAGCGTCACCATCCTAGGCCCAAGTCAGTCAATGTGCTTCAGTCGGCAAGGGTCGGAGATACTCACGCGTGAGGCGCAATCCGGACATAGTACGTGCCAAAGCCACGGTAGAACCGCAGCAGGCCTTCCTGCTTGGCCACCTTGGTAAAGCAGTCGGCCATGCCCTTGTAGGGCAGCTTCCCCTCTGGGCCCCTCTGCTGCTTCTGCAGCCGCGTCTTGACGAAGTCGAACGGCAAGCTGAAGAAGCTGGCGAAGAAGCCGGCAATGGCGCTGGCACTGAGGGTCTGGGTCCGGGCGGACAAGTCGGTGTTCTTCTTGAGCTGCACCTTGGCCTCGCTGAAGAAGGCGAGCTGGCCAAAGTTGAGGGCCATGGCGCGGACCACAGTCGGCGCGGCGCCGGCCCAGAGGGCGCCAACACCTTCGCTCTTGGCGATGGACACGAGTGCGTCGATGACGGACTTGTAGTTCTTTCGCTCCGCCAGCGGCTTTAAGCCGTCGCTCTGCATGCGGATGAGTGCCAGGTCCGCAGGGTTGCCAATCATGGCGGCGATGCCACCGGCAGTCAGGCCGGCAGTCGCTCTCTCGCGGAAGCCAATTCCGTTGCCCTGGGCCTTGGCTCGCACCGTCAGGTTGCCCATGATGGTGTCAAACAAGCCCAAGCGGGCAGTCGTGTACACGGCCTGTCGCAAGAGACCGGCAGACAGACCCGTGTACAAGTCGAGGACCTTGCCGCTGGCTATGATCTGTCGAGCGACAGCCACGGGGCTGGGCTTGGGACCAGACGCTGTCCCCTCGCCGGCGAGCTGGATTCGGACCTTGACCATGTCAACGGGCTGGATGACGGTGGTGGCCACCATGCCGCTGAGGCCGCCGTTGATGAAGGGCAGCGCGGCCCTCATGAGCGGCGCGTGGAGGATGTCGTTGGCCACGGCGGCCCCGTCTCCCTTTGCAGCATTCATGACCTCGGTGGTCTTGTTTCGAGCTGATTCAGCCGCCTGCTTCAAGCTGCCAGAAGTCATATTGACGAGCGGTACGAGGAGTATCGGCTGCCGGGTCTGAAGAACAACGGTCGCTTGTCCTCGGGGAATACTCGGGTTTGGCAGCTGGCGGTAGGGACGTCAAGCTGTTCGAGTACGGCGGAGCTAATGACTTTCCTCATGTTAGCCAGGTATCGCCATTTCCATGGCGGGCGCAGGAGAACGGGAAGTCGGTATTAATATGGCGAGCTCCCTTCGGAAAGTGGAGCTTGGGGCCTGCGAGATGTTCGTCATGGAACAACCGGCTACTCGGAAGACAGCCGTTTTGCAGGCTGGACGAGGCGCCCGAACAGATCCGGATCTTCACCTCGGACGGAGAGTCAGGGCGAAGTCGGCGATGGA
The DNA here is from genome assembly GCA_003945565.1 of Tolypocladium inflatum. Taxonomy (NCBI): domain Eukaryota; kingdom Fungi; phylum Ascomycota; class Sordariomycetes; order Hypocreales; family Ophiocordycipitaceae; genus Tolypocladium; species Tolypocladium inflatum. The sequence goes on from QEPE01000001.1 coordinate 1,501,347, forward strand.
CCTTGAAGCTGTGGTCCAGACTCTGGATCCTGGTCGGGAAGTCTAGGGGACTGACCCATGCATGGCCCCCGGCTGGGGGTGGATGCAGAGCGACTCCGCTCGCCGTCGGAGATTGGTCGAAATCGACAGTCGACGATAAGGCACAGCAACTCGTGAAGCAGAGGCGTCAACTTACCAAGAACACCAGCGCGATCGAAGGAGACAATCAACCACAGCCGGCAGTGCAAGAAGATGGGATGTTTGCTGGACGACGTGCGTGCGGGCGAGCAGCGACGATCGGGATCTGAGCGGGCGGGGTTGGCGACACTGAGGATGTTGCCTGCGGGGTCGTACCGGCCGTGCTTGCTCTCGACGGAGGCCGGACACTGCTGGATTTGGAGACGTCCACGGCGCGAACGGGGCAGAGCTGCGACGGAAGATTCTTTGTCTTGGGCAATGGAGGAGATGGAATCGGGTGAGGTGGACACGGAGAAAAGGGACGGACAGCAGTGGCGTCAAAGCCAAAGACGCATATGGCAGCGTGTAAGTCGGCGGCGGAACTCTAAAGAACAACCTGACCGCAAGGCGTCTCGCTCCAGGGGAAGAAGCGTCGGTGGAAGCGTCGGATGGAAGGGCTGCGGTGGGACGGACAGCAAGAAGAGCACGAGAGGGTCAACAGAGCTCGCGTGTGCGTGCCTGTGAGCGCCGGAGACGCGGGCAGCACCGTCGATACTTATTGCGTTTCTGACCCAGGGAGGCGTGGCGGCAGACGGCTGCCACCCATTCACCACCCTCCACCACGGCACCTCGACCACTCACGGCCGTCGTGATGTAAACGGCCAGTACAAGACCGAGGTGCGTCGCCTGTGCCAGCTGCGGGGTTTGCTAGGCATGCTATTATAGCATCATGGAAAGCTCCAGGGCAGACGACTCATGCCTTGCCTCGAGACGTGCAGCGTCTCCTGCCTGCCGTACGCGGCCGATCAGCCATCAGGATCCCTGCGCAGGGCCAGCAGACGTGCCAGGCACGCCCTCAGCGTCGCAGGCTGGAGAGAGGTGTAGAAATAGATACGACCCAGAGCTCGACGCCCCATGCCGACTTCCAAGTTCCGACATCAGACCCCGCGCATCTCCCCGGCGGCTTCGGCTTCGGACGGGCACCAGACACGCCTGAGGCATTTCTGCGTCTCGCTTCGGGTTCCAGTCCGCGCGCCCTTGACCGTTGCATTGCTGAGCAGTCCGGAGATGTCTCTCTGCCAACTGCGCTCTCTGACACATGCCTGGAACAGCTCTCTGAGGTACTTCGGAGGGTGGAATGGCACTGCCAGTCTTCAATTGCGGGGTCGCGACGCGCGAGATCCGTTGGGCGCATCGCATCAGTGGATCCATCCACCCGAACTCGCCTCGCCGGTCCTCCATCTCGTCCTCCATGCTTCCCTCGGCTATCGTTGAGCAGCCCGCGTTGCTACGGGCTAGCGGCGTCGAAGGCACCTTGATCCGGCCCTCGTTCGTCGCAGCCACGCCAATGACGTTTCCCCAGCGTAAGCAACAAGCCAGCATGACAGACCCCGGGGCATGGCCCAAGCTTCTTGCAGGAGGTCGCCCGCGGTGGAGACTCCCGGCTTGCTCTGGAAGCCGGCATTGATTCCATCATTATGGTCATGAATGAGCATTGTACAGTACGAGTATGGTTCCGGTCGCAGGGCACGCGGCTACGGCCGAGCCCTTCGTCGGCCAAATGCCCTATTCCGAAGTCCACGACTGGAAGCAGCATCGGCGAGAAGCTTTCGGGGCACTCACCGACCTCTCGGTGCCTCAGCGCCGGAAAGGGTTGAGGTGTTGACCGAAAAGTCCCGACAAAATGCGCCGCTCCAACAGCCATGGACGGCAAAGTGCTTCAACCCTGCCCTGTCATTCCCGTTCGTGTAGGGACATTTTCTTCGCCAGGGGCTGTGCTTCTCTAGTGGGCAATCTGTGAATATACGGCGTCAATTGCGCCTGCTCGACGCCGATCCGGGCATCGCAGGGGGCCGGGCTGCGGCGCTACTTGTCACTCTCCGGTTTCGCATCTCTATCGTACATACTCGTAGTAGGCCTACTTCGTACCTGCCCTGCTGGCGGGCAAGGAAATTACCGATAAGACTGTCATCGCCGTCCTCACGGCTCAACAAGCCAAACCCGCCGGTGGCCGACCCAGCCTTGTCGGATCTCCGACGTCGAGGTCCGCCTGTACCCGCCGCTTCTCTCCTGCTTCGGACGGTGGACCCACGTGGCATGGACGACGGGAGTCAATCAAGCTTCCCGGCAATCCTGTTATTAATTACGAGGCTCTTGTTACCCAACCCTTTTTACGAAGTACCCTATCTTTACGAAGAAGCCCTATGGAGTACTCCTAGTCCTGTTGGCGGTGGAGATCTGATGCGTCCGCCAGGCACTCCGTCCACTCAGCGGCCTCAGTTTACGGAAGGGAACGTGCCCAGCCGTCCTCCGTCGAGCACCACCACCACTCCGTTGCAGTAGGCTCCCGCTCCGGACGCGAGATACAGCATGGTGCCCGCCATGTCCGTCGCTTCGCCCAGCCGCTGCATGGGTATCAATTCCTTGGGCATGGCGCCGTACGCTCCCGACCCGTCCTGGAACGACGTGAGGACGGGGGCCGACATCTCGCTCGGGAATACTAGGTAATGAGCTAGGCGTCAGTATCCGAGGTTAACCATTCCTAGCGGACACGCTGACGACTTACTCCCTGGGGCGATGCAGTTGGCCCTGGACCGAGGATGTTTCGTCAGAGTCAGACGCTTCAACCGAGAACAGCCTGTGGTTTCCGCTGCCGGGTAGATGAACTCACCGGATATTCCACTGAGGCAGAGCAACCGCGAGCATCTTGGTGGCATGCGTTGCGGCCGCCTTGGACTGGCCGTACGCATACCCACCCGTCTGCTTCTTGTTGAAGCCGGCAATGGAGCTGACGACGACAATCTGCGACGACTGCCGCACGTTCTTCTTCTGGTTGCCCTTGTCCAGCAGCTTCAAGAATGCCATGGCCGTGTACCAGACCGCGACCGCGTTGACGGCAAAAGTCTGCGTGTACTTGTCCACGTCGATGCTGAAGTTGTCGTCGGCAAACTGCTCGAGCGTCGTCTCGGGCGTGATCTTGGCGGCCTGCGGGCCCGAGATGCCCGAGTTGCAGACCAAGAGGTTCAGGTATCCGGCGTCCCTTTCGACGTGTTCCACCGCCTTTTGCAGGCTCTCCTTTGAGGTGACGTCGCACGTAACTACGGCCACGTTGGGGCCGATGCTCTTGGCTGCGGCTTGCAGCACCTCCAGCCTTCTACCGGCAATGTAGACCTTCGAGGCCCCGTTCTTAGCCAGGGCTTTGGCGAGCATGAATCCAATCCCTGCAGGAGGCATGTGTGTCAGCTCTGGTTCTTCCTGTGACTGACGTGGCAGGTGAGGCATTCTCACCGGAGCCACCCCCTGTGACTAGAGCTACGAGGCCGTTCACGTTGAAGAGTGAGCTCGCCTCAAGCATGGCGTCGTTGGGTTGCGGAGCAGAAGACATGACTGTCGTCCTATAGGATTTGCGAAGCTAAACTGATAGACAACAATTCCTTTGAACAAGCGATTCTCGATATGTAAAGCTTCCAATACTTGACGGACTAGATGTCTATTTGCTGCAGGAGCTTGAATGCAAGAGTCATCTTGGTCTCTCCGACTCTCTGCCCCGCGCCCTTACCACCCCGCTGTCGTCATCTCCTACCGTACCTTAGGCTTTACGAAGGATGCGGAATACGAAGTACCGTTTGCAGAGAGACATTCTACCCGCAGCCAAGCCGCGCCACTGAACTTCAGTGCAATCACATGGCACGCAACGGAGTCACTCAAAGCAAGAAATGTTGCTGAACATGACGCCGGAATGGCAACAAGACAGGAATGCGTAGACATCCTTGGGAACGGCATGGCAATGTCAATAGCGTTTGGGGCCTTCAAGGCTTTTGAAGTCCAGCTTGAATAAGTACGAAGTATTCGTACAAAGTAGGCCTACGTACTTCGTAGATTCGTACAGCATTTGGGTGCACGGGCCGTATCGCTTGATCGCATTCACACTGTACAACTTGCCCTGAAAAGACATTCCGCTCCAGAAGTTGTAGACAGTGCGAGGAGCATATTTATACCCCCGGAGCCAGACTAAGCCAGGCTCGTGAAGATTTGACGATTGAGGATCGAAGAGCCGTCACGATTCATCACAGACCGCCAACACAACATGCCCAAGCGAAAGCGCTCGGCCGAAACCAGCCTGCAGGCGGTTCTTGAGAAGCAGCAGGACGACGTTTTTCGAGCGCTCAAGGTCGCCAAGGGTTTCGAGCGACAGCGCCTGAGCAAGAGGTTACGCGACGATGGCGTACAGCCCGACAAGCAGGAAAGGTTGGAGCGAGAGGTTGCTGTGCTAAAGGTGCGTTGACACAACATCAAGACGGGAGTTCTCTTCACCGGAGACTTTGGTACGCTAACATGTCTCTAGTCTCTTGACCTCCACCAGACCGCTCGTGCGCATACCATTTCCTCACTGCTCAAGGTCAAGTCCATCGCGGCGTCCAGCGACCTCCCCGACGAACTTCGACGCGGCGTTGCCAAGCCCGAGCTCCCCGAAGAGGAACGACTTGCCCTGCACAATGTCACTAGCGGTCTCTACAATAGAGATCCTGTCAAGAAGGCCATGGACCGCGCCATCGCCGCCGTCTGCGCGGCGCTGAACGTTCCCGTGCCTGAGAAGGGAAAGCGGTCCCGAAAGGACAAGCGGACAGACAAGGAAGAGCAGCCTTCTGATCGGATAGCGACTGAGTCGGCTATTGAAACGGTCGTCACGACTGTACAAGAGGAGGAAGTGCTAGAGGAAGAAACCGACTTTGAAGGTTTCGAGACCGACGTCGACGAGCCAGGACCGGCGGTTGGCGAGCCGAATATCGAGGCAGATGCGAAGGAAGAGACTGAGTTCTCCAAGTATGACAACCTGCTAGGGGGCTCCTCGGACGAAGAGGATGAATTCGACGAGGACAAGTTGGAGAGGTTCAAGGGCCGAGAAACGGTCAATTTGGACGACATATCTCTCTCTGGCTCTGCTTCGGACGTTGAGTCTGAGCCAGAGCCTGAGTCGCCCTCACGGTCGCCATCACCTCCTCCCGAGAAGAAACAGAGGAAGGAGTCTAAGCAAACTTCCGTAGTTGCCAAGACCGGCCCCGTCAGGGACTCGACTTTCCTGCCGTCACTCATGGGTGGCTACGTCTCCGGCTCGGAGTCTGCGTCAGACATCGAGGACGCCAAGCCGAAGAAGCGTCGAGGGCAGCGAGCCCGACAGGCGATCTGGGAACAGAAGTTCGGTGCCAGCGCCAAGCACCTGCTGAAGCCCCAGAAAGGCGGGAGAGATGCCGGCTGGGACATGAGACGGGGAGCCGTGGATGGAGAGGACCAGGGCCGGAAGACGCCGTGGAAGAAGGGCGTCCACAACCCGCTGGCGAGGAGCAGCGGCAGAGGTGGCCCTGCGGGACGAGATGGTGCGGCGACGGCGATACCAGAGCCCAAGGCCACGAAGAGAGATGACGAGGGCCAGCTACATCCCAGCTGGGAGGCCAGGAAGAAGGCTCAGGAGCAAAAGGCAGCAACTTTTGCTGGCGAGAAGATTACGTTTGACTAGTACCTTCTAATGGATTGCATACGACGCGATAGTCGTCGCCCAGTTGCAGCCTCACGTCGACTGGTTTCCTCATACCTCAAGCTGCCCAAATCAGTGAATGGGGTATCTTCAAAGGTATTGGCACGCCTCGATCTGAGCAGAAGCGGTGGAAAGAACCGGCCGCTATGGTCCTTCCGCTCCTTTAGGATACTGTATTGGCAAATGCCTGAGCAACCCCTGGGTAGGAGCGTACCGACCTCCCCAACTTGCCGCCCATCTGTCCCCACGGCAAGCTGCTCTCTGCATCGCGTCCTCCTCGTCTCTCCTCAACATTGGTTTCTCCCCTTGACTATTCTGAGCCCATTTTGCTACATTTCCTTTTCTTGTAATGCCCTAAAACACAATCAAGAAAGCTGCAACACGCCCGAGCCGCTGACTGTCGTCGACAAACAGCTGTTGCCGACCTTGCGAGACTTTGCTGGCCTGCGATGGCGCCCAGAAACGTGGACCGGCGGCAGAACTCAACTCAACTTCAAGAACTCTTCAAAGTATCTGCACAACCTGATGGCATTCTCTGTCCCGATTACGAAACTAGCTCTTCGACCGCAAACCCCGAGAATGGAACCGAGACCGCCTTCTCTGGCCGTGTCCACGAGTCGGCCCCCAAACAACCCAGCAAGCCTCGACGACCGACGAGGCTCATCTGCTGCACTCTCGCCGGTGGCGACAAGCCTCACAACTGTGTATGGCGGTCATGCAAGGTGGGCGTCTGCCCGAACACTTCTCTGGGGCACGGCACTCGCCACGGAGTCCAGGCTACGAATGTAAACGGCAGTATCAGCAGCCATTCGCGAGATGAAGCCGGATCCATCAGATCCAATCTCAGCTTCCAAGCGTTTCGAATCCTGGACGAACTTACCAGGGCTGCTGCATCCGACTCTGCCAGGCCATTGCCACAGCGAACCTCGCCTGCGCCAGAGACATCGCCCCCTCAGCCAGACAGCCAACCAACGACACAATCCGCTGACACGGAAGCGCTTTACATCTTCAGTCCTCATCATGAGTCAACGGCCTGTTATTTGTACCAGCCAAAGGATAGCCAGTCTACGGACATGTACGAGGTTGAGCATGTGCCCGTGGAAGTGGTCAAGGACTCTGGCCGTTTAGCCTACCTGATCGCAGTATCTGACCAGGACGACGTAGTCGATACTCTGAAATTCAGATCTACACCTCGTGAAACCAGAGCCCAGCCCGGCCCAATTATGCAGACGCCAAAGGCAGATGGGTCCCCACACAGCAGCACGGATGAGTCGAGCCGGGGACTTGGGGGCGCGGGATTTCACGTCCAGCAACGCCAGGAGCACTCTTCGAAAGGCAGCGGCTCAAGCATGATCCGAGCCATAGTGGGCAGGATAAAGGATCAGCTGCAAGTAAGGGACCAGCGCCGAACAGGCGTTCACATCGTCAACGACACCGAGAATCATGCAGCCGATAGCAAAGGCTTGTACTTGGTCAGTGATGACGATATTGCTGCTGCAGTCAAGGCTGCTGCTGCAGATCTAGGCCAAACAGACGCCTCTGGATGGCCATCGAGGTCTAGTTCCAAAGTCAGCAGCGCATTGTCAAATTCGCTCTCTCTTCCCAAGCTCGACAGTCAGGTGAATGCCATCACACCTCGTCTATCTGCTGCAGCGGATCCAGAGACTACCTTCAGCGTGCCCAAACCGTCGTTTTCGAGCCTAGGCCGCGCAGACAGTCGGCACTACATCAACAAGGGGTTAGACGTATCCACGAGAGCAACTGTCGTCTCCCGCCAGAGTGTGGCAGGTATTATCTGGACCGAGAAGCAGCCCCACGGCCAAGAATCAGGATCCCAAGGAGCCGCGGGAACCATCTCCCGCGTCATCTCGAATGACAGCTCACCAGAGAATGGGCCTTTGGCAGTTCAGCCACCAGCAAACGCTCATCTGTGCCAGACAGAAATTGACAACACGGGTTGTTCACCGCGCCAGTACTCTGTTCCGGAGACCTTGGAGAACCTGGTTGCCGATATCAGCTTTCCGAAGCGTGGGTCGCAGTCTATCGACGAGGAGTTGAATATCACCTCGTTCCCGGAATTACGCCCTCGCCACTGCACCAAAGAGTGGTTGAATCCGCCCGTTGAGATGGAACAGCTTACGCGCCCTCCTTCCGCAGATTTGTACCAATTGGGAGTTGACGCACACTCTGGCGGAGTTTCTCAGCTGCCCAGTGGCTGTCTGGAAGAGTCCATAAGCAAGACGGAGCGCTGCAATCACACGTTCTTCCAAGACGATCCGTTCTTCCCCGCCAACATCTACTCATTCGAGGGTCGTGCGACGGAGGGCTCTGCTTCCATATCAGCGGATAAACGGCTTGGGGCCGCGATTGGCTCAGCGTCACGTCGCCGGCGCAGTTCCCAAGTCCCGGATTCGAAACCCCCGCAACTCGATTATGAGGATGGCCTGCTGCCCAGCGTATTTGACAGGCTACGCAAACGAGGCGAGAAAATGTTTCATCTCCACGATTGTCCGGAGGAGTCCGATGGGTCTGAGGCTGGAACGCCGACAAACTCGCCGGCGGATGACCGTCGGCCCGGAGCGGGACCGCGATCAAGAGACAGCCTCATCCGGGAGCGCACACCTCAGCCGCCAAGGCCCGACATTTCTGGGATATACGAAGCGATGACAGGGAGCAGAAGGCTCAGTACCCGCAAGAGACACGATACCTGCTCGGAAGACAACAGGCCACACGTCTGCGAGGACGACATGGACTCGTCTGTATGGGTGGCCTCTCCGGCCTGAGCTTTATCACAATGCTCAGCAAATCGTTGGTTTATCGCCGCTGTCCTAAAGCACCACGTTTAGACCCTCCTAAAGCACCTATAGTAGTCCAATCGAAGCCATTTTTGCAAGCGTGGCTGAAGCAGGTGTTGCAAGTCGCCGTGTAAGTGACCAACTTCGTGCGTACGCCGTACCTCAGTTTAGGGCATTGTCTCAACACGCAACCCGAGCAAAGTCGACAAAAATACAATGCTTCCCCACCTCACAAAACAATGCCATACGGGAAAAAAGTAATTCGTCGTCAGAAACGGCAAAAAAACGTGGACGAGCGGGGAATTGAACCCCGGACCTTCAGCAAACGCACGTTCTCTAATGCGAAGCAGACGCCATACCACTAGACCACACGCCCTTGCTCATGTCTCATGGGCACCTTATTGTCAGCTATGAGGCTTCAACGCAGGGGCCCTTGACACGTCCCAGTCATTGCGCAACGTGTGAGAGTGGAAATTAATGGGTTTTCAAGTGCCTGGGTTGCCTTGAGGCTTGGATTGCGTCTTTCTTGTTTTTTTAGGGTTTCGGAGAGGTGGTGGGAGTGGCATGGCCGTGGCTAATGGCGTTTTTCCTTCTGCTCTATGGAATGCCATTCAACGTCCCCAGCTTCTCCGTGGCGGCGCACCTCATCGAAATAGGTGTCATGGAGTCGTGAGAAAATGTTGCAACATCATCAACAATAAGGGATGGCAGGTTTGAAAACGATTACAATTGCGTTTGAGTGGGTACTTGTACTATAATGTTCGACAGGATGTCTATATCGCCTTGTTTGCCCTCGCCTTGTTCTCGCGGTGCCGCTTCTCCTTGGCCGCCGTCTTCCTCCGCGTCATCCAAGACCGGTTCAGCTCGCTGCGATTCTCCCAGAACCAGGACTGGAAGTCACTCTTCCCCTGTTGATCCTCGGCTGGCGCCTCCTCTTCCCCGGCAGCGTCTGCGGCATCGCCCATCTCATCTTCCTCGTCCTCGTCCTCGTCGTCCTGCGGGGCCCAAAAGTTCTTCATCCGTGATGGGTGCGCCGTGTCCGGCGTGGGCGCTGCGCTCCGTACTCTGCGGTACTCCGAGTCCTGGCTCGTGTACGGCGTCAGGGGCACCGCTGCGGAAGGTTGGTCGGAATCCTCGCCTTCCTCGTCTTCTTCGTCGTCTCCTCCACCGAAGAAGCTGAACGGCTCCGGCTCTGCTGGTGTTTCAGTAGCGGCGGGCTCGGGCTTTTGGCGCTTGTAGAGTGCTTCCAGAGGATGCACCTTGGCGGCTGAGGGAGTCGCTGGCGGCGGAATCTTGATTTTTAGACTCTTCGATGAGCTTGAAGACATCGGTCTCGTGCTATCTGCTTTGATGGCAGATAGTGATGCTGCATGCTCTCTCGGCGCCGAGGGCTCGTCTTCCTCTGAGCTCTCGTCCTCATCTTCAACTTTCCGTAGCTCCTTGCCGGCTTCTTCGGCATCAGACTCCTCCTCTTCGTCTTCTTCCTCAGACGAAGTCCCACTGCTGCTGGTGCTATCATCGGATTCTTCTTCGACGATGGCCTTCGGCTTGGCCTTCTCTTTGCGCTTTGGCGCCGTCGTCTTGGCCTTCATCTTCACCTCCTCAACCACATTTCCCTCTTCGTCCACCCATCCTTTGCCGTCCACAAACTCCGTCGCTGGGTTGCCACTCGTTTCCGTGTCAGTGGCCTTCAAGAAGCTCGGGAATTTCGTAGTCTTCTCAAACTCGTGAACCGTAACTTCCCGCGACTTGCCCTTCTTCTTCCTCCGCTTGGGAGCGTCTGCCTCGGGTAGGTTGCCCACGGCATTGGGCGGCACCTTTACCTTGAGCAGGCACTCCTCCTGGTCCGTATACTTGGACTTGATCCGCTTCCGCTTCTCCTTCTCCTTGTCCTTGCTGTCCTTATCCTTGCTCTTGCTGTCCTTGTCCTTGCTTCGCTTGTTCTTGATTTTCGTGTCCACCGACTCGGTCCATCCTCGCTTCACCTTTCGGTCCTTGAGTGTGACGCCTTCCATGACATCCACGTCCCGTTTCCGTTTCTTGGACCCCTCGAGGTCATCTTTGGACTTCTTCCGCTTCTTCTCAACCTTTTCCACCTCTCCTGTCGGCTCGATCCGCTCCTCTGGCCGGGCCTTTTCAATTCGGACCTTGATGCCCTTGAGCGTGGCGCCGTTGAGCTTGTTTTTCAGCTTATCGGCGTCCATCTGGGGCAGCTCGACGAAGCCGTATCGCTTCTCGGGGAATGTCTCGAGCGCGTGGTAGGAAATGTTGCGGGCGAAGGGCTGCACGGCGGCTGGGATGATGATCTTGCAAAGCTCTGGGTCCAGCGGCGTGATGTGCAGGCGTACGTACTCGTTGCTGCTGCCTGTGGACGGTTTGTCAGACGCAGAGGGATGCGAGGATGCAACTTCAGCAGGCATCTCTGGCGGTGTGCGGCAATATGTAGGGTTGCGACGCTGTAAGCGCCGTCGAGGTCGTGAGAAGCGTGTACGAACGAGTATGCAGCAGAAAATGTTTCGAGCTCTGCCTAGCGCATTAATAACGGCAGGGGTCTTCAGTGTCCTCGCGTGCCACCTACCCTATACCACAACTCTCGCACTCGCGTGAACGACACATTCAGCAAACCGACGTGAAATTCGTAGCTTAAATATCATTTCCATGATTGTGCTTATTTCTGCGGCCCGGAAGACATGTCCATGGACCGTGCTGCGACGTGGGGCTCTCAAGACTCGAACTAAGTTCAACGGCCTCAATGAGTGTGAGGCAACCAGGAACAACCCAGTCAAAGAGTCAAAGGAAAACTTGTTCTCAGGACTGAACAAAGCCACGAAAAGGAACGCGTAGAAGCAATAGGCATGCAATCATGACGAATATAGCCAATTTTAATATATTGTATGGCACCGCACGGCCTACTCTAAGAGCGAGGGAGTACGAAGTACGTTGCGAGAGGATAAAATATTCTTTTCCGGTAACTCCGATATTCGTACAATGACGTTCCAATCATAAGAGAAAAAGTACAGTCCATCCATATTATGTTCGAGAGGGGAATGGAAGACATAGTTTATACAACAATGAAAAACGCGGCTCGCGCTCAACCCCAGGGCTTCGAAGAGTTGTGTCGGAGGAATGGTTGCGGGTCCTGCTCCCGCTTGTCGCCTCCGATCGCCTTCCACCAGACATCGCTTCCCCATCGGATGATCCTCTCGGCGGATCCCAGAGGCGTCGCTGCTGGCCGGACATCCAGGTAGAAGACAGGCTCGCCGGTGGGCTCGGGTTCGCCCGAGTAGTAGTCGATGACATATCGGATCTCCCTCTTTTGGCCGTTGACCTCTCGAGAGACGTACCAGTCGTGTCGGTCGAAGGGGAGGTCGGTACTGTGTCCGTTAGTATTACATCGTTCTCGGCGGCGCGAAATGGGCGCTTACCCGAACTTGGACGGGTAGATCCAGCCCAGCACTTGCAGCATGGTAGCCTTGGGGGTCAGATCCTTGGGTCTACCCTGGAATCGGATGAGCGTAGGCTCAGTATCTGTCCCATCCCACTGTCGCTCCAACTCTTCGGGAGTGTGAGCCTCGCCTCGCCTGCAAAGCTGCCACCCCGTGTACAGCCCGCGCGCGAAGCGCTGCTCCCACCCGATAATCTCCGCCCAGGCGCCCTCGTTGAGGAAGTTGTGTACGGACACCATGGACTCGACTGCAGTGATGTCGGTGTCCGAGTAGCCCTTGCGCAGCAATGCATTGTACATTTGCTGCGGAGAGGGGTACTCCCAAGTGCCGTCGCCAGAGCCCTTGGGTATCGTCGACTCCTCTCGTGTCGTGGGTAGCGCGAGAGTCTGATTAGGCGCGGGCTTCTGCGACAGGTCGGGGAACATGTAGTTGAGAGGGTTCAGTTGCGAGAGGATGGACTTGGGCTTCTCTTCGGAGCGGGAGGCGTGAGGGACGGGACAGCTCGACGGTGACGGGCCATCGGCGGGATTTCGGGGTTTATCGCTGGGATTGAGTGCGTCGAGGGTCTTCTTGTTCATGGGGCATCCGCTCTGCAAAGTGTCAGCGGCAATCATCGCCAGTCGCGAGACGAGTTGCGGTACGTACAGGAGGCGCGCGATCTGTCGCGACGGGGGGATGGCCGCTCGGCGTGCGCGCCGCCGCAGGGGTAGCATCGGCCCAGAACCAGCCCATGATAAAGCGCTATGGGTACAAAACACGATAGGATGCGACACGGGAAATACAGACTTCGCCAGCGCAGGATGGTGATGCGAAAGGTGGTATGAAGGCGGCAAGAAATTTCCAGACCTGGTCGCATCCCGGCTCGGCGGGAGGGCACATGTTTACCCGAGTTATCCCCGGGTCCTCTACGTCACCAATTACGGGGGCTCGCCGGCGCAAGCGGACGCCGTTTTGCTCCGCGGCACCCCTACTATCACTCGGCGCGTCGTCAGCCATGTTGCCCTGAACATGAAAACGACAGCCCAGAGAGGGACAACACTCGCCTTGCCGCCGAGATGAGGACCGGGTTCATTCTGAGCCGGTTTTGCGTCCGTCCGGTCTTCCGGCAGAACGCCAATGGCGCGCCGTTCCTGCGCCGCGTCGCGGCCCGACCGCACCACTCGAGGCAGATACCATGGCGAGACCGATCGACGAGGAGGATCGTGCTGCAGGCCTCGGCCGGAGTAGCGGCCCTGAGCGCCGGCGCGTTTCTCGAGCTTTCGCAGAAGGACAACAGCGGGACGGAACAGACGGGCGAGCATCGCATGCTGGAACTGTCGAGGGCCGAGATCAAGAAGAAGGTCCCAGACAAGGGCCGGGGGCTGCCACGTCTGGTGTACAAGGTGGTCCTGTTGCTCGAGCTGTACGTCTGGGAGCCCATATGGACGGGCGTCCGGTTCTTGCAACTGGTGGTCATCTTTGTGCCCGTCATCGCCTCCGTGCCCGCCATCTGGCTCGGAAGCAGACAGCCGGACCGCGACAACGAAAGGAGCGGCACCCTCTGGTGGTACAAGTTCCTCGTCAACGCCATGGAATGGGCCGGGCCGGCCTTCATCAAGCTCGGCCAGTGGGCGGCGTCCCGAACCGACATCTTCCCCAACGAGATGTGCGAGACCATGTCGAAGCTGCACTCCAATGCGCCGGCGCACTCTATGCGCAACACCCGTGAGACCGTGCAGGCCGCGTTTGACGGCCGCGCCTTCGACGACATCTTTGAGGAGTTTAACGAGAAGCCCCTGGGCGTGGGCGCCATTGCGCAGGTGTACAAGGCCAAGCTGAAGCCAGACCTGGCATCGCCGAACGCCCTCAACGTCGACGAGGAGCCGCAGGCGCTGTCGCAGAATGTCCGGCGCAACGTGGAAACCGTGCTGAAGAGCTCGCCGAAGCGGGTGCCGTCGACATTTGTCGCCGTCAAGGTCCTGCACCCCAACGTCGAGCGGACGGTGCGGCGGGACCTGAAGATCATGGGCTTCTTCGCCGCGGTGCTCAACGCCATACCCACGATCGAGTGGCTGTCGCTGCCCGGCGAGGTTGCCCAGTTTGGCGAGATGATGAAGCTCCAGCTGGACCTGCGAATCGAAGCGGCCAACCTGGAGACGTTCCGGCAGAACTTCAAGGACCGGTCGACGGCATGGTTCCCGTACCCGTACACCGAGTTTACGACGCGCAACGTCCTGGTTGAGGAGTTCGCCCAAGGCATCCCGCTGGCAGACTTCATGGAGAACGGAGGCGGCGTGTTCCAGCACGACATTGCCGACGAGGGACTGGATGCGTTCCTGCGCATGCTGCTGCTCGACAACTTTGTCCACGCAGACCTTCACCCGGGCAACATCATGGTCCGCTTCTACCAGGCCGCCCAGCCTGAGCTCCGCCTCCGCAGATCCCACGACAAACACCCTCGCGATGAGAAACCCGACGTCACCGAGCAAGTCCTCGAGCGCCTCCGCCCGTTCCGCCACCGCAAGAACAAGGCGGCCTGGGAGGCCGAGCTCGCCAAGATCGACGCCGAGGGCTACCGCCCGCAGCTCGTCTTCATCGACACGGGCCTCGTCACGGAGCTCAACGCCACCAACCGCGAGAACTTCCTGGCGCTGTTCCGCGCCGTGGCCGAGTTCGACGGCTACAAGGCCGGCCACCTCATGTGCGAGCGCTGCCGCCAGCCCGACGCGGTGCTGGACAAGGAGGTCTTCGCGCTCAAGATGCAGCACCTCGTGCTGAGCGTCAAGAGCCGCACGCTCGCCCTCGGCAGCGTCAAGATCGGTGACATCCTGCAGCAGGTGCTGGCTATGGTGCGCACCCACCACGTGCGCCTCGAGGGCGACTTTGTCAACGTCGTCATCAGTATCCTGCTGCTCGAGGGCATCGGCCGCAGCCTGAACCCGGACGTCGACCTGCTGAGCAGCTCGCTGCCCATCCTGCGGCAGCTGAGCGCCCAGAGCGGCGCGGAGATGGCCAAGAAGGGCGACTTCTCCATGATTTTCGTGTGGATGGGCCTCGAGACGAGAAGGTTCCTCCAGGCTAGCGTTGAAGATGTGAGTTGATGCCCCCCTTTCAGAAGCATGCGACCGGCAACTAATCTGCTGCCCCAGGTCGAACGATGTGTCAAATACGATCTCCTATCACCTAATGTATAAACGTAGACGGCGAATCCGAGCGGGGTGTGAGCATGAGGTGGGCGCATCGGCGATTTTATTCACATACGGAGCATTTCTCAGAATAGATGCAAGTAAATATAGCAGAGGCAGGCAACAGCTGCATATACATCTCAAGACCGAAGAACGCGTCGGTGCTCGCGTGACCTGTCTTACTTTCGCATGGCTGATCCCTTGCCCTAATGGGTAGTTTCCAAGTACATATTACCAGACACGTTGTGTATAGTCAAAAGGAAGACCATCACGTCTCTTCATGAAAACGTGACATGGTGAATTAAGTTGTTTCATAGCTAGCTACTTGGGACCCGAATCTGGAGGCCATGTCTATCACACTTAGACACAAACACTTCCAGTTCGCTTGGTCCTTCAGGAGACGGCTCGCTCGTCGTGATGCCGTTCTCACCGCTTCCAGTGGCTCGTAATATTAACGTATGATCGCCGCCTTGATGTGGACTCGGTTAGCTGTTCAGACATGACAGTGTCATCGACTCGGCCACGATTTTCCGTAACAGCTCCAGGAGGCAGACGCGTGGCTGCAGGGTTCGTAACCCCAACCAGGACGAAACAACAGCCCTGCGAGTCCTCGGCATCGTTGTGCGGATCGCCGCCTTGATTGAAACCATCTTCGGGACGAACCGATTTTCGCAATAGCCTTCAGAAGTTTAACAGCTTCCTGGACATAAATGTAAGTTCGCTGTCCGCGTCTGTTGAACCTAGCCACCTGAAAAGATCGGGTTTCGCCTCGTCATGGCGCCACTCAATCTGTACTTGCACTTAGATCCATTGACTTCTCCCAGAGGTTTCTCAGAAGCGCAGTGGTTCCGTCTTCCTCTTCCACGCCCACCAAACTCGTTCCGCTAAGCCTCTCATTCAGACGGCTCATGTCGTCTCCCTCGAAGCTGGATCCGGCGCCTGTCGTCCTGATCGAGGCACTGCGTCTCGGCGCGGTCGCCTGTCGGGCGTTGGGCATGCTGACATTGCGCGTATGGCGCCCGGGGTGCTCCGTGGATCGACTGCCGTTCATGGAGGGGGCATTGGTGCGCGGAATTCTTCGAGTCTTATCCATCCCCGGAACGCGGCCAAGCCTATTTAAAGACCGCGACACGGGGTTTTGATATCGTCGAACCACCAAATATTCCATGCCCGTACGCTCCAGAAGCTTGCCGACTCGAGGATCACGGCTGTTGCCACCATCAAAGCCAGGGCCGCCAACGCCAATCAAAGGGCTCGCACCGACTACGCCCCCAACGCCAGCCACTGCCTGGCCTGGCTCGAGAACCGAGCTGGCGCGCTGCAGGTTGAGCTTCTGCTGTATCCGAGACGTCTCTGCTGGTAGAGCTGCCGTTCGTCTGGCCGGCCTTGGAACCAAGGCGCTGTTGTCGTTCTCAACCGTCAGCACCGCGTCGGCTTCAGCCAAGTCTTGTGTCTCGGCAAAGTTTGCCAGTGAACTGGGGAGTCGTGGAGCGTCGTCGGATCGGCTTAGCCCGCCTCGAGGGGGGTGATAGAAAGAACCTTCGCTGGTCAGTCCAGAACCAGGGGCGTCGACGAATCGTGACGTGAGCTCATCCTGACTGGGTCCAGATGGCGGTGAAACATTGGGGTCCGTCGAGCTGGGAGAGGGTGACAGCTGTGCGGGAGCGGCCAGCGCCATGTCTGCCGTCATTTTTGGTGGAGCGCCGTGCGATGGTGTTCGTTGGAGGAGACGAGAGGTGAGATACTCCTTGTGGTGGGATCTCGCGCGATCAGGCAAGGCCGGTACGTGACGGTGGGAAGGCTCGCTGGGAGTGTCGGGCCGTGAGTTGCTGGCGCTTCCACCTGGCCGCAGCGACGACTGTGCACTGCTGTTGAGAGATCCCTTGCGCGAGAGATAGGGAGAGTTGGAGCCGCTGGCATCGACCCATTCGTCTTCCAGATCGTCGCTCCCGAGGTCGAAGTGAACCTGGCTCTTGGTGGTCTTGGTCGCGTGGATTCCGGTGCCGCTCGAGGTCCGCTTCAGCTTGTCTGATGATCGGGTCCGCTTGGTGACCTCTACATGCGAGCGGTTGCGCTTCAGGCTTGAGTGCGACGCGCTCTTGGGGAGGTCGGCGGCCGACGACCGGCTGGGCAGCTTCACCTCGCTTGTGGCACGTCGGTGGGCTGGACGCTGAGGGCTATCCGGATCCGATGGTGAGGGCGGTCGTCGGTTCACCTTGTTGGCGGCGGCAGGACCGTGGGCATGAGCATGGCCATGGGTAGCGTGCTTATGCACTGCCTTGGATGAGGGGACACGGGCGTGCAGGCGGCCGACGCCGACGAGGTGATGCTTCTGATGATGGTGCTTTGTGCGATGCTGTTGCGAGGTATTTGTACTCGTAGTGTCACTGTGTGAGTCGCTGTCGCGATGGTTGAGGGGAGGTCGCTTTGATTGGGTGCTGGACGGTGCGTTGTCAACGTCCCGGTCTCGAGGCATGGTCGTCTTGGGCGTGCGGGCGGTATCGCGCGCGTGCGCACCTGCTCGAGCGGGCGTCGCCTTTTGTAGGTGTGATTAATTGATATTACTCTGCTTGATCGGCAAGGCGAATGGAACTGCAGGCCGCTTATGCTGCAGCGGCCATGGGTCAAGGGAGCTGGTGGTTGGTCGCCGAAGGACGACGGGTTGTGGCGCGCGCGGGACACGTGTGGTGACCGGAGTCGGCGACTGCGGACGCGGAGCTCGCGAGCTTGTCGATGCCGCTGTGCCAATTGGCCTACGGCGAGATGGCGAGAGTGATGCGACAAGTCGGGAGGATGCGCCAGGGGAGGGCTCGGTGTCTGGATGAAGGGAAGAGATGGCGAGTTGAGAACGTCTGTGCTGGTGCGCGATGGCCGCCAGGAACACTAGCGATGGCTGAGGTTTTTCCCGAGACAGCCCTCGTCCAGCCGAGACTGCAATCGGGCACCGGTGGACGACAAGGGCAGCGGCGAGATGGAGGGCTTGTGCTGGCTGCAGAGGGGTGTGAAGGGAGTACGAGTAGGGAGAGGCGGGTGATTGGGGGCGGCCGAGATAAGCACCTGAGCCCAGCAGCCCTGGAGGCTGGAGCGAGCTGCCTGCCCAACAGCTGGCAACCGCTACCGACGCTCCGTCACCTGTCTCAACCCCCACCCTCCACGGCAGCGCTCCGCACCCGGAGCCAGACCCCACTAGCCCACCTGGGAGCGCTGTCACCCCGCTAGAAAGCGCCTGGAACAGCGGGTCGTCGCCATCAATTGATCGCCTCGGGCTGCACTACAGCTTTGCAATGCGACAGCATCGTCGCGTTGCATCAGCGCAGCCAAGTGTTTCATGGCACCCCTAGCTTTTATGTCTAGATGGGCCTCTTGACCATAATAGGACCCTGTGATGGCGGGATGTAAAGAGGTATTGGCATCCAATCTAAGTTGGTTTGCCTGACGTTCACAAACGGACGCCTGACTATACATCTCCAACCTTGCGATTCTGAAAATAAAACCTCAAACTTATGATAGTAATAGTAGCTGCGAGCATATAATGTCACGCGGTGTAATCAAATTGGCCCTTCTCCAGAGTTCCCAGACGATGAATCGCCTAGTCCTGGAGCTCATGCTACGAAGTACAAGAATCAACCGCATCCTAATTAGCGCCTTCATCAGACGAAACTGCCTCTGCGACATGGGGTTGAAATGTAGCCAAGACAGAATATCGAACCGAGGAGCAGCAGCCAAACCACTCCAAGTATTTTTTCAAGATAATTTCCCTAAATTGATGCGCTGCCCTGGTCTACTCAGTGCGTACTCATGTCAGTGCAAGTAGAGGCCTGGTGGTTGGAACTGGAGCACATGTCACGTGCCCGGGCCTTCCACCTCGTTCCTAGGCTGATCTCATCGCGCATCGGCGCCGCTGTGCTAAATTACTTCCGCAGCTGCCACTGACCACCACCTGCTTGGTCTCTCTTCAAAAAAACAACAACAGCATCAATCCAGTCCTGCAGCCACGAAGCACGCACCTTCCGTGGCGCTTCATCTTCTCCCTGAACTATCAACCTTCCCCAATCACCACCTCATCCAGCTCCGCCAGCTCTCTCGCTCCTCATCATGTCCACGATCGAAGGCATCGAGGAGGAGAAGAAGCTCTACAAGGAGCAGGTGAGCTACTGCCCTTCTAGTGCCGCCGGTATCCATGAATACCCAACTGACCCCGACTGCAGCTCGAAATCGTCCTCGGCCAGCTTCGCGATGATCCTGGGAATGCCGAACTCAAAGCGCTGCATGGAGAGCTGAGCAGTCTCATCGACATGCTCGACGAAAGCATCGCCGAGCTTCAGCCCACGAAAACCGAGCAGCAAGTCGCAGCAGAGCCCGCGCAGCCCGAAAAATGGTCTCGAGACAACCATCCCGCCTTCAAGAAGGCAGCGGCTCCGGAGGAGAAGGAGGAGGCTCTGGTGACCTACCAGGTCAATGATACCGTATTGGCCAAATGGGTTTCTGGTGACCGGGCTTTCTATCCAGCGAGAATCACCTCCATCACAGGATCGTCCATTGCGCCCATCTATATCGTCAAGTTCAAGAACTACGATAGCACAGAGACTATCAGATCGAAAGACATCCGTCCCATTTCGAACAAGAGAAAGGCAGATGGCCCTCCCACCACTGCTGCTCCCACCCCCCCTGCTGCTCCTACACTTGGCCTGGTCTCCTCTGCTGGTGCAACCATGTACCCCGAGGCCAAGAAAGACGGTCAGAAGGATGCAGATGCCGCCCCAAAGCCAGTCAAAATCAGGGCCAAGAAGGTGCTGGAGGCGAACAAGAGCAAGTGGCAGGAGTTCAACTCCAAGTCCAAGATTGCCAAGACAAAGAAGAAGGAGAGCATGTTTCGCACACCCGACGGCATTGGTGGTAGAGGTAAATTGCGAGACACCTGCCTCACGCCGGCCAATCATTCTAATCCATTTCCCAGTTGGCTTCACAGGCTCCGGACAAGCCATGCGGAAAGACCCTGCCCGAGTCCGCCCCCATCATCCCGAAGAGAAGGAGGTAGACTAATGATTGGTCTCTGCCTCCGAGATAGTGTACGACCACACACGACATCATGCGAACGGCGTTGGGGAGAGGCAGGGTGGATTTTGTGCTTATTCTTGCACCATGTTGTTTTGCTCTTTCACCTTGCCTCGTCGATTGATCGCGATAGAGGCTACGGTGGTGGATACCTGGCGTTAAAACGGTAAGTCTGGTGAAGCAAGGATGTTTGAGTTTCTATGCATGGCTCGACAGAACCGGAAGGGCGACTCGGAAACGGAACGCGAGGGATTTGGCTCCCAAGATACCATTTTGCTGTTGGACATGACTCTGTGACTCATTTGGGTTGACACATGGAAGTCCTGTCAATGACGCTTGACCGAATATACCAATTGCTTTACATTATACTACACCTTGAGGCGCGACATGTGCCACTCTAGTTTCCCTTGAGGTCGATCTTGTGGCAAATGGCCTGAGCGATCTGTAGAAACGCTGATGCCCGGTCGCTGGCCGGCTCGGAGACCACTGTCGGCTTGCCCTTGTCGCCATCGTCCCCGATGTTCGGATGGAGAGGAATATCGCCCAGCAAGTCAATCTTGTGCTCCGCGCACAGTCGTTCCACCCTCTCGTTTGATCCAAAAACGCTCGTCTCTCCGTGGCAGTGAGGGCATTTGAAGAGAGACATGTTCTGGACTAGGCCGAGGATGTTGACGTCGACCGTCTTGAACATGTTGATGCCCTTGATGGCGTCCTTGGTTGCAAGCGTATGAGGTGTTGTCACGATGACAGAACCTGAGCGACGTTAATGCTTGGCCCGGGAGCTTGATAATGCAGATGAACGGCGGCCTACCGTCCAGTATGACCTGCTGGGTGATTGTCAATTGCGTGTCTCCCGTACCGGGCGGCAAGTCCAAGACGAGGACATCTAAACCGCCCCAGTCTACTTCGTGAAGGAGCTGCTGTATTGCCTTCATAACCATTGGGCCCCTCCATACTACCGGCGCGTTCTCGCCAACAAGGTAGCCCATGGACATGGTCTTGACTCCATAGTTGGTCAGAGGAACAAGCTGGTTGTCTAAGGCAACGTGAGCACGACGCATAATTCTTCCAGAGTCGTGCGACTTACTCTTTGAGAGCCTGGGCTCCCCTGACAGGTTGAACAGTGTGGGAATAGACGGTCCGAAGATGTCGGTATCCAGTATGCCCGAGCGGAAGCCCAGTCTGGCAAATGCCAGAGACAGATTTGCTAAGCAGTAATCGTCAGCAATTCATCTCGACATGGGATGTCCCGAGAAACGAACCTGCGACTGTGCTTTTGCCAACGCCGCCCTTGGCCGATGAAACAGCTATGACCTTTTCAACGCCAGTAATCTTCCGTCTTTGGGGGCGTTTTGCCCAGGTTGGAGGTGTGCCTGACCGGGGGAGGCCCTGCAAATGTTACGAGATGATCTTGAGCTCTACGAGAGCTGAGCCTTACCAGCGGGTTTTCATGATAAAGAGGCTTCAGAGCCTGGAAGCTCCGCGCCAGTGTTGAGCGCATTGGACGGAACGCGACTTAACGCGAATACATCGGGTGGCGTGGATGAGAGAGCCCGAGACTAACGCTGTGTCATAAAAGCCCTGTTTGATCGTATTACATATGCGAGGCGAAATAGAATGTAGAATGTGCGATACAAAGCAGCATCGAGCTAGAAATAGTTGTTGGTTAATTATTCATGCCGTAGCTGGAGCTTCAAGTCGTCGTTGCAGGGAGCTTGGCTGCACTCTGGAGCGCTGGAGACCCACCTTACAGGGAGCTCATTCTGCCGCCACCCACCGCCTAAAAGTTCAAGCACCCAGCCCAACTGCTCCATTCGATCAAAAACTTTCCAACGTGGGGCTTCAGGCTTCTTCTTCAACCAAGACATGGCGACTCAAACAAAAATGGCGAAAGCGAAGGGCCGCGCAAAGAAGTTCCAAGACCCGGATGAAAAAATAACTAATGGTACGTAAACTTTCGTATCAACCGTAATTCGAGGTTCCGCGCCTAATTCTTCAGCAGATTACGACCCGGAAGCCAATGCACCGGAGAGTGATCACGGCAGCGACAGCGACGTCAGCGAAGACGAAAATGCGGGCACCGAGCACTATGTTTCCGTTGGAAAAAGCAAGCTGAGAGAAAAGGAGGGTGTGTCGCTTGGGCCACAATACAGAGGCTCCCGCGTCAGCCGGTCCGCCTTGGAAGAGGATAGCGACGAGGCTGAAGAGGAGGATGGAGAAGAGAGTGAGAGCGACGATGGCGACGAATACGACGACCCTGAGACGGCCAATCTCGCAGTCGACGAGGCTCAAGCCAATGATTCGGAGATTGAGAGCGACGACGCCCTCGCCGAGTCTGACGCCGAGCGCTTCGACGGCTTTTCTTTCAGAGGCAGCTCAAAGCCGGTAAAGCCCAAGGGCAAGGCCGGCTCGAGAGCTAGTGCAGCCGATTTCATGTCTTCATCAGACGAAGAAGACGAGCGCGGTGGGGCGGAAGTGGCCCAAGACGAAATGAGTGGCGTTGAGCTGGATGGCTCGGATGAAGAGGACGACATGGACGATGGCCTGGACGCCTTGGCGGATGGCGGCGACGACTCTGAAGATTCGGAAGATGCTGATGAAGGCGAGGAGGAGGAAAGCGAAGATGCAGAGGAAGACGAAGACGATGACGAAGAGTCGGAGGGCGACGAGGACGACAAGGACGACAAGTCCACTCGAACCAAGTCGCAGGATGACAGGCCCGCCATGGCGGTCCCCTCAAACCGAGCAGATGTGGACAAGGGCGTTGCGATACAGCAGCAGCGGAAGATCTACGATGGTCTCCTGAATCTCCGAATCCGACTACAAAAGGCACTCGTGGCAGCCAACACGTTCCCCACGATGGAGGCCGGGTCCGACTCGGAGTCGGAGCCTTACGAAGCTGCTGAAGAGGCGGCTGTCAAGCTCTTGAATACAATCAGCAGCCTCAGGGATAATTTTGGCGCGTCAACCAAGACTGGCGGTAAGCGGAAACGAGAGCTGGTCCCGTCCATGTCCAGCGAGGCGATATGGGAGCAGCTCCAAGAAGAGGACCAGGGATCCGTCAAGTTCCGCGAAGACAGACTGGAGAAGTGGTCGCGAAAGGTGCAGAGCGTCAACGTGACGGCACCAAGTGGACTCGGTCAGAGAAACAAGACTCTCATCAGCGTTCTTCAGGAGCAGCTTGGCAACCCCGACAGCCGCCTGGTCAAACGCACGCGAGTGCCTCGATCGTGCGCGCCTGCACAGGCCGCCAAGAAGCTGACCGAGGACGAGAACGTGTACGACGATGCGGACTTCTATCAGCTCCTTTTGAAGGAGCTTGTCGACCAGCGCACGGTGGAGACATCCTCGGCGCAAACCAGCGCCGTGCCGACTGTGATGCTCACGGCCGCGAAGGAGGCCAAGACGCGCAAGCAGGTGGACCGCAAGGCCAGCAAGGGCAGGAAGATGCGCTTCACGGTGCACGAGAAGCTGCAAAACTTCATGGCGCCGGAGGACAGGCGGTCGTGGGAGCAGGAAGCCATTGACCGCTTTTTCGGAACGCTGTTTGGACGCAAGATGGAGCTGAACGAGGATGAGAGCGAGGGTGAAGAGATGGAGGGTCTGGACGCGGAGGAGGAGGGACTCCGGCTGTTCCGCAACTAGGCTGCTGAGCTGGAAGACAACGCCGAGGTAGATGGGTTGTCGACGTTTGTTGAGTAGTATCGAAGCAGCTGGGTGTAATTCTAGCCGCCTTGCTGCCTCGGCATCCAAGGTATGAATCGACTTGTCGAGGTGATGATGAACCCCGCGGTTGTTGTCGGCTTGTTAGGTGTTAGTGAAAAGAAGCCGGCCCGCGCCCCACGACCGTCAAAGACTCGGAACCAATCTCCAGCCAATTGCCCGCGGCGTTTACTCAGCTTGGACCACTTCCCCGGGCATTTTTAAACCGCGGAAGCGCGGCGGGAAGTACCGTGGTTGTGGGTGGCAGGACAGTCCAGTGACGTCCAGTGACGCCAGGCGGTACGTCACGTGGCCGCCCAGACTTGGGGGCAGCAGCAGCGCTGGCTGGACCTCTGAAGGTGCGTGCCAGGACTTTTTCGCAGGTCCATTCCCCCTCTCGCCTGCGCATCCGTGGACGGAAAGCAAAGCAAAGCAAAGCAAAGCCAGGCCAAAGCAGAAAAGCAGAACGAACCCGTCCATGGGCGCCGCGCCGCCATGGAGCAGATCGAGACGCAGGCCTCGGACTTGCGCTACCTCGCCCAGGCGCCCGTTGCGCTGAGCGACTCGGCGAGCGTCTCGTACGATACGCCGCAACACGCGCAGGGAAGCCCACAGGGTTCCGCAACATTCGGAGACAATTCCGCGTCCAATGCCAACAAGCGCAAGTCGGTCGACGATGGGCCGGGCAGCGGCCAGAAGCAGACGCGGAGCAAGAGGAACCGGGTGAGTCCTGACGATCCGAGGAGCCTGCTGGTGTCGGGGTCGACGTCGCCGCCCGTGCGCTGTGCTGCGACGAGTCGACGACATGTCGCGGGAGCCGTCGTTGGAGTACCTGTGTGCCCTCCCTTGACTGGGCGACGACGCGCGACGTTGCGATGCTCCCGAGTCCCGTGTCACCATGCACCGTCGGTGGAGAGCTCCATCGGGAGGGTGCATCACTGCATATTCTCATTAAATAGATTGCTGACTCGTCATCGCGTTGCTTTCGCCGGCCACAGTATATATCCATCGCATGGTGAGTCGCCTCCTGCCCGGTGACGCAATTGTTCATCGTCTCCCGCATCGAGTATCAGCCCGGCGCTGACCCTCGGCAGCAATGAGTGCAAGCGGCGCAAGATCAAGTGCAACGGCGAGACACCATGTCAACGCTGCGGCAACCTCAACCTCTCGTGCCTCTACGCCCCCAACTGCTGCTCCAACAACTTCAAGGACACGGATGAGTTCAAGCATGTCACGGCGCAGCTCGGCCGCCTCCAGGACGAGGTCAACTGGCTCAACCAGACCATGAGGTCTATGCAAACCGACTCGTCGCGCCTGGCACCGTCCCATGACCGCATCTTGGCCGGGCCCAACTCTGTCATTGGGGAGTCCCCGGCGCAGAGCTCGTCGTCGATGCACCGGCCGGACCTGTCTTCCCATGCCAAGGGTTCGGCGTCCTTCCGCGGGCCCACGAGCATGGCCTTCAGTCTGGACGTCGCCAATACGACCATCGCCAACATGGGCTACCGGGGCATCGACGACCCCGACGACCAGGACCAGCAATCGAGCGACGTGACCATGCCGATCGGCAACGCGCCCTTTGACCCGCTCTTGGACTTTGACAAGGACGAGATGGTACGCCTCTGTCGCTTTCACGAAGACGAGATCGGCATCATGTACCCCGTGCTCAACATCCACACCGTCATTGCCCACGCCAAGAATATCGCGCCGTTCCTGGAATCCGCCAGGAGTCAGCAGCGGCCCTCGGAGGCCATCAACGACGACAAGACGCTGCAGCTCAAAATGGTCATGTGCTGTGCGCTGGTGGTTGAGCAGCACGGCCACAGCGACAAGGCGATCCAGATGTACAACAGCATGGAGGCGGTCGTCAACCGGAAGCTGATGGCAGACCTCAGCGACGTGGCCAACCTGCCGCTCCTGTGCCTCCTTGCGGGATACCGCTTTTTGTCAAACGACGAAGTACTCGCCTGGCGGGTCATGGGACAAGTCGTCAGGCTCTGCGTCGAACTGGGCATTCATCAAAAGAGGGGCCTGATGAAGATACAGGATGAGTCGGAGAGGAAGAACGCCCTCAACAGCTTCTGGTCGGCATACGTACTGGACCGGAGGTGGGGCTTCGCAACTGGGCTGCCGTTTGCTCTCCAGGACGATGAGATTGACCCTCAGCTACCTTTCCCGGTGAGTGAGGATATCCTGCCAAGACGTACTTCTTTGCACGGCAGTCTAATGGCAGCACAGGACGAATACCCCTTTCTCGTCGCCATGATTACCTACTCTCGACTCGGAGCCAAGGTCTGGCGGCAAGTGTCTCATTTCGGGCCCATTTTGGCGCGAGAGATGCGGCAAGAAGAGATTGACAACCTCGACCGCGAAATTCTGCAATGGTACGAGAGCGTACCCGAGGAGGTCAAGGTGCGCAACTGGGACAAGGAGAAGCAAATGACGTCGACCCCGTCATATAACCTGCAGCGCCTGAGGATATGGACCTATTTGAGGCTAAACCAGGTAAGCCATTGAAAATCCGCCGTGCCAGGTTGCAAGTTGCAACGTATTGACCAACTGCAGATCCGTATCTGGCTGTATACGCCAATCCTACACAGCGCGACGAGCATCATGTCCCACCCGCAACAAGCGCAACGCGTCGTTGATCTCGCCAAGGATACCATACAGTATCTAAACCATCTAAACAGCACGACGAACCTGTACCGCAGAGCTCAGGTGTTTTACCACCAGTTCCTCACCTCCGCGATCGCCGTCGTGTTCCTCGCGTCCGTCCACGCCCCGGTGCGATTCAGTGCCGTCTGCCGAGAGGAGTTTTACCTGGCCCTGGACTTGGTCAAGGACCTCTCCGCCAAGAGCTGGGTATCACAGCGCCTTTGGCGCACAATTAGGACCTTGAAAGACGTCGCGCCCCGGTTTGGGTTGAACCCGGACGACGACCCCCATTCCAGTGCAGCCTTGGGCATGATTGGGCTGGCTAGGGGCCACATGGACCCAGGTTCCGCTGCGCAAACTCCGTTTCCTAACCTTTCGATGGCGACTCCCTTACAACAGCCGCAGGAGCCACAGATAGACCACAATGGGAAGAAGATTCAGAGCGAGTTGTCGAGAATATTTGAGGGCTACGTGGGCCTCAACGGGTTTCAGTTTGGGAACAGCGACGACCAGGTTCCTCCACACTCTGAGCTGGCGTCTCCGGAATCTGGCGGCACAATGTTTGCTGCAGACGGCACAGTATTTCTCCACCTAAGGGAGATGTTTTGATAATAGGTGGCAGCTGGAAAACTCTGGGAATGACGTGCGTTTAAAACTACATGGGGTATCTGTGAACAACGGAATGCGGGCGCATTAGGCGTATGGCAACCTGTTGACTGAGCTATTTGGATATTACCTAACGTTTCTCTGGAATACATCACCTGTAAACAATTCCGAGACTGCCCGTGTACATGGCTCTTCAGAATATCTCCAGCACCCCAGCTGTTGCATCATGATGCCAGATGTTGGCTACAAGACGTATGTATCAATGATGGTGGTTGAAGAGAAAGGAAGCGCAATGGGTAAGGCATGTAAGCCGTTGAGAGAGCTAGCTAGTTCGACATTCACTGCACATAGTCTCATCTTACTTGTTGTCTGTGAATAAACCTAAACGTATTTGTTTCTTTCTCCACGCGTAAAGTTCTTCAAAGCCATCGCTTTGTCTGGCTCTGATGGTGAGACGCGGCGGCCTGCGCAGCGACTGACACTTTGTCACCTCATGTTCTCGCTCAAAGCGCCTGGTTCTTTGAGTTGCGCTGACGAAGTGTCAACAGTTCACGCCCAGTCTCACGAGATGGCCGGCACATGTTGCACAGATCAAACGAACAACGGCGTCGAAGCGCCTCGCTTGCTGGCGTGCCTGTGCTTTGAATCTCCGACGCCGTCATAGTGTATATATTCCCCGTCATGGCACGGCCGGTTCAGCCCACCGAACGTCTACAAACTCGAGAGAAGCCAGATCCTCGCCCTCCGCACTGTTGAACCGATCCTCCACCGACGACTTCTGAAAGCTCGCGGGCTGCTTGGGGCTGCGTCTCGACCGGCCAACGCACAGGATGTGCTACCGCACAATCTCCCACAAGCTGCGCTGCGACGTGCGGCCGCTCATATCCAACGGGCACGTCAGCATCGTCGACGGCTACGCGCAGCCGACGAGCTGCGGGTGCGCGGCCAGCGCCAACATCAAGCGCTGGCTGCGCTGCGAGCACCACGGCTGCTGCCGCGTGGCGACCAAGATACACCTCTGCGCCGACCCGGACTCGTGCGCGGGCGAGGTGGTCTTCCACAGCTACACGCAGGCCAAGTTCGAGGTGCGCGACTGGACGAACAACAACGTCTGGCCCGATGCCCCCTGGCTCGCGCGGCCCGTCCTCGATAGCCAGCGGCTCGCGCGGTCGGGCCAGGCTCCCGGCACGCGCCTGCGCTACGAGGCCCCTCTGTTCCGGGCCGCGCTCGAGACGCTCCTGAAGATAGGCCGTACCATCGCGGCGGTCGAATACACGGTCGGCCGATGGATATCGGACCGCGGCCGGCTGCTGGCTTCGCTGAAGGAGCACAGCAGCGTAGCGCCGGCGATGAACCCGGCGAACCGCAACCTGCTGAGCGCGGTGGTGCTCCTGGATGAGGCGCTGGACCGTGGCATGGAGGAAAAGCACAGCCTCGTAGACGAGTTTGGACTGGCGCAGGACGAGCTGGAGAAGCTGGAGAGGTGGGGAGAGCGGCCGGTGACGGGCTTGAACCACGAACAGGACTGGGATATTGTGAGCGTCCCGGAGAGCGAGAGCCCCTACGTCGGGGGCGCGGGCAATGGCATGATTTGGAGTTCGGCATCTCACACGGGGCCCTTGGCGTAGCTTCGTGGTTCCAGCACAAGTCGCATGCCGCTGCGTAGTAGATGCCTATACTAGCCTTTCACTTCCGGACAGACATGAAAGTTCACAGCAGAAGAGTAACAAGTACCTATATAGCTATTATGCGGTGAGCTATTTCTCCCCCTGGTAAGGATATGGTATATGGTGGAAAATGGACCGGATTCGATGCTGTCGTCTCGCCGTTTAAGGGGTCGTCCATATCCCTCACATATCAACTTGAACTCCTTCAGAATATGCCCAAACTGGCAATATCAAACTGGCAAAGGAGATGGACAATAGCATCTTCTTGCGCTGCGGCCAACTGCATGCTGGGGCAGCAGACATCTAGATGCCTGATGGAAATCGTGAGCAGGCGGGATAACAAGACTTTGTTTTCCATTGTCATTTCGAGCTCCTCCCATGGCTGGAACTTGGCGGGATATCGAGTAGCATCCAGTGTCGTTGCCCACCGAGTTGCCGCACTCCATCGCAGTGGTAGATGCAAGGAACGATGTACTTCTCAGGCGCTTCATTCAAAACACCCGCAATATTGAAATATCAAGGTGCTCGTCTCGGGAACGTGAAGTCGATCTCGACCCCGACAGTCGAGTCACAGTGCGCCAACGGAGAACGTTTAGCGCGGGGAGGCAGCGCTAGGGGCCTACCTACCTAAATGGGCAATATCTCGCCCCAGTGGCCACTGAGACGGGAGAATTTACGGCAGGGGTACGGAGTAGGTAGCGAGCCAGACCGAGTCGCCCGTGGGGAGTTTCCCGCGGGCGCCAGGGCAAGCCGGAGCCCATAGTAATGACATGCGGTTTCCGGGTTTCGCCTTTGCATGACACGACCAAATGCCACGGCGAAATGCCACGACGCCTCGGTGATCCGATGCCGGATTGCGGTGGATTGGTATTTGCGACGGACATGCGGCGGTCAAGAGAGGGCTGTTGGCAGCGACGGGGACCGTCCGCAGGTGACCGCTGGGGCCTGCGGGAGGGGCTTCAGGGGGCGAGTCATGCCGGTCCTTATCTCGCAGCGCGGCGCACTCAACGGGAGAGCTCGCAGTCTGCTAGCTGGTACAGCACTGCGTACCTAAGGTAAGGTACCTTACCTATGAGAATCCACAGTGTCTGGATTAGTGGCCTGGTATCCCGCGGCAAACTCACGCCGCCTTTCGCTGTGACGCGTTATATATGGCGGCTCCGAGCGGTCCAGAACAGGAGATGGGGATGGAATGGTTCGGGCGGCATTGACGAGTCATAAATGCGTCCCGCTGCAGGCGAAACTCGCCGGACAATTCACGGCCTATCCGCACGTTCTCTCTCACTATTCAAGCGGACTTGAACGGCTCGTTGAGTCTCAACGCACTGTGCTATGTTGTATAAAGTATTCTACGTTATACGAAGTATTGATGGACAATGGAAAATGGGGAGTATCAAGCTGGAGGCTGACATGGAGCCGGCCCAATCGCACGTCCGATACTGTGCCGTCGCCCAACAGCCTCAACACCATCTCTCGTTCCCCGCGGGGAACCTCCGCTGCGCGCGACCCAACATCGCCGCAAGTCCGCACCTCGTCGGGCAGCAAACACCATCGACAGCCTGCGAGCACTGTTCCGCGCACCCCGCGAGCACGTCGCGGGCGCTCAGGGCAACAATGCAGCAGCAGGCACAGACTTCCGCCGAGCGGCCCTATCGCTCCCACCTCCGGCCGGCCTGCGTCCCGTGCCGCCGGCGCAAGTCGCGGTGCCAGACCGAGGCCAACTCCGAGTCCTGCCTGACCTGCAAGGCGCACCGGACCGAGTGCTTCTTCCCGGAGGGCCCGCGCGCACAGGCGAGCTCGGGGGTCGCCCGCCGCGCCCGGAGGAGCGATGGCGCGAGCGCGCCGTCTCGGGGCGCGGCCAAGGCCACCGCAGTCTCGGCGACGTCGTTTGGAAACGCCGCCTCTGGGACCGGGACCGGGACCGGGACCGGGACGGCGGCGCCGATGACCACGCCCGGGGCGTTCAAGCTGGGACCACGGCACGAGGGCCCGGATCGCAACATGCCCTCGACCGCGAAAGCAACCGCACCGCCATGCGTGCCTGAGAGCCGCCACGCTCAGGCTCAGGCTCAGGCTCAGGCTCAGGCTCACGAGGAGGAATCTCCCTTGGCGCTGGGGTCCTCGGACGACCATCACGTCAACCTCCACATCGTGGGGCCGGCCGTCACAAACGACAGCCAGGTCCTGTCGGACTACCTGTCCGGCATCCCCGAGGCGACGCGGAGCACCCGGATGGTGATTCCAGAGTCGGCGAGCCGCTGCCGCCCGGTGCTGTTTACCATGGTCCAGAAGCGGCCGCTCGGCATTGCCGTGAACCGAAGCCCTTCGGCGGAGAAGCTCGAGGTCATCGAGAAGCTGATTGAGCCCCATGCCGAGGCTGTCATTGACGAGTATGGCCCCCCGACCGCCGCCGCTTGAGACGCCGCGAGTTCTGACCGAGCTAGGTACTTTGACAAGGCCAACGGCTGCCTGCCCCTGCTGGACGAGGACTCGTTCCGCCGCCAGTACCGCGAGGCCAAGGATCGCATCTCGCCGGCCCTCCTCGCGTGCCTGTACGCCCACGCCCTCGTCTACTGGCGGCACTCGCGCACGCTGTCGCGCCACCGGTGCCCGGACAGCCGCTTCGTCTGGAACCTCGCCAACGAGGCCGTGTACTCGGAGCTGCACCTGTCGCCGGGCACGTCCATCATCAAGGCCATCCTGCTCAACATCGGCGGGCGGCCGACCACGTCGCTCATCGGCAACGGCGTGCTCCTCGGGTCCGCCGTGTCCATGGCGCACTCGCTGGGGCTGAACCACAACCCGCTGCCCTGGAAGATCCCCCAGTCGGAGAAGTATCTGCGCATGAAGATGTGGTGGGCCCTGCTGCTGCACGACAGATGGTAAGCCGGGCCGCGCGCGCGCGCGCGAATGCCGCAAGTTGCGCGACGACGCTGACGCCGCCCAGGATCAGCCTGGCCCACGGGACGCCGCCGCACATTGCCCGCGCGCAGTACGACGTGCCCCCGCCGACCCTCGAGTACCTTTGCGAGGGCAACCCGTCCGAGGAGCGGGTGCGGACGGCGTCCGTCTTCATCGCCCTGGCCGGCCTGACGGACGTGCTGGACCGCCACCTGCAGCACGTCTACCGCGTGGGGAGAGACAGGTCGTGGGACACGACCAACCTCGAGCTGTCTCTGAACAACTGGGTCGAGTCCCTCACGGGGAGCACCCGCCTCATCATCATCCGCGGCTCCCACCTCGACATGGCCGGCGCGGCCAACCTCCGCCTGGCGTACCTCACCACGCGGCTGCTGCTCCAGCGCATCGAGCTCGAGTCGGACAAGCAGACGTACGGCCCGGGCGAGGAGCGCCTGATGAACCGCTACATCCAGGCGCGGCGCACGTCCGAGGAGATCCTCATGCTGGTGCAGGAGCTGCAGCCGCGGCAGCTCGGCGACTTCTGGCTGTCGGTCAGCGCGTTCGCGTTCCCCGCGACGGTCAACTTCCTGCTGCGCTGCGCGCTGGAGACGGAGAGCTCGCCGGCGAGCCTGGCGCAGAGCACGTCCTTCCGCATCGCCCGCGACCTGATTGCGACGCTGCGCAGCCACCAGGAGAAGTCGGGATGGGACCTCGCCGACGTCTGCCTCGCGCAGCACGCCGAGGTGGTGGACAAGGTGCTCGGCGGCGTGGCGCCCGACGAGCAGGGCGCCGGCGGCGGCATGGCGGAGATTCAGGACTTTGTCATGCCGGACGCGTCCATCATCGACCAGTTCTTCCCGAGCCTGTGGGACCCGCTGCAGAATGCGTGGTGAAGCTGGGCGTGGTGAAGCTGGGCGTGGTGAAGCTGGGCGTGGTGAAGCTGGGCGTGGTGACGGTACCTATCAATCATACGGAGGAAGTCGAGGCATCGTGGCGACAGCATCATCATCGCAATCGCACCTGCGAAATGGCAAAACATAAGAAAAACAGACAGCAGAGTGGGCAGAACAATAAAACCCTTCCCCAGCGTCTGCCCCATCGTCGCCGCCAGCAAAAAGAATCGGCATGCCGAAAATCAAACCAAAGCCCCCTGCCGGACTCGAACCGGCAATCTCAAGATTAGAAGTCTTGCGCCTTAGCCATTAGGCCAAGGGGGCTATGAATCGGCGAGGATTTGGGTTTAACCCTCGCTATTGTGTACTAATAAGGTCTGGCATTGGGCTGGGTGGATGCGGGCGTGTTTTTGTGTGTGTGTGTGTGGGCGTGTGGGTGGGTGTGGCCCGCACGCACGGCGGAAAGCACCAGGCGCCACCGGCCCCACTCCGTCTCCGCCGGGGCCGGCAAACGTGGAGGCTTCAGTTGCCCGCGGGAAGCTTGGGCCCGAGCGCCGTCAGTGCCCCTGGCGGGAAGATACGATATCGGAAGCGCGTTGGAGGAGTTGTCTGAGTCGCTGCGCCGCAGGGTTCACGGCGGCATATACTTATAAAGAGAGCCGTCCCGCAGGATGGACCGCTTCAGGGCATCTGGCAGACTCATCGCAAGCCGCCACTAACTATACGTTGCATCCATCTTTCTCCAAGCGTTGCATTCTGATACCATCTCATCACCATGGCGCCCGGAGCCATCGCGCAAGACGAGCCCTCGGCCTTGGCCGTCTGTCCGAAGCAGGACGCGGCCCCGACGCTCTACCAGGGGCTCGACGAGGACGAGCTGCGGGCCAAGTCGGAGAAGCACCTGCTCTACTACGGCACCGAGTTCCACCGCGACGTGATCGCGGGCTCGCGCGGCCTGTACATCTACACGGCCTCCGGGCACCGCATCCTCGACTGGACGTCGGGCCAGATGTCCTGCCTCCTGGGCCACGGACACGCGGAGATTGTCAAGGTCATCCACGACCACGCCCTGCAGCTCGACCACCTCTTCTCCGGCATGGTCTCGCCGCCCGTCATCTCGCTCGGGCACCGCCTCTGCAGCGCCCTGCCCGCGGGCCTCGACAAGGCCTTCTTCCTGTCCACCGGCGGCGAGAGCAACGAGGCGGCCATCAAGCTGGCCAAGGTCTACACCGGCCGGTTCGAGGTCGTCGGCATCGGGGCCTCGTGGCACGGCATGACGGCCCAGGCGCAGGGGGCGCAGTACCACTTCGGCCGGCGGGGCCACGGCCCGCTGATGCCGGGCATGCACATGCTCCCCGCGCCGAACGCCTACCGCTCCGTCTTCCGCAGGCCGGACGGGTCCTACGACTGGGAGGCCGAGCTGGAGTACGGGTGGCGGATGATCGACCTGCAGTCGTGCGGCTCGCTGGCCGCCTGCATCGTCGAGTGCATCCAGAGCTCGGCGGGCATGCACGTCCTGCCGCCGGGCTACCTCAAGGCGCTCAAGGGGCAGTGCGAGGCCCGGGGCATGCTGCTCATCGTCGACGAGGCGCAGACGGGCGTGGGCCGCTGCGGCGACTTCATGGCCATCGACCACGAGGGCGTGGTGCCCGACATCCTGACGCTGTCCAAGACGCTCGGCAACGGGCTGCCGCTCAGCGCCGTCGTCACCAGCGACGACATCGGCCGCGTCTCGGCCGAGCGCGGCTTCTTCTTCTACACGACGCACGTCAACGACCCGCTGCCCGCCGCCGTCGGCGACAAGGTCCTCGAGATCCTCTTCCGCGACGACCTGGTCGCGCACTCGCGGGCCATGGGCCTCGTCCTGCACGCGGGCCTGCGGCGGCTGCGCGCGCGGTACGGCTGCGTCGGCGACGTGCGCGGCCGCGGGCTCATGGCCGGCGTGGAGGTTGTCGCCGACCGCGCCAGCAAGACGCCCGCGCTCGAGCTGGCCAGGCAGGTCGGAGACCGGGCGTACGAGCTCGGGCTGTGGGCCAACCTCAGCAGCCACCCGAGCTTCGGGGGCACGTTCCGCATCGCGCCGCCGATTACCGTGACGGCGGCGCAGATCGAGGAGGGGCTGGACATCTTGGACAGGGCGTTTGCGCAGACCGAGGGGACGCTGCCGCTGTATTAGCCGGCCGGCGGTGTCCTCTCTTTGTTGATGATGGCATGTCTTTCGTCTTTGCACGTCAAGCCAGTCCATAACTACCTATCCGGCCGTGGCACAATACATGATTTCTTTGGCAGAAAAAGCGCCTCTAGTTGCTGACCGTGAGCTCCGAGCCGAGTTGCATGGCCATGGCCTGACGGGTCCAACTTCCAAAGCTCTAACCAACAAGGTGTTACGTTATGACGGCCTTGGTAGGCTAAGAAGCCCGCAAAGCCAAAAGACAAAACTCCACAATCTCCATCGTACACGACTAGCAGGTTTATGCCGTAACATACTGCTATAGACGAGTCCCACTTGCAAAAATTCCGGGGCCGTGGCCGGGTAGAAGTGGACGAGGCCGGAATCCTCACAGCAAAAGGCCGGAATTGCCCTGCATCGACTCCATCGAGGCCGGAATTGCACCATTCTTCGCCCACTTGTCTCCCGTAGGGCGTTGTCAGTTGGATCCGCCGTGAAATGTTTTCCTCGACTTATTAGCAAGTTTTATTATTTCGCGCAAGTCATCCATCTGTCGTTGCGTTGCCAACGTTTGCACAACGTAGCCAGGCTTGTGTACGTGTTGTTGCCAGCCTCGACTTACACGCGGCCCGAGGGGCACGTAGTTACTCGCAATGTCGAAAACGCAAACCCAAGTGGTCGTCGCACGGCCCGCGCAGGCCGAGATCCTCCTCGAGGGCCAGCGTCCCGCAGCATCGTCCGCAGACACCAGCGGTCGCTCCAGCGAGGATGCGCCGCCCCCTCGCCTGCCCTCGCGGGCGACTCGCCTGCGGCAGGTCCTCGTCACCGTCCAGCTCTTCGGCGTGACCTTCACGGCCAGCGTCATCAACGGGCTCGTCACCGTCGGGCTGCCGACCATCACAAAGGACCTGGCGCTGCCGCCGGCGCTGGCCTTCTGGCCGGCGTCCGTGTCCGGCCTGGCCACCGCCTCGACGCTGCTGCTGGCCGGGTCCATCGCCGATACGGTGGGACCGCGGCCGGTAGAGCTCGTGGGGAGCTTTGCCAGCGGGGCCTTGATGATTGCGTCCGGGGCCGCGCGCAAGGGCGAGGAGCTCGTGGCGCTGCGGGCGCTGCAGGGCGTCGGGCTCGCCCTCCACCTGGCGTCGTCCGTCGCCATCGTCACGCAGATGCTCCCGCAGGGCCGCGGCCGCAACATGGCCTTTTCGTGCCTGGGGCTCAGCCAGCCGCTGGGCTTCTCTGTTGGGCTCGTCGTGGGCGGCGTGCTTGCCGACACCATCGGGTGGCGGGCGGGCTGGTATCTCTGCGGAGGCGTTACGCTTGGGTTCGCCGTCCTGGGCCTGTGGGCTCTGCCGAAACGCAAGGACTGCCGCCGGGCTGCCGACTATCTCAACGATGTCAAGACCAAGATCGACTGGGTCGGCGCTCTCCTGGCCTCGGGGTTCATGGCTCTGCTCTGCTACCTGCTGGCGTGAGTTTCTCCAGCTGAAAGGTCGAAGCTGCCCCTGAGAATGAGACTGACTGCGGATGTAGTGTATTGAGCACGGATGTCTATCGCATCAAGAGCGCAGAGTGCATCGTGCTCCTATGCCTCTGCGCCGTCGCCCTCCCGTCGTTTGTCGCATGGGTCCATCGCCAGATGCGTTTGGGCAAGCCGGCACTCATCCCCAACTCGCTCTGGATGAATGCCACCTTTTCCAGCATTTGCGCCACCATAGCGCTATCCTTTGCCGTCATCAATTCGCTGGAGCTTTTCGCCAGCCTGTTGTCAGTACCTTGCCCCCTCAAGCCCCTGTTCAGTGTTCGCACCAGACGAAGCAGCTAACACGCAGGCAGCTTTCAGGAAATACAACATCTCTCCGCCCTGGAGGCGTCGGTGCGTATGCTACCCAGCGTCGTGGTGGGCGCCCTGATGAACCTTGTGACGGGGTTGTTTGTGCACAAGGTGCCCGCCATCTGGATCGTGACGATCACGTCGGTGCTCTGCGCCAGCTCGCCCCTTTTGATGGCTGTCATCCAGCCCTCGTGGCCATACTGGGGCAATGCGTTTGTCGCCCAGCTGCTGCAGCCCGTCAGCTGCGATGCGCTCTTCACCGTGGGCCTCATTGTAATCACGGAGGTGTTTCCCGAGGACACTCAGGCTCTGGCCGGGGCGGTCTTCAATACGGCCGCCCAGTTTGGCTGCGCGCTGGGC
Source organism: Tolypocladium inflatum (assembly GCA_003945565.1). NCBI lineage: Eukaryota > Fungi > Ascomycota > Sordariomycetes > Hypocreales > Ophiocordycipitaceae > Tolypocladium > Tolypocladium inflatum. Next base: position 1,538,281 of record QEPE01000001.1, read on the forward strand.
TTTGCGGTTCTGCAAGTCATATCGACGCTGGTTAGCAAGAAGCACTCCAACGAGGGGGAGAGCCGTGCCCTGATGGAAGGATATAGGGCCAGCTTCTGGACTATGACTGCGTCCATGCTATTGTGTGCGATAATAGGGGTGATTGGATTGCGGAAGACGGGACGGGTTGGCCTGAAGAGAGATTAAACTGCGGCGTGTTGTGCGGTAGAAGGCATACAACGGGATACCTCGTGCTCCGCGGCATGCCCTACGAGTGACGGCAGCGATTACGACTGGGAATTTCGAGCGACGATGACGGAAATGCGACGGGCTGCCGTCCAGGTGAATGGGACGTCTCAGAGGCATTGCATATAGAATTAGATTTGCATAAAATAGAATTAGATATACGGTCTATTCCCTGTGGTTTGCGAAGGCTCCAATCTTACATTTCCCCAAATATCCCATGTTTCTTGCGGTTCCTTGCTATTCTACTGTTGCTCGCTAGTTCTGCCGTTCCCGGCCGTCCCTTTCTACTACTTCGAGCCATTTCACGAGATTCTATAAAGGCAAATATAAGGTTAGACGCCCCCGGGTGGTAGCACAATTCGTTGTTAGACATGGTGATGATGATGAGAGCATGTGAACGATGAAACTGGGCTTCAGCAGAATCTGAGCACGGGCGCTTAGGGGAACAGTAGAATCTCGTGCTCAGGAGGCTTGCCATTTCAATGCTGGGGCCGTTGGAGCAGCGACCACCAGATGGCTGTTCGGTGAGTTGTTCACGGCAAGTGCAATAATGGGATCGGACGTTGTTTGATGGCGGTCAAACAGTACGCTGCTCGTCATTCGCAGGCACTCGTGCAGGACCAGTCGACAACACAAGAGAGACAGCCCAGGCGCCCACCGGCGCATTCAATTCCATATCGCCAATAATAACGCCGTCCCGTTCCCGCTGTGCAAAGTAAACGAACAAGTGATAATTGCTGATCGATAGAGCATGACGCAGAGCAGAACGGTGCCAGTAACCGCATGCTACGTGAGATGGGTTGGATTGAAGTGAAGGGCAACCGCCTTAATCCTCGCAACAGCGACTCGAAGTTGCGCTCGGAGGAGGAGCTCTACTCGATACGCAAAGACTTGCTGCATGCGCAAAAATGCCCAGAAGTCTTCATTGCGATGGTGTTCAAGAGCGATGAGCAGGTTTGGGTAGATTTATGTACATCTATCATCCATGATAGATGATATGGCAGACATCCGGAAGAGCACCAAGAAGTCCGCCGCAAAAGCCGCCGCGTTGTTTCCTCCCATGTCGCCCGTGACTTTATAAAATAGCCGCTGCCGCCTTTTTGCCGTACTTGACCATTGCGAGAGACGGTGCCGACTTGCACTCCGTTGTAAAAGACTATTTACAAGTCTAGGTCTGCCTGACAGTCGCGCTGCTCCAAGAAGTAAGCATATTGTGTAAATAGCTTAAGTTAGAGTTTTTCTTTGGAATCTCTTTCTCTCCTCGCAAACAATCATCTTGCCCAAGCTGCACACGACCTCGTTCGTACTCTTGTACTGTCACAATTATGTCATCCCCGGGATGTTCTGCTTGAATGTTTAAGCATATGCATGTGCCATGCAGTCCACCCTCCCCCTTCTAGGAGTGTTGGACCACGTACCGCCCAACACTTTTAGAGCCTGAGGCAAGAATGATGGTTATAGACGAAAACGAACGGAGGGAGTGGTCATAAGAGCCAGTGGGAGGACGCACAAGCAAGAGTGGAGACACGCAGTCCGAGGGACATAAAAGGGCAGAGATGCCCGCCTCGTTCAAATGTTCTGGATAACGCTTTCTTTTTCTGATTCAACCGAAGCTGGTTGTCTTGCGGTCCGCAGCGACGGAGTCAACTGATTTGTCTTGGACAAAAGGCTTCGACGACTATAAAAGCCGGTGGTTCGCGCTTCTTGGACTGAGGATTCTCTTCTTGATTCATCTCGTGCAGAGCAACGCACCAATTGCGTTTCTCCCTCCCTCACCACTAGCTAGCGAAATCCCGAACAACAAGTTGTGTTCGGTGTGACTACGTTCGACGCCTAGGTCCGAGTGGACGCTCGTGAACTGCAGCTCAGTCATATATGGTCACGTCACCTCAAAGGGCGTTGGCATCTCGAGAATCATGGATAGATTCCCTGAAGAGCGACCCAAGACGGTGCAGGCGGGCATAGCTTACCGTGTCGAATGTCTTGACCCGACGAACAAGTGTTACAACCAGACACTCGTCCGGATGGGCTTGGGTGGGATGAAGCCTCGCGGCGAAGACCTTATAGATGGATCATGGTGGAAGACACTAGAGGTTCACCTGACATGGGTCCACGAGCCCACGCCTTTCACCTCGTTCTTCGATTGCTGGAAGAGAGCGATGGGCTGGATGAAGTCTATGCTTGACAACGGAGGAACGGATATTGTAGTTGTAGCCGTTTGGCTAGAGGGCTTGCCGTGGGTCTATGATGGCTCAGAAATCGCCAGGAGGCTATGCTACACTAATATTTCTAGTGAGCTGAGAGAACGGCTCGAAAAATCGCATGGTGAGCTTCTGGTTCATGGCGCCATCCCGGCAGACGAACACAGAGTCCTTGCTTGTTTCTCTGCAGATAGCTCGGACATGCGACAGATGACTCTCAGTTCCCCGTCTGGAGGCCCTTCGGTGCCACGGTTCAGTGCTAGAGTCCCGCAGGGCCATTTTGTACTGTATCCGGACACGGATGACGCGATGATATGGCTGAGGGCGCAGCTGGAGCTGGTCAGTCGGGATCAGGTAGAGGGCGATGTTAGGTTTCTCATCTTCGGAATGGCTCTGAGGGCTCACAACTTGCGGCTCGCACAGTAGCCTGCCCGGGTGCAGAAGCAGGCGCGTGGACGGATTGGGGACTTATTTAGTGTTGTGGGTTCGTTTGCGGCCCGTCCAGAGACCTGCAGTTCGGCGTTGGAACCTGCGGTGAGAGAGCAGGGCATGACCGGCGGACGTTCGCTGTCTGTTGTTCATTTTCTCTCATTTTGTGTGTTTTATTGTTTACGAATTCATTCATTCATGTCGGTCATCCAGGCTCTCGTGACTATGTAACACTCCTGAACTCCGGACCATGATGGCTTGTGGCTAACTATGGTGCATCCCAACCGTTCACATTGGAACGAACGGCACGTCCACTCTTGGATTTGAACCTGCATGACTTCTGTGATAGTGGGTTCGCCGCCGTGGACCTCTTTCTTCGCGGTGATGGCATATCCCAGTACGCGCGACCGTTATTATACTGACCGCCGGGCCGCGCTCGGCGAATCGTGAGCGTAGTGCCAATTCGATTGATCAAGTCCCTGACAGCGCCGTCGAGCCGAGTTCGGCCCCCAGGAAGAAGCATTCATAGCGCAATCGGCCCCGGCTTGGGGCTCCAGCGTCGGGCAATGCCCTTGACGGCGACCCCGAGAATCATCAAGACCTCGAGGCCGAGTATCCCGACCCAAACGATGTTGAGGATCTTTTCCTCGTTGAGCGCTGAGCAGCCTGCGATGAAGGCGGCCATGTTTCGTGCTTGCGGAGGGCTTTCAGGATGGGCATTGAATGGAACGCGGTGATTGATGATCCTGGGAAATATAAAGGTCAGTACAAGGATAGAAAAGTAGGCACGAGAGCTGACGGCATCAGGGACCGTTGCGTCACAAGCTGTCCACGTGCCTCCTGTCGCAGACGGATTGTCTTGGACTCACCTCGGCTCGTGTAAGTCTCGCCGGTTCAAAGTGCCCCCCAGCGACCACAACGAAACCTGAACAAAACCTGGGAAGAAACAGCGACGCTCGCTCGCAAACAGTGCCGCAACGGGGCCAGCACCAGCAGAAGAGGCGTTTTGCATGCCCCGGCCGGAGGAGGGGACGAGGCTTGGTCTTATCTGGCAAGTTGGGACGGAGAGCAGAGTCCACCCGGGCGTTGGTCACGCTGCACGAACGCTCCGCGATGCCACCCTGGCCCCCGCAGCGATTGGCCAAGACGCAAGACGCTCGTCTGGCGCCCGGCACGGAGATGGCAGCGCGCCCTGCTTACGGCGAAGCCGGGCGGGTTGGCTTGGGGTCCGGCAGACGGTTGCCCCACGTGGCCACTTCTCGAAGCGGCATCTTCACGACTGCCGGAGACGCAAGATGGTGGTTGCGTGATGGCCATGCTTCTGCCACGTTTACTACGTCTCATATCCCACCCTGCTGGGGGCAATGACATGTTCTTCTCTCGAGAACCGTTCACCGGCCCCGTCCCCGGCTCAGCAACGGCCCCTGCTCAACCCTGGCCTGCCGTCTGCATTGGTGGCAGAACGCCCCGTCCGACGAGCGGGCCCAGGACTCGGTCAAGTCACCGCCATGTCTGAGTCGGTGAGCGTTTTCACAGCGACGTCTGCATCACCGCCACGGAGCTGCATGTATCCTCTGCGGTTCACTGTCCCTCGGGACGCCAGCATCGAGTCTGGATGAAACGTCCACGCAGGGCACGGCCGTGCCACTGCTTCCAGGCGCCCGCTGACAGCTCCAGCGTCGAGCCCTTGTCCGTTCGCGCTAACGCGCCTCTTCGGAAGCATGGCTCCGTGCCCCGGCCTCGGCCCTGTCGCCGCGATGGATCCAATCCCGGCGAGCGAGCGGGGTGGGTCCCGGAGCTGGGTACTCGTACTCCGTATACACATCAAATCGCGCACAGTTTTAGAAAAGACGGCCAAAGACACTCACGTTTTCGACCCAAGTGATAGGCCGCGCACGATATGGTTTAAAGGCTGTTGCATTCCTATATCACGGACAGAGCCACGACTATTACAAGCATATTGATCATGATATTCCGTTTGTCGAGTTGGAGCCCTACCTCATCCCGCCTGGATACTCTGTATATTGGAGTGGGCAGCGTATATTTCGAATTATAGCAGACTGTAGTTCAAAGCATTTGGCGAGATTATACCCGTCTTTGTTGTTACCCAGAAAATCACAGAGGCATCTTGGGTATTATTGTCTTTCGGCAGGGGTATGGCTACACAGTCCGCCGTCGGTTTCCGTTGCTTCTTGCATTTCTGAAACCCTCGGGCACCTTTCCTATCAAGGAGTCGTGTCGCATTGCTCAATTCTACGTGTATCTATCCGCACTTGCACCCGGGGACCGTATCATCAGGTGCAGTGACCAAGCAAATCACATGTGAATGGGCTTGCGCGTCGTTGGGCTTGGGCCAGCATCTGCTGTCTTGGGCAGGCTGCCAGAATCCGGTGGCTGAAGCAAGCTCCCACTTCGAAGGAGCTTCGTCTCCGCTGCGAAACTTGGGCGGCAGCTTCTCCTGCCTTGTTTGTGCGCTACATGATGTCGCCGCAGAGCTGAGCAAAACCTGCTTGTACACGCCTAGTTAGTGGCCCCAGCCACAGGCCTCCAGCTCCAGCCCACTCACTGATGACGTCGCACCTTGCCCCTCACGCCAGCGTGCCGCACCTGGTGACGAGACACGCCATCCCATTCCATCTCGCAGCATCTCGCAGCATCTCTGTCGCAGAACTTTTCGCAAACGTGAACCTATAAATTCTGCAAAGCTCAGTCTCGATACTCTCCGCTCCACGTTCTGCTCCCACGTATTCGATAAACCTACCTCCTACGGTGCCCTCACATCACCCTCACAGCTTCAACAGACAGCTCTCGTAGCGGGCTATTCACAATGGCGACCAAATCCACCGTCCACGTCAAGAACATTGCTGCCTCGACCGGCGACACCGAGGTCAGGGACTTCTTCAGCTTCTGGTAAGCTCCTCGTCTCTCGCCGCGCCCGGTTCACCGTGCTGACTACCAACAGCGGCCGGATCGCCAGCTTCAACGTCACCGCCGCGGGCGGCACCAAGACGGCCGAGGTCACCTTTGAGAAGGAGACGGCCATGAAGACGGCCCTGCTGCTCAACAACACGCAGCTCGGCCCCAACCACATCGCCGTGACCAGCGCCAGCGGCGACGACGGCGACGACAACGGCGCGCACCTGGCCAAGGACGCCGAGCGCGGCGACTCGGACGAGCTCACGCAGGAGGAGAAGCCGCGCGCGAGGATCCTGGCCGAGTACCTCTGTCACGGATACGTCGTCGGCGACGCCGCCATCGAGCGCGCCATCGAGCTCGACTCGACGCACGGCGTCTCCAACCGCTTCCTCGCCACCCTGCAGAACCTCGACCAGAAGACGCACGCCACGGACCGCGCCAAGGCTACGGACCAGAGCTACGGCATCACCCAGCGCGCAAACAGCCTGCTCACCGGCATCGGCTCCTACTTTGAGAAGGCCAGCAACACCCCGACCGGCAAGAAGATTGTCAAGTTCTACACCGACGGCGCGAGCCAGGTCCAGGACATCCACAACGAGGCCCGCCGCCTGGCCGACCTGAAGAAGAACGAGTACGGCGGCAGCGCCTACAAGGCCGCCGGCCTCGAGAGGGTTTTCGGGAAGGAGAAGGACAAGCCGCAGGGCGATGCGTCGGGGACCGTGAACCCGGCGCCGACTGCGCCGACCGAGGCTATCCCTGCCGTCAAGGCGGACGACGCCAAGACTGGTTGAACGAACGATGCGGATGACGGGCTGTTTTGTTACGAGGTCAACGCCGTTGACGCACGCCTAGTAGTAGGTAGTATAGCATAATTTTTGATTCATCTACTTGATTCCAGCTCAGCCTGCCCGTTTATGCCGCTGGATATTGAGTTAGCCAACGCCACTGGTTTCATCGAGAGGTGAACTAATCACAATTGCCTTTCTTCCCGGAAGACTTGCCCTTTGGGGCGTCGTCCGTTGGTCCCTTGGGGTTTGACGAGAGATTCTCGACCTCGGACTCCAACGTCTTTTTCTTGTCCTGGGCGCTGCCGGTTGACACTCCCTGGCCGTCGGACGGAGGGTCGTGCAACTGGCGGCCCGTCTGGCGCTCTGGGGGCGGGGACTCGGCGCCTTCGGGCATGATGGAGATGTGATGCTGCTCGGTGTTGGCTTGAGATGGTTGTGCCGTTCCTGTCACCGGGTTTGAGGCAATTTCGGGTTGATTGTGATGTTCGGATGTCAATGGCACGGCGTAGATGCGAAGGGGAAGCATTTATGTTGGCCATGTATCGATGGCGTCATAGAGCCGTTACATCATCTCTCTGCCCGTTTCGATGGGCGCGCGACGCAATCGAGATGCAGTCAAGATGACGAGCCGACTGGAGCAAAAGCTCCTTTCGGTGGAGCACAGCCAGTGATGATCGGTGGCGGGCACAGCAGCAGCAAGCCAGCAAGCTCAGATGCCTGCCTCTTTGCAGTGCAGGTGGAAATGTTTTGAAAATACCTATTGAATGTCCATCTCTAGATGGTTGCGGCTTACATTACGGACTACTGTACTGCCTACATGCCAAGCTTTTTTGTTTGCGTGCCCGTACGAACTCGCCACATCCTTGAAGGAAAATATTAGGATCGCAGCTGGATGAATACAGAATCCTGCCGGCAAGCATGGTTGCATGTCATGATAGACGGCCATGACAGACGGCCATGACAGCCCGCGTGAGGGCGACCGATGAGCCAAGACCGCGCCAGTGCTGGAGCCGCTGGAACCTGGGTTCTAGAGGCGCCGGCGGGGTGAGCTAGCCACCAGCTGTGCGCCAACAGCCCCGTGGCTTCAGGGGCTTGAGGGGCTTGAGGGGCTTGAGGGGCTTGAGGGGCTTGAGGGGCCGCCATGGGGCCACCTTAGCGCCCGTCGCAGGGGCTCCCAGCGGTCGCGCCCCGCCACCCCGCAGCCAGCACGGTGCGGCAGGCCCCAGCCACTCAACGCGGCATCAAACGTCGCCGCGTGTGCGGGTCGTGACATCTGACAAGTGACAACCACAAACGCCCACGCACGCCCACGCACGCCCACGCACGCACACGGCCCATCTCGCCTCGGACGCGCAAGCAATGCCGGATCTCAACTCGGTCCCTGCCTCGCCGCACTCGCTCGTCGCCTCCCGCCGGCCGTCCTCGCACCAGATGCCTCCGCCGCCCGCGCCCCAGTCGCCGTCCCTCAACATCCTCCCTTCGAACCAGAATGCCGTGAGCCACAGTCGCGCCCACAGCCGCAGCCAGAGCCAGAGCCTGAGCCTGGGCCATGGACCCTCGTCCGTGCCGTCGCCGCAGCTCACGGCGTCGCAGCCGCTGCAGCATCAACTGGAGCCCGGCGTCGGCCCTGGCCCCGGACCGCTGCGGCATCCCCGGCCGTTGACGGCATCCGAGCTGCACACGCAGCTGGAAAAGGAACAGGAGGCGGTGGTGCGTACCAAAGCCGCCCTCTGTCAAACGTGAGGGGCTCGCTGACATCCTATTCCAGGTGAACCGGTTGACTCGCGAGCTGTCCCTCCTCCGCGCCGCCCAGAACGCTTCCGTCGCGTCCAACGCCTCCTCCACATCCGCCACTGCGTCGACGCACGATCCGATCGCTGACTCGTCCCTGCTCTCCGGCTCGGGCTTCAGCATCCCCACGACCCGTCGTCACCATCGCAATTCCTCCTCCGCTTCGCAGAACCCCATCGCTCAGCTCGCCTCTTCGTACGAGACGCGACCCTCCTACGAGGCACGACACCATAGCGCCGTCCCCCGCCCACCACAGCCTGTGCCTCTATCACGACAGGACAGTGCAGCCTCGAGAAGGAGCCAGACAAACTCCCCAGGGCCTCAGGTTACCTCCCTAGATCCATCCAGTTACTTCCACCACCAGAGGGTGCCGCCACCATCGTCCGTGCCAATGAGCTCGGTCGCCGCCACCCCGGGCAGTGGGACTGAACAGATGAGTCCGGGACTGATGCCGGCAACATCACGATACGAGGAAACGGCATTTTACAGAAACGAGCTTGAGTCCGCCAAGAAGGAAAATGAAGGCCTAAAGAGGCGAATCCGCGAACTCGAGAGGATAGTTCTCAGCAGGCGGGCAAGCGAAACAAGCCGAACGAGGAGCGAAAGCGTGAGTACGACGGCTAGTGCGAGTATTACCCCCGCCGGCGGCACCAGCATCGCAGGACCTCGCGACGGGGGGGGGCCCAGGCCGGAACGAGGGCGCGGCATGACCAGCCAGAGCATTGCCAGTGTCGCCAGCCTGGGCGTCGGGGTTCCAGAGGACGAAGTCAAGGTGGGAGAGAGTGCCGCCAGCTCCGGTCTGGGAAACAACCCCCAGTGACCTCGAAGCAGAGTTTACTTTGACATTGGCCGGCATCGCGCTGCACAAAATGGAACGCAAGAAAAGGGACGTGGCTATTGACTAGGCTGATACGGTTGGCACAGGAGCCTTTAGGAGCAAGCGGACAAGATTGCGTGGTGTTTACTATTCATATCCTCCTGTGGTGTCGACTCACGGGCTTGAAGGACTGGAGACGGCCTTGCTGGTGTGTCGCCTAGCGGCACGCGTACTCTGTGTGAGCCCGACTCACACGACTTTACAGCTGATTGCTAGAGCATAGTTTGAGACACGAGCGAGTCCAGGAAGAATTCATCTCTATTTTTACAGGCGTATTGGAAACTCGGCTGTGTCTACTTGTCTCCTTGAACCCCTGACCATGTCACTCCCGGGCCGGGGATGCTTGAAATAGCCTGTCGGTCGCGCTACTCCTCGTCTAGCCCACCCCCCCTCGCGAGAACGCCCTCGATGGCATCTAGTCGATGATCTTCCGAAACCTCGCCATGAGGGCGTGCTCGTCGTCGCCCGAGTCGCCGATGGACGTATCCCCGCGCCGGCACACCTTGCGCTTCTTCGCCAGAGGGACGTCGGAGTCAGAGTCCCAATAAATGACCTGTGCGCCCTCGAGCTTGCGCTGCTTCGCCAGAGGGATGTCGGAGTCGGAGTCCCAATAGGAGACATGTGCGTCCTCGAGCTTGCGCTTGGGGTTCTCGGCGGCCGCGCCCTGGGCAGCATCCGGACATGTCTTGGCCACCCCTGTGGGAGACTCGGACTTGATCGCGGGTGGCGAATCTTGGTCCGAGTCGTCGACATCGCCTGCGCACAGCATTTTGCAGTCTTCGTCAAAGTCGAGCGAGCACGGCGGCTTGACGTCCTCGTCGTCGTCGTCATCGTCGTCGTCCTCGCATGCAAATTTGAACTGTTTTGCCTTGGCCGAGGCTAGACTGTCGCCGCAGTTGGCTGCCGCGGCAGGGACTCTCGGGCCCGTCGTGGTTCCATGCTCGATGCTTGGGATGACGCCTCCCACGGCCTCCTGGTTGGCAATCTTCTGGCGAAGGAAGTGCTCCGTCTTGACTACGAGGTTTCGGAATGTGACCTGGTCGGCGAGAGACGGCAGGATTTTGAACCCAGCTGCCAGGGCAGTGCGGTGCAAGCGGGATTCAAAGGCGCTCTGTTTGGCCACCGCGGCCAGATCTCCATTCAGGCTCTTTTGTTCCTCGAGATCCTTGCTGAGCCTTTCAACTTGCTCGAGGCCATCCTTTAGCTTGTCCTTATGCTCCTTAAGATCTCTGTTGAGCCCTTCGACTTTCTCGCGCTCGTCCATCAACTCATCCTTGGCCCCGTCCAGCTCCTTGGCCAGCTCATCACGAATCTTCCGCAGAGAAGCGTTCTGGGTCTCAAGCTGTTTGGTCATGCTGACCTGACCCTTCAGCAACTTGTCCGCCTTGGCAATTTCACCCTTCAGCTTCCGGTTATCCTCGGCCAAGGCTCGTTTTTTTACACGTTGGAGTATCTCTGAGTTCTCGAGATTCTTGACCAGCTCGGAGAGTGTCTTCTTGGGCTTGGCATCCTTTTTGGCTTGTTGAGAGGGAGTCTTCTCAGCTGCTTTGGGTGGCGCTTTTACGGCTTTATGTTCCGCCGCGGCGAGTGCTCGCGCTGTGATGGCCTTTCCGGGAGAGTTCGGCTCTTGGCGTCGCAACTCCATAGTTTGGCCGTATAGGACGTGGCAAGGTGGAGATGTGGTCTTGCTGTGTGCAAGATGCTTGTCGAGAGACGAAATCGAGAGACGAAAATCGACGGTCTTGTCTTGAGCATAGAAGACAGGGTGAAAGATTGAAGGCGGGAGCGGTCTCGGAGGCTTGGAGAAGCTCAGGTGTTGAAGCAAAGCAGCGGATTCGAGCGTGATGCAAGCGAGAGGCGAGATGGGCGATGGAATAGTGGAAGAGGATGTGCAGATGAGAAGGGCCCAACTACCAAGAGGACGGTTGAGCCTTCTGTGAGTTTGCAAGGGGAGCGGTGTGCGGAGAAGAGGTTGGTATTGAGTGCATGAACACAATAGAGATTGAATCACGCAACGGTTGCGGCTGGCAACCTGACTTGTTCGCTTCCTCAGTGTTCAAAACAAGACCTTCTAGGCCCAACCTTTTCCCAACCAGACTTTTCGATTCGCTCTTTGGCAGACGACACCTGCCTGCATTCAAGCTATTCGAGTGAAAGAAGACATTCCTCTTTCCTCTGCGCTCTATGTTTCCTCTTCCTCCGCTTTCTGGTACAATACCCGGTAGGCTTTTGTTTCAACCGTGTCTTCGCAACTCTCTTTCTGCTCTTCCCCAACTGGCCAGCCATTGCGCAGTCTCTAATCGCTTCGCCCTTCAATCCCTTGCACGGTTCATGACCACACCAGACGGATCCCTGGTCTCTGCATCTCCCCAGGTAGCCTCCCAGCCATGGTCCGCGAGATAGACCTTCCACGCCGCGTCGTCGTCGTCCAGCCGCCGCGACACGTCTGGGATGACGAAAAAGGCCACGAGGCCGCCGACCACGGCGAACGCGGAGCCGATGAGGAACGCGACCTGGTCCCCCCTGCCGGGCTCGTCCGAGTACGAGTGGAGGATCGCGGTGAAGACTTGGGTTCCAATGGCGGCGCCGGCCTTGGACCATGCCGCGATGAAGCCCATCATCTGGCCGCGTATCGACGTCGGGAAGCTCTCGGATGCCGTGAGCACAACGGTACTGAGCAGCATGATTAGCACGAGGGCAGATACGTCTTTATCTTCGTCGGAAGCGTTTTGTGCTCACCTTCCAGGTCCAACCTCGCCGAGGGTGAGAAAGACGCCGTACAGGACGATGAACAGAGGGAAGATGGTCTGAATAGGCCCGATGGCTCCGCCCAGGATGAAGCCGAGGACGGCCTGCATGAAGAAGCCGAGGGCCATTGTCTTGCGTCGTCCGATCTTATCCGACAGGTACCCGCCTATGAACGGCCCCGGGATATAGAAGCAGTTGATGAGGACGCCCCATCCGAGGGTCTTGACCAGGTCCTGGCCGGGGTTCGTGCGACTGATGATGGTGGAGCTGAAGATGCCAAAGGGGATCGAGATCCAGTTGTACAGGAACCAGCAAGCGGCGGATCCGATCAGCGGACGGTGATATCTCTTCAGCGCCAGCCAGTACGGCACGCGCTGCTTGCGCATCGCCGACCTGCGGTACGCCGTGGCCACGGCCATGCGCATCCGGAACCAGAAGATGCCCAGCGGCGGCACCGCACCGAGCGCAAACGCCGTGCGCCAGACGATGCCGTACTTGCTCTCGTCGCGGCCGACGCAGAGCAGCAGCAACAGCGGGACCAGCCCGCCCCAGACATAGCCCAGCGCCGAGGACAGGTCCGCCAGCATGGCGAACATGAAGCCGCGGTGCTTGCGGTACGCGCCGCTCTCGTCGGTCGCCTCGGCGGCGCCCGCGCCCGAGACGGGGTACTCGCCGCCGGCGCCGACGCCGGCGACGCCCCGGGCCACGATGAGCATCCAGAAGAGCCCCGCCGGAGAGCGGCCGGCGGCGGCGGCGGACAGGGCGATGCCGAGGACGAGCAGCGCGGTCGTGGCGACGGCGCCGGTCTTGCGGCCGAGCTGGTCGACGACGACGCCGAAGAAGAGCATGCCGACGATCATGCCGACGAGGAACGCGTTGCTGAGGCGCGTGTAGATGGCGCCGGTGAGGGCGTCGGGGTAGACGACGGCGAGGAGCAGCTCGACGTTGCCGATGACGGCGGCGTTGCTAGGCAGTCGTGAGCTCTGGCTCTCCATCCACGGCAGGGGGGGCCATGGCAGACGACGAAGCCGATGAGAGGAGGCGGTTCTTACTAGCCGTCGGAGCCAATGGCCAGGCCCGAGAAGAGCACCATCAACCAGACCGAGAGCTTGCTGTAGGAGCCCTTGGGGGGTTCATTGACGCTTGCGGTTTCGACGTCGGCGTCATTTTTCTCGAATTGCGTCTTGTTCACAGGGGGCGAGGGAGACACCTCGATATCAGGGGCCGACACGCCCGGCTCGTCGGGGACGCCCATTGTCAAAGTCTACGGTCCAGGTGTACGAAGTATACAGGAGAGAAACACGAAAGCAACAAGGACAGCCGGGATAAACGGCTCGTGCAACGTCGACCCGGCGCGTAAGCAACATGGCTATCAGCCAACTCACTCCCCCCTCGGCCATCACCAAATGCAGACCCCCGGCCCCGACACCGCTTCGGGACCCCACGCAGATCCGCACCCGTGCCGGCGCAACTAACTGGGCCGGTGGCGCCCGCCGCCCCCGCCGGCGCCCTCCGTGGGGGGTTTAAGCGGCGAAACCGCGACGTCTGGCGCGCTCGTCCCCGCTCCTCGCTTACAGCTCTCCGACATTCCGTTGGGTGATTTGAGGTCCTTGAGTGGATATACGAGTATGTACTGCCGGCTGCGATAGCACCACTACGAGTACTTCGTACCATCCTTGCTCATCGTCGGCGACGGTCGAGGGCTAAAGAGCCAGTCTCCGGTGTCGCTGTTGGCCAGGTTGCGCTGGTCTGCCACTCGACTCGTTGCAGTTCTCCGCTATCAACACCAGCTTGTGTGAGCTGAGGACGCAGGATGAAGGCAGACGGAATCGTCCCGGAAGCGACGCCGCTGCTTCCAACGCGGCAGCACCCACGGAGACGCCGCGCAAACCTCACGACCCCAGCCCTCGTGCTCGCCGTCCTAGCCACAGCCCTGCTGCTGGCCACGCTCACCTCCGGCCTGTGGAAGCGCTTCGCCTCGCACCCGCGCCTCGCAGACGTTGACCGAGCACGGAAATGCTCCGTCGACAACCTCCACGCCAATCTCTCGTTCCTGGATCGCGCCAGGCCGATCGAGGCGGATGAGTTTCTCGAGCGCAGAGACAGGCTGGCCAGGGCCTTGGCTGCCGACGGCGTGGATGCCTTTGTGCTCGAGCCGGGGTATACCTTTCAGTACGAACCGCGGCCCGGAGGTCCTGCAACATTGCTTCACTGGACTGACCGCTTACAGGTACTACGGCAACGTCTCCCAGACTGACTGGGAACCGTGGGAGCCCGAGGAACGTCCGTTCCTGATGCTCATCCTCCCGCAGACCGCCCCGGATGGCAGCGTCTCCGCCAAGACGGCCTTTCTCGCGCCTCACTTCGAAGAAGGCCGCGTGCGCATGCTGGGCATCCCCTCCCGCGACCCGGAGCTCGACGTCGTCGTCTGGGAGGAGCACTGGAACCCGTACGACACGCTCCTCGCGTCCCGTCTCTTTGGTTCGGGAGCCACCGCCCCGACGACGCTCATGGCCGACGAGGAGATGCGCGACTACATTGTCCGCGGGCTCGGGGCCGCGGGCTTCCGCACCGTCGGGCTGTCCCCCGGCGCCGAGCTCGTCCGGCAGACCAAGAGCCGGGCCGAGGTGGCGCTCCTGCGGGCCGTCAACACGGGCACGGTGGCCGCCGTGCGGGCCATGCGGCCGTGTCTCGTCCCCGGCCTGACAGAGGACGACGTGACCGCCATCCTTGACGCCGCGATGCTCTCCGTCGGCTTCGGCCTGTTCTTCAACATCGTGCTCTTTGAGGAGCACGGCGCGCTGCCCCACGGCGGGTTCGTCACCGGCGGCAAGAGGCTCGCCCACGACAGCATGGTGGTCATCGACGTCGGCGCCCACTACCGGGGCTACTCGTCCGACATATGCCGCAGCTTCCTCATCGACCCGCCCAAGCACGCGCGCGACGGCCCGGCCCCGGATCCGCTGCGCGCCGAGAAAGAAAAGGTGTGGCGGGTTGTCCTCGAGGCGCAGACGGCCGCCGCCGAGGCCCTGCGGCCCAACAACACGGCCGCGAGCGTGGACATTGCGGCCCGCGCCGTCATCGAGGACGCGGGATACGGGTACGGCTTCACCCACCGGCTGGGGCACGGGATCGGTATCAAGGCGCATGAGTCGCCCTACCTCAACAAGTGGAACACGGGGGCCGTCCTGAGCGCTGGCATGACCTTTACCAACGAGCCAGGCATCTACCTCGAGGGCAGGTTTGGAGTGCGGCACGAGGACGTTTACCTGGTCACGGAGGATGGGGACGCCGAGCTCCTGACTGGGCAGCGGGCGAGGGGCTTGTACGAGCCTTGACACGGGGTATCATATTATCAGCTTAGATACAGGGCGACATCCAAAAAAGTATAGACGCTCCATCTATAAATCCATCGTTGAGTCATGACACGGCCTGTGTTGGTAGGCCTTGCACGGGAAAGCCGCTGGCGATGGCGGCCCCCTGCATCTGCTGCAGCCACGGCAGGCCGTCGCCTCGAGGAACTGGCCGGTGCGTCAAGCTGCAGTCGACATACACCGAGTCGTTGAGGTACGTGTAATTGGAGACGTCGACGGCACACTCGGACAGCGCACCGGGAAACGGCGAGGCACTGAGCGCGGCGCAAGTCCAACACATCTGCTGGAATACCTCGATCATGGTGTGCGTCCACGCGGAGACGCTCATGCGGATTGCAGCCTCTTCAACTTCGATGTGTATGAGGCGCAGGCCCGGGCATTGCGGCCCGTCCTCATCGCTGCCGTCCCAGACGGACATGCCCGACATGGGTTCCCCGTGGCGACAGGAGAGCGAGGCGCTACTCACTGCCTCCTCGAGACAGCGCAAGACTATCGGCCCGCACTTTGGCCACTGCGCGTTGACATAGTCCGACACGGCGGTGTAGACGCACTCGTCGGCGGTGCCGGTGATTGCGGGCAGGGAGCCGATGTTGACGAGTTGCGGGTCGCCTATGCCGTCCAGCGGCCCGAACAACTGGCACTCGTACTTGAACTGAACGACGTGAAACCCATCCGAAGGGGGAGGGTAGGGCCGTCTCATGAGGAGCATGCTCCAGACGGCCGATTCCATAATGTGCATCTGAACATAGTGCGGGGAGAGTAGCACTTTGCGGATCTCAGCGATGAGGTGTCTCGAGGCGTCTCCGTTGATGATCTGGGCATGGAGCGATCGGGCGATTTCGTCGGGCGAGCCTCCCGGCGACTGCGCAGGCACTTCTCGGTGCCAGTAGCTACACATGAGCTGCAAGGCCAGCGGCAGGTCTATGCCCCCGGCGCCGGACGACCACGTCGGGCGTCTCTGCGACAGCCCCGGGCCGAGCTTGTCGAGTATGCACCTCGCCGTCTCCGGGCCGTTGAGGACAAGCACGGTCTGGCGGACGGGGCCCTCGAACAGCAGGGCGACTTGGCGAGACGGCTCCGGGCCGGGCCCGTCCTGGTAGAAGTGGAACAGCTCGTCCCAGAGCCTCCGGGTAAAGGCCGACAGGAGGCGGTCGAGGACGCGGTCGACGTTGACGCGCACGAGCTGCTCGCCGAGGTAGTAGTGCGTGAGGAGCTCGTTGCCGAGCCCGTCGGCCAGCGCCCTTGCGAAGGCGGCCACCAGCGCGCCGGCAATGAGAGGCGGGAGCTGGACCTCGGTGGGCTTGGCGTGCAGGGAGAGGCGCGTGGGAAATGCCGGCAGGGGCGGCTTGTAGGGCGAGGCGGTTGCCCCTGGTCTCCTGAGGCTGTCAGGCAAGCCAGGCGGCGGTGGCATATCTGGTCATGACTGGCGGGTGGGCAAACAGGCAACAGAACGAGAGGCGCAGGTGCATGCAAATGTCAAGTACCAGCCGGAGTCGCAGGCGTGACGGGATTTTGAGAGGGAGCGTCCGCATGCACCACGGCTTGTAAAGCAGGCTTTTCGCCCGTGTCGCAAAGTCCGCCGCATCACCGCTGTCGTGTGCGGCTCACGAAAAGGCAACGCCAGGGCTGACGTTGCGTCGTCTCCATGAATTGCGCGTCCCGCTGACAAAGAGGGCAAAGGCGCGTCGGGGGGCCGCGCCAGAGCGGCAGGCGACCGCCTAACACGGCGCTACCCGAAGGAAGGGGATAAAGGAGAGGGAATTCCGTCCATGCATGCTCATCTCGCCGCTCCACGGCGACGCGACAGCGCCGGCTGAGGGCGTCGCAACGGGCCATGTGTTGTGAACTTGTGGCCAAGGCGCCCCCGCCCCCGTGAAGCCCGCCGAGGGCTCTGCAGGCCGCATTCCTGGACTTCGCATCGTCTCAAATTCATATTGGGAACGAAACGGCCCTGTGCGGCCGGCTTTGCGCCACTCGTCCGTGCAGAACGTGTTTGCCTCCGACGAGGACGCGGCAGCTGAGCGGCCGATTCTCTACCCTCCTCGCTCGAGGGAGACGAGAGACGCGCGGCGGCGGACGTGGAGGAATCGAGCTCAATGGAATTCGTTTCCCAGGGGCACAGACGAGCCAGGTTTTGCCCACAGGCCTCTGGCTGTGTCTCGAATGTCGAGTAGAGATGTAGCTGCGGAATGTCAGTTGAAGGTGACGCTCCGAGTCTGGTCGAAGGTGAGAATCGTGACTCGTCGTGCCCAGAAGGGACGTCTCAGTACTCCGTACTCGTAGACCCACCGAGGTGTACTCGTAATAGGGTACGGGCCGGTGAGCCCAACATCAAGGCCACTGCCGAACTGCGTTGCTCTCGGTAAAATCGAGACCAAGGTCAGTGTGAGTGTGGGAATATGCGCGGCGGGAATTGTCAATTGGATCCTTCTCCCATGTAAGCATATCACGACGGAGGCGTCGAACAGACCACGTTTCCTCTTCCTCCTGGATGGCCGTACAAGTACATACGAAGTACGGAGTACGCCCACTGCAATGCAACTAGTTCCTTGCAACGCCAACAGTCACTAAAAGATATACCTCGTACACGCGCAACTGTCTCAAGGCGGCTGGGCGCCTTCCTGTGGTCAGGAGATGAGTCTGGTCATCACGCCGTCGATGGCCTGTTCGGCAACCGAGTCTCCGAGTCTCCGCTCTGGCCCACTCAGTTGTCAGGTGCCGGCTGCATGACCCACAGTGAGCTGTCGTCATGGGCCTCATGGCCAAGGTGAGCTCGGTGTGACGAAGGGCCTCGACGGGAGGCGAATTGGCATCTGCCATCAGAGAACATGGACGCAATGTGCAAGAGGAGGATTGTAGTCGAAGCAGCCAGATGAACCAAACAGAAAAGCCACCGCGTGTCGAGGTGCCTGTGCGATGTCGGTCTCCGAGCGCGGGGTCGACGGGATGGATGGTCGTCCTGATTCAGAGCTCCAGCGGTACGATGCCGTACCTATGCAAGCAGAGGCCAATGGACAGGCTTGACAGGGCCCAGTGGACTCCGCCGAGGCCACCTCGACACCCCGACCCGAGAAGGTTTCAGCCGTTCCCTGATGGTTCCCTTGCAGTCCCGTTCTTCCTGGGAGGTACCTGTTTGTCCATGCTGAGCTTCAGGCCACTGCCGTCGCTGGGCAAAGGGCAGTGTACTAAGTACAGGTACTGGCATGCTGGATGGCCGATCCAGACCACGCCGCAGTCTCCGGAGAGGGGCAGCCCAGCTGCCGCGTCACATTGGATTTCCCCAACAGGCCATCCACACAGCTTCGCCACGGCAACACCGCAGACGCCGCGAAGCGCCGAATCGCTCCCCAACCGCATCTGCAATTCCTGCTCTGCGCTCTCCAAGGCCCCGAGCTCGCCTCGATGACCGTCGACGGCCGCCAGCACGCTACCTCTCGGACCACGGTGGGTCAGTGACCAGCTTCCCCGGATTCTTACCCCGGACAGTACGAGTACTGGTCTGCAGGTCGACGCGCTAAACCCAAAGGGGTACCTAGGTCTGCGTGCCACGGCCCGTATATACGTCCCAGTCACGCGATCTTAGAGGCAATGGCAGTGATGGTCGCTGGGCACTTACCCCGCCCGGTCTGACGAAACCGCAAGGGGCCAGCCAGCAACAGCTGCTCCCGTTGCTCAGCACCTCAGGCACCGCCTTCCAGCCGCCGATAACAGGACCTCCTTCCCCTCTCTTCCCCTCCCTCCTCCTCTCCTCCTCTCTCCTCCATCATCAACAGGTGACTCTTCCATCTCAACCATCTCGCAATCGCACATTTCCACCCAAAGGTTCGTCTCGCCAGCCGTCACGGGCATCTGGAGAGCTCCTCGGCCACCTGCTCGTACCGCCGACCGAAGCTGACTCGGCCGCTCGGCATAGCAATTACGCCATCATCTTGGTCGTCATCACCACCAGCTCCCACCATGACTGAACCACTCTCCAAGGTCGATTCCGCCGTCCAAGGCTTGTCGTCTTCGCCGCCCAAGGAAAAGGGCCATAGGAGGCAAAGCTCCAGCGCGGCTGGTGTCATGAACATCAATGACCTAGGTAAGCTCGCTGCCTCCTCACTCACGCTCCTCACCCACAACCGCAGCGTGACCAGCCCCTCGCAGAGCAGCCCTGCTAACATGTGACCCCTTGCACAGAGAAGGATGGGATTGAGCTGCAGCTTGCGGTCGAGACGCAAAAAACGGGGTGGTAAGTCACCATCTCCGTACTGGATACGGCCACGCAAGCCCTTTGCGGTGGTCGTATCCTGCCATGAGTATGTCGACGCTGACAGCTCTTTGCGCAGGAAAATCAACTCGAGCCCCATGTCAATCGACGAGCCCTCAATCCTCAAGATGCACTTGACGAAGCCCCCTGTCAAGAAGATCGACCTGCACTTCCCCTTGGGGATGGAGGTAACAGCAAGGAACCTCAAGGGCGTCACCATCAAGGATGCCATGGATGCCATCCATAAGGCGTACAAGAAGCGGGTGAGTTGCACTCGCCTCTCACAGCGTCCGCGTCATTGTTTGACTGACTCTTCCGCCAAAGGCCGATGATGAACTGGATAACCCCTACCTAGCGGGGTTCGAGTGGGACAAGGAGGAGTCGTGGACGCGGTTGGTTGTCCATCTCCAGAAGACGCCCGGCGCCACCGGCGGCGGCGGTGGCGGTAAGAAGAAGAAGGGCAAGAAGGAAGAGGAGTAAGATCCTCGCTGTAACCCGATATCTGTTCCAATATTTCCTTCAGCTCTTCTTGTTTGGCTTCGCTGGGTTCGTTGCGAGTCGGCGCCCGGGATATTGCGATGAGATACTCTCGGCGGGTTATTTTTGACCGGCTGCCGTGAGCGGCGCCGGTATAGTGTTCGATTCAGATGATGGTGTCGGTGCTCCAAGGAATACACATTCCGGGTTGGCCGGAACCCCGTTTACCGCGCACAATTCAAGCCGCCGCCGGTTCTGGTGATGAAGGAGGTGAAGTGACGTTGTTCTAAGCCAAGATAACCCTAGAATCGAGATTTGCGGTGCCCACACGTTGACCCTGTTCAGTCAGCCCTGTCAAGGCCCGAGACCCACTGCCGCGTTCGTCGTGCATGATGTCCAGGTGGGCAAACGGTCTGCTTGTGCGAGCCTTTGATAATGATTACTAGACCATTAGTCAGGCCATGGAGTCTCCGGGGAGAAGCACCCAGCTGTGGCACATACCGGTACTGGCACATGCGGTGCTCGTCCGGCACCGATGATGGGTTTTGCGCTCGAAGGAGGCACTATCTACATTGCACGCAAGCTGCTAGCCTCGCTGTTAGGGTCCCGCATCGGTAGTCGGCAACAGGTGAGCGGGGCTCCGTGCGGAACGCTGCGCCGGGATGGGTCGGCTACTGTCGGGCTGCCCCTCCTCCGGCCGATGCTCCCCACGGCGGAATCAGCGCGGAGGGGAAGCTTCGGCGGGATTGAGCGTCACGTCATGAAACGGGCAGCTTCTGAGTGGCGGGCTGCCATTTAAGATGCGCGCTCTCTCCTCTCTCCCCCGTCTGCGGATGACCCCGGTGTGAAGTGAGACGCTTTAATCTTGACGACTGTTCCGAGTTTGCCCAAGATGCCTGTCACGCAGTTCGAGACCGAGGAGAAGTACCGGTACCAGAACGGCTTCAACTGCCACTTTGAGTAGGTTCCTTGGTGGTCATGGGAAACGGCAGCCGGCCGGCCGTGTCTGCGAGCTCGGGACTGACACGGCGACAGGTCCGAGGCCGTCGAGGGCGCCCTGCCCATCGGCCACAACTCCCCGCAGAAGCCCCCCTTCGGGCTCTACGCCGAGAAGCTCTCCGGCACGGCCTTTACGGCGCCGCGGCACGAAAACAAGCAGACATGGCTGTACCGCATCCTGCCGTCGTGCGCGCACCCGCCGTACCGGCCCGCGCCCGAGACGCGCACCGCGAGCGGCCTGCCCAGGGACGACGCCTCCGCGATGCACTACATCCCCAACCAGCTGCGGTGGGACCCCTTTGACCACGACAAGGCCAAGGACCTGGACTTTGTCGCAGGCCTGCGGCTCGTCGCGGGCGCGGGCGACCCGACGCAGAAGCAGGGCCTCGGCATGTTCGTCTACGCGGCGGGCAAGAGCATGGCCGACGACGCGGCCTTCTACTCGGCCGACGGCGACCTGCTGATCGTGCCGCAGGAGGGCGACCTGGACATCCGGACCGAGTTCGGCTGGCTGCTCGTCCGCCAGATGGAGATTGCCGTCATCCCGCGCGGCGTCAAGTACCAGGTCCGCCTCGTCAACGGGCCGGCCCGCGGGTACGCCCTCGAGCTGTACCAGGGCCACTTCAACCTCCCCGAGCTGGGCCCCATCGGCTCCAACGGGCTGGCCAACGCGCGCGACTTCCAGGCGCCCGTGGCCTGCTTCAGCGAGGACTTTGGCGCGACGGCGTCCGAGGGCGGCGGCGCCTTCGTCGTGACGGTCAAGTTCAACAACGCGCTCTTCGAGACGCGGCAGCCGCACACGCCCTTTGACGTGGTCGGGTGGCAGGGCAACTACTACCCCTACAAGTACGACCTCGGGCGCTTCAACACCATCGGCAGCATCTCCTTCGACCACCCGGACCCGTCCATCTTCACGGTGCTGTCGGCGCCGAGCCCGCTGCCGGGCACCGCCGTGGCCGACTTCGTCATCTTCCCGCCGCGCTGGCTCGTGGGCGAGGACACGTTCCGCCCGCCGTGGTACCACCGCAACACCATGAGCGAGTTCATGGGGCTGATCCGCGGCGGCTACGACGCCAAGCGCGGCGGCTCGGGCGGCTTCGTGCCCGGCGGCGCGAGCCTGCACAACGTCATGAGCGGCCACGGGCCCGACGCCGAGAGCTACGAGGGCGCGCGCGAGGCCGAGCTGGCGCCCGCAAAGGTCGGCGCCGGCAGCTGCGCCTTCATGTTCGAGAGCTGCCTCATGGTCGGCGTGACGGAGTGGGGGCTGCGGACGTGCAAGAAGGTCCAGGAGGGGTACAGCGAGGAGAGCTGGGGCAGCGTCCGGACGCACTGGAGGCTGCCCGAGGGCAAGCAGGTGACGAGCCACCTGCTCAAGTAAGGAGGATATGAAACGGGAAAGGCAAAGGGGAACAAGGGGAGAAGAGAGTCGGGGACCGGGGCTGGTAGCTTGCCACCTGCGTGTACGCCCCTTGCAATGTATAGCACAAGAATGTACCTCGCATGTATATGTGCGATGATCACGGCCGAACTTGCCCATGTATTCGTTTGAGCTGCATTGAACATGGTCTACGTGTGTCAAATGTATTGGTTGAAGGCAGGCCCCCGACACACTGGAGGGCCTGGGTGCCCAAGGTACGTAGAGAAAGCAACCATCCAACATCGGGAAGATGACAATGCAAAAAAATTCAGGCCACAAAAGTCACGAGGGGGCCAGCAGGCACGAATGCAAATTAGCCATCAATTGACCAACTCCTACTCTGTAGACCACACTAAATAGATACCCTGAGAACGCCGAGACAGACCGAACCAAAAGCCCGAATCCTCAACCCAACACCATTGAATAACTCCAAGCTCGACTGGCTAGAGACCATTTCCGTGTATTGGATCCAGGCCCGCATCTCCAATACTCGCTAACGAGACGCAATCACCGAGAGCCGAGTGGTGGGTGGGACTTGGGCCGAGAGGAAAAGAGACGAAAGGCGGCGACTTCAGCATGGAAAGGCTTGAGCCGTATTACAATGAGACCGGGGCCATGAGCCGAAAGTCGACGCTGTGCCGTACAACCTGGTCAAAGACTATAGTGTTTGCAAGGATCACGTCCAACACATCACGCAAAGTCCGACGACTGCCCTGCCATGTAAAAAAGAACCCGTGCCAGGATCGTTTGTTCAATATACATACTATCGGCCCCACCACGCACTGCGAATCCCAGTCCGAGGCCGCGTTTCTTATCTTGGACAATACCCGACGTTCACCAGTACGCCATACTCGAAAGCAGACGCATACCGAGACGGACACCGTTGCCAACAACACGGCGCAGCCCGTCAGTACTCCCCAGCTCGTCAGGTAGTCAAGCGGCCGCCCACGTGGTTGCGTCTCATCCCGCGACATCAGACGATCTCCGCACTTTGCCACCCACGATCCTGCACCTGCAGATTCTCGACGACGCGTCAGCAAGACCTGCCTAACGGGAAGCAACAAATTGGCACACCCTGCCACTTGCAAGGCACAGGAGAGGGAGGGAGAGTCTCCGGGTGGCGGAGTGGGAGACGGGCGAAGCGACCGAGGGATGGTTCCTTTGTCTACCAAGCAGATACGGCAGCCATATCTTCGCAGCCGCGAGTGGCACTTTTGACAACAGGGGGAAACAACCTGCTTGGCAGCGCCCGCCGCTTCGCGATCCAAGCCGTCGGAAAGCGTGACCTTTGGGGACGGCGAGGCTCTTGGGCCAGTCGGGGCCGAAAGCGTCATGGTTCGGGCACCCGACAGCTTCGCCAATAGACTTCTCAGCGAGGCCGGAGCACTGGGCAGCCGACTAGAACGACGGGTTTTTTGTGACAACGGTCCTATTGTGGATACACCGTTGATAGATATGCCCGGGCCATGGTGCAGAAGGCGATGGTACACTATGTCCTCGAATCTGCATATCTGCAGGCGAAGTCACCCAGTAGCAGCGTTGCAGGATCAGAATCTCGCGGCGGTTTGTGCTTATACATACCGTGACCCTCAGAACAACTTTCTCAAAGCCTCAACACTCGCTGCGTGCAACTTCATCGGGACGCCAGAGCTGGATCGGACAACCTCCGCAAAGAGTCGGATTTACACCCCTGGATCCAGAACAGAAAGGATTGACGCAGTTGGGTGAGTACGAGTACCCAGGTACACCCGGTGAAAGTACGAGAAATATTTGGACTGCCCGTGAATCCACGGTCAGACGACCTAGGACCCCAGGGTATTCGCGGTTGGTCGATTGGCCAACACTGTTGCTCATATCGCTCGGGACAATAGCAAGAACACCACACCACAAGCCTGGAATGTGCCACCTCCCAGATGGCAGAAGCTTGGCCTCCTTGGCTGGGCCCATCCTCAGGGGAGCTTCCGTTTCGACAGTAGCCTGGCGACAGAGATAGGCGTGGCGCACGATACGGCATTCTCTTGGCGCCGAAGCAAGCACGTCGACTCCGAATTGCAAAAGTTCCCGATATTGTAGGCGCCGGCCGCATCGTGACCTGTGTCCTCAGTTGACAAAGTCGAGCGGTTGGTTGGGGGTGGCGTAGATTGCCCTGTTGGGACCCCTTCTCCGCTTCACTCCCGGAAAGAAGTGGCCACCCCCTTTGACATGACGCCGAGTCCAAGGCGGGTTGTCGTGGGCGGGTTGGGGGCCGCCGAGCAGGCCGTCACATAGTCTGCCCGTTTCGCAGTTGGCTGTGGCAGTGCAATGAGATACCCCGATTGCCCGACCGTGTAGGTATGCGCCGGTGCGGGGGGATACCAAAGATGCTCTGCCCGGGTCCCGGCCACCGTCCGCCCGCCTGCTTGTCGGCAGGTATTCGTACTTCGTACGCAAGTGGTGAAGGCAAAGGCCTCCGAGACTCCCAGGTGCCTTCGATAAGACCACGCAGTACGGACCCCGGAGTGCGTACGAGTACGAAGTACATGCCGCGTCACCCCTTGTCTGCGGCGTGGCTCGTATTGGTTCGCCGGAGACACGGGCGGCGGGTGAAGGCTCAGGAAGGGAACCCTGTGGAGATGGCGGAGGTGGCACCGTGGAGGGCGCTAGACGGGGGAGCAGACAAGCTTAATTCTAGCGTCAGCACCTGCCGTCTTGGGCAACCGCCTCGTCTCGTTCATCTAGATAACAGGCCCCAGGGGAAGCACGTGACGCCCTCTTGGTTCGTGGAGCTCGGCAGTTGCCTCAGGCCAACGAGGTGTGCTCCCTGCGACGCCATCACCAGAAGCTGCCCTCAAAAGCCGGCCAAGTGGACATGGCCCAGGGCCGATGTTCTTCTCCCTTGTCTTTTGTCTCTCGATGCGTCCTGCGCCTTCTATTCCTGTCTCGCGACGGGGCCAGCGGAGCCGGAGCCAAGTCCTTGGCCCAACGTCGACTGCAACATCTCGAGCGAAATGCGGCCCTTCTAGACCACTTCCCCAGTATCAGGATCAAGCAGCTGCAGGCCTATCGGAGAGGGGAAATCCTGCCCCCCCCCTGTGCAGATGAGCCCATGTCCTACGCGGTTGGCGTGCTCCAGACCCTGGCCTTCGGCCCTCGCCCGCGTCGTCCCCCTCTCTCGAGTTTCTCCTCAGAAACGGAAAGCTTCCAACAAGAGCCAGGGCCCTGCACGCTCCTCCGGTCGGCAGCCGCGCCTAGACGCCACGCCCTTGTGGTTCGAGCAAAGTTGGATCCGCATCCTGCCCGCTTTTGCGCCACCGCCGCAACCCTAATCTGACGCTTGGGCGAGGTTGGGCCCCTCCTGAGAGATGTCAACAGTGTGCCGCTCAATGGCGTGCATGTATTCACAAAGGTTCCTCTGTAGGTAGGTAGCCAGTCTGGTGTTGCCGCATTGTCGACCCATCTTGTCAATTCGTCATGACTACGAGGAATGTTGGTCGACCGGTCCTCCGTTTTCCCTTGCCCGGCGTCGTGGCTCCGAACCTTGGTCGGTGCATCGATGGAGATCAAGACTTTGGCATCGCATCGACCCGGGCACGGCATGTTTGTTTGTACCTGCTCAGTTGGTCCCTGCGTTGCCTCCTCACTTACACCATTGCACCTACGCAGTGCTCCGTGCCCGCTCACCGCGGGAGGCTACCTCCTCGACGCCCCCTCCGCAGTTACCTCAGATGTCTGATACCAGCGCCATGCACGTCCGGGAAAACACGCCTTGGCCAACCGAGCCGCACCATCTCTTGGCTCAGGTGGTTCAGTCGCATGGCCCATGAACAGCAGCTAGCTCAACTTCCAGATCCGGGGGTGGATCCTAAGCTCGCCGCCATGCAGCCACTTGATAGTATCCCATCGTACTACATCCACCTTCCGAAAGCCCTCCTGACGGCCCTGTGGCACGTCTAGCCAAAGCATGCAGCTCAAAATGGTCCGTCATGCCCGCACTATATGAAAGCGCTTGCTTCCCTCATGCTTCGTCCGGCTTCTCTCCCGCAACCAACGCGTTGTTCCGAAGCCCACGTCTCCGCTAGCTTGACCTTGCACAAGTCGCAGCCATGGAGAAAGGGCCCAGGCAAGATGGAGATGTTCAGGCTCAGGGAGAGGGCATCTTCGACAAGAAGCCTTATGACCCCATCGAGAAGGTCCACACAGTTGTGAGTGCCTCTCAGCGCGGGTCTGACTCGAGACCCGGGTGACTCTCTAACACATCTCCAGGCCAGCGAAGATGTCGAGACAGACCGCAATCACACCCTTGAGGGGTATGTTGCGTTTCTCCTCCTCTCATTGCGTTTGGCCTCGCGCTAACCACGACTGACAGGCATCTCAATGCTACCGAGGACGATATTCTCGAAGCCAAGGAGTTGGCTGCGTCCATGAGCCTCGAGAGCGTCCGCGAAATGATGACAAAGGTGCTGGCCATCCATGACGGCGATCCAAACTTCCCTTTCGTGACTCTGCAAAGCATCAAGGAGTTTCTTGGTAAGTCTGCATATGAGGCATGCCACGGCCCCCTTTGACTGACGGCAACAGGCAATGACGGCATCATGGAGAACCCCGAGAAGCATGAGCGACTGATCCAGGAGATTAAACTAGAGGCGGCACTCATCACCAACAACAGCCCCTATGCTGAAGTCCGAGCCGTCGTCGAGAACTCTGACGACCCAAACGTCGCCGCCTCTACCATCCGTGCCTGGGTCATCGGCATCTTCTTCTCCGTTCTTCTTGCCTGTATCAACCAGCTCTTCAGTATCAGACAGCCGGCCATCCGCTTTGATACTAACCTTGCCCAGCTGCTGGCGTTCCCCGTCGGCAAGGCCTGGGAGAAATGGATGCCCAGGTACGAGTTCACCATTCCCTTTACCGGCAATAAGATCAACCTCAACCCCGGCCGCTTCAACAAGAAGGAGCACATGCTCATTGCCATCATGGCCACTACGTCCAAGAGTCTGCCGTACACCAACTACATCATCTGGACACAGATCCTGCCGCAGTACTTTAACCAGCAGTATGCCCGCAACTATGGTTACATGTTCCTCAACGCCTTTTCGACCAACTTCATCGGCTATGGCCTTGCGGGCCTGACCAGGAAGTTCCTAGTCTACCCGTCCTACTGTGTGTGGCCCAGGTCACTGGTCACTATCGCACTCAACACTGCGCTTCACGACGAGAGCAACCAGGGGGTCATGGGCCCGTTTAAGAAGACGTGGACGGTTTCCCGCTACAGATTCTTCATGTACACCGGTCTCGGCATTTTCGTGTACTTTTGGTTCCCCAACTACCTCTTCCAGGCGCTCACCTACTTTTCGTGGATGACATGGATCGCGCCCACCAATCTCCACCTCAGCACCCTCACTGGCATGCAGAATGGCCTGGGTGTACGTGCATGCCCTTTGCGAAATCAACTGTGTCCGCGGCACTAACAGTTGGTTCCTAGATGTTCAACCCACTTACAACCTTTGACTGGAATGCGATGTGCTATAACGATTTTGACCCTCTGGTAAGACTTTCCATCCTTCCAACTGGTTTCCGTGGCTTCTAATACCATAAATAGTTGAACCCATCTTTTGCCACGTTCAATGCGGCGGGGGGTATGTTTATTACGGGTCTTTTTGTCCTCGCAGTTTGGTATACCAATACTTGGAATACCGGATACCTCCCGATCAACTCCAATCGAGTCTACGACCACTTTGGCAAGCTCTACAACGTCTCTGCTACCCTGGACAAGCGCGGCATGTTTGATCTTGAAAAGTACAACAAGTACTCTGCCCCGTACATGAGCGCTTCCCAGTGCCTCGTTTAGTAAGTCTGAGCAGGAGAGACACCATGGCCCCTATATGCTAACGGCAGCAGCGGCTTCTTCTTTGCAATTTACAGTGCCGTGATTGCCCACGTAATTCTTTACCACCGCTACGAGATCTCAATGGGCTTTAAGAACCTCATCAAGGGCTTTCGACTCAAGAGGAAGAAGAAGGCGACAAGTGAGGGCGCGGATACGCAGACCGGCGAAGGCGAATACATGGATGTGCACAATCGCCTGATGTCGGCGTACCCGGAAGGTACCGTTTCCCATGCTACTGATATCTTCTTTGCGTACCTTTCTAATGAAGGCCCTCTACAGTCTCGGAATGGTGGTACTTTGGTGTGCTCGTCATCTCCGTCGTCTTTGGCATGCTCGGAATTGCTCTCTGGCCAACCTACACGTCTCCTGCTGTTGTGCTCTAGTAAGTCTGCATACATGATGTGCAACGGCCGCCAGATACTGACGACAGTAGCGGAATCCTCCTTTGCATTATATTCGTTATCCCCGTTGGCATTGTTGCAGCCATGACCGGGATGGAGGTGACTCTCAACGTGCTTGCGGAGTTCATCGGCGGCATCATCGTGGAGGGCAACGCTCTGGCCATGAACTTCTTCAAGTCTTACGGGTAAGCTTGTGCAGCGTTGTGGCCGCCACCGCCGCCTCGGGGATAACGGCGGAACGTGCTGACAGACGACTAGCTATGTCACCTGTGCCCATGCGGTTCACTTCGCCAACGACTTGAAGCTTGCGCACTACCTCCATGTAAGACTTGACTATCTAGCATATGTGCGCGTGACTAGCAGTAACATGTGCTAACGGCGTCCAGATCCCTCCCCGAGTTACCTTTGCCGGCCAGATGGTTGCTACGCTCATCTCCACGCTCATCTGCACTGGCATCATGAAGTTCCAGGTACGTCGCTGCCCGTCCAGCCAGACTACACACCAAGTCGATCCGCCGCCTTAACACACAAACTGCGTAGATGGACATCAAGAACGTCTGCACGAGTGCCGCGCCCATGCGATTCCTATGTCCCGGCCCCAACACCTTCTTCACCGCCTCGGTGCTATGGGGAACCATCGGCCCCATCAAGGTCTTCGGCAAGGACGGCCAGTACAAGTGGCTGCTGCTGGGCTTCCCCGCCGGAATCTTCGTCGTCGTCCTTTTCTGGGCCCTTAGGAGGAAGTGGCCCAACTCGCAGGCTCTGCGACAAGTTCACGTTGTCGCCGCCATTGGTGGCTCGCTGGGCTGGGCGCCGTACAGTACGTACACACCCTTTCCTCTCCCCCCTTGAAGCACATGGTCTAACGAGACGGCCAGATTTTGCCTACATGTGGCCAAACGTGCCCATCGCCTGGTTGTCGTGGATCTATATCCGCAGCCGATACCTGTCGTTTTGGTCCAAGGTCGGTTTCTCCCTCCCGAGGCTTCTGCTGCGCCGTGCTCCTGCTGTGTTACACGTTGAGGACAAGGCCGACTAACCTAGTGTGCTCACAGTACAACTTTGTCCTCTCCGCCTCCTTCTCCGCCGGTATTGCAATCTCAGGCCTCATCATGCTCTTCTCTGTCCAGTGGGCAGATATCAAGGTCGAGTGGTGGGGCAATGACCAACCCTTCCATGGCTGCGAGGAGAAGGCGTGCACGCTGATGACGCTTGCCAAAGGCCAGCGGTTCTACCCATGGTGGGACGCCAGCAAGATCCCTGCTCCCTGAGCTTGATCGTTCGCATGCATGGGCCATCCTACCAGCCCCGGTATGGGTGGCTTGAGGGGTTGGGGTGGTATTTGACAGTCGCCTCGGGCCATGGTGCATTGGGAAACGGTCGTTTATATATCGTCAACGGCCATACCTGTCATATTGCTCCGGCGCTGCCATAGTACGGCTGGCAAGGACATGTACGAAGTAGGCTCGTTGGCAATAGCAAACAATACCAATATTCAACATGATACAAAAAATGTATGGCATTGCATCTACTAAACACCCCGTCATATGAGCATGACAAGACCAGGGCCAAGTCTAAAATTGAAGACGCGTACGAGCATACAAGCCCTATCCACGCCACGGTGTATGTGTACAAGTTGTGTGCGGGTTGGCTACTCCTCCTTGTCCTTCTTCTTGTCATCGCCGTCGTCGTCGCTCTCCTCGTCCGCGCCCCAGTCCCGCCAGCCCTCGCCCCTGACCCAGCTCATGCCCTTGCGCCACTCGCCCTCGCGGATGGCGCGGGCGTCGCGCTCGTACACGACGCCGGTGACCATGAGCGCGAGCACGAAGACCCAGACGTCGCCGCCGCGCATGGCCTTCCACCAGCGGCGCTTGACGCCGACCTTCCACAGGCTGTCGACGCTGGCGCGGGCGCTGTAGATGAAGACGCCGCGGCCGTGGCGGCGCTCGACCCAGGCCCACAGGCCGGCGAAGAAGCCGCCGAGGAAGAAGCGCTGGGTGGCGAGGACGTGGCGCGGCAGGTAGGCCTGGAGGAAGCAGATGGAGGCCCAGGCGGTGGAGATGGCGCCAGTGACGAAGGCGGACATGCGCAGGGCGCGGGCGAGGATGCGCTGGAGGGTGGCGACGGGGAAGTCGTAGAGCGCGCGGAAGCGCGGGAGGACGGTGAGGGCCGAGTAGACGACGAGGAAGAAGCGGGCGAGGGGCGGAAACGAGTCGAGCCAGAAGGTGAGGTAGGTGCGCAGGCAGGACGGGTCCGAGGGGTGGAGGGCCGCGCAGGAGAGCGAGGTGATGAGCGGGTGCGCCTGCGAGGTCAGGGGGGAGACGGCCTCGAGGGACGGCGGGAGGACCGTCTTGTTGGGGAACATGGTCGGCGAGATGTATGCCCTGGGGGGTGTCAGTTGGGCCGGATACGTGAAAGGGGGGAGGAGAGAAAAGGGGGCAACGTACGGCCAGTTCAGGCGGGCCATCTCGGCGAGGCTGTCGACGATCTGAGACGTCTTGGGCCACTTGAGGTGGCCGGGCCAGGACTGCGGCCGCTCGTGCAGGTACGCCGACGAGTTTTTGAAGATGAAGTTGCCGTACGCCTGTCGACACGGTTAGATGCGAACCTCGCGGCCAGAAGACGGGGAGAAGGGAGAAAGGGACGGGGAGAAAGGGACGGGGAGCCAACCTCGGGGAAGCAGTCCCGGTCAAAGACGCAGGCATGCAGCAGCTGCCCAAACGCCAGCGGCTGCAGCATCCAGCTGCCGAACCACCAGGGCCGCTCGCGCCGCCTGCCGTCGCCGCGCACGCCCCAGACGAGGCCCTCGCCCTCGCAGGCGTTCCAGCCGAACTCGAGCGCGCGGAACATCATGTAGATGGCGACGGAGACGCGCAGCTGCTGCGCCGGGTAGACGCCGAGGGCGAGCCCGGCGAGCGAGGCGCCCACGGCGGGCGCGTAGGGCGACGTCAGCGTGGCGGCGGTGCGCGGGTTGCGCCGCCGGAAGGGCTCGACCTGCGCGTCCAGGAGGTGCGCGCGCAGCCGCGACAGGAAGCGGAAGAGGATGCGGTAGAGGAGCAGGATGGTCGAGAGCGAGAGCGAGAGCCGCAGCGCGGGCGACTTGTAAAAGGGCAGCTTCTTGCCGGCGGCGCCCGAGCTGTCATGGTCTTCCCGTCAGCGTCCTCGCCGCCGCCGCCATCGAGGGACGTCTTCACTCACTCCTTGTCGCCGGCCACGCGCCGCGCGACGGCCTCCCAGCCCTTCATGCCCACCCACGTCGCCGCGAAGACGCGCAGCGCGTGGCGCACCGCCTTGGCGTTGTAGTCGTCGCCGCCGCCCTTGCGCGGCTGCAGCGCCCTGTCGACGCTGGCCGGGCTGGGCGCGCCGCGCCGCAGGACGCGCGACCGCGAGAGGATGTACTTGTGCAGCGTCGCGTACTCGCGCGCCGAGATGGTGTAGCGCAGCGTGTTGCGCAGCACCGGGTCCATGGTCCTGGGGCCGCCGCCGCCGACGGGGGCGCCAGCGGCGGCGCCGGGGGACGCGGCTGGCGGCGTTGGCGACGCCATTGTGGGTAGAGGGTGAGGGTCGTGTCGGTGTAGGTGCGATGGATGGACGGATGGATCCAGGCGGCGATGGCAGCTGTCGTCGTTGCCGGTCGTGGCGGTGATGTCGGTCGTGGTGTGCTGGCACAGACGGGGCTGGCCGGCCGGCTGTCACAAGCTCAAAGCTCCCCGATCAAGCTCTCCCCTGGGCGGTCCAGGGCCCAAACGCAGCGTCGCAGGAGAGCCGGTATGCAAGCGACACGCCGTCTTGCTGTGCTCGCCCGTGGTCCAGAGGCGCGGAGACGGAGTCGGGGTCCGGTGTCGCGTCGGGTGGGAAAGAGATGAAAAAGATTGGATGGAGGAAAAGGGTTGGAATGGAATCACAAGAAGGCGAGCGTGATAAGAAAGCTCGAGACCTCGGCTGGACCAGGGGGTCCCCGAGATAGTGGGGGCTGCAGCTCGCAAGGATTCCCCGCCGTGTCTCTCCCAAATTGCGACTTTATGCCATCAGCGACGACAGCCCTACGGCAATTACGTCCGCTTGCGCGTCTACGCAGCACGTGCTTAGCACTTGTTTTGATATCGTCGGCAAACAGGTTGAGCTATATGGTAGGCATCTTGCCTTGGTATACTAGTATACAGATACTTCGTAGAGCCACGACGTACCCATGCGGACGACATGTGACCGGCCTCCAACATATCCCACGTCGCCGACAACTTACGCTGCTACTGCACAAGCCTGGATCCTGATGATGAACCTCGAGTCCTTGGAAACCCGGCCGTATCTTACCGAATCTAACCCGGCAGTTGCCCATCCAAGTGATCCCTCGCGAGGTAAACAGGTAATATGCCTCTACCTTGCTGGTCTCATTTGTACATTAAACGATATTTCGCTCTGCCCATGTGTCTGGAGCTCTCTCCTGGTATGAGACTACCTGGGATTCCAGTCACATTAATCGCTGTTCCCTGCTGCCCAAACAGAATTCCCGTCTCCGTCTCCGCAACCAGTCCCCCCCCCAATATCCACGCCCTTCGTCTCCAAACGTCAATATCGGTTATCCTTCAGACGACTTGGTCGCCATGCAACCGCCTGCGCATCCCCAGACGCAGTCATCCTAGTCGTCTTGCTCCTGAAAATCGTCGACGCCGCCTAGGAGGTACCGACTTGCCGTAGGCGACGAACAAGCGAGGCACACCAGTAGGGCGAAGAGAAGAGCGTAATCCTTACCCTCGGCGTTTCCGCCATGAACCACCCATGCCAACGGGCAGGGAGATTTCCGAAAGACCCCGGTGCTCATCAACCAGCAGCAACATGCTGCGTGCTTTTGTCAAAAAAGGGGGAATCATCATCCGTAAGCAACTGCTATCGCGGACCAGGTGCTTTTTCTGTGATGCAAAATGCAATGCCGACTCGCCAACTCGTCAATAAACGTCGTAACTCGTTTGCGGGCGTGCTCATGGATACTCGGCCGCCGATCCGTTCTGCGGATCCATCAACGGGACCCATGTGCGGCCGAGCGAAGGCCCGTCCGGGTTGCCATGGGGCAGTATCTCTTCCTGCCACCCCAGCGCACTCCACCGGCCCACGTCCCGTGGGTTGGGACTACGAAGAGCCGTTCGAATCTCCTCGGAGCCGGGGACTCGCCCGCCAACGACTGCATCCAAGGCACGAAGGCGGCGCGCCTCACGCTCCTCTACTGCGCGCTTGATGACGCGGTAGCGTGTCTCGGTGTTCGCCCAGCCATTGACGTTTCCAGATCCGGACGACTCTAGGATCATCTTCAGCTGAGTAAAGGGTAGGTTGAGCAGGACGCGAGACAAGACCGCATGCGACACCGGCTGCGCCTGTCGGGTCGCCTTGGGCGTCTCCGACTCGGACGCATTCTTGCCCTCGGAAAGGGAGAGGTCGCCAAACTGGATGTTAGCAATATGTTGCGAGCGACGGCCCTTGCCAAGCTGCACCGACGATCCTCTCGCAATCGCGGGCGACGTCATCGTTGTCGAGACGGCCGGTGTCGGAGTCGGTGGCGATGGAGGATGCGCCGGCAGCCGAGCGTAGTGCTCGCGCACTTCGGCCGAGGTGTCGAGGTTGAAGCTGGGCGGAAGATTGTGGACCACATATGTAGCCACCGCGTTGAGGATGGCACGCGAGCCGTCGCCGTATCTGTATGATTCGTGGGAGCCATTGTCGCTGTAACCGTCCATGGCAAACTCTAATCCCTTCTCCAGCGTCTGCCATCCCAGGAGCTGTGTTGCCACCTCACAGCCTCGTCGCACGACAGGGGCCCAGTCGAGAAGGCGGCCAGCGGCAGCGTAGGACAGTGCGAACTCGAACTGCTCTCTGGCAGACCCAGCTTCGATCACGTCGCCAGAGTCCGCTCGATTGTGCGGCGGGACATGCAGCAGAGGCAGGCCGTATAGGCGCTGGACTGCCATGTAGAATGAGTCAGACCGGACCCAGTTGCTGTCGCTTTCGAGGAGCAAAGTCTGCAGAGCTCTGTCGGGGACACCGGGTTGGAGCGCCTGCTTCCGAAGGAGAGCAGAAAGCTCGGGGCTGCGGGCAAAGATGAGGCGGTGGCCAGGGATACGAACGGGTCTCGCCCTGTCGTCAGAGTATCGAAGCTCCAGTGTGCAGTCCGCCAGCTCTGGGGAGGCAAACTGCTGCTGCAGGTATCCGACGATGCCGTCGCCGTGGTCGCCGTGCGGCATCATGGGCGGAGGTCCCGGATTGGGCATCATCGGCCTGGGATATTCAGGCGGGCCAAACATCCTTCCCTGAGGATTCTGTGCATGCATGTCGTCGCCAGGGACAGCACTTCCGTTGCGGAGGGCTCCGGGCGGATATTGACCGTACATGCCATTGTCCTCGGGATGAGCAGACGACTGCGAATCGTGAAAGCTGTGGGGAGTCGACGGCCCGAAGTTGTTACCATAGCGAGGGTATGATTCCATGGGGCCGTAGCCCATCGCTGGACGACCGTAGTTGTCGAAATTGGCGGCATGCATCATGTCCGTGCCATACGGCATCATTGGCGGGAAACCATTGCCGGCATGGCCCATGTAAGCCGGGCGGCCATCAGGGCCAGCCATTCCGGGCGGTGGCGCAATGCCTCCAGAGTGCGGCGGCGCAGGGGACGAGCTCTGGGAGCCGTGGAAGGTGCCAAAATGGATGCTTCCATTGCTCGGGTGTGCCTGGTGTATGTGGTGCGGTCCGTTCTGCGGATGCGGTCGCGGGCCGCGAGGCACATCTCCATTTCCCATCATTCCCAGGGGTCGGTTGGCGGGCTGGAAAGGAGGAGGCATCTGGTAGCGTGTCGGCGAGATGCCTGGCGGTGGGCGAGACTTGGCCACCTTGGCGGAGTGTTGCTCGACTACACCGGTCGTCAGCGTCTGACGGGCCCTATCAAGACAATGGAACTCACCAGGCTTCTGTTGCGGCTCGTGCCTGGTAGCGGTGCCATCAAGGGTGACAGATGTCTCGGAAGGGCGATCAGGGCTGGGTTGCTGGATCGGATGCTCAGCCGCCTGCACCTCGGCGGAGACGGAGCTGGCGTTCACACCAGCGGCTTCCTCGACTGGGTCAGATTCGGCGGCAGCGGGAGCAGCTAGGATGCAAGAGACTGTCAGCGGGCAAGGCGTCATGGGCGTGGTCAACGCCAATGGGAGAAGCCTACCCGTCGGTCCATGCCCGTTTGCCTGTCCATAGGCGCTGGCGGAGTCGGTGGACTGTTTTCCACCACCCAACAGTGACTCAGCCTCATGTTTCGTGCCTGAGACCGGGGGCCGATGGACGGCTTCCTCGGCCCTTTCCTGCACAATGCCGTTCGTATCGTGGTTGTCGGTCGTGGGCTCGGGAGGCGGCGGACGAGTCGAAGCCGCTGCCGCTGCCGCTGCAGCCGCCTGGCGCTTGACGTAGGGCAGAGGCAGCGCGGGCACGACAGGCTTGAGCGGCTGCTTGCTGGGCCCAGCCTTGCGAGACTTGGACGAGCCGTTGGGCGGCGCCATGGTGCAGGCAAGGTCGGGGCTCTGCTCTGCTTCGCTCCGCGTTGCTTCGGTCAAGAGCCGGTCGCGCTGCGCTGCGATGCGTGGGTCGAGGCGAGGGCCCGCAGGTCGGCGAGGCTGTGGGGATGGGTGTGGTGCGGTGCGGGCACAAGAGCTCTAGAGGCTTCGATTCCCAAATGCCCGCTCCAGACCTGGACAAAGGAGGGACTCTAGAATCCTCGGCACAAGCGCATCGGGCCCGTCATGGGAGGCTGCACGGATCGCCGCACCTCGCACAGGACGTCACGTCGCGGGGGGGCGCGAGAGAGTCGTCGGGGGCCTGGAGGTGCCGCAGGCTCGAAGTTGCGAGAGGAGAGGTCTTGCGATGGGTGGAAGGCCTCGACCACGGCTTACTGAGGTGATGACAAAATTTCGGAGCCTGCGTCACAATTTTCCACCCGGGCACCCCCGTTTGCAAGGTCCCGCCCACACAAGCCCTGCGCCAGCCCGTCCAGCGGCCGATCCCCGCCCGCTATCCGTACCCGCATTCCCTAGAGGCGCTGAAACGTGCAGATCTCAGCCGGTTGATTCTCGGGCCTCAACCGTCGTCCTTGGGCTCGCCTTGCTTACCCTGTATCGCAGCCTCAACTCCTCAAAATTCCATTCAGATTCATCACGATTCGGATAGAGGGCACTAGATTTCGGCATAAAACTTGTAGCGCGCGGAGGCTTTTCTATGCCGGAGATGCGGCATGTTCAAGTACAAAGTACAAAGTATAACAAATACTACGCGTGGTGTTTGTAAGTACCATCACTGAGGGGGGCAAGGGGGTTTACAGCTCGACATACCAGAATTTGGCGTCTCATCTACCTCTATAAGCAATCGGCACACCCCTACGACGTGTGTCGTCTTGCGAAGAGCGCCCCTGACCAGCTCCATGGCTATTTAAACATCACAGGACTATGCGAGTCTGCTCTTGCATTGCATTGATACCTCCCACGCTTGCACCGCACTAACTGCAGACACCCAACAGTTCTAAATGCATCGCATCCCGCTCAAGATCCCTTCCGTAGCCCTCCCTCATGCCAGCCCGTCCCCATGGACCAGTCTCGCAATCAGCACATAGATGAATATGACAGCGCCCGCGACAAGGAGCTTGTTCCGGTATATCCAGCCCCGCCCGGCGTCTCGCTGCTGAACGACGGCGTCGACGACGGCTTGCGCTTGGTTCCCGCTTGAGCCGGCAATGCCAAGCTGAGGCCCACATGATGACCCGTTCTCGCCATCCAGCCGGTTGCCCGTCGCCGGGTCAATCTTGTTCTTCTTGATCAACTCCCAGTTCTCCACGTCCACCTCGGGCCACTCTGCCCGGAACTTGGCACCCCCGTCGCCCGCCTTGACGTTGCCCTTCTGCGCGGGGTTAGCCTTGGACTGCGAGCCGCCGCCGGTCGAGTTCCACCATCGTGATCGCGAGGCCATATATTTTCTCTCGGCGGAAGTCGTGGAAACCGAGCCCGTCGTCATTTCGTCGCTGGTCATGAACGATAGCAGACCGATGAGGATGGTCGAGACTTCCCACGCGGGGTTGAAGGACTTTGGGTGGAAATCGGAGATGGAGAGGCACAACCGCGTCGACGGCTGGAAGCGCCCCGATGGGGTGTGCATGCGGATCGCTGGCGGCGCAAAGGGGTAGTTGGGAGGGAACATCAGGGTGCCCCAATATTGGCCCCCGTGGTATGGTGTTTCTTCTGGGCCGGTGATGATATAGTGCCATCTGAAGCAGCTTTGTCAGCGGAGGGCAACTCCCTGAACACGTGGAAGGTATGCCTACTCTAGGATGTTGGACTCGGATGGATGGGCGGTGATGTAGGGTGGCGGGTTCTCGGAGATGGTCTTGTATTCGCGGGTCAACTGCCGCAACGGTCAGCATATATCATTACGGCCCACCATGGGAGGAGGAACATGCCCGCTTCTGTGCCGCTTTGGTGGCCATGGCTGCGACGTGGATGAAAGAGCGGCGGCGGCGGTGGATAGGGAGGGAGAGTAGTGTATGAGGCTGATCGCGTGAGGTTGTCACTCCGCTGCGCCTTGCTGCACCGAGGAAATAATGCCAAGGACGGGAAACCTGACACCGCTGGGATGGCGCTTAATAAGACATGAACGGAAGAGAGGTAGATGGAGCCTGGATGCGGTGTTGAGATTATGCGAGGGGGGCTGGACAAAGAGGCACAGATCATGACTTGGGGACAAGTCGTCGTCGTGGACTCGGCGGATACGGAGATAGCCGGGAGCATCCATGGGAGAAAGTGTGTGGCTGCGCCCAGCACGAGCCACACAGCACATGCACGCGCCACACCTGACGTTCTGCGTGGATGGAGACAGCTTTCCCACCCTTGCCGATAACACCAGTTTGCTTCCTGGACAAACACCTGACGCTGGCCATTGCACAGGAGCTGTGGTTCGAGCACTACAGCATGACGTCCAACACGAGCTCCTCCGGGGCCCAGGTAAGCACCGGACCAATTTACAGCTCGAGCGCAGCATAAGGCTCACCGTCGCCGCAGCAGGGAGGATTCGACAAGCTGCACTCCAACACCCAGGATGTGCTCAACGCCGCCAGGTCGAACCCGGAGTTCCAGAGCGCCGAGCACGAAGCAAAGGAGCGCAGGGTCGCGCAGATGGTACGGCGACCTCCCCTCGCACGAGGGCCATTCGCTGACACTGCAGCAGATGGCCGACCAGATGTCCATGCCCATGACCATCAACGAGATCTCAGTCACCGGCGCCAAGAACATCCGGCGAGGATTCCTCGACCCGATATTCAGCCCCTTGCTCAGCGACAGCCCGAACCCACCGTCGACCGTTGGCGAAGTCATGTCTAAGCTGCAGGTGGCGAGCACGAAGCTCTCTGGACTACGTACGTTTGCGACAGAGCACGGCTGGAGAGTGTAGCTGCTAACATGCTCAGAAATACTGCGACAGCCTCCCGAGGTCTTTCTCTCTCAATCCAGCCAAGTCGATCCATCTACCAGCCCGAGCGATGTCAACGTCTCCTTTGGCCTCCGCGAACTGCCCCGTTTCAAGCTCCAAACCGGCACCGACGTTGGCAATGGCGAGGGCTCGGCTTACGGCTCTCTCCTGTGGCGGAACATGTTTGGCGGTGCCGAGATGCTCACCTTGAACGCCAAGGCGGGTACGCGCACGAGGTCGGCATATAGCGCCAACTTGAGCGCGCCGGTCTTGAGTGATCCCGATATGAGAATCTCGCTGGAGGGCCTGGCGTCCGCAGCAGAGAAGCCGTGGGCATCACACGAAGAGGTCGTCAAGGGCGGCTCCGTACGGTTCTCGTGGCTGAATGCCCGAAGAGATACCCACGCAGTTGAATATTCAGGGGCGTGGCGTCAAATAACCGGACTCTCGGAAGGTGCCAGCCCAACCGTGCGGCAAGACGCTGGAGATTCGATCAAGAGCGCCCTCAAGCACACCTTCTACAGAGAAAGGCGGGACAACCCCCAGCTGCCACAAGACGGATACATGCTCCGGTCCATGCTGGAAGTGGCAGGACTAGGCCCATTGGCTGGCGATGTTGCCTTCTCCAAGGGCGAGCTCGAAATGAGCGGCGCGGTTCCCATCCCTCTGCCTGGGATACGAGAACGGACGGGCATTTCGATTGGTGGCGGCCTGAGAGTGGGTATGCTCTGGCCGCTACCGCTCGGGTATAACCTCAGCGGCAATGCCCTCCCAAGCCGTCTCAATGATCGCTTTCTGCTTGGTGGGCCGACGGACGTTCGTGGCTTTAAGCTCGGTGGGCTGGGACCACACGACGGCCAGGATTCCGTCGGCGGAGACCTATTCGCAGCAGGGAGCGTGAACATGCTTCTGCCACTGCCATACAAGGGACCAGACTCTGGACTACGGTTTCAGCTCTTCGCCAACGGTGGTCGTCTGGTGGCGCTGAAGAACAAGGGCAAAGCCAAGGAGACGGACGCGGAGGGCTTGAGTGCAAAGGCCGTGCGGGACGGCATGTTGAATGCCGTCGGGGAACTCGCGAATGGCGCTCCCAGCATGGCTGCAGGCGTGGGCCTCGTCTATGCACATCCCGTGGCGAGGTTCGAGTTGAACTTTAGCCTGCCGCTGGTGCTGAGGAGAGGTGAGGTTGGGACAAAGGGGCTGCAATTGGGAGTAGGCATCAACTTTTTGTAAAAGTTGACTGTACATATATCGATGTAGAACACTCCTCCCCATGCCAACGGTCCCTTCGTGTCACCGTTCAGAGTGTGCACTGCGAATTAACCGGAGTCTGGCCTGTGTCCCAAAACGTTAAAAAGACGCGGTCTCTGTACTGGATGCCCGTGTGACAAAGGTCGGGCGCTTTGCAGGTATATCTTCTGTCAGAATCAGAGCCGATAGACGCGTCAGACGACAACTGCAAATGGGCGGCATCATCCATGCAACATGGCTCTGCAGAGCCGCACGCGATGGGGTGCAAGCTAAAGGATGACCTGCGATGAAAGCTCTACCGAGTAGGTATCCCAACGACCATTGCCAGCAAGGCGGAAAGCAAGAATCATGCTTCAGAGTGCATGGGAAGGAGACAGTTGGAAGCTGGACCACGTCACGCGACCGTGGTGAGCCACCAAAGACCATTAATCAAATGCTGCTTAAATCCTCGGCGTTGACATTCGATTCGCTCAAGGTAGGCAAGGGGTTTATGACGCCAAGAGGGAGCACACCCTTTACAGTCATGGAAGTTTAAATCATCCCATCCAGGGCACAAGAACTTGGCTGCCGGAGGCAGCATGTCCTACATACAGGGATTCATCTGCAAGCAATGCGAGAACGCGGCATATATATTCCATCAAACAATCGTCGGGTTCCTGACCTGTCACGTTCGATCGATGTTGGTTGCTGGTCTGTCAGTGGATACCATGATACCGGTACGGAACACTTGCCGAAGCATATAATAATAGTTCCTAATCCGATGATGAGATGGATGGCACGTGCGGTTCAATGACACGTTCTCTGTGAAAGCTTAAAGCCCGTCGTAGGGACTGTGGGGTTCGGTTGCTAGCAGTACCTAGGCAGACGTGTAGCACAACATATTCGCTGATGATGCTCGTAATGATGCGGCTGAGCCTTTCCCGACGACATCTATCTCGCCCGCATGTTGACGAAGAGAGAAGGGGAGGTCTGGCACGCTGTAAGCTTACCAACCATGACGACTCCATCACCCCCAAGAGGAATGATGGCGATGGCCCATTGGCCGACGATAAAGCGGCCGCGATGCTCAGTGATTCACGGCCGCCGAACGGCCCCGAGCAGATGCTGGGGGGCCGCCGCGTCCGGGTCTGCCGCAGTGCGCGCTCGGCTTGGACGCCAGCAAGCAGGGAGGTCCATGACGCGGCGGCACGGACGAGAAGAAGGTTCACACCGCACGGGGTCCGGGCTGGCACAAACCCGCTGGATCGGTTTGCGCGGCGGCGGCGGCGGCAGCAGAATATCAGAGTGAGTGTTCAGGCCTTTCCCTTTCAGCAGAGCTGCGGCACGGGGGCAGGGGGGTGCGGAGCGGAGCTGATGGATCCGGGTGCGGAGTTGTGCAAGGGGTGGGTCACCCGTGGTACCTCGAATCTGGCTGGATGCGCACAAAAGAGCGATATCGAGCATCTTCATTTTGGCTTTCGGGAAACACGCTCGCCAGGTCCATCGTGGCCATATTGGTCTCCAATGACATCTACCCGGAAGAGCCGACAAGCCGGGGAACTGTGAGGAGTCATGTCCGTTCCCGATCATGAATAATGCTGCTTGCTTGGATCTATCCGCCCTCCAGGCCCGAGGGAGATACCGACCGTAGGCACTCCGTAGGTACTTGCTGGACAGCCTGAATGAGGCGTTGTGCTGACCGTGGGTTGCACGAAATCTGCTGCTGAGCTGGAAACAACATCGCAGAACACGTCTTCTTTTGTACGCTTCTTCTGGACTCGGCTGGTGCAGCCTCCGGATGGCTGCAGAGTCCCCCAGCAAGTTACGTACGTGGCGGGTGGTGTCTTGGGCCGCATGCATGACACTGCTTACGAGTACCCGTAGGGCGAGTAGCGACAGGGTTGGCGTGAATCCGACCGGATTCTGTTTGTGGTCGCAGGGTATTATTCCGAAGTTGAAACTGTTTCTGCGAGTACGACGTATACGAATACGTCGGTCCAATGTCTCGCGGCCCACTCTCCTGGACCTGAAGCTAAGCTTCCCGCATATCTCCCTAGTCCCTGATGCTTGGTAAGAGACGACGGAGATAAAAAAAGCGCGACAGGCCTCCGCGGTGATTTCTTTCCCGTCAAGGCAGTGTTTCGCTGTTGTCGCAATTCCTGCCAATGACTCTGTCGCAGCCAAGTGTGGGGGCGGCTGTCGGGTCGGGTTGCTCCAGGACCCCGAGACGAGTCGACGGCGAGCCGCTTTCGCACAGAGGAGGCTTGGCCCCGGGCGGACCCCGGCCCCGAGACCTGGATCAACTGCAAACACCAGCACAGTTGACGGCGGCATCGAGCCAAGTGGCCCGGGCGGATGATGCCCTTGCGCAGGCGCATCTGATAAGAACGGCCGTTGCCTGCGAGAATGCGACGGGTTGCGAGGCCATGTCGGTGATGCCGCCGCCGTTGGGCGTTACCAACCTGTTGGAACCGCGAAGCAAGAGCGTAGCACTGCATGCGCCTGCCGCCTGCGTATTGTGCTTAATTACGTAGTCTGCAGATGAGAGGAGGCGCACATGTCATTCGATAAACGTGCTCTACATGGGTTGATGGGCTCTGACGCTATCGCGCATCCGTACCTCCTGCGCGCAGGAGATGGGGCAGCATGGGGCTTGGGGGGGGTACAGCGCCCATCGTTCGCCGGCCATCAACCATGGTGCCTCAACCACGGTGCCTCGACCACGCCGCCTCGTCCGCGCTGCCTCGACCACGCTGTCGGAGGCCGCTCTCGAGCGTCCCGAACAATACGGACTGCTTCGTACCAACTTCAGCAAACCGTTGTTGACAACGCCAGCTACCTAGCCAGCCGCGAGCGCGAGCGCGAACGCCTCCAGCGCCATGCGGCTAATCAGGGGCCACCGGCGGAGTCCCGCACGGCCTGTGGAGTTATGCCCTGTGGAGTTTGCCTCCCTTGCCTTTCCGCAGCCTCCAGGAGCAGAGTGGGTGCGGTGCGGTCGCATTCGGGCGCGGTGCCTCGGGCAGCACAAGTGTTGCGAGCGCCACCAGCGACCGACTGACCAGTCATCGCCCGCCTCGTTGCCGCCAACAATAGCCGACACGCAGCAGATCTGACGGTGCTGTGTCGTGCAGCGATGCGCTGCGGTGCACCGGTGCACAATTTTCTTCGCCCACGCCGCCGCCGGCTTCTGGCCATCCGTCGTCCGTACCTAGTTAGCCTGGCGGAGAGCCAGTGGTGCACCCGCTGCACCACCCGTTGCACCTCCACTGAAGATGTCCAAGTACGAAGTACCTACGGGTCTAAAATTTCCGCCGCAACGAGACGACGGGAAGGCAGCACGACTGACCTCCTGTCCATCTGCATTCTTCTCGGGGCCCCGGAGACTTTCCTAGCCCTACTCGTATCTCTCTGTGTCTCCGCCGCCTGTCACCGTGGCCCTTCCTTTCGCTCTTTTTAATACACCAGTCGCCCTCCCCTCCTCCATTGCCCCCTTCGCACTGTCTCCCTATTGTGCTTCATTGTGGACATCGACAGCGTGCGCCACCAGGAACCCCCCCACGCACGCCTGGCTGAAAACACCAGCTGCCTCGCATAGCTAACAGTTGGGTTTTCGTCCTCGCGACGCCTGCGCTCCTGCGTTTTGCACCATCCATTGCGGGCGCGCAACAAACAGACTGCCGACAGGTTCGACATTGGCCAGTGCATTGTTCGCGATACCCGCCGCTCACCCCGTGTGAGCCTCCGCCCGCCATGTACGGGCTGAACGCCAACTACGACGGCACGGCCGCCACCACCGGCGTGCCCATCAGCACCCGCCATGGTGCCCACGACGAGGACCTGGACGTGGCCCACGTCGACGACCCGACCAAGACGCAGGCCACGTCCCTGACCGAGGCCGGTATCGACGAGAAGACGTCGGCGGCCGAGACGCTGGGCAAGAGCAGCGACGACGACAACGACAACGACTCCGCCGAGGCTGAGATGGTGCGCCGCTCGTCGGTCGTCCAGGCCCTCGCGCGCTCCTACTCGCGCACCGCGGGAGCCGCCTCCGGTCAGAACCCTTTCCTGGCCGGGCCCGACTCGCCTCTGAACCCCGCCTCGCCCAACTTCAGCGGCCGCGAGTGGGCCAAATCCATCGTCGAGCTGGTGTCGCAGGGCGGC
Source organism: Tolypocladium inflatum (assembly GCA_003945565.1). Lineage (NCBI taxonomy): Eukaryota > Fungi > Ascomycota > Sordariomycetes > Hypocreales > Ophiocordycipitaceae > Tolypocladium > Tolypocladium inflatum. Next base: position 1,582,903 of record QEPE01000001.1, read on the forward strand.
TCCTCGTTCCGCTCGGCTGGCGTCTGCTTCCAGAACCTCAACGTCCACGGCTACGGCGCGGCGACCGACTTCCAAAAGGACGTGGCAAACGTCTGGCTGTCTCTCGCCGGCCTCGTGCGAACGCTTACGGGCTCGTCTGGTCGCCAGCGCATCGACATCCTGCGCCAGTTCGACGGGCTCGTGCACAAGGGCGAGATGCTGGTGGTGCTTGGGCCCCCGGGATCCGGCTGTTCCACTTTTCTCAAGACCATCGCCGGCGAGATGAACGGCCTCTACGTCGACGATGGCTCGTACTTCAACTACCAGGGTAAGCCGGCGTCTCTTCAGCGTTCCCCAGATTGCAAAGTAAATGTGGGTTTGAGTTGGGTTGGGTAACTGGGCTTGATGCGATCGGACGGAAGTTGCCGTGCCCCAGATGACGGATCTGCAACACCCTGAAGAAAAAAACGTGGGCGGGCGCGGGCCGGTGGGACTTGGCAGCGGAAGATGCCGTGCGCCATACAGTTGCCCTTGCATTGTGGAACATCGACTTGCACGCGCATATGAATCATTGGCTAACAGGCCCTACTAGGCGTGACGGCCAAGGAGATGCACTCGCAGCATCGTGGTGAGGCCATTTACACGGCCGAGGTGGACGTCCACTTCCCCCAACTGACCGTCGGCGATACCCTCACCTTCGCCGCCCGCGCCCGCCAGCCGCGCAACCTGCCCCAGGGCCTGAACAGGAATGACTTCGCCGCCCATCTGCGCGATGTCGTCATGGCCATGTTTGGCATCTCCCACACCGTCAACACCCGTGTCGGTAACGAGTACGTCCGCGGCGTCTCTGGCGGCGAGCGCAAGCGTGTCACCATCTCCGAGGCCGCTCTGTCGGGCGCCCCCCTGCAGTGCTGGGACAACTCGACCCGCGGCCTCGACTCGGCCAACGCCATCGAGTTCTGCAGGACCCTGCGCCTGCAGACGGAGCTGTTCAGCAGCACCGCCTGCGTCTCCATCTACCAGGCGCCCCAGAGCGCCTACGACCTCTTCGACAAGGCCGCCGTCCTCTACGAGGGTCACCAGATCTTCTTTGGCCGCGCCGATGCCGCCAAGCAGTACTTTGTCAACCTCGGCTTCGACTGCCCCGCGCGACAGACGACGCCCGACTTCCTGACCTCCATGACGTCGCCCCTGGAGCGCGTCGTGCGCCCCGGCTGGGAGGGCAAGGTCCCGCGCACCCCCGCGGAGTTTGGCGCCGCGTGGAAGAACAGCGCCGAGTACAAGGCCCTGCAGGTCGAAATTGAGGACTACAAGGTGGCGCATCCCATCAATGGCCCCGACGCCGAGGCCTTCCGCGCCTCCAAGAAGGCCCAGCAGGCCAAGGGCCAGCGCAAGAAGTCCCCCTACACCCTGTCCTTCGGCCAGCAGATCAAGCTGTGCTTGTGGCGTGGCTGGAAGCGCTTGTCCGGCGACCCCAGTCTCACCATCGGTGCTCTGGTCGGCAACTTTATTATGTCGTTGATCATCGGAAGTGTCTTCTTCAACCTGGATGACACGTCATCGAGCTTCTTCCAGCGCGGCGCGCTGCTCTTCTTTGCGTGTCTGATGAACGCCTTTGCTTCCGCTCTCGAGGTAAGACCTCCATTCCTGACGGTGACAGACTTGTGAGAATAAATGCCAACTGACCCATTCAGATTCTGACCCTGTACTCGCAACGTCCCATCGTGGAAAAGCACAATCGATACGCCCTCTACCACCCCTCCGCCGAAGCCGTGTCATCCATGCTCTGCGACATGCCGTACAAGATCGCAAACTCCATCATCTTCAACCTGACACTCTACTTCATGACTAACCTGCGCAGAGAGGTCGGGCCCTTCTTCTTCTTCTTGCTCATCTCCTTCGTCACGGTCATGGTCATGTCCATGATCTTCCGAACCATCGGGTCGGCGTCGCGCACCCTGTTCCAGGCCCTGGTCCCCGCTGCCATTCTGATCCTCGACCTCATCATCTTCACCGGCTTCGTCCTGCCCAAGCGGTACATGCTTGGCTGGTGCAAGTGGCTGAGCTACATCGACCCCTTGGCCTACGCTTTCGAGGCACTCATGGTCAACGAGTTCCACGACCGTGAGTTCCGATGCACACAGTACGTGCCCACGGCCGAAGCGCCCAAGCCGAGTTTTGTCGCCACGCTCGCCAAGTACGCCAACATTGCCCCGGAGAACCAGGTGTGCAGCGCTGTCGGTGCTGTCCCGGGCCGAAAGTACGTCAATGGCGACGACTACCTCCGGTCTCAGTTCGAATACGAGTGGGATCACCGCTGGCGCAACCTTGGCTTCGTCATTGCCTTCATCGTCTTCTTCCTCACCTGCTACATAATCGCCGCCGAGCTCGTCTCGGAGGCAAAGTCCAAGGGCGAAGTCCTGGTCTACCGCCGGGGCCACAAGCCCGCCGCTGCCAAGCACGCCGAGAAGCAGCGCGACCCGGAGAGCGCCATGGCCAACATCGGACCCATCGTCACTGCTGAGAGGAGCCGCGGCCAGGGTAAGGAGGGCGGCATGCTCCAGGAGCAGACCTCTGTGTTCCAGTGGCACGACGTTTGCTACGACATCAAGATCAAAGGCGAGGCGCGACGCATCCTGGACCACGTCGATGGATACGTCAAGCCCGGCACCCTGACCGCGCTGATGGGCGTCTCTGGTGCTGGCAAGACGACTCTGTTGGATTGCTTGGCCGACCGTACCTCGATGGGCGTCATCACCGGCGAGATGCTTGTCGATGGCAGCCCGCGTGACATGTCCTTCCAGCGCAAGACTGGCTACGTGCAGCAACAGGATCTTCACTTGCAGACCACCACCGTCCGAGAGGCCCTCAACTTCAGCGCCATCCTCCGCCAGCCGGCCCATGTCCCCAAGGCAGAGAAGCTCGCCTACGTCGAGGAGGTCATCAAGCTGCTTGAAATGGAAGAATACGCCGATGCCGTCGTCGGCGTTCCCGGCGAGGGTCTCAACGTCGAACAGCGCAAGCGTCTCACTATCGGTGTCGAACTGGCCGCCAAGCCCCCTCTGCTGCTCTTCGTCGACGAGCCCACCTCTGGTCTCGACTCGCAAACCTCATGGGCTATTCTGGATCTCCTCGAGAAGCTGACCAAGGCTGGCCAGGCCGTGCTCTGTACGATCCACCAGCCTTCCGCCATGCTCTTCCAGCGCTTCGACCGACTCCTCTTCCTGGCCAAGGGCGGCAAGACCGTCTACTTTGGCGAAATTGGCGAAAACTCCAAGACCATGACCAGCTACTTTGAGCGCAACGGCGGGCACCCATGCCCCGACGCGTCCAACCCAGCCGAGTGGATGTTGGAGGTCATCGGAGCTGCCCCCGGATCGTCCACGGACGTCAACTGGTTCGAGGCCTGGCGCAATAGCCAAGAGTACCAGGACGTGAAGGACGAGCTGGAGAAGATCAAGCGCGAGAAGCAGGGCGTCGGATCCAACACGGCCGACGAGGACCCCGGCAGCTACCGCGAGTTTGCCGCGCCCTTCATGGTGCAGCTCAAGGAGAACCTCTTCCGCGTCTTCCAGCAGTACTGGCGGACCCCCGTCTACATCTACGCCAAGACGGCGCTCTGCACACTTGTCGCTCTCTTCATTGGCTTCATATTCTTCAAGGCGCCCAACAGCATGCAGGGCCTCCAGAACCAGATGTTCGCCATCTTCCAGCTCCTCACCATCTTTGGCCAGATCGTCCAGCAGTCCATGCCGCAGTTTGTCATCCAGCGCTCGCTGTACGAGGCGCGCGAGCGGCCCTCCAAGGTCTACTCGTGGAAGGTGTTTATGCTGTCGCAGATCATCGTCGAGCTGCCGTGGAACGGGCTCATGGCCGTCATCATGTACTTTTGCTGGTACTACCCCATCGGCCTCTACCGCAACGCCATCCCCACCGACGCCGTTGCTGAGCGCGGCGCCCTCATGTTCCTCTTCTTGTTCATGTTCCTGCTCTTCACGGGCACCTTTTCCACCTTCATCATCGCCGGCTTCGAGACGGCCGAGGCGGGTGGCAACATTGCCAACTTGATGTTCACGATGTGCCTCATCTTCTGCGGTGTCCTTGCCAATCCCGACAAACTCCCGGGCTTCTGGATCTTCATGTGTAAGTTCTGCCATTTAATGAATCCGAACGAACCCTCGCTAACCGTACCACTATACAGATCGCGTATCGCCGTTCACGTACCTCGTCAGCGGCATGCTATCAGTCGGCATCGCCAACACCAAGGTCATCTGCGCCGCCAACGAGCTCCTGCACTTCGATCCCCCCTCCGGCCAGACGTGCGGCGAGTACATGTCCGCGTACGTAACGGCCTTTGGCGGCCTCGTCACCAACGAGAGCGCCACCCAGGACTGCCAATTCTGCCCCATCGAGGACACCAACAAGTTCCTCGCGAGCGTCAGCAGCTTCTACGAAGAGCGCTGGCGCAACTTCGGCATCATGTGGGCCTACGTCGCCGTCAACATCGGCGCCGCGCTCTTCGTCTACTGGCTCGCGCGCGTGCCCAAGAAGAACCTCGGCAAGGAGAAGAAGAAGACGGAGTAAACAAAAACACCACTCCTTTCCCCCCTTTCTTCCCATTTCCGACGCTACCCTTCCTTCCTCCTGTTCTCCTTGTTGTCATTATATACAAACCCCGTCGGTCTTCGGGCTTACACACTACTATTACGAAGGGGATGGGCTTCTCGCCAAGTCCCCCCTCATCACATCCCATCTATCATCAGATAAATAGAACTGCTGCGGTCGGACAGACATTTTTTCTTTTAATTTGCTTTTAAATGGGTTTTTCGTTTTGCATTGGGACGCGGAGTTACCATCATCGCTGCGGAAAGCCAACAGATCTCATAGATGACCGGGTCTGGTCTTCCTTATTCTTGGCTTTGGGCAGTGTGAAGAGAGGGAGAAGGTGCGTGTACACAGATAAAAGAGACATTCTGGACGTAATATAGAGGAGCTAGACGAACGTGAGATTCAGTCACGCTTTTGCATGTCCATGTGCTGGCGACGTAATTAAGATGCGTTAAATAAGTGTATGTAGTTTAGGATGACTTGATACAAAATCGCAACAAGGCAACCGTCAACCGTGGTCTACATGAATATGCAGGAATCCTTCAAGCGCAGGATCCGACCCAACGCAATCTGAGGCCAGCTCTTATCAATCGCAACGCCGTGCACGCGGCACCGTCGTGCCAGAGCGCTGCTCGCGTCCTTGTCGCTGTACGCTTCATCCAGAGCCCCCTCGTCGACCAGCCGCCCAAACTCGTGCTCCGCCACGTCGCCCGCCCTGTACCCGAGCAGCTCCCTGTTCCACCGCGAGTCGACCCACGGCCAGCTACTGACGCACGTCCGCTCGTCGTAGTCGACGACTTGGGCGTCGCGGGCGCGCTGGGCGGCGCCCGGGGGCAGCTCGGCGAAGACGCCGGCCAGGTGGGACTGGGACACGATGCGCGTCGTGCGGGCGTGCCGGAGGGATTCGTAGCTCTCGAGGATGGTGGGGATGCCGCTCTTCAGGGTCCCGCGGGAGGACCCGGAGTTGACGTGCTCGGTCAGGCGCCCGAGGAGGGTGCCGAGGACAAGCCCGTCCTCAACGCACATTGCCGCTCCCTGGCCGAGATGCGGAAGCGTCGGGTGAGCAGCGTCGCCCATGATCGTCACGTTGCCCCTTGTCCAAGACGGCAGGTCTTCCAGCTCCAGCAGCGGAAAGCTAACCAGCTCCTGTGCGGCGTCCATCAGCTCCCTCACTGCCGGGTCGCAGTCCGAGAGCCTTTCGCGCAGTAGAGCAAGGGCGTCTCCGTCCCGGCATTTGGCGTTGAAGGGAGGGTCGCCGGTGACGATGACGAGATTGTATACCTCCCCCCCTCGGAGAGCATAAAGGACTATTTGGATCCGCGGGCCCAACCAGAAAAGACAGGCCGAGGGGTTGAGGATGTGCTGAAGGGTGGGCGAAGTGAGTTGACTGACGGGCAACATTGCCCGATAGGCAAACGAGTCGGTCGGTCGAGGCCGTATGGAGGGGTGAAGCACGGATCGTATAGTCGATTTGAGGCCTGGGCTGAGTTAGGCAAGGGAATCTCGACGAGGGTTCAAACGACGTACCGTCCGAGCCAATGATGACGTCGGCAGAGTGAACTTCGCCGCTGGCCAACTTGACCCAAGGAGCCTCAAAGTCAACATCCTGGATTTCGCAGCCGAATCTGACCTGAACGCCCAGTCTTCGTGCTTCATCGTACAGAATCTTCACGTAGTCGGCTCGGTGGATCAACCTGACTTTGAGTTACCAGAAGCCAACAATATGGACTGCGAGACAATATCCCGAGGGCAACATACAGCCATGGAGCGCCATACCACTCCTCGTAACGGGTGAAATCTCTCGTCAGGAGCACTCTGCCATCTGTATAGTTCATGGATGGTGTTGCCGTGGCCGGGCCGACTGCCTTCTTCAGCAGCAGGTTCAGGAGACCGAGTTTGCGCATAACGTGCGCGGCGTTACAAGGCACCTGGATGCCGTTGCCGACCTAAAGCCCGCTTAGCAGGCGGTCTGCCGAGAAGATGTGGCATCCCGTCCGATGCTCTTCGAGGTGAAACGTACCGGCCCGATATCAGAGAACCGCTCGAGGATGGTGACCTTTACCCCCTTGTGACGGGCCAAAGCGATGGAACAGGTCAAGCCGGCAATGCCGGCACCCGCAACGATGACGTTCAGCTCGGCCATGACGTCCGGCTCGGCCATGACGTCTAGCTCAGCCATGGCGTTCAGTCTCGAGATTCTGCCCGTTTAAACAACACTTGAGAGCTGATGATCTCGTGGGGGTTGAGATGGTATTTCTAGAGCCCGCATCGCATTTCCCACTCATCAGTCGAGCAGCACAGTTATATGCCTCATGAGGCTCGCTCCACGCACCGGTGTTTTATTGTTGTCCATTGACAGATCCATTGTTGGTTATGTGTCGACGGCTGATGCCATGGTCCATGCATCATAGAATGTGGAGAGGAGCCACACGACATGCCCACGCGCCCTTGCTTCGTGCAGGAGGCGGCATCGGCAGCGATCACTTGGCTCGCTGTGCTGCCGCATGCTGCATGTTGCCGCATTATCGTCAGCAATAAATACTACATCGATGTTCCGCAGAAGCAGCGGTGTCTCCCCCATGTACGTAGCCGTCGTGGGTAGTGGCGACTTGTTCGGAGGCGATGACTCGTCGCTGTGTCGTGAGGCAGCCGTCTCGATGTGCACAGACCAAGCAGTGGACGAACACGGAGACAGAACACTCATCCTTGGAAGAGGGCTTCTTTGAGCCAGAAAGCAGTGTACGGGAGACGCAGGACTGCGCAACCGAACCAGGGGACGCACACAGCTTGGCTTGCTTGGGTACAGGCCTCGACATTGTGAGCTCTGGATTGGCTTGGTAACCACATGAATGACGGCACGAGTCCCAGTCCCAGCGGCTTGCCTTTGCTGCAGCCAACTGGCTGCCACTCGCGTATTCTTCTCATCATCTGATGGCGCCAGGCGTTCGTCCCAAGGCTGTTGGTGGGTTGCCGACCAGAGTTGGAAGCACGTCTCCGCCGTGTCAGCCGCATCGCCTTGGCGGCCACGTGGCCGATCCCGGCTGCATCCAGGTTGGGAGCGCGTCACGTGGGAGGAGTCAGGATGACTCGGACGCGTCGTGATGTGTTCGAAGTACGAAAATGCGCGAAGTAGTAATAGCTGTGGTGGTTACTCAAATCTTTGTCTCAGTCTGCTCTCCGCGCCGGCATTGCCGGTGAGAAACAGGACCCCGGCTGATATCGGATGCTCTGCGACTGACGGTCACAGGGTTAGAAACCAAAACGCATCTGCGGGAGCAGGGGGAAGAGACGGGCACCCCTGGGCATGCAACTGAACCGTCGTAGGTGTGCCCGTCGCCTGCACTGGTAGGCAAAGGGATACGTGATCCTGCCCTGTAGAGTAGTCCGCAAACGCGTCTATAACGCGTGGTAGCGTTTAAAGAGTCGGTTACGGATATATTGGCGCTGAGATGGCGTGGAGTCCGGGCGCTCCTGCTCACCATAGTTCGTGATCGACGGCTCGACTATGTACGAGTACGTCCGTAGTGCCAGCTGAGCCAGCGCGTTGGATCAATCGCGATCCAGCTGGCCTGGCGAAGCCGACAATGCCGGCCTGGATCCGTTTGGCCAGTGGAGATTAACGCCCAAAGCGCCTCGTATCGTCCCAAGCGTACGTACTTTGAACCGCTGCACTTGCTTAAAAATGTTGCATCCATGGCGAAGCAGGCTCGGGTTGCTGCCCGCGCGAAGTTCCAGTCTGCTCATTGGACTGGATGAGGCCGGAAAGCCGTTAGCGACTGCAGACGGAGTCTCTAGCGGGGAGCACGAATGCCGGTTTCATCCAAGGGCCGGGTTGGACCTTGCAACCACTGTTGAGGTAGCTGAACAAACAAGGTCCGCAAGACAGAGCCGTCAAAGCCAAGTCCAACCCGTTGACAGGGAGAGGGGCCGGAGACACTGGAGCCGAATTTGCGGGGAATCGTCTTGATCTTAATCGATTGTTCGGCCGTACAAGTATAGAGCCTCAATGGCCCTGCATGGTCCCGTTCCTCCGCCACTGCGTCGCCTGACGTCGAGAAACAGCTTCGCGAGGGTCCTTGATTTCGGTTACCAGACCAGATGAAAGGGCACGCAACAAATCCGATGGTTCTTGCTAGCATGAGTACTAGTGTCCCGATGGCCTCGCACCAGCCTGGAGGAGGGTGGGAAGATGGACGCTTGTCGATGGTTCAAGGTGGTGGGTGGGTGGTGTTGCGAACTTGGTAACGGGGAGAGAGCCACGGCGATGGCGCAACGACGGTACCTTCTACTGCTGTGCAATAGCGGAGGTGTTGGGCCATCAGAGCAGACCTGTCGAGACAATCGATTCGGCTCGTATCATGGATGCATGGCGAAGGCGAGCCGGCACAGTCCGCAACAGACGGGAGCTACGCTCATCTCGAAGCCTGCGTCCTTGCTCTTTCCTCCGGGCCCCCCTAACGACACCCCTCTCCCCTGAGTGTATTTAGCCTGTAGCTCAGGGGAAGGGGCGACCAATCGGGCTAAGCGTCAGGAACGGCCCTCTGATTGGCCCGCGGAATCCAGGGACTGGCCCGCAAAACGGGAAAGCGGGGAGAGGTGGCCGCTACTGAATCTACCGTGCCAGTCACTGACGCATCAGGCTTCAACGGCCAAAAAGCACGCACGCACTCTGGCCCCCTGACAATAGCGAACAAGGAAAAAAATCACTGACTGACAAAGCGACGGGGCAAGAAAATTCTGTTCCTTCCTTTTCTGTGTTCGTGAAACAGCTCCTCAGCTTGTGAGGCTCAACGTTCTTTTTTTGGGGGAGGGGGCTTGCATGCCAACGTTTGACGGAACCCCGAGACGCACAGGTGCCTTTGTTGGTGCTCACTCCCTCGACAGTGCGATGGATGCATGCGCTGTCCGCGCGGATATGCGGAGCGCACTGCGGCTCGGTTCGCAGCGAGCACCTGCGACGGGATCTAGAAGTCTCAGGCGACTCTCGCTGTGGGTCGGCCGGCCAAGGCGCGTTTGGATGAACTCATGTGGTCAAAAGCAAAACAATGTCTCGTCTCTGTCCGTGAAACAGCCAGGGCTCGTGACTTCCCGGTAGTCTGCCATTTCTACGAGTACGCATCAGGGACGCTGCAAGGCGGCGCGAGATCTGCGAGATGATGAACCGAGTGCTGGGCTCGTGCCGGTACCTTTGCTTGGCTTGAAGATGTTTCCAAAGCGAAGGAATTGTTGTAATACCCGGGTTGCACCGGTGAGCAGCTAAATGCCTGTGCAGGCCGGGGCCGTCCAGCCGCGTGACGGCATTCCGCGATGTCGCCCGCTCGAGATCCGGAAGGCCATCCGACGGGAAAGAAAGGATGCAACTCGGTCAAGCTGAGCCAAGATGGTGCAATGTCGCCACTGCGGTCCCTGAATGGGCCAAGCCAAGAAGTCTCACGGCACGCCGAGTCTCCTGTCAACCCGCCGCCACCAGAAGCATTGCTGCTCGTTGATTTGTCCCCGCCGCAATCAACTTGCGGTGGTGCTCATTAGACCTGTCATCACTCCGCATTGGCGGGTTGCAGTCGCGTCGCATGGTTTTGGGAGTTGGTCCGTTCCTTGCAGCGGCGCATGCACAATCGTCCGTTGTTCGGCCGGGTCTTGGGGTCCAAACGTGCAGGACCCCTGGCAATCAAACGATACCCGCCCCGTGTCTCCCGCAGCGCATGCATGTGCGTTTGCTGCCGTTGGGCATCTCATCTCTAAAAGACGTCATGAGACGCGGGACGGGAGGGCAGGAGAGATGCCTCGAGCGCATGTTTTGGCAGCGAAAGCCGTTAGTGAGGTAGGGCGCGGCACGGGCCTGGAATACACCTGAGGTTTCCTCCCGCCGCCACTGGTCGACACGGGTTGACGGGGCAGCAAAAGGATGAAGCCTAAATGGACGACAACATGCACCCGTGCGACGTGTCACCGTAGACTCTGTGCGCTTGCAGCATCGTGGAGGGTCGAATGCGGTGCGGTGGGCTGCTGGGCAAAGCACGAAACAAAGGGGGAAGCTGACGACGGTGAGATGATGATGTCTTGGCCGGCTTCTCCTGCATCGGTTCTCGGTTACACGCCCAGCCACGAGCTTCACACACGGATGGTGGTTCAGCGAGGCGGCTCGAGGAAAGCAACCAATGGAAGCCTCCCGCCTCCATCCGGCCCGCTGGTCGTGGTCCCCTGGGTGTTGACCGCAGGCGATGAAATCCATAGCTCCAGGGAACCAGCGCTTTCTCGCCAGGCCGTTGAGAGCGGCCGCCTCCCGCCAGACCGGTCGCTCGCACTTCTCGCGATAGGCCTCCTTTTTATTCAAGTATGACATGTGCTCGCCGCCTTGCTGCACAACCGCGCCAGGCCAATTTCACCACGTATTTCTCTGCTCCCATTGGCAAGGCGGCTCCCGGTGGCACTCGTCTGTTACACGCCCCTGCGGGCTCGGATGTCCTGAGCGTGTTTCCCAGATTCAGGCCGGTCCGGCGACATGGAGGAATTGGGGGAACAAGCTGGAGAACGCCTTTGCGAACAGACCCCTGGTGCTGAGGCGCCCGTCGGGTACCTAAGGTAGTTAAGGTACCTACCTAGGTACCTTAGGTTGCTTGCGCACACCCCCCTGAGTGCCCCCAGCACCTTCACCTGGCCGGAGCGTGCTTGCGCGGGCGGCGCGCCCACCACAGGCTCCTCCAGCGCCGTGGCAGATGAGATGGCGCTCGCAGGGCACCAGCCAGGCTCCCGAGCCCACACCACGGAGCGCTCAGTGCTTGCACCCACTGCACAAAGCGACCAGGTCCAGCCCTCGCCAGTCCGTCCCCCCCCATCCTCACTCCGCTTCAAGGTTCCCAATTTCTTTGGACCCTGGTCGCGCTGGGACGTCGTCTTCTTGCCATTCTCCACCTCCCCTGCTGCTCTCCTCACGGTTAGAACTTTCTTCCATCGCAACAACAAGAGGGCCCGTCTTCCTCTTACCTCCACGCCCAGCTTCGACGGGACGCCGACTGTCTCAACAAGCCCGACCTCGTCTCGCCGAACATGCCCAGTTGCGTCCGTATCTGAGACACACGCTCCTTGTCGCCGTCAATCAACCTTGGCACTACACCGTCTCGCCTTGCCCGTCTCCTGATCCCGAATAACCTTCATTGAACCGCGTGCGTCAACCAAGGCAGCTGTTGCGAGCCTGCATCAGCCCGCAGCCAAGATTACCATCACCTGACCCAGATACGAACCGTCTCTTCCGAGCCCAGATCGTGCCTTTCGTTTCTCTCGACCTTTGACAACCCCTTGCGAACGACCGTACCTAGACTTGTCCGATACTTGATGCCGACTGCCTGGTAGACGCCATTCATGCCGCGGTCGACTTCGGTGAACCTGCCTGGCTGAAGCGCTTCCGGCTCAGGGAAAGCTTTCCATCAGGTATGCAGACACTCTTCTTGCCGTTGCGAAGGTTCGGGACAAGGGAGCAACACCGTGCACGGTTAAGCACTGCTTCCAACGTCACTTTCACCCCCCCAGTCCAAGCTGTATGGTTCGAATGGTCGTTGACTGTCAGAGTGTCTAAACACTTGGGCTGCTTTGCGAATGTTTCCAAAGAAAGCCACTTGCTGACGTGCTGCAGTATCTCTGTAATAGTTGCACATTCAAGCGTTGGATCCAATCCCGCGAGCCGACAAGTTTATGGAATCGACCTGACCTACTACTCTTTTACCCCCGAACCGACAGAAGCGACCTCCGCGGCCTTCCCCCACAAACACCGTCAAAATGAATCGGTTCCGAACCAAGAAGAAGAACAAGGATGAAATCTCTGCCGTCCGACCTTCAATGGAGTCGGAGTCGTCCGGCCCCTTTCGGATGTTTGGCAAGAAAAAGATACAGGACGACGAGCCGAAAAAGGAACTCGACCTCACGTCCGCACTCCCACCCAGCGACGACTTCCGAACAAGTCTTCTCATGACCGGCCTGTCAGCTCGGTTTTCTATGCTTCGGGAGCAAGATGATCCCAAATCCAAGCTTGGCAAGGCCAGTGATGACAGCGTGCTCTTTCCCAAGCGGCAGTCCAGAATGATGATGGATTTTGGGCCGGGAGGCGGCCTGCACGACATTGCCGAGATCGAGTCCATTAGGTCACCCCCATTTGCTCGCTTCGACTCGTATCATTCCAGCGATGATGCCGCTTCCACCACTGGCAGCATCATGAATCGTGCCAAGCCAACAGATGGCAACAACCTCTTTGGTGGTAGACAGAAGATATACAAGATTCCTGCGGGCGGCAACCCCAAAGCCGGCAGCATGGGCGGGAGAGCATTATACGATGATGACGTGGCTCACTCTGCTTTCCAGAAGTGGAGGCAAGGCGAGAGGGACCGGCAACCATTCGAGGATGACGAAACCAACGACACGATTGAATCAGAACCCCAGTCTGACTACAATCGTCGGCGAGAAACAAACTCGACAACCTCATCCGCCCCCTCGGTAGCTCGCAACTCGTCAGCCGCCACTTCAGTCACATCATCCCAGCAAGCATCTTCCATCAAAGATTGGCAGCCAACAACCGGCGGAATCTCAACCTCCGCAAGCCACCTTCCGCTCTTGGAGCGAAGTGTCACACGTACACGAAGGCTGTACGAACAGGGACTCACGCAGGATCTTCAGGATCAACAGTCCTCTGCGCTGTCACGAATGGATACCCTGTCGAGACAGCGACCATTTGGCGCTCGCACCCCGGACCTCACACCGCCTATCCCTTCCCCGACAAGCACAGGCTTTGGCGACCGTACCCTGGAGCGACGACCGATCATGAGCAAGGCTAGTGCCCCTAATCTTCGATCGTTCAGTCCGCCTGCGACCAGCTCGGCGCAAACCAGCCCGGCAGAATCTAGCAGCAGGTTTCCCAGGCCGGAGCAAAAACCCAGCTTCGGAGCCAGCCCGCCTCTGAGCCCGCCGATAAGCGAGACAGAAGACCACCCGATGCTGCCGATCCAACCCAACGATCGAGGCAAGGCTACGGCCTTGGGAGTCTTCAACCGGCCGCCTCAACAGTACGATGAATCTAAATATGCCCAACGACAGCGCCAGCTTCAGCAAGGCAGAGAGACGCCAATCAGTCGGGTGCCTTCAGGGTCGGATGCGTCAACCCAGGGTATCAGGTCCCGCTCGTCTTCCGCGCAACGAACCCCCCTCGAGAGGAACCCGCCCTCGGTGACCTCTCCGGAGCCAGCTGCTCAAACGGACAGCCCGAAGCCGACCTTTTTTGACGAGAGTGATGATGCTTCCGTGTATAACCAGCCGAGCATGCCTGCCATCACACCGCAGCTCACCATTGAGAGGCCCGACGACCAAGACCATCCTGCTTTCCGCCAATCGGCACTCCCCACCCCCTTGTCGCTGTCTTCGCCCAGACTGTCCAACGATCCTACAGCCCTCTCTGTCAATGTGGACGCCATAACCGATCCGCCAGAAGATTCCCCGACTTTGGGCCCCAACTCGGGCCTGAGTGGCATGGTACGACAGCATCTGCGGCACGACAGCAATGCGTCTTCAATGTATGGGGCTTCTGACCAAGAGGCCACCCCAGCGTCGGCCAATATGGGCCGCAATAGTGGTATGGAGAAGCCAGAACTTACCGCTGAGCCTCACGATGTGACGCCCAAGGAGCACGACGAATTCGCTCGCCATCTAGCTAACGGTGCGCGGCGAGTACGTGAAAGGCTCACGACGTACGTGGAGTCTGACAACGAGCGGTCCGCGCCCACAACGCCGCTCTCGGAGACAAAGCAAGAGTTGGGCGCCACTCGAGCAAACGGTTCAGGAATTCTGCGATCCAAGTCGAGTCGAGGCTCGCTCTTCGACCGTAAGAGTCGTGATCGTAGTCGTTCAAAATCTGCGAAAGCGCATGCGCGAGAGCCTCTCCCGTCGAATGCTGCTGCATCGTCGTCGCCCAGCAAGCCGTCCGCCAGTCCCAGCGAGGAGCTGCAGGATGACAGCCACCGCCAAAGCGAGGAGAGCACTGGAGACAAGGAATCACCGCCTGGCGACAAGGACGAGAATGTTCATGCCGGCTTGAAGGCCTTCCGCCAGGCACGTCGGGAACTGCAAAGGATGAAGGAGCTGGAGATGAAACAAAGACACCAGACAGCTCAGAAGCCCACGGGACCGCCGGAGCGACCCCCTCCTCAACGCGTGACCTCGCAGGATAGCGGACCGCCTCCCGCCATGTTCAACCGGATGCCACGGGACGAGTCGAGAAACAGCAGCCGTTCCCGCGCAGGTTCTCGCGCGGCTTCGGAGCGGGACAGGAGCGGGTCCGAAACCAGCACCGGAGGTCAGGCTTACGGCCGTGGCCCCAGACTTCGTAACGGGTCAGCGACGTATGAGGATCCGTACAGCCACAACGGCGCCGGTGGCTTCGGCCGGCCGAACTTGAATATGAGAGTCATGGGCCTCCCAGGCACAGACATCAAGCACTCGCCCATTATGCCTCCTCATGCCTCGCCGATTACTTCGCCTACGGGTACGATGAGCCCCAGCCATAGCGCCGGTGCGATGGAACCCTCGAGCAGGCGGATGGGTAGGAAGAGGGATGTTTCCGACCCAAACTTTGCGTTGCAAGGACCCAACCCCCCACGCGACGGACAGCCATACTCTCGATCTCGGAATGGCAGCTTGCTAGGTGCAGCCGTGTCGACCCCGAACCTGCATGCCGCCATGGTGGCCCCGCCTCTGCCACCGATCAACCCTCGGCGAAAAAACGGACAGCCTAGCTTCGTGGGTCGGAGCGAAGAAGGGACGCCGACTGGATCCCCTCACATGCCACCCCGAGCGTCTGATGATATCTACGGAGGCACCATGTCCGACGACGAGGGAGGACTAGACATGTACCGCCACGGGGTACGTAGGATGGCATCCGAGGCCAACGGCAGAATACGACACAGCCCTTCACGGGGCACAGTCCGGCCGCCTCCACCGCACGCGAACATGTCAAACGGCAGCCTGCCCGGCGGGATGATTTAAATCAGCACCTGGAACTGCTGTCAAACTTTCACTTCTCCATCCCTCTTTGCAATACCTTTTTCTGCATCTGGGGGAGAACTCGACGAGATGAACGACGACTATACCCGCTCGCGTACTAAAGCAACACATTGCACACGCTCAACTTTTAATAAATATGACGGCCTATCAACTGCAGATAACGGCAGGTCGACAAATGATGGTTTGCGTTGGCGACCATCTTTTGGTCTCTTTTGGAATTTGTTTGCTTTGTGCGCACCTGATTCGAATGTTTTGCTAAGATATCGCCGGTTGTAACTCGGCATTCGGCTGCCGCTATCAGAGGGGATCGGGGCTGGACTTTGATCCATGATCACGGCGTCGACATTTGCTCAAGCGAAGCGTAAAGACTTCCAAGAATGGACATGCGCAAGATTGGCGTGTGAAGGACATCCCGAGTCGCATGGAGAGGGCAAGTCGACTAGGGAGCGATGAGATTGCAATGTAGTAGTACATGGCAAGATTTAAGTTTGAGCAATAAAGGTGTTTGAAAGCAAGCCAGGGGTGCAGCAGCGTAGCCTCGTTGAAGAGAGGACCTGCAGTACATGGTCGTTCGGGGGACCTACCTACCTATGTACAGGCCCCGACACCGCAGCCCAACTTACGAGTTCGGCAAGGTACCTTAGTTACCCTACCCCGTACGGCATGTGCTAAACAAGAGGTACCCGTTTATTCCCAGGAGCTAAGTGCGCATCCAGTTTAGCAACCTCCTCTAAACGTCGAAGCGAGGCCCCCCTTGCCCCCGTCTCCGCAGTCCCGTCCAACGTGGGGGGCGGATGCAACATTGGGGCATCGTCGCCCCGTATCACCTCGACTCTGTCGCTTCATTGCTGACCTCGTACCGGGAAGTCATTGAGCCAAGGTCGGCGCTGTTCACAAGGCAAGACCGAGAGGCGGGGAAAGAGAGACTGTTTATCGTTGCGTTGGGCAGTGAGCGCTTCGGAACTGGCTTTCGCTCTTCCTTTGTGAAACTCGACGGCGACGAGACGGACATTAACGCCGAGACAGCAGCAACATTGAGCCAACATCAAGACCGAGACATCTAGAAGTATACAATGGCATTTATACGACCCTACAAGTCCTCCGACTTTGAGGCCATGGCGCACATCGTAAGTCACCTCCGCCCCCGCCCTCCCTCATCAACACCATCGACGCCATCACCCATCATCACCACCGGCTCACAACCCACCACGCAGTGCCGCGCCACCCTACCGCCCTCTCTACAAGCCTCGGAGCCCGCCCGCCGCCTCGCCCCCTACGTTTGGACGCACCAGTACACGCACCTCTCCCCCGCGACCTGCTTCGTGCTCGACGACGGCGCCGGCACCCCCGTCGGCTACTGCATCGGCTGCCCGGACGTGCCGGCCTTCTGCGGCGCCTACGCCGGCTACGCCGCCGCCGTGCTGGACCCCGCGCCCGAGGTCGCGTACCCGCGGGGCTGCTGCGACCCGGCCGTCAAGGCGCCCTGGCTCGCCGCCGACGGGCGCGTCAGCGAGGCGGCGCTCGCGCAGATGGCCTACCTCCCGCGGTGGCTGCTCCTCGACGGCAACGACGACCTGCTGCGCGAGTACAAGGCCACCATGCACATCGACCTGCTGGAGGGGTGGCAGGGCCGCGGCTGGGGCCGCAAGCTGATTGAGGTCTTCGTGGCGAGCGTGCGGGACGTGCCCATGCAGGACGGGAGCGCCAGCAAGGGCATCTGGCTCGGCGTGGCGGGGGACAACGCAAAGGTGGTGCCGTTTTACCAGAAGCTCGGGTTCAAGGTCAAGGAGCGCGCGGTCAAGACGTCGTCCATTTCCATGGTGAGGGACTATTAGCTTTTATGCTTTCCAGAGGCGGGAATAGAGTGTGGGCAAACAAGTCAGCCAGCGCGACTACCCGCGTGAGATTAGGTGAAGAGCCTTTTGTTATTGTTGTTTCTATTGATTTCCGCAGCCCCGTGTTCTTTTTGGCCGTGAAGCTTCTGCTCTGCTTGACGAGAAGAGACATCAAACAAGTGCAGCGCGCGCGCGCGTGCGGTGCCAAGTAGACCGGGTGTCGTTCCGTAACGCCGACACCCGGCCTCCACCAGTAGCACCACAAGGTCAACCGCCCGAAGAGCTGGTATCCATCGAGACAAATAATCCCTCGACCCATCCGTCGCGCGCCGGAAGAACCCCACAACTCCGTGCCGAGAAAAAAAAGAAAAGGTCGAGTGTTACACCGAAAGGGTATCGCAGCCGTGGTGTCGGCTCAGAAAGTAGCAACAAGGCGCCCTGGTAACCCGTACATCGTGACTGAAGGCCGGAATGGGCAGCAAAACATCGCAATCATGGCTGGCATAAAGTCGAGTCTCTGCCAGGGAGTTAGTCTTTGTTTCTGTGGGTCAAGAGACTCCAGAGTGGCTGTCGTTCACACCTTTGGACTCGCGGCTCGAGGCTCTCAGCACCGAGGCGACGGCCCCTTACGACACCGGGCACTCGCTGCATTGCTTGTGGCCGCAGGCACTGCAGGTGGTGCTGATGACAATCATGCCACCGCACTTGCAGCAGTACTCGTAGGCGGGCATTGTTGCTGGTTGTTGGGGTTCGGGCACTTGTGGCTTGTAACCTGGACAGATGATGGACCGGGGTGGCTTGGCTTGGACTTGGAAGCGGTGTCAACGTCAAAGGCGGATGGTAATGGGTGTAAGAGGGAAGAAGGTGTGAAAGGTGCGAAGAGGGAAATGGGAGACGGGCGTCACTTATAAGTAAAAGGCGTGTGGTGTGGGAGGGAGTGATCTGGCGCCGCAGGCAGGAGCAGACTTTCTCGGCTTGAACAAACAAACCAAACCTTCACCCGCCAGACCACGGCAAGAAGCGGGGCGAAAGCAACACAAGACACGGGCGAGAGAGGCTGATCGAGGGACCAGTAGGATGGCCGGAGATGGAGCGCGGACGAGGCGTCTGTCGACCCGCGAGACACAGACGAGAGCCGAAAGGTAAAGCCGCCGTGGCCGGCGAAGATAAAAAAAAATGCCATGACGCATTTTTCGCTGTCATGCGCTTCGCGGCGGGCGTGGTTGGAGCAGCGGAGCGCGCTGGTTGGCTCGGCGCCATTTGGGATGCTGGGCCGGTCAGACAATCTCGCAGGACAGACGCAGAACCCTTGGTGACGCAGATCTGGACGGGGCGGCGTGCATGGTGCCGCCTGGGAACCGCTCGCGGGTCTGCATCTCGCACATCTGCAGCCTCAGGTTGGCTGCACCGAGTCCACCAACATGCCTAGCCTGCCCATGTCGCGGCCTAGTGCGTCTGCTTGGCCCCCTCGACTGACGCCACCAGCACCCCACGCGAGTCTGGGGATGGGACGACATGCGTGTAGGGATCTAGGCCTAGCAGCAGTCGTGGTCTTGTTCGTGCGGGGACCGGCAGCCGTCCGGTCGAGTAACAGCCGACGACTCTTGCTCCTCTCTTGCTCGTCCAGACGCCAGTCCAGTGGCCGTGTTGCGTTGCAGCTTGCTCAGTGCTGGACGCGCCCGGCCTAGCGTCACCTGTCACCCCCCCGCAAGGTGCCTGCGCACTGGGGTGCTTCGCTGACGATCGCCTCGTTTGTTGGTGGCCGGTGTTGGTTGGACGGGACGACACAGGCCAGCGGAGAGGAGGCGGACGCATGTGCACAGGTGGCCGACGGGATCTGCGTCGCGGAAACGGTAGCAGGAGTCTCGGAGTGAGGCAGCGGCTGGTGACACGACGCCTTTGCGCACCAGGCAGCCGTGACGAGCTTAAACAACGTGACGAGAGCCAGCAAGCATACGATGGAGTACCTCGCACTCGTAGGCGACTGGGGCAGATGAGGAGATCCGAGAGGAGGCGCGTGCATGGATGGATGGGCCGAACTTTCAAGTGCAATCTCGGCCCATCGCACAAGCCCGCCCCCTCAGAAAACGAGGCGGCCCTCGACCCGACAGGCCCGCACGCACGAGTACCGTCCGGCGTCGACGATAAAAACTCGGCCCATCGCGAGGACATGGTGTGGGCAACGATTGGTAGGTAATTAATCGAGTGAAAGCGAGGAGGCATCGCCGTGGTGGCTGCCTCTTGCTCCTTCCCTTGACAGCAGGCAGCCTGTACGGTAGCCTGAGGCACAATTTACTCGTCCCCGTACACCGCGACGAGGCTCTCACCATCGGAATTTGCCACCCAGTCCGACTCTTGCGAAGCCCGTGGCTGATGCTTACTCCCCTGCAATGTCCACGTCCGCAGGGAATACTCTGGCCGCCTAGCCCAGCCGAAAGCCACAAACACCAGCATCTCCATCCTGATACTTCGGCCGCCACCCATTGCGCCTAGCGCCGACGCCGCAGGAGGGGAACCGACCAAGCCGTCTCATCGCTGGACTGCTGCAATGCATCTCGAACCTATAAGTCAGGCAAGGCAACGTGCCTGCATGCGCCCGCAGATTCATATGGTGTTCATCGGCCCTTCGGCGTCGACACATCAGGACACGCTGAGGCCTCGTACGATGACAGCTCCCGCGCGTGGTCAATCGTCCATAAGCCGTTGACTGGATGCCCGCCGTTGAGCCGCGCATGGCGGTGGCCGAGCCTTCGTGGGCTGTGTCCACGAGCTACCTTGGTGTCATGAGCGTCGATGCAGTCGTCATGCCCGGAAAGCAGCAGTCCAAAGCCTGGCTAGCAAACGTGCACAAAGGGCACAGTAGTAGATATCGCCTAGAAAAAGGGACTCATGCCATCATTTGCTCCTCGTCTATTCATACACATGTCACCACGCTATTCAGTCGACCTCTAAATTCCCGTCCATCAACTGCGAATTCCGCACATCTACGTAGTCATCCACTAGACCCAAGACATTCGTCTCCATAAAGATGGCTTTTTTTCTCAGGAGAAAGATCAAACTTGACCATTTCAAAGTCTATGGCCATAAGTTTCCCGCCGACGAGCAGGAAGTTGCCTAGCTGTGGGTCACTCTGGTGCACGCCGTGTGAATGGAGCTCACCGAGGCATTCCTGCAATAGGCTTGATAGCTCTGGGAGGCTGAGCGTCATTCCTGCGGGCCGCGCAAGAGATGCGCCAGCAATATCCTGTAGTAGTAATGATCTTAGACCCTTGTAGGCGACTGAGCCGTAACACTGGGGAACAAGGACGCCCTGCGCGGGTGCGAGCCGCTTGTAGGCCTGCACCTCCCTATCGAATAGCTCCTTATTGTGCTCCTTTTCGCTCTTGAGGATCAGGTCGCGTGGAAGGAACCACTCTGGGAAAGCGGCTCGTATGTAAACGCCGATGAAAGCCGGTAGTAGGCCGGTGACTCGATTGACGAAACGTTCAACGCCCGAAGGGTGCAGGTGCAGTCTCGGATAGTGCAGCCAGCACGACCGCGTCTCTGATGGTGCGGCCTCTGATGGTGCAGCCTTGGATGGTGAAGCCTCGGCCTCTGAGGTGAGCCTGTAGAAGCGAGCATGACTGGCGCAGCAAGGGCTGGGCAGGGGCCCGAGCAGGCGTTGTTCTCTCCTCCGGGAGACGAGTCCCGTCTTGGCCTCTAAGTTGATCAATCAGGCTACTGGACACGGTCGAACCAACACGCATCCCACCCCGACGCATTCGAGTTGGCCACGATGGACGAGCTGCATCCATGTACGGACTAGAGCTGAAACAATGCTCGGCTGGCCTCACCCCGAGAGGCTGCCTTGGTGTCTGCCTGAGAGCCCATCACTGGTCAATGGACTTGGATATTTACAGGACATGTTCCTCTTGGCGCCTTTTTAGACGCGGGGCACGAAAGCCCGCAATGCAGCCTTGCGCCCGCGCTCAGCAAAGTGCCACGAATCTGGGCATGACCAGGAATTGTATTCCTAGCATGCGGTCAAGTGCCGCACGGGCAAAAGCACAACGTGGCGGGCGGCAACATTGGCTGACAGCCGAGCATCTTTTAACAGTGGTCCTTCGCACCGCCAACGACGGTCGAGCCTCTCCGTGACAGCAACATCTAGTTACATGCTTTCCCGACGCGAGCGTATAACTACTGTGTAACTTTGTCAACATGGTACGTGCTCGTGCAAACCGGGCATGTACCTGTCTCGCGCGGTTGATCTAACACGATTCGCAGAGACTACCATTTCGCAGTGCTCCCCCGCCCAGCTATGAGGAGGGGGCGGCTGAACCGCGTTCGGCCAGCTCACAGGTAGACGGCACAGCCCTTCAGCTTCACTCTGTGCCATCCAAGGAGGCCCTCGTCATCAAAGTCCAACCACCCCAGGGCCCGGCGGCAGACTTTTACCATGTGCCCTGCGATATTGTCCTCATCGTGGATGTCTCGGGCAGCATGGGCGCGGCTGCGCCCGTCCCCGGCGAGAACGGCTCGGAAGACACCGGCCTCTCCGTGCTCGACCTCACCAAGCACGCAGCCCTCACCATCGTCGAGACCTTGAATGAGCAGGATCGGCTCGGCATCGTCACGTTTGGCAGCAAGTCCAAGGTTATCCAACACCTCGAGCCCATGACCGACGCCTGCAAGACAAAGGCCCGGGACAACATCAAGTCAATGCAGCCGCAAGACGCCACAAACCTGTGGCATGGCATCCGGGACGGCATCCGCGTTTTCAACGATGCCGGCCGGAGCACGAGGGTACCGGCCATGATGGTCCTCACGGACGGCATGCCCAACCACATGTAAGCCCACTCACCTGTCTCGACAGCTTCACATCGAAACCCCTGTCCAACGTACATGTTTAGGTGCCCTCCTGCGGGCTACATCCCCAAGCTTAGATCCATGCCGCCCCTTCCAGCGTCTATCCATACCTTTGGGTTCGGCTACAGTCTACGATCAGGACTGCTGAAATCGCTTGCCGAGTTTGGCGGTGGCAACTACGCCTTCATCCCTGATGCCGGGATGATTGGGACCGTGTTTGTTCATGCGGTTGCTAACTTGCAGTCAACCTTTGCGACAGAGGCAGCGCTTTTGCTGACGTACCCCACTGCTTTGGAAGTTGAAGAGACAATGGACGAATCGGTCTTACGGGAGGGCCCGAAGAGCATAGGCTCCAAAGAAAACAATCTCATGCAGCTCCGGATTCCGCTGGGTAACTTGCAATATGGCCAGTCTCGCGATGTATTCCTGCGGGTCAGGAAATCTGCCAAACACGACGTCAATGGGGACAAGGAAATAGGGCCTACAGAAAGCAACACCGTCACTGCCACCCTCGACTTCAAAAGAACCGACATGCCGTCCCAAGATCCCAAAAGCAAGTCTTTTAGCTTTATGAAGGCCGGTTCAGGAGAAGCAGGCCCTGAAAGCCGCACCGTGTCGGTGCGCCGCAGTGTGCTCGACCGCTCTGATATGCCCGAATCGGAGATTGCATATCACGAATCTCGAGCACGGATCTGTAGCCATATCTCGTCTTGGTTTCCACTTGGCCCTGATGGCGAACATCGGGTCATAACCGACGGAAGGGAAGAAAAGAAGAAGGAGCTTTCTCTGCTGATTAGCGAAATACCGGCGCGGAACTACAATGACGGGCAGAATCAGTCCCTGATGGAGGATCTTACTGGCACCGAACCCAAAGGGCAAATTTCTCTCGCCATCAACAACGACAGCTACTTTACCAAATGGGGCGTGCACTACCTCCCGTCATACTGCAATGCCCACTCGCGCCAAATCTGCAACTCGTTCAAGGATCCCGGTCCGCTCCAGTATGGCGTCAACAGCCCGCTGTTCATTGCCTGCCGCGACCGGTTGGACAACGTGTTTGACAACCTGCCTGCGCCGGAACCGACCCCAACATATCGCAGCCGATCGAACCATCATTTCTCTGGCCCAAGCTCTGCGCCAAAGATATCGATGAGCAAGTACCGAAACTCTCACGGCGTGTGCTTTGCCGGATCCACTCCTGTTGAGCTATCGTCGGGCCGGATGGTTCCTATCCGGAAGCTGAGGCGCGGCATGAAAGTCCGCACGCCTGCCGGATCGCGAAAGGTGGCCCTGGTGTTGAAGACGCCGGTACATGGGGAGATTCTCTGCCGGGTCGGATCGGTGGCGGTCACGCCGTGGCACCCCATGTCCCTCGATGGAAAGTCGTGGACTTTCCCGGCGCACGTGGCGCGGGGGACGGTGCGATATACTGGATCCGTCTACTCTGTCATGCTTCAGCGTGACCGGAACTCCAAGGCACACGCCATGCGCGTTGGGGGAGCCTGGGGCGTAACGTTGGGGCATGGGCTTACCAGGGGAAGGGATGCCCGAGCACACGCCTTCTTTGGCGACTACAACCGGGTCGGGAAGAGCTTGATGGGGCTGGGAGTGGACCGGTTCGGTGTTATCGAGGGCCGAGGCGTCGAGAGGGATGCGGGAACTGGGCACGTCTGCGGGTTCAGGGGCGAGGGAGGGGCGAGAGAAGTTGGGTTTGAGAGTGCGCTTTTAGCCAATGTTCCGGTGCACCCATCAGGTGTGGGAGTTGACCCTGCATGAAAGCAGTGGGAATGGGTTTATTCACGTAATGGGTTGGTAGCTTAGTTGGTCGTCTAGTTGATCGTCTAGTTGGTCGTAATGCAGCCTCGCTGCGGCCCAGACACTTGATATACAATTGACTGCGTCGCCTTGGGCTCGACATGGGCTCATTCTCGCGCAAACAGTCCGGCCATTCCCATGCCTGTCCCGATGCACATGCTCACGACACCCAGGTCACCTCCCTCGCGGCGCAGCCCGTGCACAAGCGTACTCGTCATGCGCGCGCCCGTCGCCCCGAGCGGGTGGCCCAGCGCAATGGCGCCGCCGTCCGGGTTCACGCGGCCCTGCTCCCACGCCTGCTCGAGCCCCAGGACGCGCAGGCAGTGTATGGCCTGGCTGGCAAAGGCCTCGTTGATCTCCCAGCGGTGGACGTCGTCGACGGACAGGCCGTGCTGGGCGAGCAGGCGCGGGATGGCGAGGGCCGGGCCGACGCCCATCTCGTCGGGGGCGCAGCCCGCCGTCACGGCGGAGACGAAGCGGCCCAGGATGCGGTCCTGCAGGCCGAGCCGGGTGGCCGTGCTGCGGCGCATGAGCAGCGCGGCCGCGGCGCCGTCGGACACCTGGCTCGAGTTGCCGGCGGTCGAGGCGCCGTCGGGCTTGAAGGCGGGCTTGAGCTTGGCCAGGGCCTCGGCGGACACGGCGTCCCGGATGCCGTCGTCGCGGGTGACGGTGACGGTGCGCGCGTCGCCGACGGGCGCGCCCTGCCGGTCCACGTCCTGGAAGCGCGTCGTCACGGGCACGATCTCGGCGTCGAAGCGGCCGGCGGCGCGGGCGACCGAGGCGCGGAGGTGGGACTGCGCGGCGAAGGCGTCCTGGTCGGCGCGCGAGACGCCGTACCGCGCGGCGACGTTCTCGGACGTCAGCCCCATGGGCATGACGCAGTCGCGCGCGTCCTGGACGGGCGAGTCCCGGAGCGCGGGCCACACGTCGACGGGCACGGCGCGGCTGCCGTAGTTGCGCGTCATGCTCTCCATGCCGGCGCCGATGCCGACGGCGACGGCGCCGGTGCGGATCTGCGCGGCGACGGCGGCGATGGCCTGCAGCGACGAGGCGCAGGCGCGGTTCACCGTGTAGAGGCACGTCTCGCGCGGGAAGCCGACGTGGTTGAGGGCCATGCGCGCGGCCTTGGAGCCGCCCAGCTCGGAGAGGACGACGCCGACGGCCACGTCGTCGACGGGGACGGCCGGGTGGCGCTCGCGGGTGGCGCGCAGGACGGCGGCGAGGAGCTCCTCCGGGTAGGCGTCCTTCAGGTGGCCCTTGTAGGCGCGGCAGACGGGCGTGCGCAGCGCGGAGAGGATGACGACGTCGCCGGGGGACTTGGCGAGGAGGGCGGCGAGGCCCCTGGGCGGGAGGGCGCTCATTGCTGGCGCCGTGAGTCGCGTCGGAGGAGCAATGAGATTCCAATTGCAAAACACAGGAGGTGAGGAAAGTGAGTGTTAAGGTGAGGAAAGTGAGCGTTAGGGTGAGAGGAGCGAGGTCGGATGAGAGAGCGAGGTCGAGTCGGATGCCCACTCCGCGCGGCTAAGACATCTTCCAAGTTCCGCCCGCCTCCGACCCGCTGCCGGCCGCAAGTCCCGGTCCCGACCCGACGGCGCTCCGCTGCGGGCTGCCTCTGCGCCCCCCGCAAATTGCTGCAGACGCTACGAGTAGGATGGCGGGTACGAACGCCGGTTCGGCTCTTGGCAAGATGCTGGGGCAGCGTTATGTTCTCCGCCGGCCAGACTCTCACGATGAGGACGCCTCGAGCCGAGCGAATCACACCACGGATCGAAGTACTCGTAACGACAGCTGCGCGCTCCGCTATATCATATTTCAATAAAGTACTCCGTACCTACAAGTTTAGCTGCCCCAGGCCACCCCTCAAGCCACCCCTCCCAGCTCCACCAGCCGCCCATCCTTGTCGCCCACGGACCGACCACCAGAGATGGCAGCGAGTGTCTCGCGCAGAAAGCGCGTCGCGGGGTTCAGTTCGCCTGCGTGCAATCCAGTCAGCCAGTCCCTCAAAAGTCGGGCGGCGTGTCCGACACGGGCATCGCGTCGTCGTTGCTGTCCCACGAGCGGCGGCGCTCGGCCGACGGGCGCCAGGCCTCGTCGCGCGCGCGCAGCGCCGCCCCGAGACGGACCGCGTCCTCGGCCCTGCCGGACCTCTCGACGGGCTGGACGGGACTCACCTCGATCGCGGTCCCCGCGCCGTTGACGACGCCGGGGTCCGCGCGGAGCAGGTCGTCCAGCAGCGACCCTCCCCGCCGGGTGCTGGGGACGGCGGTCCGGCCGCCGGTGCCGGGCGCGACGGGGCCGACGCCGCCGCCGGAGCGCTTGTCGGCCGCCAGGGCGCTGAGCAGCACGGGCGCGTACGTCTTGACGGCCTTCTTGGCCGTGTCGAGCACCGCGGGGCCCATCTTCTGCACCACCGTCTTGACGAAGTCGAAGATGCCCTCGGCCGGCCCGTCGGGCGTCGCCGGGCTCACCCGCAGCCGGTCGAGCTTCTCCCTGGGCATGCTCATGAGCGCCTGCAGCGCCGTGTCGGCCACGACGGCGCGCTTGAGCAGCACCTGCGCCTGCGGCACCTTGGAGCCGGGCGCGGGCGCCGAGTCGGACGACTCGGTCCCGGAGCCGCCGTCGCCGCCGCCGACGCCGCCGCCGACCACCTTCTCCAGCAGCTTCGGCGCCAGGGTCGCGACGGCGGCCTTGGCCACCTGCGAGACGAGCGGCTTCGCGGCCGTGACGGCCGTCTTGAGCACCGGCCCGAGCCAGTCGAAGAGGCCCTCCTCCTCGCCGGCGAGCGGCCGCGTGGGGCCGAACAGGCCCGCCATGAAGCCCGCCCCGGGCCCGCTCATGGCCGACTCGGTCAGGCCGCCGACCCCCAGCGGCCGCGGCTCGAGCACGGCCTCCTGGTCGCCCGGCCGGCGGCTCGGGTCGCTGGCCTTGGCCCAGCGGTCGAGGGCAATGTCCAGCGCGCACTCGGTGAGCCGGGGCGCCACGGCGGCGGCCACGGCGTCGACCCCGGGCGCGTTGGCGGCCCAGTTCTGCTGCATCTTGGCGAGGATCTCCTGCCGCTCGGGCACGTCCGGCAGGGACAGCACGGCCTGGAGCGACGCCTCGGCGAGCAGGGCCCGCTCCGCCGCGCCGTCGGCCGCCTCGAGGGAGCCCTCGGCCATGCTCTGCGCCTCGGAGACGGAGCCGAGCAGCGCGCCCGCCGCGGTGCCCACGAGCCCGCCGACGGGGCCGAGCAGGCCGGACGCGATGGGCAGGGCCACGGAGCCCACGCGCGCGATGGTCTTGAGCACGTCCATGAAGCCCTCCTCGCCGGCCTCCTCGGGCTTGCCCGTGCCGCCGCCGACGGCGTCCATGAGCTTGATGCTCGTGGGCGTGCCAAAGGCCGACTGGTCGAGCGCGAAGAGGCCGATGAAGGCGCCGTAGTTGTTGCCGTACTGCCCGCCGATGGAGTTGCCCGAGTTGCTGTCGACGCCGCCGCCGCCGTAGCAGTGCGTGCCGATGGAGGCGAGCTGCGCGCCGCTCCGGCGCAGGATCGCGGCGCCGGACTGGCCTGGGATCAGAGCGCTCGGCGTCAGCATTCACCACCCCCTTGTCCCGCGTCAACGTGCCGTGGCCGTCTGGCAGCGCCACTCACCTCCAAAGGTCGACACCTTGTACTCAATCATGTGGCGCGCGCCGCTGTCGAGGCTGTACGTTGTCTTCTTGAACTGCTCGTACATCTGCGCGCCCGTCTCCGTCCGGCCCCCGCTGTCGAGCGCCTTGTCGCCGGGGTAGCCCACGACGCCGAGCAGGCACGTGTCGGACGCGGGCGTGTCGACGAAGCCAAACGTCCGCAGGGCGCCCGTGAAGGGCTTGTGCACCTGGATAAAGGCCACGTCGCGGGGCCGGTTGTCGACGGCCGTGATCCACTCGGCCGTGGTGACGATGGTCTTGCCGTAGCGCGGCTGCACGTCCGGGCCCTTGACCGAGTCGCGGCCGTTGTAGCCGATGTAGCACTTGATCTGCGTCGCGGCGCCGAGGCGGCGGCCCCAGTCGTAGACGACGTGGCCGGCCGTGACGAGCAGGTCCGGGCGGATGAGCCAGCCCGTGCCCATCATCCACAGGGACTCGCCCGTGTCCCTGTTCACGAAGCAGGACTGGATCTTGACGATGGCTGGGGGGGGGGGCGGGTTTGTGAGTCAACCGCTGTGTCTCGGGGTGCCTCTCCGTGACTTACAGCGATACTTGCCGCCGTCCTGGAGGTCCCTCGCGTCGACGACGACGCGCTCGTCGTCTTCAAAGGCGGACTCGTCCCCCCCCTGCGTCCATCGTCGGCGATGACGGTGGACTCGGCCGGCTGCGTCGACACAGGCAGGTCGAGTCTCCAGACGGCAGCCCGGCTCGCGGTGGTACCATTAATAGTGGCCATTTTGCAGAAATTTGTGATGAATCCGGTTCAATATGAGAATCAGAAAAGCTTATACACCGTTCGTTGGACCCAGCGGAGACCAACTTGGTGTGAAAGTAAAGTTTCCAGGAGGCTGTGATGAGCTGAAGCAGAAGAAGCTGTTGCTCTGCTGGGATTCAACACCCAAGGCCGGGTCGTGCCCCCTTTTATACTTGAAGCCCGTGCAGATGCGCCCCTCTGGCATCGCCATGGACATCGTACAGAGGCCTGGGAATAGCATAGCATCACGGCTACTCCGTGATGGCAACAGCAGCAGTCGCCCGCTTCGACGATGGAGGCATGTCCGCAGCCAGCCACCACGCCGCCCGTGTCTCTCCTTTCGTCGACAGCGCTCCGCCGTGTCTCCATCAGACTGCCCAAGACGGGCATATCCTCCAGACACCGGCTCAGCCTTCCGCCGCAAGATGCGACAATCCCCTCCCCGAGCCGGCGCCCAGCCAGTCTGGGCCCCGAGCGAGGTCATGAGGGCGCACGCCGAGCCGTCGCAAATCGATAGCCTCGCCCGTAGCACCTCGATCCGAGCATCAAGGCGTTGACCGTCCAGGCCTCCGCTCCGGTGAGGCTTCCGTCGCTGCCGCGTGTAGACGTAAAGTCGCAGCCCTGCAGCAGCTTGCTCCATTCGTCTGGCGGCGGCGGCCAATATATGGCTGGGCTAGCAGCGTCTAGATCCCGCGGGGTTGTCCGGACGGCGTGGAATGGGGACGGCCCGCGGGGCGTCTACCGGCTAACTATGGAACTTGCCGTCTTCTCGCGGCCTAGCATGTCTCAACGACCGGCCGGTAACTAGTTGTCAGCCGCAGCGGTTAAACGTGGTTGTCGTCGTACGAGCGCGCCGAGGCAGGTCCCCTGTCATTGCACTCGTATGCGTAGGGCTGGGTGCCGTGGCTTGATGCGTATCCATGCTTTGCTTCAGCTGCTCCGTGGCAAGCCAGGCCGCTGCATTGGGAGGCTCATAACTACATGTTGACGTCAGGCCTGGTGATTGGCTGGGACGTCCTGTGAGTTCGGGGGAGAGCTCCAAAACCATCGAGGCTGGCGTCTTGCTGTGGGAGCTGAGGGCTAATGGACCAGATGAGAGGCGCCAGACTTCGGCGTCCCCCGTCGGATCCGGAGATTGTATCGCCCTCAACTGCTATATGAAGATGACATCGGGGCTCTTGATGGGTATATGTAACAAGTCAAAGTCAACAACGTTGGTCCTTCTTCACCAACAAACACTCAAGCCAACCTCCTCCCCCCTCCACGTCGTCAAGTCTGTCCTCCAACATGCCCGCCAGAGCCCTCAGGAAGATTGAAGGGTGCAAGGACTTCCCCTCTGGCGCCTCCCAAATCAGCGACGGCAAGTATGCCATCAGCTGCGACGATGAGCGCGAGCTCGAAGCCGCCGGCCCGACCGTAGCGGCCGAGATCTGGTTCAAGTCCCCGGTACGCCTGCTCTTTCGCGCCCATACCTCGTTGACTCTGCGCTTACACGGCAGCAGGCCCTCGACCTCGGCACCATCCGCAAGATCGACCGCCTGCAGCTCATCGCCGAGTCGCACGACCAGGGGTACGCCGACGTGCCCTCGGCCGGCAACTGGACCTGGTTCGAGCTGGCCATCCTGGAGAACGAGTCGGCGTTTGCGCCCCGCGTCAAGGACGGCGTGGAGCTTGTGTGGAAGAGCCACTACAACCGCTTCCTGTCCGGGGAGTACGGCTGGGTGCGTGGACAGGCCTCCGCCCGTACTGCGTGGCGGCCTACTGACTGGGCTCATCTTTAGGCTGAAGGAAGGGAGTTTGAGGAGCAGCATGACTTGCTCCGCATGCTCGAGGCATGAGCAACGCCCCTGTTCAGGAGATGTGTCGATTCTGACCCAAGCCAGGACGGAAACGTCATTGCGGTTCGGCTCTGTGCCCGTTTCCAGGGCTGGGAGATCCACGCTCGCAAAGGATACCTCACCATTGAGATTGGCAGGGAAGAGGGTAAGCGTCCAGTCTCGAGTGTCTCTGTGGCTCCGTCCGCTGATCCAGGTCCACTTGCAAGTCGACCGTGAGCCGCCGCCGCCGTACGGCGAGATCGTCTCCAAGGTCGAAAACCTCCAGGCCGTCTTCAGCGAGGTCAATGCCTCGATCCAGTCCGGTTTCCAGCCCAGCCTTCCCGAGGGCCTCTATCGCGCCGAGCTGCTGAGCACCGGCGGCGAGCGGCCCCTGCGCGTCCTCTCCCTCGGTATGACCGCTCATCCACAGAACATCACAAGTAGTCTCGGGCGAGGACTGAAATGCAGCGTACAGACGGCGGCGGCGTGCGCGGCCTCTCCTCCCTGCACCTCCTCAACGCCGTCATGGCGCGCGCCGCGCCGGGCAAGAAGCCCTGCGAGGTCTTCGACATGATCGGCGGCACCAGCACCGGCGGGTACATCGCCATCATGCTCGGCCGGCTGCGCATGACGGTCGACGATTGCATCCAAAAGTACCACGACTTTATGGTCCAGGTCTTTAACAAGGGCTTCGTCGAGAAGAGGGCCGACTTTTTGGTCAATGGCGTGTTCTACGACGAGGGCGTCCTCGAGGGCCTCATCAAGCAGCTCGTCCAGGAGAAGACGGGCGACAGCGAGGCGAAGCTGCTCGAGGAGGGGGGCGAGCCGGCGTGCAAGGTGTAAGTCGCCGAGTTCTCCGACGGGCTGACCGAGATCGCTGCTTACATCTGCGTGCAGCTTCGTCATGGCCGTCTACGAGCAGGCCAGCAACAACCGCGGGCCCATGTTCCTCCGCTCGTACCAGAACAAGCAGGACAAGTCCGTCTTGCCCGACGTCAAGATTTGGGAGGCCGCCCGTGCTACGTCCGCGGCCCCGGCGTACTTTGCCCCCATCACGGTGGGCAACTACACGCTCGTCGACGGCGGCCTCGGCGCCAACAACCCCCTGGGATGGTAGGTCCTCGCTGCACCACCACATGCACCGGACACCTCTGGTCTGACAAGCAGACAGGCTCTGGACCGAGCTCCTCGCCGTCTTCGGCCCCGCCCGCTCAACCTCGTGCTTCCTCAGCATCGGCACCGGCTTGCCCGCCAACCAGGCCGTCCTCGCCCCCAGCCGGCTCGGCGGCAGCCACGCCGTCGAGGCCGCCTTCGCCGCCGCCGCCTGCAACTCGGAGCTCACGCACATCCTCTTCCGCTCTCTGGTCAACGCCTTTGCGCCCCGGCCCATGGACAAGAAGTACTGGCGCCTCAACGTCGGCGAGGAGATCCCCGCGTGGGATGAGGAGAAGCACACCTGGTACGTCTTTGAGAAGTACACGGTCCACCACATCAGTGACTACCAGGATGTCGGCGAGCTGGACGACGTGGGCGCCGTCGAGGTGCTCCTGGAGATGACGGGCAAGTACATCAAGGAGCAGGACGAGGTCATCGGAGACTGCGCCAAGTCCCTGATGGCGGGTTGATATTTGTGGCCGCATCCTGGAGATGATGTGTAGTATATTATGAAATCCCTTGGGCAGATAGTTTATTGATCTCTTTGCATACGTCATTCAGACCGTACCTCGCAATCTATTGGGAACACAAGCATGCCCCGAGGCAGAGCCCATCTTTGAAATACTACCCGTGTTGCCTCCTTAGCTATAGGATAATTCCTTCCTTTATGTCTCACTGTGTCGCATGTTGATTGGTCCGCGGGATGGTACTGGGGTCGTAGAACCCCTTTGTAGTAAGTCGGGAATAGCAATTGGAAACATGTACTTCGTTTGCAGATTTATGTTTATAGGAGAAATGGCAGGTGTTGACCTCTGGCGGTAAATACTGTATCCTCCGAGATATTCCTACGTTGAGCACATGGCGAGGACTCCCGGTCATAAGACCCGAACTCAGCGAGAAAAGAACAACTGGGAGACAACTCAAAGAACGATCATGTGCGAGGAGCGCACTTTCGACACATGGGCGCCTCCATCGTTAGGGATCTGTGGCTGACACCATGGTTGATTAAAAACGTCTCCCTGTCTTCTGCGAATATGTTCTAATCCCAGTCCCACCAATGATAGGGGTAGTGAAAACACCACCTTGTACTACTCGGGGGTCAGGGTGCCATTTACAACGCGCATTCCACTGACTCCGTGCTTCGCCAATGACTCCCTGGCCCGCAGCTCACGCAGCTCTCCGGCTTCGCGTTCCGTAACCAGGACGAAGTCGTACCGAAGCAGCCTCGTGGCCGGGGAAACACCATGCTTCTCCGCCAGGCCATCGACGTCGGACACGGTCTCGAGATCCACGATCAGCGACTCCTTGACCCCGAAGACGGCATCGGATCGTTCGTACGGGTCGCCGCGGAGGTACAGCGCCCTGCATACGGGTGAGAATACGCGGTGCCAACACGTCTGAGGGGACTTACGTGATGAGCTGGTCGAATCCTGGCTTGTCGAACATGAAATGAAAGTGGCTCGGGCGGAATGGATGGCGATGCAGCCTCTTCAGGAGCTTCCCGACAGGGCCATCGCTGGGGATGGGATACGGCACCGGTACGATGGCTTTAAAGTAAAACGAACCCGCCTCGTCGCTCCGCACCACGGCGCGGCCGTCCGGGCCCATGCGATCCGCGTGTTGGACATCGTAGAACCCCTTCGAGTCCGTCTCCCAGACGTCAATGTCCACGCCGGGAACCGGCCTGCCCTGGGTGTCCCTGACGGAGCACACCACCAGCATCGGCTCGCCGTCCGGGTCATGGGAGATGAGGGCGCCGTTCTTCAAACGCTCGGCCTCGTGGGTGTGGAACGGGCCCAGGACGGTGCCCTCGGTCGACGCCCGGGGCTTGGGGTGGTCGATCGAGTCCACGAGCAGGGAGAGGCCCAGGACGTCGGACAGGAGGATGAACTCCTGCCGGACGTCGCTGCACATCTGGCCGACCTGGGTGAGGAACTGGATGGCCGACTCCCACTCTGACGTGCTGAGGCGTGTCTCCCGCGCAAAGTCGTGCAGGTGGGTGACGAGCTTCTCGAAGAGGAACTTCATGCGGGGGTCGTCGCATCTGGAGTTGATTGCGTTGACGTTGTCGGTGATGTTGTCAATGGTCAAGTCTTTCAGCGGGGGCAGCGCAGGGTCCATCGTGAGAGTGGCAACTGGAGGAGTGTTGTTGCTGTAGCTTATTGTTCGTTGGCGATGATACTCAGAGGGGTTGCGGCCGATGGGAAACAACCCCAAGATGTGGGCAGTTCAGAATGGCACAATCCAGGGAACCCAATTGCAACTGACCGATCATGGGCCGATGATGACCGATCATTATGTCAGGTTGATCGATATTAAAGTTCCATGTTGTTACCTCCGCATCCTCCCTGGACCTCCGCATTCGCCCCGGCCAGCCCCCGCCGCATCCGTATAATCGAGCCGCCATGCGGTTACTGGTCCAGGCGTTTCCAATCGAGCCTTGATTGCGGGTCGGTGGAAGTCGACGGGGACTTGATGGGGTTTCCCGCGGGCTCAACTCGGCCAGGGGTCTTCCGCAGACATGCAAGGGCCTCATTGGCTTTGCTAGATTCTTCGTACAAAGTCCTGCATATATGGTTCCTCTGTGGAGCTAACCTCCATGAAATCCTGCATGTGCTGCATCCCAAGTCGACCCATCCCTTTGCACCATCCAAGCCGACGAAATCACAAGACACAACTCGGCATAGTAGCACCTCCAATGGATTCCTTCGAGTACAACTCCAACCCCTCCCGGGTCATCTTTGGAAGCGGCAGCATCTCCAAGCTGCCGGGGGAGCTTTCGAGGCTGGGGCTCTCCCGTCCGGTCCTCCTGTCCACCCCGCATCAAGCCTCACGGGCTCGGGATGTCGGCAAGCTCCTCGAGGGGCGCGTTGCCGGCCTGTTCAGCGGGGCGACCATGCACACGCCCACCGACGTGACGGAGCGGGCCTGCGAGTTTGCAAAGTCGGCCGGTGCGGACTGCGTCATCTCCGTCGGGGGAGGCAGCACCGTCGGCCTGGGCAAGGCCGTCAGCATCCGTCTGGGCCATCATCATATCGCCATCCCTACCACGTATGCCGGCAGCGAAGTCACCCCCATCCTGGGCGAGACGGCGGCGGGCGTGAAGGAGACGCGAACGGATCCGAAGCTTCTTCCCGGAACCGTCATCTACGACGTGCATCTGACGCTCACCCTGCCGGTGGCCCTCACTGCTACCAGCGGCATCAATGCAATCGCACACGCCGTGGAGGCTCTTTACGCCCGCGACGGGAACCCCATCATCAACCTCCTCGCCCAGGAAGGCGTCAAGGCCCTTGCCCGCTCGCTTCCCGAGCTGATGACGGACCCCGCGTCGCGAGCTGCAAGGTCCTCTGCCCTCTACGGCGCCTGGCTCTGCGGCACCTGCTTGGGAAACGTGGGCATGTCTCTGCACCACAAGCTCTGCCACACCCTCGGCGGGAGCTTCAACTTGCCCCACGCAGAGACTCATGCCGTTGTCTTGCCGCATGCGCTCGCCTACAACGCTGCCAAGGCTCCTCGTGCCATGGAGATGTTGGCGGATGCGCTGCCAGACAGTGGCGGTGATGCCGTCGAGGGGTTGAACGTTCTGCTCGAGAAGCTCAACGTGGAGCGGGGGCTGAGCGGACTCGGCATGAAGGAGAGCGACATTGACAAGGCGGCGGATATTGCCGTCTCGAAGCCGTATTGGAACCCTCGAGAGGTGGAGCGGTCGTCCGTCAGGGAGCTGATTCGACGAGCGTGGGCAGGGGAGCGAGCCAGGGCTGATCTCTAGGTAGCTAGAAGAAACACCCAATCTTGGAGACTGGTTGCAGGCAGGCAAGCAGTGAAGGTTGTGTCGTTTTCCGACTTGGGCCCTGTGATCCCCTATCATCCCCTTCCCTCGCCTACATGCTGTTGGTATCATGATATCGACGCAGTAAACACTCCTCCACTTCAACCGCCAAAAGGCACCAGCATGCCGAGTCAATCTCACCGGCCGTACTGAATGCCCAAGCCAACCCTCGGGTCCTCCGTCAGGGGCCCGCCGACGCGCATCCTCTTGGTCGGGCTCCCATGCTCCCGCCTCGCGTCCTCTCCCGCGGGCACGCCGCCGCTAAACTTGCGCTTGTCCATCCCGCCGCCCTGGGAGCCTGACAGCAGCTTGGCCTGCATCCTGGCAGACTTCTCCACTGGTCCCGGCGTTCCGCCTCGCGATCCTACCGAGCTGGCCACGTCGAAGCTCTTGCCCGGATTCCTCCGCAGCATCTCCGTGGCAGCCTGGCTCGCCTGGCTGTCAAACACCTCTTCCTCGTCCTCGTCGCCCCGGCGTCGAGAACGTCCAGCGTGCGCGAGTCGAGAGGTGTGCGGCGTAAACGAGTGCGCCGCCGCCGCGGACTCCAATGCCTGTCTGGCCAGCTCCTCATTGTCCTCGACCGATATTGTGCTCTCGCGGCTCTTGCGTCGTCGGTCCCCCTTCGGCGTCGGAGTCGTCGGCACAAAGTGCTGCTGCGAGTGTCGGAGGCGCGGTTCGGTCTGGGGGACCAGGTCAGCCGAGGGCAGCAGGCTTGCGTCGCGAGCGCGGTGGATGGGCGTGGTGGGTAGAGACGACATGGACTGCGCATTGCGGTTATGCTTTCCGACATGTCGCTGGACGACTCGGTGCGACGACATTGGCGTAGATGGCGCGCTGTTGTTGTCCTGGCTCTGGCTCGCCGCCTGCAGCAAGGCCGACAGCCCATACTCGGGGACCTCGCGCTCGTCCCGGTGCGCCGATCTCGGTGTATGATGCGTCGCCGCACGGTACTGCTGCGGCGTCGAGGCGGTTTGCTGTTTCGGCGTCAAGGCGCCGTGGAAGATGCCGCCGGGGCTGCAGAGCATGTGGAAGTGCTCGCGGTTCTCGCGGATCCGGGTCAGGAGCATATCCCTCTCCTCGGTCAGGCTGATGGTCTCCTCCTCCTTTTGCTGGATGACCTTCTTCGCCACCTTGAGCCGGCGATGCAGCGTCTCGTTCTCCTCCATGGCCTCCTCGTACCACGTCTTCATCTGCAGGTACTTTGCCTGCGTCGACTCGGACGAGATGCTGAGCTCCCGCCGCGCCTGGCGGGTGTGCTCGGCCATGCGCAGCGCATCCACCTCCCTGCGCACCATGTCGTGCTCCACGGCGGCGCGCTTCGAGTCCTCCTCGGCCTGCAAGCTCAGCAGGTTGTACTGCAGCCTGTGATGCGCAGTCTCCGTCTTGAGCTTCTGGTGCTCGGCGACGGAGGTCTGCAGCATGGCGCGCAGCTCTTCGGTCGAGGCGTCGAGGACGTGTTGTGACGTCGGCAGCACGTAGTCGGTGGCAATCTCGCGCTCGCGGATATTATTCAGGATCGTGGCCGGCGGGGAGAAGAGGGCGGACTGTTGCGATTGCGAAAAGGTGCGTCTGGCGCTGCCGCTATGGGCCGCGACCTGCGTCGACGGCGGCGGCGTGAGCGACGACGGGATCACCGTCGCGGCCGGCCTGTCGTCGTTGGCCTCCGTCTTGAACGACTGATTCGGGTCGATTGGAGAGCCGGGGACCTCCGTGGACGGCAGGGTGAGTTGCGACGAGGACGGCGGAGGGCCCGTCTCGCGAGGCGTGGCGGGCTCGACAGGACTGGGGGCGTCATGGCCGTTGGGCTGGCGAGCCTCGGGCTCCGTGTCCGACGCCATGATGGAGGCGCAAGGGATGGAGTCGCAGCGAGCGGCGATGGTTCGAGTCGGCAGGCCTCCACGATGTCGCACGCACCAGCGGCCCCGACGTGTGCGTGCCTAACCTGCCGGGCGGCCTGAAGTCGTCCACGTGCGAGGGGCAATCAAGCACAGCTCCGCCCAACAACGATGACAGGTGCTGCAGCAGGGCTTGCGAGGGGCGAGGGGCGACGGCGAGGACCGAGATGTGAGGAGCACGGGTTCGCGGTGGTGGGTTGAAGCCAAAGCGCGTGGGCGTTATGGAGCGAGCACGAGCATCCGCTGGTTGCGGCAGCGGGATCCGTTGCTGGGCAGAAAGTCGAGGGGCTGGCACGGGCCGGGCGCTAGACCTAATACAGCATGCGGTCGCGGGCGGGGGACGCTTCCGGCCAGGGTCAGGGGTCCGCCGCACTGCCTCACCGAGTCTCACCGAGCCACACCTCCACAGTCCCATATCAGTGTCATCGATGCAGGCAAACCGGCCTATTTCTGTGCCATGGAAGATGCTTTGTTTCGTGCATAATGCCGGAAATTGCCCCATTGCCACTGCCTGCCGCCGCAGCTCCGTCCCATATCCTCCCCCCCGCAGTACCGGCGTGCCGTTTAAGCAAAACGAAGATTGTGCCTCGTACGAAGTATTAGCGTAGTAGTGTTCGACATGCCAGCAGGGGCGCCGTCCGCCCTCGAATCTCGCGCGGTGGGTGGCCCGGAGCTGCCGTTATCCTCGAATCTCAGACACGGCCGAGTCGCCGCAGCCGCCCTTGCACATGGCCGCGCCCTTCTCGTCCACCAGCATGCGCCTCGTCGTCCCCGGCCGCCCCTTGCGCACCCGCCTCGTGATGCACACGCCCAGCTTCCGCAGCCCCAGCAGCGGCAGGATGACGGGCCACATCACCACCACGGCGAACCACCACACCGCGACGAGGCCCTTGTCCCGGCCCGTCCTATCGGAGTCGAGGTACCACTCGGGCACCCATCGCCCGGCCTTGCCGCGCCCGTTGATGCACAGGATGCAGATGACCCCGAACGTCAGCCAGCCGAAGACCGACACCGGGATCAGCACCTTCCAGATCGCCTGCTCGGTGTAGATGCCGTCGCGATATGTCATCTCGTTCGCTGGCGGCGGCGGCGGCGGCGGCGTCGTCGTGAACATGGCGGTGGCTGCCCTCGTTTCCAAGTATGATGCAAGGTATTATGTGTGATGAAAAGGATGGAGGAGCGTTTGCGCAAACTGACAGTCGTCGGGCTGGCTTGTAGCGCTGCTCAAGGATACCAGATAAATTGGTCGATGATGCCCACGGCCTCGGGGCTGTTCTTGGTTGATGTTCGGGGCAACATCATCTCTCCTGCAGCGCTTCCCCCACGCGTTTAAGTACATGCCGGTCTTGCTTTCCTCTGCTTTAAGGTTTTCGTCGCGCAGGTGAAGCCACGGGGCGGCCGCTGCGTCAGTGGTTCGAGCAGGAAGTCAAGCAGCCGCAAGTGGATAGTCTAAAATTGACCGCAGGAAGGTCTGTCCCGGGTGAAAAGGGGCAGATGAAACGAACATGGGACAAGTAAAGGGTCACGGGTACCGAGTACAGGCCAGCAGCATGACCAAAATCTCCGTCTGTACACCTGATCTATACACTTAGGCTGCCTCTTACACATATTAAAGCCCAGCCACCTTGATGCCAGACCGCGCTCTTCCTCCTGCCATTGCCTTGCAGGTTCAGTCCACATCGTCGCCATCGTCGCCGTTTTCTTCCCTCCACGCAGCCATTTCATCGATTGGTACTCGCCCCCGTAGCCATCGCAGCGTCGCATCGGTTCCGCGCTCCAAAATGCTCCACCTAGGCACTTTGAATCGATTTCCCGTCACCTCCAGCTTCTGCAGCCCTTGTTGCCCGCCCAAAAGGCCAATCCGGGGGTTCAGCTGCGCGATGTCGTTGTTGGAAGCGTCCACGATCCTCAGTCCCCTGATCGATTCCGGCTCCAGGTCCGTCAGCTGATTGTTTGATATCAACAGCACCGTCAACCGCGGGAAAGCTTGCTTCAAGTCCCCAGGCAGCGACGTCATGCGATTCAGGGAGGCATCAATCTTGTCCAAGGCAGGCGCGCGCAGGAACTCTGTCAGTGGCGCCAGGCTGGTGATGTGGTTCGACGCCAGATTGATCTCCCGTAGCACAGGCAGCTCCAGCTCCTCTGCCATGAATGAGGCACCAGCCAGTTGGTTGTAGGCCAAAGAAAGCGATGATAGCGTCGCACCAAAGTCGCTCAAGGAACCTGGGATGAGCGTGAATAAATTGTGGTGGAGCTGTGCCTGTCGCACCTGATGCTGGGCTGCGACCTCGGAGCACACGACGGGATCCAATGTCGATGACTCGGTTCGCGACCTGTCCAGCAGCCCCCCTGACTTGACGAGCCAAGTCTGGCTCGAGAGTGATTGTGAATGAGACCGGTTGCTGCAGGCTGACTGCGATCGGGAGCGAGCTGGTGAATGTGGTGCCGAGGTGGGTGGCGTGGCAAAGTCGTCGTCTACGTCGGATCTGCTGTCTCCATCCAGATTCTCAAGGACCCCACGAGATGCTGATGCCGACTTCAGCTTGCTGTCTATCTCGACAAAGCGGCCCATCAGGTCCGTGATTGTGGACTGGTCGCGAGGCTCTTGGTAGGGCGGTGGCGGCTCGAGTCTGCTAGCCAGCATCTCCTTGAGTTCATCCGTCGGAGCCGATACGAACTTCCTGTCGCGTAGAGGATTGCCCGTCAAGCGAATCATGGTCAAGCCTCCCATTCTCGCTATCTCCGGTGGAACAACCCGAATGTCGTTGCTGCCAAAGTCTGCGTGTCGCAGCTTCTCAAGAGCAATGAAGCTGTGGGGAATGCTGGAGATGTTGTTCTCGTCTACGTTCAGCGTGAGTAGGTTCGTCCACGTTGTCATGTCCGGCAGTGCTTGGAGCCGGTTCATCGACAGCGAAACTGCGTGGATGACGGGCAGACTTATGGTAGACTCGGGAGAGACCAGGTGTGTCAACGCATTGGCGGACGCGTCGAGGGTCTGAAGAAGGGGAAGCGACTCGATGGAGCCGGGAATAAGAGTGCCGGAGAGCCGGTTCTTCTTCACCACCAGCTCAGTCAGCGGCAACTTTGCGAGGCTGTCGAATGGAAGCGACTCAAACTTGTTCTCGCTCAAATTGAGAACCCGCAGTCGCGACAGGCCCTCGACATTGTCTGGCAGGGCCGTAATGGCATTCCCATGCAAATTGAGCATCTCCAAAGACCCCAGGCTCGCGAGGGCCGGGTTCAGCGGGCCAGAAAGACGATTCTTGGACAGCTTAAGATCTCGGAGAGCCATCATTTGAGAAATGATGTCGAGAGACGCGTTATCGAGACGGTTTGACGACTACACGCTGTCAGCTACATGCTACGCCCGCACCAAAACATCGATACGCACCAGGTTGAGGGATGTTAGTTGAGCTAGGCGACGAAACCCAAGGGGCACGCCGACCAGCAAGTTTCCATGCAGGTCGAGTGTCTCCAGGCCGGCAAATATGTTGCCTGGGCTGTCTTCATCGTCTTGGAATGCGTCTGGGCTCATGTCAGGGAAAACGGCATCATCCAGCGTCTCCAGCTCGTTGTCCGCAGCCACGAGCCTTGTCAGATCTACACTTTCAGCCCAGCTGCCGTCTTGTGCTCCCATGTTCTCCAAGTCATACATCTTCATTACCTCATCGGGAATCTGCTTTAGGCCCAGGGCTGCAATATTAAGACGCCCAGACGTCCTGCCCGCTGCTACGCGCTGCTTGAGCACCTTTGTGCCTGGGTTCTCGCCTCGTCGCAAGTTGAAAGGGTCTTCATATCCCGCGCCAAAGTCAAAGCCGCCGTCGGACGGAACAATGGGCATCTCGGCGCGGGTAGGCATTGCCTGTTGAGTTGCTGACGCTTGTCTGACTGCGGCCCGTTTCGCAGCCTTTGCTTTGGCGATCTGGTCTCGTAATGCTGCGGAAGACTTGCGCATTGATTGGGGAGTAGCCGACTCTGCCGTGCTCGACGGAGAACAAGGCGGGATGGCCCCGTCCCAGGACGCTGTGGGTGCTTGCTTCGGCTGTAGCGAGATGCGGTTAGGTGTCCCCGGATCCCCAGCGGTTCGGCCCAGAGCTTGGAGGGACGGCTTCCTAAATAGTCCATTGGCCGGTGCTGTGGCCTTCAGAGGCTTTGCTGCCACCGTCTTGGCTGTAGGCTTCAGCGAAGCTCGTCCATTTGGCTTCTTTTCTGGACTTGAGCTTCCGTCGTCGGGAAAGCCCGGCATGGGTGATGCGGGAAGCTTTGACGAAGAAGTCATGGAGCCTCGAGCAGGCGTCGCCCTGGACTTTGGGGTCTTGGCAACCCCAAGTTCAGTTCGTCTTTGCGGGGTCCCGTTTATGGTCGAAAGGGAAGCTTTGAAGGAACTAGGAGGCGCTCGGAGGCTCGGAGCTGTCGACTCGTCGCAATCAGCACTCGATCCCGGTCTACTACCTTGCCGCGAGGGAACCCTGCCAGATCCATCGGACGTGTAGCTAGAACCAGGCCGCGAGTTGCTGCTCCCGGCCCTAGATCCGGGTCTACCTCGTTCGAAAAATGAGGACGGCTTCTTGGTCATTGCCGGTGACGAAGGAAGCTGCGCCAGCGTTTCCATTGTGCGCGCGGCAAGTGACGGCCGCGACTTGGCGGCTCTGGGCGTCGCAAGCGTTGCACTCTCTACCGGTGAATTTTCCCCTGCAACATGGTCGTCGGGCTTCCGCATATATTCGTCTACTGTGTCCGGCTGCTTGTCGACGAGGGGGGCAGCATCTCGAGCGAACGTTTGCTGCGCGGCCGTGCTTGTTCGTCGCTGGGGTTGAGATGCAACGCGTGATGTCTTTGGCTTCGTGACCGTAGGCTGCGCTTTGGGCCTGATGGCTGGGGAGGATTGAGGAACGCTCGAACGCAGCTGGTCTAGGGATGGTGCCGTTCGCAACGGGCTATCTCGTCCGTTCGCATTGCTTGGGCTGGGGCGAAGCTGACCCCGCGACGTCGCAGCTCGAAGCTTCGGAGGCTGCAACTCCCGGCCACCAGCGACGCTGCTGCCGAGGCTCTCCCTGGATGGCACTCGGCGAGCTGATGACGGGCTAGGGATGTTCGATGCAGGCCTCGGGATCCCCGAATTCGGCCTTGCCAAGGGCAGTCGTGAGAAGCGTGGGATACCACTCGGGCGGTCCTGCGAGCCGTCCATCTGCGCTGAACAGTAGTGCGCCTTGAAGCCATGATGTAAGCACCCAGTGTGACTTGCAGGGTCTTCTGATCGCCTTACTGATGGTCAGGTGTCTGACGGAGACGACGGTTAACAATCCGGAGCTTGGGCGAGCTGCGCGAAGCTGCCAGCAAGGCGTCGAGGGCGAAGCAACGAAGTAAACAAAGGGCTGTCGGAGCCAATGCAAAGCGATAGTCAGCGTCGGTAGCTCATCACGGCCAGCACAGAAAGTCGAAGGAGCCCTAGAAATGCCAGAAGGAGCACGACAAGGCACCGTAGACAACCGACCAAGGTGATCTGGGAAAGAATG
Source organism: Tolypocladium inflatum (assembly GCA_003945565.1). NCBI lineage: Eukaryota > Fungi > Ascomycota > Sordariomycetes > Hypocreales > Ophiocordycipitaceae > Tolypocladium > Tolypocladium inflatum. The sequence goes on from QEPE01000001.1 coordinate 1,625,666, forward strand.
GACAGCCGCGCCGGGGGTGATCCTGTGCGCGCGCGCTGAATATGCGCGATGCTAGCGAGCCTGGACCCTTGTAAGGGGGCATGGGGGTAGCGGAAAGGATCCGGAATGATATCACGTGGCTGTAAGATTGATGGGGCAAAGAGAGGCAGGATCGTGGGCTCTTATGGCAAGTTGGCTCTTTCTTCAGGTAGTCTCCTTGAGATGCGCATGATAGGCATCTCGAAGAGTCTCCGCCTTTGGTTTCACAAGCTACAAACAACAAAACTGTGTTTGCTTGATGACCAGTAAGTGTCCCGATGACGCGCCGCTGCCGTGGTGTGGTGGGTCAGCCCGGCAGGTCATCCGAAAGCCCAAACCTTGCCCTACGAGTACCTGGACCTCGTCCGAACCACCATAGATGCGACTTACAAGCAATGCGTGCGAAGTACAAAGTGCGGACGAAAGGCTATGCACGCGCTGGAATCACTTCACTAGAGAAGGCTCATTCAAGCTGCGTCTCAGCACATCAAATGCCGTAGCGTCCGTGTGTCCGTTACTATATGTTACGTCTTGCACAGTTGATCGTCGTCTGGACGCAGCTAACCTAATCGTCATCGTCTTCGATCACTATCACATCCAAGTCCTCATCTGCTAGGCCATCTTCATCGTCGGACGGCCCCCACGATCCATCGCTGCTGGAATCATCGGGAAACTCCTCGTCCGAGTCTAGAATCTCGATAATTTCGGGTTGTCGCCCTCCTTTGCTGTTTGGATGCGTCCACGAAAATGGAGGCGCACGTCCCTGTGCCGCCCCAGGGTTGGGCTTCTGCTTCGGTTCCTGTTGCTTGGGCTGCTTAACGAGTGCGGCTGGCAAACCCATTTGCTTGGCCCGCTGAGCGTTGCCGTTGCCTCTGTCCCTTCCTCTGGCCGCCCGCCGCGCGACGCGTTTCTTGCTCGACTTGGACTTCATTTCCCGAACGGGACTGCCTCCCCATGCTTGCAGGACCCGTGAGATCTCTTCGTGCACAGCCTTTCGTGATTCGACCCTGTCCCTATTCTCGTTGATGATTTTGTCATACGGCGTATGACAATGCCGCACGTGCGCTCCAACAGCGAGACGAACTTTGTCGTCCAAGTCCAGTTTCCCAGTCCGCCCGACCCGCCCGCTTCTCTTTTGCAATGCTCGCTTGAGAATCTTGGCTACTTCCTCGGAGGGTATCCTCGGGAAGAGCCGTCGAACAGCACGCTTAAATTCCTCCTCGGTATCATCATCGCGTTTCTCGACGGCTGCATGTCGTCTGGATCTTGTCTCGCGCTCCTCGGCAAAGACCTCGTCCAGTATCCATTTCGGCGCCCGGAGTCCCACTGGTACTCTTTGCGAATGAACGACGTAGAGTGTCTCTCTTGATGCCTGGGTCTTTCGGCGACAGAGCGCTGTCATAAACGGGTTGCCCTTTCTAAGGAAGCCGTATCCGTCGGGCATCGGCGTCTGCTGGGAGACGATTGGTTCCGGTGCCATCGTGGTTCCAATTCAAATGCAGAGGAGCCATGTCCATCCATTCCGTAGCACCCGAGAGGCAACTGTCATATAAGCGTCATTTACGATAGCCAAGGTTCGCTTCTTGCTAATTTCCCTTTGTTGGGCAAGGCTGTCCTGGGCTCGTTCCGCGCCGATCCAAGCTCCGGCCGGACCTGGAGGATCGGAATTGCAGGAGCGGCAGTAGTGGTCTCGCACGTACGAAGTAGTTTGGCCTTGCGATTCGACCTAGGGGGTTTCCATGTTCCGTGCCTGGTTTTGTTGAGTGTTGATGTTGTGAATGACTTCGGCAAGCAGGGGTCGCGACCTGTGTTGGCTGGGGCACAGTAATTGTGGGGCTCACGTTCACAGCTCACCTGGCGGCTGGAGGCTCACTCTCTGGAGGATTAAGCGCTCTACCACGTGCGTTCCCAAACACAATCCAGGAAACGCGATAATGCCCCGACGCTCTACACGATCACTTCCCCACATACGACGTGCCTTTGAGCAGCCCTTGGCCATCTAATCCTCGTACTAATGAGCTGAGCATGAGCCGCATATGAGCCGAGATAAAGTCACATGATCCTGCGATGGCTGTTTTGGAACCCAACCAACACACGTCAAGTTGTCAACCCTCATCCGCAGCAGTCGCAGTCTGTCTTATAGCTGCAGCTCTCCATGATGCCGCCATTTTCTCTCGGGAATCTAAGACTTCTACGGCCGCAGCCCTCAACTTGGAAGCCCCCGGGGCCGAAGGCTCTTCCCTTGGATATCCCAATTGATGAGGAGAGAGTTCCTGGTCATGACCGGCAAACCTTCTTCTATCCCAATCCAGGCGATGTATTGGGTGGCCGCTATACTCTGAAAGCAAAGGTTGGATGGGGGTCCTCATCAACGGTATGGCTCGCGCAAAAAAAACCTAGGTTAGTAGATACTCACAGTCTTGAGCTCTTATATGACTGACTTAACTTCTATAGGAGCTGGTTACAATCTAAGAAATACTTTGCGTTAAAGATTCTTACGAAAAACCATAGCGAGGGTGAGGCAGCGCGAGAACTAGATATTTCTAGGCATATTGCATCCGCCAATAAGAGCCATTGGGGTTATAATATGGTAGTGACAGCTATCGACCATTTCAATATCGAGTCTCCGAAAGGGCCGCATGTTTGTCTAGTATTTGAGGCGATGAGGGAGCCGCTTTACTTATTCAGGCGACGACTTGGAGCAGACAAGGTCACTCCTACGGGGCTCCCACTATTCAAACTCTACATACGCGCTATGCTATATAGCCTCGACTACCTTCACTCGGAGTGTCATGTCATTCATACTGGTAATTAATTTCTGCGGATATTCATTACCTTAGACGCTAGTACTAACACAATTATTATAGACCTTAAATTGGATAATATTCTCATGACCTTTGAGCACACATCAGTCATGGAGCGATTCGTACAGGCTCAGTCACAAAACCCGATGCCTCGGAAGCTCATCGGGGATCATGCAGTATACCTCTGCCATAATGATTTTGGCGACATCCAGGAAGAACATCTCCGACATATGGCGCCGAAAATCGCAGATTTTGGGCTAGCACAACGGGGAGACGGCGTGCAACCACTCATTCACCCTATCCAGCCCAGTCACTGCCATGCGCCAGAGGTATTGCTCGGTACGAGTTGGTCATACAGTGCCGACATTTGGAATTTTGGGGTTATGGTGAGTCTTCCTTTGCCTATAGGGATTCTGTGAATGCTTATCGGGTCTAGGTATGGAATCTTCTAGCAGGGCGGGAGTTATTCCTCAGCCAGCTTAGCAAGGAGCAGCCATATAGTGCTGCGTATCACCTCGCCGAGATGATCGCGCTGATTGGCCCTGTCCCGCCGGCGTTGCTTCAGCGAGAAAGAGACATGCGCCATTGGTGCTGGAAACCAGAGATTCCGAACCCCGAAGGAGTGCTGTGCAATAACGCTGCCGGCTACTTCGGTGGCCCTTTCTTTGCTAATGGTAAGCTCTGAGAGCTGATAAGCCGATGGTAGCTAATCTGTTTCTAGGCAAATTCATGCATGGTGGTTTAATCCCCTTTCACCGTCAGTTAGGAAATGAGGCCCCGGATTGCATTGCTGCGGAAGATAAAGAGCATTTCTTGAACTTCATGAGACGAATGCTGCGCTGGCTCCCAGAGGAGAGACCGACGGCGAGAGAGTTGCTAGAAGACCCATGGCTTGCCCCCCAAGGGGACAAGTCTAGGTAGGTAGTTCCATGGGCTCGCTAGTGGATGTGTGGGTTGCGAGCTCTACGCGACACCCAAGAACGACCCAGAAGAGTGGATGGACCGGAGTAAGGACGGCAACGCCTACATTTCCGTCATCCAGAGCAATGGAGGCCATGATGCACCGATCTCGAGGCTGATAGCCGGTGGTCGTGGAGACTTCCTAGGGGCCCGATGTTCGCTATCCGCGGCACGAAGATCGAGAAGACCCTGGCCGGGGTCGAGAGGGTTTGCCTGTGGTTGAAGCAGTCGCTCAAGACTTACGTCAATCACACAACGGCGACGGCGAAATCATACCCGTCGACAAGATCATGCCCTCGACGAGACATGATGGATGAAGCGGAATAGCCGTCGACTGTACCGGCTTTACTCCCAGCATGGGCCCCTATCCACTCCGGCCGTCTCTCCCAGAAAGCCAGGAAAGCCAGGCAAGCCAGGGTACGGTGAGTCCAACCAAGAAGCAAGTCAGGCAGCCAAGTTGAGGGGCAGTCGACAAGAATACTCGTAGATGACCAACGTGGCCATATGCCGTTCCACATTCTCTCCCTCCGCAACGGAGCTCGTATTTCCAATGAAATGTGATATCGTTTAGTCGGGTAATAGTGCTGAGCTGCTGGATTGGGTGCTTGGCGTCGGAAGTCGCTGAACGACCCCCCGAGTCCGGAGTCCGGAGTATCGCAAGAGGTTGTCCCCGTCTTAATCGTACTGTGGCCCCTGGGCTCGATGACGGGGTCTTGGTTGCGTGGCTGCAACGACGGCGCCGACAGATAGATGAAGCGCCATGGACTGGATGGGAAGGTAAGCCTTCGTAGCGTCCAATTCTGGGCTCTATGGATGTCTCCAGCGATCTGCAACGGGCGGACCCTGACAATCTGGGCAGCGTGACCCTGTTCATAGGGCCTCCGGCGCTAAACTCGCCCGCAAACCACGGGAATATGTACGTTCCACAGTCCACTGAGTCCACTTGGGGCAGCTGCAACCCGACAAGGTCCAGCACCTGCCGTCTCCATCCTGCTGCAAGACAGTCGGCAGTTGCGATTCGCCGAACCCCAGCTTTTGCCTAATGGAAGAAACTTCCTACTCTATCCGTGCATACAGCAACATTCTGCGGAGCTTCCATACGCTTCCGATCCTCCACCACGCGTTGCCCAGGATCCCAACTCCGGCGAATCCAGTAATTCGAGGCCGCCGAGTGAATCCGCCTACGAGGGCTCGTCCGGCCATGGCGCCTTGAGTACGAAGCGTGGACGATGCCTTACTTTGGCCAACTGAGTGTCCATGCACGGCGACGCACAAACATGAGCTCATCTGTTTGGCGCGCGTCTTCACGCGCCCCGGCTCGTTCCATGCGCCTGGCTTGCCTGGCTCGCCTCGGCTGTCGTTGAATGGAGTTCACCTGTACGGAGCATCCCGTGCGTCCTAGAGAGAAGGAATAACCGTTGATGATACTTGGGATCATCCGGACGTGACTCTCTTCAGAGTCCGACTGCGAAGCCTGGCCCGCTACCGGGACTCGGGCGCAGATGGGGCCCAGTCGGAAATGCAGCTGAGCGTGGGCACTGGGGCAGCGGAGCCTCTGTTGATCTGCCGGTTGGTGGTTCTGAAACTCGTCTGTTCCATCAACTCGCCGGTGTGGTCAGCCGCTGACTTGAACTAGTCGTAATCGGCAGCTCGGTGAATTGTTAACATCGCCGTTTAAGCATAACGTCCCCGCCCTCAAAGTTGAACGTTGGCTCTCCGCTTTCTGCCCACGACGCCCCAGAGTCTCGACAACGAGGAGCTCCCCCTCACATCAATCCGGAGCATCTCCCGCAGCTAGCCCGCGCGTTGAGTGCCTCGACCAAGGCTAACTGTTTCTTCCCTGCCGTCTGCTTCCACCAATTCCGCTACCGCTACTCCGGGGCGCCTGGGCAGCCGTCGCATCAACGTCGCACTGGCCCCCCTTCAACCTCGGTTCTCTAGTCGCTAGGGTCGTTGCAGAGTTGGAAGCGCGTGGCTTGTCTCGATTGTGCTGTCCTTGGTGCAATATCGGTCGACCATTATCACCTCGATCCTTCCCTTTTGACAATGGCTTGGGAAGAGACGGAGCCGGACCGGACTTAGCGCTCATGGTGGTCGTCTTCCACCCGTGATTCGGCCGCGGCTAGACGGCGTTCTGGGATATCAACCCCAGGCCCCGAGTGAGCCATGGATCTGGCTCCCCTCCGGGATTGCCCCCATCCTATGCAAGTACTTGACGATCCCGCTGTTTCGCCTCCTAGGGTGAGAATCATGCCATCGGAGCTCGAACGCTGAGGTAGCAAAATCACCTGCTCGATCTGGAATGGAACAACACAAGAGCCTCGTCCCGTTATTGTTGATGCCATCGGCCGAGCCTACTCCTAGCGATGGGATATTCAAGAGAAATCGTTGCTGCATTTGCGTACCCGAACTTACCAACAACGCACTTCACTCACGACCAGGCAGAGTGTGGTCAACATAGTGATTTGTCCGAAAAGCCGGCCAAGTGGCTCAACAAGGTGGCTCAGAGAAACGACCGAGAGAAGGCAATGTGCCGGACGCTTCCATAATTCGTCTCATGTGCCGCAACTATTTCTTAGCTTACGGTCAACCGTGCCTAAGTGGGTGAAGATGGAGCACAATGACATCCCGACCAACTTCCGCCCCGGCGGCAGATGCCCCGGACTTGTTGCGAAATTGGGAAAGTCACATCAGCTACCTGGACCCTGACCGCTGGGCACAACATGGTATTCTGCTGTGTGTATCAGGACGACATTGGCCTTTGGTTTCCACACAATTTACGATCGGCAGAAGAATGGCTTTGCGCTGCCGGCCGATAGGACGCGTCTGATGAATGCTGCTGCTCCTCGTTTGCTCGCCTGGGTGCTAGGGTGTGGACATCCTCCTTGCCAAGAGTCTCTCAACTTCTTGAGTCCACGGCTCTTGAAGTTGAGGCTGTCCAAGGGCCGTTGTAAATTTATAAAGGACCGCCCGATTCCCTTTCGACGGTGACTCTTCTATGCCTTCGTCACAGCATCTTCCAAGCTCCAGATCCAAGCGCCTCTTCTCGTTTTCTCTGCCCACCATGAAGGCCTTCGCCGGTCTTGTTGCCCTCGTCGCCTTGGCTGCGGCCGCTCCCTCGGCCGAGAAGCGGGCTCCCTCTCCTCTCGAGGTCAAGCTTGAGATGCTTGGCAACTCCGAGGTCAAGGCCATTTTCACCAACACGGGCAAAAGCAACCTCAAGGTGCTCAAGACTGGCAGCATCCTTGACCAGGCGTCTGTAGAGAAGGCAAAGGTCTTCTCCGGCGGTACGTGTCTTTTCCAACCACGCCTCCAAACAACTCAATACTCATGTGCTTGCAGACCAGCCTGTCAGCTTTCAGGGTGCTCGTCTCCGCATTGCCACCGAGGCTCTCCAGGAGGAGGACTTCCAGCGTATTCCTGCTGGCGAGTCCGTCGAGGTGACGTTCGACATTGCCAAGGTCCACGACCTTTCGTCCGGTGGCAAGTTTGGCGTCCTTGCGGACGGCGCTTTCTCGTTCGCCAACGACGAGAGCACCAGGCTCATCGGCTCAGTCCCGTACGTCTCCAACCAGGTACAGGCCGAGGTTGACGGCGCCCTGGCAGCCGCTGCCCATACGGCTTTCCACGACAAGCGCACCCGTGTCCAGAACGACTGCCGCGGCCAGCAGCTCCAGGTCACCCAGACCGCTCTGCGCAACTGCGCCTCCATTGCCCGCCAGGCTCAGCAGGCCGCTGCCTCGGGCCCTGCCGCCAAGGTGCAGGAGTACTTCAAGTCGTCCAGCCAGCAGGTTCGCAACACCGTGTCGACCGTCTTCGGCCGCATCGCCTCTGAGTGTGGCTCTACCACGAGCGGCGTCTCCACCTACTACTGCACCGACGCCTACAACAACTGCCAGGGCCGCGTCCTGGCTTACACAATCCCCAGCAACAGCGTCATGGTCTACTGCCCTCTCTACTTCCAGGACCTCCCTGACCTAACCAACCGCTGCCACGCCCAGGACAAGGCCGGCACCAACATCCACGAGGCCACCCACCTGAGCCAGATCAAGGGCACTGACGACTACGGTGGCTACGGCTACGACTTCGTCCGTAGCCTGTCTGCCGCCCAGAACCTCAATCACGCCGACACTTACGCCCTGTTTGCCAACGCTATCCAGCTGGGCTGCTGAGCGGCTCGTCACAAGGTGGCTAGTGCGATTCGCGGACGGATGAGCAAGAGGAGGACCAGGGACGACCCATTTTGAGAAACATGCTTAAAGGGGCGTGATGAGACGGACTGATGTCAACTCTGTGCTGGCCGTGGTTTTCGGAGTAGGACAAGATAGCACAAATAAAGAAGAAGATGTGACGTTTGCTGCATGTCCAAAGTGTGTTGACGTTATGAGTCGTTGCACTTCTGTGCCGAAGACTTGAGAGTTAGACGGTTGTCAACTTGTCTCCATGGCGTTTCCGCGATTCCACAATGGGTGTCCAAAGTTGTTCGCAAGGAGACAATTCATCGGCTCAGTATCTGTGTCCCTTGACAGGGTGATAATCTCCAAGAAAACGGACAGGGAGTGGGATCTGAAACCCGGGCTTCACATGGAAACGGAGATGGCGGATCCGGAGGCATTGGGTTTCTCGGGCGCCAACGAGACCCACTTCGGTACCCGACGGACCAACGTCATCGGCGAAGCCGGGCTGAAGATTTGGGGGCGGCGCCATCTGGGTTGATGCACCGAGGAACGCACGCTGACGTCTGTGGGGACAAGTTTATGGACTGGGGAAAGCGAAAAGTGGCGGTTTCGTGCGTGATGACCCGGGCGAGCTGAACTTGATTGGGAAGACGACCTAATCTTTTTTTCTGATGATGAAAATTCCAGAAAAATCTTGAGGTGCTCCCGAGACGACAAGGGCAGCGCGCGATCGGTACCACTGTTCCCTTTCGTGCGACTATTGCCCGATAAGACGGCACGAGATGAAGGGGCAATTTCGCTGCCCAATTCGCCGCTAGGGTTGCAAAATGTGAGACCGACCTGGCTGATAAGATTTGTCGTGATGGCCAGGGAGCCTGGGTTTGGAGTTGTGGAATGCGGGCTGCGACGCGGCGGTGGCGTTAGAGTGCTGATGGACTGTGGTAAGAGGACGCGGATGCGGACCGGCTCGCTGCGGCGGTGCGAGGCCCGTTCCCGCAACTCTAAGTGAATTCACGATCTCATGGCCATTTGTAATTATTATTGCGTTGGAGTGAGGATACTGCTACAGAAAAGGGGTGGAAATGCCCTTGGATAAGACCCTTCGCTAGCAAAGGCCATCATGACGGTATCGGAACTCGGGGCTGCGACCCCGGCATCGTGACGGCACCAACTGCCAAGGTTGCTTAGTTCCCCACCTCGGGCGTCGAGCGTGGACCCAACCTCCTGATATTCGGCGATTGCCTCGAGTCTTATTTGTATAGATCTACTTCGTAGCCGGCTCCGTAGCGGGCGCTCAACTCGCCGTTTGTCCTCAACCGTCAACGCTCCTTGCCGTCGCCTCCCCCAGAGGCCTCTCCCTCTAGCTTCCCCGCCCAAGGGTCATTCACTGCTCCGCGGGTCACGCGCGGTTCCGTCCTGTGGCTGTATAAATACGAGTGAGCAGCAGCACCTACGAGTACAGACAGCCGCTGTCCGGCTGTCCATCTGCCGCCTAAACCCGGATCCTCCCACCAAGGCGGGGCTCGAGGGTCAACGTCATCGCCCACGCCGACTCAGCTGCGCACATCCCCGCCGCCAGCCCACACTCACCTTCGATTGACCTCGACCTATTTTATCCATCGCTTGCCTCGTTCGGATTTCTACCGATTTACCCTCTGCGTTTACACGGCCCAACGAGCGGTCAGCACTGCGAGCCAACGCGACTTGACTTGATCCATCATCGCGTTTGCCGTCTTTGTTGCATGAAAGACGCCTCTGCTGCCGAGGCACACACCCACGCATACGTTTCACCCCACGACAGCTTCCCCGCCCTCAATCGAAACACCATGGCTGGCGAGCGCTGGGACCGGGACCGCTTCACCTACGAGCGCGACCGCGTCGAGGATGACCGATACTACATGCGCGGCGGACGAGGCCGCGACCGCTCCGATGAACGGCATGATCGCCGGAGGCCGGTGTACGAGGACGACCAGGTCCGCGACCGGCGGTACTACGACGACGAGCCGCGCTTCGACCCGCGCCGGGAGCGGGCGCCGCCACCGCCACCGCCAGACTACGACCGCCGGGTCGTGATGGAAAAGGAGCGCGACCGCGAGTACTACCAGGACGCCGCTCCTCGTCGCCCGGCCTTCCTGCGCCGCCAGTCCTCGCTCGACACCTTCGACCGTCGCCCGGCCCGGCAGTTCTACGACCGGGACGAGCTGCCCCCGCCCGCCCGCCGAGAGGACATCTACCGCGACGACTACCGAGCGCCGCCGTACACGCCCATCCCGCTGCCAAAGACCCGGGCTCTGCCTCCGCCGCGGCGGTATCCCGACCGCGGCTTCTACGACGACATCGACGTTGCCGACGGCGATGAGGAGTACCGGCCGTACCCCGAGCGGGTCCACGAGCGAGAGGTTGTGCGCTCCCGCGAGAGGCGAGACCGCAGCCGGGAGTCGCGCGCCACGCGGACGCACACCCACCGCAGCAGCTCCCGCTCGTCGACGACCACCAGTCACTCGTCCAGCAGCGGCGGGGGCACCACCGTCCACAGCGAGTATCCCAAGAAGGGAAAGACCAAGATCCCGGTGAGGCTGGTGTCCAAGCGGGCTCTGATCGATCTCGGCTATCCCTTTGTCGAAGAGGTACGTGTCTCGAGTCAGCCCTGTCCCGAAACCCTTTTCTCACGCATCGTCTCAGGGAAACACAATCATCGTGCAGAAGGCGCTGGGCCAAGATAACATCGATGAGCTCCTCAAGCTCAGCGAAGAGTACAACAAGGGTAGGTCCACGTCTTCCGGCTGTGGTTGCCACCAGAAGCTGACCCTCGCTGTTCAGCCGACCAAGAAGTCGCCGCCGCCCGCTCCTCGGCTGGCAACATCCTCGAAGAGCGCAGGGAGGAGATACGCATCCCACCGGCGCCGGTGCCGATCCCGCCGCCTCCCGCCATGACCGCTCCACCTCCGGTTGTCATCCCCCCTCCTCCTCCTCCTCCGGCGCCTGTCATCGTCAACGCTGCTCCGGTTGAGGTGGTCGATACGACCAGGACGTTCATCCGAGAATCGTCGCCAGCCCGAACTGCCACGACGTCCAGCTGGGACTCGCACCACCACCATCACCGCCATGACGACCTTGTTGTCGGCCCTATAGTCGAGCGCTCCCGATCGCGGTCGCGCTCTGGCCGCGACATCCGAGCCGAGATCCGTGCTCTCGAGCGAGAACTGGTGCACCGGCCCAGGGGCGACATTGGCGAGCGCGAAGTCATCCGCACCGAGCGGCTGCCAGACGGCCAGCTCGTCGTCTACGAGGAAAGGGTGGAGAGGCAGGTGGCCGGGCCCAAGCCACCGCGGATTGAGAAGGACAAGAAAGGTAGGATGTCCATCAGCGTGCCGAAATACCGATGAAGGTGCGCCCCGTTACAGTTGTGTGGCTTTTGCCGAGCAAGCGACTGACTCGGGCGTGTACAGGACCACCCCCCAGGCTTGTCCGGGCGATGTTGAGCACCTTGACCTGAACCTGAGAATTTTGAACGACATATTTGCAACAGAGAGACGGGGTTGGGGAACGGGGGCAAAATAGCGGAAGTATTGTATTGAATTTTGGAAAAGAGGCGCTGGTAGAACATCAGGCATGCCAGGTCTGATCAGGCCGAGGCCAGCCGGATCTACGGCTTTCTTTGTTGGACTATTATTGGCGGAGACCCGGCATATAGACATGGCCATGGGCATGACGGACCGAGACATTGGTGACTCTCAGGCGTGGGAAACGGAGGAGGGTCCTGTGCGACTGGGGTAACGATATAACGACTACACCGGTTTCCTTGCTTCCTTGGGATGAGGCGTAATGCAAAGAATGAGACATACTACTTGTATGGGTGCAAGGACCGTCCGCGACTGGCCATATCCCCCGGATGACGAATGCGTGTTGGTCTATGACACGGACGTGACGCTGTGTCAATGATCAGGCGGCGTCCGGGAACAGTTGATAAGGCCTCCCGGCGGCTTGTGTAACCGGACGCGAGTCAACTGCCTGGGATAGATAGGGAGCGGCTCTGATTATGCAGCCACAGCGCGCCCCGACGAGGCCACGCCACTGTTCACGTACGTAGGTGCGAGTGCGTCGCACATCTATCATGCCCGCAGCCATGGACAGCAGTCGGCCACGCGCCGCTTGCATGCCGGCCTGTTGGTCAGCGACGAGCGTCGATGGGATGTTCTCAACGGTGTTGGAGAGTAGTCCGAAGGGGTCCCAGATTCCCAATACGGGCATTGTGATGAGACAGTCCCGTGGCCCGGGAGGACGCCACCTGATCAGCGGACTCACTCTGGCGGGGCGGCCGTGATGCGATCATGAGAGGACCTGCAGGCTACGTAAGATTTGTTCCCGGTATTGTGATTCCTCGGACCGGGATAGTGAGGGAATACACGTATACCGCCGGCAGTCAAGCGACCGAGTGCACCCTGCACGGCTGGACAGGCGGAGGTCTGACCTCGCGGTTGGAGCTCGGCGGTGTACCGTGTAAGTGGCAGTGAACAACGAGCCGACGACGGCGCCGACCAACAGGCCACTGCTCCCGTCGTCAGTCACCCGCGAATCCCCAGAGAAAACAGATGGAAGCCTTCTTTGCCACGCAACACCTGCCCGTGACCCGTTGGGAGGCCGGCTGTTGGCTGCCAGACGGAGGGACCTTGTTGGCCAGATAAGCGGCGGTGCTACGCCAGCCTGCATCCACCATCATCATGCGTGGTGTCACACATCGCAGGGAGGCTTGTTGGTGCTGGCTGGCCAGGCGTATAAGAGAGACGTCGCGGCCGCCGTGACGGCGCGAGGCGCGAGCAGTGCACCGACCCGGACGGCAACGAATACGACTGCCACGGATCGCATCATGCTCGTCGCCCGGGCCGTCCTCGCCGCGGGCCTCCTCGCCGGCTCCGCGGCCGCGAAGCTGGCCAAGGTCGGCCACGGCAGCCGGACCCCCAAGGCCGGCCACAAGCCCATCCAGGTCGAGCGGCCGCAGCTCGACCTCTCGCACTACATCCGCAGCACGGCGGACCTGGCGTCGATGCCCTTCAAGGCCGGCCAGTACACGTTCCTCCAGCAGCGCCACGCCATCTGCGCCTCGCGCGGCGAGCGGCAGTGGACCGGCACCGTGGACGTGACCAACGAGCGCCGGCTGTTCTACTGGTTCTTCGAGAGCCGCGGCGACCCGGAGAGGGACCCCGTCATCGTCTGGCTCAACGGCGGGCCGGGCTCCTCGTCCATGTACGGCGTCTTCACCGAGATGGGGCCCTGCTGGCTCGCGAGCGGGCAGAACGAGACGACGCCCAACGAGTGGTCGTGGAACAACCGGGCCTCGGTGCTGTTCATCGACCAGCCCGCCGGGACCGGCTTCTCGTCCGTGTCGAGCGACGAGTTCCTCCCCCAGGAGGACCTCGACGGCGCCGAGGACTTCCAGGTCTTCCTCAACGTCTTCTTCTCGCAGCTGTTCCCCGGCAAGGCTCACCTGCCCATCCACCTGGCGGGCGAGTCGTACGGCGGGCACTACCTGCCGACGTACACCAAGCACATGCTCGACTCGCGGCGGTACGGGGCCAAGGGCGCCTTTCGCGGCAACATCACGTCGCTGATCCTGGTCAACGCGCTGGTGGACATTGCCGCCATCGACCTCGGGGCGTACGAGCTGCTGTGCGTGAGCGACAACGGCCGGGGCATCCTGAACCAGACGGCGTGCGACTTCATGCGCGACAACTACCCCGAGTGCTGGAAGCTGCGGCAGGGCTGCGTCACGAGCGGCGACCCGTGGGAGTGCGGCTCCGCGCTGGACTACTGCGGCCAGACGGAGTGGTTCTACGAGGGAGACCCGTACTACAGTGAGTGCCGATGCGGAGGCGGACGCGGACGCACGGGATGGATACACGGGACACGTCCGCTGACCACCTCCCTCGGCAGTTCACCGCCGGTGCGACAACAAGGACTGCGACGGGCCGGAGGACGGCAACATCACGGCCTACCTCAACCAGCCGCGCACCCTCTCCGCGCTCAGCCTGTCCCCGGACTTTAGCTTCTCCGCCACCAGCGACAAGATCCTGAACCGGTACCTCGCGAGCGGGTCCTTCGGGCGGCCGACGCTCGCCGAGGTGGGCGCCGTGCTGGACGCGCACCGGGAGCCCGGCCGGGCCGGCGACGTGCGGGTGCTGGTCATGAACGGCAACGACGACTGGATCTGCAACACGCCGGGCAACAAGCTCGCGTACGACGAGGTGCGGTGGAGCGGGCAGGCCGACTACCGCAGCCGGCCGTGGCGCGCGCTGCCGGCCGGGGTGGCGGCGACGGGGGAGTGGAAGGGCACGGCGGACGGGCGGCTGGTGTTTGTGGCGGTGGACGGCGCCGGGCACGAGCTGCCGCAGTGGGCGAGGGAGGGGAGCCACCAGATCCTGGAGCGGTGGATGGCGGGAGAGTGGCGCGCGTAGAGACGGCTGCTACGGGGGTAGATGGAATGGATGGGCTGACGTCGGAGAGTACGGGGTAGGTAGATGGGCTGATGTCGGAGACGACGGAGTACCTAGTTGTTGGAGCGTTGGACCTTCACATGCGATGCCGAAGAGCGCGAGGCTCGGCCCGGCGTGTCGATGGAATGCGCAGCTTCGAGGCCATGCTCGCCACTTGTCATGAATCTCTCCAGCTGCAGCACAAAGCGAAAGCACCTGATTGCGGCGGCGCGGTCGGGTCCGTCCCGACATTGACGGGCGGCGTGTAAGCCGGGTGTGGGGAATCTGGGGATGCTGGCGGAGGCGTTCCGGGGGTGGAGACGTAGCGCCGGGCCAGCCGAGGCATGTATGTGGCCGCGCGTGCTGAGGATGCTATATAACTGCAATACAGCCCGCTGTCATTCGCGCCAGGCTGTCCGAGGCCAGTCCCCTGTTGCTGGGTTGTTTCTTGCAACAAGCTAAAGGCGTCTTATGCCAGCGCCGCCCGGAGCCTAGCATCACCTATCCGCGGCACAACAGCACCGCCGCAGCATGGACGCCGGGGCGACCCTCTGGAAGCAGGCCGTGGCCGCCTACAGCCCCTACGCCATCGACGTGGTCGGCAGCCTCGCCGTCCAGCTCGTCTTCTGGTGGCTGCCCTGCCTCGTCTTCGTCTCGCTCGACGCCCTCGCGCCGGCCTTTTCGGCGCGCCACAAGATCCAGCCGGCGCCGAAGCAGCCCACGGCCGGCGAGGTGCGGCACGCCGCGGCCGTCTCGGCGCGCAACCAGGCGCTCGTCACGGCCCTGCACCTCGGCCTCAGCTACGCCGCGCGCGCGACGGGCCGGCCGCCGGCGGTGCGCGTCGCCGCGGCGCCGCCGTCGGCCGCCGAGCTCGCGCGCGACTTTGCGCTGTGCGTGGCCGCGCGCGAGGTGCTCTTCTACTACGCGCACCGGCTGTTCCACGTGCGCTTCCTCTACCGGCGCGTCCACAAGACGCACCACCGCTTCACGGCGCCCGTGGCCTTTGCCTCGCAGTACGCGCACCCGCTCGAGCACCTCGTCGCCAACACGCTGCCCGTCGCGCTGCCGCCGCTGGCGCTGCGCACCCACGTGCTGACCATGTGGGCGTTTGTGGCCTGGCAGCTGCTCGAGACGGCGACGGTGCACAGCGGCTACGACTTCTTCGGCGGCGCCGCGCGCAAGCACGACCGCCACCACGAGCGCTTCGACGTCTACTTTGGGGGCATCGGGCTGCTGGACTGGGTGCACGGGACCGACGAGAGGGAGAGGGCCAAGGGGAGGAGCAAGGCCGAGTAGGCCCGGTGCTCGGAGGCAGAAGTACAGCAGGGAATGGAGATGGGACTGCTGGGCATATCCAAGGAGAGGTGATCCAGTGGTGGTCTGGTATGCAAAGAATAGCTTGACTATTACGGAGCGTGTGTATAAGGATAGCGCAGGCGGTGGTAGCATAGAATAGCTCGACTACGGAGCCCGTATCATCCCAGACGACATCTCAGTCTCCCGGGCCCCGTCCACCCGTATCAGTTCGTCTTCTTGCCGGCCACAACCCGTTGTCCCTGCGCCGTATACCGCACGTACGCAAACGCCGCCGCGACGCCGATGGCAAGGACGACGATGTTTCCTGCAAGAGATCAGCGCTGCAA
The DNA here is from genome assembly GCA_003945565.1 of Tolypocladium inflatum. Classification (NCBI taxonomy): domain Eukaryota; kingdom Fungi; phylum Ascomycota; class Sordariomycetes; order Hypocreales; family Ophiocordycipitaceae; genus Tolypocladium; species Tolypocladium inflatum. The sequence continues at coordinate 1,641,739 of QEPE01000001.1, forward strand.
GACGCGAGACGGGCGCGCGCGGGCCCGACGTACCGAGCGCAAACTTGCCCACGCCGCCCGCAATGTCGGCGGCGCCGCTGGCGATGTCGCCCGCCAGGGAGAAGATGCCCGCGACGAAGCCGACGACGGCGTTTACGAGGCTGCTGACGATGGCGTACGCGGCGCCCAGCACCGAGGAGATGAGCTCGTAGAAGGAGCCGAAGAGGTCGGAGACTGCTGTCGTGATGGCCATGGTGGCGAGACGTCGTGCTTGCTCGGAAAGCGCCGTGATATGTATGTCAAGTCTCGAATGATGGCAGGGCACACCCACCGGCTCCTTGCTTTATACATACGCTGCATCGCGACCGCTTACAACTGATGGCGAGCCAGGTCAGTGACGTCACGCGCGAGGCGTCACGCGACGGCACGGCGAGACAGGAGGAGATGCTCCGGCGGCACCCTACGAGTACGGCTGGTATTGCCGTCGCCGCTACCGTGTAATTAATCGGGGGCAGGGGACGCTCCGGAAGGCTCCTTGTTCGACACTGGCTGGTCTTCCCTAGGTGGCCGACATCCAAGTTCCTTTGCTTCTTACCGAGATAAGCAAGATGCACGTCACAAGTCAAGGGCCTGAGACTGATATTGGAAGTGATACCTAGGCAAGGGCCTCTTGGACCTGAAATAGCGGTGCTGGTGTCGTTCAAGTTGGATGTCTGCGGGGCGAGTTCGGACTGCGGATGTGGTACTTCATATCAACCATGTTTGCTTAAACAGAGATTGGGTGTTCGCACCTGCTCAACAGGCAACGACAACAATACCGCACGCGGACCAGGTTGATGGCTCAGACGACACGGCGATATCAGCGGCAATCAATCGTTATGCGTGGGCCGAAGAGCCTATAAGTTGCGTCTCAGGGTGAAGCAGTCGTCCAATGAAAGGTGCAGTCGTTCACTGCTGCTGCACCCAACAACGTCTCATGAAACATGGTTGTTGGCCATTCGCGCACCGCGCCGCAGTCTACGGTCGATTATATTAATTAAGCAGTCACTCTGGGGTCTGAAATCGGCGGATTAATGGGCTGCCTTGCGCCCGCCCTCTTTCCTTCCCATGACAACTTCACAACTCCATCCGTATGCTGGCCACGTTGAGTACCGAGCTCGTCGAGCACATTTCGGCCTTCCTCGACGGGCCGCACCTCTCTTCCCTGCGGCTCGTCTGCCGGTCTCTGCGCGCGAAGACGACGGCCGTCTTCGGCAGGGCCTGGCTTGGCCTGGTCGAGACGGATCTCTCGGAAAAGAGCCTGCGCAGGCTCGAGGCGATTGCCGGCCACGACGTGTTCCGCCATTCCACCTGCACGCTGCGCATCGTCCGAGTCTCCGGGGACGATGACAAGTACACGTGCGTGTATGGGCCGCTGGACGAAGGCTACTGGAACCCGCCCCGGCCGCCTTCGCCTCGCGACTTCTCCTCGGTGGCGGTGGTCTGGAACTTCCAGGACATGCTGCGTCGCCTTGCCAACTGCAATGCGTTTGAAGTTTGCGATCAAGCAGGCTGCTTTCCCGACGGCAACGGGGTCGCCGTGGGCCTTGCACCGACCAACGTGCTTTACCTCGTCTTGTCTGCCATGGCTACCGACTCGCGGCCCGTTCAGACACTCCGTATCAGCTTCCCGCGGCCGGATGGATACAGACTGGCAGAACAGCTGCCCTCGATTGCCATCCACTCGGACGTGTTCCCGTCTCTACAGGACCTCCGCATTTCGTGGACTATAGGAGACGAGGTCATCGAGCTGGCGCTATCCCTCATAACAGCAGCCCCGCGCTTAAAGAGACTCTCTTTGGGTTTCGAAACTTATGGAGATGGTGGCCGATTCTGGCGGCGATTGGCTGCGGTACCAACTCTCCCGCCCATCGCCGACCTCAGGCTTGGTTCTGCGCACGATGTGCCGTACACGGCTCTAGCCGGTGTGATTCTTCGACTCCAGGGGAGCCTCCGTTCACTGCATATCGGTCACCTTGGTCTGTACGACGGCGACTGGGACTCTCTCTTCGGGGACATGTCGCGGCATGACTTCCCCTGCCTGGAACGTATCGCGCTGTGTTTCCTTCGCGCTCCGCAACCGCCGGGCCTTTCCCACCAAGGAGATGTGTACTTTTGCCCTCTTCGGCTCAAGCAAAAGGCGCTAGAGAAATGCGGCGGCTGCTGGGAGTTTGCGCTCCGCCCGCAGCGCAAGAAGATGCGCATCGGCGCCGTCCGGTTCACGGGCCCGCGCACGGGCATCAGGCTTGCCCTGGAGGCTCTGGCCGATGACTCGCATTACCTCATCTGTCGTGGTACCAGGTCGCCGAGCCCTGGACTGCCGAACATGAAGAATTTCACGGGAGACGGCGTGGGCCGCGTGATGCCTAGGTTTGACCTGGTAAAGACGTGGGATGGTCAGATGAGTAGCTAGATACCCTACGGAAGGAAGTCCTTATAGAGGCTGATAGTTTGTTGAGGGAGAACGAACACACCAAAGGCCGAGTGCAACGGATGTCGTGTAAGTCGTGTAAGTCTTATGGTTCGGGGTCTGCACCACCACTCCAACAAACCACGTCTCACGACGCAGGCTGTCGGATGTCTTGTGTACAGTAATCTCCGCGTGTCCATTGACAGATAAGTCATAGTGTACGGAGTAGCTACACGTGATTGTGGTCATCCACCACCGCTTGTCGCCATCTGATCTCGATCATTCTGTAAATTGGGTAGACGACGTTAGCAGGTGGCGCCGCCACTATCCATCCTACGGGCGCAGCAAGCCACAAAGACGGCATACAGTGGAACCGTACTTTCAGCTAACGGCGGCGCAACTCCATGAAACGTGTTTTATAAGGACCATAGGAAGATGAACTGAATCACACAGCCTGGTATAAACATCACGAGGCCAATCCCAGGCCTGACAAGTCAATATTTTGCAGTTGGACATGTCTTCTAACATGACTCTGGTTAACGCAACACCGTTTGTGGGTTGCCTTCAGGCTGCCTGGAATGCTTCCTATGCCACAGAGGAGCACGCCGTTAACAAAGTTGCCACAAAATTCATCGCCTTGCTGCAACGCACTGATCAGTGGAACGATGCGCTCTTTTGCGGCACAGCCACTTATTTATCCACTGCATCTCTGTGACATTCTATGATCAAGGCAAATATTCATTTCAATTATCAGACTTCTGCTTGCTCGCGCGGATTGAAAGCGCGCCATGGTCAAAGACGATCGATCGGCACTTACAAGGTTCACGTAGTGCGCCATAATAATCGCCATAACAGCCCAACATGTCAAACGTCATAACGGCGTCATGGCAGCAATCACTCTTATATAAGCGGTCATGTTCCACATTGAAGTTGCATCAGAGGTGAAGAATATTGTCCTTGCTCTATCCTTAGGCTTGGAATAGTTTTCTCACATCTTGCGCACGAGAATTGACAACAGTCACATGCTCAAAATGGAGCAAAAAGGCTCTGAAAAGCATCACATATTCCATCGCCACGGGGAGGGACAGCAGCAGCAGCAGCAACAGACCCCACAACAGCCTCAACAACCAGACCAACCGCAGCAGAAACCTGAAGAAGTTCGTCAATATGTGCTTCCTTCTCATGTCCGTCCTCCTTGGAGAGTACTAACGTCAGTCCCAGCACCACGGTAAAGACTTTGCGAAGAAGGTCGGCAATGCGGTGACGTTTGGCGCCGGAGCGACTGCTGGTGCGGATGCGGTGAACGCGGTCATCAAAAACGTATAGAGTACCGAGCGCATGCTCTCTTCGATATTATGGACATTAAGAGTCTAACGGCACGGAAGGCACTGTGGACCTTTTGAGGTGCACCATGCTTGGTTGGCCAGTTCGGCTTTCTACGTCCATAAACCCCTATACGAAGTACCAATACACTTAGTAGCATAAAGACGACTTGCGACTACAAATGCAATCAATTGCCGCTGATGTGACTGTGTCCCTACTTAAGTGATTCGCTCGCAGCAATGTCCGTCGATATACAGTCCAGTAGGCATTCACTCTTGGAGGCCATTTGCGAACCGCGGCCGGACGGACCGAGTTGATATCCCCACTCCTCGGCCACGGGCCCTGACGTGCCCCACCAACCCCGGCGGCAACGGCCGGCAGCCAGTTCCTTAATTCCAACAGCCGTCAGAGGGTGTAAATGGCCGCCAGCATCGTTCGGCCACAGTTATGTATTGCTACAGCTTCTACGGAGTACCTACACAAGAGCATAGGGATCGTATCTAATGAGACTCCACGCTTCGGGGGAACTCCGATTTACTAGGAGAGCCCACAGCAAGGTGCTCCGACAGGTGCAAGTCAGCCGCACTGTGGCGCGTCGATCTGAAGGAACTGAAACATCTGAAACTGGGCACAGCAAAACTCATGTTGTACGAGTAGGAGATGCGGTGCGGCCGTGAAGCTTCATGTCAGCGGCATCGCACCCCCAAACAGTGCCAAGCCTTCACATGCAGCGCCGTCTGGGGCCCCCCGGCCGGTGCCATTCTTAAGCGCCCAGCCAGGGCGCACCATTGAGGCTGTGTAGTGGCGACGGCCCGCCATGTCCAATCCGCTCGGTTGGGGGGTTCGCTTCCGCGCCCCCAGACCCCGGTCGTCTCCAGATGAGCTGGGGTCCAGCTGAACGCGCCCGAGATGCGTCCTGCCGCCACATGGCTGGGCGGCAAGGCGGCGCGGGCAGAATTGCTGCTCGGCGGGCGAACTCTGTCCTTGCATCCATCCCCCCGGTCTTCGCCGTTGCAGCAGCTCGAGGGTAGACGTGCAGAGTGCGTGGGCGAGTCGCCATCGTGACGGCTTCACTCTCGTGCCTCGTGGTCTCTGCTTCTCAGTGCTCACCTCCACCCGAGCGTCGGCCGAGGAGCTGCGACGCATTGGACCCTCGCCCGGCGACAGGCAAACCTCGCCATGTTCGACACGTACACGGCGTACAACATTGCGGCCGCGGCGCTGCTGCTGCTGACGGCCGTCCCGGCCCTCGTCATCTTCCTGTGCTCGCTGTGCCTGGCGCGGCGGCGCAAGGATCCCGCGAGGTCGTGGCTCGCGCTCTACAAGGCCGCCTTTGGCTTCTTCGTCCTGTGAGAACCCGCACCAGCTCTCCAGAGTCCCGAGTGCAAGCCGTCTAACCCCCCGCCCAGGGGCATCGTTCTCTTCTTCTTCAGCTACCTTTTGTCCGTGGTGTACACCCAGCTCTACGATGCGGCCGTGGAAGCAAACGCCAGGGGCGTCATCTCGAACATCCTCCTGGCGCAGGTTCAGACCTCCATCATCGGGAACCTGTTTGACGGGTTTGCCGTCATCGTCACCCTCGTCACGCTCCTCGGCCTAGCCGTCGCCGCCAGCCTGGTCCACGCCGAAAAGGACTCGGCCGTCGACAGGATACTGCTGTTTGGCGGCTATGGCCTTGCTGCCCTGCTCAGCATCCTCAACGTCGTCGTCTTTGCCCTGAGTGAGAGGCGGTACACGATTGTATATGGCGACTCTACCGACGGCTCGAGCACGAGCACGGCCTGGAGCTTGTTGAGGTCTACGAGGAATGTCTCGTTTGCTATGCTCGTCATCCAGCTCGCGTTCAATGTTGCCGTGCTGATCAAGTCCGTCTTGGTCGCGGTAAAGACCAAGTCGGAGCCGCGGGTGACTACTGTGAGTTCTCCGAACCGGGTGTATGGCGACTCGCGACTGACCGGCCGTCCAGGCCACGAGATACCTCATCGTCTGCAGCACGCTCCTGCTGCTGAGGGCCACGTACAACGTCGGCTACTACGCCAAATACGTCCCCCTGGGAGACGCCCAGACGGCCCAGGCCCGAGCCCAAGTCTCGGAGCCCGGAGCTTACTTTGCAATCCTCGACGTCGTCTTGAACTCTTGGCCCATGTTCATCATCTTCGTCATCCTGTTCGCCCTGGGGGTCAAGAAGCAGCGCGGGCTGTGGGCAACTGAGCAGCCCTTCATGATGGTCCGTCCCGGAGGCGATGGCATGCCGACGCAGCAGACGCCTTGGGGCTTCGAATACAGTGCGCCGGGCCAGCCACCCATGCAACCGGCTTGGCATCAGCATCAGCAGCATCAGCATCAGCAGCATCAGCAGCATCAGCAGCATCAGCAGCCGAATTACTTCAACCCGCAAGAGCTGCCGCCTCAGCACGCAGCGACTCACGCGCCGCAGTTTCGACAAGAGCCCTCGCCGCAGCAGCACGAGCCAGAGTTCCCGTCGCAATACCGTCAGCAACCCTATGAGATGAGCGTGCAGACCGGCTCCACGTCGCCTCCGCCGCCGTCACATTTCGAGACCATGGGGCTGAATCACCAGGCGGATGGGACACCGCCTCAGACGAGCCCCCTGCCGTACCACGAGAAGAAGTGAGGGTTGACGCGCCCGCCGTCCATGTCCTTGAATAGAGGTGGACCTGTTGGGTTTCATGTTGCAAATTGTTTCGGCGTCGGCATGTCAGCGCAGCTGGAAAAGATACCACGTAATCCTGTAATGCTCCATCTAATGAATCATCAAGGCCCCTGTCTATTCCTTTCGTCTTGACCCCGTCTATTCTACATCCTCTGCGTATTCCGGAGGCGCAACGTACGGTCCGTCTTGCCCCATGGTTCCAGTCACGTATCTGCCTCGGGTTAGGATCGCTCATGCTGGCTGTCCCTCGGACCTACTTGGTGTGGCTGCCTCTGGCTGCAAGTTGGCCCTTGCTGTTGGTGAACGTGACGGTCGTGTAGGCGAGCGTCTTGCCGACTGTTCTGCATCAGCACCTGTCGGGTAGCAGTAGACGGTCCATCCAGGGCACCAACTCTTGTCACAAATGGCCGTGCCCTTGAGCAGATCGCCCGGTCGTCCACCCGGTGCCAGATACGTCACTGGGCCGAGTCAGCAGGTTGCAAGACCCAGCCTGCTCCGGGTGAGCTTTACCATTCAGGTCCGTGGACACTCCGGTCGCGAAACGCCCCGTCGAGGCCACAGCCAGGGAGCCGCCGAGGTCAACCAAGCTGGCGAGGGTTCCGCCGTGGATGGTCTGAAGTCGGTTCTGGGGCGGAGTCAGGACATGTCAAATCCGTGTTTCGCCACCGCTGCGCTTACGGTGTGGTCCTTGTGAATGTCCATCTCAAAGTCGACGCGGCCAGGAGAGGCGCTCAGCACCCGGAACTGCACAGCCAGATATCAGCGACACAGCGCGGCATCATCGCGAGGCGGGCAGCGGGGTACCCGTGGACCAAGCAGCCTAGGAACTCGTTAGTCACCGAGCCTTTCACATATCGTGCTTCCATGTTTCATGCGACTCAATTGGCCTCTAGACGAAGGCCCTCAGGGAGCACAGGGCGTGTCTCATTACCTCGGTTCCAGGCCGGAGTCGGCCATGAAGGACCGCATCACCTGGACGGCCGTCAGCACCTCAGCTCTGCTCACGTAGATCCGGCAAACTCACGGCCTTTGTGAAGCCCGTAGGAGACAATTTCTTCGCCATTATCGCCTGCTGATGGTTCGGCTATGTCCCCTGACAGCGTCAGTGGTGATGGTCTACTCGTACAACCAGGGGCCCAGACCCGAGGCGAGCCGGGGTCTGGTCCACCTTGGTACCTCCCCGCTGACGCAATTATCCGACCTTAACCCGGGTAGCTCTTAGGCCTAGGTAGAACAGCATCAACCGATCCTTTTACATTGGAACCGTGAGCTGCTCAACATCCTCCGTCAACCCTGCAGCCTCCGCTTCCCGCTGCGCTGGAGTATCCTTGCTCTATCATGATATAGCGACAGTTCCATCCCTGACGGACTGGTCTCGCCGCCAACATGTCTGTCAGTCCGACGCAGTCGCTCCAGCTCGCCGACTACCTCGAGAAGCTGCCTGGCACAACGTTTCGAAAGCTCTACCAGCAGCCCTCGACGGCCTTTGCCATCTTCCGGCGCATGCTGCCGCATCTCGGTACGTGCGCCTCCCGGCCAGAGACTGCAGGCTGTGCGCTGACCTTTTAGCGAAAACGTTCGTCATGCGCATCCTCTACATGCCCAAGCCGATGCTCCTCAGCGACCTCGATCTCTGGGTCAGGCCAGACGCGAAACGGTACGACGACCTCCGCTCAGAAACGCCCCGACCCGAGGCTAACCTCGCCGCAGGCAAAAGGACCAGGCGCTCTCGATCCTCCGCGGCCTGCACATCATCCAGATATCCGTGCCGTCCAAGGAGAAGCCGCAGGAGATGTACCTGACGGCCAACTTCAAGACGTCCCTCCGCCTGGCCCTCACCGGCGGCGGCACGCACAACTCCTTCGGCGTTCCGTCGACGCTGCTCGTCCCGCCCGAGGTCGACGTCCCGTTCCTCGACCGATACGCGCGCAAGAAGTGGGAGGAAATTCTGCACTTTGTCGTGTCCAGCGTGGGATACAAGAGCGCCGGCGATTCTGCTGGGCCGAACAAGAGCGTCAAGGAGCTTCTGATCGCGGGCCGACTGGTCGACAGGCGGCTGAACGGGAGCGTCGGCATCACTCAGGCAGGCTTCACCTTCCTGCTGCAGGAGTCGCACGCGCAGGTGTGGACGCTGCTGCTGCTGTGGCTCGAGGCGAGCGACAGCAACAAGGCGGCTGGCCTGGAGACCGTGGACATGCTGTCCTTTCTGTTTGTCCTGGCGAGCCTCGAGCTGGGCAGGGCCTACGACACCAATGCCCTGACCGAGCAGCGCCGGAACATGCTGCCTTCTCTGCTAGACTTCGGTCTCATCCACATCCCTCCGCAGAAGCGGTCCATGTTCTTCCCAACACGTCTCGCGACGACCCTGACGAGCGGCGGCAGCAGCTTGCGGACCATCAGCGATGGCGTCGCGGCCGCAACGGCAGCAGCGTTGAACCCCTCGCAGTCTGGTCCGGCGGGGGGCGTCGGCGACCAGAAAGGGAGCGTCATCGTCGAGACCAACTACCGCATCTACGCGTACACGCAGTCGACGCTTCAGATCGCGGTCCTCGCGCTCTTCACCAAGCTGAACATGCGCTTCCCGGACATGGTCGCCGGCCGCCTCTCGCGCGCCTCCATCCGCCAGGCCATCAACTTCGGCATCAACGCCGACCAGATCATCTCGTACCTCGCCGCCCACGCGCACGAGCAGATGCACCGCACCGCCGCCCTGACGAACAAGCCCGTCCTGCCCCCGACCGTCGTCGACCAGATCCGCCTCTGGCAGCTCGAGAACGAGCGCATGAAGACGACGGGCGGCTTCCTCTTCCGCGACTTTGACGACCACAAGGAGTACCTCGACACGTCCAAGTTCGCCGAGGAGATTGGCGTGCTGGTGTGGCGCAGCGACAAGTCGGGCATGTTCTTCGCGAACAAGCACGAACAGATTAGGGATTACTTGAAAAGCAGGAAGAGGGCGGAATAGACGGGCTTTGTGCATGTGAAGATCAGATCTCGGGGTAAATCGGCAGGGGCTTGGTACGGGACGGCGTTGGGGCGCGTTGGACATGGCAGGGCTCAGATAGACGCAGTGCGTTTGAAACATGTTTCAATGAACAAGATCCACCTTGGGCTTTCATCGCCATTTTATTGAGATCATACAAAGTCATACAAAGTCGTACATTATCATACAAGGTTCATACAAAGTGAGCAAATCGGACCTTTCCAGCGTCCCTTGTAGGTCCAAAGCTAATCCCCAAAAGCCAGTTCATAACCTTTCCAGTACCATAACGTGTACCCTGAGCCGTTCATCAAAATCTCACAATAAAGGAAAAAGTACAACCAAGCCAGACCAAACCAAACCAAGTTCCGAGTCGTTAGTCATAGTATCATCGCATGAATCCAGCCTCGATATCGTTGTGGCTCTTCTCGCCACAGGGCTCTCGCTGGAACCACCGAGCCATAAAGGCACCGTAGCACGGCCGAAGAGCCTGACCGAGGCTGGGATTCATAGTCAGCCATTGCTCAACGCCTCACCAGGACGGGTTACCTGCATTGGGGTCCTGCGTCTGGCAGCTGCCAGTCGACTCCCGCCGGCTGGTCACGGCGCCACGGCGACGGCTTCCGACAAAGCCCGCAATCATCCGCCCGCCCTGCTGCGACTGGGCGCTCAAAGGGAGCAGCATGGGCCGGTTGTGTCGCTTGGCAAAGTATTCCTGGAAGCGAAGCAGGGACTGCTTCGCCTCCTCCGTCGAGCTGAGGAACTCGAGTTGGGCAAATATGACCAGCTGGATGGCGTCCTCCGCCGGGATGTCCTTGACCGACTCCCAGGTGCGTCCCTGGGCCATGAGGCCGCTCTGAAGAGCCAGCAGCATCTCTGGACCGCGGTCCTCGTTCATGTAGTAGTCGGTGAGACCGCTGAGCCGCCCAGTCCAGTACTGCATGGGCTGGGCCGTGGTGATTTGTGCCGGGGTGGGCTCAGGGGTCGCCGAGCGAGTTGACGGGCCAGCAGACGCAGCCGACGGGCGCTGAGAGGAGAGAACTGCAGACGCGATCGATTGGCGGCGTGACTGGCCACTGGACGCCGCCGGCTGCTGCTGCGAGCGCTGGGATTGTCGAGACAGGCCGCGAGGGGGCAGAGCAGACGCGCCCGTCGACTGGCGCCGCGAGTGGCTGCTAGACACAACTGACTGGTGCTGGGACTGTTGCGAGCGCTGCGACTGCTGCGAAGGACCACGGGGAGAGAAAGCTGCCGGGGTCGACAGGCGCCGCGAGGGGCCAGCATCCGAGATCGACTGGTGCTGCGACTGCTGCGAAGGGCCACGCGATGTCTGCGTTCCTTGCGAAACGGTGGGCGACACGGTGCTTCGTGGGGTTGCAAGACTCGCTCGCGACGGCGCAGCAACTTGGGCAGCGACATGAACTCGCGACGACCCATAACCTTGAACGGCTACGGGGCGCGGGGTTCGTCCAGGAAACTGCCATGGCTCAGAATGGGGAGGAATGGGAACTCGTGATGGTGCAATTACCTGCGGTGGTGCAGGCAGTGGTGGCTGCAGAGAAGAAGTTCGCGAGGGGCCAGGCAGCTGCGAGACAGCAGGCTCTCGTCTGGCATCATTGAAGCGGGCGTTCAGATTGTGACGCGAAAACGAGTTCTTCAGATCGTGCAGGACGTTCATGGTCCTCGACTTGGGCAGCCTGCTCGCCTGACGCGGAGCCTGCGAAGGGTTCGGGGCAAGGCCGCTAGCTGCCGGGGGAGGCACATTCTCACCACGATTATCTGGTGCTCGGCCAGGCAGAGTCGAAGTAGTCGAACTGGTCGGAATGAGAGTCTTGGCAGACTTGGACTTGCCAAACGAGGGAAACGACGGCTTGCGTAGAAACCTGGAGGCGGCAGAATGTGTAGTAGGGGCCTGGGCCGGAGTCGTAGCGTTGAAGGACGAACTCGCGACGGTAGGGCTGGCCGACGGCCTCAGGCTGCTTGAGAAGCTGGCAGAGACTCGTCGCGTGGTGCTCATGGCTGACGAGTTTGCGGTATCGGGGGGAGCCGTGGTGGTTGGAGTCGAGTTCCCAGACCAGCCTTCGATCTCGCCAACGACGGAGAAGTTTGCGCCTCTCTCGAGGGCCTGGCCTCGAGAGTTCCACACGGGTCCTGTCGGGCTCGAGATTCTCGGTCGAACCTTTTCCTTCTTGGGCATCTTGAGAGTCAACTCGGGTCTTGAGGTGCGAGTAGCTTGGCCTCACGTACGTCTTGGTGCCTGAAAGGGGCTCGTGAAGGGGTTGTGTTTGGGAAGCTTCCGACGACTTGGGTGCCTTCTTGCAACGGAAGCTGCCAAGAACGTGGTGGGAATTCTCGGCAAGGAGGGAATCGGCAGTGACAGGATGAAACGGATGGAAGGACGGGGCATACAGCAGCGAGTCTCGGGATGTTGTTAACCGCCAGCCAGGTGCGTATGAACGAGCGAGGAAGCTGTGTGCAGATTCGCAGGAAAGAAGGAGGAAGGAGGGTTAAGAGAGGTTGAGGGGCAAGTGTGCAGGTGCCGGGCCGCGTGAGTTGTGAAGAGCAAAGAGAAGAAGCAGGCGTGCGGACAGACGCGTGCGATTTGGCTGCCCACCTGGCAACCGACTGAACAGCTGCGTGATTCACTATGCGCAGCCTGGAGAACAAGGTCCGGCCACGTCATCTGACCGCAAGCGCTGTGCAGGAAGGCAGGGCCGGCAGCTGCTGCCAGTGTCGCGATAGGAAGGAGTTGATGCGGCAACGGGTCAATGCTTTTGCGTCCTGGCTGCTGGAGAGATCCAAGGTAGAGTCTAGATTGCATCTGCATGTGCGTACATGAACACACCCAACCTCGCGTCACTCGTCCCTCTCACTCGTCCCAGCCCTGAATCGCGAAGCGAAACACGACGTCGCCCTCCCCCTTGGGGATCTTGTGCCCGTTGCCGTCCCAAAGAGCCCTCTCGATGAACGTCACGTGTCCGTCCCAGTCCACGAGCATCACGGTCTGCCTCTGTGTGCCGTACATGCCCGTCTCAAATGCGGCGGCTGTCTCCAGTCGTCCGTTCGAGTCAGGTCGCTGCTCGGCCATGAGCTCCTCGACGGCCTGCCCATCGCCATTCATCGATGCCCAGTCCTTGCGGCCCTTGGCCATTGCCTCCTGCATGGCCTGCCGATGCGGTTCGTCTCCAATTGCGGGCACAAAGATGGTGTGCTTGAGCTGGCTGACGTATTCTTCGAATCCCGCCTCTGGCAGACGTGGAGGCAAGGTGTCGTTGTCGAGGACTGAAAACAGCCCCTTGATGAGCTCCTCCTGGCTTGACTTTTTGGTGACGGCTTCTGACACGACGCCGTTGAGAAGTTTCTTTCCAGCCTTTACCTTGGGCCATTCCGCGGGGTCGTCGAAGACGGTATTGCTGAGCCCCCAGGTCTCGCCCCGTTGATGGCCGACAAGAGGCACGTCGTCGGCCTGTCCGGCCCGGTTGCTGATGATTGCAATCCCGCCGTCCTTCTTCCTCAGCTTGCCGCCAATCATGGAAAAGCCCCCAACGCCCTTGACCCCCTCGTTCGAGACGAGGCGGTGCACGCCCGCCTTGATGCCGTCGTCGGCGAGCCCTCCGAGCCATGCTTTGACGATGGCGCCTCTGCTTTTGACGCCGTGAACGGGGTGGTCGGCGTCGTTCATGTCAAGCTCGCGATAGTTTGTCAGGACAGCCAGGATGCCCGTCTCTGTGATGCCGAGCCACGTCCCCTTCTCTGCCCTCTGCAGGTCGCGCGCCGAGAGCACCTTGTGGCCCGCCGTGGGGTGCGTCCACCAGCTCGGGCGGGACGTCGGGCGCAGGATGTACTCATCGCGGTTGTCGATGAGGATGAGCGCATAGTCGGGGTGAGCCGTGGTGAACAATACGATGCACATCTTGTCGTGGTGCTTCTTGTCGGTGGTTGTGTGAGGGATGTTTAAGCGCTGTGTCGATGACGACAAAGGGAGTCGGGCACCGACGTCGGCAACATACGGCTTGGGCAACGAACAAAACGCGGTGAGCGGGCAGCACGCCAATTGTATCTTCTCTCGACAAAGGTGCGAAGACTCACGGCCAGCTCAGCTCAAATGGCGAATCACTGGCATCAATGACAGCGGCACGTCGCCCAGCCGTTGTCTGACTTTGGGGTGTGACGGCCGACATCCGAGATCAGCCGACCAGCCAAGCGTGGAACGGGCCGGAGATGCCTTTTGAGTTCCAGTCCGCCCTCGCCTCACCATGTAGGAATTGGCCACTGACACGTGCTGCCGATAGAGTCAGGCATTTCCCGAGGCCTACTCGTACAAACAAAAGGCTCTCGAGAGTCGAGACCAACTACTCCGTACAGCAGTCAACATGATCACGATTCATCATGCAGCCGCCGCAACAGCTTTCCGATGGCAGAGGAGCCCAGAACCTCCGGCGGCCGGCCCCACGCGGGGTTGCGGTACCTATCCGTAGCCCAATTCCACTCGGAGGCAAGGAGTCGCCAGCGCCGTAATCCATACGCCGTATGGCCATGTTGACACTTCAAAGGTACGAAGTACGAGTACATTTGATCGAATACTCCTATTCCAAATACCAGGTAAAGAAAACAGCAGGACGTTCGACAGCCGACGAATATCACCGAGTGGCTGGGCCGCCCCGCAGCTGCTTGTGGTCTTAGTGCCAAGCTGGTGACGCTGCCGAACTTGGCGAGACGCTTTCGGCTCTCATCAAATTCCGTCATGTGGGTGACAGAGGCAATCTTTACCAATTTTACCTGTTTTTTATGAAATACATGAACGTATCTTTGAACATTGCTTTTGTGGTGTCTTTACTCTTGCACCCATGTCCCCCCCCTCCCAACACACCATTACCTTTCATCTCAGTCTATCATTGCCCGTATTCGTCTACTGTCTCTATATGCTTTTGTTCGTTCATCTCCTATTAAAGTTCAGGAACCGGCTCTATAACATGTAGTTAGCATCCGGATAATGGCGTCGGGTACATCCAGGTACATCCAGGGGCCAGGGGTCGGGGCAGGAGACTAACCGCTGTAAAGAGAATGATGAGGTTGCTGCCGATGAAGGCAATGTAAATGCCCATGTCGCGCCAGCGGTTCGCAAAGGACATGCCGAGCGGCTGGTAGAACTCGTCGCCGACCTTGTACGCGCAGTACTCGCAGCTCTGCGTCTCGTTGCTGACGAGGTACCCGCGCCCCCCGTCGGCGAAGAAGGCCTGCATGTACTCGCCGCAGGACACGCCCTCGGGCGCGGTGAAGGCGTTGAGCTCGTGCGGTTGGCAGCGCACGCTCAGGCCGTGCAGGGCCGTGGTGACCATGCCGCCAATGAGGCGCGTAAAGGGGTCGAGCTGGTACAGCCAGGCGCGCCAGAAGGCGGGCATCTGCGGGGCGGGGATGGTGACGCCGCAGAAGAGGGCGAAGATGATGATGATGAAGGGGTCGAACTGGGCCGAGATGCGCGGCGAGGGCGTCAGCGAGGCCAGCCCCTGGCCCATGGTGACGGCGAAGACCTCGGTGATGAGCACCATGAGGAACTGGTAGCCGGCGCGCGCCGGCGTGGTGTCGAGGCCGGGCATGAAGTAGATGCAGACGAAGAAGACGACGGCGCAGAGCACCGAGTAGGGCATCTCGGCGGCGACGATGGCCGTGGCAAAGGTGGCGGGCGAGTACATCTTGGACGAGGACTCGCGGAAGAAGAGGGCGCGCTTGACGTGGAACATGACCTCGACCTGGCTGATGATGAGGGCCGGCAGCACCGTCACCTGGAACATGACGAAGACGGTGTACTGCAGCGAGGCGCGCGAGTCGTCGAGCCGGAGGTACGTCAGGCCGCTGACGAAGGCGACGGCGAAGTGGCTGAAGAGGCGCGTGAAGAGGTAGTTGGGCGAGCGCCAGAAGGCCCGGAACATGCGCGCGCAGACGACGCGCAGCTGGTGGCGCGCCGGCGAGGCGTACTCCCTCTCGGGCTCGTGGCCCTCGTCGCGCGCGGCGGCGGCGACGCGCTGCCGCTTGATGAGCGATATGGCCTCCCTGGCGTCGGCGCGCTCGGGGCTCTCCTCCCAGATGTCGGCCCAGTCGCGGCCGCCGACGCGGGGCGCGCTGCCGGCGCCGATGGCCTCGAGCATGAACTCGGCGACGTTGTCCGTGGGCGCGGCCTCGGCGCCGTGGCGGCGGAAGTAGGCGCGCAGGATGTGCGCGTCGTCGCCAATGTCGCCGAAGTAGACGGTGCGGCCGCCGCGCTGCAGCAGCAGCAGGCGGTCGAACATGTCGAACAGCGCGGCGTTGGGCTGGTGGATGGTGCAGAGGATGGCCTGGCCGGCCGCCGCCAGCTTCTTGAGGAAGCGCACGATGTTGAAGGCGCTCTGGCCGTCGAGGCCCGACGTGGGCTCGTCGAGGAACAGCAGCAGCTCCGGCTTGGCCGCGAGCTCGACGCCGATGGTGACGCGCTTGCGCTGCTCGACCGTCAGGCCGGCCTCGGCGGTCCCGATGATGCAGTCCGCGATGGGCTCCATCTCGAGCAGGGCGACGATCTCCTCGACGTAGGCGTGGCGCTCGGCCGTGGGCGTCCCGTAGGGCTGGCGCAGGTCGGCCGAGAAGCGGAGGGCCTCGCGGACCGTCTGCGTGGGCTCGTGGAGGTCGAGCTGCTCGGCGTACGACGTCGACCGCTGGAACTGCTTCCCGGGCTTGACGCCGTCGACGAGCACGTCGCCCGCGATGACGCCGATGTTCTTTCGGGAGGCGAGCACGTCGAGCAGCGTCGTCTTGCCGGCGCCGGACGCGCCCATGAGCGCCGTCAACTCGCCCGGCCGGACGTAGCCGAGCACGTTGTTGAGCAGGCGCCGGGTGCCGCCGGGCACGGGCACGTCGTAGTTGAGGTCCTCCCACGTGAGGATGCTCTCCGACGCGATCTTCAGGTCCGAGCCCACCTCGTTGGACCGGTCCTTGCGCCTGGCCTCCCGCTTCTCCGCCAACCGCGCGTTGAGCGCCCGGCGCTCCTTGTTCGGCCGCTGGTAGACCTTGAACGAGTTGCCGGCCATGCCGAACTTGAGGACCTCGCCGAGCACCACGTTCATGACCAGGAAGAAGACGATGATGCCGAGCACGATGCCCCAGTTGCGCCACAGGTCGCCGGGGTGGTACGAGAAGCCCTGGGAGATGTAGTCGGCGCCGCGCACAAAGGTGGTGCCCGACGTGGACCCGGGCAGCGTGCAGACCTGGTGGTCGATGTCGGTGTACCCGGGCCCCGAGGGGATCAGCGAGTCGGCCGTGCAGGTCATGTCGATGCGCTCGAACTCGTTCTGCATCAGGCCGCTGAAGATGAGGCCCAGCACGTTGACCCAGTAGATCCAGCGCAGCCACAGCTTCTCGGACTGGTACTGGATGATGTAGCCCGAGGTGGTGACGAACAGGGTGATGACGACGACGGCGAACTTGATGGCGTAGTCGAAGTCGGGGCTCAGGCAGCCGATGATGCGGAAGAAGAGCGTCATGGCGATGTTGCCGGACAGGATCAGGAGGTAAAAGGTGAAGAAGGCGCCGGCGTCCCGCACGAGGCCGGTCATGAAGTACACGATGATGGAGAAGACCATGATCTCCGTCGCCGCAAAGGCCTGGTCGACGATGATCTGCCCGATCCAGAGGGCCGAGGGCCGGTGGAAGGCGTACGCCTTGTGCTTGTTGACGATGGCGCGGCCCAGCATGGTGCCCGCCAGCTCCGAGAAGGCCTGGAAGGCGTTGAAGAGGAGGGCCACGAAGAGCAGGCCGCCCTTGCTGAAGGCGCTGGCCGACGTCTTGCCGCGGTCGAGGAACAGCGTGCCGAGGACGATGGCGATGACGATGCTCCGGGTCCACGCCAGGGTGAGGTTGAAGCGGTCCTGGATCTTGAGCGTGAACTGCCGCTTCATGAGCGCCCACACCTGCAGGTGGAAGCCGACCTGGTAGACCGAGTGCTTCGAGGAGCCGCGCTTGCTCTCCTTGACGGCGGCGCGGAAGTCGTCGTGCTTGTGCTTGTCCAGCGCCAGCGCGGCCTTGTACTCGGCGATGGCGGCCTCGATGCTCCCCTGGTGGCTCGAGGCGCGGAACGCCGCCAGCAGGGTGGCCGCGTCGTGCGGCGCGTCGCGCTCCGAGCGGCCGGGGGCGTACTGGCGCTCGAACTCGTCGGTGCAGCCCGTCACGTAGTCGGGCGTCGTCTGGCGCGGGCGCGGCGCGAAGCCGAGGCCCTCGAAGTAGGCGCGGGCCTCGGCGGCCGGGCCAAAGTACACCTGCTTGCCCTCGTCGATGACCAGGACCTTGTCGAAGAGCGCGTAGATGTTCTCCGAGGCCTGGTAGAGCGAGACAAACGTCGTCGTCTTGTAGAGGTTGGTCTGGATGCGCAGCGACTTGACGAAGTCGAGGGCCGTGCTGGCGTCGAGGCCGCGCGTGCTGTTGTCCCAGGAGCAGATGCAGGCGTTGGTGATCATCATCTCGGCAATGGACACGCGCTTGCGCTCGCCGCCCGAGATGCCGCGCACGAAGTGGTCGCCGACGACGGTCCTGCGCGTGTGCTCGATGTTGAACATCTTGAGCAGCGTGCCCACGACGTGCGCCTTGAAGGCGGCCTTGGACATGTTGCCGGGCCGCTTGGCGGGCATCTTGGTGTCGAGGGCGAAGCCCAGCGTCTGCTCGACCGTGAGCGTCGGGTGGTGCATGTCGTCCTCGGCGTTGTACACGGCCTCGCCCCGGTAGCGCTTGAAGTCCCGGGCCGGCCACGGGCCGTAGAAGACGTCGCCCGTGACGGCCGTGTAGCCGTAGCGCTGGTTGGCGATGGCCTTGAGGAACGTGGTGCAGCCGGACCCGGGCTTGCCCAGCACGAGCACCATCTCGCCCGGCTTGCACACGCCCTGGAAGCTGTCGAGCAGCGTCGACTCGACCGGCTTCCTGCCCAGGCCCAGCAGCTTCGCCACGGGCGTGAAGACGTCGAAGAAGTTGACAAAGGCGTCGGGGAACGTCTGCACGTAGTTGGCCGCGCCGCCGGCGCCCTTGACCGTGAGCCCGTCCCAGCAGGCGCCGAGGTGCTTCTCCTTGATGCCGACGGCCTGGCCGGCGTCCAGGTCTCCGCGCAGCGCCGCCTCGAGGTCGAAGGCGGCGTCGTCCTCGGAGTCGTCGTCCGCCGCGACGCGGCCCCTTTCGGCATCGCCGTCCCTCTTGCTGTTCCTGCGGCTGGCCCGCGAGACGCCCGTGAACTCGCGCTGCAGGCCTGCAAACTCGGCCTCGGCCTGCTCCACGGAGATGCCCGTCCGCTGGCGGGTCACATCGTCGTGCGGCCCATCGCCGCCGGCGTCCACGTCCCGCGCGGTCGCGGTAGAGTCGTGGGATCGGCGCTGGGCCGACTCGACGTCCCTGGACACAGCAGCCTCGGTCTGCCTGACCCGTTGGTTCGCCATCGTGAGGCGACGTGCCAGAATCCGCCCCCTGGCACACTGGTTCAAAGAAGGACGGGCCAGGTGAGGCCGATAGCTCGAGCTCGGACGAAACAGAAGAGACGGTTTCAATTAGGATATATAAGAGGCTTGGCGGAAAAAGAGAGACCAGGCGGCAACAGCGCGGCACTACAGAGAAGGCTGGCTATGAGACGGAGAGCGGCGTGGCTGCGCGCGTGCCTCGCCCGGCCTTTCGCGTGTCGTCGAGGTGCCTCGTGAGCAGGCGAGAAGAGGTAAAGAAAGGAGAGGGAAGGAAGGAGAGGCAAGAAAGAAGAGAGGAAGCAAACAGAGGGAAGTGTGGAGGAAGGAGGCAAGAAACAGGGAAATCTTCGAGGCCGCCGACACGTGGGGAACGGGGCCTGGGACGAGGAGATCTGCCAGCATCTCATACTCGTATGCACATGCGCACGAGCGAACGCGAGCCCCGAGCTCCACGTCCCGTCCGTGGTTGCCAAGACGAGACGGGGAAGAAAGAGAATTATTACATACTAGTTACGGAGTGCATACGGTAGGGAAGAAAACTGGAGCGCCGAGCAGGGCCCGGCGATGGCACGGAACAACGGGCCCTGAACTGTATTACCAAGCAACGGGCGGCCACCAAAGCGGCAGTTTGTGGAGAACGGGGCCCGCGGCCAACTACCTTATGTACGCAGTACGGTACTTCGTACTTGTGAGTGCGCAGGCCTGTTGTTACTCTGTGCGAAGTGGTACGAAGTAGTTACATACCACGAAGTAGAAGAGACGATGAAGGAGGGAAAGCTGCTCCCCGCATGCATCGCACCAACGGTTGGGGGCCACTTACACGGGCCACCCGTCCATCGGGGCATGGACACACAAATCTGCCACTAAAGGGTACTCGTAAGTCGTCAAAGCTGCACAAATATTGATGCACTGCTGACGGCCGGCGCCGAGTGTCGGGGTGGAGTCCTTTGCCGACGGAGGTCGCCCGAACCCAACCTTGAACCCAACCTTGACTCGTCGACATCAACCCCAACCCTGCAGTTTGCGTCCGGATCAGAACAAACACTAGCACTTCGTACCTGTATCATACATGCGTGCTCGTGCGTAGTCCGTACTTCGTACTCCTCCTCCGTATCACGTCCTAGAATGGAAATCAGAGCGCTCCCACCCGGAGATACGGCCCGGGGTTTGCCGTGTCACCAGGGGTTTCGACACGTCGTGCTGCTGTATTGGGTCTAGGGCGCGCAACGGCGCGCAGGGTGGGGGAATGGGGGGCGCAAGAGTCAGTTCGACTCATCCGGCGAGCGCCCAATGACACGGCGCATGCGACGGCGGCACGGAGAGAAAAAAGGACGTTGGCAAGGTCTGGGGTCGAGGCGAGAAGCCTCAGCGGGGACCTCGTCCGTGAACGACTGACAGTGTCGTCGCTTCATTGTCGACCCGGAACAAGAAGCTATTCTTGTCACTCGTTCACGTTCACGTTCACTTGGCAGCAGCCGGAGATTAAGGCGAGCGGCGAACTGCGACTCCTCTCGGCAAACTTGCGCCACGCAGCCAGCTCATTGGGTCCCTTTCCTCGAGATTAAACACCTGCACGAAGCTGTCCATCGCTGCGCTTCACGTCAAACTCCATGGTGGATTATGGCTGCACGTCTAGATCGCCTTCCGCCAACCAGTCCTGCATGGGCATTTATGCTGGCTCCCCGTAGGGCACCAGTACCACCACGAACCTACTGGCGTGGACATTGCAGTACATCTCCCATGGCCGGTTTTGACCGTCAAGCAGGCCAAACCTCCCAACCAGTTCGCCATCAATGAAAACCACGTTTGTCCTCGAGCTTCCGCGGTTCGGCCCCAGCCGTCTCGGGATAACACGTTTCAGACCCTCGTGCCGCATCGCGAAACACGGCTGTGTGGAAGAAAGCCGTGTCGCCAATATACCCCCTAGCTTCCCGCAACCGCAAAGGCAATCGCGGCACCTGGGGCGCTGGACATCAAGAGCGACTGTTATACAAGACACTCCCGGGCCCAGGGCCTGGTGCTCCCGGGCCACATTGACCGTCCGTCTCTCGCTGTGAGGCAACGTGTGTGCCGTGTGCCGACACCGGTAGTGGTGCCACCGCCCCTGGATATATCGCGGGCTGCATCTCCCCAGACGGCCATGCCGACGTAGCACAAGGGCTGGGCGCCGAACTGAGGCATCATGCCTTCTCAAACAGGTACATCTCCACAGATTCGCTCTCCCCGCCCAGAACCGGCAGCGGCAGGATCTGCGTCTCCAGCGTCCGCCACCCGTCGCCCGCCATGAGGTCGAAGAGCGCCCGCTCAGAGGCATGTCTGGGCTTCGTCGCCAGGAAGACCCTCGTCGAGACCGGCCCGTCGCCGCCCGCCGCCTGCTGCGCGTTGTTGGACGCGTGCAGCGCCGACAGCGTCCCCACCAGCGCGGGCAGCGCGTCGGCGTTGTACGTGCAGTCGCTGAGCATCACCAGGTCCCAGCGCCGGCGCCGGACCTGCCGCCCGAAGCGGCCCTGCCTGCCGTGGTCCCAGTCGAGGTTCTCGTACAGCAGGTTCGCGTTGCCGAGCTGCGACCCGGAGCGGTTGTGCTTGAGGAGCGCCATGTTGGCCCGCGCCCGGCCCTCGGCCTCGTCGAGGTCCGTCATGAGGATGGTGCAGTCGCCCGCGCCGCGCGGGTACACGGCGCAGAGGCCGGTCCCCAGGATGCCCACGCCGCAGCCGAGCTCCAGGATGTTCATGGTCTCGCCGTCGTCGAACATGCGCCGCAGGGCCTGCATGCACGGGTGCCGGCTCGGCCCGAGCCTCGGGAACCTGTAGGTGCCCGCCATGGCCGCCAGCGCGACCACGCCGGCGTCCCAGACGTGGCGGGCGATGCTCTCGCCAATCTCCTCCTCGACCTCGAGATACTCGGGCGGCTCGCCCGCCGCGCTGAGGCGAAGCTTGCGCGTGGAGATGTCGTTGTCGGCTTCGGGCCCGTTCAGCGCCACCCGGACCGGCATCACCAGGCCCTCGGCACGGCCCGGCGACGGCTCCTCCGCCGAGGACGAAAGAATGCTCTGGACGCCCTCGGCCGAGAAGGACGAGGCCGTGCTGACGCAGAGCTCGACCGCGTCTCCGGACATCATCGCGTTCACCGCCATGGGCGGCAGCTCGTACACGGGCTTGGCGACTCGTCGTCCGGGTAGCCATTGCAGCTCTCCGCGCTCCGACAGCTCGCACGAGACGTCTCCCGACGGCGCGTAAATGTCCGCCGTGACCACCAGGTCGATGGGCTCCTCCGGGTAGAGGAACGAGTCGCCCAGGTCTGTCGTGATTGTGAAGACGAGCTCCGTGTGCATCCCTCGCTGCGACGGGGCCAGCTTCGGCGGGCGAAGGAGCCGGATGTAGTGCATGGCTGTGATGTGAGCGAGCACCGAGGTTGACGTAGGAGGTTGCTCGAGTGTTGGTCCAGGGCCCCCGGCAGAGTATCGCTACCGGAAGAGGAAGGGCTGCATGCCTACAGACGATCAAACGGGAGGTTTTGTTTCTCGGGGATATATTCGTTGCGCGTACATGATTGAGATGGCATCAATGAATCTGCGACGGACGATGAATTTTCCCTCAAACCTGATTCCGTCGTCGCTGAATTGCCAGCTTACGTCATCCATACACGAGACCAAGCTCTTCTTCGATTGATTCACGGCACTTGTCTCTCTGAAACAGAATAGCGTGTGTTCACTGACCAAGCGCGCGGTAATAATAAATCATCGATGCCCCTCTGAGGCGTCTTCGTCGAGTCGCCCGGCTGGACGCTGGGGCCGGAGGTCGCCGTGTGCGCGGGTCTCGGTGGTCGCCGCTGAACGGGGTTCCACAACGGGAGCTCAGCTCCGGCCGTGTCGATGAACATATGACATCCACGGAGCGGCTCTGCTGCCATATCTCTCTGAATTTTGCAGCGTACTCTCATTCCAAGTTGCGTAGAATAAACATGCAGCGTACAGAAACCCCCCAGCTGCTTGCCGCCCTCCTCGCCGTCGTCGAGGGCTCCATCGTCCCGCTCACCCGCCAGGGCGTCTCCTCGGGCTCCAAGCTCTTCGGCGCCGCCATCCTCGCCCGCGCGGACCTCCGCCCGCTGACCGTGGCCACCAACGACGAGCGCGCCTCGCCGCTGCTCCACGGCGAGATCAACTGCATCCAGCAGTTCTTCACCGCCGACTTCCCCGACGCGGCGGCGCGGCCGGACCCGCGCCGCGACTGCGTCTTCCTCGCGACGCACGAGCCGTGCAGCCTGTGCCTCAGCGGCATCGCGTGGTCGGGCTTCGCCGAGTTCTACTACCTCTTCACCTACGAGGACAGCCGCGACCTGTTCGCCATCCCGCACGACATCGAGATCCTCGAGGCCGTGTTCCGCGTCAGGGGGGCGGAGACGGAGGAGCAGGTGCGGCGGCGGGCGCTGTACAACCGCAGCAACAAGTTCTTCAGGGGGCGGTCGCTCGCCGACCTGGTTGCGGACATTGGCGACGAGGCGGAGAGGAGCAAGTGGACGGCGGAGATTGAGCGGGTGAAGGGCCTGTACAGCTCGTTGAGCGAAACGTACCAGGAGGGTAAACGGGCAGGGGCCGAGAGCTCCAGCGTTTGGAAGTAATAAGGCGCCATTTGTCTGTGACTCGAGAGGCTGTCTCGATGGGTAGGTAGTTGTGAACTGATGGCGCAATCTTGAATAATCTTGAAGCGATTCATCATGGTCAACTCTGTTTAAAGTGAGTTTGTTCAAGATATCAAAATCCCTTTGTCCTCTTAACGTAGTTCTTCCACCCCAATTACACTCAGTTCGGAGTTCCGACCTCGACAGGAGCTTGCCGAGCCACCAGAAGACGGAAGATGTATGCTTCCACACTCTCCTCGTCAACTGCCAGTGCATTTGACATCTTCCACATCCACAGGTGCATACAGGCCAGCCACAGCCAGCACCGTGCTCCCTCACGCCTCCCACGACCGCCACCGAACCTGCCTCCTCGGCCCCAAACTAAGCTGCATATGCCGCCCGAACCCGGCCCCACCACCTCCTCCGATGGCCACTTCTGCGGCCGCGTCGACTCCGGGGCTCCTGGCCGGCGCGGAGATTAGCTGCACGAGCCCAGATTACCTCGTCCCCGACTGTCCGGCTGCCGGGAGGCGCGCCATGGGGGCGGCATGGGTTGCGCGTGGCCGGGCGGTTGGTTTGTCTGCTCGTTCCCGGAGGGCTGGTTTCCGGGACGTGGGCGGTTAGTAGATGCCGGCCGTGAGATTCGTGACGGCGCGTAACGCCTGCATGGCTGTTGGTGGTATTAAATCCGAGGGATGCCGGGAGGATCCTATCTGGTGTTAGCTGACGGCGGTTTATGAGCAAGACACTTCCGTAGGCTACTGCTTTCTTACACAGCTGTCCTTTTGCCCTTTCATGCACAACAATGGTAGTAGCCGGTTATGGCGCAAGTCTTACCGACACATGGCCGAGATGGCCGCCAAAGGGTCCGGCGTGCTGCTGATGCACGGCTTACGGCTCCTCGTACGTGCCATACGAGATGCTGCATCGCCATAAGCATGTGCAACTTGCGCCATGACCGGGTAGCAGCACCGTTCGCACCAACAAGATAAGGCAATCCTCCTCTCAAGGAGCCGTGTCGACCAGGACACGACCGAGAATTTGGAAGACAGTCCTCGGCCCTCCGCAGCGGCCACTGTGCCACCCAACGGCGCCGACGCTTGCAGCCACCCAGCAGTCCGCCATGCCATGCGCTCCCGCCGCCGACACGGCCTGCCATTGGCCCGTGCCGGGCGACCTTCCCGCGAGATCACGGACCGCAGGGTAGGGTCGTATGCAAGTCATGCAAGCCTTTGCACATTAAGCGCCAGCCAGCCTCCAGCACCCGAGTTTCCGCTTGGGGGCCAGGCCGACGCAGCGCCGGGCTCCCATCTCACTCGACGGGAAACCCGTCTTCTCCGCACCTTTACAGCTTGCCTTCGGCCGCGGTCCACGCGAGCAGGCCGCGATGAGAGCGGACATGGACGGCCCCTCGGCGTGCAGAGCGCGCGTGGCTGGCATGGGTCGACGGATGGTTAAATGCGCCGGCTCCATGGAGTAACTACGGAGCAGGCTACGTGCGTGCCCCCCTCGTCCATGGAAAAGGTCCATCCCAGAAACGGGCCATGCAGCGCTGGCTCTTCTCCGCAGCCGAGGGGGGGAGTGTGCATGAACCTGCTTCTCTTCAGCTTCCCAAGCGGGACGACGAGCCCACATCTCTCACCTGGCCCTCACCGAAAACTGTGGCTGGGGAATCGAATCAATCACGCACAGCTTCCCCTCTCCGAGAATAGATTGATGGAGCCAACCAACAGGTGTGATGACCGCGATGGGTGCCATGATGTCGCAACCAAGGCCATGCAAACCGGTGCAACTCCATTCACCCGCCAGCCCCCTCGTGCGACCTTCGACGAGCCCGAACCCCTCCAACCAGCGAGGCAAGGGAGAGACACGCGCAACCACAGTGCTTGGCCGCCGGCTGAGCCTCTCTCCTCTTGCTCGCTACCTGACCCGAGACATACAGCCCAGTCCCATGCAGCCACGCGCCTGTGCGGCGAATCGCAAACCACCCTGCCGGCGGGCGCTGGCGCAGCGCGGCGGCGCCTTCGAGAGGGCGGCGGCTTGGGCGGCAGCACGCCCCCCTGCGTCTCTCGAGTCTCGCCCAGCCCTCTTGTCTCGGCCGCCGCCGGGGACGAGGCCGTCACGACTCGGGCAAGTCGGGCTCAGGCGGCGTGCTGAGTCTGCCGGCGGCCTTTGCGCAAACGCGGGCGCCGTCAGCTGCGACCGCGCGGCCGGCTTGGGTGGGAATAGTACTTCGTAGGCGTCGTGGGCATGACGAGCGCTGGTGAGTGGTGACGAGTCTGACGACCTAGTTCTGCCCCGTCTCGCAAGTCACGGGTTCGCTATCCCATGTCGTGCGCGCGGTGCGAGTCCGAACCGCGTCCGCATCCTTCGAGTCCGACTGGCGCGTTCGGACGTGGCTTTTCGGAGCCCTGCTTGCTCGTCCAACAGTCGACAGCGAACGCCTGCGTTATTGCCTGGCTCTGTCGCCGCTCTCCATGGCCGCACGCGCCTGCTGTCGAGGTCGCCGCCAGTCATCTCGCAGTAGGCCTACGAGTAGGCTCCGTTACTCCGCATCGCATCGGCGGGGAACCAACCTTAGGCGGGGAGCGGCCCGGGGGGGGCCCGATCCTGTAGCCGAAAGCATGACGCCAGTCATTTGTCGGAAGTCTGTTCCAGCGGCACCAGGGTAGCCAGCACGGGGGCGTCAGACGGCCCTAGAGAAAGCTTGTCGGACACGTCCATGACCTCTACATGTAGGGCGCGCATAGATGTGCTTCACGGTGGCAAGACCGGGTCCTTGCATCTCCCCGTGTCCCCGTCATCATGGTAGCGCGATTCACCATGACACCCCAGCCATTCCTTCCAGCAAACACATACAGTACTCCATGCACGACGGGCATCACATCTGGGCTTCAAATCTGCCGGTTGTGCTTCTCAAGTATCCATTTATTCCATTAAATACAGTCCTACACGATGGTGTTGCCAAGTCCGCATGTCCCGATACATACGAACTCCACCACCCTTGCCCTCATGAGGTAAACAATGCACGCGTACACCGTGGCCGTCCTAACCCGGCCTGCACCCGACCCGACCCTAGATGACCGGGTCGACGCGTAGTCGTGGAACCATCACTCAGACTCGGCCGTGTTTCGCGTCTGAGCGTACCCTTCCCGTCAAATCTCCACAGCTGCGACTTTTGTAACAAAGGAAATAACAGAAAGAAAAAAAACATTTGACACACCATTGCCTCCGCTCCCCTTGCGCAGCTTCTCCGCCCGCTCGTGACGCCTTGAATAAAGCGTTGGGTATCTATAAATGGTCAAATGCCCCCTTATCAACGTCCCTTTTGCGTGTGCATTGCTGGTAGTACAGGTCGCCCTTTGCTTGTCTTGCAAGATAATAGAAAAAAACACATAACCGTTTCTCCGGGTCGATATCGAAGAGTCCGAGGTTCTCAAGGGAAAACAGAAAAAGAAATCCGCGTGGGTCAGGGGGTATCCAATGGAGATCCGCGGCTGAGGATCGCATTGTACTCGTACAGCCCCCTTGGCTTGTCCATCCGGCATCCATGGGTCTTCCTCTGGCTCCACGTCCGAATCGGATCAGGCAAAGAGGGAGAGACAGATGAGAGAGAGAAATGAAATCCGCTCCGGTGACGGGTCTGGTCCGCCATCGGAAGGGCCGCTCCAGGGCAATGTCCATGGGCTGGTCTCCTAGGCAGTGGGCTCCTTGAGGATCTCGGAGCAGTTGGCGTCAAAGCGGAGGTTGAAGAGCCTTACGCTTTGCATGAACTTCTCCGTCTTGGCCAATTCTCGATCGCGGCCGAACAGGGTGTCGACGAACTCGACGCCCGAGTTCTTGCCGAGGCTGGATTGCTTCTTCCTGGCCGCCTTGAGCATGGGCGCCTCGCACGCCTTGAGGAGCGACCTCAGCTTGTCCATGAGGCGCTCGCCGGCGTCGATGAAGTCGTCGACCGTCTCTCGATTCTCCGCGCTGCGCACGAGACCAACCTTGGCCTCCGCGTCCTTGATGTGGAGCGACAGCTGGATCAGGAGAAGCCAGAGCTCGCCTGCCATATCGGCAATTGGGGTCGTGGCGCCTTCGTGGTACACTGTCCAGTCGTAGATCCACTTGCCGAGGCTGTTGGCGTCGAACACGCTGCCCAGGAGCAGGATGGGTTCCTCGGTCGGGTCCCAGTTCTTGAGCGAGTACCCCTGGGGGATCTTGTGCCGACGGGCATCCGACTCGGTTGCCTTGGGAGGAGCCGGCGGCTTGGCCCGGTGGACGTTGGACGGCCTAGTCGTCGCAGGCCGCTGGGGCACGGATGCCGAGGACCGGCGGACATGGGAATGGCTGGTCGGGGGCCGGGCTTGGGCTGGGGGTTGAGGCCGCGGTGATTCGTACTGAGCTGACCGGGCAAAGGCCGGATCAGCGTAGTATGCGGCACTCTGCAGGTAGTCGCCGTGATTAGTGTACCGTACCCCATCATGGAAAGTTGGGAGGTGCGCGTGCTCGCGGCGACTCTTGGACCGTGACTGCGCCGGCAACACATACGTGCGCCCCAGCGCCTCGATGATCTCGTCCTCGTCGGATTCTCCATAGGGGGTAGAGGCCCGGACATAGGTATACGAGTGCCGACGATCGCGCCTGGAGGGAGTCTGGTACTGGCCCGAAGGCCGGCGCGATGACGAGAAATCTTTGGCACTCACATCAACCGTACAGTAGTTCCCGGAGCTATTGTACCGCGGAGACTCTATGTTCGTCCGGGGGGTGAAGGAGCCCTGTTGCTGCGAGTAGCTATTTGCCCGGGAGTGGGCGGCGCGGGTGGCCGGTCGCCGGGGCGTTGCCGAGTCGAACCAGTTGGGCCGCGGCGACGGAGTGGGAGTAGCCGAAGACATTCGCGAATACTCCCACTCGTGGATCGGGGTCGATCCAGGTGTTCGTGGTGAAGGGTAATTCATTGTCCTGCGCTCTTGCGATGTCCCGTCGACATCCAGTCTCTAGCCGCCCCAAAACCAGCGGCGGCCGTTGTCGGCCAGGCGAGCAAGTGTGGATGTCGTCGAGTGCTTCGTCGGTGGTTGTTGGTGTTGTTTTCGCTGTCCAGAATATGGCGTCGCGCCGGGGAAGAGGCGCGCGGGTGTAAGGTGAGGGCCCGTCACCTGGGTATGTGGTCGGAAGAGTAGGGGTTAGAAAAGACTCCTGCTTCTGCAAACATGACCGATGTGTGGTGGATATTTCCTCTGCGTAGAGGAAATGTGAGCCAAGTCGCGAGCGAGCCTGGCTTTTGTGGTGGCGATTTGGAGGCGCTGGACACGCGGGGCCAGCGATCTGAAGCGTCTGTTGGCGGGGGAGAGCGGCAAAGGCGACGTCGACAGCGACGTGCTTTTAGCTGACTTAATGATCGTGCTGTGGAAAATAGTTGATTGGCAAAAGCCAAAATGTTGCGGGAGAGAGAGGGAGGAGGTTGGGGTGGGTGTGAGTCGAGGTATATATTGTGTGGCAGCGGAGGAGAAGCCGGTCTCCTGGGCCCCAGGCCAGACCGGGATGGACAACCTCAGTACTCGAGGCAAACAGACCACCTCGACGCAGCAGGGGGTACCCAGAAAGGCTGGACAGGCATGCGACAGGGGGGTCAAGGGGCACGGTTGGCAGTGCCTTGCTTGGCCTGCGGTGCGCTGCTCAGTGGCGGATGGGAGAGGGGAGAGAGTTGGAGGGGGCGTGTCCTTAGCCAGTGCTAGGTCCCGTCTCGGTCGCGCTCGCGCTGCCGTCCAGCTAATATCGGGCCCTGGGGCAGTGCGTTAGTCACACTTGTGGAAGCTTCGGGCGCAAGCCACACAGTGCTGGAAGCCGGCCACAGGCACGGTTCCCTTGATGGAGCCCTGTTGGTGCAGCGCCTGGCCCAATTGCGACTGTCGATGACTGCTGCGTCTGCCACTGGCTGCGCGGGCAGAGCTGGCCTCGTCGGTGCGGATGGATGGTGAGCCGGCTGTGGTCCGCTGAGCTGACAGATGCGATGCGCTCGCGATGTTTCGTTGGCCGGCGACTGACAAGAAGATGCTCGTACTCGTAAGCGGCCAACGAGGCAGCGCAGCAAACGGCCTCTTCTTTTCGCCCGGCCGAGGACGACGTGACGATGACGATGACGCTGACTCGTCTGTCGCTGACGACGAAGCGGAGTCGTTTGTCGACCCGCTGCCAGGGTCTAGGGACCTTCTGTAAATTGTTCGATGTTGCGAGCTTGGTTGGTGCTTCGTGTCGAGCCGAGCGTTGGGTGCAGTCTGTCTCTTGCCGTTTAGAGCCCCAGCCTCTCCAGGGCTGCCTGAGGCGACGCAGTTTTCCAATCGCCGGATAATATTCGACGCAACGACGACAAATATTGTAACCACCAGGAGACCAAAAAACACGTCTCTTGTGCGTCTGCCGCTGGCGGCGCTTGCTCGTGCGCCGACTTCCCCTCAACTTGCCAGCGATTGCAGGTAAACACAGCTGCCTGTCCCGCGGCCGTTTTTGCAACCTCCAAGGCTGGAACAAACCCACCGAGATCCCCAGCACTCCAATTTACCGGCACGGAGTGCTAAGCGAAATGATGAAAGGCTGGGTGGAATCCTGGCCGTCCGTCCACAGTGCTGCGAGGCGATTATTTCCTGCAGAGCAGATTCGAAATCAGCGCCTGTCGTTGGTCTGTCGAACTGACCAAGACGCCTGGCTTCGAGAAGAGATCGAGAGGGGATATTCGACTGCTCCGACTCGTGCTTTCAACTGACCAACGTGCTCTGTGCTCAAGACGGGCTCACCAGGCGCTCTGACTAGATATTCCTAGCCGAAAACTCTGATCCAGGACACCTCTGCCGAGTACCCGCTGGTTCAAGGGGCCTGTTCAACAACAGGCAACGACCTTGGAGGTGTCCCTTGTCGAAAAATCTTTATTCGAGGCGCTGCGGCTGTCACCTCTGCCGCGAAACGGTTGTGATCTCCCAGAATAACTTGGTCTCCAGTCAACAGCCAATGCTCCGCGAGGAATTGCGCCGCGCCGAGAAGGTGCTGCAATATGTCGGCGCCGGGTGGTGGACGTGTGAGAGCAATTGTTCAGTCTCGACAAAGGCCAAGCAGCAAGTGCCAGCAGACGACGCCGCGCGATGCGATGCGATGCGAATATCGCCAGGGTTCTCGGGGCCAGAGAGACTATCTGCCGGAAGCATACGGAGTACGCCTCTCAGACTCGTCGGAAACCGCGATGACGGAGGACCGAGCGACGATCAAACATATTGGGACAATGAGGGACTTTGCCAACTTTATAACTAATAAGCCATTCGTTAGATCGCTGATTACGCATGTGGCCTTAGTCCTAGAAGCCCTCCGAGCTTTGGATCCTGGATTTCTTGGCCGGTCGGCGAGCAATCAACCCATCACAGAAGCGTGACTGGCACCGTGACCTCGGCGCACACCATCTACTCCCACGTTCACGGCTTCAACAGAGGGGTTCCGTCACATGCACGGTCAGGTAGTGTGATTCCGAGCCGCCGTGTGCCGCCACGCCGACGCCGATTGGGCCAGCCCCAAGGCCGTTGTGTGACGTGTTGTTCTTCAGTGCAGCAGGGCCGTGATCGAAGGCTGTCACTACCCTCCTTCAGCCAGGTCGTCACCATCGCATTCTGGCATACACCAGGTTGAAGCGCCGAGGCGTCGGTCACGAACCTCTGCGCCCAGAACAGCCCAGAGAACAGAAGGCACGTTTTCAGCTCTTTCTGGTGAAGGGAACATGAACGTCGCAGCTGGCGAATGAGGCCGCTCACAGTCAAAACACATTGCTCAACTAACACCAAAGGGCGGCCATTGGCGCGACGGACTTCGCGGGTCGGCCCAATACACCACCGGCGCCTTGAAGACAATGCTGCCTTCTTTCGCTCAGGCAATGCGTGAAAATTGACGCCTTGCAGCACTTCAGTTTGTTGCCTCGTCATGCACCGGTGAACCGCCGTCCACGTTGGTGTCGCCTTTGGGCTGACGACACGATTCCTGGTGCTACCTACCGCAAGATGCACCTTACACTGTTTACAACTGCGCCGGGCGCGAAGAAGGAATGATCTCAATGTCTCACGTCTCGGCGCACCCTCGACCTCGAGTACGAGCACGAATCTCTTTATCGGTCACTTCACATCAACTTGCATTTTCAGGCCCCTTTCCTCCCCACTGACGACCAAAAGACGGGACGAATGTGCCAGGAAGTTTAAAATGCGGACAATCATTCCCATTGTGTCAAGCTTGGCGCGACTTATCTGAGGCGAGATCCTGCGAGCTGCAGGACAACCTTGCTTCGGATTCATGCCGATATCGAACCTGCTGTGCCAGGGCTGGCTGATTGTCTCAACGACAGCGGCTACAGGTCTGTCGGTCCCAGCGATCGGTCACGGAGGTTTAGCGGCCGCAGTATCCTAGTTGCAGTGCATTCGACGGCATCACATCCATCTGCATCGGTCTGGGCTATTCTGGCGGACGCGATCCACCCGCGGGAGGGCTTCCGGCTCGTCTTCAGCCCGTCTGGGTGCAATCTCTCCCTCTTCCTCGTGCAACTTGGTCGGCTTGCGACGCTAGAAGGCCCACCGAGCGGGATCGTGCAGCCCGCGCAAAGTCCCGTCTGCCTCCCGTTTCCCACTCGCGTTTGCGCCAGGCACGGCACACTGTATGGAGCCGAGGTGAGCGATCTCATCACTTGGAATCACCATCGGGCGGGTTGTCGACGTCGACGCTTGCCGTTGCACACCCCCTTGCAGGTGCGAGTGCGAGTATCACGGCTTCAGCTTCGGCGTTTCTGCTGCCCATCCGCAAGGCTGTACAGTACGAGTTCGACTCCCGGGACTTCGGTGCCGACTTCCCTCGCCTTGGGGCCTAAAACCCCTTGGCCAGCCTTTTGTCAGTCGCTCCCACGAGGCTTCACGGGCACGCCCCTCCGTCCTCGTCTCGGTAGCGCCGGTCGGTCTCGCGGCCTTCGAAAGCATTGGTGGGATCCCCCTGTGGCCACCCCTGGCATGATTTCTAGAAGAGACAGCCACAGAGGCACGCCCTCCGTTGGTTGATTAAACGCTAGCTCGGTGGCCGGTGTGATGCTCCCCCTGGACCTTCACCTTGCGCTCCCGGCCTTGTCCCTCGTTTTCGACAGGGAAAAATTTTCTCTCTCGTTTCCGCCATGGGATTCATTTCGCAATTTCATGGGGGAAACACAACACCCGTCGATCGAGGCCGCCGACAGCAGCTCTCCAACTCGGCCATGAACATCGAGGCGCGAGGCCTGTGACTCATCACCACGGTCGACCAGTCTCATGTATTCTCTCCCAACGCACAATGCTACTGTGCTGTATTGATGTCCAAAGGCGCCTCGCTGTCGAATGGCGGCGCGGGACTGCGAGTCGGTCCCATCGTGATTGGCACGCCCTGCAGACACGTCGCTCGTGGTGGGAGGACGCAGGCCCCGCAGCGTCGGGACCCCTGTCGTCTCTAACCCAACCGGCTTCACCATTCGCCGCGACACGGACATCAAAACACCAGGGCTCCAGTTCCCACCAAAAATAGGGATCACAGGCTCACCCTTTGAACCTTGGAACCCGCTGACCGACTCTTCGCGGCCTTCCGTTGCCCAGGTCCGTTGCCCGGGTCTCGATATGTGGCGCTCCCTGGCGCTTTGGCAACAACATGGCGTGGGCGATGGAGGCCGTGCCAACAAACGCCGGGACAATCAACCCTTCGCGGCGGAGCGGGCGCAGTAGACACATACGAGTGCGCATGCTGTCATATGCGCAGACCCTCGTCTTCGAGGGTTGGGCGTGTGAGGGCACAATGACGTCTGTACTATTCAGCACTGCCGGCAGAGGCAAGCGTGATTGTGTGTCTGCAGACAAACACCGGGCAGCGAGCTTCGGTCTGGTTCCTGGTGCAACCCTCCGTCGGTAAGCCATCTGCTGCCTGTCGCACTGCTTGCCTCCGCGAGGCGTGTGCGAAGCATCTGGACAGGTGGGCAGCACCGGTAAGACACAGGCCACACGGCCCGTGTCGAGAGAGATATTGGATGCAAAACCCCCGTCATGGCCTGCCCAGCCGTACGGAGTACACTGGGCAGCCAATGGGCAGGCATCGGCTCTTCCTTTTTGACGCGGATGGATGGATGCGCATCCTCGTCCAGTCTTCATTCACCCAGCACGCAAAGACGCCGTGGATCACGATAGAAGTCGCGCTGCAGGGCTCGCTTCCACAGCGAATGCGAGGATACCCAACTCATGCCTGGCACGTACGCTTGTGGCCTGGCGCATCAAGGCGCGTTTGCCATGGTCGGCACGTGTAAGTGAGGGAACGAGGAAGCGGCGAGCCCCTCCATTGCCTCACACCCCTCCGGTTCCAGTTACTGCAAAGTTCTGCGAAGTCCGATGCCTTACTGCAACCACCACGTCACGGCTCACGAGAAGGGTCAATCGAGCGGCCCCTCTTGTCTGACGGTCAAGCAGGCTACATGTATGTAACATGACGAGCTGGCCGAGTCATCCTTCGTGCTCGACCCGTTTATTGGGAATACCGGGCCAGGTATCGCCAGCCAAGTGCCTCGCGGAGCGGTTGTGTTGCTCATTGGGCAGCGATCGCGGCCTGTTTCTGTGAGTACGTCGACGTCTGCCCCGTGCGCGTGGACTGACAAAGTACACATCAGCCATCGCACCGGCTGCGGTGAATGTGAGTAATATTCTCTCTTCCTTGTCATCTGTTTCTTTTTCGTCAAGTACGCACTGCACTAATGCGCAGGGATGTTCCAGGACTTGTTCCGCCGTGTCTGAGATGCGATTGCCGACTGCCAGCCGCTTGATGCAACGTCGAGATTGGGCTGGCACGAGCCTCGTCGTCTGTCAGCTGCGAGCGCCACGCCAGCCACGTGGGCGATAGTGGCGGTGCACTGTGCGGTACCCGCCTCACGTGACCGAACCACTCTGTCGGGACGACCCTTGCGCCACCCGGAGCCTGTGCTCCACCACCTCCACCGTAGCGGGTGGCCTCCCGTTTTGCCGACTTACACATGATGGCAACAACCAAACGCATCCAACTGCACATCCAATTGGTCCTTCCTGGATGGAATCCCTCGGCACTGCTTTCTGCGCTACGACCCGGTGCATGCGCGCTGTACGAGACGGTTCGCCACCAAACGCGGGGAGCCGCGGTGCGTCGACGTGCGTGCTGCTGCGTATGCCTCGCCATCCACGACGCGCGGTCACGTTCTCTACCTACGCAAGACGTCTTGAATGCCGACGCAGCGTTCCCATTCACTGTGGTTCCTTGATTTCGCCAATGCCATTCGCTCCGAGAGCAAGTCCGAGCTTTGGGCTGTTTCAGCGTCGATGAGTCACGACTAGGCCCAGCCACACTCACTGTCGACAATGCACCGTACGACTACCACGGTCACAGCAGCGACGGTCTTTGCCTTCGAAGGCGAAACGACGCGTTCGCTCGTTCACGTTGCCTTGCGGGGCGCGGGCGGCCGGGCAGCCTCGTCGGCCAACCGACCGTGCGATATCTCACGACGCGGCTGTGCAGGCAGCAGGACGTGACGATGAGCCCGGCCCTATGGTGGCGTCGGCGAATAGCAGCGAGGGATTCTCTTGATCTCAAACTCCGGTAACTTTCTATGGTCGGGGATTGGCGGATGCGGCTTTCACATGCCGTCGCCCTGCCATTTCGACGACCCGCTGGCATCTCAGCTTCCGTGATGATCACCAATAGTCTACGTCGGTGCGACAGCCTCTGCCCCCATGACCATGGACTCGACTGGTCGAGTTCTGCCTGGCGTGCTGCACAGTCACGGCCAGGTATGACTGCAGCCATGTCGGGGCTGTCGTTCACCGCAGAGCGGATAGCGACACCCCCTTCAAGCGATGGAGCTGGGAGCCTCAGGGATGAGAAATCCTGAGGATGTAAATGTCAGTGCCCTTGCACAGGGCTGGAGTTAAGAGTCTGGTTTCGTCTTTTCTGGATCATAGGTCGCGGGCTGTGCCGTCACCAACGATGCTGGCGCATATCAAGTTGCTGCAGGGCTAGTCGCAATATATTACCCACAGCTTTAGGCACTCGAACTTGGCAAAGTAGTCGTGGGGCTTGTTAGCACGGAAGCCCATTAGGTATATGTACGCTTCCACTCCTGTGCTTTCGGTCGTATGTGCAGAGGCAGGCCATTCACTGTTGCCTTGCAGCGTCAGGTAGCTGACTTGACAGAGCGTCTTGCCCACATCATGCAGATACTGCGTAGAACGCGTGTCATCTTGACTATGCTCGCTATGAATGCCAGCAGGTTTATGCATGCGCTTAGCTCTAGCTCTCTCTCATCATACAAGGCTTGTGGGTGCACCAATGCTCGCGGTTTTGCCGGCGTGACCCAAGCAAAACTCCATAAAACTTGCCGAGCGAGCGAGTTCAGGCGCCCTTGAGTACTGTCCATGCCCTCATCACGACTGGAAACAAGCAGCGCCTACATTGGGCCCCTGCAATGGCGGCGATCAACTCTGTGGAGGGTCTACAGTGGGCAGACAGAGTTGGTGGCATGTGCGGAACTACGAACAATAGGAGGCACAATCATTCATCACACGTATCAATAGCCATTGTGAAAGTAGAGAGGCATATTCATTGATCTACTTCCCCATGATCAATAATGCCGGGTATCGTAAACCAACGCCGCGAGCCATCATCCATCGTCCATTCCAGGTATCATAAACCAACGCCGCAAGCCATCATCCGTCTCCATCCTGGGTATCGTAAACCAACGCCGCAAGCCATCATCCATGCCGGGTATCGTGAACCAACGCCGCAAGCCATCATCCGTCTCCATTCCGGGTATCGTAAACCAACGCCGCAAGCCATCATCCGTCTCCATCCCGGGTATCGTACGTAAACCAACGCCAGCCAAACCTCAGACTCCCAAACTCATCGCCATCAGATGCAAGAAAAAGGACTCAAGCCCAACACCACGTAAATCCTGACGACAAATATTAGTCGTGAACGTTTGTCAAGGAAGAGTCTCAAGGTAACCCACCATATTGGAAAATAATGTGAAACAGCTTCCACGCCATCAAGACAGACGCTGGATCGCAGCCTGTATACAAGCAGGGTGGTAGTTCCTCTCCTTGACGGCCAGCGCCGAAAACTCCGTCTCGAAGCTGCACTTGGTCCCGGCCCGGAGGCAGCGCACGCAGCGGATTGTCATGAGGCCCGGCGTGTTAGGTCTGCGGGCGACAACGCAGGGCGCCTCGGCGCTGATGCAGCTGTAGCAGCGGCCGGACACCTCCTGGATCGAGCTGCTGTCCGCCGCTTCCAGGCGGTGCGCCTTCATGTGGCCGGCCATCAGCTTCTCGGGCACGTTCTGGTGGCACCGGAGGCAGCGCTTGAAGTCCCAGAAGCTGCAGCCGTTGCCAGTGGCCGCGTCGTCTGCGGGAGAGCTTCCCCGGGCCTGGGACCTGGCCGATGAGCTGGAGCTGGGAGAGCCGGACCATCTGCTGGGGCTCTCGCCCTCTTGCTTGATGTCGCCTTCGGACCCGGTCTCGTCGCCAGACTCCATCTCGTCGTCAGACTTGACGTCGCCGTCAGACTCCATCCCGTCGTCAGACTCGACGTCGCCGCCAAACTCCGTGTCGCCGTCGGACTTGACGCCAAAGTCAAACATGGGGCCGAAGTCGAACATGATGGTCAACCCCGTTTTGCTGTCGGTGACAGGCATGGGGGGAGATGGCGCAACCACGTCCATGCTGGAAGACATCTTTGCAGAATGCTACGTCTTTCCTGCGGACAGTAACTGTTAGCAAAGTCCAATGCGAGGCCTTGGTCTCCCAGTGATGGGCGCCAGGACACGGTGACGGTGCCAGAGGGAATGGGTGAGGCTCACCTTTGGTGGTTGGTATATGTAGAGTGTTGTAATGGGTAGAGTATGGGGGCTTCTGCAGCGCTTGATGTTCAAGTGTGAGATGTAGGGGGAACAGAGAAGCTGAAAACAATGGCTGTAGATGTGAGAAGGAGAGAAGATGGAAAGAGACTGAGAGCAGAAATGGGGGGAACTGGGCCTCTTATAAGGGCAAATGGATTAGATTTTTTGGCACACAATCACTTGACGCCGCGCTCCTGCCAGAGTTTTCCTCTTTGCAAGTACAATGCACGAATAAAGGCTTCAACACGGATCAGTGACCAGAATTAGTCTTTAGGCAGGACCATGTCGCGGTTGGCAGAGAAACCCAGGTCTACCTGCGCGCCTCGTCAGGTACGACGGCGGCGTGGAGGGGGACCTGCGCGCCACTCCTTCCACAAACAGTATGAAGACTCTTGTAACTTTAAGGCAGATTGATTACAGGAAAGCTAATTTTTGTCTATCGGGTAGTCGCTGGCTAGATCTATGCGGCAGTGTCGCTGGCTCTTGTCCCAAGTCTGTTCGTGGCGCCAAGGGCAACGGGACAGTACACTCGACGGCGCAACCTCCCCCAACAGGCCTTCTACTTCCAAAACTTTACAGTTCAACGGATCAGTCTCTGCGGTTTGCCTGATTGTGTCGGTGCCGCCTACCAAATGATGCCTCTGTGCCCTTTGTGGTCCCCCCCAGCCGGACTGACGTCAATATCGCCGCGACGAGCTACAGCAACCTCAAATTTCGGGGGACAGCGCTCGATGTTTAGATTTCTCGATTCCAATGGCTTTCAGTAGGGATCACAGCTGATCCCAGCACTTTCACGCGCGCTGCTGGGCGTGGTCCTGGGGACAGTTCCCACTGTGTTCCAGGAGACCCATAAGGCGGCAGCCACAAGGCACTCAAAACTTAACAGAGCCAGTAGCTGCACCGTGCATGTCTAGAAGGGCAATGGGTGGTCGGTCAGGCGATTTAGCCTTGTCTGTTGCAGCAGTCAGCTTTAAAGTTCCCAGGTTCCCGTCACAAACGCGCATAAGCGTCTATCTGCCTGGTCGGCTGCTGCCAGGCGTTGCTGCTGGGACCAGAGACATTCTTCCGGGCAGACTATTTTATTCTCCACATTGTCGCTTACGCCTGAGACTTCTCACAGGGGATGCCAGTCAAAGTTTTATCAAGTTGCAGGTACGGGGTGGTGGGCTTGGCAATGCCTTAGCATGTGTCCCCGACCTCACGGTTCTCGTCCCGCGAGAAGGAGCCAGCCAAGCTGTGCCCGTGGGGTGGCCCGCGTCTTGCTTGTTGACTCGGTAGATGCTTACAGTTCTGTGTGCCTAAACTCTCCGCAGATCTACTGTCCTGCTCTTGCCTGTTGACTCGGTAGATGTTTACAGTTCCGTGTGCCTAAACTCTCCGCAGATCTACTGTCCTGTACACACCATCGTGGCTGCCCAGTGACACTCATCTCCGCGGAGTGTCCGTCTCAAGCTTTTTCTTCGCCTCCACTCCCCAGTCGTAGCTTTCGTCCTATTCTATGCGAGTCGGGTGCTCATCTTCGTCCATCTACGGCTTTCCATACATTTTGCAAATTCAAAAAGATGTCCCTGGTCTGGCGTCGGCATACATCAATAGTCGCGAGAGAGGTTTCGCGTTGTAAACACTGCGCCATGGACAGGGGAACGACTCGCGTCAGGCTTGGCCAGTGCAAAGACGGCTTTCTCGCTTGAGATCTGGGTATCGCAGTTGTTTCTTCTGCCATTGACCTTATTGTGCGCCTTCTACTCAGCATGCGCCTCCAATCCTCCTCTCGGACGCCTTCATATCCCTCGCTGTCCCCTCACTTTGCGTCCAGCGGTTTGCGGCCAAAGATGCTACGAAAGGGAAAGTAGGAGTGAAATTCAGGAAGACCGTTAAACTCCTCTCGCGAAAGATCCTTGCGCACGTTGACGAGGAACATCTCGATCTGGACATTCGTCCAGCCTAGGCCGTCACGGAACGGCCTCCGCGAGAGCCCGACCAGCCCCCACATGATGACATCTCGTAGCATGTGGCCGCACTCCTGGAGCCGCAGCTTCTTGGGCCACGGCCCCACAGGGCACTTGAGATCCTGATACCGCAGGTCTCTGAAGCCGGCGGCGAGCAGCTCGTCCTCGACGAACTGGATGCTGTTGAGCTGGGACCCCAGTGCCGCCAGGCCGGCTTCCAAGTAGCCCAGGAAGTCCCGCCATGCGTATGGCCCATCGCAGGAACTATCGTCGCATGCAGCAACGTAGTGGAACTCTTGTACTTCAACATAACCTCCTGGTTTTAGGTGGCTGGAAAGCGGTCAGCAGGGAGACCCGCGGGAGCCCGGTACGAACGGTAGCCTACTCATATATGCGCTGCCACATCTGGGGGCGGTTCTTGATGGAATGGCTGATGTGGCGCACGTGGATGTAGTCGAAGCTGTTCTCGGAATATGCCCATCCCCCCTCGTGTTCGATGTCATCGACGAAGAATTCTAGGTTCTCAGGGACCCAGTCCGGCTGAATCGGCGACAGGTCCATGCCGTGGAAATGGGAGTTGGGGTAAAAGTCGGCCACTGGAGCGGGAGTTGTTAGCTACTGTTCCTACAGGCTCGGGACATGTGAGGATATCGCAAGACTCACTTTCTATGCACCATTTGCCAGTCCCCGTGCCTGCCAAAGTCAGTCCCTGAACGGTCCCTGACGGTGCCAAGTGTCTGCATAGAATAAGTACCCACCCAAGTCGAGAACCTGGGCTCCTTGCTCAAACATCTTGTGAAAGGGTGCATAAAAGTAGTTGCCGTCGCAGAGATGAATTGTCAAGGCGTGTTTCAGGTTGTCGCGATACTGCTCAGTCTCATCGTTGGGGAACGCATACTGGCCAGCATGGTAGGCGTGGTACCGTAGGTGCCCGTCAACGACGTGCTTCCGGACGCTCGAGGAGAGGCTGTGGCTGTCATTGTCCATCTCCGCGCCGGCGCCATATTCGCCTTGCTCGAGGCTCTGGACGAGGGCGGCATCCTCTGCTGTCGCCACGACGATGGCGTTGGCGCTGGATGATGGTGATGCCGGGTCTGGATGGCGGTGACGGGGAGTTGCGGTATTGCCGTCCATTGTGAGCCGTGTCTTCCTCTCAGACGGTAGTTTGTTTAAAGCTGGAGGCTCTGTGGTGACTGAGCTGGTCAACGCATGCTAGGCAGCCCGGGACTGCTGGGTTCTCAAAGTCTTTCACAAGAGCCCATGCGGTGAGCTCCCTGTTATTTTAAAGCCTTCCAAGGCCCCGTCGACTTGTTACCCTCTTCTTCTGGCCTGCACCTCATCGGGATGCGGCAGCACAAGCCTATCCGCGGCGCAGTGGAACGGTGCCGGGTCCTCGCCCAACGACTCGGCTCCAAGACGTGGTGCAAGCCACCGGAGGCGAGACCATGGACCCGGTAGCGGGCTCAGCGGACAAGGCGTCTACGAGTAGCGTGCGTCCTGCAGGGTCCCGGTCTTGTGTTTGCCGGGATGTTGTGCAACCAACAAGCGTCGATAAGGGTCGGGGTTGCAGCTGCGGGGTGTTCGTCGAGGTGAGGCCGGTCCCCCTTGTTCTCAATTACGCTGAGATAGACCAGATGATGGCAGTTACAGACAAGGGCGAGGATGAGCTGCAATCATGCCGCAGGGGTCGAGGGCTCGGAGTTGCAAAGTTCCACGATGCCCTTTCTCGCGTATCTCGGGCTCGTGGCTGTGGACAGGAACTAGACGTGCAGGAACCCTTTCTTGGGAACCCGGCCCCGTCTTATGGTTTGCGGTTACCACAGCTCTGTGGAGCCGGCACGCCGTTTCTGGGTCCACCGCATGATGACGCTCCGTCGTGGCCTTGTACATCTTGGACCATGGCAAGCTAGCGAGGATGAATGTAACGCTCCTCAGGCCAGTGGCAGGAAACTTCAAAGTCAATCTACCCGACTTACGATACAGCTCATGGAAAACGGAGCTCTACTGACTGATAATAGGCCCCCGTATTCGTACTTGTCCTCGTCTGACCTCTTAGCGGCAACCCAGTTGTCCGGATCGGCCTTGGTGTTGTGGGGGAATGCTGCGAGAGGGGGTCCTATTGGAAACCGGGACAGGGGTGTCTTTGGATGCCGTCTCCTCCCGCAAGCCTTCTTCTGTCCTCCTTGGATGTCGTTGAACGTGGGAGAGGACAGCATAGTACCGACCGCGCGGGCAATGGAGTCCAGGCGCTTCAGCTTCCTTGAGTACTTGCAGCTACGGGAGCTCGTCCAAGATCGTGAAGCCGGGTGCCCTGGCGGCCGGGACAGCCCGTGAATTAAGAGCTCAGACCGACTCGGCAGTTGTCGAACCTATCAAAGGTGGTTGTGCCTGCTCCGGCCAGAATGAGGGTCTTTTCCCTTGGCCTGTGCCCATGCGTTCAACTGACAATCCTAATTCCGCGCAGGACATGCATTCTTCTGCCTCTCGCGATGGGTAGCACGATTCTCGACCAAGTCTTGTTGGTAAAGAGCGAGGACCAGCTGGACCCGAGTGATTGGGAGGCCCAGGGGCAGCATCAAGGACCAGATACCAGGCCCTTGTGGAAGTCGATGAAGTGCGCGCTCGCGATTTAGGGCAAGGTGACCAGCCCGTATTGTGGGAGGGAACGGGCCCAAGCGTCGGGTTACCGACGCACCAAATCATGGAATGAGGGAGTGCAAACTGTTCACTAAGAATAGACAACAACATCCCTGTCCTCCCGACCCTCATCTATCCCGCCCAGTCCAGCGGTGTGGGACGACGCCGCGTCGGGCTCGGCCGTCCTGCCATGTTCCCGGCACTCTGGTAACACGGAGGCGCCACGCCCAACTCCCAT
Source organism: Tolypocladium inflatum (assembly GCA_003945565.1). NCBI lineage: Eukaryota > Fungi > Ascomycota > Sordariomycetes > Hypocreales > Ophiocordycipitaceae > Tolypocladium > Tolypocladium inflatum. The sequence continues at coordinate 1,683,968 of QEPE01000001.1, forward strand.
GTGGCTTTCCGTGCGGCTGTCGTATGACCAGATGCGCTTCTCGCCGGCGACAGGGCTTGCCCACCGGGTCTGTCCATCTCGGCTGGCATCGCTTCATGCTCTCGGCGGCTCCAGGGCAGCGAACTCGGGCGAGGCAGCTAACGGGGTCCCTGCCACTCACTCAGGGGGTCTGCCAGGACAGTGCTTTGGGGTCACTTTGATTCGCTCTGCGAGCAGTTGGCGTGAGTCTGGGGAACCATAGCATCTGCCCAGGAAACTCTTGCATCCTGCATTCTTCGCGGCGGCTTGACCTCGAACAAGCCTTGCCAAAGGGCCGTCACTCACAAACACCAAACAGGCCTTGCCGGCAGAATTCTGCTGGCTTTCTGCTGGATAGTAAAGGCTCGCGAATCGTGCTCTTATGTGGGGGGCCTGCTTCGCACAGCGCCTAGAAACCAACGGTAACTCCGTGTCCGAGGAATAGGTGCCGCTCGGCGGCTCGGGCTCCCGGCTCCTGGGCGTCTAGCGTCCGGCGATTCTGGGCCTGTTTTCCCGGGCTCCGTCATGTTGCCCGCGTCTACAAAGTAGGTGTTACTGACCGGTCATACCCAAGGCAATACGTTGGTTCACAACCTTGTGTCTCCTCACCAACCCCCACCCACTGCCTCGTGAGCACGAACCAACCCATACGTGGCCCTACTCTCTCGCTCTCTCGTTGATAAGCCGCGGCCTGTCGAACCCTGGCAGCGTCCTCAGCTATTCTCGGCTACCCACGGATACATGTCGCAGCCACCAAGACCTAGCACGGTCCCAGTGCCGCCTCCTCGGGTGACCGTGGCTGCGGGCTCCCGTGTCTCGTTCCACGAGGAGTCTCTATTCGCGAGTCCCGTGCCGCCCGTCTTCACCGGTCGAGCAGTCTTCGCCGTTGAGTCCATGCGCATCTATCTGTCAGCCCACGCTACCGGGTTTGTGCTACGCTCACTAGACGGGGGCACATCCGAACATTTTGGCGAGGAGCTGTACCGCATTGTCGGGTCGTCTGACCCCCTTGGTCTCACCTGTCTCGCGACCAACTTTGCCCCTGTCCGGAGCCAGCCCGGCGTGTCTCCGCGCACCCTGTCGTTGTGGGAGATGACAAGCACAAACAAGGCAACTTGTAGCAATTGCAAACTGCAGGGCGAACACGGCTGTTTCTACTACCTAGAGCCCTAAGACTGACACAGTCGTCGTGTAATGAAATCCAGTCCGTCCGAATCCCCAATGGGCTTGGCTTGATTCGACTCCCTCAAAGAAATTCCAAATTTAAATATACCACAGCGTTCCCTGCTGTGGGCGAAGCGGACATATCTCTCAGATCCTCCCACCCAAACTGCTCATTTACAGCAAGAAGATCAGACCAGCAGCGACGCCAAGGAGGTTGAAGGCAATGGTAGTTCGGTCAGCGCCAGCCACCACCACAGGCGGCGCCTCCTTGCCCGGAGGCTTGGAACCCTGCGAGGGCGGGACGACGACCTTGCCGTGATCCTTCTCGTGTTCTTCGCAGTCCTCGTCGTGATCGTGATCGTGGTCGCGATCGTGATCATGGTCGTGGTCCTTGTGGTCGTGGTCCTTGTCATGCTCGTGATCGTGGTCCTTGTCATGCTCGTGGTCCTTGTGGTCCTTGTCATGCTCGTGGTCCTTGTGGTCCTTGTCATGCTCGTGGTCGTGGTCCTTGTCGTCCTTGTCATGGTCGTCCTTGTCATGCTCGTGGTCCTTGTCATGCTCGTGGTCCTTGTCATGCTCGTGGTCCTTGTCATGCTCGTGGTCCTTGTCATGCTCGTGGTCCTTGTGGTCCTTGTCATGCTCGTGGTCCTTGTCATGCTCGTGGTCGTGGTCCTTGTGGTCGTGGTCCTTGTCGTGGTCATGCTCGTGGTCGTGGTCCTTGTGGTCCTTGTGCTTGTGGCAGTGGTCCTTGTGCTCATGGTCCTTGTGATCGTGATCCTTGTGGTCGTGGTCGTCGTGGCCAGGCTTGTGCGGGGGTTCGGGGACCGGGCATTTCTCAACGCAAGGAGGCTCGGGCTTGCATTCCTTGCCTTCGCAGTTGAATTTCTTGTGGCACTCATCGCCGTGGCACTTCTCGAACTTGCACTCCTCACCGTGGCAGACAAACTTCTTGTCGCAGTCGTCGTCAAAGCACTTCTCGTGAGCGCACTTGCCGTCGAAGCAGACAATCTTGCGCTTGCACTCGTCGCCCTTGCACTGGGGGAAGTGGCATTTGTCCTCCTTGCAGTGGACAAGCTTGTGGAAGTCCTTCCCGTCGTGGACCTCGGGATGGCACTTGTCGTCGTGGCAGACAATGCGGTGATGCTTGTGCTCCTTGCCATTGAAATTGAACTCGGCGGCGCAGAAGTCGCCAAAGCAGACGATCTTCTTCTTGTTAAACTCAATGATGGGGCCGATCAGCGATGTGATCGTCTGGGTCGTGCTGGCGCCAGTCGACGTGATGATGGTTGTGGTGATGGTCGGCGTCACGTCACCAATGCGGATGTACACGGAGAGATAGATGGTGATGGGCACGGACTGGCGGCGGACCAGGGGTGCAACGTTGCCACCGCAGGCCTCGCGGAAGTCACCAGGACATCGGATGTCGCACAATGTCGGGGCCACTCTGTTGCTGGTGGCAGGGTCAACCACTTGGCCGCAGTAGCAGTCCCTTGAATCCCGTGTTAGCTTCATGCTTGACCTTGACTTATCTACAGGAAGACAGGAACTCACGTGTTATAGACACCAAAGAAACGCGTCGAGCAGCTGGCAGCGCACAAATCGAGGGTCATGTCCGCGCTCGATGCGACCCGGACGAAGGTCGGGAAGCCATTCGTGGACCTGGTGCAGCCATAGACCTGGTAGAAGCCGATCTGGGCCGGCAGCCTGCCACTGCCGGTTGGGGTGGGCGTAGGTCCGGTCGTGGTCGAGTTGGTGAAGGCGGCCATGGCCGCTTGGCCTGCGCCAAGGGCGAGAAGAGGTAAGAAACGCATGACGGAGAGTGCTCCGCAAGGAACGAACTGGGGGATCTAACGAATGACAAAGCTCTCGGAGCCAATAGCGAGTGAAATCGAGGGCAAGTAAACCGGTGTGATAACAACAAGAGGAAGCAGGACTATCAAGAAGAGGATGTCATTATTTATAACGCGAGCACGTCCCAGCGCGACGCGTGCCAGACATCGGCCTCTCTGTTTTCGAACTCTGCCATCGACGAATGCATCAGGCACGCCAGGTTCCTGGCCTGGCGGGTTTCCGAATGATGACTTCTCAGTCAGGCCGGTGGCGCCAGTCAGTTGTCTGCGAAGAATGCTCCCGCTGCCGCTTTTGGCAACGACGTTGGTGTTGTGTCTCACCCCACGTCTGCGGCCCGAGCTTCCAGGGGCTTGGTTGGACCCCAGGTCGAAATGCCTGTTGCAGGGTGGAATTAAGCCTCCGGCCCGTTCGTGGCGCTTCCGCTTGGAAAGGTAAATTACCTTGCATTTCAGCGTTTGCCAGGGTGACTCGGCCAAACCACTCGCCATGCAGGTGGATTCGCAGGGCTGGGTCCCTGTAGTTGGCCGTCGGCTGAATTCACAAGGAATTGGCTGAGAAGTCGTCGCTGCATACGAAGCAGCTGCAAGCATCGTGGGATGGGCAGGTCTTGGTCGTCGATACGCTTGGCACAATGCCCTGGTCGACGCTTTCTGTTTTCCCATGTCTCGGTCGGCTGCTGTTCCATCTGCAGTCGGAAGTGATGCAGATGAATCCGATGTGTCCAAAGAAGGGATGCTGCAGATATGTCTGCAACGATTGTTCGCAGTCCCCGGTGCAACAAAGCGAGCTCGCCAGGCTGTTCGCCTGCCACAAAGAAACATGGGGAGTCTGGGAATGGTAACCATTCGCACCCTCGTCCTAGAGAAGAGTTTCAGCGGACAACAACAAGGGCAAACATAAGCCGAAGCGTAGGATCGGACCGCCGAACACCCACCCTGAGCCCTTCTACCCCTTTACTCCATCTGTGCCCCGGTTCGTGGTTGACATGGATTGGCTGGACAAGGTCGGTTGCCTCGTCCGCGTCATCCCCATACGACTGTACGCGACCAACTTTGCCCACCGTGATCGGTCCCGTCAGAGACTCTAGTCTCGTAGCCCACCAGGCCAGTCGAGGCAATTGCAGGGAAACCTGCCTCCGGCTGACACGCAAACGATAGCGTCGGATTGTTGTCGCGTCGTGGTGCGCCTCTTGCATACTCGAGAGAAACTGTGCTCCTTGGCGATCCATTGCGAACGGTGAGACATGGAGGCAAAAAGTCGACAGGAGGGAACGCCATCAACATAGGGGGTTGGCTTGGTTGCGTTGTTCCGGCTCCGTCGTCCGTGTAAGTAGTGTAGGGTAGGCCCAGAGCTGGCGGGATTTCCAAGAATCGCGAACAAGAAACGCTGTTAGAACATTGCTACATGGGACAGTTGTAATGTCATCGTGAATGGATATGCTTCACTACGTGAGTTGAGTCCTCATCTCTCAATTTAAATCTAAAGTTTCGCCGTTGCGCTCAGTATCAATGTAATTATCGGAGGGCAAGATTTTGTTCGCTCCCATATGGAGCACATATTCTACACAACACAGAGGCACACAACACTTCCTCGCACAAGCAAACAGACGACGCAAACCGACATTGCTTTGAGCCGTTTGGTGCAGCCCCCACCACACGGAAGCAGTGGACCTCACAGGACGTGCGCAATCTGAGTCTCCCCGCGGCGGACGCGGTGGGCGAGACACTCGGAACTCGTACTCGCAAGGCTATAGGGCCAATTTAAACGCGAGCTAAGACGAAACAAGCTTAATTTGCAAAGCCAGGTCGAGGCGTAGGAGGTCGTGCGTCTGGGGTGCCATGGCGGATGGGATCCTCCGCCCAGCCACCCTTCGGATCAAGCCGTTTTCTACGGAGTATGGAGTACGAACTACTGCTCCCGGCGTACTTCGTACAGACATGCGGAAGAACTTGTGACAAAACGGAATGCCCCCCTGGAATGAGACGTGGGCTTCGCTGCACTGCGCGATGAACTGGAATGGGGCTGTGAGACAGTCGAGCGAGCCGAACCCCAGATGCCGCCGTTGTCGTCCCGTCAAGTCTGTCCTTGCGGGAGCTGGGTAGTAAAGCTCCTCATGTTTTGTTCGTTTGGCTATACACACAAGGACCCGGAACCTCTCCGTATTAATACCATGCCAGGGTGCGGGGAGAAACGCCCCGGCTAAACAGGGCTGAGACCGTTAATGCCCCGATGCTCTTTTCGCAATCCTGTCTCGATTCGACACTGACGTTCGCGATATCAGTCGTATCCTCCCGCCACCACCGACAAGGTGCAGAGACGGCCTTGACGGCTCTCTCACGAGAGTTGTTGCTTTCGAGTGACGGTGAAACAACCAAGGGAGGCATACGTGTTCAAGGGAGACTTCCCGGAACCAATACTCCGCGCCGTTGCTAACGTCAAGGAGAGGCCCCCTAGGGGTATATAGCCCGTTAGGTATCCGAGAACGCCGCACCCAGGTCATGAGGCCCACTTTCACCGATGACCTTACGATGGTGAGTGGCAACCAAGGCAACCGTCCGATCTGCTTGGGAACGGACAGTACGGACTAGACATGCGAAAGATTCTCATAGAGTCGCGACCCGCCCATGAACACAGGGGGTAGATTCCAAGTAGGCACGGAATACCCGTATATGATATAAAGTGCCCAGAAATGCTTAAGAATAGAGCGCATGTTCAGGCGATCAAAATAATAAGTGAGCCCCGTGCCGTGGGAGCTGGCCCGGCTGTCCGCGCCGCCCATCGCCGCGCTCAAAAAGGCCGGCCAGCAGTACCCCATGGCGGACGTTGCGGGACGCGGTGCCACGCGAGCAGCGGGCGGCGCGCAAGTTAGTTCACGATGCCGCCGCCGTGCTGCTTCCACCTGCGGCCGACGCCGGCAAGTGCTACAGCGCCGACGCGTACGCCAGCGACGAGGACTTCTTCGCCGACCTGGCCTGGGCGTACCGGCGGGAGCTCCGGACGCTGTACGCCGAGGGCTTGCGCAACGAGCAGATCGACGGCCCGACGCTCGCGTACTTTTGCTCCGATGAGATGTCCCAGGCGCTGAGGGACGACGGCGGGGATCCGAATGCGCTGTTCGAGCTGTACCTCAGGCGCACGACGACTGCATCGCGAACCGTCCCGAGGGCCTCCACGTCGGACCCCATGTCTGCCGAGGTGAGTCGTGAATCTCGAATGCGTGCTCTTACCGCGGACAGCTGGCGCGGCCAGACAACTTCTCCAAGTCGATGCACTGCTGCGAGGGATCCTACGAGAGGATTGCCCGGCGCCTCTTCACCACCCTCGAGTACGACACCTCTTCCTCGAGTACGACAGCTCGCAGTCCGGCAGCTTCGCGCCGCTGCGCTTCCTGCCCTCGGGCATGTACGTCGTGCGTGGTCACCACCAAGGATCCCGCGCCGGAGGACGCCGGGGCGATCAAGAGCAAGGTGCGGCCGTCGCGGACGGACAGGGCCGGGGCGTCGATGAGGAGGTGGTGAACTGATGGCGGCCCAGAGCGGGAATGAGGTTATGGTCGATCAGCAATAAATCGTGTTAGTCTATATCACCGTCGAACAAGTTCAAACTTGTGCTTTGACAATCGGAATCGCTTGGAGCGAGCCCAGGTGAACATCAATTCATAGAAACCGCGTTCCTACTCGCTCTCGTCGGCACTGCTACACCATCCAAGGCTTTGATGGCTTGCGGCTGATGGAGTCCCCATTCAACCGTCAACCAAATAGACATCGAGTGGATAAGCGCTAACTAGACGTCAGATTTCCAGCATCGGAGAAGTCCGGGGTCGTAAGGCTGACTTCTGCAGGGGCTGTGTGGACGGACGCATTGCCGATGGCCCGGCTTGCGATATCCGGGTGTGGTGCGTTGGCCATGCCACTGGCACGTACAAAAGGGACCATGTCTCCGGGATCCATCCACGTCTCCTCGGCCCTGCACCAAGTACACTTGGCTCGCCGTTGACAGCTCAGCCGCCCGCCATGAGAGCCATCACCGACAGCATCAACCCGGACCAGAGCGCCAGGGGCCCTCGCATCCGCGTCATCGGCGCCGGCCTCCCGCGATGCGCAACCTCGTCCCTCCGGGCAGCCCTCGAGGTGCCCAGCATGGGCTACTTCCCGTGCATGCGCATGGCGCGTGTCGCCCCCCACAGCTCCCGCTCGCAGATCATCATCGACGCCATGCAGGAGGAAGACACGCGCAGGCGCCGCAACCTGCTCCACGAGGTCTTTGACGGCTACGAGGCCACCACCGGCTTCCCGGGGTTCTGGTTCATCGACGACCTCATGGACATGTACCCGGACGCGCCCGTCGTCCTCAACCAGCGCGAGGGGGGCGGTGCCGCCTGGTTCGGGAGCTTCCAGGGCAGTCTGGGCTTCTTCGGGACCTTGACGTACTACCTGCTCTGCTTCCCCGTCAAGTCGGACCGCCTGCACTGGACCATCCACCAGATCGCCGGCCGCACCTGCGTCAAGAAGTTTGGCGTCAGCTTCGGCCCCGACTTTTACGACGTGTATCAGGACTTTGTGCAGCTGGAAGCCGAGAAGCGCGGCCGCAGGGTGCTTATCTGGAGGGCAGAGGAAGGTTGGGGGCCGCTCTGCAAGTTCCTGGGCAAGGAGGTGCCCAAGGACGAGCCGTTCCCGTGGGTCAACGACGCCGCCACCATGAGCACCGTCAAGGCGGCTCTCGTCGTGCGAGGCATCCTGTCATGGGCAGCCATCCTCGGCGGTGCCTATGCCGCTTGGAGGTACGGGCCGCGGCTTGCGGGCTTTGCCTCGAGCAAGATGGGCCTCATGTTGGGAAGCACGGCGCCGTTTAGCTGAAGCACTTGCTGGTGAGAGATTGGGATCAAATACCAGCGCAGTCGACTTCGCAACGAGCCATGACAACGTTGACAAACACCTTGCTGTATCACCCAGAGTGCCACCACTCGATGAAGTCCTCTGATGCGACCACAGTGTCCAGTACTTGAAGATGGCTGTAAGAAGGGTGCCCGTGTCCTGATTTGCATCTGCCTTGCAGCTTGGGACACTCTGTCCACTGAAGACGCCGGCCTCGAAGGGTACAACTTCGGAAATCCGCTTTCGGCAACGTCCGCACAGCGCAACGCGTTCAACGCCAGCCACGCGGGCAGGCTGCAGGAAAACGTCGGATGCGTCATTGTAAGGCCGGGACCTGGCTCGACGGAAGAGGTTAGCAGCGGGAGACTCTGCAGCAACGGATGCTCTGTAGAAGCGTCGCAATATGGAAGCCCATGTGCTCTGCACCGCGGGTGGCACTGCAGCAGCAAGGGACAGACGCCCGCCATCGCTGCGCAGAGGCTCGCTCATCTATCTGCCTGCGGTCCTGCATGTCCGGGTCAGCAGGCACCAGCAGCCGCCCCGACGAAGCCGGGCATCGTGGTTCGTATCCACGCGTCATCGCCCGTGTCGCCGTGCCAGAGCGCAACGTGTCTCTCCGGCGAGGCGGGTATTTAGGCGGCGGGCGTGCGTCGATGCAGTCTGGGAGCACTTGGGCATCGCAAGAGTCGGTCTCGATTGCAGGTCCCTTCGTGCGTCGACGCCGCCGCCTTATCGTCTGGCACTGTTCCCCGAGCTCACGAGTCGCGTGCTGAGGTGAGGCTCGGCACCGACCTTGCATCTCCGCCGTCACGAGGCCCTGCCACGCCCAGCTTGGGCCGCTGAACGCGCCGGGCTGACGTGGGGTCACTAGCGCTCCAGCGCTCCGAGGGCCGCCTTTAGCGCATCAGGTGCCGCTGCGTTCGGTCGTCCCCGCTGTTGCTTCTGCGTACGAGTAGGTACCTATTACAGCCGCTTCCATCTGCGCTGCGGGCGGCTGCTGTGCTGCAAGTCTGCGACAACCTAATCCCTGTGGCTCAGACCACCCCTTCCCGCCTCGGCCCTGCATCGCTCTTCGTCCGTTATCCTCCTCCTTTCCATTCTCGCCTCTTTCACGTCTGCTCCGCCGAACGGCCTTGTCGTTCACGCCTCGGTCCTCTCGCCAGCATCATATAAGCCGCCTCGCCTGCGGACTGAGAGGCTCGGCCTCGTCCGCTCCCCGCCGCCATGTTCGACGTCTTCGCCATGATCTTATCGTGAGTGTGCCCCGCCATGTCGTCACACCCCGCCGTCGCTCGACGTCGCGATCCGCAGCGACGCCGTCGCTGACCATGGCCTACAGCTCCATCACCTCCTTTCTCTTCCCCATTTTCGCCTCGTACAAGGCGCTTAAGACGTCGGACCCGGCGCAGTTGACGCCGTGGCTCATGTACTGGGTCGTCTTCAGCTGCTGCCTTCTTGTCGAGTCATGGGTGTCCTTCGTCCTCGTCTGGTGCGTCGCAAACCCCGAGCGTGCATCTACCGTGTGCATCTGTCGCTCACCGTTGTTCGCAGGGTCCCGTTCTACGGCTACATCCGTCTCCTCTTCCTCCTCTACCTGATCCTGCCCCAGACGCAGGGCGCGCGCATCATCTACGAGGAAAAGATCCACCCTTTCCTCGAGGACAATGAAGCCAATATCGACGGCTTCATCGCCAGCACCCACGAGCGCCTCAAGGCCGCCGGCATGACGTACTTGCGCCAGGCCATCGAGTACCTGAAGACCAATCTCTTCGGCCTGCCGCCGACCGAACAGCCGCCGGCCCCCGAGTCGGCCGGCGCTCAGGGCTACATGCAGTCGCTCCTTGCCCGGTTTAGCGTCCCGACGACGAGGTGGGCTGGCAGCACCGGAGGTGAATTCTACAGCTTCGTGGCAAGCGCCGTGTCCGCTGCCGCCAGTGCGGGCGAAACCGCTCGCGCTGGAGGCTCGACGGACAGGAGCGTTCCGGGGACGCTCATCCCCCCCAACTTGCGCAACTCGGCCGACAAGAGGAATTTCATCGCCACCCAACGCGAGCGCATGTACATCGTCCTCTCCGCCCTCGACCGCGAGGACCAGGAGATCCAGCGCAGCGACGCCATCAGGCCCCAGGACCGCGCCGTCCACCCCGGTACCTTCACCGACGGCCAGGACGAGGACGATGCCACCCAGCGACCGCCTAGTGGGCTGAGCGCGTGGAGCGCCTTGAGCAAGAGCCGCAGCGAGACCGACTTCGAAAAGGTCGAGGCCGAGAGCGGCGCCGAAGATGACGGCAACCTCCGGCGGCGGAACGTCCCGGGGGCCGGAAACCGAAACTCGTGGCTGCCCTGGGGATTTGGTAGCGGCGCCGACGCGGGTGCAAGCTCGGCCCAGGAGAAGTAGGAACTCCAGATGGGCTGGATCGGACGGGAGTTTGGGTGTTTTGTGTAGATTTGGCTATAGGACTGCAACGGCTCTTTCGTCTGGGCATTCCCGGGTGCCTCCTCGCGGGGGAAGCTATACAGGGTTGTCATTTTCGTGATGGAACCTGTATTATATATTTATAACCCGATGTCCCTGCCCTATATACGACCAGGCAGTATCGCTATAAACCAGAGACGGGGTCCTTGACCGCGGCTGTGATTATCAAACGCCGTCCACATCCCCGTAGCTGAGACTGTACATGCCAAATATCGTACAACGCCACCCACTGTCCTCGACGCACTCCCGCCCTATGCTGTGTACATCCCCCCCTTGCGGCCAGAAAGCGCCGCCGCCGCCGAATCAATGCGCCGCCCTGTCCGGTTGTCGGTCCGTAGCGTCCCTCACCGCGTCAGCTTGTACGGGTACGCCACGTCCACCTCGCCCTTGCGGTACCAGAACGTGCGCTTCTTCTTGGTGGTGGCGTGCTCGACCCAGACCTCCTCCAGCTGCGTCTTCTTGAACCAGCGGACAAAGTGCGGGTCCCACAGCTCGGAGCCGATGCCCAGGTCCTTGCAGCAGCGCATGAGGGCGTTGGACTTGCAGCCCTCGACGGCCGAGGGGAGCTGGTCGGGGTTGAAGAAGGAGTTTTCGCCTTGGGCCTGCGAGACGAAGCTGGGAGGCGCCGTCAGCAGGAGGGCATCTCACGTGGTGGCATGCGCATGCGCACGGGGGGGGCACGAGGGGGGGGGGGGGGACGTACCGGCCATCCACGATGAGGGCGTATTCCCGCGTCACGATGGTGCTGCCGACGACGGGCTCGCCCTTGGGGATCATGCCCCATCCCATGGGCCCAAAGGCCTCGTTGAGCCTCCTCCGGTACTTGATCTCGGGCAGGTAGATGACGCCGTCGGGCTTGACCTCGATGTCCCTTTCGCTGATGGGCTGCATGAGCACCTTGAACTGCTCCTCGGACACGGGCCGGGCCGAGATGCCGTGGAAGCTGTTCGCCCAGTCGACGACGGGCGACCCGGCCGCGTCAGGGGAGGCAGCCGTCTGCGCCTGGTGGGCTATCGTCCGGGCCTGGTACAGGACCTCGGCGGGCAACGGGGCGGTCTTCTTGCCGGCGGTGGGCGTCGCCGCGGGCCGCGCGCCCTTCGTCTTGGCCCACTTGGACGCTGCGGGCGCGGGCTTTGGCTTTGCCGCGGCGGCCGCCGCAGGATCTTGCGCGCCGTCCTCGACGGCTTCCGGGGTCGCGGGAGAAGCTGCTTCGGTGGCGTACCGGCGAGCCAGTGGGACGACGGAGCTGGCGCGACGCGCGAGGTGTCGCGGCGCCGCGGCGACGGCTCTTCGAGGGAGGAACATGGCTCGCGAGGTTGGATCCCGGCTGGCGGGGACGGGGAGGCCGCAGGCGGTTGTGTTGGGAGCTTGCGGCTGGAGATGGGAGCTTTTTTCACGGTGCGTGAGCTTTGGCGGTTGGTTGTTGGAGCAAGAAGTGGAGGCTCCATAGCTCCAGCAGGGTCGAGCCAGCGCACTGGGGTCAACAAGACGTCACCATTCTGCAGCTCCCCAAGATGCCGAGTCTTCACAGAGTAGTAGAATGAAATACAACGCTGTCGGGGCGTCGATATGAAGATCGAGTAGAGACACGTGCTAGCCATGAAATCAATCCATAATCGTACACCGCTGCAGTGCCGGCAGCTCCCGTTCACGCATCCTTGCTCGACGTGCGCTCGTCGTTCCCATGGCGCTTCCAGCACTGTTTGAACTGCTCCATCTGCAACGCACTCAGCGTCAGCTCAAAATAGCAGCCCCCAGGCCGCGCGAGCTTCAAAGAGCGAGGCCGCATTGTGGCAACATGAGCATGTGAGTGACGGGACGTACCTCTGCGGTGCAGGCCCGCCAGTCCTTCTTCTCAAAGTAGCAGTCCGTCATTTTGGCGTTTTCGTCTGTCGCGGCGACCCCATCAGTCAGCTTCCTGTCCCTCAACAGCACGAACACGCCCGAAACATCCCCCCCGCCGCGGACCGCAGGGCAAGGGTTGCTGGATGCATCGAATCTGTCCGCCAGCAGGGAACGCGTCCGCTCACCTGCGCAGCCTGTGCTGAATATCCGTTTGTCCCTGCACGCAGGAGAAGAGGGAGTTAGCAGTCTGTGAGCCAGAGCGCGCGGCTTAGCGTCGGGTTGGCGACAGGAAGCTCAGCTCCCCGGAGCCGACGGCAGCAACTCACCACTCGTCCGGTTCGTCGTCGTCCGCAGCGTCCGTCGGCGGCGGAATCTTGCTCTCTTCCTGCGGCATCGTCGGGCTCTCCGGTTCCGGGCGCGAGGATTGGGATCCCATTGAGTCGGTGCTGCCAACGTTGGTGGTGTAGGGAAGAAAATTAGGTGAGGCCCGCGTCATCGGAGCTCGACTCATCCCAACACGCCATCCGACATCTCGGCAGCACCATGGCTCCCAAGAGGCTCAACGTGCTCGTCTACACAGGTTCGTTGTCCCGGCCTCTCCTTCGTCCGATGGCCGCCTCTGACTTGTTTTACCAGGCACCGGCACCTCTGCCGAGTCTGTCCGGCAGTGCCTGTACACGCTCCGCCGCCTGCTGTCCCCCAACTACGCCGTCATCCCCGTCACCGAGTCCGTCATCCTCAAGGAGCCCTGGGCGCCGACCTGCGCGCTTCTCGTCATCCCCGGCGGCGCCGACCTGGGCTACTGCCGGGTCCTCAACGGCGAGGGCAACCGGCGCATCGGCGAGTACGTCCGCCGCGGCGGCGCGTACCTCGGGTTCTGCGCCGGCGGCTACTACGGCAGCGGGAGGTGCGAGTTCGAGGTCGGCAACAGGCCGCTCGAGGTCATCGGTAGCAGAGAGCTGGCCTTCTTCCCCGGTACCTGCCGAGGCGGCGCGTTCAAGGGCTTCGAGTACCAGAGCGAGAGGGGGGCCAGGGCCGTCGCGCTGAGGGTCGCAACGGGCGCCTTCGAAGAGCAGGCGCCGGAGACTTTCGCGTCGTATTACAACGGGGGCGGCGTGTTTGTTGATGCAGGTAGCATCAAGGGCCGCAAGGTCGAGGTCCTAGCGTCGTACGACGAGAAGATCGTGGTGGATGGGGGAGACGGGCAAGCCGCAGTGGTGCTCTGCCACATTGGAGACGGCAAGGCGATGCTCTCCGGGCCTCACCCTGAGTGGGTTTCTCTCCTCCTCAAATTGGATGCTTTGGGTATTGATGCCATACAGGTTCGCCGCAGTCAATCTCCACCCCCGGCCAGACATTCCAGGCTACGACGAGCTGGTCCACAAGATCACTGCCGATGACCAGTCCCGGATCAGCTTCTTGAAGGCCTGCCTGGGCAGGCTGGGCTTGGAAGTGAGCCGCGAAGATACGGCCGTCCCACCGCTGTCTAGTCTGCATCTCTCGGCCATCGACAACACCAAGGTGACGGAATTGCTCTGCGCCTGGGAAGAGGTCATGGACAAGGAGGACGGCCGAGAGCTCGTCCGGGGAGAAGCAGACACGTTCCATATCCAGGGCGAAGATGGCTCCCTCAGCGTCGAGGAGCTGCAGCACTCGCTGCCTTCAACGGAGGGTGTGAGTGCCAAGGATGGCGGCATCGTCGACTACGCCGCCATCACGAAACGGATCATCCCCCACGAAAAGACCCTGCCGAGTCCCGAATCGACGCCGCGCTTCAACCACAAGCAGTTTTACTCGAGCCTCAAGCGGTTCCAGGCGACAGAGGAGGATGCCGAGGAATGGGGCAACATACTGCTGTACGGCGACGTCGTGACGAGCACAAACTCCCTTCTGGAAAAGTACCGCGACCGTTGAAGCCTCGATGTCCGTACGCCCTGCTGACCATCCCGCACCAGGAACCCCAAGCTCATATCCAAGCTGCCCACCGGATTCACCTTCTCGGCATCCACGCAGGTCGCCGGACGCGGTCGCGGAACCAACGTCTGGGTTGCGCCCCCGGGCGCCCTCATGTTCTCCACCATCATCAACCACCCGGCGCACCTCGCCGTCTCCCGCCCCGTCGTGTTCATACAGTACATTGCCGCCGTTGCCGTCGTCGAGGCCATCCGGTCGCTCGGCGCGGGATACGAGAACCTGCCCGTGAAGCTAAAGTGGCCGAACGATATCTGTAAGACGCGATACCCGGTGTGCCGCATTGCCAGCTGACCCCTTTCGCAGACGCCCTCGACCCGACCAAGCCCGCGGCCGCCAAGCAGTACGTCAAGATCGGCGGCATCCTCTCCCAGTGCGGCTACTGCGACGGCTCGTACCAGATCGTCCTGGGCATCGGCATCAACGCCGTCAACCCCCGTCCCACGACCTCCATCTCCGACCTGCTCCCGGCCGGCGCGCCGCCGCTGCGCCTCGAGGCCCTGCTCGCGCGCATCCTCACGCGCCTCGAGGCCGTGTACGCGCAGTTCCGGCGCGAGGGCTTCTCCGACGACCTGGAGCGGCGGTACTACCGCCACTGGCTGCACACGGGGCAGGCCGTCTGCCTCGAGGCCGAGGGCGGCGTGAGGGCCCGCGTGCTGGGCATCACCCGGGACTGGGGGATGCTGCGCGTCGAGCAGACGGACGCCGAGGGGCGGGGCACGGGGCGGATCTTCAGCCTGCAGAGCGATGAGAACAGCTTTGACTTTTGGAAGGGCCTGGTCCGGAGGAAGGAGTAGGCAATTTGTGCGTTGTAGTTTATAATTAGACACTATGTGCAGAAACCGGAGAAAGCCTGTGACCGAAAGTGATGAATGGCCCTCGGCTTGACGCGACGGGCAGGTACTTGGAGTGAGACGCGTTGTTGGTTCACGATGGAGCACGACATGTGCGGCTACCCTATACCTTCCACATGTTCGTTCTCTTTCTAGCGGCAGCGGCCTTGAAAAGGTGATTGGTCTGGGATATATTATGGGATAGATCTACAAGGATATACGGTCTTGTTTTTTTAATTCCGCTTATTCCGCGTTGGTGGCTAACAAGTGGGTGAACGACATCATTTACCTTGTGCCTTGTGCTGTCATCACAGTTGTCGAGACCCAAGTGATTTTGCGAAGAGTAAACTCACTTTTACATTAAGAACACAACTACAACCAAGCGGTTGGCCGAGGCAAAAATCGATACACGAACATCTTAAACACGGGCAATGCCGCAGTCCACAGATGCAGTCCATATCGTACAGTATATTAAACACATAACTGAAGCCCCCCCTCTTTTCTCTAGTCCCAATATCCAGTGGCTGCATGCCTCTAGATGGCCACCTATGAAACGCCGTGCCATGCCGCAGTCGAGTGAAGATGTACATGTATACAAAGGGAAGTCTCCTCCCCGTCAAGACGTGGTTGTTCTCCGGGCGGCCTCGTCGTCCGGCGAGTCCATCCAGCCTGTCGTCTGCCGTGCTGCTGAAAATGAGGCGTCATGGCTGTGCACCCAAGATCGCATCGCATCGCTTGGCCCGTAGTGTCGCGTGTATGCGGCCGGAATCGGCGCCCGCCGCTCGTTCTCGTCCGGCCTGCCTACCGGTCCTTGTAGACCTTGGGCTTCCACCCTTCCTTGGTCTCCGCCTCCTGCTCCGCCCTTTCCCTTATAGGGCCGAGCTCCCTCTCGAAGCGCTCCTTGGCCCGCACGATCTTGCTCTGGAGGTAGAAGCTGCCGCCGTTCTGGGGCTCGTTCGCGTCGAACAGGCGCTTGTACCGCGCGAGGACCTCCTCCACGTTGGCCTGCCCGCCGGCCGGGGGCTTTACGTTGAGGATGCGGCAGGCCTCGTCGAGCGTCATGCCCGACGAGAGGGACGCCCGCGCCGAGGCGCCCGACCCGCCGTTGACCTTGGCCTGGGCGCGCTGGTAGTTGGACGCCGCCTGGGCCTGCTTGTACGCGGCCACGAACGAGCGGCCCAGGATCCGGGAGCCTGTCAGGAAGGCGGTGATGACGAAGCGGTGAGCCTGGAGGGGGAGGGTTAGCGGGAGGCTTGAAGGCTGGGCGTGTGTCGGCCGAGCGAGCGCGCAGAATCGAGCGTGCGCATATACGCAGCGCGCATTCGCTGACCCGACTTCGGCCGCAGGGGGACAGGAGAGCTCGTACCATTGTGACAAATGAGCAAACTCAGCCAGCTGTAATCACTCGCGATCAAGGCTCTCGCCACAGAATGGCCCGATGTGTTGTTCGTCGGCCGCCAAAGGGAGATGCGTCCCTCGTCTCGTTGCTGGCCGGGATCGTGAGAATGGGGGTTCGGCGTTCTCGATTTTTCCACCGCGCCGGCGGCGAATAATCCCGTGGTCGGAATAGTCTGGGGCAAAATGTTTAGCCGAGCATGTGCCGCGCACCGGGATGAGCTCGGTGAGTCGCTCAGAACCGCCGCGCACGCCGAAGCCGCCTGATTGGTTGGCCGACAGCTGTCAGAAATCCTCGGAACGAGGAGTCGGCTTGTTGACTTTGTTTCGCAAGGCGAGCGACCGGTGTCTTTTTGGGCTGTCTTGTTCCAGGAGCAGGTTGGAACTTCCGACTGCGTAGCGCGCTGCGGGCCTCAAGCTTCGCTGTGGGGTTGGTGCTCGGATGAGGTAGCTCTACGTACCAACCCACTGCCAGACGACTCTCTAACGGCCGCCTTGAAGCGCCATGACTCCTCAAGACATCGAGGCTCTGCTTCGGCAGCGCGGAAGCGGCCAGTCCCAAGACGAATATGACGAGGCGTCTGAGCCGGCCGGCGCGCGCGGGCAGAGGACCGCCCTCCTGGCGCCCGTCCTGAGTGCTTGCCAGGACGCATGGTCCTCCAGGTCAGACGAGATAGACGCGATAGCGCACAAACTGGGAGACGGGAGCCGCGATGGTGAGTGCCACTTCGACTCTGCTGTCTCGTTGACACTGCCGAGATGTCCCCGCGCGGCCTCAATCGCTCCACGTTGAGGCCTTCCCGGAAGAATCTATACTTACTCTGCTGTACTAGTTGCGTGGCGCGTGCCCTTTGGTGAATCTGGCATCCTCGAGTTCTTCTTGGGCGTCTTGGCAGAAGACGGCCTGAGCCAGGGACTGCGAGTTCACTCTCTCCGCCTGGTGGGCAACTCGTGTGCCGACACGGATGAGAACCGGGCGCGCGTCGTCCAGGACAACCGGCTCGCGTCGGTAACTCGCCATCTCCAGGACGCGAGCCTCATTCCCTTTACCATCCCAGTCCTATACAACATTCTGGTAGACTTTGGTAAGAGCTGTCCCTCGTCCTTGGATGGGCTCTGTCTTGTCCCACAGCTCCATCTGACTTTTGATAGAACCCGCTCGGCTCCTGGCCTCGCAGTCTCGCCTCAGCAGCAAGCTCGTTGCTCTACTATCATCGCCCATCCTATCCAAATACGACGCCTTTGTGCCGTATTTCTGCAAGATTCTCGCCTTGATCGTCTCGCAGGAGGGCGAAGCGGCCGTCGCGGACCCCTCTACCGTCGGTGTCCTTCTCGACGTGGCCACGAACTCGCCGGCCAAGGAGGACCTGGACGACTTCATCTCCCTTGTCAGTGTGGCAGTCGCCTATCTTGCCGATGAGGGTCTCCAATCTCGACTCATTACTGAGAACCGCGTGGGGCTGTTCGTGGAAGCGTTCTACCGCGCGCATGCCGGATTCGAAGTCAGCCAGACCGAGGACGTAGACGCGGCAACGCAGTTGAAACAGCTCCGAGCCTCCCTCCTTGCGACCCTCGCAGATTTGTCGGCAAACGACGTATTCTCCTCTCACTACCCCCTCTCCTCACCCGTGCCCCAGTCGTTCTTGGCATGGATTCGGGGCGCACATCCTCTCTTGCAGTCCGCGGCCTGCCTCGCCCTGGGCAATCTCTCGCGCTCCGACGAAGCCTCGATTGCGCTTGTCGAAAGAGACTCCGTCCATGTTCACCTGGTCAAGCTTCTCTCCAACCCTGCTGTTAGCGACCCTCAACTACTTCATTCTGCACTATCCTTTCTTAAAAACCTAGCCATTCCGATTCAGAACAAGGTACCGCTCGGCGACCTGTTGGACCCCTCCTGTGTGCCCCGAATCTACCCGCTGGATACCTTGCCGCAGGTGCAATTCGCCGCCATGTCCTTGACGAGGCTGTTACTTATCAATTGCCCTGCCAATGTTCGCCGGGTCTGCACTCCGTCGAGCGCCGACCCATCCAGCCCAAACCACGAACGCACCACCGTCACTAGCATCGTCGATCTATTCGACCGGTCCGACGCTGAGCCTACCAGGCTCGAAGCGTCTCGCTCCATTGCCGCCCTCTGCCGCGTTCTGCACTCGACGGCCTTGTCAGATGTGCTTCCCGAGTGGTACGAGGCAAACTTCGTGTCAGACTCCCAACCGGATGAACCGGTACCGTCTGTGCAAGGTCAGCAGGCCGATTACGACCAAACAGGCGACGAAAAGCGGCGAGGCCTCTTCTACAAGAAACACGATCTGAACAAGGCCTTGGCGTTCCTCATCACTCAGCAGAAGTGGCCCACCCTGCGCTCCGAGGCCTGGTTCGTCTTCGCCCTCATGAGCCGGTCCAGGGACGGAGCCGCCGTCATCATCACCGTGTTCCAGGACCACGGCACGCTCGGCGCCCTCATGGAGGCCATCACCGGGCGCAAGGCATCAGAGAGCCCGCCGGGCGCGGACAATCAGATCGTAGAGGCCCCTGGCGCGAAACAAGCTGACGAGGCAGTGACATCCATGGCCGCCGCTGGCCTGCAGCTTGAGCCGCAACAGGTCGACCCGAAGCAGCAAGCCAACATGGCCAAGGTCGATAGAGAGAATGCGCTCGTACTGTGCACAGAGTTGTTGAGGAATTGGGAGAGCGAGCTGCCGCCGCTGAGACTCAGCTTACTGCAGGACTTGGTCAAGGAGGGAACAGAGCTGGTCGTCGCAGAGCGAAATCAGGCATAAACCGTGGCTCAATCAGGGAAAGATGTTGTGAGCCACCTAATCCACAGGGCACATAGACTTACCGTGGCACCGAGGCACCGAGAATCGTAGGGACAAAGGAATTGAAACATCCACAGGACTCAGGGGACTTGCAGACTCAAGACGGTTCTTTCGCTCACGTAATGCTTCCATTGACCATCTGAATACAGGGCAGAGCCGGTGATCATGCAATAGTTCTTTGACCTGGACCTAGAGTACCTTTCCTCCTGAACCCGGTCAAGAACTCGATAAGAGCCTCGAACCAACGTTGCCACTCCCTTAGAGACGCAAAGAGCAAAACCCTCAAACACCAATTCCCTTTTCGCCAGTTTATTTCTTGGCGCTCTCGGCCTCGGCCTTGTCCCTCACGCGCTTCTCGCGGGCACCCTGGTACCGGGCGTTGCTTCGGGCCATGCGCAGCTTCGTGTAAGCACCACCCTCGATAGCCTCGGGCATCTCGCTCTTCTTGATGTACTTGACGGCAAGGTCGGTAGGGGCGATAGGCAGGATAGCGGAGACACGGCTGGCCTTCTCAATCTTGGACACGTCGGTCTTGGTGTCACCCTTCTTGGGGGCGTTGGACCGGCGGGGCAGCAGGATCAGGCGCTCCTTGAAGGCCTTGAGGCGGGCCACGTTGATGGCCAGGCTCTCCTCGCTCAGGTTCTGGCGGCGGTGGTCGACGGCGATACCGATGGTAGGGGCCAGAGGGCGGGCGATGCCAGCCTCCTGTGCGTGATTGTCAGAACTTCACTCTATCCATGCAATTCGTCGCCGTCCAGGTTCGCAGTGCTCGCATCGCTCGCTGGATGGGGCCTGGGTCAGTTGCGTACCTTGAGCTCGGTCAGGGTGAAACCCCGGCCGGCGCGGACCTTGCGGTTATACTTGATGGTCGGGCATCGCACAATAGGGCGCAGCTTGTCGACGGGGCGGGGAGCCACGGCAGCAGCCTTGGCCTGACGAGCGGTACGTCTCGACGACTTCTTTCCGGGCTATTCCAAACAGTCAATACCGATTTCCCAGCGCAGCGCATTTCACTCGTCGAAGTCGCATACCTGGTCGAAGTGGGTGCGAACCCGTCTCTGCCAATCCTTGCGGAAGTCTGTGAACGGAGTCAGTCGCTATGTTCGTCGTCTCGTCGCTCGTCGGCGAATCATGGTTGATGCTCACGGTTGTTGACGAGCTTCTGGTTGTGCTTGATCGCCTGGAGAGGAAATAAATATTAGCATTGAGCCTCGTCTGTCATAGTCGCACTCGATTTTGGGCTCGGGTTCCCGTACCATTGTGTCTGCTTGCGATCAAACTCGCTCCGGTTGTCGATGTTCGGTTGGCGTTGGAAATTCGGAGATGGAGGCTCGTCAAATTGATTGAAGGGTTTTCGTGCCCTACAGAAGATACGTACTACTGGTGGGGTGAGCCCTGCCGTGAACGAAAATCCAATGTGTGCGTCACGTGAGATGCGCTCTCAGCTTACCTCAGCTGCCTGGTGGTCTTGCCGCCTTGGTGCCTGGACTGGTGCCTGGGCCAGTGGCTGCCTGGGGCATCCACGCCCCGCCTGGAGCTATAAAGTCGTCGCGCAGCTCCGCGGTTTGCTTGTTTTCTTCTTCTCTTCTTCATACTTACCTTGTTTCGAACTCCCCAGCTCAAGATTCGGGGGGTTCAGTGAGGGAGGCCTGCATTGCACATCGCGGCGTCGACCCTCACTCCATTGTCCTTCGGGGCCATGGGAGGCGTAATTTTTGATTTTCACCAACTTTTTTCATTGTGAGCGTTGCCTCGAGCGGCGCCATGAAGAAGATGCCTGGTAGTGCGCGTTTGTATTTGCCGAGTGTGAATCTCTTAAATATGAAGTCATTTGTAAAAGACAAAGAAATGCTATATGAGCGGTGTGCAACGTACTGAATTGTGAAGGGTACTCTTGTCCTGGAAGCTGGATAACCTGGCGAGAAGCTATGAATAGAGACGTGATGTCTGGCCGGACGCGTGGTTCTGAAGACGAAAATTGCTCTGCCACCTGGCTGTGTGAAGGCCCCCAACCATAGGTAGGTAAAGCGTAACTTTGGTAGTATCGATTGGCATGGTGATCTGATGCTCAAGGGGACGTTAGATGGAAGCACAACTAATTGTAGCGATGGCGACAGCTGGCCACACCCAAGCTCTGCAATGTGGGCAAGCTTACGGTGCAAACCGCGAGCAAGCCCAACAAGTAGCCGTGTGTAGATTCCACGGCATGTATGATAATCCCGCTGGCTAGATATCCCCTACGTACTTCGTAAAACATTCACCCGTTTTCTCCCGCGGCAGCCCTCGCACCTGCGAAACTTCATCGTGGCCGCTCCAGCGCATTTCATGGTGTAGCTCCCGTCGCCGGACTTTCTCCGCCCCAATCACAGCGCCCGAATTCCACTGGTGCAGCTTCCCACCTCGCCCCGAAAAATCTCACGGCTAAACGCATCAGCCCATCATCCATTCTCCTTCTGCCCCCGACATCCTCGCCCAACCTCGCTCCTCGCGCCGTTTTGCCCTTACCATGGCGTCCAGAATGGGGCCCCGGAGCGTCAAGGACGCCACGCGCTTCACCTCGACGATCCCGCACGCAACCTCCAAGACCGGCGGCGCCGCTGCTGGTGGTGCCGCGCCGAAGCCGCCGCCGCGGATTCCTGGCGAGACGCCCGAGCAGCGGGTAAGGCGGCTGCGGCAGGCGCACATCGCGGCGCAGAATGCTCAGATTAGCCGGACGGACCGGGTCGTCGATGTGTCGAGGAGGTTTTTGGACGTGGCGCACAGGTGGACCGTTGGGGGCATCGTCGTCTTCACTGGTACGTCGACTCGCGGCCCCTGGGGAGCAGCTTGAAGGCCTCTTCAAGGGCGCGGCATTCTGAGGAAGGGACTGACAAGGACATGCAGCCGTTGCCGGTGTCGTCAGCATATACTCGGTATGGGACATGCTGCGGTACAACCGCGCCCGCCGTGCCGAGTGGATCGAAGCCCAGAAGCAACTCGAAGCCGACTCTCTCTCCGCCGCCCGTATAGCCTACCTCAAAGGCACGGCCACAGAGGAACAGATCATACTCGTCGAAGAGGCCAACCGCGAGGCCGAGGAGAAGGGCGTCAAGCTACCTCCTCTGCTGTCCCCTGCCGAACACCGAACACACTTCGAGGAGCATGTCCAGCCTGCCTTCCAAGGCGGCCAGGGCGCGGACAAGAAAGAGGGCAAGGGCATACTCGGCCTCGTCTCAGGCCTATTTGGCGGATCAAAGACCAGCGAGGATGTAGCGCCAGCGCCGGCTGTAGCTGCCAGCAGCGACGCGGTGCAGTCGATCGAGGCACAGGCAAAGGATGCCTGGGAGGCAGAGAAGCAGAACCAGCGCCGGGGAGGCAGCCTCGACCAACTCGGACTGGATGCCGGGAGCTCAGGGCAGGCTTCCTCGGGGAAGAAGGGCTGGTGGCCGTGGTGAAAGGCTGTCCGAGCATGGCCGAATTCTTACAAACTGTCGGTGATCGAGCGAGGCACGGGAGGAGGACAGGAAACATGTACCATACCCGTGTAGATGGGCTGTGCATTAGATGGCGTCAGGAGTCGTTTTTGTATGTACCACCAGGGGAATTGATCCCAACTACGCATTTACATGATACTGGGCGACACGTGACCAATACAGCGAGTTTGCCCATTATTCAGACCATAGCAGAGTGCAGCATGACGGAACAGTGGAAAGATGGTGCAAGCTTCTATGGGTTATTGAAGCTACATAGACACCGAGTGCTGTGGACCTCTCGTCTCCCATCTCCCGGTCCCGGATAGTCGAATGCAACAATGTTCCGTCCTGTTGCCCTTATGATACCGATACAAAGCAAATTCGCTGTGTAAAAAATCGCTTCGCCCTGATGATGCAAGTCCCGCCCCCGCAAAATAAAGAAAGAAAACAAACGAATGTAGTGCCAACGCAGCCTCCCACAGAAACAGGCCTGCGGGTAGGCTTAAGCAAGCGGCCCTCGTGGGTTGAGGACAGAGGTCAATCCAGACCACGCGGTCTTTACATCCCAGTCGACCACCCTCCATTGCTGCCGCCAGAGAGTGCGTTTGTGTTCCTCAAATAGTGCGAACCCAACTCACGAAGACCTCTCGAGCAGCGCCAGTGTCGGTCTGTAGACGGATAGAGGTGGTCCGCGGTTTGATGCCAACACCAGAGGCATCATGGCTACTGGGGCAGAGTCTCAGCTGTCGCCGCTTCTCCCGCCAGTCCAGCGGCCTCACAGCACTGTCCTAGAGCTCCATATCGTCCTGGGGATCTACCAACCGTCTCTCCCCCCCCTATGAGATGATGATATGGTTGAAATGACCAGGGACTTTGAGCCTGCACTTCTCGCAGTCCGACCTGTAACCTATACTGAAACTCTTCTTCATGCCGGGTTGCCACGTCCAGGAATTCACCGTGTGTTTGCTCCTCACATGGCCCCTCCGCCCAGGTGAAGGCGAGGAAGGATCGGCGTCGGCCTCGGATGGTTGAGCTGGCGACTGCGACTCGACATCCATCATAGCATTGGGATGATCCATGGCATGTGTAGGTGAGGGGCGCATGCATAGAGACGACTCGGGTTGGGCGTCGTTGTCGTCGTCGACCATCATGTTTGAATCAGCAGCCTGGCGCAGGGAGGAGTTCCCAGCCTCTGATATCGGCGAGGGCAGCCGTCGGTTGCTTTGCACCGCATGCCAATCCGCCTCACTGGCCATTCCCCGCGGCACGCATTGGTCGTCGGAGAAGCCAGTCTGGTGGTGGCCCATATTCACGATGCCATTGAGAGCTGTGACGGTCGGCCCCGGGCCAGCCCATTCGGAGTGTTGGCCCTTGACCTGTGCAGCAAAGCTGGGCTGAATCGGCGTGGGCATCCGGGTCGCGGCATGACGGTCACAAGGGTCGACGGTCGCTCGGTTCTCGTCAACTCGGCATGGCGACGGAGAGTCGGCCGCATCAGTCATGTCCATCTCGGCGTCTTGCGGCTGGGAGCCGATCGCAGGGGACGATGACCAGGGAGAGAAGTGGGATCGGGGGTTGGGTTCGTTCGCGCTCGAGTGCAGCGGCGTGACGGCCGACGAGGCCAGCCAGTGCTGGCTACCTTTGGGCGACGTCCGGAGGGGAAGGGACTGTAGCCGTTTCTAGGTAAATTGTTAGCGAAGCCGAAGCTAGCGGATGGCATCTCTGGCAGGCCTACATTTCGATGCTCCCCGAACCCCATGGCGCTGTTAGCCGCCTCTTCGTCGTCCCTCAGCCGCTTCCTCCCCGGGTCGGCCATCGTATCCATGTAGTGCTGCGTAGCAAACATGCTACCGAGGCGCAAGACGAAAGAGCACGCTCAGCTTGAAGGTGACAAGAGCAGAGAGGAGGGGAGCGGAGAGTTGACGACCAGCCTGCCGCAGCCTGGGCGAGACAGTGCGGCGGCACGACACCTTGATGGGACGAAGGGCGACAGGCTGGAGCGCGGTATGCTTGCTTTTGGCTCGGCGGAGCGTCGTTTGCATACGTACCAAGTACCCCGTACGGCAGTGTTGGGGGCCGCGGGTTGGACGATGTTTGCTTCTGGCGGCGACGGCCGGGCAGCTGGCAGAGAGGGAGGAGGCTGAGTGAGCCGGGCCGAGTCGAGACCAGGCACCGACAGCGTGAGGGGAAAGCGAAGCTGTGGCGAACCGACCCCGGTCTGGATGACGGCAAAGCTGGACCGCGGAAAGCGAGCCTCGTCGTCGAGAAGGAGCAAAAACCGATACGTATGGATAAATTTCTCGCGTGTCGCAGGAAGCCGGAAGAAGTGATGGGGATTGGCAAAAGGCGGAAGTATTAACGAATGCTCCGCGGAAGAGCTTGGCCTGTGGTAAAGCGACGATGCAGCAACGGACTGATAAGAACAGATTCGAGCAGAAGGGCGATGGAAGCTACCAGCAGGGGCGGGGAACCAGCACCACGGTGGCACAATTACAATTCGCGGCGGATGGCCTTTTTGACAGAGGCGACGAGAATACGGCAATAGGCATTAAATGATGGATTTTTACACGATAATGGCATGGCTTGGGCACGACTCGGGGAGGTGACGCGCTACCGAGGACCCTGCCAACCTGCGCGTCCAGGCCGCCACAGGCACTGCACCGGCCGTTGCCAAATGCAAGCGACGACGGCGGTTTCTCACGATGGGCCACCGCGGGACGAGGGCGCAGCCCGGTGTGCCTCGGCACGTCACGTCGGATCCGCCGTTCATCGCCTTATGCTCGCCGTTTCACGATTGCCTCACGAATCGGCGACAGGAGCAGGCGGATGGCCTGCCGTTGTGAGAGGTGGAGGAGGTAGGGTGGGTGTTTCAATGCATGGATTTTGACATCGCGTTTACATACCACGACCGACACGCCGCCGCCAGCCTCTTGCGCGACGCAGCTACAGCATAACTTCGCATCTCGCCTCAAGTAGAGACTTCACGTCAAAAGTCTAGCGATGGTTGCGGCCTCCTGTTGGCCTCGTGACGCTGGATGGACGATTTGGTCTACAGTCACAGTACGGGGGAAGGCTACCCTGGAGGATTGCCAACTCATGATGGAGACATCCATATGGATCAGCCAATTGGTTCACCTGTGTGTGTGGAAGCATCAAAGGTAAGCGTCACTCGTACCAAGTACGAAGTGCGAATACACGCGTCCAGCCTGAGTGTCCTGATGAAACGATGATGGCTGTAAAATGAGTGCATCTGCCTGCATTGTACACAAGTCCATCCCCGCCACGTCACAATGGCTGGTTCAATCTACTTGCTGCACATGGCTGCGGGTTCCCGGTGGGTTCGGGATGGGATCCTCTGCGATTGGTAAAGCCACGGCGAGTTTGATGGTGGTCAATGGCGGTCAACGGACGCTGAGTTGACAAGCAGCGCCGAGGTCGGTAATCCCACCTCAGGACTATGTACACTCATCGACTCTGCATGCTATGCTTCGCGGGCACAGTCTGTCCTGTAGCGAGGCATCGCCGACAACAGCCCGTTTCTGCCATGCCAGGTCCTAGGCCAATTGAGGAGGACCCATTTGTCAAATTTCCAGCCCGCCAGTGACGTATTCAGCATTTCAGCTGCCCGACTTCCTTTGTCGGTGGAGGGACAGCTCATTAGTGGGATGGTGACGGCAGACGGAGTCCGTAGTGGTGGGGTCGCTCCGAGGCTGCTCCGATCTCTGGTTTTTTTTGCCTCTGCGACTCTTTCCAGCACTGGCCTGATCCTGTATCTTCTGACTCATTGAACGGGCCATCTGCAAATCAAAACCTCACGCCTGTAAGCTCGATTAGAGATTTTTTTGCTATCCAGCTCCTCATCCAACATCTCTGCGACCAAGTCGGCTCCTGCCTTGCCTTGCTTACCCGACCCCACGCTGCAGGGTAGAACACCACCCTTCGGCTTGTGACTCGATCCCAATCCTCCCATACCAAACCTCGTTACATCTTTCGAGCCCTGCAAAGCAGTCTCCCACAGCGCGATGCCTGGACTTGATTTGCAACCGCTCGTAGCGGACGACACGAGAGGTCAGTGTTCAACCAGCAGATGAGCAGTGAGACCCTTGCAGCGTGCGCATTTTCTCGACCGGCAGCGAGCGCGGATTGAGACAGGGCCGCCGTCACGCAGCACGGGCATTTGCAATGCTAGTCGAACGCTCGGTGCCCGTCGATTCAATGGGAATGCATTCTCTATTCCAAGCCCCAAGCTTGCTTTCCAGCTTCTGAATTAGCGTACAATGACTGGACGGATGTGGCGTGGAAGCGGCAGGCTGACTCTTCCTCAAGTGCTCGGCCAGGATCCTTTGATCCCCCCCGCGCTACTCACCTCCGAGATCCCCATGACCGAAGCCGCAGTGCAGACTGTCGTCAAGGGCCGAAACGATGCCGCCGATATCGTCATGGGCCGCAGCGACCGGCTGCTGGTCGTCGTCGGCCCGTGCTCCATCCACGACCCCGAAGCCGCCCACGAGTACGCTGGCCGACTCAAGCAGCTTTCGGAGAAGCTGTCGGGCGATCTGTGCATCGTGATGCGCGCCTACCTCGAGAAGCCTCGTACCACGGTCGGCTGGAAGGGCCTCATCAACGACCCGGACATTGACTCGTCCTTCCAGATCAACAAGGGCCTGAGAGTGTCCCGCCAAATGTTCGTCGACCTCACCTCTGGAGGCATGCCCATTGCCAGCGAGATGCTCGACACCATCTCCCCCCAGTTCCTCGCCGACTGCATCTCCGTCGGTGCCATTGGCGCCCGGACTACCGAATCCCAGCTGCATCGCGAGCTGGCTTCTGGCCTGTCCTTCCCCGTTGGCTTCAAGAACGGCACCGACGGCAATCTCGGCGTCGCGATTGACGCCATTGGCGCGGCGGCGTCCAAGCACCACTTCCTCGGCGTGACAAAGCAGGGCCTGGCCGCTATCACGCGGACCAAGGGCAACGAGCACGGCTTCGTCATCCTGCGCGGCGGAAGCAAGGGCCCCAACTTCGACAAGGAGAATGTCCAGGCGGCAAAGAAGACCCTGGCGGACAAGGGCCAAAAACAGGCCATCATGATTGACTGCTCCCATGGTGTGTATCTGATGATCGATTGTGCCGCGGAACAGGTCTGACCGGTTTGCTAGGAAACTCCCAAAAGAACCACAACAACCAGCCCAAGGTTGCCAAGGTCGTCGGCGATCAGCTGAGAGAAGGAGAGAAAGCCATTGTCGGCGTCATGATCGAGTCCAATATCAACGAGGGCAACCAAAAGGTCCCACCCGAGGGCCCGTCTGGCCTCAAGCGCGGCGTCAGCATCACTGACGCTTGCATCAACTGGGAACACACCATCACTGTGTTGGAGGATTTGGCCGAGGCTGTCCGCGCCCGGCGCCAGATTATCGGCAGCCGGCGCAACAGCGAGGATGCCAAAGTGAGCACGTTGGAGGAGGACTAAGCGCTCAGGATACTGCAATGATTGTCCATTGATGAGGATTTTGCGACAAAAGATGTGGCGCGTTGATGATTGACGAAAAGCCAGTTGAAAACCGCGTGCAGCCTGGTGCTGGAATTTCGCTATCAGGAAGAGTGCTGAAGGTTAGTCCAAGGCGGCTTGACGATGCGAACAGTGGAGGAGCCAAGTCGGGCGTATTTCAAGGGCCCCCAAAGGCAAGGAAAGGAATGAAACAGACTCGTTGCGTCGTAATTATAGGCCTTTGCGAGTGACTATCGGTCACCTGTTACAGGCGCGTAGCTGATATCTTGCCGGCTCATGGCCCTGCCGGCTCGCCACTCGACCACGCGCTTGAACGCCGCCCATCCCAGGAGCCCTACCGTCCCTAGAATGAACACCCAGACTATGATCTTGTCCTTGTTGCTGTCCCGCTGGAAGCACATGGTGACGACGTTTTCCTCCTCGGCATCCTTGCAGAAGTCTATGCCCTGGCTGAGGCAGAAGGCCTTTGTGCACTCGGAGCAGGACGTCGAGGCCGACCGGCGGCCGTGGGCGGATGCCGACTCGGGACGGTGGCCGACGGGAAGACGGGGCTGGAGTGGAGGGCCGAGGGGGAGGGATCGTCGTAGGAGAGAGGAGGAGGACGAGCCACCGTTTTGGCCAGCTGGTCCCAGGGGGATGATTGTGCTGTTCTTGAAACAGGTGCACTTGCAAAAGACGGGCGCCGCTGGTCGAGGAACGATGGTTAGCCATTCAGTCAGGGAGCGGGTCGGAGACGAGGGCTCACAATTCGCTGATGCGAGCGCCATCAGGGCTGCCAGCAGCAGCGCCAGGAGGTGTATCCGCGCCATTCTGAAGCTGTAGGGATTGATGCGATGGAGTGATGTCGAGAGTCGCAAGCTACCACGCAGCTGGAGTCGGAGGCGCATGGGGGCCGGCGGCTGCTGTGGGGCCAGGCCGCGACACCTGGTTGGCCCCCTGGCTCCTCAGGCCAAAAAAGTTGCCTGTTGCGAACCTCGCTCTGCTCGTCCATCTTCAACTCCCAGAGCGCCGTCGCGCACAACACATATCCAGCCATGCCCCGAATACCGCGAGTGCGGGGACTGCAGTCTCTGCAATTGGCGATTGCGCCGTCGGCCCCCCCGACCAGGACGCCATTCGTCGCCGCGCGCGCCGTCTCGACCACGTGCGCAGCGCGCGGCAAGAACACAGAATGGGTTCGGGGAAAGCTCTGGAAGGGCGAAGCGCCTGGCCCCGAGGACCCGTACACCCAGAGGCCAGAGCCGGAGGATACGTCAAACCTGCCCGAAGAAGCGCTCGAGTCTCGGCCCCGCTACCCTGCGCCTGTCCTGGAATCGCGTCTGCCCTTGCCGCCGAAGCGGACGGAAGCGACCGCGGAGAAGGAATTGAAGTCGGCAGACCCGACGTATGTGCCGGCGACAGATGCTGAGGGCCTCGAGGAGATCCACGCCATCAAGTCATGGTGGGAGCAGCCCGGCCACTGGGGCGAGGAGAGCGAGTTTAGGGGCTTCGGCAGTCCGGACAAGGTCGTGGAAAAGGCAGTCGTTGAGGTCTACCTGAGGAGGGCCGTTGTCGAGGTGCTTGCGCTGCAAGAAGCCGGAGCCTTCTCACAATGGGCGAGCAAGAAGTGGCGCAGGGGCGACAGGGGCGACTTGGATCAAGCACTGGCTGTCGAGATCCAGGTCCAGGATGGCACGGCGTCGCTCAAGGGCGACGCATCGTCTGTGTCGCAGAGCCTGACGGCGGAAGCAGAAGAGGCTGCAGAAGCACACGAGCAGCCCATCTCACTCGATGAGGCCAGGGAACTGACCAAGACGTGGGATTCTTCGTGGAAGGACCTCATTCTGGACGAGCAGGTCAAGTTTGCGGTACGTGCCCTTTTACCTCTACAAAGCGACTATATACTGACATCTCGACAGCTCCGCAAACGCCTCTACCAACTCACGGGCAACCTCATCCCCGATGCCAAGCTCGGCGCCGCCCGCACGGTCAAGCACGTCCTCACGGTGGCATCCAAGCAGCCCAAGCCGCCGAAGCTGGCGCAACTGCTCAGCCGGCGCGGCGACGTGCAGCAGCTGCCCAACGTCAAGGTGCATGGCCGCAAGATCGGGCCGATCGACAAGGAGGTGGCCGTGGGCCGCTGGAAGGTGATTGAGGAGGAGCTGAAGAAGCGCAACCTGCCCGTGACGGGAACCGGCGGCCTGTCGAAGAACAAGGAGAGGGACTGGCTGTCGGGCAAGATCTAGGGCGGGCTGCGAGGCCGGCGTGTGAGAAGGTCAAGTGTAGGATGCGTACGCCGTGTACATGTACTGTTACAATACAACAAGTCCCACGTTTACCCCAAGGGGAGAGATGCCCACCCAAGGCTGCTGGGTTGTTGACTCTTTGAGTCGGAAGGGCCGAGATGTCATGGCTTGTTACCCCCGAGCCTGGTCCATAGCCGCCGCAACTTGGTTTGGCGAGCGCCGAGGACCAGGCGGTGAGCGGCAGCTGGCGAATCTCCACGGCATGCAGTGCCAGGCGCGCCATTGGCGGGATGTCTTCGCGTTGCCCTGTCCTGTGAAACCCGGTCTGCAGGAAGCCTTTTTACACGCGGCCATACGACTCCAGCGTGAGTGAGCGGAACCCCTGCGTTCATCTCATGCGAAGTGAGGATATTTCCCTTCTTTCTGGGCGTGCCTCGCTGCTGATGCTGGACGGACCTTGACAGGAGCGCTCGCTAATACGTATCCGACCTCGAGGCTCTGTTTGAGTCCGGGTGTACAGGGCCCTAGATGGACGCAGCATCATTGCAAATGGGCTCAACAATGCTGTTTGTCGTCGGTTGTGCTGCTCTCGTGCTCCCTGGCTCTTCCATGCCAAGGTGAGACGCAACATTAGTCTTCAGGAGCAGCCCGGAACTGACGTGTCACACAAGACTGCAGCTTTGCGGTGAGCGAATCCTCCATACGTACGGAGTATTATCCAGCTTCCGCATCTGCAGCCCTGGCCTGCATTCCCACACGAATGCGTTTCTGACAATGCCAGCTGTATCCGCCGTGCTGTGTTCGAATCCGGAGCGTTTCCACATCGCCTCGCTGGACAACCGGCAACCTCGACACAGGGGTTCGAGAACAGCCGTGTCTCGCCCATGCGTCTGCGAGTTCAGGGTCTTTGTGGTGCGACGCCCAGCCTATAAGTTACTGGGCGCCGGAGGCAGGCTGGTTGTCAGACGAGAGAACGAGTGGAATCGCGGTGCACGAAGCTACCCCTAGGTTGCAGCCGGGGAACCGGCCGAGGATCCGGAGCGGCTCCTCCCGCACCGTCATGCATCCGGGCTTGTCACAATCACCGCAAGTTCCCCGATCGGCCGGGGCTTGAACAGCCGCACATGCCCGGTCTCGCGCTGGGCTGCGCGACGACACTCCGCAGGCGAATCAGCGAATGCTACACCACCTGTCACTGCGGGCGTCTCTCTG
The DNA here is from genome assembly GCA_003945565.1 of Tolypocladium inflatum. Taxonomy (NCBI): domain Eukaryota; kingdom Fungi; phylum Ascomycota; class Sordariomycetes; order Hypocreales; family Ophiocordycipitaceae; genus Tolypocladium; species Tolypocladium inflatum. Next base: position 1,715,612 of record QEPE01000001.1, read on the forward strand.
TCGAATAACGTCGTCTAGACTGCTGTGTCTCAATCGCATCCCACCCACCCCACGTGGGATCAACTTGCAGGCCCGTGGAGAGGCGCGGAGTGCAGGCGCTCCGACGGATCGACGCCGCGCGCAAACACGGCGTACACTATCGGCCGACGGAGCGGGAGCAGCGAGAGGTGGCCGCCGTCGGAGCCGCCGTGCGACTCGAGAGGCGACAAGGGCTCTGGCCTCGGCTGTCTCGCTTCCGCAGGGAGGAGGCAGACGTGGAGGATGCATCGTCACGGGCTCAATCGGCAAGGCATCGACTGAGACCTGCAGCCGGCTCCTGCGAGCCTACATATACTCGTATAGCATTTTCACCAAGAGAAAACATGATGGACGCAGCCAGAGACGGTCCACGCCCTCAGCTACGCCGGGTTGACGCATGTGGACGTCATGTAAAGCCCTGTAGACGTGGCCCGCCGGTTTCATGGTCTGATTTGCGATTGAAGCCCTCGAGCCATGCCGGTCTACCTCTCGCGAGAGGCGCTCGAGCACGCGGCCGGTCCGAACGCCCCGCGAATTGCAACCCGCATATCCACGTTGCCAACGAGAAACTCGCCGCCGGCCGAGCTTCTGCCAAGTCGCACCGCATCGTTCATGTCGATTGCACGAGGGCACACAAGAGAGCGCCTACCGCCGCACGGGACTGAAGCGTTACACCGGCTGGACAGCCGTTTCTAAGCCATCCTCGAGTTTATTCGCAGTGGAAGCGTATCGAGAAGCGACCGCGAACATGACAGGCCCGCTGGACTATCTTGTTGCCCCGGAGGTGAGTTTGGACCTTGACCCCAGCGTTGAAGTCTCCCTCCCCTCTCCGTTGTGCTTGCAAACCAGCTGACGGCGAGCAGAGCGGCGACGATGAGGTTTGCGCCAACTGTATGGAATCTCGCCGACTCGCCAGTATTCTGACCCTAGCTAGGGAGCCGACGCGGACAGCACGCACACCTCCCTGACGTCGATAACGTCGTCGGTGCTGTACGGCGTCGTCGGCGAGGGGCAGCGGACGTATGCCGCGTACGGCAAAGAAGGTCGGTTGCTCGCTGGACGGTGCGCGCCGTCGCTGGCCGTGTTTGGGCTGACGAGCGCCTCGCAGAGTATGGCTTCCCCATGGACGACCGCGAGCTGGACCGCATGGACCTGTGCCATTCCATGTACTACGCGCTCCTGGACAAGCGGCGCTTCCTGGCACCGGCCACCAAGAACCCGCAGCGGATTCTGGATATCGGCTGCGGCACGGGTAATCCACGACCCGACGGCGGGTTGAGCGTTTCGTCTGTCCCATTGCTGATGCGTGGCTCAGGTATATGGGCTGTCGACATGGCGGACGAGTATCCGAGCGCAGAGGTAGAGTCTCAGTCTTCGATTTGCTGTCGCCGAGAGCGAGCGTGCCGCTGACGAGGGACAGGTCGTCGGGGTCGACATCGCCCCTACACAGCCGGATTGGTTAGTCGAGATGTCCCCGACCGTACGGAAGCCGACCTGGACCGACGCGGAGCTGACGATCTCAGGGTGCCCCCAAACTGCTCGTTTGAGCTCGACGACATCGAGCAGCCCTGGACGTGGAAAGAGGGCACCGCCGACCTCATCTTCGGGCGGGACCTCTTCCTCTCCGTCCGGGACTTTCCGCGGCTCATCGACCAGTGCTACAGGTGCGGCTGCCGTCCCCGTCCGCATCCTTGGACCGCGTTCACTTACACCTCCGAGTCCAGACACCTCAAGCCCGGCGGCTGGCTCGAGCTGCAGTGCGTTACGGGCATCGTAAAGTGCGACGACGGCACGGTGCCCGAGGACAGCGCCTACCAGCGGATGGGGGACAGCGTGGGCCGGGCGTGCGCCAAGTTCGGCACGCCGGTGGACGACCCGCAGCGGTGGAAGGGCTGGATGCGGGAGCGCGGGTTCGAGGGCGTCGAGGAGGAGGTCTTCAAGCTGCCGTGCGCGCCGTGGGCCGCGGACAAGCGGCTCAAGCTCGTGGGCATGTGGGAGCAGCACCAGCTGCTCAACAACGTCGACGGCATGATCATGCGGCTGTTCCACAAGGCGCTGGGCTGGACGGAGCAGGAGGTCACCGTCTTCGGGGCCATGTTCCGCAAGGACTTGAGGGACCTGAGCATGCACGCCTACTTTCCCTAGTGAGTGCACATGAAGGCATGTCGGGGGCGGCTAGGAGGCTGACAGATCGTGATAGTTATGTCGTGTACGGACAGAAGCCGCCGTAACACTCTGCTCTGGGGCTCGCGGCGAGGCCAACGACACTTGGGGAGGGACGCCGCATCATTGGCGTGAGGCAGCATGTCCGCGAACAATAAACGACAAGGCAGAGGCAGCGGGCCTCTGATGACGGAACCGTGCCGACGACTTGTGGCCTCGGAGAGGCCGAGCCGGGATGCATGTGGCCGATCGCCATTCTTGTTGAGCAAAGCTGTATAGAGTCTGATTTGGGAGACCACGCAAGCGGCCGAGCAGCAACTTTCAGCTTTGCTTATGTCTTTATGGTGCTTTGTAGCGGGTAGCAGTCTCTAGTTTGTGAGATACGATGGTGGCATTCCTGAACCTAGCAACGGCCAACGCACCTTGGCGTGAACATCACAGATCTCGCATTTAATTCCTTTAGGTAGTAATACGTCGAAAGGTCAACGGGCTTTGACACCGGAGTTTAGTGCGTATACTTGTACGCGAAATACGACCAAGGCTACTGGTATATTTTCGCTAGAATCAAGCGAGTCCCCCCCGTGATTTATCCTAGCCGAGAGCGCACGTGCTTATAGCTCAAATGCAAACAATGAGACGCGAGATGTGTTATAAAACTTGCCCAGTCAAAGACTAAATTGTAAATCTGCCTCCATGTAACCCTGACAGCGGGGTTGTAAGAGGTCTGTTATCACATCCGGCACTGGATTAGGAGGTCCAGTCGGATCCGAGGGCGGCTGTAGCTGTTGGCAGGGAAGGAACCTAGCGTACTCAACAATAGCCAGGAAAGGCAGGTTCATGACGTTAACACGTGGGAACCAAGGGGTATGTATTTGAGGTTTTGACTGGACGCACCATTGGCGGTTACGGAATGTAAAGTTGCGTATAACCCTGCTTTACATCCGTTCTTTCTTCACCGGCCTCCTTGCTCTTCAACATGTTGACGACCAGCGCTACTATCCTTATACCTTGACTCATAGTAAGGCCATAAAGGTCATTTGCGTTTACACCCAGTCGCCACTCGGAACACGAACTGTGTTACAGTCCTCAGAGTCGATATGAAGGCCTATACCAACATCCTCTGGGTCGCCATACCTCGCGGTTGCACCGATGCGCAGGGAACCAAGATGCCCCGGCCCAGCCCAGAGATCCCGGTCTCAACACTCTGGAGGAAAGGACACGTGAAAAGGGCTCGAAACTCGGCTGCACCAGAGGGCATTGCTGGAAGGGTTGGGCAATGATGGCGAGCGGTGCTGGACTGCCAGAGACGGCGGAACGGCCCTGGTACGAAGTATACTTTCGTACGTGCAACAGCTGGAAAGGCTGGGTGCAGGGCTCGTTTGCCTGTGGAACGGAATGTGGCTGCAGCTGATGTGATTCAATGGATATCTCAGCAGGTATATTATCCTAGCGACAGGCCTGGGGTGAGGGCCGAGGAGAAGAGAAAACTATAAAAGACGGAGAAGACGAGGTCTCATTAGAGACGGGCCATGCGGTAGGTAAGACGGCCGTCTTATCAATAGTTGCACATGCCATGATAGTAATTGAGTTCTCGGGGTTCCTCCTTAGTTCCTCACGCTCTCTTGGTACCTTGCACCTCAAGGCCGGCCGACATTTCGCATCATACCTCGGGCAGCCTACGCGGGTTTGCGACAGCGAGGCCGTCTTGATGTTCATCTGTTCATTCACGTTGGTGGGCTGCAAGTCGAGCTCTGTCCAGCGAAGCAGTGCACGCTCATCCGCGAGCCGAAACAACAGGCTTACGACGGCATGTTTTCCTCGTCTCGACCACGCCCCCCGAGTCGACGTTGCGTCTCCCACTCGGCGGCGCATTGTGGCGTCGATTAGTCCCTGGGCGCGAGGTCTTGGCAGCGGCATGGCGATGCCAGCTAGGCTGATGCCGTGGGCCGACTTGGCCTCGGGCCTGGCGGGCTGGCGACGTCGTCGTATGTACGAGTACTCGTAAGCTGTGCTGTGCCTCAATCGGGACTGCCTGCTTGAGTGAGGCTTTGGCAGGAGACGAGCGTGAGGCGCGGTGCTTGGCCGCAGGTTGGGCGCCTTGCACGCGCAATCCTAGGACTCGGAGTGGGAGGGCCCGGTGCTCGGCGATAGCAAGCCCGAAGACACCCCGGGTGCAGCCCCGGCGTTTGGCCCCGCCCACATGCCGTGCCTCAGCCCTCCGCCCTCTCCTCCACGCGTCCCACGTTCTCGAGCCGCTCGTTGACAATGGCCTTTGACGGTACGGAGTACTCCGTACGGACTGCGGAGCAACACTCCTCAAGCGCCCGCACCACACACGGGGCCCGCTGTGGCTGCTGCTGGGCCGTGGACGGCCTCCTGCGAGCAAGTTGCAACAACGTCCGTGCTGGTCCTCAATCTCATGGCTCGACGACCACTGAGATGCCGAGACTGGTGCCGCCGTCAGACCTTGCCAAGACCTTGGAGACACATGCCCTTGAGCCGTGAGCCGCCATGGGGTGCTACAGCCGTGCGGGAATGTGTCTCATGGCCTGCTGTTCATACTTATCCTTATCATCTGCCGTCATCTGCCCCATCTTGTTTCTTTGAGCTTTTCTTGAGCCTTTCCCTACTCAACGCACCCAACCAACCCCCTTGACCTCCCCGGGCCCCCTGAGACTTGACAAGTGTGCCATCGCCGGCATACCTGCATTGAAAAGGCCCGCCGACTTTCTTCAAAGGTCGTACACACGGCCCTGTGCCTGCGCAGCTTATACCGGCGGACGTGCCTCAGCACAGGTGGCGCCGACGCCGCTGCAGCCGCACAGATGCCGGGGCATCGCATGGCGCTGCCGGGCCTCCTCCTCCTGATGGGCACCGCGTGCCTTCAACACGGCGCCGAAGCCAGGAGCGCGCCCTACTTCGAGGCATCGACCTGGTACGACTGGGGCTTGCACGGCGCCTACCCGCGGCAGAGCTACCAGTCCTTTGGCGGCAGGTCGCCGAAGCTGAACCTGGTACGACGGGACTCGCGGTGCCGCGAGGGCCTGGTCTTCCTCGAGCCCCGGGGGGTGTACGTTGATACGCCGGGGCCCGTCATCGTCGACAACGACGGGAACCTGGTGTGGATGCAGACGGCGTGGGGCGAGGCCATGGACGTCAAGGTGCAGCAGTTCAACGGCAGCAACTACATGACCTTTTGGCACGGGACGGACAATGGCATCTTTGGCGAGGGGGCCTACATCATGGTGAGTGCATACAGCCCTTTGGCCGCGTAGCAGGTTGTTGCTGGAGAGCATACGCATACGCCCCCCTCAAGTCTGGCAGAACAACCGAAGATATGGGCGTGGCTGACCGCGCGCCTGCTTCCAACATTATAGCTGGACGAATCCTATGAGGTGTTCAGAAAGATCACGCCCGTCGGCGGCGTCAAGGGCGACTTGCGCGAGTTTCAGATCACCAAAGATGGCACCGCCCTCATCACCATGTACCGGGAGACCCAGACACCCATGTCTCGCAACGGCCTGCCTGCGAGCTGGGTATACGACAGCATCTTCCAAGAGATTGACCTCCACTCGGGGGAGCTGCTCTTCGAGTGGCACGCGTCGGACCACTTCCCCGTCGACGAGGGCAGGGCCGACAGCGATGGCCAAGGCGACGACCCCAGCCATGCGTTGGACTTGTTCCACATCAACAGCATCGACAAGGGCGCCGACGGCAACTACCTCGTCTCTTCGCGGTACATGCGCGCCGTTGCTTGCATCAGCCGCGAGGACGGGCGCGTGCTGTGGCAGCTCGGCGGCGACGGCAACGACTTTGAGGATCTCTCCCACGGGGAGGCGACCGACTTTACCTGGAACCACCACGCGAGCTGGTACGAGAACACGACGCTCACGCTGTTCGACAACGGCTCCAATGGCGGCGGCAGAGGCACTGCCGGGCATGGCCGCGGGCTCATGATCGAGCTTGACCTGGAGGGCATGACGGCCGCGCTAGTCCACTCGTACGTGTCGCCACAGAAGCTGCTCGCTCCGTCCCCGGGCTCCGTCCAGGTCCTGCCGAACGACAACGTCCTCGTCGGCTGGGGCCATACCCCGGCCTACACCGAGTTCTCCCTGGACGGCGAGGTCCTCTGCGACACGCACCTCGGCCCCGTCTGGTTCGCCAACCTGGGCTGGGTCAAGAGCTACCGCACCTTCAAGTCCAACTGGGTCGGCCGCCCCAACACCGTCCCGGACGTCGCCATGCGTCCAGAGGAAGAGGCCGTGTACGTGAGCTGGAACGGCGCCACCGAGGTCGACGAGTGGGCTCTGCAGAGCGGGCCGAGTCCCGACCTTGGTCTCTTTTTTGATCACAAGACTGTGGCCAAGACGACTTTCGAAACGCGGATATCCGTGCCCTCCAATGCCGAAGAGTTTGTCCGGGTCATGGCCCTGGACTCCCGCCGTAGGATACTCGGTTACTCCAACGTCGTCTCGAAGCACACCCGGACCGTCACCGAGCCTCTACCCGCGCCGCCGCGGGAGACCCCGCCGGAGCCGGCCACGCTCTTGGCCCTGGCATTCTTCGGCTTGGTAGCTGGGCTGGCCGTGGCTTACCGCTTCCGAGGCATGCGTCGGAGAGGGCTCTGCGGGCCGTGGCGGACAGCGCCGCCGTCGTCGTACCAGTACCAGCCCCTGCCGACGAGCGAGAAGCAGCGGCCGCCGCCCGCGCAAAAGGGGCTGGGGCCGGAGGGCAACACGGCAGCTATCCAAGTCTGGATGTTCTGAAACCAGCGATCCATGTCGAGGACGCGCAGGTTGGCGTCGCAGTCCGCGGTACAGCCCCTGGAGCGAGCAAACGACGAGCGCTGAACAGGACCCGAGCAGCGTCGTCAACACCACCACTGCCGGTGAATCACGTCACGTGCACCCGGCCATCACCCCCGGCAACGCCTCATGTAGCCGGATAGACTGCTCTCTGTCACCAAGCCAGTCAACTGAGGTCAAGGGCCGATTTGGCCCAGCTGGCTGGCTCCTCGCAGCTTCCCTCCCGGCGGCTCCAGGACCACGGGTTCGACTCCCAGTCCTGGAGTTCTATCAGCCGGAGGCGGGTTACCACCACGAGGCGGGTGGAATGATTACAAGATTCAGAGTCTTCTCGGGGGTGACGCATCCTTGGGTCCTGAGGGGAGCGCGTGGCGGGCTTCTTTTTTGCAGTCTTTTTGTTGTATTCGTGTTCATTTTGGAGTTGGAGGCGCATCGCGAGGAGTTGAGTGGTGTCGAGTACCTGTTTTACATGCGAGGATTTGGAGGAGGAAGGGACCGATACCCCAAAGGCTGAGAACGATTGCGGCCAAGTGCTGACGGCATTGGTATTGTGTATCTTGAGCCTTGCATACATAGCAATCGATACCGAAGAACCATCGGCGCTTCCCTCCCGTGTTGATGTGCCCCTTTTCTCCGCGACCGAGCTCTCGCCTTTGTCCTGGGAGGCGCGGCCAGGTATGTTTTTTGTCTGCGAGAGCAGAAGAGCTGCACAAAGCAGTGCAGAAGAGTGACGTGCGATGGCGAAGGGATGCTGCCTGCTGTTCCAAGCGAGGCCGTCGCGGTGGCACTCTGCACCCTTTCGCGCACAAAGCAGACAAGTGATTGAAAGGAACCGCGCCAGAGTCTGAGCTTGATTAAACAACCCGAAGCCCTCAAAGCAGTAAGAGCAAGGCTGTGAGCGAGCACACACCGCTGGACAACCCGTCAACCTCACCATCTCCTTGGTGAAAAGGCGTCGATTGTCTCTGTGTCAGGCTTTGTGCCGCCGCGAGATAAAACCCAGAGGGCCGCGCGGACACGTAGGCGGCAAGGGAATGCGAGTCTGGCGAGGCCTACGGTAGATTTCACTCGATACTGTGGCGACTACGAAGGCGAGAAGCAAGCATGCCTGACAGTTCGTCGTCCACCATAGCCAAGTCGTGGACGCGAACCGACGCCACCCGGCGGCCGTTTTGCGTCTCGCACTTCTTTGACATTGCGGACAGCGTTTTGTTCGCCAAGGAGAAGCCGCAAGCCGCCCGGAATGGCGACGAAGCAAGCCGCGCACGCCCCGGCAAGGGGAAGAAGACCAAGGCACCGACGGCGACGCGGCGAGTCCAGCCGCCGCGAGCCGCAAAGCAGCAGACGCGCCGGTACAACGAGAGCAGGCCGGCCGCGAGACGGCCCGTCTGCCGGTCGCGGGCCGAGCTCGAGGCGGAGGTGGCGCGCCAGCTCGCGCGCGCGGCGCCGCTGCCGGACTGCGCGTGGGGATGCGTCTTCGGCCCGCCGCCGTGCCTGTGCGGCGCGTGCGAAGACGCCATGGTCCGGGAGGGCATCTACGCGCGCGGCCGGGACTCGGGGCCCGGTGCCGGGAGAGCGCCGTTTGCGAAGATGGCGGCTGGGCCCGAGGACTGGGCGGGCGTGCGGGTGTCGCCGAGGAGCGGCATCAGGGTGGGAGACGTCTCCGTCGTGGTGGATACGTGCGATGAGCCTGTGATCTTTGTGCTTTGACGGGCCGAGAGCATCGTGATCATCGTCTGTCTTGGGGCCGCGCTGGCTTGATGGAATAGCCCTTCTGGTGAGCGAAGGCTCGAACCTTGTACCCGCCGAATATCCCCCCTATTCCTTGCTCTTCCTTGCGTTACTCGGAGCTGCGCCGATGCTTCCGCCTCTGATGGCGAATAAACCAAGTAGTGCTGTACGCACATCTCAAACTGCTGACGGTCTGGAGCAGGCGATTTTCCTCTTCTTCCATGCCCGCTTCGGATGGTCTCTGGCAGCTGGAGTCGACGGGCCTGACAATCGTGCCTTGGCAAGGCTTGTTCGTACTACGTACCGTACGCACACTTCGAGCCGCAGTTGCAGGAGGGCCGTCAGCCGTGGCCTCCGAAAGCCGCCGAAAGCGCGGGGGATGCCTCCCGTGTTGATGGAGATGTGAATCTTGGAGCTGCCCGCAGTGGAGTTTAGGTTCCGCGTCACCTGCCCCTCCCTACCACCTCCACATTGGGCATCCATCCGCAACGTCAGAGCCGAGATGGGCAAGCAGGGAACGCGGAAAGAGGCCAGCAGAAGGCGGCCTTTTCTGCTCACACCGGCGTCGCTGCGAACAAGAGGAGGTACTCGTACATAGGTAGCCGACGTGCATGAGCTGGTGGCCCGGCGCACCCCGCCATGACCTCGCGAGTCACCCGACGGCAGTGGAGCGACTGGAAGCTGCCAGACCCGTCCACAGAGCTTCCTTGGTGGACCTCGAGCAGACGCTACAGCGCCAACGCACGAAGCGGTGGGCAGACCGCGCAAACCGCGCAAGTCTCGTCTATAAGAGGATCGATCCCTCCACCGGGCGGCCTTTTCTCTTTTCCCTTCTTTCTTCTCCAGCAGACTCATCTCGAAACCCAGACTCTTCCAACCCATTTTAAACGACTTTTAGGTTCTACCTATACACCCCTCGACTCCCATCATAATGGCTGGCAACTGTGGATGCTCTGGCTCTGCCTCCTCCTGCAACTGCGGCTCGAGCTGTACGTCGTCCTTGCTTGCCCCTGTTTCGCTTTGGCTCTTCAGCGCAGAGGGAAAACTGTGTGAGAGAGACTCGTGCTAACTCGGATGGCTCGGCAGGCACCTGCACATCGTGCGGCCGCTCTGCATAAGGGCACGTCCGTTTACTTTCCTGTTGCCAACAACCTCGAGCCGAGTCCTGCCATGTAACTAGGGCTTGACGCAGGAACAAAAAACACCCCTGGAATGATACCGGGTCGTTGGCGCGCTGCGACGGATCCGTGAATGAGCGACGAGGAACACGACGGTTGAGACGGCGCTGGGAGGCGACACGGGGGGTTGTTAACCGCTAGTCCATCGCTCGAATGCATTTCTTGTGTGATTAAACTGCAGGAGTCCTTTTGGTGGTGATGAGCGACTGTGACTGGCGAGAATCGTGTAAGTGCATTGGCCGGCTCACCCCCGCCTCCACGCACGATTTCCTGAATTGGAGGAACAGGCCTACGAGTACGAGTACGAAGTGCTTGCCTAGGTACGAAGTGCTTGCGTATCGTGCTAGTCAAGTTCCGTTCATGTGATTGCGACACGGCCGCGCGCGGGGCAGCCTAGCGGGTGTAAGCCAGCCTATTAAGCCTCCGATTGATTACTCGTAGGCCTACCCCAAGGCCCCGGGCTCACGTGGACCCCGAAAGCGTCAAACTTCCCTCGGCTCCTCCAGACTCGGCGGGCCTGCCGTCCAGTTCCTCCGCGCCTCCGTCTGCGCCGTTGGTATATCTCACCTCGCGAGAGGCAACGGAGCGCAACCTGTTCTCTCGGATACCTCGATGCTAGCATGCACCGACCACGCCCTGCGCCGCACCCCCCTCGCCGCCTTTCCTCGCCCGTGTAGCCGTGGACGTGGCCACCAGCAGCAGAGGCATGCGCTGATTGCCGCGACGCCAATGAATGACGTTTGGACTGCCGGGGTCTCTGCACGTCGGCCAGCGCAACGCTCTTAATGGCTGCGATTGTGAGTTGTCTCTCCTCGCCTCCCTCGTCGCTCCCTTGCCGCTCCCTCGCCGGCTCTCCCCATACATCCTCGATACATCTTCAGAGCTTCGCTTTGTGCTTTCACGTGCGGGTCTGTCTGCCAGTCCCCGTGGGGCGGCATGTGATGTCATGCCGTGACGTCTGCCTGGCGCGCCCTCACCTCCCGTCTTCAGCATCAACACAAGCCCCTCGGGCGCGAACAGGCATTTCCCTGTCGTTGTACCCCCGCGCAGACAGACCGTCCATCTACAGTGCCGAGCCCGATTGTCGCTAACCGCCGCCGTCGCGCGTGCAGGATTCGCCGTGGCTCTCACCGCTCGGCGCGCCAATGTCTACTCGCGACGACGCCTCCCTCGGCGGCGCGCCGTCCACCCTTGACTCGCAGAACTCGACCGGCCTCCCCCGACCTTTGCCGCCTTCTCGCCCGTCACGCTGTCCGCCAACACCCCGTCGCGGTCCGCCCGCCGCTCCACCATCCTCGTGCACCAGAAGAGCCCGCTGCTCCTCGCCACGCCGCCGCAGGTCACCCGCGCCCTGGCCTACAGCCACCCGTTCCTCCTGCCGCTCAACAAGTTCGTCGGCCTGCTGACGTGGAGCACCGGCGATCCGTGGCAGAGCTTCCTGCTGCTCTCGGCCTTCTGGGCCGTGGCCCTCTACGGGGATGTCGTCATACGGCGAGCGGGCCCCGTCGTCGTCGGCGTCGCCCTCATCGCCGGCATGTACAGCCGGAGATATAGCCCCCTGAGCACCAGCAGCTGGACCGAGCCGGCGCGGGAGGTCAAGGCCGCGTCCAAGACACCGGCCTCTAGCGCCGCCGGCTCGAGCCAGCAGGATGCCAAGGGCGGCACCGGCGACAAAAAGTCCAAGCACCAGAGGGCCCAGTCCGAGGTCACGAATACCAAGCATCAGAAGACGCTCGACGAGATCGTGGAGACGCTCAAGGAGTTTACCGGGCGGTGCAACGTCCTGATGGACCCCCTCCTCGAGATGACCGACTTCCTGAGCACGCAGAGGACGCCGACGAGTGCGACGACCAAACCAGCACTGACGGCAATGTTCCTCCGACTCCTCATCGTCACCCCCTTTTGGCTTGCCCTCACCATGCCCCCGTGGAGGATCATCACCACGAGACGCGTTGTCCTTGTTGCGGGAACCTTGGTCCTGACCTGGCACGCCAGAGTCATGAGGGTGTCGAGAACGATCCTATGGAGAAGCTCGGCCGTTCGACGACTGGCGGCTGCCATGACTGGGCTGCGCTTCGAGGGCCCCGTGAAGGGACACAAGGATGCGGCCAAGTTTGAGGCCGAGATAGCGAGAGCCTCCAAAAAGAACCATGGCCTGATGGTCAACCACCGAAGACCTGGCGGGGCCAAGAGTTCGGGCGTCAAGTTCACATTCATCATTTACGAAAACCAGCGACGATGGATCGGACTGGGGTGGACGGCCAGCTTGTTCGCGTACGAGCGGTCGGCCTGGACCGATGAGCATAATAACAGTGTGCCTCAGAAGGACGAGTTCGAGCTCCCCGACGTGGAAGATGGAAGCAGAATGCAGTGGCAGTGGGCCGGGAGCAGCCGGTGGAGGGTGGATGGTGTTCCCGACGACCAGGGGCCGGTGGACTACGAGGGCGAGGAGGGGAAGAATGGCTGGATATACTATGACAATAAGGTAGGCAGGCTGGTGGACATTCCGACCGCCTAGAGATGGCGTGACGCTGACAAGCTCGCAGTGGCAGAATGGCCGTAGGGGCATTGATGGCTGGGGCAAATGGACCCGCCGACGGAAGTGGTATCGTGATGCCGAGCTGGTCGAAGTCGATGAGCCCGAGCCGCCGCAGCAGCCCGACGCTGTCGCCAATGCAAACGGCTCTGCTCTCCATACCCAGCACTATAGCACGACGAGCGAGAAGATGGTGCCGAGCATGGCGGTGACTGGATCCGAACAAACCATCGCCGACGACGCCAGCGGCAAAACCGCCGACGACTCTGCGTCGCTCCACTCGACATCGTCCAAGTCGTCGTTCTGGCCAGCGTCCCTCAGGAGGCGCACGACTGACCGCCCCCGGACGTCGGCGGAGAAGGACCGCTCCAGGAGACTGAGCGAGGCGACGAACGAGCCGGCGAACGAGCAGGACACGAGCGGCCTGGGGCTGGAGGTCGAGCTGGAGCTGCAGAAGCAGGGCAAGGACGGGGGCCAGTGGGGGATAGGCGACGAGGCGCGGATGAGTCTCGAATGAGGACCAGATTTAATGATATACACCTTTCGACCTTGCCCGACATCGATCTCGTGACTACCTTGGGGCCGTCGTGGCATGGGTGAGGTTAGGGGTTGTTAACGCGTCGTCGATGAGTGTGGACGACACTGCAGGATGATGCCACCCGCGTTGGTAACATCATTCCATCCTGGGCAGATGACCGCGTTGACCATTATTCCTGGACTCGATTCCCTGGGGCGTCGACAGCCCGTCCGTCCAGGGAGCGCACATGGCAGCGAGCCCAAACCTCGAGGCTACCCGGGCAACGCTTCCTGAACCGCGCAGCCGCCGTCTCGCATGTGGCCAAGCTCGAGTTTTTCTTTCCATCTGGCGGACAGCTGGCGGCACTTGGGCCCGACTACAAGAGACCCTTTTCGCTGGAGCGACCACCCAGCTGCTTGTTTCTCCCACAACACAACTCGCAGCTCAACCCAAACGGCCGCGGCCCTGTGCTTCTGCGACCAACGACGCCTCGCACAGCCCGCGAGGCTACTCTTGAGCTGTGCACACTCGGTTCATCGACGGCTCTTCACGCCGTTCAAGTCGTGTTTTGAACGGCTGTGAACTCGTCGCTGCGAGGCTGCACAGGCAACTCGACGCAACGCAACGCAACGCAACTCGACTCAAGCAAGCGGGCAAGATGGCGGCCAACGCAGACGCCGACGATGACAGCAAGGCCGAAGGAACTACTTGCGCGCGTCGCGCTTCGCAAGGCGGTAAGGCAGCTTTGACTCCTCGAGCGGGCCGCCAGGCCCTGCCTCTCCTCCGGGGCGCCCAGCCGTTGACACCCTCGCCCACGCGTCCAGCCATCTCGTTCCGCACCCATGGCCCGCAGCCGGCCGCGGCGCGCGACGCGGGATCCTCGTCCGCGGCCGCCGGGCCCCGGGGCCGCGGCTCGCCCGACCCGAGCCTTCGATCCGCGCCGGCCTCGTCGCCCGACAACTTCTGGCGCCTGCTGCCCGTGTCGGAGGGCTCGCGGCGCAACTCGGCGGCGGCGGCGGGCGACGGGCAGGCCGATGCCGCTGCCGCTGCTGCCGCGCTGCCGCCGCCGCCGAGCTGGCTGGCGTCGACGCCGTCGTCGATGCAAACTGTAAAGAACATCAAGTCGCCGTTGACCCCGTTCCCGCCGTGGGAGGACGGCTCGGATGATGGGCATGGCGGATCCGAGACTGAACTGGCGCAGGAACCGGACCGGGCGGACGTTGGCATGCCGCGTGCCGCGTTCGTCGAGCGCCGATGCGCGCTCAACGCTGCCGTCCACGGCGCGGTCCTTGTCGGGCAGATCACCGTCACGCTCGCCGTGGCCAGCGTATTCGTTGCCGTTACCGTGTGGAAGAAGGGGGCCACCCAGCCTCGCTTCTGGGACATGTAAGAACACCTGCCCCTGACACGGTCGCTCCGCTTGCTATGTGGACGATGCTGACGTCTCGTAGGCTTTGGACGTACGTCCAGCCGGCCCTCGGTCTCGTCCTCGCCATGTGCGTCGGCACGCTCCTCGCCCACGAGACCCGCGTCCTCTCGACCGTCGCAATGCTCTACCTCCAGGCCGTGATCCTGACCGTGACCACCGCGGCCTCGCTGGCCGCGTGGGCCTGGCTCTTGGCCCAGGACACCGGCCAGCTGGCCAAGGGCGTCGTCGTCGGCGGCGTGACCATGATGATGGGCACCGCCGTGTTTGCCTTTTTCCGCACCGCGCTGGTGTGGTGGGTGGCCGAGGACCGCGGCGAGTTCGCGGACTATGGCACCTTTGAGGAGTAGTGCTTGGCGGCTGCGCTTGGAATCGTGTCCATTGATTTGCTTGTTTACGAGAGGGATGGCTTTATGTTGCGGGAAAAAGGGGCAAGAGCTTAAGACTTGAGTCTATGCAAACTAAATTCACCGGCATGAGCCACGAACACAGCGCAACGGCATATATGAATGTTTCTATCGCGAAAGTGTCTAAGAGTTCCCTGAAGCTGGGCTACTAAATGAAGGCATCGCCATGGCGAACCGACGGCTTCTGCTTCAACAGCCTAATCCAGCTGCTGCTTCGACCAGGCGTCGACATCGGTGCTGCACATGACGACGACGCCCTTCTCCGTGAGCCGCGCGCCCTCGGCAAACCTGAAGAACTCGGCCAAGAACTCGGCGGCCTGGGTCCGGGGATCGTCCACCATCTGCCGGAACCGGGGGTGCGCCTTGGCGAAGTGCGGGTTGGCCACGCCAAACACCTCGCGCCAGACGCTGCGCTGGTCGAGGTCCTTGTCGGGCCCGGCCTTGCCGCGCTTGACCATGTGCGAATGCACCTGGTACGCGTGCTTCATGAGGTTCCCGACGGGGAACCGCGTGCCCTGGTCGGCCTGCTGGCGCTCGTAGTCGGGGCAGACCTTGGTGCAGAGCATCGAGGCGTCCCACGTGCGCGTGCCTAGCCAGGAGACGAGCTCGTCGAGGTACTCGTCGGTGACGCCGTAGGACTCGCCCACGGGTGCGTGCTTGGACATGGTGGTGGTGGTGGTGGTGGTTCAGGTGATGTTTACGATTGTCACGGGGCGGCTTGTGGTGTACATGCCGGGGGGATCTTGTTGCGGCGAGATTCGCGATATATGTAGCCACGCTGCGGTGATTCACTGACGTTGATGTAAACTGACTCTTGAATAACAGCCGTTTCAGCGAAGCACTGGCCAACAGCGTCCGATGTCCATGATCCAAGAGGCAGAGTTCCGTGAATCGAGGACTGGTGCTTTGCTTCATCGGCGGATGGTTAGCAACTCACAGGTCGTTGGCCCAATGAACTGGCAGGCTGCAAGGCGAAGCGTGAATGAGGGCATCCACGTGTATACGCAGAATCTACGGAATATGAGCGCGCCCAGAGAACACGTCCGCAATGCTCCTCTCCCGGTTCGCCACCTTGGCCAGGCGCCGCATGACATCCGCCATGCCCTCGCAGTGCCGCTCCACCTCGTCCACGTTCATCTGCGCCGTGTCCCACGACACGATGAAGAAGATGTTGTCCTTGCTAACGGCGAACATGTTCCAGCAAAGCCCACTGCACTCCGAGTCAGTTCGATGAATCTCCCAGAGCGAAGAGTGCGACTTACAAGTCGGCCCAGTCATGTCTGGCAACCGGTTCCAGCACTTCATTATCCTCGCGATATTCCGGGGACAGAGATATGCCCATGCTGACGTCCCAGACAAAGGATTGGCGAAACGACGCGTCGGTGGCGACGGGGCCCTCTTCTCTCAGCTCGCGCACGACTTTATCCCACGGCGCGTGTTCATGGCGACTGGCCTGCGAGTGCTCGAGCGTCATACGCGTAAAGAACTCGCGGACGGTTTCGCTTCGAGAAACCTCAACCATGTTCAGGACTCGCTCAACCGTCGGTCCGTCGACGCCCATCGGCGGGGGGAGATGCCGCTGTATCCAGTCGGGCACAAAGGGCCAGGTCCGCCCGCTCTCCCAGGAGTTGAACACGGCGCACGAGGAGCCGGTCTGGAGGACGTTGAACATTGCGACGGCGCATCTGGCGAACATTGCGGCATCGACGCCGCACTCTTGACGCAGAGCCGGCAGCTGCGGTAAGCGGACGACGCGGCTGCGTCGCGGGTAGCGAAACTCGGACGCTCGTTCGTCCCAGGTCCCGTCCCAGACCTGCTCCCGCACCTGGCGGCGGGCCGGGGCATGCGGCGACGTCTCGTCGTTGGAGATCATCCATCCTGGTGCTCGCTGCGGCGGCCAGAGCGCCTGCTTGAAGCGTGAGATGCCGCGAAGCCGGCAAACGTGGAATGAGACGGATTCCTGGGCAGGGAGACTGTCCTGGTACTGATGATACAGGTCCGCGTATAAACTGTACGAGCGCTGCATGGGGCTTGTGCATTCATCCACGCCGCCGATGAGTTGGCACAGGTCTCGGTGCCACTGTAGCAGGAAGACCGCGTCCATGATGGAGTGGTTATACGTCATGGACAAATAGCACTGACCAGTCTCCTCGATCGTGATGATGTCGACCGTGAACATGAACTCAGAGGAGTGAAGCGCCCTGTCGTCTGAACAGAGCTCGTTTGCTTCCTGTTCAGTCCGCACCGAGACCTCGCGAATCTGCCGATCAAAGAGCTGCGGATGGGCTCCTAGTATCGCCTGGAACGGGGCCTGGTTCAAAGGGCGGCAGGCAATCGCCCGTAGCATCGGGCGATGGCCCAGACCCTTCTCAGCGCCCCTGCGGATTTGATCTTTCGTGGCGGTGGAAACGCGAAAGACGACGCGCACATGGAATGACTGCGGCCGCTGACCCGAAATCATACGTTGAAGGGACTCTCTGACCGTGATGACATCTTCGAGCTTGCACTCTTCCAGACCGAGCAGTGAGACTTGCTGCTGAGCGGCAGCCCAAAGCTGGGCGGAGGGAACGGCTCCGGGAGAGGGTGAGGCTGCGTGTTGCGAATCGGAGCCGATGTCGAGGCCGCCGCCACTGTTCATATGACAGAGTATTCCGTCGTCCAAGGAACTGCTCTCGTAGCCGAACTGCTGGTCAGTCCTCTCAAGCAACATCTTTGCCTGCTTCTCGATAGTGTCATGTTTGACCAGGTCCTGGAGATAGAGACGTCTACCGCTGTGCCGCAAAACGGCATCGCAGTAGCGGAGAAGGGTGATGCTGTCAGAGAAGTAGGCAAAGTTGTCGTCTTTCGACGGGTAGTTGCCAGTCAGCCTCTCCCATACCTTGGCAAGAGTCTCAGCTAGTTCCTGAAGCTTGTCCCTTTTGCTTGGGATCAGAGGCCCCTTTGCCGAGCGAAACGCAACGACGGCCTTTGCCAGAACCCCTTTCTTTGGCTTGCCGAGAGACGTGACAGGGAAGCTGTCCAAGCCAAGCTCCTCGAGCGTGTGCACCACATTGAGGGCATACTTGGGGCCCAGAGCCCTCGCCTTCTCGGCAACGTGGACCTTTGTGGTGCCTCGGGGCAACTTCACGACGGCGACGGCGAGCTGACCAGCCATGCTACTCGGAACCCCGACCACGAATGCCTGTGCAGATGGGTTACATCGTTGATAGCGGGAGTGTGGAGTTGGGAGTGTAGCTGCTCACCTGCAGACCGGGAATCTCGGCCAAAGCCGATTCGATCCTGGCAGGGTGTATGTTCTCACCGCCGCGAATGATCAACTCCTTGTATCTTCCCATGATGAAAAGGACGCCGTCCTGGTCAAGCCTCGCCTGGTCGCCACTCCCAAGCCAAGTTCCGGAATCATCGGTGTAAAAGTCGCCGCCGTCCGGACCGCCCAAATAACTCGAGATGACCGACGGACCGCCGAGATGCAACTCGCCGACTTCGTCACGGCCGAGGACCTTGCGAGTCCCAGGCTCGCAGATGCGGATGGACGCACCGGGGAGGACCTTTCCGACGCCAGGGTGATGGCCATCGGCAAGCATGGGGTCTTGCCTCAACCAGCTCACCAACGGAGCGCCCTCGCTCATCCCGTACGCCTGGATTACGTCTTTGCATCCCAGGCCCTGTCGGCAAAGTTGGATGTCCTCAACTCCGATGGAAGTCCCGCCGATTGTGACCAAGGAGATGTTGAGGTCTTTCGGGCTTGGGAAGCCTTTGTGAGCCAACAGAGCCTTGACCAGGGTGGGAGTGGCAGACACGATGGTGCATTTCTCCTGTACCAATGCTTGCACGGTTGAGCCCACATCGAATGACTTGGAGGGGAAGACGACGGCACCGCCGTTTCTCCAGGCACGGAGGGCATTGTTGACTGCGAATATGTGACTCACAGGGGTGTGTACGAGCCAGCGGTCGATGTGAGATGGGTCCTCGTTGGGATCGTAGTCGTGAGTTTGCGCGGCAATGTTTCGACATGTATGGGGGCACCCCTTTGGAGTCCCTGTTGTACCACTTGTGAAGATGACGAGCGCGATGCTGTCGTCGGGCAGTTTGTGTATGGAGAGCACATCCTGGGAGACCGCCATCGCCTCGCCCCTGTTCCCCTGCGATAGAGAGAGCCCATCGTATGTCAGCCACCCTTCGACGGGCCGTCTGGAGCATTGGATCCTAATGGGAGGCATTCGGAGCTGGCCATCCCCGAACGTCAGGGTCTCTGTAATGTCTGCATCCTGAACCACCACGACCTGTGGGTTGACGGCTGCAAGCATGAATCGCATATCGCCTCCGGCGCGGACATCGATAGGCACAAACACCATGCCCAGTTTTGCAGCCGCCCAGAAAAACAGCCCCCATTCTGCAGAGTTCCAGAAGATCGCGGCGAGGTGCATGCCCGGACCGCACCCGAGGCCGGCGAGCAATGCAGCTAGGCGCTCAGCTCTCCTATGGAGAGAGCCATACGTCCATCTAAGACAGTCGGAGCCTGGCGGAGAGCGCAGACGCTGCGATGGCTCGCCTGGCTCTGCAGGCTGCCAGAGGGAAACAAGCGCCTCCCTGTCCGGGTAGTTGGCCGCGGATGTGGAGAAGATGTCCCAGGGCTTCAAGTGCAAGTCCTTGATCTCTGTGCCAGAAATCTCGGCACGTTTCCGCATGTTTGGTGACTCTTCAGGCGTTGAAGGCTTTGTTGCTGAAGAAGCCATGATGGAGGACTGTCCCAACGAAGGGAGCTGGGAGTTTGTTAGGCAGATGAGACTTGATGATTAAATTAGAAAGCCGTTGAATTTGTGGCAATTGCTTCAATCTGCAGAGAATGGAGAGTTTCTGCGATTGGCGATGGATATGCTTCATATCATGCCACGACTGATTAGCAATTCTCCCCCAAGCTGGCATCGCACAGAGGTGTGCTCCCCGGGGCGGAGTCTATCACTATTGATGGACACGCGGTGCCTTGCATGATCTGGAACACGACAATTTGACAACCCAGCATCCGTGGAGAACAGATTCAGGTGACATCTGAGCCATGCTGTGGACGGCGAAGTAACTGTCTCTGAGGGAACTGGGCAGAATCGCCGGTGTTGGTCGTACAAGCAATGTCTAGGTCGAATACGGGGCGATGGCCAGCGCCACTCGCAAGGGTGACGAACCAGATCAAGCCAAGTCGGTAGGACGGCATTTGCGGTGCGTAGAATGTGAGACTCGGGCACAACGCCAGATATCTCGGCCCTGTCAAGATGGGCTGCCGAATCGGAGGACCAGGCGGATGCGTACATGTGAATCAGTGCCACAAACCAGAGTGGAGGAAAGTTGCAGGATTTCTTAAAATACGGAGATTGAGGTGTCAACATATCAAGAACAATTGGGCCAAGAGGTTGGAAACGTACCATGACTAGCTGAGGCTTCGAGTTGCGCCCACGCGCGCCGTCATGATCGAAGAGCTGACGCCAATATATGTCTCTAACTAGTGATTCCCTATTTGAAGCTCGCATTGGAAATTTTACACAACATCGTACCGTGGAATAGGAATAGATGCTGTCATCAATGCCAAGTCGAATAGAAGCAACGCAGTATAGAATGAGAACCAGTATGGGCAGAACCGGCACGGACTCTACTCAGGCCATGGCAACCGACGTAGAAGACCAGAAGAATTCATGTATTTACAGTCCATTCAACTGAACAGAAGCAGAAATACCAACGGCCTTGCTGACTATTATTTGTGCGGGCTTGTGGCTGGACAAAGCCAACGTCGACAGGCTGACGATGCGGGCCACCCAGCTTCGCAGATCTTATACTGCTTTGTTCCGGTACACCCTCCGAAGATTTTCGGATGATTCACTTGAGACGTTGGTGGCGTCTGCACGTTGCCATAAGTCTGCTCGTGGTGAGCCTGCAGAATCGGTGTTTCCATTGAACAGATTTACAGCTGGCTCGGCATCCCCGCAGTGCAGGGAGGTCCCTGATTACCAGATGCAGCTAGAGTTGGATCAGTTTACAGCGAATGCGACCCAAGTCGGTAAAGTTATCCATGTAGAGGCTGCTTCGTGCATGTTGACAAGACATGGTTGTAAGTTGACGCCATACTTCTCTAGTTTAGTGTTCGTAGTGGTTGTCGAGTTACGAGGACGTGTGCTACTTGCCACCCCCTGTGGCGCACTCGGCGTAGGAATCATTCTGCAACGGGAGCTGCGATGGCCATAGAATCAACAACGCAGCAGTTGTTATGGGTTTCATGGAAGCAAGATTTAAAACAGCCACGGGGTTCGGAATTGACGACTTCGGAGCTTCGGTGTGGATAATCACATCACCACGGAACGGCAAGACTGGGACTGTGAAGTAGCAACTGTTTCTAGAAACTCCAACAGGGTTGAACCAACATAGAATTGCTATTATTAGTAGTGTCTTACGGCAAGCACTGTAGTCTCGGAACATCCTACCCTTGCTTCGGTCCCTTCATTGATAAACGAAGCTAGGACGTTGGCCATAGCCACACAGCCTTCCCTTCGGGGTATCCGGGGTGACTATGATGTGCTATCCCAGTAGCCAGGTAGTCCATTCGTTTAATTTGAAAGTCATGTTAATTCTGGTTGGTGGCTGGAACGTTGCTTCAGCTGCACGGCCTATCCGAACTCAGGAGTCATGTCTGAGCGCCACCTCATGTTGACGATTGGCAGCGAGGGTGCCCGACTTGATTAACCACAGTGCTTCTCATTAGGAGAGAGATAACCCCCCCCTTTAGGGTCTAATATGAAATACAATCCAAACATGCTGGAGGTCCCTCCAACTTCACCTCTTCGTTGACATTCATCGAAACTGACTGAAGCATTATCGCTTTGAAACGAACTTTGCACCGAGGCAGTGCGAAGCGGACGCCCAGCATTATTCACAATGCTGCCCAGCAGCATGATGCCACAAGCATGCTTTTGTTTCCTCATTATAGCATTTTCCGGTATAGCACACGCAATATACAGACGCTTGGCTCGGGTTGCGCTCTCAAGAGCAAAGGGATGCCAAGCAGCACGAAGCAAGGCCCCCGTGAAAGACCCCTTCCTAGGCCTCGACTTCATCTATGACGCGATCTTTGGGAACCCCGAAGAAAGGTACCTGGAATCTACACACCGCGCCTTTGAAAGCCTTGGGACCACATACGTGGTCAACCGCTGGTCCTTGGGTCTGGTATACACTTGCGACAGCCGAAACATCAAACACATGCTTGTCAGTGGCTTCGACGACTTTGGGCTCCCGCACTTGCGAGTATCCGCAATGGAGACTCTCCTCGGGAGGGGGATATTCACGCTCGACGGGGCGTCATGGCACCATGCGCGGTCAGTGTTGAAGCCCTTGTTTGCGAGGCTGGACAAGGATGCCCTGGTTAGCACCATGGAGCATCACTTTCAGGCCATGCTTCACCTGGTTCCGAACGACGGATCTCCCATAGATCTTCAGTCCCTGTACTTTAGACTCGCCATGGATTTTGCCAGTCAGTTCCTCTTGGGCAACTCAACAGGCATGCTCGGTCACCAGGCGGAAAGGCAGATCAAGGCACAGCACTTTGTCGACGACTACATGACTTGCTCCACAGAGGTCGTCAAGAGGCTGGGATTCGGACCGCTCCAGCACCTGCGGGTAAGTCTCAGTGCCATCCGTGCCAAGAAGAGAGTGTTCAAATACATCGACGACTTTATCGACGAGTCACTCAAGCGCAAGCACTCGAACCCGACGGATGGCCGCAACGACGTGCTGACCGAGCTCGCGGCCGCTACCAAGGACCGCAAAGTCCTGCGAGACCAGGTTCTGCATCTTCTGGTCGCCAGCCGCGACACCACGGCGAGCGTGCTGAGCAACTTGTTCTTCGTGCTGGCCAGGAACCCGCTCATATACAGGCGATTGCGAGAGGCCGTGCTGGCGGTGGCGGGAACGACGGCCCCGAAAGCCGCGCAGCTGAAGAAGATGGAATACGTGCGATGGTGCATAAACGAGTGTAAGTCCTGCTCAGTTGCAATGCTGCAACCTCAATGGCTGATGTCAAGTATGAAGCCCTCCGGCTACACCCCGTGATCCCGACAAACGCACGCGAGGCAAGGCAAGACACGACGATCCCACACGGGGGCGGCGCCGACGGCACCTCTCCGCTCTTCGTCAAGAAGGGCGTGGTCGTCATGTACAACGTGTACGCCATGCACCGCGACGAGCGCGTGTTTGGCAGCGACCCGGAGGCGTTTGTGCCCGAGCGGTGGCGGGACCTGCGCCCAGGCTGGGGCTACCTGCCGTTCAGCGGAGGGCCCCGGATCTGCATGGGACGTGAGTAGCAGCACCGGACCCGGAGGGAGTAGTTGCGTGCCCGAAGACGCTGACACTGCGCAGAGCACCTTGCGCTGACAGAGGCGCAATACGTGGTTGCGAGGATGGCGCAGACGTTTGAGACCGTGGAGGGCCATGGGGAGCGGGACTGGGTTGAGCTGTATGCTCTGGCGACTACTTGCAGAGATGGGGTAAAGGTGAGCCTGCACAGAGCATAAGGCTGCTGTGAACAAGTTGGCTTGACAACTGGAGTTTGTTTTGGTGGAGATTTGGCTTGTGTTGCTGTCAAGAGTTTGCTGGGTCTAGTAGATGTACGAAGCACGGTGACTAGTTGGTTGTACGTGGGCAGCGAGATGGTCAAATAATATTGCTATTAGAGCAGCACGACGGAGTGGGACACGAAGTTGTCAATATATTTGCTTGATAAGTATGCTTAAGAGGGATGATAATTCTTCGTCCCTTCCCTCTTTTCCCCCGCAAGATGCCATCCAAGTTCCAATGATTGCGTCCCGTCTCTGAAAACATGCCTTTCTCCAGAAATCATTGCTCGAACATCCGTCTCTCATACCATACTTGTCGGTATTACCCTTGCCTCATAAAGTCCTTCTCTGCCAAAGCTCTGTCCCATAATGTCCTTCTCCCATTGCAGAGCATGCTGGTGTCCAGATGCACTCGCTGCTGCCGATGGAGGTCAGAAACGCAGGGCAGGCTCGCCGCGCTGGCGGAACACTTTCAAATGGCAGAGCGCCAGAAGGAAACCCATGTCCGTCAAATTTCGGCTTTCGAGAATGAGGTTGTGCCCGGTTGACGGCGGTGGCATATCGTGCAGCGCGGCGCCGAAGCAGGGCAGGAGGGCATCGTCACCCGCATCGAGGCTGTCCGAAAGCAAAAGGTCCCGGAAAGACTGTATGGAGAAAGGTGCTTTAGGCGGAGTCTTTCAATTTTGTTTACATGGTCAAATGCGGTGGTTCTGGCGGAGTGTTGCAGGCTGCAAGGAGCTTGGTGCCGTTCTAGCCCCTGACTCCTTGACGAAGTAGGCCTGGCGACTGATCATGCTCACCGCCTCAACTGGCTTGAATCTTCTGGCACGAATACCGAGAGGCTGTGAATATTCTAATAATCATCTTGTATTTTCTTGTTGGAAGCCGGCCGACGGCTTGACTGGCGGCGGGCAGGTGGACAAGGGAACGCGCTCCGCTTCCCGATGGGGCACTAACAAGTCGTCGACTGCAAGTTGCCTGCACAAATGAGAAGTTCAGCCCGGGTCTAGTCTAATGCAGGCTTTATTCGTGAATTCATACGAGTGGACGCGATTGAGACCTCGGACAAGGTGCACGCGTGGCGCAAGTCGACAGAGCAGATGCGTATGCGGCCGTTACGCCCTCGGGCAAAGCTGTGATGAATGGATTGCTGACCATAGTCCCGTCAGCGACCTGTGAAAAGCCGTCAAATTGCCCCTTGAAGCGGTCATGAATGCCAGATACGATGGCGCAAAGTTGAGGTAGCCATGAATGACCTCGGAGACGTTGGGGCTGGCGTGGGCGATGAACGACCGTGTCAACCGTCGAGGCCGGGACAGGGCGATCACAAAGAGAGCAAGGTAAATAAGGACAAGCTCTCAAGCAACGCGACGGGATGCCTTTGAAACGACCTCACTGGTTCTTCCGGGACTTGGGTGCTGCGATGCTTCACCTACCCTCCTCCTCCGAGCCACCAGCACCTCGACTGCCAGTGGCAGGTCCACGCCTGCGCTCTTCGAGCCACAAGAGCGACCGGCTCCTCCAGAGAAACCATCCAGTCCCTGGTACCTCGTACATTCGCGCCCTGTGGCCTACATACGGAGTACGAGTACTCCGTACGAAGTAACTAACTACGCAGTGAAAACACGACGACCAAGTCAGCATGTGGGCCCCGGAGACGGCCGACAGTGGACACGCCTGTAAGCAGGCCCCACGCCCAAGGCACCAGATGGAGGGGCAGCGTCGCGGGGCCCTGCCAAAAAAGTCCAGGCCGATTGGGTCACTGGACGCTCCGGAGTCTGCGAGTCGAACAAATTTCTCCCCGTCGGTGAGATCTGCTCCCTCCCCTTCCTCTCTTCTCCTTTCCCTTCCCTTTCCTCTCCTCTCGGGCACAAGCCTCGCGCTGCTCCGGCCGTCTCGTCGATTCCTCGCCCGTCGAATACGATCCCGTCCCGAGACAGACATCGATCCATTGCCTCTGTCCGACGTCGCTCCCGTCCTGTGACACCCCGCCAAACCACCCCGAGGCTGACGAGACGGTCTACCGACGCCCTGCCCACCATGGTCGAAAAGGTCTACGTCACGTACAACGATGTAAGTGCGGCCGCCTGTGCGACGCGACGCGCGCCGTCTCGGCCCGTCTCGGCTGCCGCCCCGGGGCGTGCGGGCGTGCGGGCGTGTAGCGTGCGACCGCCGAGTGACGAGGGCCTGCGCTGACGACGCCATCACCACCAGGTCCACAAGCTGTGCCAGCGCTCGGCGGCCAGGCTGCTCGCCGACTTCCAGCCGCAGCTCATGATCGCCATCGGCGGTGGCGGCTACGTCCCGGCCCGCATCCTGCGCTCGTTCCTCAAGCAGCCGGGCTCGCCCAACATCCCCATCCAGGCCATCGGCCTCTCGCTCTACGAGACCCTCGGCGGCACCGAGGTCGAGGCCATCGGCACCAAGGTCACCCGCACCCAGTGGCTCGACCTCACCGCCCTCGGCGAGATGGAGAACCTCGTCGGCAAGCGCATCCTCATCGTCGACGAGGTTGACGACACCCGGACCACGCTCGAGTACGCTGTCAAGGAGCTCGAGAAGGACGTCGAGGCCGTGCGCCAGAAGCTGGGCGGCGAGGCCCCCAAGACCCAGTTCAGCATCTTTGTCCTCCACGTACGTGCCCTGCAACCCCGCGCCTCCGATCCCTTGCGCGAGTGCAGCCCTCTGACCGTTCCCCAGAACAAGGATAAGCCCAAGAAGGGCACCCTGCCCGGCGAGATGCTGGCCACGCACTACGAGGCCGCCGAGACGGTCGGCGACGTCTGGATCAACTACCCCTGGGAGGCCATTGACATTGACGAGCACGACAGGCTTGCTCGCGTGGCCAAGAGCGTTTGAGGAGCAGGCACATGGGAATAGACGCCGGAGCTCGGAGAAGGGGGGGGGGATACTAAAAACACGCGGAAAAGACTCACGACAAGCAAATAGCAGGGTCAGACGACGTGGGGGCGTTTGTGTGCTCATCTTGAATAGACTGCATTGGCCTTTTGCTACACACGCAGTCCTCTTGGTGGACTGTTCTGCTTCGTCTTGGAGTATCTGTCTATGTCCAGTGTTGGGTCCCTTCAGGGTCTTGTTTGCCGGCAGGAACCAACCGCCACGATTCCTTGAGTGCCTGTATAACGTCGGTGAATATAACCAACCGTCCCCCATTCACCAGAGAAAGCTCTGGCATCCACCCGAATGGCTCCATATACTCTGCGATGGCCCTGCTCGTCCTGAGGTACGTCTTCGCAAAGGCCCGCCACGCCAACGTGATGTACTCCGGCGCCTCGTCCTCCCCGCCGAAGCCGTGCGCAGACGCGGGCCGCGGCCAGAAGGGGCTCTGGCAAGCCACCTTGGCCAGCCTCATCGCGAGATCCCCTGCGCCCGGGCTAAAGTTTGCGCAGTCGCCAAAGCCGTACATCCAAACGGCGAAATGGCTCCTCGATGTGAGCCCGAACTGGAACTTGACGCTCTTGGCATCCGACTGGCACCCCCAGTGGAGGACGGCCAGCGTGGCGCCCATGCTCGACGCCAGGCTCTTCACCCCCCTTGCCCCGAGCTCTGCAAAGATGGTGTCGAGATACACTGGCCGGTCTCGGACACGGATGCTCAGCTCGTCGAGCTCAGGGCGCGTCTCGCCCATGTGCGGCAGCAGGGAGAGCGTTTCCCAGCCGGGCTGTTCCACGATGGCGGCGAGCGCGTCGGGGTGGAGGTACTTGCGGGCGAGAAAGCTGCGGTATGGATCCCTCAGCGGCAGCATGTAGTCCATGACGAAGCCGAGCCTGCCCGTTTCGTCGGCCTTGCTCGAGACCAGGTATGTCGCCTTGGGGATGACAGGACGGTGTTCGGAGGCGGGCATCCCGGCGCGCCGCGTCCCCCGGGACAGGCGCCAGAGACGGCGCATGGCGAGATAGACCTCGTTCTGCGTGTCGTACTCGTGGAGGAGGGCGGTCGCGCTGCCTGCTACCTTAACCGCGTGCGTCCTGGCCCCGACAGTGGTGGTGTATACCTGGGCGCCCGCCGTCGCGACCAGCGGCGCGAGGCCATACGCGCGCGTGATGTCGAGCTGCCCGAGCCGCCGGCGCAGATACCTGAGGCGCGTGTCCTCGAGACGCAGCTGCGTGGACCACTGCTCCGCGAGCGGTAGGTTGCTGATGCGGGCGGCGGCCAGTTCGGCATGGCGGGCTCGGGGGCAGACAAAGTGTCTGGCGGACAGGTAGGCGCCGGAGTCTGTCGGCACGAGGAGGAAGGACTCGGAGTTTAGGTGCGTAGGGCTACAGCGGCAATGGCTTTGGAAGCGGAAGCGGTGGTCCCTCGCCTCTGCCCGGCGCCGTTTCTCGGCGCCAGCCTGCGTTGCTGCCGGGGCTTGAAGTCGCTGAGGCTGTTGCTGCTCCTCGGCATCGGGCTGACATGCTGAAGAGGCTAGAAACTGCTGCTGCTGCTGCGGTTCTTGGTTCTCCTTGTCAGCGGCCTGGGATGCCTCGCAGGCTTGCAGTTCCCGGGAGAGCGGACCAGGCTGCTGCGGACCAGGCTGCTGCGGCTCTTGCTGCTCCTCGGCCGCGAGAGGCGATTCGGTGTCCTCCATGCCGTGAGGTGTTTGCCAGAGGAAAGACTTTGCCAGCAGAGAGATGAGCCCTTGGGCTTTTGAAAGGGCGTAGGCTAGAACCATTTTCGCTCTCGTGGTGAACGCTCAACAGCTGCTAGTGTGTTAACAAGGTGTTAGCGAAAGTATGGGCTGCGCCCGGCTCTGACAGCCGTAGGGGAGGGAGTTGCGGGCAGACAACCGCTTGTTTCCAAGCCGGTGTTGATCAGCCGGCCCTGACAGCTGTAGGAGAGGGAGTTGCGGCCGAAAAATCGCCTGTTTCCAAGGCCGGTGTTGATCAGGCAATCGTGACAGCTGTAAACGGAGGCAACGCGGGCTGCCGGCTACCGTGTCGTGACCAACGAGGATGGGATAGGGTTCCGACTGCCAAAAGTCATATAGATGGTAAGCAGTCCAATGACTGATGTGGCTCGGGGGGAAAGCTGAACAGCATATTTGTGTTGACAGAACACTGTTGATCAAAGGCGTGGAGTTGAGCACGGATGTTGCGCCAAAGAACACAAAGGTCTATTCGCTTCACGGCAGGTCTATAGGTATCAGCAATGCGGCCACAACGTCAAGACTCTTTATCATAGCGCCTGATTCAGGCCGCCTCACCCGTGGCATCCTGCTCAGCCACCTACGCTCCCTTCTCTTTGATGCTTCTCTTTCAGTCGTTTCTCCTGCTTCATAAACTCCCGAATGCCGACGGGCACGCTCTGGAACACGTCCTCGTCCCACATGTCCTTTGTGATCTTGGAGCTGCCAATGTTCACGCCCCAGCTGGCCTCGGAGCCGCCGCCGTCGGCGTCCATGGTCTTGCTGCCGGCCATCAGGCGCGTCTGCGCCTCGTTCTTCTTGGCGGACCACTCCTCCATGTCGTCTCTGAAGCGGTCCCAGACGCAGTTGACGCACCCGCTCATGCAGCAGTTGTCGGGCTCTTCGGGGCGCGGCGGCACCAGCACGCCCGCGACGTATATTGATTGTGCCGTCTTGGTCGCTAGGCGGTCGGCCTGTTCGGCCGGGCCGAGCAGGCGGGAGCCGAACACGATGCGGGCTTTCTCTGCTGCCGTCGCCGGGGGCGGTGACGGCGCGGGCGGTGATGTGCTTGGTGACTCGGACGGCGTAGGCGAGGCGCTGGAAGCGTCGGACTTTGGCCTGCGGCTGGGCTTCTTCTTTGTGCCCGATGGCGCGGGAGCAGACTCGGGCTTCCTCCCCGGCGGCAAGACGTCTGGATCCGCGGAGCTGGGCGGTTCCTCGGGCTTCTCGTTGAACGCATAGGGTATTGGGTTTCGCAGGACGCTCTCGTAATACGCCCCCAGGGGGGACCGCTGCGGCCATGCCTCGTCTTTGGCGGCGCAGCTCGTGCCGGTGAAGCCTCGGCTGGCATTCGGGGATATGGATCGGAGAAGGCAAAGCCGTGATGCGGCCAACCTCGTAGGCGCCGACATGGTGTGAAACCCCGAAGGAAAACTCGTTTCTATTGCGGGCGCATTCCGATATCTAGGAAAAAGGCAGGATGGGTCGTCAAAAAGGACAAATCTGAGGTTATCGCGACGTTGGAGGGGCAAAAACGACGGCGGATATCGGAACGTCATACTGCAGGGCTTCCCGTCGGGTGAATGGGACCTGGCCAGCGTCGAACACGCACGTGATGACGCTCCGGTTCCGTGGCCTGGCACGTGCTTTCGCGTTTCGAGCTTCCATGGCCAGTACGTACCTAGGTGCTTTGGGCCGCAGGACATAAACACTGCGAGTTCTCTGAAAACCCAACAGAAGCCGTCTTATGGCCGATGTTGCTATTATCCAGTGGCTATTTTGAGGTGTGCAATCGGTACCTATCCGTACACCTTTGTACATATGTGCCGAAGCACTCCATGCGTGGAGCTTTTCCGCTATCCCCGCCGAGTCGAACCGTTATTAGTGGGCGACCACTTTGTTTGGATACCACACGCGCCAGCCAGCCACTAACACCTCTGCAGCCTCAACCACCAGGCGAAACTCGCCGTTGCAGCATCTGTACGCTTCCAACGCGTGCGAGACGGATGACGATGTCGAGTTGCTAGCTCGATCCCTGGACAACATCGCATCGCTATGGAGGAGTCTGCGCCCAAGCGGAGGCGCGTCTCGCCTCGAAGCTCTGCCGGCGCATCTGCCGGCGCCGCCGCGACTCCCCAATCGCCAGAAGCCTCAACGTCCCGACGCAAGCGCCCGTCCTTTGCATCCCCGACCAAGGCCAGCCTTGCGCGGCATAACCCCCAGATCCTCGAAAGGAGACGCTCTGCATCTCCGTCGAAGCCTTCGAGTTCACGGCCCACAGCTCGGCGTCCCAGCATCGCCGGCAGTGAACAGAGCTTGGCAGACGTGCTCACTACGCGACCCGATACGACGGCGGAGAACATCCCTGCCAGCGAACTGGGGCGGGGAGACGACGAGACGCGCCAGAGCGAAGCTGGACTGAGCTCCGGGCGATCTGTACGCAGAATCAGAGGTAGTTTGGCTGCGGCACCGCGTAGATCGCCAGCGAAGCCCAACCCGAGACCGCTGCCGCCGCCTGCGCCAGAGGGAGATGATGAACTAAACCCCTTCATCGGACACACGTTGCGTCGATCGCCAAATACGGGGGTATCAATACCTCCCCCACCAGAGCCGGAGCTGCCACCCGCTGTGCCCGATCCCGTATCGTCAACGCCGCCGCGAGGAATCCATAGCAGTCCGTTGCGATGGCGCGAACGTGACAAGGCGAAGAAGAGCTCCCCGCTGAAGCCACAACCCGAACGGCCGCCGTCTGCAGAGCCAAGCAAGAAGTCTGGTCTCGCGCCTCGAGCCCTTCAGCGAGGGGCCGAGGGGCGAAGCGAACGGCTTCGCCGTGTTGATCTGAATACGGCCACGAACCACGCGCGCAAGGTTGCTTCATTCGACCCAAACGAAGCCAAGAAGAAGGAGAGAGACGCCTTGCGAGCTGAAATCGCGAAGCTGAGAACCGACTTGGGGACGGCGAACAAGGAGAATGAGCGCCTCCGGCTGATGCAGACATCTGGGCGGACGGTGGCGCCAACCAACGAGGATGGTGTGTTGGACTTGATGCAACGCGCTCTCATTTCTTCCGACGAGACGCCTCGGCCGGCACCATCTCGTCAAATGGTGCAGGCGGTGCTGAATCCAATGGGCCTCCTCCCGTTTGGTCGATCCTCGCTGATTGCGTCGTCCCTAACCGACGACTCAGAGGATATGGAGATGATCAAGTCACACCACCCCGTGTCTATGAATGCGGACGAGGAACTGCCATATCTGCAGCTCTTCAGCCCGTTTAGCGTCACGTCGAGCATCGCCGTCCTGCCCCCGTTGCCAAACCAGCCGCTGCGACAGCGCCGTCTCGTTACTCTGCGCTCCCGCGACCTTCCAGGGCTGTTCACGGCGAAGCTGGAGATGGTGGTCAATGCGATGAACCTCGGCATCCTCGAACTCGGCGTGGCATCGCTCGAGCCTTCTGCCAGATATGAGCTGGGGCCCTTTGTCGACAAGATCTGCTCCGGAAAGTGCAACAGGACTCTGCAGCGTAATGTTGGCATTCTGACGTGGGCCATGGGGGAGTGGTATCGCGCCGCGGTGCAGAGAGCGCGGTTCTGGTCTCGGTTGGAGGAGCAGCTCGGATCAAGGGAGCAATTGCTTGAATCAGTCGCGGAAACACGTACACGACGACAGCGGCAGAAGGATGCCCGCCCTGAACAGGATGAGAAGACATCTGCTCTTCGCGACAGGGCCGACTTGATTCGCTTCTTGGGCCAGCAGTCCTACGATGTCAATGTGCCAGTCCCTTCTGGGTCAAGTAGTGAGCCCTCACTACGCTTACAGTGGAGCATCGGGTTCGATTGGACTGGCGAGGCACAGAGCAAGGTCGCCATATTGGTCGGAGTGCCCGGTAAATGTGAGTTCGTACCGTCTGCAAATCGACCGCGCATCACTGACATGGCTTCCAGGGCGCGAGGCGGATCAACGAGGCATCTTTGGCAAATTCCCAAAGCTATTCGAGGATCTCATTGAAGGTGGGCAGGACCCGGAGGTGGCTGTTGGAACTGTAGTGGCGCTCCTGGCCGGAGCGTAGGCTCAAGAGCCTGTGATGAGACATGAGAGACGGCGCAATGAGTACAAGTCGTGTAACAAGGTGTGGGCATGTATCTGTACCGATATCACAATGATACCGAGCCAACACGGCCATGGAAGTCCTTTAATATTCCTCCCAGCTGTTTGAATCCGGCCTCGGGCATACGCCACCTTTACCAGCCGTGCCGCACCGTCTCGGCCATTAATCCACATCGACTCCCATCTTTCGCAAGTCCGCCCTGGCCAGATCAATCTCCTGCATGAGCTCCTTGTGCGCCTTGGGAACGTCGTTGAAGGTGAAGATGCCCCAGCCGAGGCGGAAGAGGAGGATCGCGCCAAACGTGACGAGGGCCCAGAAGGGAAGCTGTCGCGCAAGTCAGCCGCGTGCCTACAGGACACCCTTGATCTGAGCAAAGGCACGTACCACGGGGACAATCTGCTGCTGGACTAGAGGCGGCAGAGGGATCAGCTCGAGGTAGAGGGCGAGGTACAACTGCAGGGCACGAGCGTTAGCAATCCATCAATGCGCCATTGCGAGGAAGCTCGGGGCAGGGCGGCGTACGGAGGAGACGAGGAGGCCGAGGGAGATGGTCTGCTGTGCGCGCGTCATGGTTGCGGGTGCTGGAGGGTCGCGAAAGTCAAGGATTCGGTCGGGCAGGGTGAATTGGCGATGTAAAAAGGAGTGACGGCCGTGTCGACGGTGCAGGTTGTCGCTCGAGAGACGTGTAAGGAGGCGCGTTGATGGCGGGACAAATTTCAAGACCGGGTGACTAAGCGGGTGAATCGCCTGCTCCACCGCCCGTCGGGTCAGCTGTCACGTCACGACACGATGCAGACTCGACAAGCTTTCTTCGAGCCTCGGAACAAACCCGCGTAAAGAGGCCATGGGTACGACGAGACTCAGCCATAGCAACGTGCTGCGGTGTTGCAACTGCAACCGGCGGCGGCCTTGCGGACATCGACTCCGCTGAGATGGTGAGGTCCAGGGACCAGCACTGCGGCCTCCCAGGGAACACGGAAGGACGGGGAGCGCACGGTAACAAGGCGCCTCTGTTTCGGTAGGATGTCTATGAAGCTTGAGGAATCGCTTGTTTCTGGCGAGTATGAAGTACTTTGTACGTGGGCTCGGGATACTTCGTCCTTGACGTGACGCAGAGAATTGCTTTTGCCGTTCAAGGTGGAGAGGCGGCTGATGTCGACTGCAAGCGAGGAGCTGAACTGCCCCAGGGCAGGTTGCACAAGCTGTCGAGAGTTGCCGTGTACGAGTACTTCGTACGAGTAGCCAAGCGGCCGGCACAGGGGAGACAACTGGCTATGATCTCGGACTACCGTGAACACCGTCCGCGGCAACGGGCTGGCATCCAACTCCAGATCAATCCACTCGGCAGCACCACGCCCCGACTGTTCAGCTTCAATGGTGCATCGCATTTCCCGTGTTCGGCAAGGACTGTCTGCACTGGGAAAGCCACCCGACTCGCGAGATTTGCGCCAATGAAAACATTGCTTTTGCAATACAACGTCAGCGGGACACTGGGACGGCAGGCATGCGACGATGCTGGCGCTTCCTCTTTCATCACGTCGGCACGGCCCTTGTCAACACGGGACGCTAATGCAAGCCTCACGATGTGCCGAAGGCGTTTCTGCTCAAGTCACTGCCTTTGCCAGCCAGACGAGAGGGTTGTTCTCGACATGAGCATGGCGCGGGCATGATCATGGCTGCCCAAAGAAGTCTGTCCAGGCGAGCAATGGCGCGGCCCAACGTACTGACCCTCGCGAGTGCGTGGAATCCGAGGTGGACGACGAAGGCTTGAAGATGTGGCTATGACAGCTTGGCCTAACCGCTGGGTTTCATTGTCGATCCGTGTGGCTGCATGCGTGAGTTGTCAGTTCATCCAACGGGCGGGCGGTTGCTGGGGTTCACTGCAGATACATGCGTCCCCTTCTCAGCTCTGCCACGGTCTCTGTGCCCATATGAATCGACCTGGCCCGGACCGCAGCGACGGCGACAGCTCATCTTCATTCATGCCCGCATTGAATCACCATGTCGCAGCCGATTCCTCAACCCTCCGGTGTGCCCATCCTGGGAAACATCTTTGATGTTACTCCCAGCAACACATGGGGCTCGCTCAAGAAGCTCGCCGAGCAGTACGGCGAAATATTCCAGATTAAGGTCTTTGGCCAGACCATCGTCTTCGTTGCGAGCGCCGCCCTGGCGCAGGAGATATGTGACGAGAAGCGGTTCCGCAAGTATGTCGGAGGACCCATCGTCGAGATCCGAGAGGCGGTCCACGACTCGCTTTTCACGGCCTATGACAACGAGGCGAGCTGGGGCATCGCGCACCGCATCATTGCCCCCCAGCTGCAGCCGAATGCCCTGGCCGGGCAGTTCAACGAGATGCGCGACACGGCCGCCGAGCTCTTCGGCCTGTGGAAGGCGTCGAGCAAGCCCGTCTCGCCGTTCAAGGACCTGGGCAGGCTGAACCTAGAAGCAGTGACGTTTACACAATTCGGCCAGAGACTGAACTGCCTGAGCGGGCCAGAGCACCCAATGCTCAAGGCCATGGAAGACTCGACCTCTGAGGCCGTCATGCGTCCCACCAGGCCGAGCGTCGTCAACTGGCTCGTCTACAGGGGCAAGTTCAGGTCGGCCATCAAGACGATGCGGGCGTACGCTGCAGACGTTGTGGAATATCGCAAGGAACACCCGACAGACCGCCAGGACATGCTTGCGGCGATGATGAACGGCAAGGACCCGGAGACTGGCAAGGCCCTCACCGACTCCCAGGTCATTGACGAGATCGTCACGATGCCAATCGGATCAAGCACCTCGCCATGCCTGCTCGCAACGGCACTCGTCCTCCTCCTCAAGAACCCAGAGGCCATCGCCAAGGCCCGAAGGGAGCTCGACTCGGTCATCGGAACGGGCGAGTTCACGCACGCACACCTCGGGCAGCTACAGTACGTCGAGGGCATCGTCCGCGAGTCCCTGCGCCTGTCCTTTGCCGCCCCCGGCTTCAACATCGAGCCGATTCCGAGCAAGGACAAGAGCCCCGTGCTCCTCGCCGGCGGCAAGTACCAGGTCGCGCACAACCAGGCCATGATCATCGTCATGGCCGGCGTGAACCGCGACGCGGCCGTCTTCGAGGACCCGCTGGCGTTCAAGCCGGAGCGCATGATGGGCGAGGCCCTGGCGGCCCTCCCGCCGGGGGCGAAGAAGTGGTTCGGCAACGGGAAGCGCGAGTGCATCGGCAAGCACTACGCGTGGCAGTGGAGCGTGGCCGTGCTGGCCATGATGCTGCGCGAGCTGGACTTTGAGATGGCGGACCCGGGGTACAAGCTGGAGATGGACGGGTGGTTCAACGTCCGGCCGAAGGACTTTGCTGTCAAGGTCAAGGCGAGGGCGAATTGGCCTTAGATTGGTGCTGCGAGGCTGTTGTCCCTGTCGTAATGTTGCATTCAATCTCCTGTCGGCTTGCACTTGAAACTTGCTCTGCGACTTACTCGCAAGCATGGATGCACCTGTGAATATCACGATGCGGCAACGGCGTACATGTGCAAATATGAGTTGGGTATTCCCCAGCCTACAGCCAGCAGGACTACATACAGGATTGAGCCGTGTCCCTGGCCGCTATCCCTGGCCCCTTTCCTTGATCGCCTCGAAAGGATCCTTCTTGGCCCTCAGGACCTTGATCAGCTCCTGCATCCGCCCGTCGACCCTGTCATCAAGCCGCCGGACCGCCTCCGCGGACGCGAGCCCCCCGTCCGCGCACATGGCCTCGACGTACTCGACGACGATCTTGCGCACCGCCACCCAGTTGCTGCCGTACTTGCGCTCCTGGAGCGTCCCCGCGCGCCAGCCCGTGCCGTAGCGCGCCTCGAGGGCCCCCACGGGCGGGTTGCCGTGCGCGCCGTGCTTCCACTCCGTCCACACGCCGGCGACGCTGCGGCCCATGCGGTGGTAGCGGAGCGGGCGGCCGGGCGGGCCGGAGGCGTAGCGGGCTGCCGTCCGCCGGGGGCCCGAGTAGCGGGCCGCGCGGCCGGGGGGCGGGAGGTCGGGCAGGGCGCTGGCGTCGACGGGGTGCGCAGAAGGGGCGGCCGAGGGCGTGGGGAGCGAGGGAGCTGGGGTTGAGGAATGGCTGGGGGAGTCCGTGGCGTATTCCTCGCCCGCCACGTCGGAGTCGAAGTCGGATTGAGAATCGGCGCCATCGCTAGGAGATTGTTCGCGAGAGGCTTCGCCCTGCTCTGGTGGCTCCATGATGTTGACGGCCTTCCAGCCGGTAGTCTGAGGACTCATAGTTTGTGGTCTCGCGGTTGTCTCTTCGGTAGTGTATTCGTCCGTCCCCATGTAGCCAGCAACGGACCGAGAGCGGGATTGCCGAGTTTTATGGCGATACTCGTCGTCGGCCGAGTCGTCATCTAGATCCTCCTGCGGCGATCCTTCTGAAAGGAACGACGGGCTTGTTTCTTGTGGAGTCGGGTTTGGCGACGAAGGGGGGGTTCGCTTGCTCCTCTTCGAGGCCTTGAGACTGGCGCCGCGAGTGATTCTCGTGCTGGGAGGTGCCGCGGGAGGAACAGAGCTGTCCTTCTTTCTCTTTGTTGCGGTCCTCGACCGGGCTTGCGCAGTGGGAGAAACTCGGGCTGGGGAGAAATCTTGCTCAGAGGGTTCGTCACCCTTGGAGTGCACCGACGGAAGAGCTTCCACGCGTTTCGGCGCCCCGGGTGTCGGCGAACCTGGCAACGGCTGGTTCCCTTGGGCTGTTGGGCCCTGATATTCACTGCCCACCGCCTGCTCAGTGCCAACCGCTTGCTTCACAGCCAGATCCGGCAGGGCCACCGAGTCACCCACGGGTCCATATCGGTCCTCGGTGATCAAGTCGACCACTGCGTTCAGGATTTCAACTTGAATGTCAAGCAGCCTGCGAAGCTCTGCGCTCTCGGCCCGAGCTTCCTGCAGCTCGCTCGTCACTCGGCCAACCTGAGCCGACACGGTCTCCAGTTCCTCGACAAAGTGCTGCTGCATGTTGACCACGACGCGGGCCAGGCCGGCGGGCACGCCATCCGCCATGCCTGATGTTTCGCTTTCTTGGGTGGCGCATCCTGTCGTCTTGTGCGTGTTGTCGGAGTTTGGACGGTGGCAGCCGGCCGGGAGCCGGTGAATTTGTGGGTCTGTCGGCGATGGCTTCTGCCGCGTCGAGCCCGTTGTCTCCGGCGTAGAGGTTGGCGTTGGCACCGGGGAGAGCAAGAAAGAGATGTTCATATTGCAATGCTGTGGCTCCTTCGGGCTTTGAATGTGTAAAGGAGGAGGGTTTATTTCCTGGAAATCATGTTGTAGTCCCGATCTGAGCCGCTGTCCTCTGATTTTTGACCTCAACTCCTGAGTGGTCCCTGGCGACAGGCTGGGGTTCACTGCACCCCGTCCAGCGACTGTTCAGAACGTGTTCACCAAACCAAAGCACCCACGTTTACACTTCTTGTTGAGTGGAGCAAGTATTGTCATTTATTCTACTCGCGAGTACCACCCAAACGTGGAACTAAGATCGGCCGCCTTCACGGACCGCTCTCAGACTCCAACACCTGGGCCCTGCGGCCCAGTATCGTCCTCCAATCCTTCATTCCCTGATGCGTGTTGAAATGTATCTGTGCTGTGTTCCTCAACCTGTTCCTGCGGCACAAGCCATCCACGCGTCGACACCTCTGCTCTTCATCTATCATGCTATGCCGTTTCTGATCCATTCTGTCATATGCCCCTTTCTGCTCATGCGTATTCAATCATGCGTACCATGCTGCCAAGACAATGGGTATATAGTATAACGCCAATGATGCTCCTATTGCCGCAATGCAAGAAAACAAAAGGAAGGGTAGAAGAAAACAATTAGGGCGAGTCGCCCCGCGACAAAGGGAATAATGTTTAAAGGGTTCTGCTCTTGCGCAAGGGCCAAAAGTGCCAGCCCTTGCGTCGCTGACCCGTGCCGCCACACGCCGCCTTCTCGTGCTGCTCGTCCTCCAGATCCAGCCTGTACCGACGCACGCTCCCGGTATCGTCGTCGAACGCAACATGCCGGGGGCTGATGCAGTCCGGCACGAGGTGCCTCCGGACCCAGCCCTTGACGCCCCGGCTGGCAGCGTCAATGGCGGCATACTCGAGGCGGCGAGTGCTGTCGCTGGTCCAGTAGTGGGTGGTCTGCGGCGGCAGCGGCACCAGCTCTTGGTGCGACGGCGTCTCGGTGAGCTCGACGAGGTCTGGCGTGGGGAACTGGAAGTAGGCCGCTGGTTGCGGACCAGCATTGGCGCGGAGCGGGTACGAGGGCTGAGAGCTGCCTTGGGGATATGACATTGCGGACCGACGGGTGGACGGCCTGGTGCGAGAGCGCGGTGGAGAGCCGACGCCGGTGGAGGAGCCGTTGGAGATGTGCCGGGTTGGGGGTGGCGGCCGAGGCTGCGAGGTAGACGCCCGGGGACTCGCCGTGTACGACTCGTATCCAGAGTCTTGTCGCTGCATTTTGACGGCGGTGAAGGTCTGTCCTTGGTCGCTCATAGTCTCGGCGGGCCGCGATGTGATGTTGTGTCGGGTCGAGTCCCTGCTATTCGGTGGTGAGGGAGGCTCCATCAGCTCGATATCGTTGAAGCTGTGGTACGTCGTGTCCGACAAGGCGAAGCTAGATCTCTGCTCCATGCCGGGCACATGGGCGGCAGCCGTAAAGCAGAGCACGAGGAGAAAGAAAGAATGAAAGAGAAGAGAAGAGAGAGCCAAGAAATCGTCAGTTGGAAGAAATGAGCGGTATAAACATCAACCCATAACCACCCTCGGGTGATACAGCGCCAAGGCCCACGAGAGGTGGCCCAGGCCGCGAGAGACCCCGGGGTCCTATAAGTGAGAAGTGACGCCTCAGCTCGAGCTCAGAAGTTGCGGTCTGCAACGCACAACTTTGTGAGCCGGGTTACACAAGGAAGCGAGTTGTCTTTGTTGACCACGGCAACGGGGGACCAGGGAGCGGCCAACGGTGGACTCAAATACCAGAGGGAAACTCCTCCCCAACGGGGCACGGGGTTGCCAGGATAGGATCGTGAACAGGGGTCTGCGTCTCTGGCTGTCGCTGAGTGTCGGCGGTGAGGGAGCGGTATCCGCAGCCCCGTTCCCAGTTGTGGGTTAGGTGTGTCCGGCCGAAGACAGCCGGGCCCCAGTCGACGCCAGGAACGGGTACCGTAGCAGTTGAGCGAACCAGGGGCGCAGCAGCGAGTGTCTGGTGGGCGAACACCTGTTCGTGCGCAGGACAAGGCGCGAGTTTCGTAATAGAAATGTACCAAGTACGAAGTATTGACTTGACGATGCCTCAACACGCCGCTGAATGAGCGTGTAAGTGGGGGGTGGCTTTTTGTTTCCGTTTCCCCGCCCGCTGTTGCACGTGGGGAGGAGAATGAATGGGCAGAGGGGAAAGAAAGGCGTGGACGGCAAAGAAACAAGGGGCCCGAGTGGCCAGTTCGAGGTCTTGTTGGACTGCCGCTCAGTCTGTGTCTGCCGTTGCGTTCGCGCCGAACCGAAGAAACCAGTGGCTGTCTTTGTGCGCTGGCGCCCGTAGCGGATGCGCTAGAGTTGGCATATGACTCTAAAACCGCAGCGGATGCTTCCGATGTCGCTGGATCTGCGCGAATGGGCGGTTGGGGTTGGGCTGGACTCTGGCAGCCAGCCAGCTATGTACGGGCGGTTGTCGACGCGGCAGGGCTGCTCCCCTATTTATGCCAGCGCCCCCCCGTGCCGCGGTTTGTCGACCAAGCGCGTGAAGCGTCAGCCCGGGCTGTCAACGGGCTGTGCGCGCGAGCGTGTCGCCGGCGCCCGTCACTGCTGAGTTGTCATGTGCGAGCAAGACGGCGCGCCTCCGTCACATGCGAGGCCGTGATGTGGCGGCGATGCCCAATCACTAGCGGTCGCTCACGAGGCACTGAAACCAAGGACAAAAGCAGGCCGGTGATTGTCGCTCCTTGTGGATGGAACCGGGGTGGCACGACGAACCACAGGCGGCACAGCGCGGCACTCGCACCTCTTCCAGCATGGCTGTGCTCAGGTTGGGTGGAAGAGAGCAATGGCCTGACATTGGTCCAGACGCACTCCCTCCCATCAACTAGTTACTCGTACAGTACGATTACAAACACCTCCTCTTGGTGGGCGGTTGGGCCTCGGCCTCCCCAGTCATGAGCTTGGCTCACGGGCCGCGCCCCGTCCCCTGAACGAAGCGGAGACGCGGGACGGGGCGGGACGGCAGCTTCGACAGGCGGATGATGCATTATTAGCGACGAGGTTTGTCACGGCTCGAGACGATCCTGAACGCTTCGTGTCTACTCCGTACGAAGTACTTTAAAGTCCAAACCTGTCGCATGTTTGCCGTTGCCGGTTACAAAGCCACGAAGTGGCATGTGAGAGGGGCTGCTTCGTACAAAGTCCCTCGTACACGTACAGTGCCAGAGGTCACCGGTGAGAACCGGTCAGTTCTGTCTCACCTTGATGCTTCGCTGAGGCACCCGGGGTCCTCTTCCAGGAACCAGTCGCCCTGGATTCCAGCAAGGCTTGTCGCATCGGGTGGCAGCCGTATTGCCGTAGTGGTAATAAGGCAGCCTGGGATCTGTCCGTATTATCCCCGGTAATGAATGGTGCAGGCTGGCTCATGTGGTGTACCCGTCACACTGCCAGCGACTGGATACCGTCAATGTTTGATCAGAGGCTCTCTGGCTAGCAGGATCTTGGTTTACCCGGCAGCAGGTGTTAAACAAAGTGTGGAACATTAGTGGCATCCTGCACCGCGTGTGGATTGAGTCCGTTCGAGGACTTGCTGGTTAGGTGTGCGTCGGTGTCATAGTCCGTCGCCGGGCCCAGCGGCGAACTACCGAAGCCCTGACCCGGCCATGCGCCGCTTCCTTCTTCCGACTGCCCTCAGACGCCACTGAACGTATATTGCCCAGGTGCCCGGCTTGCATTCCATGATACAAACTGCAATACAAAGACGACGGGGACCAGGGGACAGTCGAGGGAGACCTCGTGAAACTCGACGGCACGCTTGACCAAGCGATCAGCAAATACTCTTACACCTACTCATACACCCCAGCACTAGCAAGTAGAGACAGCTCGGTCATTGCTAAGAACGGATAGCGAAGCTTGCGGGTCTGTTCTTGTAAGGTAAGCTTCGGTCAATGGAACACGGCACATAGCAGAGATGAATTGGATTAATTCATTAAATAATCCCATGTGCCCAAGAACGTAATTTTAGTCCTTTCCGTAACAGATCTCTTTAATCCCCCGAAAAAAGCCATTATCGAGAGTCAGCTTCCCGCCTCAGCCAAGAGGCTCGTTCCAGTCCTCGGCGCTTCCAGCCCTCAGAAACTCCATCCATCCAGTGTCGTCTCCCATCGCCACATCCGCCGCCTCCAGGGGCGGCACATTCGGCCACATCATGCTAAACACATTGTTAATCTGCGTTTCCGGGCTCTCGCCCACGGGCTGGCTATCCGCATATGGCTGCAAACTAGCCGCCGATTGCGTCGGCGCATGACTCGGGACGAACTCCCCCCGCGTCGCTGCTTGCGGGTCGTCGACCTCTTCAGCCTTGCTGCTGTGCAGGAATCGCCCGCATAGATCGGATATGATTATATGGCAGCGCGAGGAGCTGGCATTCAGGGGAGCCATTCCCGTTATTGCCTCGAGGGTAATGGAGATTTGCCGTCGCCAGTCTGCTGCCTCGGGCGCCGTGGGATCGTTGCGCAGGCAAATGCAAGGAATCAGGGCAGCTTGGAAGAGAAAGTACCTGTTTTCTCGGTCAGGCAAGTGCACGGTCATGGTTTGTTAAAGGTAGAACTCACAGCCCATACCAGGCAGACAGCCTGTTATGCTCGTAGCGCTCCCAGAAGTCCGCAATCATCTCGATTGTCGACTTTGCGTCTGCAAGACATCGGTCGTATGCAGTCGCGCTGGCTTCATCCGCGTCTGGCTTCCGCCTCAAGGCTCTCCGAATGACAAACGGACGATACATGATGATCCTCAGGTTTCGCAGCCGCCACGCCATGACTGCTTGGGGAAGCGCATATCTGGGCGGCACCGCCGCCTGTTCCACAAAGAAGGACGGCATCGTTGCTTTGAAAGATTCGATGTGCTTGGCGTCCAGGCGCAGCAGCTCTGCGGCAGACGGAAAGGGCTTGGAAATGACACTTTCGTAGCAATCGTGCGTCGCAATGTGGAAGCGTGCCTGCGACGTCACAGCAGTGTAAGGTGTAACCTGGTTGCTCTCCGGAGGGTATGACAGGGAGGCGGCCGTGAGGTCCTTGTCATTTACATTGAGCGGGTATGAGACCTCGACTCCCTTGTACGGCCACACGTCGGGACGGCTAAAGGTAATAGACGCGCCGATGTCGAAGGAGCAGAGGGTCCACCATATCCTCCGTCGAATCTCCATGCTCAGCGGCGCAATGTTCCAGCCCTGGAATTCCTTGTGCAGCCCCAGTCCCATCGCCATGCGAGAAGACAGGCCCAGGTAGTTGTATCCCGAGTTGGGCTTGTCTCGCTTTTGTTGGTAGTTT
Source organism: Tolypocladium inflatum (assembly GCA_003945565.1). Lineage (NCBI taxonomy): Eukaryota > Fungi > Ascomycota > Sordariomycetes > Hypocreales > Ophiocordycipitaceae > Tolypocladium > Tolypocladium inflatum. The sequence continues at coordinate 1,758,236 of QEPE01000001.1, forward strand.
GAGGCCAGCGTGAGGGCTTGGACAAGGCTCAGGTTGCCAACCTCGAGAAAGTTGAAGCCGAGTATCGACCGTGCCTGTGCAAATAGCGCCAGGTCCAGAGTGTCGGCGGATGAGCTCCCCGACGTCCAGACCCCTATGGCGGCGACGATGTACGCCAGGGCAGTCCAGCATGGTCCATTTGGCCGAGGAATCACTTCGCTGTACTGGGCGCGGAAGGTTGGTTCGTGGACAAGGGGATACATGACGTGGTATAGTCGGAAGTATGCGTCGATCATGAATTCGGCAATGTGGCGGTTCGGGTTCGGTTGGGATGTCATGGGGAACAACGGCTCGGTATCGTAGCCCGGCCTCGATGGCGTCGGCGTCCGTCTTCGGGAGCTTGGCTCCAGAAGCCGAAGCAGGGCCGCGCCAGATGCCACGCCGAGATAGCCCCCTTCTCGCTCATTTACGCTTAACGAGGCCATGCCGTCAGATATCGGAGTGTCGTCTATGCCTCCTTCGCCAATGGCATCGGGCGACAGGCCGTGTGCGTAGGGGGAATCCTTCTCGCTCCACTCAAAGTCCTCCAGAGGCGGTCCTTCGAGCATCCTCTGGTGATCGGCGTCAGGTTGTCGAGGAGTGCCGCTACTTTCGTCGACACTAGGATTTGACGGCCGGCGTGGAGCCGATGTGCGCCTTGCTTGCTCGCCGGCAGGAGGCTCGTCATCCTGGATCTTGGGTTGGGGATCCCTCGAGAAGTCAAAGGTCGCATCTGCTGTCGGCTGCGATGCTGCAACTGTCGATGCTGCATGTGCTCGCTCCCATGTTCGCAGCTGAGGCGGAACCAACGTCCGCATCCGCCGCAGCAACACCTCGGCCCTCTCCAAACGGGCCTCAACCTCAGTGAGATGCCTGCCACACGTCAGCTTTCAGCTCGCCACCCGCATCCTGGACCGATTCTTACCTGCGAGTCAGCGGCGTCCTTGAGTGCTTTTCGTACAAGCAATGCCGTCGATACCGTATGCAAAGATCGCAGGTCGGTAGAGCCCGGTTGCAGCGCGCCTTCCTCCTCCGGCATTCCTTGCAGGCTTGGTCCGAAGAGCCGATGAAGCCCATGTCGAAGAAGGGGTCCAAGTCGGCGGCGTCATCGGCCGGAGGGCCGTTCGGGGCCGCGCTAGCGAAGCCGGGCAGCGAGGGCGACGCAGATTCCATGGCCAACGGCGCCGAGGGCGATCAGGGCGATCAAGGGGTAACTGTCACCTCGGATTGAATGTATGAAGGCTCATCAAGCTGCAGCAGATTGCCGGGATCGGTGACTCGGTGAGGTGGAGGGAGTGGATTCGCTCTAGTCTGGTGGCGACTTACGCTGTCTTACTGGGTGCGGCCACAGGATGGGCGTTGCGCTCACATACGCCATATTCACGACGCTGGCGCGAAAACCAATGCATTTGGGTACGTGATTGTAAGTGTATAATGGACGATAAATTCTAGAATTATCATGCGACTTTGCGCACGACGGCAGCCGTTGGTAGACGACCCGAAGTCGCGATGCTGCTACTTACCCTACATCACTTACACCGTTTGGATCATTTGGATGCATGCAGCCTTGGGGATTGCTCCCTGTGCTACGATCGTGATACAATGCGACAATGCGCCAGCTTCGTGTGAGCGCCCCTAGTCTACTGACCATCGACGTGATTCCGGAAACTATAGTAGAATGTAGGTTGCACAACATGGAAGCCAGCCTGGAGGCGGCACTCCCCAACACATCTTGCCTTCAGAAGTCTGGGCCAGAGGCTGCAAAGATGGCTCGTACAGAACGCGGTACGCAGTACAAGACGTTTAACACCCCCCCCCGATGCGCTGGGCGCACAAGCTCGGCAATGGGCAATGGATCCGCACCTCAATTGCCGTCACGTCGATTCAGAAGCTGTTTCCGTCAACATGAAATGACGTTGGAGAGGATTCGAGTCGGGGAAACTGGTACATATTAATAGCATCTTGGCGCTATCGGAGCTCGCTAGGCCGAGGGCGACAGTCGCCCTCCGCTGATACGCGGGGCGATAGCGTAGGAAGCACCATGTCGGCCCGAAGCCTCAGCCACCTGGTGCACACAAACAGGCGGCGATCGAACGCGGTGTACGGTTGACTGTAAGTGAGACTGCTGTGTTTATCCGTAAGGAGGTATTGAATTGTTAGCTGCTGAGGTTGAGAGCTTGCCAACCCGGGAGCATTCTGGCAACGGCGTCGGAGCCCAACAGCAACAGCATCAAGCTCTGGATATAGCATCAATGTTGATGCGTGACGTTCAAGCTCGAGTGGGAATCCCAAGAAATCGCTGGGTTGCACGTAGCATAAGCGAACCGATGATTATACATTTGCCTCTATACTCTCCACCAGAATATCGTACCTCCGAAAGCTGTGTCGCATAACATACTCTCCGTTGACCATATCGTTTTTCTCCGCCCGCTTCAAGGCGTCCGCCATTGTGCTCTCGATCCCAGCCTTCAAATGTCTCGTTGCAACCCGCCGCCGCGCCAGTGTCGGGTCGACCTTGACCAGCCACCGGTCATCCACTGCGTCCGCAATCCCCCGCCACGGCGCCCGGTCGCTCAAGAGATAGTTTCCTTCAAAGATGCAGACTTCCGTCTCGGGTCCCACCAGCACGCCGCCGTCGACAGGGTCTTTGACGGCGTGGTCGAATGTTGGGGCGGACACGGAGCTCCGGCCCGCATTGTCGCGGAGACGTTGGACCAGCTCGGCAGCGGCGGCGCCGTCGAACGTCCACGGCGCCCCTCGCCGGGCCAGCGCTTCCGTCGCGTTCGGAAGCGACCGAAGATGTGCGAGGGGGAGATGGAATCCGTCGGCTGAAATGGCGGTAATGGACGGCCCGGAGGGTGATTGAGCGACGAGATCGACGACGTGCTTGGCGATGGTTGACTTGCCGGAACCCGGAGGCCCGGCCAGGGCGATGATCAATCGCCTCTGCCCGAGTGCCTTCTTCTCCGCCCACTTGCTCTGGACACGATCGGCCAGGGATTGATATACGGCGTCCATGATGCTTCGAAAGGGAAAGTTAATGATGAGAGCATATTTGAGGGACCTTTTTACTACGCACTACGCATATATCCTCGTACCGACGGACAAAAACTTGCCTCCGGAGCACTGATCTCCAGCGATGTGGGGTGTATGGGGACGGACGGACTGCTTCGGCAGCAGACGACTCCCGCCCCCATCCAGTCGCTCGCACAACTCTGGGATCTAACTAGTTCCCCGCATGAACGACTCTGCCATGGTACCCAATTCGCGATGCTGCATGTATTGCCCTGGATTATGGTGGATAAGAACCTGGGGTACCCACCCAGATGGGTTGACTGTTGCAGCATGGTCGTCTTACATCGTAAGGGCGTACGTTTCACCCCCGTAAGTAGCGGAAAGAAGGTACAGTATTGTATTACTCTCGGTTTGTATTTGATCCCGTCGCCGAACAATACCACTAGAGCTGTCGAGGCGCTCGCTCAGGCACGAAACTCGCGCGGCTTGACGCCCTTTTGCTTGTAGTAGTCGGCCACCCACTCCTTCATCTGAGACACCGCCCCATCAATGACCTCTCGCGCACCCTCGTTGATCCTGTTTGCCACGTGGAAGTCGTTGCAGTGTGCGGCCTTGGGGATGACCCACACGGGAGCTTGCTTGGTGCTCTTCAACGGACCCCCAGGTCGCCACTTGGCCGAGACGGTGGCCCCGATCCAGGGGTCGTACTCGCCATTCACCCACAGGAGACGCGTCGTGTTGACGTGGTTCCAGCCTCCAGTCTTGGCGTTGACCTGCTCGACGGTACGGCCCTTGTTAAGACCATATGTGAAAGCTCCGACATCAGGGAACGTCTTTCTGCAGTAGGCCAGCTCGGAGTTGCGGGTCAGGGCCCTCGAGACGAGGCCGTTGTCTGAGCCGGGACCCCAGACTTGCCACCACTCGAAACTTTCAAATGTTAGATTGCACCGAGGAGTACGTTAGATGTTCTGCAACAAAGGTGGACTTACGGCTCGTTGCAGAGGAACCACGTCCAGAGCGCATCGTCAGGGTCCTCCTGTGCCCGTGCGCTGGCAGATTTTCTCATCCACTTGGCGAAGCCCTGGAGGGCACGCTCCATACCGACACCTTCTGGTCCAGGGGCGGTAGTATTGCTCCCAGGCCATTGGTTCTGAGAGAAGCTCAGGATTAGTTTGACTGAACTTTTTGACACTGCCTGGAGGAGGAAACTACAGAGAAGGCGATAAACTCACCTCGACGTAATCGCACATCTGGGTAAAGCTGGTGTACCCGGAAGTGAATTGGGTGCCTTGCCAGGCTCCCAACGGAGACGCCAGTGACTGCGCAAAGTCGTCATCCCCGGTGACGTTGCCGAGATTGAACATTTCCTTGAGCTTCTGCTTCTTCTCGGGGGTCCCATTGAAGAGAACGTCATCAACATGCGAAATCACCTTTTTGAAATCGGCGCTGCAATTACGCGGCATTGCCTGCTCAATTGGACTAAAGTATTCCCAAAATGTCGAGACGGCCTGGACGACGGCACTAGACGCATGATATGCCCAAAAGGTACCAGGTGCAAGGACGTTGGTCCAAGCCGTGAGTGCGCCGGAGTACGAGCAGCCGGCCAGGATCCAAGGCGCTTTGTCAGGCTTCGAGTTGCCGCGGGGGTCAAACGGAAGGTAGACATTCTTGGAGAAATAGACAAGGTCTTGAATGGAATTGTCGAGATTGAGATGCTGCAGAGTCTCGGCCGTAAAGTTACTTCCAACGGGAGAACTGCCACCCCAGTAGCGATGCTCGAGCGTGATGGCACCGGCATTGTTGGTCTGGGCGAAGAGGCCAATCAAGGTCCTGTTGGAATGGTTGACTTCATCTTCATTGACGGCGGCCTCACTGGGGGCCTCCAGGATGACGGGCGATCCGGGACCGCCGTAGTAGTGAGCACTCCACCAGAAGCGCTGCTTGAAGGTTCCGAGCTTCGGGTTGTTGTGGTCGATGAGCTGATCAAAGAATCCGGCCGTGGGAACGCCAGTGCCGTCCGCGGGCCGTGCTGCAATGTAATGGCGTCGGTCGTACTTGTGCAGGTTGCCAACAGCAGACGCAGAGCGGACGAGGAGTAACTCTGCGAACGCGGCGGCGAGGACGGAGACGCGCATCTCGGTGGTGGGAGAGAAGGAGGAGAGAGAGAATGGAACCAGAATGGCAAGCAGACCGACGTGGACTTGCTGCTTCTAACAAAGTCTGGCAGCTACAGCTTCTCGGACGCAGGTAGGGATGCTCGTGAGGCTATTATACCCTGGGCATGAACAGATTGGCAAGCCATATATATCGCTTGACATGTATATTGACCCCCCTGGTAACTCGCAGCTATTTATTACCTTGCTCCGCCAGATTGCCCACACCTGTGATGGTGGAGGCTTGCACCTTCTGTTCACCCCGGACCGGCACGCACCCAGTCTACGGAAGTGCCGGATTGCCCGGGGTCAAAGGCTATGCCAAGGAAGATCTTTTGCAAGGGGCTTTTACCTCGAGTTGCCTTTCTCGGCAGATGGTGCTTCTTGCTCTGGGCCCGAGTGACAATGCCGTCGTGGGAAAACACGAGCCCAAGCGCTGAAGGCATATTCCACGTGGCTGAGTGACTGCTACCTTTCTTGCCTTATCTTACAACCGCGATGGTAGAAGGCAGGCTACCACTACGATCCATGAACATCAATTTGAGGCCTCCCCGGGTGAGCGTCAGGACAGTTCTATGCACAGCCCACCTCGGCTAGGCAGGGGCTTCAATGGCAAAGGTTGATGACTGTGGGGAGCCGTGTGTATGTCCATAATTGAAGTCATGACCTGGGCTTTATGCTGAGCCGACAGGAAGCGATTTGCGCTGTGAACTTTTACAAGATAGAGGCGTGGATTGCGTCTCAGTCTTGCGGAACATTTCAGTTCTCCAGCACAAGACCCGTTCGGGAAGGCATTTCGACGAGATAGGCAGGCAAGATCGGCATGTTACATTAGGCGAAGTGAACAAGTCCCATGGCGCACGATATCCGCGGTAGTCATCGGCATGCGTCGCCAACGTCATCGAGCATCGTCGATACTGAAGATATACGAGGCATTCTTTGAAGTAACTATTAGTCAGAAGTCAATTCGGACAACCACCCGCCTGCCAGGATAGGCAACACGACGCGTGTTATCAGGCGAGGTTCCGAGAATTACTCGGTTGACCGGGCTGTCCATTGCCTGGGTCCTCTAAACCCCAGGTCCTTGCTTGCAGATCGTGACCACTTGAAAGTGCGAGACATGTGCAACTGGGCGCAAGTCAGACCGAAAGACAAAGGCACTGCCACCTGACTTTTGTTTTCTGAGTTATCGGCTGCAGCTGCCGGCGAGCCGATCAGAACAGGAAGGCCCGCGGTTTGCATTGTTTGCAGAGCTGTTCCGAAGGTGCGTTGTCAACGGACATGATGTGTGGAGTCCGTTGAAATCTAGTCCGTACAAGAGGGGTAATGAAGCCGGAAGTTCCGAGATATGCATCCGCTTGTTCGAAAACGTTCACGACCATGAGCGGGATCCAGCCGTCACCGACTATAAACTAGCTCTAGATGGAAGAATTTCTCTTTGGGCAACCCGCGACCGTTTTGCCTCTCCTGCTACCTTGCGGAGCGAAGAGACTGATACGGAATGCAACAGTCAGTATCTTCAGCTACTGAGTCAAAAGGTTCAGCTGTGCCCTGGTTAGGAACACAGCTACTAAAGATCTATAACAGGGCTTCGATACGCACCTTGCATCTCAGTGCGTATCAGAGACGAATCGACTTATTATTATGCTCCCGCCGTTTTGGCCCCGACCCTTTCTTGGATGCCTTTACTCTTAGGAACAAAGAGGCGAAAGGTCTTATTAGGAGGGGAGCCGACCGATAGGCGGAACGGAGCACACAGCCTTTTTCCACTTCCATGTAAGCCTGCATGATGGCATGCAGTTCCTTGCCTAATATGGTTTTCTGTCGGAAATACTAGTATTGCGGAGCACGTCCAAGCAGAAGACTATCCCGGGAGCAATTTAGGAAGATGCTGGATGTCAACTTCAACGGCGCTTTCTGGACAGCGCAAGAAGTGTTCAGAGGTTGCTAGTTACAAGGCCGTCCTCTCTAAAGCGTTTCATGAAAGAAAAGAACATGGCCTCAACAAAGTATCCCTAGAGGTCTCAAAGGCTAGGAGCCAAGAGTTAGTATAAATCTAGAAATTCCTTTTCATCAAAGGGTTGCTGCACCATTCCGACACGTAGAATGTTCCCAGAATTGCATACAGAGTATGTCTGGCCTGGGACAGCAGATCCCGACTCATCATGGATAAGTCACATAGCATGACTCGACAGGAGGGGACTAAAGATCTGCAATGCTTGAGTCCTGGCGAACGGGGTTCAAGCGCTGCCGCCGCATCACCGAGTAATCCTGTACTTCCACCTCCTTGGCAGGAACGCCGCTGCGCCAGGTCTCATTTGTGACTTCTAGGCAGTTTGTGGAGTCTTCTCAACATCAAAGCAAGCCCAAGTGAATTGGTAAATGACGAGCGGATGTACCGTGATTCGGCCATTGTCTTGGTCCGTCCCACACAGATCCAGTATTTGACATCTCTACCTTGCAAGTGTTACGAGGTACTAACCAGTAGATCGAGGTAATAGTAAGGAATGGCGAGGAGCAGCAGTGCAGCGAGCAACAGCAAGAAACACAGGAATTATGGGGAAACACGGAGTACAAGGTTGGAGCCTTCGCATAGCAGAGGCATGCGAAGCGCATAGTACTAAACTAAACCACAGGCTTCTCCTGCAAGCTCGCCCGTCGACGAGTCGGTCCCACAATCACCTTGCGAAAACGCCCGCTGCAGATATCCGTCACATTCTCCCTGACTCCAGCCAAGTTCTCCCGAACAATGTCCATGGTTGGGCGCGAAAAGACGTGGTCAATATCCTCGAGGGTCTTGTCTTTGGTCTCCGGCATGAATATGATCTGGTAGGCCTCGCCGACGACGGCGATGCCACCGTAGAAGCCCAGCGCAAGCCCTGTCTTTCCCATAGTATCCTGCATCGCGGTAAAGTTGTAGGTGACGATGAAAGAGGACAAGAACAGCAACGCATCAGACGTAGTCATTCCGTAGCTTCGTAGATATGTCGGGTAGACCTCAGATGGGATAACTGATGAAGATCGTTAGCAACCACCTAGTCAGCGCCATGCCGCTAAAAGAGTGACTTACCCCAGGTCAAGCAGGCATAAGAGCCGAAAAAGCCCATATAGATGATGAGGCCGGTGAGGTACAGACCCTCCACAAGCGTGGGGTTCGTCATGTAATCAAACTGGTAGCTAACACCAATCAGAACCAGGCCGATGAAGAAGCCTGGCAACATTGTGATGGCCCAGAATCGTCGGCCGCAAGTTTCCATGAGGAAGATGGCCGGGATCGTGCCCAGGAGAAGAGCTCCGCCGCCAACGAGGGACATGTAGTTGGATTGCGTGGCATCGAAGCCGATCTGGTTCATCAAGACCGACATGTAGTACATGATGGCATTGACTCCTGTGAGCTGACCCAGGAGGATCATGATGTTCGCGTAGACGAGAGCTCGGCGAGCACGGGGAACACTGTCGGAGCACGGTTGTTAGTCCCCTTGCCCTCAATGTTGCACTAGTTACTCGCTCCAGCGCGGCAGAACGAGACAATCGCACCACTTACGTGAAGAAATCCATCCACGGGTATTTCCGGTTCTGTGCCCCTTCGCTGACTTCCGTGTCTTCTTGCCGCACGACGGCCATCATGGAAAAGAACTCTTCCCTAGACTCTGGCGACTCTACGCCTCGAATCCGCTTCCAGACCTTGAAGGCATCGAGCGATTTCCCCTTGTGCAGGAGAAACCGGGGGCTTTCAGGCATGAAAAGCATACTGCGATTTGTCTCCACGTCAGCAACACGGCCCAGTGACTGTAGACTGCCATTTCGGTGAGGTGAGGACGTACCCGCAGAACATGACGGTCGAGAACACCAGCGACGAGCCAAGGATGTACCGCCAGTTGCCAGGGACTTTGAGGAACATGGCCGCGACGGCGTATCCAAGAACCTCGCCCAGAGCGATGTTGAACTGGTACAGGGATACGAGGTTTCCTCTGATGCGGCGCTCGACCGTCTCGGCCACGTAGACGGGGACTGTGCCGCCTTCCAGACCAACACCCAGGCCGAGGATGACGCGAGCTGCGACCATCATGCCTGTAGGTCGCCAGGACGGTCAGATCAAACGCCGACAAGCAGGACTGGGCATGGGCGACGTTGGGTGAACTCACCATAGTTGATGGAGCCCGCCTCCAGCGCCGCGCCGACGGTGTACAGAATGATGGAGATTATGATGGCCCACTTTCTGCCAAAGTATTCGTTTGTAGGAGACAGAAGCAGGGCGCCGCCCACCGCTCCCAACGGCATACCGGAGTTTACCAGACTGTTCTGCCTGTCGGTGAGGCCCAGGTCCCTCGGAAGGTACAGGTTGGCACCGGAGATGAGGCTCTGGTCAAGCCCAGACAGCAAGCCGCCCATGCTGGCAAAGGCCACGAGCAGCCACGTAAAGTGCCGCGGGTCCTTGAACTGGATCTGGAAGAAGCCGCGCTCGAGGCCGCCGCTGGCCTGCAGCTGCTGCTCCATGTCCTCGATCAGGGCATCGACCTCATCGTGGCCGTCGGTGACCTCGAGGGTCTCGAGCTCCGTCTTCTCGTGGAAACTATCGCTCATGGCTCCGACTTTCGTTGTCAACCAAGTAGTTGGGAAGTCGGGGACTGCTGTTTGGGGGGCCCTCTTTGTATCACGCCAGATGTATGGAGAGCAGTGGGACAAGGGTGATGCGTGTACGCGCGCAGACGGTTCGAGGGGCACCCGTGCCTCTCTTTATACCAGGAGAAGCATGAAGGACATGACCCGCGTCTGGTGTTTTAGATCCCCATCCCCATCGCTCCACGCAAAGCCCGGCCGTTCGATACTGCTGCCTGGGGACGCCATGTGGATTTGGGACCCCAGATGGGGCCCCAGATGTGACTCGAGCTGGGGATCAATGGGACTAGTACGGAGTACGTAGCAGTTCGTTCATGCATGACCGTGCGAAGTACTCGTTTGTGGATACATGTAGTTCGCCTGTGGCAATTCAGCCGATCCAGCCGCTGATGCAGTCTTCGTGCAACTGATGATGCCACTTACATGCATTGGGTCTGGTGTGTCGCCCGCATCCCTCCCCGTTATGTGGGCAACGAGGCTCCTGTACTATTATTGCAATCGTATTTTCGGCAAGATCCGGGAATGCGGAGGGAAGCCCGTCTGCCCGAGCACGCCGCAGCATCCTGAACTGGAAACAGGGCTTCAATACGGCTAGCCGCAGCAGGCAAGCCGGTCCAGTTGAACTAGTGTCCAGAGAACGGACTATACATGAGATTGTTGGGAGTTTTGGGTCTCCTGAGCCACTCAAGCCACTCAGACATCTTTAGCAATCTTCGACCATCGCCATCCCGCAGCAGATCGCTAGGCGGCACTTTTGCCGTGCTTCCCGGGCCCGCCCTTTCGCATCGACACGGCGTCGCCGTTCGACGGCGGCCCACTCGATGCCGAATCGATGAGGGATTTTCCACGCTTCGTTGGTCCCGTGACGGCCTCGCAGATATTGCAGATGGTCTTATATGTACAGTAGGCACTCACTCCGCTCTCAACGTCACGCTGAGAGCATTTTAGGTTAGGGGTGGCTGAATCCCTGAGCGGTTAGCAGCTTTCCGACAGCGAAAGGTTGCTACCGACAACATGCCAAGTGCGGTTGACGGCACTTTGTTTCTACATCTCGATATCGGAAAAGTGCCGTTGACATTGAGTCGGGCTTCCCCGCGCCGGTAGACCTGGAGGTTGCAGATAATTAGCAACACCCTGGCTCCGGCTTGGAGAATATCGGACAGATTCACACGAACCCCTGGAAGAGGCTGTAGCGCTAATGCAGCCATTCGCTGGCGTGTTTTCTAGAATTGTTCTAGAGTAGGGGAGCGGCACGATCCCCGTCCTGTTCCCCAGGGCGTTGTCTTGGCCGTTTCGTTCAACCAATAGGTGTGGTCTTGGGGCCTGGTGGCGCAAAATGTCGGACCGACGAGGTTTACCAGGGAGTCTTCTTTACAGTACAAAGTACAGCTAACCTGTCCGACTCTTACACCCAGCCCAGCTTTGTTTTCTCTACACCGACCTCCTTGGTCATTGAGCGGAAAGATCATCTGCAACGACTTACCTGCCAGCTTCACGTCAAGCCATAGTGTCCTTGGATGCCTTCCAGGACCTCGACAGCTGCCTGGATGATCTTCGCTCCCTCGACACCACCCCAACAACCATCCTGGCGTTTTTGAGGCAATATCCCAAGCCAACATTCAGCCACCTACTCCTAGAAACAAGCGGGCAAGTGACCGCGAAGCGAATCACAACACCTTGCCGGCACAGGACAACAGAGACTACCATTTCTCATTTCTCATTTCTCAAGAAAAAGCCATCCGCAGGGATGGGCTTGTCAGGCCAAACGATGGTCAGACCTGCTACAAAAGGCCTCAGCCAAGGCTACTATGCACCACCGTTTTACGACGACTTCGACGACTTCTCCGGATCATCCTTGACTTCGACGTGAGTCTGCTCCTCCTCCATCTTCCTCGCCGTCTCAATCATATGCGTCTTTGCCCCCTCCCCCTCGAACAGGTAGGTGAGCTCCTCCAGCGTTGGTCCAGCCGTCTCGACGAAGAAAAAGTATACGATGACGAACACAAACGCCACCCAGACACAGTAGTAGATGTAGAACTTCCACCCAATGTTCTGCAGGCCGACGGGATTGACGTAGCCGCCAAAGATGGACGCCACTTGGATGGTGAGCAGTACAAACGCCCAAGTCTTGGCCCGCATCTGATATGTGACGATCTCGAGGGGGTACGTGACAATCAGGTTGGTCCAGGCAAAGGTGTAAAACGCTTGGAAGACGAAGATGCAGGCGAGAACCACGCGGCCTCCTGCCAGCGAATCCCGCTCCAGGTACTGTTGCGCCGCGATGGTCCAGACAATGAAGGTGACGAGAACGCCGCCAGAGCCGACGAGAAAAAAGGTTCGCCGCTTGAATCTGTCAATCAGGGCGGTGACGCCGAGTGCGACAATGTACTGCCACAGCGTGACCATGCCGTTGACGAGAGTAATGTCCTTGTCTTCCTTGACTCCAGTGTCCTTCAGAATCTGGGTGAGATAGTTGGACACGAGGAGGTTTCCGGAACTCTGGCTAAAGACGGCGGTGGCGAAGCAGAGACCGATGCGCTTCAGGTTCGGAACGGATGAAAAGAAGGCCTTCCAGGTGATGTTCTGCTCTGCCTCCTTGCCAATGACCTGCTGGATCTCTGCCATTTCGAATGCGACCAGTTCCGAGTTCGGATCGCATTCGCCGTGGTATTTGACCAAGATGTCGCGCGCCTTTTCCACCTTGCCCTTGGCAATCAGCCAACGGGGGGACTCGGGGCAGAAGAAGATGAGGCAGAGCTGATAGGCCGAGGGGACGATCTGGACCAGAGTCGGCAGCCTCCAAGACCACTGATTGGGTATCCTGAAGCAGCCGTACGTTGCCCACGCGCCGATGACATAGCCGAGGACGATGGACGTGTTGTAGAAGGTCGTGACCTGCACCCGCTCCTTGGGGTGGCTCAGCTCCGTGACCAGGACCGGGGCCCCCATCTGGATCAGCGAGGAGCCGATGCCGAGCACCATCTTGCCCCCGATGTACATGTTCAGAGACGTCGCGAAGAACTCGACGAGGACGCCGACGATGATGACAATCGACCCGAGGGCAGTCGGCAGGCGGCGGCCCAGCCTGTCGCCGATCCAGCCGAGGAAGATGAAGGGAATCACGCCGCCGATGGCGTTGGAGGCGCCGAAGAAGCCGAGCTTGGACCCCGTAGGGTGTCCGAAGCGGTCCTGCCAGGTGGGTAGCACCTGCATGCCGTTGGTCATGGACTGGATGGATGTGATTAGCTGTTGGTTGCGTTTTATGCTGCGTGTCTTGCTGACGACAGGACGCCCAACATACCCCATCGATGCCAAGCGCAGCACTAGCCAGTAGAGACGACGTCAACAGAAAGTAGAGCAGAATGCCGTTCTTTCTCCGCCAGAAGGGGGGGATAGACTTCAAGTCTATTGGAGGCAGGAGGCCATCGACAGTGTGGGCTGCAGCGGGAGCCATGGCGAGACGGCGGTGGCGTGACTGCGCAAATCTGCAAGGATGGGTAAGATTGAGGGCAGGTCAGAGGCTGGTGGCAGTCCTGGAGATTGCTGAGGCCCATGGACGAGGCGCCGGATTTGAAGGGGCCATCACGAGCGACTATATAGTAGGCTCATGACGGGCAAGCTGTCATGCCTCTTGGGTCAAGGCCAGGAACAAGACAGTGGTGGTGGTGCGGGAGGAAGCCTTCCCCGTGGGGAATCCGCGCGTGGCCACGAGGACGGAGAATTAAGTCGCGGAGAAATGAATCGACGGAGAAATAGACGATGGAATCAGGGCAGACGTGAGCGGATGGATGGTGGCGCCGTTAACGGCGAAGCTTGAAGAGGCCGGCGGAGAAATGTCTCGGGGAAATAGATCATCGACGACCAGAAGCGGGACAGAGCATGTATCCGTACTTCGTACGATAAACGTCATGAACCGGTGGACTCGTCGGTGATTTACGTGTATGGGATCGCATTGCTTTGTATAATAGACGCCATCTCGTGACGGGTATGCTCCCGTGGCCCCTGTTTCCTCGGCCAGTCTGTCTCCCTCCTTCACCTGTTTCCATTCCACGCCCAGGACGAGCCCGTTGCATCAAAATGGCCCAGCCCATGCCGTCGGCGCTGCCCTCCGACTTCGAATGGGGGTTCGCGACCGCAGCCTACCAGATCGAAGGCGCGGTCGCCGAAGACGGCCGCGGGACGTCCATATGGGACACCTTCTGCCACCTGGAGCCGTCGCGGACCAAGGGCGCCAACGGCGACGTCGCATGCGACCACTACCACCGATACGAGGAGGACCTGGAGCTCCTGACCAAGTACGGCGCAAAGGCCTACCGCTTCTCCATATCCTGGTCCCGCATCATCCCCCTCGGCGGCCGGGACGACCCCGTCAACGAGGCCGGCATCGACTTCTACAACAGGCTGATCGACGCGCTCGTGAGAAGGGGCATCACGCCGTGGGTGACGCTGTATCACTGGGACCTGCCCCAGGCTCTGCACGACCGCTACGGCGGGTGGCTGGACGTCGAGGAGTCGCAGAGGGACTTTGAGAGGTATGCCCGGGTGTGCTTTGAGCGATTTGGAGACCGCGTCCAGGACTGGATCACCCTCAACGAGCCCTGGATCCAGTCAATCTTTGTAGGTCCCCGCCCCGATGCTCCCCGATGCTCCCCGATACGTCGAGCCCATCTGCCGTGTTGCCATGCAGCTGACGCTGCGTCAAGGGCTATGCCACGGGCGGAAACGCCCCTGGACGGAGCAGCACCAACGCGCAGTGCACCGAGGGCGACAGCGCAACGGAGCCGTGGATCGTCGGCAAGGCGCAGATCATGAGCCACACCCGGGCCGTGATTGCCTACAACCAGGGCTTCCGGGAAAAGCAAAAGGGGCGGATTGGCATCTCGCTCAACGGCGACTTTTACGAGCCGTGGGACAGCGCAGACGAGCGCGACCACGCCGCCGCCGAGAGGAGGATGGAGTTTCACATCGGCTGGTTTGCCAACCCTATATTGTGAGCACCTCGCTCGCTCGTGCGCGTGTCGCCATGCCCAGCTGACCCTGACCCTGTCCAGCCTCAAGCAAGACTACCCCAGCTGCATGCGCGCGCAGCTCGGCGGCCGGCTGCCCGCGTTCACCGACGCCGACTTCGCCCTGCTGCGGGCCGCCGAGACGGACTTTTACGGCATGAACTACTACACCTCGCAGTTTGCGCGGCACCGCGACGGCCCGGCCCGCGAAACCGACTACGTGGGCAACCTCGACGAGCTGCAGCAGAACAAGAGCGGCACCCCGGTGGGCGAGGAGAGCGGCCTCGGCTGGCTCCGCTCGTGCCCGGGCATGTTCCGCAAGCACCTCACGCGCGTCCACCGGCTGTACGGCAAGCCCATCTACATCACGGAGAACGGCTGCCCCTGCCCCGGCGAGGACCAGATGACGCGCGACGAGGCCATCGACGACCCGTTCCGGATCCGGTACTTTGACTCCCACCTCGACGCCATCGGCAAGGCCATACAGGAAGACGGCTCCGAGATCAAGGGCTACTTTGCGTGGGCGCTCCTGGACAACCTGGGTAAGAGATGCCCCCCCCCCCCCTTTAATCTCCATGTCAGTCTGCTGACTGTTGCTGTTAGAATGGTCCGACGGGTATGGTCCGCGCTTCGGCGTGACGTTTACAGACTACAACACCCTGGAGCGGACGCCGAAGAAGTCGGCTCTCCTGTTGAAGGGCATGTTTGCTGAGAGACAGGGCATCAAGATGGCTGCTTAATGACATGTTGTATCAGATACGGCACGGTAGTTGGGCAATGGAAACGAATTGGCTCCCGAGCCTATCGCTGTACTGGATTTGTTTGAAATTCAATCACAAATGTCCAAGTATTCCGGTGCCGTTGAATGCACCAGCCAGCAAGTCGCATTGTGAGCACATGGTCCTCTCAGGCCACAGCAGACCCAAGCACCTCAAACGAGTGTATTGTGACAAGAATGGAGAAGAAATACGTTGGGGTATCCATCGCTGCTATTCTTACAAATGTACAATTTGCACCCGTGATCTGACTGCATGAGACGCTCCACCCAGTACGCCATAACAAACAACACCTACAAAGCAAAAGTGGAATTGCTCCTGAGCGCATCCGAGGCCTTCGAATCCAGCCTCGTCAAGATGTCGAGGAGCACGCTGAAATCACCGCGCGCTCGGGCGCCAAGGGGGGACGTCTGGTTGCGATGGATGATGGCCAGCAGGCTCGCCCCTATGAGCCGGATCTTTTCCACCTGTGTTCGGGGGGAGGGCGCGGTCAATACGTGTTTCGGGGTTACGTTACAGGGCAGAGGGCAATCTTACATATGGCTCCCCGTTGACCTGCAGCGACCAGAACGGCGCCTCATGCATCACCCGCAGCATGTCTCGAACAATCTCCGTCTTCCTGAGGTCAGCCTGCTCAGCCCCCGGAGCAAAATACGAAATGTCCTCGAACTTCTGGGTGATGACCATCCGCAAGCAGTGGAACGAGACCTGCAGGTTCGCGCATTGGATGATGAACTGGGTGGACTGCGTGGTCTGCTTGCCCCCGCTGGCAATGGCAGCAAACGTGTACGACTGCAAGTACGGCGGCAGGTCGTCGAGACAGGTGATGAAGTTTACGTAGAGCGTGTCCAGCCGCTGCCGCTCATCCTCGGTCAGCAGCATGTCCGCCTGCGCGGTGTTGGGGAACTCCGACGACCGCTGATCCTGGAACATCCGGATCTCGAGCAGCAGGTCCGCGGCGGCCTGCCAGAGCCGCAGGTTCGCGTTGAAGCCGTCGATGAAGCTCCGGCGGACCGTGTCTGGCGCCCTCGAGGTGGCGTTGGCGGACGAGCCCAGGGGCGGCGGCTGGTCCTCGAGGCCGGTGGGGTACGCGATGGTAATGCCCGACTCGAAGGAGAACTTGTGGATGGTGATGGGCCGGTTGTTGAGAATCGCCGCCGACTTGTCGCCCATGTACACAATCCAAAAGGCCCGGCGCCGCAGCTCGGCCTCGATCGGATACAGGCCCTCGAGCGACGCCTCCTCGTGGAGGCGCATCACCTGCGCGAGCCTAGTGGCCTCGCCAAAGATGTGCCAAGAGTACTTTGGCTTCCCGGCCGCGTGGACGCAGTTGGAGTGGAAGTAGCGGATGGTTATGGAGTTGGCGCTGGGGCTCTCGAGGTCCGCCTCCAGGTAGTGGTTGAGGCAGTCGCGCGAGGCCTCGAGGAAGACGTCGGCGACGGTTTCTCCTTCGGGGAATAAGTCCTTGGGCAGCAGAAACGCCGCCTCGGCGCAGACGGCCGTGATGAAGGTAAAGGTGGCGTCCGGCCAGGTCTTCAGGGTCTCCCCGCCGGACACGGAGTCGGAGCGCGCGTGCCGGGGGAACCTGGACCACGATTCTCCGACGCTCGTGACGTTGGACGGGCTAGTTTCTAGCTCTGCGTGAGACGGCGGCTGGGCGCCCGCCGCCGAGGGGCATTGGCTGGTGAAGAAGGCCAGGCCATCCCGGAGGCTCGGCTCGTGCACCAGGGGGGTAAGCGGGTAGAGGTACTCGAAGAAGAGGTCGAGGCAGCGGTTCACGCTCCGCTCGATGTTCGCGTTGCGCAAGGCCAGGGCCCTCGACAGGCCGTGCCAGCGGCTCAGGGCCGACATGGGATGGCCGCCCCCCGGGGCCTGGGGGCTCGGGGCGGTAAAGTCGCGAACCGCCGGCGGCGAGAGCACATGGCCGATGCTCAAGCCCCCGACCGGCTCCCACGACGCCGCAGACGAGTTGGACGGGCTGGCAAAGGCCGGTCCGCCGGCAGTGTTGTTAGCGCTGTTGGGGAGTGAGACCGGCGGAAGGGGGCCGTGGGCGGAGAAAGACGAGCCGGGGCCAGCGCCGGGCCCAGCGCCGAGCGGCACCGACGACTCGGCTCGCTTCTTGGACTTGGGCCCGCGCCTCGCCAGCGGCAGGTCAAACGTGCAGCGCACGTCGTTGTCGCGGCAGTGGGTGCAGCTGCCGGCCGAGTTGACGTAGTCGCACTGATGGCCGCGAGTCGAGAATCCGTCAGTTGATGCCGCGTGCCTCGACGACGGCCCAGCCACCCAAGGGCCGCCGGCCGCCCAGGATGCCCAGCCGGAGAAACTGCCCACTCACCTTTGCCTTTCTGCGACGGCACCGGTCGCAGGCCCGGCTAACAGGCCTCCGTCGCGGCCTATCCGCAACCGGGGATGGCGGTCGTGGAGGAGAGCCCGGCATTCCACCTGCTGAGGCCATTTGGCGTGATGGTTGGTGAGATCGGAGAAACGACAGCAAACCGAGGGGAGGGCCCCGGGGATTTATGACGGCCAAATATGGGCTGACAATCTCGCCACGCGCAACCGAGACTCCACCCTTTTATTGAATTTGCGTCGCAGGGCATTTCTCCGCAACCATGGCAGGGCGCGGCTTCAACCTTCAGCTTTCCCCTCAAGCCGAGCGGGGGGGGGGGCAGAAGCTGGGGATGGATGGGGGATGGGGGATGGGGGATGGGGGACTTGGGGAAGAAGATCGTCACGTCGTTTATGGGCCTAAATCCTGCAAGTTACGTACGTACCTGACTTGATGGCACGGTGCTGGTGAAGCGTTGCCCGCCCTCATGTCGTACTGCATCGTCGAGGGGCGCCTATAAATAATCTTCGTGTGCCGTCTGCGAGTTGAGACAGACGATAGCTACTCAGCAGTTCCAATTGGCCATCTTCCACACCAGACTCTGGTCAATAGCTCCCTGTCCATACTAGTTGATTCAACATGAAGCTGTTGCTGGAAGGCCTCCTGGCCGTTTCTGGCTTCACAGCCGCCGCCGCGCTGCCTTCAGCCGGCCACGAGCAGCGCGGTGCCCAGCCGTCGTGCCGCTTTGCGTCGAAATGGACGCAGCAGAAACTCCTTGCCAACCCCCGTGGCTTCGAGCAGGATCTCTTGTTCTGGGAGGGAAAGTTCCATCAAGACGACGTCGCTTACAACGCTGCCAATGGCATGAGCTACGACGGGACGCAGCTCAATTGGACCACGGGCGAGCGCACCGCCAAGCACCCGTTCAGCGCGGCCAGTAAAGAGGTTTCTTCCCTTGCCGCAGTCTCTCTCCGACGAGCCCTGTAACTAATAGCTTACGTGGAA
Organism: Tolypocladium inflatum; assembly: GCA_003945565.1. Lineage (NCBI taxonomy): Eukaryota > Fungi > Ascomycota > Sordariomycetes > Hypocreales > Ophiocordycipitaceae > Tolypocladium > Tolypocladium inflatum. Next base: position 1,777,158 of record QEPE01000001.1, read on the forward strand.
ATAGGCTCTGCAGATCATGCTATATGCCCGTGCCATTGCTGGGTCCCCCGAGGCGGCACGGTTCCTCACCCCCGACAAGCCGTCCGCGGCGCCTGGGTTTGCGGCCTCCATACTGGAGAAGAAGCTGCAGACATATCTCCGCTTCAACGCGACGTATCCCGGATTCGGCGGGTTTCTGCCGTGGATGACAACCAGCGGCAACGACGTCCAGCCGACCTGGGACTGGGTCAACCGCGTACCCGCGCTGGACAATGGGTATGGAGCGCAGATTGACTTGAGACGGAGACGGGAACAGGTCGGACAGCTGCTGAGCCGTCTACTTCTAGTGAACTTCTCTGGGCCGTCTATGCCTGCATCCAGGCCCTGCAAAAGACGGGCAAGCCGCCATTTGTCCAGCTGGCAACGGGCTGGCAGCAGTGGTTCGACTACACCAAGACGACCGCGGTGCCGGTGTTCTACGCCGGCTCGGGCCACATTTGCGCCGTAACCACCATCAAGGACCAGGCGCTGCCAGTCAGCGGCGCGGGCCAAAAGTACCAGTGCGAGGGCACCAATTACCTCGATGATCCATACGAAGGCGAGCTGTTTACGCATTTTGTCAACCTGTTTAGCAGCCTGTCTAAGAGTGACAAGGACAAGCTCTGGAAGGCGAAGCGAGCGAAGCTGGTCAGCGTCGAGTATAACAAGGGAGGAGTTGGTCCCATCACAGTTGAGCAGGGTGAGCGGCCCCTTTTCCGGCACCTTACCCAACTGGCACTGACCACGGGGATAGGGTATTGGTTCTCGAGCCACGAGCCATGGAAGGTCTTGGAGATGCCGTACTACGACGTGGACATTGTGCGGTAGGTCCCCGACACGCCCCCGATGCCCTTGCCACTGTTCGTTACAGGCAAACCCAGCTGACGGCAGTGATGAACAGGCGTCTTTACCACAACGCCGAGCGGGCGAGGACCTGCAACTCCGTCGTGACCAAGGTCCCGGGGCTTTTCGCCTCGGTGAACAACTCGACGGACCCAAAAACCGACACCATCCTCGGGTACATTTCGCCCGCCGGCATCCCGTCCATTGCGAGCCAGAAAGAGCAGTACCACGACGTCATTACCCCGTACGGCGCCTGGCCAACCATCATGTTTGACAAGTCCGTGGGTCTCGCGTGGTGGCGCAACATGGTCGTGGCGAAGAAGATGCAGAGTGAGTGCCGTCCCGCCGCGAGACACATCCCTCGCCGGACATGGCCGAGCTGACACTCTGTTCTGTCCGTCAGATCCCTACGGAAGCACAGAGTCTACGAGAGTCGACGGCGAACTGGTCTCCGCGCTGGTCACCTGGGACAGCAAGATCACCACGGTCGTGGCTCTCCTGGGCGGCGTGGGCGACCTCGTGCGCGACAAGTTGAAGAAGGACGGCAAGTACAACGAGTTCATCTCCATCACAGAGGTAAGGGATCCCCTTTTTTTGCGCGTCGCGAATGCGCCGAGCAGAGGCTAATGCTGCGGTCGATAGAGAGAGTATTCGCGAGTGTTTAAGAACCTCAAGGGGGAACACATTCAGCTGTGTTTGCCCAAGGACGTGGTGCCGGATGCTGGACTGGACGACTTTACGCTCTGCCGCGCCTAGACATTCTGGTTGTAGTAAAAATAGCAGCCGTTCTAGAGATAGACTTGCACCATCTTCGGGTGGGAATGGCGATTGTGTACAAAGTACTGCATCCATCGAAGGGTGTTGAATCGAGAGGTGAGCCGGGCATTGACGACGGTGCCGGCTATTTGGCCCCTCCCTAAGGTAGAGTCGGCTGTATGGTCAACGCCACAGAGGGCGGGCTCATGGTCGTCGATTGGCGTAGTCCGTATAAGTCGAGACTCGTGCTACACGTGTAAATGATGGTCAATTGAGAACCATCATGTCCCGCTCACTCTTGCACAGGATATGGCCGTCCTGCGGGTCGGCATCTGCAAAAGCCCCAGCAAGATGCCGCCGCGCGTCGAGACAGAATGAAGCCCCAGGCCCGGGGTGTCGAGCCCTGTCATCGACGGCGCCCCGGCGGCTCATGGAGACGACGGGCTTCACGGAGAACCAGCTCATGGTCCGAGAGGCCGTCGGCCAGATATGCTCCCGGTTCCCCAACACGTACTGGCAAGAGCACGACCAGCGGGAGCAGGACCCGGAAGAGTTCCACGCCGCCCTCGCAACGGCCGGCTGGCTGGGCATCGCGCTCCCGGAGTCGCTGGGGGGCGCCGGCCTGGGCATCTCCGAGGCGACCATGATGATGCAGACGGTCGCCGAGTCGGGCGCCGGGATGGCCGGCGCACAGGCGATCCACGCCAACGTGTACGCGACGCAGCCGCTGGCCAGGTTCGGCACGCGCGAGCAGCTGCGCGAGACCGTCCCGAACATCATCTCGGGCAAGTGGCGCGTGTGCTTCGGCGTCACGGAGCCCGACGCGGGCCTCAACACGCTGGGCCTGGCCACGGCGGCGGCCCGGGTCGCCGGCGGGTACAGCATCTCCGGCCAGAAGATATGGATTACGTGCGCGCAGGTCGCGTCCAAGATGATGCTGCTCGCGCGCACGACGCCGCGGGACCAGGTCGGCAAGCCGAGCGAGGGCCTCTCGCTGTTCTGCATCGACCTCGACCGCGGCCGGCCGGGCCTGGAGATGCGCAGGATCAAGAAGATGGGCGGCCGGGCCGTCGACGCCAACGAGGTCTTCTTCGACAACTACCACGTCCCCGCCGCGGCGCTCATCGGGGAGGAGGGCAAGGGCTTCGGGATGATCCTCCACGGCATGAACGCCGAGAGGTGCCTGCTGGCCGGCGAAGCCCTCGGCCTGGGATACGCCGCGCTGGCAAGGGCCGCGGCATACGCGCGGGAGAGGGTCGTCTTCGAGCGGCCCATCGGCATGAACCAGGGCATCGCGCACCCCCTGGCCGACGCCTACGTGCGCCTCGAAGCCGCCAAGCTGGCGACGTACCACGCGGCCCGCCTGTACGACGCCGGCAAGACGGACGCCTCGGTCAAGCAGGACGCCGTCGGCATCGCCGCCAACAGCGCCAAGTACGTGGCCGCCGAGGCCGCCTTCACGGCCTGCGAGCGCGCGGTGCTCACCCACGGCGGCATGGGCTACGCGGCCGAGTACGACGTCGAGCGGTGGTTCCGGGAGTGCCTGGTGCCGCGCATTGCGCCCGTGAGCCGGGAGATGATTCTGAATTATATCAGTGAAAAGGTGCTGGGGCTGCCGCGGAGCTACTAGAGATGAGCGGTGGATGCGACGAAGCCGGCACGTAGTTGGGCATTAAGCCGGGTCAGACGGAGGGGTTGTATCTGGCCATTAGGTAGTCCCAAAGAGAAATAGAAGGAATAGACGTATTCTCAAGACGGAGTCCATCGCGAGACTGGTTGTCAGTGCGGCCGAGGTTGGCGCTTAGCCATCCGGCAACAAGCAGCGCGATGCCACGGTAAAAGGTCCGCCGTGCCCATATTTCCAGCGCCCAACTCTCTCCTCTCGCCTCTTCTCACAACCACATCCCACCGCGTCTCGGCGCAGCCATCGAGAGCCTCGCACGCCCGTCCCGACCCTCCCATGCCCCGACCGCCCCCGGCACCGAGGCCGCCCGACCACGCCGCCCCCGTGCCATGGCGCCGCCCGCGTCGGCCGGCGCCGCCGCCCGGCCCAAGAAGACGCGCGCAAAGCACGCCTGTCGCGAGTGCAACAGCCGCCGCGTCAAGTGCAACGTGACCGAGGCGCAGCCCTGCGCCAACTGCGCGGCGTCGGGCGCCCGGTGCGAGGTCCTCCCGTCGCGGAGGGGCAGGTGAGCGAGCGCGCTCCGTGTCGCATGTCCGCCGCGCCGTGTCTGACCCCGTCGCCGCAGGTATCCTCGCCGCTCGCGCCGGCTGCAGCCCCTGGCCGCGACCGACGCCAGCGCGTCGCTGAGCCCCCGGCGCGCGGGCGAGGCGCTGCCGCCGCGGCCGCCGTCGTCGAGCGTCGCCGAGGCCTCGCTCGCGCCCGAGGGCGACTCCGGCGCGCCCCCCGGCGGCTACCGGCCCTCGCCGCAGCGCATCGCCCCGGCGCCGCCGCCCGCGCCCGACAACGCCGCGACGCCGTCGGCGGCCTCGGCGGCCGGCACGCTGTTCTTCGGCGAGTCCAACTTCCTGACCCTGGTGCCGGGCGACGAGGCCGCCGCCGCCGGGGGGGGCACCGGCCTCGGCGCCTCCGGCCAGCGGCCGCGCCTCACCTTCCCCATCCCCGGCAGCCCCGCGTCGCAGTCGCAGTCCGAGGGCGCCGGCACCAGCGCCGGCACCATGCGCTACCTCCGCGACGAGGGCGCCCTCACCCTGCCGGACCTGCAGACCTGCCTCCCGGCCCTCCAGGCCTACTTCACCTGGTTCCACCCGTCCTTCCCCATCCTGGACCGCGCCGACATCACCCGCCGCCTCGCCGCCATGGACATGTCGCGCTTCCTGCTGCAGGCCATGCTCTTCATCGGCGCCACCTACTGCGACGACGAGACCATCGTGGCCATGGGCTTCGAGGACCGCTCCGAGGCGAAGCGCCTGCTGTACACCCGCGCGCGGCTGCTGTTCCACGCCGACTGGGAAAAGGACGAGATCATCCTCATCCAGTCCATATTCCTCATGAGCTTCTGGCGGGGCGGCCCGGCCGACGTGCGCGATGTGCGGTACTGGCTCGGCGTCGTCATCACCCTGTCCGAGTCGTACGGCCTGCACAGATCGTGAGTATCAGCCGTGCTCCATGCCAGGTCCTGTCTGACAGCTCCCAGACCCAGGTCGGCCCTGTCGAAGAACACGCACATGACGCGGATGAGGCGCAGGATATGGTGGTCCATATACGTATGGGTTCCCCGTCGCCTCGCATCTGTACGCTGGACTGACGGAAAACTTGCAGGTCAGGGAGCGGCAAGTCGCCGCCGCGCTGGGACTGCCGAGCCGCATCAGGGATGAGGACTGCGACATTGAGCCTCTCGGCGCGAGCGACCTCCAGTCCGAAGTCTACTGTTCGGACAATCCGCTCTTCGGGTCCTGTCAGCCCGAGCACATCACATATGCAATCAAGATGGTCGAGATGGCAAGACTGCGTCCGTCACCCCATCGATGGCTTCACTGCGTCTGACGCGACGCGGGCGGTTTACTGACGCGCTCACAGTCGGCCGAATCATCGACCTCCACTTCTCCCCCGGCCAGCCGGCATCTACGGCCGTGGACGTCGAGGGCCTCGACCAGTCGCTCGAGGCGTGGAAGAACAGCCTCCCGGACAGCATGAAGTACGCGGCCGACGAGGGCAGCGAGTCGGTCTGGACGTGCCTCCTACACCTAGCATACAAGTAAGTCTCGGCATGCCTCGGCTCGGCCCCCGGCCGACAAGCTGCTAACGCAAGTTCGTGCGAAGCCATCTGCGCATCCTCATACACAGAAACAGCTTCCTGCGATACGACGAGGGAAACAAGTGCAACCAGGTCGTCACCAGCGCCGCCTGTCGGATCAGCAGGATCGCCGAGGACATGTCCACGCACGGGACCCTGCGCTACGGGCAGATGCACCTGTACGTCCACAGCCGGGCATCCCCTTTGCACCCGGTCCCAGAGAGCTAGCTAACCGCCAGACAGCATCACCAGCCTCTTCGCGGCGCTCTGCATCCACGCCATCAGCATCCGGCGCGGCATCGGCGTCTCGCGGCGCATCGCCGAGCACCGCGCGCAGATGTGCCTGCTCTGCCTCAAGGAGATCCAGAAATACTGGCGCATCAACAACAACGTGCTGGACCTGTTCCTGCAGTACCTCGACCGCTCCATCGCCGAGCGCCTGCACGCGGCGGCCAACGACTTTGGCGGCGGCGGCGGCGGCGGCGGCGGCGCGACGAAGCGGTCCGAGGCGGCGGCGCCCGGCGCGGCCAGCGCGAGCCCCATGCCGCCGCCGCGGCGCGAGGCCCTGCTGTCGCCGACGCTGGAGCAGGCGCGCACGCAGGACGAGCTGCTCGAGGACCAGTACTTTAACCTCGTCAACGGGCACTGGGAGGGCGACGACGCGCTGGGCGACCTCGGGCTGTTCCTCCAGGCGGACGATTTTGCGCCGGTGAAGGGGTTCGACATCCTGGGGAGGTCCATATAGAGCTGGCCGCAGAGGCCGAGACACTACGAGAAGACGCCTCTCTCGATTCTTCAGCCTCCTTCATGGCCGCATTCCGCTCGCCAATCTACGCAATGGGCGCGTAGAAGCTAACCTGCGCTGCGGATCATACCTGTTCTTCACCGCCAGCAGCCGCTCCTGGCGCCACTGCTGTGCCCGTACCAGTTCTCCTTCGTCTCGTCTCCATACGCATGGTTGACTACCTACGCATTGGGCTCGCCCCGGCCACTCGCGTCATGAAGGGTCTGCACAGCCTCTCGCCCAGCTCGACAGCCGTCTTGTCCCGCGCCGGCCCCCGCGGGCGCATAGGCGATGAGGCGGCGAGACGAGGGTTGTCGCCGCGAAAGGACTTGGCGGTGGACTATTACTCGCTGGCCACGGCCTTGCGCCCTGCATGACATACCCCTGGAAGAGGAGCAGCGAGCCGTCGAACGCGGGGTCTCGTGCGTGGCGGAGGCGTTGTATGCTTGCAGGTCGATGGGGAAGCGGATGTTGACCAGCAGCCGGCACGGCCCAGACTCCGAGGAGATGTCCAGTCCCCGGGACGTCGAGGTAGCTCCCCGCAGAAACGTCCGCGAAGATGGGCCCGCGGCCGTGTAGGTCGAGTCGACGGCCTCGCCCTCTTGGAGGATCCTCAACGCGGTGACGGGCTGCAGCAAGGCGTGGAACCTGGGGAACGAGACGCCAGCATCTCTGGCTGATACATGTACGATATGGGGATACCCACCTTGGCCGGATCAATGCCAGGATGAATATAGTAGAACGAGTAACTTAGTTGATGGCATCAACAGGCTGCGTGCCATTCTTCAAGAGGAGCTCATCGATGTCCTCGGCCCGGGCCCGCCAAGAACAGAAACGGCATATCGATGGCATCGACAGGATGTCACATGTTAACTTGCAGCGGCAACGGCGTCGTCTGGTGTAAGTGGCATCTTGGTGACGATGAGGTCAGTGCTTCGACCTGACAACGTCGGCGTTTTCTACAGAACTTGCACTAATTAATGATACATTCCCCCAAAAAAATGTCAACATACATTAATATGCGCGTACGAGTACGGAGACATGCGGACAACCTGTCGGTTCTGTCCGCTGGGGTTACCGTGCCGTCTCATCTCACGTGACGCTGAACTGTTGGTCGTCTCCCTCTCGCACGTCGAAGCCGAGACCTGCAAAAACACCTCAACCGATCCTATTCACTTCACTTCGCCGTCCAGCCATCTCCGGGAGATCATCGAAGATGCTCCGTCCCACGGCATCGCTGGTGCGCGCGCAGCTGGGTCGCCAGCTCCTCGCCCCCGCCGCCGCGCTCCCATCGCGCGCCCTGGCTCGCTTCTCCCGCGCGCCGCCGTCGTCCCTCTTCTCGACTCGGTCCCGCCTCCTCGAGAGCCAAAGGCAAGCGCCGCCCAAGGCGGAGACCAAGGAAAATGCCACCGAGAACCCGTCGTTTGAGACCAGCTTCGCCAGCCTCGGGCTCAGCAGGAACATGAAGATCTTCCTCATCGTGGTGGTGAGCATCTTTGGCACCATGGAGACGTGGTTCTACTGCAAGGCCGCCTGGATATGGTGGAAGGGGGGAGAGACGCAGGCGGCTGAGAAGAACTGAGTGCAGCGACATGCGCGCCCGTGAGTACCCGACAGGTGGCAGACTTGAGAACGAGACTGACTTGCGAAGCAGAGTAACGTAGTTGTACGATAGAGGCATCTCCACATAATGCGTGTGCTCGTTTTGGTTGCATAGACACTATAACTAGAGCCTGGCTCTATGCGTCACGGATGGCGTTGGGCGAGGCTCTACTCGAACAAAGATGTACGATCATAATGGCCGAGCGGCAGCTTCATTAGTCATTGAATTCAGAACATCGCTACCTGCGCGCCAAGAAAGAACACAATCCACCCCTTTGCTAAACTCGCACATTACAGGAACCATCTAAACTCCTCCACGCTCGGGCCGTCGCGCAGTCTCTGGGTCGGCACGTCTCGCGGGTCAATCTTGACGCCGGCCTTGCGGTCCCGCCTCCTGTTGTCCAACATCATGTACGCGCCCAAGCCGGCCGTGATGAGCGCCCCGGCCACGCCAAAGCAGGCAGCGGTGACGAGCGCGGGCATGTACTTGGGGGCGTCGTGCTCCTGGAAGATGTTGCTGGCCACGAGCCCCATGACGTTGGCCAGGGGCACGCCGACGGACGTCAGCGTCACGCGGCGGCCCTCGTGGGCGATGTTGTTGTTGTACCACGTCGACAGCAGGACCGACGGCGCCGAGGTGCCCCAGCACATCATAAAGGTGGCGTAGTACGCCAGCTGGAGCTCGGCGTGGACGTCGCCGATGGCCGCGTAGATGACGAAGCCGGTGAGCGTGAAGACGAATCCCAGCACGATAAAGGGGAACCGCAGACGGGTCCAGTCGGAGCAAAAGGCCAGGACGAGCAGCATCGCCGCGCCGGTGACGTTGGGGGCCACGGTGTACAGGTTCGTCATGACGGTCGAGTAGCCGAGCCGCTGGATGATCTGCGGCAGGAACAGCGCGACCGACTGCAGCGGCACGCCGAGGCAGATCTCGATGGCCAGGAAGGCATAGGTGGTCGGGTACTTGAAGATGCCGAGCGAGTCCCCGAGGTTGAACTTTTCCGAGACGACCGACGACGAGTCGACCTGGATGCGGTGGAACGCGAGCTCCTTCTCGTCGTCGTCGAGGAAGCGCGCCTCGGCGGCGCTCGGCGGCAGGTACCAGTAGGCAAAGACGGCAAACAGGACGGTCACGGAGCCCTCGATGAGGAAGAGGTACCGCCAGGCATACATGCGCGACTGGATGTGGAAGACGCCAAAGGCGAGGAGGCCGCTGAAGGCGTTGGCGACGTTGGACGCCGCGTAGAAGACGGCCAGGCGGCGGGCCAGCTCGCCGCGGCGGTAAAAGGTGGTCAGGTAGTAGATGACCATGGGGAAGAAGGCGGCCTCGGCCATGCCGAGGAACCAGCGCACGGCGAAGATGCCCGAGAAGTTCTGCGTCGAGGCCGTGAGCAGGGTCATGGAGCCAAAGGCGAACATCATGACGGGCAGGGCGCGCGCGGGGCCGTACTTTTTGCCGAGCATGGCAAAGGGCGGCGCGAAGAGGACGTAGGGGACGAAGAAGATGGAGACGACGAGGTTGTACTGGCCGTCCTTGAAGCCGAGGTCTAGGATGCGTGAGCGGTGATGCGGGCAAGGCTCGCCGGGAGGCTTGGGTGCTCACTCTTGCCGAGGCCGTTTGTCTGGGCGTTGCCCAAGTTGCCCTTGTCGAGGGCGTTGAAGAGGTCTGACGAGATGGTCAGCAAGCGGGCTCAGCACACGCAGAGGGACTCGGCAGCAGCCGCCGCGCACGACGTACACATGACGGCCAGCACGGGCAGGACGCGGACGTCAAACTTAAAGGCCAGGCGCCGCTCGGCGGCACGGTCGACGACGCGCGCCGTCTCGACGCACTCGCCGTGCTTGAGGCCGCTCTCGGCGCGCTCGAGGTCCGCGCCGCCGTGCTTGCCCGCGTCGGCGACGGCCTCGAGGTCGTCCTTGGCTGGGGGCGCGGCCATGCCTGCGACGGGTGGTGCGGCCTGGCGGTGAGGGAGAGGATGCAGAGAGGCGCTCTCGAGACGGGAGCGCGGAGAGAGATGGAGGGCTCGTGGGCGAGACGGCCGCGGGACGCTGGGGTTCATATATCCGAGCAGGGCACCGAGTCGAGCCCTACACCAGCCTCGTCCAGGGGCCGGCCAGCATTGGGCAGACGCTGACTGCGCGCCGCCCGCTCCTCCACGTCGTCGATCAGTATCCGGTACTGCGGCCAGCCCGCCGAGATGCGTATCGTGGGGTTGCAGCGTGCAGCGGCCGTGTGCGCACTACCTGCCGTCGAGGTTCGTATCTCGCCGCCGGCGACTCCCGTATCATGGATATCGCAGGGCGCCACGTGTGCCCCACCCCCGTTATCTGTGCTTCCCCGGAGCAGGGGCCAGCTGGCGATCCCGTTCCCCCACACGAGATTGCATCTCGGCCTGGAGCTGCGTGGGGGGCTGGACGATGCCATCTTCAGTGCCTCGTTGACTCCTTCGTAAAGTAGGTACATACCGAGGACCTCTACTATGTACTCGTACAACCATCCGTCGGAGCGGTGGGGGTCAGACGTCACCCTCGCTCTCTTGCATGGGGGTCACCCCTCCTCTCCCCTTACCCCTGCGGGCCCCGACTCCCGACGCCGTCCCGACGCCGAGCGCATGCACGGAAGCTTCGTCAGGTCCCGGCCGTCGACCAACAGCCGCCCAGATGGGCTTACGTTTTGCCGGAAAGCAGTCCCTGTCGCGGCCAATGACGTTGGTGGTGAGGGTCGACGGTCGACATGGCCCACCAGCCGTCGTGAGGGGTCGCGGCGTACATCGTATAGTACAACTTGCTCTCCAGCGGTGCAGCTCCGATGAGTCGACATCCTGCTCGGCTGCTCCGACGGCTTCAAAAGCGGGCTCTTCCGCGGCGACAAACGTAGACCTTTCACCATCCCAGAAACACATTCTCCTCTCAACCTCGCACGCCTCCACCTCCAGACGCAGCCATGGCCTCCAAGATCGCCGTCCTCACCGACAACGCGCCCAAGCCGCTGCCCGGCATCTACAGCCAGGCCATCAAGGCCAACGGCATGGTCTTTGTCTCGGGCGCCGTGCCCATGGACGCCGCGACGGGCAAGCTGATTGACGGCGACATCCAGGCGCACACTGTGAGTTGGTCCGGGCTCGGTACCCCCACGGAGTTGCTGACGACCATGGGCAGCACCAATGCATCAAGAACCTCGCGGCCATCCTCGAGGCCGCCGGCTCCAGCATCGACAAGGTCGTCAAGGTCAACGTCTTCCTCTCCAACATGGACGACTTTGCCAAGATGAACGAGGTCTACACCACCTACTGGGGCGACGTCAAGCCCTGCCGGACGTGAGCCCCCCCCTCCTTGCACCCGTGGCCGGGACACCGCTGACAGCAACAGGTGCGTCGCCGTCAAGACGCTGCCGCTCAACACCGACGTCGAGATTGAGTGCACTGCTCTCTTGTAGGGACCAAGTTATAGATGAAAAAGTCATGTCAATTGCGCCTGTGTCGGTCTGCTCCGTAATCACCAGCGTGAATGAGGTATCTTGTCTCCAAGACTAGCCTACCGGACACTTATGTGCAGTGCCGCTTTCTTGACCCAACCCTTTCCACCGCAACCAGATCCTTCAGCCCATCCACGGTAACCGCCCTCTTCGCACCGTGCGGCCTCGGGAGCGGCCGCCTCACCCATCCGCCGTAGCCGTAAAACTCCTGCAGCGCAACCTTGACGCCCACGACGCCCGCCGCGCCGCCCGCCATCGACGGCACGGTGAAGTCGGCGATGCGCTTCCGTCTGCACCGGGGCCGGCGCCGTTGGCTGAAGGAGACATCGGGTGCGGACTCGGGGTGGGTGTTGAAGGACAGCGTATTGCTGGAGGAGGAAAACGACAGAGACCCGACACTGATGGTTTGTGATTTCGATATCCGGAGGTGGTCAAACTAGAGACGCGAGGTCACTGTCAAGATGTGCTTCTGACTTCTGTCATGGACCGCTTTCTGAGAACCCCCACGTAGAACACGACCTGATTCATCAAACACAGAGTATCACAGTCCTGGTAAGCTAGTCGTTGGCCTAGCCACACTTGTGCGGTTGACACTTGTGGCAGATGTGCTCTATTCAACCATCTCTCGTCTGCCTTATAGCATCACAGGCTCACAGGCTCACAGCAACCCGTGCGTTCACGTAACGTTCCAACTTGCTCGTATTGGACCGCATAACGGCATAATGCTGCATCACCACACCCGCACCACACCCGCACCACTCCCGCATCACTCCCGCATCACACCCGTACACGCGCTTCACTGTCCCCGATCCTGCACAGCGTGGGGGTCACGATCGTGTCTCCGTTCTCCTTCGTCGCCCACCCAGGCCTACCAGCCTCGCGCCTTGGTCCAGATGTCCACAATCTCGTCCTCGCCGCCCGCCCTGTCCTCGTCCACGACAAAGTACCACCCAAAGTGGCTGCTGGTGATGCACGCGTGGTTGGGCCACAGCCGCACCTTCTGCCCGACCTCGACCGCGCCCTGCTCGGGCGCCGGGCCGGACCCGGCCCCAGGGCCCGGCCGCCACGTCAGGATGCCGTGCTCCTGGGAGAAGCGGCCGACCACCCAGCCCCGGAAGTCCTCGACGTCGCCCCGGGGCAGCTCGACGCCCGCCCTGCCCCACGGCGTCAGCATCGCCATGCCGTCGTAGGCCTTGCAGAACTCGCGGCCGAGGGCCAGGCCGCCGGAGCCGATGAGGGCCTCGGCCGTGCCGTCGGCGCCCCGGCCGGGGTACACGCTGTGCACCTCGGCCAGGACCGTCAGCGCAATGTCCCCCCACGACAGGCGGGACGCCGAGATGCTGTGGGCCGCCAGCTGCTGCAGGTCCAGCGTCGGGTACACGCCGGCGTGGATCTCCACGGCGTGGCCGCGTTCCTTGACCAGGCCGAAGAGCGCAGAGAGCGAGGCCGTCTCCGCCCGCAGCTCGGGCGTGCCGTTGTCCGCGCCGTCCTCGTCGCCCGCGAGGAGGTTCTGCACGGACAGCGCCGTCGGCGACGCGCCCGCAGAGACGACCAGCGAGGGCGGGCTGGGCAGGCCCTTCTCCGCCGCCCGGGCGCGCAGACGGTCCGCGCCGCCGAGCATGGCGGCGATCTCGTCCTTCATCATCCGGACGGCGGCCACGCGGCTGTCTCCCCCGTACGAGTGCCCGGCGTGCGAGTACAGGCCGGCGAGGACGATGGCCCCCCGGGCGTGCGCGTCGAGCGCCGCGTCGGCCAGCTGCACGAAGCGCGCGCCGTCCTCGGCCACGCCCGCCCGGCGCCCGCCCATGTCGATCTTGATGTGCGCGTGCGGCACGACGCCGCCCGAGAGGCCCTGGAACGCGGCCACGACGGCGAGCTGGGCAGGGTCGTCGAGCAGGACGGAAACGCTGCCCTCGCCGAGCGCCCTGGCGACGGCGGCGAGGCGCGGCACGGCATTGCGGGCAACGGGCAGGCCGTAGAGGACCTGTACAGATCAGTACGTGCGTGCGAAGAAGCCGGGATGACACGGTCCTCGTACATTTACGCGGCGCCCCTGGCTGCGGTACTCGGCCAACATGGGCAGCAGGAACTCGGCCTCGGCCAGCGTCGACACGATGAGGTTCACCGGCCTGCTGGCATCGGCGCCGACTTGCAGCCGCGTGAGCTCGACGGTCTATCACGGGTCGTCAGCCATCGACCGCGCTCTACGCGCAGAGCCGTCGAGCAGGGGGGCGCCGACCTTGTGCGTCTTGACGTGGGCCCTCCAGCCCAGGCCCAGCTGCTCGCACGCCTGGAGCATCCGCGCGCAGTTGCGCCGCGCGGCGGCGACGTTGATGACGGCCGCCGGGGTCGGCACATCGCGGATCGACTTGCCGACGTAGAGCGCCGCCAGCGCGTCCTTGGGCGACGTGGGGTAGAGGTCGGCCGAGGACATGTTGCTCGATCACCGCCGGCCGGGATGAAGATGGTGGTTTGGGGAGGGGAAGAGGAAAGACGGCGGTCGCTTGGGCTGCCCAGAGGGGTTTCGGGAACGACCACGATGGTTCTGGCGGCTCGGTCCTGGCGTGCGCGACTTGTTTTCGTGGGAGCAGGTCACGACGGCCTCTTCTAGACTCAGCTCAGCCGGAATCGGCCACGTCGCCGACATCTCGACTCCGCGAAGCCGGGCGTCAGTCACCCCACGCGCCGCCAGGCACATCGGGATATCCGACGATGGTCCAGTGGGGGTCAAACCCCGCTCACATCTTGCATGTATTAATACTCGTACGCCGTGGCTCGCGAGGAAACGGTGGTGGTGAATCGAGTTGGCGATGCCGTGCCAAGTCGTACGTACGAGTATCAGTCTATCAGATAAACAAGCAGTGACGCCGCATTTGCGTATTAGCCGGGCCACAATCACAGCCTGAACCGTCGTGGACGCCAGTTGTTGACGATCGCCTCGACGCCAATTCCTCCAGCGAGTTGGAGACGACTCCACAACGTTCCATCCGACGCCGTCCACGCTGCCCCTCTCTGTCTGACCAGCCCTTGGCATACGCTGTTATCTGCAAGATATACAGTTGCGTTTTCGAATCATACCTTGCCTTTCTGTAAACAGCCTGTGCAAGTCTCCAGCTCTCTACGTGACGCTGCCCGAACCTCCCTCCCCATCGGCGGCCGCCTCGACCCAAGTATGTACAAGCCCTCTACGAGAACGTGGTGGCGGCCAATGTCTCCTGGGGCGGTGCGTGGTCGTCTCTGTCGATTACGGGTAACTATACGTCTCCAGACTGAGATGTCTGCGACATGCCGCGCCGGGAGCTCATGGCCGCAGACTCGCACCGGAGAACCCCTTCCCGGCCGCCGCACCCGTAGACTCGCCCAAGTCACGCCCCTGGCGCTGCGTCAACACTCCTCCCAACGTAAACCTGCGCTTCCCAAAGGGACCCTTCAGCCCGCCTTTTCCGCGCCCGTCTCGATCTGCGTCTCCAGCTGCTCCAGGCGGCTCTTCCCGCGCGCGCTCTTCTGCCACGCGCGCGCGCCCTTGTCGAAGACGTCGTCCATCTCCTCGAGCGTGTAGCCCTTTGTCTCGTGCGCGGCGAGGAGCATGTGGATGAAGGCTGCGGCGTTGACTTGACGGGGCGTTTAGCTTCTCATCTCCGGACTTCTTCGCATTGGGCGGGTCTACTTGCAGGAGCCAAATATGTAATAGGTCTTGTAGCTGTGGACTCCATTAGTTGTATTTCCAGGTAACTAATCCAGGCAAGCAAGGAGAAACGGCCCCTTACTTGACGTTCCATACTGCAAGACGACGTCAGTTCTTGGGGCTTCGGGCCTCGACCTCGGCAAACTTACAAAGGGGCGGCACCGCAAAGGCCAGTCCCGTGTTGAACAGCCAGTTGGTCGCCGTGCTGATCGACACGGCCTTGGCCCGGATGCGCGACGGGAAGATCTCGGCGGGATACGTCCAAGACGTCGGCCCCCAGGTCGTCGCAAACGTCGCCACGAACAGGTACGAGCAGACCACGATGGCGTACGAGGCACCGCGGTTCTCCACGACGACCCACGTTATGTCCTTGTTGTTCGCCGTCCGCGTCTCCTCCGTGTTCGGCCGCCCGTAGTGCTGCTGCAGCGCGCCTGTGAAGCTCGAGTCAGACTGTAAACTCCCCTGACAGGAGGTAGGTGGTCGAGTGCCTAGGTACCGGATATGAAGAGCCAGGCCATCATCAGAAACGACCCGACGACGAGCGACGGCCGCCGTCCCCATCTGTCCAGGAACATGATGGCCGGCAGCGTCAAGACGACGTTGATGACGTACTGGATCGCGGCCGTCAGGAGCGGCGACCCGATATGGGCGGCCTCCACAACGTACACGATGTAGTCTGCGCAACGTCAGGCCACGCTCGCCGCCAACGCTCTTCTCAAAGGGGACTCACACATCATGATGTTCATCCCGCAAAGCTGGCTCCAGGCCTGGATGCTCATCCCCAGCACCACCCGCTTCAGCATCGGCCGCCGCACCAGCGCCGCGAAGCTGCCGTCGGCGTTCTCGCGCTCGAACCGCAGCGCGTCCTCGATCTCGCGGTACTGCGCCAGGACCCGCGGGTGGCGCGCGTCGCCGCGGCCGTGCAGGTCGGCCAGCACGAGCAGCGCCTCGCCCCAGCGGTCCTTGGACGCCAGCCAGCGCGGGCTGTGCGGGCAGCAGAACAGCCCGGCGAGGAGGATCCAGGCCGGCACCATCTGGACGCCCCAGGGGATGCGGAAGGCGACGTGCGACTGCCCCGGGTCCCGCGGGCCGCCGTCGATGCTCTGTGCGACGCCGTACTGGATGAAGAATCCGATCAGGATGCCCCAGGTTATGGCCCACTGCTGCAGGCTTTCCACGTGTTAGAGAGAGTGTCTACATGGTCGAGAGCCCCCCCCCGACCCCCCCCCCCCCCCCTATCCCGCTTCGGAGTAAACCAACCTGACGACTCGTCCTCGAATCTCCTTGGGCGCAATCTCAGACTGCCCCGGGGGTCAGCTGTGCATTCGCTCTCGGCCAAACACCAGCCCGCTCGCTCACCTGGTATATCGGCACGACGGAGCTCGCGACACCGACGCACACGCCCGCCACCCCCCGCCCGGCGCACAGCATCGGGATGTTCTGCGCCGAGCACTGGACCGCGCTCCCCGCGATCCAGAACACGCAGCTGACCTGCAGCGCCGCCTTGCGCGACAGCCTGTCCGCGAGAAACGACGACAGCAGCGAGCCGACAAACGACCCCGCGGGCATCGCCGCCGTGATGGCCCCCTGCGTGTACGACACCGGGTGCCCAAAGTACTGCTTGTACGCCTGCGTCCCGAGCACGCCCGACATGGACGAGATGTCCAAGCCGAAGAGCCCGCCGCCTGGTAGCAGGGGCGGCCTGTTAGCCGGTGAGCCCGTCGGGGTTTCGGGCGGCATGGGGCGGGGACTTGCCGATGGCGGCGCAGGAGCATATGAGGTACACGTTCGTTGCCCGATACATGGTGACTGATGGCCGGGGGCGCCCAGGCCGCGACCGTGTTCGCAACAGAGATGCGAGGGGCGCCTTCTTCAGGCCATCGCAGCGTCGATAGAGTTCGGGGGTTGTGCGCGAGCCTCCCGCCGCCTCCTTGAGCTAACGCACATTGACTTCGCTCGTACATGAACCTCCCGTCACAGGAACCCGTCCAGCCAACTCAAACCCAACCACGGCCCAATCGTAGGCCTCGGGCCTTCTGTAAAACTCATCGATACGGAGTTGAGCGACGATGCCCTGCGACGCTGCAGCCCTGCCCTCGGCGTTGTCCGTATCCTCTCCACATCCCCGCGACAAGCGGGGCGTGCAGTGAGGAAAAGTGGTGACAAAAGCCACCGGGTCACAAGTCAAGACGAGTCTTGTTGCTTGCAAGGCTGATCTCGCAAGTGAGAGACATGGTGTACATGTCCATCTCGGAACCAGCGTGTGCCCTGTGAAAAGGTCAGCGATGCTCGCCCGTGAGTCTCCATTCACTCATCAAGGCCGTCACTGCAAGCGTTAGTAGCCCAAAACACAGGGGGAACTCGATCGATATTCTTCGGCCGCCCGGCCAATATGGGCCGACGCCCGCCCGGATGCCAGGCTGCAAACAGATGGCAAGGCCATCACAGCAATCGGTGCTAGTCGTGATATCGTTACAGTACATGCGCGCAACTCCAGTCGCCTTTTCGCCAACTATCCTTTCCGTAATCGGTCTCCGGTCCTCTATGGAATGCCGTAGTAGTATACCCGAACGCCGTGTGCTAGGTCAAATGCCGAGGAAGCCGCCGTACGATCTGCCCTCAGTCCGAGCAAGGTCCGAGGGTCTGTTCGTGAACGTGCTTGAGGTACGCTCGCTGCATCCGGAAGGAGGAGTAGTCGCCCTTGAGGATCTCGTCGAGGATGCCGCCCTTGTCGGGGTGCTTCGCCACGTCGTTCATTCTGTCACGCAGGGTGAGGTAGGCATCGTGGAATCGTGCCAGGATCGCCGGGGTGTTTGACGAGCCACCTGAAATGTCATTGGAGGAGTTGTTCGGATCGATGATGGAGAGACGGCCCATGTTCTTGTATCCAAAGGTCTCGACCTCGGACTGGACGGGGGGTCAGCGTACAAACATGTTCGACAAATGCGCGAGGCAAACTTACCTTGCGTATGTATCCCACGGGACGCGTCAGCGAGATGGCATTCGTCTGATACTGGAAGTGGCGGCCGTAGAGTTCGAAAAAGTCGAGCAGCAACTCGCCGAGGTGATGCGTGGCTTTCATGCTGCGACTTTGGACCTGCGGCATGACCTGCAGCATGCTGACCACGAGGCAGATGACGGAGAAGCCGCCGATGCCACCGTTGACGGGCTCGTTGAGGCCACGCATCAGGAGAAAGTGCTTGATCACAGTGACGAGGATCGGCATGACCGGATACTGGGCCTTCCACGCCAAAAAGGTGTCGACGGCGCCCACACCACCGAGGTTCTCGAAAGACACATCCACTTTCAAGCCGGTGAGCCTATCAACGAACTTGACCAGTGGGATGCGGGCATGCGCGATGACTTCAATAGAGTCGCTGGCCGCGACTCCCTGCGCGACGAGGAATTTCTGGAACTTGTACAACCAGCTCTTCGCACCGAGGTATGTCGGCGGTCCTCCCTTCATGAAACTGGCAGAGCAGACGACGAGATCCATGTCCGCCGTGGGGAGGTAGAGGCCAGACATGAAGGATCCGAAGGGATGAACCTGCGCAGAGGCAAAGTTGCGTCCATCGCGTCTCATGGCCTTTCTCAAGTTCTCTACAAGGTTATCCCGGATACGTTGCTCAAAGTCTTTGGGCCGCACGAATTCGTAGAAGTCGACAATCTCCTTATGCAGCCTATAGATGGTCAGATGCAGAGCTCAAGCCGAGAAGCAAGGCGTTGGGGGCGGCAGGGTAGCTTACCGAACAGACATGTTGAGCTCGGCAGAGTGGTCGGCCGTGCTCCACGGGCAGGGCTCCTCATCCTTCTTGGGCTGCCAGTTTGGCACCAGCAGGCCCTTGGACGGCTTCATGCTGACCTTCTTGAGCTGGCCGTAGTCGGGAGGCTTGATCACGTCGTCGGCCGTGCGCTTGCGGGAGCCGAGCGGGCCGGAGCGATCCTGTGCGACGCGTTCGCGTTCGCGTTCGGTGTTGTTGTTTGCCGCCGCAGCGGGGGCCTTTGGTGCGTCGACGGGTAGGCGATCAGGCAGGCGATCAGCACGTGGGCGGGTGGGAGGGCGGGGTGGAAGACTGGTCGACGGCTGCGGCGGCTGTGGCGGCTGCGATGGCTGGGGTGCGTCGTCTTCGTCGCTGGTGAGGTCAAACGAGATGAAGTCCTCGGCGTCTGGAGGGGCATCCGTGTTGGGCTTGGTCTCTTCCACTCGCGCCTTGCGGATGAGCTTGACCATGTCCTTTTTCTTGCGCGTGGACTCGTCGGGGCACGGGAGCGCAGTGTACGGATCAGGGTTGGACCACTTCGGGGCAGCGTCGGCGGATTCACTGTTTACATCCGTGCGGGCACGCTTGCGGGCTGGCTTCTCCGGCTCGGGCTCGGACGACTGCGACGAGATTTCCATGTCGACCTCGTCGTCGTCCGACAGCTCGTCCAGGTTGCGGTACTTGGCGCCGGCCTCTGCGTCGTGGAGACGCTCCTCGGGCAGCGCGTTCATCTGGCCTGAAATGAGGGCCCGCTCCGAAGGATGGGGCGGCGGCTGCCAGCGCGGGCGGTTGGGGTTGCGGCCGCGGGCGGCGTGGCTGTGGCCGCGGCGTTCCCTGCGGAAGCCGCCTCTCTCTGGCCGGTTGATGGGCGTGAAGCTGGAGGGGGCGATGCCCGACGGCTTTTCAACGCGAAAGGTGAAGTCGCCCTGCGGGGGGTAGGGCTGGGCCCTGTCCGGTGCACGATACGGATCCGGTGCGCGGTATGAATCAGATGCGCGATACGGGTCGGGGGCGCGGTAGTAGTCGTAGTCCTGGTGACGAGGAGCGCGGTCGCGTCGGTCGTCGCCAGGGCGCCAGCTGTCGTAGCCTGGCGACGGAGGCCGATACCTGCCGCCGTCGCGGTCGCGGTCGCGGTCGCGGTCGTCGCTCCGCCACGCCGAGGAGTCGTTGCGCGACATCGTGCGGGGATGTCGTCTGCGCGACGTGTTGCGTGCGATGTGGGTGGGAGTGAGCAGCAGTTGGCGCGAGGTTGATGAGGGAAAACTCGTCGCGACTTTTCGCGGCCCGGCGTCATGCGACTCGGCGAATCGCTAGTCCGGTCGAGATGGACAGTCGCTGAGTCAGCCGTCGGCCCAGCGCCAGCACCTCGGCCGGGAGCCGCTAGAGCCGCTGGAGCAGTGAAGAGGATCCGCACAGAGCAGCACAACTCGCGAGCGCCAGTGGCAGCTGTCCAGTACCGACAGGCTGGTTCGGCGTGGGCCTCACGGTACCGACAGCCTGGATCAATTACCAGATTGGTCGTCGTCTTCATTTTCTGGCGACTACATGTCTTACGCGCATGGATTTGCTATCTCAGGTTCGCTTGTTTGATTTTCACGCATTCCGCAGACCGCTTGGCTGCCCAGCTGCACGTTTGCCCGCTGCGCAGCCCAAACCACAGGTTTTGCTCACGCTGGCACCACAACAGCAATGCACGCCCGAGCTCTCCCTCGCGGCCGTTGGCCCCTATTAGCCCAGACAGCGCCCCAGATGCATGGAAAGATACACGTGCCGGCCTCGAAACTCTCCCCTTGCAGCCGTGCTGGATGGTAAATTCATCTGGGCCTGCTCATCCCAGGCGATCCAGAATGGCCTTCCAGTCCTGCCGGCTCGCCCACTCTTCCCACGATGTCATCGGGCACTCGACGCCGGCCTGTCCAGATTAGCATGTTGGTCTGGACTTTTGCTCAAGTTGAAAAATAGATTTCTCACCTTTCGTATATCGTCGGCCGTCAACAACTCCATCGCCCCGTCATAGCCCGGATCGGAGCTGTACGAGAACATGTGCGCCACTTCGATGCCAGCGTCGGTATCTGGCGTGGCAGCAATCATCTGCTCTTGGGTGACTTCTTTGTAGCGGACAGAATATCCTGAAATTCTACCCCACGTCGCCAGGAAATCGGTCCAGCTGCACGTCGTGCCGGCGGCCATGTACGCCTTGCCAGGGGGCAGTTGGTGGACAGCGTAGACAAAGTTGCCCATGTCGCCAACTGGGTCAAAGTGCGGAATCGGCTTGTTAGGGGAAGTCGGAAACTTCATTTCGATGCTTCCATCTGGTTGCTGGATACCGGTTAGCTCATGTTCATCCACATCATCCAAGCCTTGCCTACCTTTCCAAAGTACGAGTTTGGCAGAATATTGAAACTCGTAAAGAAAAATCCCGTATGGATGCACGACATCTTCGCTGCAAGCCCGGGGTGCTTCTCCTCGACGTAGGTCGGGAAGATGTCGGCCTTTGCGTCAAAATGGTAGAGCTCCTTGATCCTGCCGCCGCTGCATTTCTCGGCATGGCTCAAAGTCGACACAAGGAAGCCATTGGCATCGAGTGAGGCGACGGTCGTGGCGGCAGCGTCGGCAACGTTCTTGCCCTGCTGGCGTTCGACGTCCCCCGCGAACCGACGGCAAGAAATGCCCTGCGCCTCCGCGGCCTCTCGGCAGTCGGGGCGGAAGAAGGGTTCCCAGTAGTTGGTGACGCTGAATATGACATTGGCGCCGGCAAAGGCGGACTCGAGGCTGGAAACATCTCCGAGGTCTGCCGCGACGAGTTCGGCACCCAAGTCGGCGAGTTTCGCGGCCGCCGGCGAGGAGGTGTCTCTGGTGATGGCGCGGACGCGGAAGCCGCCCTCGAGGAAGCGCCGGGCGACGGAACCGCCTTGGTTGCCGGTCGCCCCGATGATGCACGCAAGCTTCGTGATGTTCTCCGACATGTCTCACAACGGGTATGGGCGAATGCTGACGGCCGGTTTTGTAAAGTATAGGAGTTGCTGAGGCCGCCGGGGTCCGTCCCTTGTGTGACCGTCGGTGATTCAACAGATTCTTTTCAGGCTAGTAGAAGCGGGCAGGCGGTCGTCAAGTGTCCAGCTGCTTCCAGTGTCATCAAGTAGGCAGGCTGGGAGGAATGTCGACGGGTCCAAGGTTGTGGAGGTCGACCGCAGAACCGTCAAAAATGATGGCGAGGAACAAGCAAAACCAGTCAACAGCCATCAATCGAGGTGCAAGTGCTGTATTTCCTCCACAAGTGATTACAAACATCATCTACGAGTACATGTATCCGGCGGTTGGAAGCTAGGACTGCCGTCCCAGTAGTCCGGATGCCCAGCTGTGAGGGGGAGGCGGAGTGGCTCCAAGTTGCAGCGATAGCCCGTGGCTATAATACATAGTTACATACTAGTTACCCACGGTTGCCATTCGGGATTGACCCTCGGCTGCGAGGTGGCCGGGCGATGGCAGCACCACAGCAGCATGGCTTGCAGTGGTCAAAACTTGGTATGGGTGAAGATGACGCCGTTTTACTTGATAATTGGGGCAACTTCCAAGCCCACCGTCCACGTGTGCGACATCAGCCGAGACCAGCGGGCAGGGACAAGGAGTCAAGGATTCCACGATGCCACATTGGCCCAGTTTGCGCCGGCGCTCCATCAGTCCATCCCAATTCCGCTCTGCATCCGCGGATACGCCCACCTGCTCGTTTATGACAGCAGGGCCCCCAGGAGCAGCTCTTCAGTCGCCGTCGACTTTGCGCAGTTCAATCATGCGCCGTAGCTCTCTCGATGGGCAGAGGATGATGCTAGTACATGCCGTCTACTGACCAGGTTGTGCGTGGAACTGGCTCCAAGTCTCCAGCATCGTCTGTCCGTACCTGGACGATATTGGACAATGAACCCTCGCACCTCCACTCCTCGGCGGCCCTCGGCGAACCCGAACCAGTGCAGCGAAGCGCTGGAGGACGGCGCAACGACCGAGTTTGTGCCCTAGCCGTGTATCGGCCCATCGCGGCCACATGAGACCACATGTACGAAGTACGGGTTACGAGTTATCGACTGTAAACGGTCATGGTTGGACGCTTCCGTCGGGTCGCATGAAGCGGCGCCTCGAATCACCTCATCGTGCAGGCGCATAGTTCGACGGAACGGGCGAGCTTGGTCTCCCAATGATCAAAGTGGCTTGCCCTGGTGTCTCGTAGTCTACCGTGTCCCACTTGATCGATACCCGTCCTTTCTGGTGGCGCCGTTTGCTGGCTTCCCTTTCGTCACCTCGCCTCTTCACCTCTTCTTGTCAACTAGGCCATGGCTGGCGCCGCGACACGCGACAACTGACCAGTACCCCCCGATGTCTTCTCCGAGACCTGACGACTCCGGGGCCGGGTGCACGGCACCGGATGCAGCCCCCTCCGGCCCGGCGCCCGAGGAAGGCAGGGACCCGAGTCGGCGCTCGGCCGTCACAATCGACCAGCTGCTGAACCCTGCGGCCGCCGCAGACGTCGAACAGCCGACGCCGCTCCAGGTCGACGTGAGTGTTCCCCCTCCAAGATCCAAGGCATTGCGCTCATCGGCTACGCGCCGCAGACGGAGGCGTACGACGATGACGGGGCCGACGGCGACTCCGCGATCGGCTCCGACCGCGATACCGCCTTCACGGGCTCCGTGACGTCGTCCATATTCGACTACCAGTACGAGAACGGCCGTCGCTACCACGCCTACCGCGAGGGCCAGTACGTCCTGCCCAACGACACCCAGGAGCAGGAGCGCCTCGACCTGCAGCACCACATCTGGCGGCTGCTCCTCGGCGGCCACCTGTACTCGGCGCCGCTGCCGCCGCCCGAGACGAGCCCCAGCCTGCGGATCCTCGACCTGGGCACGGGCACGGGCATCTGGGCCATCGACATGGCCGACGAGTTCCCGTCGGCCGACGTCGCGGGCGTCGACCTGTCGCCCATCCAGCCCGAGTGGGTGCCCAACAACTGCCGCTTCCACGTCGACGACTACGAGGACCAGTGGACGTACCGCGACGACGAGAAGTTCGACTACATCCACGGGCGCGCGCTGAGCGGCACGTCGTCGGACTGGGCGCGCTTCTACGCGCAGGTCATGGAGAACCTGGTGCCCGGCGGGTTGGTCGAGATGCAGGAGTACGACGCGTGGATCTTCAGCGACGACGACAGCTGCGACCGCGCGCCGTGGACGATGGAGTGGGTGGACAAGCTCGACGTCGCGAGCAAGATGTACGGCAAGCAGATCAACGTGGCCAGGCACCACAAGCAGTGGATGATTGACGCGGGCTTCGAGGACGTCCGGGAGGTGGTTCACAGGGTGCGTCCCGACACGTCTCCTTTCGTGTGCGATCCGGTTCGCCAAGCTGACGAATGCTCGCCGCAGATACCCATCGGCCCCTGGGCCAAGGATCCCGCCCTCAAGGAGCTCGGCCGGTTCGAGCTCATCCACATGCAAATGTCGGTCGACTCGCACACGCCGGCCCTGTTCACGCGGGTCCTCAACTACTCGTCGGACCAGGCACAGGTGCTGATGGAGGGCGTCAAGCGCGAGTTCAGGAATCGAGACCTGCGGCTAATCACGAGCTACCGCTTCGTGACCGGGCGGAGACCGGCATAGCAGCATATAACTGCCGCCGTCGCACATGCTTTGGCAGAGACGGCGTGCCTTTGCCCCTCGATGATTGCGCCGGGTCCTATAGGTGCTTGGCACGCGTTCTACCAGGAATTTCGGTATCACCATTCACGAAGCCGGGTCAGTAACCCTACGCTGATCGAAACTGGTCCGAGATGGAAAGGCCATCTGTCGCCGGGGTCGTCGTGTGCATTGTACCTAGGCATATGGCAAGGATGGTTCCGCAGCATCAAGATCTGGGACTTGTGCCGAGTTCCTCTCCTCATAGTCGGCGAGGTATTACGATGGACATGAGCATGAACCTAAACTTGAAGCGCATGATTGAATGAGATGATGTTTTGCAGGATGAGTTGATCGCGACGCACTGTCCCGGACTCCCGAGTAAGATGGTGCGTGCTCCCCCCGGCTGCCTTGCGCCGCAGGGCCCCGGGCCCACTTGGTGCGGCCCTACCGAGTACGCCCGACTGCTGAGGGTGAAGACGAACCCGTTGAGCTCATTTAATGCCGTCCGAAGCTGAACTGAACTTCAACTTCATTCATCTCTATTCCGCTCCAGTCATCGCCAATCTGCTCCTCGCTCGACCAGCCTCGAAGGGTGAGATGCTCATCCAGCAGCAGTCTTGCTTCCCAAGTTCCTGCATCGCCTCTTTCGTTCTTCGCCACACGCCATCGCTGAGCCTGCGAGACACAGCAGTAGGATGGGCCAAGACGTCGAAGGCGGGAGCAAGCGCGCGGCCGAGGTGAGCGAGGCCATGCTCGGCATGCCCGGCTACGCCGACGACTCCATGTTCTTCGTCGTCCGATACGCCGAAAAGGCCAAGGTAAGCCGCCCTGTCTCACGTCCCACTTACACGCGACATCACTGACAAACGCATCAGAACACCCTCCGCCAATGCGACTGGGAGGAGCTCCAAAGCACCCTCGGCCAAATCACAGACCTCTGGATCAAGTCCGGCGGCGGCGGGCACGCGCCCCAGCCCGGCTCGCCCGAGGAGCGGTACGCCAGGTCGGCCGAGCTGAGGGCGCACGCGCTCGACATCGTCAAGGACTTCCCCGACCTGGCTCGCGACTTTGACCGCTTCACCGCGGCCTGCCAGGCGACCACGGCGGCGGTGAGGAGCCCCGGGCCGAAGAAATAGTCGCGAGGGGGCAGGGCGTCACGACAAGGTCAACGTTATTACGGCAGAGTTTCGAGCTTGTTGGCGCCACGTTGGGCAAGGAACGGTTGCGGAATGTACTAATTTGGCCACTATTATCATCTATCGTTCGCCGATATTATACCCTTTCCCATTGCGCCATGTCCCATATTATATCCCATTATTATAGGTTCATCGTGAACCTTGGTGTAGTATCAAATCCAGCCAACTCCATCATCCAGTGTCCGTGGTCCAAATTCCGTCCTTAACTCAATGGCGCTCGGGCTTTTATTCTTAGAGCTGCATAGCAGCGAAGGCGACGGCAATGCCCAGTCCCACCCAGACGTTCTGCACGCTGGCAAACACCGCGGCGGCGGCCGTCGGCGGGAACGACGTGGGGGCCCCCGTGCTGCCGGGCGTGCTGCCGGGCGTGGAGCTGGTAGGCGGAGGCGGCAGCCCGGTCCTGCTGCTGGTCGCGTTGCCAGTCGAGTTGCCAGTCGAGTTGCCCGACGTGGTCGGCAGCGGGAAGGGAGCGGTCGTCGAGTTCCCGATCGCGGTCGCGTTCCCGGTCGCGGTTGCGTTCCCGGTCGCAGTCGTGTTCCTGGCCGCGGTGGTGGTGCTACCGGTTGCGGTGGTGCTGCGTCCGGTCGAGGAGGCAGTGGTCTGCACGACGGATGACAGATCGGTCAAAGAGAGGGTTCCCTGGGCTATGACAGGAGCCGCCAGGACGGCAGTGACGATCGCGGCGGCACGCATTTTGATATGTGAGAACGATTGAATGGTGAGAGTGTAAGTGTGAGTTTTGGTGAGTCTTGACGAGAGTCTCACAAACCAAGATGCCGCAACGCCGAGTATTATACAAAATCCAGAGAAACCCGCTAACAGAGCAAAATGGGAAGTTTCTTCGCCCAACGCAAACGCCTCACGCCGGAGCCTCCGACCACCGTGAGGTTGACAGCCGCAGCGGGTTTGCGGCTGGTGACTCCACGTCACCCACCACCACGGCGAAGCTGCTCCATCCCGCTCCCCCCAAACGGCACTGGGCGTCGCCACCGGGGCTGTGGCCGTTCTCGGTGCTGCGTAAGCTCAGAAAGCTAGCTCTGTGCAGATCTACGCAGGAAGGTAGATGCCACCAGGCGGGAATAGAGAGGACCATCCCCGTGGTGCTTCTGGACTCTCGAGTCAGTGTCGAGGCCCCGCGATGGAGCCTGGACTGCCATCACCGATCGTCCTGGTGCGAAGTCGCGCTCGTCTGCGCTCTGCCGCCGCATGTCTGCGATTGCCATGGGCCACGGAATCGTATTCTTTGCTCTGCCAGCCTCGTCGGCGGGCCGCTGGCACGGATCTGGCGGCCAAGCGCCAAGATGGTGGTGCAGGGCCGGCCGTTGGTCGATGCCCTTGCGACGTGCGTCATCCCCGCCACCTCCAGAGGCAGCCCGGCCACCGAGTCAGCGCGGTGGCTCGGTCTAGCGGCACATGGCACAAGCCTTTTTTCGCTGCTCTGGGGCCGTACGGACTACGGAGTACGTCACCAGCGTATGTAAATCCCCGGCCTACCTATTTTTGGACGGAGCTGCCCGGCGCGCGGCCGGCTGCCGTGCGACGTTGCGGGCGTGCTTCGTATGTAGCTGTACTCGTAGATGAGATCCAAGGCGGTCTGTTCCCGGCCATCGGACGATCCGTGCCGTCCCTGGTCGCGATTCCTCCTGTGCTGATGTTTCCTGCTCCAGCCGCGCAATAGCTGAATGCAGGCGCAGCCGGCGATGCTCAGCTGCTATCTTGGGCCTGTGGCGGTTGGTGTTTGCATGGAGACGCGCAACTCCCCGCCGCGAAGGAGATGATTTTGGGTCGGCATCTTTTCCTCGTCTTTGGCAGGATATTTTTAAGTTCAATCTTTTGAAACCTTGGCGATTGCCGCTCTTGGCTTGCAATGCATTCGGCCCGCAGGACTCTGTCGCTCAGGTCGTCAGCGTTCCTCCTTGCAGGCCCTGTCGAGGATGTCATCAACGGCATCAACGGCCGGCCATACAACTAAATTCAAATGGTCGTGTGACGTCACGAACCTCACTAACCAAAGACAAATTATCCAATATGCGATGTCATGTCCAAAGTCTGTGAGTTGTGGGAGGAGTTGCCCAGCTGAACCGGTCGCCGGTGTAAGTCCAGTGATGCCTCACGATCCAGGCACCCACTTCCGAACCCTTGCTGGTTGGTGCTGCTGCCTTTGACCACGCAGTTCACAAGCCACACCGCGCCAGCTGAGCTGTCCTCCAGCTGTTATCGCGACCTCGAAACCACCTCCCGCCATCGCACTCCCACGTCGAAACCCTCGACTCCGCTCCGCCCTTCCCTTCCCTCCCCCCTCCACTCTCTTCTCACCGCGCGCCCACCATGTCCAACTTCTACGGCGCCCAGCCCAGCAACCCCCCCTCGTACGGGGCGCCGCCGCCTCCCGCCGTCGGCGCCGCCGCCCAGAACCTCCAGTTCTACCCGTCGTCATACTCCCCCGCCGTCTCGGGCGCCGCGACCCCCCAGCAGGCCGCCTATGGGTACGGCGCCGCCGCCGGTGCCGCCGGCACGCAGTCGGGCTTCGCGTCGGCCGGGTTCGGCGGCGCGGGTGTGTCGGGCCGCATGGGCGAGCAGGGCGGCCTGCGGACGGGCTGGCTGGCGGCGTTTTCCACAGAGGGCTACGATGGGGAGCCGCCGCTGCTGGAGGAGTTGGGCGTCAACTTTAGACACATCCAGATGAAGGTCTGTATACTCCGTTTGCGCTCACGTGGGGTCCGGGTCGCTGACTTGCTGCGCAGACGCTCGCCGTTCTCAACCCCTTCAAGCACATCGACCAACACCTGATGGACGACTCCGACCTCGCCGGCCCCATCCTCTTCTTCCTCCTCTTCGGGACCTTCCTACTCTTCTCCGGCAAGGTCCACTTCGGCTACATCTACGGCCTGGCTCTCCTCGGCTCGACCTCCCTACACATGATCCTCTCCCTCATGTCGCCGTCCGACCCGCAACCCTCGCAAGACTTCCACCCGCAATACAACGACCCGACATCGCAATCGCAAGAACAGCAGGGCGGCCACTTCTCCGCGACGCTCACGTTCCCCCGCTCCGCCTCCGTCCTCGGATACTGCCTGCTGCCCCTGGTGGCAACCAGCCTGTTCGGCATCGCGGTGCCCATGGACACGACCCTGGGCATCGTCCTGACGACCGCGGCCATCGTCTGGTGCACCTATAGCGCCAGCGGCATGTTCTGCGCGGTCGGTAGGATGAGGGGCATGAGGGGCCTGGTGGCCTACCCCCTGGCGCTCTTCTATGTCGGATTCGGCATCATGGGCATCTTCAGCAGCAGGGGGAGCGGGTCGTTGACGAATGCGGCGGCCAAGATAAATGTTTGAGATGAGTACGCGACCAAGATGGATAAGGACCGAAGCATGGCGTACGGCGTGGCGCGCTTCGATGCGTGAGTCCAACACGGGCCACGGGAACGGAGGGCGGCCTTCCGCGGGCTCGTGCAGAAAATAGCAAAGGATGCAGTTCGCAGCATGTCCCGAGGGACAGGATGGCATATGTGGGCGAAGACAGGAACCTGTACATTAACACTCGAGCACGCCTATGATTCCAGCGAGGGAATCACCTGGAAGGTGAACCATCGGGGATAATGCCAATGGCGCCGAAGAGAAAAGAATCACGATTATTCAACAAGACATCTATCTAGTGCAATCTTGAAGTGCGCCCATGCAATTGTGCTCCGATGTTCCAAGGTCCACCCCGTTCATCTTCATGTCAGTCTTCATCCCACTGACTTGTCTTCCTCCGACTTCTCTTCCGCGGCGGTCTCAATTCACTGAACCGTCATAATAATGGCGAGTCCTCGCTTCTCGCCTCCACAAAGCCGGCCTGGATGGAAAGGTCGCCGTGTAGTCAGGCGCCGAAGCTTCTCCAGAATCGCCCCGTTCATTTCCCCAATGGATGCCTTCCGCCAAAGCCTCAAACTCTTCGCAATATAATATACCACCTCCATCTTCCTCTAAGCGCCATTGACGCCGTTGACGCCGTTCGTCTTGGACATACCCTCAGCCACGCCCACGAGGATTGAAAACTGTCCGCCGGCGTTGGCAGCGATGATTTGCTTGCCACGGATAGCCGTATTGTCAATCACAGTAGGAGTGTGGATGTCGTCGATGGTGCCTTGGCCAGTTTGGTAATTGGCCGAAAAGCCCCAAGAGTACACCTTGCCGTCACGGGAGACGGCAAAGCTGTTGTCTGTTCCGGCGGCAACGGACGAGATTTCGGACACTCCTGGTAGCATGTTAGCTCTTGGTTCAGCAACCGGGCCAAGGTGGAGCGGGTACACATACCTTTCAGCAGAGTAGGCTTCACGAGGATGCGGGGATTGTTCCGCTCGTCGAAGATGACGTTGTCCTTATCGAGATCATCGAGTTCGAAACCAACTTGGTATCCGTCGACACGACCCCAAGTGAGGAGCTCGCCGTTGTCTGAGCATGCCAGGGAATGGTGGACGCCGCCATCAATGTCGGTGATGTTGTAGTCCTCCAGGTGAGTGATTTTTATCGGCTTGAGAATGACCGCGTCGTCCTCGCCGGCCCCCTCGCTCCCAATCTCTCCAAAGTTGTTCAAGCCCCAGCCCCAAACGCGACCATCCTTGTCCACGGCGAAGCTGTGATAGGAGCCGCAGGCAATCTTGACAATTTTACCGCGAGGCAAGCCCATGCCCTGGGGAACAAGCGAGGACATCTTGTTGCGCTCAATGATTCTTCGGCCGAGCTGGTTTTGCTGGCCGCAGCCCCAGGCGACGACGTTGCCTTTGTGGTCAAGGGCCAGGATGTGGTTTGATCCAGCGGCGAGAGCCTTGATGTTCTTCAGCGACGGCAGAAGCATTGGCGTTGGCTGAACCGGGATGTTCTCTGTAAAGCCGAGGATACCATCGCTAGAACGGAAGGTGCCCCATCCATACACCCGTCCGTCCTCGGTGAGGGCAAAACTGGCGCTGTCGCTGGCCACGACCTGGACAAACTTGGTTCCTGGCGCAAAGGCGTCGTCGGACACGGCCGTCGGCGTGCTTTCGTTGGGGTTGATGCCCGTGTCGTCCTCGTCTTCAGACTCAGAGTCGTTCTCGCCATCCATGTCGCGGAGGCCGCCCTCCCAGTTGGTGTCTCGTCCGAGCGCTCCCTGGTCGTTGACGCCCCATGTAAGGATCTGGTGGTCGCGGGTCAGGGCAACGGCGTGCATGCCACCGCAGGCAATCTGCACAACGCCAACAGACTTGGCAGACAGATTGTCATTGAGTCGGGGACGCTTCACATCGATGGGCTTCTTGCCGTTGATGCGCTTGCTGCCAAGACCCAGCTCGCCGGAGGTGCCTTCGCCGAAGACATAGACGTCCAGTACTTGGGCAGGCGCATCATTGACCTTTTTCCCGATCTCGACGTGGGTGCTCTTCTTCGCCCTTGGCTTTGCGGCCGCGGCCGCCGTCTTGGTCTTCTTGACTTTGCGCTCATCGACCTGGGGCTCGGGTTCGGGAGTGGCCTCGTCGTCGGCCTTGCGCTTTTTGGACGCGACTCCGTTAGTCAGCTGCTTCGCATCGCTGGGCTTTCCGGCGGCCTTGGTAGGCTTCGCAGCAGGCTTCGCGGCAGGCTTCGCGGAGGGCTTCGCGGAGGGCTTAGCGGAAGGCTTCGCAGTCGTAGTGGCAGCGGCCTTCTTGGTCGTAGGGGCCGTTAAGGCCGGAGCCTTTGCTCGTGGTGCGGGCATCGTTTCGTGTGTCGCGAGACCCAAGGTGTCGGAGCTCGTAGCAATGCGGGCGGCAACGCGTTGTGCAGGTTGCTGTGTGAGAGGCAAAGCTCGCTTTTTAGAATGAGAAATGGCCTCGATTGTTGCTGAAGACGCAAATGCAATGTGGTGCGATGCTCTGATGGATGAACATGCAGAAACGCAGAGGGAAAACTGGGCAGAAGACGACAAGACAAGCAGTCGATTTTTAGCTGCGATCGACGCACAGGGTCAAGGGGAGCAGCTGGGATGCCCGGGCGTGCCTGAGCTCCGTGGCATGGGTGCTAGCTGACCGCCTGGACTAGCGTGTTGTTTGTCCGGCAGTAATTTCCAGCCGCCGAACGGATTGCTGTGAACGACTCCGTGTTCTGCAGGCGGTGAAGGCGGAGAAGGTATACAATTGGCCCATTCAGCACGCAACACAGCCCGCGTCAGGCGATCGATCGTTCGGGGGCAAACGCCTCTGTTGGTGAGAGCTGGCCTGATTTGCATGAGACGCCACAGTCGCACCGGGCGAGGTACTTCGTAGTTATGGTCACACGTGGCTCGGGCGGATGAGTCGCGATGGATACCCTGTCTTTGTCGCCCCTGGAGCCATCTTTTGTCCCCGTCCCGTACTCTTTTGCTGTCCGGAATCTGTCGGAATCTGTTCGGCAAAGGGTCAATGAGATGCAAATATTATTTCGGGATTCCTGTTCTGCTATGGCCAGCCTCCCTGCACCGCACACCCAACCGAAACGCCGTTCCGGGCCACACCCTGTGACCGAATGATGGATATAACCGAACCCTATGCTCTACCCAGCCTAACCCTTGTCGTCTCTATTTTCTCGTCGTAAAGTCGACCTCGTTGGCGGGATTGTAGCCGCCATCGCTGGCCTTTTCGCACGTGCAGCCGCCTAGACACGGTGAGGTCAGTATGGGCACATGTCTGGGGATTGCGCCATGCGCTCGGCAACTTACCAGCAGGACGGGAGCCGCACTGGCATGTCGAGCCTGTCGGTGTGGTGTTCTCGGCGTCAGAGCGGTCGCAGGTGCACTCGCCGGCGGGTCGGGCACGGCACGAGCAGCGAGGGCCCGCGACCTTGTTCTCGCTCCCAGCCTTGGCACAGGTGCAGTGAAGAGCAGACTGCTTGCCGCAAGAGCAGGTTGCTTGCTGAGCTAAAAGCAATGCTGTTAGAGGCCGATTGCTCTGAGAATCGGATTGGTGCTTACCACAGGCGCACTCGGTGTTGCCCTTGCCGCAGCAGGTGGAAGCCTTGATGGTCATGATGAATGGTGAGGGGGTAGTGGACGGCGGTATGGTGTTGTAGAATGTAAGGAGATGAAGTTGTCTGGCTGAATTGTTGTTAAAATGGTGAACTGATTTACAAGGACATGCAGAGACGTCTCGAGGATGGTGACGTCTTTAATACTTGGACCGATGGGCCGATGTAAGGCAGTGCTGACCAGGCGTTGCCGGAAACATCGTGGCGCTGATTGGCGCAGCGTCATCGGGGCCACGATTGACCAATCAGAGGTCAAGTATTTCCAAGCACTGTCGCCTCTGACCTGACATCAGGTACGAAGTGGTCAGGCTTACCTTTTCGTGGACAAAGGAGCATTGTTTACTCGTAGTTCAACCTTTCGCGGGAGGGCCGAGAATTTTACTTCTGGATCTCTAACAGCTCGCATGCTCGCAGGGTGCTGCTGCATGAGTCTCGGCGCCTTCATCAGGTGGTGGCACCTTGCTACCCTGGAACCCTGGAGGGCCCATGCAAGCCATGTCACTGACAAGGTCCGTACGAGAATAAGGTTCTCGCGGTGAGACGTTGAAATTGTGCCAGCGTGAAGCAGAGCAGACTTGATGCTACCTTGCGAGCGCTGCCCGCCGCGGGAGATCACCGCGCTTTGGCCGCAGGCCGGCCAGTTCCTCGGGTTCCTCACGGTGACGCCGTTGAGAGCTGTCTGTTTCGGCAGTTTCTACTCCGGAGGTTCGGATGTCGACTGAGGCTGCCGACTGCCAGTTTCCGTGATTGGCTTGTGTAAAGGCTAAATTCACAACATCGAGTGATAGCTCGTCGGTCGCGGCGGCCGGGAGTTCAAGTGCCGGTGGTTCTCCGGCACCAGCCTCTACCTACTGTGCAACTCAAGCCACGCATCAGATCGAGCCCTCCATCAGATCGTCCTGTCACCCCCCAGGTCGCCCGCCCTGCAGATGCGGTCATACTTTTGCCGGGGTTGATTCGCCTGCCACAGGCATGAGGAATGTAACCCTGTGTTGGCTCGAGTGCAGCACTGCAGATGCCAGCCGGCGGAGACGGGCAGCCTTACGGATGGAACTTGGATCCGCTCAACGGTAGCGGCTGTTGGGCCATGGCTGTGGGCACCAGCGTTGATAGGGGTCCATCCACGGGCTGCAACGGTCGTACGAAGTACGAAGTACAAAATGAAGCATAGCATTCCATGTACTTTATACGGACTCGAAGATGCTTCGCCCTCCTGAGTCGTCCTTCAACCAAAACGCCTCGACGGCCACAGCCGGGATGGCTTGCCTCGGCCCATCGGCATCCCACTCGATCGCTTCCTTCTGCTTCCCCGCGTTGGTTGATGGCTTGCTCCCCCAGGGCTGATTGCGCTAGCCGTCTCACGGCTTTTCGCGACTCTTTTCCTTCATCGAGCTCTCCCCGAGACAAAAGCCCGCTGGATTGCATCGCACCGCACCGCACCGCATCGAATGTCTCCACCGGCGAGCGGCTTGTCGTCCCCGGTCGGCACCTGAACCCTGTCTCGCAGAATATCGCAACCGCCCCCATGAGGTGCAGGTGACACACCTCCTTGGGCCATATCAAGGGGGACTGCCCGCGCCGCCGCCGTCGATTTGCGTCGACCGCGAGAGGCCGCGCTGCCAGTTTCGACCGAGTCGTGTCGTTTGCTTCAGCGGCATCTCGGCTCTAGGCTTCAACGGCAGCAATGTTCGTGTCCAATGCCGAGCAGCAGCCGTCGGAGGTGACGTCGCTGCCTCTGCCGCAAGATCCGAAGAACCGCGACAGCATCGACGTCCAGGATGAATCGGATCTACACCACGCCGCCGAGCGCGGCCAGTTTGCGACTGACAAGTGAGCAGAGCCCATAGACAGAGCGGTTGATCGATGGCTGGGCCGCAGCTCTGGCTTGGAGGCCGGACAGTAGCTGACCCAAGCGTCGCAGATATGGCCAATCCCTCGTTATCTACGACCCCGTCGCCGAGAGAAGGCTTCGGCTGAAGATCGATCTCTACATCGTCCCTACTGTGGCGCTGCTCTATCTGTTCTGTTTCATCGACCGCGCCAATCTCGGTGAGAAAACCTCCATCCCGCCCAGCAAGAAGGCCCCGCGGATATTCAGGTCCACTGTGACAAGTTGACAACCCTGGGACTGGAAAGGAGCTCGGCCTGATTCTCCATTCTGGACGCATGCTGACCGTCGACTGGTGCAGGCAATGCCAAGATCGCGGGCTTCGACAAGGACCTTGGCATGGAGGGCTACGACTACAATGCCACCATCTCCGTCTTCTACATCTCGTACATCCTCTTGGAGATCCCATGCAACATCCTCTGCAAGCGGATGGGCCCCGGCTGGTTTCTCCCACTGACGGCAGTGCTCTTCGGCGTCGCATCCCTCGGCACCGCCTTTGTCAACACCGTCCCCCAGGCCATGGGCGTCCGCTTCCTCCTCGGCGTCTTCGAGGCCGGCATGATGCCCGGCATCGCGTACTACCTGTCGCGCTGGTATCGCCGCGCCGAGCTCGCCTTTCGGCTCTCGCTCTACATTGTCATGGCACCGCTGGCCGGCGCGTTCGGTGGCCTTCTTGCATCTGCGATCCTTGAACTGGACCACTTTGGCGGCCTTCACACGTGGCGCATGATATTTGCCATCGAAGGCATCGTCACCATTGGCCTCGGCCTCATCGCCTTCCTCACCCTCACCGACAGGCCCGCAACCGCGCGGTGGTTGACCGAGGAGGAAAAGGCCTTGGCTATCGCCCGCGTCAAGTCCGAGCGCATCGGGACCACCGTCGTCTTGGACAAAATCGACAGGGCCAAGCTCATCCGTGGCATTTTCAGCCCCGTCACACTGGGCACTGCCCTTATCTTTCTCCTCAATAACATCACGGTGCAAGGTCTGGCATTCTTCGCCCCGACCATTGTCAAGTCCATATACGGCCACAAGACACTCGTCCAGCAGCAGCTCTACACGGTTCCCCCATACGTAGTCGGCGCCGTCTTCACCGTCTTGCTGCCCCTCATCAGCTGGCGCATGGACAAGCGCCAGATCTTCATCACCCTCTCGGCACCCTTGATGATGATCGGCTATTGCATGTTCCTCGGCTCCACGGATCAGTCGGTTCGATACGGGGCGACCTTTCTCATTGCATCGTCTGCGTTTGCGGTGGGACCGCTTACGAACGCCCAGGTGTCGGCAAACGTGGTTAGCGATACGGCCCGAAGTGCGGCCATTGGCACCAATGTCATGATGGGCAACATCGGCGGATTGATCAGCGGGTGGTCTTTTCTCCCCTGGGATGCGCCAGATTATCACATCGGCAACGGCTTGAACCTGGCCACGGCAAGTACGGTTCTCATTCTCAGCACATTATTGCTGTTGTGGATGAAGGGGGACAACAAGAAGCGCCGGGCCCGCGACGTAGATGCCGAGCTCAGCGGGCTGACCCAGAAGGAGATTGAGGATCTGGACTGGAAGCACCCTGCCTTTCAGTGGAAGCCTTGAAGGGGGTTATGATGTTGAATAGCCTTGGATGTTTGTGCGCCTTTTTGAATACCAATGCGCGTATGCGATTGTTGGCGAGGACAAATGTTCATGTTTGCTGAACGATAGAAGAGTGTCGCGCAGACAGCCGGAGTTACAGCTTGGGTGTGTGTACCTCCACGGCGACTGGTTGCGTACAGACAAGGCCTTGCATGTGAACAGGTCCAGCGTGCGTCAGTGAAAAGGGCCACAAACGGCATCGCACACAGATTTTCACTGCTCCAGCTTGCTACAAGTCCTTCACTCTGCCGGGTGCTTGTGAACAGATTCTGGATCTTCCACGGACCTACAAAATCTACAGCATGCCTCCTCCATACTCGCGCACGATATGCGCTCGAGCAAGACCTCGCAAGAAGAAGATTAGTGAGTAACATTCCCCTTGAGGGGCAACGTCTTTATTAAATGCTAAGAAAACAATCAGTACTATTTGCGACGCGCTGATAGGCACTGCAAAGTCAATATAGAAACGAGGCCCCGCGAAGCTTCGAACCACGGAACAATAGCTTTGCGAAACAAGAATAGAGTTCCTGCGCAACAATACATATTATAGCAGCAAACAGTGCAATTTACTGCTATTGATCGCGTCTGCAATGTTTACCTATAAATGCGGCCGCGGTGCACCTCCCGGACTGAACTTGCCTTCCTTTACACCTCGACTTGTTCACATCTCGGTCAGACTTCTACACTCTCGGCTTCCTCACATCATACATCCCTCGAGACATCTGCAGCTTGAAGCATACAGCATCAGAGCCTGTGAGTTGCAACCTTGCTGAGCAACCGGTTGACTCTGGCCTTTGTCACGAGAACGCTACCCAGCACAACGACAGACTTCAGGCACAAGCAGCCAAGATGCCCATCCTCGACAACAACGCCAAGGCGCATCCGTTCAAGATACGCGTGGAGAAGGTGCCCTTTGAGAGGCGCACGCTGATGCCGGATGGAAGAGCCATCATCAACCGGAGGCCGGCTGTCACGATGCGACAGCCAAAGATCCAAACCAACCCAGCTCGCGCCATCAAGACCAAGAAGACAAAGGCGACGGCCGCTCCAGAGCCCAAGTACACCATCGGCAGCGAGGACTGGAAGGTCTGGGAGCCCATTTTCCTGCACGCTCGCGACAAGCTCGGCGTCGCTCGAGCTGCACATGGACGCCGACAAGAGATACGACGGCTACAAGCACTGGATGTGCAGCCTGCGTCCGCGCGGAAGCGGCGCCCTGAACATCAAGTTTTCGCTGCAGTCCTCGGACCGGATGCAGAGATTCCGGCTGCTGGCCGCCATGTACGTCAAGGACGGGCAGGCCAGGCTCGTCACGCGCACGAGCATCGCGCACAACGCCCGCCTGGACTGCACCCCGTGGACGCGCTTCTCGGTGCCCGACTGCGCGGTCCAGCCGTGCTGCGACGCCCTGTGCCGCGACGTGCCCCGCGAGGGCGAGATCTCGCTGTACGAGCAGGGGCTGCTGGTCGCCAAGAGGGAGCTCGAGCTGGAGGAGCTGCGGGCGCGGATGGACAAGCGGACGGGCGCCGCGGAGGAGGCGCAGAGGCAGCAGGCAAAGACGGCGCGGGGCCTGAAGCGCAAGGTCGAGGACCTGGAGAGGGCGAACCGGCGGCTGGCGGAGCGGTGCGCGGAGCTGGCGGCGGAGAAGGGAATAGGTCCGGAACCTTTCTCGGTCGACGAAAACGAAACAGGGGAGCTAGAAGCCATGGCTTCCCCGGGACCTGAGAGTGAAGCTCGAGGCGCTACGGGCAGTGGGAGGAAGCGGGCGAGGAGCGACGATGGCGATGATGAACGTGTTGAGCGGAAGAAGGCTTTGGATGCCAAGCGGCGTCGGTCGGCTTAAGGTGGAGGACATGAGAGCGGCTTCGGAACTTGGCATTGCGGCGGTGCTCTACTATACCTATTTGCTTTGATGAATTGAGCATGCGGGATCGGATACACACTCTGTTGATATTGCAATACCATGTGCTGAAGATTCCTAAAAGCCCAGCCTCGCATGTCTCTGTCGAATTCGCTGGCACAATTGATGCTATTCACTGTGTTAGTCCTTCTCCGAACACACGGCTCGTCCGGCGTCACCGTATTGACAAGTCGTTTTCCCGCTTGGAAAAAGCAGACTCGGTCCATGAGTGACAGGTGTTTGCATTCAAAGACTCGATACACGTCTTCATTGCTTCCGTGGCGGCGTCAACGGCGGACACCACGGCAGCAAAGTGGAGACCGGAGGTCGGGATATCCGGGGTGACGCCTCGGATGGCCGATCTCGGAACTCGTGCATCATCATCGGCATATAACATCGTGCGGCTGAGGCGTCACCTGCGTTGCGTCAACAAAGACGCTTCAAATGGCGTAAGAGAGCTGTATTCCGCTCTTGCCAGACTCATCGGTGTGGAATGTGCGCTGCTGCAAACATAGCGCCGCGACTAAACGACCTCGATATCATCAAGGCACCATCCACGATGGGCTCATCCCATCCGACGGTCATTGTCATTGGGTAAGCGAGCATCATCACATGAGATCTGCTGCTTTGCTCACGGATACTCTCAGCGCCGGCATCATTGGGCTGGCATGCGCCCTCAAACTACAGGCAAAACTGGCAGAGGACGCAGGCACCCGTGATGTCGAGGTCCTTCTAGTTGCCCGCGAATGGCCCGGTTCCATGCCCGGTGCGCCGTCCACACACTCGGCCGACTATGCCTCGATGTGGGCCGGAGCTCACATCCGTCCCATCCCCGCCACGACCCCCCAGCTGCAGCGCGAGGCCGCATGGCTGAAGCAGGCGGCTGCCGAGTTCGACCGCCAAGTCGACGCGGAACCCTGGTGCGGCGTTACCCGCACCGCGGGCGTCGAGTTCCTCGAAGCCCCGGACCGAGGCTACCGGGGCCAAGACGCGGGCAGTTTCGAGCGCGAATCTGGCCTGCGTGGCTATCGAAAGCTCTCGGCGTCCGAAGTCCCAGGGGGAGTCTCACTGGGATTCGAGTACGAGACGTTTTGCGTCAACTCGCCTTTATACTGCGAACACCTACTGCGAAAGTTCCTTCTCCAGGGCGGGAAAACGCTACAAAGGGAGCTGACAAGTGAATGGCAGGCGTTCAACCTGCGGGAGAATGTGTTGTTCATCGTGAATGCCAGCGGAACGGGCTTCGGCGACCCCAACTGCTTTCCAACCAGGGGTACGTTCCCATGCCCTGCCTTGTGATTGATTTTGCGCTTATAAACGTGTCTTCTAATCCAGGACAAACCGTGGTGACGAACCTCTCCGCCATCACTAAGACCGTGACCCAGCAGAACAAGGATGGCTCCTGGAGCTTTCTGATCCCTCGCTTCTTCAACGGAGGAACCATAGTCGGCGGCACAAAAGAGCCTGGGGACTGGCGAACAGAGCCCGCCCTCGAAACGAGGAACCGCCTCCTCGCTGCCGGGCTCATGATCGAGCCATATGCGCACGACGCCCCAAGGAGCAATGCCGCGAGTCTAGAGAACGTCAAGGTCGTGTCGGACATTGTCGGCCGGAGACCTACACGCGAAGGCGGCATAAGATTGGAAGTCGAGGAGCGGGCGGTAGTGCAACACAACAGGGCTACGACGGGTCGCGTTATACATGCGTATGGCGCTGGTGGCCGCGGCTATGAGATTAGCTGGGGAGTAGCAAACGAAGTGGCGGGCCTGGCAGGATCATTGCTGGGGCCCAAAGCGAGCCCGGAGGCCAAATTGTAGCTGGGGAACAAGGATACGTATGGACGAGGCCACGAACTCGCTGCTCATGCACGCTTCATATGAGGGTATCACGAGCTGGGCTAATGACAATGGGTGTTGTTGGAATAAACATTACTTGCACGGCTTCTGAAACCTTGATATATATTCATGAACATTTAGTATTCGATTGTGTTTCAGGTACTGGACGATGAAGCAAACCGAGGAGGTATTCCTCTCGATGTGTGTGCGCCAATCCACCCCAACTGGCCGCTACGCCCCGTGAGCCCGCTTCAACTCTGAGCATACATCAGCGGCATACATCTGCGCCTTCTTGATAAGCATCATATGCATAAACGGATGCGGCACCCCCGTGTATCGACGCGTCGTCACCCGCACGCCCGCCTCCACCAGCTTCTGCCCATACGCCTCGCCCTCGTCGCGCAGCGGGTCGCACTCAGCCGTGGCGATGAACGTGTCGCACACGCCGCGGAGGTCGCCGTCGACGGGGCTCCGGTGGAAGAGCGGCTTGCCCTCGATCTCTGCCCTTTCCCGGCCATGCTTGGGCACGCAGTGGCCCATGAAGTAGGCCATGCGCGCCCAGTTCAGACAGGGGGCCACCTCGTTTTCCACAAAGGACGGGTACGGCGAGTCGGAGGCCTTTAGCATGTCCAGGTGGGATGTTGTGGCTGGGACGGCAAGAATAGCTGTCCGAGGAGTGAGTGTGGGTTGCTTGGCTTTGGCGCTCGCGGACAACCTACCGAGCTTCAGATGGACGTTTGCGTCCCGCGCAAGCTGCTGCGCGACGGCAGCAATATGGCCGCCAGCAGAAATGCCACCTATCGAAATGGAGTCTGGCCGCACGTTGATCTCCTGACCGTGTTCATGTACCTGAGGTCAAAGCCGTGTGTCAGCCTGTGCCTGTGCCTGTGCCTGCCCCTTGTTCTGTCGCTGCGTCTACCTACCCAGCGGATGACAGACCAGGCATCCTCGTGGCCCTTGAGAAATGTGTATTCTGCATACATGTTAGCCTAGGTGCCTCTTTAGGATCTTTGGTGGGATCTTGCCTGGGCACAAGCGGTAGTCGACGTCAATGACCATGATGCCCACTCGGTTCCTGACTTGCATGCAGATTTCGGCATCACCAGTCAGGCTCCCAAACACATAGCCACCTCCTGCAGATTATCAGTCCAAGGTTCGAAGCTGAACCCTCGTTGGTCAAGAAAGACGCACCATGGAAGTTGATATACGCTGGGTATGGCCCAGCACCGAATGGCGAGGTCCTGGGGTCCGGGCTGTAGCATCTGGCCGTGAACTCATACCCGTCGTCGGATTTGATCTTGAGGTCGTTGACAAATGGCTCGAACGAGTAGTCCCGGTACCATGGTGATGCAAACTTCTGCGGAGTCGCACGGATGTCCTCGATGCTCACCCCGTGTGTCGCCGGCTTTATAGCCAGGTACTCATTGTAGTACTCGACAAAGTCCTTGTCCAACCGCTCAATGAAACTTGGCTCGATAGGGCTTGGAAGATCTGCCTGCTTCGGCTTTGACGACAGCGCATCGCCTGTTGTAGACACCATGGTTTCTTGCGTGGTATAGTGGCGAAGCGGATATCAAGCAAGCTTCAAGGACAAAATTCAACCAGGCTGCCTGAAGAAGCCGCCAGCATGTGCGGGGAAATCGAAGCAAGCTACTAGTCATTATATAGACAGCTTAGCTTAGCCATTGCCTCAAAGCTGGCGGGTAAATCGGTTGACGGTGTCTCGAGCCCTTCGCGTCGGAGAAGCCGAGGCTCCCGTCGGCTCCCCGCACGATATCGCCATGCCTGTCGGTACGGCCGAAGCAAGCAACACTTCCATCACTCCAGTGAGTCGGCCGCTGGCGTCATGCCGGTGAGAAAATCCAACGGCCAGCCACTCGCGAACTGCATCCAGACAGAATGAAGCTTCTTGGGCTCGGCCGAGGTGTCGCTCGCGAGGAACCGCAGCGAGTCGTACAAGCTGGGAACGACGTCCAAAGAGATGTACCCGTCGCCGGGTCGGGGTCGATACCGCGACGGGCTATCTCCATCGGAAGAATGCGCTGCTAATTCGTTCAAGACGGTCTCGTCTACCTCGCCCAAGTAAGCCGCGCGGTACATGGCTCGCATTGCCCGCAGGGTATTCAGCCACTGCTGGGCAGCTTTCCAGTGCTCCACCCAAGGCGACATGATGTCCAGCAAGAGATTGAAGGACTTCTCCGCCCGTTCAATCATGCCGACTTCAGAGTACTGCGGGTCGTTGGAGTACTGCAGCCAGAGAAGAGTGTTGGCGACGGAGAACAGCGACGCTGCGACCCAAACCGACTTGAGGTCTGACCGTGCCTTGGCACTCGCATCGAACAGATACGAGGCCATGGCAGCCGTTGCAATCGCATTGTTGACACACGTCGTTATCAGGTCCGGCTCTCTGTGCAGCAGAGACCAGCCCGCGGCATCAACGGCGTTCATCAAGATCGATGACCCGTCGAGCTGCGGCAGATACGACTGGTGTGTGATGCAAAACGCGCTCCGTATCAAGAAGTGTATCGCGACAAAGTCTTTTCCATGTCCGAGGCCAGCGTGGTTTGCGTAATTCTGCTCAGACCATCGCAGGCTCGGGGGAAGCGCCTCCAGCCAGATTCTCATGTCCTCATGCCGCTGACGAAACTGGCTTGCCGGATCCGTCGGCGCTAGCTTGTCTATGAACCGATGATTGTTGACGTTCATGTCAACAATGTCGCTGAATAGGGAGACGGTCTTGATCAGATATGGAAGAATCCCAATCTCGGAGGGAAACCCAGCAAAGCCGCCGATGTTCTCGAGCGTCAAGCCCCTGGTGGGCTCCTGGTATGCCAGGGAGGCATCCGAGCCCGGCAGGGACACGGAGATGTTCAAGGCCGCCAGCGTCGGAGGCTTTGTGAGAAAGTACGCCAGCAGCTTGTCCATGAAGAGACAGGCCCAGAACGTTCGGCGGCGAATCTCCTGCTCCTTGAGGGTGTGGCTTTGGTGGTACTCCTTGTTTAGTCTCATAATCTGGGCCATTCTGATGGCCGTGCCCGCGTACATCCAATGGCTGGAGCCCTCATTGTTGATGAACTCGGACAGCGCCAAGACTAGGTTCCCCTGGATGTTGAGAACTGTCGGATATGAGATGAGCGCGCACGGTGGTCAGCTGGACGGGGTGCAGCACGTACCACTCGGCTCATCCGACGATGCTTTCGCGAACGCTCTGGCAACTGGCGTGTAGAGACGGCAGACATCCGACCCAGAGGCAACGCCAAAGTATTCATTCGCCTCCTCGGCCGTGAAGTAGCGCGAGCACAGACAAACTATCGACGAGGAAAGGAAGGGCGAGTCCACGAGGCCGCCTTCAAGATCCGGCCGGAACAGGAACGAGCAGAAATTATCCGAGAAATGATACTCAGAGAACAGGTCGTAGCACCGGCGCAGCACCCGGCGCGCAGGGAGTCTCACGGATGCCAGCGCCGGGCCGGAGTCCGGCAGCACGGTGCCGTGGGCTCTGTCGGATCCATCCGGGGACGGGACAAGATGAATAGACGGCTCGATGGCCGGGCCGGGCCACACGCATGAGATGCCACGCGCCGAGCAGTAGCGACACCTCGGATGGACGCCGTCGCATTTGGTCTTCCGCCGCCGGCTGCAGCAGGTGAATGATTCGCCGTGGTCAGCAACAAGTTCCGAGAGCCAAGCGCTGGAGTCGGTGGAGGACGCGGTACCAGGTGTTGCAGGCTTGGGGCGTCCGACGACGTCGGGCCGAGTTGGTCCTCTCCTCCATGGGGGCGAGAATGAGATAAGACGTTGGGACCTATCAGCGGAGCTTGCAGACGACAGCAGCCGGTGTTGGTCGGATAGGCATCGGAAGGCTCGTCGCGAGTTTACGAGGGATGGCTCGAGAGATGTGTGTCTCAGCCCCGATAATTCGACCCGTTTCTCCACCGTTGCCCGGCCCAGATATCGGCCCATCCGACTCCGTGCTCGGCTTTGCCGACGGCCGCCTCGAGGGGTCCGTTGCAGCCACCAACACTGGGCGGCATCTAGAATCTGGGGTAAACCTGGGGAAAGCAAGATCCGCTGTTGGTTGTTTAGATTGATCGATCAGGATGCGGAGAAGGTCGACATATATAGGAAAGACCTGGCCGCAGTTCACAACGGTATGCCACTGCAGCTGAGACGACCGCCTTCTCGCGCCCAGATATCGAGCTTTCTCACGAATTGGATTGGATACGTGACGCTCTACGAAGCAGTAAATCAAATGGATCCCGCCGCAAGGGCGCTTTCTCACGGCGATGCAACCACTATTGGCGACGACATCGACGCCGAGAAGCAGGCCGTCGGGGGTCGTGATCCGGCCCCGGCTTTAGACCCGCACGCCGTCAAGCGGCTCAAGCTCAAGGCCGATCTCATCCTTTTGCCTCTACTGACGGTTGCATACCTGTTCAAGTGAGAGAGCCTCTTTCATCGCGGCCTGCAGGGAAGCATCAAGCTTCGACCGGCTAACAGACCTGCGCGACCAGCTCCCTGGACCGCAGCAATGTCTCCAACGCGCACACGGCCGGCCTCGAGCAGGACCTGGGCTTGGTAGGCAACCAGTTCAACCAGGTTCTGACGTACTATCAGATTCCGTTTATAGTTCTCGGCCCCGCCGTGACGATGCTCACCAAGTGGCTGGGTGCTCGCTGGACCATCTCGGGCATGCTCTTTGTGTTTGGGGCAGCCTCGCTTGCCGGTGGCTTCGCCAGGGACTTTAAAGACATTGTCATCTGCCGGGTCTTTGTCGGCGCCTTTGAGTCCGGCTTTCTCGCGTCGTGCGTGTTTCCGGTTCGGATCGTCTTCATGTGGGCAACATCGCTGACGTGCTCCAGGGTCATTTACTACCTATCGATTTGGTACACCCGGACAGAGCTGGCGACGCGCATCGGCATATTCTATGCCGCGTTGGTAGCGTCATCCGCCTTTGGCGGTCTCTTTGCGTACGGCATGTTC
Source organism: Tolypocladium inflatum (assembly GCA_003945565.1). Lineage (NCBI taxonomy): Eukaryota > Fungi > Ascomycota > Sordariomycetes > Hypocreales > Ophiocordycipitaceae > Tolypocladium > Tolypocladium inflatum. The sequence goes on from QEPE01000001.1 coordinate 1,821,935, forward strand.
CAGATCAAAGGTGGCTCTTATTTTCACTGGGCGTATCTGTTCTTCTTGGAGGGCGGGTTGACAATGCTATGGGCGATCGTGCTCTTCCTCCTCCTCCCTACCGGCACACACACAGCCTGGTTTCTGAACGAGGCGGAGAAGGCAGTGGCGTGCGTCCGCCTCGAGCAGGACTCGGTGGCGACGCTCGAGACGACATTTAGCTGGAAAGAGGCCTTTAGCGAGTTTCGAACGCCGCATGGCTACGTTCGTATCGTCTTGGCGTTTGTCTCGGGAACCATTCTGACGTCAAATGCCAACTTCCTGGCCATGGTTGTCACGAGATTAGGGTACAGTGTCATAAAGACCAATCTGGTACGTGGCCATGTTCACCTTGCCCTCGGGCTCAAACGGCAGCCAAGACCCGGCTAACAGCAACTGCAGTACACCGTAGCGCCTGCCCTCACAGGAGCCGTGTTTCTTGTCTGCTGGTGTAGATCCTCGGATCATTTTCGCGAGCGAGGCATGCACGTAACGGCGTCTACGGTCGTCAGCTTGATTGGATATGTCATCCTCATGACAATAAGCACCTCGAACACACCGGTTCTTTACTTTGCCATGTTTTTGTGCACTATCGGTGTACGTGTCGACCGGCATCTCCATGTTTGGCGTGGCTAACGAAAGCCAGGCTTACCCGCTTAACATAATTGGCTCTACGTGGACCGTGGTCAACATTCCAAACCTCAACGCCCGAGCCATGATGAGTGGCTTGTATGTCTCGGTGGGAAACTGCGGAGGCCTGCTCTCGAGCAACATCTACCGCACCCAGGAGGCGCCTCGATATATCACGAGCCTTAGAACCAATATCGCCATGAGCGCCGTCTTGATGGTTGGGAGCGCGTCCTACTCGCTGTGGATGAGGTGGGAGAATCGACGCCGCGATAACAAAGCCGGCCCAGCATACAGAGACGGATACTCGACCGAAGGCGTCACGAGCACCCGAGATCCCCGATTCAGATTCCAAGCCTAGTGTGCGGGCACGAGACGGCTCGTCTGGTGGCATGGACGGATGTGTCAGTGCAGGCTAATCCACCGGCAAGTGCATGATGCCCAGATAGTGCTGCCATAATATATTCCGTGCTCTCATTACTTCTAGTTGCGAAGGCTCCAGCTTTGTACCTTGAAAGAATTATGATGTACTGTAAGGTAGACACCAAAAATCGCGTTCTGGGCGGTATCTTGTAAAATTCGCCTTTGAAGAATCTCGGTGCAGCTCGAAGTAATAAAGAGAAACGGGGAATAGCGACGAATAGAAAGTACAGGAGAGATACGGGGAAATACAAGGTTCGAGCCTCCACACCATAAGGGATTAATTGGAAACCCCTTCTTCGCGCAGTCCCAGCATGCTCAGCCGCGACACAGGCCATCTCGATATCACCCGCAGCGAACTTGACCAGGTTGCAGTTTTGCTCATGGAGCATTGGTAGGATCCCTGGACAAGATATTCGGTCAACGACAATCACTCATGCAGGGAGACTGCGGCTTACCAGTCAGTGACGAGTTTCTCGTCCAGGCCGTTCATGGTCTTGATGTCTTCCTCAGAGATCTCAAAAAACCCTACATCGGCGTTCTCGATCAAGCGTTCGCGATGCGTACTCTTGGGAAGCGTAAGAAAGCCGTGTTGCAAGCTCCACCTAGGTACAGTATGTCAGCACGAGATCAACTTCCTGTGGTGGTTCAGACGCTCGAGAGGCTTACTTGACAAGGAGCTGGGCGGGCGAGCAAGAGTATGTATTTGACAGTTCAAGGACTTTAGGATGCTTCATACGCATCGCTCTTGCAAGCGGGGCATAAGCCTCAATCTTGATATTGTGCTTTGCGCAGATATCCCTGATGCTCGTCTGCGTGTTGAACGGGTGAACCTCAATCTGGTTGATGACGGGTTTGATCCGAGGGTTTGACGCCATTAACTCTTCAATCTGCGTACCATCAGTATTCCATGATGTAGACCGCCGGCTTCAAGGGAAGTTGGATACAACTCACATGCGCGACGCCGTAGTTGCTGACGCCAATCATCTTGACCTCACCGTCTCCCACGGCATCCTCCAGTGCCTTCCAGCTGGTCAATCGTGCATCCCTCCCCCCATGGGGACTATGAAGAAGGAACAAATCGACGTAGCCCAGGCCGCTGACATCGACGGAGTTCTTGATCGAGCGTCTCGCATCCTCGTACGACGTGCTGTTGCTCGCGAGCTTCGTCGTGTAAAAGATGTCTGCACGCCGGAGCCCTTGGGCATTTTCGTCGCTGTGAAGAAAGTTTCTGATGGCTTCGCCTGCTTCCCGCTCATTACGGTACATTTGCGCGCAGTCGAAGCCTCGGTAGCCCGCCTGCAGTGCCCAGCGGACCGACTGCTTGGCTTCCCGTCCAGACATCATGTAGAGGCCCAGTTGGATCTGCGGAATGGCCATGCCATTAGATAGCTGCGGGAAGCATCAGCCAAACATACTTCGTACTCGTCGATGAATTGCTAGAGGTGCCATGAGGGGGAGCTCGGCGATAAGTGGTTTGCTCGGCGATGTCGACATACCATGGTTGTAGAGGAGAGCAACGACGCCCTTGCTTTGTTGGCAGTCATGATGGCTATTCGATCCCTTTGAACTCGCTTGAACTCGCCGATACTTGGGATGAAAGATGAGGGAGAGCTTGAAGAACAATAAAATCCTGGTTCGCGCGACATTTACAGTAACAGGGAGTGACATCACTGATGGAAGTGGAGGCTTCGTTAATAGTGGAGTTTGGGTTGACGACTCCGCGATCAACGGCGGGGCCTTGGGGGCTACCTTGACGGTTTGATGATGCCGACTCAACATTGCCACGCCGTGGCGTACTAGAGTATAAATTGTCTCTTGAATGATAGAGGTTAGGCAAAAGATGGCAATCAAGGTTGCCAATATGGTACTTTGATGGAGTGATTGCACGTCTCGGAGAGACTACGCTCAATGGGTCTCGGGTGTCAGTAATTCTCAAAAATGATTCAACTTACATAGACGATCTGACCGTATGGTACTAAAACCTCTGGGAGCTGCTAGTAGTCTCAAGACTAAAGGGGGTTGTTCGTCTCTTTTACTCAACGTGGCCGGGTGGCCGAAAGGGCGCCCGTGGGCACGTCGATTCTGCAAAGCGTGCCTCCTGTCAGGCTCAATGGGAGGGCACATCCCTTTTATACATGTAAATGGGCCCTGGCACAGCCACTGTCGTGGAGTGTCTCTCTCCCCCGTCAAAGCGCGTTATATGTTGCTGCTACTGCGGTCTAGTTTTGATGTCTCATCGTTCGATGGCCCATCTCCATCGCCCTTGACTTCACTTCTGGGCCGCGATAATCACAGAGTCATCGAACTGGGTGAACTTGCGAATGTCCTTGATCACAAGGCCCGCCTTGCCCAACAGCTCGCGCCAGTGCGCCTCGCGCCGCTCCTGGGAGTCAAACATGGCCTTCATGGCGAGGCTCAGGCCAGCCGTGTACTCGACGCCGGGGGTGCCCTGCGGCGGCTTGTCGTCGGGCAGCGACTTTTCGTCGATGACGATGACGCTTTCGGGCCCCAGGGCGGGAGTTTGAGACTGCAGGATGCGGATGCACGCCTCGTCGTCGTTGTTGTGCATGACCTGGCGGAAGTAGTAGACTCGGGCACCTGTGAGCGCGCTCAGTCAGTAAGTACACTACACCAGCTCAGGCATGTGTGGGACACCGCCGGTCGAATCACGCCAGGATGCCAGAGCGTACCTTTTACTGGCTGCTCCGTGAGGTAGTCGTAGCTCATCTTATCCATGCCGTCGACTGAAAGAGCCTTTTCGAGGACTTCGGGTCTGTCCTGGAGCACAACGCGGCCCTTGAGCTGCGGGAGCTTCTTCCTAAGAGCCTCGCATTGCTGGCCATTACCACCGCCGACATCAACGAATGCACAATCGGAATCGGTGAGGCCCTTGCCCATGTCGGCTTCAAAGTCAACAACGTCCAGCCACGTCGGCAGGCTGGCAAACTGCGCCTCCATGAAGCGGTGGAAGGCCCCCTGCTGCACCGGGTGCGTTTCAATCCATGTGTAGAAGTCCTGCTCGGAGCGCTGCCCAACCTTGAATGCATTCAGCTTCTCGTCAGGGCGGCCCAGCACGGTGTTGAGCGCCGCGAATGCCGGGAGGACGTTGTCGTGGCTACAAGAGGGGTGAGCACATGTCCAGGTAGCTTACACCTGCGTCCATGAAACACAGTGCCGCCTCTAATCTGGGGAAAAGGAAATAGGGGCAATGGCGAAACTGGCGGGACTTACAAATGGATAACGGCGTCTTGGAACAAAGGCACCATCAGCATATGCGAAAGCTTCGTGGCCGCGTATTTGCCAGAATCAACTTCCTGGGCCATTTCCTGGGCACAGAGGTAGTCCATGTTGGACTCGAGCACCCCGAGCTCGAGCCCGCTGGCATCTTGAAGCGCAGCGAGGCTGACCGGCTCCTTGGCGGCGGTAAGGGTGGCGAAGATCTTGTGCTCCTGGCCGATCCTCGTAGTCACCAGAGGCACCGGCTGAATGAATGCAAACATCTCGAGTCAGCAGCCGTCCGTTTTGATCCCCGGCCGCCGGGGGCGCTCAGTTCTGAGAGTTCTCCACTTCCTCCCAACGCATCCCCCGGACGCACGGGGAGCCGCCCGAGGCACGCATCACGGACAGGGTTCAACGGCGGCACGTACAGAATACACAAGACGCTGCAGGGTCTCAAACGGCTGCTCCAGCGCCAACGATGCGGCCCGCGCCAATTGCTTGAGCTGGAGCCGCTGGGCGTCGTCCTTGGCCGCGGCCGGGTTCTCGAGGAGAAGCTTCAGCTGCGCCGTCAGGACGTCGAGGTCCGCAGCGGGCATATTTTCGGAGCCCATGGCTGTTTCTGTTCCCGTTTAGTTTCCGCGGGTGCAGCGCGATCGATCCTCGTTTGCTTTTTCCTGCGCTTGTTTGGAGGGGCGGCTCGAAGTAGGTTGGTTGTCGTCTCTCTTCTCTGGTCAATCACGACAACAGCAGCATATCTTGGATCCCGACGCTTTTAAAACCAACCTCACCGGGAAAGGGGGCTCTCGCCAAACACACGTTGGACAGAGACGGGGATATGGGTGAAAGAAAGGGTGACCAGTCTGCCATGCAAACATTACTGGAGACTGCGGCCATCCTTTCTTTCAACCCACCCCTGAGGGGTCTCGGAACCACCTCCTCACAGCGGTAACACCGCCCGCTCTGGACCAGCATTTTGCACGACATGAGACGGACCAACACTATTTCGTGTACCATGGGAGACGGTTTCTTCAGGGCACCCCGGAACAGCCAATGGCTCCCGTCCAACCCGTCCGGAACCCACCCGGTGCGGCGCGGAACGGAGCTAGGGTCCACGCTAGGGACGTCCCTCGACGTTCCGAGACCGACCAGAGGAGACGAATGAAGTCGCCAGGCAGGCGATGGGTGGTGGCCCTGGTGGGCTACTTGCTCAGACAGCCTGCCGTTGGCGTCTGAGATGCCACGGTTGCACGGCTTTCACGGCGCCACCCGTCGGTCCCGTCCCGGTCGATACGAGTCTGCCTTCGGGAGAGGCTAACTATTGATTGAACCCAGCGACAAGTCGGGATGGTGGTCAGTACAGAGGAGCCAAGTGCTACATAACTGTTCTCGTCGTGGGGTGTAGCTGCAGCAGTCTGCGAGTTCCCGTGACACGGTATAAATGCACCTCGGGTGGCTGTTTCTTCCCGAAATGCTAAAGAACCCGCCTCCGCTCAACTCTCCGGCCGTCACTTATTCGCCCCGTCTCCGCCCCGTCTCCCTCCGCCACCTCGGCTGTCCTGTCCCACCTCGTCTGCCCACAGCTTCCCCCCGCGCGTCGTGTAACTCATGTTGGCCAGGCTCGGTGCCTTGACTGGGGGTGTGGCCATCCCTGCCCGAGAGGCCCTGCTAGATCTGCCTCTGAATCCCACTTCCCACACCAACACGACCTGGATCTGCGTCCTCTGGTTGCCATGTACGAAGTACGTAGACCCCTGACTAGTTGCATCTTCCGTGCCTTCGCGGTGATCAGCGATGATCCCTTAGGACTATGCCTCGAGCCCCGTCCCGGTTCTCTTCCTGGTGGCGGCTTTCCGTCGCCATCGTCGTCTCCGCCAACTCCACGACCCTCAAGAGCCACCGTTAGCTGCCATGGGCGATGCGGGAACCGCCAGCGGCCCCGTGCCGGATCGAGGCCCCGAGGCCATCAGGGTCATCTGGGCGTTGACGCCTCTGGCCCTCGTCACAGCCGTTCTCCGAATCGTCGCCCGGGTCCGAAATGGCAAGTTTGGCTGGGACGACATATTCATGATGCTAGCCATGGTAAGGCAGCCCTAGCAGTTTCTACGGCCAACGCCACGGCAGCTCGCTTATGAGGGAGAACATAGCTCTGCTTCCTTGGCTGGAGCATCACCTTGACCTTGTATGCGCAGCGCGGGGGCCTCCAGCACATCGAAGACGTCATGAAGACGGGGCCGGATAACGTGTCCACGGTGTTGTTGCTCAACTGGCTCAGCCAGCCGTTCGGCATCATCGGCGTCGCTGCGGGCAAGATCTCCGTCTCGGCTCTCCTGCTCGGCATCATCAAGATGACGGAGCTGCGGTGGCATCGACTCTTTCTCTGGGTCGTCCCCATTACGCTCGCCGCTCTCATTGCTATTGCGTGCTCGGTCTTGACCTTTGCCCAATGCTCGCCGGCCGAAGCTCTTTGGGACAAGAGGGTTCAGGGTATATGCATCGACCCGCATGTCATGGGTGGCTTTGGCACCTTTACCGGAGGTGAGTCTATGTCGTGGCCGTGTTAATGGGCATCCTGCGTCACGTCTTCGTCTTTTGCATGCCCAACCGAGCTGGAGCAGACGAATGACTAACTGTCGTCCCCTCAGCGTTCAACACATTCGCCGATGCCTCCCTCGCCATCATCCCCGCCACCATCTTCTGGCAGCTCAATAGCACGACGACGGAAAAAGTGCAGCTGACCATCGTCTTCGGTCTCAACATCCTCACATCCATCTGCTCCGGCATCAAGACGCAATACCTCGTCGAGCTCGCCAACCGCACCGACCAGACGTGGGCGACGTACAACATCTTCGTCTGGGTCACCGGCGAGCTGTTCCTCATGATCGTCTGTGGCTCCATACCCACGCTGCACATGGTCCTCACCTTTTTCCGATCTGCCGCCAGCAGTGTCAAGAGCAGGGCGACGCCGAACTCGTCCCGCAAGACGGGCACCAGGACGCACGTGTCGGAGCGGGAGACGCATACGGAGCTCAGCGAGATGACGCACATGCACGTCATGACCAAGACGACGATTGAGAGGGGGCATGTTTCCGGCAGCGAGAGTGTTGACCACCTGGTTGATGAGAAGGGCATACCGGATCACGGCGTTCGAGTGGACATGATGTACGACGTCCGGCGGGACACGCGACCGAACTCGGAATACTCGAAGAGGAGCATATAGACCGGGACTCCCGAGGCGTTACGGGCATGAAAATTATGAGCGTCAACTATACCAGAACGCGTCAGCGGGACATAGAAAAAGAGAGCCAGGATTCTTTATCAAGCCAGACATGGCATTGCGTGTCATATTGTGCATACTAATAAGTACACGATGCAGATCGAAGCATGATCTGCTATGAGCATGAACGAATACAAGATCGAATCAAAGTATAAACGTCTTTTCAATCATAACCAGCCCCCGGGTTGCTTTATCCATATCGTGTTCATCGTCCATTAAATCCTGAGAAACCGTCGCCCATGTTACTAAAATCCGTGTGATATAAAAAGGAGTCGTCCATGGCCCCGTGCGTGAATTCTGCCTGGGGCGTCAGACTCCCCGGCGCCATCCACTGTTCTGGCATGCTGAATCGGGTGTCCTCCTGCTCGAATGTGACCCCATTATTCCAGGCCTGGACAGCAGCGGCGGGATCAATCCCCGCAGGGGTGATGCCGAGTGGCAGCGAGGACAGCTGCCCGGCGTATCCCCCGTCCATGGTCAGCGGCACCACCGGAGCCGGCTGGACTTCCCTCAGTGCCGTCGGGGCCAGGTTACTCCCTCGTCTCGGCAAGAGGCCCTTGACTGTCCTGACGCTGTCCCTGTGGCCCAGTGCCGAAGCCCCCAGGACGCTGCCGCTCTCTTCGGATCCGTCATCCATCACCACGCCCGAGTCAGGCCTGGACGTCAGCGCCCTTGGCTTCCTTGCATTCAAGGACTGCGAGCTCGGCACCCGAGGGGGTTCGCTTCTCTTGTTGCTGCGGTTTGTGTACGGCATGCTCCGAGCGACGGCGGAGCAGCTCTCCACGGCCTCGATGAAGCAGTGGTGGAACTTGGTTGCCAGAGTCTCCAGGGTAGCCGGGTTCGAGATTTTGTTCCGCAGCGAAGTCTGGAGGAAGTCAAAGGCGGCGAGGTATTGAGAAGAGAGCTCAAAGTGCTCTATCACGGGGGTGAAGTCTGTACAGTCGATTAGCCCTCCGTGACGGCGAAGACGCAACATGCGAGGCGCCTTACGATGCGGCTGAATCATCTGGTCATCGTCATCCGGGAACAGAATGTTCCAAATCTCCCTCCACTGAACTTCAGCCGACGTACCGCTGGCCCGCTTGCGGCTCACCAGCTTGATCGCAGTTGGGCCGTCGATGCCCGACTCCGGGTCGTGGTCAGAAATGTCGCACATCTGCTCCTTGGGCTGTCGCTGATGATCGCGGAGCTCCTTTCTCGACCGGAAATCACGCGTGCATCTGTCGCAGACAAACGCCGACGGGTCGTCCCGCTTGTGCTGCTTCACAATGTGCTGTCTGCGGAGCGTGTCAGTCAGCAGAGCGGCTCGAGCCAGCCGTGACGGTGAACGCACCTCAGCTCGGCAAACTTGGGAAAGTAGGTCATGGCACAGCTGTGATGGTCGCGGACGTTGAAGCGATGGGCGTTTCGCTTCCTGAACGGACAGCTGAGGCGCAGGTTCTCCTCCTCCTTGGGGCTCGGCCGCGGGCGTTTGGCAGGGCCAAACCCGGAGCATTCGCCGTCGCTAAAGTCCTCGCCGCCGTCATCTCCTCCCGTCTGCTTCTTCCGCTTGCCGAAGCCCTGTGATTCCTCCCGGCCTGCCCCCTGCGAAGGGGTAGACGAGCTCGAGGCAGACATGGTCTGGGTGTTGCCTTGGGTATCGGAAGGGGTCTGCCAGATGTGCTGTCCCAGATCACGGATATACTTGGATACGATCTGGCGCAACACGGGCGTGGACACGGACGTATCGCGCAATTCGATGCCATACACCAATTGAAGAGTGTAGTCCAGCAAGGCGTCCGCATCGTCTGTCGAGAAGTCCTCTGATGCTACAGAAGTAGTATCCGACTTGAGCGCTGGTGAGTCGCATGGGAACTGCGGGAGCGACCAGTCGAGAGGCTCGCCCGATGAGAGATGCTCTTCTGCCTTGACAAAGGGGTCCGTCAAAGGGCTGCCGGGTTGGTCAACACGATTCCAGCGCAACGGAATGGCTGACAGAACTGTCAACTTGACTCACTATGCCGTTGCCGTTCCGCCAGGTACAACAGGCTTGGGACAGTCGTCGTCGTCGTCGTCGTCGTCGTGCAGCCCCCGAAGCTTCGACGCAATGTCCGGATATCCCACGACAAGGGGCGCTTCGTTGTCATCGTTGATGTAAGTCGAGCACGTCGTCGCACTGGACGGCTGGTGTCGATGGCGGATCCTGCTGCAGGGCCCCGACGACGAGTCGATGGTGTGCCCGGCGAAGCGCTCCTGCAGGTCGCTGGCGTAGCTCGAGCTGATGGGGCTGGCGAGGGTCGACACGGAATACGTGGTCGCCGAGTCCGGGATATGGGCCGAGGAGATGCTGCTGCGCGTGGACTCGGTCCGCGAGCGCAGGCGAAAGGCGCTCGGGTAGAAGTGAAGGCTCTCGGGGAAGCGCTTCCGGCTCTGATGGCCGTCGGCGTCTGCCGACTTGTCGCCCAGCTGGATGCTCTGGATGCTCTGGATGCTCTGCCGCGACTGTCGGCGGAGGTGAAAGGGCAGCCCGGTGAGGTCCGATCCGCGGACGGCTTGGTTGTAGGGGTGCTCGGCCATTGACTCTGCGCAAGTTGGTGAAGCTGATGCCGGTGGCTCTGGTTCCGACAATGAGGTCTGGCGACGAGATGGAGTATTACAGCAAGGGCTCAACGAGTGAATGGGATACGCATGAGGGACGGAGCAAGAGTGGAAAGGGGCTCCGGATGAGCGCGGTTTTGTGCCATGTCTGGGCCAGCTCCCAAGACGCCCTTGACTGCCGCCGAGCGGCCTCTCAGGCGCCTCTCGATCCCGCCCGCCCTTGAATGAATGAGCTGCGGCGTCCCAGGCTGCAGCGATCCAGGGGCAGTGCTTCAGGTCCACGCCAATTGGAGTCGTCGCCCGTGCAGCGACGGAGCCGTGGTGTGCCTCGCCGCGCGCTGATTCGCTAGCGACGGCCGTTGTTGCATGAAGCGCATCTTGCAAACGCGTTCGGCCAGTCAGCCTTATGGCGCCGCCGTTGGCCTCGAAACAAAGAGAAACGGCACGGCCGTCTGTGGCGGCAGGGGTTGGCGACGCAGGTCATAATAATTATAGGACCTGGGTGGGAATCGCAGTTGTGAGTTGCGGGGATTGGAGTACTGCGGGAGGCCGCAAGCCGGAGCAAAGCAAGTTCATGCATGGCTGTCAACTAGTTATGACTCTCGTTCGACAACGGCAAGACATCCACATGGGAACTATTTGATTGGGGTCAAAGCCCGGAAACTATTTCGGCCTGGATCCCAAGCGGCTGGCCACTTGCAAGTCGCACTCCCGTGCTCCATCGTCTCCCTGCTCTTGCACCGGCGATTGTCTCTGGTATTCCTATCAATATGACGCATCTGCTCCGTCCCAAGCCCCGTCATCATTCCTCGAAAAAATGTGGCTATCTGGGAGTCTGCGGCCTTGATCCCCGATACATCTCTGGCGCTGCGCAGATCGGTTGGAAGATCCTGCGCGCACGAGTCCAGAGACGAGCACACGACAAGCAAGGAGGTGCATATAGAAGATTGGCGGATTCTGTCTGGCCCGAATTCAGGTTGCTGACGCCTGTATCCCCGTACAGGGTATTCGTGCAGACTACGAGTACAGAGGTGCAGCCGCCAACGCCAACCGAGAAAACGGCAAGGAAGATAACACTCGAGAATAAAAGCACCATGTATCTCGCATTGATGGAACTTTGGCTGGAAAAATCCTGAGCCCAGGTCCTGATTCGCTAGCGGAACGTCGCTGAGAGATTCGCTGCACTATTGGCTTGGGGCGGCTGGGTGCTTAAGCCTGGGCTGCTGAAGCTCTCTTCTTAGTCCATTCCGCTGAAGCAGCCAGAGGTCTCGAACTTTTCTCATCTGCGGTCCCTCGCTGTGTCCCAGCACTTGCGTTGTTGGGTGGCTCCTCAGGCATCTCGCGGTGGGCCGTTGCCACGCGAGTTGCTCTCGGAACATAGTTTGAACAGCCAGCAAACGGGAGACCGCCCGGCGTTCCTGTTCTCACCTCTTTCCTACCCTTCTCAACCGTCCATCAAACTTTGCGTTTTTCTCTTGCCACTCGCATCTCTCAAGCCAAAGTCTGTCAAGTTCATGCTTCCCCCTTGGCCAAGACAATGCGTAAGCCTTCGCTTCCTCTGCTCTGTGTTCTCTGTTCTCTGTTCTCTGTTTCCTTGCTGACCTCTTTCCTCTTCATCTACTTGGCGCCCCCGGAGCGCACCGGTGCTGCTCGTGCTCGCTCCCGCCACGCCGTTTCCCAGATTCCGGTTGACGCAGACGAGGATGAGGGGGGCATCAAAGACGAGGAGGACATCAAGAGGGAGCTCGAAGAGATCGAGCAGCTCGTCTTCGGCGAGCCTGCTCGCACCGCCAAGTCATCCCAGGCCGCAGAGTCCGTCGCCTCTTCCCCTGCCGACTCTCTTAGCAAGATCTCTTCCGCCCGCATGTCTCGCACTGGCCCGCAGAAGGCTGGCGGTACAGTACCCAACAGTATCGTTGTGAAGAAACATGGCCGCGCACCTGGCTCTGACGAATCCTCTGCCTCTGCTACGAAGCGCCCGCGAGTTGTCGAGGAGGGCCATGGCATCGAGGTCAACGATACTACAAGCCGAGCTAGAGCTCCCGACAAGAAGAAGCACAGGGCGCGCTATAACGCCGCGGCTGTTCATGCAAAGTAGTTTTCTTGTTCCCCCCTGCACTTCGCCGATTCTCCTCTAACTGTTGCTAGCGGATACTTCTGTGCCCGCTGCGCTCGCGCCGTTCTTGCCGACAAGCCAGTCGCTGGTTTGATTGATGCCGCCCTCCTTATATGTGGTCTGGAGAAGTGCTCGATCGCCTTCAAGTGCCTTTATTGTCGACATGCCTCCAAGGGTTGCGAACTTGTGCGCTCCCTTTTTTCCAAGTTTCTATGTATCCAGCTAATAGTTCCCAGCCTGTCGACGAGGCCATGTCTGCCAGCAAGTCCGCCTACGCCGCGCAGGTAAAGTATGAACTGGCCGTTCGTACTGATCAGAGTGCCGACATCATTGCCATGGTACGTAGCTGTTATCGGCTCCAGGCCCGAGACTCTGAGTACCTACTAATTAACTGCTAAATAGTATAAGGATGATCTCCATGCCAAGGTTCAGAGCTTCCTCGCCCTGCAACGCCAGTACTCCCCTGCCAAGCCTGCTAAGCAAGCGGCCGCTCGTGGCGCCTTTCTCCCTCCCCCGTCTCGAGCCAGCGAGACTCCTATCCCCAACCTCCAGCGCAAAGAGACAGCGTCTGTTGCTCCTACTAGCGAGGCTAATGGATCCACGTCTATCGCGGCCCAGGCAGCCTCTGCCTTAACTCCTGCCTGGCAGGAGCGTATTGTCGGTGCGCTAGAGTCGATAGCTCACAGCCTGTCCGTGATTGCCGACGTCTCTCGGGCGTCATGCTGACAGTGGTCCACATGTATCCGCGCGGCACAGCCATATGTCGATAGTAATTCATACCTTACAGTATAAGTAGAGAGCAACTACCGAGTGCCGTCATCATGAAATTGAGACAGATGTGACCATCTAGAATCAATGTCTGAGAGATCCGGTCAGAACCCCAGCCACCGGGCCGCAAAGGCCAGCGCAAGGTGCGCACCGGTTGCATCACCTGCAAGCAAGCTCCCCTAATTCCCCATTCAGCCTCACGGAACCCGTCGTACACCACGCGCTGGTGGCTGTAAGCAGCTTCCTGGAGTGCGCAACTTCTGGAGACGGCCCTGTCGCCCCCAGCAACGCGCGTTTGCTTTCAGCGAATACGGCAAGGTAATCGGGGCCTGAGAAAACGGCACGGCAAGGAGATGATTGCCATCGCCTCGAGTCGTAGCGCTTGAAGACGCGCAGGGGCAGTTGTGCGGAGCAAGTAGCTCCCCATTCAGAGCAGATGACTTGTCTGCGTGCGGTTCAACCCCTGGCGATGCTCCGTCTCCGCCCACTCTTGCAAGTGACATCCAGATCCCGCTCTCGCAACCACCAATAATACCTGCTTTGCCACTGCACCCGGCCGACTTACTCGACGGGGAGCCCCGTTTCATATAGCGTCGGTGTCGAAACCGCCCACGCATCTGACTTCCACGCCGAAATCTGCCTATGCACACGCGGTACTCCGACCGCGCTGCATGAGACTGGCTTCGCCATTTGGTATTCCAGAAAGCCACCGCATAAAGAATACAACCGTCGGTCCCAGGCAGGATGGTGTGTGGATAGCCATGTTCAGTGATCTGGAAGATGGCCAGATGAACTGAATATTACAAAGAATTTCTTGAAAGTTTGATGCATAAAAGGGTCGTGTTGATGGTTGTTGGTTGTCTCGAGCCTTGTCTCGAGCCGCGGAGGTTGGGGGTGTCATGTTTCCGTATAGGTATGCTGCCTTCAGCTCCTCGCCACCTCGCTCCTCCTGCCGAGAGCCTCCGAAGCTAGTTTTCGTCGCTTATTCCTTTCATCCTGTTCCGCCAGGACCTTTGCCGTTAAAGACGCCGCCATTGGGTTGTTGATGCCGCTTATCCTGGAATCGACGTCCTTCTTCGGTCGTTTATGGTCATCTCTGGCCACTCTCTCGCCATTCTTCTCATCGCCTGCCCCATTCGGGTCGTCGTCGCCCTTGCGCTTCTTCTTCTTGTCCGACTTCCCTTTCTTTAACGTGTGGGTCAGTCCCTTCGCTCGCAAGTCCTCTATCCTCTTCTCCAGCTTCAGCGTATCCTTCTCTGTTGTTGGGAGAATTGCAATGACGTTGTCGCGGTCAAACGCCTCCGCGCATTCGGGACACGTGCTCTCTTGGATCTCTGTGATGGCGACCTCGGCAAAGACATGGCCACAGGGCACTAGGTACACCGCTCTGGTAGCCGGTCCAATCTCCTTCATAGAGATCGGGCAGACCCATGAATCGCCGTTCTTCGAGAATTTCAACTTTGAGACGTCGCGCAACGATGCGATGCCCAGCGACGCCGGAGCAACTTCTGCGGGTTCGTCTGAAGGCATGAGACCCTTCAGTATGGCTTCGTAGTTGTAGAGCCGGCCGCGCCAGTCCGAAACGACAGTGTCCAGATCGAGCGGTGCACCGCTGAGCGCGCAGTGTGTCCAGGCGTGAGTGAGGGACTCGAGCGCCGTCGCCTTGAGTTCAGAGACTGTCGGTGCGCGAGAGGCGTTCTTGACGAGTTCGCGCCGCTTGGGGATGGAGCCGCCGTCGTTGCCCATGGCGTCGAACGTGGTGTGGAGGCTATGGGATCGATGTGGAGGAGCCGCGAGATTGCTACGCTGACAGGCTATGCGTGGCTGCTGGGTTTGATGAGAGAATCGTCTTCGTGTTGGAGTTGGTGGAAATAGGAGTTGGGAGTCTGGACTGTTCGCCTCCGACGGATCCTTCTGGCTTGAGACTCGTTATCGATAAGCGCTGACGTTGGAGTGTGCACGGGCCTTTGTCATACAGTGCCCGAGCGCATTTTAAGCCGCAAAACCAGCCCTGTTCGAGGCCTCGTGGCGTACAATGGCGGCAACCGTGACTGTGCGAACAGCGTGGCGCACGGCGCCCATGTGATGATCCACCACAGCTAAGTCGGGGCCTTGGGCTGTGGCTCTCGCAGCTGCCGACGCCGCCAGCTGCCAGCCGACGACTTCGATACTGCAAATCTCCAGCATTCAACTCTTCTCAGACTCCCTCTTCTAGTCAACGGCAGCGCGCACCTTGACTCTTCGCCAGGCTGCCATGCCACTGTGATCTCGCGCACAGCTGGCCATTTGTGCAAGCGCGGCATTTGCCTCAGTTCAGTCCTTCTTTTTGAAGTCTGGGAGGGGGCAGCTCCAGCCATCGTCCTATCCTCCACTCCACGAGACACCCCACGACAACTTGCCGTCGGGCTGCCTACGCTTGACCCGCCCACACCGAGGCCGCCACGTCGATAGCAGCAGCAGGCTATTGCAGCGTCCGTCACCAGACCTGGTTCATGCAGCGCTGAGTCCCGGGCCCAGGGGCGCAAGACGGGGAGGATGGCGCAGCAACAACAGGTCGCTCTGGAGCGGCTCGAGCACATCACACGGGGACTACGATCGCGGTAGGCAACCTGTATCTCCATTACAGACGCAGACTAACGATCTCGCAGCACTGGAGATGACACGCGCAAGCGGGCTGCGCTGCAGCTGCGAGAGCTGGTGGTCGTGTGCCATCGAGGTAGACACACCTTCCTCCTCCACCGCCATCATCATCTGCAATGACACTGACGCCCTCAACAGATCTCAGCCAGGAACAGTTCCTTTCCTTCTACAACACCGTAAACAACAAAATCACACAGCTCATCACCCATGGCAGCGACTACGCGGAGCGACTGGGCGGCATCTATGCGCTGGACGCGCTCGTCGACTTCGATGGCGTCGACGTCGCGGCGAAATACACCCGATTCACGCAAAACCTCAAGACGATTCTCCGCGGAAAGGACATAAACCCGATGCAGCCCGCAGCCATTGCGCTTGGGAAGCTTTGCCGCCCCGGAGGATCCCTAATCTCCGAACTCATCGACTCCGAGGTGAACACGGCACTCGAGTGGCTCCAGAACGACCGAGTCGAAGAGCGCAGATATAGTGCCGTGCTTGTCCTCAGGGAACTGGCGAGGAATGCACCGACTCTCATGTACCAGTACATCCCGACCATTTTCGACTGGATCTGGGTTGGACTGCGAGACCCTCGAAAGCTCATTCGCGCGACGTCGGCCGACACGGTTAGCGCCTGTTTCCGCATCATCCGCGAGCGAGATCAAGAAATGAAGCAGCTATGGATGAGCAAGATATACAATGAAGCGAGACAGGGTCTCAAGGTCAACACTGTGGAGTCTGTCCATGCATCTCTCCTGGTCTTGAAGGAACTTCTCGAACAGGGAGGCATGTATATGCAGGAGCATTACCAAGAGGCCTGTGATGTTGTCTTCAGACACAAGGATCACCGGGACTCGACCATCAGGAGCACGGTCGTGCTGCTTATTCCGGATCTGGCCAGTTACTCACCGGCAGACTTTGCGCACTCCTGGCTGCACAAGTTCATGGTTTACCTATCCGGCATGTTGAAGAAGGACAAGGAACGCAACGACGCTTTTTTTGCCATTGGAAACATCGCCAACTCCGTCAAGAGTGCCATTGCGCCATACCTCGATGGAGTTCTCATCTATGTCAGAGAGGGGCTCAGCGTTCAGTCCCGCAAGAGAGGCTCCGTGGACGCCGTGTTTGACTGCATCAGCCGCTTGGCAGTTGCAGTGGGCCAAACGCTGAGCAAGTACATGGAGGCGCTGCTGGACCCCATATTCGCTTGCGACTTGACCACAAAGCTGACGCAGGCTTTGGTCGATATGGCGTTTTACATCCCCCCCGTCAAGCCCACGATTCAAGAGAGGCTGCTCGACATGTTGAGCGTTGTCCTCTGCGGCGAACCCTTTAAACCGCTCGGTGCTCCACAGCCAAACACGCTCAGCTCCGTGCCGACCATTGCGAAAGACGCCAAAGACCCCCAGGCATACGAGAACCGTCGCGCAGAGGTGAAGCTGGCTCTCAATACTCTGGGCAGCTTCGACTTCTCGGGACATATCCTGAATGAGTTTGTGCGTGACGTGGCCATCAAGTATGTGGAGGACGAGGACCCTGAGATCAGGGAAGCGGCTGCTCTCACGTGCTGCCAGCTCTACGTCAGAGACCCCATCGTCAACCAAACGAGTTATCACGCCCTCCAAGTTGTCGGGGATGTGATTGAAAAGCTGCTCACTGTGGGAGTGTCGGATCCAGAGCCAACCATACGAAGGACGGTCCTGGCGGCTCTCGACGAGCGGTTCGACCGCCATCTGGCCAAGGCGGAGAATATCCGCGTCCTATTCTTTGCCCTAAATGATGAGGTCTTTTCTATCAGGGAAGTTGCGATATCGATCATTGGCCGGCTGGCTAGATACAATCCTGCATACGTCATTCCGTCCCTGCGGAAGACACTTATCCAGTTGCTCACCGAATTGGAATTCTCCGATGTCGCCCGCAACAAGGAGGAAAGCGCCAAGCTGCTGAGCCTCCTCGTGCAGAACGCTCAGACGCTTATCAAGCCATACGTCGAGCCCATGATCTCGGTCCTGTTGCCTAAGGCAAGTGACCCGTTGCCTTCAGTGGCCGCGACTATCCTGAAGGCAATCGGGGACCTGGCTACCGTCGGTGGTGAAGATATGCTTCCCTACAAGGATCGACTGATGCCATTGATCATAGACGCTCTCCAGGATCAGAGTTCGAACATAAAGCGTGAGGCAGCGCTCAATGCTTTGGGCCAACTGGCGAGTAACTCTGGATATGTGATTACACCATATCTCGAATACCCGCAGCTGTTGGAAATTTTGCAGGGCATCATCAGAACTGAGGGTCAGCGAGGCCCGCTTAGGCAGGAGACCATCAAACTGATGGGCATCTTGGGAGCACTGGACCCTTACAAGCATCAGGTAAGGCTCGGGCCTGTCATTGAGTTGTGTTTAAGCTCTGTTTTCAGCCCACTCCTGATCCGCCACAAACCGAGCCTGGAAGACGCCACAGTTGCTAACAGTTAGGAACAGCAAGTTGAAGAGCGAACCCCGGAATTGCAGCGCCGGGTCGAGTCCAATCAGATGACCGACATTTCATTGATGATGACGGGGTTGACACCCTCTAACAAAGAGTACTTCCCGACCGTCGTCATCAACGCTCTCCTCCAGATCCTCAAGGATCAGTCCCTTGCTCAACATCATGCGGCTGTCATTGAAGCCATCATGAACATCTTTAGGACTCTCGGCCTCGAGTGTGTGTCTTTCCTAGACAGGATTATTCCGGCATTCCTCCTTGTCATTCGATCTTCGGCCTCGACCCGGCTGGAGTCATACTTCAACCAACTGGCGACTCTGGTGAGCATCGTTCGACAGCACATCAGGAACTATCTCCCAGAGATCATCGAGATCCTCCAGGAGTACTGGCACAAATCTACCTCTCTTCAGACAACCATACTGTCGCTAATAGAAGCCATCTCCCGCTCCCTCGAGGGGGAGTTCAAGATCTACTTGGCTGGCATATTGCCCCTCATGCTCGGAGTCCTCGACAAGGACTCCTCTGCCAAGCGGATTCCTTCTGAGCGAGTGCTCCACGCGTTCCTCGTCTTTGGCGCCAGCGCGGAAGAGTACATGCATCTCATCATACCCGTCATTGTCCACACCTTTGAGAAGCAGGGCCAGCCAACGTTTATCAGAAAGCACGCAATTGACACGATCGGGAAGATATCACGGAATGTCAACCTGAATGACTATGCTGCGAAAATCATCCACCCTCTTACTCGGGTCCTGGACATGGGTGAGCCCACGCTCAGAGTCGCCGCGTTGGACACACTTTGCGCCTTGATTCAGCAACTCGGCAAGGACTATCTTCATTTCATGGGGACCGTCAACAAGGTCGTCAACCAGCATCAGGTCCAGCACCAAAACTACGACCTGCTTGTGAGCAAGTTGCAGAAAGGCGAGGTTCTGCCACAGGACCTCAGTTCTGAATCGCGATTTGGCGACAATGTGGATGAAACGCCATTGGGCGACTTAGGCACCAAAAAGCTCGAAATGAACGCCATCCACTTGAAGGCTGCCTGGGACACGAGGGGCAAGTCTACCAAGGAGGATTGGCAAGAGTGGCTGCGACGATTCAGCACGACACTTCTGACAGAGTCACCGAACCACGCACTTCGGGCCTGCGCCAGTCTGGCCAGTGTATATCTGCCCTTGGCTCGTGAACTTTTCAACTCGGCATTCGTTTCGTGCTGGAGTGAACTATACGAGCAGTTCCAAGACGAACTCATCCAGAACATCGAAAGCGCCATCAAATCGGAGAATGTTCCTCCAGACCTGCTCGGCCTGCTTCTCAATCTCGCCGAATTCATGGAGCACGACGACAAGGCCCTGCCCATTGATATCCGCGTCCTTGGAAGGGAGGCTGCTCGTTGTCACGCCTACGCAAAGGCTCTTCATTACAAAGAACTGGAGTTTCTGCAAGATCAGAGCAGCGGCGCCGTCGAGGCACTGATTGTCATCAACAACCAGCTCCAGCAATCTGACGCCGCCATCGGCATTCTGCGCAAGGCCCAGCTGTACAAGGAGGGCATCCAACTTCGCGAGACTTGGTTCGAGAAGCTCGAAAGATGGGAAGAGGCTTTGGCCTTTTACAACAAACGTGAACGGGAACTTCCCACTGGACATGTCCCCGTCGAGATTGTCATGGGCAAAATGCGATGTCTGCATGCCCTCGGCGAATGGGACGCCCTTGCCAACCTGACTGGTAGCACCTGGGCCAACTCGGCTCCAGAAGTTCAGCGAATGATCGCTCCCCTTGCCACCGCCGCAGCTTGGGGCCTGGGCAAATGGGACTCCATGGACAACTACCTGTCGTCACTCAAGCGACATTCGCCTGACCGATCCTTCTTCGGTGCCATACTTGCGCTCCACCGGAACCAATTCCGTGAGGCGATTTCCTGCGTTGAACAAGCTCGCGAAGGCTTGGACACCGAACTAAGTGCGCTCGTGAGCGAGTCCTACAACCGAGCGTACCAAGTCGTTGTCAGAGTGCAAATGCTCGCGGAACTGGAGGAGCTTATCGTCTACAAGCAATGCGATGAAAAGAAGCAGGCTACGATGCGCAAGACGTGGGAGACTAGACTCCAGGGGTGCCAACGCAATGTTGAAGTCTGGCAGCGTATGCTGCGGCTGAGGGCCTTGGTTATTTCTCCTGCCGAGAACATGCGGATGTGGATTAAGTTTGCCAATCTATGTCGCAAGTCTGGCCGCATGGGCCTTGCTGAGAAGTCGTTGAAGCAGCTCATCGGCACAGATGCAGCTCTGGAGTCTATGATTCCATACTGGCCAGAGAGCAGGAATGAACGACCAGTGTCGACACAGTCTCGAAGCATCCCTGCCCAAGTAACTTACGCCATGCTCAAGTACGAGTGGGAGCTGGGGCAGCAGCCGGGTGGACGAAGGGAGGGCGTTGCAGAGCGGACTCTTTACTGTCTGCAGCGATTCACCAATGATACGGCGCACCGTTTGGACGTCGCCAAGGCGCATCTCACGGCCCAAGCTGGAAGCGATATGAACATTCCGGCAGAGTATGGGTTCCAGAACCAAATGGACCCATCTCTGATGAGCCCCCAGACGCAGCGTGCACTGCACGATCAGACCGTGCTGCTCGCCAAGTGCTACTTGCGGCAAGGCGAGTGGCAGATTTCGCTGAACAAGGACGACTGGCAGTACAGCAAGGTGCAGGAGATCTTGACCTCCTACTCTCAGGCCACCAAGTACAACCCACGCTGGTACAAGGCATGGCACGCGTGGGCGCTGGCGAACTTTGAAATCGTGCAGACGCTGTCGGCGAGGAACGAGGGCCAGCTGTCCAGAGCAGACCAAGCGATGGTCATCGAGCACGTTGTGCCAGCCATTCAAGGCTTCTTCAAGTCGATTGCTTTATCTGCCGGAAGCTCCCTTCAGGATACTCTACGCCTGCTGACCCTATGGTTCACTCATGGTGGAAGCTCGGAAGTCAACTCTGCGGTCATGGATGGTGTTGCCAATGTCAGCATTGACACCTGGCTTGAGGTTATCCCTCAGCTCATTGCTCGCATCAACCAGCCGAACAAGCGCGTGCAGCAATCAGTTCATAACCTGCTTGCCGATGTCGGCAGGACGCACCCTCAGGCCCTCGTCTATCCTCTGACTGTGGCGATGAAGTCCTGGCAGAACACCCGGAGGTCCCGATCGGCAGCTCAAATTATGGACAGCATGCGTCAGCATAGCGCAAACCTGGTGGCACAAGCCGACACCGTAAGCCACGAGCTCATTCGTGTTGCGGTTCTCTGGCACGAGCTCTGGCACGAGGGCTTAGAAGAGGCCTCGCGACTTTACTTTGGCGACCACAACATCGAGGGCATGTTTGCGACGCTGGAGCCCCTGCATGACCTGCTGGAGCGCGGACCGGAGACTCTACGTGAGATCTCGTTCGCCCAAGCCTTTGGGCGGGACCTGAAGGAGGCGCAAGAGTGGTGCCATCAATACGAGACCACCAAAGATGTCAATGATCTTAATCAGGCCTGGGATCTTTACTACCAAGTCTTCCGGCGAATCTCCAGGCAGCTTCCCCAGGTGACAAGCCTGGAGCTTACATACTGCTCGCCCAAGCTGCTGGCCTCGAAGAATCTCGATCTCGCTGTGCCCGGAACATACAAGAGCGGACAGCCCATTGTCAAGATTATGTCATTCGACTCGACCTTTAGTGTTATCAACTCGAAGCAGAGGCCGAGGAAACTCAATGCCAACGGGAGCGACGGAACATCGTATGCATTCTTGCTCAAGGGCCACGAGGACATCCGCCAGGATGAGCGGGTCATGCAGCTCTTCGGGTTGTGCAATACGCTCCTCGCCAACGACTCGGAGTGTTACAAGCGCCACCTCAACATCCAGCGCTACCCAGCGATCCCGCTCTCGCAAAACTCAGGCCTGCTGGGCTGGGTTCCAAACAGCGATACGCTGCATGTCCTGATCCGCGAATACCGAGAGAGCCGCAAGATCCTGCTCAACATCGAGCACCGCATCATGCTTCAGATGGCCCCAGACTATGACAACCTGACGCTCATGCAAAAGGTCGAAGTGTTTGGGTATGCTCTCGACAATACCACGGGCCAGGACCTGTACCGGGTGCTGTGGCTCAAGTCCAAGTCATCAGAAGCTTGGCTCGAGCGGCGTACAAACTACACGCGCTCGTTGGGCGTCATGTCCATGGTGGGCTACATCCTTGGGCTTGGCGACCGGCATCCTTCCAACCTGATGCTCGACCGGATCACGGGCAAGATCATCCACATTGACTTTGGCGACTGCTTCGAAGTCGCCACGAAGCGCGAAAAGTACCCGGAGAGGGTGCCTTTCCGTTTGACTCGCATGTTAACCTACGCCATGGAGGTTAGTAACATCGAAGGCAGCTTCAGGATCACTTGCGAGCACGCCATGAGGGTGCTTCGGGAGAACAAGGAGAGCGTGATGGCAGTCCTGGAGGCGGTAAGATTCAAGTATTCCTGCGTGGCGCATCTGGCAAGGCACTAACCAGTTGGATAGTTTATCCACGATCCCCTCCTCACCTGGCGCCTCACCAGCGCCGCTTCTCCCACTGGCCCCAACTTCCAGTCGGAGCGTGAGGCAGCTATCGCCGGCCCAGGTGCGGCGCGAGCGCGTCGACACTCGATTCTGGATGCGGATGTGGCACCGTCAGAGCTACTCGCCAATGCCGAGCCTTCGGCGCCACCGACATCCCGGACCCGCGCGCGCACCAACAGCTCAGCGGTCCCAGACGGCAACCTGGTCAACGGGGCGCAAGAGACTGAGAGCCAGAACGCCAAGGCTGTGGAAGTTCTCCATCGTGTCAACCTCAAGCTGACTGGCCGCGACTTCAAGAACAACGAGGAGCTGGACGTCGTCAACCAGGTTAACAAGCTGATTGTCGAGGCGACAAAGCTGGAGAACCTCTGCCAGCACTACATTGGATGGTGCAGCTTCTGGTAAGAAGCCAACGGAAATGTCGCGTACTGCTGCGCTAGACAACAGCTCTTGACGGGAGAAGTCTCTGCTGTTAGCGGATAGGGGTCTTGCGGTTACTACGGTTGCCACGGGAAGGAGTTTGAGAGGGTCATGAAGGGTTTGCTACTTTGCTCACGGAACGCGTCAACGGAGACATGGAACTGTAATACCATTATTAAGGGGAGACTAGCAAGCGCGGACTTGGTGTAGATAACACTGTTAGCTTTGCTGTAATCTGGCGCCAACTTGTCCTGCTGTATATTAACAATTAGGCGACAGCCACTCTCATCCCTCGTGGGGCAGGTGGTGGAAGAGCCCAGCAATGGCCTCCAAGGGTGCAAGCATATCGCCCTACAAGCGGGCCTTTGAACGGACAATCCTCACAAGTACGGTGAGCGATAGTTTAAAACGTATTCTTGGATTCTTACGGTCCTAGGAGCGGGGCATCCTCCTCGGTGCTATCCATAGACTGCCTCGCCTCGCCTCCTCCGTCGTCCTCTTGCCGTTCATCCCAGCCCTCGCCGCCCTCCAACAAGACGGAAGAGTTCCGGTCCTCGGACCTCCCAAACAGGCCGTCCATGTCCTCGAGCGCGCGGCCCTTTGTCTCGGGGTAGAGCATCCAGATGGTCTAAGCGCAGCGCGGTTAGTCCGGGGAACTTGTGAGGCCCGGGGTCACTTGCCGGCGCGCAGATGAGGTTGACGGCCATGAAGAAGAAGTAGATGCCGCTGCCCAGGCGGGCGATGCCGACGGGCCAGATCTGGGCGACGAGGATGCTCCCGATGGAGCCGCCCGACGCGGCGAAGTTGAGGCCGCGGGCGCGCACCGACGTGGGGAAGATCTAGATGTATATATGCCAGTTAGCCGATCCGATCCGCCCTTTTTTTTTCTTCATTGGCCGTGTTGCTGGTTGACGGTTTGCTCACCTCTGAGCTGTACACCCAGGCGGCTGGACCTAGGCCCAGGCTGTAGCCCATGGCGTAGATGAAGATGAAGGCGATGCAGACGACGTCGGCGGCCTTGTTCGCGTTCGAGGGGTACGCGAGGGGCAGAGCGCCGTTGATCTGCGGGCTCCCCAGTCAGCACATGGTAGCTAGGTACTCACTCACCCGAGAGGCGAGGAGATGAGAGGGAGTTAGTTGGGCCTGGCCTACCAGCATCGCAACGCCCATGACCACACAGCCGCCCACCAGGCACGCCCTCCGGCCAAAGCGGTCAATCAGCCACATCTCGACGACGGTCATGCCGATCTTGGCCGTCATCTCGACGGCGCCCGCCATGAGCGCCAGGCGCGTGTCCATGCCCAGCGCGCGCAGCAGCGTGGGCAGGTAGTACTTCATGGCCGTGGCGCCGCACATCTGCGCCATGAACTGCAGCAGGAAGGCGCGCCACAGCCGCGCGCGCAGCGGCGCCTCGCGGAACAGCGAGAGCGTCAGCGAGAGGGCCGTCTAGCCGGCGCGGCGGCGCGACTCGACGTCGGCGCCCATGGCGTGCAGCTCGCGCGCCGTCGCCTCGGGGGCGGCCGTGCCCTCGCGGAGCCAGCGCAGGACCCGGCCGGCGCGCTCCATGTCGCCCTTCTCGACGAGCCAGCGCGGGCTGCGCACGTAGAGCGTGCCGTCAGTGGCTGGGCGCTGAGCGGTGGTCGGTCTGGGGCACTCACGTATCGGGGAGGAAGGGCAGGCCGGCGGCAAAGACGGCGGCCGGCAGCAGCTGGATGAGGATCGAGACGCGCCAGCCCCAGTACTCGCCGGCCGGCCCGTCCCAGTACGTCATGCCGTAGCCAACCCTGGGAGCGCATCAGCGCCCGTCTCGCGAGATGGGGACGTGGGCGAGGTCCTCCTCCTACCATAGGCCGGCGGCGAGGCCGGCGATGAAGCCGACGTGGTTCATCGTGACAAACTTGCCGCGCTCCTTTGCGGGCGCCACCTCACTGCCCAATCCTCAGTCGACAGACATCCCGATACCAAGCAGAGAGCCCGGGCCACTCACCTCTGATACAGCGGCACCCCCGTGCTCACGACGCCGACGCCCACGCCGCACACCCACCTCCCCAGCGCCATGGTCCCGACCGCCGCCGCGCCGTCCGCGGCCGCCATGGCCAGCGCCCCCAGGCCCAGCGCCAGCGTGCCCGCGAGCGCCGCGCGCCGCCGCCCCAGCCAGTCGGCCAGCGCGTGCGCCAGCAGGACGTGCGACAGCAGCGCGCCGAGGTAGTAGACGCCCGTGACGGCGCCCCGCTGCGCGGCCGAGGGCTCCCCGAGCGCGGCCCGCCAGCCCGGGTGCACGAGCACCGACGAGAGCACGCCGATGTTGTAGCCCCAGATGGAGGCGCCGACGGCGAGGTGCAGGCACAGCGCGTACAGCCGCTGGGAGCCCGGCGGGAGGCCTGCGTACGGCTTCATGGCGGCATGTGCTGGCCCCGGCCGGCTCGTCTGGTGTCGGTCCCGGTGTGCTATCCCAGGTATACGAGTAGACGCTCGGTGAGGCCCCCGCCCCATGCGGCTCTCTATTGCGTGCGGAAAGCAACGGCGGTGCCCCAGTCGCAAGCGAAGCAGCGCAATGTGCCGTGGAAGCCGCAGCAGGTGAAGCGAATGCGGTGTTGAAGATGAGGTTGGTGAGCGGGGCATCCAGTTGCGGCTGGCGGAGATGGTTTGTCAATTGGTCCACGCTGACTCGGGCTCGCCCGACAGCAGCCCGCCTTGCCGCCCTAGTTGCTTCGTACTTCGTACAAGGGATGCAATTGAAATGTCCGAGATACATACAACCTGCCCCTCGGCCCCCATCAGCAGGCCAGAGTCCGTAATCCTACATGGTCGCATCCGAGCCTCCCTTCTACAGCTCGTCCTTGCCGCCTGCCCCCTCGCCCGCCTCCGGCTCACACGCGGCCGGCGTGCCAACCTCCATCTTGTACACGCACTTCTCCGACTCGCTCACTCTCCAGACCTCTTCCGTCTCGGCGCATCCCAGCCAGACGTCCGTTCGTCGCCGCGGGCCGTTCCAGCATCCCTGCCCGTCGTCGTAGCGCATCACCATCCTCTCGCCCTTGCCCAGGCTCTTGCCGTCCAGCCTCTCCTCGTCGTCGGCCGTCTCGCGGTCGATCCGGACAAAGTTGCCCATGTTGGTGTTGCCGTGGCCCTTCTTGGACTTTTGCGCCGTCTTGTCCAGCCAGGTGAGCTCGTACGTGTACTCGCCGGCCTCGATGCTGATGCTCTTGCCCTTGAGGGCGCGGAAGATGTCAGAAGGCCCGTAGTCTTTGCCGAGGTCCTCTCTTTCGTCGTCGAGAGCCTTGGTCTTGTCCTGGAGCTCTCTGACCGCGGCGTCGACAGCTTCGCGGGCAGCCTTGACAAGGTGCGATTCCGTTCCTGCCTTGGCACTGTCGGCGAGGATGCCGTTCTGGATGAGCCACACCCTCAGGCCATTCACCTTGTCGTGAATGAGGCCGCGAAGGAAGCTCGGAAGGTATGCCTCGAAGTTGTACACTGATAGGTCCAGGTCAGAAGGTTTCCACGCACAAGTAAAGGAGGGCGCCAGCTTACAGATGTCGGTATCGTCACCGTGCTCCTCAAACTCCTTCCAGTTCACGCCGCTGGTTTCGCTGTCCTCTTTGAGCATCTCTTCAATGTCCGAGTCGGCAGCTTGGTCCTGGGCGTCCGTCGCCTCGCGGGCGGCGTAGTCCTCAAACGACTTGACTGCGGCCTTGACGCCCTCGTCGTTGAAGTTGGGGTTGTACTCCTCCTTGAACTTCCTGAGAATCGTCTCCAGCTCGTCCACCTTGGCACGCAGATGGTTGCGTTGCTCCATGACATTGTCCAGGGTGGTGCGCAGCTCGTTGACCCTCGTCTTGGCCAAGCCGACGAGTACGCCAAGCTTGCCTCCGCCGCCCTCGCCCCTGACCACCTTGCCCCTGTCTTCCAGCTCGGCCGCGGCGTGCCGTCTTTGCAGCTCTGCCCTCTTCGCCTCGAGCTGGTTGACCTCCTCCGTCAGCTCGGCGAGCCGGACCTCGGCTCGTCGACGAATCTCCTTGGCCTCCTTGGCCATGGTCCTCCTCTTCTTGCCGGCCTTTTCCATGTTCTTTCGCTTCTCGTCCTCCAGCTTTCTGTGCTCCTTTCCGATCTCAGCGCAGCGGTTCTCGCACTTGACGCCGCCGACGCGGCCAAACTCCTCAGAGCCGTCGCAGCAGAGGTCGTAGTCGCAGACGCCATCGTTTACGTACACAAAGGGGACGTAGGCGCCAACGTGGCCCTTGTTGGCGCACCAGAAGCCGGGGAGCGCGTTTCCGGCATTCGTGCTGCCGGAGGGCGAGCCGGGGAGCGGCTGTTGAGGCGAGAGGGGGTCGATGTAGGCGCAGGCCGCGGTGCCGGGCTCGTCGGAGCCGTCGGGGCAATCGCACGTGTTGTCGTTGACTCTGCTCAGGCTGAGCTTGATGGAAGCATCCGTGATGCAGGTGAATTCGTATTTGCCCTCGTAGTACGATGCAACTATGCGTAGGGGTCAGCAATGGGCCGCCGTTGAAGCTGTCATCTCGCAGCAGCCCGTTCAGGGGATGCTGCGGTAGAGGCGCCAACTGACATTCGGGGCCGACACCGCGCGGCAGGCTGCCCGCAGCAGCCGCGGTGAAGGAGTAGATGGCGCCCAACAGCACCAGGGACCTTGGTTGCTGCATCGTGAGCTGCGGACTCTGTGTCGTGATATTGACGGTGAGGAGGAATCAAGGGCGAAGCTCTCCAACTGTCCTGGCTCCAACAGAACACGGTAACCGATCTGTCGCACTAGCCGTCACAGGGGGGAGCTCCAGTGGGTATTCCTTGCCTTGCTTGCCTCCTGGCGGCAAATGCTCGGCTTTCCGAGGCACAATTGAGGGGCAATTTTCTGGACCCCTCCAACCTCCAAAGAAAAAGTTCACCATCAGCATCGCTCTCCACGGATCTCAAGCATAAAAGCCCGACCCCGCGACTTACAACCGCCATGGCGCCCGCTCCAGCGGATGCTCTCAGGAGCCTCGACTCCCTGATACAAACGACCTCTGCGCTTCTCACGCAGCTGCAGGCTATTCTCTCTGAAATACGGAAAGACGCATCGGCACAGCCGCCATCCGATGCCTCGGCCTCCCCACCGCCCTCCGCTCCCCTCGACGCGCTCGCTCTCGCCCACGACTCGGCTTCCTTGATCCGCGCCCACGGCACCAAGGTCTCGCTGCTCATAATCAACGAGCCCTTCACGCCGAGCGCGATATCATCCGTCGTCCGCGAGCTCGTCGCCGGGCCCGTGCCGGCCATCGTATCCGCCGCCCAGGCATGCACATCGGACAGATACACCCTCGCACTGCGGCGGGATCTTACGTCCCGATGCCGGCGCGTCCTCGCCGAGCTGCACGAGCTTCTGCAAAAGGTCCCGAAGGACGGCAAGGTTCTCGCCGTGGACAAGAAATCGGGCTTCGCTCCGGGGGACAGGGGCAGCATCCCGGCTACTGGCATCCTCTGGGCTGCCTGTGACGATGTCATCAGCCTGGCCAAGGGCGGCGTTGGGGGGTTCTTTGCGCAGAAAACGGGCGAGTGGAGGGATACGCTCAAGGACGTCTTGGAAGAGATGAAGGAATGGGGCGACGAGGAACCAGACGACGACGAAGACGGAGGTGATGACGATGACGATGTTGACGACCTGGCGGCTGAGCTGGGAGGAACCCACGTCGACGCCCAGGACATGATCGACGACCTCATGAACTCCCAGCCAACCATCCCCCGCTCCGACCCCAACCGCATCCGCCCCCGCCTAGAGTCCTCCCTCAAACGCCTCCGCCTCGTCATCCTCCTCTACGAAGCCGCCATCAAGCGCCGCTTCAAAAAGCTCCCGACCCTGCCCCCCGCCAACGCAGAATCCAGGGTGCCGTCCCGGCTAGACGACGTGGCCCAGGTCCTCCAGGAGCTCCCCAACCGGTTCGAGGACCTGGCGGGTGCGTTTTACGAGCTGCAGCCGCAGGAGATTGACGAGGCCATGAGGCGGTGTTTCGCTGATGCGGTCTTGGCGGGCGAGTTGCTGGCTGAGAACTGGGACGGCGCCGAGGATGATTTTTCGGCGTGGCTGAAGAAGTTTCAGGCGGAAATCAACAAGACAGAGTAGCGTTGGACAATAGAGTCCAACTCGTGTCCATCCCACGGGGTTTGCACATCATCCAATGCTCATCGCCCCTCCATCCTTGTCGTTGGGCCTCTCCTGCCTGCCCCTCCACGCCAGCAGCTTCAGGACGCCTCAGCCACATCACCCTGACATGCCTGTTCGTTAGTAGAGTTGGTACTGTTGCTGCCATCCGAGTCGAGATATCTTTAACATTTTATTGTATTTAGCCTCGTGGCAACTCCATCAACCCCGAAATGCCTACGCCATCCTGGGACAGAACACGCGCCAACTCCGTGTTTGTCCCTTTCGCACTTGCTCTTTCATAACTCGATCCCGCTTCGTATACAAGATGCGCGGCCATCGTAGAATTCCACATAATTTCATGGCTTCTTTCGGGAATCTTCCTTCGCTTACGCACTGCTCATCGACGCCACAGCTTTACTGCGCGATCGAATTCGCCTGTTCCGTGACCCTCGAATGCCCCAGACGTTTACTTCCTGCGGTGGAGTCTTCGTCAGGGACTGGCGTTCCGGGGGTCAGGGTAACCTCCGGAGAGAGCGTAATGGTCCCGTCGCCCCTCGCATCACCTTTCTCTCCGTCAGTTGCGGTGGACGCCTCGGGCGTAAGTGTCACCTGGGGTGAGAGAGTGATGGTCCTTTGGGTGTATCCGCTGCCAGTCATGTCCAGCGAGCTCTTTTCCAAATGCTCCACCTCGACTTCTTCTTCCGTCACCAGCGACAGCGGGCGGCCTGAAGGCGACTCGCCGCTCTCGCCCTCGCCTGGGTGTGCGGATCCGTCTTCGATGTTGACGCCGACCAGCTCCGCCAAGCTGCGAAAATTGAACATTGACTCGTGCCCGTTGTCACGATCCCCTTCGTCGCTGCGTCCTCCTGCCTGATTATGGCTACCGTCCGGTCCCAAAAATCCTGGACCGTTGTAGCTGCCAGATGGAGTGTCGGCGAGAGACGACCCTATGCTAGAGGCATTGCTCATTTGCCTCAGATGAGAGCCGCCCCGAGTGTTTCCCGTTGTGGCTATAGGAAGAGAGCCTGCCGAAGAGTTCGCAGATGCGACTGGTTCAGGAGGCCCACGGTCGACACCTTTGCCCTTTCCGGTTGCAGCGTCGTCCCTGTCCTCGTGCTCGGGCTCGTGCTCGTGCTCGTGCTCGTGCTCCGTCGACGGCGAGTCGTCACCTCTTGAAGCTTGCGATGCTCCCTGCACCGTAGCCCCCATCCTCAGGTTGCTGGCCGCGCTGTTGCCTCTCCTGCGCCCCAGATGCAGCGAGAGGCTGCTTCCGCTAGCACCGCTCACGCCCCCTCCGTAGGGGTCTTTGCCCTGCTTCTTCTGGGCTTTGCGCTCCGCTTGCTGACGCTTCTTAGCCTCTTTCCGCAACGCCTTTTCCTCCTTGCGCTTGCGTTCCTCTTCGGTAGCTAAGGACAGACGAACTGCTTCCATAAACATCATCTCCTCGAGCTCTTCCATCCTGGTGCGCCGACTGCCGTCCGGATTCCTGTTGGGATCTCGTCCGGCGGGTTCCGCGCCATCCGCTCCTCCTATAGCACTTCCGCTTTGTTCGAGTCCTGGCGTGTTTGTGCCAGTGCTACCGGTGTTTCGCCGTCCAAATCTCGAAGGCCGCAACATTGACCTCTGATCGTTACCACCCACGAGGAAGGCTGCCGTGTGCAGGGCCGTTGCTGCTGCTGCGCGACGAGCCTGATGGGCGCGCGCAGCGGCCAGCTTCGTCGCCCAGTCCGGTCGGACGCGGTCCGTGGTGATGACGTTGGGCGCGGTCGCCGACAGACTATGCGTTCGTCTCCGTCCCACGTGTTGAGGCGATGTCGGCGGGAGAGTGGAGTTGAGAGAGCTCTGGGAAGACATGGCCGTAGACGAGGCGAGGTTAGAGGACGACATGGAGAAAACCAAGCCTCGCCGGAAGGGAGGGGGGTCATATGTGACGCCAAACTCGGGCTGCTGACAGTAGGGACACGCCGATGGCTCCGAGGTGAGCATCTCTGGCGGGTCCTGGGGGGCAAGTCCTTCATTCGGGTCTCTGGCTTGGCCGTCGGGATGGTGTTCGGGTAGATGGGGGTCGGCTCGCTTGATCTGGACGAAGCACTCGCTGCAGATGGGCTGGTCGCAGCATCGAGTCCGGTTGAGGTAGGGCGGATATGACAGAAAACAAATGGGGCACTCTGAAGCGTCCTTGTAGAGGTAGACCTCGATCGGTTGGCCATTGACGAACGGATCGTTCGGCAGCGATATCTCCTTTGGAGCCAGATCGGTCGACGACGCATTGCGGGAGCTCACACTAAGCGCTGCCGCTAGGGCCTTTGCTCTGGGCTTCAGTGTGTTCTTGACGAGTGCTGGGGCCGTAGGGGACGGTAGGCCGGAGCCGGCGGCGGATTCACTACGATCCGAGGCCGTAGACAGAGTCCTTCCACCCATTGGAACCATCAGGTTGTTGAGGTTCTGAGCGGATGTCGACTCCGACGGAGGAGGTCGGGGAATCAGTTCAGGGTCAGGAGGCGCATCTGCCGCTGGTATGGGCAGGCCGCGGGCTGCGGCAACGAGCTGATGCTCAGCCCAGCTCTCGGACCAGTCATTCAGGCCCTGCCAGAATGGTGCCAGTTTCCTCTCAATCTAGCAGACAAGTCAGCACGGTTGCAGGCAGCGTTTAGGGGAGTACAGAGGATGGCATCCCACCTGCAGCGATCTCACGACTGGTTTACTGAAGTCTTCAGTGCCGGTATATGTGCCAAGCGTAACCAGGTAGCCACCATCGACATGCTCCTCGCGCATACTGCGTTCGCGCTCCTTGGCTCGGGCAACGCGTTCGCGCTCAAGCCGACGAGCTTCACGCTCCTGTCTCGTCTCGCGGCGCTCAAACGGGGCATCTTGCCGGTCACGGTCGCGAGCGCTTGACTGGAGGTTGAGGAGGCCGCCGAGATCACCCCTACTCATGCGAGGGCGGCTTCTGCCAGTCTCCCCTCGGTCCGGGTTGTCACCCAGACGTGACTCTTTTGTGCTGGAGTTCCCCATGGCGAATGGACGGCTTGAACGCTGACTGGAGCCGGGGAGGGACTATCAGGGTGCGGGGGAGTAGTTGCGGGAGATGCGCGCAAAGCGACGGCTCACACCGCCAGGTTGGTCGTTGTCGCTCGGTTCGTATCGATGGACGGCTCGTGCCCTGCCACCACCAGAGGCGACTCTGAGCCTAGCTCTGCAAGCTCATACACCGACCGGGCGCAACAGGTGTGTCGGGTCTTCGCGGCCACAAGTAAAACGGGGGCGCAAAAGCCAGGTCGTTCTAGCCAGAGGCTGTATATAGAACGAGCTACGGCGCAGCTTCGTGGTCGGCAGTCGACGTTCCTACCCCGGAGAGGCGGAGACCGTCTGACAGAGGGGCGTCAGATGACGGGGCAAGTTACCACTTGCATTTCGCCGCAGCGATTGAACCCCTGTGACGGTCGGGAGTTGTCGAATCGCCGCGCTCGGTTCGTTCAGTCGATACGAGAGCAAGCTGGCGATGGAACCCAAAAAAGAGCGAGTTTCCAGCGGAGCGATGAGACGGCCAAAGGCAGAAGACGGGGCCACGGATGGCGGCGCTTGGCCGAGGATGGGCAAGGTCCGTGGGGGGAATGTGAGGCTGCTGCCAAAGCCGCTGATGTTGCTGCTGATGAATGCTGGCGGCGAATTAGGCGGCGCGAGGCGAGGGCGAGAACAGAGGGCGTCGGGTCGACGAGGATGGCGAGAGGAGGATGATGGGGTCCTGCCAGTTGGTCCGAAGGTGGGAGCGGAACGGGAACGTGGGACAGGAACGGGTCAACGACGACGTCGGTTCGCGCAGTCGGGGTGGTGAATCGCGGCAGAATCGGCTGCTATGTACCTACCCGAGCTACCTACCTCACCGACTAACGTTACTCCGTACATAAAGGCCGCTGGACGGAGTACTTCGCACGAGTGCTCGCACCTAGAATGCGCCACCAACGCCGGCCCAGCAAACAGGACCAAACCGGCCGCTGGGCAAGCAAACAGCGCACCAACAGCCAATAAACCGACGCCCAGGCACCTAAGCAGGCATGTTTCATTGCGGCGGCATCATCAGACCTGCCATCTGTCTACTTGCTCCCAGCAACAACATAATCCACTCCCTTGAGGCATTGAAAGCCATGCCTCGTGCAGGAGGCATGATTCAATGACTCTCGCACAAGGGACGAAATGGAGGGGAACCAAAGGGGGGCAGTACTTCGTACGGGTAACAGAGCTGAGGTCATGGCCTCATCATCCAATCTCGCGGGCGCTCCACTCGGCCGTGCCCCAGCATAGCCGCCGACAGCAGCACAAGCAAGCAGCCGCTGCGAGCCCAAGACCTTCAGCCCGCTGGGCCGATATCTCGTCGTCGCAAGCCCCAACGTAGACCGCCCGTGCTTCGTACCCAAAGTAACAACAGTGAGGCGGGCTGTTCTTGCGCGATCCGTTGTGGTGTAACAGTACGGACAGCGCTGGACGGCGACCTGGCTGGTCGCTTCCGGGGCTTCCGGGGCGACCGCCGCGACCGGCGCACGACATCGGCATGGGCATGGGAAAGCCATCCACCGTCTCGTTGCCTCGAGTTTCCGGACTTGCTGCACGGCATTCGCGCAGCTCGTGGAAGTTGCCGTGGCACGTGTGGGGGGCGCTGGTGGACGCGCACGCCTCAGAGCTCCCTGACCTGTCACTGCTACGGGTCTCTGGTGCTAAACCGATTTCGCCAATCGGCATTAATATGGTCTCGTGCTTGTATGTACAGAGTCGGCGTACGTACGGAGTACTCGTTCCCGCACTTTCACAGGCCCCGTCTCCAGTGTCCCAAGCCGGCGGCCGATGAACGGCCAGGCAGTGATAACAAGGGGGAACATGTTTTCCCCAACAAACCTTCCATCGTTCAACAATGGACGGTGGCGCACAACCAATAATGCCGGCTTTTTTTGCCTCTGCCCGGTTTGCCATGGACGTCCAAGATAGCCAAGCGTGGCACTGCCGTTGGCCAGCCAAGACCATCGAAAAAAGCTTCGAGAAGCTTGTTCGGAGGGTCCTCCTACGAGTACGAGTACTGAGCCTCGTGGCTGCCAAGACGCATGCGGAATGTGTAGAGGCCAATCAACTACCCTGTACCTGAAACAACTGGTTTGAACGCCATCTTGAGAATACAGGTTTGCTTCAATAGGCAGGTACATGAAAACACGTTGTTTTGTCATTTGGTGAAAAGCTCAACTAGGGTTTGCTTTGCAAGAGCATCACCGTTATATTGTGTATCAATGTCCATGGCTACATTTCACGTCACGGTGCCTTGAACCGTCTATACACCCAATATGAGCTCTATGGTTTCGCCAACAGAAAAACTCTCCCCGGGTATCTTCTACAGCTCCAACCGCCCAACTCCGTCCATGCATAGGTAGTCTATCTCCTCGGCGCCCACGCCTGCAGCCACTCCCTCATCCTGTCCATGTTGCCCTTCTCGGCCTCGGCGGCCGCGACACACCACTCCAGGTCCCACATCTTCTCGGCGGCCATCATCTCTGCCAGCCCCCGCCTCTTCTGGTTAGCTTCGTCGACGCAGAAGAACATGGGCTCGTCGTGGTTCGGGATCTTCTCGAGGAGCGGCTTCACCAAGGGCAGAGCGGCCTGAGCCGACGACCCCTTGGCGTCTAAGCCGGCGTTGGCCCTGCCGGTCGTGCACCACTCATTGGCGCAGTGAGGCTTTCCGCAGCCAGTCATCATCTGCCCCAGATACCGCCTCTCAATCCTCCTGCGCAGAGCCTTGCCTTCGGGGTCGTGCATGCTCACGTAGAGGGGACCGTAGCACAGCGAGCAAAGGCCAATTTCGTTACCGGGACCTTGCCCTTGAGCCGTTCCAGCGCCTACTTGACCCCTGGGCCCGACGCCGTGCAGAGTTCTACCGCAGTTGACGTTGCGGCATATCGGGGGCTTCGATCGGTTGACCTTGTCCAGTTCGTGGTGCTTAAGGTGCGTTTCCATGTCCCTCAGGCGAACAATCTTGTCGCACAGATGACACTCGGTGGTGCGGGCTCCATCTGCCAACTCGTGCGCTGTCATCCCGGAGAGGACAACTTCCGGGGCTGGGTTAAACGGATCTCCTTCCTGGGGCACTTCGAGATGGCAGAATCGACAGAGTATCAGCTTCCCCGGACAGACGGTTGTCCGATGCCTTGCGAGGTCCGCGAGCGAGTTTGTGGAGAACTCGCACGATGGACATTGGCGATCCGTGTGGTATACCTCGTCATGCCTGGCCTTGCTCGTCGCCGAGATTCCGTGCGCACTGTCATGCTCGCAGTGCCAGTGTGCCGCCCACTCGGCGGATCCCTTCTTGAAGACGGATTTGCAGTGCGGACAAAGGATGTTGTTTCTGCGACAAAAGTTTTCATGTAGGACAATTGTTCGCTTGGGGACCCATTGCAAACAGTTCTTGCACTGCTCATCATCTGCGCTGTGATTCTCGCTGTCGACGTCCATGGCCTCGGCAGGGCCACGGCCCAGAGCGGCCTTGGCTCGAAGCGTATATGCGATGGGGGTCGAGGACTCTTGCGCATCAGCGGCCCGGCGATGGGCGTGAACAGACACGAGGATGCTCTCGGCACCTTCCAATTCCACATTCGTGGGAGATATGGAGATGGACTTGCTTCCGTGCTCGGCAGGGCCAAAGTCGCCAAATACATGGGCTGCGTCGCGTGGCAATGCCCTTTGCCGAGAGGACTTGGGGGTGACGAATATTTCCAGACTCTCATCTTCCGGAATACCGCTGAGTGTGATTGTCAGCGGCTGTGACCGGTTCCACGACGGCAGCACGTAGTCGACGTAGTCTCCTGGCGACACTTGACTCTGGACATCCTTCCATATATCCAACTCACCCCCCTTGGAGCTCCCGTTTGCTGGCTCGGATTGTGCCTTTGTCATAATCTGGCGCAAGGTCTCCCTGGCCTGCTCCTCGTTCAGAGCCTCGATATCGACCTCGAGGTCGGTATCGACGACACAAATCCCCTCGCCCTCGGGGGCGAACTTGTCCACCAAGAACTTGAACGTTTCGCCCCGGACGCCATTGACGGAGAGAATGGCATCTTTGGTGAGGCAAGTGAAGTTGTCTCTGAGGTGACGTTCTAACAGCGACTTCCAGTCGTCCGGATTGTAGCCCGCTTCGAGGGGTCGCAGCCGCACGTATGTGCCCTTGGGCAGCTGCTTGGCGTGGACGGTGATTTGGATGCGCGGCACGATCGGGTCTTGGGCGGTAAGATCGACGGGGTCATCGTGGGAGGCGCCGTTCGCGGCGAGGAAGTCCTTTTCCTCGACGCCTAGAGCCTCCAGCAGGAACGGACTCAAGCCCAAGGTTCCTTCAGGGGCAGAAAACTCGCGAATGCCCGCATACACAGCGTTGCTGTTGACCGGGTTCACCAGACGGAACGTGAGCGGGTGCGGAAGCTGCTGGCTGTTCTCGTGACGGGCATAGCTGCTTGAAGAGCCAAGGTTGTACATGTTCAGAGGGTCGAAGGAGGTGAAGGTGGCACCGGCGGGTGGACGCGACGGCGCGGCTGCGAGAAGCTGCTCGAGGGCGGATTGGGGGAGGATGATCTTGTCGCCGGGGAGGTTCTTGGAGGACATGGACGCGGGAGGGAGGACGGCGTATGCGCCCGCCCAGCGCAGAGCTGGGGGCTCGTCGGTGTCCATGGCCATGCCTCGAGGAGGGCTGTGCTTCGAGGCGATGGAAGGCGAGGTGGGTGGTGAAGCGCGCGACGGCTGCTATCGCGACGCAGCAGCGAGGTCGGGCTGGTGCAACTCGGCGAGGCAAAGGGGGCCGCCCATGTCGGAACGAGGAGATGAATAAATGCACAAGACAAACGGAGCAATCTACGAGTACAGAAGACGACGGCAACCCAGCCAGACGCAGACGCGCAGAGGCGACAGTGCTCAGTCAGCGGATTCGGGCATGTTCCATCCGGGCGTGGATGCCACTGGAGTCACGTGCCACCGAGTGTCCAGTTGGAGATTGTGGACGAGTCTCGAAGCACAATGACTGGTCTACTCGTACAATTTCATGTTATTCTTGCTTTTGCATTTCAAACGATGGGAGCAATGCTGCTGCGGACCACGTCTGTGAGGGTCTCGGGGTCCAGCACGCCGTCCTCGCACCACAAAATGGCGATGACGATGACGATGCAGCTCCCCGCCGGCGCCTCCTCCGGTCGTCGGCCCGGGTCCCGGATTCCGTCGCTCCACAGCCGCCGACCCTGGGGCCTCTCACTCGTACGAAGTAACTATGAGTACCTACTTGGTCCTCGTACCGCCTCTGGCCTCCCCGTTTATATCAAGCAAGGCATGTCCGCTGCAAGACGCCAATAAACGCGGGGTATTAGCCTGCAGCACCCTTGTCCGCCAGAAATGGCCGGGGAAAGGAGGCCATCGCCGCCGACTGGGCCGGTCGGCACGATGGAGTCAGCTGAGGCCGCACGGAGTTGCAGTAACGTAGCGGTGGGCTGCAGCTCCGCGAGGCGACGAGATGCACGTCGGCCCTGGTCTGGTCATCGACGAGCGCATGGAGGAC
Organism: Tolypocladium inflatum; assembly: GCA_003945565.1. NCBI lineage: Eukaryota > Fungi > Ascomycota > Sordariomycetes > Hypocreales > Ophiocordycipitaceae > Tolypocladium > Tolypocladium inflatum. Next base: position 1,859,780 of record QEPE01000001.1, read on the forward strand.
TGGAGGCCTGGAGGACTGGCGGTGCTCCTATCTGGACCGCCAGCCAGGCGACTCCCAACAGATGCTACCTAGGTACGGTAGGTAAGCGCATTACGTCTTGACTGCCCATTCGCCTCTGTCCGCCCGGCGTCGACGGCGCGTGGCGCCGCAGTAATTCGCCGCGGGTGCCATCCATGACAGCCCGACTGGTCCGATAAGCGTCCCCCCATCGACAGGTGCTCCCTCCCGGCATGCCTACGCGTGTCTGCCTCTGGGTGGTCCCCCTGGCCGTCCTTTGGTTCCTCAGGCGCCCAGCTCGCCGTCCGGGGCACGCGCGGCCGAGACACGCAGCCCATTGCGCCCGTGCCTAGAATAACTCCCGTGGTTGGGGCGTGAGGACGAGCGTGCTCCCGTACTTCGTCCTCCGTACAACACCACCCTGCGGCCCGCGTCTTGGCCCTCCGTCTCTGGCTCGCCTTCGAGACGCCGCAGCCTGGCGACTGCACCGCTGCAGCTGCACCCTCCCGTCGACAGCAACGCTCGCTACCGCACCTGTGCTCCGTACCGGCGACGGCGTCGACACGCGGACGGTTCGACAAGTCGTGCCCATCCGCAGAGCTACCCAATCCCACCCCAGCCTCTGTTTCAGCGAATGGGCCTCTGCCCTGCCCGGCCGCGTTTGAGCGGCGGAATGCAATTTGCATCTGTCTCACAGGCCCCCGTCGACTGAGTGAGTCCGAGTACGAAGTACGTGCGCGCCCCGGCCTACAGATTTAACCTTACTCGACATCTCTATCTTGTGTCGCACCCCGGCCCAGATCTCGGACCGTCTGGCCTTCACCACCCATCATCACCCATCATCGAGCCTCTCATCCTGACTTGTCCTCTTTTGCTGCGCAACGAGACGACGGCCATTGACTGACCGCGATACGCCTACAGCCACCGCAACACATTGCCACTCCGGCTCTTTAGTTACTCTTTACGACGAACCGCAGCGATCGATACCTCTGCACTCCGTATAAGCCGTCGTCTCCACCTCTTTGTTTCCTCCATCAACCCCACGCCTCCCTCTTCCGTGTCCTGGCAGCCTGACATGAGCCAAGCTACCGTCATCGGTCAAACGCGTCAAGAGCTCGAGACAACATCGCCATCCCTCTTCGACATCCTCCACAACTCCCTCGTTCTCAGGAACACCGTCCCCTACCTTCCCGTCTCCAGTCTCCTGAGTCTAGCCGCGACCGACCGAGCGTTCAGGGCCCTCGTCTTCGGCACCCCGGGCGTGTTTCGACATCTCGACCTCACCAGAGTCAAGAACGCCCAGTTTGACATTGACGTAATCGACCGTGGCGGCGAAGTCTGGCGCAACGTCCAGCTCGATGAGAACCTGACCGAAGATGAGTGAGTGGCCTCCCTGTGTGACGGCCGTTGGACGCGCCTAGACTGATGTGTGTGTGTGTCAGTTTCTACTCGGGACCGCTGAGAGGCATCTTCTCGACACTCAAACGGCGCAACATCCTTCAAGATGTCCAGACCCTCATCCTCGACGGCCTCTCCGTGACCGCTGACCTGTGCCACGAAATCATCAACGACGTCTCCTTTAGCGTCCGCATCCTGTCCATCCGCGACGTCAAGAACCTGAACCAGGGCAAACTGCGCGGCGCCCTGCAGTATGCTTGCCGCAAGACCCGCCCCGAGGGCTCCCCCCGGCTGAAGGCGCTCTACGTGTTCGGCTCCGAGGACGCTCTGCCTCTGGCCGAGTCGGCGGCGGCGGCGGCTGGCTGCTCGTCCATAAGCTCGGGATGGAACCACAAGAGCCAGATGGCCCTGGCCATGTCTCTCCGCCGCGAAGGCGACGCCTGGTGGTCGAAAAGGGGCCGCGTCATTTCGCGCCCAATTTCGGACGAGTGGGTCAATTGCATGGTGGCTTGTGAGGGCATCATCGCCTTCGACGCCTTGCTCTGCCAGGGCCCCCGGCACCGCAACTCTCCCGCCTTTGGCAGGGCCGAGCTGCGGGCGGATAGCGGTGCCGCGGTGGCGACGCATGCAGTTTCCGGCTGCGAGGACTGCGGCAAGGCCCCCGAGGGCGCCGTTCACCCGTCGTCCTGTCCCCCGGCGAGCCTCCCGCTCCTCGCGCCCCCGCCGCTGCTGTCCTCGTCCGTCCGCGCCGCGACCTCGCCTCACTACCCGTACCCGCCGTTCGTCGCGCGCTGCACGGACTGCCTGCGCGAGCGCTACTGCTCCGGATGCGACAAGTGGTGGTGCGAGAGCTGCTACCAGCTGCCCGGGCAGCAGGGGCCCCAGGCCGATGTCAGCGACTTTGTCGTGGTGGAGGATGAGGAGGACGGTTCTGTGAGTGAGCCCGAGAGCCTGGAAGCACTGTCCATGACTCCGAAGATCAAGGTACGGAACAACACCTGTCATCAATGCATCGTTGGGAACGAGCCGGCAACCTAAAGGGGCATACTCTTGGATGATGGGACGAGGTGAAATTGGCCGTCGAGCTGGTTTGAACACTCCCCCCATCAAATTTGTATGCGGAACCGGTTGTCACCTTCAGCTCCGAGGGGGACGGGAGCATGTCGCGATCGAATCTTCTCTGGGCAAGGAACGTCTGCTAACGGTCCTGCTGTGAATAGATCCGGATCTCCAAGAGCTGCTGGGAATGCGGCAACAATGTGGGCTTCTCCAGACAGCTGACCTGCGAAGAAGACAACTGACCCGGCGCATAGTGCGACTCCTGCATCGACCAAACCCAGAGGGTTTGCCGAAAGTGCTGCGGCGGGTACTGCATCATCCACAACGAGGGGTCCTCCGCGAGCCACGTAGGTCTCAACGATGTGCTGGTCAGACGAGAACGAATGCTAACTGTTCCTAGTGTGATTGTACGTCTCGAGAGCCATCGAGGATAGCCCACGCGGATAGAGATGCTAACCATGTATGCAGGGTGCGTTTCGCGAGGCCGTGGCCTTGGGCGTCTATGAATTCCATGGACCCCAGTGCCGCATGGCTACGAGATGGCATGCCATGCCGGGGGTAAGCGTCCGGCGGTGGCTATCAGGGTCACAGGACATTGACGTTGATGTGAGTTGTGGTCGAAAGGCCACTATTCTCACGCCGTCCACATCATTGCGAGCTGGAAGACATGAAATTTGTTAAAGCAAACGCGGTGGGATACACAGTAGAGTCCAAGACCGAGGCCCGTCGTCCGACGGAGGACACGATGGCGCCGGACGTCGTTTGGCTCCAGTCTCTTTCAGCACGGTTACGGTTTATTCAGAGCGTACTCTTCTCAATTTAGCGAACAATACACCACTCTTTCAAGGAATAGCTTTTCTTCAGGACATTCTTGCCGTAACTATCCCCCCTGAACTTGGTGATCGACCCGTCTCCTGCTCTCCTGGCTGTGGTGGTTTGCCTCCCCAAGAGACGACCTGCACGTTCGCATCGCGCTGCTATGAATATCCTACGCCGCCAGGATGCTCGTCTAAATCTGGCGCAGTTCCCACACGTGCCAGAAAGCGGTGTCCTGACGCCTCAGAGGCCCCGTAGGTTTCGGCCCGCTGGCCCGCGCCGTCGCAGACGTTTGCGACCTGCTCGGTGAAAAGCATCGAGCCGTCCGAGCACAGACTGCGTTTCGTTTCCATATATATCCCACCGGGGCAAGGGGTCGCGACGGGCACCAATGCCGTAGTCTCAGATGAAACGTGCCTCAGCGGCACCGACCGCGACGCTCCCGGTCGCGCCGTAAATACTCTTCGATGGTACGGAAATAGCCCTCGGTCGCGAAACCTCATGGCACCCCGATCCCCGTCGCAAACTTGCGCGCCACCAGCCCAGCGCCAATCTCTTCGTACTCTTGCTTCGTGACGGCGGCCTTGTCGATGTTGGCATGGTTGGCCATGTTGGCAGCGCCGGACCAGGTGCTGAGGATGGGATCCGCGGGCCTGGCGACGCGCACAACGCAGTCGTCCGGGACGCGCTGCACCACCTCCTTCTGCAGCCGCTGGATGAAGCCGTCAAACAGGGCGTTGCCGCCGACCACGATAATGTTCGCCAGGAGGCCCGGCCAGAGACCGATCGGAAGCTGCTGCAGCGACTGCTGTATGAGGTCTCCGAGCCCGGGCTGTCGCATGCCCATGTCGGATGGGCTGAAGATCAGCTCTGGGACTGTGAAGCGCTCGTTGCGCAGCGTCAGGATATCCTCGTCCGCCTGTCCGCCGGCGGCCATCTTCCTCGCCTTGGAGTGCCTCGCCGGGTCGTAGTCGCGGAGCTCGCCCTTGGCCCGGGCGTGGAAGTCGGGCAGGACGTAGTCCTTAACGATGCCGCCGCCGGTCAGGTAGCCCTCGCGCCGCTCCCCCTTGGTGCCCTTCCACGACGTGTCTATGTCGGCCTTGAAGTCGGCCGAGACGTAGCACGCCGCCTCCTTCATTTCGTTGACGATGTACGTGTCGTTTCGCACGTCAAAGTGTCGCAGGGATATCAGGCGGGCCAGGTAGTTGGTGAGGATCTTGCCGCCAACATCGAGTCGGCGGACGGCGGAGTGCAGCGGCTGCCCGCGCAGGACGGGCGTGACGGTCGTGTGGGAATAGCCGGAATCGACGAGGAGGAAGACTTCGGCGGGCGCGGCCGCAGCTGTAGGCGCGTCCATCGGTGTGCGGAAAAGACTCTGGACATCGAGGTAGGCATTGAAAGCCGGCCCTAGGTGATCCAGTCAGCGGCTCCCATCTTCACCTTGCTCGGCTCCCCAAGGTCCCATACCAACGCCTCGATAGTAGCTTGCAAAGCCGTACTCCTCAAAAACCACTTGGTCGCAGTTCGTCTGCAGCGCCGGCAGGCCGTTTGGGGCCTCAGCGAGGATCAGACGCATCTCGCTGGGGTCGCACTTCATGGGCGCTTTGTCGTCGAACAGCTCGTGGTCCCAGATCTCCTTCTGCGCCTCCCAGTTGACAATGAAGCCCTTCTCGACCGGTCGCCGGAACTGGATCTCGCCATAGTCGCGACATTTTTCGAGATCGGAGCCGACATAGATCTTTCTCGCGCGGTCGCGCGCGATGCAGTTGGGCGTGACGCGAGGTTCGCCCGGGACGCCGTCGTGGACGATTCCAGCTTTCAGGGTGTAGCCGCCATTGTCGAGGACCAGCGTCTTCGCAGGGCGCGCTGGGCCGGCGGGCTTGGACTTGCGGCCCCCTGCCATGGAGTCGCAGTTAGGGGACTGTCAAAGCGAGCTTGACAGAAACCCCGGGAGTGGGAGCGAGATCTTGGCTGGGGAAGAAATCGCCATGACGCAGGCTGCGATCTTGTGCACTGGCTGGCTGATTACATAATGACGACTTACACCCGATTGCAAGTTCACAACGTTGAATCTAGAAGAGATATTGAACAAAGGAATGGATTCTTGTGCTATTTCCCACTGAATATTGAATAAATCAAGTAGTGGGCTTGCATCAGGGTGAGCTACCCGCCCTCGAAAGTGACCAATATCGCGTCTCGTGCATCTAGCTACAGCTTAAGAGGATCTAGTCACTCCACCTTTGCCAACGGCAAGACTCCTGATCGAAGGAACGGCGCCTCGAAGCCAACCACATGGCCCTGGTCGTCTCTGTAGAAGAGCACCCTGTCCATGGGCTCACCGCCATAGTGCACCCAATCCCCCAGCGTCCACATGACGCAGTCGTCCATGAGCGTGCCGGAGCCGGGAAGATCCGATTCGCCAGTCGAGGCAAACTCGGGCCAAAGATGCCAGACTTCGCGCGTTACCGGCTTGCCGTGCAGCGTCACCTCCTCGTCCAGGTCGGCAGGGAAGAGCCGCACGGTGGAGCTAAAGTTGGCGGTGAATTGGCCCATGGTGAGGGACCAGATCTTAGTCATGGCCTCGAGAATGTCGGAACCGTTTCTGTGAATCGAGGATATGACGAGAGAGTCGTCGTCTAGGTCAAAGGATGCCTCGATCATGCTAGCGTTGTTCTTTGCGTAGCCAGTCTTGAATGTGCGTGCGTACTGCTGCTTGGCTTGCGTCCTGGAGGCTTCGTCCGCTGTGGGAACAAACGTGCCAAGCATGGCATCGGACAGGAACGTTACGGCATTCATAGGCCCGGCTGTCAATACCACGAGACTGAGACCGTACTCATCGATCACCGAAAACTGGCTGCGGTAGGACTGGGCCCCTCCTCCCTTGCCGAAGATGGTAACGGGATGAGGATGCTTGGGCGTGAGGGTGTGCGGACGGAAGATCTCCCACGGCATGCCGACTGCGCTGAAGCCACCGCTGTAGGCCTCGGGCTTGAGCCATTGGCGCACTTGCGTGGGCGTGAGATCGATGGAGCGCGTCAAGATGGCATGGGCAAACTTGGACAGATCGGACAGAGACGAGACAAGGCCGCCACCACTGAAAAGACAATCAGTCGTTGATGCCCCATTCTGTATGGGTGGAATGGAGACCTACGGAGCGTTGTTCCCATAGTCTGCGCCCCAGCTGCTGTCGCCGGGCGGAATGACTGCTCGCGTATCATCGCCGGGGGACGGCATGGTGTTTTGTAGGTCGAGCGGCTTGGCGACGATGCCTTCCACCAGCTGCGTATAGTTCTTTCCAGTGACCTCCTCGATGGCCATGACAAAGAGGGTGAACGCGACGTTGGAGTACGCTGGTCGTTCCACGGGCGCCACGACGGGATACGACTTGGCCATGCCCTTTAGGAAATCTAGAGCTACAGTCAGCGCTTGGCGGGGATTAGAGAGCGAGATAGGAAAGCTTGCCGTCCTGAGAGCAGGCGCTGTTGAGGGCCATTACGCCGCATGGGGGATACGCCGAGTCCGGGATGGGGGGAAAGCCGTACGCGAGGAACACCTCTTTGAGGTAGTAAAACTCGGAGAAGCCATCTAGCAGTATAGTTAGTAAATGCCTTTCATACTTGAACTCTACTTTGCACTACTCACAGTTCTCAGGAGCACCAGAGATCTGCGACGCAAGCATTCTCAGAGTCACATCCTCCCAGTGAATGCGAGACGCCGAGTCCTTCAGCTTCGAGAGGTACTTTGTCACGGGGGCATCGATGTCGACCTCGCTCTTGAGCAGGATGTAGTCGGAAATGACCTTTGACACCGAACCGATGAGATACTGCGAGTCTCGATCGAGCTCCTTGGTGCCGTTGACGTTGTTCGCGGCCAGGTGGTGGTACTCCCAAAGGGGCACCCCTGGATCCTCCTGGTCCTTGGAGACGACGGCGAGAGAAAAGGAGACGTTCTCGACGGGCCAGCCGGCTTTGATGGCACTGGAGACGGCGGCATCGAGGGTTTTTGTGAGGTTGGCCGCGGCGTCGTTGAAGGCAGGCGTGTCTTGAAGGGTCGGTTTTGGCAGCACGGGGCCTTCGGGGCGACAGATGAGGGCGGCCGAAGCCAGGCCCGAAAAGAGTGGTAAGAAAAGAGAAGTGTCACACTTCATTGTGTCAAGTTATCCCAGAGCCGAGTTCCAATGCCGAATGACCAAACATGACTGCCTCTACGGGCTCACCGGTGGCACCCCCTTTATACTCTGGCTGGAAGCCATCATGGCCGTGCCAAAGACAATATCCCGAAGCATACGCAGCCAAGGATATGGATGTGAATGTCGAAGCCGAGATACGATCAAGTCCCCAGAGAGCGCCTCATCAACACCAATCAGAAGCAAGCTGACGTCCAGATCCAGGTTCCAGAATCATCAGGTTGTCAAAGCCACGGTCAGCCGCTGGGGGCCAGCGTTGTGGCGTGTAGAATTGCGGGGCATTTGGGTCGGACCCGAGATACGATGCGGCTCGCGACTAGCAGCGCGCTAATGACGGCGACGGCAATTGTTCTTGGATCGCTTGCGTCGTGTTGTTTGAAGCCCTGATGACAAGAGCCGGCCAAAGTAGGTGATGATCTGCGCTCTGGAGTGCGGAGCTGCGGGCAAGATTGCGTGGCCCGGCTTCCAGTTGACAGAGGAATCGTGAACAGTGTCTGGATGCAAGTCGGGTTGTAATAAGTGGCAACGCCGAAAGGGCCGTCGTTGGATACGGGACATGGTCGTCTGTCGCGACGGTTCATATTTTCGCGCTGTCTAGCATCTTGGGCATCAGCCCCCATCGCTCTGCCACGTCGTCTCTGGGGACGGCGCCCTTGACGGTCCTCGAGTTGGCAAAGGGCTCCCCTCCGCTCTCCCAGGCGTAGTCCCTCCACGAGCCCAGACTGGGCCACATCTGGTCCCGAACCATCGCCGCAATCTTGTCCTTTCTCCGCGCCGCGCCGTCGTTTGCTCCGCTCGCGAGCCCGACGACGCTCTTCCAGAGGCTCCACGTCTCCTCCAGCTCCTCCACGGCGGACACGCCCATGACGCTGACGCCGATCCGCAACGGCAGGCCGTCCCGGTCGACGCTCGCGTCGGCAAGCACGCTGGATGGGTATGCCACCGTGCCAAAGGGCGCGCCGATCCGGGCCCAGTTTTCCAGAGCCCATCGGATGGCGACCTCTTCGAGATGCTCGCCGCGCTGCGAGGCAATCGACGCCAGGTCATTGCAGGCCTTGCGCAGGGCGGGCGGCGCAGGGTGCCACGATGCCATGGGCCCGTTGTCGACGCCTCTGGTCGTCAGGAGGCCCATGCCCAGCATGCTCGCGTTCAGGACGCACTCGACGCCGGCGCCGCGAAAGCGCGCCAGCAGATCCGGCCGCCCCAGCCGGCCGTTCTGCACGCAAAAGTGGGCGTACGACAGGACGGCATCCAGCGGCTCTCCGGTCTGCTCCAGTATCATCTCCGCGAGGGAGGCCAGCACCTCGACCGGGTATCCGCTGATGCCGACGTAGCGCACCAGGCCCTGGTCGCGCAGCCGGCGCAGCTCCTGGACGGCGCCGAGGACCTCGGCCGGCGAGACGAACTCGACGTCGTGGGTGTAGACCAGGTCCAGGTACTGCGTGCCCAGGCGCTCGAGGCTGCGGCAGACGCTGTACCGGATCCAGGCCGGCGAGTAGTCGAACTCGCTGCCGGCGATGCGCCCGGCCTTTGTGATGAGGAAGTAGCCCTGCCGCGGCGCGGGCGGGGTCAGCGTCCGCAGCGCATCGCCGAGCAGGGTCTCGGAGGGCCCGTAGTACGGCGACGTGTCAAAGGCCGCGATGCTGTGCTCGAGCGCGCGGCGGACGATGTCGGTGTAGGGCATGCGCGTCGGGTCGGGGTGGTACTGCGTGTTGAACGTGGCCGTCCCCAGGATCAGGGGGGGCAGGACTTGGGAGAGCGGCTTGCGCGGGACGGCCATGGCGGCGTCGACGGCTCTTGGCAAGGTCACCTCGACTGGCGAAGCCCGTACATGATCGTGCAAGGATGGCGGGATGCCCGTCTTGTCGCTCGGAAAGGAGCGCAAGAGACGGAGGGAGGGACGGTGGTCGGGGCCCGCTCGGCGCTCCCTCGGACAAGACGAAGAAAAAAAGTTGGCGGTTTGTCAGCCAATGAATGGCGTTGACGGAACAGAGCCCAGAGGAGCCGATTTTCCGCGCACCCATACGCTAATGGTAGAGGTAATTGATGAACAGGATGCCCGGGGAGGAGAAGGCCAAGATGATGAATTTAGTTCAAATGTTCTTTGCAACTGGCCGTCGTGGGTAGAGCAGGCGCATGCAGAACAATGTCATGATTCATCGCCTCTCGAGGTATGCGCCCCGAACCCGGAATCGGCTAGCTGCGGCGGAATATCTGCGCTGTCGTTGGCAGCCATTGACACCATTGCCATGGCCAGGCACGCGATCGAGTGGCCTAGTTGCACCCGCCATCGAATGGACTTGCTTGTGTGAACAGTGCATGAGGACGGGTGGAGCGAGTTAGTAGTCCCTAGCATGGGCACCGGGGAACGGTTTCTTGTACTCCGTACGTAGTTGACAACCCACAACTCGCAGAACAGCTCAGCTAGCATATTATAAGGTACCTCTTAGAACGGGACTTCTTACTAACTAAGCTACCCCTATGGTATAGTTAACCCCTTCAAGGTATTATGCTAGAGTCTTTGCATACCAGAAGAGATAGGTTCATGAAAACTGGTCTAGTAGTGTTATAGACTGCAAGTCGTTGCCTAAACTGCACAAACCCAGGTGGATCGCAGAGGCAACGGGATGTCCTCATGCTACAAAAGCTGAGACGGAAAGCGTGCCTATCGATTTATGAGTAAAGTATGACATGGCGAGGGGCCTTCTGCCGGCAGGCTATTTGATCCATGCGTGATGTTTGCGACTATCTATGCCCAGTTGTTAACATGTCTACGCCTGATGGAAGTAGTGATAGATATCTCCTCTTAGAGCTAGAGCTGTGTTGGTTACATGAGAAGTTTTGGGAAGTTTGGGCACAGTTGTCTGCTTCTGGATTTCGCTATTGCAGTTCGGGTACTTGAATTCGAGCTGCAATGGGTTACAACAGTCCCTCCTCTGCTACCCCTTCTCTTCAACAGCCGCAGTCATCGTGTCTTGGATAAATCTGCAGTCAATTGAGTAGCGTAGTTTCGTTTACTCTTCATTCGCTCGTCAACAGACTTTAGGATGACGACTTTCTTTATGCAAGCGGATCATCTGCAGGCTGGTGTCAGCAACTGTTGAGCTTGCCACTTTGTGCTCCGTACCAACAAGTTATGTCTCAATATGGAAAACCATGGATTATGGTTCCGGCATCAACTATCGCCTGCCGAGAGAATGGACAGTCACGGGCCACGGCCGTCCTCCCGTCCCCCCCCCCCCCAATGCCTCAAAAAAAGGGGGTTATAGTTGGCGTCGTGAAAAGACTCTTGATCTTCCACCCAACTGAACAGAAAAGTTCATCTTGAGCCATGTGGCTGTGGGGGGCGGTGGAGTTATTCCTTCGCTTCACTCTCAGAACGACCCACTCCCACAACCAAAGCTTCTTGTAGGCAAATACAATGCAAGCCGACCAATCATCATCGACGGTTCGTCCGTCCTCTGTGGCGCAATTGGTTAGCGCGTCTGACTGTTAATCAGGAGGTTGAAAGTTCGAGTCTTTCCGGAGGAGTCTTTTTGATCTTGGATTCTTTTTGGTCTTGGATTCTTTTTTGCAGATTCAAACTAGGTTTGAATGTCATGAAGCTGGGCACTGGCCTGGTCAATGTAGGCCAGGCAGAGAGCCTACTGATGCGTGTAGCTCGCCTTGCTCGCCTTGCTCGCCTCGTTTTTTAATCTTCAAGTTGGCTTTTAATAATACCCCCAGTGTACGGTAAAGGTTGACAAGTGCCGAGATAATTTACTCGTAGGTATTGTAGTGAGGTTGTTATAAGAATTCGCGCCTTCTGTTCACATGTGACAAGAGCAAAGGTGTAAACCGTTGATGTTGGTTGATATCTAACCGTAGATTTACAACTGATATGACGGCAACTCAAATTATAATGCGTCTCACGTCTTAAACGCCTCATTCCCCGGGGTATGCTCATCCATCATATCACCACGCATTAAATAATCGCCACAAGAGACCAGCCCTCGCTTAGACGGCAGAGCGGTGCTCGACATCCTCAGCCGTCGCCTTCTCCATGTACTCGCCCGCACCCGCGGAGCCGCTGGCAAAGGTCTGGTGGGGCCTCCACTTAGCCGACTGGCGGGGGCTCGTCTCCTCCATCATCTTGTCGACCTGCTCCAGGGACAGGCCCTTGGTCTCGGGGATGAGGAAGTAGGCGTAGACAAAGGCGCAGGTGCAGAGGCCGCCCCAGACGAAGAAGACGGACGACTTCATGTTGCCCCTGTCCTTGCCGACCATGTAGGGGGTGACGACGGCGATGATGGTGTTCCACAGCCAGTTGGAGGCGGTGGACAGGCCGACACCGCGAGAGCGGATGGGCAGCGGGAAGATCTCGCCGATGACGATCCAGGCACCGGGGCCCCAGGTCGAGGCGAAGCAGAAGATGAAGATGGCGATGAAGGAAATCTGAGCGTTGACGGCGGGGATGTTGTTGGCAAGGTTCTTGGTGCTGTCACTGGGGTCGGGGTGGGTGTGGTCGAAGCCGATGGTGACGCCGACGATGGCGACGAGGAACTGGCAGACCAGCATGCCAAAGGCACCGAAGATGAGGATGGTGCGGCGGCCGAAGCGCTCGACGGTCCAGAAAGACAGAGGCGTGGAGCACACGTTGACGAGAGTGAAGATCATGGAGATGAGGAAGGGGTTGTCAATGGCGCCGGTCGACTGCAGGAAGGGGGTCGAGTAGTAGAAGATGAAGTTGACACCGGTCCATTGCTGCATCATCTGCAGAGAGGTGCCGAGGATGGTGCGGCGCAGGTTGGACTTGGACTGCCACAGGCTGCCCTTGAAGCAGTTGGCCCAGCTGCCGAACCAGGTGGTGGAGGGGATGAGGGCGCGCTCGTACTCCTCGTTGGCGATGATCTCGGCAATCTCGCTCTGGACGTACTCGGAGGACTCGGGCTGGCCGCGGACGCGGGCGAGGGCGTTGATGGCGCGCTCGATCTCGCCCTTCTTGACGAAGTAGCGGGGGGAGTCGGGGAGGAAGAGCAGGCCGCCGCCGAGGATGATGGCCCAGGGGAACTGGATGGCGATGGGGACGCGGTAGACGGCCGTGGTGGAGTAGTTCTTGGTCGCGTAGACGACAATGGACGCCAGCATGATGCCGATGGTGATGCAGAACTGGTAGCCGGCGACGAGGGCGCCACGGACCTTGCGGGGGCACTACAGGGAACCGGTCAGCTCAGTCGAACTCGGGCTCTCGGGGGTTTCGAGGCCGACTCACAATCTCAGACATGTACAGAATGACAATGGCAGACTCGAAGCCGACACCGAGGCCGGCAATGAGACGGCCGGCGACGATGGGGCCGAGGGCGGCGGAGGGGCTCGTGATCATCTGCACAACAACACCGATGGCGTAGATGACGCAGCCCATGATGACGGTCCACTTGCGGCCGATGCGGTCGGCAACGTCACCAGCGATGACGGCGCCAAAGAAGGTTCCGCAGGACAGGATAGAGACGATGAGCGAGGTCTTGCTCTCCGAGACCTCCGTGTAGCCTTTGCCCATGACGGCGTCGATGAAGATCTGGGCGCCGAGGACACCGTTGATGTAACCAGAGTCGTACCCGAAGAAGATGCCACCGAAAGAGGCAAAGGCGCAGAGCAGGTAGGCCTTCCAGGTTACGGGGGCCTCGATATGCTCGACATCGTGGGCAGTGTGGAGGGCGATCGAGGCCTTGCGCCCGTCGCCCGTCTTTTCGACGATGTCGGCCATTGTCGGTTCCTCTCGCTCTCGAGGTGTGCCTTGTTTGTTGTCTTGGGGGGAAAAGGAGAAGGCGAAGGGAGGTTTTGTTTTGCCGATCCCCAGGAGAGACAACTACGATCTCTTTGCTGTAGGCCTATGTGGGGGGTGCAGGGGTGGGAAGGCAGGCCCGTGAGACAAGTGAAGATGGACGAGACGAGGAAGGCAAGACACGAAGCGGGAGCAGAAGGGGGCGAGAGCAGCTTCCTTTTATTCTTCGTGCGGCGGCAGATGGCCATGGTCATGGACGGTGGCATCCCGGGGCGCAACTACGAACACGCCCACCTCGCCCACCTCGCCCACCGCTCCTCTGTCCGTCCTCGTAGCATAGGTACAGTACACGATATGCGCGCGGCGCGCCGGCCGGCGGATACAAGCGTACGGTGCGCATCTGAAGAGCACGGGGCAAGGATGGGCCCAAAGGGGGTGGGATGGAGAGGCGGACAGGGGTGGCGCTGGCCATACGGGCGCCGGAGCGGAGCCAGCCAGGCGCGGACCACGGAGCAGGTCCTGGCGCTGCAGAGAAAAAGCTTCGAGGCTGCCGAGCGCTGCCACCGCAAAGGCTATCCACCAGCCAACTCGGTGCTTCTCCAGTGTCAGGCTCCCAGGCGCGAGCGCGTCCGGGGAACCCGCGTGGGGATATGCGGGGCGCAGACGGGCCTGGGCTACGAAGTAAGGCCGACAATAGTGGGAGGATGGAGGCCGAGGGTCCACACCGGCTGGCAGAGAAGCGCCGAGAAGGGCCGGCCGTTGGCTTCTTTGGGGCAGGGGAGGCCAGAGGCTAAACGGAGATGAAGACGACTGACTCTGTCGGTGCGCTGCGCGTCTCGCCGGCCTGTTGCTCGGCCGATGGGCTCTGCGGTCCTGCTCCTCCCCGTGGGTAAAAATTGGGGATTATCCCGAGAGTTTGGGGATGAGGGGGAGGTGTTCAAACGGTGAAGCTGGGGATGTGGCTTGATGCCGGTGATGCGCGCCCCGGGGACTGGATGGAGTCTTGTTGAGTTGATCATCGCCCCGGCTGCGTCTGTTTGTCATGGATTGTTCAAGCCGCAAGCACTCGTCCAAGTACTCCGTACACAGTATCGATCCGTCTAGCTTGACTCGCAGCGCGGGTGACTTGCTGATGCTGATGGGAACACTCGTCGCCGCCATCGTGCCATCGTGCCATTGACGCTGACGGCGGCTCCGTCCCCAGCCGGCACCCGTCTGGCTGCCCGCGGCCCGTCCGCGCTGCAGGTACCTGACGGAGTCGACGAGGTCACCTAACGCCGGGTGCTTCGTACGAGTACTCGTACCTTAGTCTATGCTGGGCCGGACGCGAGTCGTCGGGCTGTTGTTGTTGGTCACGAGGGCAGCACGCTGGGGGCGGTGGCCCACTGTCCGCCGTCCGAGATCGACCTGCGCTCTTGGCAGGGTCTGCAGCAAACCTACTACTGTTAATATTACTGTACAAAGTACCTACTTCGTACGAGTAAGGCCTGCTTCGTATGTAGGTACCTAGCGGGCCCAGTGCCGTGCTGTACAGTGCAGCTTGCAGTCGCAGAGGCACTGTACCACGGCACCACCGTTTCCAGTCACGATACTGCATCAGGTACCAACGGTCGTCGTTTCGTCCTCACGATGCCGTCTATGCGGACCACGCCTCTTCTCCTCCATCCCCAAGGCCCTCCGGCGCATGGCCAAGGACGGGGAAGCATGAAATACGGGTCTCCGCCTCCCCCCAATGGGCCAATTTTCGGTCGTACTCGATGCGCCACTCCCTCCACTCCAGCACTCCGGTCTCCAAGCCGCGCGTGGCAGCACCTTAATTGACCGAGCTAGCGGCCGCTTGGCGCCACATCGACCAGTCCTTCGGGATGCGGATCTGGCTCGGCAGGTCTGCACCGCATTTGGCATGTCAGCTGCTTCGTCGAGCCTGGGCTTGAGCCTGTTGCGGTCGCTGGCCGTGGACAGAGGACGCGCCGCGAGGCTCCATTGCGACACGGCTCGCGCCTCCGCCACCCCTTCACCGCCGCCGCTCCCCGTTGCGCCGCACGTCGCTGTACGAGTACGAGTATTCTCGCGGCCGCCGACGAGCGTCCATCGCAGGCAGATGGAACGCGGGAGTGCAGGAAGAGCGGTTGTGGTGGTAACCCGCACCTGCAGGGAGAGGACCTCGCCTCGGCTGCCCACGGGGTTGTGGCGTTGCCGGGGTGTGCCTCATGGCGGGATTGTGGGTGGATTTGGCCGAGACGAGCGAGAATTTTCAACCTCATCTCCAGACACACGCGCCGAGAGTCGAGACGCCCATCGCCGCCTTGTCGCCCGATGGGCAGATGGAGCAATACGAGTATCTAGCTTCGCCCGTCTGCTCGGCGCTTCTCTGGCCGATGACGGCTGCGTGCTTCGTTCGTTCTTGGCCCGTCAATTCATCCGGCGAGGGCTTGCACTGATCGTCGACATTCACCCAGCGTTGCACCGTCGCCGTCTCGCCTCGTGTCATGTTGCCTCGCCTCGGCTCTCCTGCCAGCCCTCCCCCCCTTCTCCTGACGGCGCGACGCGCGCCATCTCGCCCAGTCTGCTGGACCCGGCCCCCTACTGACACGGCACGGCGAGCAGATGCAGCCGCGATGTGGTGGTTCGTAATCCATGATGCCATGCGCATTACGGGCCGAAGAAGACCCTAGGCGTCGACGATGGTTGTCACCTGTCAGACTTCCAGGTTGGCGGGGGAGGACGACTGCTTGGCAGGGAGCTCATTAGCCGCCAGCCCTTCTGGCTCTCAGCCGCGTCCTCGAGCACAGGCCGGGACGTGGACGGTACGCAGAGAATTGCGCTTACTCTGACGGCCTTATCCTCGTATGCAGCACGTCGTTGCCGAGAAGCCGCAGCTTGGTCCATTGTGCGAGCAGAGCTGCCTTCCCCCGAGCCCGGACGTCGCGTTACGGGTGCAGACGGGCCGTTGCACACTGGCACACGGATCTTGAACAGTGCGAGGCGGAGTGAGACAGGCCATTGTTGCTGTGGCGGGCCGCACCCGGCTTCGCACATTGTCCTCGTTGAGACATGCACCGCACCCAGACGTCTGTCCCGCTCCAAGACACCGCGTGGTACCGTGGCTGGCGTGGCTGACGCTCGCCACGATGGACCCGAGACGGGGCGAGGATTCCAGTTCGTTTGGTCACGCGCCAGTCCGGCCGCCAAGAGATGTCGCATTCCATCCCGGGTGTCAAGGTTTCCATTCCGGAGACTAACTGAATCGGGCCGTGCCTAGCAAGCCTCGACACCCTTCACGTGAGCCTCCGAGCCTCCGGATGCGGATTCATCGATGCAATAATGATCATTCTTTACTCCGTACTTGTTCTTGTTTGAGTTCCACGGCAACGGAGCCTACTGTCCGGTTTGCTGCCGTTGAACTCGTGCCACCATGTGGCTCGCCACGGCCGGAGATATGACAAACAACCCGTTTCTACCGGCAGCGGCCGTTGGCTATGCTGGGCCGCAACGGGGCTGCCGCTCGGCCGGAGCTATGCCGTCAAATCTTTGACTTTGAGCGAGAAGCTGAAAACTAGGTTTCGTACTCCGTACGAAGTAGGTTGTTTGTTGGTTGATGGCCGGCGGATCATGATCCCTTGGCCCGTAACTACACACCCTATACTCCTGGTATTGCACGCATGTCCATACACGAACCCCTCGCGTTTCGGTGGATTGGTTTCACGGACAATAAAAGCTGTATCAGGAATCTCCTTCTTCCTGACACACGTGCCGTCTACTCGTACAGCTGCCCTTCGAAGTGGACCCAAGGGTCCGCTACCCTATACCCTCCGCGGGCCAGCCCGGAATCTCGGAGGAGAGCAGACCGAGCAACGACCACAAGGTCCGGCTCGCCCTCGCCGGCCCGCCTTGCTCGTGGTAATCCTCGCCGTGGTCATCTCCCTGCGCTCGTACCATCACGTGCCTCTCATCACCGACCGCAGTAACACGGTCCTCTTCCTCACCGACCGCGCAAACGGCCTGTCTAACGTTCACGTCGCGACCAGCGTCCACGATCACTATGGGTCCTTTGCGAAGCTGGCGCCCGAGATTGTGCGCGTCTCGGCCGCGAAGCCCATCTAGTGACACGAGCTTGCCGGGTTGGACTATGTGACTGCCGCGACGTGGATATGGGGAAAAGTGCATCGTGACGCCGCCCGGCGTGGCGGGATCCTTTCCCGTGCCGTGGAAGCTCATACCGGCCAACATATACCTCCAACTGCGCTCCCTCTTCGGACCGCTATTCTCCCCAAGGCTCTCGGCGAAACGAGCTACCTTTCAAACAGGATGTCGTGAAACCGATCAACCTGTTTGACATCGCGGCAACAAACGTTCTGTAGATCTCCACGACCTTTTCCGGGGCGAGCCTTCCCCTGGACGTCATCCCGCCGCATGTATCTTGTAGTGTTTTTGAAGAAGGCTCCGACGAGGCTTGTGGATCTGGGCACCGGCGTCCAGTATGATGAGCATGGTGCGGGCGATGTCAGACGCTCTTATCCCGGTGCTGCAGTCCAAACACCCAGGTTGCCGTGGAAGTCTAGGAATATTGGACGACACAGCGACGATTTCCTCCGGCGAGTGGGAAAACAATGTGAGAGTGTGTTGCACAATGGGCATGTCACCCTCTTCGTGCACCACGGAGGGGCATATTGCCACCACGAAGCCATTCTGTCAGTGTATCAAGCTATAACGACACGCATCGCATTTACTGACAGCAGCGATAGTGCCGGAGTGCCACAGATCATCCTGCCTCTATGGGTCGACTTGTACAGCTTTGGGCGGATAGCAGAGCACCTCGGCGTAGGTATTTGGCCCGCCAAGGACACGGGTGGCACGCGGATGCCCTGGACGAGGGCTTCATGGCAGCGTTAACGGGAGAAAGAAGCGTCGCTATGCGGGAGAAGGCGAGGGCGGTTGGGAAGTTGCCCGTCGGCACGGCGGACGCGATGCAGCGGCGGGCGAAATCGCGAGTATGGCTGCGAGGGCCACGCCTAAATGTTAGATATTGATACCATGTAGAATTACCGGTAAAATATGCGAAGCCCCGAAAAGATCGGCACTGAATGGGACGAGGGACCAGACAGACTACGGTGACCAGGCCGGACTGAGTAGCTGGTTCAGGAGAGCACCGACGGCTTCATCGCCGTCTGTTTTCTGCAGAAGTTGTTTATGGAAACGTGCACTGCTTCTGGTGGTGCTTTGCAATTGCCTCGAGCGGACCCGCAAGCCACTTACACGGGCCTCGCGCGGCAACACCACCAAAAGCCCAGGGCAGCCACATGCTTCAGCGTCGCAGCGACATCTGCAGCAAGGGACGCAGTGAGGCGTTGGCCGATCAATTGCCTTATCATCGAATATTGGTGGTTACGCGGCAGGCGGCGCCGTGCCACGTGGCTGGCCGGGGAAGTGACTTGCAGCCGTCCGGGCTCCTCTCACGACGCACGTTCAAGGCGACCAAAGATGGGATGCCCTCCAGTCTGTCAGCCCGCGGCGATGGCTGCTGCGATGAATCACTCCTGTCGCTGCGCCGCCAGACGAGCGCATCTGGCCGACGAGGCGCAGTTGCCGTTGCATCGGTTGTTTTCAGCCAGAACGGCTCAAAGGACACGCCACAAAAGTTCCGCCTCGGGAGGTGGGCTATGGGCAGTTGAGAAACCCATAGACACAGTCCAGACTCTGGAAAGAGGAAGAAAAAAAAGAGCGGCCCTTTGCAACGTTTTGAAATGCCTCACGGAAAGCCCTTCCCGTGGTGGGAGGCCTCGAAGAGATGGCTGACGGCGATGGATCATGGAGGGCCGTTGAGCCAACTCTACGGACTAGTTACTTACCATGACGACAAGGGGACTGCAGAACCAACATCCAGCGGGGGGCCATGCGCCTCGAACACACAGATTGCCCTTCCCGGAAGCCAGCCGAGCCTGCGCCGCCCCATTGCCGGCTTGCCTGCCCAATGGCCATGGCCGATCCGTGCCTTTCCCGCACGCGAGCCGCGCGCAGGGCTGCATTTCCCCAGGTGACGGGCATAAGTCTCACCGACGTATATCGCTCATAGCAGCACGCTCTCGCGGCCTCATGGCCGTTACCTCGCCTCTGTTACGGCGCGACAAACATAAAGCTAAACGGCCCCCTCCGTCCGTCACCCTGTGCGCATCCATCTCGGACGAGGCAATTTCACAGACCCGATAGCGCAGTCGCTGTGCATAGCCCACAGCCCTCCCGTTTCCAGCTTGCGACGTGACTCCAGCCCGCCGCCGGCAGCGTTGGTCGCGGCATCAGCGCCCTCGCCCTCGCCCGCATGTGATTCCCATTAGGCGAGGGTGTCGTAACTGCAATGAAAGCGGCTCCATTGGCCGTCGCCACGGGGAGCAGCAGCAGCAGCTGTTGGAGGAGAGGAGCAGCTAGATTCGGTGTAGCGGCGCGTGCCATGTCGGAGGATATAATGCTCCCTCCCTTCGCCTCCTCGAGTCTCGTAGTCGCCTTGGGTCCTGCTCAGCCTCTGCTCGTTCCTTGCTCTTCGCTCCGGCCTTCTGCTCTTCCAGCCCTCTCGCCCTTCCCCCAACCCTCGCCATGTCTCCCGAGAAACTCGCAGAGGCGCAGGCGGCAGAGCGTGTCCGCTGGCGCGACGAGGAGCAGGGACCGGCCCGTCGCCAGTCGCGGCCGCCGCTGAGCCGTGCCAACTCGGCCGACTCCCTTGCCATTCGGAGCATTCACTCGCGAGGCCCCGTTGACCCTGCCGTCTCGCTGCCGATCCAGTATCGCACGGTGTAAGTTGGCGTTCCGTAAACGATGGCTGCGGGCCCGCCGTTGATGAATGAAACAGCTCGTTCCAGATCGATGATACCAAAGGCAAAGCCCGCGCTGAAGTGGCCCGCGCTGCCGACACCGCTGCAAAGGGTAGGCTGTGATGGTGTCGAGACTCGTAGTCTTTCGGAACACTAACAACCGACGTGTTAGACCTCAGCGACCTCGAATGGCATATAATTGCCTCATCCGATGTAGCTCAGAGACTGGTTACGTCTCCCGACAGCGGTCTGTCAGACGACCAGGCCAAGCGCAGGCTCCAAGAATATGGCAGAAATGCACCATCGCCGCCCAAGACGAACCGGACCCTCACCATACTCGGCTACTTTTTCAAAGGCTTTGGAGGCATTCTCCTCGTGGGAAGCATCCTCGTGTTCGTCTCCTGGAAGCCTCTTGGCGAACCCCCTGCCTTGGCCAACCTGGTACGAACACCACAGATGTGTGCTCTGCATTTGATTCGCGTTGATCTGACCGTCAACTCCAGGCCCTGGCCATTGTCCTCCTTGCCGTCTTCTTCATCCAGGCCGCCTTCGCCATGTTCCAGGACTGGTCGACGTCTCGGGTCATGTCATCCATCAAAGACATGCTTCCGGAGCATTGCCAAGTTACCAGAGACAACAAGCTGCTTCACCTTCCGGCCGAGGACCTTGTTCCGGGCGATTTGGTCTCCATAAAGGCGGGGAACAAACTCCCGGCCGATATGCGCTTCATCCAGATCTCCTCGGACGCCAAGTTTGACCGCTCGGTCCTGACGGGAGAGTCGCGACCCGTCGCGGGTACCGTCAACCACACGGATGTCAACTATCTGGAAACCCACAACATTGGCCTTCAAGGAACACACTGCATCATTGGTTCTGGAACGGGAATTGTCGTGGCCACCGGAGACAAGACCGTGTTTGGCCGCATCGCCGCCCTGACCAACGAGCCCAAGTCCAAGATGACTACGCTCGAGAAGGAAGTGCTCTACTTTGTCCTCTTCATCTGCGGTATCATGTTTGCCATGATCGCCCTCGTACTCATTGTGTGGTATGTGTGACCAGTACCTTGCAATTTACAGACCACCCAGCTAATCCTAGGAATATAGGGGTGCTTGGCTAAGACGCGATTACCCGAACTGGATCAACGTGCCGACACTCATCGTGAACTGCGTCAGTGTCGCCGTGGCCTTTATCCCCGAAGGTCTTCCCATTGCCATCACGGCAGGGCTGACAATTACGGCAAACATGATGAAAAAGAACATGATTCTCTGCAAGTCGCTCGTGACGGTGGAAACACTCGGGTCGGTATCAGTCATCTGCTCTGACAAGACGGGGACATTGACGCAGGGCAAAATGTCTCTCACGGATTGCTCCATCGGCACCAACAACATGTCCGTCGGGTCGCTCAAAGAAGAAATGGCTTCCAAAAAGGCCAGCGGCACCGAAGACACCTCTGTTGCTACCTTTGGCCAGCTTGGTGCCTTGGCGGCCCTCTGCAACGCCGCGGAGATGGATGCGGCCCAGCCGGACGTCCCGATCGAGAAGAGAAACGTCTTTGGCGATGCGACTGACACTGCTATCCTTCGATTCTCCGAGTCCCTCG
This sequence comes from Tolypocladium inflatum, assembly GCA_003945565.1. Taxonomy (NCBI): domain Eukaryota; kingdom Fungi; phylum Ascomycota; class Sordariomycetes; order Hypocreales; family Ophiocordycipitaceae; genus Tolypocladium; species Tolypocladium inflatum. The sequence continues at coordinate 1,881,400 of QEPE01000001.1, forward strand.
AAGACGGCAACGTCGCGTACTTTAGAGCCTGCTGGCAGAGGGTGTTTGAGCTTGGCTTTAACAGCAAGAACAAGTTCATGATTCGGTGCTTCAAGATCGCACGCCGGGAAGCCATTCACCGAACACTCCACAGCGAGGCCGCCGCGAGGTTTGGAGATGACGATCTGTGAGCATCTCGTTCGCTGGTATCTTACAAAATTTGATGGCTTGGCTAACATCGCCACAGACTGTTGACAATAAAGGGTGCCCCAGATGTCCTTATTAGCCGCTGTTCGCACTATCTTACGGGCTCAGGCGAAGTGGTACCGCTTGACAAGGACGTTGCCGCTACGTTTGATCACATCAAGAACATCTACTCTTCGCAGGGCAAACGGTGTCTGTTGCTTGCACGGAAGATTGTGCCGGGCAACATGATCAAGGACGATGCAGACACCACCAAGTACGAAGAAGCCATGACGGAGCAGGCCAAGTCTGACCTAATCCTCGTTGGAATGGTTGCCATTGTCGACCCCCTGAGGCCAGAGATCCGCGACGTCATGTCTACTCTCCGTGGTGCTGGCATTAGGATCGCCATGGTACGCTCCGAACCCATCTCCATATTCATTCGATCATGCAGTTGACATGCGCTCTACAGGTAACTGGCGACTTTGCCCTAACCGCGCTGGCCATTTCTCGCGAAGCTGGCATCGTCACATGTGTCCACGTCGACAACGTCGACAATCTCGAAAGATACCCAGATCCTGGTTCCGGCTCCACGTCAGAAGACCTTGAGGAGATGAAGGCTTCCGGCTGGACTGGCTCCCGAGGCGCCATCGTCATCAGCGGACCGGAGCTGACGGGACTCAACGAGCACCAGTGGAAGCTGCTGACAGAATACGAAGAGGTCGTTTTTGCCAGAACCACTCCGGAGCAGAAGCTCAGGATCGTGCTGGAATACCAGAGGAATAACGTTGTTGCCATGACTGGCGACGGCGTCAACGACGCCCCTTCGCTGAAGGCCGCTGATGTTGGTATTTCTCTTGGCAGCGGCTCGGACATTGCCATGGAGGCTGCCGACATGATTCTTCTGGATTCCTTCTCTTCGGTTGTTATTGCTGTCCAGTATGGGCGAGTTGTTTTTGACAATCTGAAAAAGGTGAGCATCAACGATTGTCTTGTACTCATTTGGAGGCCTCGAGCACATGTGCTGACTCAAGTCTCCAGGTCATTGCGTACCTGCTTCCGGCTGGCAGTTTCTCAGAGTTCTGGCCTGTCATGACGTCTGTTCTCTTCGGCCTGCCCCAGATTCTGTCGTCCTTCCTCATGATCATCATTTGGTGAGCACCTCTGCCTACCCCCTTGCCTGGGATATGTCCAAGCTAACAGGTGACAGCTGCTTCACGGACTGCGCCGCCGCCACGGTCCTGTCGTTTGAGAAGCCCGAAGCGGATGTGTTGCTGCGCCGGCCCAGGAATGTCAAGAAAGATCGGCTGGTCAACTGGCAACTGATTCTACACGCGTACGGTATCATCGGCGTGACCGAGACCCTGGCATCGTTCGCCATGTCCTACTGGTACCTGGAGCGAAACGGAATCCCGTTCCGGGACCTGTGGTTTAGCTTCGGACAGCTGCCGAGCTACATCGACCCCGACTACTACAACCAGAAGCTCACGGAGGCGTCGTCCATCTACTTCGTCAACCTCGTGGTTATGCAGTGGTTCAACCTCATGGCGACCAGGACCCGACGCCTCAGCATCTTCCAGCACCCGCCGCTGTTCAACAAGGAGACGCAGAACCTGTGGCTCTTTCCGTCTATCCTGTTTGCGCTGGGCATGGCTGTCATCTGGCTCTACATTCCGTCTGTCCAGACCGTCATTGGAACGGCTGGTGTCCCCGTGGAGTATTGGTTCCTGCCCTTTGCTTTCGGCCTCTGGATTATCCTCCTAGATGAAGTGAGAAGATTTTGGGTCAGGAAGTGGCCCAAAGGCTGGATGGCCAAGGCTGCGTGGTAGATGACAAGTTTGTTGCTGTTTTAGAGCGAAGACTTTTCTTGAGTAAAGAATGGAGTATATAGCAGCCTGAACATGAAGTGACTATAATAGACAGTATGAAAGTTGCCACCAACGGTGTTGAACAAACATTGAGAAGTTATGACGAGCAGGACCGGAACTATGATTGCTGTCGCTGTTGGCATGGATTATGCCGGAGCGAAGCAATGCTGCGCCAAAAATAGCATTGTAGGGCGAAGCTTTGAGTCGCTGGGTTGCACGCGGACTCAACCGCACTGCTTGCCTAATTGGCCCCTGGCAAAAGGAACTGTCAGCGAACGTGGAACTCCCACGCGGCAGGTCCTTCTAATCTCCGAGTCTGGCAAATCGAACCTGGCCTGCTTATGCACTGACTCTAGCCCCTATGACGTCTAGCAGATATCAGGGTTGTTCAGCTATGAGCACCTTAGGAACTGATCTGCACATCCCTTTGTAAGTCGGGGCGGTCGGGGTAGCAGAAGTCCGCCTTACGTCCAGACAGCCAGTAGGGTTGCACCATTCGCCCCCAACCTGGGGCAATGCGCCAAAGGCATTACTCTGACTTTTACCTTCGTTGAGCCTCAGGGGCATATCGATTTAGAAACTGCTCGCGTGCTCATAATTTTATGTGCAAAGGGCTGAAGGGATCCTTGGCATCCCTGCTTCAGCTGTCCCACGTGCATTTCACGCCGGTGCCTAAGAGGGTCTCCTCGAAGTATACTCCGTAGTGTTTAAATAGTGTGGTTCCGACCTCAAGATATTTTGTCAATCTTCCCGGCGCTACATCTCTTACACCTCGGAAATGATGAAGTTGTCTATGCTTTTAGTCCTTGCCGCTGGCACAGTTTCCCTGTGCGAAAGCCCTAGCAGCTGCACGAGTGCCGAGAAGAAGAGAAATGGCGCCGACTTTGTCCTCACCGACCAGGACGACAACGCGCATCTCGTACCACTGTCCAAGATCTTCGCAGATGCCAAGAAAAAGGTCAAGGTATCGGACGTATTCGACGATGGAAACCACAAGATGACCACCGACTCCAACGGCAAGAAGGCTTGGGAGAAGACGGCGAACTTTGATGACCAGAACACTAGCAAATGGGTGCCGCAAGGCATTTCCTCCACAGCAGATGCCCTCGACGCGGGTACCTACGAAGGCAAGGATGGCTGGATCGTCAGCTGGCACCGGGATGATGACAAGAGCGTGCGCGTCACCTTTGTCAACCGGGCAAACGACAAGTACCGCCACGCTCTCCTGGTATACCCCGATGCCGACGACGACTTCAAGGAGGTCCCTGTTCATGCTGGCGGGATCATGTGGTACGGCGACACCCTCTGGGTTGTCGATACCAAGAACGGCATCAGGGTCTTCGACATGAACAACATTTGGGAAGTCGGGTCCGGCGACAAGGTCGGCAAGAACAGCCCTGGCAAATACTCCGCTGCAGGCTATAAATATGTCATCCCTCAGATCCGGTAAGCTAGTAGACTCTTTGGCTAATGAACCCCCTGCTTGATCTCGTTCAAGCCTTTTCTGTATTGATATGCTAACGCCCTGTCGCCAGCTGGTACAAGTGGACGCCGTCGTTCAACTTCCAGTTCTCTTATATCGCTCTGGATCGCACCACCTCGCCTGATCGCGTCCTTGTCGGCGAGTACCAAAAGTCCGACTCAGCACCCATCCGAATGGTGCAATGGGAGCTCGACTACAAGACGCGAAAGCTCAAGGCAGACGGCAAGACCGCCAAGGGTGTCTGGGCATACTGCGTCGGTATCGAACGGATGCAGGGCGCCGTCCAGGCCGATGGCAAGATCTACATCTCTCGGAGCAATGGCGACAGCGCCGGCGACATCTGGGGATGGACTCCGGGCAAGGGGGCTCATAACAACAAGGGCTTTGTGCCACCTAGCCCCGAGGACATGAGCTACGACAAGAGAGGAAAGAAGGTCTATAGCGTCACGGAGAGGGCTGGCGGAAGGTATATCCTTACCTTGAACTCGTCCCAGGTTAAGTTCTCTTGAAGGCGCCTGTATGGGTTGCAGGTTCCGAGACGGGAGCATGGCGGAATGGACGGCTGATCCACCAACTGTACTGTCCGTTGTCGACGTACATACGTATATGACTTCAAGGCATTGATAAACTCGAGTTAGAGGCTAGAAATTGGATCAAACTACACAAGCGGCTATCACTGGCTTAAAGGCACCTGTATCCTCTCAATTATCCTGTTCGCCGATATCCGGGAGAACCATGTCGGTGATTACAACCGCCAGCCGGTGATATCCACAAAGCCCCTCATTGCGGCTTTTCAAGACCCGAACCGCAGCGAGTGATCGCCCCATTGGCCAGTCAGGAGGGGAACCGGGTGTTGTACATACATCATCGGTTGCGGTTCAGTCCTATCAAATCGACGCGTAGCGCAGTGGAGACCCGATTTCGGTCACTGTTTGGAAGCAATATAAACTTCGTCGTCCCACACATGAGGGGTAATTTGTTCCGTCTTCACACAACTCAACGACATTCCGCTGTCATTGCACTATCAAACCCACTTCGAATCAAAACATTACCAGTCTTTCAAAGGCCGTACTATTGGTACGCGATTAGCTTCAAGGAGCCATGGCACCTGTCGCAATGGAACTATCTACAGATCGAGGTAAAGTAGTACAAGAATGCATCCGGGTGTTCGACATGACGTAGCCGTGCTTGAACCTTCGGGGGCGCCTCATTATGGGGCCTCACCAAGGGCAAGCTCGGCGAGTCTGTTGATCTGAGAAATACCGGTGAACTTGATCTGGATAATACCAGCGAAAGGATATGCTTCTTGGAACTCCCCACCCCCCTCCGTGATGACGGGTGAACTAACTCCTACAGCTCTGCGCTTGATCTGCCAACATGTCTACGGATAAGATCACGTTCCTCACCAACTGGTAGGCTTGGCATGCGTATAGATATGAGATGAAGCTGCTGACGCAATTCAGGCACGCCACGCCGTACCACGCACCGCTTTACCTGGCCCAGGCCAAGGGATTCTTCAAGGAAGAGGGCATCAAGGTCGCTTTGCTGGAGCCAAACGACCCCAGCGTAAGACGAATGCCGTTCGATTGCGAGTGCACTTGCTCACTGCTCACTCTAGGATGTCACCGAAATCATCGGCACAGGCAAGGTTGACCTGGGCTTCAAGGCCATGATCCACACTCTTGCTGTAAGATACAAACTGCCAGCCAGATGCGTTTCCGTGGTGTCACCTCTAATTCTTTGTATAGGCCAAAGCCCGCGACTTCCCCGTCCTCTCCATCGGCAGCCTCCTCGACGAGCCCTTCACCGGTGTCGTCTACCTCAAGGACTCTGGAATCACCACCGACTTCCGCTCCCTCAAGGGCAAGCGCATCGGCTACGTCGGTGAGTTCGGCAAGATCCAGATCGACGAACTCACTTCGCACTACGGCCTGACGCCTGCCGACTACACGGCCATCCGATGCGGCATGAACGTCTCCAAGGCCATCATCAACGGCGAGATCGATGCCGGAATCGGTCTCGAGAACGTGCAGATGGTGGAGCTCGAGGAGTGGCTTGCTGCTCAGGGCCGCGACAAGTCTGACGTGCAGATGCTTCGCATCGACGAACTCGCCGAGCTCGGATGCTGCTGCTTCTGCTCGATCCTTTACATCGGAAACGAGTCGTTCATTGCGCAGAACCCCGACAAGGTCCGAGCATTCATGCGCGCCGTCAAGAGGGCGACCGACTTTGTCCTCGCCGACCCCCACGCGGCCTGGAAAGAGTACGTCGACTTCAAGCCGGTCATGGGCACGCAGCTCAACTGGAAGATCTTTGAGCGCAGCTACGCCTACTTCTCGCAGGACCTGAAGAACGTCAAGCGGGACTGGGACAAGGTCACCAAGTACGGGCAGAGGCTCCAGGTCCTGAGCCCCGACTTTACGCCCAACTACACCAACGAGTTCCTTGACTGGGCTCTCGAGCCTGACTCGGCCGACCCCACCGGCGACCAGAAGCGAATGGTCGAGCTGCAGAAGGCTGTCTGCTGCAGCGGTGGATTCAAGAGGCTTCTCCCGGGTGTGAAGGCTTAAGGCCCTCAGTCAAAAGCCTTTACTGCCGCGTTAAGCAACAAAATGCGCGGCCGTTGGCAGCTCGTCTCTTGTTGAATGGACACCCCAACTGCATTACACTCGTTCAATAGTCGCCGTACGTTGGGCAGAAGCACTCGAGAGCACACACAAAATTGAACCATTCTTGCTCTTGAGTATATATATGCTCGTCTTGAAAGCCTTGGTTTTACTGTAGATTGGTCTTATGTCTGGTAGCTGTGAATAAGTCTCGATGACATGGTCTCCCAAGCGGCTCCCGAGATTCGCGACAACAATCAATCCCGTAGGAGATTTGTTGAGTTTGGAAGGCTGGTGGGCTGGTCATGCACCGGCTTTTGGCTCCCGCTGCCGCCTAAGCCATGCACGGCTGCTCAAAGAGGCGCCATGGGATCGTCGACGGTGTAAGTGAGCGGACTTCACCAAAGGTCCCCCGCCGCGGGTGGTGACCCCATGAACCTGGCTCGTCGACCCGCTGGGAGAGTCCAACAGATGCATGACAAGACGGAGATGCGTGTGGGGGTTTGGGAAGGGTGAGCAATGAGGGGAAGCAGCCGCTCCAGCTTCTAACAAATAAAGCATACCCGAGGACTGCGTTGGCCAGGAGGACATGGCGGAGACGATGGGAACCAAGGGTAAGCTCGGCGTCAACACCATCCCCGTGGCCAACCTGGTGCGCGTCTACGATCCCAGCGGCATCCGGCACGAGGTCCCCAAGAACTACTGGGACCGGCTGCCTCAACGACACGCCGGTGCCAGTCAAGCGCCAGACGGCGGTTGCGGCGGTCAAGATTGGTTCCGCGATTCAGGAGTCGATGATCTCGGGCAGGAAGATTTGGTTAAACAGCGAGGACGAGCAGGTATACTGGGCGCAGCTGCGAGTGTTTTTTGTCCTGATGGAGTTGATACTTGGCTGCATCTCTCCGGTGGCTGTCAGCCATCGGGTGCGCCGCACGACGAGCTCAGTCCATCCAAGCATAATTCATTGCGCCAACAACCACGCCACTGGTATTGGCCATTGTGCAGAGTGCAGACGAGTTGCATATTAACGTGGCCTCGGAAGGTTTGCGGGTTGCAACCTAGAAGCGCCCATACCGCATCCATAACAGCTGCATCCAGGCGTTAGAACCTCGAATTGACTTCGCACCGGCCTTGTGTATCATGCCGTAGTTGATGCTACCTCCCTGTTTCGCTACTTACATGTGCCTCTGCTTGTGGTGTGCAGCACAACCCCGCAGGTCCAGGGACAATAAATGGCAACGAGAATCTATGCATGGGGGCATGCTTCAGGTAGGAGCAGTCACGTCCGCGATATGATCTGCGGCTCTCCTCACTTGACAGATCAAGTCGCACGGGCTAGTTCTATGTAAGCTGCCACTGCAGATACGAATGCGCTGACGACGGCTATTGACCAGTCGATTCACTACTCCGTAGTTATTAACTTAATCACATGCTGGCTGGAACAAACATTCGCAGCCATGGCCATCGAGCATTGCTTCAACCCCCCGCAGATCCCTCGCCGGCTCCAATTCAGCCCGGCTGCAGAGAGGTCTGGATGCAGGAAGGTAAGTAGGCTATTGCATGGATCCATTGATTCACCCAGACTCATCGCACGGTTGGCCAGAGATGCACCCCGTTGGGCGGCGTGGCTGCTGTGACTGCAGCAGCATGCAGCCAATAAATAGAGAAACAGTAAGTCCTGGTCCTTGCTCACCGGCTGCAGAACGCTCAGCGTGCAGACTGTGCACCGGGCACGGAATGCCTACGAGTAGTACGGAGGAATTGAAGGCGGTTGGGGCCGGGCCGAGCGTGCATGTAAGTGCATGTTGTGTGAGTGGAACACCCGTCTGAACTGCCGGCTCCGTTCTCGTGAAGCATTTGCCCTGATCACTCGTCTCATCTTTAGAAGAGCGCGAGAGTAAGGCTCGAAGCATGCATGCACGATCGGAGCAGGCAGGGGTGTTGTGGCGCGTCCCAGAATCGCATGGCTGGCCCTGTGATACAGAGACTTCATCTATTTTGTTGCTATTGACCAGAGAGCACCTCTACCTTCATGTTCCAATCACTCCAGCCCGCTCACCCCCAACAAATATACTCGCGCATCACTCAGCAGATCTGACGAGGTCGACGGTGGCACAGTGGAACGAGCCGCCGATGCTGTTGACGTGCTGGAAAGGGCACATTATGGGCTCCATGCCAAACTTCTCCTTCACCCACGACGCAAACTGCGTGTCGCTCTCCTCCACCATGATCCGCCGCTCGTCAATGCTGAGCGCGTTCAGAACCAACCACGGCGAGCACATGTACATGGGCGGGCTGGGGGGCTCTCGAGGCTGTGGCACGAACGGGTAGGCGTGCAGCTCCCAGTCACGCAGCACGGAGTGCCGGCGCAGCTCCTCCTCGGTCACACGGCCCGGGTTGTACGCTAAGAGACCCTTGCGGAGCGGCAAGATGGTGGCATCGATGTGCATCGCATGCTCATCCGTGGTGTTGAGGACCTCGACCGTGTAACCCTCGGGGACCATGGCTTGCAGGTATTCAACGCCCTTGCGGTTGGTGACGTGGCTGAGCTGTCCGAGGATGGTTTTGCCGAAGCGCATAAAGTCGGCCGTGTCAAAGGCCGGCCTGCTGTTGTTGATGGCCCATTCGTGCCCGGAGCCATTGCCATCCGCGGCCTTGTCCTCGCCAAAGCCGTCGTACAGGGTGTCGTGCCCGACGATGAGGGGAGCCCGGCAGATTCTGGACGAGCCGCTGCGACTGAGCTCTTCCAGAATATCCGAGTAGCCCAATTGGATCTCGTGACGACGGCAGCGCCAGGCGAACGGCGCCTCGATGAGGGTATTGCCGACCGTCATGAGCCCATCCCGGGGCATAGCACCCGTGTACCCGCCGACCTTGAGCCAGTCAAACTTCTTGGGGCGGTACACGCGGATGCCCTGCTCCTGCAGGAGCGTCGCGAAGTTGTCCAGTTCGGCCTGGGCCTTGGCCAGGATCTCGGCCGGGAAGGGGTTCGACGGCTCGCGCTTGAAGTTGGCAATGTGCTCCTCGGGCATGGTCGCCTCGAGCATGTGCTGGGGCTCCGAAGGAAAGGCAGAATGCTCTGCGCGACCGACGATGACGGCCTTAAGCGGCGACCACTCGTCGTCTGCCGAAACGAGGGGCTTGTGTTCTGTCACCATCTTGACGGACTGAGGTTCTATGGACAGGAAGTTGAACGGAAACGGATTGAGTGAAACGGACTTGACGCTCAAACGATTGAGCTAGTGATTGGAGCGAGAGACTGGGACGGCGGTGTCGGAAAGATGGCCACGCCTGCGCGAGGTATTTATGCTGCTTGGAGTTTGAACCAGAGACGCATTCTCGCGCAACCAAGACAACTAGACATACTCCGTACTCCGTACAACCAACCGGACCAGGCCCACGGGCCGAAGCATCAACTCATTACGAAACCCGCATGCCGGTCGCCCTATCGGGATCCGTCTCGTACGAAGTACTCGGTACGAAGTGCGTGCGTTGTAGAACTGAAGCGCAGGGACGGCACAGAATAGTGGGCGAAGAGTAAACTGTGGCTAGCTGCATCTGCAGCTCGGTTTTCAGCCTGCAACCGGCAGCTGCCCCAGGCCCGGCTTGTGTCATTAGCTGGCTGGAGATCTCTGGCGTACGTAGATCTTGCCACGTAAGACGGCATTGCAGCTGGTAGTGGCTGCGATCGGCTGGCATGGCGTCGAGGGTCTATTTCACAGCCCAACTGGCGGGTCAAGCAGCAACGTGCAACTCAGAAACTCTGCGAGATGGTAGAGGGGTCACGGCAGAGGAGGGATGTAGGAGCACTGAGCCGATGAGGAGCAATGAGGTGTTAGGATGGGTCAGGCGTCATCCCCGCAGGGGAAGGGCAGCATGGCATCCGTTGGCGGGCCAGGAGCTGAACATTCATGACGCCCATCAGCGGGCCGCCACCGTTTAGGCCCGTCGCTGCACGGGAACGTCCGCGCGGGGTTCCGGCGCTATAATAGGGGGGACGGCCCATGGCTAGCGTGGTTCTCCGATATACGAGTAGTTCCGACGTGTTTGTTTACGGATATTTAAGAACAACATTGCGTCGCCAGACATCCCCAGACCTACCTCTGGCATTCAAAATTCCTCATCTCTTTCTTTGCTCATCGGGTCCATAGCTAGTTGGTGCCGGGGCGTCTAGCTCGATCAGATTTCATGTTCCCCAGCTGGGCCGGACGACCACTGTGGAACTGCGTGGACCCGGCCATCAAATCGGACATCGACGACGCCCTCGGCACAATACTCAAGGCTGTGCACAAATTGCGCGGTCTTCACCGTGACGCGGAGCCATGCAACATCCTATACAACATAGATAGTGGCAAGTTCACGCTTGTGGATTTCGAGCGTGCAGAGTTTCGGGTCGTCAGCCTCTCGGCTCGACAGTGTCTAACGTGCAGAATCGGAAGAGGAAGCCTGGGCTATTGCAGAAACAGCAGAAACAGCAGAAAGACGACTTTGTGAGAGAGCTGTCGTTTGCTTTGGGAGTGCTTCAAGGTATGCTGCGCGGTTGCCCAGTCTGCCGGGATAGTGCCGCTTCCCGTTGAATCCGTGGCATGCAAGTCGCTGTAAAACGGTCCGGAGGCAAAATGTGAACCTCTCAACGTCATAAATGATATAAACGAATAGGACCATAGAATTAAGTATGGGGAGAATTAAAATAAAGTATTTAGAGAAACACATCATCTGTGCGAAGTATTTCTCCTGCATTTTACGGCCCAAGAATCGGGCCTCATGCATTACTCAACCGCCTTGAGAGTATGGCCAAATAAGTTAACCTCTAGGAGATCAACACCTGCTTCTCCTTCTTCAGCTTCTGAACAAACTCAATCGGCACCTTCAGAGTCTGCGACACAATGTCCGCGGGGGTCAGAGCCAGCCACTGCGTGAGCGGGATGTCGGCAACGCGGTCGGACTTGTAAATCTCAACCCAGACGAGGTCTTCAGTCTTCGACGTATTCTCAATGTAGTGCCTAGACTGTCTCAGCTTCTCGCTCGATGGATTGTGGGGCACCTGACTTACCCAGAGTTGTCGGGGAAGACGGCGGTATCACCGGCGCTGAAGTCGAACGTGCGAGCGGCCGCATTGCCGATGAAGACTGTGGCCTGGGCCTTGCCCTTGTGGAAGTAAAGCCATTCCTCAGCCTGAGAGACGTATGTGAGCATGTTATCGTCTACTGTATCTTGCCAAGGTTTCCTTACATTCGGGTGCCAGTGCAGTTCGCGCAAGCCGCCTGGCTTAAGAGTCACAAAGGTAGCAGCAAGAGTCTTGCTGATCGGGAAGTTCGTGGAGTCAATCTTCCGGAACTCGCCTCCATGGCCACCAATTGTCTCTGGGGGATGCTCGAGAGTGCGATAGACAAACGAGCTGTTACCTCGGGCGATGGGCGTGGGCGAGTCCGTCACGTTGAGCGTGCTCACGGTCGCGTTGACAATGTAGGGGTTGGGAGATGGGACGTCGTCGAAAACCGACTCGTCGACTCCGAAATTCTTTGCGAGGACAGATTTGGGAGTGTGGGCAATCCAATCATCGACATTGAACGTGGTGCTGTCACGGTGTTAGCATCCCATGGCGTATTTAAGGTACCATCGTAGGGCTCCCATAAACATACCCAACCTTGTCAAAGTCGGCGTCGTCAAAGACCAACAGGAATTCATTCTCTTCGTCAAGCCCTTGAATGGTATGCGCGACACCCTTGGGGAAGTACCAAATGTCGCCGTACCCCAGCTCTGTGACTTGATAGACGCCGTTCTCGTCGACAGCGGACAGCTTGACGCGCCCGTCATAAACGATACCCCACTCAGCCTGCATGCAGGGATTTGGTCAGCACTTTTCGATTGTGGCCTTCTAGAAGGAGAGATTGGTTTGCTGGTAACGTACAACTCGGTGCCAATGAAGTTCCCGGATGGCACCTTTGCTCAGATGCTGTTGCGCTCCAGAGATGTCATGGCTCTGAGGCAGGTCCTGAATGACCTGCTCTCTTACCCAACCTCCCTTGAGGATACGAGTTTTGGAGTCTGAAAAACTCCATTTGAGGTTCGGCACGACTCCGTTGTCCGTGGACTGCTGGCCCAAGTTATCCGGGTTCTGCAAGTCCAGCTGGTGGTTGGTTCCGCCTGCGTAGTAGCTACATGTAAGCCTGAGAAGCTCTGGATATATCAAAGAGTCGTACTCACCATTAATGGGGCCTCCCTTTCCATTCTTGCTAATTGGCTGGCCCTCGGTGAACTTGTCTCCATCCCTCGGCAGCACTTGGGGCGCTGCCAGGGCCGACCCGAGGGCGCAAGAAAGAACAAGGGCAGATACCTTCATTGTGGCCGTGGATGATCTGCAGCGGACCGGAAAGGACTTTCTCTGCTGATTCGTTTCAGGTAGAAAGGAGTCGAGCTTCAGGTGAGATTCCTCGTGGTACCAAGACCTATATACCCACGCAGTGCAACCAGTCGTGCAGAGCGATTACACGCAACTCATCGGCATCTGACACCTCACTCCCAGCCCTGTCTTACAAAAATCATGATCTACACGCTTTCCACTCGCTCCATCGAAGCCAAAATGGCGACATGCCGGCATTCTCGTGCAGCAATCCGCGCCCAGAACGGTATAAACAAGGCGAGCGTCCGGGAGCGACAAGTCGGTTTTTGGGATTGCTCAATTTAAAAAGGAACAAGGCTAACCGATTTGTATACTAAACCTGCATGTGCAAATAAGCCGTCGAATAGACTCGTTGCAAAGTCGAGATGCTCTGGCTTGCATGATCACGCAATCTGCTGGGATTATGATCTTAGCTCCAACTGCCGTGACATCACCGCGTTTGTGTGTCTGTTAGTCCGCATTGTGTGATAAAATACCAATTGACCGGCTCCTCAGCTCCCGTCTCTAGTCATAAGCTTGTCTGGATTAAGCTTGCATCCACCTTGATTGTTAGCCACGTCGCCGATCAAGGCTACAAAACTGCTACCCGCTCTGCCCACGGAGCCCGGATACAGGGAGTAGAGAGGCATTGAGTAAGGGCCAACTAATAGGCTCGTAGGCGATCTCAATCTACATAATGTCGCCTTATTTTCCTAGGAACATTTCAAGTAATTGCCATTGTACATCTCCGATGCACCGGACGCCGGAAAGGTGGAAAACAGAGTCTATTAGAGGGCGCCTTGCAGGCGCCAGAAGTCAGGGCTATGATTCGTCATGCAGAACCGATGTGAGGTGAGACCTGCATCTGAGTAGAGAGGTGTTCAAAGCCTTTTTGAGAAAAGGTGGCCACGCAACTCGGTGGGCTAGGCTTTTCATCGATGCTGGTGCCAGGTCGACAAGGACCGAAGGCAGCGGCCGAGCGCAAATTGCACAATAGTTGGCCTTCTCTGTCATTGCTGAGTCGCAAGCTTGAAAATTATGCACTTTCACTTTCCAGTTGTCTAGTTCGGACTTTCTGTGCCTTCATTACAGCGCTCCTGACATCCATTGCAATCAGCCTGGAGTTGTCGCGTTATGCGGTTCTAAATTAGGGGTAAATTTAAGGGTCAAATGCAGCGGTCGAATACAGCAGCCTGAGTCCCGATTCTTGATCACTTGATGCATGCCTCGCTTCTTGTTTCCCTTGTCCGTGTAAGTGAAATCTGTCCCTTCTTGTCTTCCAGTTGCCTCCGTGCCTAGCCGGCCTTTTCCTTGCTCTTTCTCACAATAGGGATCAGTAGCCCGACTAATAGATCAGCACATTAGCTATCTAGTTATCACTAGATATCTAGTCGGGTATCTAGTCACCAGGCCACTGACCTCCGTGGCTAGTTAAGGATTGCTTCTTCCTCTGCCCAAGGGGGGCCTAAGTCAACCGCGACTATCCGACAGGAGTTCGAATAGCTGTTCGTTCGATGCATGTGTCAAAGCTCGGGCCCTAACTAGGGTACCTCGGGCAACCCAGCAGCATCTCGCCGCCGCTCGTACTTACTAGAGTCCGGCTTGTGAATGATGGATGGCATTTTAATGAGCGTTATTGACACAAGCCTTGCAACAAGAGTGGTTCACCTGCCGTGAGAAGAAACCTCCGCACGTGCCAAAACCGTCGACTTTAGCATTAAAGTCGATTGGCTTGGTAAGCTGACCGGATTGAGATTATCTTTGTCTTGAACAGGCATAATCGAAATAGGCGCCATTGAGATAAACAAAGTCTACCCTATGGTGGAGAAATTAATTGTCCATTCGGTAGCGTCGACTCCATTTACCCCAGGTTGTTACCGTTGCCCCGCAGAACTCAAGTTCGCCAGTCTTGCTGGACAACTCGTGGATGAGATGTAGACCCAGGCATGGTTATCCCTGCGGCGTCATGTGGTACTCGATACCGTGCCCGGTTGGTCCTACATTTTGCTGCTGCCTAGTGCATCTGTGGGGAGAGAACATCTGTGGAGAGAGAGTCTGGGGAGAGAAACGTCTGTGGGAAGAGAATCTGGGGGAACAGAGTCTGGGGAGAGAAACGTCTGTGGAGAGAATCTGGGGGGACAGGGTCTGGGGAGAGAGACAAATGAAGATGAAAGATAGTTTGCTAGGCAATATGCGTCATTATTAGATCTCTCTCCCCAGATGTCTCTCCACAGATCATTCTGGATGATACAGCCCAAGCTCCAGCACAAGCCATTATGCGCCCATAATGAGCCTCCCCCCCAGGCAACAACTGTCTTACCAGTCAACCAAGTTTTATTTTAGGAATATTGAGGTATACGAAGCTCCGTCCCAGGAATAATTTGCCCTTCATTGGACCTGGATGATCATTGTAACTGGCAGGGCAATCATTGTTCTTGGACTATGTCCGTGCATAAGCCGAAAGCTACCTATGACAACTCGTTATGCACACACTCGCTCGTTGTGCACTGTTCATTACCTGATCATCAATAGACGTCAATAGAGCAGGTGACCTTTCTTCCGAAACTGAGAAGGCGGAGGCCGTTAGTATTGAGCGCTTGCGATGTTCCACAACACCTCCAAAGGACGAATATTTTTACGTGAAGGCTACTGTTGGAAAAGATATTGAGGTATCTCACTAACAGCAAGAATCCTGCCTTTTCTTCTTTACTGGCGGAGAAGGCGCGAGCCACTATGAAATCGTTGCTCAGCTTGAGATATGTACCACTGCCCGCCAAGTACTTAAACCAGAGCTGCTGTTTCTATTCTCCCTCCTTTCTATATCCAGTCAGTTGTATCTTCCCCTCTCGCTACACAAACTGTCACCATGAAGTCACCTTTGCTCTGTGCCGTCATGGCTGTGGCTCATGCCTCCCCAAGCGACCTCCCAAGGGGTGTCGTTTTGGACCCATCCAACAAATTCGGCATCCAAGGCGGCCATCAGGTTCCGGTCGAATGGGACCTTCCGGCATTCAAAGACGGCCCGATACTGACGCTCAACGGCACTGTGCAGGAAGTGCACAAGCGGCTGCTGGAAATCAACCCGAACTACAATGCGGACTTTAAGATGTTCGAACCGCGTAGCACCGACATGGAGAAGCGCACCGACTTCTCAAACGCGAATACTCTCTGCAGCGCCTCTATCTACGGCGTAGGTGACATTGGTCGGATGTGGACTGGGGTCAATTATCTCTATACCTTGGTCGGGAGGCCGAAAAACGGAGGCGGCCCAGGCGCCTGTGGACTTGTGAGCTGCTCCGGCTACACAGGCATCTGGTGGTGCAACGACGTAAGTCCGCTGCAGCAGGTATAACCGTTGGGGTACCATGATCATCTAACAACTACAGTCTCCCGAGCCGAAGCGCCTTAACGGCTGGAACTCCATTGCGGATGGCGCACAGAAAATCTGGGGCGTATGCTCAGGCCAGAAGAAATACGGCTATCAAAACTGGGAGGTATCTGGCCAGGTCTTCCACCCGACGGACTGGAATGTCATCATCAGAGAGACGACATGCGATTGAGGATAGAGCCTAGTAATGTCTTCGCGGCGTCAATAGAAGGAAGTAGGAGGCATGGCATAGACCACAAACTTGTCCGCATCTACTATTAATGCAGTCAATAATCTCAACTTCCTCCACACCAGGGGCCTTGGCGGCCATCAAGGTCCTCGCAGCGCCTGGTTACACAGGTTGGACGCGTGATTACCTAGCTGCATGCGAAAACTAAAACTAGTCCGTACTGCAGCAACAATAATACTCTGAGCTCAACCTCTTTCTTACCCCCTCTCCGGCCCCAAGATCACGACACACCGCTGCAGAAAACCCATCAATTGCGGTCGCACTGATGAAGGCATCCATGCACGTTTCCGCCGCATGGTGGCTCCATGTCATCGTCGGCGTTTGGTCCGGCTCGACCTGGGGCGCGCAGGCTAGCGATGTCTTGGGGACAGGCATTTTGCAGGTGATTATGCTCGCACTCGCGATGGCAGCATCCAGCCGCTTCAGCATAGCTTGCCCCGTACAAAGCCGGCTAACATCGGTGCCGCTCAGCCAGCCGGCTCTCTGACCGAACTGACTGAGGTACATCAAGTTCTCGTGACTTTTCAGCAGGGGCAGAATCAAACCACAAGTGTGAGGCACGATGATGAGAAAACCCGGCTCCTCCAGTCCTTCGATAAGCAGAAGGGCCGGTGGACTGCAAACCATCCTAGACATCGCCTGCTGGATGCTCTGCACGGATTTCTCAAGTACCGCGAGCGCCAGGCGGCTGAATTAACGCGACTGCGTAATCTGTACAATAACGTCTCCAAATCTCAAAAGGCTGTATGCGTACAACTGCCAACCTGTCCGTCGAGTTCCCGCTAACTATTTTGCAGCTTCTGGAGCATCATCTGGCCTACTCGTCTAAATTTGACGACGTGGAACAAAAGCTTGCCAATAACCAAGTATTGTGCAATGCAATTGTCCACAATGCGCTCAAATTTTACGGCGTTGAAATGGAAGAGGTCCAAAAACACATCCGGGATACCGAAGCCACAGGCCAGACAGCCGACAAGATATCAGTGTCTCAGGCGCTTAAGCACATTGTGCGAGACTGGACTCAAGAAGGGCAGCATGAGCGGAACTCGACATTTTCTTGCATGCTAGAAAGTTTAGGTCAACTCTTTCCTGAAAGAGATGGTGGTGCAGAACCCGTTCAGATTTTACTGCCAGGAGCCGGCCTTGGACGACTAGGGCATGATATACACCGTCTTGGAGGTACCACCGCTCCCCGGGCCCAGCCAAAAACCATTGAGGCCCTAGAACTGACAGCAGTATAGGATTCGAAGTTACAATTAATGAGTGGTCTATGTACATGAACGTCGTGTATAGATTTCTCGAAGAGTATTCCCAGAGGCATGGGGAGACATTTCACCCGTTTGTGGATGGCTGGTCTCACCACGCCACAGACTCAGACATGCACCGAGAGCTTTCATTTCCAGACGTCGACATCAACTCCCAGTCTGTTTTGATGGTTGAGGGCGACTTTATGACAGCCTTTCGCCACCAGGAAGGACACTACGACGTTGTTCTGACTTACTTCTTCATTGACACAGCACGCAACCTTGCGGGCTATTTCGACACGATCAAGAAAATCCTCAAACGAGGGGGCTACTGGATCAACCTCGGGCCTCTGCTCTACGGAACAAGTCCATTCGTACAGCTGTCACTGCAGGACATAATAAAAGTCACTGAGGCAATGGGTTTTCAGTACGTGGACACGAGCGAGAAGTGTGGTCAGCGGACTTTCGAAAACTCCACCGTCAGAGGCATGGAGGCGATCTATGGCTTCGACAAAGAGGCTCTAACCAAAAACTCGTACAATGCTCAATTTTGGGTGGCAAAGCGGCTATAGCTACTGCAATCTTGTTCTGTATACACTGAGGTTGAACTAGCATAGAAGGTGGAATAACTCATTCAGGACACAAATGAAACGACCATGATCTCCCATCTCTGGGCAAGACGAACAAAGATTCAGCCTGGGATCGGCTGACCAGTTACTGGATTGTTTCCAGGCAACTTGTCAATAGGGCCATTGAGCCCGACGTCCTCCTTTGGTGGTGCAACTTCGATCATCTGGCGACTCGAACGGCCTGGCCCATTTGGCCCGACATTCAAGCTGCAGCCTGCTGCATCCACGCCTTGGGGGCCTGTGCATGTGTCCATGGCCCGCTCAAGAGCGGCTTGGTCTGTCCATCCGTTGAGGAAGTCTCCGTGAAGTCCATATCCGGTTGGGTCGCCCATGGCCCAGACCAAGCGATTGAAGTTTTTGATGGCGCCGGTACCATAGAAGAACTCGAAGAAGACCGAGAGAATAGCCACGGGATGCGACTTGGGGCACACACCGGTGTTGTAGTCACCGATAACGGGGAAGGCCATCTAAAATTGATTAGTGCATCAGAAGACTCAACATATGCACTAGTGTCCGCATTTTCAAAGACATGTGTTTGGTCTTACATGGCTCTTGTGGTCAGGACTGTCGAGTCTTACGCCATCCCAGCAGGATGGGAAGAATGTCTCGGCACGGAGACGATCACACTTCTTTGTAGGTAGATGTGGAGTTTCGCCGCCCTGTCCCAAGCAGACGTGAGAAATTGCCCGTTGTTCCGGGTTCGAGTGATCGTAAGTTCTGCGACACAATGAGCGAGGGGCACCCCAACATGAACCGACTGCTCGGCGGCGAAAGAGACACGAACCGCAAGTATGGATCACCCACGACCATACGGAGCCCTGCTGGCGGTGCTTTGGCATGAGGTGTGTTGGCACAGTTCTTGCGACCCTCGACGTAGTCACATGCCCGGTCGATGTAATAGGCCGCCTACACATCACAACACATTAGACCTTTGTAGCAAACACGCTAGATTCCTAGGATGTTAGCACTTACAATGCCTTGCATCTCCACCATTTCAAACTTTCCATCAGTTCGTTGGTGATACAACTGAGGTTGCCAGTAGTTGCTGTTGTCGAGAATCTTGTCGCACGTTGTGGCATTGGCGGCCTTTGCACGATCGTTTGACTCAGTGAGGGCAAAGGCAGTACCACCAACAACGGCGTGCACGTGAGGGGAGATGACGCCCGGGTATACGATTGGGTCTCCTCGTTGGATAGTAAGCGGAGCGCAATTCACCGTAAAGAGTTGCGCAAGAGCGCCAGGGGAGAGGGCAGAGAAAATGGCTGCAGCCAAGGCGACTGATGTCAAAGCCATGGTGAAAGTATGAAAACTAGCCAGCAGGTTTTATCCGAGACTGGAGTTTCAGAAGCTTGAAATATGCTCTATTAGAACCCCAAATAGCCCAGGGAGGTTCAGAGATTATATAGTTCGTGAGCTTCCAACCAGGTCGACAGACCAATGCGCATCCGTATTTTGAGACATCCGCCAAGTCTGTGCCACACAGGAACAAAACTATAGTTACAAGTCAGCAACCACACTTGACATGTTTTTGTGTCAGACACTGCGACGAGGGCAACCTGGTAGGCTGAAAGCGGCAACATCTCCAGCGTTTAGTTCAAGATCAACCATCACCTGATGCCAACATCCAAGGGCAACAACTTGTCCTCCAATGTGCCTTCAGCGTTTACAACATTGCCTCTGGTCATCTGAAGCACCTGTGTGGCCACGGGGAATCTGCGCGGATATGCATCTATAAAAATGCCGCGTTGAAGCCGAACTCTGCTTCCCCATGGGGAGGGCCGGGGAGCTTCGGACTCCGATGGCCTAGGAGCACGCTATGTCGAAACAGCATGGTCGCATCAAGCTCTGGTGAAGTGTGCCAGCTAAGACACCTCCATGTAGATATTCTGGAAAGGCTCTAGGGGGCGTTCAGTCCGGCGAGACATGATTTGTCCGGATAGTGGGTATCATGGTGTAGAATTTAGCACACCCTGATCTAAAGAACGCGGAGTCGCGGACTACAGAAGTCCGGAAGCTAGACAGCAACCCGTTGTTAAAAATCTTGCCGAAAGTGACACATGTCAATGAATGAGTCCTTGTCAATGATGCCGACAGTGCTTGCCGAGGCAAGTGGTTAGGACCGCAGCATCGGCTAATACGCCACGTATTGTCACACTCCACAACCCTAGAGGAGCCAACGACCCGCCGTTGGGTACGATGTCCTCATATTTTGTGACAGCGCAGGGGTAACGCTTCATAGGGCAGCTTGACTACCAGGGTCCTGAACCTCAGGCATTACTGAAGATGAGCAGCCAGTGTCACAGAACAATTCTGTTGAGCAACTTTGCCCTGGCATCAACGAGTTGAATTCGCAAGGACACAACACATGCCACAAGCAATACCGCAAGAACATAGGCAACTTAGAGACACTTGAATAATCTCCAACCCCGCATAGAGGTCATAAACCACATGGGCGACTGCCAACACTAGTGTGGCAATACTGTTGGTACTGGAAACTCACGAGGTGAGTCGCGATGACACGCAACATGCGTCTCTTCCGGCTGTACCACAACTAGCTAGAGGCTGCGGTTGAATATTCACGTGCAGACGTATAGGCTGCAACATCGAAGTGGCTGTATGGCAACGCGTCCTTTTTTGGTTGGCAGGCTCTTGCCAGCGAACTAAACCAATGCTCTTTACCATTCGTCGCTAGTCTTCGGGATGCTCGAGCGAAGGGTGCAGAAGTAGACGATATCGGCCCTTTTCGCTGTGGTAGGGCCACCACTACAAGCAACAGAACCTCATTTGGTCTCGGCGTCGCCTCAGTCGGGCACCAAAGCCGACAGACCACCCTTAGCTTCGAATCTGGGGTTATGAGGATTCAACAACACGGAATACACACGGAGACCGACGGAGCGGGAAGACGCCGCTGATCCGGCCGAGCACCGGCCCCACCTTCCCCGGAGGTGGGGGCCGTGCAGCTCGCTGGTCAACCTTGTTGGACTTTGTCTCTGTTGCGAAGTAGCAGCTTTCGAATTAACGACGGCTACTATCCACGAGCGTAACCAGGTCTATTGTCATTCGGACGGGCATCTGCCCGCGCGACTGTGATGGTAGCTCCGTCACGGGACAACTCGTGACACAGCGTTCGCCTGCCGTTCACAATCACTTTCCACTTTCCACTACTACAGATACACTGTTGACGTGACCTACGTGAACAGCATGTTTGACCTGAGCGCAGTGCTTGTTTACATACCAGCACCAGCTGCCCCAACCCACTAGATGCGTACTTGAAGTAACACAACGGCCAGGGTCGTTGGCAGGCATACTCCGTACAAATGAGTGTGACCCTGTGAGGGAACGTGATTGTTAAACTACAGAAACTGGCGCTTTACCAAGGAAATTGGACAGCAGGCGTCAGGTATATGTGCAAGATGCTCGAGTACATGACGAGGAGTGTTCGTCGCCGATGAGGTGGCCCACCATGAGGGAGATGGGGAGGAATGCCAGGCGCGGATCCAGAGGCCCGGAGGGGAGATCTTGGACATGTAAGTCTACGTCGTCGTGATGATGATGCTGATCGTGCCGCCCTGTGCGGCTTTGCCGGCGAGAAAGACGGTATGCGGCTGTCAATGTCGCGTGGCAGAATAGACAAATACGTTATGCCAGGGGCCACAGCGATGCCGTAAAAACCGATGCGAGGCATCTCTTGACGCCTTGCTACCACGTCAGGTCGGCGTGGGGATCCAGCTCGACCTGCTGAAGGTCGCACGCATGGGCGACTCGGTCGCCTTGCCTTCATCTTCGTCGTGCCTCGCGGAGGACTTGCTGGATGTCTCGCTGGAAGTCCTGCTTTCGCATATTGTGCTGCAGGGCCAACAGGGCCAATGGACTGCCCGAGTTTGTGCATTTCACTTATATGGAAAACATTGGCAACAGCGACTATTATAATAGCCTACGGACTAGTCTCGGAGCGCCCCCGCGTTGTCCGTTCACTCATGTTTCATCCATCAAGCATCCGGGGAGCACGTGGCGCAACCGAGACTCACTCCATGGCTACATGTACGGGATAGGCACGGAGTACGAAGTAAGTTGCGAACATTACTCCGTAGACGGTAATCTAATGCGTACAGCGGCCGGGGGATTGATGGCATCTCTATTGTCTTTTCTGTGATGCCATTGTGATGCGCCCCATCAGCCTCATTAGCAACAAATCAGCGCTGGCACGACATGGGTTCAAGTACAGTAATTGGTTTCATCGGGGCCGCCCTGCCGTTCGTCCGTCTCCCACCGTACATACTTCGTACTTCGTATTGTTACTTATCACTGTGAGACTGTCGCGTTTATTGCCCTCTCCATCCTCCAGAGTCTGGACGTATTACCCAACTTCCAATTGCAAGCTAGCTACGGCCGGTGGCGACTCTCACAATGGCCTCGTCAATCCAAGCCTCCCTCGGGCGATGGACGACCGTGGCGTTGATCGCGCTGCCCGTGGCAATACCCGTTGCCTACCTTGTCTACGTGAACCACGCGATCCGCAAGAGTACGACATCAACCGCAGGGCGACGCGACCCCGATTCATCTCATCAACCTCGAGACCCTGCGAGCCTCCCCGCAGACGTCAAGTCGGACAGCTCGCAGTGGGTCGTCGCGTATGAGCGCGTCGTCTCCAACCCCATTCCGACTTCGTCTCTTGCCTATGCCGTCGCGGAGTCGTCGGCACTGTCGCATTCGAGCCCGGATGGATCATCCACGACTCAGCCGTCGACCTTGCTGAGGGAGTATATTCGGGCAACCCACGCCGCCTTTAGCTGGACTCCGCAGGCCGTATTGATCCGCGCCATGATCAAGGAAGGCGATATTCGCCGAAGCTTCGATGGCGCGTGGATTGACAGCCTTGCCTTTGCGCCAGGCGAGCTGGTCAACGGCGTGTACAGAGTTTCCCATCACCAGAAAGACATCTCCACGGTGTCGGAGCGGGTGGAGCTCATCATGGAAGTCCCAGCATCCTTCAAAGGGCCGGCCGTCCGGGGCTTGCTCGTCGCTGCCATCGAGCCAGCCCCAGCCGCCGATTTGCAACGCCCGGGCGAGACAGACAAGGGGGAAATGGTCCTGTTTGTCAACGAGACGTGGATGTGGAGGCGGGCCGAGGAGAAGCCAACGCTTCTGGAGACTCCCTTTGGCAAATGGTTCCATACGCAGCTGGCCGGATGGCTCATCATGAGGGGCCTCAGTGCCGTTGTTGGGGTGGGCAAGCAAAAGGCGCGCTGATTCGACGCGGTATCAGTACCAGACGGGACATCCGCCCGCATTGTATGATGCTGTTTCTTTCATGCTCACTTAGGCGTCAGGTTACGCTGCTGCATCTCTCGACTCCCCACTCAATAGCATCAAATCATGGAGCCAGGTGCCAAATCTGCGGTCCAAACCCATGCGACTGTGCCGCAGAAGATGAAGCTGCTTGGCAGCCGCACAGAGAAAGCCCGGCTGGTTTGGTAGCACTTGTTCGTTCGATGTACATGTGGAAAAGCTGCCAATAGGCTGTCCTACACCATCGTATCGTTATCGAGGGCGCAAGCTCCAAGCAGTATGAAGAATCGTACGGGTACAGCGTCTGCAGAACATTACAAATACCCTCACCTACTATCCTTTCCACCTCACTATCTGGCCGCACCCGGTCTCCGATGGCGTGCGCGCGCATCTTTCCGGGCCGTCTTGCTGACGTCTTGAATTTTGGCCCCGAGTGCTACGAGGCCACACGCTAATGAAACCACGGAAGATGGAACTTTCAAACGCGTGGACTTATAAATAGACTCACTGTACTTCGTAGTTGGCGAGAATGGTCTTCAGCCTCACTCACCGACAGCGTCAACGGCAGGTGCCGGATCGAAAGCCTAGGCCGCCATTTCAGTAGAAACTCCATGCTCTTGACGTATTTTTCCTTCGGTAGGCACATCTCCTCAGGACTGCCAAGTAATAATATGCTGCTGAGCGTGTATTACCTTGGCCTCGGACACTATATAAGGGGCAGACGTTGCGCCTGAAACGGCCCGGTCAAGGAGGGCGCCATAAAACAGAGTGCAAAATTAGCATCACCAGTAGAGTTGTATCGGCTAACCTTATCTTTCGTCAGAGTATGACAAGCTGAAGCACAGCCATACAATTTGCCTTCAATATCAAGGGACGACACGTGGTACCTGGCGGGTTGCCGTTGGAGGAGGATGTTTGACGTCGGTGCCAGCCACCTGTGTGAGAAACAAGACAGCTGAAATTCCACACCTTCGCGCACCTTGAGTGACACGGCAAGCATGCTGGCCACACGAGGACCGGTTTTACCACTGCAATTGCAGTCAGCGACATCTCGATGGAGCGCATACATGTACATACCCTGATTGCATCATCACTTATCAGTCGCCGCACCTCACCCAGGTCAACTACGATGACAAGCCTTGCGCGGCCATGGCTTGGCTGGCTTGGCGTTCTTCTTCATATCGGAGACTTGTGACAAGTAGGTCCCGATCTGATCAGACGAAGTTACATACACATGCAACCCAAGCGCCTGCTCATGTGTCGGGCCATGCCCCGATTCGCCTCTACCAAAGCTCCGCTTACAATGCTGCGGCATGTGGCGCAGGAAGACTTCTAACTGGCGCAATCGACGTCCGGTCGACTCCATCAGCCTGGACGTGTTGTTCGTAAATGCACTTTTGGCTAGAGTTTTCAAGATTTGCAATCGTCACATGAAACCTTATCCAAGTGCCGTTTAAGAACCGGGGCCCATCCACGCAATCATGCTGCGACAATCCCTGCCCTGCTCAATGTCTGCAGGCCTCGTCCTGGTACAGTACTTCAAATCAAGACGATCAAAACGCGGTGCTCTTGACATGCCCGCGAAACGGATGGCCGGGACGCCTGGTCCCTGCGTCTGTTTGGTCTCGAAAGCTGCCGGTGCTGGATACCCAACGGCATGGGACACAGCCCAAGTGGAACTCGGTACTGCATGGGTGTGGCGGTACGATGGGACAGGCTGTGTCTGACTCGGAGGCGATTCTCGAGGTCATGAAGACGGGCGAACCCGCGCGGCCAAGGCTCCAAGAGCTCGGCGGTGGGTGGATGCAAACACCATCGTGCATGCATTGCAATGGGTCACCGAGATGCGTCGGGCACGCATTTGACGACTGATGAATCATTCGCTCTGCGAGGACGGACCCGTCTTGCTGGCCTGGTGTTGCAGTGCCAACTTGGCCCAACCTCCACGCCCAGCCACCCGGCCGCTGCAGAAATGTGGCCCTCGGAGGGCTTTCGTCATCGAGATTCCCATTGATTCCAGCATTGCCTGCTTCATCGGCGTTGGACAACGCCCGGCGCTTTGACGCTGCTCAAACCGTCCCCGGGAGATTACGGAAAGGCCGCGGCGTCGCCTCTGCAAAACCATGACGGCCGCTAAGAGTTTCGGGACTTTTCGCCGCCCGTACGAGGGAGCAGGAGCAGCCGCGACTATTAATACGAATGCATTGATGGGTTTCTAGAAGGCTCGCACGAAGTTCCTACGAGTCCAGGTGCAAAGTGCCTGGCGTCGGCTTCCCACATGCAGGCTAGCCCGGCCTGGTCCCTGTCCCCTGCTCGCCCCTGACAGGAACGCAACACTCTTGTTTGAACAACCATAAATATACCGTCCCAAACGGCCCGGCTGATGCAATCGCGCATTTCACGTCCACGGGAGGGAGAGCTGAAGCCCGCTGCCGCTGCCAAGCCCCCTGCCGCACGCCGTAGCCTTCCATGTCTTGGGCCGTTGGGACGCGACCTCACTGCCACCGCGCCGTTGTATTGAGCGAAAGTCGCCTGCTGCTGACGCGTCCGACATCTCGTCACTGCTCGACTGGGTGGAGCGCAGGTTTCCTTAGTGAGGCACGGTCCGGATGCCGACCACCAACACCGCCGTAGTAACATGATAATCATCTCCACCACAACCGCAAGACTCCTCACATAGCCGTCGAACAACGGGGCCCTGGAGGCCCTGGCGGCGTTAAGATCGGTGGCCCCGATCTCGAGTCGAAACGCCCCATCCTATTTCCGTAGCAGCGTGCCGCGTGCCAGTCAGTCCGAAGCAGCCGCACACCGAGACCGCTAGTGTGTCGATTGGCTTCCGAGCCACCGGCGATTCTGAGCCTCGCCGCGGCAGCACCAGGTTACGGGACGCGTGGACGGAGCGGCGCCCCGATTGGCGAACCCCCCCGTGCGCCTCTTTCAAGTACCGAGCGAGGGCTGCGTTTGACACCGCAACGTCCCGAGGCACGGCCCCCCCCCTGTGCTTGCAAGCTGGGCGTCTGGGACCCCCTTGATCCTCGCTCGTCCCTATCACGACCCGCTCCAGAGTCTAAATTACCACTCGGCGGAGTCCATCGCCGGAGCGTGAAGCATGCCACGTCCCAGGATGGCGACGCTCTTATCTCTCTGCCTCAGTGATCTTCATGGCGACAATTTGGCGCGGCTCCGTTCTTCGTCGTGCTGGGCGCCTGTTTGCTCGGCGTTCTCCACCACCGTGAGACATCGATGTCGGGAAACTCCCTTGGCCTGACTCCGTCCCGAAGAAACGGAGCAAGGGCAGAGTCAAATATGGAAATGAGGCCAAGGGGTGGTTGTTCAACGAGGCCTCGCGGTGGGCTGGTGCACGGCTCTGTTTATCCTCCAGTCCACCGTTCGATTCTTAATAAGTGGGCAGTTGCCAGAGACCATCTCTGTCAGACCGGCCTGACGTCTGATCTTGTTCTTTCCAACTGTTCCTTCAATAGTCGATGTTCTCGGGCCGGTGCCCTCGACTCCCTCCATTTCCTTCTCTTCCTTTTCATTGGCTTCAGAGATACCACGTTTCGCGGAAACATGGCTCAGCGAAGCGCCTCCCAGAGTTGGACCGAGTCCAACGTGTCTACCAGGAGAAACTCTACAGCCTCCCGGCGGTCTCACGACTATCCGCCAATAGACACCACAGTAGACCATGGGGAGAAGAGCAAGGGCTACAGCAAGGAAAAGGGCCTCGACTATGACACGGGCACTCCTGTTCTCGAGGCGGCTCGAGGGAACAGCCCCCAGCCTACCCCGGAGATTGATATTTACGACCCGAACCGGCCGAAACTACCCTTCCGACAGCGACTACATCACTTTACGTGGGCATGGTACACGTTTCCCATGAGCACTGGAGGCTTAGCTCTTCTCATCTTCGCCCAGCCCTTTCAGTTCCCTGGCTTGCGGCAAATCGGTCTCGTGGTGTACATCGTCAACATTCTCATCTTCACGGCCATCACGGTTACCATGGTGACTCGCTTCTTCCTCCACCCCGGCGACATGTCTCAGTCGATCAAGCACCCTCGAGAAGGCTTCTTTCTTCCGACATTCTTTCTATCCGTCGCAACGCTCATCACGAGCACAGAACGCTACGCAATCCCGGAAAACGACACTGGTCTGATATGGGCAATCCAGGGGGCCTTTTGGGCCTATGTCGTCGCCACCCTGCTGCTGGCCATCGGGCAGTACAGTTTTGTTTTTGCTGCGCACAGCTTTGGCTTGCAGACCATGATGCCGACTTGGATCCTTCCCATCTTCCCCATCATGCTCTCCGGGACCATCGCTTCGGTTATTGCGGACACACAGCCGGACATTGTCGCGGTGCCCATCATCATCGCCGGGTTGACCTGCCAAGGCCTGGGCTTCTCTGTCGCGCTGATGATGTATGCTCACATGGTCGGCCGCCTGATGTCAGCTGGACTTCCAAACCGCGAGCATCGACCGGGTCTCTTCATGTGTGTCGGACCGCCTGCTTTCACCGCGTTGGCGGTGATTGGCATGGCCAACGGTCTGCCAAAGAACATTGCGCCGACCATGGACGGCAAGGTATTTGATGTGAGCATCATTCGCACCATTGCCATCATGAGCGCCGTGTTCCTGTGGGCGCTGAGCTTCTGGTGGTTTGGAATCGCCGTTGTCGCCGTCGTTCAAGCTCCACCCAAGTACTTCCATCTCGGCTGGTGGGCGATGGTGTTCCCCAACACGGGATTTATACTTGCCACAATCGCCATCACCAAAGAACTCGGCAACCAAGCAGCCATGTGGGTTGCCACCGGAATGAGCATTTGCCTGCTCTTGACATATTGCTTTGTTTTATACAACCATGTACGGGCCGTTCTTAAACAGGACATCATGTATCCTGGGAGAGACGAGGACGTGGAGGATCACTAGGAGCGGATCGCTTGTCACAGTCGATCGCTGGTCACACATTCTGCTGGTATGGGCACATTATTACTTCCTCAAGTGCATTCGCCTTTCCTCTGATCAAGCTCATGTGGGGTTTCAAGTACGGGTACATTCGTTTTACAGGCCTTTCATGGCAATGGGCGGCGTGAAATTGAGCATAATGGAGGCTGGCGTTCAAGCGTTCAAAGGCTAAGAGTGGCGTGGAAGGGTTTGAATAGAAACAGTATGCGGGTCATGTTTACGAATACAAAAGAACCGAGGCCTTCAAGTGCTGGATCACATTGTCGACTCAGTTCACGTTTCATGTTGTCGCGTTAGCCAACAAAGTGCAATGCACACTCCAGCAGACGTAGCTGGTAGCTGTCCTCTGTCCTCGCCGCTAAGCGAGGTTTATCGCAATGGCTGACATATCAAAAATCGTATAGTTCATTACAAGGAGTCTCGTAGATCACTTAGAGGAGGACCCGCTGCGCGTGCGAGGCAAGGCGGGCCTCGAGCTTGGCGTCGTGGCTGGGTTGCCGTCGCTCGTGGCGGGCATCCAGGGCGAGGAAGATCGTCATGACGGACTGCCCTGAGACGGACCTTGTAGTTAACATGCAAAAGAGCATTGACAACTGTACCGGTCACCATCGAGCCAAAGGGACGCATTATTAATGGCAAGGACGGGGAAGTCCCTCATCAACGCCACCATCCACGCCCAGTAGGATGTATGACAGCAATGCCATTCGAAAACGTAGAGCTCTACCACATATGGTGGCCCATGAGACCCGCCATTCAGCGTCAGTGGCACATGCAGTCAGGCCCGTATATCCAAGCTTGAGCGGAAAATCACATTATGTTGGGCTGAGAAGATGACTTGTTTTCTCTCGATGGGGGGGGGGGACTGGCTCCGGATTTGTAGCAAAGTAGCAAAGTAGCAAAGTAGCAAAGTAGCAAAGTAGCAAAGTAGCAAAGTAGTATGTATCCCCAAGTTTGCAGGGTAAGGAATCCTCCTAGTCCATTAACGGCCTGTCTTGCGGACAGCAGCTTTATATCTGTGGAGAGTAACAGATGATTGATTACAATATCTCCCCGCGTTGGGACTATGTAAGTGGGGGATTATTAGTATTTGCACAGTAAAGAATCTCTATTCGTACAGTCATTCCTTTGACATTAGCCCGTCCCTCCCATGCACTCACAATGACAATCTAGCAAAGGCGCAACGAATTGCATTCGCAAAAAGCTTTGATTTCTAAAGTAATTACTTTGGTATATAATAGGAGAGGTTGAGCAAGCGGTAGAAAGCAGGAAACGAAATACCACGGTTGAACTGGCACCTCTAACAGCGAAGGCACATCTGCTTACAGTAGCCATACAACCAAGAAGCTATAGAATGTACTAATAGGGATTTTTGACTGTGCAAATATTAATCTTCTATAAGTAATGCTTGTGGACATGGAGTTCAGATGCGCCTGCTGCATCGGGCAGTATTTAAGCCGCTAATATATATGAGGTGTGCGATGAAACAAGGGTCAGGCGGACGCTGTGTCGAGCTCGTCGCACGGGCTGCGTGTTTGGAGACATGTGGTTGGAGGACCTGAAGTCGCAACGATCGGGCGCATGCCGGGGCCAACAACCCCCTCGCTGGCATTGGGCAGAGCTGCCCAGGCACCCCCCTTCCGCGGATCCCAAACAAGACGCTGCACCGGAGTCGTTCTTGCTGACTGTTTAAGAAAAACTCAAAGAGTTCACTGGAGCCACCGGCCCGAGAGATCGTGGCGGGCTGTGCATTCAACATGAAACAAACACAGGTTTTATGGAGACGGGTGACAAGCAAAATCCGGGGCGGGCAATTGGGGTTTACGGAGATGGAGTTATTCATAAAGGTTCCCGTATCCATCTTAATCTTTACTGGCCTCATCTATCGATCCAAGAGGAAAGTCCCAGGTCCTCGAAGGCAGCTTGTTTTATTGTTTTGTCACGGGCGTGCTCTGGTCGCTGGCCGACTTCCTTTCTTCGCAGATATTTACCTTTTATATTCTTTCGTTCACTTCTGCAGGTTGTACATACTGCCTTACTTGTATAATGTCATTGAGATCGTCTTCCAGGGGGCTTGCTTGCTTCCTGGGCACTCTGCTGCTGTTCTGCTTTAGCCATGGAGTTCAGGGGGATAACGTCTCCGAGGGAGCTGGTCCATCCGGCAGCAGTCCGTCCGAGTCGTGGCTTGGGAGCTTATACGACGTCATCACACCGGAGACGGTGGGTTCGATCACGACAGACAAACACCTGCGGCGAACCTACTTGGCCATTGTGGGCATGTGCGTCGACACATCGAGACGCCTTGCAGGAAAGTACGATGTGCCAGAACTGGCCGCCATCTCCGACGACCTCGACAGCCATCTCCGAGAGGTCAACGCAAACACGGACGCCGCGTACCGCCTCGAACTCAAGGAACGGAGCCCGGCGTTGGACAGCAGCCACGGTCTCACCAAAAGGCAAGGCTTGCTCGCCGGCCTGTTGGGAGGTCTGGGAGGGGGTGCGGGTAAAGGCGGCGGCGGCGGCGGCGGCGGCGGTGGTATTGGTGGCCTGATCTCCAACGCCGCCAACTCGCTCGTAGGCAAGGTCCTCAACATGTCCGGACCTGCCCTCGCAGGCGCAGGTTTCTTCACCGGTGTCGGCATCGGCGAGGGAGCGGCTCAGGGCCTGAACCTGGCCTCTGCGGATGTGAGCAAGTCGATGGGCACCGCGGTGGCGAATGAGAACAACATGAAGAAGACAGGCCTGAACCCGGTACTCGAGAACGCAGGAATGAGCCTGACGGCCACGGCTCTCAAGGCCGTGGGCCTCCAGAACCTGAAGTTCCCGGACCCCGGCGGCGCGGCATTGGCGTTTGGAAACGGGCTGGGCAACGGAGCGGCCATGGGGCTGAAGCTGACGACGCAGAATGTCGGGCCGCAGCCCAACGCGTCGGCGGGCTTCGACATCCCCGGGCTCGCAAACAACCTGGCCTTTGGCGCGAGCAGGTCGCTCACGGGGAACATCAACACAAGCTCCTTTGACCTGACGTCGATACTCTCCAAGATTGACATTGGCAGCACGGCGCTCAACGTGGGCGCGGGCCTGGGCAGCGGCGCCGCCATGGGCCTCAAGCTGACCAACAACAACCTCGCCCCTCCGCCCGTCGCAGGTACGGACGTGCCGCGCATCGCGGGCAACTTTGCCTTTGGCCTCAGCAAATCCGTCACCGACAACCTCAACACGACCGACCTGCTCAACAAGGCCGGCGGCGTAGCCAACACCCAGACCCTCGTCAAGTTCGCCGGCCCCGCGGTGGCCGGGTTCGGCAAGGGTCTCGGCGACGGCGCCGCTGTGGGGCTCAATCTGCGGCCCGATCAGCCGGAGCCGCCGGTTCCGGGGCCGATGCCGGACGGCAGCGTCGACGTCGGCGGCATCGCGCGGAGCTTTGCCTCAGGCTTGACTTCGCGATTCCTTGCCAACGGCACTGCCACCAAGGCCCTCAGCGGCCTTACCGGCCCGGGCTCCCTCACGGGCAACCTCGACGTTGGAAGCATCGCCAGCGGCTTCGGCAAGGGCCTCGGCGATGGCGCCGCCGTGGGGCTCAGCCTACGGCCCGACCAGCCGGAGCCGCCGGTGGCGGCACCCTTGCCAGACGGCAAGCTCAACGTTGGCGGCATCGCGCAGACCTTTGCCTCCGGCCTGACGTCGCGGTTCCTCGCCAACGGCACCGCCACTAGGGCTCTTAGTGGCCTTACCGGCCCAGGAGGTTCCCTCACAGGAAACCTCGACTTTAAAAGCATCGCCAGCGGCTTTGGCAAGGGCCTCGGCGATGGCGCCGCCGTGGGGCTCAGTCTGCGGCCCGATCAGCCGGAGCCACCGGCGACGGGACCCTTGCCGGAGGGCAAGCTCGACGTTGGCGGCATCGCGCAGACCTTTGCTTCAGGCTTGACATCACGGTTCCTTGCCAACGGCACCGCCACCAAGGCCCTCAGCGGCCTTACCGGCCCTGGAGGCTCCCTCACGGGAAACCTCGACGTTGGAAGCATCGCCAGTGGCTTTGGCAAGGGCCTCGGCGACGGTGCCGCCGTGGGGCTTAATCTGCGGCCCGATCAGCCGGCGTCGGTACAAGGGCTTCCGCCGAATGGCACCCTCGACGCCGGCGGCATCGCGCAGACCTTTGCCAATAGCCTAACGTCACGGTTCCTCGCCAACGGCACCGCCACCAAGGCACTGAGCAGCCTCACTGGCCCTGGAGGCTCCCTCACGGGAAACCTCGACCTTGGAAGCATCGCCAGTGGCTTTGGCAAGGGCCTTGGTGACGGTGCCGCTGTCGGGCTCAGCCTCCGGCCCGATCGGCCGGCATCGGTACTAGGGCTTCCGCCGAATGGCACCCTCGACGCCGGTGGCATCGCGCAGAACTTTGCCTCCGGCTTGACTTCGCGGTTCCTCGCCGACGGCACCGCTGCCAAGGCACTGAGCAGTCTCACTGGCCCGGGAGGGTCCCTCACGGGAAACCTCGACTTTGGAAGCATCGCCAGTGGCTTTGGCAAGGGCCTCGGCGACGGCACCGCAATAGGCCTCGGCCTACGCCCCGACCAGCCGGAGCCAGCGCCGTCACCCTTGCCAAACGGCAGCCCCGACGTGGGCGGCATCGCGCAGGACTTCGCCTCCGGCTTGGCGTCTCGGTTCCTCGCCAACGGCACCGCGAGCAAGGCACTGAGCAGTCTTACCGGCGCGGGAGGTCTCATCGGTGCCGGCAGCTCCAACGTGGACTTTGGACTCGTCGCCAACGGCCTCGCGAGGGGGCTCTTGGCCGGCGTCGGCGACGGCGTGGAGGCCATAGGCGGCGTGAACGCACTCATCAACGGAACTTCCACGGCGCCGACGGGGGCGATCCCCGACACCAGGACGACGTTTAACGATTCCGTCGGCGGCGCTGCGACGGGTTTCGGCCAGGGGCTGGGCAGCACCGGGGTGGTGACGGCGCAGAAGCTGTTCGCTCGCGGGATCAACCTCTCTCCCCTCCTGTCGTCAACCCCAGCAAAAGAGACGACGCCGAAGCGCGACGTCTCAACTCTCGAGCTTGCTCCGTATACGGGATTCGACGTCGAGCGACGGCAGGCGGATGGCTCAACCGGCCTGCCCGCCAACCTCAACTTATCCCTCGTACTGAGTGCCGACACCTTTTCCGGCGTGCTGCAGAAGGGAGTAGATCTCCTGACAAGCGAGGGCATTGGCGGCCTGGGACTTGTCGCTTTGGGGTTGAGCAAGAGCGGTACAATTTCTGGCGGGGGGCTCGACCCGAAGACCACCGACTTCCTCAAGTCTTTGATTCCTCGAGGAACAATCCACTTCGTCAACGCGCGCAACACCTACGATATCGACGGGCCGCTAGTCGCCAAGGGTCTCAACGAGTCCATCACTGCGGCCGCCGGCGGGATCTTCATCAACGGCACCAATATCATCCCGTTTGCCGTGTTTCTGGCTCTGCACGGTAAGTCTCTTCACTTACCACCATTGTTTCGTACAGCTGGTCTGACAAGTCTTTAAGCCGTCTTCGCAATCATCGCCTTGTCCATCCTAGTACCCCTGGCTTTGACGCTCCAGAGTCTTCGCACCATCCTGGAGCGTATCAAGATGGCACACGTCATGCCCACCTGGACGCCCAAGATGACCAAGCTCATCTGGCTCGTCGGCATCCCACCGTCCGTTATCCTGATTCTCGTCTTCGGCATCCTGCCAGCATCCAAGTCGGCGCACTTCCAGACGGCTCACGGTGTAAGTCCCGCCTCCCATCTGCGCATGCAACCTCTGTGACTTCTGTGTCGAACCACAACTAACATGTAACCCCCTTTAGATCCTCGGCCTCATCACCCTGATCGTCGTCCTGGCCGCGGTCCCCTTGCACATCCTCTCCGCCCGCGCGCTCCCGCCACCCCAAGGAACCTGGATGAACATGAACCGCATCACCCTCGCCTCTCACGGCGCCAACCAGCTGCTCCTGGCCCTCATTCCGTTTACCGTCATAACTGGCCTCGCGGACCTGAGCAGCATCACGCTGGGCCTCACGCACGTGCTGTCCTTTGAGCTAGCCTTCACCCTGGGCTCCGCTCTGGCGTTCATGCTTGTACTCGGCCAGGCAGTGAGCAGCACCGACATTTGTATTGCATGGCGGGCGGGGAAGCAGAAAGTCGTTATAGGGACGGTGATTGAGAAAATATCGGGGGGCCGAGTATAGCTCTACAAGTTGAATATACTTTTATAATGTCGTCGTAGGAGTTCTCGTACATACAAATAGACGGAAAGCCTACGCAGGTGAGTTCGTGACCACTGCGGAGTCCATTTCAGGTTCGACTTTCTCCAAGTACTCAAGACTTGGGTCTCGTCGCCTATTGACAGGTGCCGAGCCTTGGCGATCCAGATCTACAAGCCGCCATGATCCATCGGACAGCACAGAATCGGAAACACGCTGCAGCCAAGAGCGCCATGACACATATGTACGAGTACGAGTACACACACTATCATCTCACCCGCCATACTTTACTGGGGTACCCCGGTCTTCCTCATGGCTCAGTCACCGCTGCATCCTTGGCTTCGGCTCCGAGAGCCACACAGCGTGTTCAGGCCCGATGCTCACATGACGATGCGCCATAGGCCGCGTTGCCAAATCTGACTCTTGACGACAGCTATGCCTTTGCCTGGCTTGTTGAGTCACCCAAAATGTCCCATGCCGTCAGCAATCGCCTCCAGATTGAACTTGTACCCTATTAGGTTGAGTTTCTTTGGGTCGATCAAGTTCCCCTCAATTGCTCGTTTCGCAGCTGGCCATGTGCCGCAATAGCCATGGACGAAGTGCAGCTAAATCTCGGCCAAAGATAGATGCATCAACTGGACGGGTCCGCACGAACGCGGATACACTGCGAATGCTACTACCATAAGGGATGCTTTGTAGCGGCCGTCATCGCAAATAGCAACGGCCCACCCCGGGATAAACAGCTACACCATTGCCTATGATCAGTCAGTATGCTACGCAGGTTCACAGTTGCTCCAACTCACCTTTCTTCAAGAGCGTGACGTTGGATCCCACTTTCGCAACAACCGCAGCCGCTTCGTGCCCCAGATGCAGTCCCGTTTACTTCTACTCCGTACGTATGTGGCGATGTGCGAAGTATGGGAGCTGTCCAGCTCAGCGAAGTCGGGTCATCGCAAGCTTTTTGTTTGGTAAGCACCCTCAATTGGCAAGGCGGGAAGGCCTCCCATCGAATTGGTACTGCCGTTCTTGGGGTTCATTCTCCTCCTGCAAGTATTCCCTGCATACGCCACGGCACTTATCCACGACGACGTTGCAGTCCCGCGAGTCAAGTCGCGCATGAAGCCCAGGTGCGATCAACAGCAGCGCCGTCATCCAGACATCTGTGGAAGCATGCAAGACCGACATGGGATATTCTCAACATCTCCTCTTACGGGGATGCCCGTACTGCCCGACTTGACGTCCAAGATCCCGAGTCCAAGAAACTGACGTCAGCACCATGTTGGCCACTGTGATCGCTGGTTGTCCTGGTCGTAAAAGCCTCGCCGAGATAGTAGGCTTCTTGGCGGTCCCAAATAAGCAGATGCGCCCGTGTCTCAGTGGACGATGATTCCAAACCCCAGGACGCAGACGGAGTCGGTGAGGCACGGTGAGAAAACAAGGGTGGCTCGAAGCCGATGTGTGTAACGGGGAGGAAGCCCTGCAGGCACATGGCGGTCGCCTCGAGCTCTAACATGCTTGGTGAAGTCGCTCGCGGGTTGGACTGCAAGCCATTGGTGGAAACAAAGATTGATTCTTATGTTTACCTCAGAAGCTTGTCTTAGGTCGATGCTACGTCAACGAGTGCGTGCGTCTTGAAGGCTGGCGGAGCATCGCGGGGCAAAACCAACCTTGGCTCTCACTACTCACAACCTACAACCACCAACGCACAGTCTGACGTGAGCGCCAGTGTCGCGGGGGGATGGCCTTATATCGAAGAGGTTCGGGTTCGGGTTCAGGCGAGCACGAGAGTTATCACCGAATGCTGCTTCGGTCCACCCGAGCACGCCCGTGGCCGCGGAGTGTCCGGGCGATGAACTGACAACAGTTGGCCAAGAGGTGACGTCCGGCAGCAACGGGAACCCGGGGGACTATAAATGACACGGGTGGCATGTCGTTTGGCCCTCAACGAGAACCCTGAAACCCGCGTTATTGGTTCCTTTCATCAAGCACGGCCCAGCCCATGCTGCGTCCCAGCGGAGCCCATGCAGAGCAACCGGGTGTAAGGGCGCGTCTGGTCCGAAGTCCGCAGGCAGGCCGCCGGCACACGTCGGCGGTTGTCGCAGAGCCTGGAGGCTTCATCGGCATCACCTCGCGCGCGGCAGCTCGCCTGCGCCCTTGCTCCGCCGCCGACCAGTCCGTGGCGAAGCTTCATGTTGAGCCCGACTCGGCATGGGCCGGCTCGCTAAAATCTGACATTGCGGCGAGGTCGACCGGACGGCTTGACGCGAGCCAACGACGCGAGCAGCCTGCCTGCCTGCAACTGGACGGGACAACCTCGAGAGCGACTCGCGGCCTCGCCTCGACAACGGCGCCGGGATCGGGCCCTCCGTGCCGCGTTGGCGCGTCATCCGCGGGCCTGCGCCGAGTTTCGCTGACCGAGCGGGTGGACGGACATCCATCCCCCAGGCAGGCCATGTTCGGGGCGATGGCCTCGCTGTGATATAATATAGGGCTCGCCTGGTGGCGTATTTAAGGAGCCCTTGATCCCATCACAGTCAAGGAGCCCTTGATCCCATCACAGTCGCAACCCCATGCTCGACCAGTCTTCGTTGCTCGACACACCATCCGTACCAATGGCATTCACCGGCAGCAGGGAGGGCATGGCGGCCTACGCCGGCCCGTCGCTCTTCCAACCGCACCGGGCGCGCGATGCCATCCGCGACGCGCACGCAAAGAAGATTCCTCCCCTGCTGGCATACTACGCCGGCCTCAGCTCGCTGCCCATCACGCGGTTCCTGGCGCCCATGAACTACGACGCCATGTGGATCGACTGGGAGCACAGCGCGTGCAACGTCGAGACCATGACGAGC
The DNA here is from genome assembly GCA_003945565.1 of Tolypocladium inflatum. Classification (NCBI taxonomy): domain Eukaryota; kingdom Fungi; phylum Ascomycota; class Sordariomycetes; order Hypocreales; family Ophiocordycipitaceae; genus Tolypocladium; species Tolypocladium inflatum. Next base: position 1,918,717 of record QEPE01000001.1, read on the forward strand.
ATGGTCCACGAGGCCATCTTCATGAGCCAGGGCCGCACCATCCCCTTTGTCCGCGTGCCCGGCCACGACCACGCCGCCATCGGCTACGCGCTGGACGCCGGGGCGAGCGTCGTCGTCCCCCAGGTACAGCGATGAGGCTTCCCGTTGCCGCCGTCGGGCTCGCTAACGTCTCGCCTCGCCGGCGCAGGTCGACACCGTCGAGCAGGCCAAGCACGTCGTGTCGGCGGCCAAGTTCGGCACCAAGCAGAACGGAAGCCGGTCGGCGCCGCCGTTCCGCCTCGTCCCCTTCCTGACCGACACCCCCTACGACTCGGCCCGCGATCTCCACAGGTGCCTCAACGACCAGGCCGCCGTCATGATCCAGATCGAGTCCCTGGAAGGTAGGTAGGCCCTCGGCATGCCGTCGGCGTCGCGCACCAGCTAACATTTGCACCCGCCTCGAGGCATCAACAACCTCGACGCCATCCTGACCGAGGTGCCCGACATCGACATCGTGTGGCTGGGCAGCCTCGACGCGCGCGTCAGCATGAACCTCCCCGGCAACTTCGGCATGGGCGGCGACGAGCCCGAGTGGAAGGCGGCGCGGGACAGGTTCTTCGAGGTCATGGACAAGCACGACAAGCCCTACGGCGGCTTCGCCTTCACGAGCCCCCCGTACGGCTCCAGCGAGGGCTTCAAGAAGGCCGCCGAGCGCATGTCGCTCATCACCGTCTCGGCCGACGTCATGCACCTCGCCAACCTGGCAAACGACCTGAAGGACGCCAAGGCTCTGGCCGCGGGCACCGTGAAGCAGAGCACAAACGGGAGCGCTTGAGAGCGACGTTGATGTTGGAGGAGCTGGAAGGGCGCAAGAATTCGGTACTACTTTGTACCCGTACATGCCGTATTAGTGATGGAATCGATTGGCAATTCCGTACTCCACCCAAGTCCACTATCAAGCTTCCTCCACCCCGCGTGCGGCTCACAGGGGTATAAAGCTTCAAAGGGAATTCATTTTGACATGCCGAGTTATGTCCGGGCCGTCGGCAACTTCCGAGCGCTTTGAGAAGTACTCGTAGTGGCCATGCGCAAAGGCATTCCCAGTGCCTGGCTCCGAGTCTCCGGTCGAGTAGATGCCGTGTTCGACAGGCTCGCCATTTCAACAGGGCACGTTACTTCGTACTCGTAGTCACCGAGACTTGATACGAGATACGTACTTCGTACTCGACCCACTAGCCGATCTTCAATGGGCCCGTGATAATAAAGGGCGCGCCATTTGTCGACGGCGGCGACAGCCGAGGCCGATGGGGCGGTTGGCTGGGGTGGAGTTCGTTGCTGAAGACGGATGCATCCATGAGCACCATTGGCAGGCTGCTTGTGTGTACGAGTATGTACTTGCATTAGCTGTTTCCGACAGCTGTCATGCACGCACGTGCCTCAGCGACACCCGTCGACGTCCCCGAAGCGGCGCGCTGCATGAGCGACTCGCGCAACGTGCAGCTCCGCAATCTTAACTTCAGCCCCCGTCGTCGACAAACGCCCCGGGCTCCAACCAAGGTGCCACCCACAGCGGCCCACCCGCACGTGAGGCGGGCGCTCCGCGAAGCCATGGAAGGCCCGCCGCCAGGGGACCTCCTCCCCCAGGGCCCAACGTCCCGGGCCCGCGTCGTATAGGTAGGTACTCGTAGCTTCGCTGCCGCGTTGCTTCTCGCAACCTCCCTCTCTTGCAACACCACCCGACCTCCCCGGGCCCGTGAGACGACACACCCGCGCCGCCGCCGCCATGGAGGACCGCCGCATGTCCGCCAGCGAGGCCGCCGACCAGGCGCTCGCCACGCTCGGCTACAAGGGCGAGCTGCCGCGCAACCTCAGCATGATGAGCATCCTCGGCCTGTCCTTTGCCATCATGGCCGTGCCCTTTGGCCTCTCCACGACGCTCTACATCACCCTCACCAACGGCCAGTCCGTCACCGTGCTCTACGGCTGGATCTTCGTCTCCCTCATCTCCGTCTGCATCGCCGCCTCGCTCGCCGAGATCTGCGCCGTCTTCCCCACCGCCGGCGGCGTCTACTACTGGTCCGCCATGCTCAGCACCCGCCGCTGGGCGCCGCTCGTGAGCTTCGTCGACGGCTGGCTGACCCTCGTCGGCAACTGGACCGTCACCCTGTCCATCAACTTCTCCGGCGCCCAGCTCATCCTCAGCGCCATCACCATCTTCAACGACGACTTCGTCGCCAACCAGTGGCAGACGGTCCTGTGCTTCTGGGCCGTCATGCTCGTCTGCGCCCTCGTCAACGCCTTCGCCTCGCGCCACCTCGACCTCATCAACAAGGTCTGCATCTACTGGACCGCCGCGAGCGTGCTCATCATCATGGTCACCCTGCTGGTCCTGGCGCCCACGCGGCGCTCGGCCGAGTTTGTCTTTGCCCACTACGACGCGTCGGCGAGTGGCTGGCCGAGCGGCTGGTCCTTCTTCGTCGGCCTGCTGCAGCGTGAGTTCCTTCATCCCGAGAACAGCTCGACCGAGTCCGCGGCTGCTGACCCTTTCTCCCCCGCAGCGGCTTACACGCTCACCGGCTACGGCATGGTCGCCTCCATGTGCGAGGAGGTCCAGAACCCGGAGCGCGAGGTGCCCAAGGCCATTGTGCTCTCCGTCGTCGCCGCCGGCATCACCGGCGTCATCTACATCATCCCGCTGCTCTTCGTCCTGCCCGACGTCCAGATGCTGCTCAGCGTCGCCAACTCGCAGCCCATCGGCCTGCTCTTCAAGACCGTCACCGGATCCGCCGCGGGGGGGTTCGGCCTGCTGTTCCTCATCCTGGGCATCCTCATGTTCGCCGGCATCGGCGCGCTGACGGCCGCCTCGCGCTGCACGTACGCCTTTGCCCGTGACGGCGCCATCCCCGGGCACAAGCTGTGGAGCCGGGTCAACCACAAGCTCGACATGCCCGTGTGGGCTCTGGTGCTGTCCACCGTCATCGACTGCCTCCTCGGCTGCATCTACTTTGGGTCCTCTGCCGCCTTCAACTCCTTTACCGGCGTGGCCACCATCTGCCTGTCCACGTCCTACGGCGTGCCCGTCCTCGTGAATCTCGTCCGCCGCCGGGAAGCCGTCAAGGGGTCTCCGTTTCCTCTCGGCAAGTTCGGGCCCGTCATCAACATCATCTGCGTCGTCTGGATCGTCTTCGCCGTCGTCATCTTCTGCATGCCCGTGTCGCTGCCCGTCACCCCGAGCAGCATGAACTATGCCTCCGTGGTGTTTGCCGGGTTCGCCGCCATCGCCTTCATCTGGTACTTTGCCTATGCGCGGCGGAACTTCACCGGTCCTCCTGTCATCAAGGGCGATGCGTTTGATCCAGGGGTCATGGTCGGGAGGCCGATGAGCGGTCCGACGAGCAATGGAGCTACCGACTCGGAGACGGCAGCGCCAATCTTGGCAAAACAGGCCAAGTAGAATATATATATATATATACATATACATATACATATACCATTTTTAACCATGAAGCGATGGTCTGAACTCCGCGCATATTATGCGGCGTAGTGATCAAGAGCCTGCAAGTCACCATGTTCACCCGTCTCCATCATCTCCACTGTCCAAGTCGTCAACTGCCATCCACATTGACAAGCTCAATCTCATAGTACGTCCGAAACCTATACGTCGCCGCCGCGAGACGAACCCTCACGCTCGCCCCTCCAGGAGCCCTATGCTCCAGCCTCAGCGGCGCGCTCCCGGAAGCCAACCCCGCGAGCGCCTCCGCCTCGCAGCCGTCGCTGAACGTGTACCACGGCCGCACGAACCCCGGCGGCGTCCCCAGCCGGTTCTCCGGGAGGGGCTCCAGCCCGACGACGAGGCACGGGTCCCTGTAAGACGACGCCGGCACGATCCGGTCCGACGGCGGGGGCCGGCCGTCCAGCCTCGACGCGAGCTTCATCCGCAAGCATCCGACGACCCGTCTCCGGCGCAGGTTGCCGACGTCGAATTCTCGCAGGCCCGGGCCCGTCTCGGCCGCCGAAACATCGAGGAAGCAGAACCGCTGCCTGCGCCCCATGTCCCTCGCCGCCCCGTCGGCCCCGACAAACGTGGCCTCGATGCGTCCCGGCATCGCCACCGGCCCCCGGTTCGATCCGGCCATGAACGTGAACCCCACGGACCTCTCGCCGCGCACGCAGAACCCGGCGACGGGGTCCGATTCCCGGGGCGTCGACCGCACGAAGAGCTGCGACATCTGGGGCTCGCCGCCCGGCGCATCCATTGCCGGCTCGCCGAGTGGAACCATCGCGTCCGGACGCACCCTCGCGTACTGCGCCTCAAAGTCCGACAGCCGCTGGAGCGTGATTGTAAACGAGCTGCTGGGCGCGTCCGCCTCGTCCTGGACGCACGAGCAGTTGAGCGCCGCCAAGAACAGCGTCCGCGCTGCGTCCTCTTCCAGGGGGGGCTGGACGAGCAGCGATACCCGCAGGCCGTTGTTTGTGATCTCCGTCGGCCGCCCCTGGCGATACGCCTTGAAGCGCGGGATGGTGTAGCCGCCCGACCTCCCGAAGTAGGCCGGCGACGTCGCCAGCAAGCCCCAGTACGGCTTGCTGTCCACCTCGTCCGGGTCCGCCGTCCAGGCAAAGATGCTCTCGTCGTCGGACTGCCTGATGAACTCTCCCTGGAGTCTCTGAAAGGCCCTTTCCGTGCCCTCGCCGTAGAGCAGCGGCATGTGCACGTCAAAGAGACCCATCAGGCAGTACGCCACGTCCTCCGGGCGCGTGGTCGCTCTCTTCGACGCCCATGCCATCTTGTTGCAAGCCGGTATCGTGGTCAGATCCGCGCCCGAGAGCACGTCCCGCGCGATTCCGGTTATCGAGTGCAGTTGGTCTTGCAGGGTCAGCTTGTCGCCGAGGAATTCCCAGTCCTTGCTCAGGAAATGCACGTCTCTCGGCGCGATGAGTTCCTGCAGCGTCCATCCGCGCCGGAACCACTTGCTCTCGTGGAGCTCGGAGAGCGACGAGACGTCTGCCAGGTACACGAGACATCGCGCCGCGCTCTGATACCATTGGAACATGGAGTTGATGGCTTCCGAGAGCTCGGCGCTGCTCGACTTGTCGATGCAGCAGGTGTCGATCCAGATGTACTCGTACCCGTCCTTTCTCGCCTGGTACGCGCTGCTCTCAATCTTGGCGAACCCTTTCATCTGCATGGCATTGCCGCCAAGAGCCATGTCCTCGAGCGTTACCTCTTCGTCCTCCCACCTGTGCGACAGGACGGCGTAGTCCGGTATCTCGCCCAGGAAGACGTCCAACTGGAGGCTTGTCGTGTTCAAAAGCCGCATCGTGCTTCACAGTTCTCGCGAACGAGGCAATCCAATCCGCCACCTCGGCTGGTAGAAACAAATCGCCGTCGCCCGGAGAAAGCGATTTTCCTGTCCGAGGGGTTTGGCGAACTGGTTAATGAGTTGCGTTGGTTCTACAGAGCGAGGTGATGCCGAGCCTGAATCCAGGTAGGTGGATTCTCCCCTCTTGGACGGATGAAGTCAGCCGCACATCAACTAGGTCCCCGACTCCAGTGCCCAAACTTTCGTCGTCGATGCCAACCGGTCTAGAGTTGAAGTGAGAACACGATGATAATGAGAACACGTTTCATGTTAGACAACAAAGCCCGGGTCATGATGGGTATATTCGTAAATCTAGCGTATATACAAAACACGAGTCCGGCGCATCTTATACGCTGATGGTCCGGAACACGCTAACCTCCTCGCCCGTCGCCACCAGGCTGCCCGTGATCTGAGGGTGCCAGTGCAGCTCCTTGACGTCTTTCAGGTAGTGCACAAACAGCAGCTGCGGCGGGACGTCCTTGACTCCCGCCGTGTCCTTGCTCTCCTCGTCGTCCAGCTCGACAGCCAGATCCCACAGCGTAACCGTGTTGTCACCGGCCGCCACGGCCATGATTGAGTCGTCGGTCGGGTGCCACTCCACGCTGGTGATCTGCTCCTTGTGGAAGTCGAAGCTGGCGAGAGGCTGCGGCTTGTCCGCGTTGGTCTTCCACTGCCGCAGGTCCCAAACGCCCCAGGTGCCGTCGTCGGCGCCCGAGGCGAGGAGGTGGGACGTCTGGCGGGACCAAGACATGACGTTGACGTCGTAGTTGGAAACCTGGACCGTGAGCGCGGGCTTGCGCGACTTGGAACGCACATCCCAGATGCGGATGGTGCCGTCGCTGGACGCCGACGCAAACACCGACTGCTCAGACGGCGACCATTGGATCTCCTCGACGCTGCCCGTGTGGCCCTGGAACGGCCTGTTGTCGGTGACCCAGCCGCCGCCGTCAGTCCGCGTCGTGACATAGATGAGGCCGTCGTTGTCTCCAGTCAGGAGCTTGCCGCCGGGGACCGTCGGGGACCAGTCCACCGCGTAGCCCTCGGACTTGTGCGCCCTGATGGTGGAGATGGGTTTGTTCTGCTGGGCCGTGATTGTGCTCCCCGGGTTGTCGAACGAGGCCAGGTGAGGCGTGACGTCGTGGATGAAGACGTCCGTGGACTCGGTCATGGTGGCGGTGAGGGTTGTGGGTGGCCGTCCAGGCTCGCTGCTCGGGACTTGGTGGGCGCGAATGCGGTTCGTGGTTGAGTTTAGGGGGATTGCCTTGCTCTCCAGAATAGGATCGGAGTCTTCGTCGTCGTCGTCTTCATCTTCCGAATCCTCGTCGTCTCCCTTGGCCATCCTGCTGAGGCCGCTCAACTTGTTGACCAGCAGCTGGTTGTCCTGAGCCTTCGAGTAGTCGGCCTGAGTGCCGGCGACGGTGTACATGGTGGCCGGGTAAGCTTTTCGGTTGTCGCCGAGGGTGTCCCGGACAATGTCGAACGACAGGCACGGCCAAGGGGTGCTGAGGTTGTGCAGCATCTCGTAGGTGGTCAGGTCAGGCGCCAAGGTCTGGCCCGGCTCGAGTTTGCTGCGCCCGACAATGAAGGTGCCCTGGTCGACGTCCATGGCTGCACAATCAATGCGATTAGTGACCTGCCTCAACCATATGTCGGCATCTACGCGCGATTCGCAGACCTGCGTCGGCAGTGGCTCACCTTCTTTCTCCTCGGCCTCTCTCTCCGCATCTGGCCTGCCGTCCACGCCCGCCTCGAGGATCTCGTCCTCGCTCTCGAACTCGTCCTCGAACTCGTCTTCGAATTCTCCCATGTCCTTGTCATCAATGTCCATCTGCTCAGGGCGATCGCCGCCCTTGAGAGGACCCGCGCCATTCTCGGCGTCGGCGGTTCGCTTCGACATGGTGGAGGCTCGTGGGGTCGCGCTGCCGCTGTTGGGCTTTTGTGGAGGAGCGACTGGAATTCGAAACTGTAAAATACTCTGGAAGCAGTGAAGGGCAGGTTTCCTCCCGTTGCCAACTGACTGGATTAAGGTGGAAGAGAATTGGTACGGGTGATGCGCGGCGCAACAGACGGAACAATTTTTTGACCCCTCCATCAAAAAATTCGCAGGGACCAGCCCGCCGAATGCCAGGTGGATCCGTACGAAGTATCCGTACTCCAACCTGCTCAACGTCGATCATCGCGCTGCAATTCGTCGTCAATTCGGCGGCCTGGGGTGCCTTGCTTGCACCTCGAATGGTCTCGCGACCTTGCATGCAAAAGTGTACGAAGTAGCTGTCGGGGGTTTGACGGCAGCATGGCCGAATTCTACTCCGTACAGATCCGTCTGGCAGTTGGCTGGGATGGCAGCGACGCGGAACACGCCTACGAGAATAATACTCGCGAGGACTTAAGCCCGGTCAGAATAGGAACGAGAAGCACCATCGATGTGGTTGGCCGGTGGCGGTGCAGCGCAAGGCCAGCGTTGTATTACTTCACAAGAACTGCCGTAATGCATCTGGCTCCCGTCTTTGCTCATCAACGTTGCACATCCGGGTTCTTTCGAGAAGGCAACTGAAGTGGGCTTTGGTAATAAGTTGCCACATCTCGGGGCGTGGAATCACCAGCAGCGCACATAGGTACTGTGCCTGTGTGACCATCGCCGACGGTCCGATGCTGGACGCACACCAGAGGCCCTGGAAGCTTCCGATAGGGCGCCAACACCGAGCCGGCGCCGACCCTGGGAGCTAAAATCACGTCACCGGAACCATGACGACCCTGCGGCACCGTGGAGGTTGCTGGACATGCGCAAATGGCTTTTGTCAGCGACCCCAGTTGATTCCCATGACGGCCCTGCTGGAATCAGCCGGATGCCCAGTAGCCACGGATCTGTCATCCGCGAGCTCGCGACATTCCGAGGCCGGATGGGTTCATTTGTCACCCGCCCTGGGGTTATAAAGAGGGCCGTCATCCCCGGAACGGATGCTCCAAGCCACCCTTTGCCAGGCCACGAGCCATCCCTTTGTCGCAAGCCCTGAATCCCCCCCCGTCTGAGTTTACGGAGTGCTCCGTACATCCACGAGATCCAGGCCCAGCGCGCAATCCACCGTCTCCGGGGCCAAAAACAGCGCACCCACAGGCTCTTATAAACCACAACCACCACCCCACCCGGCACCGCCTCTTCTTCACCATCGCCGAAAAGTCCACCCCGCGTCTCCCGACTCGAGCCAACAAACAAACCACAAGACTCGTCTTCCGCCGCAGCAGCAGCCGCAGCTCGCAAACCGCCGCCATGTCCGTCATCGACATCACCTCCAAGGCGCAGTTCGACGACCTCATCAAGAAGAACCCCTACGTCGCCGTCCAGGCCCACGCCACCTGGTGCGGCCCCTGCAAGGCCATCTCGCCCATGTTCAAGAAGCACGCCGAGACGCTCTCCGTCGCCGACACCTACGCCTTTGCGCGCTTCGACACCGACGAGGTCCCCGACCTCGCCTTCGAGCTCGGCATCCGCAGCATCCCCGCCTTCTTCTTCTTCGAGAACGGCGACAAGGCCTCGGACCTCGCCGGCGCCAACCCGGCCGCCCTCAAGAAGTCGGTCGAGGAGCTCTCCGGAAAGGCCAAGGGCCAGGCCGACGGTGTGAGTAGCTAAACGGCCGCCGCCTGCCTTTTTTGTCTCTCCTTCGAGCGGCTTCTAAACGCACATGCACCAGTTTTCCACCACCGAAAACTTTTAAGCGCGGGACGGGCCGTGGCATCGAGCGGCGCAGGGCGTACATATAGACGCGAGCGCGGCATCGAAGCACGGGCGGATTGGTTCGGGAACGGCTCTCGAAGCCGGCGTGACGGCGTTGGGGCGCACAGGAGGAAATGCCCAGACACGACCGTCGGACTGCGGCCATGAATAGCAAAGGCTGGGCCCGGCAGCAAGAGTAAATGAGGCATGCAGAGATAGATGCGAGAACACAATTCACTCCTCGTTATTCACAAGAACCACCGCTAGCATGAGTCGCTGCTTTGCCCGTTCCATGTCATGGTAAATGTCATGCCGAGTTGCCATGTACACGAGTCTCCTCCCCACCCCATTGATAAACAAATCCGTCCGCTCTATGCAAGTCCCCAAACTCCCGTCCCCTGTTGTCGTTTCCAAAATCCGTGCTTGATACGCAAGAAAACATCCCCGCCGCCGCCCATGGTTCCAACAGGACGGGCAACTTGCGGTGCTGCCAACATCCAAGAACCCCGTGGCGGCGTGTTGTTATACCAGACCCCAGTGTCCTCAGCATCCTGGTTTCGTCCCACACTTCTCGCACACGCGCACCGTCCTGTCCTTTCCGGTCCTCTTGTTCTTGAAGCTGTGGCCTCCGCACTCGCGGCACGTCGCGCCATCGCTGTCGTCTGTTGAATCGGCGCTCAGCTGAGCCACTCCGGAGTCCGTCCGCCGCTTGCCCGGCGATGGCGTCTCCGCCCCCTCCGGCCCTTGTTCGACGCTCCCTGCCACGGAGTCGGACTCGATGGACCTCGGTCTCGCCGTCAAGGTGGGCCCCATCGACCGTCGTCGGCCACCCTCATCACTAAAGGCAAGCCTGTGGAGCTCGTTGATGCCGAGGCTCCTGCGCGCAGTTGCCCTGGCCCCCGGCGCAAGGCTGTCACTCTCCGTCCGGGCATGTGCGGCCGAGACACCCGGATTCGTCATGGCGCCAGAAGAACTCGCGTTTGTCGAGTACCGCAGGCCTGGAAGGGCCGGGAGGCCACCTTTCCAACGGCTCAGGTTCCAAAAGCTGCCTTCCCCTTTGTCTTCCTGCTCCGAAGACGATGCGCTTATCAGGCTGAAACTGGGCGTGGGTGGCAGCCCTGGTCCCTGTTCCTTGTCCTTGGGCAGCCTCAACGAGGCCCTGCTCGCCTGGACGCTGCTTGTCGGGCTCGCTGGGTTGTTTGGGCGGAGCACGGGGCTCGAGACGTATGGTTGTCTCCGGGCTTCCGACGCAAGGTTCGCTGCGGATGTGTTGAGCGGGGATTGGTTTGCCTTCATCGGGGACATGGATCGCTCGCTCCTCGTCGTTCCCGGGGTGCTTGCCCGGTTTTCGATGTCTTGCCGCCAGCTCATGATTCTGTCCGAGGGCGGCTGGACCTGTACGGGCGCCGGCCCCAGATTCAACGACCCGCGTCGAGAATGCACGCGGCTCCCGCCGCTCGTCTTGGTGATGATGCTGGCGCTTCGGCCAACGCCCGCCAGCTTGCCCGAGAACTTGGATCCCGTTTCCCACGTGTTCTGCTGTCGCTTGGCGAACGCGCAGTCCTGCCGAAACACCTTGATGGTGCCGGTCCTGTCGGTTGTGACGATGATATTGCCATCCAGATGCTTGGAGCGCTCGATATAGGCCGGGCTCTCCTCGGGCTTCTTCAGGCAGGATGCGGCCTCCGCATGCCCCGCGTCCGACAACCGGGTCTGGCTCGCCGTCTTCTCGTTGAGGCTCAGCAGCATGACGGGCGGCGGGTTGCACAGGTCGTATATGGGGTCTCCGGATGCGCTGAGCAGCTGCCTGCTCTTGACGGGGGCCATCAGCGCCGTGGTGACGACTTCCGGGTGTGCGTCAAAGGCTTCATATGGCTGCTTGTCCTTCAGCTCAGCCTCTGGGTGGCTTGCTCCCCATATGTAGGCTCGCCGGTCCTCGCTCCCCGAGATGACATAGTTGCCATCATCGCTGAACCGCGCGTGGATCTGGCTCGACTGGTTCTCCAAGCCCTTGAATTTGACCTCCAGCATGTGCGTCTTCAGGCTGTATATCCGTACTCGCGAGTCATTCGAGCTGATCAGCACCTTGACGTCTCCGCTTCCCTCGTCGGAAGGGACCTGGGCCGTTCTGATGCCGGTGATTTTGCTGCCCTTGGCGTTCTTGCCCCTGGATGACCGCACGTGGATCTGGAACTGAAACTTGAGGCCCTCGGTTTCGTAGAACATGCAGAGCCCGCTCAGGACGCCGCAGATGGCCGTCTGTCCGTCGGGAGAAAACGCCACCGCCGTGATGAATTCGTTGGCCAGTGCCGAAAACGCGACGGCCTTGTCCGGTATGCTCCACAGCCTCAGCTGGGCGTCCAGGGAACCCGCCAGGAAGAAGCGATCGTCGGTCGGGTGAAATGCAATCGACGTGACGAGGTCGTTGTGCTTGAAGGAGCAGAGGCACTCTCTCCTGCTCATGTGCCACAACTTGACCGTCTTGTCCATCGACGACGAAAGCAGGAAGTTGTTCTTGCTCCAGCTCAACGCCAGCACCTCTCCGGTGTGTCCCTCGAACTCCCGGGTGGGTTTGCTGCGGAAGACGGGGGCGCTCAGCCTCTGCCCGTTGCCATCCTTTTGGTTCTCTTCCTCCTCGTGCGCGTGGCGCTCCTCGGGTGTCGATATCACGGAGAATACCCTGACGGTCTGGTCCTTGCCAGCCACCGCCAGATAATGCCCATCCACGCTGAATTCGGCCGCCCAGATGGCGTCACCTGCCTTGAGAATCTTATTCCCCACGGCTGTTGCGGGAGCACGGCGGAGCGACTCGTCCTCGGCGGGCGGCTTGGTGCCCAGCAGCTCCTGAGCGAGGAACAGCCTGTTGAAGTCCCTCCCTTTCTTGTTGTGCGGTTTGACGCGGATGTAGCGTGGAGGCTCCTTGTACAAGGGGATGTAGCCTCCTCCAGCCCCGACAATGGACATCATGGCCCGCGCATTGCTCCCGTCGGTGCGAAGATCCCCCAGTTCAGAGTCGGAGTCGGGCATGTCATGGTCCTTTTTCCGAGCGCCGCGCATACCCAGGCGGCTCAGAAACGACGGCCCTTTCCTAACGGCGATATTCGGTCAGCACAGTCTAACGGTCTCTTGGTACTATCGGCATGCGCACCTCCGCTCCCTGGTCACGTCTATCGGGCCATTGGAGGACTTGGCTGGGAGATCGTGCAAGGTGTCCGGTGTAGGGCTGTCTGGCCGAGTCGGGTTCCGCAAACGCTGGGCGATGGAGGGTTCGGTGTTGCTATTAGTCCGCAGGTATATTTGCTGCAGTTCGGCATCGCCGTCAGTCTCATATCCACCAACTCCGGGCGGGCGGGAATGGTGTTTCGAACCGTGCTCAGCGGATCCAGCCCAACGCTGGCGGGGGGAGAAGAAGACAGGGTCTTGGAGAGGCCTTGTTTTGCTTCCTTCTCCTTGACATTTTGAGTCGTAGAGGTTCGCGATAGTAGGGTGGTGGACCGGCGACTCGGAGCCTGTGGCTGGCCGTTGGAGCTGTGCCCTGTTCTCGAGCAGTTAGCAACAAGAACCTGATAACCCAGGAACAAGCAGGGGGCACCGGTCACGAGGGGCCGCGACCGGGCGCATGCGAGTAATCCGAGCCCGATATTGGCGCTGGAGACTGGGGAGGCTGCGTACCCGGAGCGTCGGATGGGCCGGAATGGTCAGAGCCAGGGACGCCAGGGACGGGGACGCCTTCACCGTCTCTGTCTCTGCTCGAGGCCAGTCCGCCGTCGCCCGAGATTGCAGGCGAGGACAATTGCGCCGACATCTTCCATGCTGCGGGCTTGCAAAGAGTCCCGACGCCCTCGTTCGCGCGGGCTGGCGCGGTGCAGCCCTGCGACGCTTGGACGAGCCCGCACTCGGTCTGGTCAGGCTGCGCGGGATGTCGTCGCGCGAGCGTACGGTATCGTGGCTAGGTAAGGTAGCGGAGACAAGCTGCGCACAGCGCGTCTCGTTGGCGATTGTATTGCGCCCCGGGTGATCCGACGAGGTTGGTGGCAGGTGAGAGGCGAGGTTTCGAAATATGACAAGTACGGTACTCCGTAGCTGACCCTCGCGACCGACCCTCAAGCTGTACGGAGTAGGCTACTACGCGCAAGACGGCACCCTGCTATGCGCACGGTCGGCGGTGTCAGTCGGGGACGTCAAGCTGACACAATTGACAGGTTGGTGCGAGTGGCGTATCGTGTGATATCATGCATCCAGATGCCGGCCGACAGTCAGGCAAGCAGGTTTGCGGCTCAACCCCAAACAGGGAAACGGCCTCTGCCCTACCAACACGGATACGGAAGACTTTGCGGGTGCTCTGCGCCGGGAATCGCTCAGCTGCGGGTTTGGAGGCTGCCTTGGCTTACATGGTTGCATGGCATGCCCTCAGCTCGGCACTTCCCTGGCGCGGCGCGGCCGTCATCGAGGCCCCGGGCGGGCGGGCTTTGGCGGTCCTTTGGCGGGGCGAGACCGAGACCGAGGACGCAATTTACTCGTAGCTCTCCTTTTGATTATGGATCCGTAACTCCTCCTCGTACTTCGTACCTCGTACATGCTTGCGTCTCCCCGGGCGAGTTGTCGGAAGCCTGGACTCCCTGGAGTCTGTCAACAGTCCAACAACTCGTCATCCCTCGATGGGAGTGGAGAGGTTGGTGCGGCTCGCCCGAACAAACACCAATGTCCGGCTCGTATTGTGGGCGAAGGATTCATTCAACCGCGGGGCGTCACAGGGGTAGCCCTAGTCTTCCGTCGAGAGATTCGCTAGCACCAACACGGGGACGCGCATCTCATTTGCGTCACGGCGTTTCAAGACTTGGGATAGTTGCGCGGCACGCAGGAACAGGGTGGATCTCGGTCTGTGCTCCGACCGACAGGTAAACCAGAGAAAATGCGGCAATTTTCCCCGTGTTCATCGGGAGGATTTGGCGGTTGCTCGTACGTACATACGGAGTACGAGTACAGTTCCGGGACTGGCGCGGGGGTCGGTGCCGCCGTCAAGTCCGCCCCGGCGCGCGTGCTGTTGATACAAGCCGGGCGGCCCCACCGATCCCAGGGAACAAAAGGTCCGTTCACCAGGCGTCATCCTATGGCTGCGGAATGCGGTAATTCATGGACGCGGAACCGCAGCTTACCACGAACGCATAACCCGGTTGTGCGGATGGCTTAGGCTACCAGTTGTCAGCAAGGGGTCTGGGTCCTCAGAAGCTCGATGAGAGCTTGCTCCGAGTTGAGACGGAAAAGTTTCCTGTGTCTTGACTGCTCTGAGTGAGTTTGCCAGCTCGAAACCCTTTTGCAAGCAAGGCGAATAGCGACCCTCACGAACCACATGCTCACCGCATTTTGCCCCGACTTAACGTTTAGGCAACCTGAAGTTGGGCACCGAGCCCTAACAGAAATCGCCGTCGCTGTCACCAAAGAATGATAGCCCGCCGTTGGAGGCAGTCCTGCGCCACACACGCCACCCCCACTAACTAGAAAGTTTGAGTTGAAGATCGTCACTGAGGCTTAACCTTGGAGGCATCATGCTTCGATAAAACATCAACCCATCCTGGATTCTGCTGGCGGTCCAGGCTTTCCATTTCTCCCAACAACAACATATCCTTTCGTGTTTGAAGCGCAGCGAGCAGTCCTTTGACAACATGAAGCTAGTTGCGCGCAAGGTCTCGACCGACGTCGAGGAGGAGCAGGTCTCGCTGTTGCCCGAGGACCCTGAAGACATGGTCAGCCCACCGCTCACGATGCGACCGCTCTATGACTCCGCTGACTTTCCCCTCCAGTGGCACGCGTACAACCTCATCGTTGCCGGCGACATCGTCAACGCCCACGCCGTCCGCAAAGTCGTCACCATTAACACTGGTACCGGCGCGGCGGCCGCAGAGCGAGTCCACACCGACCTGACAATCAAGGTCAAGTCGACCTTCTTCGATCCTGTCATCTCCTCCCTGCGCGTCTCTGGCGTCGTCATTTCCGAAAACGATCACGTCGCCCGCGGCGCCCACCACACCCTCGACCTCGAAGTCAACCGCTCCTTTACCGTAATCAAGCCCGACGGCTGGGACTCGGTCTCCAAGGCCACACTGTCCCAGGCCCTCGCCGACGACAGGCACGGCGCCATGGCGGCGGTGGTCATGCAGGAGGGCCTCGCCAACATCTGCCTCATCACCCAGTTCCGCACAGTCCTCAAGACCCGCGTCGAGAGCGTCGTCCCCAAGAAGCGCGACACCGCCTCGGAGCAAGACGCCGGCTTGAAACGATTCTTCGACAAGACACTCAACTCCCTGCTGCGGGCCCTCGACTTTTCCGGCTCGCGGCCCTTGCTCCTGGCAAGTCCGGGCTTCGTGGCGGGGGATTTCAAGGAATACATTGCCAAGCAAGGCCGCGACAAGTCCGACAAGGTGCTCACGGCAATCGCGAAGCAGGCCGTCGTCATACACGCCAACTCGGGCCACATCCACAGCTTGAACGAGGTGCTCAAGAGCCCCGAGGTCCTCACCAAGATGAACAACATGAACTACGCCAAGGAGGCCCAGGCCATGGATAACTTCTTTGACCTTTTGAAACTCGATGACGGACGGGCTTGGTACGGGAGCAAAGCGATTGAGAGGGCCATTGCCGATGGCGCGGTTGGCCCTGGCGGAGGTATGCTGCTCATAAACAACTCGCTCTTCCGCAGCCAAGACCTGGAGACACGCAAGAAGTACGTCGCACTGGTCGACAAGGTGAATTTCGACGGCGGCGATGTGCGGATACTGAGCAGCGACCACGAGAGCGGTCTGCGGCTGCAGATGATGGGGGATATCGCTGCGACGCTGAACTACCCCATGCTGGACCTCGATGATGACGGAGAGGAAGAGGAAGCACCAGAAGTCAGGGATAACGGCGAAAGGCACGAAGAAGACGACGGCATGTTGGATAGTGTCATCTAGACTAATAAGATCCGTAAAATTCATGCGCCCCAGGAGGCATCATGCATGTTTCAATGTTTTGAGCGCCATGCATGTCCACTGCACCGCAACAGCAAACGCCAGACCGAAGCATGCAATAAGTCCATCATGCTATAACTGGAGCGACCACTCGAGCTTGGCGATTCGGCTTCCTTCGGAGTCTATTCCTACGATCCTTCTCGGCCAGCTATCGGCTCCGATGAGCACCGGGCCGGACCGACTCCACCCCGCTGCCGCACCACCCGGCGGGGCGTTTCAATGACGGAACTATTTATGCCGGTTGCATCACCAGAGCACTCCCCTCACCCTACATTGCAATCACTAGTTAACGTTAGAGCTCGCTTTGAAAGCCCCTCTCTCACTTCGACACAGGAACGTATCCGAGAATCTCGCTCCTATTTCCCAGTGTACGAAATAGCCTCGCTACGAAGAATGGCGTCCAAGCTCAGTCTCGCCTCCACCATTAAGCTCAACTCCGGGCATGAGTTGCCTCGTCTCGGATTTGGTGTAGGTTGAATCGCGCCGCGATACGCGAACTCGTGCTTACATGGGATGCAGGTCTACCAGACGTGAGTTTCCCTGGCGGACAGCGAGTCTCCCTGGATTCGACCCCTGGCTGATGAACCAAGGCCCAAGGAGCAGTGTACGGATGTCTGCAAAGAGGCGTTGAGACTCGGTTACCGCCACGTGAGTGCTTCTGCCGTCTCCGAGGTTTCATCTCCAGATAGAGCCTGATACGGCCACCTTCAGATCGACTCGGCATCGGCCTACCGCAACCAGGGCCCGTCCGGCGCAGCGATCCCCGCGTCCGGCATCCCCAGATCCGAGGTCTTCTTCACCACCAAGGTGCCCGTGCGGGAGTACCCCCTCGGGTACGAGAACACGCTCAAGCTCGTGGACATTGCCCTGGAGGAGACCAAGCTCGGCTACCTCGACCTCGTGCTCATCCACTCCCCCTACGGCGGCGCCGACAACCGCAAGGGCGCGTGGCGCGCGCTCGTCGAGTCCGTCGAGGCCGGCAAGGTGCGCTCCATCGGCGTCTCCAACTACGGCGTCCACCACCTCGACGAGCTGGAGCAGTACATCGCGCAGCTCGAGGCCGAGCGCGGCGGCAAGGGCAAGGGCGGCGCCCTCTCCGTCGGCCAGTGGGAGGTGCACCCGTGGCTCACGCGCCCGGACATCGTGCAGTGGTGCCGCGCGCGCGGCGTCGCCGTCGAGGCCTACTGCCCCATCGTGCGCGGCGAGCGCTTCGGCGCGCCCAAGGTCAAGGCGCTGGCCGACAAGTACGGCAAGACGGAGGCCCAGGTCCTGCTGCGCTGGAGCCTGCAGAGGGGCCTCGTGCCGCTGGTCAAGAGCGTGACGCCGTCGCGCATCGCCGAGAATGCCGGGCTGTACGACTTTGAGCTGACCGAGGCCGAGGTCGACGACATTGCGACCACGGACTACAGCCCCTGCGCGTGGGATCCCACCGTCGAGCCGCTGGAGAAGTAGACGTCGACGGCTGTCCGTGGTGCGAGGCATAAACGCATGCTGGTGGAGGGGCGAGTAGACGAGCAACGAGATAGTGCCGCAATGAGAACAAATGACAACAAAACCACGCACTCGTATGAATCATGCTCGCAAAGGAGACAAATTTCGGTTCTACTTCGTACATCTATCTATTCGAGAATACTATTTGTTTTCTCTCACTTCAAATCTTGGTTGTCAGGGGCGTCACGTGATGGCGCTCCTCCCTCGTGTCCGAGCTCCGTCGCGTTGCTCCGCGTCCACGCCACCTCCAGCCAAGGTGCACCACCACAAGCCCGACATGCTCGCATCAGCATGTCCGCCGCGTCGCCAACATGCCGGTGCAGAGGACCTTCACCCTCATACAACCCGTCTCGGGCCCCGCCGGCGGCGACTCGCCCCGACCCATGACCTCGAAGCAGGTCCGCAAGGCCTACAAGGACGCCAACCGCGCGCCGAAGCTCTCCCGCGCTGAGCGGATAAAGCAGGAAAAGGCCGAGCAGGAGCGCATCCGCAAGGAGCTTGAGCGGGACAAGGCCGCCACGAGGGCGCGGGCCGCGCGCGAGAAGAGGCAGGACAAGGAGCTGGCAGAGCGGGAGCTCAAGAAGAAGAAGGGCCTGCCGCTGGTGAGCGTGCGGCCGAGCCAGGATACGATTGCCAGGTTTGTGCGGGGGAATGGCACGGGGAGGAAGCGGGATGCTGCTGGCCGGCACGTGGTAGAGGGCGTGGCGGATGCTGCGTTGCAGCTGGGCGAGGGGACAGCCGAAGGACATCCGGGACCGGGCGGGCGGAGAGATGAGCTGGACTTCTTGATACCCGAGGAAGACGAGCTCGAGTTGGGGATGCTGGAACAGCTGGAAACGATCAATCATAAGCATGAGACGGAGCCCGCAAATGAAGATTCGAAGGCCGCCGCCTCTAGGCACCGCCCACTGAGCCAGACTCGCCAAGCAACTACATACGAGCTCGACCTCGGACTGCGGCCCAGCACCCCTCGAGCGGTGCCGCCGCAGGAGCCAGAACCAGCAGGGCCACCAGCCCACGGCCGTCCGGTAGAGCCAGCATCGCCGCCTCGACAGGCGCCACCGCTGAGCACCCAAGCGATCCTGTACAATATCGACGACTTCTTCCCGTCGTCCTCTCAGCAAGAGCGCGAACTGCAAGATGAAAAAACGGCCGATGCTTCGGCCGAACGTGCAAAACAACAGCAGCAGCAGCAGCACCAGCCAGCCAGGCCCGACCGGACCACGAGTCCCACCGCGAAACGCTTCTTCACATCCTCGGGCTCGCAGGAGCTCATATCCCTCGCCCTCCAGCGCAGCCGCCGCACCGCCGCCCTCGAGGAAATCCACCAGAAGGAACGGCTGCGGTCGCCGGCCGCAGCCAGGCAGACCACCAAGCGCGATGCCGGCGGACGCCCCACGCGGCTTCAATGGACGACGACCGGCAAGGCGCCCAAGCGACCGACCAAGACGGAAACGGCCGCCAACAAGGAAAACGTCGCGCCTCCGCAGGCGGATGCCCCCGGCGCCGCCCCCAGCGCGTCCCAGGAGACGGAGTACGGCGGCGAATGGGTCGACGAGATAGCATCGGAGCTTGCGATTTGACGGCACGGCATGATAGTACGGGGAATCGGGCGTGGGCGGGCATGGGCAGCGTATCGGTTTACGGCGGCGGCGGCGGGGGGCAACCTGTGAATATCATCAGCGGGACGGAGCATACCTAAACAACGGCATTTGCGGGCAGCACTGGGATTACCGGCTATGGCCTGGTAGACGTCAACAGCGCATCATGAGGAAATGAACACGATAGAAATAGAAACGAAATGCATCGACATGCCACCTTGTGCTATTTCTCGTCATGCACGCGCTTTCATCGGCTGAGGAAACCTTTTGAGCCTCGTTCAGCCAGGTACAAGATCCATGAGGAATTCTAAAAACCCTCCAACTCCTTAGACCTCGCAACCGTGAGAACCCTGATCCCCCCTCGGTGCCAGAGCCCCGGGTATCTTCGTCTCATGAGGTCTACAATGCCATGCCCCCGTCCCAAACGCCGTCCATATGTACCCATAGCTAGCCGTTTCGTCTCGCCCGTCGTAAAGATACCACGCCTCCGAGTAATCATCCCCGCGACCCGGCGTCGCGACATTCGACACTGCAATGTCACAGGTATATCCCAATCCACTCGGTCTTTGCTGCCACCTTGGTCTCGCAGTTGTCCACCGCACACCTCAGGTCGCTAGGCGCACCGCCGGGGAGCTTGCCGCCCGGGCCGCGAAAGCCGACCCCGTTGGGTGCAGCCTTGGTGGGCTTGCGATTCTCGAAACAATCCGCGCAGTATACCTGTTGAAAACTGTCAGCACCTCAAAATCCAGTCAAAGTCCTCGATTACGCGGTTGTACATACATGACCGCACTTTTTGACCGCCCAAAAGTGATGTTCACCGGGTGCCCTCTTCCGCTTCTTATTTCCGGCGCGAGAAGCGCTTTGCACCGCCGCCTCGGAGGGGTCGTAGGCCAGCTCCTCGTTGCAAGCCGGGCAAATTACCACTCTCTCCGCAGTGTCTTTGGAGCTGGCACACGTGTCACGCGTGAAGCCGTCGCGTGTGGGCGGGACCTCTTCCATTGGCGGCTTCGGGCTGGGCTCTCTTGGGCTGATGGAAGCCGCAAACTCGAGCGCTGGGCCGTTGAACCCCCCGTTCCTCATGAATTCGGACCCAATCAGACCAGCCATCTGCCTGACGCCTCTAGCGAAACCCGCATACAGGCCAACCCCGCCGTTAATGAACTCGAGTTCGATAAGCTGGTCGCTGGGAAGGCCACTTTGTCGATGGTGGTGGTGGTGGTGATAGTGATGATGGTGTCGTGGGCGAAGCTGGCGTGGAGGCTCTGCCGGTCGACCGTCGTCGGGTGGCTCAACAGTCAAGTCGATGAAGCTTGGTCCAGGTGCAATAAATGTGCTGTCGCTTCTTGCCAACCGTGGGGGGGATATCCTTTGCGAATTCGTCCGCCGCGGGTTTCTGCCGCCCAAGCTCGGCTGCTGCGCCGCCCGTTGCTCCACTGGAGAGTCGGGCTCTCCTGTCAAGTCGATGAATGCCGCAGCCGGTTGTCTGGGCAGTGGCGATCGATCCCATCGCGACGCTCTTCCATTCGGTCGGGTGGCACGGGGCCGCGGGGGAGAGGGCGGGCGTTGCGGGTTCAGCAAGTTCTCGATATTATTTCGGGGTCGAGGCGCCGGGCTGGGATGGATTTCTATCAGGTCGTCGTCGCTGGGCAATACAAGCCCTCCTCCCCGGGCTCGCGCCATTCTGGAGGCTTGCAGTCGTGGTCCGGATATCGCTCGTTATGTTGTGGTCGATGGGGAAGAAACACAATGCGGTGCCATGGAGAGGGAGACCCGGGCTCTAAATAGGCAGCTTCGTCGCAGCTGTCGGTCGCTAGGTGCAGGCCGCACCGTCTGTCGCGCCGCTGGGTGGCAAAGCAGAATAACAAAGCCTCGGGACGCTCGTGCCGCTGGATTTGCCTCCCGCGCGGCTAGGAATGGCGAATCGCGGCCGAGCAACGTCGCTTGAAGGTTCCGGAGGGATCGGAGGTGCGGGCTAACAAGTATAGAAGCCCTTGCCACAGCGAGGACGTGAAGAGTATGTGTGTGCGTGCTGAGGCGGAAATGCTGATGAGGCGAGGTGGTGAAGACGTGAGGTTGTGCTCAGGTTGGTCAGCGACCGGATGTCGACTGTGAACTGTGCCCGCACCTCCACCAGCCGTTAGTGGCAATGTCGCTGGCGCCTAGTTACAGGCTCCACTGAAGCCGTGAACCCCTTCTGGCACCTGGCAACGGGAACCCAGATATCCGAATGGAGTACGATACGTACGGACTTGATAATAGCTACCAGAAGACGCAAATCCGGTCTTGTGCAAGAAAGTGCATCATGGATAACCGGTGATGAGATCATGCGGAAACGCAAACAGATTGTGATACAGTTCGTGCATAGATCACCGCGGTGTTGCCGCGCAAATCCATTTGTCCTGGACCCCCGTTTGCCATCCATCCATTCGTCCATCGAACAAAGATCCCAGGTCTCGTTCCATAGTATACAGCTACAGTAATTCGCAGAATCCCCCGCTCATACCCTTGCTTGCAGAGCATAGGCCGTCTTTGCGGCCGAAAAAAAGAACCCTTCCGTCCAGAGACTCCAGCCTCTCTCTACTCCTTGGCGCCAAACACACTTACAACGCCGTCTCCATTAACCGTCACCAGCTTCTTCGCCGAGGTGCCCCATCGGACGCCCACAGCGGGCACAGCGTTTCTGAACGGCTCGCTCCACTTCTTGCTCGACTTGGCGTATTGCTGGACCGTCAGCCCCGAGGCGCCACCTGTCGCCAGGAACTGGCCGGTGTAGTCCCAAGCCAGTGATTGTACCGAGCCCCCAATCTCCAGCACCTTGGCCGTTGCTGCGTCCCCCTCTTTTCGGAGATCAAAGATGGTAACGGTGGTCTGCCCCTTGGCAGTGGCAGCCAGCCAGAATCCGTTCTCGGAGAACGCGAGGGCCTGGACAGGCGCGCCCAGCTTGAAGACGGCGGCTTGCTCCAGCGTCTTGGTCATGAAGAGCTTGACGTCACCAGACGCAGCGCCAGCAGCGACGAGGTGCCCATCAGGGTGGAAGGCACAAGTTGTGAGGGCTACAAACATCAGCACACAACGAATGGACGCCGCGGGTTGAAGGCGAATGCTTACAGGCATCGGTGAAAACACGGCTGACTCGCTTCATCGAGCCCAAATCGTAAAACACCACGCTCTTGTCGGTTCCTACCGAGGCGAGGAGTTCACCGCCAGGGTGGGCGCTGAGTGCAGTAGTAGGGCCCGCATGCTCTGACAGCGACGCGACTTCGTTTCCGCCCTCGTACACCTTGATGCTTCCCTGGCTCGTGGCAAAGAAGACCTTCGTTCCAGCCCAGAGCGTGTCCGTGACGGGTTCGTTGACCGGGACTTGTCGCTCTAATGTGTCGGCCTGGATCGAATATATAACTGCCTCGCCCTTTAGGCCTCCCAATGCTGCGTACTCGCCTTCCAGGTCTAGAGAGGTTGCTTGTGAGAGGGGAAGAGAGTTGGAGGTTTCGCTTTCGAAGGCAGAGATCTCCTCGCCGGAGACCCAGCCCTTGGGAGCCGGGCGCTTCTTGCGTCCCTTAGACAGGCTACGAAAAGGGTCAGCACACGCCTACAGGCAGAACTTCTGGAGGCCGGTACGAACCTTTGATGAGTCTCGTCGACTCGCTCGGCCAGCGCCTCGGGGAGCGTTTCGACGCTGTCAACCACCATCTCCTCGCCATTCAGCGCTCCATCTGTAACCGTCACCTTGCTCAGGGACTCCCTAGCCTCGTCCCTCTCCCTCGTCAGCCGCGCGATGACGCGAACAGCCGCGTCGTGCTGGTACAGCGCCGTCGCCAGCTCCTCCCGCGTGCGCGCAAGTTGCTCTTTCAGGTTGTATGTTTCCAGGGCCAGCGTGTCCCACTCGTTTTGGAACGTAGCCAGGAGCGCGGGGATCGACGTCAGGGTAGGAGGACGGGGGCGCACGATGGCGGAGGACTTGATCGGCAGCAGGTCCTCGGCGATGAGGGCCTCGCCTGTGCTGGGTTCCGTGCCATGCTCGTTGATGTACTGCTCGATCAGACGCTTCTCGTAAACGACCCCTTCGCCCGTGTCAGCATGGTGGTCGTGCCGAAGCTCGAGCGCTCACCTACCAGACTTCTTTGACACGACGGGTTCTTGGGGAGATTCCCCGGAAACTGTTGCCGTCAGTCAGCCCAAGGTTCCAAATGATGGCTGCGAAGCTCAACCTACTTCCGCAAAGCATGGTGACTGATATCGAAAGCCGTGTACACTGTCAATGGCGGAGAAACGTCGTGTCTGCTGCGAGTTCGAACTGAGGTGCCCAGTTGCCCAGCTAACGTTTGCGACACCAGCCAGCACAAGAGCCCCGGTCAAGATTTTCCGTGAACGCGGGTGCACGGGCCACATCTTGGAGCTGTCCGGGGGTGGTTGAGTCACGTGCTGATAAGGCCGGAGTGATGTCGATCTCGATCTTTGTCTTATCGCTCCAGCCGCATCTCCCGCGGCGGGGAGCACCCCGTCTGAGCTGCTCGCAAGCCTCCGCTTCCTGGCAACGGCATGCGGAACAGTGGGTTGGGCGTCGCCTCTTTGCATTCAGACGGCGGCTGCCAGGAGGAGGCCTTCATGACTATCTATCCAAACCCCAGCTCGAATTGCTTGGTTCTGAACCGACCCCGGAGTCTGGTGCCCTACGACCCAGCTTGACGGTGGACGACTTGACGACACTAGCCAGCCAACCGGCCATGGCTCAACACAAGCTCCCGCCCATTGGCGACCTGCACTCCTATACCGACCTCGCGCAGACAGAGGTCCTAGACCTCTTGTTTGAGCACAGCCCCGCGATACACTCGAGTCTCATACCCGTGATGCGGATTGCCGAGTACGGGTCATATCCGGAGTTCATCGACGCATGCCAGATCCAGCTCCTCTCGCTCGCCGCGGCAGACACCACCGACCCCACACTGCTGTCCGTCCTCGGGTCTCATCCACGGCTGGGTGAGAAGAAGGTCGACTCTGCACAGTCAGCGGCCGAGCAGGCAAACCTCGGCGGCGAGGGCGAAGAGCTGGCGAAGCTGAATAGGGAATACGAAGACAAGTTTCCCGGGCTGCGCTACGTGGTCTTCGTGAACGGGCGAGGAAGGCCTGAGATTATGCAGGATATGAGGGCCCGCATTAACAGAGGCGACTACACCAAGGAGGTCGATGCGGCGCTTCAGGTGCGAGCCGGGACCCCCACGAGCTCGCGTCATTGAGTGTCGATGCTAATGGCTGCTAGGCAATGTGCGATATCGCAAAGGACCGAGCCTCCAAGCTTCCCGTGCAGTCATCAGGCCGATAGCTGAAGACGACGTGTCACGTATGCCTCGTGTTGAGTGGCAACGGGCTGATCATGTGGTGGTTTGCCCTCGATCAAACTTGAAGAATGCGGCTCGTGCCCTCGGGCCCGCCCTGTCCAGATGCCTATTCCACCATTCTCCACGGCGCAGTCAAGGGTATTCGCTTCCTCTCGAACCGCATGAACCGCTTTTCGGGTATATATAGGCAGCTCCTGCGCAGCCATCCAGGGCAACCAACTTTCGCCGTGTGGCCCATGATTGCGCCCGCTATTCAACAATTTACTACATGTAACAAAGGTCGTTCCGTTCATGTTCTCTCGTGTGAGCCTAGATAAGCCTCGTCATTGCAAAGTCAGGCTGCTCTTGTTGGCTGCCAACCTCTACCTGACCATCCAGGGCAAGCCATCGTGTTCGTCGACAGCCCCTGACGCCAGTCGATCTTCGGCGCCCGGGGATGGCGACTGGGCTTTGCCAAACAAGACGCTAAAGTCGCAATACACATCGTCGGGCTCCTCGGAGAGATCACCAAATGGCTCGCCGTCGGGGTGCAGGAAGGCAAAGCTGTCTTCGAAAAGATCGTACGTCTTTCTTGGCGGCCGGGATTCAGGCGAGACCGCGGCGTGTGTAGGAGACGAAGTATTTCTGTCGATTGTGGCTAGCTTTGAGCATGGCACTGGCAAGGCAATCCATTTTGAAGACTGTGACGGCGTTTTGGGGGTTTGATGGAGCGGCTTTTCCTTGGCTGGATGGCGTTGCTCCGGCCTCTTGGAGACTATTCGACGCCCCAGGACTGCTGCTGTTGTGTTGGATGTCCACGGCGCAAATTGCTCTACTTCAGGCTCCTGCTTCGCCCCCTGCTGATGCCACGTCGTTTGAGACGCCGCGTCCAGCCCGACGAAGCCAGCATCTACTCTGTCCACCTTGACCACCCCCGGCCCCTTGAGCCCCAGCCGTTTCCGCATGCGGTTCATCATGGAAAGCCGCAGAAACGACGTGGCCTGCAAGTTGGGGTTCTTTCTCTGCGGGCCAGGGCCGGCAGTATTTGCCGGCTCCGGGGCCGTTGACCGGCGGGTGGTGGCTCTCTTCACGTCCTGGCTGCAGTGGATGTGCGTGGCCGGGTACGAGTAGGGCTGCGAGAGGCGACTCGTGACGAGCTGGAGCCGAAGGCGCCGTTTCTTGGAGCTCAGGCCCGCCGTGTTGGGCCCGTCGACGTCCAGCCTGCTGCGCCGGCGCTTGACCCCCGTGTGCGGGTTGAGCAGCGAGGATATCTGGAGGAACTGAGAGGGCCTGTCCCCGCGTACCGAGGCGACTGCCTTTGCCGGCGGCTGGCATGGCCGCATGGGAAACGAACGCCGACTCGCAGCGTGCCGCTGCTCATGAATTTCTTTCTGTGCCATGGTTGCCGCACAATATGACTCGCTTGAGACGAATCGCTCGAGCACATGCCGCGAGGGCTGAAGAGCGGGTCGTCGGATCGTGCCCAAGGGTGGGTTTGCGTGTAGGGCGTCGGGCCTCGAGCCTCCACTGAGAAAAGCTCGATGTCGCCATCTCTGGAGAGGGTCATGCGGCTGCAGCGGGCTTCTTTCGACTTGGAGAGCCATGTCGTAGGAGGGAGGCTCTTCACAGAGGCAGTCTTTGCACGCGGTTGGTGTTCTCTGTGTGGCGGCGCAACGGGGTCAAGTTGGGTGTAAGTGATGTTGGACGTGGAGTCAACGACGAGCTGAAGCCGTTCCAAACCCAGGGGCCTTTGCAAATATAGCCGTCGTCGTCGCTATTTCAGAGAAGGGAGTTTCTATAAATCCACGGCGGCAGGGTTACCTGGTAGTCAAGTAGTCCGTCCTCGTACGTTTCCCAACTCCTGGGGTGCGCGCAACCCTGTCCTGATGCGCGCGGCCGCAGGCAGCTCCAGCCAGCATCCACCAACAAGAGCCCGGCTCGCAGGGATGGCTGCCCTGGCTGCAGCGCAGAGCAGGACGCCGGGCAGGGATGTCGGAGAGATGAACCCGTGGCAGACGGGCAAATGCCAAAACAACGCAGCGGCAGCGCTGGCGTCGTTCCCGAGCGAGTGGTACAAGACGTCAAGGCCTCATGGGCGCATCCTGGGGTCGCCGTCGTGGAGGGCTGGGCCGGATTGCCTCATTCGGCCGCAGATGCGGCAGCCGGGGTGTCGAGCGGCATATTACGGAGCGGAGGCCCTGGTCGGTGCAGGCCGCTGCAGCTCGTCCCTTGCCTTGCCCGCGGCGAATCTGCCGTCACCCCTGTATCCGTGGCCGCTATCGACTTGGCCTGGCGGGCCGAACCCCGTCGCGTACTCGGTACGAAGTAGACGAAGGTGACAGCGACGGGCCGGATGGTGATCACTGATGATGAGGCGGCGGCAACGGCTGAAGAGCGTGACCGTGCCCTCACAGCCACCGCTCGGAACTGCCCCGAAAGCGTCCTGTCGTCGTACGAGTACGGTGCATAACTGGCTGCCTTGTCAGCTTGTGCCCCATGCCTGCCGCAGCATGCGTTGGGTTGGGCCGGTCGGGTTGGGAATCGAGGGCGCCCGCAAGCAGGGGGCGTCTTAGCCGCCATCGCTCATCACACACACCAACACACCACCAAGCTGTCCGACGCTTCATCGCTTATTAGCAACTCACCCAAGTCACCCTCCTCCGTCCAACGCGCTCGTGACCACCACAACGCACCCTGGCACGCTGCCCAACGCGAATGCCACACCACCAACCATGAGGCTCTGATCCCCCTCGAGCGCAGCCCGGTGGCGGATAGCATCGGCGCCCATAGGTCCAGCGCACGCTTCCGTTGTTCTGCCCGCGCCCTCGGAGACTGCCCGGCATTGAGCAGCACTGCCAAGCGGCATCATGAGACAGTCGGGTGCGGGCTGTCGGCAGTCTTCATCTTGCCATCGAACGAGACGGAAAGTTGAGGGGGGCCGACGGCGAATCAAGCACGCCATACCAACACGTACTTTGTGCATGCTACCCCGTACGGGCTGAATGAAGCCTCTTATTGCGCAACGACGGCACTCGGTATAGCCCTCATTGCTTGGACAATCTCCTTCTCGGCCGCAACGCTCCGTACTGATCGTGGCAGCGACCTCCGTCCCGCCCCGTGTTCCAGAGCAATGCAAGCCGCAGACGCCACTAACACGCAGCAACTATCATGTATCAGTTGTCGCACCCTCGTCGAGCTCGTGTAACCCGCGAGCTGTCTGCCGGCCTCGTCTTCACGTCAAATATCTCATTGCGCCACCCACCCCTCTCATACTCGTGTACTCTCTGCGCCGCGTCTCGCCCCTCGTCCTCCCACAGCTTGACCAGGCTGCCCGGCGCATAACGCCCACGGAAGACCCCCCCGCCGGGCCGCACGCCCACTCTCGCCTCCATGTCCGGATCAGGCGCAGGTGTGAGACGAGTGGCGACAGCCCGAAGGAACGTCCAGAGATCGCCCGGGTCGGCAATGCGAGTCGCCCGCAGACGCTCGCGTGCAAAGAGCAGCTCTCGGTTCAGAAAGTGCAGGCCCTCCTCGATTGCCGCTGCCATCTTGACCTCGAGGGCCTTCCTCAAGATCGGTCTAATCAGCGGTTTGAGGATCCAAGCAAGGCAGGCAAATTTTGACTTGCCAAGTGTGTAGTTGAGGTGATGGATGTGAACGTTGACACCTCGAAGTGTAACCATTTCCTCTATCCGGTCCCGGCCAATCTCAATGTCGAGCGTAATGTCGATGCCACGCTCGTCCAAGTGGAAGCTGGCAAGGCCCTCATCCATCATCCGCAGCAGCCCCGAGTGCAGGCGCAGCCAGTACCCCAGATCGTCCGCCGCGATCGACAGTCCAGAGACTGTAACTTGCAGAAGAGAGGTCATCGACGATGTCGTTTGGAAACGGCCCTTTCGGACTTCAATGTCATTCTGCGTCGAAATGTGGAGTTTGTAGGGCAGAAATGAGCTATGGTTGACAGTTCGGCCGGGCTCCAGGACAAGGTTCTCGAGCAGCAGGTCCACCGCCGGCGTAGATACCTCTAGGCGAGGCACGGGCAAGTACTGGACAGCTTGAACCAGCAACGGTACAAACACGTTGATGGAGTCGTTGACGAGTAGGGTGTTCGTGTATTGACCCTTGGGCGAGAGAATGTGGGCTATTCGCGTGGAGGTATGGACAAGCTTCTGAACGTGCACGTCTTCGGCAGCCGAGCGCAACGCAGAATGGAGGCTCCCCAGGAGGCGGTCCACGCTCTCGGCTATGGAAGACGTCGATGTGGCGTCCTTTGACTTCTCGCGAAGGTCCTCGAATCGTTGTTCGGCATTGTCGAAAAAGTCGGGGTCCGAGAGCATATCCTGAACGAGGTTGGCGAGCTCCTTCACCAGCTTGTCAAAGTTTGGATCTGTGCGGCCGGCGTCAACAACACCGTTGAACGATTCCTCGACCTGGTCCCATGCATCATGGTCGCCCAGGGAGGTCAGTAGAAGCCAAAAATTGCGAGCCGCACGATCGGCTTCTGGGTTGGTACCAACATCGGCTTCAACTGCTTGGGCGGTATCAGAGGCAAGGCGTGCGTAAGCCGAGAGATACCGCTGTAAAAGCAGAGACAGCGTTGATACAGAGTCGGAGTAGTCCCCTCGCTGCCGTAGCTTCAGAACGGCCTGCTTCAAGCGATAAAGGAGCGCGGTTCGCTCCTCGCCGCCAACATGCTCGGAGAGGCTATGACCTGCTTCACTGGCCACGTCTGCTGCGCCAGATGAGACGACCTGTGCGACTTCTTCCACTTGGTCCTCGAGCTCTTGGTTTGACGGGGGGGCCGCGGTTTGGGAGCTCCCGCCTGTGTGCTTTAGAGCCTCGGTGGCTTCAGCTGATGGGCCCAGCTGCTCGCCAGCCTGCTTCGAGACCTCCGCAAGTGTGAATGCGGTATCCCGGAAGACCTCCCGTCCAATGACACTCAAGTCGGCCATGAAAATGCGGAAATCCGAGTTGGTGAGGAGCAGAGACCCCACGGTGCGCAGGCTTGCAACGGTTGCCGATACGTCAGCCTTGGCTTTGGAGGCTGTCACTCTAGCTCCAATATCCCCAACGTCGACATCCAGCCTGGCCTTGGTGAGATACCAAATCAAATCCTGCATCTGGTCTTCTGCGTTTATGTGCTGCAGGAGTTCGGCTAATTGCGCGAGCCACAGCTTGGAGGACCGGATGAGAGCCCGCCCAGAGCTGCTGAGGTCCGCCGTCTCTGGGTTGAGGACGTCGGCGGACATGAGGCTGCGCAGATGGACAATGACCTGCTCGTTGGAAGGCATGTACCCCTGCGACATGGCTCGCAGCATCTGGTACGTGTGGAGCTTCTCGTGAAGTCGAGCCTGTCGAGACGTCTCGTCATTGTACTGCGGCAGCAGAGGCTCGCGCTCGCCATCGTGGCGGCGCGACCTGCGAAACCCGAAGCATGAGAGCATCGTAGGGGGATGCACCCGGGTTCAAGGGCGCTTTGTTGGTAGAAATGAGGATGTTTCGATCAACAGCCCATCGTCAAGGCATAGATGACAAGTGCACCTGTTTTAAACGCGCTGGTTATTGGAAGTTGGAAGGGGAAGGGAGCTGGAGCTCTCAGAGCGCGCATCGAGTCCATGACGTCGCTGCTCTGGCAGGCCGCCCGGAGCGTTTGTCCCGGGCTCGGGTCGGCGACTGCCTTGATCCGCCTCGACCAACATTTCCAATACTAAGTTACTCGTACATCAAAGGACCTGACGTTTCACGAGACGGTCGCCGCCTCTTGCGAATGTGATGGTGAGCCAGCGTCTCCGGGTCCCCGCGAGGCGGCATCAAGCCTCTCCATTCCCCAACTTACGGGGCATCTGCGGAGGCCCGGAGGGGACATTAGGCGGGCCAGCACCATGTGGAGGGACCGCCACGACCACGGCGACGACGATGATCTGGGGTAATACGCCGGTTCCCGTTGGCTCATGGTCTGCGAGGCAAAGTTGAAATCAAACAACTCGATTCATACACCTGAAATTGCCTCTGGGGACAGGGCACGCCGGGCCACGGCCTCCGTGCAATTTGGCTGGTGGCCAAGGACTCACGTGGGGAGATGCCGAGGTCCATTTACTAGGACAGCCGACGCGTCGTGTAGTCCGTAGGCCTATACCGTAATTATTCAAGGGAGCCATCTCCATCTCGACGATCTAGGTACCACCGCCATCGCATCCTCCAGCATCTCGCCCGTCTTGGGACTCGACATTGCACAGATGTCGGAAAAGGCGTACGCCGACGAACACACCCGTTCGATCGCCGAAGCCTGGTGCGTCTCGATGCCGCCCACACCCCCCATGGCGTCTTGGACGGCGGCCGTTGCTGACAGCGCTCCCAGGATCCGGGACGGCGACATGGCCCCAGCCGCCCAGTTCCCGCGCCGGGGATTCCAGGAGGCCATGGCGATAACGCCGCTCCCCGCAGCGGACGACGCCCAGAGCCGCTCCCTCAAGCGATTCATCAGCCGGCAGCCAGCGTGGAAGCCCGGCGGCGAGCTGCCGTGGGACGCTTTGTTCTCGGGCCTCGACGGCCCCCGACCCAGGCACAGCGGCCCCGGCGTGTTCGGCGGACACGTCTATGCGCAGGCGCCACTGGCTGCCGCGAGGGCCGTGGAGGAAGAGGACAAAAGCTCCGAGTCCAATGGGGGGCCAAGGGGGACGCTCGGCATCCATGTGAGTTCATTGTGTATTCGCTCGCGACCGTGTGCTGTTCCGAGGGCCGCCTAACGCCGGGTGCTCCAGTCGATCCAAGGAGTCTTCACAAATCCAGGCTTGGAGGATCGTCCGTTCATCTTCGAGGTGTCGCCGCTCTCGTCCGGTCGGTCGTTCAAGGCGCGCCTGGTCAATGCGCGTCAGCCAAAGCAACCGTCACAGAGCCCTCTGGGTCCTTTTCCGACATCAGATGCCGACCTGCCCCTAGGCGACATCTGCTTCAGCTGCATCACAACCTTCAAGCGGTCGGTGCCCTCGCACGATGAGGTGCAAGAGGCACACTCCGCGCAGGAGCGCTATGCCGACATCCTCTCGTCGAGGGCTCCAGATGAATGGGACCTGTGCCCGCAGGCAGACATCGACCTGGTCAAAGAGCTGTTCCCCAACCCTGGCCCCGGCGCGTTTCCCATCCTCGACATGCACAAGGTCGACATGGCCGCGTACAATGCTGACAGGGCCATCACCGATCGTCGAGAGCTCATCTTTTACCGACTGCTGAAGCCCCTGCCCAAGGAGGACGTCAACGCCCACATCCTTTGCCACGCCTTCGAGGCCGACCGGAACGGGTTGATCATGCTGGGCAACCACCTGGGCCACGGCTACAACCTGGGCGTCGCCGCGAGCCTGAGCTATTCGTTCTATGTCCACGTAAACCCTGAGGAGGCAGTCCTGGACGGCGAGGGGTGGTGGCTTCAGGAGGTCTGCTGGCCAAGAGTCAGCGCGGGGCGGTGCATGATGGAGAGCAAAATATGGAGTCCCGAGGGAAAGCATGTCGCCAGCGGATATCAAGACGGCATCATTGGGCCTGAGAAGAAAAAGTCCGAATTGGAATCCAAGCTGTGAGTTGTGCAGAATGGTTGCTGCTTGTGTTGATATTGGATATGGACTGGCTTTGGAGAAGACCGGGGTTTTCGGTCAAGGTAATTATAGAGGAATAGAGCAGAACACTGTCGCATGTACACTGTAAGAGATTCACAGGAACACTAGAAGGCATTCGACAACCTAAGGTAGTGCATCTGCCAGCTGTTGGGGGGGGGGGGGCTTGAACAGACTTGGAGTGGCAACCCTAGGGGCCACTGATTCTGCCAGCTACATAGTCACAGGGCCAACCACCATTCACAACACCCCCTTCCGACTGGTTCACCCCTTGTTTACCTGTTTTCCTTCATCTGATGACAACTCAACCTTGCGATCTCGTGTTCGTCTGGTGTTGAACCAAGCCAGGGCTCTCAACGCCGGAGTCTCCTCATCACTACAACCACTGCCAGTTGTCTGTCACCTCTGGGAAATACAAACAGCGGCGAGCGAAGCAGCTGAATCGTGCAGAGGGCTCCCTCTCGCGTGTTCCTGGTGCACGAGAGCGTGTTCTCTCGAGTGCAGCTCTGTCAACACTTCTTCCTCGGCGTGCTCTCGCTTCCTTGCCCCAGCCCCTTTACCTACTTCCATCACAAGAACTGTTCTGCCCTGGTCTTCTCCCCCTGGATTTGTTTTGCTACAGCAGTCCTTCTCTGATGGAGCACGCGTTCACGCGCTCTGTTTGATTTCCGCATCAAAGCCATCTGTATTTTCGCAAGAAGTCACTTCTGTCCTTCGGTCCATCGAATTCCAGCACCAGGTTCCAGGACCAGCTGCTCTTTCCCCTCTCTTGGCAACGCACTCGGAGCACTCTCAGGAATCAGTAACGGCAGGAAGACAAAAACGATGGAACCTCCAAGCTCTTCCTCAAGGTGTCCCCATATGCGACGGAGATCTGCATCACCCTCATCATCGGAGCGAAGACCTTCCCACAGGGTCGGTGATCTCTCAACCTCATGAATCTTCTAGGACCATGAGTATTAACGAGGAACCTTGAATAGTCCCGAGACCCTCTCCCCTCGGAGACAGGTGTCCGCTCGACCAGTGTTGGACGTTCTACGCGTCAGTCTCGAGACTCTCAGCAGCAGTTAGACAACCAAGAGCCCCATACTGCCAACAACGCAGCCGCACCCTCGATGCACCATTCTCAAGCCTCTCAGCAGCAGCCAAGCAGCATCCAGCACATTACTGCCAGCTGTCTACCGATATACCTAGATCAACGCCTGCGGGAGATTCGTCCAAGCCTTCGAACAACGTATGAGTCCGTCTACCAAGTGTCCCGAGACGGTACACACGAATCGCCTGCAACCCTGCGAGGTGTGCCCGTTGCCAAGCTAACGGAGGACTCGGCATACTGGGATCCATCCTGGTCATCCTTAGACGCGTTCCTCGCCCAGGAGTCGGACGAGGCGAAGGAAAAAATACGATCGAGAAATGAGCTGAAACTGAACCCAACAGACAAACGTCTCGAGAAGGAGTCCAAGGACCGAACGGACAACATGAGTAAACATAAAAAAATCAGGGAGATATTCGGCCACGATAGCCCTTATCATCCAAACCAACTCGTCCGCAAGCGGCACATGCCCCGGGAGGGGCTGTGCCAGAAGGAGATGATGTACCGCCTTGCCTGCAGGGTGGCTGATTTCATCTGTCTACATAAAGAGGGGCATCTAACGATGGACCCTTGGGATTTCTTCCGATG
Organism: Tolypocladium inflatum; assembly: GCA_003945565.1. Lineage (NCBI taxonomy): Eukaryota > Fungi > Ascomycota > Sordariomycetes > Hypocreales > Ophiocordycipitaceae > Tolypocladium > Tolypocladium inflatum. Next base: position 1,952,470 of record QEPE01000001.1, read on the forward strand.
GCGATTCTCTATCAAGCTGAACGAGCGCCTCCAACATCCTGGCGACAGTGCCAAGGAATTCCTCCGCACCGCAGTATACCGGCTGTGCGACCAGAGCCAGGAGGGAAATCGCTACGATGATCCCATAATGAGGGATGCCGTCCTGATTTCAGCCTGTTTCCAGAATCGTTTCGGGGCGTTCAACAAAACCAAAATCTTCAAGCTCATCGCCAACGGCGGCCAGCCAGTCAATCCCGGCAGGGGCATAGGAAACCCGAGAGCCCCTCGGCCAGCTACTCTGCTGCCACCACGCCATCCTCGTCATCCAACCGCAGCAGCTGTGGCCGCAGCTCAGCAGAGACACCAGGAGAGACAAGAACGACGAGCCAGAAATGCCAATAGTCCTCTCTGGCAAGGCGTCAATCACTTTCTCGCGCAGCAGCATGCCATAGCTCGACCGGAAGGGGAGCAGCAAGAACAAGGACCGCCGCCGCAGCCACGGTCCCGGCCCAGAACTCAGGGAGGACAGACAGTCAGGCGAGAACCGCAGGCTGGAGACCCAGAGACTGCTGCTAATTGGCCCGGCCTCGCCGCCCATCGCGCGCGGATAGGGGCGGCGGAGAGAGCTCGGCTCGAACGGGAAGAGCACAATGAAGCCAGAAGACAGGTCAACGAAGCTCGCCGAGAACGCCAAGAGAGCGCGAGAGAGGGCTTCCGCCTGGCACGGGAAGAGCAAGACCGAGAAGCAAGACAGGCCAGACAGAGACGACAAGCCGGAGTGTCGCCCGATGGTGATTATGGCTGGCTGGGCAGGGGCGGTGGCAACGTTTTCCTGCAGGTGGTGGGCAGACACGCTCGGGAACGGGATCAAAATGACGCGGCTCGAGAGCGGGCCGACCGAGATCGACAGGCGAGGGCGTCGGAGAGCACTCTCCGGGGGCAGGAGGAGATCCAGCGGGCCAGACGAGAGAGACGCGGCTACTACTAAGTAGCAAGGCGAGAAACACCGGCACGCCCAACATGCGGCGGCCGAAGCTCGAGGGGAAGAGGAGCGGCGAGGGCGAGAGCGGTAGGGACTGGGGAGTAATGAGTGTTGAACGTTAAATCAGTAGAGGACATGTTGGAGATGAGGGCTCTGATGTGGGAATATTTGTACGCTTTATCGGTGTTTCCAAGTACGAATGTTTGACTTTTCGTTTTCTCAGCTTCCACTTTCACCTCTTCAGGTCAGCTTTGATTATCGAGGGCACAAACGCCTCACAAGCTGCTGCTATTCGGGCAAGCTGCCATTTGATGATTCCAGTGATGTTGAATTTTTCATCCGCCAGGAGATGGCCGCCCTTGATGTTGACATGTTTGAGAAAGAAGCCTTCTTCGCCCGGTGGGTGATGCGGCATCGGAGGCTGTACGGCATTTCGTTTCAGCAGCTTCTGAAAACGCAGAACTTCTCTAAACAATTTGGTAAATATTTGGCCATCGGCAATAAAGCCGAAGCGTTCCTCTGCAGTTTGCGACCAGCATTTCGTTGGTGTTTGATAGGGCCCATGTAGTCCCAGCGACAGGAAGTGATCACACCCAACTCCGGATTAAGATAGATGATCACGATCCAGAGTAGGGAACCTGATTTCTGCCACGGATAACGGCTGAGCTCGATCAACACGTCCGCCACTTGTTCTAGCACGTGGCGGTTCTGATCCTCCGAGGCCCTGTGCTGATAATAAGGGGCCAGGCAGTCTCAGAGGCTCCCGTCCCGTCCCCGGAGTCCAGGCCCTCTTCTGCCAAACTTGGTCCAGTATGCCCGAACAGAATATGTGAACAAGGAATACATGGAGAGGGAATGTCGCGCCAATTTCACCGTTCGCCATTGTGTCCAGGTATAGATTGATAGCAGTACGGGCATCAAAGCCAGAAGCTACCCAGACAGGGGCTGCACGTTGCGCAGTTGAATCGTCCAACAAGGAGCGACAGCCGACAGAAACCACAGGAGGCCTTTCCATTCGGGCTTCTTGCACCAACAGACACTGTTGCCAGAATCGCAATGCGTGAGCTCGGCTGAGGTGCATACTCGCTGTCATGCCCCTGCTCCCGAAGCCAGAGTTCCAGCACACAGCCAAGCGGTGTCAAGGATGATGCGGGTTCGACGTGACAGAGCATACAAGGCAAATCTGCACCAGCTCCTTCATGTCTTGCAGCGCTCCATCAGACGACCTGCAATATGGTCGCGCGATTGCCTGTTGCATCACGATGAGAGGTATAGATAGTCCTGAGTCCTCTAGCTTTGGAGCTACCGGCAGCAGCATGACCGCGTCAATTCAAGCAACTCGCACGGAGTGTACAAGGCCAAACGCTCGAAAGAGGCCTCGGGCTACACAATGCTCCCATAAAATTACCATTTACAAGTCAGGCATACGGTGTAGCAATGCAGCTAAAGGCAAGTGCAGGAGTGCTTCATCACAAGGTTGGAGCTGTGCTCGGCAACGTGTCGAGCTTCCGCATCACGTGATGACATTGACTCCACCATGATTGGCCAATTCCCCCTGCCAGACTGGATCTGCTCATCCGACTTCGACTCAATCCATCAGCCCATCCTCACAAATCCCTCGACGGCAACGTCTCACGCCTCGCCAACCCGCCCGAATCGCCTGCAACGACATCATGCATTTGCAACGCTCCGTTATCGCTGCGGCCCGCCGCGTCGCCGTCGCTCCCGCCGTCACTCGCAGCTTCGCGACCTCGTTCATCCGCCGTATGCGATGCCACCAGGCCTTGCTCGTGCAATTCGTCGGCTAACTCGTTCCTCAGGCGAGGCTGCCAAGAGCGGCCCAACCACCCCCAGCGAGCAGGCCGCTGCTCTGGCCGGTGTGGCCGAGAAGAAGATTGGATCGTACAAGACCTTCACCCGTGCGTCGCGCCTGTTCCGAACACCGACCTCGTAACCTCGGTCGAAGCGGGAAGAGAGGAAAGCAGCTAACATTGTATCAATCGTGCAGAGGTCAAGACTGACGAAGATCTGTTCGGCCCTGGTGCCGCTCCCGGCACTGTCCCCACCGACCTCGAGCAGGCGACCGGTCTGGAGCGTCTGGAAATTCTGGGCAAGATGGAGGGTGTTGACATTTTCGACATGCGCCCGCTGGACGCCACCCGCCTGGGAACCATGGAGAACCCCATCGTTGTCCGCTCCGCCGGTGATGAGCAGTTCGCTGGTTGCACCGGCTTCCCTGCCGACTCTCACGTCGTTCACTGGCTCGGCGTAAGTTGACGGGTATTCGTCCGGGAAGCTAGATATTCGCGGCTAATACTTGAGTTCGCTTCAGATCACCCGCGAGCGCCCCATCGAGCGATGCCCCGAGTGCGGCAGCGTCTACAAGATGGAGTACGTCGGCCCCCAGGATGACCACCACCACCACCACGCCCAGGAGTTCGAGGAGCCCAAGACCTTTGCCGATTTCGTCAAGCCCGAGTACCGCTACCGATAAATGCAACAAAACAAAACACGTGGGGTTGGGGAAGGGTTTTTTTGTATTACGCGACGAGGGGCTGTAGCCATAGACAGTTGAGGCGAACTATTCCACCGAGAGGGGCGCGGTTGTGTAGATTACGGTGATTGTTCCCTTTGTCAATTTACAGGTTTTGAGGAACCTCCGTGCCTTGCTTGTTTGCGTCGCTACCCGGCATGTGCAGGGACTTTGTGCTGTCACTTTGTCGTCCTATCACGGCCATCTTGATGGACGCTGAAGCTGCGATGGTGTTCGCGTCGAGCTGTTGCCAACAGGCCATATTGGCGCCTAGCGGTGCATCTAAGATGCGATCGACCACTTCAGAGTGACTACAGGCCAGCTGTGCATATTTTCAAGCGCAGCATCCTCACGCTGCTCCAGCACCGTTGGGCCATAGCCTACGTTGTCGCGCCACGGCTGCCCTTGATTGCGATTGCAGATGAATGCTTAAACGCAGAAAAGTCTCAGCCTTCGTCCTCGTCGAAGCTGAGCTTGATCTTCTTTGTCTTCTTCTTGACTTTTTTGTCCGCTGGCGCTTCTGCTTTCTTGCTGTCCTTCTTGTCCGAATGCGGCGCGTCCTTGTGCACGATATCGTCGGCGGTGTCGCCAATCACTCTGCCGACCTTGCGCTTCCGCCCACCGATTGCAGACCTGGCCTCGGCTTCCCTTTTCTCGGGCCTGTCTTCGGAATTGGCGTCTTGAGGCCCGGCCTCATCCGCTGCCTTGGCGGCCGTTTCCTTGACGGTGCCGTCCTCGTCGACTTCCACGGTCACGGTGTTGCCGTGCTCGTCCACGACGAGGGGGGCATCCTCTGCCTCCTCGCTGCTCGAGCGCTTCTTGGCGGCCCTCCGCTGAGCTGCCGCGAGGGGGTCAGGGCCCGAGGCTCCTGACGTCTGGGCGCGAAGGGCGGCGAGGAATGGCGGGAGAGAGGAGCTGTAGGACAGGTTCTTGGAGGTGACTTTTTGAGACATGGCGACGCGAACGTAGTGTGAAGTCGAGCCTTGGAATGTCTCTGGCCAGGTGCGTGCGTATCGTTACGGATGCTCCATCTGTGCGCACAACGGGATGGTGAATCAATCGCGTCCAACAAAGGCAGCCGTGGCCTTGGGCTCGAGTCGCAGGAGTTGGTTCTCTGCTGTGGCATATCACAGTACCAAGTACCTGGCAAGCCTGGGACGACCTCCTTCGGACCTTACCGCGGCAACGCCGGAGCCCAGGAAGTATAAATGATCCGCGGCGGACACCCTGTCTTGCCTGTGGCTTATCGCGCCAACCGCTGGCTGCAGCCTGCAGGCCAGGAAAATAGGCACAAAACCTTGCGTCTGGTCTTGAATGTCTCGGGCGGTTGCACGCCCTTGATTGGTCGCCGCCGCGTGGATCCGTCTCCGTCGACCTTTTCGCCTTTCCCTTACGTGGTCCGTGTACGCTCCTGGCCTGGACCAGCGACAGACTCTCCCCCCCGTCCAATAACCAGGGCGACCAACGATCCGCCAGCTTCTGTCTCGCTGGAAGCTGCCTGGCCTGCGTCTTGCTCCTTCAACCTCTCCTTGCCATCACGACGAGCCTCCCACCCCCCGCGCGCCCCCACGATCTGGTTTCGCGACTCTGGCGTGCCATTGACGGTTTCGTGGCATCGCGGCCCGCCTCCGTTCGACCGTTGGCCTGATTGCTGGCCGCTGCGACGCGTTAGACCGAAGCGAGTCTCAATTCTGCCTCTGCTGGGGATTCGTTGTCCCTGCCGCTCGTTCACCCACAACTCGCCGCCGGCTTCGAGCCCATTTTCTGCGCTTCTCTTTGCATCCGAGACGATAGAGAGACGGGACACGCCAGCCGTGCTGGGCTCTTGGAATTCCGCGCGCATTGATTCTGCTGGCTCTAGCCTTTTTTAATATCCTTTGCCCCTGACTATAATAATCTCGCCTCGACCCCTCCCACGGATTGACTGCACCTCTTGCACTGCTCGCTGTCGACTCCTGAGGTCTCGTCACTCCTGCCACCGAGGCAGGGCGTCTTCATCATGGATCTCTTCCGGCGGGCTTCCAGGATGGTCCCTTCGACCCAACCGCTGCGGCTACCGACTCTCGACGGCGAGAAGCGAGGGTCACCGAAGCGAAAGGGGTTCGCGTCTCGATTGGCCTTCTTTCGCAGACCGTTGCGGCTCCGGGGGAACTCCACCGTATCCGTTCCCCTCGGGGTGGTCGTCATCTTTCCGCTGCTCGTCGTTATCCTTATCTTGGTCCTGTTTGTCAGGCATCCAAGCTCCCCGGGCAGGATATTGATGCCCGCTGGCGCGCCGCCAGCCATTCGGTTCGTGACAACACACGCCTCACTGGCCCACTTGCAGTCGCTAACGCAGTTCTGTATACAGGAAGATTAGCGAGAAGCACGACAAGGTCTTCGTGACCGGCTGCCTCGAGCCTGACACCAGCCAACCGCGAGCCAATGCTGCCTTCGTCGTCCTTGCCAGAAATAAGGAGCTGGAAGGTGTCCTCCAGTCAATCAAGTCCGTTGAGCGTCACTTCAACCGCTGGTACCATTACCCCTACGTCTTCTTGAACGATGGCGACTTCGATGACCACTTCAAAGAGGTTGTTCGGAATCACACGTCCGCAAACGTGGAATTCGGTAAGGTCGGACCTGAGATGTGGGGCTATCCCGACTGGATCGATCCCAAGGTCGCCAAGGAGGGTATTGCAAAGCAAGGTGACGCCGCCGTCATGTACGGTGGACTGGAAAGCTATCACGCCATGTGTCGCTTCTACTCTGGGTAAGTGGCTGCCATTGCACAGCGAGAATCATGGCTTGACTGACATAACCACAGGTTCTTCTACAACCATGAGCTCTTGCTCAAGTACGACTGGTACTGGCGTGTGGAGCCAGAGATCACCTACTTCTGCGACATCACCTAGTAAGTTTGATGCGCATCCCATAACACCCATCAGCCAGTTACTGACAATCTCTGTAGCGACCCGTTCCTCAAGATGATCGAGCAGAACAAGACGTACGGATTTACCATTGCTGTCAAAGAGCTTCGCGAGACGGTCCCCAACATCTTCCGGTACGCCTCGGCGTACAGGCGACTCAACAATATCACGTCCCAGGGCCTGTGGGAAATGTTTGTCGAGCCCCAAGAGCCCGTTAAAGAAGACCGCAAGGACCCCCATCTTCCCGATGAGGTTTTGCAAAACGACCCTGGCAATAACGCTCTACCCGACATCGACCCAGAGGCCATGGAGGGCGAGAAGTACAACATGTGTCATTTCTGGTCCAACTTTGAAATCGCACGCCTCAGCTGGTTCCGCAGCAAGGAGTACAACGACTTTTTCGAGATGATGGACCGCAGCGGCGGTTTTTGGATGGAACGAGTGAGTCTTGGTCCGGATCAATGCCATCAGAAGTGCTCAACTGACCTTATGTAGTGGGGTGACGCACCCATCCACTCTCTTGCTGCCGGTGCCCTACTGGCTACCCGCGACGTCCACTACTTCCGAGACTTCGGCTACAGGCACACTACCATACAGCACTGCCCTGCGAATGCTCCGGCACGACAGCTGCCGCGTAAGCCATACTTGGAGACGACGACCCTCGACGAGAAGAAACGCATCGAAGAGGATCAGTACTGGGAGAACTGGGATGAGCCCAAGGAAAATGGCGTTGGCTGTCGCTGCAGATGCGACACTGACATTGTCGATGTCGAAGGCAAGGAAGGGTCTTGTCTGGCCGAGTGGGTGGATGTTGCGGGTGGCTGGGCGAGCCCATAAACTGAGCCGACTCATGGCAGCAACGGAGACGCTCGCAATGCGGCGCCATGCTATCGTCCGAGGAGTTATAAAGACGCCAGAGTTTTACAGCAGCGACCACAGGTACTGCCTCGGTCGCCGACAACAACAAATGCATGGAGAGCCGGCGGGGCGAATCGCGCCATCAGTTCGTGAGCAGACGACATCAGAACGCACACAGATCTATACGCAGCGACGTCACTGGAAGGAAAGGGGAAAGGCGTTTTGCTTTATATGTGGGGAGTCTCACTTATGGATGGCTCGGCCTGAAGCGCACCTCATCTAGGATAGGGATGAACTCCGCGAGACATGTTATACGCATCAGGGTTATTACGAGCAGGGAGACGGCAGGTCTGCCCTGTGTCACTGATAGATGTGGGAGCTGCATTTGTTTCTACTGAAGCGAGAACAGGGTGTTATTATTCGTCGACATAGGATGCAGTGCTTCTGTACATTTTGGATTAGCGAACAGGCTTAACTACTGTACGTGGTTTGCAGGCTTCCTCAATCACCTGGGGCGTTGGTCACGGTGAGGTCTACGTGTCTGAGTTGACGATGATCGTTCAATTCTTAAAACTGTAGCCCAGGCGTATCTTGCAGATAATACACCGGTGCAAAAGCATACTGCGCCTAATGGAGCATGGTATATAGGTGTCTTTGCCTTGGCACTGCTGTATTGAGACGTAGATTGAAGCGGCTCTGGCTGACGAGGTCCGGCCGCTGGTAGCGGCCTGAGGCAGAATTTTGTGGGACACGCGCCATCCATCTCTCGTCCGAAAGCTCACCCAAAAAAAATCAGGAGCCGGTAAACGATCGCTTGCGACAACGTCAATCGTGCCGTCATGCCTCCCAGATTACTACCGCCCAGGACATCCTTGTGCTGCAATGGCGCCACAGGCACCTCCGTTGGCTCGCTGACGGCGTGCCTGGCTGGCCTGACGCTCCAGCAGACTCGACACGCCTCGATCCTGGGCAGCCTCGCCAACAACCCAGGGGCAATCCACATGAAGAAGCGCGTCGGCCGGGGTCCTTCATCTGGCCATGGAAAGACGTCCGGCCGTGGCCACAAGGGCCAGAAACAGCACGGAAAAGTAAACCCGTGGTTCCAGGGTGGCCAGACGCCGTTGATTGTCAAGCACGGCAGCATGGGATTCACGAATCAGTGAGAAGCCACAGATGGGGACGATTAGCAATCGGTTCGCTAACTGGACATCAGCCGGGCAGCAAAGATGTCTGAAGTGAATCTCGACAAGATCCAGGAATGGATCAACCAAGGACGGCTCGACCCGACGAAGCAGATTACGCCCAAGGAGCTGATCGAGAGCAAGCTGGTTGGGAGCGTCAAGGACGGCGTCAAGATCCTCTCCCGAGGCTCCGAGTGCCTCAAACAGCCCATCAACATCATGGCTTCGAGGGCGTCGGCGGGCGCAATCGCAGCCATCGAGGCCGCGGGCGGCAAGGTCGTGACGAGATACTACACCAGGCTGGCCATCAGCCGGCTGCTGACGGGCGAGTCGGTCAACACGGACAAGCCGCTCCCCGTGGGCAAGGAGCACGTCGAGTCGGTGCTAGCCGAGGCCAGGAAAGCGCCGTTCCGGTACAGGCTGCCAGACCCGACCAGCCGAGCGGACATCGAGTATTACCGAGACCCTGCGCACAGGGGGTATCTGAGCCACCAGCTCGCGCCGGGCGAGTCGCCGAGTTTGTACTTCAGGGTTCCTGGGGAGCGCAAGATTAAGAGCGCGGTCAAGGCGGAGAAGAAGAAGGCGGAGGAGACGCTGTGGTGAGGAAGAGAGCCGCGGAAGGCTCGTGTATTACCATGACTGCATCCAAATGTCGAGATGCGTGAATACTATTGTACAATTGCTACACACGATACCTACTGCACTGCAGGGACAGCTTGTGATTGTACCAACGGGTGCATCCTCCTGTCGTTATGACGTGCTCACGTTTCCATTGCAATATGCACGCTTCGTCCCGCTCGGGCTCTGTCTCAATTCCAAGACAAGCATAATATCGAACAGAGAGAAATGCAATCAAAGCGGTATAGTGACGCCGAGTTGAAGTTGGCGAGAGTCTTTAGCTTCTAGAAGACTTTATCAGCCGCGGCTGGCTGGTGGCCTGGCAACAATCCAGTGGCAGGAGCACGTTGCGCGCTGGTGTTAGCGCCTCCCGCCAGCCCTCCTTACGGGTAGTAGCCAGTTTCTCCACCTCGAACCTTGGGGATGACTTCACCAATCGCATCCGCCACGCTGATCATCCGCATTGCTTGCATCCCATCTCGCATAGCCGTAACTTGTGCATTTGTTCTTGTCGGTTTGGCTCCTTGTCGAGCCTCTACTCTCCGTCCCGCGGGCTGCTGGTCTGGAGCTTTGCTTAGCGCCCATCGAGCTGCCTGACCCTATTGTCCTGTGCCGACCATTACGAATCCTCTGACGACTCGCCGTCGCGACCAACCGCGAGCAGCTCCAGGTCCGGTCCAGGCCACGACAGGGTCTCCCTTGGATCGTGTACCTTATCCAGCCACCCGAGCATTCATACAGGCATATACAGGATAGCTTCCTCCGGCCAAGAGACCGACGGGCCCATCATGTCGCTCTTCGGCACGTCCCCTCCCGACAAGGACAGCGAGCCGACCATGGTCTCGACTCCGCGCCGCCAGAACAAAGCCCGAGGAGGCGACGGGCTGTTCAACGAGCCGGCTTCGCAGTCGGCTTCGTCCAATGGCCTCTTCGATGATGGAAGCGGCGGCAACGACGAGTCCTCGCCCTGGGACATGCCGACGCCGCGCAAGCAGCAGAGCCGCGTCGAGATGATCCGCAACCTGCTCCCGGCGTCCGGCGTGCCCGACAGCTACATCGAGACGTTCGACGCCGTGGTACGCGAGGACGGGAACTCCGGGCAGATTTCATCCGGCGGCCTCGCGAAGCTGTTCGCCAATGCGCGCCTGGGAGCCGACGCTCAAGCACGCATCATGTCCCTGGTCGCACCGGGCCAAGGCTCCGACGTGTCGCTCGGGCGTGGCGAGTTCAATGTAGTGCTGGCATTGATCGGGCTGGCGCAGGAGGGCGACATCATCAGCCTCGATGGCGTGGACGAAAGACGGACAAGTAAGTTGGCACGCATGATCCTCAAACCGTGCACAAGATGCTGCGTTATTCGCCTTCACCTGCGCTCCTCTCCTCCTCTGCCATGTATCGCGCCATCACTGCTGCCCACTTCCCACCTCCCCCAGTCCGCCACAGCGTGGGCATTGGCCCATTGATTGGCTGTTCACCTCGCACCTCGTTATCGCGTGCAATTGACCCTGTCACGTTGGTGGGGGCAACGCAGCTAATTATCCCTTTCACCTTGGCCCAGACCTCCCTCAGCCCAAGCTCCCCGGCCTCACCGCCGAGCCCGTGCTGCCGCCCGTCGCCGAGCTCGCCGCGAAGCCGCCGCAGACGCCATCCGAGCCCGAGCCCCAGACGCAGATGCAGACGCATACCGAGACACAGCCCAAGGTCCTCCGGCCGGCCATGGACGACCCCGAGGATGACCCTTGGAACTCCCCCGAGGTTCACAAGGGACATGACCACCTCAAGACCAACGGCAGCGGCGGGCATAACGCCACGAGCAGCCAGAATGGCTACAGCGAGACTCCGACGCCCACAATTGCAGGGCGCACCGTGAGCCAGTATGCCACGACAGCAGGAACGCCGAGCTCGTCGAATGCAGGTAGACCCGCCAGCAGCGCTGCGTCGGGGCCAAGCGGATGGGGCTACTTTGAGGCGAACAGCGCTTCCGTGGCACCCGGCTTCAACGACGGCTCACAGAACGCCGCTGCGAACCTCTTCGGCGGAGATGGTGGCCCCGACCGAGCACCCGACAACGATCCTCCCACGTCCACGGTTAGGAATATCATTGGTCGCACGGGAAGCAGCCTGGAGGAGAACATCGTCGTCACGTTGATGCCGGGGAAGGAGGGCATGTTCATGTTCCAGCACCACAACTACGAAGTCGCCAGTCAACGCCGAGGGAGCAAGGTTATTCGTCGGTACAGCGACTTTGTCTGGCTACTGGACTGCTTGCAGAAGCGGTACCCCTTCCGGATCCTCCCTCTCCTGCCGCCCAAGCGAGTTGCTGTGAATGGGAACCACCTATCCAATGATGGGGCTTTCATCGAGAAGCGGAGGCGGGGCCTGGCTAGATTCTTGAATGCCCTCGTCAGGCATCCAATGTTGAGCCAAGAGCAGCTCGTGGTGATGTTCTTGACGGTTCCTACGGTATGAGGTGGCGCGTCTCGGAAAAGCATTGCATGCATGCTAACGTAAAGACCAGGAACTGGCTGTTTGGCGGAAGCAGGCGACCATCTCCGTCCAAGATGAGTTCGCCGACCGAGCGCTACCGCCTGGCCTGGAGGATTCCTTGCCTCCGACGCTCGAGGACCTCTTTACTCGCACGCGCTCGGGCGTTCGCCGCTCTGCGGAGCTCTACATCAACGTGTGCAACATCATGGATCGCCTCGTAAAGCGAACCGAAGGTGTGGCTGCTGACCACGCGCGCATTGCCCTGTCGCTCAGCTCCCTTACCGAAACGTCAACTAACACCTATGCCACCGATACCAACGAGGTCCCACTTCTCAACGACGGGCTCGTGGCCATGAGCAAGCACCTTAGGACATGCCAGACCCTCATGGAGGACGAGAGCCGTGGCTGGGATGAAGGTGTTTTGGAGGACCTCAAGCGTCAACGAGACGCGCTGGTCAGCGTGCGGGAGATGTTTGACCGGCGAGAGAGGCTGGACAAGGACACCATACCTTACCTGGAGAGGAGGATACAGACCAACGAGACCAAGCTGGCGAACCTGCGATCCAAGCCAGAGGGTATAGTGAAGCCTGGAGAGATTGAGAAGGTTGCCGAGTCCATCATCAAGGCAAGTTGCACTACATCGAATCCTGGATCATGTAAGTGATTGATGCTAACTGATTGGACAACAGGACAAGGAATCAATCGTCCAGCAGCATAACCGATCCATCTTCGTCAAGGAATGCCTCCGAGACGAGCTCATTACGTTCCAGACCACCCAGTACCACGTCAGCAGATGGAACCAGGACTGGGCGGGCGAGCGGGTCAAGTACGCCGAGATGCTGGCAGACAACTGGCGGCGCCTGCTCGACGAGCTGGAGGGCATGCCGCTGGGAGACTGAGCCACTCTTGAGCGTGGAAACCGCCAAACGGTTCAGAATTGGCAGATAGCTGTAATGGGGCGCTGAAGGATGTTGATTCGTCTACGGCATGGGGATGAGAGGCAACACGAGGCAGACATGTGGTGGTAGTGTATCCCTGGAGCAGGAACCTGTGTATACGTATCGGCAACGAGCAGCACTGGGGCAGCGATGGAGGCTACGATACCCTTTGTTCTCTTTGTTTCAATTTGCATCAGTGCGTTTACCGTTAATAGAAGTCATGTTCGCGGTGGTGGCTCGGGTGTTGATTCTCGTATCGTTCGTTGGTCTCAACAAATACGAATATACAGACAGACACGGCTCTCCTCACCACCCATCCGTCACAGCCCCGTGGCTCGCATCGCCCACCAGCCGGGCATACTTGGCCAGCACGCCCCTCCTGACCCTCGGCTCGGGCGCCCGCCACTGGGCCCGGCGGCGCTCCATCTCGGCGTCGGACACGGCGGCGTCGATGCGGTTGGAGACGGCGTCGATGGTGACCTCGTCGCCGTCGCGCACCAGGGCCACGGGGCCCCCGACGGCGGCCTCGGGGACGACGTGGCCGACGATGAAGCCGTGCGAGGCGCCGCTGTAGCGGCCGTCGGTGACGAGCGCGACGTTGGTCAGGCCGGCGCCCATGATGGCGGCCGAGGCGCGCAGCTGCTCGGGCATGCCGGGCCCGCCCTTGGGGCCCTCGTAGCGCACGATGAGGACGAGGTTGCCGTCGTCGCGGCGGATGTCGCCCCGCGCCAGCGCCTCGTTGAGGTCGCGCTCGCGGTCGAAGACGCGCGCGCGGCCGGTGAAGGACAGGCCCTCCTTGCCCGTGATCTTGGCCACGGCGCCGCCGGGGGCGATGTTGCCGCGCAGGATGCGGATGTGGCCGCTCGCCTTGATGGGGTCCTCGAGCGGGCGGATGATGCGCTGGCCCGGGTCGAGGCTCGGCCAGTCGGCGACGTTGTCGGCGAGCGTGCCGCCCGTGACGGTGAGGACGGAGCCGTCGATGAGCCCCGCGGCGATGAGCATCTTGAGCACCGAGGGCGTGCCGCCGACCTCGTACAGGTCCTCCATGAGGTACCGGCCGCTGGGGGCCAGGTCGGCGAGCAGGGGCGTGCGGTCGCTGGCGCGGGCGACGTCGTCGAGCGTCAGGGCCACGCCCGCCGTGTTGGCCATGGCGAGGAAGTGCAGCACGCCGTTGGTGGAGCCGCCGAGGATCATGGTCAGCACGAGGGCGTTCTCGAAGGCGGCGCGCGTGAGCAGGTCGCGCGGGCGGATGTCGCGCTCCATGGTGGTGCGGATGACCTCGGCGACGCGCTCGCACTCGCGCGCCTTCTCGGGCGACAGCGCCGGGTACGACGACGACCCGGGCAGCGTGAGGCCCATGGCCTCGATGGCCGTCGCCATGGTGTTGGCCGTGTACATGCCGCCGCAGGCGCCCGCGCCGGGGCACGAGTGCCGCTCAATGTCCTCGAGGACGTCGGCGCCCTCGCGGCCCGGCGCGCCCGCGCCCGTCGCGGCCCGCAGCTTGCCGTAGGCGAAGGCGCCGGCGGCCTCGTAGCAGGTGCTGACGTTGACGCTGCGCTCGAGCAGGGACGAGTGGCCCTTGCGGATGGTGCCGCCGTAGACCATGATGAAGGGCCGGTTGTGGCGCGCGGCGGCCATGACGACGCCGGGCATGTTCTTGTCGCAGCCCGGGATGGAGATGTTGGCGTCGTGGTGCTGCGCCGCCGTGACGGACTCGATGGAGTCGGCGATGATCTCGCGCGTCTGCAGCGAGAAGCGCATGCCTGTCCGCCGTGTTAGGCCCGAGGACGTCTTGCGCTCGACGGGGATATGGGGATACGGGGAGGGGGGAGCTGACCGTCGCCGCCCATGGTGATGGCGTCAGACACGCCGACGGTGTTGAACTGCCACCCCAGCATGCCCTGCTTCTCGACGGCGCCCTTGATGATCTTGCCAAACTCGAGAACTACAGCGCCTTTAGCGTCTCCGCGTCTCCCCGGCTCATCGTCACGGCTGCTGGTCTCGTTCACTCACGATGTGTGCTGCGCGTGTCGACTCATGTCAGCAATGAGCCCTTCGACTCTTCGCTGGGGCACATCGGGAGATACGCACTTGCACGGGTTGCCCTCCCACCAGACCGTCGCGATGCCGACCTGCGGCGCGTTCTTCATCATCTCCCGGCTCGGCACGCCGGCTCCGTAGAGCATGGCCTTGTTCAGTCAGGGGTCAGCATCGCGCGTGCAGGCTAGGCGGTCAACACACCTGAGCTCCTGGAAAGTCGTGTCCCCGCGTCAGCGTCGTCGACCATCGGTTCAGGGGCCCGCCCGGCGGCAGGCAGTTGAACTGGACGTAGTCGCTCGACGACTTGGGGTCATGGCCGGGGGCCGGGCCGCTGTCGTTGCTCGCCATGCTGGGCTCTGTCAAGTCTGTGTAGCTTGCCGTAGTCAGTCGCATGTACTCATCAGAGAGCTCAGAATACGTAGTCCCCGGGGCTGGATGTGGAGGCGGTGACAACGGCTGGGAATGCGGCCGGTCATCGGCTCATATACCGTCGGGGCCAGGAGCGACGCCGGACGGCAGTCGAGCCGATGATCGGGGGCCGAGCCCCGTGTCCCTGTGACCGTCCCTGTGACCGTCCCTGTGACCGTCCCTGTGGCCCGGCCGGGGTGGGTTGACGGAGGAGCGGGCGCTGGGAACCTAAGCGGCACTCCCAGCAGAACCGCGAAGCAATGGACAGGCCCAGCTTACCTGTGTCGTTCACCCGCAACCGACTGATGGCAACGAACAGCGATATTGAGAACAAGTGACGCTTCTTCCAATTGAGCGGAAGCCGGGTCGCCTGCCCCTCATCGTATCCATGGATGCACCAGCACGTCGCTGAGCCGAGCCTGCTGGCTGCTGCCAACGTCCCGCTCCACACCCCACATCCGCCGCAGCTCCATCGTCATCATCCGCCTGGGCGCCTGGGCCCCGGTCCAGCCCAGGGCTCTCCACTCGTCTGTCGAATCCCCGCGCGAGGTTTAGCAATCGTCCTGCTCGGTCCCGTCTGTCAATAACCGACTTCGGGCAGCTTTGTACCGAGCTAGTGCAGGACTGCATCACCAACGCCATCATTGCATACCTGTACTTACCACTCGGCAATTGATGCCATGTAGTTTGCTGTGATATGTTTGCGCCCTGGCCGCCCTCGGTCCAGTCCCAGTCACTCTCGGCTGCACATCACAGGTTCACGGTTGAATGGCACCCGAAAATCAGTCCTCGCCGGATTCATCGCTATAATATTCCAAGTCCCAATTATGATCCCAAATAACGCCGCCCCTGCCATCCCTCACCGAAGCTTGGGCTCCATGTCGACGCCTAAAATCGACGAAATCCGCGTCTTGTCCTGCCCCGAGCTTCGGTACAGCGGCTTCCGGTCCTTGTCCGGGCTGGCGATGGGCGTGATGGGATTGCCGCCATGCTGAGGACAGCAGACGCCCGTCCTCCACGCCTGCTCCAGCGTCACGGGCGACGTGTTTGTCCCGTAGTCGTCGGCAATGGTCGCCCAGAAGGTGTTGCGGTGCGATTCGTAGATGGCGTGCAGCCGGGAGAGGTCCACGTGCGCCGGCCCATGGACAGATGCGGACGGGGGGGAGAGCCCTCTGCAGTCGAGGCGAAGCGGCGGCGCGGGAGAGTAGTACGAAGGACTGCCGTGCTGGAAGGAGACGGAGGGGAGATGTTCGTGTGGTTGTTCCGACATTACGATGGGATACCTCCGCGGCGACTCGCTGGGGTGTGAGAACGCCACAGGCTCCGGCTTGGGGAGGATCGCCGGCAGCCTGGGCGACCTGTCCGTCGTCATGATGCTGGGGAGCTGCACGTCGCTAGTAGGCGCAGCGGCAATGTAGTTGCCCGCCATGTGGGCGGGCGAGATGGATCGAGACTTGTTCTTCGGGATCGGGCTGACAGCCAGCCCCTGTTGCCCAGGCGCCGGATCAGATGAGCCAGACGAGCACGACGTGGTACGCTTCCGCCGGGTGCTGCCGTGAGACAGCTGGTGGTAATGCAGTCGGCACGCCAGCTCAGTCTTGTTAAGATGGGCGGCGATATGCTTGTACGGCATTTTCTGGAGTCGGGTCTGGAGAAGATAAGACTCCTGAAAAGGCGCACCATTGTCAGCGACCATGCGTCTTCCGCCGCACTTGAACGCGCTTCGCTCACCTCATCCTCTCTCCAAGCACGACCACTTCCGGTCAGAGCAGCCTTCTTGCTCTTGATCACTCCACCCTCATGTCGCTGAACCGCATCGTTGATCGGCGAGTACCGAGCTTGAACGGGAACCATCTGCGTTCGCGACATAGCCGTTCCTCCTCGGTATCCCAAATCCGCGGTGATACTGTGCCGTGCTGAAGGACGGTCAAAGTTCTGTCGTCCGTGTATGAAGCCGGTGTCTTCAAAGACTGTTGCAAGTCGGTCCGGAAAAGGTTCAAGCTATTAGCAAGGAATGTTTGGCAAACCAGGCCACGTTTTGCGAATCGAAATGCTGCGCGTGAATCCCTTTCCAGCGTCGAGCCGTCCAGAGAGCGAAAGTTGAAGATATAAAAATAATGTCGTATAATAAGTTTGTCGAAAAAGCCGTGCCGGGCGTGGAAAGGAGCGTGAGCAGCCAAGCCAGTTGGACAATTAAGGAGAGTAGAGCACTAGCTGCGAAAGAGCGAGAAAGAAAAAGACCGAAAAGAACAGACTCCCGCAATCCAGATGTGCGGCAGGTGAAGAAGATCAAGACGACATGGGTGAGAAGAGAAGAGAGAGAGAAGCAATATTTCCCAAAAAAAAATCCGGCGGAGCGTCCGCGGCTGGGTTCTATATTAACCGTTCCACGAAACAGCTTGGCGGCGTTGACGTTCCGGGTGGGACAAGGCGACCAGGGCCCTGTCCCTGATGAGATCTAGCCCCGTTACAGCTCAGTTCGGCTGACGGTGATGTGACAGATTGGAACATAAGCATAACGTTTTGGCCTGATCATCGCACCGACACCGCCACTCGTGTCGTCCAGTTGCTCCGTCGAGGAGCGACACATCCACAACCCGCCGGCACCGATGAGGCTCATCCGACAGGCCCCGCTCGTGAGCAATTGCATGATGAACACTCGGCTCGGTTCTTGGTACGGAGTAGACGCTGCGTGCTCAGGAGGCTGCTGGCTCCCTTGACAAGACTCGGCCTCAATCGCTCCAGTCTCATGCGACCCCGTCATTTGGGCTGGTGACGAGGCCTTCTCCATGCCCGCACGTATGAGCCAGATCACGAGTGACGCGGGCGGCGGGGACAGGCCAGCGGCCCCCAGAGAAGTAGCCCAGTGGCAGCTGTCAACAAGCAGCCCTATCTCGCAGGTGCAACAGCCAGAGATTCATCTTGGCATCCGAACTAAGGAGCAGAGGAGTCAGGTGTGACTGCCGCCTTGGGGTGCGGCCGTGGCGACATCCGGTATGTAGGGTTGTTACAGAGAGGAGCGTTTTGTTCAACGTCGGGCACTCCTGGTCGGGGCAGTCCTCGAGCCGTCGAGGCTTCAGCTGCCGCCGCCATGCGACCCTGTCGTCGCCTTGGCTGCGGGCTCGGGCATGCAGGGTGCGGTGGCGACGCCGTGGCGAGACCCAGGTGTTTGGTTTGAAGCAGCCACATTGAAACGCGAGAGTCCGTTTCTTATGCAAACCAGGCCTGGGGTTGACCCTGTCAAACGAGGCGCGCTAATTAGTTGGCGTCGTGGTCTTGTTGAAGGTACGAAGTACGGACTATTCGTATGCTTCTGGTCCCAGAGAATTCGCGACTCCATTGGGAGGTTCGACCTGCTGCCCGTCTCGTCAGCTTGAGCCTTGACAGCCATTTTCGGTCACGAACGCATCATGGCGCTGCCCTACCAGGGAATACTCATTCGGCTCTGGCGAGCCGCGCACAACTCCAGATTGTGATAGCGGGGGCCTGGGTCAGGGACCCTTGAAACTCGCTAACGACAGTCGTAATCTCATGTCCGTATCAGGATTCAACGTTGACACAAGATCCAGCGTGAGCCGCCTCGAGGGCGGTGTATGAAATTTGCAGCCGCTGCAAACAACCTTATTTCGTTTGTCTGTTGCCCTCACTTCTCAGCCTCTGGCGCGGGCAATTGGCATGACGACGGGGTCGCTTGCGGTTGGCGTCGATGCTCGGAGCTGGGTCGATACCGAATTGGGACCGAACTAATTCATCGCAACGGAGGTTGAAACGGCTGGTTGCGTTTGGTGCGCCTACCCGCGTTTTGGTTCCAGATGGGCTGGGCATGATCTGTACCAAGATTGCCCCACGAGGAACCATCGTTTATGACCACCCACTGATGTCGGCGGGGAGAGCCGAGTTCAAAAAAGTCTTCAGCCCTGCAATGCCTTGCCTGCTTCGGCGTGGAGGATAGACCGAAACTTTGCAACACCAACTCGAGGTTTCAGTCTAAATTGCCGGGATGCTGCAACCAGGGCCGTTTCATGACCCACACGCCTGGGCATGCCTGCTTTGTAAAGCATGAACAATCTGTCGATCATGCTTGTGCAGTAACAGCCTGTTCCTCGCCCATGAGCTTGCGTTGCAGCCGTTTCTGAGATGACCATCATCGAAAGCTCGAATCGATCTGCCGGGCTTTAGGCTGATGCATTATGAGCTGGTTGATTTAGAAACAAGTCAAACATCGCTTCATCGGACGTGGAGCAGGGCTCGGGCTTGCCGCTTGCCCCCCAGCAGCATGCAGGGCACGTCCTCGATGGCTTGCGTCGAAACAAAGATTGTGTTTTTCTCTGATCTCTGGGGCATTGTCATGATGGGTCGGTCCACCATTGCGATGACACGACAAAGCGGGGAGAGCTTATGCTCAGTTATCTGGCCCAGCCCTGGCAAGCGAAGCCGTGTCGTAGCCATGACTGTCCAAGGTCAGTTGGCCGGCGGTGGCTGCTGATCCCACAAGGCAAGGCAAATGGACGGCGGTGAGAGACTCAATTGCTAGTGTTCCAAGCAACCCGTGCAACCTGCCTGCGCAAAACAAGCTGGTCACATCTGGACAGCAACGGCAGACCATCAAGACTCAGCGGGATCAACAAGGCCGCAATGCAATGCTTGCAGGTCCGAGGGTGACTTGACAGGTACAATGGGCCAAAGTAACGACCTTGGCTGGCTGGTGGCCAACGGCGAACCCAGGACAGGGCGCGGGAGATGTACCTGGTGGAGCTGCTGACACGGGCGCGGATGCGGCTCCAACAGATGTATCTGCTACTTTCTGGCTGGGGCAAGATCCATCGTGCATCTGTGCTCGACGACGCAGCAACGCGGCAGGTGTGTAAGATGACGATTCGAAGATGCAGTCGTGAAGCTTCCGCATACTGTGAGATGAAGGAGAAGCAGGTTGTCTGTCACGTTCTAAAGGCCCTCGGCAGACCTAGTCGGCACTTGCCTTTCACGGCTGTCGTTGGTCGCAGTCCGCGCCTCAGGCAAACGGGCACGTTCGGTTGGCAGGTACGTACTCGTAACACATAGAACAGAGCATGTACAACAATGGAAGGAACTAGCAAACACCAACTGAGAGAGCTCCCCAGAGTTGCGCCTATTCTCGATAATGCGATACGCTTAACAGGCAGGCCTGTGGCCAGCGGCCAGCAGAGGATGTCTTGGATGCCGGAAAGGACGGGTCAAACTCTCCTCGTACTGTACTCCGTAGTGACGACGACTTGGCCTGGTACAGTACGAGGTGCTAGCTTGCCGTGGCTGGAATTGGCGCGTGACGGTGGCTTCCAGCGGCGTGCGTGACGAGAGGACAGGGCCATGCGCGGGGGAGGAAACAAACGGCCATGTACTGTACTTCGCACAAATTGTGCGCCGAGCCTGTGGCTGGTCCGTGCACGCCGAAGACCATGTCTACGATAGCCCCTTCGCACTGTATCTTGCCCGTCTCACCGGCGCGGTGCTGACAGTGCCCAGTGACGATTCACACGGAAACGCCACGCTCGCTTCGTCAAGCCACCCCTCCACACAGAGCCCCACCCGGGGCTGGGATGCTGCGGCTTGCGGCGTGCGGCGTGCGTGCCCCAAACCTCAGGTTCCCTCCTCCCCCCTCGCTCGCCCGCTTCCTCCCCTTCACCCCCAAAAAAAGCGCCAGCCAGTCCAAAACATCCAACACCCAAGGTACAGGCCAACCCAACCCGCCCATCCGTCCGTCCAGAGTTACTTGGGCTCGAGGTACTCCCTCGCGACCGACGTCGTCCATCGTTGTTCGTCCTGCCGACTGCAGCGCCTGCCAGCATTGTGCTTCCCACTGGGGATCCACTGCAGCTTCGACTCGAGCGAGAGACGGCGACGTCTCAACACCACAGACCCATCGGCCTTTGTCGCGCAGACAAGGTTTCGAGTCCTGTCGTGTCGTCGTGTCGTGTCGTGCCGCCCGCCTCCAGCGACCAACGGCCAGCCAGCCAGCGCCCGCGCATCATCGCCACCAGCGCCGCCCACCGCTACTGCGCCCAGTGAGCGACGGACTGACAGGCATCGTTGGCTTCCGCGTCAATCAATTCTCTTTTTCTCATTCATGAGCGCGATACTGCTAGGCCCGTCCAGCTACTGCCCTGTTCGCGGCTCGCTCAATTGAACAAGCACGCCGCGGAAACTCACTCATCCGCTCGCCTTTCACCTCTCCCGCCCGCGCTCTCATCTCACCCACCTACCTCTCTTCCCACCAGCCACCGCAGCTAATTACCATCATCGCATCAACCTCGTCCAACTACTCCGTACCCGCATTGCACTTAGCCTAGCCACCCATCCCCGAGGCGCAGGCCCCGTATTACGCAAAACCGGTGGCTCTGCCGTCGCCCATTACTAGGCCCGAGCCTCGGACCACTTGTGCGACCTGACCTTGACCTCCCTGCCACCCCCAGCTTTCTCGCGCGACCAAGCAAAAACGAAGACATCCTCTCCACGCCGGATGTGCTTTATGCCACGCTGACCCAAGAATACATCGCCCGTAAGTACCGCGTTTCGATTTGCTTTCTCTTCGCCTTGTCCCTCCCTCCCCATCTCTTGCAACCTCACGCGCGTGCGCGACAAAGGCAGCCTCGTCGACGTCGCTCGTGTTGTGTTGGCCACCGCGGTCGCACGCGTCGCCGCTCGCCAAAACTTGCTTGGCTACACCAGCCGCGTTGCTCGCCCATGCTGGCGAGCTGACGGACGGACGGGCACAGCACTCGTGTCTCGACCCGCGGCCGCCTTTGCAAGCACTCACTGGCTCCGCCCGTTTGCCTCGCTCGCGTTGCGCCGTTACGCGATCGAGCTTTTACGCGATCGAGCTTTTGCTCATCTACTTGCCCCCAACTTGATACTGACTCTTCGTTCCGCCACCTCTAGATCATGCAGCAGTGGCAGGTCGGCCCCGTGCCGGAGTACGTCTACTCCAACTCCACTCATCCGCCCAACGACATGCAGTAAGTACCGACACCATTTCCTTGTCCCTGGTACCTTGACCTGTCGTCGTCGGCGCGCCGTCGCATCACCCGTCCTGTCACCCCAAGATGTCACTTGCACCCATGCATCTGATGTATCCCCATTCGCTCCCTTCCCTTTCCTTCAACCTAGGCCTGCCCAGCCCGACGGGCCTACAAGGTCTCCGAGAGCTCGGGCCAAAAGAGCCGTGTATCACCCATCGCCGCTTGGCCTCCTCCTCGACCATCGAAGACGGTCGCCGTCGTCCCCCCTCGCCTCGCACTTCACGATGCCCTCCGCCAGCCCTCGTCCCGCTCTTGGTTGGACCGAGGTCACAACCTTGTGCAATCAGATGCCATGACGGCGGCCCTTGCCCCTACCAGCGACACTGCTGACCATCGCGCCCAAACAGCAACCACCCTTACCAGGCCGATATGGCCCGTCGCAATGAGCGGATGGAGTTCCCCTACGGCGCTGCCCAGGCCAACATGGCGCAGCAGCAGCATCACCCGACGCCCGTCCAGCCGCCCATGAACGTTCCGCAGCAGCCTCCCAATGCACCGGGCGGCCCTCAACAGCAGACCCCAACACAGACTCCGGCGCAGCCGAGTCGTCAGCGGAAACGTCCGGCCCCCAACGCGGCTCCGTCCCCGGCTACGGGAGCACCTCCGCCTCCGGTCACTCCGAGCCAGGTTCAACCTCCCGTTCCAACGCCTCCGGCCCCTCAATCTGCTCCTCCGGCCCAGCCACAGGCTCCGACGGAGGATGCCAATGCCACTCCGGTGTCACAGCCCCCGGCGAAGAAGAGTAGGACAAACACCCCATGGACGCCACAAGAAGAGCTGCGCCTCAAGCAAATGCGCGACGCGGGTAATAGCTGGGCGGAAATTGCCAAGGTATGGATGGGTCTTGTTGTTGGAGAAGACGTTGAGACCGTGCGGCTAATGTCGGACAGACCTTTCCCACGAGAACCGAGGGTTCGGTGAAGAAGCATTGGTACAAGGTACGCAACCTCGCTCCCGAGTGGCCCGTTGAATAATCGCATGCTAACCGCGGATAGGATATGCATTATGCTGAGTTTGCTGAGGATGAGGTAAGAATACCCAGTTCATGTTTGCGTTTCGACAGTCCACTGACTTGTGCATCCAGAGCCAAGCCCTCTTGAACGCAATCAAGGAGTACGAAAACAACAAATGGAAGGTCATTGGTCAGAAGGTTGGCAAGCCAGCCAAGGTACGTCAAACATGCGCGACCGTGTTTGCTGCGAGGCGCACATTAACATTGGACAGGCTTGCGAGCAATACGCGAAGGAGCACTTTCCAGGCATGTCATCGAAGTCCAGCCTGTAACAAGGCCCGTCACGACTGGTACCGTTGTACTAACCCAACCCAGATCTCTTCAGCAACGCGAAGGGAAGGTAGATGTGAAGCAGCTGCGCAATCATCGCCACTGTGTCGGAACCGCCTGATGCATCAAGCCGACGGCATGGACGATATCTCGTGATCCGAGGATGTCTATTTCTAATATCCGGTTCCATTCGAAGTTTTTAATCGTGGGAAAGGGCGAGGGCAACAGGTGTTGCAGCGTTACAGGCTTACGTCCTGCCAGCCTGCTTTAATATACGAAACTCCTTTTGTGGCGAAACCTGATTGAGATAGGAGGAGACGAAAACGAAAGCAGGGCGGTCTTGTTTGGCAGGTGCGAGAGGTTGCTTTATGTTGCATTTTTGTGCAGTTTCCTTGAGTGTTTTCTCACTCGTCTTCTTCTTCTCTCTTCCCGGCCTCGTTTCGGACCTAGATGTTTGTATGTTTGGTCGCGCAATTTCTGAGTTGGGCACGAGTTACTGATGGGATCTTGCTATGGTGGGAGGCGAGAACGTGCAATGTTTGGGGTGGCCTGGGAGTCTCCGGCAGGCAGTCCGCCAGACCGTTTAAGCGCCGCTCGGAAGCGACGTTATGGGAGGGCGACGTAGGGAAGATTGTTGATGGCGAACAAGGCGCGGAGGCTGTTGAGTCGTCTTGTTCCAGTGTTGACAGGGCAGTAGCCAGACCGAAGTTGTCAATACGAGGCGGCTGCCCTGAAGGCGCGAGAGGAGGCTGTTTCGGTTGGAGGACAGTCAAGATAGTTATACCCCAATGCCCAAGTTCTCTTTCTTGCAGCGCTCGCATTTGAAGTGTGACGGAAAGGGTGGTACTCATCGTGACCTTGAAGAGAAGTACATCATCGGGCCTCAACGGCCGGCCCCACAAGGCGGCTACAAAATTCCGGGTGGGTGCAGACGAGGACTTGGTTGTAACATGTGTGGTACTTGTTCGGAGTACAAGCAGACCACCCCCAATGGGGTAATACGCAAATTGACGCCCGAGAAATACGGCCGTAACTTGTACCTCGTGTAAGATTTCGAGACGTGCTTCGGTTCGGTACCTACCTAAATGTAGCGACGTTCCTCAGCGGGTCGACCCGTCTCGATACTACGGGTACCTTTTGACATCCAGAAGATCACGGATACCAGTGCAGATACATGATGGTGATGACCCCGCCACCTCTGCAGCCATGAACGCAGATATATACAGAGCCGGCTAGGACACAATTTTAGTATAGATATGTACGACACTAATGACCGAACATGGCTCTTAGAAAGACTATGTGCAGATAACAGTGCAATGCACAATGGTCGTGTTGAAGCTGTAGGGTAGGGCGTGGGTGAAGTGGTGACGGGTCCCAGACCCGCTCTCTTGATGTCAAGGGCGACCCCACCACGTGTGGAGAGGTACGTACCTCCCTTGCAAGCCTTGGGCGATTTTTTTCTTGGTGCAGGCTTTTGGGGTCGCTTCGACCGACATATATTTTCTAGCAAGACGCAAGACTGCATCCATCTCGCGAGAATCGCACGGGACAAACAGCAGCCATGAAACGAAAGCTTGATCAGAACGGCGTGCCTTCACCGGAGCCCAAGGCGCAACCACCCAGAAAGACCGAGAAGGCAGAAGAAGAGACGACCTTTGCCGACCTCGGACTCGACCCAAGGCTGGTGCAGGCTGTCGCAGAGCAAAGCTTTCTGAAGCCGACGCTCGTGCAGCGCAAGGCCATTCCTTTGGCGTTGAATGGCCAAGACGTGCTGTGCAAGGCAAAGACCGGCTCCGGAAAGACGGCAGCCTATGTTCTCCCCGTCCTGGCTGGAGTCTTGAAACGCAAAAGTGTAGGCCGTCAACGATTGCGTCGCCGGTGTTTGGTCCAGTATGCTAATTACTGTCCAGGCCGATGCGAGTGCTGCCACTTCGGCTCTCATTTTGGTTCCGACCCGCGAACTCGCGGACCAGGTCTTCAAGGCCATCGAGAAACTCTCCGCCTTCTGCGCCAAGGATATCCGAGCGGTCAAGCTGACGGACAAGCTCTCCGATGCTGTACAACGGTCCCTGCTATCGACGTCGCCCGATGTTGTCATCTCCACGCCTGCACGGGCCTGGTATAATGTCAAGTCGAACTCTTCCGCTCTCGACCTGAGCAAGCTCTCACATCTCGTCTTGGACGAGGCCGATCTCCTCCTGTCATATGGCTACGATGAAGACTTGGAGAATCTGTCATGGTCGATCCCGAAGGGCATACAAACAATCATGATGAGTGCGACTCTGACGACCGAGGTGGACTCCCTGAAGAAGATTTTTTACCGAAGCAATGTGCCGACTCTGCTCGATCTCGAGGAACCAGACGCCGAGGGCGAGGGTGTGACACAGCTGGTTACAAAGTATGCCCACATCTGCACTCGCACATCTCACGGGCACTAACAGTCTTTAGGTGCGGCGAGGACGAAAAGTTCCTTCTGGCCTACGTCATCTTCAAGCTCCAACTGGTCAAGGGCAAGTGCATCATCTTTGTGGGTGATGTGGACCGATGCTACCGCGTCAAGCTATTCTTCGAGCAGTTTGGCATCCGAAGCTGCATCCTGAACTCGGAGCTCCCGGTCAACTCGAGACTCCACGTCGTCGAAGAGTTCAACCGCAACGTGTATGACATCATCATCGCCTCGGACGAGAAGGAGGTTCTCGGGAATGAGGAAAAGGCGGACGAGGAGAAGGAGGACGAAGACGCGCAAGATGAACAAGGGGAACAGGGGGATGATGCCACAGAAAAGGAGGGCGAACAGCCAAAAAAGAAGCGCAAGATGTCCAAGCGGGACAAGGAGTATGGCGTCTCGAGAGGTAGGCGACGCCCAAGAAGCTACTGGGATTGTGCCACATGCTAACATTTGACGACAGGTATTGACTTCAAGAACGTGGCAGCGGTCATCAACTTTGACCTCCCCACATCGGCTTCGTCCTACACCCACAGGATAGGACGAACGGCGCGAGCTGGACAGGCGGGTATGGCTCTGTCGTTTGTCGTGCCGAAAGAGCTGTACCGCAAGCATATGCCCACGACGACGTTGACTGCTGAGAACGATGAGAAGGTCCTGGCAAGAATCACGAGGCAACAAGCGAAGAAGGGGAAGGAGATCAAGCCGTACAACTTCAACACGAAGCAGGTGGAGGCATTCCGGTACCGCATGAATGACGCCCTGCGCGCGGTTACCAAGGTGGCTGTTCGCGAGGCCCGAACAAGGGAGCTGCGGCAAGAACTGCTCAAGAGCGAAAAGCTCAAAAGGTATGTCGACCCGCATTTTCTTCCCCGAACCCGGCATTGAGAAGGCGATGACTGACGGGGTTGTGCTGCCAGATACTTTGAAGAAAACCCTTCAGAGATCAATCATCTCCGCCACGACGGCGAGCTCAGGACGGCCAGACAGCAGGCTCATTTGAAGCACATCCCGGACTATCTGCTGCCCAAGGAAGGCAAGAAGGCGTTGACGGAAGATGATATCGGCTTTGTGCCTCTAAGAAAGGCTGGCAAGATGCGAGGGCACAGGAAAGGAAAGGGAACGAAGCGCGGTGCATTCAAGGTTGGCGGCCGGAAGAGCGACCCTCTCAAGACATTCAAGGCGCGGCGCAAGGCCAAATGAAGCGCTGGCAGATCGGTGTAGAACGGACGATAATTGACAACAGAATCTCGTGAGCCAGGGCCGAGATGCTGCGTGAACCGCCGTAGGGCTCAAGAACAGTGCAATAACACGTGCGTGGGCAATGGAAAAGTGTGGCAGTTGCCCACTTGGGCATTGGCATTTTTCGGCTTGCCGTTTGTCCGTTCGTATTCGGTGAGCTGGGGCCTCTAGCTGAGCTGGGCTAATCTCCACTTGTCGGGGTGACCCGCCGTTTTATTGCCCCAGCTCCTTTTTCCCCTCGGGCCCCCAGGTCGAGCCCTGCATCGCCTTCTGCCTCAGTTCCCGCGGTCGTTTCTGCGCATTCGAAAGAAGGAACCAGCGAGTCGTTAAGCTGCTCCTCGTCGCTCGTTCAAGCAAAGCAAGGGCACACGTGCGTGTTCGTGTAATTTCCAGTCTTGGTACTCCGGGCCTGCATCATCGCCGTGGTGTAGTCCAGTACCGCCTCCACCCGCTATCCCCGGCCGTGTCACCAAACCTCCCTGCGGAACCGAGACGCCGTGCTCGTACGCCTCCTGAACCCAGAGCCAACCGAGGTGCGACGCCCTACCTGTCGACGACTGCATTGCTGTTGTCTCGGTCCAACCAGCGCGCTACAGACGCCCCGGGTCCTGGTCCCTGCCTGTCAGTGCTGCAGACACTCAAGGTGGACGCACACACGGGAGCCTGTCTCGAGTCTCATTAATACAGAGCCCGCGCACCACGATCGCCATTGCCTCTGCATTCCGCGCCGGAACCCGCAAATAAACAACCCGCAGCGTCGGGAGAAGGGGCGACTAGTCGGCTGAGACAGGTCCATTCGCTTGCCTGTCTGCGCGTACGCCTGGCGCCTCCACGACAGCCTTGGCCGTTCAACAAGTTTTCTTTCCGCCGCGTTATACTACGCATAACCGTTTCCGCCAGTCGCGTGAGCCAAACGCCGAGTCGACGCATCGGCCTCACGACCTCGAAAACGGTCGGATTCCTCTAATACTTCGTCACGTCGCGAACTTGTTCAAGATGCGGCGCTCTGCAACACTCGCCGCCTTCCTGGGCGCGTGGACTGCTCTTGCGACCAAGTGCTCGTCGGGCAACAAGTGCCCCCAGGACTCCCCGTGCTGCTCCCGTAAGTCGGCCCCTCTCTCCCGCCAAATCATCACGGACGCTTCAGATGGGCTGACCTCGACGTGCTTTTCTGTGCAGAATATGGCGAGTGCGGTGTCGGCGCGTATTGCCTCGGCGGCTGCGACCCGCGCCTGTCCTTCTCGCTCGACTCGTGCACCCCGGCGCCCGTCTGCAAGAGCACCAAGTCAACGTTCAGCAACCTCGACAGCATTGTCGACATTGGCAGCTACCTCGGCGACGCCACCAAGGCCGACTGGGTGGCCCAGGGCGAGCCGGCGCAGCACGACGGCAACGTCCTGCTGACGATGCCCAAGAACAGCGTGGGCACCTTGCTGGCCTCGACGGCGTACATGTGGTACGGCAATGTCAAGGCCAGGTTCAAGACGAGCCGCGGCAAGGGCGTCGTGACGGCCTTTATCCTGCTCTCGGATGTCAAGGACGAGATTGACTACGAGTTTGTTGGCGTGGACCTGCAGATGGCCCAGACCAACTACTACTTCCAGGGAATTCCCGACTGTAAGCCACGAGCAATCCTACCATGGCACTGAAGCGCAAGTGGGCTAACGCGTTTGTGTGTGTGTGTGTGCAGACCACAACTCCGGCAACATTTCCTTGTCCGACACCTTCCACAACTTCCACGATTACGAGATCCGCTGGACCCCCGACAAGATCGAGTGGCTCGTCGACGGCCAGGTCGGCCGCAGCAAGGAACGCAAGGATACTTGGAACGAGACGACCCAGCAGTGGATGTTTCCCCAGACCCCGGCGCGTGTGCAGCTGTCCATCTGGCCCGGCGGTCTGGCGAGCAACGCCAAGGGCACCGTCGACTGGGCCGGTGGCGAGATTGACTGGAACGCCGACGACGTCAAACAGGCCGGCTACTTCTATGCTACGTTCTCAGAAGTATCGATCGAATGCTACCAAACCACGAAGGCTCCCGGCACCAACAGCGGGAAGAGCTACACGTACGACGACGCCAAGGGCACCAATGACACCGTCATCGACGGTGACAAGGACACGGTGCTCGGCTCCCTGGAAGCCTCGGGCCTCGACATGGACAAGGGCAAGCAGGAAAAGTCGTCGGCCTCGTCCAGCGCAGCCAACGCCTCGAAGACGCAGAACAGCATCCCCGGCGGCGGGTCTGCGGGCCAGGACCACAGCGGCTCGGGCGGCTCGGGCGGCTCCGGCAGCAGCGGCGGCGGCAGCGGCGGCGGCGGCGGAGGAAACTCTGCATCTAGCCAGCCTACTGCCGGGGGCTCGGGCTGCGCCGTCAATAGCTTCAACCAGGACTGCGGCAGCGGCAGCGGCAGCGACAACGGCGGCGGCAACAAGGGCAGCGGCAAGAGCGGCAGCACCAAGGCGAGCGCGAGCGCGCTGGCCATGATCATTGCTGGCGTGGCCTTGTACTGGCTGTAAGCAGCTGCTACGCTGTTTGCCAGTCTGGCCAAGGTTGTTTTCTACGGTGAACCGGCGCGATGGAACGGGAGGCATTCTTCCTTTCAGTCATCACTTCTCGTTCCCCGTTGGGCGGCGGTGGAATATCGCCAATGCCTGCTTGAGCTGTATTTACAGAGCACTCATTCTGCTCACGCATTTTGTACGTATGGGTTTGGTTTTGGTATCTTATCTCGGAGGACTATAGTGACCGCGAGGTCGTCCGTTCTTTCGCGAGGCTTGGGACAGAAGCGGAATAACAGCGCGTGAACACATGGCGGAAGCGAGTCGACGGTGGGCGTGGTGTAAGTGAAGCATCTGGGTAGCATGACGCGGAGGGGCATGAAATAATACGGCTTATTCGACGAACCGAGGACATTGGCGTGATTGTGCAGCGCGACGAAGTCGGCCTTGCAACCGACATGCGGGTGAGGGACCAACATCTCGCAGGGCGGCAGATGCAAGCGAAGAATGGTGCTGCGCTGGGTCGGACCGGCAGACGGCCTTCACTTTCACCATCAAGTGTGAATCTTAGCCCGGAGAGGAAAAGACGGGACGTTGGCTTCGTGTCGGCGGCGAGCTAACGCTGCTGGATGCTGCTGTCAGCACCGCGCCGCAGAGCAAATTGCGGTGAGAGGGAATCAGACGTAACCGTGCCGACGAGCCAGGATTCTGTTGGATTCTGTTGGAAGCATCGCGCGATGGGATACGGGATGCGCGCAACGAGCGGCGAAGCATCGTGTCTGTGGCGGTGTTGCTGGCTGCGGCGAGAGTTACGTACGGCATGTTGGGCTTTCCGGGCACGAGGTATTCGTAGGACCTAGGCCAACGTCGTCGACGTCGGACGTTGGAATTAAGAGGCAGCGACAGCCGGGGCCGGCCAAAGAACGTGGCTTGCGAGCGCCGATGCGAGGGACTGATCCCACTGCAGCAGGCCACGAGGCGCAACGCGTAACCGCGCCTCCATCACTGCCCGGTCAGCGCCAGCCACGCCGTCAGGGTGACGACCATGGCCGGGAGGGAGCTGGGCAACGTGTCTCGCGGGAGTTTGTGCATTTCGTACGTCGGGATATGCAGCTCGCGTCGTTTGTGGCAGCGCCCGAAGACGCGAAGAGCGCCACACGGAGCAACACCGAGCCGGGTACACGCGGATTGGTAGTGCCTTGGTGGGGTTCGGGGGCATGTGCTAAGAACGCCACCGTACCGGTCTGTGGAGACGCCACCGGGGGTTTGAAGACGCCGCCGGATGAACGCCGCGACTCCACCGGCGCCGGACGGTCCTCGAGGTGCTGGTCGGGAAAGGATATAAAGGAGCCGGGGACGGGCGTGGAGGAGAAGATCCAGAACAGCATCACCATCTCACATCATCAACACATCATCGCCATCAACTCAATCAAGCAGACAGACAAAGTTCCAACTAGCATCTCTCCAACGTCATCCCTGCTTCACTGCTCCTCTTACACGACTCGACTCACTCTCCCGCCTCTTCTGCGCCCCGACTCTCACCCAACCTTCTAACCGACACGCACGTCTTGCCATCACATCAAACATGTCGGCCCCCCCCAAGACCATCGCCTTCCTCGGCGCCACCGGCGGCTGCGGCCTCTCCGCCCTGCGCCGCTGCGTCGCCGCCGGCCACACCTGCATCGCCCTCTGCCGCACGCCGGCCAAGCTGGAGGCCCTCTTCCCGGAGCGGCCTGCCAACCTGGTGCTGAGGCAGGGCAACGCGCACGACGCCGCCGCCGTCGCCGCCGTGCTGACCTGCCCCGCGGCCCCGGCGCGCCTCGTCGACGCCGTCAGCTTCTCCATCGGCGGGGCCGTCACCATGCCCAGCATGGCCATGGACGACCCGGACGTCTGCAAGAAGGGCGTCGCCGCGCTCCTCGAGGCCCTCGCCGCGCTGCGCGCCGACGGCGCCGCCGCGGGCCGCCCGCTCCTCGCCGTCGTCAGCACCACGGGCATCTCGGCGCACGGCCGCGACGTGCCGCTGCTGCTCGTGCCCTTCTACCGCCTCGCGCTGCACGCGCCGCACGAGGACAAGCGCGTGGCCGAGCGGAGCCTCTTCGACGGCCCCGAGCGCTTCGTCGTCGTGCGCCCGAGCCTGCTCGTCGACGGCGGCAAGCCCGAGAGGAGGATCCGCGTGCACGTCGAGGGCCGCGGCGGCGTCGAGCACAAGGAGGTGGGCTACACCATCTCGCGCGAGGACGTCGGCCGCTGGATCTTCGAGAACCTGCTGGAGAACGCCGGGGCGGCGAGCGAGTACGAGGGCAAGGCTGTTGGCCTGACCTGGTGATGACTGACTGCCTGCGCCGGGATCCCCGACAGTCGAATGAAGGCGAGTCAGAGGGCGGTGATGGGGAAACGAGATGTTCCACTATAGACGAGCGAGCGGTTTTTTGTTTTGGCGATGGGTTTGGCTTATACTGGATTGACCCTGGCGCGCTCTTTCGGATACGACCTGTATCTATTTGTACCTTTACAATAGACTCTAATAACTGCCATGTCCACTCTGCCTATCTTGACAAATCGGTGACGTCGTGCTGTGGCCCGAGTACGACGTTTTAATGAGCGAGTTTGCTGCCGGAAGGGGGCCCAAGTCAGTGAGGCATATGGCCGATATGGGGAGGAGCTTATGCTGCCAACACCACTCGCTGGTACCACAGGCAGGGAGCATGAAATATGGATGCGTATTTGGCGCGGTGAATGAATCTATAGGGCATCCGATCCTTGTGCCGTAGACAGGAAACGATTCTCCCAACAGTATCCCCTTTCTCTATAAAACAATGCCATGTTCGCTAATGCAAAACCCAAGAAACACCAACTCCTTCTGCCATGATATACCGCCCGATGGGTACCATAACGCCTTTGTCAAGCCGTGTTTTCTTCCAACCCAGCTGCCTCACCATATGCCACAGAAAAACGCAAAAGTCACAATGCCGGCCGCAGCTCCCAGCCAGCCCATATCCCTACGCAGACCAGCCGCTGCGCTGGCCTTCTTGTCTCCCGTCTTTTCCACGCCCGTGGCACCATCGGCGCCCTTGACGCCGTTTTGCGCGTTGCATGTTCCGGAGAGGCCTTTGAGGTCAGACGATGCGTTGATGGATTTGGGACTTGACCCGCAGTTGGTATAGGGGGCCATGTAAGTCATGTTGGCGTTGAGGTCAAAGACAACTATATGCAATTGTCAGTCTCTGGGGGTCGATGCCGCAGAAGTCAACTGGCAATAACTCACCATATGCAGACCGCAGAAATGTGTCGCCGAGCAGAACAAACATGTTACTCGCCATGACGCCCAGGTAGCACATTGGCGGCTGTGTCTTCATCTCCCGAAGTATCTCGTTGTAGGGCACCCTGATCGTGACGCCTTCGAAAGCGAAATCAATGGTCCCGTTCATCTTGGCCAGCCCACAGTCGACAGTATAAAAGCCGTTCAGGTCCATTCCGGTGGCGTTCAGCGCCGTAGCCATGGCCTTGGTCACGTCGGGCGGCAACAGGGTAAGCGTGGCGCCCGTGTCCAGGAACACAGGCATGGCCTTGCCAGCGAGGGATGCCGAGTTTCCGCCCTGGCCCGTGTGGGTGATGGATTTGAGAGTCACCCAGTACCGCGCGACGCCGTCGGGAGATTTTGAGGCTGGGATGATGGGCAACGGCGCCAGAGTCCCCGTGAACTTGGATGTATCGACTCCTCCAAAGACGACGACGCCTTGTCCTTCATCCTTGGACCCCAAGGCGACGCTAAATGATTTCGTTTTTGTGACATTCTGAAGTGCAAGCTCATCGACGAAGTTGTTGTACTTGATGTTGAAGCCATTGCCATACCCGATGCCCAGGATGCCGGCGAACTGTTCCTGACTCGAGGTGGCCACTCCAAACTGCACCTTTTTCATGCTGGCGGAGTCAGAGAGGGCAATGTCGTCGGCCACGTAGGTAATGTTCGCGGCGCCAATGCCGTACTTCAGAGAAGTGCCAAGTTGACTAACGACGGACGTGGAGGAGCGAGCGGGATCATATTTTCCAATGGCCTGGCAAAACTTTCGATCGGCGATGGGTAGACCTGTGCAGTTTGGATTTACCCAAAGCTCGAAGGATCCGGTGTCTAGTTGGGCAAAGACCTTTTGAGGAGGATTGCCGATGTTGACTATAACGCGTACGTTAGCACGCATCCAAGGCTCGCTGAAAGGAGTCTTACGTTGAGCGTAATAGGCCACATCGGAGCGGTTCTCCAGCCTTATTTCAACGCCTCGCTCGTCCAGCCCTGGTAACTCGGCGTGGATCACAGGCAGAGTCAGGATGCCAGAAGAGCCCTCGTCGCCGGGTAAGGTTCGCCTGACATCGTCGTTCAAGAGTGCCCCAAAGGGTGCACTGTCTGTCGTCCCCGATGGCTCGCTTCCAACGAACGTTCTTTTTGAGCCTGGTGTGACAGGCAAGGTCCCCATCGAAATATCGCCATCGATCACTGGCAGGGATCTCTTCGAGGGCGCGACGACGTCATGGCGAAGTTGTGGCCTTGAGTGCACCGACAAAACGAGAGACAAGAGCACGAGAAAGGAAGGCGGTGCCATGCTGGCACTTGGAAAGGCAATGAAGATTACCACGAACAGCACACCATTGATCTCGAAGATCACCAGCAAAACAGACTGTGCATTCCCAAGGCAGGCAGCCGAGTATATCAGCGATTTCTACTAGGGAACTCTGTTCCTGTCGATTTCGGCAGCAACGGCAGCCGACACTGTAAATAGTCAAGGCATGACATGAATCGTCTGAGCCATGGCGCAGGAACACAGCCTGAGGCGAGGGCTGAAAGGGAAAGAAGAGCAGTGCAATTCGAAACGGCACGGAGACGTGGAGACACGCGGCCGGCAGCGGTGCCCGCGGTGCCATCGGGGAAGACGGCCACGCTGAAAGGCGTGCGTCTCAGAATCATGGGAAGCTCTCGGTCTAAGCCGTTGCAGGAGCGCCCATCTGGCGTCTCAGGAACGCCTACACGGGCCGTCGTTTGAGATGTGCAGGGATGGCGTTTCGAGCCTCGCTTCCCACTTGGGACCAAGGGTGGAGCGTGAGGATGAACCCGTCCAGGTCAGCAACTGTTGTGCTCGTACTCGCAGTTCCATGGGGAGAATCCATTGAGAGTTGAGGCGGAAGAAGCGGCAGATCTCCCAAACGCAGCGAGAGATCGTCATAGGGTGCACCACCAATGTCTCGCGCATGGAGTTGCAGGGCTAGGCCCGGACTTGCATCCAATGAGCTGATGCTGTTCTTTTTCTGGAACCCATGCGCGGGTGACGCTTCCGAGGCCCGCCTCCGCGACTCTCCAGGAGAGTTTCGGGACGAGATGAGCCGGTGGTCATGATGGTTGATGCCCAGTTGGATCACCTCCAGGACACCTGAGACAGCTGCGCGCGTGTCCAGAGGCAGGAGCAGTTGCCGTTTCCACGTTGCCGGTTCCGGCTTCCGTTTTCCAAAGCTACGCTGCCTCAGGCACACTGCTTCAGGCACACTGCTTCAGGCACACTGCCTCAGGCAAACCTCCATGCGTTGGAAAAGGTACGTACATTGGGCTCTCGAAGCAATACAGAGTTTGTCTGTTCCTCTCCGAGACAACCACCCTCAAACACCATCGTCGCGTCTGCCGCCGGGATCGATATCGTGGATTCGTGGCCATCCACCCCTCCGTCTCCGTCTCAACCCTGCCCAATTCACACCCAACCGACACACCACCGCAAGTGCCCATTCTGTCCCTCTCAATCATCTCCCGGGCCCGGACCGCGAGCATCGTGACCTCGCCAGCGCTGCCCGACCCGCCCCTCCCTCCCCTATCCTCTGTGGCTACCTTACGAGTAGCTGCGTTCGCACACGCTGGATGCCCTGCGCTGCACCGCGGGGGCTGGTCTGGGCCGCGACCAGGCGCCGGAGTCGGGGTTTGGCTGATGAGTTGTCCTGCATATCGTGCGTCCACATGCCACAAGCGTCGTAGGCCCGCATGCTGCTGGTCTCCGGGACGGCCGGTCCCCTTTTACGTCTGTTCTCTGCGTCTGTTCTCGTTGTCTCAACATGTCTCTCAGACGAGACTGGCGCGCAAGTAGCGCAGAGCAAAGATGCTGCTCAGGCCGTTGCTATTGCCGGGTTAGGCACGACGGTTCGCACCTCGCTCAGCCCATTTCCGTGATGCGTGGCCCTCAACCATCTCCGTCCACCACACCAACATGCCATCATATCGCTCGTCATGGCAGGCCATCATTCTGGCCGCCCTCAAATCAGATTGACTGGAACTCGAGTCCCCCTCTTCCTCTACCCCACAGCTCGTCATTGGCCTCCCATGGCGGCCCTCGAGTCTGTGATACACCAACCACCAGGCAGGCCGAACCTGCATGCGAGCTGCTTTCCGCAGGCCGGCCACATGAAGAGACCACTCGTATGCAAGCCGCATATGCACCCCTAACGAGCATGCAGTGACCATGACCACACGGCTCCGTCGTTTTGCGCGAGTCTCCCAGCCATCGTGCTCGGCGCTGCGACAGGCAAGGGTGGGATCTGTGTCCTGCGTGTCTAATAAGTGTGCCCTCTCCTGCGGCGGCGAACACGCACGCAGAGACCACGGACCGCCTTTTCTACTGCAAGCCGCCCAGGATTCCGTTGCGCCTTGCGCTTCCTCTTTTCGATTTCTCGCAGTCATCGTTCAGCGTGTCTTGATCTTATTGCCCCTCCCCTTGGCCAGAGGCCAGAAACCCGCAGGCGAGGCACGCCCAAGGTGGATGTATATCCCGCTGCCCCTGCGCGCATCTCCCGGCTCCCTGGCGCCAAGTCGCCTCGAGAAGCCGGTGGGACGGCATGTCTCCGGGTCTCTGGCCAGATCGGTTTCTGTATCTAGAAGACCGGTCATCGGGCATCTCGGTCGCCGAGATTTGGACAGCCAGGGCCGTCTTCCGAGGCGGCAATCTGCAGGCAACCCGGCCGACAGCACCAATGCCCAAATCGGCATCGTCGTCGGAGTCGTGTTGGGAGTCTTCATCCTGGGCCTCTGTGTCTTCCTCTACATCTACCGCTACTCCATCAAGTTCTCGTACCGGAAGCGTCGGAATCGACGGCACAAGTCGTCGAGCAGCAAGAGTTCCAAGAGCTCCAAGAGCTCTGAAGTCGGCCCTCCGCCGCCGGCCGACGCGCCACCGCCGCCAGCTCCGGCGGAAGAAGGCACTTGATGGAGCCTGTTGTCGATATTTGGGGACTAGACATGTGACGATAGGTAGGCCAGCGTTGGCATTGATCCTTTCCCATAATGTGATCTAGGTTGACGTGTTCTGAGCAGGGCAGATTGATATTCATTCGTGTACGTTATTTTGATGTAATGGAACCACGGGACATTGCTTGAGATATGTCGAAAGGGCGGTTTTGGAAATGGTCACATTTTTTGGACAGACAAACAGGTATGACGGAACGATCTCGCGATCTAACAACAGCAGCCGTGTTCTTTTACGCGACTGGGAAGGAAATTTATTACTATATTGCTTCTGTATGACACCTTGAGCGGTGGCCGTGCAACCGAGAACCACACCATCTTATCTCATACACACCGCACGAATTCTCCAGATCCAGGTTCGGCGTATCATGTTGTCACAATTCCCCCGGTGAACTACATCAGCACCGGCGTCGGCTTTGCAACACTCCTACACCATAATATCCTCTGCTATAGGCGTTGGATACTGTCGTCAAATCGAAGAGTGCGCATATTGTGGAGTGCATCAGCGAGCGTGCGCCTGCTCGGGTACCGTTGGCCTCATGTCCATTGGTACCATCTGAGGGTTTGACCCGTCTGCATCGATTATTTCAACGATGCCTCCTCGAAGATCAGAGTCAAGTTGGTGAGCGTCGTCGTAATTCTCGTTGTTTCCCCCGTTTTTGCCTTGCTCCCACTCTCCCTCAACCCAACGACCACCACCTGGACATTTAGGCTTCTTGCCTCCTTTCTTACTCCCGGGCCGATGATGACCGCCGCGGCATCTTCTGTGCACTCTGCCGCGCTGGTTGAGATAAAAGCAGATGGCGAAAAATCCAATTATAACGACGGCAGTGGTGACCATAACGCCGACGAGGACTGTGCCATTATCGTCTCGGCGATATATCACGTGGGTGCTGCGTCCGCACTCGCTGAAGGCACAGTCTTTGAGAGGATCCATGGATACTGGAAGTACTGGCATCGAATTGTATTTGGCGAGCGGAGGCTTGTGGTCTGACCTGGACGGCACGAGATGAATTGTCGTCTTGTTTGCTGTGGACAGTCAGGACTCCGTGGCCGGAATGACTTGACGGAGGGAGCTTGCTGCATGAGAGTGGGAGAAGAGTGTCTGTCTCAATCTGATGGACTTCACTCTCGTGCTAATCGGCATATATACCCGTGTCAAGGTTTACAAGTCTCGCCCGCCTTGGCCTCGGTTGCCAACTGTTCACTCACTCGCGGTTCACGAACCGACGGCTGTCAAGAGCATCGCCTCTTCCCGAAGACACAGTCACTTGTGCTCTCTCTGACGAGCTGGCAAACCGAACAACTTTGCAGCGCGAGTAACTCGAAGCCTTCGGCGTGGCGAAGTGTGCCTGTCCCGAACCCGTCTGCTCACGCTGTGAGGAGCAGCAACGTCACGACACGACCCGCGCTTTGAGCGTAATTCACTTTCGGCTGAGAGACGTCACTTGTCCTCATCGGCTAGACAAACACCTGGCCGCAGGCTCACCACCAGTGAATGGTGGACATGGGACGCCGCAAACAGACGGGAAGGGCAGGCAACAATGTTAGGCAGGCAGCCCGTCCCGTCCGGCTGGAACGTCATCGCCAAAGGTCCTGGACGCACGTGTCCAGGGGAAAAAAGGCAAACGGGAGACGAAGTCGGGAGACCGGAGCGGATGGTGTTGCACGGGGCGGTGCAGGCGGGAAAGGTGCTGGCGGTGCCTGCAAGTGAATCTGCCAGACCACCACCGACGAGATTGTTTGTTGCGGCTTCAGTTCGTGCTGCCGCCGCGCTGGTGGCATACCGGCAATTTGGGCCCCCGAAGCCGTGGTGGCACGGCAGCATGGTTACGCAGCCGAGCGGTTTATTATCTGGAGTTTATTTCCCCTCCGTCTGCAACCAAAACACGCCATCCACGGCGATGCTGTTGTGGCTCTACGGTGGTTACGTTGCTTGGTATTCATCAGATCCAAGGTCAAGCCCCTTTCAGCACAGGTCCGGATCTATCGGCCCAGGAACCCGGCGCGACATCGAGATGCTTACTGCAGTGCAACCATGACCCTGATGGCTGCCGGTTCTCTTTCCTGGTGCAAGCCAGCCAATACTGGTTGGTGGGCAACAAAGCCAATTGCCGCCGGGAGTTGCTGGCCGGCTGGCACGCCACCAGGGCTGCGTTGACGACATTCTGCCGCTGCCGCTGCCGTCGCCACGCACTGAGGGATACCCTACCCGCTCCAGTGGATGTCCTGTGCTTCGCCAGGCGACGGCGCGCGATGCTGATTGGGGGTATGGGTCGCCAGACAGCACGGCTGATGCTTTGGTTGGTGATGGTCGACACCGGCCGGGGCTCCGCGACGAAGCCGCGGGTTGCACGGGCGACTCTCACCCTAAAACTCCGTCCTCGTATGAGCAAGCGGCCGCTTCTCGAAGACCCCCACCCTACGTAATGGCCGTGCCCCTCTTCCCATTTTTCCCTCGGGTTTGCGATGGCGGGGCAGGGGAGCTCGATGGTGTAAGTGGTGATGCTGTCCGTGTCCCACGGCTACTACTAACATGGGCACGCGCATCTCCTCTGCTGGAGACGGGGGATCCTCCCTCATCTCGCTGTGACTCACTTGTCAGTGCTGTTAACGTTAAGTCCGGGCCATCATTAATAATCCATCCTCGAGGGAGCCGTTCCCGGGAAGCTGGAGCTAGATCGAACCTAGTATATAACACCATCGTCACGTCCCCACAGCAGCTGTCCTCCCCTCCTACATCATCATCGCCACTCCTCACGACCTCCCCCAAAGCCCTCATAGCTCAAACTCGAATCCCCCTGCCCAATTGACACCCATAACCGCCAGCATGTCCTCCGGAAAGACCGTCACGCTCAACACGGGCCACCCGATCCCGCAGCTCGGCTACGGCACGTGGCAGGCCGCGCCCGGCGAGGTCGGCGCCGGCGTCTACGAGGCGCTGAAGACGGGCTACCGGCACCTCGACCTGGCCAAGATCTACG
Organism: Tolypocladium inflatum; assembly: GCA_003945565.1. NCBI lineage: Eukaryota > Fungi > Ascomycota > Sordariomycetes > Hypocreales > Ophiocordycipitaceae > Tolypocladium > Tolypocladium inflatum. The sequence continues at coordinate 1,992,178 of QEPE01000001.1, forward strand.
GCAACCAGCGCGAGGTCGCCGAGGGCATCCAGCGCGCGCTCAAGGACGTGCCCGGCCTGCGGCGCGAGGACATCTTCATCACGTCCAAGCTGTGGAACAACAAGCACCGGCCCGAGGACGTGGCCGCCGCGCTGGACGACACGCTGGCGGAGCTGCAGCTCGAGTACCTGGATGTGAGTTGCCGCGAAGGCAGCGGATGGCGTTTACGAGGTGGTTGCTGACCGACGCGCAGCTCTACCTCATCCACTGGCCCGTGGCCTTCAAGCCCGGCGACTCCCTCTTCCCCAAGACCAACAACGACACCGAGGTGGACCTGGACCGCGGCGTCTCCATTTCCGAGACGTGGAAAGGCAGGCGCCCCGAACTCATAACCGTGCTTCCGTTTCTCTGTAAGCTAACGTCGGACGTTGCTCAGCCGTGACCCAGCTCCCCAAGTCCAAGGCCCGATCCGTCGGCGTCTCCAACTTTTCCCTTGAGCATGTAAGCCCTCCGTTGCGGGAAGAGGAGAGAAGGAAGAAGGATGGCGGTTGACAACTGCCTCTCCAGCTCGAGGGCATCATCCGCGAGACCGGCGTCGTCCCCGCCGTCAACCAGATCGAGCGCCACCCGCGCATCCCCAACCTCCCCCTCGCCGAGTACTGCGCCAAGAAGCACATCGTCATCACCGCCTACTCGGCCTTTGGCAACAACTCCTGGGGCGCGCCCCTGCTCGTCAACACCCCCGAGGTCAAGGCCATCGCCGAGCGCCTCTCCGCCGCCGCCGGCAAGGCCGTCACGCCCGCGCAGGTCATCCTCGCCTGGTCCCAGCTCGGCGGCCACGCCGTCATCCCCAAGAGCGTGACCCCGTCGCGCATCCGCGAGAACTTCCAGGAGGTCGAAATCGACGACGCGGCCGTCCAGGCGCTCAAGAAGCTCTCCGAGACGCCGCAGCGCTTCAACGTTCCCATCACATGTAAGCTCGCCGACGATGCCTCTCCTCTCCCTACCTACCGCGTTTCGAGATTGCGGCACCGATGCTGACTTTGACCGTCCAGACACCCCCAAGTGGAACATCAACGTGTTTGGCGACGAAAAGGAAAAGGCGGCTACCCACCAGGTCATCATCAAGCAGTAAGAGGCGGAAGCGGCTGCGAGAGGTGGGCCCGGCCAAGTGTCTAGATACCAATAGAAGTGAAGGCCGTTGGATTATGACCGTGCTCGAAACCTTGGTGCCATGCTTCCACGCCTTGCTCTGAAATGAAGTGTGTGATGTGACTAGCAATAGTCTATGCCCATTCCCCAATACATGTACGCCTGCAGATGCGGCTCGGGCGTTCACATTCACGCCCGTACGCTCGCCGTGTCCTGTTCCCATCTAGCTCAGCAGCTCCTTGATGTCCTCAATGCGCTGCAGCTTCTTCTCTTCGTCGCTCATCATCCCCAGCGAAGTCGCACTGCGACATGTGTTAGCAATCTCGCCTCGGTCGTGCTGCTGTGCCGAGGGCGGCACTCACATAAACTTCTTCCTCTCCTGAATCCTGAGCATCCTCTCCTCGACGCTCTCCTTCACGATAAACCTCTTGACCTGCACCTCATCCTCCTGCCCCAGTCTATGCACCCGGTCAATCGCCTGCGCCTCCACCGCAAAGCTCCACCACGGGTCCATCATGAAGACTCTGCCGGCGCTCGTCAGGTTCAGGCCAACGCCGCCCGCGCGCAGGCTGATCAGGAGAACCGTGAACCCCTTCTTCTCCGTGAATTGCTCCAAGACAGCAGCCCGCGCTCGCTGGGCCATGGTTCCATCCAAGCGGAGGAACCTGACGTTGGCCCGAGACAGCGCCGGCTCGATGAGGGAAAGGAACGAGGTGAACTGCGAGAAAATGACCGACTTCATCTTCGGATGCTCTCGCCGCAAAGTTCGTAGATGGGAAATCAGCGCCGCTACTTTGGCTGAGGAATGATTGACCCCCAGGCGCTGGAGGCTGATGCGAGGCTTGGAAAACGCGTCCTCCTCATCGTCGTGCCGCACCACCTCGAACAGGTCGCGCTGGTTAAGCGGCTCACGGCAGTTGAAGCATTTGGGAACGACGCCGCGATCAGTCTCGTGCTTCATAAAGTCGAGCAAGCACTTCTTGCAAGCCGAATGCCAGCAGCCGGTGACGGTCTGGTCATTCATGGGCTCCTCGAAACAAAGGGGGCATTCTTTTTCAGCCTCGTTGCGAATCTCCTCGAGCGCGTGCGCGCCATACGCATTGTTGTCCTTGGCTGCTTCGTCCGTTGCGGCTGTGAACTGCATGACGAGAGACTCGAGGTCCATGTCATCGGCCAACCCTGCGGCTGTGTCTGCAGCTGCTCCAGCTTCCTCTTCGTCCGCGACAATGTCCCGATTGCGGACAAGGATGGGGTGACAGCAGGATTGGCGGAGCCGCAAAATCTGAGCAAAGATGGTTGTGAACGCTTTCATAACTGTACCGGCTTCAAAATTCTTGGAAAAGGTTCGCTTCGCCCGGGTAAAGATGTAGTCGTAGACGTCTCGCTCAGTCCTTGACAATTCCACATTGACAATCTCGACATGCTTCGGTGGAAGCGGGACAAGGGGTTGTCCATCCGGCGTCCTCATATCCTTGGTTCGTCGCATGACCAGCGGCTCTAAGACCGTCTGCACCACGTCCAACGCGCGCACAAAGTCTCCAGACTCAAACGGCACAGTGATGAACGTCTTCCAGAAAGAAAAGTTGTTCCAGGGCTCCACGCCCAAGAAACGCACCAGGCTAAACAGGTCCTCGAGCTTGTTGACAATCGGCGTCCCCGTGAGCACCCACCGGTGATCTGCAGATATCTCGTAGCACGCTCTAGCAGTTTTGGAGCCTCTGTTCTTGATGTGATGTGCTTCGTCAAGAATGACGCGGAAGAATTTCAGCGAGAACAGGCCATTGTGAAACGACTTGTCGCCATTCTTGGCCGCAATGTTGCTGAACTCTGACAGGACGATCCCATAACTGGTGATGACCAGATCAGGGGCGCTAGACGCATTTGCGCTACAGCACAGTGCTTGGAGGTTGTTCGTTTTCTCGTTGCCATAATAAAGTTCAATCTTTATGGTACCTTGCTCTGATGCCTTTTCGGCCTCGCTCTGCCACTGCGCGAGAAGTGACATGGGCGCGACAACCAGTGTCGTGCAAGGTGCGGCGAGGACGCTGGCAGAGTTCGTGCCCAGTCTCGGTAACTGGTTCACATTGGAAATGCCACCGGTAGAGAGACGAGCTTTGCGAGCAATTTCGGACCTGTGGGTGTGGACCAAGCTGAGCATCTGGATCGTCTTGCCCAGGCCCATCTCATCGGCCAAGATTCCTCCCAAGCAGTGCTGTTCCTGGACCGGAAAATCGAGCGACAGGTCGCCAGAATATGGATTGACGTAGAATTTGGACTGGCCCTCCACCTGAGGCAAGTCCTTGTCATCCACGTCCTTGACGGGCCAAGTGTACTCTTCCCACAAGGGGTGCATGGAAGGCTCCCGGCTGTTTCTCTCGTCTTTCTCCTTGGCCATCATCCAGTGGAGGGACTGCTTCTGATATGGTCGGAGCGTCATGGCAAACGTGTCCGCGGGCTCGGCTTCCGGAGTGTTGAAGTCGAAACACTGTGCCTTCTTGTACAATGCGTCGAGCTGATCTTGTTCAAGCTCTTCGCCCTCCTCGGCGTCAGAGGAATTAGGCGGTGACCCCGGCTCCTTGCCATTTGTAGTGGGTTTCTTGGGGTCCTTTTGCTTCTGCTCGTCTATTTCGGCAGCTTGCAGAAGGCCCTTGCGTCCATCCTTGGCTGCGGTATTGGCCATGGTGGGCTGTAGGTTGATCTCTTGGAGCAATTTAACCAGAGCCACCTGGCGCAGCCTCAGCTGCTTCTCGTCTGCCGTCTCGCTCTGTTCAAAGGGGTTGACAGGCCGGTCGTCTGCAAGTTTAAAGCTCCGATTATCGAATGCCGAGCCCAGCAGCGAACACCGCAACTGCAAAAACACGGTGTCGTTAGTTCGCAAGCGTTCAGGGGCGTAGACGCAGTTTCCTTCAAAGGCGCAGACGTTCTGGTCCATCAGTGTTGAAACCCAGTTGGCTGTATCCTTTGCCAACCGTCCAATTTCCATACCAGTCTGGTTTGTGAAGCGGACGATAACGTCCACTCTTCGTGCCGCGGCGGTGTTGTTTCGTACGGGGGTATTGGGAACTCCCAGCTTCATCTTGATCTTGGGTGGCAGAGGGGGCTGGATCTTCTGGCGCTCGATTCTGATGATGTCTCCATGCTTTATGATGTTGACTCCGCTCCGTGTCGCCCAGCCCTCAACGCCAAACGCGCCAATGTATCGCGACCGTGGTGCGCTGCGTCGCACAACCGGCGCCGCTGGCTGTGGAGGGTTGGAGCTTGACTCTGCTCGACTCGAACTGGCATTGGACAGCCGACCCAGTGGCCCAAATGCGGAAGCCCTTTTGAAGTTCTTGTATGTGCCATCGAAGTACATGTTGACCGCTCGCTCGAGGTTGTCTCCGCAGTTGTCTTGGATAATGCTGAGGGCATCGGGGCTGATCTTGTCTCCAATGAAGCTCTCGAACGTCTCTTGGTCGAACGTCACCGAAGACGACTCGTGTTTAAGCTCGGGAGCATGCTGCGAACCCGTTGATCGATCCGGTAGAGCTCCATTGTCGGGAAGCTCGGCCAAGACCGTGCGAGCGTCGTCTTCATCTTTGAAGAGTCGCTCTTCGTCCGGCAGGGAGCTGCTCGTCTTCGGGCTAAATGCAATCGGATCCGACGGCTCCTCAGCCGGGTCCTTGAAAAACCTCCGCTTCTTCGACGGAGGCTCCTGCGAAGCTCCGAATTCCATGGTCAGTTGCAATCATCGGACGTGTCGAGGCAGACGCGCCTGTACTCCGTACTTCAGCGCGACAGACCGCGTTAATGGCCACGTGACCACGTGACCGCATTAGCAGGGGTAGATTGCGCTAGAGCTCGACATCACTCCACTATAAATTTCGTAAAGCTCAGGCGCATCGCAATATTCCACAGGGATGACCAACCTTAAACACCATGCCGCCCATTGGTTCATGACCGTATACGAAGCCGGTCGATTTGCGCCGAATAATTCACTCATCTTTCTGTATGCATCGTCCGACACTCGTAGGCAGTGGCCTGAAAAGGCTTGTCTACTCTCCGGCGACTTGTCGTCGGTATGTGACTGATGCCGATGTCGAATCCGCAAGGAGATACTGCTTGACACAGCTTCAGTAAGCATCTGAGGATACGCGAAAGACATTCCACGTTGCTTACAGCCTCCAGCAAGAGCGACTACGATGCGCACCTCCTCCGCCGCTTCGTCCCTCCCCCCGTCCAAGACACGTATGCCGCTATCCGAGCCCTGAATCTCGAGCTGGTCCGGCTCCCCGAATTGGTCTCGAATCCAACGATTGGAGCCCTGCGGATGAAGTTCTGGCAAGAGGCTATAGACAAGACTTTTGCGGGCCAACCCCCCCGCGAACCGATATGCATACTGCTCTACAAGAGCTTGCAGGAGCTGGAAGAGAGGGCCGGGAGCGCAACCAAGAAGTCCATTAAGTTCTGGGTTTCGCGGCTGGTCAGGACGAGAGAAAAACACATGGACAACCGTCCTTTTGCTAGCCTAGCGAGCTTGGAGGATTATGCGGAAAACACCTACTCGACAATGATGTATGCGACGCTCGCGTCCATGCCACTTCGGTCGATGCACATGGACCATCTAGCTAGCCACATTGGCAAGGCTTGTGGCATTGTCGCGGTCCTGAGAGGCATCCCCGTGCTAGCAGCTCCAGCGCAGCCGATCAGGACTCCATCAGGAGCAGAGGCCCCAAACACGCGGGAACCTTCTCTCCTGCTACCCCTGGATGTCATGGCAGAAGAGGGCGTACAGGAGGAAGAGGTATTCCGGCAAGGCCCCAACGCGCCGGGTCTCCAAGATGCCGTCTTCAAAGTTGCGACTCGGGCAAACGACCACCTAATCACGGCGCGGGAGATGCTGAAACGGTTAAAGGAGGGTCAAGACCCAGGCCACGAGTTTGAGCACCACGGGGAGGACGAACACATATATGACGGCGAGAGCGACACGTTGAGAGAGGTCCGCCAGAGCTTTGGCGTTTTGCTGGAAGCGGTTCCCGCTGGCCAGTTCTTGGAGAATCTGGAAAAGGCCAACTTCAACCCCTTTGCGGTGAAGAGCAGCGGCTGGAGGCTACCGTGGAGGATATGGCAAGCATTGTCCAAGGAACGGTTATGAAGAAACGACTAGAAGAGACGGCCGAGGGCGGTCTCTGTACTCCTAACATGTACTATTGTAACTTGTCCAATGCAGAAATTCAGGGACAAGATCTGCCGCGAACGGCGCGTTTGAGCGAGGGTCATCCAACGGGCGGGCCGGGGGCTGGCGAAAGTGAAAGTCAATGAGAATAACGTGGGTTATCCTATGTCACTATTTCTCATCCCCAGACGCGCGGAACAGCACGGATTTAATGACTATTAACACCGCAAAAGATTCAACCGCTTTTGTACAGCATAGCTGTTATTCTCATTGCTCCATGCAGAGAAAGCTGTCTCACTGCACAACAAACTGTTGCGCGTGAGCCTTGTACAGCTTTGATCTATCCAGCAACTCCCCAGTCGACGACCTAACGAAATCGACCTGCAGGTTGTTGGCGTCCAAGAAGTTGATCGTCGCATAGCTAAAGTCATCTGCATAGGCGAACGCGTTATACGACACGTTCGAGCCCACGGCGCTCAAGCCCTCGATGTTGCCGGCGCCGCCCGCAACGATGTACATGGGCGCCTTTGGGTTGTTCATGCCGGCGGGATCAGCAGTGCCGTTGACGACGGGCACAAACCTCTGTGAGTTATGGACGTGGCCGAAGACGGCCAGGTCGACGCCGTACTTGTAGAGCAGGCCCTCGAACGCGGCCTGGCACGGCGCACACCCACCGCCGCCGGTTGAGTACCACGGCCGGTGGCCACCGACAATGACCCAGGGCGTAACGCTGCGGTCGACAGCGGCGAGGTCGGCCTCGAGGAACTGGAGCTGCTGGTTGGGAGCGCCAAAGGGGCCGCTGTTGAGCCCGGCAGAGCCGCCTGGCCCGTCGGGAGCGCCGGCAAAGTCCGTCTCGGTGTCGATCATGGTGACGTGCACCATGCCGTACTCGAACGAGAACCAGAAGGGGGGCTTGGCCAGCTGCCTGGCCTTGTTGGCGTTGACCTTGGCCGCGGCGTTGGAGGACGTCGACGCGAACGCCGTAGGCATCGTGCTGCCGAAGCGATTCATGAAGTCGGTAAAGTTCTTCTGGCCATTCGGGCAGAGGCCAGTCGTATGCGGGATCTCCTGGCATGCAGCTTCATGGTTTCCAGGGCTGGCCATGTATGCCTTGCGACCGGCGATGGGGGCGAGCTGGTTGTAGAACTGCTCCAAGATGGCCTGGAAAGCATCCTCGCCGTCAAAGATATTCTTGGCCTTCAGGACCCAGTCGTCGGCATACGCTAGGTCGCCGGGGTGGATGATGAGCTCGTAGTCGTCGGCCGTCTCGGCAAGACGTGAAATGGTGGTGTGGTTCAGCGAGGGCGGGATGTTGGGGATCGTGTCCCTCTTGGACTCGTCCATCTGGATCGTGTAGCCATCGACACCGTAGACGCCGAGGTCGATGATGGCGTTCATCGCAAAGGGCGTCTTGTCTCCGGCCACTCGCGGGCTGAAGAAGTGCTCTACGCTGGAGTTGGTGGACACGATCTTGTAGTAATACGTCGTGGCTGGTGACAAGCCCGTGAGGGCAACGGAGTTGGACCAGGTACGCGAAGTTGGGTAGGTGATGGAGTTGGCCGAGCAGACTTGTTTGCTGAGGGCATTCGCGGAAGTGCCATATTGGACACAGGGCTTGTCCAGCTTTTGGTACGTGTTCCAGCCTATGGAAATGCCTGGGCAGAGTCAGAATGGCAAGGGGCGCTCTCCGCAACTGTTTAATAAGACTAACTGCTGGGTCCGTTCACAGCAATGCGCTGTTGGACTGGAGTTGTCAAGTCTGAGGGCTTGGCCGGGTAGCTTGCCGCTGCCAGAGCGCCAGCAACCAGCAGCGGAAGTGCTGTGGCCGAAGTATACAGAGAGACCATGGTTGAGATATCAATATCGACGAATCAGACAGTTGGATTCCGCTCGGGTGCCTGGAAATAAACTCTACGCCCGGGGAGGCCTCTCATATTATACCAGAGAGCAAGTCCGCCTTTCACAACGCTTCATTTAGTAATGCTCCGATTGTCAGGCGTGCAAGCGAAGTACATATGCCGCCTACCCGACATGTCTGTCGATCTTGACAAGGAATAGAAGCTGCACGTCTCCCATCACATGCGCAGGTTGGGGTTGCATCCAAGTTGCGGAGAATAGTCCTACGCAACTCGTGGGATTATCGTGTATTACTATTGGACACCGCGTCCGAGCTAACAGATACCGGCGAGCGAGCCTTGGGAGCACATACAGTGTTCCGAGGTTAAGACGGCTTGCTCGGTAAGAGATTGCGTTAGTCGATTGCGTTAGTCCGTAGATCCGACGACAAAGAAAGGAACAGCCTCGACCCTGGGAGCTCGAGTCGGCATGCATTGCCGGCACCACGCCCGGCTTGGCCCGTCATGTCCGGCCTTATCAACACCAGCCCGGGGGAGACGGCTGGATCGGGTCCTAGTGCACATATCCCGAATAGCATTGGTCGTACGGAGCCGAGCAGTGTAGCCAGCATACAGCCCGCATGCTCAATGAACAGTGGCAGCTGGAGTGGTCTCAATTAGGCAAGACAGACGGCTGAACGAATGATCATCCGGGAGCTGTATAAATGGCGCTTGGCCGGAAAAAGAAGTTGCCAATCCCATCGACAGTGTGTCCAGCAAGGAGAGCATACAACCTGCGCAACATGACCAGGACCGGAGGAGGCAAGCACGGTATTGTATTGTCTGGCGAATGAAGTCTGTCAAGGAACCAGCAAACCTATCCGTACTTCGTAATTTGCACCTAGGACATGAGCAGTGAAGCACACTTTCGACATCATAGCCGCAAACCTATCCCATATTCGTATAATGGCGTGCATGGGGAAGAGGGGGCTGGACGGCTAGAAGCAGCTATTTACGCAGGCTGATGGGCGCTGTGCGTTTAATAGCATCTGGAAGCTGGAATAAGGATAGTTGCGGGTGTGGTTTGTTGAAGCGGAGTGGGTTCCGTCCGTGGTGGGCACTGGGCAGTGGCTTCACCACGGCAAAACACCGGGATAACCGCCCCCTGCTCCAAATTTCGAGATCCGCAATGCCGTCGTCTCCAGCTCTGCTTGCAATCCGCGACGTCGGCATTCTCCCAGTTCCCAGCGTAGATGTCGTCGCCAAGATGCTCTACGAACTCATCGCGATTGTAAGCCACTCCCAGAGGCCTCTCGCCCCCGCTACCCTCCTGTCTGATTGGATACTGACATGCCTCGAACAGGTCCGGCCGGGCAACCTCTCCGAGGTGAAGGAGTACGTTCCTCAATCACCTCCCTCCCGTTGACCACCGACAGCCTCCCCATAGGCCGCTCGCTCGCTCCTCGTCCCGAACGCTCCCATGCTTACAGAACCGCTCCTCTAGGATCGCCCAAACCGTCGGCTCCCTCGTCCTAAAAAACGGCGGCGTTGTCCGCGGCCTCGCCAACTGGGGCGTCTTCTCCCTCCCCAAGCCCGTCTCCGTGCACCAGATGAAGCACACCCATGGCCACTACTTCGTCATGCGCTATGACGCCTCGACCAAAGTCCACCACGACCTCCGCAGCACCCTCCGCCTCGAGCCGCGCATGATCCGCTCCGCCCACGTCAAGCTCGGCGACGGCAAGCTCGAGACGCTGTCCAGATTCGGCGCGCCCAAGTGGCGGACGCAGGGGAGCGAGGCGTAGGGGAGAATCAGAATATGGGGTTGAACAAAACAGTTGTATGAATACTAGACGGCGAGGACGGTGTCCCAAAGAAGGACTTGAGTGTATGCTTATACGTCATGGATCAGGCATCGCGGAAAGATGCAGCTTGTACAAAAGGCGTGCTGCAAGGGGGAATAAGCGGTATCTTGGGATCCAATTGATCTTTAGGTCTATTGAAATTCCATTTCTTGGTGCAGGCTGGTGGCCCACGCCTTAGTGGCTGCATGGTGCTGGCGGCGCGTTGTATTGTGATATGCTATTTCTTTCTCTGTCACACATCTATCATAAGTCATGTCTGTAGAACTCATGCTCCCCGATGGAGCGTCTTCCCAATGGGCCGTTTCTCCCTCTGGCATCAATGAGAGGATGCGACTGGCCAAATGAGCTCCGATAGGGCTGAGGCATCTCCGACAGGGCCATCGTCTATTCATAGTGACTCGGCCTTTCGATCTCGATCGGGTTCGAAGCTCAGCTCACGCGTCCGCATCCACATCCATCGACTCCGCCTTCCCGATGCCCTGCTCTCGGCACCACGCCACAAAGTCATCGATGACGCTTGGCCACGCGCCATTCTCACTCCAGAACGAAAGCGTCTCGTCAGATTTGGACTTGAGGGCAAATTCGAGGGTCATGTTCCACATGTCCTTGTTGACAGATCGGGTCCACTTCTCGTTGAGAAACGTCTTCCACAGTTCCAGCCAGTCATGGTTCTTGGTCTTCCATGCCATACCAGGAGAGGTGAACAGCATCCCCCAATAGATCATGGCGTTATCGAGGGCTAGGGATTTCTGGTCTCGCTCCCGCCCGGCAATAAACGCGTGTCGGTAGACATCCCTGAACAGGGCCGAGTCCGTCGAGAGGGATGAAATGAGCTTTCGGATGTGGGCAGCATGCTCCTGGTGTGTTGCACCGACTCTGCAGTCTGGATTAGCTTTGCACTGTCGAGTGCAACCCGATATCACAGTGAACACGCAAACAACTTACCCTGTCTCCTTCCATCCGTCGACGTAGCCTTTGCGGGTGATTTCGCCGACGTTCGGGGCTTGTACCAGCTCTAGGGCAACAAAGAGCTCTGCATTCTCAAGGCTGATTTTCAGCTTGTTGCCAAGGTAGTCCATGGTGGAGTCAAGCTCCAGCTTGTCCTTTTCATCGTTGGCGTCATCTGTATAATGCCGGTGAGCATGTGAATAGAAAGAGACAAGAAGGTAGGCACGGTAAGGTACCTCTTAATGACCTGAACAGGCCCTCGAGCTTTGTCTCTAAAGCCGACGGCCCTTTGGATTCGAACCCGTGAGCGTAGTACCTGTGTCGACCCAACGTCAGCTATAAGCCGGAATCTCGGTGAAATGCATCGTCGCGTCTAATCAGACCGCCGCTCGGCAGTCGAGAATGGCCGAATCGGCCACCATATGGGTTGATTGGGTTGCGCCGTTGAAGGTCTGTACCATTCATCGTGGTCCTTGACCGGCTCTTCCGTTGCACCGTCAATGCTTTCCTTGTTCCGTGTCTTCTTGGACGAAGACCAAAACGGGACGCCTTTGGATGGGAAATGCCGTTTAACTCCCTTCCAGCCCATCATTCCAGTGCAGAGGGGGGGGGACAGGCGGCTGGGGTGTCCGGTCTCGGCTGGTCTGGGAGGAAGATGACCGGGAGCTCAAGCAACAGTGGCGGAACTCTGGGCTTGGTCTGGGCTTGGTCTGGGCTTGGAGATGCTGGGACGGAACGAGGCGGGAGAAGGGGGGGGGCGCGGCGGGAGGACTCGCGGCAGCATCCATCGAAATGGACTGCCGGTGTTTGAAGCAGGGTTGAACAAGACAGGGAAGCAGAGGAACATCGGCACAAGGTAGGTTATGTTTCAGAGCCGTCGGCGGCACTCGGCCGTACTCTTGTCGCGTGTAGACGGGACGGGCTGAGCCTGTTAGTGGGACCCCACAGGCAACCCACACTGATGGCAGATTGCATGCGATGTGATGATGTGGCGATATAGCAGTCGAGGGACGGCAACGCCCGAGCCGTGGCTGATGCGAGGATGCGGGCAGAAGACGAACAGGCAAGGGGCCTGGTGAGGGGCGCAAAGAGAAGTGGCAGACTCACGCATCGACAGCCTCGTTAATCTTGAACCCACTCGACTTGAGGAACTACACCAACCGGAAGAATTAGCTCTGCCATCTAACAAACGAACACGGCAGCTGGAAGGAAACGCCATCTGCACAGCTAGTCTGGCGACAGACGTTGCGGTGGAGGCAGACGCACATCTCCGATCCGGTCCTCGCGCTGCGCCTTGCATGACTTACCCTGGTGGCTTGCCGCTCCGAAGCTCCCGTCAGAGAGACGAACTGAGCAATCAGGACCTTTTGCTGGGCCGTGGATGGGGGCGGCATCGCTGCGGACGAGCGCGGGTTCGGGGCTCGGGAAATGGTCTGGCGATGGCGCTCGTGCAGCAGGAGAAGCCGTTTGAAGCCTCACGCGGGCGAGGGCTCGGGCGGTGCGAGCTGGAGCAGCCACAGGAGAGGCCCGGTGCGATCCGGTGTGGCCCGTCGTGTGCGAGGGAAATCTGACGAGGAGCGGAGAAGCCAGACGCAGCTATAGAAAGCACAATAAAGGGCCGGGACCGCCGTCGAGTCAAAGAATATCCGTGGTGAAGAGAGGAAGAGGATATGGTGGGGGAGCTTGGACTCGCGAGGCTGCGATGGTGGGGTTGCGAATTAGCCCAGGCCCAGCAGCTGGCCGTGGCTGTGGCTGTTGCAACTCCCTCTGTCCTGCTGTCCTGGTGACGGATGGGTGGGCGCCTGCCCCTTGGGGATCGTGCCTGCAGCTCTGGTAGTCCGGCGATGCTGTAGCTATGGGTGCATGCTTTGATGCCGTGATGCCACGCAGGAAGAAATGGCCCGCGGATGTGCGAATACGGGCGGTGGTGGTGATGAATAACTACGAGCTTGCTGCAAGCTCGAGGTCGATGACCGCGGGGTAATATTGGCGCACTGTGTACTCTGGCATTTGGCGCAGCTCCTGCCCAACCAGTCGCAAGCAGTCCGTATGTGTTCCAGCGGCAAAGACAGCTCGTCAGGCGGTTCAAATACAGTGCGAGCCAAGTGCAGTCCCATCGCCGTCCCTTCCCTGCAGCTGCCCCACATGACGTCGAGTTGCCTGCCGCTGCACACGCGACGGACCAGGCCGTTGCTGGACGCGACCCAAGCCCAGACGATAATAAAGCTTCCCTCTGCAGACAAGCTACAGGACGCCGCTGTCCGCCCCCGCCCTTGTCTGTAGTGCGAACATGGCTTCGCCATCGTCTGGAGATGACGAGCGGTTCTCTATAGACCCGTCTGCGCCATTCAGAGGCGTCATCGTCTGCTGCACGAGCATCCCTCCAGACCAGCGAGTGCGTCCGCGCTCCCCTCCCTGCCCATGCGCATTCTGCCATGACCGGAACTTGCTGACTTCCGTCTTTCCTCTCTAGTCCGACATCAACAACAAAGTCGCCGAGCTGGGCGGTGTCCACAAGTACGACCTCACCCCGGACGTGACCCATCTGGTTGTCGGCGACTATGATACCCCCAAATATCGCCATGTTGCCCGCGAGCGGCCTGATATCAAGGCCATGGACGCCGCTTGGATCGAGGCCGTGTCCGAAATATGGCGAAACGACGAGGAAATCGACTTCTGGGGCCTAGAGAAGCAGTATCAGCTGAAGCCGTTGGAGAAGTGTGGCGGAGAGGCGGCCTCGCCGGGGGGCCAGCCTGCCGCACGAAAGCCGTTGCTGATATGTCTGACCGGGTTCGGGGACCAGAGAGACGAAATCGCCGAGAAAATCACATCAAACGGAGGAGAATATACCGGCGACCTTACTCGAAAGTGTTCCCATCTCATCGTCAGCAAACCCGAGGGGAAGAAGTTCCACGCAGCCAAGTCCTGGGACGTCTATACGGTGACTCTGGCCTGGCTGGACCAAAGTATAGAACGCGGCATGATCTTGGAGGAAGCAAAGTTCGACCCGTTGTTACCAGCGGACGCACAGGGAGTGGGCGCGTGGGTAAAGAAGGATCCCAATCGTAGGTTACTCGGCAAGAGGTCAAGGTCGGCAACGGCGAAAGATCCTGAAGAAGGGGCTAGGAAGCTGCGGAAGACGGCAAGCATGAAGCTCAACTCGCAAAGGAACAATCTTTGGGGAGACATATTGGGACGTTCGACATCGAGAGAGTACTCATTTGCCCAGGAGCAACCAGCGGAGGAGCCGACCCAAGATGCGCCACGTCAGGATCAGCTCGCCAAACCACTGGAGAATGAGGGCGTGTTCTCCAAATGCGTATTTGCAATCCATGGCTTCAATCAACGGCGCCACAAGGTGCTGGAGGAAACCATTGCTACTCTGAGTGGCTCGGTTGCCAGGTCTCTTGACGCAACCTCCCTTGCAGCGCTGGGAGAGTCCTTTCGCCGCTTTCTCGTCGTTCCACAAACATCACAGCCCGACACCCACCCGCATATACTGAGCGACAACGTCCACATCGTTACCGAGTTCTACATCGAGCGGTGCCTTCAAAACAAGCGCTTCTTCGACCCCGGCGAACACATCCTCGGCCGGCCATTCCCACTGTTTCCGATACCAGGGTTCTCCGGCCTCACGATATGCAGCGCCGCGTTCACAGGGCTGGAGCTGACCCAGGTCGCGCGAAGTGTGACCCAACTGGGAGCCAAGTTTGAGGAAGAGTTTCGGCGCTCGACGAGCCTGGTGGTGTGCAGGTCGCTCGAGGCGATGCGCAAGGAGAAGCTGCGATATGCCCTGGAATGGAATGTGCCCGTCGTCGCAGCGGACTGGCTCTGGGAATGCATCTCCACAGGCGTCAATATTCCCGTGGCCAACTTTGTATTCCCGGAACTCAGGAAGCAATACGCTGCCAACAAGCAACCAGAGCCGTTCGAGAAGGGGCAGTCCAGAATGCCGTCGCAGCCCAAGCCAACAGTACCCACGCCTACGATTCCGGCGAGGCCGAGATCCTCGAGGCCTCCTGCCGGAGCAGGTGTCGATTCCGCTGGCTTTGATCGTGAATCGCCGGGGAGAAAAGGGAGCACGAAACCCGGCCGCGCCGTGCTCCAAGAGGACTCAACCACCTCGGCGGACTTTATGACGGCCAGGACCCAGCCCGCAGACACGTTTGCCAAAAGTTCGGATGCGCCTCTCAGCGAACTGTCTTCTGCATCCATTAACAAGTCGCCTTCGCCCCCTAAACACACCGCCGCGCCTGAACGGACTAGATCTGAGCCATCCACGAAGGCTGTTGTCGACAAGCCGGCTGTGTCAAGTCGCGGCCCCTCCGCCCCTCCACCCGACACCTCCAAAGACGCCGCCAGAAAGGCCGAAACAGAGCAAGACGCTCGCAAGGCCGAGGAGGAAGCAAGGACGCAGGCCAAAGCCGCAGAGCGCCAGGTCCTCTCCTCCAAGCTCACCAGCCTCATCCACTCCGGGACCGACCCTGACGGCGGCCCCGAGACCCGCACCCAGGCTCAGCCGCCTCGTCCCCGTCGCCGCCAGATCCTCGGGCGCGCAATCAGCAACGTCTCCAACGCCAGCAGTGCGGCCAGCGTCGACGGCAGCGGGACGAGGCTGAGGGCGGCGGCCGCGGGCGGCGAGGACGACGAGGACGCGGAGGATGCGCAGCCACCGCCGGGGACGCAGCTCGACTACCGTAATCCGCAGGAAAGCCTGGACTACAAGGCGGCTCTAGTGAAAAGGATGATAGGCGGGAGCGCGGATGCCAAGACTGCTGCTGCGCCAGCGAGTAGTGTTGGAGTTGCCGGCGGGAGGGCGCTGCGGAAGCGCTAGAGGAGGAACGCGAGAGACATTTTCTTGGAATTGGACTGGATGTAAAAAGTATGGATGCATTATACCACACGTCGAGCGGGATTAGAATGAAGATGCGTATATTTTCCTTGTGATGGAGCCAACCGTGCGACTCAACAGAGCCGGGTGGGCTTCGCCGGAGCTGGCTCGCCCACTCACCCTTCAAAGTTCAAGGTGAGCCAGGCACTGACGCAAGCCTTCGCCTGAGGCCAAGAAGTACTCTTATTGACGTGATGAGTATGGCTCTGTTTATTAGCTGTTCTTCGCGTCGCGTTGCTGGCACCCGCGTTGGTCACTCCCCTTTCCCCTCCTCATCGAACAACACCTTCACTAAACGGCCTCCTTGACCGTCGACTCCTCTATATCCTCTTGACTGACCGGACTGACTCCATTCCGCCGCCAGTCGACCAGTTGAATAACGACAGGGCTTGCAGTTATACGCTTGCAAAACGACCAACAGCTCATCCTCTCCCCGTCTCCCCAACCTCAAGCACAAGCATCAAGCGTTCCAACCTCTCAAACTGACCTCTTTATTCTGGCGGAATAGTATACTAAATTAAGGCATGTCACTTGCCTGCTAAAGGAATAGGCAGGTTATAGGGAGAGATCGAGCTTATGGTGAGGAACGGAGATTGGCCTGGACTTACGGACGAGTTCTTAGGAATAATGGTATGTAAATACTGAAAATATACTATGAGGATATGGGAGAGCTAAGGGGCGAGGTGAGGGCTCTTCTAGAGTCTCAGGGGCAGACAATCAGAGGAGAGGTTGAACTTGAAGGACTGGACCTCGACCGTATTCACTGCGAGCTCGACGGCAGTGTTGCCACTGAGGCATAGTGAGCGGCTTTAGGGTCCTGCAACCTCCCGAGCTAGTTCAAGGTCTCGACTCTTCAACATGCTTCTTTATCCTAGTTGCAGGGAGGGTCTTTGGGAAAAGGTTTAGTTAATGCAATTGGCACTAACCCTGGCGATATGATCTTATTATTTTTGCTACGGAGATTGCCACCTGCATCATGGTACTTTTATATAAACCCCGAGCCTTCACAGTGCATTTCTGTAGAGATGGACAAGATTAATTACAGCCGTGTAGGGGCCGCAGCAAGAAAACCTAGTTTCGCTGTCACCGCTGGCCATTTACTGGAGTGAAAACGAGATAATATCAAGTCTGTCGTTGATAGTTTACTGTCCCTTACCCACGGCTTCTATGTTTTCATGTTTCCATTCATGTGCTTCTTCATAAATTTGCATCAAATCGATATACCTTGCGTGCAGAAGCCCGTCCCAACAGTTACCAACTCTCCTGCCCTTTCTGTTCCTTCACCTGAGGCCTCGCCTCCTTCGGAAAGTAAGTTCCAGTCCCGCTCATGTGCATCGGGTGCGTCAGTCACCTCTTGATTCAGCCGCAACACACATGTCCCCATAACGAACGCGATAGCTTCAACATCGGGTTTGTAGCTTGCTGCCATCGTTCTATACCAGCAGCCTTAGGATATCGGACGCTAGAGATCTCCCACTGAAGCATACGCGCCTGAGGGACAGCCCCAATGTCGAGTATCGGGGCAAAAGAAAGAGCTATCGTCGACGGTGAAGGACCATTTAATACTCATAACTATTACTGATTCAGGATGACTGCTAGAGGGGCCTGCAGGATGGAATTAGGGGCTGTGAAACCTAGCTGTGTACAACTCAGGTGTTCATGATTTCGGTGTTCCTAAAGCCATGAGAGATACGAACATATTTCGACTCGTCTCGTGCACTTGCAAAGCGTGCTTCCATATTTGGAATCGCGACATGGCCTTCCATCTACATGCACACACTGTCAGGCCGAGGGGCTTATAGCTCCTCTTCATCTGCCTCCAGTTCCGAACCCTCTTATTGCGTCATACCCTGATGCCCAAGGACGCAGTCTCTGATCCTGCAAAGGGCTCGCATCTTTGGTTTGTATGGCACGCCGTTCTTAAAAAAAGCGCCACGCCTTGCTCCACTATGGAAGAACCGCAGAAACATGAGGTATGGATGAAGCCATCATCTCGGCTTGCCCATGTTCGGTCGACGAGTCGATCCAGGTCCAGAGTGTCAACGTCGTAGTGCTTGACCAGATTTGGCACGTTTCGTTACAATCGTTGGGTCGGCGGCGGTGACGGTTCACAAATGTTGGAAGAAAGCGACCAAGGATGGAAGCGATGGTGCGCGAACACGGGCTATCTGGGAGGAGCCAAATTCGCAGTTCCTTCTAGTCTGCTGGGACGAGGAATGATCATGAATGAAAAGGAGGAGAGTTATTGTACGGACCCCCTGGAATGACCCCAAAACATCATCACGAGCATCAAACATAACACAGCAAAAAGAGACGCGTGGCAGCTGGTCTATTTACGCACGAAAGTCCGCAATGACTAGTTGAAAAGACTCAATACCAACATGGCCTCGCCACATCGTGCGACCCAATTTGCCGCTTCCCCAACCTTAGATGTCCTCCCGTAGGGTATCTTTTCTGTCCTTCGTGTTTGTGCACCGGGGGTAAAAACGCCCGGGAACAACGGGCATACTCTCCTGCGCATGCCCGTGATATCTAGCAAAAACTCCGTTCGATAATTTGCGACAAGCAGCCGTGGCCACATCAAGACTGACTCTCCTCCAAAGAAAGGAACAAGTTTGAAAAAGGGCATTATGGACAAATATGAAAAGGGGAAGAGCAAAGACGCCAGGGATATTAACATAAGTGACGAGTCCGCGTATAGGCAGTAAGGAAAGTTAGGCAAGGAATGGGGCAAAATATGACGCGAGTGACGTACGCCTTGTGCAGTGCCGACGGTACGACGAATCGGGTGGTTCCCAACACGCCCGGCAGTCCCAGGGCTCAAATGGCAGCCACCTTGAGGCTGTATTCCGTAGTGATGATATCCGCAACGCAACTCCCCAGGAAGCAGAACGCCATCTTCCCGAGTGTATGTCGCGGCGCCATATTTGTCGCCAGGAACGCGTCTCGCGTGTCCCAATCACCCAAACGCATTGAAATAGTCGAATAGTTGCCGGTCAGTCGGGAGGAACCAGAGGCTCACTCGGGCCGGGAAAGCTATTCTCTCAGCGCCTCGCTGACCTCTTTCTCCGTTTTGGGCAGCTTCTCAGACTGCATCTTTTCCCAGGCGCGTACTATTTCCTCTCTATCCTGGTTGTCAGTAACAGGCAATGTACGAGTACAAAGCTTGGTGGGCCAAGGGACTTACTGCGGTACCTCGACGGTTCTGAGCCTCCGCTCCCGGCAGAAGCCCAGGAACCGACGAATGGTTCGTTCCC
The DNA here is from genome assembly GCA_003945565.1 of Tolypocladium inflatum. Taxonomy (NCBI): domain Eukaryota; kingdom Fungi; phylum Ascomycota; class Sordariomycetes; order Hypocreales; family Ophiocordycipitaceae; genus Tolypocladium; species Tolypocladium inflatum. The sequence goes on from QEPE01000001.1 coordinate 2,011,260, forward strand.
GCTTGAAGGCCGCCATCACATCTCCTCGGGGCATTCCGTCCTGCTTGGCGACCGCCGTGCCCCAGCTACTCATGACCAGGTGCACCTGCAGCGCATCCACGTTCCATCTCACCTCGACAATGTCATCCAGCCGGACATTGAAGTCGATCGGCTCTCGGTGTACGCCCCATGTTATTGGATTGTCATCTTTGAGGACTTGGTGCTCAAATAGACGCCCATTCTCCTTCCAGTTCCAATACTGCGTGACCTGGACGGAGCTCGTGAACAGCCGCGTCTTGACCTGATAGATGCGCCAGTCTTCTTTAGTCAGGGCGGCTCCGCTCCAAGAGTCCGTATCGGAATAATCGGCACTGTGAGACTCGACGGGATTAGTCCCTAGAGATGGCGAGGCGTACCTCGGGCGCTTGCTTGGGTAGCTGTCAAGCGGAGTCTCGGACGGAGCGGGTGTTCCCTGCGTTGGTGCTGGCGACTGTTCGACTTCCTCCACGGCGAGCGGCGAGGGGGCAGCAGACGGGGTATCACGCGGCGTACCAGCCTGCGAGTGCCTGCCCTTGCGCTTCTTTGAGGAGCTCTGGGGGGTGCCACCGCTCTGGCCCGGTTTATAACCGGACGGCCGGCCGATGCTCTTGAAGCCATTCTTGATTCGCAGCGCTGAGAGCTTTGGGTCATGGTAAAAGTCGTGTATGGTCTTGGCGACGTTGAAATTCGGCCCCTTTTCCAGCATGATCTCGTGCAGGCGATGACGGAGCCATTCGACGGGTGTAAGGTCGAGTTTGAACTTGCCCAGCTCAGAAAGAGACTCGCACAACCGGAACAATGTGTCGTACGAAGTGATGGCGCCCTTTCCTGTGTGTGTGTACTTCTTTGACAAAAGCTGGTAGGGGCTTATCTCGCCCTTGTCCAGGAACTCGAGAATCTTGGCGCCACGGTTGACCTGTCGTCCAGTCTGGAACTTGGCAGAGCTCTTATCACCTTTCGCCTGTGCCTCCAACGCAGCGTTATTCTTCTCCCGCCACGACGCCAACTGAGGCTTGACCAAGGACTGGATCGACGGCCAACCAAGCTCCCAGTAGGGGTGGTCCTGGTCGATCTTGGCCAGCGGGACACCCTCGACAATCTCCGGATAGGTATAGACCGTGCCATTATGCCTCAGGATGAGGTTTTCGCGGGTGATCTCTTCCAATGAATCAGTGGACGGAGGCGGCGTGATCCGAGGCGAGTTCTCGGCGGACACGAGTGAAGGTGTTGGGATATCTCGCGACGCGGCCCGGCTGGGTACGTTGGCTGGAGTGAACCCATTTGCCGGAGTAAATCCGATTGCTGAAGCGAACCCATTGGCGGGTTTGAATGCAGTGGGTGTAGAGGCGACAAAGGCATGCTCCTTGGGCTCCTGCGGCGTGGGCATCTGCACGGGCTCCTGGACGATGGGGCTCTTTTGCACCGGCGGAGCAGAATCCGCCTCTTCGATCTCTCTCGTGGCTGGAGCAGGCGCAATCGCCACTGGGACAAGTCCCGCTGCTTTGGCGAGTGCCTCCTGCGCCGCCTCATCTCTCCGAGCCTTCAGAGCTGCAGCCTCTAAGGCTTCTGCGGTCTCTGTGGCCTGGTCGGGTTGGTCCTGTTGGTCGGGTTGGTCGGGTTGCTTCTTAAACGCCCGTCCCTTTTGCGGCGACCCAGCGTTGCCAGACTTGCTCACCAACGGCATGTGACAGCCTTGCCGATTCCATTCACAGTTGCCACACTTCTGGAAAGAAGGCCCGCCGAGGATGATGCAGTCATCAAAGGCTCCTTGGTTCTTGTCACACGAGTGGCATCGCCGCGGCTGGATCTCTCCTGTTGCCTGGATCATGCAAGACAACCACTTGACGCCCTTGCCTTCCGAGCGGTCGTAGATGGTAGCCAGATGCTCCAGGCCGAACTTTCTTCCGCGGCGGATCTTGACTTGTCGCTTGATGGGCACGTGCAGGATCTCCTTGACCCACATGTTCCATGGCTCGATCCTCTCGACGGGCCCGATGACATTGCCGTCGGCATCAGTCACGTTGACGAGCACGTCTGCTGGCTCTTCCTGCACGGCGGCGGGTGCAGCAGGTGCAGCGGGTACAGCGGCAGCAGCGGCGGCGGCGTTGGTGGTCGACGTTGTTTGTCCATTGGTAAACTGCACGTCCTCCGTCGGAGTATCGTCCTGGTGGAGGGGCTCGTCTCGTCGCGGTCGTGTGGTGCTGGCAGTAGTCTCGTGGTCAAGTCGTCGCTGTCGCTCCGGCTCGGCGTCAGGGTCTTCTCCGCGCTTCATGCGAAAGAAGTCCTCCATGGTCTTGATGACCTGTGCACGCTTCTCAAGCCTCTCTTGCTCGCACTTCCGGTAATCCTGCTCCATATGTACGAGCTTGGTGGCGTTCTCGTCGCAAGCCTCTGCAACACGGGCCAGCTCTTCTTCGACCATAGTCAACTCCCTGGACAGTCGCTCTCGTGTCTCGGCAAGCTGCGTACGCTTGCCTGTAAGGGTTCCCAGCTCGACCCTGACGTCCAATGTCGCTTTTTGATAGTCATGCTCGGCGGCAGCCCGCAGGGCCTCTTGCTCCTGCTCGAAGCCCGGCCAAAAGTTGCTCTCCGTATCGTCCCACACCGAGCGCTGCTCCTCTGCCGGGAGGGCACTCCAGACGGCTGCTTCATCCATCCCGCGGGCGTGAATGAGTGTCCCTTGTGTCGATGCGAAGCAGTTGGCTGAACACAGCCGAGACGCGATCAATGTCGTGGGTACCCTGCCTGCGACTCAGGCTTGAAGAACGGCCCCGGACACCTGAGGTTGATGAGGAGGTCTCTGGAGGGTCAAGAAAGGCAGGCGAGACTGTGGTGGGGTTTCCAGGAAGATTGACCCATGGGGGAGGTCGTGGGGAATTTTTGGAACGGACGGCCGGCAAGAAGTTGCCACGAGAATATAGGCAGGAAATGGTAAGAACAGGCCCAGTTCGACTCTTCGGCCTGCAGGTGCCTCGGAGATACGTATGTATGCGCTGCTCCTTGTTTGTCCTGTCCACAGGGCCGCAGGGCGGGTTGCGGCAGGAAAACGGAGGAGATAGGAAAGGATATGATTCAGCCACCAGGGCGTGTCGCGGGTAGACGGCGCCGTGAAGGTGACTTTGGGTGAGCAGTGGAATCAACGACAGCGTGTCTGTGCTGGCGGGGGGCAACACAGTGCACGATGGTACGAAGTACGTGGAAGGAAGAAAGGAAAATCCGGCGCGAGGGAGATGAACAGAGAGCGGAGGCTTCCTGGTGGACGAACACACCCTGGCTGTGGGAAAAGGAGAAGAGAGAAGTTTGCTGGGTAAGAGCGGCTGAAGAGGTGGGCAGGAGGAAAAGTGACGGAGGGCGAAATAAATAAGGCGTAGACAGAAAGTAAGTGTATTACAATGTCTTGGCTTGTGACGGAAGGAATTTGCACGCTCTACGGAGTAACCTGTCCTTCCTTTTCCTCGGGAGGGAAACTAGACGAAACCTTGCAAAGATACCTGGGCGATACTTGTGGCATCTAAATGGCCGCCCATGGCGTCAAGCACCGGCTGGTGTCTGATAAGTACCTTCCTAGCTGCGAAGTACAAACCCGACCATCATGCAACCGTCATCCCGTGTCGATTCCCATCGCACTTTATTTCCCGTGTGATAATGAGTTTGCCTACCTATCTTGTCAGGAGCCACGTCCCACGGCCCCCCTGCACGGCAGATGATAGTCACCCAGCCTATTATTATTAGGTGACTTGAACAAGGGGGGGTGCGATTCTTCCTCGAAAGCAGTTAGCTCACTCACGTGCTGTCGACTATGCGCCCGCCAGCCCGGGCTATCACTTTCCCTCCCCTGCTCATTTCGCTTCTCGCTTCCAACTGTCTTGCCTGTCGAGCGTGCATCTCCGCCGGCCGAGAGTGAAGATGCATATGGAGGACTCGTCGTGCCTTGTTGGCAGGATACGTGTGGGAGACTAGCGGCTAGAGTACTCCGTACTCTGTAAGGAATTATTAATCCAAACTCCGCGGCTATCAGACGGGCGAAATCTCCTCCTCATGGTGGTGCTGCTCGGATACATGCAACGTGTGTACTCCCATGGTACGGACTAGTATACCACCATTTATCCGTATAAGGAGCCCATTTAACGCCGCCAATGCCATTCTTCCTTCACCTCCACCCACACACAATATGGCCGGTCATCCGCCCACTGCTTTATCACAAACACGACTGTGCATACTCGTATGTATACATAATACATAATACTCGTGCTTCGTACTCGTACACTTTTACATTTACTCCCACGCCCCCTTCCGACGACGACGGCGACAAACAAGACGACGGGAAAATACCTGAACCTGGACACATTGGTGCTTAGCATAAGTTGGGCTTATTTCCCCCCCATCCTTGCTATCGTTCCACTTTCCTCTTTGCCCACCCCTGCTAGGTACGGACTAGAGGTACTCGTTAGATCTGAGCGGGGACCGCAACCTATCGCTGTATTACTATGTCTTGCTTACGCCCTCTGGAAAGACTATCTATGTCATCTGGCGTGGCGCTGCAAACGGCAAATTTCCACTCCCACATACGAGTACGTCCAGCACACACCTAGCCTAGGTGAAGGTGGCATGTCATCGTATACAGCCCTTCACTAAAAAAACTCGACTGCTCGTAAATATGACTCGACCGTCGGCGGCCCTAGCACTACTGCTACGACATAGAGTCGCACCTTCGAGGTCGATCCCCTCTCTCCTTGTTGGCTAATGTTTCAGGGCCCCTCTCTCTCTCATGCCGCATATTATCACCTCCTCCTCCACCCCCTCTTCCTCTTGCTCCTCCGTCCGTCTTCTCGCTTTGCTTCCCACTCTCGCTCCTTGTCTATCCCATCACACCGCCCCGTAAAAAATCGGAGACGTGCCCCCAGCTGTTGGCTCGTCTGCAGGCTGGAAATGATACTCGTACGCCTCGGCGGCCGAACCAGTTTCCCGGGAATCTTCGCCCACTCGCAATTCGCCGGTCTCGCGCCTTCTGTCGCTGGCTCGCTGCAACTTGTGAATATGTGACAGACCTCGCAAAGGTCCCCCCCCCTTTCCTTTGTCCTGCCCTCCGCCAGCAAAGGCACCGCACAATCACCGTTCACCACAGCGATAGTCAGCCTTGGCACACTAGCTAGTCCCAGTCCGACTATTGTTAGCGCTGAACCGTCCTTCTGATCACCAACAAGACTCGTCCCTCACTTATTCATTATGACGTGGGGACTTCGTATCACGGTCAATTTCCCATTGGTTGCTACGCGAAACTCTTGACTAACTCGATAATTGCACTGCGCAGCACTATGCCACTATTCCTGTTGGCTGTGTGTATGAACTCTTACCGCTGAAAGCTTCGGCCAATGATTAATACATGAGAGAATGCACCTCCTCCTCCCACCCATGTAAATAGTGTTGGTTGAATTCCGCGGAACCTGGACACTGTTCCACTTGCGCCTCGTCCCGGAAGCGTGTCACCCATTCTGCCTGCCTCGAATCATATAACCCTTCTCGTAAACGCCATGCCATGTACATACAGAAACCTACAAACGAGCCCGGTCTCCACCAATGGCTCTGCCTGCCAAGCGCCGAATCCTCTGGCACCAGGAGCAGTTGGCCCAAATACTCCACCAAACGGTCGTAAACAAAGCTTGCCATTTTTCACATTTCGAGCCGGGGAATTACAAGAATGAGCATGCTCAGTACTTGGCCGAGTAACGCTGCGCCATGGGCGAGAACGGCGCGTCGTAAGCGCTCGAGTGCCCGTACGGGTCGTCCGTGTACACGGTGGCCCGGCGTTCTTCTTCGGGAAGAAGTTCCTTGACCTCCCAGTTATTCATCCTCGTTCCCACAGAGAACTCGAGATCTTCCCTCGTGATGGAATCCCAGTACTAAAGCTCATGGTTAGATATCGCTTCTCTTTTCTCCCCAGACATTTGGGGAAGACAGGGCGGTGAACCTACCTTGTACACCATCATGACAGCCAGCAGATTGCACACGGTTGCGAAGAAGAGCCCGTCCAGGTAGTGGCTCACGGCCATGCAAATCTTGGAGCTGAATGCATACAGAATGACCTGGCCGGCGACGAAGAAGAAGATACCAAACGCAATGTCTCCCAATGGCCAACGGTCGCGAAGCGTTCTCGTTACCAGCAGAATCTGCATGCCGACGTAGACGAAAAGCTGGATGGCGTTGAGCAAGTACAGGACCACGAACAGGCCCACGGTGTTGGTCGGGCCGAGGCCAGCCCAGCTCTTGAAGGTGGCGAGCGAAACGAGGAAGCTGATGGCAAAGGCAACCAGGGAGCATATCCGCAACAGCCACACCGACAGCGGCGTGCCGTCCTCGTACAACTGGAAGCCGACGAACCCGTTGATAAGCAGGCACGTCAGCAGCGCGCTGCTGAGGCCATTCTGTATGCTCACGAAGTACGGGTAAGGCCCGCTGCCCGGGGGCACGACGCCGGCATCCACTACCAGGGAGATGAAGGTCGTGAGCATGTAGATGTAGAAGAAGGTGAGAATCTCCTTGCGGCCGACGGCGGTGAACTTGCTACGAACATGGAGAATCATGACGACCGTCATGACCAGCGCCGCGATGTGCATAGCAGACGCGGCACCTTCGAAGATGATGGTGTTGGCGAGCTCGATGTTGCGGGCGAAGCAGTCCGGCTCGATGCCCACACGGCCCGAGGCAGGCAGAACGGCGCCGATACTGGCGCACAGGGGGAGCGGCGCATTCTCGCAGATGGACGTGAAGTCGCCAAAGCCCGACATGGTGATGATTCGCCGGGTTGCCTGCGAGGCACCCTATCGTCGTCGTCGCGGTTCGGTTCAGTGGAGGGAGGGAAGTCGCTCTTGGCCACTCGGAGTCGTCGCGGACAGACAAGCCAACCGCCGCCGGAGGTCGTGCGAAGTTGTCAACAGAGATGCTCCAGCACAGCGCCGCGCAGGTTCCTCTTGATGCCTCCGTGACCAAAAGGCGAACCGCCCCGTACTTGTACCCGCTTGACGGACGTCCCGAAGAAAGCAGACGGCTGGTTCTTGCGTTGTACTCGCTCGCCTTCTATTGACGGACTCGCGCCAAAGAGGAGCCAAAAAAATAACAGTAGAACAGCGACACGCTAAATTGAAGGTATAGCGAGCGAATGGAGGCGTCGACGCGATGGTGATGTAGCGAATGTCTCGGGTCTGTTACCGCTGCGGCGACCGTGATGGTTCGAATGGGTTGAGGAAGTGATCGATGGATGGTGGTGATTAAGAGGAGTCGGTGGTGCAGGGCGTTGCTGCGGAGAGGAGCGGACGAGACGGCAGGGATGAGTGGGTGCACAGAACTGGTGCGTGTGCGCTGTGGCGTCAATAGCCAAATGGAGTCTGTTGATGTGGCGCCAGCAACCACAAGTCCATAACAACAATCTGAATCCCATGTTGCTGTCTACGAGTAAATACTCCAAGCCTCTGGTACGAAGGAGATAATGCCCAAGCAAGAAATGCGTCTGCATCGGCATTTTATACGTAGGTACCTATTTGACGTTGAGCCATCCACGCAAGATCATGCCCTGGATGCAAACATCGCCCCCCTACCTACCCAAGGGAGTCGCAAGGACGTACCCCGTTGAACCCGGTAGCGGCTTCCCTTGTAAGAAGTACCTATCCGTATGGAGTACGGATACTCCGTACGTTAACCTCCAACCGAACGCCCAATCGCACCTATCTCGCTACCGAAACGTGACGGACAAATGTAAGAGACGGGACAAAGAGGGCTATGCGCCTGGAGATCTTCCGTGAATCACTCTGTATTGGTACCGCTTGTTTCGCTCTGAATCACAATACGAGTCCCGCTGGTAGTCCGGCGCAGTTCATCTAACGCCTATAACAATAACACGAGCCCTTCGAGATGGGTCGTACTCGTACAGTAAACAGGATGTCAGGTAGTTGACTGGAAGTTCACGATTGAGGGAGAACAAATCACGTAGCAAGTCGCAACATATCTTGACCGCCCATGTCGGCGTCTTCATTCATTGCTCTGCCACACTTTGTCATTGCTGACAGTCGATTCTATCTGGTCTCAGCGCTCTCCACGGAAACGGTGTTCGTGTCCACACCCAATTCCTATTTAACGTAGCTCCCTGTGGCAGGATGCGACCGAAGCCTCCCCATTGTCGGTTGCCCGTGCGGGCGCCCCGTCCGGCGTTTGTGCCCTCCCAATTTTCGTTGCTCTCCATTCACGGTGAGAACGACCAACTCCAACAAATGCATTTCATTGTGGCATCAGCGGCCCTCGTCAGCAGTCATTCATGACCAACGTCATTAATAGGACACCGTAGACATGCTCACGGAGGAACCGTGAAGAGGAAGGAAGAAAGAAAGAAAGAAAGAAAGAAAGAAAACAAGAGGCCAGTCCCTGCCCTAACCAACGCCAAGTCCATGCCATACCGTGCCATGCAATGTCTAAAAACTCGCGAGAGGGTGAAGTGCTGCAATAAAACAAACAAGAGACCATGTTGGTCCAGTTCAGAAGAAGAATAATGCAACTCAATGCCACCGGGGGGCGTAGCTCCCGACATGGTAGTTGCGAAGATGAGTTTGAGGGTAACAATTCGCTGGCCAGGCGTAAGGGGAACACTGCCGCCACTCCTAGGAGGGATAGTGCCCCTGCTGCCCGCCGTGCGAAGAAAAGTGTTGTTGCTGGCCCCGGTTGTAAACGAGAAACTCGGGCACAACGCCGGTTCGCACGTCGTGTCGTCGTCCCAGAGGCTGGTAATGCATCTGGTTTGGTGGTACCGGCAACCCCAGATGGTACTGGTTCAATGATGCCGACGGTGGCGGATACAAAAGCTTGTTGACGTGTCGAACCGGCTTGTATGGGCTAGCCCGCTGCTGCAAGTAGACGCTTGGCGAGTTGGATATCGGGGTGTGCGAAATTGGTGTGTGTACTGCAGAGCCAGGACCAAGGTGTTCCACCAGAGGCGAAGAGCCAAAAGGCGCCAGGCTTCCGGGGCTATGATGCTTTGTCGGAGTGCCGTAATTCATCGCAGGGTGGCTCGCTAGCGGCGCAATAGGGTATGATGGCGTCGGAACGGAGACAGTTGTGATGGCTGGCACCGCCGGCTGTTGGGCAATGGTGGTTGCAGGGCCGGGTTGATAGACTGTTGACATGGCACGAATGCCAGGTTGCAAGGGAGGTAACGATACAAGATGCTGTGTCGTCGTGGCCATCTGGTGAGGATATCCATTTGCTGTCGAATAAGTGCTCGCTGGGTTCGGAGTTGTATTGGTAACAACGGTAAGCTGTGGAACCGGCAGTCTCGCAGCATCGACAGGATCGTTCGCCCTCGTATTCATCGACGAGACAGACATCATGTGCCCGGCTCTCGAGGGAACTTGTCGCTTCGCGGGATGTTCTGCCAACTCTTCTTCTGGGCTTCGCTTACGTGTCGCAGGAAGATTCATCGCCAGCTTCGAAGCCAGCGGCGACGTAGCGTTTGCGTGATACGCCGAGAAGTTCTTTGACTGACTCGGGGAAGGCGAGAAGCTCGTCACCCCTGAGGGCGTATACGGAGGCATGTCGGGGATCCCTGGCAGCGTCACTCCCGTGGGGGAGGGAATGGGCGAGTTGAAGGCGTTGTTGATCGGAGAGGGAACGTGAATCGGGGACGCGGGTAGGTTGAGAGCCCGGTCGTAGTACTCGTGGAAGCAGGCCAGCTTGACCAGCCACTCCTCCCACTCGTCCTTGGAGGCCAGGAGGTTGTAGCGCATGTTGCTCAAGAACTCCACTTCCATCACGTGAATCTCCTGCACCGCAAAGCAGGATACTTCAGCCCACGTTTTGTTGGTATAGGTGTTGTCGTCCAGAACTACAGTCCACGTCAGCTGATATCCAGTATCCAACAAGCGATGCCATTGGATAGGGAAGAAGGGAGTGCTCACATTTGTTTCCAAGCATCAGTGCCACTGTCAGAAGGCGGTACTCGCTACCTGCCCGACCCTTGATCTGCGGCGTAGACATCTTGAGGCGATAGATGAACAGCAGCGCCAGGAATATGACGTTCTGCGTCACCTGCGTTGTCGACAGGACGTTGTACACCCATTTGCGGAACTGGTCGTAGGGCTTGGCCAGGTTTGGCAGTCGGGATATCGGGGCATTCAGAGGTCTCGATCGAATCGACTCGGCTTTCTTGAGGTTATCGACGGAGTCGAACCAGAAGAGGCACGTCATCTGTTGAGGACTGGTTAGCCGGCTAGTTAGTGATGCGGCACTGGACCATGGAGCTTACCTGAGCCGCGAAGTCGGACAGATCGCCGCCATTCGGGCTAATACATTTTGGTATTTGGAGACTGTGGTAAATCAACGAGTCGGAGTTTTTTCGAGAAGGGGCGGGTCCTTGCTTTGCAGTCATTGCCGCTTCGGATGTAGGTGTCGACGGTCGGGTAGAAGGGCGGGAGGTCGGGTGAGATAGCTGGGCTGTTAATGAAAACGAGGTGTTCCTCGTCTGCAAAACAGGAACCACCTGCGTCTGCTGTGAAGGGTAGCGATAGTGCTGAGAGCTTCTGCCGTCATCCACCATGGCCTTGGACCGGCCGGCACGAGCCATGCCAGCTGGGTAGCTGTGCATAGAGAGCTGACCATCGTAAGCAGGCATCGCGTGGTGGTATGCGGTGCTCATGTTGTCGATAGGAGGTGTGTGCAGCCCGCTTCCCAGAAACGCAGCGTCGTCGATGGCAGAGCGACGCTTTGGCAGTGCAATGCAGCGGGGAGGCAGAAGAGCTCTCTGACTGCGAGAGCAGTTGGGGGGCGAAGGAGGGAGAAGATAGGTCAAGGCTGGGCTTCCAACGGACATGGGGGAAGAGATTGGAGAGGGAGGGTTCGTCTGGTCGCTGGGTCGAGGCAGCCGTCGCAGTGACCAAGAGCTGCAGGAGGTCGAGACGGTGGGGTGGACGTGGAGCGAACAGCAGGCCGTGTGTTGTTGTGTTCTCTCGACGGGATGAAAAACAAAGCTCGGGGTTCGGGAGCCGAAGTGAGTTGAGACGTGAGTAGCAGTCGAGAAGACCAAGGCTTCAGGCGGGAGGGCGAGAGAGAAGAGGCGAGGGCCGCGGGACGTGTAAGTGTGGTCCGTCGTCCGGGTAGGCAGGCGATGCAGGGAAAATGTCCCCCCTCGAGAAGAGACAGGAAGAGCGGAACGGCGGCATGTAGCCGTTGTTTGTTTAACGTCAGGAGTTGCAGGCCGTGTCCATGATGAAGGGTCGCGGGAGGAAGAGAGAGCCGCAACAGCCAGGCTCGGTTGATATGGAAGAGGGAGAGACGGTCTCGGCGGGTTGGTGGAGGGAGGATTCAAGGTTCAGGTGGGCTCTGGTTGGCTGGAGGGCCCCAAGACGAGGTCACCGTCCTCTGGCTGCCCGCACCGCGTTGACGCTTCTGGCTGCCGCTGGGTCGGTGGAGGTCAATTGGCGGCGGGCGGCACGGCGGCACGACCAGGCGGGTTGAGCCAGGGCCGAGCAGGGAGAGAGTCAGAGGCCGGCGAGAGTCAGTTCCATGTCGTGGACGACTGGTCGTTCTGGAGACGCGGACGGGACTGGACTGGCTTGCGGTGGCTCCCGTTGGCGGAGTGTCGTTTCTCTCTCAGACATTCACTGGTACACGGCACACCCACCACACCTCAGGCAGCGCAGGCAGCGCAAACCGCAGGCAGGCGGGCACTCGAGCAAGGCCAACAGATGACCTTGATGCATGTACTCGTACTCGTACACGCCGCGCCTCGCTCAGTAGGTACGGAGTACGGAGTACACGCCGCCAATCTCATGGTACAGGCGTTGCCGCCGCTGGACGACGCCCCTGCAGGTACTTTCGCACTAGGTAGGTACGGAAGGAAGGCTGCCACTACGGTGCGGCCGGGGGGCTGCCTGCGTCGCGACTGTACCCACCGGCCCTTCCAGCTGGAGGTCACGCCTCCGGCAGCAGTACTCGTACATACGAAGCACGGAGTACGAAGTACCCTTCCCGAGGTCCCCTGCAGCAGCGTCAAGGGCGGGCGGCGGGACTGCAGCGGGGCCCTGGCAACCACACGCGACTGGAACCTGGAAAGTTTCTGAACGCCCAGTGGTGGTACCCAGCTGACCCAGGCACCTTAGCTCTGGCGGTGGGCGGTGGTGGGTGGTGGCTGTGGTGAAAGTGCGGTTGTTTCTGGGGCGGATACCTACGATGGCGGTTCAGTCAGTACCACAACGCTCTGTGGAGGAGCAGGCTGTACGAAGTACTCGTAGTGGCCCTCTGACGAGCACCCCTCCGCGCACCCCTGCAAACCATCCGACTCCGTCACCTCGCCTGGCTGGCAAAGCCAACAGCACGCAACCTGCCCACCCACTCACTCAGCGCTCGCGGCTCATTCTCGCTCCCTGGTCTCGTGCCGTTTTGTTTGTTCTCCTTCGTCCTCATCCTGCGTCTTAGGGCGGACGGCGTGTGCACAGGTAGGTACCTGCACGGCCCGCAGTACCTGCTCGTATCGCACCAGTACGAGTACGTCCAGCTACCTTGGTACCTCGGTACGAATCTCGGTACGAGCACTTTCTCTGCCCGTGAGGAGGGAAGGCGCTGGGCTGCAGGGTGAAGGTGGGCTCCCGGCTCCGTCGCCTGGCGCTAGGAGCTCCTTCTTCGTGGCTCCGTCCTGGCCCCACCGCTGGTGTTCGCTTGCCTCTTCGGGAACTGAGCCTGCTCGGTGTTGGCTCCGGCGGCTGGCACTGATGCACGCAGCACACCCGTCGTTTGCAAGCAAGCTTTACGAGTTTACGACTTCAGGAGATGGATCCCAGCTCCGCCAATGCTTTCCACTGCCAAAGTGCCCACGGAGTGCAACGAGTGACAATGAATGGAGCGAATAATGCATGGTGCAACTATGACCACGCACGGCACGGAGCACCCCGTCCCTCGTTTCGCAAGGAGCATCGTCCCTCGCCTCTCGTCAAGCTGACACCGTGGAAGCAGGCCGGCCAATCCTCCCTGGACTAATATGGATGTGTTATAGGCACCATCCACCGCGCTGCGAGTAAGCCCAGGCGACTGTCTTGTACCGCCTGGCGCTGGTGTTCCCCTAATGTCAGGCGAACAGGGCTTATTATGTTGGGCTGATCCTTAGGTCAGCCGGGTTCGACACATGTCCCCTTGCCGAACGCACGCGAGAACGATAGCACATGCCGAAGGGAGGGTTGCATGATGTAGCAGTCTTGGAGCTTGGAGACGACAAGGACCGTGAGGCGTCGACCCGCCTGAAAACCTGAGCGGCATCGCTTCACGCCCGGTTGGCAAGCAAGCAAGAGGATAGCGACATCCAATATCGGAAGACAATCCAGCTTTACCTTTGGCTCGGTGCCATCGCCTTTGTCCAGGGAGAAATGGAGCATGGATGCCATCGGTATCCGGGCTTTCCAACGGCAACGTTCACTCAGCCTTTTGCTTGGCTCGGCTTGCCTGTTCCCTGGGCCCCAACGACAGTGTGGGCGGTTCGTCGTCCATCGATTAAAACGTCCCTTGGCAGCATTGAGTCCAGACCCAACTGCAAATCCAACACGTCAAGCGCCCCATTGCGGCTTGTAGACTTGACTCGTTGACCCGGGGCAAAATCGCGGGAGACCAAGCCGAATGGAGCAGTGAGCAACAGCACCTGGGGCCAGCTGTGAGGAACCGGTGGCGGAGGTTGGCGCCAGCAGAGCCAGAGGCACGCGAGTTGCTGGAGCTATTGTCAGCTCCCAGTGCCAATCAATCCGTCACATCGCTCATCACGAATAGCAAAGGGGATGATGGCGTTGGCTCCGTGTCTTGATTAGGTGCGGTGCTTGCTGGGGCCCGCCACTGACTGCAGTACTCGTACACAGCAGTCCAGCACTGGCAGTCCGGTGACAAGCGACACCACCTCGTACCCGCATCGCTCAGGCCCTCAGCCTCAGGCGGCGGCCAGCCCCGAGTTATTGCTCACACCAACCTGCACAGGGGTGCCCATTGGTCGGCTGCCTCGAACGCTTGCAGGCGCAGAATTCAATCTGTGGAAAGAGACGACAGGGGCCCGATCCCATCATCCCCGGGACGGCTTGTCGCTTCCGGGCCTTGGTTGCTTGGGTACATGGGTCGTTGATTCTTTCGATCAGAGGACATCTCGAGCCGCAAGGGCAGGCATGACGCAGCCTCCAGTTCTGCCCGTCAACCCTGCTAGATACCACCCAAGGATATACATGGGAAACTGGCTTTGTGAGCGAGCATACCGGGATATTCCACACCCGCTGCGAGGTTGGGCTATCACTACCCCCCACAATGGATACTTCATGTACGAGAACGTCACGGACTTCGTACGAGTACGAGTACTATCAATCAATCGTCACCCGCCAATTTACACCCCCGTCCAACGTGGATGACATGGCGGCGGATTTCAGAATACTACTCGTAGTACTCGTAGGGGACGGCGCCCACCTGTTGACCAGCAACATGCATTCGCAGGAACGGCGGTAATACGACTGCAACTGCACAAGCAACAACCCAGCTCCGCCGGACACTGCATGGATATGATGGAATGGAGGCGGTGGACCACGGCTGTTAGGTGGGTAAAGTGACGGCGTGCTTGCAACGAGACTATTCGACTCGTCTCCAACGCCTTGTGCGTTTCCCGTCAAGCCTCGGACTAGCCATCAAAGCGCCATCGACAGCTTCGTGGACGGTGGTGGTATCAAACCGAAACATCCGTTCAATCATCACGCCCCTTTCGGATTTGGCGGGGATTCGGCTTCTACGGCTGGGCAAGTTAGCTGTGCTAGCTTCGCTCGACTTTGCCTCGGCCACAGCCCATCTCCGCCGAGAACGCGTGTTGCTGACCTTCCCGTGATCCAGCCATCCAATCCGTCCATGGTCAGTGGTGCGCCTGATGCCCCGTAATGGTGGCGGCTCTGTTCCGGTGGCGGATGGTTGTGCGTGCGTGTGCGTGGGTGAGTGCAAGCCGGGACACCAACAAAGCCCAGCAAGGGACGACGACCACGACCTTGCCCCTCCAAGTTGCAAAGTGCTTGCATGCCTAGTCGGTCCCAGCGTCGCGATGCGCATCCGTTACGGCCGAAGCGCGACTCGACCAAGCGCACTCTCGTACACATGGTGGCTGTTTCGCGGTGCTGCAACCGGGTTTCGTTTCTGCTCGTCACTCTGTGCTCCTGCAGGATATCGATATTGCCGTCTGCCCTTGCGGCCAGTTTCGGTCTCGGTCTGGACGAGGCGCCTGCTGATGTTGTTTCTGCTTCCCTGCTGGGGCACGTTCCGAGCCCGGCATCACCATCAACTAGTTTAGCCGGGTCATGGAGGGGTGGAGGAACATCGTCAGAAATGGCTATTGTTGGCCACAGCTGACCGGGGTGCGCCTACGAGTCCTCGCAGGCTCTAGCGTACGGACAAGTCAGGAGAGTCGATGTGATCCATTCGAGTACGTATTACGGACTACAAGTGCAAGCACTCTCGTTACGGGCAGGGTTCAACAAACGCTTATGATGATGATGCAGCGGAAGTGGCACCATGGGGCATGAGGGAGCTGCCCCGTTTGTTCTCACGGCCACCTGGGTCATGCGAATGTGCAGGGCGACAACGGAACCGGCCGGTCCTATCGAGATACGGGCGGCATCACCAGTCGCAGGCTCACCGCAGCGAAGCAAACACAGCGCAATGTGCAGTTCGAGTCCGACGGGGTAATAGATGGTGGTGGTGGTGGTGTCGGAGGTGGATACTTGCCTTCCGGGCGTTTGCACGTCGCAGCAGCCGCTCTGGTGAAACCCAATCCTGGGGAGCGTTGCAGGTCCTCACAGGCATCGCTCGGCTTCAAGGTCAGGCCAGGTAAAGTACCTGCCTAGCTTGCGGCCGCCCTTTGCTGATTTCTTACTTTGTCCCAGCAGGTGGCTCTGGCCTTGGCTGCCCGATGCCTCTCGTCTCATGCAACTCTACGAGGCATTCCCCCATGCAGTGTCTTGTACCACCACGGCTCCGAGGCAGCCAGGTCCGCATATGGCCCTCATCAGGCCTGGTGGTGGAAGCGTTTCGTTCCGAGCAATGCGTTGCTGCCCGTGCCCGGACCCCCAAGCCAACCCTGCATCTAAATGTCTAGGCGGCTTGGCGTGATTGGTCGCCATAATGTCCCATTCCTGGCCACGATGCAGCACTTGTCTCTTTCGCCTTGCCTTGCCTGACGGACCGACGCCTTGGGCGATCCCAGGGACAACGGAGGGTGTGACGGCAGCGACAGCGTGAGCGAGCATGGATGGCACAGGTCGGACTCCAATTGCATCAAAGACACGCCCATCCGCTTCGAGAATCGCAGACGCCGTCTCGTTTGGCCTCGTGTGTGTGTGTCGATCGCGTCCAGTGCGTATGATGACGAGGCTCGATCTGTCGCCGTCAGTTAAATAGCCATTGCAACATGGGTTGCAAAACATCAGTGCGACTTGGACGATGTGCTCTCGACTCTAGATACGGCCAGGGGCTTTATTCTGGTTTAGCCTCAACCCCGGAGCCACGCGCATCGACGTGGTAATTTACTCGACGTCAAGCAATCATACGCCCCCAAGTCTCGGTGGAATCCTGTTCATTAACTAGAGCGTTCAGCCAGCGTTCTTAATAGCACTAGCACAAGTCGTCGCAGGACGTGCCCGAAGTCTCGTATCGCGGCAAAGACGAAGGCCGCGGATATCCAGGGCAGTTCCGCACCAGTCGTCGTAATTCCAACCTGCATTCGTGGATGAAGCAGTCTCCCTTTCTGCATGGGACATCGGTCATCGGCATCCATGCGAGTAACCAGCCGGAAATCACCACACGGGACACAGCCCTGTCTCATCAAGTCGCCTCGCGTCGAGTTGCAAAGCTGCCTTGCTGAGCATCTGGCGGGAGCAGCAGAGCGCCGACGTCCCTCCCTGCACAGGCTTGGCCTTTTACCGTACGATTCCTCTTCAGGCTGAGCCGATGCATGCACTGCACAGTGGCCCATGTGCCGTGCCGACTTGCTGTCTGCTCTCCCGACGTTTGTTGGCAAATCAAGACAGCTGCTCCAAGCCACCGCCGACTAGCATCGACGTCGAGGCGGTTCAGCAGGTGAGCTGTCCGCTGCTCGTTCGTTTCTTTTCACTTTCCTCCTCATCCTCGGTTCCCTTTTCGTCTGCAGCCGCAAAGAGAGACAGGGTCAGGCGGAGGAGAGGACGAGGAAGAGAGACTGCCCCCTGTCCCAGGCCTCGCCTAAAGGGTCGCATGCAGATTGGCTGTGTTTCTCATTTCGCCTCTGGCCTTGGACCAGCTTCTCAGCGCTTGTGGCGGCCTCCTGAAACTGGCAATCAACGACACTTTGCCAGCTGTCTACGAAGTACTCGCCGGGCTTGTCTTCATGCTACAGCGCAGGGTGCCATGTCGATGCTCGCTCGGGTGCTCTCACACTCGCCAAGAAATGTTTCCTATATTCGGCAAGGTTGGGCGACTTGATCACCGACACGCGGGCAACGGCGAAGCATGACCCGGGTTGCCGGGACTCCTTCTGCTTGCAGTCTCCCGCCGACCTGGAAAATGCCAAGCAGACGCAGCTGCGACATGCTTGCGTACCTTTGACAAGCCACCTCGCCCAAGGCCACTCACGTCGTCGAGGTGCCGCTGGTCCCTAGCCATCCTCGGTGACGAGCTCGTCGCGGCGCCTTGTCGCTCTGCCTCTCCGAGCGATCTCGTTTGCCAAGTTGGCGGCTGAGGATGGATGCATGTCGGTGTCTATTCATCCAGCGCCCATGGCACTCCACCCTGCGCTAGACTGCGGAGGCTAATCCTGCGAGTGCACTTGGACGCCTCTCAAGGCTTGCAATGCTCTTCTTGGTCCATCTCCATCATATGTTTCGGGAACTACGGGCTACTGCTCGACGCGTGCGAGTCGCGGTCTACTACAACCACATGCCTGATTGCCTGAGTATCTTACACATAACATATGCGAAGTCGGGATAGCCGTAAGCTTGTGCGCGTCTTCGACGGAGCTGGTATTCAAGCCACGGGATTGGCATTCGTACCTAGAGTGCTGGCTCATGCCAGTCCTGCGACACGAGTATATAGGTAGGGAGGGGTTCGCCGCCCCAAAGCTTGGCATCCGAGTACTTGTTCACTCTCACCTACTACGTCTGTTCTGTAGCCCTTACATTCTCTAAGCTACTATTGTTGTTTTTACTCATCTACGCCCTCACAGGTGAATGTTGGGTCCGCTTATAATTTCGGGGTACGAAGTACTTGCTGGCTCGACAGTATCAAACCTTGGCGCCTCGAATATTGATGGCAGCGTTGGGGTCTACCCCGGTTCCGATATACTCGGTTTCCCCCCCGGGGTGATGACGAACGGAATGGTGCATGCTGGGGATGCGGCAGCAATGCAAGCACAGCTAGACTTCGAAACTGCCTATAATGCAGCGGCTGCATAGCCGTCAACCGCCGAGCTCGTCCCGCAATTAGGGGGTTTGACTCTTGTCGCAGGTGTTTATTCCTTCGACACTAATCATGCTGGAATTGACGGCGAACTTATCCTTGACGGGAATGGCGACCCGGATAGCGTCTGGATCTTCCAGGTAACAGGACTACTCGTATTGACCGCCGGCGCGGATTCTGTGGTGACCCTAATCAACGAAGCCTCACCCTGCAACGTCTTTTGGCAGGTAGGGATTGCAAGTCAGATCGGCATCGATGCTACATTTGCTGGCAACCTGGTCAACGAACAAGTGTTTATACTCCAAGGCGCGAGCTTGAATGGAGGCGTTTACGTCCGAAATAGTGATAACACGAATAACATTATCGCTGGGCATACATGTCTCGCCATACCACCAACTTCACCCGTGCCACCACCGAGCCCAACTACACCCGGTACTGGGACGACTATAGGTGCAACTGCGACCACAGGTACGCCTGGCACGGGGACGATTCAAACCAGAACCGGTACGGGAAGAACTAAGGCTATAGCCACCATTGCTACCTCAAAGCCTTCACGACCAACTACAGCTGCTCGTCATATTCTCACCGAAGAGGTATTCACGGTAATATGCTCGTTGCTCCAACAACGATCTCTTCCCACGGCCAAACCTTCTTCATTGAAACGCCCTGTACCACAGTTTTGACAGCTACGTGTACCGACTCGTCACCTACAGGCACACCTTGCAAAGGCTGTGTCAGCGCCGCCCCTCAGGACGATCAAGAGATTAACCAGACACCCCCAGGGCCATATCGGGAACCGGTAGCGACAAAGAACACTGGCTCCCACCAACCCTCCATGCCTCTTGAGTCGGCGGCGACGAAGAGCACTGGCTCCCACCAGCCCTACATGCCTCTTGACCCAGCGCCGCCTTCTAATGACCCAGCGGTTGTGACCGCGGCATCCGAAGGCGGCAATTCGTAGGTGTGATGGTGCAGACCCCTTACCAGAAAGACGGAAACACAAAAGTGGAAGAACGCCAAGCGGCTTTGACAATTCAGAGACATAAAAGAAGTACCGAGGACCTCGGGGACAGATGGTTCTCATGAGCAGCATCCCGTTCATGGTTTTTCACAATCTCAAAATGGCGCTCTTGGTTTTGCCTCCCAATTTTTTGAGATGGCCGTCGTAGTTCTTACACGATGTGATTGGAACTGCTTGGGCGGGCACATCCTTTACGATATACATAACATCCGTTGCAGTCGGCCTTGGGTGTGTTCGTTCCCCCTAAAAAAGCAACTTGGATTCGCAGGCGATGGAAATACTATTGGTTGACTCTCTAAACTCGCTTTACGTTCGTGACCGTGGTGGGCGGTCGGGCTCAGTTTGTACCGAGGATCTGTGGTTCTTCCCTTCTCGGCAGAGAAATGGAATAAACCGCGAGGGCCAGCAAGGATTGCAACAATTCGGCGATCCGCTCAGCAAAGGTTTGGTTCGTTCATGACCGTTGCAACCGAAATGGTGCCTGTCGTGGCAAGTCGGACTCAGTCGGGCTCGTCACGAGCCCCCCAAGGGGTTGACATTGCCCCCGTTCCGAGACCCGCCGGCCGAGCTTCTGGGCATGTTATTGATCCTCCCCTGCGGCAACCACAATGCCGGGACGGAGCTATGATGCTGCCGCTTGACTACCGCCGCTGAGCGTCAGTCCGGCGGAACTGTCCCCCGGGGCGCCCTCCGCGATCGGGCTGCGATGCCGGCGAAAGAAGCCGGGTGACTCGAGCCGATGGGACCCGCCCGGCAAATGGCTGGATATGTGATGGGCAGGTACTCGATATACGGCCGGCTATCGCCTCGAAAGCCCAACGACAAAGTTGTCGGTGGTCGATTATTTTCACGGGCACCACCAGCATGAAGAGCGACGTTTCTACGCTCTATCCCAACCAGAAGGTTGCGGAGCGGGTCACCGAGTACTCTCGGCAGCACTCGACGCCGCTCCCCAAGCACATCGTCGACTATCACGGCTGGGTCAACGAGAACCACCCGCGCGCCGGGTACATGATCTCCGACTTCCAGGGCCAGTGCCACGTCTTCCTGGCACGCGCCATCGGGGCGAAGCGCGTCCTCGAGATTGGCGTTTACGTCGGGTACTCGGCACTCGTCTGGGCCCACGCCGTCGGCAGTGACGGGAGCGTGACTGGCCTGGAGTCGTCGGAGGAATACACCAAGATGGCGAACGAGGCTTTCGAGCGCAACGGCGTCACCAACGTCCAGGTCATCAAAGGAGATGCCCTTGAAACGTAAATCCAAACTCACCCTGGCAGCGCTCAACAGCCCCCTCCCCCCCCCATGCTTGCTTGGTCGATGACACTGACGTGTACGAAAGCCTCGCGAAACTCGAGCCCGAGGAGCCGTACGACCTCGTCTTCATCGACGCGCAAAAGTCGGGTTACCCGTCGTACCTCGCGGACATCCTCGCCAAGTCGACGCCCCAGTCGGCCTCGCGCCTGCTGCGTCCGGGGGGGCTCATCGTCGCCGACAACGTCCTCCGTCGAGGCCTCGTGGCCGACGACAGCGACGACAACCCGTGGGCCACTCGGGAGCAGAAGAAGAGGAACAAGAGCGAGTACGAGACGGTCCGCGACCTGGAGTGCCTGCGCGAGTTCAACGCGGCGGTCATGGGCAGTGAGAGGCTGGAGAGCCTCTTGCTGCCGCTGTACGACGGCATGGGACTGGCTCGGCTGGTCGACTGAGGGTATGGTTGCGAATCATGTGCCGTCTGTGTACGAAGTAGGGGATGGGAGATACATACTAGGAGCCTATGCG
The DNA here is from genome assembly GCA_003945565.1 of Tolypocladium inflatum. NCBI lineage: Eukaryota > Fungi > Ascomycota > Sordariomycetes > Hypocreales > Ophiocordycipitaceae > Tolypocladium > Tolypocladium inflatum. The sequence continues at coordinate 2,032,540 of QEPE01000001.1, forward strand.
CCCGAGCTAAAGGACAAGGCATTAATTGTCAGGCCAGAAGAAATGGTGAGCTCGGGTTATTTCATCGACAGCGGGAGACGGGTCTGGCATGCGTAGGGCAGCTCAAGGGGAGAAGGGAGGCTGCTGTCATTCATTCTCGACGTCCTACCGAGGCTGTCGCCCGATGGTGGCAGTATTCAATGCGGTGGTTGGTGCCCAGCCGTGAGCTCTGCGCGTAGGCCTGCCTCCGATAGCAAGCTCGCTTCGCTTCTCGGGGGTCAACAACCACTGCCCCGTCCAACCAGCCCCGACGCTCTGTTTGGCATCCATCGAGCCGCTCAGCCAACAGCGGCGGCCACACCAGCGGCAGGCGAGGCAAGCAGGCAAGCAGGGTAGGGTGGTGCTCTCTGCTAGGTTGCTGCTGCGAGGCGGGAACGCCCACCTTGCCACCCATCTCATGCAATCGATGCATGGAGTCTCTGTCGCCTCACTCGCGGAATCGCCTGCAGCCCCCGCCGTGCCACCCCAGCAGTCGCCTCGCCCAGGAGCCGTCCAAGCCGTCGTCGTCTCTCGACGGGACGAGGGAGCGGTCTGGCCGCCTCCCCGTCTGCCGCGAGTCCAGGTGTCGCACACGCAGCACGGCACGGCAGCCACCACGGCCGAAACAGCTTGCTCGGGAGAGAGAGGAGGCCGCCCTTGGCAGACACAAACATGCCCGTCAGGGCGCTGGGCGGGCAGGCGTCATGCTACCTTAGGTAGGCGCCCGACTGCGGCCGCGGGGCGGCGTCCCTGTGGGCGAGCGACTGGAAGTGCTCAGGGCGCATCGTCACGGCCTCGGGGCATCGGATCGTCAGCGCCAGCCCTTGGACTCCCGACATATCCGACTGCGCTCCCCGCGGCCCCCCTTTCGCCCGCCAACGACGAGCTCTCTCTCTCTCCCCCCGTCTCCATTTCTGGACGTCGTCTCCTCGGTCTAAGTTAGCCTTTTGGCGAGCAACGGGGGGTCTCGCCCGCCGCCTGCGTGCTTCTTCTGTATCGGATGCCAGGCCTTGCTGGGCCAGTTCGGGAGACGCGCTGACGGCGCGAGAGCCGTGCGGAGACTGCGTCTGGAAATCAGCGCTTGCGAGGCCAGCGCCGACGGGCATACAAATCTCCTGGAGCTCTTTTATCGGGCCTTGCTTCTCTGAGAGCTGTACCTCGTTCAATTCCTGGTTGTGGCTCATCTACTGTAGCTAGCTGCTCGCACAACATCAACCAAACAAGCCATCCACCATTATCGCAGCCTCTACGCTTCAGCCCCGCCCCTCGAAACACCATGGACCGCTCGCGATCCCAGTCCCGGCACCCTGCCCGCCGCTTCTCCCGCTCGCCGTCCTCCTCGCCCTCGCCGTCCCGCTCCCGCCCGCGCACGTACTTGCACCATTCGCACTCGCGCTCGCACTCTCACTCGCGGACGCGCTCCCGCACCCGCTCGCTCAGCCGCTCGCCCCCGCGTCCCCGCGGGCGCCTCTCCAAAGAGGACAAGGAGAAGAAGGAGAAGAAGGAGAAGAAGGAGAGCCTCGTCAAGGGCTCCGCGGGGCTCCTCCTCGGCATCGGCGTCGCCGCCGTCGTCGCCCACAAGTTCTGGCCCAAGGGCGTGCTGCTCGGCGCCAAGGAGGAGTGGGAGACCAAGGTCAAGCCCGCCATTGTCGGCGACGGCGACGACAACGACCGCCGCGGGCGCCGCAGCCGGGATAGGTACAGGGACTGCGACGTCGACAACGACGACCGGCGCAGGAGGAGAGTGCCCAGCAGGGGCGGGAGGGTCTACTACGAGGAGGGCATCGTCATGTCCGGCGGCGCAGGCGACGGCCCGCCGCTGCGCCGGACCAGGAGCGCCCGCGTGTCCTCCAGCGCGGAGCGGCGGCGGCGCGAGGACGACGACTTCAGGCGCGCGCGGGAGCAGCGGCGCGAGGAGCGCATGAGGAGGCGCCTGGCGGAGCCGACGTACGTGGAGGAAAAGTATTACAGGCGGGACGGGACCATGGCGCATCCGGACGAGGCGATATATGTCGTCGAGAGGACGCCGATGAGGCGGGACGGGTAGACGCCGTCTCCGTCAACGACCATGATGTTGATGACTTGACGATGATATAGGCGTTTGGACCTTGGTAGGCACTTTATGATGACTGGGCACTGATAAAGACTGATAGAGGCAGTGTGATGGCAACGAATCTTTTTCATCAGCGTGTTCATTTCCATGGAATAGCTCGAGCAAGGTGCTAGTAGTAGATGCGTCTAGCCCGCGAAGTAAGCTCCATATGCCTTGCCCCGACACGACCTCAAGTCGAGGAGCCGCTGTCACGGCGATTCAACGGACAGCGGGCTGCCCCTGACGCTGTCTTCCGGGTCCCCTTCCTGGACCTTTTCCGGAACAGCATCTTGAAACGATTCTGCGCCAGTCCGCATCACGACCCCCGTGGACAAGCAGTTCCCAAAGTACCGCTCCTTGCGTGTCGTCCTTCGCTCGCCACCCTCCAAGGCAGAGATCGCACTCCGCGTGGTGCGCATGCGCTTCTTCTTCCCTCCCTCGCTGAGCAGGTTGCTGAGCTTCAACCGCTCCTGCATGAGCTGGTGCTCGCACGCCACTATGCCCCGAACCCACGGCGCGACGTCGAGGACGATGAGCTTCATGGTGCGGTCAAAGACCGAAGGGTCAAGATGCGAGGTTGGTTGGGCTTTGAGAGAGACGGCGATAGCGTCAAATGCTCGGGCGATGTCAAGTCGACTCAATTGATGGCGATGGGTCCGGAATGACGCGTCCAGGATGGAGATTGCCTTGCCTTCGCCAACGGCCTTGAGCGCCGAGGAACCCGCAAACTTCTCCAAGCCTGTTGCATAGTTGTGCCAGATCTCTCGCGTGAGGGACTTCATTGACGTTGACATGACTGCATTCGGCGAGGTCGATGGCGCCGCAGGCTCCGCTTCCAGAAGCGTGCGCCCGATAGTGAAGTCGTCCCTGACACTGCTGGGGAGATCCGGTAGTGTTGGATCAATGTGCTCCCGTAGCATTGTATCAAAGGCACCGCTAGAGCAGATGTCCGCTCCGCTCATCGCGCCACAGAATTCGTCGTAGGCGGCCAGGGCCTTGACTCTATCAGCAGGCCGGGAGGACGTCTGCAAAGCTGCACTTGCGGGAGCCCCTATGTTCAGTGAATCGTACCAGTCGCCCATGTCCAGCTGCCACGAGTCCCAGGCTTGGTGCAGGACCTCCTCCTCCATCACCAGTGCCTCTGGCGTTGTCGCGATCATATCGCGACCAATCCACCCCATACCCTGCAGATATGTGTTTTCGCTGATGACTCGGACCACATCGCCGTTCTCGTCCAGGTCAGAGCCTTTGGGCCATCGTAGATAGAACCAATCAAAGCCACCTCTGCGATCGCCGACACCGATTTGGCACCAGTAGTTGAGCTCGGTTATTGTCGCTCGCAAGTCGTCGCCACGAGACCGATAGAGGGACTCAACAGCTGCCCGGCCTAGCGCATGACCTTCGTTGGCGGCAATGAGGAGGCAGAGATCCACAGCCAGACTCGCTGGGGGAGGTGAGAACCGAAATATGCCGTGCAGGTTCAGACCATGAATCGGTATAAGGTCCTCGTCGTTGCAGGTCACGACAAAAGGCCGCTTGGACTGGGCCATCATTCCCATCAGCGTGGCCCAAAACTGTTTGTCCTCCTCGTACAGGACATCCGCCTCCTCGAGGAGGATGAGGGATTGCTTCTGGGACTTTGACGGAGAGCTTTTGGGCGCCATGTCGGTCTTCTCCTTGGGCTGCTTCTTGGCTTGCCGTTTTCCTCCAGTAGCTGGCTTTGGCTTGAAAAAGGACGTCATCATGCCCTGCTTCCCGGACTTGATGTCCCTGTCGAGTTCGTCATCGTCGTCACCCTCGGCAGATGCGGGCTGGGCTCGATGTTGCTGGACCAAGTGATTCCGCGTCATGTCGCCAACCTTCTCTAGTATATCCTTGCCACTTCTGCGGCTGCTGGAGTTGATCTCAAACACTTCGAAATCGAGTTCCTTGGCCACGGCGTAGACAGCAGCCGTCTTTCCGCAACCATGAGGGCCACTGATGACAATGGTGTTCTTCAATCTCCCTTGGTCCTTGGAGCCTCTGCCCCCGACGTCGCCACTTCGTATGACCGACTTCTTGACCAGGCTGCTTCCGGCCAGGTTCTCGTCGTCTTCGTCAGAAAGCTCATCCATTTCGCTCGCTTCCTCATCGCTGTCCACAACGAATCCGTCCAGTTTGTTCTTCCTTCTCTTCTTTTTCGGAGCCCCGTCCGACTTTGCCTTGCCCCTGTCCCCACTCGCATCACCTCCAGTTTCAACGGACTGAACCTTCATAGCCTCCAGCCACCGCTTCAGAAGAACTGCCTCCTTTCCAGTCTGAAGCACCTGCGCCGCGGTCGTGGGGGCATACTTCTGCGTCCAAGCAAGGCTCTCGCAGCTTGACTTGTCGTACGCTGATAGCCGCGTCGCCAATGAATCATAATGGCGGCTTATGGCCGGATGTATCTTTGGTGGTGGAGCAGTGGCGAGATCATCCTGACTTGAATCGTCAACGCTGGTCAGGGCAGCCAAAGAAGATGCTCCTAGCCGGGGCTTGATCCTCTTCTGAAGATTCAGTCCACTTTCAAAGCATCTCTGCGGGAGGCGCAATTCTGCAGGAGCTGGTGTGAAAGCGTCTTCATCCTTTGGAAGACTACCGCGCACCGTGTTGAGATCCAATCGGTCGGCCACATGTGACAGGATGGATTCTTTGGGCGTGATGGTTGTGACGTGGCCTTTTGATTTCCTCGATAGATTTGTCCCGGTGTCAGCCCTTTCCGCGTTAATACTCCCAGGGCCTTCACCCCGGACATGGCTCATCCCCGCGGGTGGCCACATTGGATATATTGCGCCAGGGATCTTGATCCCTGAGGACTTGATCCCGAATTGTGGCATCTTACTTGTATCAACTGGGGCAAACGGATTTCTCTGCTTTCTTGGGGAGACCGGTGTCGACATGAAGACCGAGTGTTTTGATGCAGGAGACTTTTTCGCGGTATCAATCGCCTCACTTTGCGCTGATGGCTGCGGTGTCCCTTTGCTGGAAAAGAACGGGTGCGTAGTTTTCGGGGCGACACTTTGCTTCACCGAGGAATCGTTTAGTTTTGCGGAGGCTCGAATTCCACGCTTTTTGGTAGGAGTGTCTGGAATCTGCAGCTTGCCGTCAAGAATCTGCGTGACCTTATCACCAATATCCCTTCGGTTCTGTTCATCGCGTCCATATCGAATACAGGCCACCAAGGATGGGCTTTTCTTCTGCTTTGGTTTTGGAGGCGATCCAAGAGTGCCGGTCTTGGGGTTGAACTTCAAGACCTTCTTCGTATTCGACGATGTGGTTGGGAGACGTTCGTTGCTGGCGCCGCTCGGCTGAACTCCCTTTCCGGATCCGAGAGGCTGGACGGGCTGCTTGGCCGGTGTGTCGCTCAGAGGAGGCATTGGAAATGCGCTGATGGGGTGTGCCATGGCAGTCGACTCTGCTTGTAACGGGTTCGGTTGCGGCCTGGTAAGATGGCTCACTATGCCACCATCCATCAAGGCACCACCAACGCCCTCATTGCTCCTCTTTTGCCGCGATTTCTTCGCTTCGGCTACGTCTTGCACCAAGGAAGAATCGGTCTTGCGGCGCTTCTTGCGGCGATCCTCGTCTCCAGAATCCGGCCTGGGACTCTGGGCGGTTGTGCCTCGGACATCCGTCGCAGATGGAGTAGAGCGTAAGTCGTTTGCGGTCGCTTTGACGAAGAAGGGATGGAGTTTCTCTGACGATGGCTCTCCAACGCCTCCCTGGACCATCGTGGCGACCAAAACCGGTCCCATTGATATGCGAGAGCCTGTCGCGGGAACCAAGTCAGCATCGTCCGTTGAGAGTGGCAGGCAAGGTGAAGTGCCAAATTACCCAGTCAATTCAACCGCGCGTCACAGTCATCTCTTGCAAAGACTGACGCGCATGCAGTATCAACACTCCGAACGAAGCCCGCCGTATGGTGTTGCAAGAGGTCGGGAGTGTCGTGTACAGAGCTGAAGCTGCCTGCGGTTGGTTGAATGTTGCGGTGGATGTGCCCTTCTGGCTGACCGCGTTAAGGGTGCCTGTCACGCGTAAAGACGCGACTTTGGCAGGCGGCGTCCAGTGCGTCAGAGTCCTGTTACTGGTCCGTGCGATTTTGCCCCACCTGTCGACCCTGGCCCCACCACCGGATTTTTGCATCGGCCCGCTCCGAATATTTTTTTTGGGCTGGCAGCAAGAGCTTCGTCGTTGCGACACAGAAATCAGCGACTGGCAGCATTCTGACCTGCAATCTGCCTTTCGACGCAAAAGGCTTGTCTCGGAACACCGCTGCACACTATTCAATGGCTTCCGAGTACAGGATACACCGGCCGTACGTGCTGGCGTCCCTGCCGAGGCCGCTGGACCACACCGACGGCAGAATCGTCGCCCGCGAAGTCTATGGCCAACGAGACGGTCAGAAGAAGAGGAAGCGAACCGAATTGGCCGTCGGCGTCGATGGAGAGACTGCGAGCATATACGATGTAAGAAGCTCGCCAATGCAAACCAAATTCAGCGTTCTAATGCGGGAACAGGTCCCGGCATCTCGACTCATTACGTCGTATCCCATCCCGCCGCAAGAGTCCTTCACCTGCTCCCCGTATTCAGTCAGGGTTCGGCACTCCAACAGCAGCGACGTGCTGCGGTACACCTTCATAGCGACAAAGGATTCTTCCTCTCACAAGATCACTCTTTTCAAAGATGTGGTGCATCCCGACGGAAAGACAACTTCGACGAGTTCATCCCAGACTTTGCGGACCTCGCCGATCAGGTACATCACTGGCTCCTCTTCAACTGCCCAGTCTGCCACCGTTGGGGACATAGTGGCGGTTTGCCAGAATGGAGAGGTCATTTATTTATCCGGCGAAACCCTTGCGATTCAATGGTCAACTTCCTCGAAGTCGGCCGTACAGGATGTCGTCGCCGGAGCCATTGATGATTTCGAGGTGGAATACGTTTCTTCGGGAAGCCTGGCCGACTTCAGAGAAGGCATCTTCAAGAACAGACTCGAAGTCTTCAGCGCCCTGCCCAGGGCGCTCGACTCCGACCCCTCTCTCCTCGTCTTCGTGTCCAGAAGCGTCAGCCAGGGACAAATCAGCCACCATTTGGTCGTCCTGGCCGCAATTCCTGGCAGTTCTTCAACGTCGGCGGACTTGCAAAAGCTGATCCCTCTGGACGTTACCCCCATTGGAGCTACTGCTGGCGGCAGCGACGGAGTACCGACGTATCAGGTAGACGTTCAGTCGTGCCTGCTCCTGGAACTCTTTGCAGGATCTGTCAACGTTTACGACCTCTCTGGAGCTGTTCCAAAGCAGAAGTCAACGGTTCAGGTGGACGGTGCTGAATCGTTCATCCGCCTGTCAAGACCCTTCATCTTGTCAGCCTCGCCGAACTCCGTTGGACTCTACAATTACCAGTATCGGTCAACCCACGCAAAAACCGCGCTAGACTTGTCTGAACTGCCATCGGAAAGCCAGGGGCCACAGTCTTGCCAGCTTATCACTTATCTACGCAGCCAGGACCTCGTCGTTGCATTAGTTGACAATGTCCTCGTTTCGATACATGTTGAGCCTCCGAAATCCCACGGCAAAAGGCGGAAGGAGGGACTCTTGATTGACTCTATCGGCCGCGGCTCTTCTGTGGAGATACACCCGAAGAAACAGAAATGCGAAACTTCTTCCATGGAATTCTCCCGCTACGTTCCGGGTACCATGACGGAGTCATATCTGGCCACGTACAACAAGGAGTTGCAGGCCGCAGATGAGCAACTCGGCAACAATGAATTGGCCAAGTGGGAGAATCTTTTGCGTCAGAAATTCCACGTGGGTCTGTGCAAGGAAGCCAACCTAGCAAACGGAACGACGACAAATGGACAGGACGCTCCAGACTCGCAAGACATTCCAGAGTGGGAGTGGCTGGCAGAGAAGTCGTATCCTTCCGTCGATCGCCGCTGGGTCATTTACGCCATCAGCCAAGTGTTCTCGGTGGAGATGACGGCATCCGACGAGACCCGGCCAGTACTGCGGCTCGTCCTCCCTGACAGCAACGTGACCACGTACCTCGTCGTCGCGGGTCATGTCACCATTTCAAACTTGAATGTGGCCTTCCGGGCGGACTTGAGCTCCGAGGCTGCAGAAGGCAAGATATTGGCCGGCGACCTGATTCAGTGCCTCACCGAAGCAGACCCATCCATGACACTACTCCTCAACTACCTGCAGGCAACCAAACTAGGCGAAGTGGAATTGCTGCTCGCCATTCGAACACTCATGCTAAGCATGGATCTGATCCCTGACACCAAGAAGCTGAACAGCATGAAGCTGCTGACGAATGAGCCGCATGGCGGAAACGACAAATACGAAATGGACCTTGATGACTTGGAGCGAGAGATTGCCGTCACTGAGCACTACCTCGGAGATGAGTCGAGCAGCCGGTCACGGGGGTTGACCCTGGCATTCACCAAGCTATGGCGACTGCCAGCAGTGTCGACGGTCAAGGCGCTTCGATCCACGATACAGACCGAGGAGATCCTATCCTTCATCTACTTGCTTCGCGTCGAACTGGTTCGAGGCGCCTGGACATCCCTGTATGTCGACCCTACCAGCTTCGAATCGGAGGGCAACGACCCGCCCCCGGACGGAGTCATTGCTCTGATAGCGGATCTACTTGGGCGGTGTTTGGATGCCGTCGGCGCAGGCGGATGGCTCTTCAATGACGCCATGTCCTGGGCGGACAAGGCGGAAGCTGGCGACTTCCTAACGGCACTGAAGCTCGAAGTAACTGCAGCCTTGGAGGGGATTGAGGAGGCCGTGTATCTGAATGGTGTCGTGGGTGAGGCGGTTCGTTTCGGCCTCGCGGCAGAGACGAGCTGGGCGACACCGCAGACATGGAACAACAACAAGCCTATCCCGCTTCAGCTGGAGGGACGGGAGTCTCGGCTGCTGCCACTCGGCTTGAAGACGAAGCAGCTGCCTACGAAAGAGAAGGTGGTGTCTGGTGGTGAGGTGGTTCACCGAAGCACACGAGAGTATGGCCACTTGATCAGTCAGAAGGTGGATGCGTACACGCTGGAGAAGCTTGCCATTTGAGCCGCATTACCGGGATGAGGCTACGACGTGCCTAGAGATCGATGATATCTATTCTCGATCAGGCAACAAAAATGTGTACACTGTCGTGGTGGGGGTTCCGCCGGGATGGATGTTGTACATATCATGCAGCTGGAACTGTCTTGGTTACGGAGACGAGGCAAGACGCGGTGCAATGCCCCAATAACAGGGACGCGAACAGCGTGCGAGGAAGGCGGATCTAGGTTACTGCGTCTTACGCCGGTGGTGGTGGTGCCCCAAGGCGGCTGCATAGCGGTGGCATACACGGCGGGAGAAGCGCCGCCGAGGCGTTGCGGCGTAACATGTGCAGCTACTACTGGATGACTTGCAATAACAATTCTGTGTACGGATAACCTGTGCGCGAGCATCATGGAGACGGGAGGGGAGTAGGGGTTCCAGTCCAAGCTGTGCATCATTTCCTATCGAGATAGGGCGTGCCGTCATGAGTAGTAAGCCGACGTAATGACCTGCGCGAGATGGTGGTTGGTTGGCCAACTTATATTGGCTGCACACGTTACCGGCTGGAGGGCGACCTGCGAATGAGGCTTTCAATAGCCTTGTTGCCTCGACCTTACAGGGTGCAAGGCAACCAGCAGGCTACAGTAAGACGAAGCGTTCTCGAAGAGCCGCGGGACGTGGTGGCTCCCACCTGTTCATCGGCAAAGAGGCGAATGTCCGACAACGGCCCAAATGGCTGACTCGGCTTATTACTAGGGGTGCAGCGAGGATGAGGGTGTGCAATTTGGTATGAGGTAGAGGCACGTCTGCCGAGGGCGCATTGCAGTCGGGGACTAAAGTCTGACTCGTGGAGAGCTGTACAAGGCGGCCTTTGCTGCGGCCGCCCAAGCCGTTTCAGCGAGAAACAAACAGGGCTCTGTTTGGGCAACTTGGCTGCCTAAAATCTCGGGCTCGGACTTGGGATGAGGCTCTGCGGATGTGACTTGTCGGGCAGCCGAGGAGTTCGTCTGCGGGGACGAAGCCACGATTGCGCCGCAGCGTGGACATGCAGACATGTGTGGACACAGCCTGGGCTGGTTCGACGGGTGTGGCTTGTTGCGAGAGGGGGAAAAGCAACGCGGCATTCTCGACGGCGAGCGGAAACGGGTGAAGGGAGAGGGAGCTGAGGGTTTGGGCTTGAGGTTGCCGTTGGGGCTAATGCATGCAACGGGTGGTGCATGTATGTACAACATGCGCGTGAGTCTGATGGAGTCTGGGCGTGGGTCACGACTCACAGCCTCACTCTGACACGGCGGCAGACTCCGACGCACAGCCAGCCCCATGTCGATAGCGCTCGTATGGAGGACATACTCGTACGAAGTATATACGAGGGCGATGGCGAAAAAGGACAGGAATACGGAGTGCCGGGGGGTTTTCACGGAGTATCCGGAGGGCGCTGGCTCGTTGAGGAAACAAGCCCAACGGCGGAAGAGTGAGAGAAGAGGGGTGTATTCGTACTTCGCACTTCGTAGAGAGCCAGAGACATCCAGACTCACACGCTGATGCTGATGGGTGAGCAGAGGACACGTGCGGCATGGGTCGAGGTTGGTCAGCCCTGCTGGTGGAGGGCACGGGTAGGGACCGTAGGGCCAATGACGACGATGGCCGACGTCACAGGCCCCTAGTGGTCGCGACGTCGAGGCGTCGCTGGCGGGCCTGGGGCGGTTCTTGCAGGGGTGGCGGGCCAGTGGCGGGCAGGGAGGGCCCCCTGGAGGGGTTCGGTGCGCCTCCCCGGCCTACTACATCATCGCGAGCGACCTGTAGGTACTTGGTGCTCTACTAGGTGTCCAGGACTCCAGGCGGGAGTGGGGGATCGTGATGGGATGGATGGATGGGTTCTAAGAAGCAGCGTGTATGTACGGGTACCGCCAGCCTTGTCTTGTCCCGGGGCCCGACGCCAAGCTGGCCGGTCACGCCCACCACCCGCGACGCAGAGACCACAAACACGGGCTCCTTGGCTTTGACTGTCACACTCGTCCATCTTGCTCTTCTTTCCTTCCTTCACCCTCCCTTCTTCTCGTCCCCCAAGCCGGTCCTTGAACATCACCATATCCTACTCGCATATCGCCGCCACTAGCACGCACAGCACCGCGTCTGCGACTCTGGGTACCTTATACAACGTCTGACTCCAGCATCACGAGACCCGCCACAGTACGAATCCAGGCAGTTCTGTAGCCTTCCGCTGCTTACGAGAGGAGGCGACGCACGCATCTGGACGCCAAGGAAACGCATCACGGGGGCTGGGAACAAGGGGACCGACGTCGGCAGCACAGGGCAAGCTGAAGACAAACAAACCCCTTGACTTCGGTAGGGGGAACCAGACACCCCCTTCCAGTTCTCCGGCCAGCCATGCGCGGCGGTAGCACTCTCGAGTATATCGACGCTGTCGATGCCTTCGCCAGAACGCTCTTCCTGCGAGCCAAGCAATATCCATCACCCTCACTCTCCGAGGTGGCCGTCGCAGTTCGCCAGCTCCACCTCGCCCTCCGCCATCTGCGTGTTGAGGCCGCCGACCCCGACTCTCTCCTCAACAGCGGCGCTACGTCCTCCGTCTACGCCCGCCAGGTGCAGCCCATCGTCGAGGACTGCGACTTTGTCCTCAAGCAGCTCGTGACCGTGCTCGACAAGTATGACGCCTGTAGCGGCCGCGAGGTAGACGGGCTGGCGGACCGGGTGGCGGCCGTCCGGTCCAGGCTCACCAACGAGAAGACGAGCGTCGACATGTTCCTCGATACGGTGCAGCTGCACAACCCGGCCAACGGACCGCATGGGAACGCGGTGCAGGGAAACGAGGCTGGTCTCGAGGGCATCAAGGACAAGGTTGACAGCATCGCCGCGAGACTCTTTACTCGCCGGGACAGCAGCGGACTCACCGACGACGACGACGATGACCGGCGATGGCAAGAGTTCAAGTCGGAGCTCGAGAAGGAGGGCTTCTCGCCTCAGGTCCTCCGCCAACACAAGGTTCGCATCTCAAAGTGCTCAAGTTGACATCTCGTGTCGGGCATAGGCTAATATCATGATGCGTATAGGAGGTATTGCGCGCTTATATCCGTGAGCTCGAGTCCATGTCCACCCTCAACGGCGGTGCTCCTCCAACCGTCCGTGGTCTCCTCAAGCAACAAGCCCAGGCCGCTCTGCCGCCGCCTGTCCCCCCGAAAGAGCTGATGTACCCATCCATGAATAATGAGAAATGTTTTGTCAGCATGAAGGGTGAGAGGCGCATGCCGGGAGATGCCCCGATCCCCCCGCCTCGCCAGAATGAAAACTACTCATTTTCTTCAGACGATGGGGCGGCTGAGATGGGCGACTCGATGGCCTTGATCTCCACCAAGGATTTGATGGTCATGGACAGCCTCAACTCGGGCATGGCGGCAATGCACCTCCATCCTCCAGGCCAAAACCAAGGCGCGTCTCCAAGGAGTTCACAGAAGTATCTCATGTCGGGAGTTGCGGGAGCACTACCCCCTGGGGCCGAAGCTGAGCTGTCGAGCTCTGCAAAGTCACAGTTGATGCTTGGATCATCGCCCAGCTATGTCCACTCCTTACCGCCTTATTCCAGCGTCGGTCCCCAGGCATCACCTTCTGGTACTAGTCCAAGATCGATGCCTTCTCGCCTGGCACCGGATCGCTTTGGCAAGGAGATCCCGTTGGAGGCTCAATGGACGAAGATACGGCGCACGCTTGTCAGCCCCGAGGTCCTTGAACGTGCCGGCGTGCGCTACGAGGCTCGCCCTGAATACGTTGCTGTTCTCGGCCGCCTCACTCGCGAGCAGATTGTCGATTACGCCCGTCAGAGTGCCAACTGCCGCGCTGCCAGGTCAGGCAGATACATGCCCCAGAGAAATCACGACAAGCATCAGCGGGATCGTGCCGACTCCAAGAGCAGCCGCGAAGAGGATGATGACGAGAGCGTGCTGTGGGACGAGAGTGATACGACTGACTACGACGACGACAAGATATCTGAGAAGGACACCAGGAGCTACCCGTACATTGTAAGCCCGCCGAATAAGGATAAAACCTCGCCGGCCAGCACTGTCATGCCCAAGCCCATTCTGAAGAACAAAAACGAGAATCACGTACGGTTCGACCCCGAACCCCATGAGGTGGAGTCGAGGAGCCCGCGATCTCTCAGGGATGAGCGTGACCGTCGCGGAGACTACACCCCTAGGAGATATCGCGACCACCGGGACAGGGAGAGCTCGGGCCGCAGCAACCGCGATGGTTACCGACGCGACGGTGAGCGCCATAGTGGCGAACGGGATCGGTACGCCGGCGACAGGCACCGTGGCTATGACGGCGACCGTGACCGGCTTAACAACCACCGCAGCGACCGCGACCGACGAGGTGACCGCAAGGAGGAGCGGACCATGAAGAAGAAGGCCTGGGGCGAGACCCTTGGCGCCGTGGGAATCGGCGGTGCGGCTGCGAGTCTCCTTGGTGTCCTGGCCGAGGCTGCCGTCGGCATGTAGGCGCCAGCACAAGCGACACTGCTGCCAACCCGGGCAGCTGGTATTCACTCTTCAAGCGGCATTTTATTCCTATATTTTTCTATGTATATGGGTCTCTTATACCTCTTGGATTGACCGCTGGACTCGGATATATACGTCTTAACATTTCTTTCTCTATTTGCAACCTTTTTTTTATGGGAGGGAGAAGGAGGGTTTTCTTTTCGCAGGGGGGAAGATACGACGACGTACAGGACTACGGCACCATGTTTAAAGGGGCGGGCTTGTACACGCTGATACGATGCAACGACGAAAGCAAAAGATTGGATAGATGGCCGGCGGTCGCGTGTTGTAGGCTAGTGTAGGAATGGGACGGAAGGACAGGGGGACTGGGACGTGGAAAGCGGTGGTAGATACCCGGCTGAGAGACGATGTGAGATTCTACATTTTATTGGAAAAACCTGGAGTTTTTTGTGTATTTAATGTGTACTTTACTGTTGTAGACGGAGTGAATACACTGAACCTGTGATGTGGTTTGAAACTGCTCGGAATGGTACGTGATATCATATTCGACGCTATGCTTGCACATGTAGTGGTACAGGTCTATGCACACAAGATATACCATAAGTGATAAAACCCCCCCTACAGCATCAACTCCTCTTCCAGCTTCTCCCACCACGCCCTCCTCGCCGCATCCGCTGGCGCCCTCCCCAGCCCCGCCAGCCTCGCCCTCGGCCGGCGCTGCCACTCGAGCACCCTCATGGTGGGCACCTCCGGCCACGGAAAGTCGGGCTGGTCGGAGCCCTCAAAGTCGCGGACGTGGATTCCCGCCTTTTTCTGCGGCAGCGTGGTGCGCCACTGGCGTTCCCATTCGAAGCGCCGCGTTGCCTCGGGCCGCTCCATCTGCACGACGCCCTGGGCGGTGCGGTAGCGGATCTGGTGCGGGAAGAAGTCGCCGAACTCGCGGACGAGGTCCGGGACGAGGGTGTGCATGACGGGGCCGGCGCGGTGGCCCCTGTTTGCGGAGGCGGTCTTGAGGAGCTTGTCGAACCAGCACGAGATGCGGTGGTGGACGTGGTCCTTGTGGATTTGGGCTTGGTTCCGGCGGCGTGTGGCGCGCGGCGACGAAGGGGCGATGTCGTGCTGCAGGATTTCGTCCAAGACGGCCTTTTCGTGCTCGTCGACGACGCCGTCGTAGTAGGGCATCGCGTGCTCCCTGATGGCGTCGAGTGCGCGGCCGAAGGATCGCTGGGTGATGAGGGTCTTGATGTAGACGTCGTAGTCTTCAAACGTCGGCTGAACGTTGTACGGCTCTGATGTCATGACCTCCCAGACCTGGCGGACGTCCGCGGCGGTCGTGGTGGTTGATTGCCAGTTGCCCTGAAGCTTGCGCATGGGCTTGAAGGGCTTGGAAGCGCAAAGGTACGTCCAGCTGAGAATGTTGGACCACGTCTCATGGGGGATGGGGATGTCATATCTCTGCGAGATGAAGTCGACGAGTTTCATGCCTAGCGGAATATGGGACATGGATCCGAAAGCCTCGACGATGGCATTGAGGAGGCGACCCGTGGGCTTGATGGGAGAGTCGGGCGGCAAGTCGACTCCTCCTGAGAGTTCCGTGTTTCCGGGGTTGGCTGCCTCGTCAATGTCGATCCCGTAGTAGTTGTTGAGGATCATGGTCTTGATGGAGTGCAGTGAGCTGGATCGCGCAAAGGCAATCATGGACGTGCACAGCAGCTCTTCATCCATCTCGTGCCCGTAGTACAACGCGCGGATCCAATGCCCCTTGTAGCCCCGAAAGTCCAGCCGCCTCCGGAACAGCCGCCTCATGTCCTCGTCAGGCTCGTCGGGTCGTCGGTTCCAGGGCTCGCGCTTCAGCGCATTGATGCTTAGTCTCGTCCTGTCCATGCGCTTGAGCGTCGCCATCGGAAGCGGAGTGCGATTGCTGTACATGTCACGAGCCAAGACCGCGACCCTTGAGCGGTCGAACTGGTAGTACGTGGGCTCCGTCATGAATCGGGCCTTGATGAACTCGGCCCAGGTCTTTGCAGTTCGCGAGTCTTGGAGCCCGCGGACGGCCATGGCATTCCAGAAGCTCTTTGTGGCCTGATAGTCGGCCGCGGCGCCGGCACAGCGCAAGAACACCTCGTAGTCGGCTGGAGTAAGGCCATAATGCGATCCGCTTCGAACGGACATCAGGGTCTGGACACCGGAGAGCACCTTGCGATGGTGGGTGCGAACGCCAAACTCATCCACCAGCCCGCCAACGTCCGTGAACTGGGTCTGCCCCTGGGTGATGTTGAGGCCATGGGCAATATCGTGAGCCGACGAGAGCACCGGATCAAGGCTACGCAAGATCTCTGAAAAGGTCGGCCCAGGCAGCTCCTGAGCTTGCCGTACCGCAGTGTCATTTAAGGTGGAGCTTGGGTCGCCGAGGACATCGGTCCAGGCGACGAATGCTTCACAGATCTGATGTGCATTTTTGCTCTGGATGGCACTCAAGACGTCGTCCAGCGCCGTGCGGCCGCGAGGCGGCAGGAACTCTGCGAACTGGTGGTGGTGGATGGCTGGCGAAGCTGCTTGAGAGGCCAGACGTCGTCGGGGACCAGGGGAGGAGGGACTGCATCTTATCGGCGCCTCATGCCGCGGCGTGCTGAGCGTGGACAGTCGATTGAGGCGCGACCTCTGCCATAACGGTCGCCTCAGTGCCATGGCTTGCTCGCGCTGCGCGACATGAGCGTCGAAAGAGACAATCGGCGCAGTAAAGGTCGATCCAGGGACGCGAGTTGAGTGAGGAGGCAATGGGGCATCGCCGCTATAATCTGGGGCCACAGCGGAGCGACCCACGGCGCCAAAAGTTGGGGTAGTACGAAGGTGGGCCCCAAAATCCTGGATATGGTCCACTTATTATAACAGCCCTTGTCACCGTGTGAATTAAAGTACATATGGAGGTCATTTCGGGGTAAAATACATCCGCTCCTGCGTGTGAATCTTATGATGAAGGCGCGTTTGGGCGATGAAATGTATGTTTGCTGCCATCGACTGCCATATCCTCTTCTCCCCCGCTCTCACAGATCAAGCGCCTCGGCGAGTTCCTCTCTGCGTTCCCGGTAGCCGAGCCCCGACACCACTAGGCGGATCAATCATGACGCACGTTGGTGAGCTATCGTACAGTGGAATCTGGCCTTCAAATTCGGGCGGTATGGCAATTTCATTCATGTCGAGGGCTTTTAGGTCTGACCAGAGGTAATCCAAGGTCCCCGGCTCCGCCCTCATCCATCCCGCATAGAAGGGCGGATTTATATCGCGCCAGTCACGATCTACCATGACGATAGAGCAGTCGGTAGTGGCCGGGTCCGCCGATACCAGCGTTCGCACGGTCGCGGCGTCGAGCAAGATGCACACCTCGTTACTCAACGTGTCAACCCGGACAGTCTCATTCTGCTCTTCCCGTAGGCGGTTAGCACGCCACTCGTTGAATCGAGTACGCGCGGCGGCCAGCAAGCCATCGTCTAGGTCGGGAGACTGTCCGGGCTCGAGCGGTAGGTCAACCGTGGGTAGGCGGAGGCTGCGCATAACAATCTCATCCGGCTCGGGGTCCAGACTAGGGTTTTCATGGACGCGCTCGTAGTTGACCGAGTAGGCGACACAGTCGCGAATCTTGGACACGGCGGCGGCCCATTCGGCGTCGTTTGATGCGGCGTTTTTGGGACGAAGGACGACGAAGCCCCAGGTACGGCCAGTCGCGAGACCATTTCGAGTCACCATTTGAACGTTCATTCGGAACTCGTCCTTCTCCCATTCAGGCGCCATGATTGAGAATAAGATGTTGCGGTCGAGCCAGCTACTTCTCGTTCAGTGCTCAAGTGCGATAGCCAAGCGGTTAGGTCGAAAGCTGGGGACGCGTGTCGTCTTATACTCTCAGGTCGTTTGTAGCATCTGCTGTTGGTCTGAGCCTCTGCGGGCCCCGCCTCAGGCAACAGCAAGCTGCACGCTTACCTTGCCTCTACGTGCCATACATAGTTGCGGCCGGAATTGGTTGGGATTGAGGTTTGTAAAATGTATACACACAGGGCGTATTTTGAAGGAAAGACACAGGCCTTGTTCAACTTGGCCGAACAGCTTCTTTGCTGAACACATTCGGAGACTGGCTACGACGCCGATAGCAGGATAGTCTGCCGCATTCCCATTCATTTCCTTGGCTCAGGGAGTCCAAGGGAAGCCAGCGATGATATGTGGTCGCGGCCCCTTTCTGCCCTGCCTAGGCTAGAAGGAGCATGCAAGTGACCGGTCTTTTTCGGCCGCGGGTCATGAGCTGCACGGCCCCAGGAACCGGTGCTGCTGTTCCGTGCAAAGTAACTCGGGTAGTCTGTACCTACCTAGTTATCGGATGTCTTTTCCGCCAAGCATGCGGCTACCAACACAGCAAATGGCGGTGTTGTGGTGCCCGGTTTGGAGGCCTGGCCTACGAAGACATAGGCGACAGACCCTTCCTGCGATGGATCCGCCGTGTTCGATCCAGCGTGCCTGATCGCGACAGTGACAGGACGATCGATGCCTTGGCCATGCACGCTGCCAAGCCGAATACTCTCAGGTGGAGTCTGAATGGACTCTGGGGGAGGGTAACTTGCGAAGAGACGGGTTGATGGGGAAGCATAACACGGGTAGTTGCATATCAGAACAGCGACGGTGGCCCCGGTGAATGCATGTACGCCGAAGATTTTCCATGGCGCCAGCGCAGCTCCGTTTTGACGATTCAACCATCAGGTAACAACTCAAGCGCCAACCACACCACACCCTCGCGCCTCATTCCCGTCCAAGAAACGAGCTCCCCCGGTACATCGACTCAAGGGAGCGAATAAGACGCGACAATGGCGGACGCTGGCGACGACAGTCACGTCGCAGAGCCCCTCGACCTTGTGCGGCTGCTCCTCAATGAGGTCGTGTTTGTGAAGCTGAGGGGAGACCGGGAGCTCAAGGGAAAGCTTCACGTATGATGATCGCGCTGCCAAATGAGGTGGAAACGGGTGCTAAAGCTCGCGACAGGCATACGACAGCCATTGCAACCTGGTGCTCGGCGAGGTGGAGGAGACTATCTATGCCGTCGACGACGACGATGAGGATGAGGAGGTCAAGGTGAGAGCTCGAACCAGGCCATGATCATGCCATGAATCCTCGCTGACCCTTTTTGAAGACTGTAAGCCGCAAGTCGGAAATGCTGTTTGTGCGAGGTGAGTGTATAAGCATGACGTTCACCACCCCCGTGTTCTGACCCCATGCATAGGCGATAGCGTCGTCTTGATCTCACCTCAGGTACCTTTTTGAGGGATGGCGCCAGGATATAGAGCAGCGCGAGGCTGCCATGACGCAACAGCTCGTGAAAGCTAGATTTCTGTTTAAACGGCGACGACGTTGCGACCCCTTCACGGAGATTCTGGCCACGGACTACGATCACGAGGCAGCAGTCCCGGAGCATGCACGGAAATGCACATGGGCCCTTTGCTTACGAGTTTTGGCCTTTGAAGGCTAATATCCGTTGTAAAGCCCACATGGACGAGTGCATGCAGGAATCACACGGGCGAAAGAAGTGCCTGGTGAGGCTGGGGTATACCATCTCATGGGAGTGAGGGGAGTTCAAAGAGTTAGAGATAGCCTCTATACCTGAGCCATGCTCATAAAAGCATCCTGTGGCATCATGCCCACATACCCGCTTGGCTATGCGTTGTGGTGACCGTCTTGAGAGAAGTGGAAAAAGTCCCCGTTGATGCATCTCGCCCAACGAGGAGCTTGTATGCGAGTAGCCGAGAGGCCCACGTCCACCCTTGCACCACTTCCCGCTTTATCGATAAGACACGGGGGTTACTCACCTGAACCTCTAGCCAACAGCTGTACTTGTAGCGATTGAACTATGACTCTTCACCTCACGACAGATCAAGAGTCAGTCGGCCAGGCAGTGGCGCAGCGATCCCCCAGCCCGTCCAACATATATATACAGAACCTACAACCTCGGACCTCTGCCTCTGCCTCCTGAGAGCCCAATGATCCCTCGAATATCCCTGTGATGCGCATCCGTCGCATTGCCCCGCCACAGCCATGTCGAACAAGACGTTAAAGGCCCAGCCGCATGAGAAGCGGAAGGGAGAGTCGGTATGGTGAACAATATGCCGGAGAGGCGGTTCAGACGATCTCACACTTGCGCAGGCCCTGAGCGACTTTGCCGAATACGTCGAACAGCAGCAGAACCTCCGCTTCCCTACCTCGAGACGAACCGAGCCCGACGCAGCCACAAGCGCCGACTCCGCAGACCACCATGAAGAGCTGGACGAACTCTTCGACAATCTAGACCTCGCCGACACGGCCCCGCGAATAGCGCTCAAAGACCTCCTCCTCGGATCTGACGAGGCATCCCTCAAGAAGCTCCAAGACCTTATCGCAGAGCGGATAGAGGAGGGGATGGGCGAGACCGTCTTCGAGTTGGGATATGAGAACAATGGCGATTCCATGAAGCTCGCCATGGAAGAGTGGAACAATGCATACAGGAGACTGGTAGAGGCCGCAAAGGGCGTGCGCGCCGATTGCGAGCTTCTGCTCACGAAGAATGTCGGTGGCGACGTGGAGGCGGCGAGCACAGCCAACAAGTCCGGCAAAGAGACGGCGTGCAGCGGCAAGATTCTCGTTCGGAGAGTGCCTTCGAATGCAGAAGACGTGATTGAGACCAGGATAGCGGTCGTTGGAAACGGTAAGCTAGCTGAGAGCCACCGTTGACCAGCTACCGAAGCTAACGTGCTGGCCAAATCAGTGGACGCAGGGAAGAGTTCTATGCTTGGAGTACTGGTCAAGGGCGATTTAGACGACGGACGAGGAAAGGCGCGAGTGAACCTGTTCCGCCACAAGCACGAGGTTGAGACTGGCCGCACCAGTTCCGTCGGCATGGAGATAATGGGATTCGACAGTGTGGGAAAAGTAGTAACATCCGACACCCCTGGACGTATGTCGCGCCATGATGCCATCGCAAAGTATTCACTCGCTAACAGGACCCCAAGGCAAGCTTTCGTGGGAGGATATCGGGAAGCGCAGCGCCAAGGTCATCACATTTACCGATCTGGCTGGCCACGAAAAGTACCTGCGAACAACGGTCTTTGGCCTGCTCTCTAGCAGCCCGAACTACTGCCTGCTTATGGTTGCGGCGAACAACGGGCTAGTGGGTATGAGCAAGGAGCACCTGGGAATCGCACTGGCCCTAAACGTGCCGGTGATGGTGGTCGTCACCAAGATCGATATTTGCCCGCCCAACATCCTCGAGGAGACAATCACGCAGATAACCAAGATCATGAGGAGTCCTGGGGCGCGCAAGGTGCCGACCTTTATCAAGAACCGCGAGGAGTGCATCAATACCGCCACTCAGTTTGTCAGCCACAGGATATGCCCGGTGTTCCAGGTGTCGAACGTTACTGGCGAGAACCTCGACCTTGTGCGCACGTTTCTGAACATCCTCCCTCACCACGGCCGCTACAACTCGGACGCGCCGTTTGAGTTTCACGTCAACGACACGTTCTCGGTGCCGTTCACGGGGACGGTGGTGTCTGGTATCATCAGGTCAGGCGTGGCCCACGAGGGAGATAATGTCTTGATCGGGCCGGACTCGCTGGGCCAGTTCGCCCAAACCGCGATCCGATCTATCGAGCGCAAGAGGATACGGGTGCCAGCGGCCTCTGCAGGACAGTCGGCCTCGTTTGCGTTGAAGAAGGTGAAGCGCAAGGACGTCAGAAAGGGCATGGTTGTGCTCCCTAAGCTGGAAGGCCAGCCGGCTCCACGGGTGTACAGGGAGTTTATTGCAGAGGGTGAGTACACGGATCTATGAGGGGTTGGACATGGCTGACAGATGCAACAGTTCTTATCCTGTCCCATGCAACCACGATCAAAAACAAGTATCAGGCCATGCTACACGTTGGCCCCGTATCGCAGACGTGCGCTATCATCGACATTGACAGGGAGCTCATCCGCACCGGTGACCGAGCCACCGTCGCGTTCCGCTTCGTGCAGCGCCCCGAGTACCTCGCGCCAGGGGACCGGCTGCTCTTCAGAGAAGGCCGCACCAAGGGGCTGGGCATCGTCAAGGCCGTTGGATACGACCCCCAGCACCCGCTCATGTCAAGGGCGGCCAATGGCGGAGGTGAGGATGACGGGGACAAGCACCAAGCCGGCCAGGGGGTCAAGGTCGGTGCATAGGTGACAAGGGAATGTACGTGCAGGTATTTTACGAGTGCCACGATACCAGGAGAAGAGGGTGCACGACAGCGGCGTCCGGGTCATTCATTACTTGAGTCGTTTATCATATACGTGGTAGCGTTTTGCCTTTGCTTCGCCGGGAGGTGGGAGAGGTCAATCTTCCAACAGTCATCATTCATTAGACATATGTACCGTCACTGCTTCGGCATATTTGCACAAGCCTTTCCCACGTCCGGGTCCTCACTGTGATGTATCTCTGTCGAAACGCCCCTGGGAAACCCGAGAAGCTGCAGGACGTCTGGCTCGTCGGCACACCGTCGATTAATGTAGAAGCAGATGGCTAGACCCTCGATCACTGACCGTTGCCGCACCCACCACGAGGTGTGCGGCGCGATCTTGGCGTCCCAGTAGGCGAGCAACGGCAAGGCCCGTAGGTCCTCTTGCTCGACGAGGCGTTGGTAAGGGGCCTCGAGCTGGCTGAGGGTGATGCCCACTGTCTCGACGTTTGGCTGCCGCCTCTCGGAGGTCTGCCTTGCCCGACGTTGCCCCGGGGGTAGATCTCGAGGGGGAATGGTACGGACGCGTCGTTGGAGCGTGCTGAAGCAGACCGAACGGTAGCTTCGCGCGGAGACGTTCATCCCGCCATCACAGAGGACCCGGGAACATACCGGCTGGAGCGGAGGCGCTGGACAAGGGCCGGCGCGGGGACGGTCGCGGCCATGAGCCCGAGCGAGCGATGGCAGCGGGCATGCAGGGATGCGGCGACGTATTCGTCGCTCAGCGCTGCGCATTCCGTGTCAAAACGCTTCCGGCGCCTGCGGGCCGTGCCGGAGCAGATCCACGTGGGGCCGTGTTACCGTCCCGCCGGGTCGGGACAGACCTCGTGCGGCACCTGGCTCAGCCTCTGCGACGGGGCCGCTTCCCCGACGGAGCACTGGTACCTCGTACGTACTCTGTGCTTGGCAGGCCTACACGTTGAGCGCCAACAGGCCCACTGGGGAAGGATGCACAAGTCGATGTGATACAATATAGACTGTCAATGCCAGCTATGGATGCCCCTAACAATATGCATGCGCCCCGGAGCACAGCTCCTATGCAACCCGACCGCGACCGATGACGAATGCACGCAGTCCTCCCACCGGGTATCCAAACCCAAGCCGCTTCCCAACGCCGCACCTTTCCCATGCGATCATCCAGCTGAAGAAACAACAACGCCTTGCGTGCCCAATGCTTCATCCGCGTACACGTCCCACAGCTCGTGAGTCAAAAACAAAAGAAAATAGTCATGGAATCCACACCAATAATCTGGGCGCGGGGGCCTGGTTCTCGTGGTGAGCCTGCAGCAGCCAGGCTCTATCTCGTTGCGCCCGGCATCGTGGCCCCGTTGCCTCGGGTCGGCAGGCTCTCCAGGTTGAGGCTCAGGGGTGGACGGGAAATCTCCATGCTCCTACTGGGCATCCTTCTACCGGGCGTCCTCGGGTGTGACACGTTGACCCGTCCGGTCCGGTCCAGGATCCTCGGCAGATGGTCTTCGGGGTCTGAGCCCGAGTCCTCGTCGTCGTGGTATCCGTAGTCGGCGAGACGCGCAAAGTAGTCGGCCAACCCGTCGACGCTGGGTGTTCCCACCACGGCGTCGTACTGTGGAGGTGGCGTGGCGACTAGCATCTCCCTCGCGTCTGTATTCTCAACGACAATGGCGGGCGGTGGCGCTACGTCGTCGTTAAAGGCCGGGGGGTTGAAGCTCGGGGCTCGCATCAGGTGCATCGGCCGAGGCTCTCGCTCTCCCGGGATGCCATGCCCGTATGCCGACGCACGGGTTGGGCTGTGCGACTCGCTGGTAGAGTCATGCAGGTGCGCAGCCTGCGGAGGAGCAGGCAGCACGTCGTTGACCATCTCGGCCCCAGTCAGTGTCCCAGTGGACGAGTTTGGAGAGATGCCGGCAGCAACCGAGGCGGCGTCCGGGCAGCCGCACGTTGACTGGTACGGCGTCGGGTGGCTTGCCGGGCCAGAATATGCGGGCAGGTTGGTATTGGCCTGCGTGGCCCGGCAGTTGAGGACCGTAAAGGGAGAGTCGATGCTGATCTCAAAGTGTCGTCGCTTGGTTCCCGAGGGATCATCGGGGTCGAGACGACTGATGCGCATGACAATCTGTGCAAGTCTGGTCAGTCACGCCGGCCTGCGCTGCGCGGGAGTGCTGAGCGAAACCTACCTTGATCCAATGGTAGACGTTGACGTTCTTCCAGCTGCAGTCCGGATGCAGCCTCATTTCCTTGTTCTTGGCCATCATCTCGCAAGTCGGGATCTGCACATTGGCCTCGATCTCTGTGGATCCCACCATGCTCTCGATACCCAGGTCGAGGTCGCCAAGCAGATTCGCCGTCGGCTCCGGTAACGGCTCGGGCGGTCTCTGCGCCCGCGAGGCCTCGACGCAACGTCTCCGCAGCGCAACCTCCCGGGCATCGCGCCGCTCTCGCGCGCTGGGCTCGCCGCCACGGACCGTGTTGATCTCGGACGAGGCCCACGTGGAATCCAGGGGCTTCCCGGCAGCCTTTTCGAGCAGAAGAATCTTGCGGCCCGGGTCTTTCCTGGTGACGCGCTTGTCGTTGGTCCAGTACTCGATGGACTCGGTCACGTAGACCTTGAGCTTGTGGACTTGGACCTTTGCCAGGGGGGTGAGCTTGAAGGCGATGGGGATCTTGGAGCCAATGGGGAAGCTCTTGCCCGAGATGATGATGTCGTAGTGTAGCTGGTCCTCCCACTGCCGGCTGATGGAAATGGGCTCCGTCGTCTCGAGCGACATCTGGTCCGGCAGGCGCACAATGGACACCTCCTTCATGCCGTGGAGGTTGGGCTTGAAGGCGCCGGCGCGGTCGACGGTGGCGTGGAGCTCCCACCTCACGGAGCCGTACTGCAGCTTCGTCGTCTCGAGCTGGTGGTGGTCGATGGGGAGCTCAAAGGAGTAGTCGTAGGCGCCGGGGTAGAAGACCTTGAAGCCCTTGGCCTGGGTGGCGGTGACGACGCCGTAGTCGCCCTTGCCGAAGCTGCGCGACTGGGCGCTCTGCAGGGAGAGCCGCTTGAGCTCCTTGGCCGTCAGCGCGGTCCTCTGCGATGCCGAGGGGACCCGGCTGCCGACGCGGGCGGGCAGGGCGGCCAGGTTGGTGGTGCTCGAGTTGGCGGAGCCGGACCTGAGCTGGTAGGTGCACTGGTTCCCGTACTCGGTCTCCCAGCCGTCGTTCATGGCGTTGAAGAAGGTCAGGACCTGGGTGCGCAGGCTCTCCTCCTCGAAGACGTCCTGCTTGAGCGGGGGGATGCCCTCGGGCCACTCGGTGCGGGCGCGGCCTATCAGCTTGAGCTGGATGGCCTTGATCTTGACGTTCTTGCTGACGTTGACCTGCAGGCGGCCGCGCAGCAGGGAGGTGCCGCTCTGGCCGTCGCGCTGGGCGTGGCCGTCGTGGTCGAAGCCCGAGAGGAAGATGTTGGGCTCGGCGAGGAGGATGGAGCAGGAGACGCCGCTGCCCGAGGCGACGGGCTTGGGCAGCTCGGTGACGAGGGAGCTGACGGCCGACTTGGCGGAGCGGACCGACATGATGCTGTTGCGGTTGCTGGCGAGGTGGTACGCCGACGGGGGGCGTCTGGCGTGCGTCGTGGCCGCCATCGCGGTAGAGTTGCTGGGGGAGGAAGAGGTGGTGGTAGTGGTGGTGGTAGTGGCGGTCGTGGAGTCGGCGCTGGGCTGCCGTGGGTGCTGACTTCGGCGCTGGAGTTGCAGCGGTGGCGGTTGGTTCACCGGGGTCGGGTCCGCTGGATCTGATCGGACGTCGTCATAGGCCGGGGGGCCCTGGATCCCTGTTGCCGCGACAGTGTTTCTTGGCGGGTTCTCGGCCAGCGAGCGGCCTGAAAAGGACTGGAGCAGCTTGCCCAGCACGGGGGGGCGGATGGGTGGTGGATCGTCGTCGTTGTTGTTGTTGGTGGTGGTGTTGGTGGTGGTGTTGCTGCTGCTGCTGCTGCTGCTGCTGCTGCTGCTGCCGTTACAGCCGTTGCTACCGTTGGCGGCGGCGCTGTCGCCAGGGCCGTTGGCGGCGGCGACAACGGCGACGATGCGGCGAAGCTTCGCGGCGCGCTCGCTGGTGCGCGCCTTGAGCAGCTGCGTCTTGGACCTGGGCTTGGGCCGCAGCTCGTGCGGCACGTAGCCCGGCGGGTACGTGACGATGTGGATGGCGTGCGGCCGCGTGCGCCGGGGCCCGATCAGCGGCGTCGGGAAGCGCGGCGACGGCGAGGCGGAGGCGGCGGCGGCGGCGGCGGCGGACCGGTCGACGGCGCTCTCGGCGCGGTAGAAGACGTTGCCGCTGTTGGCGATGATCCAGTTGCCGTTGCGGTGGCGGTCCTGGCGCGGCGCTGGCATCGTGGTGTTAACGTCTGAGTCTGGGCTGAGCTGACGACCGCAGGAGGGCAGTGGTCAAGCAAGAGGGTGGGCAGGAGGGCAAGAAATTCGCACGAGGCTCGCCGTGTTATCGTCGAGCGGACCGACGCATTGCTTTGCTTCATGCAGGGGTGATGAGGCGAAGGCAACGTCCAAGCGCGCGCAGTCGCATGAAATGAGCAGCGCGCGCAGCTGGAGCGTCGCCGTCAGGCACCGGCGAGGCCGCGCCGTCGAGCAAACACAGCCTGAAGCCGCGGCGGTGAGTTGGGCAGCGGTGAAAAGGCCGTTGTCGAAGCAACAGCTAGGACATGCAGGGACGAGAAGCGCCCGACTCGAGACGGAGGATAGACGGAGCAATATGGGACAGGGATCGGGGGTCGTGAAGGGACGGCGTCGTCGCGCACAAGTGCGTCAGGCCCGGCCGAGGCGAGAGGAGAAGAACGAGGCGGTGGGAGTGAGGCGGTGGCAGCGAGGAGGTGGGAGCGAAGAAGAAAGAGCAAGGCGAGGTGGCTGCCGTGTTGTCTGTGTGTATTGTTGGTGTTGGTGTTGATGGTGTTGATGGTGAAAGCAAGGGGAGGGCCCAGAAACCAACAGCCAAGAATTGAAGCGAAAAGAACCTACGGATACTGTGGCCGCCGAGCAAGCAGCACGAGGACGGCGATCCCTGGGACGGCTCCTCGATCAGGCGCTGGCGCCGCTTCGTGTCATGCAAACAAAGCGTTTCCAACCGACACGGACGGACGGCGGGCGCTGGCGGGCGAGACGGGCGAGGCGAGACAGGGATGAGGGCTGACGTTCAGCTCCCCCTCAGCCGAAAGCAAGTGAAAAGGCAGTCGGTGGTCGTTTAAAGGCCGTCTCCCGTTTTCAATGTCTCTCTTGGTGCGCGGGTGGGTGGACAGGGCGGGATGGGATGTCTCGACCCGACTCTTGGGTGACAGGGCCGGGGGATGGGATGTCTCGACCCGACTCTTGGGTGGACAGGGCCGGATGGGATGTCTCGACCCGACTTTTGGCTTCGCGGCGACAAGCCCCTCGGCGCCTTGCTCAGACGCAACGGCTAATAATACGCTCCCAGCTTGGATGTCTGACGCCACGGGGGCGGGCGTGCGGCGGCGGCGGGCGGCGGCAGGGATATATGATGGGCCGATGGCTGGCGCATGGTTCCGTAGCATTCACAGAATCACAGGACAGGACAGAGCCCGGCTGTGACGGATCATGACGGCGAGAGGGCCTCGATTGCTCCATGCTCCATGCTCCGTGCTCCATGCTCCATGCTCCATGGGCGGGGATTCCGGCTATCCCCCGAGCCGGGGCTGACGACGAAGCAAGAGGCCACCGCGCGGCCAGGCACGGGAATGATGCGGCCGAGTCGAAACTCTGTCGACGGGGACGGCCGTTGTTGGCCTGGGGTCCTCGACGCGTCGTCCTGCCGAGTCCATGGCGCCCAGGATCGGCGCCGGGCATCATGTCGACTCGCAACTCGCAAAGGCCAGATGGAATCCCCCAAGCCCGAGCATTGACGGGCCCAATCACAGGGGCCCTCTGCCGCAGCTTCGCAATTGCCGAGGTATCCGCCGTGCGCCGTGCGCCGTCACCTACTGTACGCTATGTGCGAGTACCGTGCAGATGCCGAGCTTCCTCCTCTCCCGTGGCAGCTCGACGGGGCCGCTTCATCCGGGCGCGCTGTTTTCGCCCTCGCCTCTCTGCGCATGTCTCGCCGGCGTCTCGCGACAATGGCCCCGCTGCGTGTCTTGCGGGCGTCTTGTCCTCTCGAGTCTCCAGTGCCTGTCTTGCGTGTGTCCGTGTCTCTCCAGTCCGTGTCTCTCCAGTCCGCGTCTCTCCAGCACGCCGCATGCCCCAATTCGGTACTTTCCGGATGCGGTCACAAATCCCCGTCTGACAATTCGATTGTTGACCCCTGGTGACTACGAGGAATCATGGAATGATCCCTGCCTCTGCAGCCCAACCGTTTGCCTGCCGTGCCTTTCCACGGCCCGTCCGCTGGCCGTGCCCTGTTTGTGTGCCGTTTGCTGGCCGACGTGGCAGGGCGGAGGAGCGCCTTGCATGCTGCACGCGTACTCGTACTTTCGTACGCCTCGTCGAGACCTTGTTGGAGCAACTTCTGCATCCCTCGCGGCATGCATTTCTGCTCGACATGTTTTCGCCGTCCTGCCCGGGCCGATCCTCCGGTATCCCGCCGATGACAGTCGCGATTCTCTCCTTCTCGAGCAGCGTGCCTCAATTCACGGCCGCGTCCCTCCGTTGCGGCCCGACTGGCCGGTCAGAGTCCATCGGGCATGACCGCTCACTGGCACCGAGGCGGGCCTCGAACGAGATGGGCCGTGAACCGGCTCGTCCGGGGGTGCCGTGAGGGGACGCCACTGAGGTCATTGTCGCGTCAAGCTTGCGGCTGCCAGGGCTGAACCACGTCCACGGTGCCGTCCTCGTGGGAAGCCAAAACTCTTCTCGAGACACGTGCCTGGATCCTGCTTTGCAGTTTGTGCTGCTGATCGCTACCATGTCAAGGATGTGAACAGCAGGGTCCCCTCGCTCCTGAATGTCTTGATCTTTGACAGCTGGACAAGTTCCATCATCCACCGCCATCTGCTGCGACGCTTGTGTGAATCTGTGCTTGCAACGCTTTGTGCCCACCAAGCAAGTCATTGACAAATACCGTGGGTTTCCGACGAGACGCGGGACTCACCGGTGGCGCCCTAACCTGACAGACGCCGGGACATGAACGCGGGTTCCCGTGCACCAAGGCGCCCGCTTGCAGAGAGGCGGCATTCCAAGGACCGCACAGCTGGAAACAATGCGTCACCGGTTGCTGCTGGAGCGTGTCTAGGGCGCAGTTGAGGAGCTGTTTGGTCATGCCCAAGAGGGACTTGCCTTGAACTCCCTGCAGAGACGCCGAGACCTTGGCATCGTCCACCAAGCATGAGCACACGGTTCAAACGCAGCCCGATTCGAGACATCGAGGGCTGTGCATTTTCTCGCTCGTCCTGCGCTCATCTCATCGCGGATGGCGTTCTGGCCTAGCCTACGTGCTAAAATCGTCCACGTAACCCCGGACTTGGCTGCTCCGTGACACTCGAATTCGCTCCGGCAGTCCATCGGGAATACTAGTTGCGTCTGCCGGCCCGTGTGGCTGAACGGTTCATCCAAAAAGGTCACGACCCCCTAGCCGTCTCGCCTCTGGCTGGGACGGACTACAGTGGCCGTGCTTCCACACGGGTGCTTCCCGGGAACACGGGGGCCGCCCTTGGGCGCGATGAATGATTCCATTTGCATAGCCACAGAGCGGCGCGGACATGGCTTCGTCCGAGGAAATAAGATCTGACAGATATTTTTAGTCCAGCATTACCCTCGCATTCTACAAAAGTCAACTTTGTCGGCGTCGTCACTGCCTGCGCAACTTGTGCGTTCCGCAGAGCCGCACCATGCCGCCATGCCGCGGCGTGCTGTCAGGGAGGCGAACCGCAACATCGGCTAGGCCCGCTGTGGCAAGTCGGCAGCTTGGACAGATCGGAACGTGTTGCTGAACACTGGAGCCGTGAGTCACTACATAGTTGCCCACGACGCATCATCAAAGGTGTGGGTGACTGCCACCATCAAGGATAATAGAGCTTCAGGCTTGGCGGCCGTCTGGCGGGATCAGGCAGTTTGATGAATTTCGGCGGCGCGACCGGAGGATGACTTGTCACAATACGTGAACAGAAAGGTGTTTTGATGTTTCCAGCACCTCAAAAGTCCCATATATCGCGGGTTATAGTCTGCTGTAGGTTTGTTCCTTGACTCTTCATTGATTCAGGGGTCAGGAATTAGCTCTTCACAGTGTCAGTCAATACTCATCTATTCAATGCGGCAGCTTTCATACGGCTCATAGATTGCCTCTTTGCATTCTTTTCAATCTCGTCACCAGCTTTCTCAAATGTTCGAAAGCAAGTATTGTCGGTCCTCAACTGCCCGATGAGTCTGTGCTGGAGGTCTGTATTTTAAATGCTCCAGCTATAGATACAGATATCATCGGAAACTTGGTCACTCACCACCTCCCAAGTGGAATTTGGGGGCCAGTTCCATCCTTGCGATTAATCGTGGTTCCGTGACCCAGAGGTGAGCTCTCCGAGGTGGCCCTGGCTGGGTATAGGGTAGCCGCTGAGCCAATCCCAACCAGGCTCCCTCACAGCAATCCAATGGTGCAAATTGCGCATCCATGTATATTAGCAAGAAATACTCCTGACATATTCCTCCTTTGTAGTCAGGCAATACCTCTGTTCCACAGAAAAGTAGTGGCAACGCACACTACGCGTAGACGCCGAGTTCAGTTGTGAAACTGCAATTCCAGACCGATGCCCCGTGCCACGAGCTGCCAGGAGTATTTTATCCCCCTTCATCTCCTATTACTGAAGCGTCTCTTCGTTATATTCATACTCTTATTTCACCTTCTTCTTTCGTGAAGCCATCTTGTTGTGGGCTGGGTGTTCCTACAGCACCTCGATGCGTTTACTTACACCATGGTGCCTCGGCACAGACATGTTTGGAAATGGACATGGTACATTGAACATGATATGCCCTTTCCTCCGCATGTGGTCTCGGAATTACCAGAAACAACGTGTTGGTCTGTACGTGTGTATAAGTAGCGCCGTGACCATCCACAGCAGACTGTCACGGGCTGTTCGTCTTCAGAGCGTGCATGGGGCATTTGAAGTTCCATTCGGCTGCTCGTCCCCGAAATCGAATCTCAACGGAGTCCACCGCTCATAACAGCAACAAAGTCAGCTCGCTTGGCTAGATATTGAAGATCGTCGGCGACTGCCCGAAGCTGACATGACCATTTGCTTCCCGGCTGCCGTTTCGGGCCTGGACCCGGGGAAATAACATCCGCAGAAGGGGTTTGGTCGGCACGCCGCTTACCGGAGCCCGCCGAGCCGAAAACCGCGGCCGCGGATTCATCCTGGAGATGCCTGAATATTGATTCGGAAGACAGGGAAGACGAGTACTCTTCGAAGCAACGTATCATTGTGCCTACCTCAGATCATCCAGCCATGATGTCTGCTCTATTCAGCCTGAACTGTCCTTGCTGTTTCTCTCCAGTACACACCCCGTGCTCGAGTCTATGTCGTCCCAACATACATGTCTCAACAACATTTGTTACCTCGAATTGACCAAGGTAGACACCAAGATTGAAGACCCGATTGCCCAACACCCATCCGTCCAATTGCGCCGCTCATATTCTGTCACCAATAGGAAGAACTGTCGATGCGATGTAAACCAGAAATCTGATGAGCACATCCTGGACAGGCTTGAGCAGGCGCGCCTTTGGACTTGACCCTTTTCACTTGTATAAGGCTTTGGATTCGCTCAGCCTCACTGAGAACAGCGGCATCTTCGATTGATATAACTCAAAATTGGTTGCTGAAGTTAGCCGTGCTCGTGATTGCAGAATACCCGTGAAATGAATGTTCAAGCGGCCCTTTCTCGTCTGTAGCCGAGCATAATTTGGAGAGGCACCGGGGTGTAAGTCCTGGTTGGAAGACAATCATGCTTCTCGGAACCGCAACCACCGAATTAGGCGAAGAGTCGGCGAGTTCCTGGCGTGCGGGGCAAATGTAACCAGCAGGGTGCCGCCGTCGTCATCCTGGATGAAGCTATCCCGCTTACACGCCTTAGCCCCGGCGTTGGAGGCCGATCATGCAGGGGAGACATATCGTGGATGCGTTTCCGGCTTCTTCTCTTTTTTTATTTTTACAGTCCACATGGTCTTTGAATAAGAGACAGAGGCACCATGAGAGCAGGCACGTTTAGTCGATCCATTGGCGTCGCCATCGTCGCCGTCCTGGCCACGGCGCCCCCGGCCCTCTCAAAGAGATGCGACGATGTCCTCCACTACGGCACACCCGAGTCGGTGGGCATGCTGCCGAAGCCGCTCGAGGACATGGTCGCCAACTTGACGCACTTCACCGAGACGAGGAACTGGACCAGCCACTCGTATAACCAGGTCGTGCCCGTCGAGCCGGGCGGTACCGTCCTCATCGGCCACAAGGGCACCATCGTCAGCCACTTCGCCTTTGGGAAGCGCAACCTCTGGGCCAGCGTTGACGGGACAAATGGGACGAAGCTCGCCCCGGAGCTGCAGGAGGACGCGACTGTCGACACCATCTACGACATGGCTAGCCTGACCAAGATGTTTACGACCGTGGCGGCGCTGCGGTGCATCGACAGGGGGCTGCTCGCCCTCAACGGCACGGTTGCGACTTGGTTGCCGGATTTTGCTTCCAATGGAAAAGGCAAGATCACTCTGTTGCAGTTGTTGACGCACACGAGCGGCCTCGCACCGGATCCATCGCCAGGGCTGTTTGAGCCCGTATATCCCACGTACGAGTCCAAGGTCGCTGCCATCCTCAACGAGACGCTCCAAAACGCACCGGGGACCAAGTACGTCTACTCGGACCTCAACTTCATGACGCTCATGCTCGTCGTCGAACAGGTCGGGGGCAAGAAGCTCGACGAGGCCATCGGCGAGTTCACGTCGCAGCTGGGCATGAGCCGCACGTTCTTCAACCGCGGCAACGTCGAGGGCGACAAGTTGCGCTTCTACGGCGACATGGCCACGGAAGAGTTCCAGCTGGCCGTGCAAGGGCCGGACGTCCCCCGGCGGCCGCAGCCGGTGCGCGGCACGGTCCACGACGAGAACGCCTTTGGCCTGGACGGCGTGTCGGGCCACGCGGGGCTCTTCTCCACGGCGGCGGACACGGCGCGCCTCTGCCAGATGATCCTCAACAACGGCACCTACGGCGGCCGGCGCATCCTCTCGCGCGCGGCCGTGGACCTCATCTTCACCAACTTCCTGGCGGCGCTGGGCGAGGACCACGGCGCCGGCTTCGAGCTGAACCAGTTCTACACGGCGGGGCCCATGGCGAACCCGCTGGCGGCGAGCCACACGGGCTTCACGGGCACGAGCATGGTGGTTGACCGCGCGAGCGGCACCTTCTTCGTGCACCTCTCGAACCGCGTGCATCCGTCGCGCGGCTGGGCGAGCAACAACATCGTGAGGGAGACGCTGGGGGCGTGGGTGGCCAAGGCGCTGGGGAGGGACGTACAGTTTCCCGTGTAAGTGGGGGATCAGCAGGTACGAAGTATTAGCACGCTGCCGATAGAAACAACAGAGTTCTTCCATGGATCACCCTTCCCGCGTGTTTCCACAGCCGTGAAGTACATGGTTCTACGAAGTAAGAACAGAAACAAGCCCGAGTTCTTCAATGATCGGCAATATCGATACTCGAAACTGCCAGTGATGCAACGCAACTCGCGCCGATTTGAGTTTCAACGTTCCCTGTAAACAGCGCAAGTACGAATAAACCCTCCTAAAAGAACCGGGTTTCCTGGGCGAGATTTTATGCCCGCTTATGTACGCCCCGTCGCGGCGCTACCTCCGCCTCCGCCGGTAGTCTCCGCCGCTCCGGCCCCGGCCTCCTCTCTTCCAATACCGAGGCCCCCCCCGCCCCTGAAATCCAGCCTATGGGTGGTCCCCCCTCACCACGACGACGACATCTCATGCGGGAAGGAGGGGACAGAAGAGAAGACCCGAGCGCGGGAGCTAGTCCTTGACCTCCAAGGCAATGCAATGTTACATGGTGTGCGGCTGCGATGCGTCAATGCCCCTGGAATGGGGTAAATGCGAGCTGCGGCCGTTGTGACGGCGATCTCGGGGCCGTAGGGGTTCATGACCTGGGCATGCCTGATAAGAGGGACTCAGCCTCCCAGAGCCCTCTTATGAT
The DNA here is from genome assembly GCA_003945565.1 of Tolypocladium inflatum. NCBI lineage: Eukaryota > Fungi > Ascomycota > Sordariomycetes > Hypocreales > Ophiocordycipitaceae > Tolypocladium > Tolypocladium inflatum. The sequence continues at coordinate 2,066,622 of QEPE01000001.1, forward strand.
GTGTTCTACTCAGCATTGGTTCCTGCAGTCTTCTGCCAAAGAGCATCGGCCATCATGTATCGGCGAACCCTCACCTCCGTCCTCCAGCTGGCCCTCTTCCTGGCATCCAGCCAGGCCGCCCGCTGCAACGACCTCGACATCCTCGCCGGCCAGCACGTCATCTACTCGTACCCGACCAGCAGCCAGCCGCCCGAGGAGCTCCTGGACCTGACGCGCGCGGGCCTCGTCGGCGGCGTCATCCTCTTCGGCGTCAACGTCGACGCCAACACCACGGCGGCCATGCGCGCGCTCAAGGACGCCTACGCCGCGTCCCCCGCGCCCGCGCTGCTGCGGAAGAGGACCGGCCGCGACGCGCGCTTCATCGTCACGACGGACCAGGAGGGCGGCGTCGTGCGCCGCATCAAGACCGGCGAGCCGAAGCTCTCGGCCAAGCAGATCGGCGCCGACCCGGACCCGGCCGCCGCCGGCAGGGCCGCGGGCGCGGGCGCGGCGGCGACGCTCAAGGAGTACCAGAACAACGCCAACCTGGCCCCCGTGCTGGACGTCTTCCGCGAGCCCGGCGACTTCACCGACTACTACCAGCGCTCCTTCGGCAACACGTCGGCGCGGGTCGTCGCCGCCGCCGTGCCCTTCATCATGGCCCAGCAGGCCGCCGGCGTCGGCGCCACGGCCAAGCACTTCCCCGGCCTGGGCGCCGCCTCGCACGACGCCAACACGGACGAGACGCCCGTGACGCTCACGCAGCCGCTGTCGGAGCTGCGCGCCGTCGACATGGCCCCCTACGCCGCCGCCATCGCCGCGGGCATCGACATGGTCATGGCCGCGTGGGCCATCTACCCGGCCCTCGACGCCGCGAACCCGGCCGGCCTGAGCAGCCGCTGGATCAAGGGCGAGCTGCGCGGCCGCCTCGGCTTCAAGGGCGTCACCATCACCGACGCCATGGAGGCCGGTGCCATCTCGGGCTTTGGCGACGCGGCGACGACGGCCAAGCTGGCCGCCAAGGCGGGCATGGACATTTTGCTGGCGAGCGGGCGCAACGTGACGCAGGGAGACGTAATTCGCAAGGCGCTTGTGCAGGGTCTCAAGAGCGGCGATCTGGATACGAAAGAGTTTGATGCGGCGACGCAGCGTATTGCAGAGCTAAGGAGCAGGATTGTGGCATGAGTGATATGCTGTGGACGGGCATAGACGTAATATCCAAACTATCGTTATACTTGAAAAGGCAACTTGCATTCGTCTTTACATGTAAACCTTGTGGTTACAGACTATCCAATTGCGCATCAAAATACAGTATAGGGGTGAGATGAACATCGTCCGTATATTTCTTCGTTAACAACTCTTTTACAGAACGCCAACATCAATACCCCCCACATTGAACCACCCATCCCTTCCGTCACCGAAATCTTTAATGTTCACAAAGTATCTGTATCTGCCTTTACACGACACTTGACGTGGATGGCGACACTGCTCACGCTCCTCGGAGGACGCCGTAGTCCTCCCATCGTGGGACTCACACGAATGGTTGCGCAGGTGCGTTTTCTAGGCGCTGCTTGGGCGGCCAGGAAAATGACCTTGGAATTCCAGAACCAGGAACTCCACATGAAACGCCTCGCTTTTGGAAGACTTTCTGTGCTGCAAAAAGCATGTAGAGGCGGAGCTGCCAGGCTGCCACTGAGTCTTGCTTCGCTCAGAACGCGCTGTCGTCAGGTCGTGGAATCGAATAGCAGAAACGTGAGCCTCATTGTCCGAGCCTGCATGTAGGGTCACCAGACAAAGAGAAACCTGCCCCGGCTTCACCAGGACAAAAACCAAGATTAAACGACGCTAGAAAGCCACCGCAACAGGCATGGGTATATCCTCATGTTGCTTCAAGTAACGGTCAAATGCAGATCGAAGCGTTTATTCCAAATCGAAATCGACACCTCAGCCCCCTCAAAATACGTTTTCCTCCCGAAACAGCGGTAGTTCCGCGACCCTAGCATGGAGCACAGCCTTGTCGCAAGGCCACGGGTGGTGACATCATCCATCGCCGAGCATGTCGTGTCGGTCTTCCAAGCAAGGCTTCGTGCGGGTCGTGGCAGTCGCCCGAGACCAGCTCCTATGACGAATGACTCCGACATCTCGAACGCATTCATCAAGCGCTTCTGGTAGGCCAAAGGGGCGCTGGTGGAGACTCAGGCGCCTTCACTCCGACGACACAACAGACTTTTCGGCTCTGGCTCGGGTATGATTGGCATGGGTCTCGAGGCACCGGGCCATGAGGTGTGTTACAGGCCATACCGCAGCCTTGTCCATCATGGAAGCAGTTAGTCGGAGGATCTTGGTCGCGTACCCGTTATGGCCATCGGATTGCAACGCCGACTCCATCCCGCGCATAGAACCAGACGCCAATTCCATGTGGAGCTTGATCTCTGCAGACGCCAGGATCTCTCGAATCTTGTCTAGAAGCTTGACGTCTTCTTCCTCGAGCAGCATGATGGCGGGTACTTGGCCGAGATCCACCGAGTCCTGCCCGAGAATTCCCAAATAGCGCCCAACCCGGTCCTGGAGGGTCGCTATCCATTCGGCAAGGACCTGGGCGCAGTCAAAGGCGCACAGGGCAGACTGAAGCGGCAGCTCCCGGCTCGTAAAGTCGGCAAACGTCACGCCGAGCTTGTCAGACATGGCCAGGGAGTCGGCGGCGTAGAACGCGGCTTTGCGCAGATGCTTCTCGCGGCGCGTGGTGGATCGGCTGGACGCCCCGGCTGCGGCACCAGCTGCTGTCGGGTTGCCGGTAGTCATGTCCATGGATGAGCTTTGCGTCATTGGCGAGTCGACGGCGAAGACGGACCCGTGGGCTGAGCCTTCTGAGGGAGCCGTCGCCGGAGACTCCGAGTTGGTGGCCGGCGACTGCTCGGCGTGTTGGATGATTTCACTTCCACAAGCCACCTCCTCCACCATTCCGTCCCAATCTCGCTGCCAAAACCTCTCCTTGGATCGCGAAAGATTGACGAACAGCCGGACATACGCAAGGTCTAGCAGTGGGATTGCGTCGGCAGAGATGGGACCCATACCGAAGGGGTTTGGTCGCTCGACGCTGTGGTGCGGGTTGCTCGCCCAAGCCATCTGCCAAGCCTTCAAGGCTGGTTCGATATGCCGGTGCATCTTCTCCGTCTCCTCATTTGTCCATACCTTGTTGTGGTGCCTCTGACGTGTTTCCCAGATGTAGTTGTGCAGAGCATGGATCAAGACCAGGCAGCCCAAGGTGCTCGGCTTCAGATCGGTCAAAGGCGGGTCGACAGTATTGGCGGGAGATCCAAGGCCCTGCTGGCTGTTTTTGAGTGCGAGCTGCTTCTGTTGCCTCTCGTTCGTGCGGAGCAGTTCTCCCAAGGCGTCGTAGAAGGTCATTCGGTTGTGATTCGCCGCTTGGACGCCGCCCTTGGCGGAAAAGGCGGCGCCGGACTCTGCCGCATAGAACTCCTCGTCGCATGGTAGATCCAGGTAGATCTCCGAGTTCGTCAACGCCGAAGTGTGGTTGTAGGCAGCCACGAGGAGGCTGGACATGATGAAGACGGCATACAGCGTGCGTTTTCGTTCTTCCATGCCCTTCCACCGCAGCCATTCGTGGTGCTCCTCCTGGTCACTCTTGCCGCCCCAATTCGTGTCGTCGGCCATTTGAACATCCTGCTTTGCCGAGGGATCGACTCGGGTCGGCCTCAACAGGTCTGCCGCCTGAGCCAGACTTACCAGAGCTGCGCAGTGCGTGGAGGCGATGTCGCTGGCAGTCTTGTCGGCGCAGTTGTGGCCATAGACGACGTTGAGGAGCATTGCCTGAACGAGCCACACCGGGGTATGTGTCGAGCTCTCGCCGGTCTGTGAGCTCTGATCGGCGCCGGAGGTGCTGCGGCGAACATCTGCTTTGCGAACGTCGGCTTTCCTTCGCTCTTCCAGGTAGAAGAATATCATTTTTTTCGCCATGTCAAAGAGTTCTCTGGATTGCGCGGGTTCCATCTCGTAGAGCGCGCCAATCGCGGCCATGGAAAGAATCAAGCACCCGCTACCACCTACACCATGTGAACGACCATTCGGGGTGGAAGACAGGTCAAAAGACAACGTGGGAAGGTGCAAGAATGGAAGATGAGGATGGAAATAGGTGAGATAGGCTCCCACATAACGCTGTAAGTCCTGGGTACTGGGCAGATTGTTGACCGGGGTGGAAGCTGTGGTCGCGCCTGCCTGGAACTGGGGCGATAGAGGCGAGCTCTGAGACGTGAAGGAATATTTACGGCCACCAAAGGGCAGGCACTGGGAGAGGGTGTTCACGATGGCAGTCCGCGTAGAGTCTGAGATGGTTGTCACGGGAGAGGCGCCGTGGTTCCCGCCGCTGAGAGATGACGGAGTTTCCGGGCCGGCGTTGAAGCCAAGGGACTGGTTCAGGTTCTGCGTGTTCAGCCCAGATACGACTGATGGGCTCAACGAGCTCAGCGAGGGTGGAGGCGTGGAGAAGTACGGGTCATTGATCTTTTGAGAAGCTGGCTGAGGTGATAGAGGAGCTCCATTGAGCAGATCAGGAAAGACGGAACCATTCAGATCCATCGCAAACGGATTCGGCATCTGTGGAGGGCCCATGACCGACGGTTGCCACATGGTACTTGTCCCGGCCGGCGCGGGGTGGTTCGAGCCATCCAACATCACATCGCTTATCCCACTTTGGCTCGTCGTGCTGATCGCGGACGGGCTGGAACCGTCGACGGCGTTCTCGTTGGTGTGGAACGACATTTGGTGCTCGAAGCCCGTCAGCCAATCGAGACCATCGTCAAAGGGCTGGCTCGACGCCACGTCGTTCATGTTTTGGCCGAACGGCGAGGTCTGGTCCATGGCCATGGACTGCGGAGAGTCGTTGTAGTGCAGAGCGTTGGGGTTGATGGTCGACCCGGGCCCGAACAGGAGACCCTCGAAGTCGAACTCGGGGTTGAAGACGGCCATTGGAGGCGCCGTCCGAAGACCGTTATCAAAGTCATTGCTGTTGATTTGTCCCGTCTCCAGTTTGGGCAGGCCGTGCGGCATCCCTCTCTGGCCCAGGGCCGCCGACATGCCACCAAAGATATGGTCCAGGTTGTGGACTGGCAAGCCGGCAAGGCTCGGGTGACGGCTGTGGGCAGCCATGCCCCGCGCGACCGAGGCATTTGCCGATGCAATCATCTGCATGGCGGCACCATCGACGTGGCTGATGGTATTTGCTCTTGGTCTCATGGACGCCGTCGCCGAATTGGCTCCCACGGGATTAGTGCCGGCCACGCTGTTCTTGCGGGCTCTGCTCTGGCCAGGGGCGACACCACTGGCGGACTCACGGCGATTGCGAGGGCGAGACGATGGGGTCGTCGTCTGGTGCAGCTTCTGCTGGTGCCGCAGCAGCAGGTCGCGGCGGGCGAAGCATCTCGCGCACTCGGGGCACTCGAACGGCTTCTCCTTGGTGTGCGAGCGCTCGTGGCGCTTCAGGTGCTCCAGCCGGGCGAAGGAGCGCTGGCAGGTCGCGCAGACATGGGGGCGGGGCTTGTCGGTCTTGGGAGGAGGAAAGTTGGCCGGCGCTTTGGTGTTGACGGTGATTGTCGACGCTGCATGGAGAGCATCGGTCAGCACGCTGGAACAGCAGGGCATCGGGGCGGTGGAATTGGCGGGAGCTGCGGAAGACGCGGGTTGGGGGAGGGGAGGGAACTGGAGGGGCAGTGCCAGCGACACCGAGGCAGTGGAGGGTCAATCAGGTTTCAGGCTCACCAGTGTCGTCCGGGTTGGGCGGGTTGCCGCCGACGGCTGCGCTGGCTTGCGTGGGGTTCGACATTGTGGAAGCGCGCGAAAGACTGGGGCCGGCGTCATTCATAACCATTGCAGGATCTATCTGCTCGTCGTCGCGAGGCGTCGTCGTCGTCGTCGTCGTTGCGCGGCGGGTGACTGCAATCGAGTGGCTGTCCTGTCGTGGGGCTGCGCTGCGCTGCGCTGGGCGAGCGAGTGCGACGTAGGGTGGCGGGGAGGGAGGTCGGTGACAGCGAACTTGTTGGGTCACAGGAGGGGCCGCTGGGCAGGACTGGGAGGGAAAAGGCGTGCTCAGCAGCCGACAGGAGCCTGTCAATCCGGGGCGTAAGGAGCGACAGATTGAAGCATCACCATACCATCTGTCGTCGTGAACACGTCCGTCAGCCGCCAGTCGACACAATTGCAGCTTGGTGGGAGGCGAAAGGTAGGGAGAGGCAGAGACGAGGAGGGAGAAGGGGAAGGTTTGGAGGCGCGGGACGTACTTCGTAGACAGCAACGAGGCAGCGCGAGCGCCGCACCGTGTGGCAGCACAGTGTGCAGAGCAGGGCACCCTGGACGCCGACGCAGGCGCTCGCGCTGGCCGTGGTACCAGCCATGCCCCCCTGGCGGGTACAGGTACTGAGCTTGCCGCACGAAGCAGCGTCGACGCTCACAAGCGGGCTGTCTCTCACATCAGTCAGCGGCTTCCTAGCCGCGACTTGCGACGCGCGAGTGGGCTGGCGCTGCGGCCTGGTCGGCCGGGCCCAATCTTGTCCCTCTCGTGGCGGCAGCAGGCCCATGCATGTACTGTACAAGATACAAGTACCTTCCTTCACAGCACCCGACTCCCGCTCGTTGGACCAGCACCAACCGCCACTGGGTGCAGGGACTCGAGCACGGCGGTGCAGCACCGTACCGCGCAGCTACTGGAACTGCCATACGGAGAATTGATTGCCTGCATGCATGGGTTAGTAGTAGTGAAGGATTTGTGCCGCACGGAGTACTTGGGCGTCGTGCTTGTCCGAGTATTAATTGCAACATTGAAGATGGTAGATTAGAAGTCGCTGCCGTTCATCATGTGATGCGCCAGGCTCGTCTGCCCATCCCGCTATCAGCTTGTCCGCCCCCAGGATGCAGTGAGGTTGGGTGCCTCAATCGATAAGCGTCAGCTCCCCCTACAACTAGCAGCCCGAGACTCCACGCTGATGGGGCATTTGGTGGGAATGAAGAAGCACGGCGGGAGGCGTGTCTTGAGTCCTTGACTGTCTTTGCCTGAATGAACTTTGGCCGCGAATTCCAAACAGCTCCGGCCCCGTCACCAGAGACGAGAGACGGACGCCCACCATGTTGTCCCTGCTGCTGCTCGCTGGCGCTGTTTACCTCATGCGGCGCACGCCGTTTCCGGGCTCGAGCAGGGACCACACACCCACAATTGCTGAGGCGCAATCGCCAGCGGGCGGCGTCTCCATCGTGGCTGTTGTTAGGCCTATTGGCCAAGACGGCGCTCGCTGTAGCTGTACGAGTAGCTATAGCTCTCCAGCTAGGTACCTGCCTAAGGTAGCTGCAGCGCCTCTCGCGCGGAGCCGTCTGCCCCGAGACGCCGAGGATATCTTCACTCTGGAAAGAGCAGAGGCATTCTCTGATTCTTCTTCTGTCAGATCCCAGTAGCGGAGAAGGATGAGGCCCCCGCAGACGGTCTACACAGCTCTCGTTGATGGCCAAAGATGTCATGAGAATGGCTAGCCTTACCCGCTGACAACGGCATCGGACCGTCGGACGCGGGCACGCACCGCAGTGCACCGCGAACTGTCCCAAGATCCCCCCCAGCAAGGCCTCAGAGGCATCCCAGGGTCTCTGGCTTCCACCAACCAGCTGGATGCTTGGAAGCAAACACTCTCTCCACCATCCGCTCCTTGGGCAGCGGCTGGCACAGTGCGTGCTGCCCCAACCCTGCCAACTTCGTCGAGAGACCCTTGCCAAGCCCAATCGGCGCAATCACTGCTCCAAGCTCAGTATGCGTCAAGTGCGTCTAGTACGAAGTAGCCAACTTGCCAACTTACCCCTGCGAGACAACCCAGAATATCACTACGCGCTACCAAACCGCAAGGTGCTGGCAATTGGGTTGCATCAAGCGCACTCGTGCTGATGAGGTACGTGTATCGATGCAGTATTCCGTAGCAGTAGACGGGATGAATGAAACCTCCGTCAACTTCCACAGCTGGTTTGCGACTAGGTAGGTAGGCAGGGACATGCGAAAGCCAGCCGGGCTGCCTCTCGAAGTACCTGCTGCCTTGCAGCACAGCACCTCGCCCGCTTGAAGCGGCTATCCCGCCGAGGTGCCTTCATTTTAAACAACTCACTGCCAGCGGGCCGCCTATTGCCGAGCTCGTTTTGGTCGCACAACAACGTCTCTGTCATACCCGACAGGACTGCAGCAAGGACACAGCCAGCACCTCGTACTCGTAGGAACTTGCGGCTGCGAGGTGGTCATCGACCAACGGCCTAATTCGCCCGCAGGCTGGCTGAACAGCTAGTGGCCTGCTGGTGACGGACGGATTTAGCAGTCGATCGATTGTCGAGCTGGGACTGGGAGGCAGGGGTGCTGTTCTAGAGCCGCCCGGTGATTGATCCAGCCCGCCGGCGGGTCGGCTTTCTTGCACCTTGGCGGGTGCTATTGGCCGGCCCTTGCTCTTCGCCGTACAGTGCGAGCTGCCAAGTTGCCGCCCGCAACTACTCGTACGTACTTGGAGTTCGTACCGGGCCGCTTCACTCGCCACGCTCGACGTGTCGTACAGTATCCTCTTCTGGCACCGGGCGCGAATAATTCAGATGAAAAGATGGAGCGTGAATGGCAGCCCGCATCTGCATCTAAGCCCCTGCCGCCATGTATGTAGGTATCATCCGCATAACTCCAGTTCGGGCTGTCTGCTCGTCCCGGCTCCGGCCTATTCGCAATCATAAACGCAAATAGGGACAGCGAGATGGTAGGCTCTTGGCCGCATGATCTGCTGCCGCCGCATCGATTCAGACTTCACAGCCATGGTGCTGTGCTCGAGGTCGAACCGCAGCCAGCCGCTCAGTTGCACGCCGAAGTGTTCAGCACCTCTGAGCATCCATTGATCAGGAACCAGCCCGGTGCCCGCGATGACTGCGCCCGGGCTTCCAGATATATGCCTCGTTCCTGGCCTAAACACCCTGCTAGTCCTCGTACATAGTCCGTGCTGTCCACTCGTGCCACTCCAAGATATGCCACCTTTTCCGCGCGCGATTTCCGAGTTGCTGTTGCTGGACAGGAACCTCACCCGCCCATCCATCCAAGGTGGGCCATGTCGTTCGTTGCATTGCCTGATCGTCCAGCCATCGGGCTCTGCTATTTGCGACGGGGCCCTCATCGGCGTATACGAGTATCCTCAAAGCACGCAGGCTGTAGTGTACGAAGTGGTATGCCAGACGAGTCGAGCGCAGCGGTCCATCATTTATCACCTATGTCAAGCAACGGATCTGGTGACACTCGTCGTCGGCAACGCACAGAAGCGACGCGCACCGTGCCCGGGATCGCACTGTGCGCTAGGCGGCACGGCCAACAAATGCCACCACGGGTACAGCACACGCACGCTTTTGCACGATGTGGATAAAACCAACTGCACCGCCGACAACGCACCTGCGGACCAATCCAGTGGCCCCAGTGGCCCGAGCCTTGGCTGCGTGCCCTGTCTCTCGGCTTCCCTCCCAGGCCGACGAAGCGCATTGGCTGGCTCTGAGCACAGCATCGTGGTTGAAACCAAGCCGACTTCTGCAGATATTAGCGCCGTCCTGGTCTCGACGCTTATCACGGACAGGTCTGAGGTGTGGAACAATAATAATGGACCTGCCCTTTGCAAAGTTCGGCCCAGTTTCGGAATGGTTGGCGTCATTATCCACTGCACGGCGCTCACCGCCAGTGCCAGTCAGTCAGAGAGGCTGGTGGATGGAGAGCAATTGGGCGACCAGGGCGACCAAGGCGAGCTGCGCCGAGCGACGACGACGATGACGACCTCAGCGGGTGCAGCGGTCCTCATGCCGTGAAGCTGTGAGGCTCTCTTATAGGGTCGGCTGGCCACATCGCTGCCGGCAAGCATCGCAAATGGGTCCTGTCCACGCACCATGAGAAGTCGTTCGCACTAACAGCTCATGCAGCTGTACGTTTCGCTGGCACAGGAGCTCTTTGCCACGCCGCCTGGTCTTGCGGTCCGGAGCCGCTTGCCACGCTCACGATGACGTCTCGGTCAGATGAATGTGGACTGTTCTATCATTATGGGGCGGCGGCCTGACGGTCATGATTTTCACATTCTGTCGGTGGTGCGATGCAACGCAGGGTCGCCGCGAATAGACGACCCCCACTGCGTGTCCAGGCCACACCGGTTTCCGCAATCCGAGACAATCAGACGTCGCGCATTTATCGTACATCAGGTGGTCGGCAGTACGAGTATGTACGATCGCTTTGCCGGAGGCGAGCAGAAATTATGCCATAGATGGTGGGAAAGGGGACGGAGCACACCCTTGACACCATCGGCTCCAGGAGTATCCACGACATGGCAACATTATACTTCGTACCACATAGCGAACCGGAGTGCCGGTCCGTATTTAAAGCCGCACGGCAGATACCACAGGGTCATGACCTCGTCTGAAACACAGCCCAGCACCTCCATGCGCTCGCCGCCGAGATGGGACCATGCGCTCGCACCATCTTGCAGGGCACGGGAGTCTCGTTGGAAGTTATCTGGCCCACGGGGGGCATGTCATCAACCAGCACAGTGCACATTACCCGCAAAGCGCTGCAGAATCTCTCGGCTTTCCAGATGGCTCCCGTCAGCTGTGGATCCCCATCCGCGAGCTGGAGGCCCACTCCATGATGGTCGAGACTCAAAGCCATTGGCGCTAGAAGGACGGCAAGACAATCGGGTTCCGGACGGGCGTCGGTCAGTTTCTGGCGATAATACGTCGGCCAACTGGTCGACGACTCCTGGCTCGTTGTCCAGGTGAGTTTGTGGATAGTCCACTCGATACGGTGTCCGCAACATGCTGGCCAGGCATTCTCTACCCTGTATCACGGACTACCGGGCCACAAGCCGCATCAAAATGCCTGCAACTCTGCCAACATTCAGAGGCACGTCAGGATGGCTGCGCCTTCAACCCGCTAGATCTGCTGGAGGGCTACAGACCTGCATCCTGCAGCCGTGGACGGATGCTTGTCGAATTGAGCAACTGCCATTCGCCAGCGATTCTGCACAGCAAGTCGATCGGATCGCTGAGTACTCGGTACGGATAGCTCTGTCAATCGAGTCACGGTTCCCGTTATGGTGTGGCGGGACACTTCCGATGCTTGTCCTGAATCACACAAAGCACCACGGGAGCTGTCTGGTTGCTCTGCATGCATGTACCTGAGGAGAGTTTGCAGTGCCGACGCCGAAACGCTCCAGCGAGGCCAGCCGGCTCCCGCCGTCTTGTTGGATTGCGTTGGCCGGTGTCGCTGGTGGCGATAGTCGCCCAGCTTGGGATGCTTCGTACCGACGTCGGCCTGCTCGGTGCCGTCGGCCCAAGTCCGCTGGTTGGTTCAGCATTGTTCACACAGTACGCGAGAACAGTGGACGAAAGTCGGATTCCCCACGCCGCGCCCCCGGCCGAGGCTGGGCGCTTGCATGTTCCCCGAGTTGCCGTCTGGTTGTCTCGCCGGGGGTTGGCCTGGGGAAAGTTGGGGAAGTTAGTGGAGGGTCCTCCTCCAAGTTGGTGCCCACACCACCCCTGGCTTCCCCGGATTTTGGCCATGCCACTCCTTGGAGACCAGAAATGCCTGCCTGTGTGTGGTGCGCTGGTGGTACCGAGTACTCCGTACTTCGTCCTGTTTTCAATTGGGCCGTCGCATGGCAAGATGACGGTCTGCTCGGGTGAGCCGACCGGCAGCTTGCTGGCGTATCGATGGCGACTTTAGTCATCTGTTACTACGACAAACCCTGGATTCACGTGCAGGCGCCAGGAAGCTCACCGGACGTTCCGGCCAGAGACCTCAGAGGGGAGCTGCAGGAGGGCTTTCGTCCCGCATTGGAGGCCTTTGAAGACTCTGCCGTCCCTACAAACGTTGGGATTTCCGAGGAAGACTGATTGTATGAATTGCAATGATTCATTGGCTCGACAAACGGAGACTCCTCCGTGCGCCACTGCCGCCGCGATCCCCAAGCCTTCGAGCCATTTGGCCCCCTGGAGTTGCGCTGCTTGAACGGGCCGGGTTGGTCCAGGTACGGATACGCAGCACTCCGTTTCTGACAGGGCTTTCCGACACTGCAGCTGTGTCACCGGAATTGGCACGCATCTTGCGACGGCGCACTTTCATCCAGTAGCTGCCCCACACGCCCGGTGACCTCTCTTCGCCGTTCGCCGTTGGGGGTTGGGAAGCTGTCCGTCTGCCGTCCCAAAAGGCGGCCGGCCGAGGCAAGGGACGACGAGCTTGACGCCACGCCGACGCCTGTCTCTGCTCGGGCCTCTGTTTGTCGACACAGGCACCGAGTCATCCACATGAATCGCAGAGAGTTTAAAGGGGAGACTCGTGACGCGCCCTCGAGTCCTCGATGATTAATGCTGAGCGGCTTGGTTCCTTGGCTGGGCTTGTGCTCCAACGGTAACCAGACTTTTGGCCATTCGGGGACGGATTCATGGACCTGGCTCGAGACCTGCTGAACCAAGCGTTTCGAGGCTCGAGGAGCAAGGATCCCGTTCGTTAGCAGATGACCCACACACCCCTCGGGGTTAACAAACGCCCCAGGACACGAGCTCCCAGACATGGTGGGAGTGTTCCATACAGATACGACAAGGCTAATGGTCTCCCCAGGCTCTGACTGGAGGCCTTGTTCTTAGTTCCAAGCGTCCGGCACAATGCAGGTTTCGGGAGAACGCAGATTAGTTTGCGCCGCCGTGGTCTAGCTGGTCCGGGTGTCCAGGGACCGACGCGTCTTGGGTTTTAGCGGCCTCATTGTAAGTTGAAGTATTTCCGTTTGTGCGGCTCTGCTGGAGGGCGTTGCGTAACGGACGACACTGCTCTGTTGGCCTGTGATAGTGAGAAATTGGATGAAGGTTTAAGCGTCGAGGTGTGAACCAGAGAGAGTGCTGCGCTGCTGGGGGGTTGTACGAAGTATACGCCTCTCCACATGTGCGACGGCTGAGCACCATCAGTATGACTTACACGGCATGAAATCGCCCAGCCTAGATGTCTATATATTGCCAGAGAGCACCCCATGCAAGGGCATCAGCATTTCTTTATATGCTTGCTCTCCTAACTCTGAACTCAACATTGCTACTTCAAAGAGGACTGTCCAACGACGGAGCAATGTAACTCATCGGCCAAACGGAAACACCCCAAGCGAGTTATTATATGTTTACAACTATTCGGAGAGGCAATAAAGGTGAAAGTAAGCAGTTGGGGGAACAGGCAACACTTTTGTAAGACATCCATGTCCTAGAAATTCCACCCTGGGCATACCCAATCTAACGCTTCGCTTCTGGGCCGCCTCGCATCATCGTCATAGTTGTTCCCCCGACACCGCTGGTACAATCTCGACGGGGAATTCATCGGGTTTCTTGTATTCCCATTAAGTAGGAGGCACACCGGGCGACGGCTGAACTGGTATGTTGCCGGAACCAGTGGCCTTGCGCCGCCAGAGGGTCTCACGGGTTCGGCAACAGCTTGGTCTGCGCCTCGGATGCCAGCGGTGATGTTGGTACAGTTATCTGCGCAGCCACCGCTTCGTCCGCCATCTCGGCCAAGAGTGATGTTGACCTCATCATCCGAAGATGAGACATCGTAGATGTCACCTTGCTCCAGGCCATCGGGGGGGTGCCACGGCACCTGGTACCGGCCGGAAGATCGCTCGACAAATCCCATAGGTTGGTGGCTTCATGGTCTGCGGGACCCCGCCTCCGGCATCTGAACTCGAGGACGCAACAACTGAGGTGGTTGTAGCTCGGCTTTTGCGGAATTATTGTCTTGATCCGCCAGGTCCTTGGCCGTCGAGGACGTAGGTGCCGTGCCAGCTCGACTCTTCTGCCACGTGTTAAGCTCCCTCGCTGTGGTCCTAGTAGATCGAGCAAGTGGAATGGCACCGAGGGCGAGCTCTTCCTTATCGCCAAGGTGCGTCAATGAAGCAGATACACGCGTCAGAGTCGTATTAGATAGGCGGCTCTACCTCTTGATTTTCCGGCCAGGCGTTTTCGGGTCGGGCCTCTTGTGCCGCATGATCAACTTGTGTTGAATCACTGAGCCCTTGGAGTCGATCCCGCCGGTCACGTAATCCAATATAACTTAATATTCCCCATGGTAGTTGCTGTTTAGTCTGTCAAACTCGAATATATCCACATAAGGGACTGGGGCGGCTTTCTGCACCGTGTTGAAGGCGCGTTTTGTCGTGCCCCTGTCTCGTCGTTGGGTGGTCCAAGGGGAGCACACTCGACCCGTTCGTCCCGGCGAAACGTTGATTATCGGTGCTTTATTTCCCTTGCGGCTTCCTCGGCCGTTCAGAATGATACGGATATCCGTGTTTGTTGTGGTCTGACCATGCACAGCAAAGTCTGCACGCCGCATGAACTCCTGCTCCGACATGGAGTTGATGACAGCCAGAGCTGCACCAGAACTGACAGTCGAGGCGCTACAAGAAGCTCAGCTTGGTTTCTTCTCTGAAATGGCACGATAAAGGAGGAGCGCAAAGACACATACCTGTTGTTGCACGCGGTGGCTCCCTTCCGTCGCTTGTATTGCACCCCCGACTCTTCGAGAACTGCAATTGTCTGCTCCAGCACCGTCTCCTTCAGGAAGCCCGCGCCGGTCAACATAACGGCAACGTTCTTTGAATATTCGGCACTTTTCTTGATTTCGTCAAACAGGCCCTGACGAGGCTTGTCAAAATACTTGTCATAATTGCTCGAGTAGTCTTCAGCTGAAAGTTTGAATATGAAGGGCGCTCGGACTCGTGATCGGATTTGAATCCTCTCAGAATGAACGTATTCCCATGAATTGTCCCTCTTAGTTCAGTTCAGTACTATCTTAGGCATTCCCGGAGCAAGCGGGCTCTTTCTGCCTCGTTCAAATTGAAGTGTGGCCGCCGTTGGTCGACCTGCTGTTCAAGCTCAGACTTCACCCGAGACGTGTGATGCAGGAGTTCTGTTGATGTCAAAAGGGTATGAAGTCGAAAGGAAATCGCAGTCGTTGTACTGAGGCCGGCTTTTGTGTGCATCGGGATTGAGGATGACGGCCGGCTGGCAGTCGTTGTTGCCCCTGTCCTTGAAGCCCAAGAGGCTCGCCCGAGTGGCGGACATCCCGACGTCGAGTCCTAAAACACCGACTGCTGTTAGTATATAATCCACATATGCGAGTCACGCCATATCCATACGAGAGATGAAACGAGAGGGGCTCACGCGGGAACAATATCGCTATCGTTAGCATGGAGAAGTCGTTCTATCTGAGAATTGAGGGATGAATGAATGGCTTGAACTGCTTCACAGGGAAGAAAAAGCGGCCTGAAGAGTGTGGTGTCTGAGTCTGTGGGAGGAGGGCCAGAGACAGAATCTATAGTCAAAGGAGAGCAGTTGGGAACAATTGCAGGCAGAAGGGCCAGGGACGTGACCGCTATAAGTGAGGCCATTTAGTTAATGCGCCCTGCTACCTGGCGCGCCGACGAGCTGGCCAGGTATTCGGAGGGGTACAAGTATCTCGGCGTGTCACAGGCGATCTTGGGACATGACTTTGATCCGCACTCGGTGACGCTGGATGAGCGCTACCGGAGCTGCATTTACGGGTGCTGAAAGTTTGCTTGAAGAGATTAAGTTCCATACCAGCTGTGATTTAAAATACTGCTTTCGGCAGTTTTCCGTCTTATTTATGATTTCTAGTCAAACAACATGGTATGTTTCCCAAAACACCAAAACACCAAACGCACATGCGTGTACGAAGAATGTTCTCGTTTGGCATTTATACCGTACCACATCCTCACTCCTAGGTCCTGCTCGCCGCCCTGCCACATCTTCAAACTGTGTACGGAGTAACCTATGCTCAAATACGCCAGCTCGGGCAGCTCGACGAGTCGTCACTTGAGTGGGTAGAAGACAATGGTCGGGCCGTTCCCCGCACAGCCTCCGCACTCCATCTTCCTTCTTTCCTCCGTCACCGTTTGCCCTCTGAACCGCTCTCTTCACTTTTTACCCCCTCGCTATTCCTGCTCAGCAAAGTGTGCCGTGCGATGCGGCAGCAAGGACACGCTCCGTTGGCTATCGCTTCCTCAAGGTATGGAAGACGACGACGAGGGGCTGTCCGAATTCGCCGTGAAAGAAGGTGGCTCCCCTGCTTGAAACCTCGCCCCTCTTACATACATTGTAGCTTGCTGACGTCTCATCTCCCCAAGTTCGGCCAAAGCTTCTCGATCTCGCACAGCGGCAGGGGTCTCAGGTGAGACCCATCGTCGCACATCGAAGTCAACCTCAGGAGACAATGCCGGCCAGGCCATCTGATGGGGATCGGTGATGTCTTCAAATTCAGACGCACCTCGGCCTAGGTGCCCACTGAAGGTGGAGTCTGTGGCGTCGGCCATTCGCCTATACCCGCGCTCGGATGTTGGGACGCCTCGAGATATGCATGTCATCGCCGCACACTGCAAAAGACGCCACTGCCTACCGGAAACAGACTTTCATCATCAATATTTCATGCTCGTGTGCTTGAATGGGTGGCAGGGCGAATGGATGGCCACGGATGGAAGGGAACAGACGAGGTCGAATCTTCAGCCTCCTGCAGCCCAGGACTCCAGGGCAGGCAGGTCAGGCCGGGAGGGAGCGGCGTCATCGGGTCTTGCGCCCACCCCCCCCCCCCCCCCTTCCCCCCCCAGGCGGCTCCAGCCAATGGCGCACAAGGCACGTCTGAGCGCACGACGACCTCAAACACGCGGCGTTTCGTTTTGGCTGCGAAACCTCGACTTCCATTGGACCTGGGCCCATCATGGTTCGCCGTTCCGCACAGACAATGTTTCGGGGTTCTTCCTCGAGCCTCGAGCACGTCCTGCCAGCCTACAGATGCCTCGAAATGGCCGCATCCTGAGTCCTGGTCTTGCCGCCGTGGCCAGACAAAGACCACGGACGCGCGCTGTCACGGCTGGCGGCTACGGACTACGGTACCTGGCAATGGCACGTCAAAGTCAACTTCTGACGAACCATTGTAGGGGTCTTTGTCGATAAAAGGCAAGGGCAGCCCGCGCAACCCCAGTTGCAGAGTCCTTCCGACGTCCGAGTTCAGCCTCTAGGTAGACTGTTGCCCCTCGGCCCCTCATCTGCATTCCTCCGCAACAGTTTCTCCCTCATTTCCTCGTTCTCTGTCCCTTAGGACCTTTGATCGAGTCGGCTCGCCATCTAGGCAGCAGCACTCTTCTTCACTCGGCGTCGCCGCGTTGAAACGAAACACGCAGCGGTGGAACGCCACGGTCGTCTAAGTGTGACGGAAACATCGCGATCACAGACCAGGCGTTGCCGGAACACACGAAAGGCTGCGACCGCGCGCACAACTCCCACGGCCGGAAGGTCTTCCAGCAGGGGACAAGGAGTCCAGTGGCGCGTACGGGATCGAGGAGCCGAGTCGATCGTGCCATCATACTGGCTCACCTGTGACAGATTGCGTTTCGCGTGGCCCGTCACAGCGGTGCGCCGTAGACGAGCCTCAGGTCACGCCTCGACGCTGTCCCGGGTCCCGGACGGGCTCGAGGGCCCCATTTCATCGCGCCGCCCACATTGCCCCGTCGATGTTCTACGGCGATTATACCTCTCCCACAAATCCAATCTACTCGACTCGAGAGAGGACGCCGCCGAAGAGAACGTCAGCCGCCCGGCTGGACTCGACGTCCCGCACAGACAACATGGCGAGGCGGAGGACGGGCCGCTCGGTCAGACTGGCCGGTATGCTGCTCTGGGCCGGCACGGCGTCGGGGGCGGTATTTACGCTGTCCAACTTCCAGATGATATCGTCGCTGTCGGTGCCGCTCAGCTGCATATTGGCCTATAACACCCCGATTCGAGGATGCAGCCTCCGCGACTTTACAGAAAAGTCCTGCTCCCCCGAGTGCCAGCAGAGCTTGGCCGGCGCCCAGTCCAACATCCAAGCGTCGTGTGACCAGGTCAACGTCGGGCCCGACACTCTGCTATATCAAGCCCAGAACGGCATCCTCGTGGACGCGCTCTGTGGGCCAAAGACGACGACCACTACGGTAACTCGCACACCGCCGCCACCGCCGCAGACCACGTTGAGGAGCTTTACGATAATACCTACCTCACCCACTACCACCTCAACTACGACGACGAGCACAACGAGCACGACGAGCACGACAAGCACGACGAGCACGACGTCTACATCTCAGCAAGCTGAGACATCCAAGTCGACCACCACGCCAACAACCAGCACCATCCAGTCCAGTAGTACGTCGCAGGAGGTCACCACAACACCGCCGCAGCCGTCTACAAGTGACGGGTCGACCTCATCAACGACATCGTCGACAACAGCAGCCCAGCCTAAACAAACACTCCTACCAGGCAGTGGAGGCGGTAGCCCTTTTGACTTTGTGGCAGCGGGCACGTCGACGGGGCCGACGGACACATCTAAAATCCTGAGCGTTGTTGCGTGCGTTGTGGGCCTGTTGTTGGCTCAATAGCAGCACGCGGATGTTGCGAGCTGGACTTTGAGCAGAATAGTCGCATCCTGACAACACCGTTGGAGGACGCGAGGGCTAGTATTGGCCGTAATGAAGAAGCAAGGGATGAAACCCTGAGTGGACGGACTATACTCCGTATAACACGCTGGATGAGGGTGAGGGCCCTGGTCTGGCCGGGATTCTGCAAGCCGTTGGAGCGAGCTTTCTTTGCGCATCAGGTGACGGCTTGACAGGGCATGGAACTGGGATGAGAACTACTAGTGAGATACCACCTCCAATTAGGAGGAAGCGATTTCTCTGTATCTTTAATGTACGAATATCAAACGTCTTCATTCAGCCCACGCAGCAACATCGGTGGCGAGCTGGGACGTGCGGCTTCACCGCATCGCCAGCCGCAAAGCCATGCAGGGTGTGAAGGCCGAACACGGGGGAGGGTTGAGCGCCCTAAACGGAAGTCTGATGCGGGCGCTGCCGGAGAGAGCCTGGGGAGGACACTGATTTCGAGATCCATCCTCTTCAATCTGGTGAAACAGTCGTGTGTGAGACGATGACGGTTGGCAGTCACCGGGAGGCTGGTGTGGTATGACGGACCAACAGCGGGGGCCAACAAACATTCCGGATACGAGCAACATCCGTGGGCGTGGTGTAGATTCGCTGAGCAACGTGACGGGGAGCGGGGCAGAATTAACCGTAAAATTCAGTCAACGCACGGAGATGGAGATGCAGATGGAGATGGTGTTGATGGGACTGGTGTGTGTGGGAGAGGCAGACGAGACCGTGAATGACGTCGATGTGCATGAGTCGCGGGGTGGAGGACGCGATGGACCGTTTGGCGATTGGGACGAGGCTCGAGCTGTTGGGAGCGCGAGAACCGTCAAGAAAGGGCATTTGATATCCGATGACAGTGAGGTGAGGCGGGATTGCTCAGTCGGCCAAGCGGCCAAGGCTCCAACTCTGACTGCGACTCGGTGTGAGCCAAGCCTGGGCAGCATCCAAGAGATTTAATTCCATCTCTTGGACTTCTAGGCAAGGGCGGGCCGTTGCGGAAACCTTGCCCAGCACTCCGCACTCGCAGCAACCACCGTAACGCAGCAGCGCGGAGCGGGACGAAACGGACGGGACGCCGATTGCCGCCTCCGTCCTCGTCCTCTCACACGAGACGCGCGGGGAGAGACGGGCTGAGGAGGGCGCGACGAAGCAATCACAGCCCGGCTTCGTCCTCGAGCTGAGCTTGCTGAGGCTTGAAGGCGTTTATCCCAGGGCAGGGCAGGGGTCGCGGCGCGTTCGTTGGTCGGCGCTACGAAGCAGAGTGCCGCAAAGTAAGCATAAGGGCATAAGGGTAAGCCTAGTGGCCGGGCGGTGATGCCGGAGCCAGGATCCGTGGGTCCGCCGGGCCTCGGCGGCGGTGCAAACGTCGACGGGCGAGAACCGGAGCGGGGCGCTGGCGCTGGCGACGGACGCACCAACGCCAGCGGCTCGGGTGCTGCGCTGCGCTGCGCCTGGGCGGCGGGCGTCCACCGAGGTGCGCCGCGGGCGGGCTCAGAGCCTGCAGCCGTTCCCCACTGTGAGCGCCCACTCTTGCCCACCTCAGTGCGTGGCCCCCGTCCCGATAAACAATGGGGGGGGGGGGGGGAGCAATCCTTGCCAGCGGATTTTCTTAAAGTCGACGCCGTCTGCCCGTCCCTGCGCATGTCCGCTCCCGTCGCTGTGCACAGGCAATACCCATTCTGTGCTGTTTCTGCGCTTCATCGTGGACGTCGTCGTCGCGCCCGCATCCATCCGCCACTGTCGCCCAGGCCCAGCCTCTGCCCGGACGGCCCCCCAGGCCCCCCGCCGCTGCGCGCGCCGACGCCTCCGCGCGCACGAGTGACGACACACGCTCGCCCGAGACACGACAAGACATTTTCCCCCCTGCGCGCTCCAATCCTCGTCCACCCCGAGCCCGTATCCGGCCCTCGACTCCCTGCCCTGTGTCTTGCATTTTCCCGTGCACGCACGGCGGCAGCCCACCGCCGCACTTCCAGATCCGGCCGGTGCCCGTGCAGACGATTGGCTCCGGGCCTTGCGCGCGCGCGCGCTGGACAGCAGAATCGACGCCCTTTGTCGTCGCCGCCGCCGCAACTCGACCTGCATGTCTCCCATCTGCGTCGTCGTCGGCTCGAGATCGATTGACCGCCGCGTCGAGCGGACCTCTGCGCCGAGCACACGGCGGGAGCGCGCGTCGACCGGCCCCGGCACGACGGCGCCTTTGTCGCCGCTTCGATAGCCCCCGTGGGAAGCAAGCTTCGCGACGGACATTGGATCGCCAAACGGCGACGCACGGCACCATGGCGTGGTCGCAAATCGACATCACCAAGCCGCACTTGGTCTACATCATCCTCGGCGGCTTCACCTCGCTCTTCATGCTCTGCTCCTCCTTCATCAAGGAGCGCATGTACATCGGCGAGGCCACCGTCGCCACCCTGTGCGGCGTCATCTTCGGCCCTCATGCCGCCAACCTCATCAACCCCAACGAATGGGGCAGCGTCGACATCGTCACCCTCGAGTTCTCCCGCATCGTCCTCGTCGTCCAGTGCTTCGCCGTCGGCGTCGAGCTGCCCAAGTTCTACATGGAGAAGCACTGGCGCTCCGTCGTCTACCTGCTCGTCCCCGTCATGATCGCCGGCTGGCTCATCGTCAGCCTCGTCATCTGGTGGATGGTCCCGCCCCTCAGCTGGCTCGAGTCGCTCGTCGTCGCCGCCTGCGTCACCGCCACCGATCCCGTCCTGGCCTCGTCCGTCGTCGGCAAGGGCAAGTTCGCCAAGCGCGTGCCCAAGCACTTGCGGGATCTGCTCTCCGCCGAGTCGGGCTGCAACGACGGCATGGCCTTTCCCTTCATCTACCTCTCGCTCTACCTCATCCAGTACCACCTGAGCGCCAAGGACGTCACCTTCCACTTCGTCGTCTACGTCATCCTCTACGAGTGCATATTCGGCGCCGTGTATGGCTTCGCCGTGGGATACATTGCCCGCCACGGCATCAAGTTCGCCGAGCAGCGCGACCTGATCGACCGCGAGAGCTTCCTCGTCTTCTACTTCGTCGTTGCGCTCTTCTGCGCTGGCTCTGGCAGCATCCTCGGCGTCGACGATCTGCTCGTGGGCTTCTCCGCCGGCGTTGGCTTCTCCAACGACGGCTGGTTCGGCGAAAAGACGGAGGAGTCGCACGTCTCCAACGTCATCGACCTGCTGCTCAACTTGGCCTACTTTGTATACTTCGGCACCATCATCCCCTGGGAGCAGTACAACAACAACGTCTTTGGCCTGACGGCGTGGCGGCTCGTTGTCATCGCCATCTTCGTCCTCCTATTCCGACGCATACCCATCATGATGGCCCTCAAACCATTTATACCCGACGTCAAAAACTGGCGGGAGGCGCTGTTCGCGGGCCATTTTGGCCCCATCGGTGTCGGCGCCATCTTCGTCGCGATCCTTGCCAGGGCTGAGCTGGAGCACGAAGAACCGGTGCCTCTGGCAGAGCTGCCACCCGAAGGCTCCGAGAACTTTGCGCTAATTTACCTCGTCTGGCCCATCGTCACATTCCTCGTCATTTCGTCGATTCTCATACACGGCTCCTCCATCGCCGTCTTCACCCTCGGCAAGCGCATCAACACATTGACTCTAACCATGTCATACACGGCGGCCCCTGAGGATGGGCCTTCGTGGATGAACAGATTGCCTCGCATCTCGTCTCAGTCTCGATCGCAAGCCAAGGCCATGTCCGAGACTTCCTTTGACGACCCCAAGGAGCCCGTGTTTCCACCCGGCACACTCGCTCCTCCCTCCAATTTCCTGCGCCGCCAGCGGGACGAAGACAACCCCAGTCAGACGGGTAGTAGGGCCTCGTCCCTGGTTTCGAGGAAGCGGAAGCATAAGAAGTGGGACGACGGGATAGGGCCGGGCGGTCCGGTGAGCCAGTCTGCCATCTTCCCCAACCGACAGACACCAGTCGGCGGGACCCCCGACAAGGAACGCTCCCCACCGAGGCACGAGAACACCGACTCGACGACTATATCCGAGGACAGCCGTAAAGAGAAGGACCTCGAAAGGTCGGACGAAGCGGGAGATGACCAAGAGCGGGCCCCGCGGGCGTCGCATCGCCGGACTCCACGAGTCGAAGTCTTCGACGAGGGCGACCAAATCGTGTTTGAAAACGAGGACGGAGACGTCCTCGATGTTCAGCCGACCCCCGAGGGAGACATGGGGGGGCTTCCTCGACCCAACGAGGGGCTGCGGTCCGACACGGAGCCTTTTAGCTGGTCACTGGGCGGTCTTCGGCGCAAGGTGAGCGAGATGTACTCCTCGGAGCTCGAGAAGCGAAAGGAAAAGGGCAAGAATGAGCGACGACACGAGCCGGCGCGAGCCTATCAGTTTGGCAACACGGTATGATTTGCCTCTTTGACACGCGTGACATCGATATCTTTTGCTGACACGTACCCACTAGATCATTGTCGAGGACGAGGATGGCGAAGTCGTCAAGACTTACGAGTTGCCCTCGCAAAAGGCCGAGGGCCAAGAGGGCAACGACTTGCTGGGAGCCAGCTTAAAGTACCTCGGCCTCGGGGCCAAGGACCGCCAGGACGACAAGAACCCGGAAGCGGCCGCCGAAGAAGGGGAAGCCGGCAGTGTCACCCCAAGCAAGCAACCGTCCAAGGGCGGATGGTCAGGCTTCTCAAGAGGAGTCGGCCAGCAGGCGAGGAGGAAGAGCGTGGCCCAGCAGCAAGAGGCGGACGACGATAAGAAGGTCCGGTTCACGATCGGCGGTGTTGGGCAGCGCATGACCAAGGAGGACTTCATCAAAGAGGTCCAGAAGCTCGACGTCGGCACACGAAAGGAGGTGGTGGACCACTCGACGGCGTCTTCCGCCGTCAAGCAGCTGGCCCGCCAGGACCCGCTTGTGAAACCAGCCGGGCTGCCCGTCGTGCCCGTGATCCGCGAGCAAGGCAGCGAGACCAGCAGCAGCAACGGGGAGAGCAGTCGCACCGGCCGCGGACGCTCCCAGTCCACGTCACCGGGACGTCGACCAGCCGCCGCGTCGAGCCCGTCACCGTCGTCCAAGGACCGCCAGATGGAGGAGTTTGCAGAGACGTCGGTGGAGCGCAAGCGCCGGCTGGCCGTCCTCGCCAGCCAAGCCGAGGCCGACGACGAGGACGCGGACACGGGAGAGACCCCCGCCGAGCGGCGAAGACGGCAAGCGGCCCTGGGCGTGGCCAACGCCGCGGCCGTCGAGGACAGCGACAGCGACGACGAGGGCACGGAGCGTGTGCCACCAGCTCGGAGAGGTATTAGGTTCGCCGAGCCGCAGCGAAGTGGGAAGCAGCCGAGGTGAGGAGACGAGACGAGACGACGAGATGTGTTTTTTTGTTTGGATTTGTTTCACGACAGGGGAACCTTGCGAGCCACGGACCGGTCGATTCGGCATGCGGGGTTAACTAGAAGATTGGGCTTGACTTGGGCCGTCACACAACATAAAGAGGTGGGCGTCGGTGGTGCATAGCGGGTTTTACATACTGTAGCATAGTATCATGTGAGAATGCATCATCAGCAAATCAAATCTTTGACCTTTCCTGCTTCGCATGTTTGCCCTTTATGACTTTACCGGACTAGACAGACGGATGAAGCGCCTGTTGCCAAATCGTACGTTTGACCGCGCGATTGCTTCGTCGTCGAGTCGGCCGGACCGAGCTTCGACGGCGCCGGGACGGGACGGGACGAGGAGGCCACCCGGCGCCGACTTCAGCTTCCGCATTCTTGCGACGAACAAACGGGCCTTGCTTTTTCTGCGCCCCGACGAAATACTCCAATCATACAAAGGGCGCGACGACAGGCAATTCGTACATGTACGAGGCACGAGATGGTCACGATCGAGGCCCGTCATGTTCCAGGATGTGGGTTCAGCCCGTCTCCCGTCACCTCTAGTTTCGTGTCCCAGGATGTAGATAAGATTCACCACCTCCTTCATTCAACTATTCAGCCCCCTGACGATCCAGTGATACCGGTCCGTCTGCGCATCAATCGCAGGCACCTCACGTATCAAGGCATGTTCTACAACGGCATCTCGCTCCTACGCCACCCCCGACAATAGCCAGGCACCTCACACAACACCCGCCATGGCCGCCAGCACCGACCAAGATTCGCCCCAGTCCATCACGTCCAACGTCGTCGGCATCCTGACCTTTGTCGCCGCCATCGAGGCCGCCATATACGCCCGCGTCACGTACCTGCGCAACAGCGACGGCAAGAACTTCCGCATCAAGACCTCGCTGTCGTGGTGCAAGACGGGATCCGCTTGGCTCGCGGGTCTGCTGCCGGCGCTCAATGCGCAGCACGACGATGGCGGGGGCTCGCGCCGCCGTAAGATGGACGTCGAGGCGAAGGCGTCCACGGGGAGCACCATCGACAGCCGCTTCGCGCTTATGCCGCGGAGCTGGCAGGGCGGGAGGCTGTCAGTTGCCATGGCGCGGCTTCCGGTACGGAGAAAAGCTCTCGAGCTGGTCCCCAGAGGAGGCATTGACGGCTAGGGTGCAGTTCCTCCAGATGAGCATCATGTCGTCCCGGCTGAGGGATCAAGAGTCGGACGAGGTGCGGCGAGGTGAAGTCGGGCCAGAGGGGGAGATTCGCCGGCAGGACGCGTTCATGGGCGGGCAGAAGCCCCGGGAGGGAAGCCCGTAGCGAAGAGATGCCTTGGCAAAGTATCATCCTGCCTCTCACTTTATGTCGTAGCCTCCCTGCCACAGAAACGCAGCGGCCACGGCGAGACTCGCAACGCCCATGAGCAGGTCGAGCTCCACGACAGCCCAGAGCCAGAGACAGCCCAGCGGCGGCGCCTGCTTCATGGTGGCGAGGTAGCTGTACGTGTTGGAGATGAAGATGAGGTAACAGCCTGTTGCTATGCTCATGGCGAAGAAGACGGCCTGGCGGAGCGGGCGCTGGTATCGGAGGGCGAGGCCGGGGAGCAGGACGGGGCTCGAAGGGTGCGGGTGCAGGACGTAGAAGAGGAACAGGAACACTGCGGGCGACGATTAGCCTCCTGACCACTCCCAAGCCGGGGTCCGCGGTGTAGACATACTCATCCATGCCCTTCCGGTCCTCACCCAGACCGTAGGCCAGACAATCTCTGTGCCGTACTGGTGCTGGACCAGCACGTCAAACGTAAAGTGCAGCATGGCCAGCGTCGCCGTCCAGAGCATGGCCTCGAGGACCCTCTCGGCTCGGGGGGAAAGCGTCGCGGCCTCATCCCCCTCCGCCTCTTCGCCGCCTTGTCCTTTGGCCATTTGCTTCTCGCGCTGTTCGGCCTGCTGGAACAGCTGCCGTTCCTGGGCAATGTCGAACAGCGTCTTCTCCGAGGGCACGGAGCGGTCGGGCTGTTGGAGCTTGATGCCGCCTCCGGACGTCTTCTCCTTGCGCTGTCTGGCCATTGTCGCTGATTTGAGTGGCAGTTGGGCTGCGTGCGGGCCTTGGTATCTGCGTAGGGCCTTGTGCGTTGGCGTTGGCGCGCTCGTCGTGTCGTCTGATGATGGAGGGACAGAGTTGCGGCTGAGCTCCGCGCGCTAGAATATTAGGGCCTGGGTGGTCCCCTGTAGCTCGAATGACAGATGACATCACGCCAATCAGCAGCACCAGCGCAAGCTCTCGGGGCCCCTAATCAATCAAATCTTCTGGAAGCTTGACGGCCTGGTGCCTGGTCCCCTGAATTCCCCCAGAACTCGGCAGCTAACGACGTCGTGTGCTAATGAGGCTAGTCGCAGGGGGGGCGCAATTGTTGAAATCGCAAGGTGGCATTTGCGCCCAGGAGCCCAGAGCCCACCACTTCAACAACCTCCACCTTGTTGCCTCGCATCCCTCTCTCCCCCTCGGCGCGTGGGCGCGGTGTCCGACTCGACTCCCTCGCGCACTGGAAGCACATCTACGGCCGTGCTGCTCTGCCATCGGCGCCGTAGACTGCAGGGGGGAACTCGCAGCCTGCGCCAACGAGGTCCATTGGGATCCAGCCTCTACCACCCCTTCGAGCCGCCTGTCCCCAACGCAAACCACCACCGCACGCGGCAGACGCCATGCTCGGCCTCGGCCTCGTGGCGACCCTGGCGGTCGTGGTGCCGCTGCTGTACATGTACACGGTCAGCGTCGTCGCGGCGCGCTTCCCGGCGCTGCGCAACAAGCGCATCTGCCTGCTGATTGCGCACCCGGACGACGAGGCCATGTTCTTTGCGCCGACCGTCCTGGCCCTCACGCGGCCCGAGACGGGCAACCACGTCAAGATCCTGTGCCTGAGCACGGGTACGGCCCTCAATGGCCCCGGGGGAAGTTGGCGAACAGTCTGGCTAACGTACCACGTCTTCTTGCAGGCAACGCGGACGGCCTCGGCGAGACGAGGAAGAAGGAGCTCGTCAAGAGCGGCATGCTGTTGGGCCTGCGAGATGAAGACGACGTCTTCGTGGTGGACAACCCGTACGTCCAGTCGCTGCGAGCAACTCCAGCGTCCGGTCGCGGGAGCTTGGCTGACCAGACCAGCACCGACTTCCCCGACTCCATGACCGCCAAGTGGGACGAGAACAACGTCTCCAACCTCCTCTGCAGCGCCTTTGCGCCGCAGCTCGCCCGCCAGCGCGCCGACGACGCCGCCCAGCCCACCGCCAACATCGACGTCCTCATCACCTTTGACGCGCAGGGCGTCTCCTCGCACCCCAACCACGTCTCGCTCTACCACGGCGCGCGCGCCTTCGCCGCCGCCCTCGTGCGCGGCAAGGCCGGCTGGGCCAGCCCCGTCGACCTCTACACGCTCACCTCGGTCAGCATCCTGCGCAAGTACACCTCCTTCCTCGACGTCTTCGCCACCGTGGCCGCCTGGGCCCTCCGCGTCCGGCACGAGGACAGCGCGCATCCGGGCGGCCTGCTGCTCATGAACCAGCTTGTCGGCGGGGCCGGGCTCCCCACCGCGTGGAAGACCATGACGGAGGCGCACAAGAGCCAGATGGTGTGGTTCCGGTACCTGTGGATCGGCTTCAGCCGCTACATGGTCATCAACGACCTGCGGCTGGAGAAGGTCAAGAGCAAATGACTCTGCGGGGATGAGGAGGCCAATACGGGCAGGGTCGAGGGAGTAGGAAGACGGGACGAGGCAAGCATATACCTGGGCGTTGCGAGGCACGGACTGGACGATAATAATCAGAGGGTAATAGCCTGGCTAGAGACGGACCAGATTGTCGGCCCTGAGATTTACATACTACATAAAAATGCAAGCTCCCACTCATCCTTATTGCCCACCAGGACGTAACAAGCTGAGCATTCGGACCTCTTCTCGGCGGCAGGATCCGTGCTATTCTAGAATGTTCAGGCGAATCGTCACATGTTGTCCGATATGGCCATCAGCCATGCACACCCGCTGCACGCCCCCCTTATTAGCCGCTGCCGCCAGCAGAACCTGCATATCTCACGTCCCGCCGCCGCTGCACCCCGGCTCTCTCTCTCCACCGGTGCCGATTTTCCCTTCTTGCCTTGTCCTCCGCCTGACGGAGCATGAAGCCCGCATCGCCAAGACTGCCCGTCCGCCTGGCCACTTGGACGAGCACCGGCGCAACGCACATCTTACGGCCCTCCCTTTCCGATAGCCTTGCTCACCGCCAGCTGCCCTTTGCACCGGCCGCGTGTAGCCGCTCTGTGAGAGTTTGCTACGTACTGGTTTTGGTGGTGGACCGTGCAAGGGCCAGGATCAACATCTGGCCCGGCGCATCGGCGCTGGCGGATGCGGGGAGGGATCGGGGCTTGAAGATGGAGATGTACAGGTCAAAAGAAATTCTCTTCTTTTTTTATTTCTTCTCTTTTTATTTTTATTAAATCAAGCAGCGACAGAACGAAACCATGGCAAGGAATGGTAGGTACACCCGAGTTTGCTGGGATGGTCTGGCAATAAATATGCTATTAATTCCCGTCAGTGGTGGCTGCGCGACTCTGCACCTACACCACCTCCAGTCGACAATAAGGCGCGCCACAAGGCCTATTCATTCATACCCCCTCCCAACATTCACTCACTTTTCTTCCTCACTCACCTGCACTCCTCGCCTCTTGAAAACAAAACAAAAAAAAGAGATCCATGTCAAGATGTTCGCCGGAGATTTCGCCTTCATCCAGACCCGGCCACGCAACGGCGCCGAGCGCCGCGAGTCGAGCACCCCTGCCATCCCGCTGCAGGCCGTGGCCGAGCTCGTGAAGAAGCGCGCGAAATCTAGCGGTGCTGCTCTCACGGAGGGGAGCTTGATGGGCAGGGCGCGGAGTGAGGCCAGGAAGGGTGCCGTCGCTTCGCTTTGAGGGGCTATCCCTCTTCACAACGGCACGGGACCATCACTTGGCACCATCCAAGTACCTTCACGAAGTTACGATCCAACTGTACGACAACAACAATAATGCCAACTGCAACAATGCTTGTTTACGATACCCAGGGCTCACACCGCGCCGTACTACCCTACCTCCAAAACGGTGCACTGCTCTGGTTGCTCTCGATGTCAGACTCGGCG
Organism: Tolypocladium inflatum; assembly: GCA_003945565.1. Taxonomy (NCBI): domain Eukaryota; kingdom Fungi; phylum Ascomycota; class Sordariomycetes; order Hypocreales; family Ophiocordycipitaceae; genus Tolypocladium; species Tolypocladium inflatum. The sequence continues at coordinate 2,095,641 of QEPE01000001.1, forward strand.
CTCTACCCACCCGAGACGGGGACTGGTTCTCCGCTGGGCGTGGAATCCCGGTAGGACGCTGGTATAAAGCAACTGAACGGCCAGAGGTCACAGCCAGATGATTTGCTCAAGGAAACCTGTCAGTAACCTGAACTGGTACTTTGTATGTTTCATATATCATGAGATAGCCATGCATCACAATGTCCATATCCATCAAAGCTTTCCAACTCGTGACAATCATGCAAAAGCTAACACCCCAGCCCATTCCGCGTGATAAATGCCCCCAACGTGCAGATTCCCAATCCCATACCTTGATATAACGCCCTGAAAGCTATACATCCTCCCGATTCATCAACCCATTCGTGCAGGGTGGGCATGACAGGGCCCTCAAAAGTGCACGCTACGCTTCTTCTGCACCTTCTTCTTCTTATCCTCCTCCGACCGGTGGAAGAACCCGCTCGCGCTCGCCCCCGCGGGGCCCCCGTACGGCGCCTGCATGGACACCCCGAGCGGGTTGGACGTCTTCCTGCGCCCCCCGGCGTTCTGCTCCGGCCGCGGCCCCACACTATTCGGCCGCGGCGGCTGCGGCGGCGGCGGCGGCGAGTGTCCGCCCGGCGCGCCGTACCACCCGCCACCGGGAGGGTGTAGCGGCTGCTGGTTGTGCCTCGGGGGCAGCGGCGGCGACGAGGCGCTCGCGTTGGGTGCCTGGACGCCGTATTCCTTGCGCAGCCGCTCCGTCTCCCTTTCGACCTCGGCCTCGCGCTTCCGGCGCTCCTTGTCCTCCTGCTCGAGCATCGCCTTGATGCGCTTCTGCTCCTCCAGGTCTCGCCTTTCCCGCTCGCGAGTCTTGCGGCTCTCCTCGGCGACCATGGCCTGAAGCCTCTTCGTCTCGGCGTCGATCCCAGCCTGCTGCCGGGGATCTCTACCTGGCGGCGCGCTGGATACGGGAGGCGGCGATGGTGGCATGTCACCCAAGGCTCCGGATGCAAACGCCATTTGTGATGTCGACGGCGCCGCCGCTCGGGGATTCGAGTTCTTGACGTGTGTCTGGACGGGCGCGGCTGCGGCGTTGAACGGATCCTGCCGCGGAACGAGGTACAGATCCCTGATCACCTCCGCGCTCAGGATGAACGACATCTCGAGGCCCTTACGGTCCTCGACCTCGACGCGCGCCATGTTGGGCTCGTATATCGTCACAATGCCCTCGTTCTTCCCCGCGCGGAACATGGCCACCGTGATGTCCGGCTCCTTGCTCTTCTTGCCGCCCACGCTCCGCCCAGACATGTAGCACGTCATATCCTTGCTCAGCCGGCCATCGCGCTTCCACCGAAAGACGACCTTGGGCGTGAGGTCCACGATCTGCGTGCCGCTGCTGTCCTGGTCGATGCGGCTCGCGCTGGGCAGCTTGAAGCTGCGCTCGGGGACCTCGAGCTCCCACGCCTCGGACTTGTTCCAGCTCCCCGGGCGGTGCCTGACCACGACGGCCTGGTCCGGGTTGTACAGCGATATCGCGAACGAGTCGGGCGTGAGGGGGACGGGCGACGTCGCGCCGTTTGCGCGCACCTCGGCGGCCGAGAGCGAGGGCTGCGTCCACTCCGGCTTCACGAGCACCTCGGCGTAGACGACGGAGGGGTAGTGCACGTCGAGCAGGCCGAGCGCGTACTGGTTCCTGGCTGTGGTCCGGTCGGGCCGCTTGAGGAGGTATTCGGCAGAGCTTTCGGAGCCGTTGTGGGTGAAGTAGAGGAGCGTGTGGAGCGGGTTGTCCGAGGAGGGCTGCAGGCGGTAGGTCGGGAGGTTCTCGTCGAGCATGATGGGCGAGCCGCCACGAACGGGCTGTCGGCGCCTGGTTCGCTTGGATCTTAAAGCAAACGTATGGGCAGCAATGGATGGTCAACGCAAGGCCCCGAGGAAACGAGAAACGGTATTCGTCGTGCGCGGGCGTCAGCAGGTCCGCAGTCAGCCTCAAGTTCAACGGTCCGCCGCGGCCCAGCGTCGCCGTCGATGGTCACGCGCACGTGAAACCAGCAGAGTCAGACCGTCCTTGCTTGGCGCACGGCTTACGTAGGGGGCATACGGGTATAACAGCAGTTCGAGGCAAAGAAGGCAGACCGAGGAAATAAAGGAATCGCCAGTGTGATAAACATAGAAACAGCCGTCTGACTTGTAGGCTAAGGGGCCAGAGTTGCGCGGCAGCTGGGGCCGGTAGGCCTACGTCGTACGTCATGGGCCGCCCGAGGCTGCGCCACTGCAACGGCTGAGCGTTGAACCGCCAAGACGCCTACATAGAAGCCAAGAACCCTGGATGCCACACCATCGCACAGTAACAGCAACTGAGAGCATAAACGACCTGACGAATCCGCGTGCGCGTCGCTGGAGGCTCGATCCCCATGGCTGGGGACGCGAGCCGGCCAATGCCAAAGCCCCCGTTGACAAAGGAAGCCCGGAAGCTTCAGTGTTTCATCTTGATGCAAAAGCTGCCAAGTCCAATGCCGCCCAGCAAGTAAGCCGCCTATGAGTTTCCAAGATGCACCCAGCAATGCGTTTACCATGTCCGCGTCGAGCAAATGCCATCGCCAGCCCGTTCCCGGTTTCCCCGTGACGCCGAACCAAAAGAGCCCCATCATGCCCGTTCCCCATGTCTCGCGAGGTCGGTCAAGTACGAGTACGTATGTCTGTAACTAAACGCCCACAATCATCCTGCTACCATCATGCTCGGCGCCTCCGCAGCCACGGTATCCGTTCTCGCACGCTTCTATCCGGCGGCTCTCCCCAGTCTATCCTCTCCTCTCGCCGGAGCCGCCGCCGCTCCTGCTGCGCGCGTCCAAAGCACGGCACCCAGCAGCAGCAGAGGCCGCCCACGATGAGCCCAAACGCCACGCCGATGAGGAAGCCCCTCACGATCTTCTCGCCCGACGAGCCGCCACCGATGAGCTCCAGCACTCGCTCGCGCAGGTCGATGTCCCCCGGCAGGGTGTCGAGGTTGGCGGACATCGCCGCGGGAGAGGCGCCTGTTGTGACCGTCGTGGGGGTGGTGGTGTTGCTGCCGGCGAGGGTGGTCGTGTTGACCGTGGAGGCTTGTATTGTCCGTCCGTCAGCCGGGCTACCGCGCCTGTAGATGATGGATGCGCTTCGGCGGGATGAAGCGTCGGAGACAGCTATCGTACACGGCCACTGTGCCTCCGCCGTGCAAGCCAACGCCGTATCTTGCGGCCCAGGACGCGCTCGTCGCGACTCGCAGCGGCAGTCGCATGCGGCAGTCAGCCGTCAGGGCAGGGCAGTCCCTCCATGCACTGGCATCAAGCAGTCGGCGCGTAGGGTTCAGTCGAGTCGCGCAATACGCTCAGGAGGCTCGTCTGGTGTAAACGGCGACGGCTGCAGCGGTTATAACGCGCGGCGAAGAATGCGCCGGATGAGCACGCCAAGCGAACCGACACCGCCTGTCTCGCCTGGACTCTGGATCCCAGAGGCAGCCAAGAGCCTATCCGCGGAGCTTTTCTCTCGACTGCGTCCGCTGCGTGCTCTTCCTCTTCCGGGAGGAGAGGAATTGCCAGCTACCTAGCCAATACCCTGGCTTTGGCGATGCCCAACCCTCCCTCTGGTGCCGCTGCGGGGGCGGGCGTGTGAGTGCCGAGTCCAGCAGGAGGATAATGTAAGTTGATGAACTGCAGAGCCGGAGACGGCGGAAGGCCCGGTCCAGGGCGCTTTCTTGTGCGCCGCGAGACTTTTCTGTTTAAAATGTGGGTGGGCTTGGCCGACGTCCGTCGCCGTCGCACAGCACGGGATGCCTCACACAGGCGGTGTCGGATTGGTGACGGCAAGGAGCAAGATGAGGATGATAGATAGGCCTACTGCCGGATGAGCTGGGCAAGTCAGGTACCAAGACAAAGTATGGCGCCCCCACCCCGATACGAAGTACGTACCCGCAACGTCCTTCCCACCAAAGACTCCGTGACACCAACCGAGCAAATCCGGTAGCCACTTTGCTCAAGAGGCCTTCAACCCTCACGCTCGAATAAATATTCGCGTGGAATACAAGGTCTAGAGCTCCTCATGTCAATCGGGATGTCCTCGGTCGAGACCTCTAGCAGCACTCACTCACAACTCGACTCTCACTGACACCGTCAGATGAACGGGCAGCAGCAAGGCATCCTCACCAGAAAGACGGCACAGCAGAGAATTGTAAACTAGGAAGCAGTGTTGAAGCGAAGCACGCCCGAGCGAGGTGTGTCCGACTCGACTACAATCTCGCTCGTGTACGTCGGCGACTACCTGGTTCCCGCAAGGTCGAATAAATGCCGTCCCGGCTCTCTGTATCCTTCTCGTATAAACCATCTGCCTCGCACGATGATAGCACATCCCTTTTCAGAAACGTCCCTGGGCATAATGCACCTGTATGCCTAACAAACTGCGTCGAAGATAAAATGGCAAACGTGTTCACCAGTGCCGCGCTCCTTCAGCCCCTCACCACGTCGTGGCTCCGGCCATGCCATGCAACAGCTCCGGCGCTGTACTGTAGCCTTGGGCGGGCGAATGTTTCTGCCTCCCTTTCGCCTCGAATGCGGAGGGGGACAAAACAACGAGAAGCAGTCAATTTGAACTTGTGATTTGAGCTGGTGCTCAACTCTGTTCACTCATATAATGCCGCCGGGCGGATCGTAGCCCGTCGACGCACCCCTCGCGGCACCACCCATGCCCGCGCTGCCCGGATCGCCGTCTACCTGAGCGCTGTTCGTCTTCCGGAGCATGAACATGGGCTTCTTGCCTTCCTTGTCAAGCTGCTTGAACAAGATCAAAGGTTTCTCCTCCATGCCCAGACAACGCTCCTGGTCTCCATAGACAATGTACAAGGCGTACTGGTCCCACGGGGCGTTTATCTGATACTTTTTAAGCGCGGCTGGGAGCACCTTGTGGCAGGGGTCGTCCATGCTGACGCGGAATGACTTGAATATCTCGACTGATGCGTTGCTATTGCTGGTGTTGGGCGTGTCGGGGACGGGCGTCTCTCGTCGTCGAGGCGGTGGGCCGCCGGCCCCCTTCTCGCGCGAGTTATAAATCGCGTGATCGCCCTCGTTCAGGGTCGTTCTATTGGATGTTGTAGATGTGTCGCCACGATATGACCGGGAAGCTAGTGTCGTACCGCTCATGTGGTTTTGCGGCGAAGTTGGGGAGGGCATGTTGGGCGAGGGATATGAAGACCCCGGGTTCTGGCCAGAGCCATTCATCGCCGCGAGGTGTGATGATGACAAGACAGCTCGTTCCGCCGCACTGGCCGGGTCCAAAGTCTGTTCCGCTATCGTTCTCTCGTGCGTCGGTTGCGTCGGCGAGTTGCCCTTGGTCGTCGCCCCAATCAGTATCTTCCTCTGCGAATATGATCGCATGACTCCAGGCCCCGGGCCTTGGCCAGGAGGCGGCGTCGGAGCAGGCGGTGAAATGGTGGGTTCGAATGTGTACGCTGCGCCGCCGCTCAGGTTGGGCAGCGGCTGTTGTGCATCCTTGACGAGCCGCAGGGCTGGGAGCATGTCTTCTCTGAGGCGCCTGAAGTCATCCGTCATCCGCCGCAGGTCCTGCTCCAGCAAGCTCATCCGTTCGTCTCGCAGTCGTAGTTGTTCGACCAGGTGCTTGATGTCCTTTAACGTCGCCGTGGCGTACTGTGCTTCGGCGTCCGCAGCTGCAAATTTGGAACACCGACTCGTCAGTCAAGCTGCCTTTCGAAGATGCAAATGGGCAAGGGTGGACGCTTACACAATGGTAGGTAGTGATCGCTCTCGATGGGCACATCTTGCGCCTTTTTGACGTCAAAGACACTCTTGAGGATGGTCAGTCGATGGCCCACGCTGGCGATGCCCATGCTCTTGAGGTCGTCGTGCAGCAGCGCGACCAGCGCCTCGCCGACGATTTCGTTTTCTGCAATCAAACGGTTCGGTCAGCCATCAACCAGCGACAGAAAGCAGAGCCGGTGGGTGTCGGATGTCCAACGCACCAACGAATCGATCGGCATACTGCGACAGGCCGATGGAGCTGATAAAGTCGGCACACTCGTCGGCCGTCCACTCCGTGATGATCGTCTCGGGCAGCCTGTCGGCACTGCTGCGGTGGCCGTACGTTGTGGGCGTGTGCTCCGCCGATGTCGACAGTTCCGAGTCAATCGGCGAGGCCTCCGAGTCGCCGACCGGCGACCTGTCGCCAATGCTTCGCTCGTATTCGTCGTCGGCGTCCGACTCGGCGTAGGCCGTGCCTCCATCGAAGCTCATCATGTTGACCAACGCGGCGGCAGCGAAGCCACGCCCAAAAGTGCCTGTAGTTCGATCTCGGTTCGATTCGCGGCGGAGAGGTGTTTCACTGGTGGCGGCGACTGCTCAGGGGACGGACGGGCAGCCAACAGGAGAGGCAGGCTGGCACGGAGAGCGGGCGGCCCGGGAACTCGGAGAGAAGCGAGGACGGTTCTCGATGGATGCAGGCGTCACGACCCGGGACTGGAGCTGCAGCGGAGGAGGCAAGCGAGGGCGTTGTTGTGCTTCGAGCCGCCCCAGGCGTCGTGGTGTTGGTGGTCCGTCCGGGTCTGTCGATGCACGGCCAGTTGATGAAGAAGGCAAGGTTGTTGGCGGAGGGGCAGGCCACGGCGTCGACGAGGATTGGATGGCCTGGATTGGACGGCCTGGATTGGATGGCCTGAATTGGATGGCCTGGCCTGCATGGGAAGGCCTGCAATGGACTGGGCGACATCCGCTTTGGTGCAGCGCCAGCGCCAGCACTCCAACAGCACTCCAACAGCACCTCACTTGCTCGCCTCGGTTTGGCAGAGAGGCTGGGCCCTGCAGCCCAGCGCCAAAACCCACTACTCCGTACCTTAAGGTACCTAGGTACCTAATATTGGACCTCAGGTCTTCCGGGTTGCTCACCCCTACGCTAATGGAAAGGAGGCGGGTGTCGAGGAGCTGCCAGTCTTGCTTCATTCCCGAGGCGCCCCAGAATAATTCGCCAAGGCACCTGTACATACTCCGTACTCGTACGAAGTGGGTTGTCATTCATTGTCGGGGGCTCCATGCTGGACAAGTATCCACTGTCCGAGACGAAGACCCTGCGGGAGCCCAGTGCAGCACTCCAGACTCTACTCCGTACGGACTACACAATCACACGGACAGTCTGTACATGGTACCTTAGCACCCGCCGTGGGATGCTGCGGAGCTGTCAAGGACCAGCCGGACTGAGCCGCTGTCATGCAAAGCGAAAGCACGAGCCCTGGTTCGACCAAGAGGTTGTTTCTCGTAGATTCCGCTCGGGTCAAGCTGCCGAGTTTTCACACACTAGGTAAGGTACCTTGCGGGTCTTCATAGAGGAGGTCTTGTTGAGAACAGTCGCTCTGGTCACTGACTGGTAGGTACGAAGTACCCGCGTCTTGTTCTTGTTGCACAGAGGCTCCAAACACTTCCCCAGCCAGGCACCGTAGAGACAAAGCAAGTGTGCTCTTAGAAACCATACAGCCGAGGTGCTTTGTTGATGACCATGCTTGGCAATTGTCAACTCCCGTTGCCACTATATGTCTACTTCGTACCTCGCCTCCTTATTAAGGTATATAGGTAGGCAAGCAAGCAAGGTAGTTAACTGTGTGACGTCCACAGCACCATCTAGGCACGTCCCCAGTCTTCCCCATCGTCCCCCGCCTAGTCCATCCCGTCAGCCTCAGGTCTGCCAAACACCTGAACCTCCCCCGACACATCCATCCCCTGCTCAGTAGACGTGTGCACTCGCCCACGACTTGTCGAGCTCCTCTGTGCCTGATCCTCTGTGCCTGACTATCATCGCAGCCCAGCCCGGGACATTCCATCTGCTCACCATCCTTCCCGCAGGCATGATCCCTCTGCGTCCTGCCTCTCCTCCTCACACCTCTGCAGCCAACCCGGCGGACGACTCATGCCGTCATCCATGTCGACATCGCCATTGGACACGCCGTGGTGCCGGCGGTGTTGGTAGTCCCATCATGCAGTAGTACGGACGTACTCGTAGTCGCTGGCATATTCATCGCGCTTTTCCTGTTCCCATGAAACACCGTCCGCTCGATAGCCCGTTTCCTCAAGTCCGCGCCCCGTGTCTGTGTTTCAGGTCCTCGGTCTACCTTCCCATATATTCCTCTCTTTGTGCTGCGTTGAGGTCGTGGCAGGCGCCTCTTCTACCCCGCATGAATCGAGACGGCCGTCGTTGCCATCGCCGCATGCATTGTTAGCCTCTCCATGTGGCCCTACTTCGTACATGTGTGCCAACCATCGTGAGATGGTCTCATCCTCCAGCTGCCACCAATGTCTCAGCATGTCCCATCGTGCGGAAACGCCAGGGCCGCGTTTGGCGCGCACATGTTCGTCTCAGCCGCGCCATGGTGCCTCCGAACACCCGTCCTGTCTTTGCCAGGTTGTTTCCATTGTCACGATGGCCCCGTTCTCGTCCCGTGTAAACGTGTTTGCTGAATTTCACTCTACGTCACGGTATTCTGCGCCGACACTTCTTCTTCAACTTCATTAGTCTCTCGGCTCGTCGGCCCCTGTTTCCTAGGTCGATATCTACACTGCCTTCTACTCATAAGTTATATCCATGTACCTCCAATCCTTGGAACCGTCCACCGCCGCCCAGTCTTCATAGGTAGACTTGTAAACTACTGCTGCCGCTGCTGAATCCCGGTTCCGAAAGTTCCTTGCCCGAGGCACTAGCTCCTCAACCCCAGGACAGACCTCAATACACGCGGTTGAATTCAATAAAGATGATATGTGATAAAGTGTCGAGTGTGACCCGACAGCCGCCCGTCTGCCAGCGCAGACAGGTTCAAGAATGAAACAAAGAGGAAGAACAAGATGCTGCTGAACGTTCGTGACCTTTACAGGACCAATGGTCTATTCCAGATGCGCCCCAAACACCCACCCGGCTTCCGTTTCATGCATATTATGTGCCATCGAAACAACGCCTCGAACCTGATCCGGTAGCTGAAAATGTGACTTTACCGCAGGGGAAGCTTGGCGTCCCGGACGCCTCGTCGAATGATATCCTCAACTCCCCATCGGGGCGGCTTGATGGGAACGCTGTTTGCCTTCCTCCACTCGCTCTCATCTTCGGGGTCAACTTCGGCGGGTAGTGGCTCGAGGCCCCCAGCCACACCGGTCGAGAACTTGAGCTGCAGAAGATCCGCCACCTCGTCACACGCTGCCAGCAGCCTGTCCAAGTCATCCTTGTTGTGTGCCGCTGAGATGCAGAAGCGGGCGCGAGAGCTGATGAGGGGCGTGGCGGGATAACCGACCACGACGACCGAGATCTTGCGTTTGAGCATCTCGTGGCTGAACGCTGGCATCTTACCGGGGTTGTAGAGCATGACGGGAACGATGGGCGAGTCGTCGTGGCCGTACACGATGCAGCCAATGCGTTTGAGGCCGAGGCGGAGGTAGCGAGAGTTGAAGGCAATTCGCTGAAGGCGCTCCTCGCCCTGGCCAGGGCACAGCTCGCCGGTAATTAGCTTCAGGGAGGCCAAGATCTGCATGAGGACACTCGGAGCCGGGGACTCGCCGAGCTGTGTGCAGGCATTAGTAGTCCTCAGCTTGTCGATGATGTGCTTCTCAGCGGCAATGTAGCCACCATTGGCACCAAAGGACTTGGTCAGGGTTCCCATGAGGATGTCGACTTCCGAAGGGTCAATGCCGAAGTAGTCGCAGACACCTCGCCCGCGGGGTCCCAGAGCGCCGACGGAGTGGGCCTCGTCGACAAAAAGATAGAACTTGTACTTGTGCTTGAGGGTCAGGATCCCGGGAAGGTCACACATGGTACCCTCCATGGAGTACAAGCCTTCGACGACGACGAGAATCTTCTTCCAAGGACGATGGGTGCGTGGCTGGCCCTGCGAAATGGCCTCGCGGAGGACACGCTCAAGGTCGCACATGTCGTTGTGCTTGAAGGACTGGATGACGGCTCCGGAGAGGCGGGCGCCGATCCGGATGGAGGCATGGTTCAGCTCGTCGGAGATGATGAGACAGCCTCTGGAGGCGAGGGCCGGGAACGAGCTCGCATTTGTGACGTAACCCATGGAGAAGATCATGGCATCGGGCTTGCCGACAAACGACGCGACCTCGCGCTCGACCTCGAGGGTAAGGTCCGACGTACCGGCATCGGCTCGCGGGCTGCAGAAGCTGACGCCGTAGCGCTTGATACACTCCTCAACAGCGTCGGCGCAGGGACCCTCGGATTGGGCAAACCCCAAATAATTGTACGAGCTCATGTTGAGCGTCTCAGTATGGGTGCCGGTATATTGATAGGTGCGGTTGAAGTCGTCCGACTTGCGGTCCAACAGGGTGATGAACCGTCCCGGAACGCCGATGGTAGTGCGAGCGAAGCAGTCATCGAGCCTCATCTTCAATCTCCTGGTGTAGAAGCTGTCGAAGTCATCGTTGAGCGGCGCATATCCATTCTGGACCTTGAGGGCGTTGTAGTGCTTCTTGTTGCCAAACCGCTTGCCGAAGAAGTCGCGGATGTGGCCAAGAAGGATGAGCAGCAGGTAGCTAACGTAGGTGGTGAGGAGGAAGTAGTAGGGCGGCTCATCCTCGATGGGGGCCGCCAAGGGCTCGCCGTGGGACTTGCTGACATAGAGATGGCTGGGATGGACAAGAGGGCCGAACTGGGCATCGGCTCGCCTCCGGCGGTTCATCTCATCGGCGGACTGGGGTTGGAATAGGGTCGTGGTGGACGGCTCAACGTTGTTATGGTCGCCGGCGACAGCCGTGGAGAGGGAGATAGTCGGCAGGGAGACGGACGAGGGCATGATGCCGGAGGAGGCGGTTGCGGCCTGCTGCTGCTGTTGCTGCTGCTGCTGTTGCTGCTGCTGCTGCATGGCGAGCAGCGCCTGCTGGGCGGCCGTGTGCTCCTTAGACTTGGGACTTGAGGAGAAGAAGTGGGTGAGGCGATTGCCCTTTGAGGTGGAGGGACGTCTCTCGCCCGTCTTTTCGGACTGGGGCATGGCGGAAGAGGTCGAGAACGGGTTTGCCAGTCTGCGGGGCATGTCTCCGAGCAGTTGCAGGAGCAGACGAGAAAATGGACTTGGTTGCGGGAGCTGGCTGGCCGGTCGTAAGATGAGGATGCGATGGGCGGCTTCGAGCGGACGAGCTGCTCCTGGTATGCGATTGCGATGGCGATAGAGGTGGATCCGGGTTCTGCACGTCGCCAGGGGTTAGCGGACTGGATGAGGGGAAGTCAATCTGCCAGGGGAAGCCATCGACGGGTGCGCTGCACGACGGATGTGTGAGGTGTGATCTACACAAAGTCCAGTATGTGCAAGGCGGCGTTGGTGGTGTCGGTGCAGAGCGGCGGTCCATGAGACCGGCCTGCAGCCAAACAGAGTAGAACAACAGGAAGGACAGTGGAAGGCCAATGTCCGCAGCCACGTATGGCGGGAGATCGAGCAAAAATAGGCGGTGCGCAGCAAAGTCCAGCACCCCAACTGCCTAAGCTGAGGTGACGACGACTCGTTGCGAAGCACAGGGGCCATGAGGAGCCGCAGCAGCGACGCCACGACAGCTCAATTGAGGCTTGTGGAGGGCGCTGACGACGATGGAATAGACGGAGGCCGCAAGACGCGGTGAATTGACTTACCAGTAAGCTGTCGCGAACCCGATTTCAATTCAATGCAGGCAGGGCTCTGAGACGCGTGCCACGAAATACAACAGTCGTGATGGTGTTGGCGGTGGGAGCGGAGGAGAAGGCGGCGGTGGCGGTGTGTCACTGGTTCGCAGCAGTCCCTTGGCCTTGTGCCTGGCGCGCTCGTACAAGTACGACACACTCACTGCTGTCGGTTCCCTCCGGGCCAAACAGCGCAGGAGGCAGACGGCGAGGACGAACGGAGCAGGCGGCCCTCCTCGGTGAAGATCGAAGCCGGAAAGGAACGTGTGCTCGCAACAACGAGGGCGAGGAAGCACGGAGGAGGGATCGATGGCCGTCAGCTGCAACAGGGGGCGCCAGGAAAAAAGCAGGACCAAGTTTTTCTGGATCCGTGGACGCGGATGGAGTCGAGGGGATTGAGATGAAGGCGGGCTGGCGGCCTGCTCCAGGGGCTAAAAACCGGCACGCGGTCTCACGCGAACCTTCGCCGGAGCAGCCGCAGTCACAGTCCCCATAATCGCCGCGGCCAGAGCGTTCTTAGGGGGCCGCCTCGGTACGAAGTACTCGTGGCGCTGTCACCAGCGAGGCCGGTCCACCTGACTAAGCTCCACAGATAAATAGGCTCCACCTGCAATTTTGGGAGGAAAGCTTCTGCATCTTGGCGGGGCGGGTCACGCTTTTCTCTGCCCTCCGGATGGACCGGAGGCAAGAACCTAACGGGTCAGCTGGGGATTGATGATGGCATGTCCCGGGGATTCGATCTTTCGATCCCGCCCGTCGTGGCTCCCGATGGCCGACGGGGACTTCCAGAGTATGACTTCAGTCACGAGAGGCCTCGCTGCGTCACTCTGTCTGTCAGATATAACTTATCGACTCAAGTCGTGCCGTCAGGGTCTCACCGGCTGCTGGCGGGGAACCCAGACACGACGACCGAGCAAATGAGACAAGAGACGGCCAGTGAGAGACACGGAACGGGGTTTTAACGCTCGCGCGCCCCTTGCAGTAGTCTCTGTTGGAGTATCCGTCTGCTCCGCTCGTCCCCGTTTGGCGGGCCGCATGTGAATGCAACGGCGTCATGCATCCAACGTTGTGATATCACAGCGCAAACGCCAACCACCACCTTTCGCCGCATTCTGACGATGCATACGGAGTACACCTACTTCGTACTCCACGTACTCCGTACGTGTCTTTGGTGTAACGCTGACTTGCATCATCACTTCCGCCAATACTGCCGTCTGGTAAAATGCTCGGACAGGTTGAAGTATCCTCCCTCGTCTGCTGGTAAGCAACCGAATCCCCAAGGGACGACCCACAATGCCTGTTCATCGGCATCTTCAACATTTCTCTTGAAACCCCCCAAGCGCTCTCGAAATCCAACAGCTACGTTCATCATCACCCTCTCGAGCGCATGCAATTGCCATCTCCATCCCTTGATACTCTCCGCCCCCAGTGGCATCTCACCCTGCCGTCCTTCCCGCCCCCTCGTACTTGAGCGCCACCATCTTGCCCATGACGTGGAATATCACTGACGCAGCAGTGACACGAGCATGTCCTTCCGTTCCGCTCTACGAAGATTGGCCCTGGAGTTGTTTGAGTGCTCAGCCTCCTCTTGTCTCCGGTGTAGTTGCCGGCGCGTGTAGGTTCACGTTGATGCGGATTGATGGCCTCACCAAATCAATGAGGCCTAGGCCCTGTTCTTCCTCGTCTCACCGCCATGGTTCTTGTCGTCGTTCTACTTCTCGCAATCGTCGTAATCGTCATTGCCTCCTTTCTCACAGTTTGCGGCTGACTACTCAATTGGCCCCATCTGCCAGCTGGAGTCGGGCACCACGCAAGGCACGTTGATAAAAACGTACAAAACGCCGAGGATAATTCACGGGATGTTTTTCACAAAGAACCGATACACTTGAGGAGCTAAACTTGCCCAGGCGATACTGCCTCTGCCATCGTGGGCGGGGACTTCACGTCATCACCCAGGCTGCTCGTTCAGATTCTCGGGCTGCATTTACAAGCCTACACGAACGGCACCAGTGATTCGGCATCTCTGGCTTTGACAGCTCGCCAGTACTCCGTACATATGTATGTAGAAATGTCACTTCCAAGGTGGGAAAGCACGGTCGATCCAGGGCCGAGGATCCAGTTCTTTGTTGGGGCCAGCAAATCCCAGCCTGCACAAGCCACATCCCGCCCAGCCACACCAAAATGGACCCTGTTCTCGGTTCAAGTCTCTTTCGTGTCGGGTTGCGCCGGGCCACGGCCGGCGACTCTTTCCTCGGAACGAGATAGCCGCACTGTCGGAATTTGACTGACACATCCCGTCCCCAACATTTCGTTCCTCGCCTGCATACAGAGTGAATGCGTACGTAAATCTCACAAGCTCTCGTTTATTCTTAAGGCATCAACCTCTGGCTCCCTTTTGCGCGCATTATGGGCCTGTAGGCAATCCCAATTCCACTATCCCTTGTCCAGAGGTCGTCCTTTACGGTTGGGCAAGGCGTCGTGACTATCAATTCACCTGCCTGCCCCTCCCCCGCCATACTTCCGGCCACCTTCATCTAAGCACAGCACGCACTCGAAACGTGACCAGACGTGACAATGGGCGGGCTCACCAACGGCCACCGTACCTCGGAGCTGCTATGGCGGCATCCGGGTCCTGCATCGACGCCCATGTGGCAGTTCCTCCAGCGCGTCAACAAGAAGCACGGGCTGAAGCTGGATGGATACCCGGGCCTGTTCAAGTGGTCTGTCGACAACGTCTCGCCCTTCTGGGAGGAGGTCTGGGACTTTGTCGGCGTTGTTGCCTCCAAGAAGGCTGACAAGGTGCGTGGCTCTTGTGATGAACTACACCCCATGCTGGTGCTTCTCCTTATCGATGTGTTTGTTTCCTGAAGACGCGGCGCGTGTCAGCCAGCGCATGCGACAGCACATCTATACCCATTGTCCGATGTCTACGACAACTTACACGCTGCTCTTGACAGGCTCTCCCTGCCGATGCCCCCATGTACCCTCGCCCCGACTTCTTCTCCTCCGCCCGCCTCAACTTCGCCGAAAACCTCCTCTTCCCTCCCACGGAGACGCCCCTCGACCCCTCCGCCACCGCTGTCATCACCACCACCGAGCTCCCGGGCGACCTGCGCTCCACGTCCTGGGCCGAGCTGCGCGAGGCCGTCCGCCAGTGCGGCAACGCCCTCCGCGCCTCAGGACTCCGTCCCGGTGATGTTGTGGCCGGCTACGTCTCCAACCATGTTGAGGCCCTCGTCGCTATGCTCGGCGCCGCCTCCGTCGGCGCCATCTGGACCGGCATCAGCCCGGACAACGGCGTCTCGGCTGTCCTCGACCGGCTGTGCCAGATTGCCCCAAAGGTGCTGTTCGCCGACAACGGCACGGTGTATAACGGCAAGGAGTGGTCCAGCACAGCCAAGACCAGCGAGATCGTGTCTAAGCTCAAGCAGGGCGGTCTGGAGACTGTCGTCGTCATCAACAACATCAAGGGCGATCTTGGCATCTCCGATCTCGAGTCGCAAGGCGTCAAGGCCCTCGACTATGCCTCCTTCTTGAGCGGCGCCGCCTCCGAGCCTCTTAGGTTTGAGCAGCTTCCTCCCTCCCATCCCCTCTACATCCTCTACTCCAGCGGCACGACTGGGCTGCCCAAGGCCATCGTTCACACTGCCCTTGGCACCCTGCTGCAGCACAAGAAAGAGCACGTGCTGCACTGCTCGCTCTCGTCGTCCTCTCGCATGCTCTACTACACCACCACATCCTGGATGATGTGGCACTGGAGCATTGGCGCCCTGTCTGCCGGCGCTACTCTCGTACTCTACTCGGGATCGCCATTCCGACCAAACTCTTACTTGTCTCTGCCCCGGGTCCTCTCCGACCTCAAAATTACCCATTTCGGCACCTCCGCGGCTTACCTCACGGCCTTGGAGGCTAACAACGTCCGCCCTGTCCAGGAAACCGACATCGATCTGTCGCATCTGCAAGCCATCTACTCCACTGCGTCCCCTTTGCCTCCCTCCACCTTCAAGTTCGTGTACGAGGCGTTCCCCAAGGCCGTCAACCTGGCCTCCATCACCGGTGGCACAGACATCATCTCGCTCTTCGGAGCCCCATGCCCGTTGCTTCCTGTCCGCACTGGCGAGATCCAGTGCGCCGGTCTCGGCATGGATATCCGAGTTGTGGACTCGATCTCCGGAGAGGAGGTTCCGGCGGGCCATCCTGGGGACTTGGTCTGCGTCAAGCCTTTCCCTTGCCAGCCTCTTACATTCTTCGGCACCAACGGTGACAGCAAGTACCGGGCGGCGTATTTCGAGCGCTTTGAAGATGTCTGTGGGGTCAAAGGCGCGGTCTGGCATCACGGAGACTTTGTCAAGATCCCAGATCCGGGGACTGGGAGCCTCGTCATGCTCGGCAGGTCTGACGGCGTCCTGAAACCGGCCGGAGTGCGTTTCGGGTCGGCAGAGATTTACAACATCCTCACGCGCTTCTTCGCGTCGGAGGTGGAGGATGCTGTCTGCATAGGGCGGCGCAGGGCAACGGATATGGACGAGACCGTCTGCCTGTTCGTCGTCATGGCTGAGGGCAAGACTTTCAGCGAAGAGCTGAAGACCCAGATCAAGGCAAAGATCCGCGGCGAGCTGAGCCCCAGGCACGTGCCCGGCGTCGTGGAGGAGTGCGGAGGCGGCATTCCCAAGACCGGCAACGGCAAGAAGTAAGTTCGAGGTCGGCGCTCCTGTGGAAGACGTCAGCGTGCTAACAAGAACACTCAGGATCGAGGTTGCCGTGAAGCAGATTCTCTCTGGCACGGACGTCAAAACCAATGCCAGTGTTGCGAACCCAGAGGCGCTGGCCTGGTTTAAGGATTGGGCAAAGAGCCACTAATACTGCGACGTAAAGAAAGAAACGACCAGAAATGAGGGAATCGGAGACGGTAACATAAAATATAGAAACTCGCTCAGGGTCTAGTAGACGAGAGAGAACCGCCAGGTAATCAAACCGATGACGAAGCTCGTCGTGTCTTACACTTATCGGCACAGGACCTTGGTGCAAGTACGGATAGAAGGGATGAAACTGTGACATGTTTATTTCGCAATTCGATATCGCCCATCTCTCCTCGGGTCTGGACGGCATCTAATATTGTAATAGTCGGCTTCTGGAAGGATACGAAATCAATGGCAGAAGAACCCCTCCGGTGGTGTGTCAGGAGATGTTCTCAGGTCGAGGTACTCCGTAAGGTGGTTTCGGCCGTGACCCGTCAGATATCCCGGGAACGGTGTCAGATCGAGTCGGGTCGAGTCAGTGCAGCTTCGTCGCCGCCACACTCATCAATAGCGAATCAAGAGCCATGCATAGTCTTCTTCAACGATCTTGTCAAAAGCGGTGTTCGGAAAGGCTCTGGGAAAGGCGGTGCCGGCGCAGCACAGGGACTGTCATTGTTATGTGCCCAGACGTTTGAGCACTGGCAAAGCCCCCGCGTTATATGTCGGTCGCCTACCTGCAGGTCGTCTATGTATACAACGTAGTATCGCAGCAGGAACCAATGCTTTATTTGCTCCAATCAGTCGGATTCACCACGGCTGGAGAGTCAATGCCAAGGGCGCCATGGATACTACGTACGGTAACTGGACCTTTCTGGCTCCGGTAAATGAAGCTATCCACGGGAGGGACCCCTACGGAACCTGGCCCGGACCGGAGACATCGCCCTCGCGAGAGCGGGAAGTCAAATCTCTTCACCCCAGAGCAGAGTGGCCTTTGAGACATGTGCTCACATTGGTGACTGTCGGCCGCGACGAGGTCCCTGGAGGAGGAGAGCGTGCCATCCGTGGTCCAGCTTGCAATGTTTCTCCTTGCCGCCGTCGGCACGTCACACCTGGACAAGCAGGTCCTTGGTCTCTCACCAAAACGTACGGTGTATCCGTACTTCGTACTCCGTAGACAGGTCCTTCATCATTCTGGTGGACCCGGCTGCTTGCTCTGGGAGAGACCTCTGGGCACAGTGCGAAGCCAATGCGGTGGGCCGTAGCAGACAGGATCGCTAGCTCTGTCCTTGGATCTTTGGAGAGCGACTCCGAAATTGGCTTGTGGGCCTGCATCTTCCAGAGCGACTGTACTTCGTACCAATGGCACAACCGCGGCGTGCCTGGGCGTGTTAGCCAAGGCGGCAGACAGTGGTGCTGACCAGACACATCTAGCCAAGAAGCGGCATCAGCTCGGGCGACAGTGCGCTAGAGCTCGACGTATGAGTAGCAAGAGTACGAGTAGGTACGTCGCCCAAGGCAAGCAGGGGCCTAAACGCCCGTGGTGGGCTCGTGGTGGGCCATGATGCAGAGTTGCAATTTGCAAATTGTCTCCTTTTTCGCCAGCAAATTAGTGGCAGCCGGGGCTGGCAGCCGGGGCGGCCCAGAGCTGGAGCTGGAGAGGCGCTCTGGACTTTGTTGTCGCGCAACCGATCGAGGCCGCCAGCGAGTGACGTGATCAGAAATGCTCAAGGGATCAACAGGGCGGCAAGCTGGGGAAAGGCTGTACGGAGTACCTACGTATGTGCTTCGTACTTGTACGCACACGAAGTACCTAACGAGCGAAATGGGCACAGCCTGGAACCTGAGCTTGCAGTCCGATTCGCGACAGATCGGGGAGCCACGGTCACCGACATGTCAGCTAACAAGATGTGCCTGTAGGATCAGGTCGTTCTCGTATGTGTTATACGAGTACTCCGAGGATATCCAACTATGCAGTCCAGCGGCGGGCGACTATGCTGTGCCACCTCGCTCTTCACCCTGGCGACTGCCGTTTTGCAGGAATGCTTCCTCGAGCTCTGCAGATCGACGAATGGGTTGGTGTGCACGGCGCGGAACCCATGGCCATGGCTGTGGCCAGGCTGATGCGAGGTGCGCTGGTCAGAATGTGGAAATTCAACTTCAGACGACTGGAGTCTGGAGCATCCATCGAAGACGAGCTCCACGCTCGAACCTGCCCCCCACCAGCCCACTTGCCCACAGCGTCTGTCCCCAGCAGCTGCCGGGAGAGGCTTGCATCTCCAGCCAACTACGAAATAGCAGGTGGAAAGCGAGGTGAGCGCACTTACGAGTACCTTGAGTTTCATACTCGTACTCGTACTGTACGAAGCACGGGTACAGTTTAATATGAGGCAAGGTGCAGGAACGAGCAAAGTGGTCCGTACTTCGTACCTTTCCTTGACGGGGACCTGTTATTAGTGGCATCTGAGCAGTCGCGCACTGTGACGCCTGGTCGCTGCGGACCGCGTCTTGTGTCTACGAGTAGCAGTCCGCACTTCGCACTTCGTACGGCACCTGCAGTCGAGCGAGGACGGGCGAGCGCACAAGCTTCTTGGACAAGCATTGAATCGCATGCGCCGCAGTTGTTATTGTCGGCCCCGCTGTGTTCACGGGTGTGTTGTGCCTGCAGCGGCTTCGAGACGTTCAGTGCGCGCTGGCCAAGATTGGACGCAAGAGCTGGATGAGGCGTTTGGATGGATTCCACGTACTTGGTAGCAATGCACTGGAGGCGGCGCCCCAGAGGTCCCTACGGCCCATCGGCCACCCCCAATTCGACCCTGGGTCCGGCCTGTGGAGCGCCGCCAACCCCAGCAGGACGGGCAATCATTTCCACGACGCCTCCACCTTTGCCAATCCAAGAGTCGCCCACCTCCCGTTCGTGAGCAGAAGTCACTGTGTGCTCTTTGCCCTGTGTACATATTTGTCGCCGGCTTTCCAAGCCAGATTAACCGCCCGCGTACTCGTAGATAGCGAACAGGCCGTCCGCCCGCTACGATGCAGCATGCATGCTGTTGCTGCTGCCGGAGCTCGCGTCGCCCGCCCACCAAAATTGGCCTAGGTCCAGCGCCTATCCGCCTACCTAGGTAATAATGGAGGCCTCGACGCCCCCAAGCTGAGGTGCGCCGCAAGCTGCTCCTGCTGCTTAGGTAGGTAGGTACCTACAGTGAGCAGCCGCCCCTGGAGCTCGAGGCTGGCCCGCCCGCATTCCCCTCCTCCCCCTACACTGACCAACAATCAATCACCACCTGCTCCCACCACACCAACCACCACCGCCGCATCTCCTCTCTTCTCTCCTTCTCCGCCTCTCCACAGTGAACTTGCCAACTCCATCGCCCGACCCGACGACGCTCCCTTTCGGCCATCCGCCTCCGCCTCCGCCTCCTCCTCCTCCTCCGTCCCCGACCTCTCCGCCGAGCTGCCTCGTCTCGTCCCGTCCCGTCTCGTCTCACCGCCGAGGGTCACTCACGATGAATTCGCAGGGCGCCAACGATGTGTCCCCCGAGGCCATGCAGGCGCGGATCCAGCAGGCGCGTCGCGAGGCTGAGACGCTCAAGGACCGCATCAAGCGGAAGAAGGACGAGCTGTCTGACACCACGCGTACGTGCCCAATTGATGCTGACCCCCTCCTTTGCAAGCTTTCTGCGATGCTGACCGTGCTGTTTTTGCCCCCCTGCAGTCCGCGCAGTCGCCCAGCAGGCGCATGAGCCCATCCCCAAGAACCAGCTCATGAAGGCCAAGCGCACGCTCAAGGGCCACCTAGCCAAGATCTACGCCATGCACTGGTCCACCGACCGAAGACATCTCGTTTCCGCCTCCCAGGACGGCAAGCTCATCATTTGGGATGCCTACACCACCAACAAAGTCCATGCGATACCCTTGCGCTCCTCCTGGGTCATGACCTGCGCCTACGCCCCGAGCGGGAACTTTGTTGCCTGCGGCGGCCTCGACAACATCTGCTCCATCTACAACCTCAACCAGCAGCGCGACGGCCCCACGCGCGTTGCCAGGGAGCTCTCCGGCCACGCCGGCTACCTCTCGTGCTGTCGCTTCATCAACGACCGCGCCATCCTGACCTCTTCCGGGGACATGACCTGCATGAAGTGGGATATCGAGACGGGCCAAAAGGTCACTGAGTTCGCTGACCACCTCGGCGACGTCATGAGCATCAGCCTTAATCCGACCAACCAGAACACCTTCATCTCGGGCGCCTGCGACGCCTTTGCCAAGTTGTGGGACATCCGTGCCGGCAAGGCGGTTCAGACCTTTGCCGGCCACGAATCCGACATTAACGCGATCCAGTTCTTCCCCGACGGCCACTCATTCGTCACCGGATCCGACGACGCCACTTGCCGGCTTTTCGATATTCGCGCCGACCGCGAATTGAACGTCTACGGCGTAAGTGGAAATTCGCGCACCTGATGTCGTCCGCCTAACTGATCAAATATCACCCAGTCCGAGTCCATCCTCTGTGGCATCACATCTGTTGCAACCTCTGTTTCCGGCCGACTGCTGTTCGCCGGCTACGATGATTTCGAATGCAAGGTACGAGAAATATCACGCGCTTGGGAGTGTTCTTGCATCGTGTTGGTGGTGCTGACTGGCTATGCAGGTTTGGGATGTTACCCGAGGCGAGAAGGTCGGGTCTCTTGTCGGCCACGAGAACAGAGTCAGCTGCTTGGGCGTCAGCAACGACGGCATAAGCTTGTGCACAGGCTCATGGGATTCTCTGGTGAGTGCTTGACTCATGCATGGCATTGCTCGATGCAGCTGCTGCATGATCGACACCATTGCGACCCTTTGTCTGCGAGTGTGTCAGCTAACTTGGTGACAGCTGAAAATCTGGGCCTACTAAGTACGATTCGTCTGCGATCACGATGGATGTCCCGTCTGGATATATCGACTCCAGTACCGCCGCCCGACCTCTTTAACAATCTGCATTCGAACGAACATTTTGCCCGCCAATCTCGGAGAACCCGATCACGCCCATATAGCATGCGAGTACCGGCGTACGCAGGACGAAGTGACGAAACGTACCTTCTCACATAAATAACTTTGTTTTCCCTTGCTTTGTGGGGAAATTCCGACGATCAAACCTCCGACGACACCCCCGGGACTGAAGCCCGGTTGTCAGCAGTAGTGACCCAGGAGGGGGACTGCCTGATGCGATACCTCTTTTCCTTGCCTTTGTTTATTTTCTTTCCTCTGCGAGCTGAAGGATTCTTTGCACTATAGTTCCGCTTTACTGACAAGCTTCTGGTTGTTGGCGAAGGGCGGTTGTATTACTTGACGGTTTTCTATGTCCCTCGGTAGCCTGTCTGTGTGCGTCCGACTCTCTTCGCCCGGCAAATGGCTTTTCACGCCGGGCACTCTGAGAGCGAAGGGGGGTTAAATACGCCACCCAGGAAGACAGAATTAAAAAATAACCCTCGAAAACGCCCCGGAGAGTTGTGGAAATTGGGACGCGTCAAGACAGGTCTGAGGAAGAGTTGAGGAGTCTATACCAAGAGCAGTCAGACCTTGACATAATACACTACAATGATCCAACCATTGTCGGTTTCCCATTACTGAACAGGTCACCTTGGTCAAAGTGCAAGGCCTTGTACCCGTGGTATCATGGGCGCTGAGGGAGAGCGTGAGGAGAGTGTGGAGATGATGCCAAAGTAGAATGCATTTAACACCTTTTCCGAATGCGACTTCTTCGCTTGTTTCTGTACCACTGGTTGTTGAGCGGTAGTACGGCGCTATCGCTGCCCGGAGTCTTGGCTCTGGATGTTCGGTCTGCATCCCTCTGCGCCTCTGGATGAGGTCACATACAATTCAGAGGTAATCAGCCAGGCTCAAATCTACGGTGCTAGGCTTGACGAAGGGCCTCTGAGAACTCGATGCTCCAGTCATTGATCGATCCAGCTAGTTCCTGCATGCGCTGAAACCTTCATTCCGCTGATCGACCTGTTTGGCGTCTGACGCGCGTTGACGGTTACGTCTCAGAGACTGGCTAGGCGGCAGGACCATTTTAGACTGTCATGATGTCCTCCATCCGTTTTCAGAGAGACAATCGCCGTCGTCAGGAATATGGAAGCAGCAAACCCTCGTGAGCGGCACGCACAAAGCTCTTTTATCAAGCAACAAGTGGCTCAAGAGCATACGCTGTCGCTGTACGGTTGCGGAGTCTCCGTAGCATAGCCATGATATCTTGACAACAGGGGCAACACAATGTTTGAGAACCGAGTCATGGTCCAAGAAGAGGAGTGCGTCAGAGACCCGATGGATGAGTCGCCCAGCACCCTGCCTTGCTTGATGCATAGGATAACTTAAATAAGAGATGAGTCGTGGTCTCCGACATCCAAGAGCCGAGGTAAAGGAACACGGCGATGCATGACAACACGTCATATCCAGGCTGGGCATACGATAGGCAAACCGACAGGGGGGATCGTGGTTGTGTGGACGCCAACAATGCCATGACAAAGAACCAGTAACGAACGTAAGAGACAAGGAACAATTGACAACAAATTACGAGGATGTTGGCAATATTTACCAGGACTATACGGGTACTCCTCAGGTTGGGTCAGATTGACTCATGAGAGCATGGCACGAGGGAGTGCTCAACAGGGCAGCGAGGTTGGATAAGTCAACTGCCTTGGGATGTGGACCAAGCTTCAGTCCCTGGCCGGCTCGGCCAGCCCTACCAGGGTTCCATGGCGACCCGCGGGGCCGTTACGAAGGACGGAGACTCGGGGAGGCAGGATTTTTCTTAATTCCCCGAGAAGAAGCATGGGGCAGATCGGTCAACGGGCAGCGGACCCCGGCGCTGGGGGTGATGGGCGTTGGTGGGGTGAACAGCCGGGGTGAGCAGCCGGGGGGAGAAGGCTTCCTGAACACGTCCCTCTCATGTTGCCTCCTGCGTTTGTGTTTTGCAACCTTTCAGCAGTCGAGAAGCATCGGGCCAGCCGATGGCAAGAAGGGCGGTGCCAATATAAGGTCCCAATAAAGTGCTGGTCAGGGTGAAACGCGCTAAGGGACGAAACAAGCGGCCCACGAGTACGAGTAGTGCTGGACGTCGTCCCTGGATCCCCCGACAGCAGCCATGAACACGGGCAAAGACAGAATGGGATTATCGATGCTGATGGGTCGGGTTCTGGATGAAGATGATGCTGATGGTCAAGCCCACGGCCGCGAGACGAACCTTGGGTCCGGTCAGGCGTGCCTCGGCTGTCTGCTTCGAACATCGCTCGAGCCGGACGCTCATGAGCAGGCTTGTAAACACCACCCCCAAAGATGGACGGATTGAGCGGTGAATGAGCCACCTGCCACTTGAATAGAAGCCGTCAATGCCGCATCTGCCGTGTGTGACTGGCGAGGTAAGCTCGGCGGGAGCGACATGCGCGCGCAAAGGTGAGCCCGTCAGTTGGGAACGGGACATCTTGGGCCACCACGCGGATAGGCTTCGTGCAGTCGTGGCTGCCATTGTCACGGGGAGTACGGATACTCGTACGAAGTATGCTAGCTACTCGTACTCGTAGAGAGCTGGACTGTGGTGGAGGGGTGAAGATGGATCGGATCATGGGGTGACTTTAGCTTGCGGGTTGAACCCGCACAGCCTGCTCCAGACACTGCGGGAAGAGGTCGTTTTCTTTCTGCTGCTGCTGCGAACACCGAGAAGCAACTCTTGTTGGGTGCCCGCCAGAGACAGACTTCCGAAAGAGCAAGCAGCAGCAGTGTTGCTTCTTCCGCCTCATCACGCGTGCCCGTGCCCAGTTGCCCAGATCAACAACCCCTGCACCGAAGAGGTCCGCATTAGTGGCGATCCTTGTCCTTGCCTGGCAGAAATCTCGACTCCACACTGCCCTCGTGTCGGCGCCCTCGTGTCGGCGCCACCGACGACGGCGTCATCTGCCGTCCATCCATCTGCTGAAACCTCCTGGCGCATAGTGGGTGTGGGCGCCATCAGGCCGTTCCAGCGGCTCCTCATTCTCGACTCTGGCCAGCGCTGCCCCGTTTCATGCCGTGCCTGCAGAGCTGGCGGCGAGCTTTGATCCTCCTTGCCTCCCCTCACCCCTGCTCCACTCCTTCCAGAAACATCATCCGACACACGCACACACGCACGCACGCACGCACGTACTCGTACGCATTGCTATAGGACGCGCGACCAGTCGACTCCAAGCAACCAGCCCGTTGTTCAACCCCCGTCGCTACTTAAAGCCGCGCTTGCCCGCCATCCGTCATGGCTACCGCCGCTCAGGAAGAGTTCAACGACCTAGTCGCAAAAAACACCCATCGCGACACCCTGCACCCCGAGGATCGCGACGGTCACGACCACGCAGCACGCGAAGACCTTGACGAGGAGACATCCTACCGCGACGCCCAGATCGACGCAGCCATGCGCGTGCCAAGCGTTGCTTCGGAGCTCAAGCTCCCCCCCGCGTCCTTCGACAGCGGCCGCGCCACCGGTGTCAAGGGCGTCATCGCCGACGCCAGAGCCTTCCAGACAGCCCGCCGCAGCAAATGGGTCGACCGCGCCAAGTCGGCGCGGAGGAGCATCCTCGGCCTTGCCGGCGCAATGAACGGCGGGTCCAAGAGCGAGAGCGAGACAGACGACGACGCACGCAGCCCCGAAAACTCGGACGAGGAGGGCTTCCTGGAACAGTGGCGGGAGAGCCGGAGGCGGGAGCTGGAGAGTGAGGCCGGCCGCGGGGTGCGGAACCGGCGGACGAGCCCGAGCGTGCGAGTATACGGTCGGCTGGACGAGGTGGATGCCATGGGATACCTGGATGCCATCGAAAAGGTGGGCAGGGAGACCAAGGTGGTTGTCTTTGTCAACGACCACGAGGTATGCGCCCTTCCTGAGCTCAAAGCTGGGGGTTTAGACAGGAGCTAACGGGTGACTGCAGTGCGATGTCTCGGCAACAATCGAGGCTGCCATGTTGCCCCTCGTCAAGGAGAATCCGACGATACACTTCGTCAAGGTCCACTACGAAGACATTGAATTTGACCCTGCCGCTGTCCCCTCGCTGCTTGTGTATCGGAATCAGGGAGACCTCTTCGCCAACCTGACCGGAATCATCGAGATGATGCCCGACGACGACACGTTTGACAGCGACTCGCTCGTGAGGATCCTACAGAGGCACGGCGTGCTGTAGTCTTGATCTCCCCTTCAGCCTCACGTTCCCGCGACACACTTCAGCCTTGGCCTGCTGCCCTTCTTGCGACGTTTCTTTGTAACGATACCCACCTCTTCACCTCGCTGCGGCCCGCCACGTTTAGGCGCACATACACCTTGCTGAACCTTGCGCAATCAGCCTTTCTGCCACCTTTTACACGACTGTTCTAATCGATGGAGTTGCGGGGACGGAAAGGGAAAGAAAAGAAAGGGGAATGGTCTTGTCATTTTCTATGATGCATGGATAGGCCGGCCAACATTTGGACAAGGGGTATGACTGTACCTCTTTTGCTGATAGCTCTGGATGCAAGGGCATCGGCCTCTTTTTACTTGATTCCTTTTGCAACCCTGCCCTCGCGTGTGTACAGCGGGGACTGCTTGGCCAGATTCTCAACCCTCACGCAGTGCATAGCCATGTATAGACGTGTTTCTATTTCTCGGTCTCGCTCTCCTCCCTGTCTCCCCTTTGGGCGGCCGCGGGCGAGCGCGCGGCTCGGGTAGGAAAACTGTGAGTCGGGGACGGTCTTCAGGACCGCCGTCGTGGATGGACTGGCTTGCAGTCACAAGGATGAGCACCTAATATTAAATACATCGCTGGTCGATGGTTGTATACCTTGAATGCTGCGCCTCTGATACTCGCCCCTCTTGCTGGCGCCGAAGACGAATGCCGCCGCTATTTCCACATGTGGGGTTGAGGGTGCCAGCACATCTACGAAGTACTCCATAGGCCTATCTGGTGGATACATGTCCGTCGAGAAGTAGTGATGGACACTTGCAAGAGCAGGTCAGGAACGCCATGTTCGCATATTTGGTGATCTTTCAACAAGAAACATTATGTAGATACCCTAGTGGTGCGTATCCGGCGTGTGGTACTGAAGCAAGCATATCTCGTCGTCGTCGTCGTCGTCGTCGTCGTCGGCTTGACGTGGGGTGGTCCGTGCACCCCCGCCATGCGAGCTGCTACTTTTAGGTGAGGAGCATCAGACGCCAAGTGGGTATCCTCTGTCTTTGCGTCACTGAACTACTGGACCCTGGCGCGACGTGCTCTCCCTCATGACCATCTATCAGTTGGCATCGCTGGAACCACTCGACCAGGCGATAGATACGGCACCTCTGACCCCTCTGGCCCCCCTGGTGGCTTGATGAAGACGGCTGCTGGGTGCAGACACCAGGCGGGCTTTGGGCCAGAGCTGCCCGCTTGCATCCAGTCTTGGGCCCTGCAGTGTGCCCCTCCTGCCACCACCCACTGCACCGCGGCTTAATTTTACCTAGGTACCTATCCAGCATCTCTAGCTTTCCGTTTCCCATCAAACACACTCGCCATCTGCATCCTCCATCCGCCCTTGCCCTCGGATCCTGCCCCCCGTTTCCTCTTTGTTTGCCTCCGCGCCAACATCCTCTGCTCGGACCAGAACAACATCAAGCAGATCGCCTTATCTCGGATACTCGCGCCCGAGCCCCCTCGTCACGCACCGTGAGGTCACTCCCGATAACGCGCTCCGGCGGCGGTTACCCCACCCCCTCCCTCCCTCTTCCCACCAAGTCAGCCTCAGACTCAGGTTCCAACTTCCGACCGTGGCCAGGCAGTGGCGAGCCGCACGCACATCCGGACGACATTGCCCTGGGCTGGACCTCTTCTTGTTCCGTTCCGTCGCCTTTTCTACATGGTGGTCAGTCGTCGGCCCTCTCTCCTCCGACTTCCTGCGTCTCCTCGCTCTTCTGTTTCATCCTCGTCCTGTCTCACGAGTCACCACCCCGCCCGCCATTCACGTTCACGCCCCATCCCCCGCGTCGTCTGCACGCCATCGCCTCCGAGTTGCTCCATGGCAGGCAGAGGAGCGCCTACCGTGTGAGACGATCGAAAGCCCCCCGCTGACGCTTCGTTATGGATGAGCAGACAACGACTGCTTCCACCCCGCCGCCGCCGTCGCCCACGCACCGTCGCGGCACCCAGTCTGCCCGACCGACGCCGACCACGCCAGCTACGCAGCAGCCTGCGCTCTCCAACTCTGAACCATTTCTCCGCTTCCCCCGACCGCAGGGAAACCGACGCCTCGCCAACTGGATCTCCACGAGCGATCCCGACATCATGCGTCTGACTACCACGACCGAGGACACCGGCCTGGCCGAGTCCACCTATGAACTCGTCACCGGCACCGACAGCGAGTCCCAGGACGGCAACTACACCGAGTCCATGGGCGAGTCTATTGGCTCGCTCGACTTCCCCCGACCGGACGATGTTCACAGCCTCGCTGGTACCGAATGCACACATGACGATGAGTCGGTTGTCGACGAGTTAGACGCGCCGTCCCAGACGTCCACGTTCGATGGAGGAGACGAGGAGGGCGACGAGGCCAATAACGAGGCCAGCGGCGAAGTACAAGATGAGACGTTGATCCTGCAGAATCAAAGCATGGATAGTTCCGAATCCGAGGAGGAAGCTCGTTCGCGATGCTCCCTCGAGTATACGCAACACAGTCTCAAGACGCCTTCTATCCTGACTCCAGAAGCAAGCAAGCTCATGGAGAGGCCCTTCGAGCTTCGACCCCGTGAACAGCAACTTCCCGAAAAGCCAGAGACTTTCCAGGTAAAGTTGAACGAAAGGCTGGCCGACGTCTGGGAGTTGGGCACTCACGTCAAGGACTACTTCATTGAGACGACCTCGGCGGCTCTCCCAGGCCTTTTATTCGCGGCTGCCTTTGCCCTGCTCATCCCGGTCTTGTATACACCACCGGCTGAAAACTCCAGACCGGAAGCCTCAGTGGCAACCTCCACCATCACTGCTACGACAACGACAGTGGTGGTCTCAACGAGCGTGGCCTCGTCCAGCGTTCGCCCTAGCCCTTCGTCGGTTGGTGGCATGGGCCTGCTTCCGCTTGGCGATGGCACGTCAGATGAATGGCTCTTCGGGGCCAAGAAGCCCGTCGTCTCTTTCACCCCTCACGCCCAAACCGACATCCTGGTCCACGTCCCCAGCGATGTCAAAGAAACATGGCTTTCGAAGAGCTGCTTGGTTGTTGCAGCTACACGAGGGGACCACCAAATTGAGACAGCCATGTCCCCGGTTGAGGAGGGCATTCTCCTCCGGTTCCCAAAGAAGGAAGCTCACGGCGTTGTCAACCTGTCTCTAAAGGCTACCTGTCGCCCCAAGATCCAGAAAGTGGTTAAGGTCCACTTCGGCAAGGGCATCATGGAGGAGGCCTACGAGATGACCAAGAACCTCGCCCATGACCTCTCCGAGCTCGTCCCTGCGGCAGCCCAGGAAGCAGAGCGATGCTTCGAGGGGGCGAAGCGTTCACTTTGCGCTGTATCTGACACTGTCGGCAACAGCGTCGTCTTCGTGTCAGACAGCCTGGTCAACAGACTCAACGACGCCCTTGCTGGAGCACAGCAGTCGTTTGGCAGTGCCAAGTCGGATACCATCAGCCGCATCAAGGGTGCCACTGAGGACGTCGCCAAAGGCCTAGGTACCGTCTCGCAGCAAACTAAGGAACAGTTGTGCCGGGTGCATGATTTCCAGAACCAGCTGCAACTCGGTCTGCTCGACGCCCAGATTTCGGCCAAGATATGGTGGCTCAAAGCCACGGGTCGGCAGGAGGAGCACGACGACTATCAACGCAAAGCAAGGGCGTTTGTAGCGAGTAAGCAGGAGGCGGCCAGAGAGGCCAGCCGGGCTAGACGACCTCAGCTGAAGCTCGAGACGGCATCACGACCCTGGTCTAGGTTGCTACGCCAAGGCCGATGCCAGAGAAGTTCAGGCCGTGGAGGAAGAGGCACGCATGAGTGCAAATTGGAGGTATAGAAGCACACGATATTGAACTTAATGGTTTCCGCATGGGGTTCCGGACAGGTCACTTGTACGGTAGGGAACATGGCTTTGCTGGAGTTTACGGACTCTGAATTATGTCGAGAACACATCTGGTGGCCTCTTTGCTTTAGTGTTGGCCCTTTTTCGATGAGCAAGTAGTCGACGCCTCTCTTGTATTGATTCCCCACGACTTTGATCGTCTCCGTTTATTGTGACCTGGATTATTCAATGTGGTCGTCTGCCTTTCATGACGCTTAGCGCGGGGATTTGTATGCTTTGAACAAGGCCTGGAAAGGAACACCGGCAACGGCCATAGGTACCGTGGGCTCCTACGTCATACAATCATCATGAGCACCATCTATGTTTACAAGTCGGGTTGCTGGCGTGCAAGGAAGCGGTGAGATGAGAACTAGATCGACGTCCAAGCCGAGTCTAGGGTAGCCAGTGCTCGGTGCGGTGTACTGCAAGGGCAAACAGAATTACGCGATGGCTTGTACTTCGTAGGTAGCACAAGTCCCGACGCATTTAGCTGTTTGCTAGGGCCGGCTGCAGTACTCCGTACTTGATAGCAGTTGGGGGTCATGACGAGTTGATAACCAGGCAACCAGGGAAGTCGTCTTAAGTGATGGAGACGCAAAGGGAATGAATCAATCCTTGACCTTTTGATGAGTGAGGCGAGGGCGCCACACGTGCTACGTCGTTTGACGCGAAAGGGGGGACCCCCACCAGAGGTACCGCCGCTGCACGACAGAGCAGGCAAGTGACCTGGCACTGGGGTCTGCGGCCAAAGAGGGCCCCAATCAGAGACAGCCTCCAGGGCGGCCAGGGGAGGGGCAAAGCAAGCTCTTTCCACACGCACTTGCAAGACAGAGACGCAGTGTCGCCGTCTTTCCCAGCAACAACCAAACTCCAACTCCAACACAACGAGCTACCTCAACGCCGCGACACGACCTGTGCTCCCTCAACGCGCCGGCCGAGGAAAAGGATATTGCATAGCTCTTGTGAGTACGGCTGGCCCTTTCCGCACCCCTCCCCTCTGCGGTGGGGCGGGTTCCCGACTCTTGCGCTGCTGGGCTGGAGGGGTAAAATAACAAATCTGCTGCCGTGGTGGTGGGCTGGCTTTTGGGCTGCGACGCTGACCTCGCATTTTTTCCCTCTCCGCTACGCAGATCACCAAGGAACGGAAGACGCAAACAGTTCGCAAGATGTCTTCCACCGAGAACACCGACCCTAAGGTCGAGGAGACCAAGCCGGTTGAGGAGACCAAGCCGGTCGAGGAGACCAAGCCGACCGAGACTGAGACGACTGAGGTATGGTGATTCCCGCCGCGACGCTGAGCACACACGATGCAGCGCCCGCCGTACTTTCCTGTATCCCCCCTGTGCCACGATCACAGGGCGTATGCGCGGCGAAGCTGAATGCGAGTAAGGGAGTGTCTTTGGCTGACGTGGTATTTTGCGACTAGGCTCAGGCTCCTGCTGCTGCGACCGAGGAGAGCAAGCCCGTGACCTCGTCGGCCGTTTTCTCGATGTTCGGCGGCGGCGCCAAGAAGGAGAAGAAGGACGACGAGGGCCGGGGCGACAACTCGGGCAGCGCAAAGGCCCAGCGGGATGCTGCCGTGGCCGCTAAAGGCGATGAGGTATGTTGCGGCCGCCCATCGCGCCCCCTTGGGAGGATAAGGACAGATACTAACGCGGTGCTGCGTGTAGGAGGATGCCCCCGATAGCGAGGACGTCCACTTCGAGCCCGTCATCAAGCTCACCGAGAAGGTCGAGACCAAGACCAACGAGGAGTCGGAGGAGCAACAGTTCAAGATGCGCGCCAAGCTCTTCAAGTTCGTCAAGGAGAGCAGCGAGTGGAAGGAGCGCGGAACTGGCGACGTCCGGCTGTTGAAGCACAAGGAGAATGGCAAGACGAGGCTGGTCATGCGCCGTGACAAGACCCTCAAGGTCTGCGCCAACCACTACGGTTAGTTTTCCCTATCGTCGCCTTTGATGCTCGTGCCCCGACGTGTAGTGGGCTTTCGAATCGTGGCGTTTTCTATTCCTCTGTCGAGGAGATCGGTTTTGGCTGACAAACATTGCTTAGTTGTCCCGGAGATGAAGCTTTCCCCCAACGTTGGATCTGACCGAAGCTGGGTGTGGAACGCGGCGACCGATGTGAGCGAGGGTGAGCCCGAGGCCGTGACCCTGGCTATCCGCTTCGCCAACTCTGAGAGTAAGTCAACAGGACAGGAGCATATATCAGGTCTAATACTGACGCGTTATTCGCAGACGCCAACCTTTTCAAGGACGCCTTCCTCAAGGCCCAGAAGGAGAACGAAGAGATTTTCAAGAAGGCCACGGAGGAGGCCCCGGCTGCCTAAGCGATCTTCCACATCGGTTGCCTCAGCGGTCTCTGCACGCAGAGCTGCTGTTCCCTTGCCACCAACCTGATTTACCCAACCCCCCCATAGTCACATCAGCGTTCAGCATCGTCACAGCGATGATTGCACCCCCCAAACCAGAGAAACCCCCATCACAAACTACCCTGAAACGATCCACTCGGAAGGAAAGGCAGGAAAGGAAAGGAAAGGAAAGGATCAGACAGCGTGATCGGGATGGAGCACCAAGTGGTGCATGTCCGGAAGGAGGTTTGGCGGACGGAGGATAGCATTCGAGAGCATCAGGTCACAACACTCGTAATCAGAAGAAAAAGAAATGCATTAGAATAAGCGCACCTTTGTTGAAACAACGCGTGATGTCCCGTCCGTGCTGCATGTGCCGAGGCTGGACGGTGCTGCTCTCGACGGAAAAAAGAGTGGAATAGAGGAAATACCACCTTAGGTGGAGAAAGGTCTTAAAATACACGCGGGAATTGCCCTGCAGGTGGGTGCTGCAAGATATGTTATGCTTTTTTTGGGATGGCTCTGATGGCAAGGGAGAATCGTGGCTTACAGTAACTGCCAGGGCTGGGGCATGCGTCCAAAGGGGAGAGGGAGAGGGGCCTGCGGATGGACGCTAACACCACGAGCCTTTGGGGCAACGGCAGCCTGCTCCGTACTCACGTCCTCCTTCACGACCAACCGCCGAATCGACGACACTCCGACTCCTCGCGGCAAACCGCCACCCCATCGCTCCTCGGCCGCTTCGCTCGAACACAGCCGTACGAATCTATATACATATACATTGGTCTTGGGCGCGACTTTCCTGCGCACCCCTTGTCTGGATCGCAGCGTGTAGGAATTTTTTGTTCGACCTTGCTGGACGAGTAGCACGGGGGCGAAGCGGAACGGACGAGCTTGGAATAAAAGAGAAGGAAAGTAAGGGAGTAATCATGTTGGTCGAGGTAAGTCGAAACACGTCTGCTGCGCGCGCCGTCCGTCTTTTTCTGTCCTGCGTGCCGCCGAGGTGAGAGGGCGAGGTAAATTCACTGCCGGCTGTGATGGTCGCGCGCTGCCTGGCTGCCAGCTGGACGACAGCCCAGCGTGCGCGTGAGCAGCTCTGGGGACCGAATTTGGGCGCCTCGTCGCCGTGACGCAGCTGCACGGCTCGTTGCATTTCTGTTCTGTTCTGCTGCTCGTTTTCTTTCCACCCTCTTCTTCCCTCTCGCCCGCGCGCCCGCGAAACGCCCTCCCGTTTCTGCCCTGGCAACGCAACGAGTTTCCCTTGTCCTCGCGCGAGCACAACACGCATCGCTGCCACCCTCTCTCGCCATGGCGCCCAGGCGGAAGACGACGAAGATTCGGTTGACGAGAAAGCGTGCTGACGGCCCGCAGCGGAACGTCAAGGTCGTGACCGACCAACACATTGTGTAAGCGGCCTCTCTCCTCTGTCTACCACGCGCTGGCAGCGAGTACTGACGACCTCCAGCACCAACAAGCCGCCCGTGGATGAGTTCCCCATTAGAGAATGGAGCTTGCGGTTGCATATCCTGGACGAGGATGGCAACGAGCGACCTGCCGACGTCTTCACCAAGGTCGTCTACCACCTGCACCCTACGTTTGAGAATCCCGTTCAGAGTCAGTCCACCCCGTTTGTCCCGATTTCCCCCTACCTTGTGAGGGTAACCAGCCAGCCCCGAGCGCTGTGACTGACCTCCGACCCTTGCAAACCAGCCTTCACCAAGCCGCCCTTTACCTGCACCAACGAAGGGTGGGGCGAGTTCGAGATCACCATCGAGTGCTTCACGACGGAGAAGACGAAGCTGGCCCCCATCACCCACGACCTGAACTTCCTCCAGGAACACTACGAGGCGACACATACCGTCACTTTCAAGAACCCTTCCCAAGCGCTGCAGGAGCGGCTGCGCGAGACGGGGCCTCTGCCCACGGATGAGGACCGCCCTAAGAAGAAGGGACTCGCGACTAAGAAGGGGGCGCAGAAGCACGACTACGAGAAGATTGCCGAGGCGTTGGAGAAGCTCGAGGAGGAAGACCTGCTGCGGGTCATACAGCTCATCAACGAGAACAAGGGGCCAGACACATATATAAGAAGTGATGTGGAAGGTGAGCTCTCCCCTCTGGCCACGGGAACGCAACTTCCTTTCCTTGTGTGTTGATTCACGGTTGCTAATAGCGGATAATCTGGCTGAAGCCGGCGAGTTCTCCATCGACCTGTACACGATGCCGGATCTGTTGACGACGAAGCTCTGGGAGCACCTGGTGAGCCGAGCATCGGAAGACGGGAAAGACAGCCGTCATATCATCCAGCAGATGTACTGACCAGTATAAACAGTCCAAGAAGGGTCTCGTAAGCTAAATGCGCAAACGCCGCCATGCCGGGTCTGGAGCCGAGGGTGCGGCACTTGGACGTGCTGTGGGGGAAAAGCCCGAGGCTATCTTTGAGTAAGGAGGCTCAGACAAGGGGAGGGTAACCGGCGACCGCGAGCAGCGAGTGCAGGAGGCCCATCTGAAGGCCCCAAGAATGGAAACGGGGAGACGGCGGGCGGAGGGATGCTCTTGTGTATGGATGGAGTAGAGGCATGGGGGACAACCTTTTGATCTTTTGATAATTTCTGAAACGCGGAATGGTAATGGGCTTCCTTATTTCCCCGTGCGTGGCTATGATCGACGACAAGGCTGTGCTTTGCGGTGAGCGGCGTACAGGCTCTCTATACGACGACGAGTTCATCTCGAAATGGACGGAGTGACGAGCTGAGGTAGGCTCGACGGGGCTAGTAGTCCAGATGCGTCGACGGACTAGGCCTCCGGACTGCCGAGAAGAGCGCGGCTCTTGATCTGCCACGGTGACGTTTTGGGCAGCATGTCGGTCTCCGGCGATGGTTTATTGGCCGCGTGCTGGATAGGGAGGGGAGCTGGCGTTGACGGGATCCGGCTGCTAAACCGAGGGACCAGGGTGGGAGATGTACATATCTACTTGTATGTAACACTTGTTCAAGGAGATGGGCCCTGGTGCGAGAGGCTGGGGCAGTGGACCTCGGGGTTCTTTGATAGACCACAGGCGTTTGTTGGAGGTGCAAGTATCGTGTACTTGTCACGATGTCAGGCCAAAGTGGATATCCAAGATACTCAAATCAATTGCTCAACCGGCAACGACCATGGGCTACTTCGTACGAACTATTACCTGCCTACTACCTAGGCAGTAAACGGCACGCTTGGCCGATGCATAGCAGACGGCCCGTGTAATATGCGTTGGAGAACGAACGGTTTGCTGTACTGGGGAACTAATGCGGTGCAGAGCCTGTTCATACGACGCTATGGGGTAATACACATCAATATGTGCCCGCGCGGCATGAAGACGAGGCCCGGGGTTGACTGGTTCTCCGAGCGAGAGCTTGGCGTGACGATAATGATTGGAGGGGAGCCTGGACGGTGGTAGCCGACGGAGGGGATGACTTTTTGCGTATGCAGGCCCCCGTGACGGTCGTGATGGTGTGTCCAAGGTGACGCACCTGCGTGCGCCGCCTTGCCACGCTATGGGGTAATGGAAATCTGCCGGATGGGCCTGGCCGGGAGGGGAGGGGGCAAGGGGGGGAACAACGGAACAACAATGTATGAAATTGCTGGATGTTGCTGGATGTCGTGGACAGCCAAATAGCCAGAATGCCCGGCTTGGCCGTTGGCTGTGCCGGTCAATTCTGATCGCGATGAGCTCATGCACACCTGGACCCCTGGAATGGGCGCTATGGAGGAATGAGATTTGAAGTGTTGAGGATTGAGGATCACGAGGAACGCGCTTACACGGCGTCGACGGCTGGAGCGGATCAAAGAGACCGACCGGGGCCGACGAGCTGAGGTCCAGATCACCGCCGCTTTGCCATGTTGATGTACCCGCACGGAGCAGAGTTCCCGAGTGCAGGCAGTTCATCATGACCGATTGTGATGTGGTTGTTGCGAATATGTGGTATGAAATGTTGTGATGCTGCACGTCCCCGTGAGAAGTACATAAATTGATGTTAAGCTTGTTATGCCGGATCTGTAATGCAACTACGTATGTATAGGTACGCAACGGAATCACGGACTACTCCGTACTTCGTACTTCGTACTTCGCACAAGCCCGGATACCACGGAGCGGAGGGATGTTCAATCGCCAGCGTGATGTTGGAGTTGCGGTGGTGTGCTTGGAAATCCAACGAGACGCGACGCATGGTCCCTGGTGATTGACGGCTGACCTGCAGTGGTTGGCTCGTGGCCCAAGCAGCGGACTTTTGCACGCCGGACACCCTGAGGGGCCAATTGAGTCGTCTTGCAGGCCCAGCATGGGTCCCATCATGAACCCTGTCCTCCTTGTCCGAGGGAGAGGAGATCGTGGACTTGGCCAGTCCTGGACTTGAGACTCGAGTCGTCACGACAGCATCTCTGATATGGCCGTCACGGGACTACTAACAATTTTTCCAAGGGTAAGGTACCGACGGCCATATCCTGCCTGAACCGTGTATCTAGCAGAGCCAAGCCTTTGCCTCGCATACATAGCAACGAGGGCATAAAACTTGGGATGACGCGCCGAGTCGCAGAATCCAAAGAGGCTAGAAACAGACATGCGTCCACGGCTCTAGAGTACCATACCAGATTCCCTGTCGCAGCTGTCGCTGCTGTCGCTGCTGTCGCCAGGGGCCCTTGGCTCGATGGGTAAGGTAAAGGGCCGCAGGCGTTGGTTGGGGACGGAGGTCGGCGCCTGCAAAAGGCCTGTATTTTGTTTGTACGAGTACGAGTACTTCGTACTTCGAACGTGCGAAGTACCGTGGCACCCGGCTGACTCGAAGAGAAAAGAACATCGAGCCGACTTCCAGGGAGTCTGTGGCCAACGTGACCTCGAGGACCCAGCGGACCCCGGCCTGGGCGGCCACGATTGGTCAGGCAAGTGTCTTGATTGGCTAATAGGACGCGCATTGCGGCCTCTGATTGGCTGATGTGTGGAGCTGGCGGATCCGGGGAGGCTTATCTGCAGTTTTACCACACAGATTGGGGTGTGGGCAGGGCAGGGGCGAGCCAGCAAACGGGTGGGCAAGCGAAGAGGGGAAGGAGGGAGGGAGTGTACTCGTAGTTCGTACCGGACAGGCAGGGTACGTACCTACCTACCTACAGTGCACCACTGCAGCGCTGGATGCTCGCTGAGTCGCCGTGGACGCGGGCGTCTAGGTGCACGATGGGGAAAGAGGAGGGGGAACGGCGTTCGCAGAGCACCACGGAAAAAAAAAGTTTAGGCACGATGTACGGATACGAAGTACTCAGGTACCCTGGGCTGCTGCTCGTCGCCTCTCTCCCAAAAGGTCCAGTCCAGACACCACAAGTTTCGGGTGCTTCCCTCTCTCTCTTATCATCATCAAACACCGTCTTCTCCAATCCTGGCCGCTGCGACCATAGGCCCGGGGAAGGTGCACTGTGATTGTCTGGGCCCTCTGGCTGCAAGATCCCATTGCCCTGTCGCAGGCCTTGCGCAGCAGCTCGGCCTTTCTTATAGACGTCCATCGCCTCAGCGTTAGCTGTTCTTGTTCCGCTGCGAACCGAACCGCCGATACAGAGACACCGAACCCCGCTTCCAGCCAGACACAACCACCTTCGCTTCACTTCGGCCCTGCGCGGCTCACCTCGCCAAACCGCCGCCAGCCGAATCGCCATCGCGCTCGCGACGTCACGGCGGTGCTGGCCTGCCCGTCATGGCGCAGACTCAGTACGGCACGGCGCACTCCAGCCCCGGCGTCTCGTCGTCGACCCCCGGCGGCCAGCGCTCGCAATCGCAGCAGGCCGCCGCGAGCCAACAGCAGCAGCAGCAGGACGCCGGAGGGGCAGCATCGCAGGCGCAGCATAAGCGCGTCTACCAGGCCTGCATCCCCTGCCGCCGGCGCAAAGTACGCTGCGACCTCGGCAGCGTCGACAACCCTCACGATCCGCCCTGCGTGCGCTGCCGCCGCGAGAGCAAGGAGTGCTTCTTCAGCGCCACCAGGCGCAAGCGCAAGACCGACGACGACGAGGGAAGCGACGTCGACGAGTACATCGTCCGCAATGGCCGCAAGAGGGTGCACGCCTCGGGCAGTCCCCCCCCGGTGCGTCTGGACCGTCGCTTCTACAGCGAGGTGCCTCTGACGCCGGGCGGCTCCCACGGTAGGAGCCAGCCATTGAGACGACCGGACGGCAGCCTCAGGCCCAGGGACGGCAGGGACAGCGAGTTTGACGGCGAAGGCGACGCGAACCAGACACTTGAGAACCTCGAGGCTCAAGCAGTGATGCGTCGAGGCATGTACGGGCCCCACGATGCCCTCGATCTACTCTACAAGGCAGCAACAGACAGGTTTGTTGCCGATCCGCATAGCAAGCCTTCAGACACAGCTGACGTGGCCAGCCCGGCTGCTAACCACAGACGAGAGGGCAGCATTGCCTCTGTGGCAACAGTGCCGGCTCTCCACGCGACGCCGCAGGACCCCCCGAACCGGGATCCCCCCCGACCCTCGACCATGTCCATAAAGATGGAGCAGCAGCAGCAGTTACATCAACAGCAGGCGATGCAGCAGCAACGGCAGCAGCAGCCCATCGACCCCGAGCTGGCCCAGCAGCCTATGTTGAGGAGCCACCCGGGATACATCAGCGCCTTGAAGGCCTGGAGTCGGTTCCGGTTCGTGCGGGCAGGTTGGTTCACGGCACAAGAAGCCATCCAGTACATCGACTAGTGCGTTCCCCCCGAAGACCGCATCTGTGTGACCGAATACTGACATCCTCTCAGTTACTACAAGTATCTGTCGCCTATGACACCCATATCCCCTCCGACGTTCAGCGACCCCGCCTCGCACATCACGCTCCTGCAGGAGGAGCCGATCCTCACGGTGACCCTGCTCACTATTGCCTCGAGATATCGACAAATGCCCGGAACCGGCGGACACTGCCGATCCCACGCCATTCCTGAGCAGCTGTGGACATACCTGCGAGGCATGATAGAGCGATGTCTCTGGGGACAGGAAGCCTTCGGCGGCGGGTTCTGCGGTTCGGGAGGCTCCTCTTCACTTATCATGGAAGAAACGGACACGAGTAGTACCGCGCCGTGGCGTGGCATGCGAAAAGGCAGTTTGAGGACTCTGGGCACCATCGAGTCGTTGTTGATCCTCACCGAGTGGCATCCTCGAGCCCTGCATTTCCCACCTCAGGAAGCAACGGACGAGCTGATGCTCCCCGATTATGATGCTAGCCCGATGCTGGGAGCCGACGACCCCAGCAGGAACGTTGGTGCCGGGTTCGGCGGCAAGAGAATCGAGAGCTGGCTGGAACCCGCGTGGAGAAGCGACCGAATGTGTTGGATGCTCCTGAGCACAGCCATGGGATTGGCCTATGAGCTTGGTGTATTTGACGACATTGATGAGTTGCTCAAAGACGATGCTATAACGCGCCCCGAGTTTCAGGACGAGGGCTACAGGACCAGGGCCAACCGAATCAAGAGGCTGCTGCTCATCTACACTTCCCAGCTTGCTGGCCGTCTTGGATGGACCAGCATGACCCCTGAGCACTTCCGAAAGAGCGACCCGGCTGTGGCCCGGCGCCGAACCATGTCCAGCGACGGCGCAACACCCAGCACTTCCTCTCTGGCAAACGGCTTCAACTACGTGCCGGATCTGGAGCTCGATGATCAGATCATTCACTGCTGGGCGGGTATCAGCAACGCGATGCATCTTGGAAACGAGAAGCTCTTCCGTTCCCGGAAGCACACGACAGAGATCATCACGAGCGGTAAATACGTTGAGCTGCTGAGAGAGTTTGGCCCCATGCTGCGGGACTGGTACCGGGAGTTCGAGCTGTTCCGCCTCCCCCAGTTTATCAGACACATCCTGACTATCGAGTACGAATACGTTCGAATTTATGTCAACTCACTGTCCCTACAGGCAGTCGTCGAGAGGTGCACAAACCACGCAGGCGCCACGGCCAGCGCCGCCAACGGAGACGGGCAGCCCGCCAACCAGCAACTCTCTCCCCAAACCATGATCAATTACGGCAAGCTCCCGCTGGGTCAGCTTGGTGGATTCACCGTTCACGATCAAGAATACGTTCGAGAAGTTGTCGATGGATGCCGGAACCTGCTTCGGACTGTCGTCGACGGCCTGCTCCCTGGCGGGTTCCTCAAGCATGCGCCTGTGCGAACATACTTCCGCATCATAAGTGGTGCCATGTTTCTTCTCAAGACCTTTGCTCTCGGTGCGCCGCGCTCTGATGTCAAGATGAGCATCGACCTGATGGACGCTACCGTGGAAGCCCTGCGGAACTGCGTGGTGGATGACGTCCACTTGGGTATCCGTTTCGCGGACCTACTTGAGACACTGACAAGCAGGCTGAGAAACCGATTCATCCAGGCGCCGACCATGCAGCAGTCCTCCGGCAAGGGGCAGAGTCCCACGCCCGAAGGGGCGAACGGCACCGTGGGACCGCATGGCGAAGGCACCACCAACTGGGTGGGTGGGCACGCGCAGAAACTGCGGGATGGCCTGAACGGTCACTGTAAGTCTTTGATCCGTTTCTTGCCTTTGAGCTTGCGGAAGACGTATGTGTGCTGATAGATCATGCTGTAGACCGAGCGGGATCCCCTACTGCGGAAGGGAACAATATCTCGGCAACGCCATTCGACCTCACTACGGGTAACTTTCCTTACCCCGGCGCCTCTTCCATCGGACCTTCAACGCCAGCAGCGCACGTGGACAATAACCCGACCGCCCCTGGTGCTGGCATGGACATGCACCTGTTTGAAGAGTGGAATAATCCCGGCAACGAGATGTGGTACCTACCCCCTGGGCCAGCCTTCTTTCAAAACATGGAGAACAGTTCAGTCGCCATGACGGCCGAAGGCGTCAACGTTGGTGGACTGGACCTGTTGGAATATATGGCCATGGACCCCGTTCAGTTTTCTGGCATGGAGGGACCGGGATCTGCAACAGGCAACAACAACAGCAGCAACAGCAACAGCAACAACAATAACAATACCAACGGCAGCGGCACTGGCTGCGGCGGCGCTGTCTGAGGACGGAGACGATTGAGAAACGAGAATCGTCGGTATCCCGATGCAGTGATGACTCACGAGGACGAGAGAGATGAACCCGCGGGACTCGAATCGAATTTGGAGACGCTCTGTTTTAGACGATATGGGTTTGGCAAATCTCGGCGCCAGAGAACGAAACCCCCAAAACCAGGTGGGGATAAGAATGCACCCCGAGGAGCAATACGGCTGGCGAAAAGGGAAACCAAAATTGACATTGTCAACAACGGAGGCGGCGAGGGACTTGTGCTTTTTCCCTGTTTGGTTGGCCCTTTGCTCAACTACTATATTACATGTCTGCCTCCACCAGGCGCTAGGTTTCATGGCATGTCGGATTGGTGTTTTGTTTGTTTCGGCGGTCCACCGACACTGCGTTTTTGGGGTCTTCATGGTTCATCAAGCCTATTATTGCACATAGCTAGTTCAATTCGTAGCATCCCTCGGGATGCTTGGCGCAACACAAGCAGAGAAGAGAAGGATGTAGGCCGTTGGTGGTCGTGTGCCTGGTAGGCGGCTGTTATAACGCACCTTGGGAGGCAGATGAATCGTGTAGATAGCCCGATGAGAAATGGAGAGATTATGACGAAACATTCACATTCACGTCATAGCACAGCCGTGATCAGCCAACGACAAGTTGCAGAGTTCACACGCGAGCTTCCACTCTAGTCTCGCCTCCATTCTGTTCTGTATATATACGCTGGACCACCAGGTGTCTCTCCTTTCCCACCCGCCCTTCCGCAGAACTGACATGATTTTAGAATGTGCCAAAGGCCGCAAGTAGGCGGGAGGGAGCAATGCGATTTGTAAGATGAAGGAAGGCACGCATGGCGAGACTTCCTCCCCCCTCCATCTCGGTCAGCCCCATACTCGGAATCGAGCGCTGAACAAGAGACGGAAAAGAAGTCGACTGTTGTTGCTTCGTGACAAGGAGAATCTCCAAGGAGTGAGCGTGTCTGAAGGTGACGAGGAAGAAGAAGAAGAAGAAGAAAAAGTGTGTAAAGGGCCCCAAGATGGGGATGCCGGCTGGTATCATTCCAATTTGCGACTCCCGTTGAAGATGGAGCAAAAAAAAAAAACAAAGGGACATGAATTGGAAACATCAAGCAACACGAAAAGTTTTTGAGAAATGAAGGGGGTCGGAGGAGAAGATGGAGAATTGCTGAAGAGCAAATGTAAGCTAGGCAACGTAAATGCCAGACCGGCAACCGCTTCCCCATTGCCGTCTATGTGAAAACAAGACCTTCACGGTCCTAGTAAGGCGGGAAAAGAGGGGTGAGAGTAGAGAGAAGAGAGAGAGAAGAGAGAGAGAAGAGAGAGAGAAGAGAGAGAGAGAAGAGAGACAGGGCAAGGCGGTGATGGATGTGTCGTGATCCGGCGTGCCATTTTCGGCAGTATAGTATAGGACAGGTTGGCGGACGGGCCTCTCGAGATATCGTGGTGGAGTGGATATAAAGGCTGGCGTACTCAGAGCTGGTTCCGAGGTTGTGCAACTCTCACAGCCCATAGGTCGAGCCCCGAGTGGCGTGGGCCTCCTGCAGAACTATGTCCAATGTTAGTCTGAATATCTGGGTTGACTCATGACGGGATCGAAACTTACTGCTCAGTACATTCAGCTGTCCGGCCCGGTCCTCGCAGGCCACTTGTATGCTGATGCCCTCGATGAAGTCGAGCACCACGCTGTTGGGCAGCTCCTGGACCTCCACGTCCGGCGTGTACGGTGCCCGGAACTCGGTGAGGTGGTAGCGCTTGGTACCCTGGGCCTGTCGGCCGCTTTGAGCGGGGAGTGCGCTCAGAATCAGGAAGCCCTGGGAGTCAAGGCACATGTTCCGGCGCTTCCAAAGCAGGTTGTCGGGGAACTGCACATTAACGTCGCCCATGTACGAGACAATTGTTGGCGTTCCAGTGGTGGACGGTCTGGCCGCAGCTGGCTCGGGAGTCTCCTCCTCCGTGACCGTGGACGAGATGCCGGTCGGCGAGTTCTTGCCTCGGCCCCCTGAGAGGGTAGACAGGCGGCGCATAAATCGCCCGGCTCGGGACAGCCTCTTGTCCCCGTTGGCCGATTTGGCGTCGTCCCCGAAGCTTTCTCCGGTCGGCGACGTGACGCTCTCGTGGTCCTTGCTGATGGACGAGCGACGGCTGCTTATGGACAGTCGAGGGGAAAAGGCGCTGTTCTGGTGGACAGACGCAGGGCGCGAGGGCGATCGCGACG
This sequence comes from Tolypocladium inflatum, assembly GCA_003945565.1. Lineage (NCBI taxonomy): Eukaryota > Fungi > Ascomycota > Sordariomycetes > Hypocreales > Ophiocordycipitaceae > Tolypocladium > Tolypocladium inflatum. The sequence goes on from QEPE01000001.1 coordinate 2,138,659, forward strand.
GGTTCGATGCAGCTGGGGCGGAAAGGACTTCTCCCTGGTTAGAGGTGACGGACTTTCGCCGCTCCTTGATAAATTCCTTGACAATGCTCAAGGATGATTGTCGCGATTTACCCGACTTGCTACGCTCCTGAGAGCTCGATCTGCGCTCCACGGCCGGCTCCGCGGTCACTTGGGTGGGCTCCCGCATCGCCTTCTGGTGGTCGACCAGTAAGGGAGACTGCTTCAGCTCCAGGTGGCTGTACTCCGAGGGATCCTTGGGGGGCTCGAAGCCAAACTTCATGCTGTAGTTCGGATCCCGGATGATCTTGGCCGTCACAGACACCGACTCTGGGCGGCCGCGCTGTGTGTTACCAGGCGAGAGGCCAGAAGAGGTGGCGCGGCCAGAAGAGGTTGCGCGGCCAGAAGAGTTGGCTCCCTGCGGCGACTCGAACATGGACAAGCGGCTTGTCACCGAACCGGACCGGTCTCGCCGGGTACGCTTGCCTGCGTCTGGTGAAGACTCGTTGGATCGAGAAGGTGACTCGGGAGTTTTCCGGAGTGAGATGGCTCTGTCCATGACAGACGGCGATCTTGACGGCTCCCGCTTCTTGACGGCGAAGAACGTCGACGACGGCCTTTCTCTCGCAGCAGGCGCCCCCGGCTCCCCTGATCCGGCAGACAGCTTCTCCAGCGCCTTGATGCGCTGAGAGATGCTTGAACCCATGTTGGACTTCTTCGCCAGGTTCCCGCCTTGATGCTGCTGCGCGACCTGTTGCAGGTATGCTGCCCCGGAACTTATGGATCGTGCAGACGCTTGGCTCACATCCGTAGGGACAGCGAGACTACTGCGGACTGGGCTGGATATAGTTCGGATCATGTGAGCTTTTGGTGCGCCGGGTAGGCCGGGTCCTTTGATCGGACTGGATGGGAAAGTCGCAGAGACTGGAGTTTTGGACACAAGCATGGGCTTTGCTTCTTGCACTGTTGCGCTCCGCAGCTCTTCCATGAGCTCCTCGTCATCTGAGAGATTGGCCTCTGAGCGCGATGTCTGCCGGCTGTGCTGGGCGAGGTCGGTGCGGATGGGTTCGATAAAGCCGCCCCTGCGCTTTGGTTTATCTGCCTGCGCAGGTATCGTCTCTGTTTCGCTGTCGTACTGCTCCTGGTCCCTCTCGTCCACAGTAGGTTCATCCGAGGCGGAGGCTGGACACTCCTCGAGGACTGGTTGTGGCAGCGCGGACGCTGTGGTTTGCTGCGTTGCGGCCTTTGCAGCTGCTAGCAGATCTTGCGTTGGGGCGTTGGTTTTTAGGGTCTTCTGCTGCTGGGGAGACGGCTCTTCATTTATGTATGTTGCTGTCACAAGTTCGGTAGACTCCGCCGCTGGAATTCTGGTTGTCTCGGGATCCACGTTTCCAAACAATGCCTCCTGTGGGGACTTTGGTGACGATGGAATGCTGGCCGAGAGCTTTGATGTTGGCAGAGCAACAATCTCGCCGGGTTCGTGGTTATCATTGTGAGTATTCGTGTTGGTGTCTAAGTAGACTTCAGGAGCGGGCGGCAGCTTAGAGGCCGTGGTCGTCGAATCTGATGCCCTTACCTCCGCAACGGTGTGCTCTAGCTCCGGAGCGGCCTCCGGAGCGATGGTGTCTTCTCGAACGGTTTGTGCTGCTGAGGCAACCTCGTCGGGCGCATTCTCAGCAACATCAGTTTCTTTGGTATCCTCCTCAGAGGTCGGAAGGACCCCTTCCTCCGGCTTGGACGATTCTGCAGCTAACACGTCCTCGTCATCGGGCTGGGTATTTTTCGCCAAGTCGTCTTCAGAGGGCCTTTTGGGTTCGACGTCTTCGTGATCTGCTGAGAATTCCTCATCCTTGGCTCGTACTGTCTCGTCAGTGGATTCCGAAAGCGATGACGCCTTGGTCGACAGCTCCGCCTCGGACGAGGCAACGATCGGGCTAGTTGGCCGGGAATCAGACTGTGCCGCGTCTGAAGTCTGGTCGGTGTGTGCCGAGGAAGCAAGCGTATCCATCGCAACGCTAGAATCATCCTTCATCAGGTCATTCTCGACGTCTTGCTCAGCTCGAGGCAGATCCTCGCCCTCTTGCGTATTATCCTCTGAATCACCGGCTGGTGGCTCTTTGTTTTCCAGAGCAGCTGCATCGTTAGATGACGGTACGGCCGCGGGAGGCTGCATGCTCATCTTCTTCTTTTTCTCCCGCAGCTGCATGGCTTTCATCAGCCTCACCTTTTCGGGCGAGATGATCTGCCTCTTCGGCGTCGGCGGCGGAGGCATCATGCCGGATTCTGCAGGAACGCCAGAGCTAGTAGCTGGTCTAGCGGCGCCGCCTTGCGCCCGTAGAGCTTCCTCGGTGATGGCGATGGTTGAGGAAGCGAGGTTGAGGCTGGCAGTCTCTTCCTGAGGAGAGGCTGCGGCGTGGCTGTCTCTGCTGCCCTTGCCCTTCTTGCTACCCTTTCCAAAGAGCTTGAAGCCTGCTGGAATGGCAGAAACAGGTCGGAAGTTTCCAGCTGTCTGTGGCCGGCCGTTCACGTCGAACGAAGGTCGGGGGCCGAGCTTCACCTTGGGCTTGCTGTAGGGGTACGACGAATAGGTGAAGAGCTCCGGTTGGATTGAATCTGCGCCGATGGACTTCGCAGGCGAGGTCGGCCGATCGTCGACGCCTACGAATGTCGGCAGCTCGGATGTTGAGCCTGCAGAAAACTTGCTGTGTTCGGGGGATGCGGCCAGCTGCGAGTTGAGCGTCACGGGGTCCGCCGCGGCAGTGTCAACAGCTGGTGACCTGGACCGCTCTCCGTCTGGCTCCTCAACCGACTGGCGCTTGGTGGCTCGCTGTTCTTCCTCTTCCTCCTCGGCAATCTCCACCAAGCGCCTCCTGCGCAACGAGCTGGTGGAGGACGAAGTCGAGCAGGAAGCGGCGTGCAGCGAGCAGGCTGCGGATAGCTTCGTGTCTTTGAGCCCGCCTGCCGTGGCAATTTCGAACGTGGTGTCGTATGGAGAGAACCGTTCGCAAATGGCATTGAAGTGAACAGTCACACGTGCTGCAGGAATGGCCATTCATCAGCATTTCCTTTCCCAGTTGTCAAATCCGCCACGACGCCGTCCACCGTCAATATATCAGAAGAGGTCCTCGCTGCTGGCACCCACCTTGAATGAGCCGAGAGCAGTCCTCCGGTAGGTACTTGATTATGACGTTTCTCCTGCGATATTTCAAGAAACCGTACAGCGGGCTCGTCTCGTCGTATTCGGTCACAGCGTTGCGCACTTCGACGACGCCTCCATTGCCGTGGCTTAGCAGTTCAACCTCGTCACGGGACGAGTACTTGAGAAGGAACCTGTTTCAACGAGCGCACACGGATCAGCCAATTGCTCTCTTGCGACGAGGGCTGAAGGTTGAGGGCCATAGCAAGCATCCATACCATCCTCCCGGCTCCGACGTTGCGGTCTCGTGCGCCTCCGCGACCTTGGAGTCGTCCAACCCATTGAGCGACATGGTGTCTGTGTGGTCGCCGCGTCTCTATTCCTCGCTTCGCCGTTGAGGCCGCAGAGCGCAAAACCGTGGCGAATATCGACTGCGGTGCCAGCCCAGAGGAGCGGGAGTCGGTCGACTGCAACGGGCGCTAGCACTGGGTCTCAGGGGCTCGGCTGGCCAACTCGACGTGATGGCGACGACGCGGCGGAGGGGACATGGAAGATAAAAACCAGAGGATGCCCTTGTCGGCGGCGTCAGGGCCGAGTATTTCGTCAAAACGCAGGAGGTCGTCTGGATTATCGCGTGTGTCTGAGCCCCGAGACACTGCCAAAAGCAACGAGCAGCTTCGGTCCTAAGAGGGGGTCGTGTAAGCTCGCGAGGTACCGCGGGCTGGCATTGCAACGGCGCGCACACAACGTACCACGGCCACAGCTCAAGCTCAGCTCGGCCAGCTCGTGTCGGCCTGCTGCTGGACAGGACAAAGAGAATTCAAGGGGAGATGCCGTCGCCAGGGGAGGCTAGAACGAGTGACAGCGGCGGGCGATGACCTAGGGGCTGCAATCGCGAGGCCTGGGGGGGAAGAGGAGTTCGGGGTCAGGATATTTTGCGGCTTACTCCATCCCATTCGGGGGGGGATTGCTCATAGGGGGGTTCCATTTCGGTTCAATACTCCATACGGATACGGATAGTAGGTAATAATATAGGGGCCTGAGCACGCCCGCGCCAGCCTGCCAAAGCCTGCCTACGGCCCCAAGACCCCTGCCAGTGGAGGGCACAGGGGTCTGAACCTGCAACCGGGCTGCAACAGCGACAGCAACGACTTGCTGGCTGCCACAAACGTGCCGACAACGTGCCACTCGCTCACTCCAGCCTCCAGCTCGTCCAGGGGCGCGACACGCTGATAAACAGCTCGGGTTAGATGCCACCCGCGACTCCACCAGTTGCCGAAACTCTACTCGTTCGGAGACGCCCGGCGCGAGCATACATGTGTAAGTTGGCAATTAGGCCCTTTGACGCTACAGATTGCAAGTTTACGGCGTAAAGGGGCGTTCATGAGCTAACGAACCATTTCAGATGCAATTATAGGTATCAAGGCAAGGTATATCGGGTTTAGCTTTACCATTACATGGCTGGCGCCATGCATCGTGTCATCATAGATGATATTCTCAACACAGATTCGTATGTACAACAGAAGCCCGGTGTTTCCGCGCTGAGAGCCATGCCTTGTCGAACCACACTACTTCGTACGAACGGCCCCCATTCGTACGGAGTACCATGAGGAGCAGATACTCGTACCTAGGGCCCCGCCACATCCGGCTCGAAGGGACGCGACAGGCATCCCACGGTCGTTTCGGGTCCTCACTGCAAGGACTCACAAAGATAGAGCGCCCTTCTAAAGATATTGCACCACCTAGGCCGACTGGTAATTCTGGGGACTGATCTGGGAAGCGGGACATCTGACACACAGACGACGCATCTCTCAAGGGTGGGGATCCGAGAGCCAGGGAACAGGTCAAAGCGGCCGCTGGTACCGTACTACGTATCAAGAAACACGATCGCCAAGGTAGCCGGCGTCAGATTGTGACGTCTTTACGGGCCAGAAGGCGTTGCCATTTGCCGTGGACGCGTTGATGTACCTTGTCAGCCAAGCCCAGAGACAATCTAGTGACAGAGCATCGTCGTCTGATGTTGACGTACAATTACTCGTACAGATACCTTAAAACCTACAAGAACCCTCGCCGCCCTGCCAGATACCATCCTTCTCAGCCTTGGCTCCCTGCACAGTGGCATCGTGTGTGTCTGCGCGCCCAATGTCCTCGCCACGGCACACACGACAGCCACATTCATGCTGCCTTCTTGAGCACTCTAATACACCGTTTGCGCAGCCCCATCACAGAGGAAGAGGCTTCTCGATATTATCGCAAAAAGACCAGGAAAAAAGAATGGGAAATCATGTTCAGGGCCTGCTGCCCTCAGTCCGCTGCCATGTCGACTCAAACAAGTCTCCGGCGTGAATGGGAATCTGCTAGGAACCCCACCCCCTTTGCGCTTGTCACTTCGCCGCAAGCTCTTTTTCGGCGCCCGGCGTCACTTCAGGGCTGTCGTCCTCTCCGATGACTCCGGGTTCCTCTTCCAAAGTTCCATCGAGCGTGGTCGGCATAAAGTCTACGTCGTCGGAATCTATAGGCTCATAGCCACGACCGCTATTGCTGGCTGAGATACCCACAGCTGAGGCAATGCCGTCTGCGATCTTTTGCTTGGTATCCATGACGATCTTGTCCACCTCGCTGACCTTTGCTGGTGCCGCGTCCGAATCGGCGGCGCTGCCTTTGGCATTCTGACTCTGGGCAACAGCTTGCTTGTCAAATCGGACAATCATACAAGATAGATTGTCGGTGCTGAAGCGGCTGAGCGCGTGGTCTACCAGCGACTTCGAGGCCGTAATGGGGTCTTGGTTGTTCCGAACCAGGTCAACAGCCTCCTGGTCGGTACATACGTCCCACAGCTACAGAGTAGTTAGCAAAGGGCCAAATGCAATGTTGGTCTGGGGCTAAACTTACCCCATCACAAGCAATAATGATAAACTCGTCGAGGTCGGGCTGGATGACGGTTTCAGTCGTGTAAGGATGGCCGGTGACGAGATCCTTCATATAGGCGTCGCCGAGCGCTCGTGTTACGGCCAAGACACCGTTGACGCGGTTGTTCAAGATCAAGCCACCTGCGTTTGCAATCCGCCTGCCCTCATTCTCGTCGCTGCCCTTGTGGTCGTACGACAATCGCAATGCCCTGCCGCCGCGACATAAAATGATGCGCGCATCCCCAACATTGGCCGTGTAGAGGACACGCTGTCGGCTCGCGGACCCCTTTAACCTCGCATGGGCCGCTTCCGATAGCGGCGCATTGATCTCTGTAACAGTCGTGGAGAGTCCCTTTTCCTTTTCGGACAAAACCGCGTCGTTCGACTTGGCTGCCGCCTTGGCTGCCGCGGCAGCTGCAGCAGGAGCAAGAGGCAGAGAGCCGGTGACGGATTGATTGCTGGGAACACGATCTTCCCAACGCAACACAGCGATGGCTGCCGTGCAACCGCTGTTCTTCAGAGGCAGCTTCTCGAGCTGGGCATCGACAGTGGTGAAGGTCTGATCTAGGAGCTCCGGGATGGCGGCGTTTGGGTTCTTTCGTATCATTTCTTCGAGAATGATATGCAGTTTCTTCCCACACCAATCGGCAGCAAAGGTGCCGGCGTGTCCGTCGAAGATGGCAAAATAGCCATTGTCTGACTGAACCATGTCCTGACCGGACCCGTCGGCTTCACTGAGTGCCGACTTTTCCCAGTCGCTCGCGTCCGTCGCAGGCGCAAGCGCAGTGGCAGGCGCAGGGGCATCGAGAAAGTTGTACAGGAAGGCATGGGTATCCTCCATGGTCCGCCGGCATTTTTTGTTCCTATCTTCCCAAACACCGACACGGAACGTGGACTTGGGACCGGGCATCGACTCGCCTGCGGAGTTGTTATGTTGGCCCTGGGGTACGGCCAACGCCGGGTCTTGCTTACCCAGCTTCTGGAGAGGCGTCTGCGAGCTCAGATCCGAGTTACCACGACCTGCCTGGCCGAAGTTGAGAGAGTTCTTGGCCGAAGCCAGCAGGCTGCTAGCTTTGCTTCCGACGCCGCTACTCCTGCGCTTCTTATCCGTGGAGCCGCCATTATCGTTTCGGCCCGGAGGGCTGCCGTTGCCACTGCGCTTCTCGCCGAGGGCTGCCTGGTCCGTCGACTTGATGGGGGTCGCGGCGCTGGAGTTGGGACTTGACTCGGGGGAGGGCGACTTGCCCTCGGCCTTGGATTCGCTCTCAGTCTTGGATCCCGAAGAGTTGGAGCTGCCGCCAAACATTCTATTTAGCAGGCTTCCTCCTTGAGAGGAGAGACTGCGGCGCTTGTTGCCTGCCAGCTTGTGGTTTTGGGGGGCGTAACCTGGATAGGCGAGAGAGACTTGGCAGCGGTGGACTAAGATCTGATGCGGCTATGGCGTCGCAATTCAGATCCTCTCGCGGTGTGTGCTGGATACGCGCTGTGGTGTGCCGTTCTTTGCAGAGACCAGGTTGGTTGCTGCCTCGTACGTGGCAAGCAGTTGGGATTCGAAGCCCGAGCGTCGTCGTCTGGGTGCTGTCGGTTGCGAGGAGGGCGGCACTGCCTTGCAAGGCCGGTTTGCCGACTGCTGTTTATAGCTTCACAAGTGTCAGCCGGGGGTGAGTCGTTGCAGGTGAGAGGGAGACGACGGAAACATCAGCAGGTGGACCGGCGGTGCTGGCGGCTGTTGCGTGACGGCGAGCGGCGACCATGAATCACCACCTCACGACAGACGTGGCGCGCCGGGCTCGCCGGCTGACCTTGGGGCCACCGGGGCCAAGGTAGCAGCGCAACAGGGCCGTGCATGTGCCCCCGGGGCGCGGTGACGAGGAGACGGGACAGAAGTGGGCTGCTGCACATACCTGCCTAAGCGAAGTCGCAGCGTCGTCGTCGCCGTCGTCGTTGGCCTGCTGGAGTTGGTGCCAAGCGCTGACAAAGCCGTGGAGGAGCGGATCGAGGCACGCTGCGTCGTACAACGTAAGGTACCGAGTTCCGCAAGAGCAGGGCGGATGAACAAGGCGGCCAGCGGGGTGGCTCTGGTGTTGTTATCGCTGTGACGGGCGGGTGATGGCGATGGGTGGTTCTGGTGTTGGTGGTTTAGGTTGTCTCGTCGACGTCCACTTCTATTCGTAGCGCCGCGGGATGCAGGAGAAGGGGAGGGGAGGGATAGCAGACAATGGCGGGGGAGGTGCCACAGGGCACTTAAGCGCTTGTGCTTGGCAAGCTTTGGGCTACAGCGACTGCACTAACAGGCACCGCCTGACGTCGCAGTGGCCCACCCAGTCCTCGGTGAGGTGAGGTGGCGGGCGTTTGGTGGGGTTGCCGATTGGCAATTGCCCTCCAAGACGTGTCCATGGATACCTACATACGAGTACGAGTACTGCGTCGGGCTGCACGAAGTACACATGTATGGACATCTCCATCGTGTGCGGTCGCGACTATATCATCTCGTCGTCACCAGGGCCGCCGTGGGCTCCGTAGGCATATACATACTATATACAGCTCCATCTTGGACCATCAGGCTAGTTCGAGCGTGTCATCATGCAAGCCTGCCACGATCCCCCGTCTTCGCGCTGCATGCACGCTCGCTCGGATACGGCATGTCGGGTACGTAATGGTCGGCCTGTCGAATCAACCCGGTGCCGGACAATCCACCGTGTCCGCTGTCGAGTCTTCGTTTGCTGTCATGTTGCGCAAGGCATGGACGGAGCGGCAACTTCCATGTCCCCCGAATCCGAGCCGACGACTGTCCGGCATCGAATCCGCCGAGTCCAGAGACATGACGCGGATGGAGGGGCAGAGGGCCACCTGGGTTGCAGCAAGCTTCGTGCTAAGCATCTTTCCTGTTAGTCCAGCAAACATATCTTGCTTGCCGCACGGCGTCCTCCGTACCCAGGTCGTTTGCATGGCTATTATTATCTGCCCTTGGCCCCCTTTAAACGCTCGGCAAATAGTTGCTGAAGCATTAAGGCACACGAGATGGTTGGGATACCGGGAAAGCAAGCCCTCTACCACGCAGCCATTGTCGAGATGGTCCTAATAGCTTTCGATCTTCCCAGTAACAGTCAACAGCCGTTATCAACACCAACAACCCCAAATAAACAGACAGCGGCACACGCCGTGCCCCCCTCTCCAAGGTACAGCCCGAGGTCTGAGCTTACTTCCCCTGATGCTGACATCCCTGCGGTCTGTCTGATATAGATTCCACACCAACATCTGCCAGACCCAACCCAGTTTCCCTCTACGCCGATGGCAGGCATGGCATCATGGAGGCATTTGTTGCCATCTGACTTGAGCCAGACAGGACATTCGGATATTCTATAGTATTCTTGATTCGTACATCGTCGAGCCATCATTTCCTCAAGCTGTCCAGTCGGGCTTGAAGGTCGTCATCAACAGGGTCGCCGCCGCCGCCGCCGCCAACTGCTTGCGCAACCTTGCCTTCGGAAACGGCAGAATTTCCCAGCGCCGTCGGGGTTTCGCCGAGCTGCAACGGAGCGGTCAGTGTCAGAGTCACGAGTTGAAGACGGCCAGAGGAGCAGGCTCACGGCTTGGTTAAAGTCAACCCCAATCTCTTCCAAGACTTGGTCGACAACCTCGTCTCCCTCTTCTTCGACGCCAACGTCCATGGCGTCATCGACTGCGTCGTCCATCATCTCCTGCCGCTGCTCCATGATGTCGTTCTCGCGCTCAAATTCCATGGCGATTCGCTGCAGCTGAGGTAGGTTCATCGACTTGTTCATGCTCCCGAGTGCCATGGTGGCCCCCTTCATTGCCTGCATCATCTGTTCGTTCGTTCGATACGTCTGTAGGGCGGGTAGTCCTTGTCAGTCCCAGTGCCCGGGTCGGAGCCAAACCGCCTTGCGCAACCGTACCTGAAGCCGTAGGGAAATCTTTTGAAGCTGGCTCCGCATGGCAAAGAACTTCTCGATATACCGCCGCGTGCGGACCAGGTCCTTGGCCTGGATCTTGCACGCGCCCATCTGGCCATTCTTGGCGCTCGTCTTGATCTGCTGTATGAGCGTCTTCTCCTGCTTCTCCAGCTTGACGCGCGTCTGGTCGAGTTCCCGAATCGCCTTGTCGAGCATGCGCTGGTTCTTGCGCAGACGCTCCGCCGGCGTCATGCGCTTGCCAAACGCCCATTCCAAGATCTAGAGACATCGGTCAGCCGCGGCCGGGGGCGAACGGCGTCGCATGCACGGCACGCACATTCATGTTGCCTGTTGCGTGGGGATTGCCCGCTTCTCGTTGCAGGAGGCCGGGTGATGGAGGAGAGAGACGGCGCCGTGCGGCGACTCGCAAGGCAGTCGAGTGGTCTGGTGAGGATGTGGAAATCTGCCTGCCTGGCGGGATCAAGGATGGATGTCGGGTCGTTCCAGTCCAGCTCCTCCCAGGCTCCTACGTACCTTGGCCGTTGACCGCGCTTCGGTCACTGGTTGGCAGTTGCTTGACAGCGGCCCAGGTGCAAGGGTAGTGCCAAGAGGTACAAAGTACGAAGTACCTCACACCAAGCACAATGACGAAGCCATGATAAGATAAAAGCGCTGTATGCCGAACTTCTGCCGCCCTGCAGCCAATCAACGCGTTTCCGTGGGCAGCCAGCTCCCGAATTTGCCGCTGCCCCAAAATCATACCGGACAATTCTCCCCCATCGTCCCATCCGCGGACCCATCCTACCAACTACGCACCTTATATTCGCAACCGACATCAACGTCAACTTACCGTCTCAACCTCCCCTCCTCTCGATGATGCCGTTCGAGCGAAGCCGTTCGAGATGAGCCAAGACTACTTCACCGACAAGGGCAAGGCTCCCGCGCGCCACGAGCCCGATGCCGACGCGCCGAAAGACACCGCTTCGCCGTCTGGCCGCCCCCATTACATGACAGTCGGCACCGGCTCTACCTCCGAGCACGCGGTGCGACTGCAGAATATGCTGGACATCGACTCTGGCTATGGCGGCAGCGTAGCTGGCGAAGACCACCATGCGACGACGGCGTCGGCGTCGACGTGGGACGTGGCGATGCACCACGACCGGCAATCTGGCGCACTGCACCAGCTGTGGTACAACTCGCGGCGCGCGACGCTAGGCCGATCAATAAACACAGTTGTGGAGCTGCTGCAGACCCTACAGGAAATGAACATCTCATGGCCTGCTCACTATCCATCCGTCCAGCGGGCGGGCTCGGCCACCGCTCCCGAGAGACCTTCGTCGCGCCCTGGCCTCGCGCAAACTCACTCCCTAATCGGGCACCCTGCAGACTCATCACCTACCGCAGGCCAAACACCAATCCTTCGACGATCGATGACAACAGGCGATGACTCGTCGGCTGAGTCCAGCCGTGCCGCTGAGAATCGAAGCGTGCCCGAACCCCGCCTCGTCTCGCCCCAGATTGCGCAAGAGTTCTCGATATTGAAGCTTGATCTGAAGCTGGGGTCGCTGCATCAAGCCGAGCTGGTACACTCGCTGGAGAAGAGCTCGATTGCATCGCTTCTGGATGGGAAAATCAGCTCGAGCATCAAGCACCTGCTGTCGCTTCGGGAGCGCATCGAGGACACCGCCAGCAAGGTCCTAATTACTGGGGACCTCAACGCTGGAAAGTCGACGTTCTGCAATGCGCTTCTGCGGCGCAAAGTCTTGCCCGAGGACCAGCAACCATGTACGGCCATATTCTGCGAGGTGTTGGATGCGAGGGAGAACGCTGGAATCGAGGAGGTGCATGCAGTGCACAAGGACGCCGACTACAACCGAAACGACGAGTCGACCTACGATGTGTTTTCTCTGCAGGAACTCGAGAAGATTGTGGTCGACAACGAGACCTATACGCAATGCAAGGTTTACGTCAAGGATATCAGAACGATTGATGAGTCCTTGCTCAACAACGGCGTGGTGGATATTGCCCTCATCGACGCGCCGGGTCTCAACTCCGACACGACAAAGACAACAGCTATTTTCGCCAGACAAGAGGAGATTGACGTGGTTGTGTTCGTTGTGTCTGCGGCGAATCATTTTACGCAATCGGCCAAGGAGTTTATCTGGGCAGCCGCCGCGGAAAAGGCTTACCTCTTTATAGTGGTCAACGGCTATGATACTATCAAGGACAAGGAGCGGTGCCAAAAGTTGATTCTAGACCAGGTCTCGGCCCTCAGTCCACGAACCCGTAAAGAGTCATCGGAGCTCGTTCACTTTGTGTCGAGCAATGCCGTCCCGGCCGGACCGTCGCCTCCAGGTGGACCGGGAGGCAGCGGTAGCGGCAGCGGGAGCTCAAGCGGGGGAGGTGGCGGTGATGACCCGGGCGATGACAAGGGCAAGGGCAAAGGCAAGGACTTGGACAAGATTCGAGATTTCGAGGTCTTGGAGCAATCTCTGCGGCGCTTCGTACTTGAGAAGCGAGCGCGGTCCAAGCTTGCCCCCGCGAGGACATATCTTTTGAACATCCTCAACGACGTCAATACGCTGGCCACGGTCAACCAAGAGGTAGCCCAGTCAGAGCTGGAGCGAGTTTCTCGGGAGCTTAAGGAGCTGGAGCCCCAGTTGGAGTCGAGCAGGAAGGCTAAATCCGAGGTCGGGGACCAAGTTGACCAGAACATCGAAAGCACCTGCAGAGAAGTCTACGACCACACCCGCGCCGAGCTGAACACCGCCATCACCTACGCGGGCAAGACCAACTACAACGTCCCATACCCTGGCTTCTTCAGCGCGTTCCAGTACGCTGATGATCTCAAGGAGGCGATGCTCTCCCACATTGCTGATGCCGTCACGGATTGCGAGGAACATGCCCGGGGGAGGACGGTTCAGGGGGTCAATGCCATCAAGCAACTTGGCCTCCTCCACGTCGGGGACGAGTTCAAGAACCTCCTGTTCCGACCCGACGTCATGTTCCGGCGCAAGCGCGACGCCCTCGCCCGCCAAGTCGACATTCCTACGGAGCTGTGGGACTTTGTCGACTGGTCGACCCTGCTGCAGCGCCAGGAGAAGTTTGCCGGAACGGGCATGGCTCTCACCGTCGCCGGCGCCGTCGTGCCACGCATGCTTGGGATGAGCACGTGGATGGACCAAGCCCTAACTGCGACTCGCGTCTTGAGCAACGAGAATCTCCGGCAGCTTATCCTCCCCGGAATTCTCGTAGCCGGTGAGTGGGCCCTTGTGTGACATCTTGTCGAAACTTCCCACTGACTGACTTATTAGCCATCGCCGCATCGGCCTACGTCCTGCAACAAATACCCAACTCGCTGCCGCCACGGCTGGCCAACAAGATCTCGACGCAGCTCGCCGAGCTCGACTACGTACACTCCAACTCGGCACGCATCTCGTCGGCGGTGCGCAAGGTCCTCTGCTTCCCGGCCGACAACCTCCGCGTGGCTCTGGACCAGAGCGTCAAGGACCTGGGCAACCGGCGGGAAGAGACAGTCAAGGTAAAGGGCGAGAGTGAGCGCGCGGGCAAGTTCTTCCGCGAGCTCGTGCGCATGAGCGAGGTGCAGAGGACCATGGTCGAGGCGGTGGACCTGGATGCGCAACCGCCAGGCCTGCACTGATTTTTATGAGTCGGTTTCACGAAATACGAAGGAAACGGCGTCTTGATTTTACACAGAATTTGGGCCCTCTGCCGTGGAGACGGTCTTCTTGTTGAAGTGGGTTGAGATTGCTTCACAGCGCCGGGGCCATAGACGGGACAACAAAAAGCTCTCCCCTCGATCGCGGGCTTTCCCCTTTCTACCATTGTTTTGTAATAGCATAGCTTGCTGCCAGCAGTTTGACGCATGCACGTTTGATGTCTGCCTGGGCTCCGATACACAAGAATATACCCGTGTCTCTCTCTTGTCACGATGCCGCATCTCGCTCTCACGCTGACTCGCTGACTCGCTGACTATGTGCAACCCTCCTTTTCAAGGATATAGATGCTCATGTCCACATCATGTCCCGCAGCCGCTGCTTCTCCTCCTCGCCGCCAAAGATGGCGTCGATGGCCTGCCGCGCGAGGGCGCAGATCTGCGCCCGGTCGAGAGCAAAGTGCTGCGCGACGAGGCGGTACTCGTTGGATAGGGGGCTGCCGAAGATACCCACGTCGTCAGTCTGCGTAGCGTTTCTCGATTAGCAGCGTTTCTCTCCCGGCGCGTCCTCGCCCCCAGACTGGGAAACTCAAGTCGACAAAGGGGGCGAGACGCAGAAAAAAACTCACGCCGAGTGATATCCTGGGGCCGTCGACGCCAATCCAGTGCCCAAAGTGGTGCCCCTCGAAGCCGCCACGCACCATGCCCGCGCGGACGTTGCAGCTCAGGCACAGCTCGAGGCACAGCCCGCGCCGGGCAATCTCCCGCCGGGCCTCCTCGTCCTCCCAGATGACGTGGCCCAGCCGCGCCGGGTTCCAGCCCAGCAGCACGTCCAGCTCCGCGCTCGAGCCGCTGGCCTCGGCCTCGGCGAAGTGCACCGTCACGCCGAGCCCGTGGTCCGTGGCCTGCGCGAACAGGGGCGTGAAGAGTGCGACTTCGCCGCCCGGACGGGCCGTCGGGTCGCCGCAGAGGTCCAGCCCGACGACGCCGCTGCCACCGCCCTCGGCACGCAGGCGGGACGCCAGGGCGAGGACGGACCCGGCCGTCGCGAGGGAGTGGCGCCGGTCGATGGAGAGGATGAGCCGCGTGTGCATCCGGTCACCCTGTGCGGCCTCGAAGTCGGCGATGGTGGCGAGCAGCAGCCGGACGTACGCCTCGGGCGAGAGGGCGGCCGTGGCGCGGGGGGTGGTGCGCAGCTCGAGGTACGCGACGCCGTCGCCGAGGAAGTGCTCCAGCACCGACGTCGTGGCGTGGCGGATGGAGGCCTCGTCGGTGAGGAGGTTGTAGATGTAGCTGCCGAAGAGCGGGAAGAAGCTGCCGTTTGCCCGTCAGTCGTCATCTGCTCGTGTACATGATGATGCCCTTCCTGTTGTGGGGGCTCACGTCTCGAGGTTGTAGTCGTGCTTGTCCTCCGGCATGACCACTAGCGGGTCCTCCAGCTCCGTCTCGCCGGAGGCTTTCTTACGGAGCCATATGTCATGCAGGGTGCGGCGGGAGATGCTGCCCGTGAGATGAGCGTGCAGCTGTGATGTGGTCGGTCATCGTGGCATTAAACCAAGGGCACGGTGAGGGATTTGAGATGCAGAGGAACGGTGCTCATAGAAGGCAACATACCTCAATTTTGGGAAGAGCCACATAGTCCATCATGTCGCCTTGAGATCCCATCTTCTTGGGTGTGGTGTGTTAGCATGAGATGAGGTGCAAGTTGAGTCGCAAGCGCGAGCCTTATACGACGACATACTTCGTACGAAGTCGTCAACCCCACGTGTCCCTTACCCTGTACTCGTACCCAACGCTTCCTGAACTTCAATCACAAGAATACTGCGTCACTGCTTGCTCTTGTAAAGCAGCGGCATGTTTTACGAATAATGAGAAACTAAAAGAACTAAATATCAAAGCCATCAGTTCACGCATAATGTTCCTTAGGCTCGATAGGTATGCACGTCGCTCGGTCTCCACAATGTACAATGTTTGAATCGAAATCTAATGTAATGTAGCGTGACAAAATACATGTGAACTCACCTGTTATGGAGATGAGAGATTGCAAGCATTACACGTATTTCTCCACGCAGCTGTGTCTCCCCAAGCATGCATTCTCGTCCGGATCCGCCGAGCCCATCCGTGCCGCGTTTCATCGAGAAGGGACCTGGCAGTGGCTTCCCGTTCCCGGTTATTGTACAAATGGGGCTAATATCTAGCCCTGAATTACCACATCCTGCAGTTGATGTCGTACAGCGTTTCCCGCGTTGATATAATGGCAGCGCAGCCCGTTTACAGGGCCGGCTTGGCCTGGTTGTCGCCAAGCGCCGCTCCCACCTTCTCAGCCGTACCCTGCTCAGATCCGGCAGTCAACAGCTCGCCTCCCGTCTGCCGCATGTTGTACTCCTGCTCCATGGCAGTGAGCTGCTGGTCCTCGGCAAAGGACAGCGCAAAAGGGACGCCGAAGAAGAGAGCCGAGGTGGTAATTACCCAGGCGCCCTTGCCGCTGAAGGACAGGACGCTCCAGGCCTTGCTTGAGATGTTGCTGACGTGGCCAGAGACCCAGCCTCTTGTGGTGGGAGGGATGATGTCGCGCAGGGCGTATAGCCGCTCGGCAAACGATTCGTCTGTGGGGTCGAAATCGGACTCGTTGGAGATCTCAGAGTCTGGGGACAGGCCGTTAGTGCGAGGGTCTCAGCGACAGATGGGTTCGGTTGGACAAACCGGTATCAGTGAAATCCTCCTCGTCAACGTCAGGGCCAACCTGGTTGGCCTGGAAGTGCTCGTCCTCGACTTCGGTGAGGGTGACCATCTTGGCGACTTAAGCAGGGCGGTTTGTCGGATAGACTGAGTGCTACAGCGGTTCGAGGAGCAAGGAAGCAATGCGAAGATAGCTTTCTCGGGCGGCTGGTGGTTGCAGGGACGGCGAAGTCGTCTCAAGGGGGCTCGCGATCCGGGACGTTGCCACGGCGGCTCGGCTGTTAGAAAAGGGACAGGGGACGAGTCGATTGCGGGCAGGTCGACTTGTCAAGCTGTCCTATCGATCGCAGATAGGATGAGAACCTGGAAGCTCAATTTGAGAGTCGTGTTGGACTGTGTCGTCGGGTCGTCCTTGAAGGTCGCTGGGCTGTTGGAGCTGCGTCACGATATTGCAGTCAAATTTTTTGGCCGTTTGAGAGAGCTGGCTGTACCCTCGGATGGGGGACCCGGCTCTCCGGAGGTTTAGCCGAAGAAATCGCATTGGTCACGTGCCTTCACCGTTAGCTTCATGATTGGAAGAGATGACTGCACAGCAATGTAACCATCGCGAGAAACTCATGTTGGTAACCAGTTCCAACAGAGTGTTGCGACCGGCAAAAAGCTGCCATGATGAAAAAGGATTGCGATTGGCCGTAGAATTCGCAGCAGCATGACGTCTGAGCATTGGCTTTCCCGGAACAGCGGGTCGCCAGCTACGGAGTAGGTGTTGGCGATTCCCTCCACGGGGAAGCGATCCGTTCAGCTACGGCTTCCAAACGTCTAACTTTGCTAGTCTCATCGGTAAGACGGAGAATGGACAGGATGTTAGCTGCAGAGGTCACGGGACGCACAAGGGGGAACCAGCCCTGTTGGTTTCGGAGGTGAAGCCAAGGTGTCCGCGTGTAAGTATGGAGTAGTGGCAGTGCAGTGGATTAGGTTCAGGAACCAGCGGTCGTCCGTGAGGGCACGCAAAGCCGTGAGCCACACGGTGCCGAGTCCACCACGCGTAAAAATAGCAGTCGAGCTGTCGCAAATCCGGGGCTGGCAGTCGGCACGACCGGGCGAAGACGGTCAGTTACGTGCGAACGTGCCGGATGAGGTGCTCTGAGCCTTGCAAACCGGAAACGAGTCACCGAATGGACTGGAGCCCGTGTACGTAAGACGCAACCTGGGCGTGCCATTGCGGACGAGCATCGTGACCTGCCCGCAGGGATGTTGTTTGCTGTTGCGCAAAAGGCTAATAAGACAGAGACGCTGGAGGAACCCTCTCTCGATTTCTGCCGTCCTCGTGACGCAGTGCCGACGCCAGGCTGGGTCCCGTCCCCCCTTTCTTTGCTTGGGGGAAGTGGGTTGGCTGGCAAGCGGGGAGCCAGGGATTCGCTGGCGCGCGATTAAGTAATTGGAAGATTGCGCAAGGGCATGCTGGCATTTTCGAACAGGTACTTGGTGCTGTACACGCCTGTACTCGAAAGTTGGCATGAGGGAAGCAGATGTACTCGCAAGTAAACAGGGGCGCGAATTAGGCATTTCGCGAGAGAGGGGGGTGGCTGTGAAGCCGAGGAGAGATATCACCAATCGGGCGATCCCGTGGCAATCCTCAGCAGCGCCATCGACTCTTTGTCTGCATGGCGCCAGTCGACGACGTTTGCGTGGTTTGACCGTTTGACGTGTCCGCTTGGCGGAGAGAACGGAACCCCACGCTTTGGCTCTGGCTCTGGTACCTCGCACATACAAACTTTGGCGCATGATTGCTGTGGCTGGAAGCGCGAAGCCATCGCTGGGGCCCATCAAGTAATACGGGGGTAATAGAAACGGTGGGCTGAGAAAGCTGGGGGTAATGGAAACGCTGTCGACCACAGAGCTGCTGGGGCACTCGGAGGACCCGGCCGACGGTTAGAGTGGGGCCCCGCCAGGCCGCCTCCACGAGTTGGCCTGCTCCTCCGACGGGCCCCGGAGGTGGAGCCGGTTCCGAATATTTCTGGCCCTGCGACCTGGCCTGCGACAGCTCCAGCAGCGGCAGAAACGGCGCCCGGGAGCCACGCAAGTCCGCTCCTGTCGCAAATCGGACCATCCGGCCGTCGACGACGCAACTGGGCCCGGGATTGTCGCGCATCGTGGACGCTTGTCCATGTACTGCGTCAGTTGGGAACGCGGGTTCGTTCGCAGGGGGCGTTTGAATTCGCATTGTGCATCCCCGGCGCCCGCGCCGCCCGCCGCCGACGCCCCCGCGTTGTCTCACCCGCGCAAAGCTCGTCCCTTGACGAGTGAATGCAGCAGCTAGTCGGCCATGGGGTATTAGTTTGCCGAGAAGGGATCGTCCGGAAGCAAGAATGAGACTGCTGACCCCAACGTGCAGGTTGGTTGTCTGTACGAAGTGTGAAATACGGTTCCGTACGGAGTACCAAGTAATCCGCACACAGCTTCCATGATATCGAGGTACAGACGGCCCGCGCGCCGCGGGAAGCTGCCGAAGAAGCGGTAAGGAAACGAACCAGCCGCAGCAATAGCTGAAACTGTAAGGACCAGCTCTATGAGCAGTCGAACTGCCTGTGTAATGAATGGAACAAGTAGTTGCCAAGTATACGGCGTATGTATGAACACCAGCGAGGGTGGGCTTAGATGCATGATGGTTGGTCGCACAAGCACCGTGTGAAGGACGGGCCTATTCAGCGTTGGTGCTGGCACAACCTGGCCTCACCCCTCTTAGTGCTCTGTATATAGACGCATAGCCTTGAAACGCGGTTACACATGGCGGTATATGCTGACTTGCAGTTTTGTCTTTGCATTGCCACGCTCGCGTAATAGAGGCGCTGGCCTCGTATCAAGTGGCCGAGACTCCAGCGCTGCATAGAGTTTCTTGCGGCCTCTCGTGTTCGCTGCTGCACTTGCAGAACCAGCACTGTGTCAAATATCGCTCGGGTATCTGTGGCCGAGACGTGCAATGTATGTACTATATCGACGAGCCATCGAGCAGCGGGATCGCAACTTGGCAGGAACACACGCACGTCGACGCAGCCAAGGCAGCATCACGCAAGTTGGGACGCTGCTGAGGACACTCGCAATGCACTGCGACCTGCCGCCAAGGGGGTCCACGGCGCAGATGTCCATTGGCCGATGGCTATGGCCTCTTGCAGCAATGACACAGCAGTTGCCGAAGGCTGGGGAAGCAAGCAAGCAAGCCAGCGGCGTCGTTTGCGAGACATGGGGCAGCTGGGGAACGGGATCGAGAAAGCTGGGGGACCGGGACGGACGCGGGCAGCCACACACGACTTGTTGCAAGCCAAGATGCTTGACACCTCGCGAGAAATCTCTGATCAGTCTGCTGATGCCTCGCAGGCCCGGCACAGGCCAACCGTCAACCCACGATTTCCGGGGGGGTGGGCGTGGGAACCGATCAGGCTAGCAAGTCCCCATGATGCCCCATGATGCTGCAGCGAGGCTCAAAAGAACAGGACCAGAAGCGCGAAGAAGGTGAGGAAAATCCTGCACAGCCAAGAGAGCCTCGAATAGCCGACCCATTACGAGCGGAACAGGTGTCGCTTTGGCGGGGTACGTAGATACGTACCTGCGCACCCCCCACTGGAGCCACCGGACGCGGGCGCTGGAGGGGGCAACTCGAGTCCCTGTGGTTACCGTTGGGCGGCCTCTGCGCTCACTGCAGGTGCTCTGGGAGGCTGACGACTCGTGCCTGACACCCGGCGGCCAGGTACCAGACGCCCGGGCCACACCTACTGCCCCATGCGGTCTAGGTGGCTGCTTGTATTTGGTAATACGCTGGGGCGCCTCTGGAGCGTCGCTGGGGCACGAGGCGAGTTGGCTGAGGTCATGATCACGATCGTTGGGGATCACGCCTTGTACTCGTACGGTACTTTCTCCCAAGGTTCCCCGCTTGCGCTTGTTTTGTGTGCTCGAGTGTACGTATGGCGAGTCCTGGGCGTTGTGCACCGGTCCCTGGCGCGAAAGCTGGACACGGTGCCGTGCGTGAGAGCGCCCTAGCAGGGAGTCATCACATTCGCAAGTGCCATTGCGTTGGTGATGGGAATTCCAGGTGGGAACTATGGGGTTTCAGCGGTGGCGGGCAGTACGAAATACAACCGAACCTGCTGGGCCGGTACGGAGGTCAATGGCCTGCCTGGGTGTCACGAGAATAGGTAGAGGCAGGCACAGCCCAAGCCTAAGCTTGACCACTCCGGGTACAAGGGGGTGTCGAGCATTCTTGGCCCCCTCCGCTCTTCTTGGCCCACCCCACGAGGGGGGCGGCAGGTACGAGCCGTGTACTTGTTGGTGAAGCTGTGATGTACTTGTGCCGTACCGTACCGTACCAGTTGCCGTGCAAAGGATCTTTTCTGGGGGCATGATGCAAAAAGGCCAGGTTTGGCTTGCGTCGTCGTCGTCGCCTGTGTCAGGAGCAAAATATACTTAAGGGTAGCGTCGCCGTCCAGCGTTCGGTTTCAGTGGCCCTGGATTGACTGATGATCGCATCGCCACATCCCACCGACCAACCCTCCATCACCAAGACTCGGAGAGCCAGGCATTACATCAACCTGTTCTCCCCTCTGCCAATTGGCGCCCCCTTTCCTCCTATCTCGCATCTGCTACTCCGAGACACACGTCTCTTCTCTTTACGCCTCCTACTTCTTGTCCAGCCCTCGAGCTTCCTAGCACCCGTTGCTCTGCTGGCCCAGGACTTACGCAACGCCGTAGCCCTCAGGTACGTGGTTATCAGTGCCCATCCGCCACCAACAGCCTGCAGGTCTTGCTCTCTCCATCTGCCACGAGCCATTTCCGGCGCTAGGAAGGCTGAGTTGGTTTGTGTTTGCGCGCAGCGGCGCCCGAGCAAGTGGAGGAGGATCTGGGCTATTCCGAGCTGTGCTAACCTCGAGCAACAGCCACGGACATCGCCGAGCCTAAAACCCTCAATTCCCTCTCCGTCAAGTCTCGCGCCTCTTATCTCTCCGCGCCGAGCTCTTCCTGAGTTGCATCATCTGCGTTCTCCTGCAGCGCTTTGCATCCGTTATCTGCCCCGCCAACTGCCCCGCCAACCCGACAGCCGCATTCCGACCTGCATTGCAGCGATCGCCCACTCGAGCTACACACGCATCCAATACGCCAGCAGGTCTCTAGACAAGCTGGCAGCGTTTCCTGTCTGATTTGACTGAGCCAATTGGTCGATCGACGCGCCACGGCACGGACGGAACCCCGGAGCCGAGAGAAGGAATTGTATTTTCCGATACGGGAAAGGACCTAGGTGAGTGGAATTACTTCTTGTCATCTGGTGACCACCTTTGTTCTTATCGGGCTGGGGTGATGTGTCCTTGGTCGGCGGTGAACGACAGACATGCTTCGCCGTGCCCGGTCTGGGACTCCGAGTCAGCCGTGCCCAAGATGAAGGCCGTGTCCTACGCTGTTGATCAGGGGCTCGATCTGGGTCACGCATCCCCTGTCGCGATCTCGTACTCGCCTTCTCCCTTTCCCGACCATTGCGCTCTGGCCCCCCCTTCCTCACTTACACGCGGCCTGCTGCTTCGTTCCTCGGCTATGTCTGGCGCGGCTCTCGTTTATATAAAACGAGATCCCGCTGGCCTTTGAAACTGCGAGCTTCATTGCCTGGCCCTCGATGCTGCAGCACCTCAACGCATCTGACTTTCATGCACCTACCCCCCTCACCGTCGCACTCGGACATCATGTTGGCTTTGGAAACCCAGAGGACTAACCTTTCACCGCTGGACAGGTTTCCAGACTACGTTGATCCTTTCGAAGTAATCAAGCAGCCGCCCATCATGTCTTCCGCACTTCCCAAGCCAAAGATTTTGGCCAATATTCAGTCTGAGGAGTCCAGCCGCGGACCCTCACCACAGCCCACGCACTTCAGCGTTCCGCTTCTATCCCATTCTAACGGAAATGGCAACCGAACCCTGCGGTCAGCAACGGTAGGCTACGTTGCCCCCGAATTCACGGGAAAGCTCGAGCAAATGAAGACTGGTATGTAAACAGTGTCAACCGTACAACCTAGCATGAAAGGCACAACTAACGTGCCTCGTTCCCTATAGTCAAGGACATCATTGTGCAGGGCGGATGGATTCCCGAATCGCTTGTCGAGGACCAGATCCGCTGGTTCTACGAGCAGCTGGGCATTGATGACGCCTACTTCCGCATTGAGGCCCCGGACGTTATTGCCAGCCAGATCACCTCTCTCTATGCCGCCAAGGTGGCCGCCTACTCCAGGGAGGACAAGCGGGAGGAGATCCGCCTGGATATGGAAGCCCATGACCACGCCATCTACATCGACACCAGCGAACCCGGCAAGGGCCACGTCAGCGGTCCCAGATATGAGTCGCGCCTCGAGGCCAAGTACCTTGACCACCAGGGCAAGACCAAGTACCGAGTTGAGACCTTCCGGTCGCCGGCCGTCATTGGCGCCAGCCCATCCTCCAAGGCCACTCTCCGTTGCTACTTCGTCTACCAGTGCCAGTTCAAGCAATCCCCGGAGGAGACGAACCCCAAGGAGACCAACATCGAGCTCATTTCCGACAGCGGCTTCTGGCAAAAGGCCACGGACAACACCAAGCAGATCTACCAGGAGATCATCGAGTTGGCCGTCACCCGGGCTGGTCCCGTTATTGAAATATTCGACATTGAGGGCGTGGCTGAGAAGCGCCTGGTCGTTGCCTTCCGCACTCGCACGGCCCGGGGCATGTTCTCTGCCCTCAGTGATCTTTACCACTACTACGGCGTCACCAGCTCCAGGAAGTATGTGGAACAGTTCTCCAACGGCATCACCGTCATGAGCATCTATCTCAAGCCCGCAAACCCCTCGGAGGGATACTTCCCACCCATCGAGGAGTCGATCCACCAGATTACCAAGGAGATTTCTCTCCTTTACTGCTTGCCCCAGAACAAGTTCCATAACCTCTTCGCCGTCGGAGACCTGAGTCTTCAGGAGGCCGTCTATGCCCACTCCGCCTGGGTCTTCGTGCAGCACTTCCTCAACCGACTAGGACCCGAGTACGCGTCTCTATCTGAGATTTTGAGTTCGGCGGACACTGCCCAGGCCGCGCTTCTGTCGAAGCTGAAGCGACGTCTGCGTACCGAGACATTCACCCCTGACTACATCCTGGAAATCATCCAAAATTACCCCGGCCTCGTCAGGTCGCTGTATGCGTCGTTTGCCAACATCCATCTCGGCGGCGGCCCCGACCTGGACCGGCAGGCAGTGGCACCAACCCCTGTGGTTGAGGTGCTGTCTGACGCGAGGCTCCAGGAGACCATCTCCAAGACCGTGTCCAACGAGCACGACGAGATGGTCATGACTGCATTCAGGGTGTTCAACAATGCCATCCTCAAGACCAACTACTTCACTCCGACCAAGGTTGCCCTCAGCTTCCGCTTGGATCCTTCCTTCTTGCCAGAGGTTGAATACCCCCGTCGCCTCTACGGCATGTTCCTCGTCATTGGTGCCGAGTCCAGAGGATTCCACCTTCGCTTCCGAGACATTTCTCGCGGTGGTATCCGCATTGTCAAGTCCCGGAGCAAGGAAGCGTACGGCATCAACGCACGCAACCTGTTTGACGAGAACTACGGCCTGGCCAGCACCCAGCAGCGCAAGAACAAGGATATCCCCGAAGGCGGCTCCAAGGGCGTTATTCTCCTGGATCCCAAACAGCAGGACAGGGCTCAGGAAGCATTCGAGAAGTACATTGACAGTATCCTGGACCTCCTCCTGCCCGCTGCCAGCCCGGGCATCAAGAACAAGCTCGTGGACCTCTACGGGAAGGAGGAAATCATTTTCATGGGCCCAGACGAGAACACCGCCGACATGGTGGACTGGGCTACGGAGCACGCAAGAGCCCGTGGAGCGCCCTGGTGGAAGTCTTTCTTCACAGGCAAGTCGCAGAAGCTGGGTGGTATCCCCCACGACAAGTACGGCATGACCACACTGTCGGTGCGTGAGTACGTCAAGGGTATCTACAGGAAGCTCGACCTGGATCCCTCCACGGTTCGCAAGATGCAGACTGGTGGCCCTGACGGCGATCTGGGCAGCAATGAAATCCTGCTCGGCAACGAGAAGTGGACGGCCATCGTCGATGGATCGGGTGTCTTGGCGGACCCCAATGGCCTCGACAGGGATGAGCTGCTTCGCCTGGCCAGGAAGCGTGCCATGATTATCGAGTATGACATGTCCAAGGTGTCCAAGGACGGATACCGCATCCTCTGCGACGACAACAACGTCACTCTGCCCAACGGAGAGACTGTCACCAACGGTACCTCTTTCCGAAACACGTACCACCTGCGCGACACGGGCATGACCGATGCATTTGTGCCCTGCGGTGGTCGCCCGGAGTCCATCGACCTCATCTCGGTCAACAGGCTGATTAAGAACGGCAAGACGACCATTCCTTACATTGTCGAAGGTGCCAACCTGTTCATCACCCAGGACGCCAAGCTGCGTCTCGAGGCTGCTGGGTGCATCCTGTACAAGGATGCCTCGGCGAACAAGGGCGGTGTTACGTCGTCGTCGCTTGAGGTTCTGGCCTCCCTATCGTTTGACGACGCAGGCTTCGTCGAGAACATGTGCGTCGACGCCAAGACTGGCGAGGCACCCCAGTTCTACAACGACTACGTCCGCGAGGTTCAAGCCACGATTCGCGAGAACGCGCGACTCGAGTTCGAGGCGATTTGGCGCGAGCATGAGGCCACTGGCACCCCACGATCCATCCTGTCGGACAAGCTCTCCATTGCCATCACGGACCTGGATGAGGAGCTCCAGAAGTCGGACCTGTGGGACAACCAGACGATCCGATATGCTGTGCTCGGTGACGCGCTTCCGGCGCTGTTGTTGGAGAAGATTGGGCTGGACACGATCATTTCTCGTGTGCCCGATAGCTACCTGAGGAGCATATTTGGTAGCTACCTCGCCAGCCGGTTCGTCTACGAGTTCGGGAGCGAGCCGTCTCAGTTTGCGTTTTTCGATTTGTGAGTACCCCCACCGCTGAAAACTTGACTACCGCATCATGAGTTGTAGCAAATTACTGACTCTTAAACAGCATGTCGAAGCGAATGGCAAAGATCTCGGGAAGGACCGATGGGTCCGAACAGATCCGGAGGATGTCCGTGAGCGGCGGCCCAGGACTGTGAAGTAGCCGTGGAGGAGATGGAAGTCTTGGGCCACGATATTTTCCAGCCCCGAGTAGAGGCATAGCCGCTTCCGCAATTCCTTCCTTTCACCTAGACCTCGAACTAGGTGGGACATCTTTGAAAGCATCAACCAGCCAGAAGGCTGATAGCATTGGTTTTGGACATGCGTTTTCGTTTTGGACATGGGTTATCATGGACTGGGACTGGGCCGGGACGGTAAACAAAAGAGAAAACGTTTGAAGCAAAAAGCCCAGAGGCATATTATAGAAGTCATTAATACGAGTAGCATCAATTACACCCCCGAACTACTGAAAAATCGCCGAGCCTCGTGCGCCATCCGCTGACACAACCTAACCTAACAGAGGTGATGATAGTATCCGTATACCCTGTACGAAGTCGGAATTATATCTATATATCCGTATCTGAAACCATCGTCCGCCGGACTCACCACGGACATGGCCTGGCCACGGCATTGTCAGGCCCACATCGGCACTGGGCCCCAAGGGAGGGTGCCCACCTCTGCCGGTTACCGACAGTGATCGCACTACGGAGTACGGAGTAATACTTTGTACGAGTACTCGTACCTGAGGCACAACTGGCGATTGCATTGGCTACGTCTACGTGATCCTTGCACCAGCCTCAGGGGAGTCGGGACCTACGACTCAGACGAGTGGTGTGACGTGGCCGAGGCCATGTGCAAATAAGCGCGCCGCGGGATGTGCCGGTTTGAGGGAGATTGACGTGTCAGGCGTACGGAGTACTTGTACGGAACCTCGAACGACACGATTCTCGGGACTGTAGCCGTGGCGCTGGGATGGGGAGGCGGATTGTGTGTGGTTGAGGAAAACGGTATGCGTGTGAGCTGCGTCTCAGCAGAGGTCCATAGCCACGAATATCGACGTGTTTTTGGGACTCTGCACTCTTTTTACCTTACACTTTGTACTCCGTACAGAACCAAGCGAGGTACTGTAAATAACTCGTGCGCGCTCACAAGTCGTCATAGATTGGCTCGTGTTATATGGAACACGACGTTGGGTCGTCGGCGGGCTGCCAACAGCACAGGAGCTCGGGGCAGAATAGGAATCACAACGTCGGACTTACCCGTAAGGTGATTTATAGTGCCGGTATGTAAGGGTCAGGCCAAGGCTTCGAATAAAGTAGACCCGCGTGTAAGGATGCATGCTCTCGTTGACCCTTGCGTGAGGTGTGCTAAGGTGAACAAGTGAGGTGAGGCGACGTGACTCTTTGCCTTGGTTGCACCTCACTGCGACCTCGTGACCTGGCCCTGGAAAATCAACAAACGCCGACTCGACGGGCCGACCACAGCACCACAGCACCAGAAATAGAGGCGCAGAGGACGCAGGGCTACGGAGCACAGCGTGCTTTGTACGTCGCACAGCATACGTACGCGTACGCAGTACGAGTACTCCGTACGTATTCTTAGTTGGTCCTTTGCCTCTAAAAGCAGCTGCCTGTGGCCCCTTTCTCAAACGTTTGGCCCCCCCCCTCCACCACCACCCCACCCGCGGCTTGGGGACCCCCTTTGTGGGGCGGCGCACGCTCCCTTGGGACGACGGATTGATTTCCCCTGCTACCGCTGCCGGTGCAACTGTTGCTGCGAACGAACGGCACGAGAGACGAATCCAATCCAATCGAGCGAGCGAGCACCTGCAGTACGCAACGACTGCCGGCCCAGACGCGCAGACGACCGACCCGCGAGCAGCAGCCAGCCAAGCCAACTCTTCTTCCCTTGTGCTCCCAACCTCTAGGCTCCCTCCCGTTCTCGCCAGCCAGACCAGAGGGCCCCCAATTTCGCTTCATGGTCGACGCCAGGCAAACTACCGGGGGTTCGTCAATTGAATAAGGAATAGCCACGGCGTAGGGGAGCCCGGGCCGTCCTGGCACGAGCAGGCGGAGCGTTTCAAGACGAGGAACAGACAGACGAGGCGCAGAACCAGAGCAAAGGGGACGGGGGTTTGTTCAATCCCCGCGCCCTGAGCCAGCTGGCCAAAAAGTCAACGTCGCAATGACGAGACCTACCATTGTCCGAGCCGGTACGTTCCTCCCCCTGGCCTCATGCCTCGCGGCCTCTCTCTTGAACCTGCTTCACATCTACCCTCCCTCCTCGCTCCCACCTCTCCCACCCCTGCCTGGCAAGCTGCTCGCGACCTACCTTGCCCTTGGCTGTGGTCGGGGACGCCGCCTCAGCGTCCAGGAACCGGGGGTCGTCGACCGACGAGCCATACATTCCAGCCACCCAGCCGACCTCGCTGGTTTTTTTTTTTTGGGCTTTGCCGCGTCGTCGGGACGTGTAGTCCGTACGAGTTCCAGCTAACGCCAATCCTCTTCCTTCTCTTCCATACAGATACAATCGACCTGCAAAACCATAGCGCACCGTCGGCACAGGACCACCCTAGTCAACACCACCTGCCCGAGCCTGCCCCAGGCAGTTCCACCGCGCCCATCGCTCCTCACCAGGCCGAGACCCTTCGCGAAGTGGCTCACGAGACCGCCGAGGAGGAGGCCCGCAGCCCGCGGCTTTCGTGGACAAGCGGCAAGGGCGGCGGAACCGGAGCCGTGCTGCAGCAGCACGACGACGACAGCGACGACGAACACGATCGCGGCAGCTCCGGCGGCGGCCTGTCCAGAGCCCTCGCGGGGGGGATAAACGGCTCCGACATGTATCGTCACGACCACCAACAGCAGCAGCAAGATGCGCTGGCTGTCGCCCAGAATGGCGGCGTCTCGTCGTCGGACGAGGGAGACCTCGACGGCGACGGTGATACCGACCTCGACGACGACATGATGGACAAGATATCGAGTTCGCCCTCTATTGAAGATGGTGGGTGCAACCCCGTTGCCGTGCCCGTAGCCTGGCCGCGGCGCGTGTCTTCCCTCCCATCGTTTTTGCGCGATCCCTGCCTTGTTGCGAAAGCTTCCAGTGTGGTCCAGGCCATCCCCTCAAAGTCTGGCCCGGCCGAATCCCCTCTCCCCGTCCCCAGAACAAGTGTACATCTCCAACAGATGGGAATCGCAGCTGCTGAGTGGCACTGCAACCGTCATCTTCCTCGCGGTGAGTATGCCGGTTGGCACAACGGCGATTTCGACGACGGCCACGATGGGTACCACGACCAGTACGACGCCAACAGATTCAGCGACGATCGTGGGATCAGCGGAGGAACACGGCGCAATCACCGTGTGCAGGAATGCAGGCCGGAGGGATAGAAGACCTCGACAATGGCGGCTGAACCTGATGCACGAAAGAGACGTCTATTCATGGA
Source organism: Tolypocladium inflatum (assembly GCA_003945565.1). Lineage (NCBI taxonomy): Eukaryota > Fungi > Ascomycota > Sordariomycetes > Hypocreales > Ophiocordycipitaceae > Tolypocladium > Tolypocladium inflatum. Next base: position 2,167,425 of record QEPE01000001.1, read on the forward strand.
ATTGGGCCCGCCTGGTGAAGAGGGCGGTGCTGGGGGATGCTTGGCCCGACATGGAACCTTTGATGACGACGAATATGGCGGCTACACTTCCGGAGGCTTACCGCTCTCGTTCCCTTACGAACCGTCGCTCGAGGAAGATGATGACTCTGACTATTCCCTTCCTGACGAATTGCGCATTGTTGAATCTGGTTGGGCGGGCGAATGCTTACAGACTTCAGAGGACATCGATTTCGAGTTCGTGTACGCGCTTCACACGTTTGTGGCTACGGTCGAAGGCCAGGCAAATGCGACAAAGGGCGATACGATGGTGCTACTGGATGACAGCAACAGCTACTGGTGGCTGGTCCGAGTGGTCAAGGACAGCAGCATTGGTGAGCTATACGTACCTTGTTGCTTTCACGCATGGGTAGAAACTGACAGAGCTTGATGTAGGATACCTACCCGCTGAGCATATCGAGACGCCGACGGAGAGGCTGGCCCGCTTGAATAAGCACAGGAATATTGACGTGAGTGCAACAGGCGAGATGCTGGAGGGAAGCGTGCTAACAGACCACAGCTATCTGCCACGATGCTCGGCGATCAGGCGGCAAAGCAAAAGAACTCGTTCAAGGGGATTCGCAGAAGGCGGAAGACGGTAACATTTGCGGAACCGACGTACGTCGATTACTCTGACTTCGACTATTCTACCGACGAGGAAGATATCGAGGAGCTGTTTGGCCCCCATCCAACGACTGCTCAGCAACAGCGGGAGCCGCAGAAGCAAGAGCAGCAACAAAGCGCCTTGAAGACACCCACCGAGGACGAAGCAACGGACGAAGGCGCCAAGGTTGAGCCTCTGAAGACTCGAGCGACCAGTCAGGACACCGTCGCTGAGTCGGCAAAAGAGGAACCCGCAGGCCAGGAAGAGGTCAGAGGAAGTGACGAGCTTCTCGAAAACAAGCCCGACAGTCTCATCAGATCAAGAAATGGCACAGTCAGGAACACCGATTCTTTCTTTAAGGATGAAAGCGTCGAAACCAAGAAGATTACGCTAACTCCAAACCTGTTGCGGGACGACAACACGCCCCGAGATTCGTCAGAATCTGTTACCAAGGATCTCAAGTCGAGGACAAGCTTGGACAAGCTGGATAAGGAGCTCTTGTCCGATAAGGAAAGGAAGAAGGGCAAAGACAAGGACAAGAAGGACAAGGACAAGAAGCCAAGTGTTATCCGAAGTTTCTTTTCGAGAAAGGACAAGAAGAAGGCAGCTGAGGATGATGACGAGTCGTTCGGCAAACGGTCCATGGATATCATTTCGGAGTCGCGAGACAGCGAGGATCGCGCGGTGGACGAGCAAGCCCCTGCAGACAAGTCCGCTGGCGCTCAACGGAATCCTGGCAAGCTGCAGAAGGTAGCGCCTGCGGGCAAGGCGCCTGGCGGCACGACCCAGAAGTCCGTTGAGCTCTCGTCTTACCTGGCCGAGGGCCGCAACAACGACGTGTCTAATGTGCCACCCTCGTCGATGCGGATCGTCGATCCAGAAACGCAGGAGACGCAAGAGGTACCGTCCAACCAGCAGCAGCAGACTGGAGATGCGACCCGTGAGCGGTCTCCCTCAGCTGCTGCCCAGCGAGAGGAAAAGTCTGTCATCTCCAAGATCATGCTAGCACGCAGCGCAAGCGCTAGTCAAGATCCCAAACCGCAGAAGACGGTCAAAGCGAAGGCACGTATGGAACTTGATGCGTCAGATAGCTCCGAGGTGGAAGAGCCTGTCACGGATCAGGCTCAGCAGACTCCTCGGGAACCTTCAGCAATGGAGCAGAACGGTGAACAGGAGATACCTACGCGACCCCAGTTGCCCAGCGCGTTTTCGGACAGCTACGAGACTACGTCGACGATTTCCAGCGAGAAGACCGTTATTCCGCAGCACCCGCAACAGAACCCGATGGAGCGAGCGAATGTACCAGCAACCCAGACATCTCCTCTCAACAGATCTGACCCACCGGCACTCGTTGTCGATACATCATCACCAGAAGGCAATTCGCCGGAGGCTTCGCCATCTTCTGACCAGGTTCAGACCATGTCTGACAGCCAGAGGGGTGGAAGCTCAGCCAGCAAGGAGCCGACTTGGGACGACACCAAGTTGCGGGCCTTTTTCGACGAAACTGATCACATCCGTGACCTGTTGGCTGTGGTATATGACAAGAGCAACGTTGAGCCCGCTGGTAGTGATCACCCAATTGTTGGGGGGCTGTTCCGGGAGCAAAATGCCAAGTTGGCCGAGATAACAACGGTAAGACCCTCCCTCTTGCATGTCCTTGTTGAGAAGGAGACGAGGCTAACATTGAACTCTAACAGCAACTGGACAACATGCTCGGAGACTGGCTGGCGAGAAAACAGCGTCTCCGCGGAACAATATAGACGCAGGGCGCTGTATCACCGTCGATGATGAAGGAGAGAGCAGTTCAGGGAGTGGATCCCGGGCTTGCCCGAGATGGCATGATGCATCTGCTTGCTCACTACGACTCTGCATTGCATATACTTTGCATCCTTCGTGGCCCTCGTTCTTTGCATTGGAGCATATACGCAGGGGTGTTGAAGCCCTCGAAGTATCAAGGCGTCAGGATACGCGCACGCGGCAACGTGCGAGTTCCCTTCTGTTCAAATGCTTTTTTTTCTTTCTGTTATTGGCACGCTGATATGAGATACAACGCACGCACGCATGCACGCACGAACGTATGGAAGGGGAATGCCTATAACACTCACACTCGATCGCGGAGAACAGCCAGGCCGCGGCGGATCTGGCTCGCGCTCGCTTGTTTGGTTTTCAACTTCCTTTTGTCTTCTTCCCATCTTCCCTATCCCTTTCATCCTGTGCGAGGATAGGCCAAAGGCCATTTTGTTTGTCTCGCGCTTTCTTGTGTTTGGTTTTCTTCTGATGACTCCGGACGGGACGGGATGTGGGTTGGCTATGGAATTGGGGTTGCTTTTGATACCCGTGTGAACGGACAGACGGCATGTGTTGCAGATGCAGAGGGGATGGGGATAGGATGTACTACTACGTATGTCTGCGTGGCTTGTATAGTAGTGTATACCGCTAGAGAACGGCGATGTGAACACCAAGAGAGACAAGATGACTTGACGATCTCGAGGCGTTGCCTTGCTGGTGCCGTGCCCTGCTACTTGTTCATCTGCCCAGTACGTCAAAACGCCAAGTTTGTTGGAGTTGGCTGTAAAACATGGCCACGACGATAGGAGCCAGTTGATTGCAGAATGCTCTCTGCGTGTGAATCATGAGACAGCTGCTGTGCAAGATCCTCGACATGTGCTGTAATACGTATGTGTGATCTTCCCACCAAATGCAGCTTCACTCCCACCTCTCTCGCCAGCCCACTCGAGCCTATACCGGCTGGTACCGACTCCCTTTACGTGTCAACAAGTCTCAAGTATCCCACAGGAGCACGCAAGCAACAGCCAACACGTGTCGTTCATCGGTGCGTCATATTTCCTCTCTAGCAGTCGACAAATACATGCCAAAGAAAAGTGTTCCGCGCCCCAAGTGTAGCAACGTCAACGCAACGCAGACCCCATTCCGATGCAACCGTAAAAGCAGCCCAGAACCCAACTTTCCCAAACCCTTTTACACCTCGGTCGTGACCTTCGCCTTGGCGTTCGTGACCTTGACTCCTAGTTGCTTCGCGCGGGCGATGATGTCAATTCGCTTCCTGGAGGAGACGTTGTGGGCGATCCTGTAAAGGGATTCATGTTAGCGACTTGATGTAGTGGCTTCGGCAGCCATTTCCCCGGCTGGGGGTTTGCAAGCAAGTTCCGAGGGAAACGTACTCAGCGGCGTAGGTTCGGTTGTGCATCATCAGGAGCTCGACATCCTTGAGGTTGCTGACAAGGAAAGCCTTGTGGCCGGAGGGCATCATGTAGCGGGTCTTCTTGTTGGAGCCGAAACCGATCTAATCCGTAGCTTGTCAGCGTCTCCGTTCTGGTGCCCATCGTCGGTCCGGGCTGGAGCTCCAGATTCTCGACGAATCGCGGAAAACTGCAGCGCCCAGCGAACCCGAATCGGAATCTCGACGTACCGAGGGCATGGCCGTGTTGCCACGGAAGCGTCTCCTGACACGGTTGTCGATACCCTTAGGCTTGCGCCAGCTGGCACCGACGCGCATGAACCGGTCACTCTGGTGACGGTTGAAGCGCAACGTGCCTATTCACACCAGTCAACACTCTGTCTCGTGGAAGCCGCATTTCGTCCATCGTCCACCCCGCCGCAACTTGACTCGAGCGTCCGTATCGTTGGCATCGTCGAATCGTCGAAGTCGGGCGGGGTTGTTGACAGAGGGTTTGGGGCACCAAGGTACGTACGCTTCTTCACGATGGGGACGTGCTTCTTTGCGGAAACCATCTGGATTGAACGTCAGCATGACAATTGCTTGAGACAAGTCGGGATCATTGGGCATAGGTGCCTTACCTTGACGGCGGTTACTCCTGGGTCTGATGGCTGTAAAAGTTGGCCGGCGTGATGTTCACTCTGGGCAAAATTTTGGCGGATGCACAACCAGACGCTAAGTCGAAGGGTTTAGGGCTGCGATCACGTGGGCTTCCATTTTTCAACGCGGCACCTGGGTCACAGCACGGCTGTCGCCCCAAAGCGGTCTAGCGCCTCACGGAGGGCACAAACCCTCTCTCGGCGAAAAAATCCGCCCCAGGCGAGCGTCAGTTACCTAGGCGCCATCTCCATCACGACCTGCTGCTCGAGTCCTGCAAGCGCTCTTTTGCAACACCAAGACAATCAGCAACCATGTCGTCGACAACGCAGAGCGTGCAATGCTTCGGCAAGAAGAGGACGGCCACTGCCGTCGCCCACTGCAAGGTGCGTCGAGAGCGGTCCCCCCAGTGGCATCGGAGCTACGTTGGTTGGATGCGGAGCGGGAACGAAGGCGAAACTGCAAACGACGATGGACGGCTGACATGATGTGTGTTTAGGCTGGCCGTGGTCTCGTCAAGGTCAACGGACGTCCCCTTTCGCTGGTCCAGCCCGAGATCTTGCGCTTCAAGGTACGAATCTGATTCTTCCCCTCGAGCCCGAAACATCCTCCGCCTGCCATGCCTCGAATCATCCAAGACGTCGAAACGAAGTTGCGACAGCGACGAGACCTCGTGTGCTTGGCAGGACGCAAGGATATCCAGGCATGATATTGCGAGGGGAACAAACCGCTGAGACTTTGTCCCTTTCAGGTCTACGAGCCCCTCCTGGTCGTCGGTCTTGACAAGTTCGCCAACGTCGACATCCGCGTCCGCGTCACCGGTGGTGGCCACACTTCCCAGATCTACGCCATCCGTCAAGCCATCGCCAAGTCCCTCATCGCCTACTACCAGAAGTACGTCGACGAGCACTCCAAGAACATGCTCAAGCAGGCCCTCGTCCAGTTCGACCGCACTCTGCTCGTCGCCGACAACCGCCGCTGCGAGCCCAAGAAGTTCGGTGGACCCGGCGCCAGAGCCCGCTTCCAGAAGTCCTACCGATAAACAGAGAAACTTGCGGGACGGGGGGAGGGAGTCGGGAGAGTGGTATATGCCGCCGCTGCTTCAGCTGCTGCTGCCGCTTTGGGAGATCGCCCGGCTGGCAGTGGCAGGGAGGGTTGTTGTCGCGTCACGGAGTGGACAAAAGGAATCGGAGTCTCATATTCCCTGGTATGGGGATAGGTTTCCCATTGGCATTTGCATGGCCTTGCTTTGGGCGGATTGTAAAGGGTCTGGCAGGCAAATGAAATCTTCAAAACGTTCACGATTGCGGACATGGTTGCGTGGCGTATGTGAGTGCACATGTGAGGCGGCGTGTTATGATGTTTGGGCACCACCAATGCGGCCGGTCTGGCACACATCTCTCAGGGTCGTTCATATCATCACAAATGGGGGGCGCTCGGCAATCCCGGGCGGTTCTAGGATCGCAAAGCTCAAGGGACCCGGCCAACAACATGCCACGCCTTTGTCGCCCCTGATGCCGCAGCATGACATTTGCTCTTCTTCCTGCAACTCTACTTCACCGGCATCTAACCATGAACAGCGAGCTCACATGTCAAGTCGAGGCCAGCCTCCGTTGTGTCTGAGTGTATGTAAAGGAGCGGACGGGCCGACAACGGCCACCTCTTAAACATTACTGCTGCTGATAATACTACTGCGCATGCCGTATAGTCGAATCGTTTGCGGACCATCCTGCACAAAACAAAACCTTTAACCAATACAGTCGTACGCCATGTTCCTTGGGACCCCTCGTGTTTCCAATCCCAACGCCAGTCAAAGAGAGCACCTCACTCCACAAACGCCGTTCGTCCACTCATTATTATTCCTTCGTCCCTGACCGAATCCATCCTTGTCCAAACACCATGCAAATGCCAAGCGACGGCCTAATCAAGCCGTCTCCGTCCTCGCGGCTGCCGCCGGCACGCCCCTTCGCCTCCTGCCGTCACGGCTTGGCCGTGCTCGGAGCAGCATCGTCCGTCGGCGCCACCTCTCCCTCGCCCGCATGGGACCCAGACTGGCCGCGTGCCTGGGCGGCCCGAGCTCGCGAACCGTGTCGCTCGCCTAGTTCCTCCACGATACCAGCCCGAGCTCGCGGCCCTGGTCGTCCAGCTCCCCGGCCGAGGGCTCCCAACCGCCGCGCTGCTCGTCTTCGTCCGGCTCCCCCAGGTCCAGCCCCAGGCGCTGGCGATCCTCCGCCCTGGGCCTGTTCCTGCGGAGGAAACTGTTCTTCAGGTCCCAGCGAAGCTCCGACTTGACCACTGTCTCGAGCCTCGAGAACGCGGCCTGGACGGCGAGGTGGTCGGGAGTGATGGTCTCCTTGTCTTGCCCCTTGAAGAGCTCGTGTAAGCGACGTCTGTAGACGACGAGGGCCAGGCGCAGGTCGCGGGCTTTGGATACGTTGTTCGCAATGATGGAGTTGTCGATCCAGGCCGTGGTGTGAATGATCTGTGCAGTGATTGTTCGGAGGAATCCCGCCGTGAGCCTAGGCCGGCGAAGAGCGAGACGGTAGGCCTTGAAGATGACACTCAAGACGGTGAACCACCACTGCTGGATGCAGGCGTCGCTGCCCAGATACATGCTTTGAATGTAGAGAAACTGGAACTCGCCAACAATGTCCTCCTCGGCGAGGGCTCTGTCCGAGGGGTTGTTGGGGTCTTTCACCCTCGCCAAAATGTAAGACGTTGAGTCTCTGGCGTCCGGCGGGCGATCGGGTCCCACGCACGCGGCGGCAAACGTCTTGGTTTGCTGTTCGAAGCAGAACTTGAGCTCGTGGCATTGGAAGAGGGCGTGCGAGTATCCCCGTTCGCGGAACATCTCGGAGGGCAGTCTGATGGCTCCCTTGACGGAATCACAAGTGTGCGTGTTCCAACCGCCTTCCTGATCGGCGGCAATGCGGTCCAGCGCGCTCTCGGAGATGCTGCCCGTGAGCTGCTCCCACATTTCCTTGTTGGCCGCGGCCCTGGCGGGGTTGTACTGTTCAGGACTCGGGCCAACTGCCGAGGCGTCTCGGTATCGAGGCAACTCGTCGTATATCTTGTCGACGCCTTCTGCCTGGATGCGAGTCTCGGCGCGGGTAGGCTGTACAAAGGCTTCGCTGTCTTCGTTCCACTGAACGACGTGGACTCGGTTGATACCCGTGCTCATGATCCAGAAGCCGCAGCGGGACGCCAGGTTGCCTGAGTGGGAAGCCCAGAAGAAGTGAGGGCCTGCGGGAAGCTGCTTGACGCCGGTAAACTTCATGGCAACGTAGGGAATGTTGTTGTAGCCGACGGCATACGCATCAGGCAGGCCCAGGACGATGACCACATCCCCGCGTCCCATGTTGTGCGTCAGCCTGTTCCAGGGCACCGTGGCCGGCCCCCTCTGGACAGGCTGCGACTGTCCCACGGGGTAGGGCAGAGGCTCGGGCGGGTCGTGTGAGATGAGCCGCAGCGTGCCCAAGACGAACCTTCCGATGACCCTGATGGATTCGTAGGACTTGGCTGGGCGGACTCCAGTGGACTTGGTCGAACGGCCCCCAGTGGACTTGGTCGAGCGGCCTCCGGAGGAGCAATTCGAGTTGGACTTGGTGATGCCCATGGGCACCCACGGCGCGGAGGAGAAGCCATCCATCTCGGGCGCCGGGAACCTCTGCCTATCTATTTCCCTGTGGCCGAACTACTCGAGTAGGGGAAATAGTCAAGATGGTGCGGTGGTGGCTGGTGAGATGGGCTGGCTAAAGGCGATATCAGATGCCGAGGCGACTTGTTCGAAGTGGCCGTGTAAGTGAGTGAGCGTTGCGGCCTGCTGTGTTCCTCGGCGCAAATGCTGGTGATGCTGAAGAAGAAGATGAAGAAAATGAAGAAGAAGAGGAAGAGGAGCAGGAAGAAGAGACTGGCGCCGAATCTGGGCCGTGTTTGTTTTCCATTTTATCTTGCAGGCGCAAGGCTTGCGGCACGGGTTTGTCGTTGCCATGTCGTCGGAAGAAGGTTTGGGGCCTGGCAGGCGACGCCCGGCGATGGGACCGCGTCGCGACTACCTCACCGCGGGGATACCTGAGTGGAGGCAGCGCCATGTGGCCGCTGGCAGGCAGCCCAGCGACACGCTGGCAAACCCTCGCGACGGGGTGATGACGAATTGAGGAGGCCATCGCCCAACCGGGACATGTCAGGAGACACGATCGGGACTCTTACGCTCGGCGGCTGCGTCTGGTAACGGGTCACTAGGAGGTGCCGGCGACGCATGGATGGTGTAAGTGATATCATGGACTGTGCCAGGTGGATGCTCCGCCAACAAGCTCTGCCCGTATTGCCTTGGAAACGGCAAAAAAAACCGCAAATTAACGTTTGTCGCCTTCCTCGACGAGACAGGACACGATCATGGCGGCGTGGCACGCGTTGCTTGGGACACGCGCACATCCGCGGCTCCCCGATCGCCGCTCGCCGCTCGGAAGAGGGGCTCCCTCCCAGCACGTCAAACTCAAAAGAAAACCATCGGTGCTTAACTTCCATGCATCCTTCCACCCTGCCGCAGCCACCGCACCCTTATGTAGGCCTGCTGGCACATCGCGCGTCGGCGAAACCCTCGCGCGGGCGGAAGCGACGTCCCCCACCGCGGCACGGCGGAGCGCAACCACGGGGCCCCCCCGGCGCCGGGGCGCGCGGCTCTCGGGACCCGGCCGGGCGGCAGAGCGGGATCCAGCCCCTTGCGCGCCCCAGCCGCGAACCCCCGACCAACAAAAACATACTTTGCCAAGATGCTGCACACGTATAGTACATATGCATGCTCGTAGTTGCAAGCCCCGGTCTTGCACTACGCAAGGCTGGCACTAGACTAGGTGCACCATGGGCTGTACTACAGCCAACTCCGGACTACCTCGCACGCCGGCCCCCCTCGCGCGTGGTGTTGGTAGCACAAGGAGCTGAGGAGGGGGGCGTGAGAGCCACCCTCTACCGGACGGCAGCCCCGGGCCGGGCCAGGCCAGGCCAGGTCGACAAAATCCCAGGCTTGCCAGGCCTGCCTCGTGCTCAAGCGTCCCAGCGCAACGGGTCGCGCTAGCAAACGCGCACCCCGGGGGCGGCCAACCACCCCCCGGCCTGTCAACTTCGGCCCTGGCCGAGCCGCGCTGCAAAACGGCATCGGCGGGCGGGCGGACGGCCTCGCGTCTCGTCTCGTCTGTTCTGGGGGAAGGTCTTCACCCCCCCGGACGGTCCACTGGCGGGGGAGGGGGTGCGGCGACGACGAGCAACATGTTGCTTTGCGAGTACGAGCACGAGTGCGTATCCGTACGAGTACGATGGCCGCTTGGCGCACGGTCGTCGCGGGATGGAGGACCGACGGCCACATGCTCGAGAGAGAGAATGATGAAATGACGAGTACCCTAGGTGTTCGTCGCAGCCGGGCTCGGGTTGACTTGTCAGGATTCCGGAGGCATCACAGCCAGAAGCCAAGGCGGCGGCGCGCCGCACGTGTCCACGAGAGAGTCGGAGTAACTACTCCGTGCGGTGGTCCGTAGAGTCGTGTTGTTCCCTCGGGCTTTCCTCCGCGTGCTCACCCACTCGCTGCAGCCCATCTCGGCCTCGTCTCTGCAGTCGCAGTCTGCTCCGCGACGGCATCGCGATCTTGGTCTTCTCTTCGCACATCGCCCCGTCCTGCGCCACAGGCAGGCACCACACCGTCAGCCGGATATGTCCAAGTGCGTGCCTCGACACGCTGGCGCACACCCCGCCAGCCGAACCCGTCCTGTCTTAGCATCCATCCCCCATCCGCTGCTGTGCCTCGTCTCTACGATATAGTAGCCTATGCACAACTCGCTAGGGAACCAACCCCCCCCCCCCCCCCTTTCCCATGCCCATGCTTGGTTACACAGCATCAATCGGATCAGGCCACTCGCGCACGCTAATCGCGTCCTGCACTTGCCGGGTTCCACTCCACTCCCGAAGGAGTCCCGTCCCCAATCAACCCCATACCCATCACCCGACCTGTTGGCCCTTGTCTTGCCTAGCCTTGGAGTCGTACGGCGACCGCGTGGCCCTCGCCTCGCCTCGCCTCGTGGCTAGCCATGCAAGTCATTTTTAAGCCCTTGCCTAGCTCCCGTCTCTTGTATCACCGTATCGCCCTAACGGTGTTCGTGACACCCTCGGCATGCGGCCCGCGCATCAATCACGTCCCATCCCATCCCGCCGGCTCTCGTCCGAGGCGTTGGGCTAGTCATCTTGGGCCGCGCCATGTCGCATCTCGCATCTCGCATCTTGCATCTCGCATTTCGCATTTCGCGTTTAGCATTTCGCATCTCGCATTCCGCGCCTTCCAAACAGGTGCAACACTGCCTTCATATCAACAATCTCATCTAACGGGACTACGCGAAAACGTCCTTCACAATCTCTCTCTTCGTCCCCATCACTTCCTTAACGTATTCGCTGTTGTCCTTGCTGCCGTTTCGCGGACGTCTCCTCCGTGCCCGACCCTCTCCCAGAGGCCGACAGTCAAGGGTACCAGACCATCCATAGCTCTTTTGTCCACGTATCGGGCTGGACTGTTCTTGAATCATCATCTGTGCCTCGTCATTCATCCCCGAAGTCTCGCCCCTCGCTCGTTCGTTGCCTTGCGGCAAGAGGATCCCCACTGGAAAAAGAGTCTTTCGCATCCCCCAACTCCAGGGCGGCGACGACTCCTAATAGAGCTCTTACGCTGGTGTTCAAACCAACAAACCGATGCGCCTGAAAAGCCACCTAACCTCTCCTTGTCAGGAGCCTTCTCCTGAATGCACCTTTTGACAATGCAACCATACAATGCTTCACCTGCCAGACGCCTGTGACGTTTGGCGGGTAGCGAAAGAGACGAAAACGTTTTAAAGAGTAAAAAAAAATTTAAAAAAAGAAGGTACCGGATTCAAAAGAAGGCGGGAAAAGACAAAACGACAGCTAGTGGTCTTAGTCTGCTCAAGCATCAGGCGAAGAGTCCCACTTATTGAACAAAGGGAACTCCCTACACTGGAACTCAAGCTGTTACCGTCCATCTCCATATGGGCCCTTCGAGCGCGCCAGACCTCACCACAACCGCTAGTGGCTGGGGGGTGGCCCACCGTTGGCTGTAACCAGTCAGTCACGTCGTCTTCAGATGACAGCAGGCAAGTCAACGTACATTGGTTGTAGATGTTTTGGTTTGGCTGGCCGTAGGGTGAATGCGGCTGGTAGTTGGAATATATGTGGCTTGTGTTGTAATCCGGCATGGGCTGCTGGGGCACCCCGCCAGACGGAGGCGCCGGATACTGAGCCTGTTGGAAACCGATAGGAGGCAATTGCACAGGTCGAGAGCCAGGATACGTCGATGTGGGAGTTCCGTCTTGGCCTTGGTGATCAGGGCCGCCATTCTGTGCTGCCGCCGCTGCCGCCTGTCGTTGCCGCTCCTCGTCAGCCTTGCGCTGAGCTTCCTCTTCCTTCTTTCGCTGCTTCCACTCCTTTCGGATCTCCTTGAACTCTGTAGCACATGATGTTAGCTACTTGCCCATGCAAGAGACGGGTTGACCAAAATACGGATTTGGGCAACAAGAAAAACATCCGACCAAGTAACGTAGACAAGCCAAGCTAGTGTACAGTATTGGGGTTCCTTGGCGCTAAGCTAACACCAGCAACGCGCAGTGGCTTCCTCCCTCTTCGTCCAAATAAGATAGCCCCTAACTCGGAATACAGGGCTATAGCAAGGGGAGTTAAAATCAAAAGGTTGGGCGTTGAAACCAACGTTGAATTTTGCATTGCAAGTGCACTTGCATTGCCCCCGAAACAATCAATATGCCACAAAGATGCAATCAAAAGACACGGAACGCAGGGACAACCACATACCTTCAGGGGTCCGTTTGGGGCCGTGCGACTGCATCGTGACGTGAGCGTTCAGGTGGTTTAGAGTGCCGTAAGCCTTTTCGCAGCCATTCCAGCCACACTTGTACATGCGCTCGATCTCTTCATATCGTCTTCTCGGTCGCTTGTGTTGCTGCGCACCTGGAATAGGGACGAAAGAGTAAACCTAGATGGAGTCGCATTAGCATCGAGACTGCCAATGTGGCCGACCAACTCTACAGCGAGGGAATCAAGGGGATGCCCAATGTGCCTCTTGTCGCGACGTGCGCTCCTTTCGCATAAGCGCATTCCATGATCGGCCTCCTCACAGCCCAGCAGGCTGAGCTTGCCAGCTTGGAGGGTAGCGAATCCTGCTTTTCCTTGCACCAGGCGCGCGTTCATGTCGACAAGGCAACTGGGCATAACCGCATCTTCGCATCCCACTGCAACCGAGGTGTCCGCGCCAGGTACTCACCTGATTGGGTCTCTGCTGAGGCGCCGAGGCGGGCGACTGAGTATATACCGGGTGGCCAGGTGTCAAGGGGGGTCCTCCATGCTGCCCGTAACCCGTCCAGTCCGGACGCGGCTGAGTATACATGTTACCACCCGGGTGAGAGTAACTGTGTGACATGTCTGGGTTCGGGGCATATGGAGAGTGCTGCCCATAGGGGTAAGTTGGACTCGGCGCCGCGATGGACGGATCTATAGGTACATCGTTGTCAGAATTGACCGCGTGGGCTTGATGGCTTCGCCCATCCTGCTGGGGCATTGACGGACTGTTCTGTTGTTGCGCCATACCGCCGGTGCTGGTGCTGCTAGCCGGGTGGTATGCGCGCTGGATGTGCTCCGGGAAAGATCCTGACCGCGCCGACTGGGGGTAGACGCCGTACTCAGACGTGGGAGTCGCCGAGGTAGGGTAACTGGCTTCTTGTTTGACCGGGTATTGCGCAGCAGACGCGTGATCTGCCGACGAACCTTCAGAACGGGCGTCGCCGAAGGTGCTGGGATAGGGCGAGGGCAAACCTGACTGCGTGTACTCAGGAGCACCGCGGTCCATAGAGCTGAGTAATGTCGAGCAGTGCGCCTAGGGTTTAGGGTTATCCCGGGGCCTGGCTGGGAGTTGCGAGAGTGCAGAGGCGAGAAGCGCAGAGGCGACGCGCCGCGTTGGTGTTGTTGCCGGTCAACGAAAGCGTGATGCTATTGCGTTGGCGCCAGGCACAAGCTAGAACCCCACAGAACTTGCTATGAGACGAAGCGGGAGGCGACCGAGGAATTTAGCTTCCAAGCCCGCGCCAGGCAGTCCGTAGTCTGGTGTTGGTTCCGGGGCGGCAGGGGGAGTAAGGCTTGTGGTGATGGCGGAGCAAGTCCAGAGCCTTGCGCAAACAGGGCGATGTGTATGTATATGTTTCTTTGGCGGCGGCAACGGTGGCGCTGCTTTGGAGAGGCCAGACGCAGATTTGTGTCTGCAAAGAGCGTGATGGCCCCAGGAACTAGACCGAAGTCCTGGCGCGCGGATCTCTGCTGGGGACGGGCCAAGGATGTTCGCGCTCGTCCGTCCGTCCACGATCACAGAGAGACGTCGAGGGGCTAAAATGGCCCTCGAACAGATTGGGGAGCACGACACTAATATAGTGCGGTATAGATTGGGGTTGGTAGTGTGGACTCTGCCGACAAGCCAAGTTCAACTGAGTCTAGCGCCTGACTCGGCGATGGACCAAGGGGGCGTGTCTGGAGCGCGGCGTCTGATGGTGAGGACGATGGCGATGGTGATGATGGGCGTTTTGCTGGCTGGTCACTGCAAGGCACAGCACACACAGCAGCAGAGAGTCAGAGGAAGAGGCAGGAGGCAGAGGCAGAGGCAGAGGCAGAGGCGGACGGAGTTGGTGTGCCGGCCGTGGAAAATTCCTTGTTTCGTTCGATGAGAACAACGAGGCGGCGAAGCGTTGCGGTGCGTTGCGGTGCGGATCCGAGGAAGACAGAATTTTATACGGCCTTTCTGGCGAAAAATGAATGATGGGGTAATGGATAAGACGAGCTCCGCAGCTGGGCGTGGCCTGCGCACAATGCCAGCACGAGGGTGGGACTCGTCACTGAGCCGTGAGCAGCGGAGGGCGGCTGGAACCACGGTTCCGTATTTCCAAAGACGTGGGGGGAGCCACCCAGTCCAGAGTGGTGGGTTTGCGCTTATCGAAGAAGCGGCGGTATGGCTTCGCTGAGGCGGAGAGAGGAGAAGGGGGGGGGGGGGGGGGGGGGGGGGGGTGTGAATCGGGTTATTTCCGCCGTAGCGTGAGCTTGGGCAGCTCTCGAGTCGACTTCACAACTCTCGAGGCGCGCGAGTCGGCGGCTGGTGAGCCGGCGTTGCAGGGCGCGTGAACGTTGCGTTGCTCTCCCGCGCCGGATGAGGATGCTGTTGCGCTGCGCGGTGCCTCGGGCTGCCAGCTGACTCGTGGTCCGCAACGGCCGTCAGCCAGTCACATCAAACGGAAGAAAACGAAGAGGGCGAGGACGAGGGCGAGCAGGTCGAAAGCAGCTGTCGGCACGTGTGCGCGGTCGAGTAAAGGTACCTCCACGGCGTCACCGAAGGTTGTGACTGGTGAGTGAGATGGCAGCAAGCTTCAGGAGGGGCGGAGTGGCCAGAGTGAGCAGACCGGGGAGTGGGCGAGAAGGAGGTGGGGGAAAAGAGGAGACTGGGTGAAATTTGGATGGCCAGGTTTTGGCCCAACCCTGTCCCTGCCCTGCCCTGCCCTGCCCTGCCTGTCCTGTCCTGCCCTGCCTGTCCTGTCCTGCCAACGTGCGCGCTGCTGGCTGCAGTATGTACGAGTATCTTTCACAGTGAAGCAGCAGGAGCAGCAGCAGCAGCAGCAGCAGCAGCGCGTCCACAACCACCGCCGCCGCCGCCGCCGCCGCACGACAGGTGGCTGTTTGCCTTTGCCTGTGCTTGGCCTTGGCCTGGGGGCCCCGGCCGGGTTCAGCAGGGCCCGAGGAATCGTGGCGGGTGCGGAGGCGTTCTCGGACTTCGGAAATGTGGCGATGCGCAGCACCAGCACCAACCCGGAGGCGAGCACCAAAACGCGACCGCACAAGCCCTGATGCACGCGCGCGGTGCGCGCTGCGAGGTGGTGTGCTGGGGGAACCACGGCTGCTCGATCGATGCTTGCGCTCCGTCGCTGTCTCTGCTCGGCCTGTTGCTGGGCGCCGCGCTCTCTCCCAATACCTCCGTCGCTGGATGCGTGCGTCGTGCGAGGCTGCGCGCACGGGGTCCCTTAGGTACCTACGAGATGATGGGCAAGCTCGCAGTGAATCAACGAGCTGATGACGGACCCGACTCCCCGCGAGCGACCGGGGCGGGCTGCCGTTCTCGCACCGATGAAGGGCCAAGACGTCTTGCTCACTGATCACTGATCAGGGTGGATGCTTGCGATGCCTGCCCGCCTGTCCGTCAGCCAACCTTCACTTCACCAGGCCTTGGAATGCAGGTTGACAGGGTACATACGGATACCTAGTCCGCACACAGCGGCGGCTCCCCTGCGCACAGTGCGCCAACGCGATCCCCGGACTGCGTGAGATCTGCGGCCTTTTTCTTCCTCTGCTTTTAATTTGATTTTTCCTTCTTCTTGCGTCTTGTCGGAGCCCAATCAGAGTCCCAATGGCTGGCTCCACCGCCCTGTGCACCCTCTAGGGTTGACGCAGAGGTTGGCTGTCACTGGCTGCCGCACCCCGGGCCTGGTTCGCCGTGATGTGGAGGGGTTGGGATGGATGGATGGATGCGTTGCCGATGCGCCTCCTGGGATGGAAGCGTCACGCCGGAGCATACCGCCGTACAAGCAAACCGCAACTGGCCCGAGCCTCTCAGCTGTACGAGCTCGAGCTCGCCGGGCCCGCCGTGGCCAAGAGAGCACAAAGCAGCGGCGCGGCGCGGCGCGGCGAGGAGGAGATGATGGTGTTTACGCGCGCAGGAGGCGTCCCAGGAGCCGCAAGTACTTGCTTGGTATGTATGATCGCCGTTTTGTCGGTGCGACACGGGCTGGAGGAGCATGGAACCCGGCGACGTGGTTCGCAAAACTGCGCTAGTCCGACAAGCCCGCCGTGTCGCTCGAGCGCTGAAGAGGTACGACGAGTATTCTCCGTCTTCGTTGGTAGCACAAGAGCTGGAACCCGTGCCGGCCCTTCGGTTGGTGTATTATTTATAGAGCCGGAGCGGACCGGTCACCAGATGCGTCGTACGAAGTACTCCCGCAGGCACTTGCACGCATGTGCAAAGTCACGAAGCGCGAGCTCCTCGGCATTCAGAACTCGCGGGACTC
Source organism: Tolypocladium inflatum (assembly GCA_003945565.1). Lineage (NCBI taxonomy): Eukaryota > Fungi > Ascomycota > Sordariomycetes > Hypocreales > Ophiocordycipitaceae > Tolypocladium > Tolypocladium inflatum. Next base: position 2,184,055 of record QEPE01000001.1, read on the forward strand.
GTTGGCAGGTTTCTCGATGCCAAGCGACCCATGAATCATTATAAAACGACAACCCGAACTCTGTCGACTCCTGCAGCCGTGCGAGCGGTCAACTGCAGCTGAGGAGCCCGGGCCCAGAGCGCCGGAAGGCGACGGCAACACGGGTGTAACTGAGTACGGAGTACGGAGTACGGAGCACCATCAGGTCAGCTTGTGTCAACTTGTAGGGTACGTGCGTAGCACGGAGCCGTAGTAGTAATAGCTCGTCCCGCATCGGTGGTCGAAGTGCACAACGCCGGGTCGTGACTAGCCAGGGATCCCGGCGCCCTTCCCGAGAGACGAGGCTGTTACTCGTAGACCAAGACCAGAGGCGTTGGCGCTAACGTCGACGAGGCCTCGATGTCTGCATGGCTGCATGTCCAGCTTGCTACCGAAAGATATGCGTGACAGCTTGTATGTAGATGGCAGGCCATTGTCGCCAATATCGTGAGCTGTGGCTCGAGAGTGGGCAGGAACTCTTATCTTGAGAAATTCGCAGAACTCTCGGCTCTTTTATCTTGGTCCAGGGACGCGGCGGGGCCTCGTCACAGCAACCGCAAGATTTAGTGGCGCTTCTTGGGAGCCTGTAGAGGGTACGACTTTAGAGTCTCGAAACAGACCAGTCCACTGTCTCTGATTTTTACGGATGATGCAGTCAGGATAAGGTGCATCGCCAATCCCTCCAGTTGGGCACTCGACCTGGGCTGGCAAGGCTGGGTTGGGCCTTTGCACCACCTTGGTGTCTGTTGTCGTTCCTGCCCACGCCGCAAAGCACTACTCGTACGAGTCCTTCGTACGAGTACCACTTACTCGTACGAGTAGTCCGTGGTCCTAATCCCGGGTTGACAGTTTCCAGCCTGAAGGGCAACAGGCTGCCAACCCCACATGCTGCAACGAGAACCTCCACGGACCACGGCGCTGTTTCATCCTTCCAGTCCAATATGCGACTGCAAGACCCGGTTCGGGATCGGCCAAGCATGGCATTTTCTAGCATGTCAGCATGTATCTGCATGTCTCTATGGAACCCTGGGCCACCAGAACCAGACAAGACAGTCTGCTGATTTTCTTTGCCTGGCCTGGATACCCACCGCCAATACAACGACAGTACGGAGTACGAAGTACGAGTAGTATTTGCGATTGGGTCCCAAGTTGCCAAGCCAGCCTGCCGCCCGTCCCCTCACGCAGCCCCGTCCTTTTCTGCTTGCCTGCCTCATCAATCAGCTCTCCCAGGTCTCCTGTCCTGGAAAGCCGGCGTCGCGCTTGCAGGGCGCAGGTTGCCAGCACCGCAGCCTCGGTAAGTACCCATGTACTTCGTACCTGGTGTGGATTGCCTCAGTTGCCTACGAGTAGCCACACAACTTCGTAGACCCGAGGAAAGTGCGAAGGCAACTACGGAGTACCTACCTACCGTTGGCCATGATAAGATACTACGCAGGTGCTCCAATACGTATTTCTGGGCAACTACCAGCAATCCAAGGCTGGAAGGTGGTTCCTGTTACAACCCCTCCTTGGTTGGCGATGCGGCCTTGCAGTCCACAACTTCACTTCAGCAAGTAAACGTCGACACCATGCGCCACTGCACCTGCGGCGATGCACAAGACGCAGCCTCGGCAGTGGTCGGTTCCACCCTCAACGGAGCAACAGCCGAGCATCAAACATTCTCCCTTGCAGATGCACGACAACTGAAGTCGGCCAACGACGAATACGAGCGTCTGCTTGGCCGTACTCGGACGAGTGGTTACGCTGTGAGTTGCACGCAAAAAGAAAGCACAAAACAACCGTCGTGCTGTCGCTGAGCCAGCTGGATCGGCACGCCTCTCACCGTAACGTTATTCCCGGCCCCAGGCGCTCACGTCTCGTTCGACGCCGCATTGGATCGTTTGCGAGCCGTTGCCTGTCGCACAAGATGACCGAGTGCGGGCAAAGGATCCACGTGTTGAGACCGTGCTGTGCCACCCGAAGCCTGGAACACCATGACCGCTGGGATCTCGCCTCACGTGGTGAACCCACTGATGCGCGAACCCATGTCCACGCTAAGTTCATGGCGTCCGATGATTTGGCGCTGTGCGACATCGTCTCAGTCTCTGGAGAGGGACTTGGACAATAAGACCCTACCCAAAGCTCAAAACCGACCTGTTACGGCAGATGCGCATTAGGTCGGCCCGCCCTCCTCGGAGGCAGGCTGTTTTTCCACGACTAGCCACTGCCAGTTGCGATATGGCAACAAACACGCATCTGCCACATTGTTGGGAAGGCTTACGAGTAGCGAAACATCGGAGCCTGCCAATGCCCCCTGCCGAGTTGCACAGTGCATCCACATGATGAGGCCGAGTCCGAAGCCTCCCCACTTTGCGAGTCGTCTACCAATTGAATTGACAACGTCAGTGCCCACGGAGTTTTTGCGTCCGAGAGCTCCAGAGGGCACTGTACGAAGTACTACTGTACTCCATACGGAGGAACGATTGATCAAGTGATTCGACAGGGGGTCGTATTGCCACGGATTTCCAGCATACCCCGGCTCGTCCAATTGTCGGAGGCCTTGACAGCCACAACCCAGCCATCCCACGACAGCCGCAGCACGGTCGCTTCGGCTGAGTGGTCGGCGCCAGGAAGAGCAGGTGGCCGGATCACTTCATTGGGATGCCCCTCGGAACAGCGCGGACCAGCAATGTCTGCCTGCCTCGCACGAAGTACGGGGTACCACTACCCAGGTGTCTCAGACACGCAAGGTCGCCCATTCACGGACGTCATGCGCCTTTGACCCCCCAGGTTTCACGAACAAGGCCGCTGTGCCATTTGAGCGGTGAGCTTTGGGCGTTGCGGTTCAACATTGAAACATATCATGATTGCTTCGTCTGCCATACGCCCTTTTGGCTGCGCGGATGCATCATGGCTGGTTGTTCTCTTGTGGCCGTGGATATCGGTGTACCGACACCCACAAGAAGATGATGTGCCGAGGCATTGTTGCAACAGCGACAATACAGTGATTATCCATCTTTCAGCCAAGGTTTGGCCGGCTTTGCGAACGAGACGGTCCCAGGGCGTCTTGTTGTCTCTCTTCCATCGCGACTACGGACGTCTGATCTTGCGGAAGCAGGACTCGCACGATTGATTGCATCAACCACGGGTCATCCAGAATCTCGGGATTGACTTGAGCGTGGCAGCCCAGGTCACTGGTCTGTTGCAACCACCATCGGTAAAGGAGGGGGCGTGTTTTTATAAGAGGTGAAGGTTGCTGGAACCTGCTCTTTGTGCAACCCCACACAGTCCACAACAGCCACGATATCCATCAGCTCCTGCCGGCGAAATCTGACTAGTGTCGTCCCGCCACAGCGGTTGAGTTTTCTTATCAGAAACACAGTCTGCGAGAGGCAACAGTTACAGACTTACGGAGTACTCGTACATAACAGAGATGGACATCAATGGCAACGGTCCTTCCACCCCAGAGTGCTGGCATAAGACATTGACGGTGGCCCTGGTTATTCGGTCGCCAGAAAGGGAAATTCGTCCGCAGATACACCACCTTGCTGGGTCTCGTGAACAAGATCCTTGCCAAAGCATCCCAGCACCAATACTCGCGTTTCATGTTTCTGAGCTCCAGGTTGGGGCCAGCGGACCCAGCTGCCTTGCTTGCCACAAGTGGCCGGGTTCGTTGCGTACGAGTTGAGTTGTCAACAACTCGTACGAAGTACTCCGTACACGCTCTCCCACACAAGGCGGCTTTCTGGGCAGGACGATGACAAATTCCAGCAACAGCCGTACAGTCGTCACAAGAAGGATACGTTGAGCAAAGGCTCGCTCTCATCAGTGGGTCGACCTAGGATCTGACCCTAGTGGTCGAGCCGATCTGTGAGATGGTCGATATTGAGATAGTCGATATTGATACGGAGTAGTAGAACCCCGTTCATCGGCCCTGAGCGTGGACACTCAACGGGTTCTAGAGTTCCGATTGATGAAGCTTTTTCAAATGGGTTCCTCTCGTCCGGAGGAGATGTCTAGATGCACACCCCAGTCAAACTACTCGTCCGGCAGTCAAGGCAACAACCACTTGAGATGCAGACTGCTCGCCCGCAAAACTCGCCTTCTCATCTAGCTTTATTTAGCCGTGTCATCAACTTCCAGACGAATGATATCACATTCCTCGGGCTTCGGCCTATGACAGGCAAAGGCAGGGCAGGTACTGACTCTCACTCGCCCAGGGAAGGCAACTTTGACGCCATTGGTACTAGCTGCAGCCATGAAAAGCGACTCGCGAGTCGCTGGGTGAGTACTCGATCCAGGAACGTGTCGGACCGCAAACCGCGGGACTCTTCCCGTCGACGGTTCCCAGGCTTGGTGGATAGGGACCAAAACTGGCTACGCAGACGCCCTTCCAGGGCCGAAGCCGTTGTGGGCATATCGAGGTTATTGCCTGGAGTCTCAGCTTCGATTCTCAATGTCTGTCCCACTGCCACGCCGCTGGTCGATGGTCGGCCGAATGGAGCAGGTTCCCAAGATCAGACATGTGACCCCGCTGATCGAAGGCCTCCGAGCAGCCCATTACAGAAGCATTGGCCGAAGAGCTCCGGAGTCCTGAAGGCCGCCCCGCTTGGCAAGCACATCCAGATCTTGGTGTGCTCGCTGCACTAGTACTCGTAGATCTACGGACGGCGTATGTACGGACAGACTCACTAGCGACGAGCTTCGTGGACCATGCAGTTGTGTCAACTGCGGTGCCACAGGACCCTGGAGCTTGCTGGAGAATGGCTCTCGCACCCTTGCAGCAATAATCGGACTTCGCAGGACTAGTCAGGCATGCAGGACGTGTCAAGGTCGTTCTGGTATGACGGAAGACATGAGATGGAAATGGCCTAAGAAGCCCCAGTACATACAGTCAGAGCAACAAGGTACTGGTTCAGCATACCCACGGCACAGCCACGGCGCAGATATGACGGTCCCATGACGGTTCTTGCTGATGTCGGAACAGGCAATCTCAGTGAGGTACAACACTAGGGACAGACTGTCACCACTCAACAAGAGTGCCCCAGCTCCTGGACACTGGATTGGCATGCTTCAAGTGCCTGTGAGCAGGTTGCTCCTTTCATTCAGCGCCCCTGTTCATCGTTCGATGGCAGGGAATTGACTGGAGGTTTGGTCCCTGACCAAGGGGCCAAGGGGATCCTTGCGCGAATCTTCCGCCCGGACGACGAAACGCGCACATACCAGAAGCCAATCTCGGGCTGGTACGACGCCGATACGCACCTGTCCTCAATCTCAGAAGAGTACGAGTACGTACGAAATACTCAAGCAAGTGCCTTCGGCGAGATATAACTTGGGTTGCTCGCGAGAGTTGCGACTAAGATCGCGGAGCTGGTAGGGGCTAACCCCCCGCATTTCTATCGTGCAAAGTTGCAGTGTAACGATAACTAGCGTGCCCGTTGCCTAACAAGGAAGCATCGACGTGCAGAGCACTCCAGCCATGCATGTCCTGCACAACTGCAGGCAAAGAACTGTGAGGGCCCTGGGTGATGTCATCTGGAGAAAGCTCTTATACAGGGGTGTGCAGCCGGTCGTTACACGGCAGCGACGCACCGCAAACCACGAACTACAAATCCTAGCCGTCTGGCCGCCGGAGGACAAGGGCATCGGCCAGCTTGGCCCCTGGAGGTGCAAAGCGTGATTCTGATGCCGCCGATCTTGATCATGGTTCTGTCGCAGACGCCCACAACGGGTCCATCGGATGGGCAGACACTCGCTCACCCAGCTTCAACAAGACCGAGTTGACGACCTGACGGCCAGGCTCGATGTCGATGGCTCGCCAGAATCACAGGAACCACAGGCAGCACTTGCTTCCGATGCTCTCTCGGTACTCGCACATCTGCTGGGCTGACTCTCCTCTTGGACATTGGTATCTATCACCCGGAAACACAGCCTAGCCTGCATAAAGCTTGTTCCGGGCGCGATATCCGGGAGCTCGCAAACTGGTCCGTGGCGTCCAGGGTTCAGCGACGGCGTCTGGCTCTTGAGTCGGCGTGCTTCTTCCCGAGCGACGGTGCGAGTAGCCCGTGGCTTCGCCTGGCTAGTGAAGCTCTCGCGCTTCGTGTGGCCAGTGGTAGTCCCAAGCCAGCCGCGGCCGTGGGAACAGCGACTGCGGGTACGCGCAGCCTCGTCCATGTCGCAAGAGGCATCGGCTCGGCAGACATGGCACGCGTTGAAACCCGTTGTGCGTTGCATTGCGTTCTGGACGCGAGGAGCACGAGGTTCTCATCTCCAACGGGGACGTTTACCGCGGCCGTCGGATCGCAACCGGCAAGACAAAGGGTCGTGAAGACAACGTTCCAACACCACACCCACCCCCCCCCCCCCCTTCTCCTTCTTCAGCCACGCCCCTCCGACCTCTCCCCCCCCTTGAACAACTCCACGGCCTGGCGCCGGTTGCGCTGAAGACGCAAACGAGTCACTACGGCGCCGAAAGACACGGCTGCCGCCGTCGCCTCCTCCTCCGCCTCACCGTCATTGGGGGCGTTTACGGTTATTCAATACCCTATTACGGGGTACTGATGGCTCTTCCCATACGGAGTACTCCGTATTTGCATTGCCCAATTCGCCTACCCGATATTTTTCGGGGGTGGGTACGGTGCCCGGTGTTCACTACGAGTACTCGTAATCTCGGGAGAACCGAGAGTTCGGCCACCCGGGGACCTGCTGCCTCCCCGGTGGCCTGGACCTCGCCGTCTGGCTGGGTACTGTGTGGGCAATTCTTTACGGGCTGACAGGACCTGCTCGCTCCTGATAGGAGCGATCCAGCGTGCTGCTGGGATGGGCAGCCCCGCCGGCGCATTTGTCCATGGCCCTCTACCTTGCTGAGGAGGGAGCAGGCAAGCAAGCCATGGCATGCAAGGAATGGGCCTCCTCCTTGTTTGCGAGTCCAAGACGCCATCGCCACCACGTCTTGGGTCCCGCGCGCTCAACTCTCTTCGGCGTTAAGCCAGCCATTTTGCGTCGGAGTTGGAAACGGGGCTCCTCCGCACACCCCCGTCGAAACAGCTGCTCGACTGAGGCGCGACGATGCTGACAGCGCCGCGGCGGTCGTGGTGATGGATGAAAGCCTGATCTTCCTCGGCCTTGCCCCCCTGAGCGCACCGGGCCAAAGGTTCTGTCTGTTTCCCTTGCCTGCCGCATGCCCTTGTCCACGCCCTTTTGCCGCGTCTAATGAGCGGCTGACGGCGCGTTTATCCGGCGACGATCGCGGCGGGCACGCACGCTCTCTTCGAACGGGCGCTGCCCCAAACCCGGCTGAAATTCACCACCTCGGCCCATCGAACCGCCGGGGAGCCAATGGACCGTGCTTTGAAGGCATGGTCGTATCTCCACTCTCGACCGTGTCGCTCCTGGGCGGCCTCGAGGGGAGACGCAGACACGCGCGCCGCGCCGCTCAGGTGCCTAGCCTCGTGGCCTCCTCTGGCTGTCCGGACTCCCCAGTCTACAGTACTTCGTACGAGTACAAACAAAGGAGGAGTCTTCGGGCTTACGACGGCGGTTGACATGTGCCGTGTGTCTGTCTGTCTGGGGGCCTTCCCAACCACCCCCGATCCTTGCGAGTGCAAATGAGATGCGCGGGGTATTGCACTGGATGAGGGAATAGGGGCTCGGTGACTGCTGCAACAGCCCAGCTGCAGGACCCGTTAACGAGTACGGGTGCTCATCCTTCCAGCCCCTTGGTGCTGCCCCTGAGAAAGAGACGACGACACCTTTCGTGGCCGCAGAGTGTACACAAAGTGACGCCCGCTGCTGTCCAGGGGTTCCGCGCCTTTCGGGCACCCGCGATCCTAGCTGTACGGGCTCATACTCCGTACACACACTTGCATACTTGACCGCGACGTACTTCAGCAATAAACATCGTACAACACTCAGGGGCACGGGCAGCCGTGGCAGGCTGATGTACGAATAGTGACCACAGCTTGAGTCCAGAGGGAGCAAAAATCAATTTCATGTGCTTTTGTTTTGTGGGCTTTACGAGTGTTCTATGAACTCGACTTGGTCGTCCATGAAAAGTTTCGCGCGAAGACCAAGCCTCGCAGCTCAAGCTTGAAGCGACTCTTCGACAAGGTGCTCGAGCACCCTTTCAGGAACGGGGTTGGGTACCGCAAACCTGGTCATGTCCACTCGAACCAATTCCTCATCTTCTATCAACATGCATCCACAACCTTGTTGTGGCTCTCTGGCCGATGCCAATCTAATATTACCCCGGAAGAGCAAAGCAAAACAGTAAAGAGAAATGTCAACGACGTCCTGCCGCAAACGCGCAAAAGTCCAAAATTATGGAAACCTCGGGTTGCAAAATTAAACACAATAACCGTCAAGGCGCAATTCCATGCGTCCGTGTCTAGTTGAAAACCAACCCTGCCCTCTATGAAACGCCGTGGTGTGCCGTGTTATAATCGGGTAAGCCAGTTGAGCCTGCCCGGGGATGGTCGTCGATGCGCGAGCCAGCGCGTCGAAGTGCCGTGCCAGCTGCTCTACCATCGTCGGTTGCCCATGGGCATGTTGTTGACGTTGGCTGGAGGCAGGTCAGCCCGTGACGTCTGTCTTATTCCTTTTAACGACGGCGGAACCCACCTCTACCACCGCCCCGTCCACGTCCATAGCCACCACCCCAGCCGCGACCACCACCACCACCACCGAAGCGAGCCATCTCAGCAAGGCGAGGATCAATCTGCTGCTTGGCCTCCTGGAGGACGTTGACAAGGTCACGCGCCTGCTTCTGGTCTAGATTCACCCGTTAGAATCCTGCACAGCAATGGGACAAGAAAGGGAAAACTCACTGTCAGTGGTGAAGAGGGTAATGGCCGTTCCATTCGCTCCGGCACGGCCGGTACGACCAATACGGTGGATGTAATCCTCCGAGTTATTGGGGTAATCGTAGTTCAACACGTGAGTAATGTTGCGAACATCTTAGCAAACAAGGTTAGCAGGCGAAAGCGAGGTGTGTATAGCAACGTTCCAGCGCGGGAATGTGAAGAGACAGCCAAGTACATGGCCATCTGTGTAACTTCACTCCTGGGCATACTGGGGCAATCCAAGTGCGACAAATGCCATCCATCCTTGGTATGGGCGGTCACCGGGTCCTCGGGTCAGGGAGCCTTGGGAGACAGCTTGATCTGGATCAAGGGATGCCAACCTCCACGAATTGTACCACGGGAGAGACGAGGGTACAAGTGTGGAAATTCGAGTATAGCAAGGGTGATTCCAGCTACACAACGGATCAAGACTCCAGGGATAGAGAACCAAGTGGACACGAGCACGTCAGGCAGATTCGCACAGATAAGATAGCCCCTAGACACGAGAGTAAAGTACAGCAAATGTTTTGCTGGAAGTTGCCATGGGAATGAGGGAAGGGAGGGCGGGGACTCACCAATACCACGGGATGCCACATCAGTGGCAACCATAATGGGGCTCTTGCCCGTCTTGAACTGGTCAAGGACCCAGTCACGCTCGTTCTGCTGCTTGTCTCCGTGAATGGCTGGAATCAAAGTCAGCGATCAGGTCCTGTTTGGGAAAGAAACTCAATGGAGACTTACAGAGCGCCGGCCATCCATCTTGGCGGAGGAATCGAGTGATTTCATCGGCAACTCGCTTGGTGCCGACGAAGAGCAGGATCTTGTTCTCCTTGTTGTCCATGACCTTCTCGAGGTGCTTGATCATGCGGTCTCGCTTCTCCATTTCGCTGACAACCTCGACGATCTGGGTAATTCTGTGGTTGGCGGACAGCTCCATGGAACCAATGTTGACCTGGTTGAAGTCGTTGAGGAAGTCAGACGCAAGCGCCCTGACTTCCTTGGGCCATGTAGCAGACCACATGAGTGTCTGTCGGTCAGGCCGGATCTGCTCAATGATCTTGCGGATCTGGGGCTCGAAACCCATGTCCAGCATGCGGTCGGCCTCGTCGAGGACGAGGTAAGTCACACGCCGAAGGTTCGTCTTTCCAGCTTCGAGCATGTCAATCAGACGTCCCGGGGTGGCAATGCAGACCTCGACGCCTCGAGAAAGGTCTCGGATCTGAGGGCCCTTGGGAACACCTCCGTATACGCAAGTGTTGCGAATTCGCGACGAGCGGCCGAACTTTGTAATCTCCTGCTGGATCTGGACTGCAAGCTCGCGGGTGGGGGCGAGGACAAGGACGATTGGGCCGTCGCCGGGGGCCAGGAGCGGCTGGGCGTTGATGTGGACGATAGCCGGCAGACAGTAGGTCAGGGTCTTTCCGGAGCCCGTCTCGGCAATACCGACGACATCACGTCCAGAAAGAGCCATGGGCCAGCCCTGGGACTGAATGGCGGTTGGGGCAGGGAAGCCTTGAGCCTTAACCTCGTCCATGACATATCTGGGGAATCCAGCCTCGTCGAAGGTCTCAACCGGCTTGGGCACGTCGGTGCCAGCAATGGTCATCTGGTGCTTCCGGCGGAATTCGTCCACTTCAGCAGGGGAGCGGGCCATGACCTCGGGACTCTCCTTGTAGAAGGACTTTTCGAACTTGGGAAGGGCGGAGAGATCTGAATGCAGGTTAGCATGAACTCAGAAGTCGATGTTTGCGAGGCGATACGAACCATAGTTCTGCTTCTGTAATCCAGCGCCGAGGTTGCTCATGCGGTCACCACCACCGCCGCCGCCGAAGCCGCCTCCAAAGCCGCCTCCACCATAACCACCACCACCACCACCATTGCTGAAGCCGTTGCTGTAACTTGGACAACTGGTTAGCGAATCTCTAGGACGAGACTGGCGATGAACGAGGGCCGCGCGAGATGTACGTTGCGCCGCCTTGCTGCAGGAGCGCAAATGACGCATGTGCAGGTCCGAGCAGCGTAGCCGACCATCTCACCCGCACCCCAGGGAATCAGAGCTTACCTTCCGCCATAGCCGCCGCCGCCGCCGCCTCCATATCCATTTCGGTCTCCGCGGTCGCTCCTATCACGGCCGTAGCCACCAGAGCCGCCGTAGCCACCACCACCGCCGCCGCGACTACCACCGTAGCTAGACATCTTCAGAGTCTGGTCGCAGAGGAACCCGTCCGCTGCGTGTTGGAGATGATGGAAAGTGAAATGAGTGTCTGGGATGCAGGAGATGGAGCTTGTATGATGAGAATCCCTCTGCAGGATGATGAAAAGGAGTGCAGTTCAGAGGGTCGTTGTTCGGGAGTGGGTGTTTTTGTTTGGTGCAGGGAAGAATTTCTCAGCTGGCGTCGCGCCCGACGGTTTTTTCCTTTCTCGCCTTCCAGTCCCTTCCTGATTTTTTTTGGCGCTAGCAGGCGGCGCTAGGAAAAACTTGACGGCGACGGTCGAGGCGCGTGCCTGATTGGTCACACAGCCTCGCTGACGTAATGCGCGAGTCGTCGCTCCCTTGCCAACTAGTTACCTTGTTACCCTACACGTCGCCTCTGCCGAAGGCGAGCGTGCCCTCGGGCTTTCCCAGTCGTCAGTACTAAATGATGAGAGATAATATTATTGTGCCGGGTGATTTAGCTTCTTTTGCTGTACTGTTTGCTTTTGTCCCGGGTCGTGAAAACGTCGTAGAGGGCCCAAGTCTATCTTTGCACCTTCAACTCTGCGCTCCAACACTGTCCGGTTTCAGTGCGAGTTACGAAACACTTGAGGTTGACCAGCAGTAAGGTTCATACACCAAATTCATTCCTCAATAAAACACCAATTTGGGGCTGCGCAGGGGACAGTATAGGGAAGCGCCCTCGCTGGGTCGCGGCAGGACCCTGCAGTTGCGTCCATAACTCAAGATGCATGACACGACCAATTATAGATCTGCAAGACGCTGATACTGAGAGGCACTGCTCTGATATTAACCCTGAAGCGCAACCATTCCACCAGCGGCCATCTTCGCCCAGGCCCAAATAGGTAGCGAACAGAGAAGAAGTACAAAAGGGATCGCGAAACCGAAGCTCAGCCGTTGTCATCAGGCGTCTATTAGTCCGACCCAGCCAGGTTAATCCCCAAGTCTATGGCAATTTCATATTTGCTCCGACACTCCCAAGAACAGATTTGGCAAAAAAGACATCCTGGCATCTCACACGCCACGCGGAATCGCAGGATGTTTACTCTCGGGACACATCGCGGCCGAAAGCCTTGGACTTGAGCCAGTCCAGAATGACCAGAACTCGGTTTCGGGCTATTCGGTTGTCAGTCGACCGAGCATGTTAGGATAGTGCAACAGGGGTAGAACTCACTGCTGAAGCACATGGACAGGTATGCGCTTCTCCAAAACAGATACGTCAAGCTGCCGCCAGTGGCGAGGTTGCCGTTCCACCAGCTCACGTCTGCAACAGCCTTCTCGCTCCCGATGTACGCCAGACTTCCCTGGTGGCTGTACCTGAAGGGCTTGATGTCCTTGACCTTCCGCAGCTTCCTCTCGAGCGCCTCAATCTCGTGCGCAGCCTCGGCAGAGTTGCCACCCTGCAGGTTCATCTTGCTGCTCAGCTCCTGGATGCGAGTCTCGTGGTTCTCCGTCTTTGCCATGTTGTTGAACAGCCGACCGAGGAAGCTGCCTTCCTGCGATGCGACCTGGGCGGTGGGCGCATACCCGGCCACAGCGCAGTCGCCAATGGCCCAAATGTCACGGGTGCCCTGGACAACCAAGTACTCGTTCACGGCAAGGCCTCGGCGGGAGTCCTTCTGGGCGGCAATCTTGGACATGAGGTCCTTGACAATAGGCCTGACGGCATTTCCGGTAGCCCAGACGAGCAGGCCGTAGGGGATGATGATGCGCTCCTTGGTGCCGTCGGGGTGGGTTATTTCGGCCTCGACAGTTTCATTGGTGACGTTCTTGACCATGGTCTTGGTCTTGATGTCAATCTTCTCTTCGCGAAGGGTGTTTTCGGTGTAGTCGATGAGCTGCTTGGAGAAGGAAGGCAGCACGTTGGGCAAGGCCTCGATGAGAGTAACCTTGAAACGGGGGCTGATTTCAGGGACCAGCTTCTTGATGTCCTCCTCGAAGAAGTCCTGGAGCTCGCCGGCGAACTCGACGCCGGTAGGGCCACCTCCGACCACGACCATGTGCATCAGACGATCGATCTCCTCGCTGCTCTGACCCTTGAACGCGGCGGTCTCGACACAGTCCATGATCTTCTTGCGGATACGCTGGGCATCGCCAATTTCCTTCAAGAAACAGCTATGCTCCCTGACACCGGGGATTCCAAAGGTGGCGTTCTCGGCGCCCACGCCAATGACGAGCATGTCGTAGGGGATTTCTGTCTCCGATGTCGCACCCTTGACCTCTGAGTTATCGACGACCTTGATAACCTTGCGATCAGGGTCAATGGAAGAGGCTTCGGCTTCATAGAACTTGACGGCGGCCTTCTTGTGGCGGAGGATGGCGCGAATCGGCTCCATGATGGATCGGTGCTCGACGGTGCCGGTGGTGCAGGACGGCAGCAGGGGAGTGAAGAGGAAGTAGTTGCGGGGAGAGACGACAATGACATTGTAGTTTTCGGTATCGAGCTTCTTCAGCAGGGCCACAGATCCCCAGCCAGTCCCTGGTGGTTGTTAGCAACCCACTTCGTTTGCGCCCCGGGGAGCGTCAGATCCGATTTCGTTCTCACCAAGGATGACCAGCGTCTTCTTGCTGGGATCGGGCTCGTACTGCGGCTCGGGATGACGATCTTGATAGATGAGGTAGACGGTATAGCCGGCAAGTCCGCCCAAGGAGAGGTATGTCAGCCTCCACATCCACCTGAACGTCCTGCGCAGCTTGCCGGGCTTGGGCTTGGGCGGCGCATCGGCGTAGGCTCTCCGGAAGGCGATGCGGCCCGTTGTTTGCAGCTTCATGGCCACGGAGGGCCTCGGAGCGGATCGCAGAGTCGTCGTGCTCGAAGCCGTCGAGAAGGCCCTGGAGGCGGTGCGGCCTTGAGGGGCCAATTGGCCGACCTTGGCCAGGGCCGCCATAGCTCGCGAGGAGGAAGCCATCGCGCCGGGGCTTCCGGGAGCTGGTGATGCGCACTCGGGGAACGGGCGACGGACAACGCAATCAATCGAACAGAGGCGCCGGTGAGCACGCGCGATACAATAGGTGGCCTCGTGGCGTGCCGAACGAAGCAATTGGGCGTGTGCGCGTGGCTGAGAGATGCAGAAACCTCGAGCTCGTGCTTCGTAGGTGGTGGATGGCGCTGGGTGCTGAAGCTTGGCGTATATTTTTTCTTTACCCTGGGCTGCTGCTGGGTCCCTCCCTCTTTGCGCGGTCGCTGGGGGTTTTTTTTAATGACGCAGAAAATCTTGCGCGACCCAGCCCAGTCACTCAACGCCGTGATACCTCCGAACTAGCAGCGATAACGATCTGGCTGCCGCTTGTAATGACATGCGCTCTGTGGCAGTTGACGAGCGTCGTCGTCACCCACGCGTCTCCTGAATAGCAAGTTATATGGCCCCGGATTCTGGACTCTGGGGTTGCATACAGCCCCGTACGGGTACTTCGCTGGGCTGACTGCGCTCCCTCCCTCCGATATCAGCCGGCTGGCCGTCAATCTCACGCGGGTTCCGGCGATTCGGATGCTCCCGCAATCGGTGCGCGCTACCAAGCCTACCTACGCACGAGTACTCGCCCTCGCCCTCGTACAGGGCGTCAAGGACTCGGAGTACCCGTACCGCGGCTCCAGCTCTCCGTGGTCGGCCCCCCGAGGGTCCCGTCGTTGATGACTCTATTATGTACGAAGTAGGGGCAAGGCACATCACGGCGACATCTTCCTCGTTTGCCCGTGAATGGGCGCGCCGCCATTTGCTCTGGCGGCATGCCATTGGCCGAGGTGATAGCTTGACTGCTGCCACATGCACGCATACTTCGTCCTGGCAGGGCTTTCACATGGGAGTGCATATGCTTGACCCCGGACGGCCAAGCCTGGCCTACTCGATTCGAAGGCTTCGTGACGGTCCGAGCTCTCGCAATCCAAAGGGACGCGGCAACGCTGCGGGATCGAGAGCGCGCACGCAACGAACCGGGGGCCTCGCGCTTTCGTGTTGTTTGCTTGTACCGCCATGGAATATTTAGGCCTAAGTGGTGCCTAGGTAGGTAGTCTACTCGTACAGCGTGTGCTCGTGTTGCGACAATGCCATACCTAGTCTGCTTCCGCCCAGCCTATCATAAATGCGTTGCAACGGACAACAGACGCCATCAGTGGAGGCCGCCGTCAACGGAGCAGCTTGCGCCTTGTCCGGACGCTTTCCACAAACGAAACCGCTTGGAACCTTGCAGATCCGATGTTTTGTCCGGACCCACGGACCAAGTTGCGGAGAGCGCTGAAGGGGCAGCTCAAGTGGCGCTTGCTGATTTCTAAACCAGCCAGTCTACGGATACACAACTCAATCGCGGAACTGCACCATGCGCAAAAGTCCCCGGTGTCCGTCTGCGGTTGGAGGCTTGCTGCTGGGGGAAGGTCTTCGGCCTGGCTTCTGGATGATACAAGCGCTGTGGCACGGAGGCACAGCTTGAGACGCCACGGGTGCCGGGTTCAGCATGCCGCTTTGTGGCATCGCCGAGCCTGTGCTCGGCCGTAGCCAAGCCATGTGCGGGAGCCCGTAGCTCGTGGCAAGGCAATGCGCGATGAGCCCGGGGCGCAGAGCGCTTGCAAACGTTGCTGTGTGTTGTCTCGAAGTCAGGCTCAAGAGCCTGGTGGGTGCCCACGGCTCAGGCCTCTTGGATGATGCATGCCATGATCCTCTGTCGGCGAAATTATACGAATCGAGTTTGCAGATAATTGGACGAGTGCCAAGACTCCGTCACCGGCAGACACCTGGCCGCTTTGGCTGTGTTGTGGTGTCGCAAGTCGCGCCATATCCATGCTTGCCATGTTGCCTCAGGCTCCCAGTGGACGATGATTGAATGCTGAGGTCAGCCAGCGCCCGACGTCCGCAAGCCGTCAACATCACCTCCTCGCATGATGGAGCCCATCCTCTCCCCAAAGCGTCTTCACATCGCTGGTTTCTCCCACGCTTCATGATGCTGGTCCATCGCACGCCTCCTCGGGCCTGGATCCCTGTCGGCTGACGTTCTCTGGGGGCCCTGAAACCAATGTTGGCCTCGTCTGCGACACTCGGGTCTCCGCTCTTGTCTCCTTGTCACACGTTGGTCGAGCTTGCTGCAGTCAACAACCGATCAATGCTTCTGCTCGGAATCACGGCAACTTGAAGATTCGAATTCTGTCTCACGACTCCGTGGCCTTCTCCGTACCCGTGCTGGCCGTGGACAGGCCCGCCGGCTGGGCCCCCTCCCACGGACCTCTCGCAAGGCCGACTTGCTGACTTCCTCAAGCAAGCCGTCGTTCTGGACGCCAAGCTTGAGTGCCGGCTGAGGACCTGCTCGTGTGGTGTGGTGGTGTGGCCTACGACGCCAGCCCCTCTGGCCCGTGTTTGACTTGCACGACCCCTGAGGAGCCTCGGGCCGTCGAGAGCACGTTCTTGCTGCCCGTCCCTTCTCATAACTAGAGACAGGAGGACCTGCCGTGGCTGTTACAGTGCCCATGCTCCGGTTGCCTCCATTTTCTGTCCCCGTAGCCCGTCTCGTTCGTTTCTTGGTTGCCACCCGCTTACCGTTCCTTTGACTCTTACACGCAACTTAATCTCCAGCGCTCGCGAGATCCTTTGTTCATGATATCCTTTCATTCTCGTTTCCTCTTTACTTCTAGGGCCGGCCCTTTCCCTCACCGACTGACTGTGCAGAAGTCTTTCTGAGCAGTCAGCTGATACAATTATTCATACTTGTGAAGCCTTCGCGAGCCATACGAAGCCTCTTGAAGCAACAAGTCGATACGTGGCCATGAACTAGAAGGCATACACGAACGATATACAACCGAGCCAACAGAAGGGGGGCTGATTATTGTGGCTTACGGAAGAGCCATGGTTCCGATCGCTGAATTGTCGGCACAGGGGTCGGCTCCGACCGAGTCGACCTTGTCGAGCTTCACAGACTTTCCGCCGTGGACAAGAGGCGACGAGAGCGAGAGCGAGGCAGAACATGATGAGGCGAAACGCAGACTGGGCGGCTTTCGGGGCCGGAGTAGGAGGAGGCGTGACGCATCTGTGTCGCAGCTGGGGAGAGACAACGACGACGATACGTCCCCGTCCTCGGCTCACAGTATCTTCAAAAGGGGTGCCTTGAAAGGTCTCTTGGAACCAGTCGTCAACAATCTGGTCGGCGCTGCAAAAGGCGGTTCCTCGTCCGATGAAAAGGGACCGACGAGCGATGACAGTGGCCACGAAACCGATCACCATACTGATCACGAAGCCGAGCATGCATCTTCAAGCACTTATAAAAGACCCCCTCCGGAGACTACAGAGCCAGCACGCATCGTCGGATCGCCGACATCATATCCAGCCCACCATACACCTCCGCCGCCTCCTCCACCACCACCGCCATCGCAACCGCCGCAGATATCCACTGATGCCAAGGCCACGTCTACGCCTAGCGCTGGACCTTCCTCGCCAACTGGGGGGCAGACGCCCAAGAAGGTAAGTTTGTTGCTGCTCTGGATGTTGTGGCCGGTGCAGCTGACATGACATGGCGTAGCCCCCTCCGGTCAACAATGCGAACAGCAAATATTCTCCGTCGAGCACTTCATACGAGGCTACAAAGAGCTTGAACATCACATCCAGCACTGTGATGCCAGAGAGTACGACGAGCGTCCTGCTCACCATAACCACACCGACCCCGAGCAGTAGGTCTTTGATTTCACTCACCCCGATCGTCACCCCGATCATCACTGGCCCGATTCCGGTACTGTCCTCTGGCGTGAGGAAAGGGGTAGAAGCTCCTCCAACTGAAGTGCCCGTCGTCTTGGTCACGAAACCAACCCTTTCCACCAGCACAACAACAGCGTCTTACTCATACGAAACCGCAGAGCCAGACAAGATGAAGGAATACAGTCCTCACCCTCACGATGACCTCCACGCCAACACAGAGAAGGCGTTGATTGCCGTTGGCTCCGTCGGTACGTGGACGAATGTTCCCCGCTCAGCGGTTCCCCAGACTAACAGTCCCAAGGAGCCACAATCATCATATTCTTCGTGTTTTGGCTTGCCTGGAAATGCTTCAAGATGCGAGGCAGCAAGGGTGGTTCCAGAGCCCGGAGGCCCAGATTCACGGCATCTCCATCGTTGGATAAGCCTAAACGGCTGATGATGGATCTCGCCTCTCGCGTCCCTATCCTGAAGAAACGGTTCGCCAAGCGAAGCTGGTCCAATATTGACAAGCCGTATGACGACGCCTATTGGGAGAAGAAGCTGCCAGAAGCCGATGCTAGACTCGAGAGCCCGAGAGGCATTACCGTCCACACGGCAATTTCGAAATATGAAGAGGACAAGCACGCATCTGCGCGTGGCCACGGGCCGAACCAGTCTATTTCGTCTACCCAGCCACAGTTCAACCAGACGCTGCGCTCCAACTATCAGGCGCCGCATAATCGCATGAGCGACATATCGTCCCTGTCTTCTGGCTTTGGCGACGGAGATATCATCGTACCCCCCACCAACAGCAATACCACCACCATCACCGCGACGCATTTGGCCGTGCCGGCGCCCATCGCGCAGCGCTCCAGCGTCAGCGGCACTTCTCAACGGCGCGACACTGTGTACACGGAAGCCTCCGAGGATCCGCAACCGCGCTTTCGAACCGTCAACTCGTGGGTTCGTCAGCAGACAGGCCGGGTGAAGCGAGCCAAGCAGCGCGAGATGGTCGCCAGTGATGCGCCGCCCGTGCCAAATATGCCCCCCGAGCAAGAATTTAGGCTCATGATGCCTGACGAGGAGGAGCCACGGCGCGCTTTGACCGGATGACGGGAAGCAGTGGGTATGGGGTTGCGCGTTGAACTCGAGAGGTAGAGAAGGGGGGCAGCTCGGCGAGGGGAAGCTATATGCGCATTTCTACAGAGTGCCATGATGTTCATGAACTACAAGATGTGCAAAGGGAGAAGCATCGTGTAGCGAGCTACTCCAGTCCGCCTGTCACACTGTATGTCACCGACTCGAAACTGAATAGAAATTTCCTCGACTAGATTGTGGATCCAACATTTATCGTCTGACCTGGTTCACGGCCCTGCTTGTTTGTACGGGAACATCTCCCAGAAGCCAATCTCCATCTGTGGTGCAAGTTTGTCAGTACGTAAAAAACGGCCACGCATCCTCGGCCAGGACTCGGACGTACCTTTGTCGCGTGAATGAATATCTTGACCAGCTCTTCTATACGGCTCGGCGACTGCAACCGCACGTTGTCCTCTAGCAATTCTATTGCCCGACAAAGCGTCAGCGGAAGTTCTCCCGTGGCCGGCCCCAGCCTGCACAAGGGGAAGAGAAATGAAGGAGAACAAAGGGGGACAAAGCAACATACGCGAACCGAGCTTCACGGCCTGGACAAAGTCATCGGCCACGTAGTTTTGGATCCAGGGCCAGTACGTGTTGCCCTCGTCGCGGCGCGTCTGGGGGTGCGCGTCCAGCATCCTGGCGACGGCGCCGTAGCCGAGGAGGCAGGGCGCGAGGGCCATCTGCAGGGCGAGCCAGTCGTCGCTCTGGCCGACGTCGAGGACGTAGCGGGTGTACGCCGTGCACGCTGTTCAACCGCGTGTTAGCAGAGAGAGTAGGACTTCGCTGCGAGAGCCTGTTGGGGCGGACACTGACCCTGTTTCTCTTCCGTGGCGCGCATCTCGGCGATGGGGATGCCAAAAGATTTGCAGTAGGTGGTGTGTAGCTTCAGCTCGTGCATGATGTACCCCACGATTTTGTTTGACTAGAGACGTTCCCGACCTTGAGTCTCGACTTTTTGGCCACCGAGGGAACCAGGGAGGGCAGACTCACCATGCTGATGTCGTCAATGTTCTTTGCCTTGTACGACGCCAGGGCGTTGGCTCGCGCAAAGTGAATCTAGGGACGACGCGGTGAGCAACTCGGCATGGCGGTGTCAGTGCCAGTCATCTGGTGGGCACATACAAGATAGAGGTAGTCTTGGATGATGTAGCCTTTGAACGACTCAAGCGGCAGCGTGCCGTCGCCGAGGGCCATGACAAAGGGGTGGTAGACAAACGTCTTCCACACATCCCTGACGTCTGGCCGGTCGAGGAGATATTCGACAAAGTAGCCGCTGCCTCCGATGTTAGCCGCGACTCATCCGGCTGACGTTGTATTTAGTCGAGGATGGCATGGTGATGCTTACGGAGAAAAGGGCAGCCTATAAGTCGAGTGGAAGTGGCCCAACGGCCCGTGTCCGCTGCCCAGGTTCGGCGCCGTCCGGATCCCGGCCTCGATGTACCGGCACGCCGCGCGGACGGAGCTGGGTACGTCCTGACCCGTTGCTAGACCGGAAGATATGGCCGCTGTATCAACAAGGTCAACAAGGTCAATGAAGCTCTCATATCATAGACCGGATGAGGTATAGTCGAAGGTCCGCTTACCGGCCAGCGAGCACCCCGTGCCGTGCGTGCTCGTGCTCTCCTGCCAGGGGCTCTCGACTCGCAAGACAACCCCCCCCGGGCCGACGAGCACGTCCACGACGACCTGTCTCTCCGCCTCGGTCTGCGCGACGGTCATGTCTGCGCGGAAGGGCAGGTGCCCGCCCTTGACGAGCACCCACTTGGGGCCCAGGGCTTGAATCCGCCGCCCCATGGCCTCGACGTCGGCCACCGAGTTGATCTCCTGCGGCGGCGCTGGGTCCGACGAAGGTTTGCGGTTCTCCGCGAGGATGAGCCTGGCCTCAGGGATGTTGGGCGTGAGGACGGTAGTGAGTGGGAGGAGGTGCCGCGAGAGGCCCTGGATGGCCTCGTGCGGGAGGAGCTGGGCGCCCGAGGTTGACACCATGACCTGTCGGATGATGTTAGCAAGGGGCGGGGACGAGAAGAGAAGAAAGGGGGAGCTGTTCTGAGGAGGCAGGGTGGAATCATACCGGGTCGACGACGAGGACGGGGACTTGATGCTTGACCACCTGCCTCGCAATCACCTCGATCGTGTCCGCAGCCGCCAGCATGCCTTGACACCGGCTCTCATCAGCTCATGCCCTTGCTTATCCGACCTGACCACGTTGTCGGAACTAGACGACAGACTCAACTCACCGGTGGTTACCACGTCGGCCCCAACGTCCTCCAGACACGCCTCAACCTGCCGCTCCACAAACTCGGCAGGGATGACATGGATGCCCTTGACGCCCGTCGTGTTCTGCACCGTCAGGGCCGTCGTCGCCGTCATGCCGTAGCATCCATGCGCGGCGAGCACCTTCTGGCCAGCCTCCAAGCCGCTGCCCCCCGCACAAACGCCACGTCAGCTTCCGACAACATCTCAAATATAAAGCAGACGCGCTCCCCAAAAGCAGCAGCCGGGCAACGTCGTTCCAATTCGCCGGATATCATCTTTGCGCGGCGAGTACAACGGGGAAAAGGGCAAAAGAACTCACGCCCCGCCGGAGCTGTCGGAGCCGGCTATCAGCAGCACCCTTCCCGGGGCCATGGCTGCTGTTTCCGAAATGACACAAACCCAAAGGGGGGATCGCGTCAATCGACGATACTGTGGAAAAGAAAAGAGGTGTAGATGATGTCGATGCCGAATTAGTGTCCCGGCACGCGGTCGGAAGCTATTAAGCTCAATCATCTGTGGGGCGGCTACAAGCGGACGTTAGAGAATGCTCTACTCGTACTCGTAGGTAGGTACTTCGTACTCACTCACTCGCCCATAGCGCCGCCCTCAACTTACTGACCAACGTTGTATCCATGGCCAGGTGTAGGAAAGCCAGACTCTCAGTTGTTTACCAGCAAACGACAGAAAAAACCGGGCTGCTTTTAAATAGATCCGTGCACGAGGTGCGTGTTGCTTGCTCCACGAGAGCTTCATCTACACAATGAATGCAGACCGGCGCAGCCATCGTCCTACTTTGCTTAGACCAAACAAGTGGCATTTCCTACCTACATAGACCCTCACGTAGCCGCGCAATACACAGAAAGAGCCAAACAGAAGGGTCAACAGACTCGCTCCTCCTCCTTGCCCGTCCTCGCAGCGGAAAGTATCCGCCTTTAAAACGCCTGATCCTGAGCCCCGGCTGCCCCCCAGCGCTACTCCCGACCGATGTGTATAGAGATTCTTCTGTATCGATGTGGTTTCTTTTGTCGCTTCGCAGTCCAGATTCGCCTTTGACACGCAACCGCAGCTGTTCCCGGTACGCCATGCCCCGACCTCCTGCAATTCTTGACCCCCAGCCCTGCCGCCTCCACTACCGCCTCACTTTGAGCGGCGCTGGCATGAGGTCCGAGGGCATCTCCGCTGGCTCGCTGATGCTCCTCTGCCTCTCCGTCCTGTCATCCCCGGAGCTGCCCTCACCGCTGTCGTCTCCCGCCTGTCCTCCTTCCTCGCCGCTGTCGCTCTCGTCCTCGCCAAACACAATCTGCCGCATGACGTTCTTCTCAAACAGGTCCATCACCAGCCGGCGGACGCCGAGCCTGTAGTGGTTCCACTCCATGAGCCCCATCACCTTTTTGAAGAAGTCGGTGCTTCGGAATGCGTTTGGCTTGCGCTGCTTCAGCTTTTGTAGCTCGGTGACCGCCTTCTTGTACAGGACCATGTTGCCGAGATCGACGATGAGCTCCAGGATGCGCTCGTTCACATCCGCATCGCTGAGCAGCGCTGGCATCTCCGACTGCTCGAGTGGCGGGCGCGCCGGTCGAGCAGGGGGCTGGTCTTGGATGGTGCGCTGGGTGCTGAGCAGGCTAATGGATGCGACGTTGACATGCTTCCACGGGGCCAGCGAGAACAGCCTGGACAAGTTGTTGGGAATGCAGAAGCCCAGAGAGGCGCCCATTGATGTCGTGTTGGCGTCCCACCCGTGCTCGGAGAGAATCTCCAGGCCGTGGGTAGAGCGAGAGATGAGCCCTAAGACGAAGAAGGCTGTGCCACGCAAGCTCATCACCTCGTGCGACTCTGCGATATCGATGATCCGTTTGACCACGTCGCTCGCTTCCAGGAACGGCGCGCCCAGCTCCATGGACCCGACATTGCCAACAGCCCAGAGACAGCCTTTGACTTTGGTCATCAGTTCAGCGTCCTCGGTCTGCATGCCGTGGTCACGGATCGTCGCGACAAAATCCTCAAAGTGGCCCTTGTCGCTCAGGAGCTTGCAGCCCTCACTGGTGCGAGTTAGTTCTCTGTAAAAGTGCGGTGGCACGTGGCTGTCGTGGAAGTCAGACTCGGCCTCCGCGTCGTCGAATAAGCTGATACGGTGGCCCTGGTCATCCGGGTCCGCCAGGAATGCCCTTGCCAGGCTGGCCTCGATGACATTGACGTATGAATCGTTGCGCCCGAGAAACCAATCGTCCATCTCGTTGCTGATATAATCCAAGCCATCCAGGTAGTGGTATCCAATCGACGATGATAGGAAGCGCAGGAGTAAAGGCGCTCCAATCTCGCCCAGGTGGTCGAGGGCAGGCCTGCATTCAACGATGTACTCAAGATAAGTTTTCCTGTTGCACGCGTTTTCGAGGATTTTGATGGCCGTGGAGCAGACTTCGATCTCTGGGTCGTACAGCTGAGTGACGAGGAGTTGAATCGCCCACTTGGAGTCGCTGACGTTGCCCTGGCCGCTCAGCGAAGTCACTGGCCTCATCGTGCACTTGCGTAGCGTGTTTGTGGCGTGGATTCGAATGTCCTTGGTGCCGGCGGTCAGAGCCTTCGACAGCAAGACTCGAGGGTGGCCCTGGGGACTGTAGTCAAAGTTGGTTAGCAGAAGCTTGATGAGATCAGGCCGCTGCTTCAAATCGACGATGTGGTACATCATGTTGAACATCCTCCACCTCTCCAAAAGAAGTAGCCCCTTAGGGTCGCCACTGAGGACACCCAGCATCGGAAAGTAGCCCCCACACAACGTGTCTGTCAGTCGGTCTTTTGCAAACATGGGGAACTGGGCGGTAAGCCCACTGGTCTTGTGAATGTGTCAGTAGCTGCTGTTCCGCGATGTTCCTGCTTGCGAGCTTACCGGGTCGCACTGAGCCAGGCACTCGGCAATCTGTCTCAGCAACTTGCTATCCGCCAGAAACTTGATTCCCTCCGGTGACTGGAGCAGGGAATGCACAAGTGCGCACCCTGCCTTAACGTACTTTTGCGTGTTTCTCGTGTTCTTGATTTCGGCAAACTTGTATTTAAAGGGCCGGTAAAAGCTCATGATGCGCTTCATGAATTTCGATGCCTTGATCGCTTCCTCCAATCGCTTCCCGACTTGCAAAGGCCCGACAATGACCTTCATGATGACTTCCCAGTTCCATTTCATGTAGTTGGAGCTGTTGAGAACCGCCGTGTCGATGAGGAGCTGGCGGAATGTCGCATCGTCGAAGGCTATCGCAGCGTTCATCTTGGGTTGTTCTTCCATCATGCGCAGGGTTTGCATGCTGTCGCTGGACGGCAGAGCGCCGGCCATGGACTCGGACGGCGCGCTTCGGTACAGCGTCCTGCTAACGCTGCTGATCTGATAGACGATGCCCGAGGCGATGAAATGGTTCTCATTTCCAAACCGCGCTGCCGCCGAAAAGAGCTCAGGGAGGAGTTGAAGCTCAGCACTCCATGACGGAGGCAGAAGCCTGCTGGCCAGCTTGAGCACCTCTCCAATGAGCAGTGTAGTCTTGCGCTTCAGCATTTGGTCTTCTTCCGACTGCGCAATCTGCAGTAGGCTGTGCAGAAGCCCGGCCTTGATGAATATGGCCAGGAGCAGAGCAGTGTAGTGGTCAACAAAGTTTTGCTCGCCAGTATCCTCTTCTAGATATACAGCGGCGCTCCTCTCTCTGGCATTCGTCGACTTCATATTGGCGACCCTTCCGTAGGTGGTTAATCTCCGCCCTGCCAGGAAGGACGTTGCCCAAGCAGGAGGCTTGATCCTCAGCAACGAGAACAGCAAGTCCAACACCGTCTCCCGTATCGCAGGGCTCGGGTATAGGATGCTCGTGATGAGCGAGCGAATGGGCCGAAAATCGTACATGCTGAGGGTCATCAGGCCCGACCATGATCTCATGGCTACGGATATGGCCCTGGAGTTCTGCTTCAGTATGCTCTCCGCTCCGCCAAGCTGGTCCGTAAAGGCAGTAAAGACGACGTCCAAGCCGTAGCCCGGCTGGATGTACTTTCGTCTCTGCGGTGTGTCGAGTAGGAAGAGGAAGGCAGACATCAAGCTCTCTGGCGCCTTGTATGTCCCCTCCGCCAGAGCCTCGGAGAGCGGCCCCAGCCCGCCCGAGGCTATCAGCAGACGCGGGTCCCGCACCAAGATTTCGGCAAGGGTTTCAATGCATATAGGCCGTAACCGGTCGATGTTCTGGTCAGCAACCTGCACGCCTGGGCGACGGTCCTCGCCTTGCTCGGCAACAGCGACAATCGTGCGCACGACCGCTCGGGATATCTCCTTGACCCCGCCCTTAACGTCGAGAAAAGCTCGCACGAACTTGAGGGCTTGCTCCCGCTCCACATCGGCTTTGCGGTAGTTGTTCAGCGACCTAGAGCGCATTAGTTACGGACTTCTAGATGCGAATATATGCCGACCCTACCGTATGACCAAAAAGTCGGTATTCAGGCTGCGAATCTTTTTGAGGGATGCCACATCTGAAACGGCATATCTCGTGACTCGGTAGCCAGCAGCGACAACCTCGCGACTCTCACTCGATAACATCATCTGCATACGCAGGCCAAAGATGGCCCACACGAGATCGTATTTGATGGTCGGATGCCGCTTGAAGAGCTCAACGAGCTGGTTTCCCCGACTTACGTAGTACTCTGGCGTCATGCCCTCGACCTCGAGCGCCTGGAGAAGCTCTGCCAGCGCGAACGTCGGGCTCTCGAGCAAGTCATCGAGATCAGATCCGGCTGCTGACCGTGAGACACTGGGTGGCGAGCGTAGGGCATTGGACTGGATCTTGGCCTCTAGTGTCCGATTCCTGGTGGGCGTGGTTGGGGGCGGTGGTTTGCTGCGCTGGGCATCGGATATCTTCTGCCGCAGCTCCTTGATCCGCGAATTGCTCGCACTCAGCTCCGCCTCTACCCTCTGGCGTTGCTCCTTGGTCTGCTTCGCTTTCTTAATGTTCAGCGCCTCGAGCATGTTTTCGCTGCCCTCCTTGATCTTCATCTCCCGATTCAGCCGATCCCTCAGCGCGGTCAGGGCTTGCTCCGTGGCCACACCCGAGTCGTCCTCGTCCACCTTGTCCATGATGCTGCCTGGGTAAATGGATCCCACGTCCACCCGGCTCCCCGCGCGGCTCGACATCATCTGGCTTCGCAGCTCCGAGCTGAAGCTGCCGGGGCCGATCGTAGGGTTGAGACTGCTGCCCCGGGGTGCAAAGGACACCACCGAGGCGGACAGGTTGCGCGCGGAGGCGCCATTGGGAGGCTGCAGAGCGGTGCCGTCGCGGTCGAGGCTGACGCGGCCGGGTTGCTGCTGGTGGTGGTGATGGTGGGCGTTTTGCTGGGAGGGTTGAGTGGGCATGGTCATTCCCTTGGACCTCGACGTCGAGGGAGCAGCCGGCAAGGAGATGATGACCTGCCCACCGGTTGGGACTGCGCCCCCGGGTGGATGTGGTGCATTCGTCTACTCCTCCGTCGGGTGGCCTGGGCGGCGGAGGTATTGGGTTGGTCGGCGCGAGCTGTCGGAGCCCATTCGACGAGGACGAGGATGAGAGGGAAGGGGTCGGCTCGGTCAAATGGCGACAGGGAACAGAGGCGCGTGAACGGACGAGCTCAACGGCGCAAGATCGGCCGGTCGTGGCAGGATTGGGGCCGCTGACGCGGGCGACGTCGTACAGAGCGCTGCCGGATACGTCGTTGGACTGGGAGTCCGGATCGACGCAGCAGGTGGGCGGAAGCTGGTATGGTGGAATGGACGGCAGGTTTGGCGAGGACGGAGTTGCGCAGGAGTCAAGAGCCTTCGCCGCGATAAGCAATGCCCATGTTTGGCTCGTCGAGGTTGGTGGACAGTCTGGACGGGGGACGGGTTGACGTTGGCTGGCGGCGTCGGCTGGCTGGCTTGGTCTTCGCAGCTGGGGCGGGTCGCGGGAGCCAAAAAGCGATGGGAGATGGTGGGTGGAGTACCTAGAGGAATGAGCCGCATCTCGGGGGGAGCTCAGGCCCCTCTGCCAGCCATGGTAGATGGACGCCACCTCAGGCTGCCCGCCGCCTGTGGCTGCGCTACAGCACGACCTGGGGCGCTCGCATCCCACTGAGACACGCAGTGAGGGGAACAACCTCCTTGGGCCATTCAGGGTGACGGTGACACGAATGATGGGTAGATATCTGGGCGTGAAGCAAGTGTTTCTGCAGGGGGGGGAGGGGGGGGGGATATTATCAGAGATTTGTTCAGCCACTCAGTTGCGGTGAGGGATTCATCTTTACCTACCTTACCTAGGTACCATAGGTAGGAATCTTAGCCGCACATCGCCGCGGGGGAGTCCACTGCCTCATCGCGGGCCTCCGCTGTCTTATCAATGAAAGCCCAACGCCAGGTACCACCTCACACTGAAATGGAGGGGATGGTATGATCCTTGGACGATCTGTCAAACCGCGATGTGCTCTTCTTCCCGCTCCGGGTCCTCCCTCGGGCCCGGGCACGAGCGCATCAGCGTCCAGCGTCCAGCTGCGGGCGCAATCGAGGCTCGGCCGCTGCATCGGCGGTGTCCCGCGCCGCTGGGATTCGGCGGGCTCCGGGCACTAACAGGCCCCCCATCGGCCGGCCGCTTGCACTGGTGGAGCAGATGGGCTGCAACCTCCTCGTCGAGGCCCTGATGGGAATATATATACACCCGGTTGTCCCCGTGGCGTCTTCGCTACCTCGAGGACCGTGAAGCTTATTCCCCTTCTCGTTCTTGAGAGGGTTGACCCACAGACTCGGTCTGAACTCGGATCTCTATCACGATAGCCTCTGCGCACCCTCACGTCACCACGCCATATACCCCACTCCCACTTACAGCCATCGCCAACAGCCTCAACCTCAACACCCCTCTCCAATGTCATCAGAATTGCCTCTCAGGAACAAACCCGCCATGCCCTACGTCTCCGCCGCCCGTTACGGCAAGGACAATGTCCGCGTCCTCAAGGTCACCCGTGACGCCGCCACCGGCGTCCAGCACGTCACGGAGATGACCGTCTGCTGCCTCCTCGAGGGCGACATCGACGCCTCCTACACCGAGGCCGACAACAGCGTCGTGGTCGCCACCGACTCCATCAAGAACACCATCTTCATCTTGGCCAAGCAGCACCCCGTCACGCCCCCGGAGCTCTTTGCCGCCATCCTCGGCAGCCACTTCGTCCAAAAGTATAGCCACATCCACGTCGCCAACGTCACCGTCGTCACGCACCGCTGGGTCCGCATGGACGTCGACGGCAAGCCGCATCCCCACAGCTTCATCAAGGATGCTGGCGAGACGCGCAACGTCAAGGCCCGCGTCAGTCGCAAGGACGGCATCGCCCTCACCAGTGCCATCGCTGGCCTGACGGTCCTTAAGAGCACCGGCTCGGCCTTTCATGGCTTCGTGCGCGACGATTTCACCACCCTGGCTGAGACGTGGGACCGCATCCTGTCTACGGATGTGGACGCCAGCTGGAAGTGGAAGACGTTTGCCGACGTAAAGGCTGTCGAGGAGACCGCGCCCAAGTTCGACAAGGCGTGGGAGGCGGCACGCAACATCACTCTCAAGCTGTTTGCCGAGGACGACAGCGCGAGTGTCCAGAACACCATGTACAAGATGTGCGAGCAGATCCTGGATGCCGTCCCCGACACTGAGAGCGTTGCGTACTCGCTGCCCAACAAGCACAACTTTGAGCTTGGTAGGTCTTCCTGTTAACAATCCTTACATGTGTCTATTCAAAACGACTAACGCCGCGTCAAGACCTGAGCTGGCACAATGGCTTGAAGAACACCGGCGAGGATGCTGAAGTGTACGTTCCTCAGACCTCCCCTAACGGGCTCATCAAGTGCGAGGTGTCCCGCTCGTAGATTGCCCGGTACTCGACGAGAGTGCACATGGCACCACGCAGAGCAGCTAGAACACGGCGTTGGAGGGCCGGGCCTGTCTTGAGTTTAGGCCCCTGTTGTCACGATTTTACGTTTTTGCATACCTAGTTCCATATTTCCAGGCTTTATGTTGTTACTAAGTGTCCCATGACTGCAATAAATCTCCTGATAGTAGAAGAAGCTAACTTGTGGCTGGTTGACCTGTGAGATGACTGGGGGGACTGCTAAGCCCTTGGTAAGAAAGGCTGGGTGTAACCTGGAATTGAATCATGGCCGTATAAGTCCCACCATCACTGTTCGATGCGTTAAGAATAAGACAGCTTGGCCATTTGCCGCATGCCAGGTCGTGATAATGCCAGTATAGTACAGATAGTACAAGAGTTACTCCAGTGAACTCGTCCCATACACCCTCGTCACTGACCACCTCATAACCTCTCCTTATCCTTTTCCCGTATGGCCTCAACGGCCTTCTCCCACCCCTCGCTCCCGACCGCCACCCCGCCGAACCGTATCACGTTCTGCTTGTACGGATGCGCATCGCCCTCAAACGCCTTCAGCCGCGCCAGCCTTTTGTCCCGCAGCCGGTTCTTGGGTAGCATGCCCGAGACCGCCTTCCGCAGGACCTCGCTGCCGCCGTGCTTCTCCATCAGCACGTCCATGGTGAGGGCCTTGAGGCTGCCCGGCCGCGTCGTGTGTCTGTAGTACGTCTTCTGCCACTTCTTGCGCCCCGTGGTGTGCAGCGCCGCGCAGTTCGTCACCACGACGTAGTCGCCGCAGTCGCTGGACGGGTCGAAGATGGGCTTGTGCTTGCCCATGAGGAGGACGGCGATTCGCGATGCCAGGCGGCCCAGGGATGGGGGTGTGACGCCGGGTTGGGTGGCGAGGGTTTGGTGAGGAGTGGACGCAGAGACCTGGTGCCATACTCGCGAGTAGGCAAGTCGAGTCTGGAGGGCAACGCTCGTCAGGAGGTGAGGTGCAGCTACAGGAGTCGGGGATTGCTTACCAGACCGAGGGTTTGAGACATGATGGCAGCTCCTGAGGGATCGGTCCCTCACCAAGCTAGATGTCCCGCCGATCTGAGGAGGCCTTGTGGGGTGAGTGTGCCGTTGTGGACGGTCGCAATGCTTCGGCTTCCTGTACTTTGTTCGTACCGACGAAGCAATCATGAAAGTTTGATGCTTCAATGCCAGTGCTGACTCAGCCAAGAACGCGATCACCTGACTGCGCGCTGTCCCGAGGACCAGCGAGGCCCCCACCTGCCCGCCTCGGATCACCAGCGCGGCGGGTCTTCGTCAGTGAGCGATGGATTTCAAAGCAGCCGACACCACTCAAAAATGTCGCTGAGAGGCACAACGCCCAGAGTCGTATTGGCAACTTCACTCGGTCTACTGGCGGGCTATTCTACGTATCGCTACAGAGTCTCGCGCCGGGCTCCCATAGAAAGCCACCCATCAGGTCGGAGCGCCCCTGGACCCTTGTCGTGTCAATGCCGACAGTGGACTGACTTACTCAGCTTACAGACATCATGGCAGTTGACCACTCCTTTCAGGTACGCAGCTGTCTCTCATCAGAACCTCACCCTGTCCGACCGCGAGCATGGAAATGAACCTGTCTGTGAGGGAAAGGAATTTGCAATACGACCACCAAGGCTGATGAAACTTGTGGCAACCAGACCCTCTTCGCCGTGCCGTTGTCCTGTGACGGCTGTGTCAAGGCAGTTTCAGACCAACTCTACAAACTCGGGGGCATCACCAAGGTGGAGGGCAACCTCAAGGACCAACTCATATCCGTTGAAGGATCAGGTAAGATCTGCACTAGACAGGGAAAAACACGAGCACTGTTTCCTTTGTGCTGACGTAGCGCCCGTATCGCAGCCGCACCATCCGCCATAGTTGAGGCTATCCAAGCAACGGGTAGAGACGCCATCCTCCGTGGATCGGGTGCATCAGATTCTAGTACGTCTACCGAAACCATATTTCCGACCAAGATCCTCCCGCCGCACGACGCCCTGCCAATGCCCCCGATGTGTCCCGCTAGCTGCGGTCGTTGAAGCCGACTACTGACACCGGTGCTGCTAGGTGCCGCCGTCAGTATCCTTGAGAAGTTTGCAGACAGGGTCGAGAGACAAGATGAGAATCAGGACCGGGAGGTAAGGGGACTGGCGCGGATGGTTCAAGTCAACTCGGAGCGAACGTTGGTCGACTTGACGATTCGAGGCGTGGCGCCAGGGACGTACCGGGCCACCATCCGTGAGTACGGAGATTTGAAGGATGGAGCCACGTCTACTGGCCCGGTATGGTCCGGAGGCGAGAAGGAGGCAAAGGGGTCCTTGGGAGTGATCGAGGTCGGCAAGGACGGCCGAGGGGCAGCATTCGTCGATCACGCCTTCCAGGTCTGGGAGATTATTGGCCACGCCATGGTTCTCACGAAGCAGGATGAAGGCACACACCCGTTGCAAAACGACGAAAACACCGTGGTCGGGGTCATCGCGAGGAGTGCCGGCATGTGGGACAACGACAAGACCGTTTGCTCGTGTACGGGAAAGACGCTCTGGGAGGAGAGGAAAGACGAGGTCAAGAAGGGGATGCTGTGATGCCGTGCAATCCCAGGTCCAACGAGACGACCGGGATATTCACGGAATGATGACGCGCATGCCGCCGACGCTCAAGACCATGCAGAACTCGTCGCCGGGCGCCGTTATTCGTTCTACTATTTTATACAGCGTTCTGGAACCTCTGATCATCCCGTTCGGCAGTTATTGCTCGACAGGCTTGCCCGTCCCGTACTGGCCGAACACGCCGACCTTCCGTGTGCCACGTTGCCAAGAGACGGTCGTCATGAACCACATGCATTGCACGCCGGGGCAGGATTCGGCGCGGCCAAGGACATTGTGTCGTTCATCCAAGGATTGAGGGCGTTACGTGATGAAGAGGCGGTTGACCTAAAACCTGTGTGAAGTACGGAGCCCCACCGACTGAACACCGGAAGGGGCGGGAAGATGAGACGGTGGAAGGGACTAGAGATGTGTAAGGCTCAAGGACAGTAACCCCGGTCCGAGTAAATCGCTTGAAGGAGTAAATCATCCGGGCTCTGGGCAGGCGAGTGTAGCTGGCCGAAATTGCTGCAATGCCGGTTCTTGTTGAAAACGCATGAAACTAAGTATTGGAAGCTGAAGAGGCAGCTTGGCACAGACAACTACTTGGTATTTTGCTGTGGGCAGATGGCTGACGCAAAGTGGCACCACGAGTCGAACCACCATGGTGCCCTTCGGCTGCCTTTTGACAGCCGACTTGGATGTGGGGTGGTTGGACTCCGTACAGCCATGGCTGTGCCATTATAGATGTGGATGCCGTCAACCTTGGCAAAGCACATCTCGGATCTCGAACAGGACGACGATCAAGCAGAATTTGCCTGAGATGCCTGCGGGGAGCCTTGGGCCTGACTGACTCGGTTGAGCCCAACCGTATCCTGGGAAGGGAGAAGATGCTAGGAAAGGAGCAAGGGAAGAAGACCAGAAGACTCTCGTTCCAAACCAAACCCGATTCGAAGGCGGCAGTCACGTTGGCGGTCTGTGTTTAGGTGTCGAGGTCCAGGGCTAGGCGGCTAGCACACCAGGGGCGACATTCCGGTGATATGTACTTCGTACTCGCGAGGGACTGCGTCCGACTGGAGCGATGGCCGCGAGAGGTCAGAGCGTTGAATGTCTGTAGTCCAAGCAGATGCGATTGGGGATCGGTCCGGAGCGAGCTTCTATTGTTGGAAATGGCGGATGTTGGTGGGTTGAAATCCTTCCTGTCATCGTCGTCCTGGAGCCGCCGAGGCTGGACGTGATGACGGGCCAAGCTCACGGCCGTCGCATGGCCGCCGAGCGACGACCTTGCTCGCCATCCAATAAGGTTGTCGAACCAGCTCCCGACTTCGATAGTCTGCGGTGATGGCCCATGCAGACGGCATGGGAGACAGCATCGTTTCGTCGCCTCGCAGGCCCCAAGAATGGCGGCGTCCAGAGGCGTGTTTAGACAAGTTTAGAGGCCCGGGGTCTTACATGGACGGAATAACACGAATGAACGGAGTACGAAGTACGGACTACCCGTACTCGTAGTATCTGTACAGTAGGTAGTCTGTCTGTATTGTAGGTCATCCCCCTTGGTATCCAAGCAGCTCGAGCCTAGGTACCTCGTACTAACCGACGGAGATTGAACCCAACGACGATGCTGGCGCTTAGAGTTCTGGTCCACCGCACACGTCATTCACGGATACACCCAACTGGTTGGGTCCAGCCGCTGTTGGCTGCAGTGTACGCTGTCGTCCGCGAGGCGAAGGTTCAGGTTCAGGGGAAGGGCGGAGATGCGGACGGGCGGGCAAGGGCTAAGCGGGCATGGAGGGGCTGCCAGAACGGAGTTCTACCGTCTAGGTACTTCGTACGAGTAGGTACTCCGTACGCGCCGTCACCGCGTGGAAGGCCAATCCCCCGCGCCAGACCAATCACGGCGCACGACAGGGACCTCTGCAACGCTCCGTGCACCAGGGAAGCTCGACGCCAAGGCCCTCTACGCGCACGACCCCTGAAGCCCCTGACAAGACTGGAAGGGAATCGAGGCGGGAGGCTTCGAGTACGCGAAGACAAAGGATGCAATGAAATGAGCTGGTGTCATGCGTACCGAGTACTGAGTACACGTACTCCGTAGTCCGTTGTTCATTTGATGTACGAAGTACGGCATATTGAGTTATCACGGCTCTTATACGCAAGGTTCATCGACATCCAGGCGTGGTCAGGACATGCAAGTGATAGTCTGAGGTTCCTGGACGTATGGATCGTACTTCGCAGCCGCCATGCAGTTGGCAGTTGGCTCTGCTCCCAACGGCCCGGGACCGATTTGTTCCACGGAGCAATCCATGGTCTGCATGGGCGAGTCGCTGGCGATGCTGGTTGTCGTCGGGCATTGGGCATGGCCGCTTGCATGCAACCACACCCGGGCGCTTCGTGCAACGCTGACCGAGCCGTGCCTTGCACATGCGGCTACACAGAAGCAGGCACATAACACCTTCCCTGCCACAAGGTCGGGGCGTGCGGGGGAGGCAGAGGTGCGTGATGGAGAGAGAGACAACAGCACTACGGACTACCTACGAGTACGTGCCTTGCCTTGTCTTACGAGTAGGTACGCTTCTCACCTCCAACAAGCAGAAACCGGAGACGACGGACACCGCCGGCCAGACGTGGTGGCCCACGGACCACAGCGATCACACGCCCGCTCCATCCCGACGCAACCCCCGAGTGTCACCGCCGCCGCCGCCGCGACACGTCGAGTTGGGGACTCGCCGCGACCCCTGACCCCTGTCCGCGTGAAGAAGCCTGCAGCGACGTGCTACGATGGCGGCTAATGCAAGAGATGATGGCTCCGGCGGCTGGCTGGGTTGTGGCATGGAAGGACAGGCATACCTGCATGGTCCCACCACCACCACCACCACCAATCCATCAATCAACCACCCCGATTCTCTTTCTTTGTGCCTGTGTCTGCCTGTCTATGTCTGTCGTTGCCGGTTCCCGTTTTGCTTCTCCTCCTCCCTCGTCGCCAAAGAGCTGCATCTGCAAACCTGACCCTCCCCTCCCTCCCTCATCGGACGCTGCCCGTCTGTCCACTCAACTGCCTGTCTGGCCCGTCATCTCGCATCTCCAAGCTGCACGCTGCTCAACCCGTCACTCACTTTGGCCCTCATTGCCTTCAGCCCCAGAACGTCGCTGCACGAACTAGTGCCGTCCTGTCTTTTCCGACCACGAGTGCAACTGCGGCTGCGTCTTTGGCGAGCCCAACCTACCTCTCTCTCGACTAATTCACTCTGCCCTGTCAGAAACGTGGCAGCGGGAAAACACCACCAAAATAGAAGCATCGCATAACTCCACGGCTGGCCGGAAAGTACCTCCCACGATCGCCCCCCAAAGACACGACCCGACTCGAATCGACTCGACCAGCAGAAGCCGATCCGTCACATTTCAATTGCGACCCCGCCGTCGTTCACTCGCTTCCTTGCAACCGCCGGCCTTTTCCTGCGGCAGTTGCGGGCCCATCTAAATAGCGAATAGCACGATTGCGACGCAGCGAGACCGCCTGTCTTGTTTGTCTCTACCCCAGCGAACCAGCAAACCACGAAGAGAGTGATACCCGCGGGCGGCTTCTCGGGGCAGGCCTGACTTCATCACGGGATCATCTCCCGCTTGCGCCCCGACCTGCCAAGCCCCAGCTCGTCCACACCTCTGGCCTACTCGGAGCCGTAACCAATTGCCAGAGAGTCAGTCCCAAGACCACAGAGCGGGGGACGCCATCCAAATAATACATACGGACTAGCCCGGGCCTCACTCTTCTAAAACCCGCCCAGCCGTGCTCAGGGTCTTAGCTAGACCGACCGACCGACTACTCGTATACGGCGCTTGGAAGGACGGTACGGAGCACGAGCTGGCCCAGCCACCTCTCTCCTCTTCGCCTCCCCAGAGGTGCCAATTCCCCCGAGGACGCTCGATACTTGAGATATTCTTCGTCACCGCGATCCCGTGAGACTGCTGCTGCGCGCAAGTGTCAGCCATGTCGTTGAAACAGGTGAGCATCTCCCGCGTCGCCGCCCGCTGTGGTGGAGGCGGCCCGTCATGCACGGCGACTAACCGACTCGACTCTGCAGGAAATCGAAACCTGGGTTGCGGCCCTGGCCCGCTACGACAACAATGAGTTCGATGATGCGCTCGGCGAGTTCGACAAGATCTGCGATACGAGCAAGATCCTCTTCAACATGGGCGTCATCCATGCCACTCTCGGCGAGCACGAGAAGGCGGTAAGTCCACCACGTCCTTGCCGTCGTCGGAGCGCTCGAGAAATGGATGGTTTGCTGACGTTCGTTTCTCTTGGTCAGGTTGAATGCTACCAGCGCGCGATTCGACTCGACCAGTATCTTGCTGTCGCATACTTCCAGCAGGGCGTCTCCAACTTCCTGCTCGGCGATTTCGAGGAGGCGCTCGCCAACTTCAACGACACCCTGCTATACCTGCGCGGCAACACCATGATCGACTATGCCCAGCTGGGGCTTCTGTTCAAGCTGTACTCGTGCGAGGTACTCTTCAACCGCGGCCTGTGTTACATCTACCTGCAGCAGAGGGATGCTGGCATGCAGGACCTGTCGTATGCCGTCAAGGAGAAGGTGGTCGAGGACCACAACGTTATCGACGAGGCTATACGCGAAGAGGCCGAGGTCAGTCATGTGCTATTGCGGCCTCCTCTTCCCGGGCAATACTAACCAACTTTACAGGGCTATACTGTCTTCTCGATTCCCGTTGGTGTCGTCTATCGGCCAAACGAAGCCAAGGTGCGAAACCTCAAGACCAAGGACTACCTCGGCAAGGCAAGACTGGTGGCTGCTTCGGACCGCTCCAATGCCTTCACTGGCTTTGCTGGCTCCGAGATCAAGAACGTGAGTCGAGTCAAGGCCCCCTTTCAACCGTCCGCACGCTCATCTTTGTTGCAGGCTGGGAAGACCGAAGTAAAGGATGACCGGCCGGCTGATAACATCTCCTTTGCCGCTACCAACCTCGTCAAGCCTGGCCTCCAGTCGCGGAGACAGCAGTCTGAGCCACCGACAAGTCGCAACGTCTTCCCTCCCACCCCACCTCCCGAGAACGATCGCCCAAGTCGTGGCGCCTCCGTTCGGAGCGGGCCTAAACCGATGCCTGCAAAGCTCAGCATCCCGTCGCAAGAGTCGGGTCGGAAGTACGAGAAGGCACCATCTCCCCTAGAACGCCGATCGCCGCAAGACGGCCGATCGAGGCCTGCCAGGTCAGCGTCTGCTACTCCAGCACGAAGCTTTTCTCAACGGGAACCGGCGCCGGCGCCGCTGCAACGGAGGCCCACGAGGCCGATCGAAGAAGAAGAAGAAGCGTATCCAGGCGAGCTGTACGACATGTACCAGGGCGGCGGTGGATCAAGAGGATCAAGAGGAAGCCGGCCATCAAACCGAATGCGGCAACAGCCGCGGTACATCGAAGAGGAAGAGGAAGGCTCCGACTACGACGACGGGTCGCTCGACGAGGCGGAGTTTGAGATGGTGTCCAACAACCGCCGCGGCCCAGGGTCCCGGTCCGGATCGCGAGCACCGTCACGCCGCCCCGACGTCCGAAAGGTCAGGGTCAAGGTCCACGCCGACGATGTGCGCTACATTATGGTCGGCACGGCCATCGAGTTCCCCGACCTGGTGGACCGCGTGCGGGAGAAGTTTGGCCTGCGCCGTAGATTCAAGATCAAGATCAAGGACGAGGACATGCCCGAGGACATGATCACCATGGGCGACCAAGACGACTTGGAAATGGCCATGCAGAGCGCGACGAACGCAGCGAAGAGGCAGAGGCAGGAAGTTGGCAAGTTGGAGGTAAGCCTACCCAGTTCAACCAACCCCGCTCGTAGCAAGGAGTCACCTCGGAGTGTGACCTTTGTTGGGGGCGTCACGCCGGATCTGGGCTGTTGAAGTCGAAACTGACCACCATCCCAGATTTGGATTTTCGAAGTTTAGACTCACCAGTATACCCCACAGCGCCGTCGTAGGCGCTTCGGTCGACGAAGATGACTCGACCCATTTTGCATGTTACGATGTAATGGCCTCATCAAAGTTTTCTTCCCTTCTCTGGCTTTTCGTTTATATCTCATCGGCAAACCATCATCGTCTGGCAGCGACCTTGTTTCACTTTCTAGAGCTGCTTCGAGCTGGCTCGCGGAAAATCTACACAGGCATACATTTACCCGATATATATTTACGTCCACAAGGGATTTTCTTTTTTTTCTTTTTTGAAAATTTCGTGAAGGAGCATTTATCATCGGCCATCTACGTAGAGAAAGCGAGCATTCCCGCAGAGGCGTGGGCTATATTCGGGGGTTATAGGATCGCGACGAAAGCCCTGTTTGTCTTTGACCATGGTCCCTTCTAAGGGCCTTGTACCATGGTGTTGCTTTTTGTTGATTGCTGCTTTGTTGAATTTGCTTGCGTCTCCAGATGATACGAGAGTAATGGGGTCTGAGCCTGTGGACGGAGACGGCATGAGTTGGATAGGTACCATGGCCGTGGTGGCTAATACACAAGCTGTGGCCATGGCATTTTGAGCCTTCTGTCCCGCCTTGTTTGTGATGTGCGTGAGATTACTGTGACTGCATGTCGTTCGTGACCGTCTCCTTTTCGAGCCACTTCCTTGCCTCGGTATGGGACATCCGTAGGGGCAAAAGTTGACCTCCTGTTCTATGTCTGACTATGATGCAACATCGAGACAGCTGTAATCGTACACGAGCTTCTATTATAGATGCATGGGTATCCAGCACAACCACGTTATCGCTCTATCACCTCATCAGAACCCCCGACGCTCACTGTATCTCTCTCGTCAGGGCCCTCACGACACCGAGGCGACAACGCCACTCATCCCTGCCCAGCAGCATAAACATCCTGGAACTGCTCTGTGAAACCACATCTTGGCCACCCGCGCCAACCAGCCGCAAGGCATTGTGCACGGCCACCTGGTCGATATCTTCGTTCTGCAGCCTGTCGCGAATATAGCTCATCACATCTGCGCCCTGACTGTCCCAACAGTCTTCGCGCTCGATTGCCTGGTCGAGTGCGTCCAGGATCCGCTCGTCGGGCGCGGAGGCGGCCAAGGAGGACCGGTATAGGCTGACGGGGACGCGCCAGAAGAGGTAGGGGTGTTGCCGGATGAGGCTGCTTGGGGACTGAAAGCCGCCTTGCCTGCCGGCGAAGATGTTATAAACGTATTCTGCTTGTGTTTCGCTCGCTTGCAAGGCAGGGACCAGCTCTAGGTCGGTTTTCCACGCCTTTGGGAGCGTATCCGAGTCAACGCTGCTTCCGCTTGTGATGGCCTCGAGCTCTCGCAACATGGGCTGGGTTAAATAACGGTCTATGAGTTTCGCCTCCTTCTCCGCCAGCTCCGGGACATGGTTTCCTAGCAGTGCGTCCCCATACTTGTTGTGGAAGTGCTCGAGTTTTTCGAGATTGAGCTTGATGCCGCCTCTCGTAAACTTGAAAGTCAACTGTTCAAATGTCAGCAGCCACAATCCAGGCGACAACATACAAACTTACAGCATCGGCCACGTCGTCAACTGTTCGAGGCGTCTTTGCATCCGACTTGAAGGACGAACCCAGATGCGCCAGCCAAGCTAGGAGCGCCATGGGGAAGATGCCTTCATCCTGGTACTTGGAAATGTTGACGCTGGCGTTGCGCTTGCTTAACTTGGTGCCGTCCGAGTTGACCAGGAGGCCTAGATGAGCAAAGGTTGGTGGCTCCCAGCCGAATGCCTGGTACAGAGCAAGATGCTTGGGAGTCGAAATAAGCCATTCCTGGAAAACAGTCAGTCAGCAACCCTCTCGCAGTGACAGCAAGAGGGAGTCTTACCTCGCCCCTGATTACGTGTGTTATCTTCATGAGGTGGTCGTCGACAACATTTGCAAGGTGATATGTGGGGAAACCATCCGTCTTCATAACGATAAAGTCCTCCTCCGGATCTTTCTTCTGAAACGAGCCGTAGATGGCATCTCGGAACTTAGGTCGGCCAAAAGCGTCGCCTTTGAAGCGCACCACGTGAGGCTCCCCTTGCGCAGCACGATTATCAGACTCGGATGCATCGATGGAGCGGCACGTGCCCGGATAGACGGTCGGCTTGCCGGCATCGTGGAGCTCGCGCTTCTGAGACTCTAGCTGCTCGGAGCTGCAGAAACAGCGGTAGGCATGGCCCTTGTCGACAAGATTTTGGACGTGGTCTTTGTACACATCTAGACGTTCAGACTGAATGAAGTCAGTATCCCATGAAAGGCTTCGAATGAATAAGAGGGTGGTGAGTCCTACCTGCCTGTATGGTCCATACGGACCGCCGCGGTCAGGGCCTTCATCCCAGGATAGCCCAGCCCACTCGAGATCCTTGATCAGGCGCTCTTCGGCGTCTGCAACGAGACGGCTCTGTGCAAGGTCAGTATAAACCGACCTTTGAAGATGCCTGGTGAGACGTGTTACTTGGTCTGTGTCCTCTATCCGCAGAATGAATGCGCCGCCCTTGGACGCGCTTGCCGCCAGGTTATTGAATAGAGCCGTCCTGAGAGACCCCAGGTGCAGATAGCCCGTCGGTGAGGGCGCAAACCTTGCTCGTATTGGAAGCTGCGAACTCTGGCCGAGGATGTTGCGAGTCGAGGCATCGCGCGAGGTCCCATCCGTCTGCTTGAGAGCCTTGGTTCTGTTTCTCAACCCCTTGAGTCCCAGTCCAAGGCGGGCATTCCCCGATGCTTTGGGGCCGTTCTCTTCCGCCTCAGCACCCCGAATCTCGTCACTGCGAGTCGCTTCAGCAGGACTGCTCATGTGAGCCGGACTGCCGTGGTGAATGAGAACGGCTCGCGGCTCTGCTCTCGGCGCGGCGAGGCATCGGCCCCGGCGTGGAAGGGCTGCCAGCAGGCTGCATCTGGGGCAGGCAATTGACCTTGCAAGTCCGGAAGAGCGAGCGGAGAATGACATGGTAGAGCAGCTGCTCAAACGGTGGCCATGATGCTGAGCGTCGAGAGCCACATGCAGGCAACTTTTTGAGGCGCGTTGGACAACTGTTGCGCCACAGGTGGCGCGCTTATAATTAGCAGTTCGCTCGTTCGCTGCAGGGCTGTTATCGCGATAAGAAAATAGGTAAGGCAATGAATGCCTGATCCGTGAATGTGCAAACAGCGTTGTCACAGGAGTGAATCAGTTGTGTTGAATAACAGGAATCGGAGGACGAATGCATATTAGGAAGCCACGTTCACTTGAAGTGCATCACAGCTTATAACGGTGCTGCAAAAGGCCGGGGCAATAGCTGCAACAGGTTCCTGAGCCTACCTGGTACTTACGTAGACCAAGTCCCGCGCCGACCAAACCGTGAAGACCCAGCCTTTCCTCACGCAAGTTGCAGAAACCCCCAACTTCTTCACAACAAGAGGCCCGTCCTGTTGGCAGCGAAAGCTTGACACCTTGAACTCGCCCGTCGTCGCCCAGTCACTGCACTGCGCCTTGGGAAGGTTGTAGTTATTGGTCGCTCAGCTCAACCCCGCGCCAGGCCAAAAGATTTTCAAAATCTACAGCTGCTCCACTGCTCGACTTGCCGCCAGTGGCAACTGATTGCAGAACTTGCAATCTATCCGCGACCTTCACGATGGCCGGATTCCAACCCAACGCCGGTCCCATGGGCGAGGAGGAGATTGACCTCTATGGTACGTATGCCAGAGCGACCAGCGTGCTCCCGTCTAACCGCGTTTTCAGTGCTGCTGTCCATCGACAAGGATGCCTCGCAGGACCAGGTCAAGAAAGCCTATCGCAAGGTTCGCATCGCCCATCCCGTAGCGACTCTTAGGCGATGAATCAAACGCTGACCCGAAGCAGGCCGCGCTCAAGTACCACCCCGACAAAGTCCCGGAAGAGCAACGGCAGGAGTCCGAGGTCAAGTTCAAGGAGATTACGCAAGCGTACGAGATCCTCAGCGATGACCAGAAGCGCCACCTCTATGATACCCACGGCATGGCTGCCTTTGACGGCTCTCGAGGTGGTCCTGGCGGCCCCGAGGTCGACCTGAACGACATTCTCTCGCAGATGTTTGGCTTTAACATGGGCGGGCCTGGTGGCCCTGGCGGCCCGGCCGGACCGCGACGCCCCCGACGAGGACCCGATGAGGAGCAGGAGTACAAGGTGACGCTCGAGGAGCTCTACAAAGGCAAGACTGTCAAGTTTGCCGCCAACAAGCAAGTCCTCTGCGGCCAATGTAAGGGCTCGGGCGGCAAGGAAAAGGCGAAGCCTACGCCGTGCGAGCGCTGCAAGGGCAACGGCATGGTCGAGGCCATCCGGCAGATCGGCCCGGGCATGATGAGGCGCGAGACCGTCTTGTGCGACCACTGCCAGGGCTCCGGCAGCCTCTTCAAGGAGAAGGATCGCTGCAAGAAGTGCAAGGGCAAGCGGACCGTGCAAGAGAAGAAGGCACTGGAGATTTATATTCCACGAGGATCCATGCAAGGGGAACGCATCGTTCTGGAGGGCGAAGCCGATCAGTACCCCGATCAGATACCCGGAGACATTGTCTTCACCCTGACGGAGGAGCCCCACGACGTCTT
Organism: Tolypocladium inflatum; assembly: GCA_003945565.1. Taxonomy (NCBI): domain Eukaryota; kingdom Fungi; phylum Ascomycota; class Sordariomycetes; order Hypocreales; family Ophiocordycipitaceae; genus Tolypocladium; species Tolypocladium inflatum. The sequence goes on from QEPE01000001.1 coordinate 2,226,184, forward strand.
TTCACGCCTCGGAAATGATCTGTCGGCTGAGCTGAAGGTTACGCTGGCCGAATCCTTGACTGGCTTCTCGCGAGTCGTGCTGAAGCACCTCGATGGGCGAGGCATCTCGATTGAGCGGCCACGGGGCAACATCCTAAGGCCTGGCGATTGCATCAAGATTGAGGGAGAGGGTATGCCGATGAAGCGAGGCGAGGTGAAGGGCGACCTGTATCTTCTCGTCAACGTGGAGTTCCCAGAGGACGGGTGGCTGAAGGACGACGCGGCATACGAGGCCCTCAACAAGATGCTTCCCTCTCCGGCAGCACCGATAGATGCGGACGAGGTCGACGAGGTCGAGTACGAGGACGGAGCGGACATTGAAAAGGCAAGTGACGTGCTGCAAACCCATTTCGCGACGAAAGCTGCCCAGCTAACACACGTAACAGATGGGCGAGAACTCGGGAGACCCGCGATTTGCCAACGAATGGGAAGACGAGGAGGATGTCGATGACGGACAAGCTCAGTGCCAGACGCAGTAGAGCTAGAGCTCGAACCGGGCTCGCTTGGCGGATATCTGTGATATAGAGCAATTAGAGACTATCGGAGACGGCGAAAGGGCAGAGGCGGCAGGCACACTCCAGTTTACGACTGATGATGACCCGGAATAGAGAGAAGGAGAATCCAGGAACAAGACGGGCGAAGGCGACGCTGGTGTTGGAAGCGTTCACCACTCTGGGAATGGCTTCTGAGAGGCGCAGGCGGGTCGCTCAATTGTACATAAGTACCACTTCAACTAACGACTTTTGACGCGGATGAGGCTTTTGGGGGCTCCGCGTTAATAAATAGGCTCGGCCGAGCCTGGGAATGCGCGTGTTTGTGCGGCGTGGTGCCAAAGTCCTGTCTCACACGGGTTCTTACGAGACGTCAGGATGCAGTTACGTAGCTGGACCCCACCACGGACCCCTCGCCCAACTCGAGACGCCCAACCTCACTTCTACATCCACCCGCGCGCCACGCCGGCCTGCGTCGAACAAACTCGCTCGAACAAGAGCCCGGGCCGAGATACTGCGATTTCCCCTTCCGCCATGTCCCGCAAAGGCGTCGGCATCGGGGCCTTTGACCGCTCGCGCGTCACGTCGGCGCACTACGCCTCGCACGGGTCCTCGCTGCGGGCGACCAACGCGCAGGCGCTCGAGACGCAGCTGTCCGTCTTCCGCTCGCTGCTGCAGCAGTTTGCGCAGACGCACGCCAAGGACATACGATCCGACCCGTCGTTCCGGGCGCAGTTTGCGCGCATGTGCACCGCCATCGGCGTGGACCCCCTCGCGAGCAGCAGCAACAGCGGGGGCTCAACGGGCGGAGGGGGCGTGGGCTCGATTTGGGCGCAGCTGCTGGGCAAGACAGTCAACGACTTCTACTTTGAGCTGGCGGTGCGCGTAGTCGAGGTATGCGGCGCGACGAGGGGCGAGAACGGCGGGCTCATCGGCCTGCGCGAGGTGCGCGAGCGGCTGTCGCGGGCGCGCGGCGACGTCGAGGGTAACGGCGGCGCGTCCGACATCTCCGAGGACGACGTGCGGCGCGCGGTCGAGACGCTGCGGCCGCTGGGGGGCAGCTACGGCATCGTGCGCGTCGGCCGCAAGGAGTACATCCGCAGCGTGCCACGCGAGCTGAGCGGCGATCAGGCGGCCGTCGTCGAGGCCGCGCAGGTGCTGGGCTACGTGAGCGTGAGCATGCTGCGCGACAACCTGGGCTGGGAGCGCGCGCGATGCAGGACCGTCATCGACGACCTGGTGGCCGAGGGAATGCTGTGGGTGGACCAGCAGACGGGCGGCGAGTGGGAGTACTGGAGCCCGAGCTTCATGGTTGATACAGAGGGCGGCGTCGTGGAAGGGGGGGAGTGAGGGCATGGGCAGGACTGGAGTATGAATAACGATACCGAGTGGGCAGACAAAGGGCGGGCACTCCCGAGAGGGCCGAGATGCTCTCCTCGAGCGATGGTGGCAACGCTGCGCCATGACGCCCGTCGATTCAACATGCGGTCATGCAATGGCAAGCCTCACCCGATGATGGCGACATGGCTCCCACGTCTGGATTCCGAGGAAAGGCGCGTACCTAGCTGCCCACGATGGAACATGGACGGCTCCTTGAAGACCAAGGCAGGTCCTCTCACTTCCTCTCACGACCAATTGGCTCAGCACAGTTGGACATCAAGACTATCAATAGACCTATCTACCTCGGGGATGACACAAACACACATCCAAAGTAAAACACAAACATATCCAAGCCAAAGATGTATACAAAACGTCGTCCCTGACCTCGTTACCCGTAGTGCCCAGTCGTCGGTCACTAGCACGCGACGCACAGAGCCTCCCGAGTAGGGGCATATCTCGCAGGCGAATGAGGTAGTATTCCCGTTCCCTGGGAACTCTCATTGCCCCCCAAACCACCCCCCCCCCCCTTATGTCGCTCTGCCAAGGCCGTCAACACTCCTCATGCCTAGCATGTTTCGATGTATGTACCTCTCCCGGTCGTCGCCCAACGCCCCAAGCCCTCGCCGCTGTTGGTGGCACACCGCCGTTTAGTAAGGGGGGTTCGGTCCCATGGGTCCCATGGGGGGAGGAGGGTAGTCCTCGGGTCGGCCCATGCCGCCGGTGCGGCTGTCGCGGTTGTCGCGGCCGTCGCCAAAGTGCTTCCGGCGGAGCGCTGCGAGGCGCTTCTTCTTGGTAACGGTGTTGATGTAGGTACCAATGATGAAGGAGACGAGGTTGAAGAACGGCACCCAGAGCTGGTCGGGGAGGAACTTCTGGGCGAAGGCGAGGCAGATGGGCGAGGTGACCCACGAGATACGCATGACCCTCCAGAAGCCGACCTTGACGGTGGCGCGGACCTGGTGGTACGTTCGCGCGCCGGCGATGAGGGCCATGGCGACCAGGTAGATGCTGTTTTGGATCGGCGCAATCTAGAGGAAGGGCGCGGGTCAGACGCTGCACTCGTCTTGGTGGGTGGGACTGGGGATGGAGCTGCAACGTACAATCAGGTTGCTGACGATGATCTGCATGATCTTGGCCTTGAGACTGGTGCGGCCGCGGAAGACCTTTTGCAGGAGCCAGATGAGGAAGTGGCCCAGCGGTGCGCTGACGAGGGCGCCGTACGCGGCCATCTTGGGGACGCGCGAGGTGAAGTAGTGGCCGTGCTTGTTGCGGTCCTTGGCCAGCCACGAGGCAATGAGCTCCTGGGCGCCGGCGAGGGAGCCGGCGGTGAGCATCTTTGTGCGCAGCGGGTTCGACTCGAGCTGCTTGATGTAGGCCTGTGTCGGTCCCGTGATGTCAGCCAGCGTATCCGTGCTTGCGCCGTAAGTCTATCCGTCCATGCAAACGCAGGACGTGGCCATCTCCCTCTCATCAACAACGTACCGCCAAGTAGCCCTTGGTGCCGGCATTCTGGACGCCGCCGGTGAGGGCGGTGCCGACCCTCTCGGCGATGGGATGCTTGCCGCTGGTACCGGGGATCTTGCCGCCCTCGGGGGCGGCGCCCGACATGACGTTCTGCGCCGTCTGCTTGAGCGTGTCCCGCTCGAACTTGACCGACATGGTGGTGACGTTGGAGGCGGCGGCGGGAGTCTCGGTTCGGTTCGGCGATGCGGCGGGAGAGGAATGCTGGGTTCTAGCTAGGACAGCTGCGCCAGAGGTGGACGGAGACTGAGGTCAGCGGATGACACAAGGGGAATCGGGTTGCAGAGGGGGCGGATTGGGTGCGGTTGCGAGGCTGTCCCCAGCCATCATTCGGCCAATGGATTTGTTTACACCTCGGAACCACCCAAACGCGCCAGCCACGGAGGGACCGTTGCGGGCCCTGGTCTTCGGCCGTGTGCGAGTACGAGTACTTCGTACGAGGTACGGTACGAAGTACAACATGGCTGGCTGCCCAATGACATGCAGTGCGCAGAGTGGATGTGCATCGCTCGCTACCTTAGCAATAAAACTCACCTTGGTCTGGCGGTTCTCCAACGTCGTGCCGTTGTCGTGTCGCGTCAACGGGAAGAGGGGAGAGGAGAAGAGGTAGGTTGGGCCGGAGACGGGGGGCGCCATGCCGGCAAAGAAGTCGCGATATTATTACTAGCGGCCTCAGAATACATCCAACCGGCGTCACTAGCGGAGAGGCTGGACCGCTGGAGCTGGAGATGGGTGTGGGCAGTGCCTGTTGATTGGCCGCGTGCCTGTTTTGTCCCGAGGTCCGTCTTCTCCAGAGCAACGACCCCTGTCGGCCCGGGGGTCACTGCACCGTGAGCTTGTGACGTTGATGGTGATGATGCTGCACCACTTCGCCGTCCGTTCGTCCCGCCGCATGGCAATCAATTCCGACGAACTGCATTCAAACCCTTCCAGTCCGTCCAGTCCGTCCAGGCCGTCCAGTCCGTCCTTTCGTCTCAACCTGCGCCAAACGTGTCTGGTGTCGACCATGAGCCGCCAGTCTTGCTGAGGGCACACATGTATGCTAGAAACAGCGGCAAAGGCATACCACGCCTAATAGAACCCCGAGGCTCGCTGTCATTCCAATTGAAGACGCACCACGTCCGAGTCTTGCCAGATGCAGCTAGGGCGCGCGGCGGGTGGCCTTGATGCTGCATCGATCTGATATATGTCCCCCGCTGATGCGGCCCGATGGAGAGAGCTGCGTCGTCCTCATCGAGCTTACAAGTTGGAGCCTCGGGACCGCAGCTTCAGGCATTCAGGCCTTTCTGAGTTGCTCGCTCTCTCGGATTATATCTTTGGCCAAGCGGCCAGGTACGTTGGCGTGCAAGGTCGCATGCTTCCAGTTGACGATCAAGACGAGCCTGTACGTACATCCAGGTTGGCAACTCCACGAAGCTTAATGCACATTGGCTTTTGTGGCTCAAAGGCACCGTGCTGGCCTTCAAATATGCCTTGGGTACCTCGAGGTTCACGGTCCGGCCTTGGGCGCTGGTGCAACTTTCATGTCGACGTGCTCAGCAGTTAGGTGCCTGCTCAGGGGACACACACCGAACTGCACAGAGCACGGGGGCACAAGACTGCCTGCCTGAGGTGACAACTTCAGTCTCGAGTTCGCCCAGAGGTCAGGTGGTCACGCGTCGCCAGCTGGCAGAGCTGTCGTCAACCCACATCGCGCCCAAGCCTAGTACAGCTGTTGGCTTCATCCTTTCTTCTTCGCGTCAACGCACAGCTGGGCTGTGACCGCGGCTCCCTTTCCTTTTCCCCCTTTTCCCCTCCACTTCTTGTTCCTCTGCCCGATTCATGCATTCATTCAACACCCAGTCATTCGTTCACCTCTCAAACAACGCCTGCGCCCCTTCCAGTATCAGTACTTCGAACCCGCAGTTCACTCCTTTTCATCGCGCCTCGGGCACCCAGCCACTGTTCAGCCCAGTCCCTTCGATGTTGGGACTCGAAAGCTCCGTACAACCCCTTCTGATGCAGCCCTGACTTGAGTCTTTCATTCTGGTTGCATCGGATCCCGCTTCTCCTGTCCACCACCTCCATCGCCGGAAAAACATGTCTTCTCGCGGAATCACCGGACCGCACAGGCGCTCCATCTTCGAGCCACAGTGTACGCATCTGACCATGACGCGCATCTACGACGCGGCACTTCTTTGCATGGCATGCCATCAACCCGGCCCCAATGGATGGGTCTACGCTTGCACACAGGACCGCGAGGACTTGATCGAGCATGCCATTTGTAGAGGAGAAATAGTACGAGAATGGCCGCAGAAGCTCCCCAAGCATATCAAGAAAAGCTGACACATCACACGCAGGCCAGTTTCGATGTTCTGGGCGACCATCTGTCGAGGGAGCTTGTTATGAGAAGGGGCAGCCCAGCAGCGCGAGAGGACAAGCTCAGCTTCTTTCAAGAAACTACTCAGAGGCGAATGTCCAACTACCGGCCTGACCAGGTGGCAACCATCTTGCGCCAGCGCGAAAACGTACGTGCCTCCGTATGGCAGGCTCACCGGATCCGCAGCTCACTTAGCACAACAGGTTCATACAGCTATCCAGCTACAGCGACTTCGCAACGACAGCACCGAAATCATCAACGGCCACCCTTTCTCAACCGGTTTCGAAGGCGCACCGGGCCCCTTTGACTTCAAGAAGCCTTGGGTTTGCAATGTTCGAGAGGAGTGCCAATACCGTGTCTGCCCTCGATGCCGTCCTGCCTCGGCGGACCGGGCGTTTCTCAGCTTGAATGCTGTTGCCAATGGCGAAGTTTCGCCAACAGCTGCCACTGGCTTCGGTTTTCACATCATGGGCGAGCGGCCCATCGTTAACGCCGATATTCTCAAGAACTTGGGATCCCGCTCTGTTGAAACTGTGAGAAACCCCGGGTCAGCGTCCGGCAAGCTCACCCGACCGTTGACGCCTTTGCAGCCGTCGGAGCCGTCGGAGCCCTCGCCAGTGACTACCACTGGCCGAGGCTCCTTCAGATCCCGCGAGAGCATCAAACTGCTTTTCTCGAGTTCCATGGCCGTGGCGCGAGTGACCGACTCGGACTTCGACGACGTCGACGTCGACGTCGATGACGATGCGAGCTTGTCGCAAAAACAAGCCCCAGAGTCAGACACTCCTGGCTCGCTGAAGCACTCCCCCCGATGCGTTAACCTGAGAGCTTATGCTGACCCCAACAGTGACGCTGGCCTCGGTCCGGTTTCTCGCCTACTGTGGACCCCTCCGCCATCCCGCGGTCCTGACGACGATGACGCGCCTTCCATGGACCAAGTTGCGACTATGGCTGCGGACCTCGGCATCACCAAGGGCATCAGGTGAGTCTCGATTATCAGAGGGGGTGTCAACGTGTATAACTGCCACCTGCTGACCTGAAATGGCTTAAGCTCGACGTCGGACTACCCGGAAGCCTCTGGCCTCGGCCCTACGGCTGCTGAGGGATTGATTTCGGACCCCCCTCACCATGAAATCCGACAACCCCTGCAGCCGGTGGACAAGAACAATGCGGTGCATCCTCAGGTCATGGAGCCAGTGACGGGCGTCATTCGAGGGCAAGCCAATGAATCCGAGGGTCGAGAGACGAACGCGCCTAGCCCACCACCACACAAGACCTTGCCAGGCGACACGGGAAGGTTTACCGCTTCGCCGGTCAAGGTGGGGCATGGGGTGGCCGTACTCGAGGAGAGTGTTGAGCTGGGCGTTCCGGATGTCATCACCCAGGTGTGAACGTCTGGTCACGGCGCAAGTTGGGATATCCCATGGATGGATTGTCGTATAGATGCGGTTGGATGGCGTTTGGTGGACGCTTGTGTGTAAACGATACCCTTACTACCTGTTCGGGAGAACTGCTCGTGCTTTGTATAAGTCATGCCACATCAATACAAGCAACCTACTAGACGCAAAGGTGGATTACGTTGTCTCTGATGCGAACAGCGAGCGTCTTATAGCCCTGCCTACTTGCTACCGTCCTTCATGCTCTCCAGCACCTTCTTCATCATCTGATCGCCCACGACCTTGGCCTCGGCGAAGCGCGGCTCGAAAAAGTCCTGCGTGCTGACGAAGCGCTTCTCCCACGTCTCAAAGTGGCCGAGGGTGACGCATTCGGCCCAGCCACGCGCGGCAAAGGTGAACTCGAGGTCGTCGCTGCGGTACGTCTTGTCCTCGACGGCGGTGCGCAGGGCCTCGTCGAGCAGCGCGGCGTTGCGGAACAGATGCTCGGTGACGCCGAGGCGCAGGCGGAAGAGCGGCGTGCTGCAGAGCATGTGGTCGTAGGGGACGATGCCGAGGGCCGCCCAGCAGTCGACCATGGCGAGCAGGGAGAGGTGGTTGTTGGGCCGCGGCGGCGCGTCGGTGGGCGTGCCGAGGGAGAAGGAGGAGAGGATGGACGGCTCGATGAGCGGGCGCGTGTCCCAGCTCGTCGCCGAGGGCGTCCCGAAGACGCTGTCGCGGGCGCGGTGGACGCGCTCGCGCAGGCCCTCGAGGTCGCCCTCGAGCATCAGCTTGTACAGGTCCGTGACGCTCGTGGCGTACTGGGCGACCTGCTTGCGCGCCTCCGGGTTGAGGATGGCGAGCCCCGCGTAGACGTGCCACTTCTGGCTGTAGATGCGCAGCATGATGTTGACCTTGACGTTCTCGATGCCGCCGACGTAGCGGCTCAGCTCCCACGGGAACTGGCGGTTGGCGTGCCACGCCTTGCCCATGGACAGGAACGCCGCGTGCGTCACGGCCTGCGTGTCGGCTGTGATGCGGTCGTGCTCCTGCGCCGTCAGGTACACGAACTTGGACCGCAGGCAGCCCAGCACCGCCTCGACCTTGTGCAGCGCCGCGTCGGGCGCGCGGTGCTGGATGAGCACGAGCGGCTGGTTGTGGGGGTCGACGCCGGGCCCGTGGAGCGAGTGGCACGACACGATGGACACGTCCGCGGGAAGGTGAGTCTCGAAGGCCTGGATCTCGGGCGACTTGCACGATGTCTGGCCGCCGACGATGGCGCCCATCTTGGTAGCTGGAACATCGAGACCGCGTTAACACCAGGCAATTTGCGAAAGGCCAAGCAAGGCTCCGTCAACAGACACACAAAGGGGGCTCGTACAAGGACCATATTGGGCAATCACACGGTCTATGACGGCCGCCTCGACGCTGTAGATGATGTAGTCGCTGGCGCGGGATACCAGATGGCCATTGCGACAAATCTCCATGTTCTTCTAGAGGCACCAGAGCTTCAGCATCCGATCACACGTGGAACAAGACAGCGAACGGCAAGCAAACACGAGAGGTCGTCGTACTTTTCCAGCGTATTTCTCTTTGAGGCTATCGTAACTATCTTCCCTGTCACAGGCCAGGATTCTATGCACGGGCATTTACGGTTATCATTCCTGTCTTGAAACCAAAGTCAGCGTCATGTTTCAAATATGAGCAGCGAGCAAAGAAAAGTGTTCAAAAGTGAGGGTCGTCAGACAAAAGATAATTAAGGTAGCTAGCGTGTTCATCAGTGAGAGCAGGGGGCTGAGTCTGAGAGCCGGAACGGACCCCAGACGTCCCCGAGCAATACTCGAGCCAAATGCGCTCTAGTCATCATCGACAGGAAAGGGTTGAACAGAAAGATGATAGAAAATCGACTTACCATATCAAGGCTCGCCAGTGGCGGCGGCACAGGTCACGGCATCGACTCACCTCCAGCCAGCGGCAGACAGCCTCTCGGCGTACATCTTGCCCATGTCGCCCATGCCAATCAATCCGACGACAAAGTTTTCCATACCGTCGGGGACGGCAGAAGGTGAAGAAGCCATTGCGTCTGCTGCTTGATGGGAGCAGAAGCAGAGACCATGGATCACATCCTGGAAGCCAAAATCCTCTGTAACCTGTCTCTCGTGCCCGAGCGTGGACGCCGTGGGAGAAAGCTGGTCGAGGTTGGTGGTGGGTGTCGTGGAAGAAGAGGAAAGAAAAAAAGCTGCGGCGGGTCTCGTGAAGTAGGCTTTTGAGCTTGTTGATTACATAATCATTGATTGGTGTGGGACTTGCGATACGGGTATCCGACCCCATCAGGCGACGCAGCTTCCCTTATCCAGCTCGTCCAACAGTTCAACATTGGTGGATATCTGCTTCATTCTTTAGGTACTCAAGCTTCTCATCATGGATGCGATTTTCGCGATAGGCTCCAATGGATCCGGCCAGTTAGGCATCGGCCACAAGGAAGACGTCTCCGTGCCCAAGCAAGTCCAGTTCGAGCCAAATCCACCGTCCTCACCCATCGTCAAGGTTTCCGCCGGCGGGAACCATACGCTCCTTCTCACCCGGTCTGGCCAGCTCTACCGGAGCGGCGACACGGCTAGCGGCGCCTGTGGGATAACGTCCGAGCCAAGCGTGCCGTTTTTTCAAGAAATCTGTCTCAGCAAAGACCCGGAGCGACAAACAGGACACATCGACTTGATAGCTGCAACCTGGGAAGCCTCCTTCGTCGTTGCGAGAGATGACGACGGCAAGAGAACGAGACTATTCAGCTTCGGATCGGGCATGAAGGGAGAGCTGGGCTCTGGAGAGCTCATCGTGCGGACGCCGACGGCGACCCAGTTGAAAGACTTCCCTCCCGCTGGGACCGAGATTGTTGACTTGGCCGCCTGTATGGGACATGCCGTTGCTGTACTAAGCAACGGTGATGCATACGGCTGGGGCAATTGCCGGAAATCACAAATCGGAGATCCAGGAGCCGTAGTCTATTCACCTCGCAAGATCAACGGCATTGGTTTCAAGGTAGCTCGAGCGGTCTGCGCGAAAGAGTCTACATGTTTTTTCGGAGAGCCTGAAAGCGGAAACATTCGTGTTTTGGGATCAGACAAGTGGGAGCTATCTTCCAAGGCCCCTGCAACTGCCCCCCCTTGGATCGACGTTGGAGCCAGCTGGGGCGACATCTACATCCTGCGGAAGGATGGCTACTTGCAGGGCTGGGGCCGGGATGACCACGGCCAGCTTCCGCCTCCAAATCTTCCCCGTCTTGAAAGGATCGCCATTGGTAGCGAGCATGTCGTTGCGCTCTCAGCAGATGGCGAAGCCCTTGCGTGGGGATGGGGCGAGCACGGGAACTGCGGGCCGCAGGTTGAGGACAACGACGTCAAAGGCCGGTGGAATGTCATCGCGTCGCCAAAATTCATACCCCCAGGCTGTCAGATCGATCGCATAGGCGCGGGATGTGCTACCAGCTGGGTCTGCATCACGGGTGGCTGAACCATGTCATTCCACCGGCAATAGCGCGTCGTTTCCCACTCAATCAATGGCCTCAGTCGGGGAAGAGCGCCAGGCTCTTGACATCTGACAGCTTCTGAGTCGGTTCCAAGTATGTCGACTCGGCCTGCGTAGGTTCGGGACGTTCTGGGTCGGCCGTTTGCCTCTCCTCTACTCGGCTCATATGCATGGCAGAAGGATTCTGTCAAAGTCAGTGTGCAGTTCCAAGGACAGGAAGATGCGCATATCACTCACAGGATCAGCGCTATGATCCCATTCCAATCTCGCATCCTCCTCGGCGTCTTCTTCCTCATCTCGAACGGGCTCCCAACCGTCGTCGTCCACGAACAAGCTCTCTGATCGCAAGGTGGGCGGGGGCGGCCTCTGCGACGGCCGCAGATCAAAAGCACCGATCCGCGAGGCGCTGGCTCTAGCAGCACTCAGGCGTGGCGTCGGGTTTGGCGGTGGTGGCCTTGAAGCTACAGGCAGCATTGGCTGCGGTCCCGACTGAGGTTGCGGCTGCTGCGGCGCCTCGGATGGGGCGACACTCGTTCTACGGGACGTTGCCTCCAAACGAGGTCCAGTGTTCTGCGCAGCGTTCTTGCGGCCTTTCCTGGTCTTTTGGTTCGGGTTGCTGCCGCGCTCGCCGACAGTCATTATGAGAAACTCGCACGAGATGGCATCGCTGGAGTAGGAGAGCTGAATGGGCCGGGCGGGTAGAGAGTATCGGGCTGACAGGGCATTGCCTGTGCTGCCGGCGTGTTGGATGATGGCGCGGAAGTCTTTGACGGATATGACAATGTGAAGCTTGTCTTCCACCTCAATGTCATCAAACTCATCTACCTCGACAGCGATGGATGTTTGCAACGGCTTCTTCAGAACAGCTAGTGTTGAATGGTCAGCGTCCATGGCCAGGACAGTCAAGTCGGCAGGGTTATGTACCGTCTTCGCTCACCGTCTTCTCGCTGAAGCAGGTGAAGTTGACATGATCGCCATCTGTATTGATGTCGAGATACTCAATTCCTGGGCCAAAATGATCCATCAACTGCCGAAGCGTCCTGGACGATATCGTCCAGTGGTGCGGAGCATCCTGCCTGCTGAACTTGGCATGCACGGGGACAGCCACCTCGAAGGGCAGACGATGGGTCGACGTCAACCCGTTTCTGAATACAATTCGAGCGATAAAGCGGCTCTTGACGCCTTCTCCATCTTCAATAGCAACGTCGCACCTCTCGATGAGCGTCTGCTTCTCTGCGTCCCTCTGGGTGTCGACGCTTGAACGGCTCCTAAAGAGTGATATGAGGGCCTGGGCACACTGTTTAGCAGCCGGTCAAGAGCGTACTCTGCGGGAGGTCTATACTAACCCGAATGTACAGGTTGCAGTAGAATCTTTCGCGGAATTGCCCGCTGGCCTGGTACTGGTATCGGGAGAAGAACTTGTTGGTCGCAAACCTGAAGCTCGCGTACGCAGATTTGGAGTTGTTGAGGGTTGTGAGAACAAACTGCATTGCGCTCAGCAATCGCGTTATCAAAAAGCAGGTCCGGAGCGGCCGGTTTACGTACGGATTCCTTTCGCGCCTCGAGAGAGACATCGTCGCTGAACTTGTTCAGGCAGATGAGGGCGTCGCGGAAGGCAGCGACGCCTTCTTCGCTCAAAGTAAACGTGAGCACGGCCATGCTGTGTATCTTGGCAGCTGGTCGAGGCCGCAGGGGCTCAATGCGCGTGGCTCAACATGGCACTCGGTGTGGTTGCTTGTCGTGTGGGTGCGAATCCAACTTGAGAGGATGGTATATCTCGTCCTCGGTTGCGATGCAGGTGAGTGCAGCTACACAGTGCTAGTGGGACGCGGCCGACTGTCCCGACGCCCGATACATGCATAACCGCTGCCCATTTGTTAGTTGCTCCAAACAACGCCCGAACGTGGAAGCTCGACAACTCAAAGGTCATATGAAGCAATTTGCTGTGATAGCCAGTTTCAAAGTCCTCCGTACAGGTGGGAACGTTCCTCGTTAGCGCCCACGCTGCTCTCAATCCTCCCAAGCAGGCGAGGCCCCATCATCCGTGTCATTATGGCCATCCCAGTCCCGCATTCAGGCTGGCTGCTCATCGCCGCCTGAAGCAGGAAAACTTCCCCAGCGAAAACCTCCACGGCCCGCGTCGCATTCCGTGGCGGTCAACGTGGACACTGGTGCCGAAATGTCGGCCACCAACGCCTCTCGACCAAAAGAGTCCCATGACTAGGTAGGTTGTCGGTGGTGTTGTTGGTGTGTTGCTTGTTGGCTGTTGGGTTCGAGACGGCTAGCGGCACCGTCAGCAAAGACTCGTCCGTCCTGGAGACCGCAAAGGCAGAATGCGTACAGAATGCGGCTTGTTTTGCTTTCTTGGCCAAAGAAGTGTTGTCTTGGTGAGGATGTTTGTTTCCCGGCACGAGACAAGTGCTTCCTGCCAGGTTATACCAGGGCAGCTGCGTCGAGGCACACGATGACGTATCAGGGCAAGCAGGGTTAGGGGTCCTCAACGAATTGTGGTACGAAGTACGAAGTACATACAGTACAAACGGTCCATCTCCGTCCGCCGATCCTGACGACCCTGCACCCACAGCGGAATCATGACCACCAACTATAACTCCTCGACAATGGGATTGTGGCCTGGCGTCGTGACTCAAGCCCGCCACAGCCTAGACCAACAATATGGGCCCAATTACGGACCGCGCAACAGACGACATGTCACACCAACGACACGCTTGAGGCGCAGGAGTGATGCTTGGTCCAGCTTCATTTTTCAAGCTGATTTGTTTAGTACCGATTCGCCACGCCTCCGAGGAACGCTCTTGGCGGACAGAGCGTTAGTGAGTACTACGCAAGGACGTCGCACAACTTCAAACGGCTGAGAGCAGCGTTGCATGTCCTGCAGCCACCAGGCCGTCTGGTCCCGGCCCGTCCCCGGCCCCGGTCCAGTGAGGGAGACCGAGACCCGTTGTTTTGCGTATCTGGCCTTTGCGGCGACTGTGCTGGGCACGTCGAACGAAACGAAGCCCTTGCCCCTGAGCATCGACAAACGAAGCTGCTGCCATGCTTCGTCTACATGAAACCACACGTCCGGCAGGTCGCAGTAGTGCATCTCACCGGCCTCGGAAAGGAAGGCCTCCCCATGTCCTTGTGCGCGGGGAAAGTAACACGCATACGGCGCGGTATGCCGAGAAGCACCCTGTTGCTCAGTACTCGCCTGGACGGGGCAAGACGCCGAGAGATCCGGCTGGATGGTGCCGGACTCGTCAGTCGGGGCCAGAAGCTGCGCGTCGTGGCCACACACATTTGTCCAGTTGCCTGTGAAGTCATAGCCCATGAGGTTGGGGAAATCCAGAAAGGCGGATGCTTCCACCAGGCCGATGTTTCTCAGGCTTCACCCACGGGCAAGGCCGCCGTGACCAGGTAATCGGGTCATGGAAGTGCAGCCCGGGCTACCCTGAGGAGCTCGACAAGTCTCGGCCCTGCTCCGGCGTGGTTGGGTGCTCCCAATCCATGGATCAGTCCCTCGGCTTGTTAGTGTGCACGGAAAGCCCGAGGCGATGAGAAGGGAGGGGCAACAGACTATCGATTCTGTCGAGGTTGTGGCGGTCACAGAACTCACGAGCCCGTCTTGCAAAAGTTTGCCGAGAGGCTTCGTTGGCTGCGAGCGCGGGGAAGTCGGCACTCACACTGGCTCCTCCGAGGGACACCAAGGTCTTGAGATGCGGAATCTTGCGCTTCAACTTGGCAAGAGTAGAGAGACATCCCTTTTCGCCGTCGACGTCCTTTGCCAAGTGGGCCCACTCATCGAGCAAATACCAGCGAGTCGATCAGGGGAAGGATCTAGATTTCTCGCTGCCCTTGGATAGCATGCCCGAAATGTGCCATCATCGTGGACCCCGGGCTCACGATTAGGTGCTTATGACTCTCGTGGGGTTACTCTAGCCCTTACCCGACGAAGGCATGGAACTCGTGGGGAATGATCTCAACCTGGAGACTCAACGGAGGCCTCTCCTCGTACACCTTCCAGGACGGATAGTAGACGGTGTTGGCAACGGGCCAAATATCTTTCCTCTGTTGGCCCTGCTATGCCACTGATTCTGGAAACGATCTGCTCCAATACTCTCCATAAGGAGGAGGTGTGGAGATGAAGCCTGCGAGACCTGAGCACGAACCAGACAACCCCGCAGCTTCAAGCCTACCGCTGCGGCACAAATGATGCCCAATGTTGTACATACATGCTACACCACGGAGACCGGCTGCAGGCGACGAGTTGAACTCCACCTCAGCATCAACTCTATTCGATCTACGGCTACACATCCCCGAAGTCGGACTGTCTCGGCTTCATACCTACACATGAATACGAAGTCACTCGCTCATATGAAGGTGAGGAGTGTTTGAGGTGGGAGTTCTTGTTATGTGGTAGTTGGACGCAACATGTTGAGTACCGTCTCAGACTCCATCAAGGCCCGGACGAGTTTCTTGGTTGGGAAGCCATATTGCCTGAGAGACGGCCATGGAAACCAAGCGGCCATCGCGACAGACGGCGTGCCCGGTGTCACACAATCCTCAAGCCAGGTGTTTTGAAAACAATTGCCGAAACCAATTTGATTTGAACAGCGGATGCATCATTTCCTGCCTCGGCTAGCCGCATTGCGCTGCCAACGGCGACCCGGAGTACTGGGTACGACTACGTACTTCGTACGAAGGATTCGTACACATGTGTGCAAGCCGTGTTGGTTCCGCTCGGTCGCAACTGGGCTCCGACCAAGTCATAAATGATAGGACGGGAGACAGCATCCGTCACCGCGTCACCGCAAGGCGCGCTCTGACAATGCCAGGCAATAACTTTGGAACAAAGGAACGTATAGCCCGCTGATCGAGAAATGCCAGCTCCCTCGAAGCCCGAAGAGTTCCTGGCATGGCTCATAGCCTTGTCCTTGGTCGTTATGCGTCCGGCTAAATTGGGTCTCGGCCACCGCCCGTGTTTGTTAATCAGTGCTGATATCACCCTTGCAGTCGTGTTTGCCAATCCTCGGTCCGTCCCCGTATCACCGGCCGCACTCATCGTCATGCTCCACACTGAGAGCATGCATGGTCCTGCCGTTCAACCCTTTGGGTGTAGAGCCAAGTCGCCCGGGGCATCATGTGGCTCGGGCTCAGGATCCATGGGATCCTGGGGAGCACATTCAACGTGGATGAGATTTAGCGGAATGAGTTCAGACGGCAAGATTCCGCTCCGCGCCGTGGGTGCCAACTAGCTTCGGCCTTTCTGATCAAACGCCCCGAAGCTATTGGAAGATGCATTTTCATCTTACCAACTAGGCCTTGCTCGCCGTTTCTCACAGCCCCCTTTCGATGATATAAAGGGTCTTGTCCCTCTTTCTAGCTCATCACTTGCCCTTGCCTTGGACTCTCGCTGCCAGACCGACTGAGGCACACCGCGACGAATCGACGATGAAGATGCAACTTATGCTCCTTGGAGCTCTTCAATATGGCATTTCCTTCGCGGAAAAGGCTTGTATGCCACAAGTCGACCTTGGATACGAAATTCACGAGGCTCTCTCGTACAACGTAAGGCCGCCTTTGTCTGACTTCCCTTTCTTGGCTTGCAGTCCGTTCCTCTGCTTGCCGATATTCCTTCCGTATACCATATACTAGGCCACTAACATGAGCAGGAAACGGGCAACACCTACACCTTTAGCAACATTCGCTATGCACAACCACCACTGGGTGACCTACGCTTCGCTGCCCCTGTTCCGCCAACCGGCCGCAACCCAGACGTGCAAAAAGGCAATGAGACACGCATCTGCTCCCAGGCACAGCCGGCCTGGGGTGTCGCAAGCCATGAATTCGGGATGGCATTCCTGCACGGCAACATATCTAGCTACAACTACACAAGTGCAAGAGAAAACGAGAACAAGGTCAAGCCTCTCCAGCTAAAGTACGACATGGGAGACGATTTCTCCGAGGACTGCTTGTTCCTCGACGTTGTTGTCCCTAAGAAGGTGTTTGATCGCCGCAAGTCGGCCTGCTACGAAGGCGCCCCTGTCTTTGTCTGGCTACACGGCGGAGCCTTCATCTTTGGGCACAAGTCTGACCCGAACGATGGAGGCAACCCCGCGGGCCTCATCCACGAGAGCCAATACGATGGTTCAGATGGCATCATCTTCGTCGCGCCCAACTATCGTGTCGGCGCCTTTGGCTGGCTCGCCGGTGCGTCTCTCGATGCCATCAACGGCACCGCAAACGCTGGTCTGCACGACCAGCGGCTCGCCCTCGACTGGGTCCAGAACAACATCCACCTCTTTGGCGGGGACCCCAAGAAGGTGACGCTCGGCGGTCTCTCTGCGGGGGGCGGCAGCGTCGTTCATCAAATTACGGCATACGGCGGCGCCAAGGGTCCCGCGCCTTTCCAAAGGGCATTCCTCAACTCGCCTGGCTATCTCATGGTCGAGTCCAACTTTGAGGTGGAGAACAGAACGCAGACGTTCCTCAGGCTCGCGAATGTCACCAGTCTCGCCGAGGCGCGCAAACTTCCGTCGGAGGTTCTCAGGCGCGCCAACGGGGAGCATGTGCTCAGCGCCGATATCGGGTTCTACTATGGCCCTGCTGTCGACGGAGGCTACGTTCCTGCGCTTCCCGGCCCTTCCATCATGAGGGGCAACCTGAATAAGGCGTTCAATGGCAAGCCGATAGATCTGCTCCTCAGCCATGCCGTCTACGAGGGCGGCGAGTACAACGCCCCTTGGGTCAACACCGACGCCGAGTTCGAGGCTCTCCTTCGCACCCTCTTTCCTTCCATCAGGGGCGGGGCTGTTGACAGCCTTGTCAAGATGTACCCCGGCGACAATCCGGTTCGCACCATGAAGCTCCTTCACGACATCGGCTTCACGTGCAACAACAACTGGCTCACCCGCGCGTTCGGCAACAAGACGTACAACTACATGTACGACATCTACCCCGGGTTTCACGGCTACGACGTGCCCTACACCTTCTACGGGAGCCCCGCGCCATCGCTACTAGACCCGGCGTACCCCGGACCTGCCATCACTCTGCAGAGATACCTCACCAACTTTGTCAAGACGGGCGACCCCAACGGCAAGGGCCTGCCGCCGTTTCCGCAGCAGGGCCGCAACGCGAGCATGAACGTCATGAGGAAGGACGGCTGGGTGAGAGAGCGGGATGGCACCGTGAACCCCAACTGCGACTGGCTGCAGAAAGCGTTGTTTTTGTAGCGTGGGCGTGGGCATGGGCGTTGGTGTGGGTGTGGGCGTATGTGACTCTGTAGCAAGCAATGAGACTGCAAAAAGGGGGGAATATTGCTGTGCATGCAGTGAGATTACGCAGAGGAGGGAACATTGATGGATCAGCCATTCAGTGAGATTAAACGGAGAAGACACCGATAGTCTGCAGTACCCCGTAGCTTGGTGGTCTATAAGGTGGAGCATCCTTCATTCTGTTTGAACGCGATCCCACGGTTGACCTTGATCCCGCTGCTCGAGTCGTCCGACGTTTCTGTCAGTTCCGCAGCATCAGATGGCGCCGACAGGTTGCGGCACACCCGGTCGTAGCCCTCCTTTAAAAGGCCCGCCTTGGACAGGCAGGAAAACGTGGTCAAATCCGGCTCGTACTCGACTAACGTGTTCGTTATGGCGGCCTGCTGTTTCGGATCGTCCACGACAGCCCGGGCGGCAACGAGGGCCAAGGGGATCTGGCTCGCTCCAAGCGGCCGGCGCCACTTGAGCCTCTCGGCGAGGGTCAGAATTTCTGTGCAAAACATGTCGGTTTCCTCGGCCATGAGGGCGTCGTACGGGTCGAGGGCCCGCAGCATTCCGTTGAGGGCCATGCCCATGGAAAGGATCAGACAGTACGCCGCGTAGTAGCAAGTCTGCATGCGCACGAGGAGGATGGGTAGTTGGTCGGGAGGAGCTGCACAGGCGGGTTCGATACTCTCTAGTAGGATTTTCCGTAGCCCGGGGGTCTCGAGTCGTATCAGGTGGTACAATGTCTTCATCGCGGCGATGTTCTGCTTGGGATGACGGAGGATCTCGCTCATCTGAGCAATGTTGTGGAGATCCAGGCTTGTCGCGGAGACGCCGTCGAGGCTGTGGGCGGGGGAGGCCGGCTTGTGCGCCTCAGCCAGCGTAGACATCCACGGCTCCAGCTGAATCGCGGGGTTGTATATGCTCTCGAAGAGCTGCATTGCCGTGTCAGCGGTCTTCTGCAACGACTTCCCGTGACTTGGGGGGGGGTCTTGATTCATACCACACACATGCTCAGCGTGACGAGCAGAGTAGAGTCGAAACCTTCCCGCCAGTTCCGAGACACTATTACACCAAGCAAATGGGCCACCGCCTCCCCGTGTTTGGGAACCAAATTCTCGCCAGGGCCTATCCAGTCCTGCACGGCTGTGAGTATCGGTCGGGGTAAGGAGGGTTCATGTTGGGGGGTTGCTAACCTGGCAGAGCATGATGAGGTAGATGGCGCACAGTGTCTGCTCCGAGTAGGCCGTGGCAGGGTCCTGCAGGGCCTTCTGCACCGAGTTCAGGGCGCGGACGTACTTGCTGAGGGTCTCGAGGGATACGCGCCCCATGTGGACGGATCGGAACGCGCTGGCGAGAGCGTCGGCGGAGGCGTCCAGCGCCGCGTGCCTCCCCAGATGCTGCGGGATGTCCCTGATGAAGGTGCCATAGCAGAACAGGTCGTACCTGGGGTCGGTGATCTCCAGGACGGAGACGAAGGCGCCGGCGGTGAGGGTGACCGTGTTGGTCAGGGGCCGCGAAGGGGCGCCAGCGCTCACGGCGTTGTTGGACTTGGACAGGGCAGCCGTGGATCGTCGAACGAGCAGCGCGTCGGCCGCCTTTAGATTCGACGTTTCGTCCTTGAACTTGTACCGCTGCCGGCCGCATCCCACGCAGGGGATCCCGAGGCGGGCGCAGCGGGCGCACGCGGGCCTGGCCTGGTCGCACTGAGAGGGATCATTAGACGCCGCGCATTCAGGGTCGCCAGCTCGCCTCGCCGTCTCGCAGCCGAAGGGAGGACACATGATGCGCACCTTTTTCTTTTGCTTGTGGCAGGCTTCACATCCGCGGTACGAGGGGACGCCGGGCATTCTCGCGGCACATGCGTGCGCTGCCTGGCAAGGGTGGGAGGGACTCCAGCAATTGGTTGGCGCTGTGTGAAGCGGGCGAAAGTGGTAGAACAGGGCGCGGTGTGGTCGATTTACAGTTGAGCTTGGCACCAGACAAGCGCGAGAGCCGGGCCGAGAGACGATGTCGCTGCCCGGGGTCTTTTTATACCTTAGGTAGGTAGGTGAAGTTGCGACCCCGGAGAGCAACGGAGAAGAACTGTACATTGGCTCAGAGCAGCTCCGGCCAACGCCAACGCCCGAGCAGGACGACGGCGGCCATTTAAGGAGGAAGTCCCACGGCCGCTCAGGACGCGAATTACGAGTTCCAATACGAAGTACCGAACGACCTCATGGCCAGTTGGTTACTTACCCGATCGGCTAGCTCGACTCGTTCATATCAGCCCAGCCCCAGCCCCGCGTAGCCTGGGCTCAGCACTGCCAACATCCACAACTTCCACGCGTTCCCCGGGGTACGTACGGAGTTTCCGTGGCCAAGTGCGAAGTAGCATCCCTAGTGCCATTCGTCTGTGTCTAGGATCAGGGCCGTGTGCTCCGTCCGGAGTCCGTAGCATCGAGACAGAATCGCGCACCAGCGCCCAGACGTGACACCCGGGATGACTGAGTGTACGCATACGAGTATCCGTACGAAATAGTGACGGCGTTCAATTGGGCAAGGCCTCGTCGCCCGCCATTTCTCACTGCATGTTCGAGCTCCGTTGACCGTTGATGCTCGTGAGCATACGAGTACATAGTCCCGAGGCGCGCCCTGTAGTCGGTACTCGTACTTCGTAGTGCCCTGCAGCCCTGTAGTGCCTGCAGGTGCCCCAGAACCCCACAGTGGGCCAGAGTCACGCCTTCAGCGGCACATAGCACTAATCTGGGCATAGCGTCATCGCTTATCGATAACCCACATCGTTTCCCCGCCTCCCTGCGGCCTCGGCCCAACCAATCATCACCATCTCGCAACCAACCCCCCCAACCGTCACCCGTTGCCTGGTCAGAATGGCAACGCTTAAGCTCACCACCAACTTGCGTCATCAATGCGGCTGGCGATTCATCCATCCCATATGCCGCCATGTCAGGGCAGAATTGCCTCTCGGTCGAGTCAAATAGAACGTCTGCAACTGCATCCCGCCTTGTCCAGTATCTCCGTTTGTGTCTTTCGAGCTCGTCTTACATTCCCATGACTGGCGATGGCATCCCAGACACCGGTGAGAAGAAGCTGCAAATCCACGTTCAACGCGACAGCTTCTTCGTCGAAGTCGTCTTGCTATCCGCGCTGACCGAAGCGCTGGACAAGATTGTGCCCGACGCCCTGGGCGATGCCATTTCCCATGGCAGGGGGACAGCATAATGGGAGGAAGCGGGCTGCATGCGCAAAGCAGCCTGACCCAGGCATGGAAGGTCACGAGGTGTCCGGATCATGAACAGGGCACCTGAATCCTTTCCTTAACCTGGGCACAGTGCCTGGCAGGCGAGTTCATCTCAGGCACCCCACAACCCCCAGAGCCCCTTGCTCTCCACAGTCCACCTTGTCGAGGGTCTGCCTCGCCTGGCCAGGTGATGATGCGTACATCAGAGTTGGACGGACCACATGTCGGGGATGAGGCAGGGGGCCAGAAACACCGAGTAGTTTGCTCTGAGTGTTGACAGACAGGGATATCCCTGACGTACTCCGTACGAGTAGTAGATACAAGCATACATGTTGAGTGTGGAGGGGTTTGCGGCGCCATATTCCGGCAGTTGAGCGAAAGAGTCAAAAGCGGGTGCTAACAATTGTTCCATGGCTGCTGCAAGGATGTCTGTCGGGACTTTGACGTGAGGACGGTATACTCGCGTCTGGGCATCCGGCTCGGCATTTCTGGTACCTTGGCCCTTGATGCGGCAACTAGTAGTGCCCAGCACGGCTAGCATATGGACCAGCGCGGCAGATCTGCATGCAGAGATATTGTTGGCGCAACGCAGCTTTGTGCTCTGGTCCGAGGA
Source organism: Tolypocladium inflatum (assembly GCA_003945565.1). NCBI lineage: Eukaryota > Fungi > Ascomycota > Sordariomycetes > Hypocreales > Ophiocordycipitaceae > Tolypocladium > Tolypocladium inflatum. Next base: position 2,247,982 of record QEPE01000001.1, read on the forward strand.
CCAACGCCCGTCAAGAGCAAGGCTGGAACGTCTCTAAAATGGCATTTTATGAGACAGGGGATGAACTAGATCAGCCGCTGGGTTCTGTCAAAGTCTCAAACAACTACCAACCCAATTATACTGGCCGGGTGGCCAAGACGGGACAAGCTCCAGGGTTCAGGGGCTATCCGAATGCCGGGAACTCGGGACCTTCAATCCACGTCGGGGCAAGGAGTCTCCTCGATCCTGGTCCCGCATGAAGGCTGAGTGTCCGGGTTGGCTGTCCCGCGGTGTAGGAGCAATGGGTCACATACAGTAATGATAACTGACGAAAGAATGCTCCTCGCGCGATTGTACCACCTTACTGGATGCCGAAACGCCTTATGTGGGACTGGTATAACCGAAAACGAGAGCGGGTCGATGCATCGTGTCTTCGAGCGGGCAAATTCTCGTTTTGCAACCTTGGGCATACTGATATGGGGCCTCGCGTAAACACAACCACTCAACACGCAACACGCCGAAGATTCCTCATTAGGTTGGGAGGAGCACGTACGAGTAGTAGTCGGCCAACGGCGAAAAAGCAACACCCCTGGGCCTTGGGTGTGAACGAAACGTGCCGGGTGTCCAAGATTGGACAAGGCGGGCATTCACTGGCCGTCGGTGAGTAGACGACGGTAGATCCGAGGCATGTTGAACGGCGCGTCTGCGAGATCCAGCAGCTGTTGCATCATCGACATCCTCAACCTTCTGCATACCCCTGCGTTGAGCAAGGTATTTGTCATATCTCGCCTATGGCCGTTGCTGAATGGTGAGGTTTCGGTCCGAGAGCCAGAGTGTCGGGTCCGGGAGGGCGGGCGAGGGTGGAACAGGGTGAGTGGAATTTGTTGTTGACGGCATGTCGTTGCCTTTTTACTTTTTGTCGATGCAGGTGATGAGTCCTCGGTCGGCATGCGACCAACCAACCCCGTTCTTTAGCTCGCCATAGGACGATGGGAGGCGGCCTCATCTCATCTCAACGGCAGATGCGTCCGCGGGGCGCTCCCCATTGGCGGGTGGCGTTTCCGAGGGTCTTCGGGCGTTGGCTTCAAGTCCTTCCGAGTTCTTAGTCGCTGGGTTTGTCGCGTGCAGGGCTGCCCTTCAGGCTTCGTCACACGGGTCACATTTCGCCCCAGGCCTCTCCATCTCCATACAACCCCGCGCTCCGCGAATAAGCTCACATGCTCGCCAGAGCGGCCCGGCAGAGCGGTCAGCGTCCTCTGTTGCGACAGGCTGTCCTAGGCGAGGAGTCGAGGACCAACGCCCGGTGTCCTGTGCGGCTCGTCAGTAGTAATCGTTCCCAGGGGTGCACGCAGGAAGGGCACGTCGCAAGGAGGAAAAAGAAAGCAAACGGTAAATGAAGCTCGAGGCCGCCAAGTTGGGATAACCGAGGTACTCGACCTATCTGTGCTCGCAGGAGTGAGTTGATTGCAACCGCGCACAGCATCTTCTTGGTCTGTGTGCTGTGCGACCCAAGACGCAGTGACTGCTCGTAGATCCCGAACCCACGGAGGAGGAGCAGATTGCTACGCCCGCGGCAGAGTGTCTGCGAAGACCGGGCGCGGGCTGGATGGACGATGAGGCATGTACTTCGTACTCGTCGACGGAGGAGTTGCCGGCATCGACACACGCCCCGGCGCTTGACGGGAGCTCGAGGAACGAAACGACGCCTGCTCGAGGGTCCAGCACTTGCCAGCAACTCGCCACGGTTACACAAGTACGACGCTGTCGGCCGTGGAGATCACCAAGTGGGCTGGTCGATGGCGGAACCAAAATCGTGGCCGGCGCCAATTGCAATGGAGCCCACAGTGTGCAGTCGCGGACGTCAGCGCATCCACCCTAGGTATCGTGATGCCTTCACCCAAGGGACCACCCTGGCTGTGCACATTAGGAACAGCATGCTCATTCTATACTGAGTTTGTCGGTAGGCTCTTGCACCGGTGATTGATGCCTGGTTAGGATTTCGGCAGATTCAATTAACGGCTACTCAGACGACTATTTCCTCCCAAGTTGCCGGCGCAGGCATCTCTTTGCGCAAGGAAACCACGGCCTGGAAAGTGAACAACAATAAAGAAACCCCTAACGTCCTTTGCGCACCTGGAAAAGGATCCATCCATCTCAAGCAAGTGAACAGTTCTGTGAGATCCGGAACGCCTGCAACATCCCCTCCCTGGTTGTGCCCGCCAGGAATCGTGTCCCCTCAATACCGTCCGTCGTGGTATAAAATTTGCCCTGCCCTGTCTTCGAGTGACAACCCGGTACAAGTTGATGGTACTGCATGGGTGGAAAATCATGGTCAGTGTCGTGAAAAGAATGCAGCGACATCGCTGCTCCGGGTTATGTCAGTCCGGCATGTTGTCGTCTTCGAGCCCCAATGCCCCCAACGCCAACCCCGCAACTCCCTAAGCACTCTGGTCGTGGTCCTACATGACCGAAGATGCTAGAAGGCGTGTTTCCACATCGTCCATGCCCATGCCATCCATGCGCGGCCCTTCCATACCCTGAAGTCGGCCCTCTATTGCTTGGAAACGGGGCTCGTACCCGCCCGCGCGAGCCTCGAGGTTCTCCATGCGCTTTTCGATGTTATCCAGCCGCTGCTCGATACGCATCAGGCCCTGCGCCATGTCGTGGCTCAAGCGATCCAGCTTGTTGGTGAAGGACCGGATGGTGGTTGCAAGTGGTGCATTCTCCTGGCCAGGCGCTGCCGAGGGCACGCGCGGCTCGTGGTTATGACGCGGCTCCTGTAGCGCGAAACGCCACTGATTCCCGAGCTGCACCTCGCAGACAGCCTTCGCGCGGAAGGGGCAGTCGATCTTGCGCGTGGACGGATTGCGCTTCTTGGCGGTGCTGTTATACTTGACGCCGCCGCGGTCGCAGACGAGGTCGTAGCGGGTAGGCTTTCCGTCGCGGTAGTTGGAGGCGCGCAGCTTGACAATGCCGTATCCTTGGTCCTTTGCGACACGCTGAACCGAGGCCATCAGGTCCTCGAAGGACCGGAAGATGCCCTCGGGCGGCGGGAGCAGGGCAGGTGGTGGCGTGTTCGGCATCGCGACGGACGGATTACGGATTCGGCAACGACGGCGCGGTTTGTGCAGAAAGAGAGAGACGAGGAGAGGGCTGCGGTTGAAGGAGAGTGTACAGAGACCAGGGGTCTCCTCCGATATATAAACCCAAAGGGCAGGCCGAGGGAGATGCCGCGTCTGGCGATGGCTGTTGGTTACACCGTAGGGTGAGGCTGGGCTGTAAGGATTTTCCAATCCGCACTGTTGACAAGTTAAGGTTTGGTGTTGATCCGGTCCGACAGTTTTGACCAATCAGGGGCCGCGCTGCGGTAAGAGACGGGGAATAGACGCTAGCGCGGCTCGAGGCTGTGGGCTGTTTCCTCAATCACCCCCCGCGCGACATTGCGCCGCTGGCAGGGGTACCAAGTACCTATGGAATACTCGTACGAAGTAAGCCTGCCTGGCCGGCAGAGTGCAAGAAAGGACCCCGGGTGCTGCAGGGCCAAAGCTCCGTGTTGGTCCCCATGCCTCACTGCGCGCATCTTCTGTCTGGCCAGAGATAGCATGATGCCTGTCCCCTTTCAGACAGAGAGCGGCAAGGCCGCTACGCAAGTACCGTAGGTGTTGTCCGTGCACGTGATGCGCTCGCGACCGGCAGACCGCGATGCTCCCCGTGAACGGCGTCCCAGCAGCACGGAAGACTGCGTACAATAGCCTTGTCTCTGGCAGTCCTGCTGCTCTGAAACCAGGCAACTATATGCTGCATCAGGTGCCGTATCGTGCATGAACATAGCACCTAACATCGAGGAGGCGTTGATGGGCATTCCCTGTCTTGACCTGCAGTATCCGTAGGCGCGGTTGCACTACCTACGAGTATTGCCGTGCCCCACGTTCTCGCAAGCGCCCCCATCCAACTCAGCGTCGGAACCATTCCAACCCTTCACTCGTGACCCTGCTCTACGCGCGGCACCACTTGCACGTTGACTGCCACAGGGTAGTGAGCGAGACTTATCGATCGCTGCTGCAGCGAGGGCCTTCGAAGAGGCGGCGGCTTTACTCTCGCCCCCATGGACAGCAAACCCACCGCGACGGCCGACGCGGCCCCAGGCGGCCCACAGGCCGTGGAGGAGGTCCAGATACAGGAGGCAATGAAGCGGCTCAAGCTCCTGCATATCAAAGTAAGTTCCGGCCTTTACCGTCCCAATATATACCTCAGGGGGCCGTCAACTAACCTGGCTGTTCCTTCAGGAGCGACTCCTGCGAGACACGATTCCCAGGATGATCGAGCCGTTGGTCAAGAAACACCCCTCCCGTGGGTAGTCTCCGCCGCCTTCGCAGCTGGACACAGTGTACTGACCGCAAAACCCGTGCAGCCGACATCATGTTCAACGCCTTTATGAAGGCCGTCACCGAAGCTCAGGCCGAGGTCACCGAGTTTACCGAGCTCATGAGGGACGAAATGACCAAGCAGGTGTTTGCTCAGGCCGACAAGAGCCGGGAGGAGAATCCGTTTGGCATCAAGCCCTGGAGACACATGGACCACCCAAACTGGTTCAACATGGACAAGGACTGAGCTGGTTCGACAAATGTACACTAGTATTCTTACAATGCTTTGGATAATGACGCGGCAAATGAATGAAATGATAATACCACCATGCTGGGCATCAAGGAATCTCGAACCGTGTCTCGTGGTAGATCCCCCTGCATTGAGTCGAGAACGGCATGTCCCGCATTTGGACTATGCTAGGTACTTGATAGATGCTGCCAGTTGCTACCGAAATGGCATCAGAATCGGACGCGACGTTGAGATTCATGGCCACAACCTCGAGTCCAGAAGCCCTGGTTATGGCTCCGAGCCAGACAGGTTACTTGTTGACGCAAGACGCATCCTTCAAAGTTAGGCGGTTATGACTGTTGTTCCAGCAAAAATCTTATACAAAACTCATTGCGGTCTTTCATTTCTCATCACACAATGAACCTGAATCCATATCTCGCTGTTTCCTGCAGCCGAGGACAGTGAGGCTCCATGACTTTCGCGGCCCCACCATCAATTGGTCTCTCGACGAGTTTGAAGCATTGTCATCACGTGACTCGGTGGTGGACTGCAATCCGGCTTTCCTCCACTCTGATTCGCCGACTTAGCGGGCACAATCCGTCCTTCCACCCACACAAATTTTCCCCAAATCTCGAAATTCCTCGTTCTTGGTGAGATCCTCATCGCACATTCCCAGCACGATCAGCAACCATGGTGTCCCAACGAGTTACCTACCGCCGTCGCAACCCGTGAGTGCCCTCCCGGATACACTGTCGATTCAGCTGAAGCACAATTGTACTTGCGTTTCTTGCGACGGCACGGACTGACTGGATTCCGCACAGCTACAACACTCGATCCAACCGGACCCGAGTCATCAAGACTCCCGGTGGCGAGCTGCGACTGTTGCACATCAAGAAGCGCGGCACCGTCCCCAAGTGCGGCGACTGCGGCTCCAAGCTCTCTGGCGTAAGTGGCCCTCGACTCGATACCGGCAATGGCAATGGCAATTCGCGGCAGGAAGACGGGTGCGGAACAGCGATGAGTCGACAGGCTGTGCCCTGTGATGGCCCACGACAGCGATCCGAACCGATGTGAAGGCTCTGCGTCTACACTGCAACCATGGCCGGCGTGCTGCGAGGACGGACTGCCGCGAATTGCCACTACGGAGGATCATATGAACAGCTCAGAGTGCAGAGGGACTGACAGCATTCTCCATTTAGATCCCCGCCCTCCGCCCCCGAGAGTACGCCCAGATCTCCAAGCCCCAGAAGACCGTCCAGCGAGCCTACGGCGGTTCGAGATGCGGTGGCTGCGTTCGTGACCGCATCGTCCGCGCCTTCCTCATCGAGGAGCAGAAGATCGTCAAGAAGGTGCTGAAGGAGCAGGAGCAGAGCCAGAAGAAGAAATAAGCATATTTCGACGACGGGGTGGGCTTTCTGTGCGGTATGGCAAGGAACTTTTGAGGGGACTGGTTCATTGCTTTGGTGTTCATTAGGGCAAAAGGGACTGCATGATACATCCGGAGACTGGCCGGAGGCCTGTCTTCTGCTGTCTTTAGGACTGCAACCTCCTCTTGGTGGTTTGAAATGTGACGAAACATCAAGCTGGCACGAATTCGTTTGGTCATATGTGAAGTGGCGGGCCGGGCGTGGTCGGCCAGGCTGGAGCGTAGAAGTCAGCGGATGTCCATGGCTTGCAGACAGGTTGTATGCAACGGTGGCGATTCCCTAATTTGCATCACGACTTAAGTGCCACAGTGCCGCTGGGTTTGTCTATAATTACTTCGTACTTTGGCGTTCCGGCTTGGCTGAAGGCGTAGCATTCTGGCGTGCTGGCCATGACGTGTGGACTCTAGAGGACGTATCTTGTCATCCCAAATTTGTCCAACCCCCCTCAGAACCAGAGTGCACTTCCCGTCCTCCAACCACCACCTACGCCCATTGTCAAGTTCGCACAGCGCGCTCAAATATTGCGCATTACTCCATCATCAATGCGCTGCTTCACACGACAGTGTAGCGGCCTGCGCAGTCTGCGCGCCGCCGTGCGCAGCGATGCTGCACGGTCACGACGGCCAGCGAGCTCTGCCATCACACCACAGGCATCCCTGCCATCACGACTCAGTTGCCCGTCCAGATGCTGCCCTCGACTGATACACACGACGACACCAGCCTGGCGATCACGGAAGGAAGCGCCGCGAGAGCACCAGCCGACCGACCTCAACGAGCTGAACGTCCTGGGAAACGTGCCTGCGCCGTCGACGTCTGTGGACGTGTGCATGTACGACGGCTTCGGGCTGAACAGCGGCGTCACGATTTCGGACGGGAACGGGGCGCTGCTCGTCAACGGAGAAGCCTTTGCGTGGCGGCCGTGGGAGACGAAGGGGGCGATGGAGCTGGTGAACAAGAAGGGCCAGTTTGAGCTCCCGGCGGAGGCATTCGGGCTGTTTGACTTGCTCTGGCCACGACCAGGTATGCTTGCGTCCTTCTTTTTGCTGCCCTGGGATTGATCCATTGCGCCTTGCTGGCGACTGGGGCCTCGGGCGGCAAGTTGCCGTTGCCTTGCGCAGGAATAGCTAACGGGGCATCATGGCAGACTTGCTGGTCATCGGCGTGGGCAAGCACAACCTCCCACTGAGTCCGCAGACGAGGCGGCACATTTCGGAGCTGGGTCTGCGGGTAGAGGTTCTGGACACGAGGAACGCGGCGGCGCAGTTCAACCTCCTGGCAACGGAGCGCGGTGTTTCCGACGTGGCGGCGGCGTTGATACCCATCGGCTGGAAGGAGGGCGTCGGGGCTGCATGATGAGGTGGACGTGGCGGAGATGCGGTCCTGGAGAACCGTTGACTGTGCATCCAAGGCTTGGTTGGAATGGAGTTGTATAATATCACATGAAGAGACGGGTACGAGGCGGCTGCACAATGCAGCCGGTATGATGCTGATATACCCGCCTTTGACTGGGATGGCCTGTTATGGGATTCCCTATGGAGCTCTGCCCTGTCTGTATTGATGAACTGTCCCGTCGAGCTCACTCCGGTTGAGAAGATTCCGTCATCAAACCCAGGTGGCAACTCCTTGATGCTACTCTGGTTTGTTGCCGGTACGGGGAATCCATATCGCTGGTCATGTCCAGCTCCAGCCCCGTACGTCGCGGTCTAGGGTAGGCATGCTACCTGCCGTTGCAGCCCGACGTGCACGATGCGGCTCCGATACCATGCACGTAGATGGACGTAACTCAACGGGCCCCTCCCTCCTCGTGGCGGCGGCTGCACGATGACGATTGGTTGGTCCAGATTGCGCCCGGGCCGGCAACCGTTGATTCATTCATCAAGCTCCTCCCGCAACAGCATTTACGCGCATCTCGCGTCGCACCTGTGGTACGCAATAAAACGCCCCTTCCGAGGCACGACGACACGACACGACACGACACGACACGACACTGCAGCCTCGCAGGCTCCCTCTCATTCGATAGCTGCGCATCCTCGTCAACGCCCGCGCTGGCCAGGTCAGAGACTCGGCCACGCGCGTCGGCCGCCGGTCCCGCGAGCAGCCACAGACGTGCCGCGGCCCTTGTCGTGGGCTCGCGACCGGCACCATTACCTACCTCCCTTGCCCGATTGCGCAACCTCGCTGCGTTTGCCCGTTGGTACCCGACTCGCCTCCCCGGCAGCCTTCCATTGGCTGGGACGGAGCGGTCTGGCAGCAAACGTCGTGTGAGAGGCCGTGCCGGCTGCTGCGGACTGGGCAAACCGCCGCCAGACGCTCTCTCATACCGAGCTCACCCCCCGCTGCCCGAGTGAGCGACACTATACTGCCAGCGCGACCCGGCTCGTTATCCCCTCACATCTCTGGTTATATGGAGAGCCTGGCTCTCCCCAGGGATCGCAGGCATGGCAGGTGCTCGTGACTCGCCAGACATCACCTCCACCGACCCCCACGCCACCGACCCTCCTCTCCTCAAGGACAACTCCGCGTTCAAGACGTACAAGACCAGCCGCTTTGAGTATCCCGACATACGCGTCTTCTTTAGACAGCATGCCAAGGCAAGGGAACTGCCGGCTCCGTTGCCTCTGTTGGTGTGCATACCGGGCCTCGGGGGCTCCGTCGCCCAGTTCCACCCGCTCTTGAGCAGCCTCGTCGACCTGGCGCCGTGCTTGGCCATCGACTACCCCGGCGGTGGCCGGTCCCGGTATGCGGTAACGTCATGGGATGCGTACAGCCCCGAGGCGCTGCTGGAATTGCTGGAGACTGTCGTCGAGGACCACCGGGACACGCATGCAGGCCAGGGCGTGGTTCTCATCGGCCATAGCATGGGAACGGCCCTGGCGGCTCGCCTCGCGAGCAAAAAGGCTTCTCGCACGACCCAGCTTGCAGACCATGTCGTCGGTCTCGTCGCCATCTGTCCCACGTCCGGGCCGTGGGGCGAGTCGACGTCCACCGTCCTCCGACGACTCCTATGGATTCCCGGCTGGATGTTTGCCCTGTGGCGTGCCTGGGATGGCATGGGAGGGCCGCAGAGCCCGAGTGTTACCCGATTCGTCGGTGAAGGCGCGGAACCGGCGCTGAAGCTTCTGCAGTATCGATTCAACCAACAGAGCCGCACGCCGGTGTGGAGGCGCATGGCCTACGGTGCTCTCCCGGTATACCGAGATGGGAAACCCATTGGGGGTATTCCCGGGCTGGACACGTGGGCCGGCCTGGATATTCCGGTATACCTCATCGCTGGCGAAAAGGACCGCTTGACGTCGCCAAAGGAGGTAGACAAAATTGTCGAAGCTATGGGCTTGGCTACCAACGGCGCAGGAGCAGAGGCTACCGAACAGCCTGACCTCCAGAGTGCCGAGGCTGCGGCACCGGTCAGCCTATCATTGAAGCCGCAAGACCACATACCCGACGGCTCGGATGGCCTGAAGAATGGACATCTTGATGCCCAGGGTGTCGATCAAGCAGACATGCTCGACGACCCGCACGACGACCCGTCGACGCCCCTCGAGTCTGAATCTCCATCGTTGGTGGGATCTCCAGCACCTCTTCCGTCTCAGCCACAGCATCCTCCCAGGGTGGTCCAGTCCATCGTCATACCCGCGCCGGCGAACCACGCCCTGCTCTACATGCCGCGCTCTGCCAGGGCCCTTGCTGGCCTGATATCCGACTTCCTCGCGACAAACATCACGGGAAGGCTGTCTCTCGCCTGGCAGCTGCAATATCTCTCGCGCGAGGGCAAGTGGGACGTCAAGAACCTTATCAAGTGGAAGTCTGTCGCGCCGGTCTCGGAGCTCATCGGGCCCCCGGGCAGGCCAATCTTCCGCGCCATGAAGACGCTGCGCGAGGCCGACGATGTGCACTGCCCCACGGCCTTTGTTGAGCAATGGGGCTCGGTCGTCAAGGACGTCATCGACATCTCCAAGGACCAGCCCGTGTACGACCCCCGAGGACTGGAGCGCGGCGGCGTGCACTACCACAAGTTCCCCACCGTCTCCAAGGTCCCCCCGCACGCGCACGAGGTCGAGGCATTTATCGACCTTGTCGACAAGCTGCGCGCGGCACAGAAGGAGCGAGCCGTAGCGGAGGCGTGGGAGGACACCGAGAAGTGCGTCGTCGGCGTACACTGCCACTACGGCTTCAACCGCACGGGGTACTTTATCGTGTGCTATCTCGTTGAGCGGTGCGGCTTCGCGCTGTCGGACGCCATCGAGGCGTTTGCCAGGGCGAGGCCCAACGGCATACGCCATTCACACTTTTTGGACCGGCTGTATGTGCGGTACAACATCGACGAGGCACGGGGATAGTGAATATGACAGGGCTGGATATGGCAGGGGCCCATCGACTGCTCGAGGGGAAAGAAATCGAGTTACTAGATGGGCGACGCTCCATCCCGGCATGGAAAATCGGAAGGGCGTTCAGATCGGATAGGGTTATAGACGGCGCAGTCAGACTTGTCAACTGGGCAATCGGCGGATATTGGAAATCGGGTTCTTTCTTTCTAGGATGCTTTCTCTGTATTGTTCGAGGGTATTCTTCGCTCGGCCATTCTACTCGAGTCTCCCTCATAAAATCAGCGCCACGCTTCAAGTCTCGTTCTACGGTTGTCGTATGCTCGTATGCAAAGACATCTGCACCATTCTAAATGCAACAAGAGAAATGCCATCGCACTCTACCAGAGTCTCATGCGCTCTCCATGATATGATAACCACTCCCCCAATCCACAGCCGTGCTCTCCGCGTCAATCGCCTGCAGGTTGGCCTTGCCCATCTTGTCCTTCAGCTCCTCGGTGATCTCGTCGACGTCGACATCGAGGTAGTGGCTCAGGAACTTTCCGACATCCGTGTTCTCGACGTTGCCGCGAATCTTGTCTGTCCCCGGGCCGCCAGAGCTGTATATGTTGACGTCGACGGCCGTGTGGCCGTGGGTGCTCCATCCGATGTGGGCGCGCAGGGAGATGATGGCGGCAAAGGCGTTGATGGAGGCCGCGGGATCCTTGACGAGGAGAGCGAGCTCCTCATCGGTTGCGTCAGAGATGCCAAGTCCGGAGACGATAAGTTCATCGTTGATCCAGGCCTTGAGGTCCTCGATGGAAAGAGAGGAAGGCTGGCGGGCGACGTAGTGCTGCAGTGTGGCGGCGAGCTTCTCGCATGATGCGGATGCGTTGGCGAGGACCTGAGGATACCAGTTGTAGACGGGGAGGTGGCCGGGCTCCTGAAGCGCAGTGGCGAGGCCGCCCGTCTCATGGTCGCTGGTGGCGACGAGAACACCCTCCGTCTTGCTCTGGCCGATAAAGTCCGCGACGGCCTCGAACGCCTTGTCGTATTCAAGGACCTCACGGACCTGTGCGGCAGGATCGTTGATGTGGCCTGCATGATCGATGCGGCTGCCCTCGATCATGAGGAAGAATCCCTTGTCGCTCTCGGCCGTGGCCTTTTCGAGGGCGCGCAGCGCAGTCTGGACCATCTCGCTGAGGCTGGGGTAGACGTCGTTCATGTTCTTTCGGTCTAGTTCAAAGGGCACGTCTGTGGGGGCAAAAAGACCAAGCATGGGCAACTTGACATGTTCGCCACCTTTGAGAGCATCAAATCCCGCACGGCTGTCGGCGTAACTCCAGCCATACTTGTCCTGGGCCAGTGCGGCCACATCGACATCGTCCATTCGGCAGCTCCCAGCGGTGGTGTTGGGCAAAAAATGGCACCGGCCGCCGCCGAGCATGAGGTCAACTGAGCGTCCTAGGACACCGTCGCCAATCTCCTGCAGGGCAATCTCGTCTTGCATCTGCCGGCCCAGGACGTGGCTTGCAAAGCACGCGGGCGTAGCATCCGTGATGTCCGTCGTGACCACCAAGCCCGTCATGTATCCTGCCCTCTTGGCGGCCTCGAGAACAGATCCGCAGGGCTCATGGTCTGGCAGCACGGAGATGGCGCCGTTGTAGCTCTTCTTGCCGCAAGCAAACGCCGTGGCACCGGCGGCGCTGTCCGTGACGAGGGAGTTGGTGGACCGGGTGCGGCTCGAGCCCCAAAAGTGCTTGTCGAGGACGAGCGTGTCGTCCTCGGGCAGGCCGTCGACGAGCTGGCGGTAGCTTCGAGTCAGGGAGAGGGATGCGGGACCCATGCCGTCGGAGACCATGAAGACGAGGTTGCGCCTGGCGGAGCGGGAGCCACGGTTGGACGTCTGCTGGCCATGCTGTGCCCAGACGGCGAGGACGATGACGGCGGCGGTGGCGACGAGGGCCCAGACAAAGATGCCGGCCTCGCGGAGGCGTGACCAGCGGCGGCTCTTATCCCTGATGGTGGTGGTGTTGCCGTCCTCACGGCTGGATGTTCGGCCACCCTCGCCGGGCAGGAGGGGGGTTTGCTCGGACACCTGGTGGTCTCGCGGGTTAGCCGGCCGCTACATCTTCAGTAGAGGGCGGAAGTGGTAGGTAAAGAGAGGCGCGTATGTACCATGCTGGCAGGTCTCGGCATCCCTGAGGCCTGCAGTTGTAGAGTGTCGTTGCGGATGGGGCGACAACGGAGAGGGGAGAGCGAGATAAGCTGGGGGAACATGGGGCCCCGGGGATAAGGTAATTATAGGTGTTGGCCCTGGGCGTGACGATGGGCTCCGCAGCCAGGCGCTTGGCCCGCTGAAGCCACCCAAGCCACCTCCATACCTTACGGTACCTAGCTTGCCTACCTAGGTAGGCACGCGCAGCCTCGGTGGCGGGGTTCAGGGGTCAGCTGCAGCACGCACGGGACCAGGGGTGCCTCTCAGCTGCAACCTCAGTTCCTCATTCAGACTTCATCGTCCGCCTCTGAGATCCATGGATGCCCTCGGCAAGCGAATCAATCACCGCCAGAGTTTCGGCAAGTGACGAACCATGGCACTTTCTCGGCAGGCAGGGTGACGGGCTGCTCCATTCTCCGTACTCTTTACATACGTTTTCTACTCAAGCCTATTCAGCTATTCGGCCGAGTCTGTCAAGCAACCCCGTCAATCATGATAACATGCTTTTCTATCCGCCGGCCGCCGTCGCCGATGCATCTGCCGGCCCAGATCCCTTGCGAATCAAGTCACATAGCGGAAGTTGCGATGGTTGTCGCCCTCATCCGTAACATCGACTGCAGCGCCTGGGTCGACTGGCCCGTACAGCCTGTCCCTGCGCCGGTTCTCGCAGCTGAGGGCAACGTGCATGCCGAGAGCAAGTATCACTATCAGGCTGGTCAGGCCGCAGCCGATGGCGCAGCCTTTGGTGTAGAAGGGTCTAGCTTACGGGTCAGCGTCGAGCATTCCCAGACGATAACCTCGTATGCCAGCTTCGACTTACCCATCACCCCGAGGGAACACCACGCTGCTGATAAACGACGAGCACTGCCCGAGGGTCAAGAAGATGGCAAGGCCAGCGCCCTTCTTAGAGTCGCCGCCTTGGTTGTTCAAGATCCAGGTGAGGTTGATGGACAGCGCCGGAAACACGCCGCCAGCCGCCAGCCAAACGCCAGCGTACCGAGCAGCCGCCCTGCCCTCGTCCTGGATGCCCGCGAGCAGCCCGTAGCCAACTACTCCCATGGCAGCGGTGCCGGCTACGACAAAGCCCCGCCTGCCGAACCTGTCTGAGACGTACGAGGCGAGCACGCAGAGGAGAAACGCGGCAAAGTACGCGGGTGCCGTCAGCCCTTGCGCCGTGACCGAGTCGTGGCCCATGTCCTTGACGATGGTGGGCAAGAAGTTGGACAGCGCGGCAAACGAGAAGTTGGCGCAGAAGTGGATGAGGGAGTGGACGTAGTTCTTGTAGTCGGTGAATCCCGCCACGACCTGCCTCCACTTGACGCCGTCCTTTGCCGTCGAGTCCTTGAGCTGCAGCCGCTCAATGGCCAGCACGCGGTCCTCGTCTGTGAGAAACTCGGCTTTGGCGGGCGAGTCAATGAGGAGGAAGTAGACGACGGGGGCAAACAGGACGGTCAAGGATCCCTCTGGAGCGCACACGTCAGCGCGAGTTGGAGACGTCTGCGTGGGCGAGTCTCGGTACCTATGATGAACAAGAGCCGCCACGGCTCCAGCGACCCGCGGATCTGCGTGATGCCGTAGGCCAGGCTCGAGGCGAAGGTGTTGGCCAGGGGCGACATGCCGAGCAAAAAGGACATGCGGAAGCCGAGCTCGTGCCGCTTGTACAGCGTGGACAGGAAGTAGGGGGCGCCGGCGCCGAACGTGGCCTCGAAGACACCGAGGAAGCACCGCGTCACGACGAGCTCGGCCATGTTGCGGGCGGCGCCGGAGCTCATGGCAGCGGCGCCCCAGCTGCGTCGACGTCGTGTCAGCTGCGGCGGCCAGACCGGAAGCCAAGGGCGGAGGGCCCTACCAGACACACAGGACCGACACGTAAAGGTGCGCCGGGAAGATGCTCCAGAGCATCGTCGTCCACTCGAACGCGACGTAGCAGATGTAAAACGAGTTGAGCACCCAGGCCCATTGCGCCGAGTCCAGGCCCAGGGCATCTTGCGCGCCGGCCGTCTTTGCGTTGCCAATGTTGCCGCGGTCCAGATACGACAGGAGGTAGAGGCAGCAGACGATGGGGAGCACGCGACGGTCGAGCTGGGGGTGGAGAGCCGGTTAGCAACAGCATGGAACTGCAAACTGCAAGCCGACGCGCGTATGGGAAGCGGCAACACCAAGAACACCTACGGTTTGGCGAATGCGCAGGTTGGCCTCCTCGCCGACGTGCACGGCGCCGTGTCCGGGCTCCTCGCCGCCGCCGCGGATGGCCGCCGTCTCGCCGTCTGCCTGCTTGTCCAGGTCGGCCATCCTGGCCAGAGTCGCGGTTGATGCTCGCTGCTCGGGGTTATCTCACCAGACGACGGCCAGCCCCTTGTCGGCGTGGGAGGGCACGAGATTGGCACGGGCGCCTTCATGGACCTTCATGGTCATTTATTGACTTTGTGGTCCCGGCCCCCCGACCCTGGACCCGCCCCCAGCTCTCAAGATTCAAGCCGTACCTGTTTCCAGGCCTCTTTGGGTAACAATCGTCCCGCTGTGGCCCCCATCCAGCCCGGCACTTGCAGCGGCGGCGCCGGGAGCCCGGGGGACCCCGGGGGGGAGGGGGGGGAGGGGGGGCGCTAAGGTAGTTTTCGGTACGGACTAGGTACCTAGTCACCCGCGGGCTTCGCGCCACAACTTGGCGGCATGAAAGTCAAACAGCACCTCTCACACGCACAAGTACGCACCGGAGGCGTCAAAGGCCAAGATTGCATCCCGTCACACGGCCGCTGCTGCCCTCCACGTGCACGACCGGCACGCTGTCGAATCGGAACCAGCAAGACGAGACGGCGTGAGACTCGGAAACTCGTATCCAGCCTGCCAAGGGCCCACTGCTGTCCATGGAGGTATGGACAGCTGAGATGGACACACAACGACCAGGGTTTGGCGAGCGCGAGAACGCAGCACGAAAGAACGCTGCCGAGTCGAGGTCGGTCCGAGGCCCTCGCCGGCCCAGCGCGAGGCTACCTGCAAATGAACTCATGCCACGCAGAAAAGCAAGCCTCCTTGCCTCTTGCCTTGCCTCGGCCACATCAGTCTTCACGCTCTCGATTCATTCTACCTGTCGTGGCGGCCGACGTGGACCTTGTGCGACAGCGCCGCCTGCGAGACCCGAGTGACATTGACTCTGGGGCGCTGCACCGTTGCGTTTGCAGCACAAGCAAACTGCACGGGCACGCGTGCTACTGAACTCCGGTTATCATGGCAAATGGAAATATATCCCGTGCAACCCATACGAGCTTGACGGGGCTCGCATCCCTTCTCCCGGCTACGGTCGTGGCTCTGATATTGTTTAGGCACTTGCTCCCAACATGGCGATCAGTTCAGTTCCAGTAAAGGTATCATATGCTATCTGGTATAATGATACGTCAAGGAAGGGTCTTTGATCTCTATCTGGATTGGTCCTGCGCACTTCACGATGTACCCGCCAACCAAGCCGAGAAACCATGTTCCACCCGTGCCGATTGATAGCCGCATCGAAAGCAAACTCGTCACAATATTTGCCGTGCTGCGGAAGAAGTAAATGCGAGTCGTATAAATGCACTTGCAGTCCGCAAAGCACTGGGTTAGGATGCCGTTCAGGTTAAACCGCCCAGTGTTGCCGCCAGTTGATCGCAGGGGCTTTTCCAGGAGCCCTTTTAAATCAAGCTCGAGAACTCGTCACCGACGTCGTCGATCGTTGTCACCCTTCATCATGTGCGGATACATCATGTTTCAGCATCGCTGCGGGTGCTATGACCGCATCGAATGCCACAGCTCCTGCCATCATGTTTGGTCTGAACTCAACCGCATCAACCAACCCGGCGCATGGCGGCCCAACGCATTGAATCAGCTGCCGTTCACTGTTCCAGAGAAGTGCAGCCCAGGCTGGCATAACACGGGGGTCATTACCCTGTGCACATGCTGTGCCGGCTTTTGGCAGAGCTGCTGCCCTGCGAGTTGATCCTTGAAGTCGTGGGACATTGTAAGGAGGGGCAGGTTGGGTTGAGCGCCCTGGAAAATCAAACAGGTGAGTGGATTAATTGATCCTTTATGATACTTGCCGCTAATAGCACGCAAGAATAGACAACTGCAAACTACCGGGATAGCCTGAGACCTCGCGCTGAAACGCCTTGATATGCAGTGCTCATCATGCCAAATCTCCACCGTATTTGAATACTGACTCCACTTATCCAGCCCCCGGATGAAAGGGAAGGGCCTGAGAACAAGCACAGAATGGAAGCAGCAACGTACCAGGTGTTGGAGATATCGAGATGCGCGACGAGGCGAGACACTTGCGCCAAAACGTCGTGGAGTGAAGCTAGCTTACACCGCGTCCAGGACTCGAGGCCTACCGCGTCACTGCTCAACGAGGCGGCCGTGTCCACGGCAAAATGGTGGCGTTAGCCGATGAGTGAGGTTCGCCTTATGTTCACAAAGACACTCAGCACACTGGATGTTCCTAGCCTTGGACTTGTCGAGGTCTGCCGAACGAGGAGTTGGGCTCCTCGGGTCGAGGTGCCGTAGTGCATGGCGGACAAGTCCCAACACAGAGTAATTAAATGAATCAACCATACGACCAATTCAGTTCAGCCAGCTGCTGAGTCTCATACGACCAGTTTATTGCTCGTAGTTCGAGTTGTACCACCAACAAGCCAGGACATGAAAGACTACCTACTTGTAGGCGGAACGATTGCCGCTATGCGGTCACACGTTAGCGATCTCGGCGGCAAAGAATGCTTACTGGTTTTGTTACTGTACTTCATCGGTACGAGAGAGCGCATGCCAGGACTCGAGCCGTTGATTGAGAGCCGGCGCTCCACTTTCGGCCGTGGGCCGGGCCGGCGCCGGTTCGCGCACCGGGCCGGTATGATATACAACGGACTGATTACCGTGCGGACTGATTACCGCCGGGAGGAAATCCCGGTCGCGGACTGATTACCGGGCAAGATGAACTGCGTATCAAGAAGTAAATTCTAAGGGGTAAAAATAAGATGCCCTCTATCTAAGGTAGATCTAGGGGCATGGCTCTTATAGAAGAAATCATGGGGAAATCCCGGTATATCATCGGTGCCTTCTAGGGGATTTCTCGGGGAAATCTTACCCGGGGGAAACCTGGGGAAAACCTTCCGGGTAGAAATCCAGGGGAAATCTAGGTGATTGTCCCTGGATTTCTAGGGGGTTTCTTGGGGAATTCTTGTGTATCCCCGGGGAAGGCCCTATTCCGTATCACGGTGCACCAGCCACAAGTGCATGGTCCCTCACTCTGCAAGTCATGAGTTGACATGCAAATGAAAGGCAGAGGGAGATCCGAGCCAAGTTGTCTCACGATAGCGGCAGCATTCTGCTCGAAAATAAATTAACCGTGCTTTCTATTGTGACACCTATGCGTGGCTATTGCATCCCGCCCCCATCCCCACACTAGACGTCTGCCGCGGCTGTACGTTCTGGAGGGGCATAAATCTCAAAAATATAGTCCGTACCTTCTTCCGACTCCCTAAAATGCGGCTTAGCGCTTCCCTTCAGTTCCTCAGGGCTTCCCGATTCGCCTAGAACCCTTGCCCCTTCTCGCTGCATAGTATATGCTCTCTAAATTCAGGCAATAGGTACCCGCTAGTGAGCTGCACATATACAGTTGGTATATACTATCGACATGTCTTCCACTTAAGGGACAACACCTCACATCACAACCTAGCATCGTCATTAGTCCCTCTGGTCATGCACGGACTGTAGAAAGAGGTACAACTTACGCAATCACCATCCTGCTTCCCCTGCGGAATCCCCATGTCTTCAAACGTTGCCGGGCCTTTGCCCGGCTTCGCCGGCGCGGTTGCGGAGGTTTGAATGCCCGGGCTGGGCAGACTCTGGGCGGCTTGTCCAGGGGGCGCACTCCCAGTCCTCCCCGCACCCAGCTTGGGTAGATTCGGCGCCGCCTGACCCAGACCAGTAGGCACTCTCGGTGGTCTCTGAGGATCCTGTGGGGGTAACGTGTTCAGCCGCTCCGGCCTGCCTGCACCGCCGGGGATTCTCGGGAAACGCTCGTGGCTCTGAGGTGCCATGTGAGGGTCATGGTGGGGAGGTACCTCGGAAATGGGGCGCGAGGACGTTCGAGGGCCGTAGTCGCGTCCCGGGTCAGCCCCGGCTGGGGGGTATGGGGCCTGTGCCCCGTGTGGGTTTCCGTACGACTGCCTCGGAGGCTGCTTCTGTATCCTGCTGCTGGCTGGATGGCCACCCGGGTATTGCTGGACGCTCGCCGGTCTTCCCTGCAGGTCCTCGCCAGGGTGCGGGCGCCCACTTGCGTTGGCTGGACCTGGACTGTGCTGCCGATAGCCAACCGGACCGTGATTGTCGTAGCCCGCAGATGCGACTCTGCTTCGCGGCGGAGGCTGTGATAGAGGTTGGAGGCTACCCGCGCTGTGCGATGTCGGCATCGGTCTCGGTCCCGTCGTCTGGGTATTGATACCAAACGCACTCATCGGCCGATCAGCCTGGGGGCCCTGAGAGGGACGTAGGCCAGAGTTGTAAATTGGATTGGGAGGGCCGCGAACATCATCCTCTGGATATGGCGCTGTGGAGCGAGAGCGGCTCACATTGAGCGGTGCTGGCCTGCCATCATCAGGATAAGGGGCCGCAGACTGGGGCCGCATGGGCTGCACTCCAGCGCCATCCAGTCTGACGTTGAAGGCCGGTTGTCGATCCGAGCCCACCACGGATGCCCTCGATGGGTCCGGGAACGTGGCGTGTTCAGATACGATCGTCGGTCTGATCCCTAGCGACGGCTGGGGCGAGACGCGGGGAGACGCCGTCACCGACAATGGCTCGACCGGTGGCTTCGGCAGGTATCCAGGGCCGTCGTCAATGGGAGTGGGCGGGCCGCTGCCCTCGTTCAATGTTGGCATCTGTTGCGGTTGTTTGAAGCGCTCAGGCCGCTTGCCCTTTTGGGATCCGTGCTGCGACTTGATACGCGTGAGCGTCGTTGTCTCGTGGTCCGTCTTAGACAGGCTCTTATCCTGGCTGAGCGATTCCAGACGACCTGTTGCGTCCTTGTTGCCGTGGTCGGCAGCGAGCTGGTACCATCTCCGAGCGTCCGGGATGCTCTTGTTGACGTGGATGCCGATCTCGTAGTAGTAGCCCATGGCAAACTCCCCGGTCGGCAGCTTCGCCGCCGCCGCCTCTTGCGCGTACCTGAAGGCCAGCTCCTCGTTCTTCTTGAACACCCCCTCGTAGCCAAAAAGAAACCAACGGCTGACGCCCAATGCCGCCTCCGGAAGACCTTGCTTAGCCGCCAGCCCATAGTAGTGCAGCGAGTAGGACGGGTTAAACTCGCAGCCAAGCTGGCAGAGCTCGTACGCCTGTCCCACTTTAAGTTGAGCCTTTGCGAACCCCAGGTACGCAGCCTTCTCGACATACATTTTGGCTGTCTCCAGGCTGTATGCCAAGAGTCCGTCGGGGATGGTGATGTCGGGGAGATCGCGGCCGACCAGCATGCCGTAGACATAAGACCCCTGCGGCGCATCCTCGTCGGCGCCGTCAGCTGCGGCCTGAATGCGCTCCAGTCCCCTGGGGTAGTCCTTTGTCTCGCCATGCTGGCCGAGCAGACTCATCATGCCCATTCGGTACAGAGCAGCCGAGTCTTTCAGGCTCATGCCCCTGTAGTAGTGCTCTTTGGCCTTGGACATGTCGTTGGATTGCTCGAACAGCATGCCCATGCGGTATTCGGACCGCGCGTTTCCCAGCTCCGCCGCGCGTTTATATCCGCTGTAAGCCTCGCGCTTATCCACTCGGTTGCCAAACTTGCCAAACTCGAGCCATTTCGATCGTATATACAGCGCGTCGGGGTGTTCCTGGCGTGCCAGGTAGGTGATGATGTTCAGGGCGTCTACGCGCAACTCATGTTCGATGCGCGGCGTTGCCGGTCTGGCCTTGTCGGAGGGCTCCCGGGCGGCGGCGTCCATAGCAACCTCGGCCCAGGTGAGGACATCGCGAGCCCAGCTTATCTGCATAGTGACATTTTGGCAGTGCAGCACATGCTTGCGAGCATTCCACAGGATTTCCTCTTTTGCATCATCGGCGGGTGGCACGTTATCGCCCGTGACCTTTGGGAAAGGCGAAAAGGATGGCGCATCCCAGCCCATGCTGTCAAGCTTCTGGGTCCGTGTGTCGTTATTCTGATATGCCATGATGTCGATTTCGGCGTCGGCGGCGGAGCCCAGTTGCGATCGGGCCGGCAGCTCGGCGGACTGATCGGCCCTGGGGGCCGTATAAATCGAGTGGGATGGATCTCGGTCGTGACGGAATGCGGCGTCGCTATTGCTTCGCTGTTCGCTGTCTTGGGCCTCCAGTTCCATGCGCTGGAGGTCGTCTTGCATGTTCTGAGGCACCTGAGGGGTCACCCTAGAAATGGGTGCAAGAAGTCGTCAGCGTCAAGCCCCACCATACGAGCCGTACAATCCACCAACGCGCGGTCTCGGTGACCAGGCTGAGGGAGGAGGCAACGGGTCCGACGACAGGCAAGAGGGAAATATCAACAGGAACCAGGGCAGGCTTGCTCACCTTTGCGGAGAGGGCGCAACGACCTCGGGCAGGTAATAGTCGTCGACGCCGCCGGGGACAAACGTGGCACCAAACCGAGGCATGTCGGTGGCCAGCGAGAGGGAGAGGGGTTTGGATTTGGATTGGGCCCGGCTATCTGCGAGTGCGGAAGAGCAGGCCTGTCAGCTGAGGCTCGTCTTTGGACAACGAGGCTACGGCAGCAGCCAGGCTCGTGTTCTGGGCCGCGCCGTGGTTTGCGCCGCAGGACGGCTTGCGCAGTCCAGAGCTCGTCGCACGGGCAGGACGAGCAGGACGAGCAGGCGGGCGTGAGGGTTGCCCTCTGTGCTGTCAAAAACGAGGGACAGACGGACAGACGGCGGGCGCGCATGTGAGAGAAAACGAGACAGGCAGGACAGATTGCCAGAACCAGTACGGGAAGGCCTGGTGAAAAGGGTCTCCGACAGAGGTCGTCCAGACGGTCCAGACGGTCCAGACGGTCCAGCAGGGGCCGTGTGGGTGGCGATGCGGGAGCGCCAGGAGGTTTCCAGGGTATGACGGTGGAGAGAGGGCGATGCAGCTTAGCAGCCACCGTCAGATCTCGCAGCTTGGGTTATTTTTAGGAGGCATCCCATCCGTTTGTTGTTGGGTCCGCAGCATGAAGCGAAGCATGCAGAGCCGGTGGGCACCAGGGTTGATTCCTCGCTGTCGTGTCTCCCTCTACCAGGGGCGTTGGCGGGTGGTGGTTTACGAGTAAGGTAAGGTAGTGGTGACGGCCACACCACGGCATGGGAGAACGCGCGCGGTTAGGTACCTTAGGTACGTATCGGCGGCGACGAGCCCCAACGGCCAACCGCTGGAGTTGGTGGTTGGTGGCTGGTGGCTGGCGGGATGGTTCCAAGTCGCCGTTTCTGGGCAGTGCAGCGCACCGCCTGGCTTCAGCTGTCACGGGGCGTGCTCGTCGCCCTCGAGCGACGGCCACCCGTATGTCGGTCCCTTGATAATAGCGCACCATGTGGTTGCATCCTCGTCCGTCGGGGCGGCCTCGCTTCCAATCGGTACATGTCTGTCCAAGGTATAATCCCGTCCGGTTGTCCTTTGTCTCCGTCTGTCTGCCTGTCTCCTGTTCTCATTCACCAGCTCGTCCCAAGGCTCGATTACTCGCAGCTCTGGCGCAGCGTCAAGCACCCAACAACCCACTCCCCAGGGCTGAGGCAATCAGTCCGTCCACCGCAAGGCAGAGGTGGACAGTCAAAAGTTTGTACTTACAAGATGCACCGCCTGCTCCCCGAATGTCGCTCGTCATCTTGATACGGCGGCGGCGATACTGGGCAATGCCGCTGTTGCTTTGTAAGTAGGCCCTCGACACCAATGGTATCGACCGCTCCTCCGTAGGTAGCTGGGTTTGCTGCTCAGTGAACCTGCCAGCGACTCCCTGCCGGATGTTTAGAGTGCTGTAGGGCTTGGATCCACGTCCACGGGCGGCTGGTCGGCGGAGGCTCGAGAGGGTGCAGGTATGTTCGTGGGCTCTGGGCGACGAGGCGTGACGAAGACGAGGTTCCGTGCCATTTATGAAGCGGTTGGGATCTTGTTGGTTGTCGAGCTGGGCTCGTTGCTGTTGCTCGTGCGACGGTGCTCTATGCTGCTGCTCGACCTTGGCCCAGTGCGCATGGTCGCGGGAAGGTTCGAGCGGTATGTCTATGAATCAGCAGCTCAACACCCTCGAGCAGTCAAGGCCTCCGGGGATGGACAGTATTAATGGGAAGGCAAAGTCGCAGCAACCACTGCAGCCATTACTTCGCCTAACGCCTGCCACACCGCCGTCATAACCGATAAACCGTACCCAACTCTCATCGCTTCTTACACGCTCTCGACGCCAGCTGGCTCCTGATTGCCCCGGCGGCTGTGAAACAGGACCAACACACAGACCAACAGGCTGACTGCGGCATCCATGAACGTAATATGGAATGGCGCACTGGCGCGACGTGATTTAGATTTAGGCGCGCCCACAGCCACAGCCCCCATCCCACATTATGTGCTATAATTGGCGTCCGATGAGGTGATGGCCTTGAAGTACACCGTGATGGGCCAACGTCCTGCGGACAGCCGTTAGCCATGGCGATATTCTCCGACATTTGCTCGCGCTGCACCTATTATTGTTGCCCTGGACGTGCAAGCTAGATGTCATTGGAAAGCAAGGTATTAGTTAGCATCATCGAGTAGTCACCACTGCCAACGCGTTCTGCAAGCCGGCAGTCCGTACTCCGTAGAGCACCCATAAAAGAGCGGGAGATTGCAGACCACATGGTACGAAGTATTAGCTCCCGTCGCGAGGCTGTCGCGCTGCAGTCCGCCGCCATTGTCTGTCCGACTGATCCCAGAGCTGATGCCCTATGCGGCACGATTCAACCTTGCTCGTTTGCCCATCCATATTCTCTGCCTTGTTGGGCTTCTCCCTCTCTCCTAGCTGCGGCTGATTCCATCTTAGCACAGCGCCAACGTGCACCTTAACACGCCTCCTTGCACTCGGTTGACCTTTGGGCCGTTGGCAGGACTCGCTCGATCCGGCATGTCGTGTAGTTCCCCACCTGTGTTAAACTCACAAGCACAACAGAGAGCCGCTGCACTTAATAAAACGGACAAAATATTTCCTTGAACGCATTAAAGTGTGATGGATCTGTGGTGTCCGCACAAAGGAAAACGAGACAGAACTTGCCGAGGCTGCAGCACTTCCATGAAGTCGCATGTACGAGTACGGAGTACACGATGTCTACGAAGTAAAAGGCCTGGGCCAACAGGGATTACATAACCACGCCTTCGGCACGGATCAAGTTGTCCCGTCCAGTTGAGCCTCGCGTCACCACCGTCAGCCTAGCCATTGACTCGCGAGAGCTTCAACAAACCTCCGACTAACGCCGCTTTCCAGCTCTGCACGCCTGCCCCTGCCCAATGCCCGCCTGACGATACTCGCCGCTTTCCGTTTCTCAGGCCCTCTCGGAGAAAGCCCACATCTGTCAATTTCCATCGGCGCTGTCTCCCCCATCGACTGCTTTGGCCAGAGCCTGTCCTCCACCATGGCAGACCGAAACCTCTCCCAGATCCTGGCGCAGCTCAAGCACTCCCCGTCGATGAGCTACCCCGAAGCCAACGCCCTCCTATCCAAAGCCAAGCTCGCTCTCCTCAAGCTCAATGCTCTCACACCGACCCCCTCCGCCCCGTCCAATCTCCTGGCCCTCGCCCGCGAGACCTACGAACAGGGTGCCCTCTTTGCCATCCGCGCCCGGAACCCAGACGCCTTCACCCGCTACGTCCAGCAGCTCCAGCCATTTTACGAACTGCCTTCTGCAAGGCTGGCCCCCAACCTGCCCGAGCGCAACAAGGTCACGGGCTTGAGCCTGCTTCTTCTTCTGACGCAGGGCCGTTACGCAGAGTTCCACTCTGAGCTTGAGAGCCTCGCCAACAGAGATGGTGGGGGTAGCGCTGGCGACGTGGAGGGAGATCGCTATCTTGGTTATCCCATCAGGTTGGAGAGGTGGTTGATGGAGGGCAGCTACGACCGAGTGTGGAAGGCGATGAAGAGCAGCGAGGTGCCCTGCGACGAATACAGCGTCTTTTCAGAGGTAAGCAGAGACGCATAGTCGTGCGCCGGCTCAGCGACGCGCTGATCACTAACTCTGCTTCTTTCCTTTCCAGATCCTGAAGAACCAGATCCGCTCGGAAATTGCCAGCAGCAGCGAACGGGCGTATCCCAGTCTGCCCATCAGCTCCACAAAGTCTCTCCTGTTCCTCGACTCCGAAGGAGACGTAGTCCAGTTTGCCAAACACCGGGGCTGGGCCGTCAAGGATGGCCACATCTTCTTCCCCGACACCGCTGAGACGGGCGAAGATGGCGCTCAGAGCAAGGATGTCAGCCAGATGGTGATTGAAAACACGCTGGGCTACGCTCGAGAGCTGGAGACTATTGTCTAGGAGAGCAGGGATTGATGCCCGTTGCAATCATCTCCATCTACGATGTACGACTAGATTTAAAGGTAGACGGCGTTGGTCGCTCCATCAACCCCTGCCAGCGACAAACCACAAGCGGACTGTCTTGATACTTTTGAAACGTGAACTCGTTTTATGCTCCTGCATGAATGAGGCTAGAGACATGTGAACAGGTCCCTGCTCTCCCGCCCGAAACTGACATCTTTTCCCTGCTTCTCCTGATTCTGAATCCATTTTCACTGGCGCCTGTACTGGCCTATGGTCACCCACACAACGACAACAGCCAGCCCTCCCAAGTCATTACTCATCTAAGCGAACAGCTTCAACCCGCTGCCATGCTTGCCGACCTCACATACCTCGCACACCTTGCATACAGTTCCCTTGTACTTGGAGTGGTATTTGGATCCGTCAAAGGCGCACTCCTCGTACGAGGTGCCGCTGTAGATGGGGGTGTGACTGGCGGCACATACCTCAAACTCAGCAAACTGGTCAAACTCGATGTCGACGGCGTCATTAGGGTTCCGCTCGCACTGAGCCTTCGTCCTCTTGGCCTGAAGAGGGGTAAGTTGTAAGTAAGATGTCGCCGGTATAGGGGTGGAGGTCGTATCAACTCACATTCTCAATTATCTTGCTGGATCCACCATTGGCAATGATGCGGTTGGCGAAGCTCAGAGCCGAATTGTAGTTCTTGTTCCTCACGGCTAGTTGCATGGCACTCAACAAAGCGAGCTGTCTGTGGGGCACCTCGATCTTGGGTATCGTAAAGTACGCCGACAGCTCCAGGCTCCTCTTGAGCTTAGCTGGATCTTGAGCCACAATGTCTGGGGCGCCGAGTGTTCTTCGGGTAAGCTCAATGCCCATGGCCACCGCGTACTCGCTTGCCGACGTAACGAGCTTCTTGGCCTCTGACACCTCGCCTTCGCTTGACACGGCGTTGATGAGGATGGTGTGCAAGATACCTTTGAACAGCTTGATGCCATCTTCCAGTTTGTTTGCCTTCATGGAGTCGTATCCCTTTTGCAAATCGTTGGCAGCGAGGTGCTCAAGGTCTCGGGGAATAATAGGAAGCACTTGTCGGGGATCTGTCTCGTCAACGGTGCGGCGGATATAGTTGATCAAAGGTGGCAATCCGGACGAAGCAGGCAAAAAGGTCTTGGAGGCTTGGTAAACCTCCAAAAATCGTGGCTTCAGAGGAGCGAAGTTGACAGCACCGACTTGCCGGTTGAGGAGCTGCATGGCAGTCTCGAACGAGCCCCCCGCAACGTGGTCCACTGCCAGAGGCGAGTTCCGCGCCCAAAGGTCGGCTTCGCTGCTGCCAGCCCCACCAGCGTCGGCACTGTCGACGTTGACGAAGTCGCTGTCGGCTTCAGGCACATCGTCGTCACCCATATCCCAACCTGCCACATCTTCGTCCTCCTCCGCGGTCAACGCGCCGTTTCGTTTCGCTGCGGCGTCAACTTCCATGCCGTCCTCCATACCCGGTTCGTCAACACCGGCGGGTTCGCCCTCGAGCGATAAGCCTTCCACCTGTCCGAGTAGAGCCTTCTCAAAGAAGGACTGAGAGTTCGCCTTTGTGGGCCAGTTACCCTTGAACGTTGGCACAACCGGCTTCGGCGGTGCCAGAGGCTCCCCCAGGGCCGGCATGGTGAGCTGGTCCTCAGTCACACCGGTAGCCTCCAATATGGTCTGGCACTCCTCGTCAAGGCCGTGAGACTTGGCCGTCATATATGCCAGAGGATCTGTTCAAATATCAGCAGGGCTCCCGTGAAGGAACACGAGAGATGAAACTCACAAAGGTCAATTTCCTTGAACATCTGGATACGGTCTTCAACTTCGCCGAGGTATAAAGCATTGTGGAACCGCGAGGTAAAATCTCCACGGTGCTCGGCAATCTTTGCCATCCTGGCAAGCTTGGAGTGGTCGCCAGTGGCAAGATACAGAAACGACAGCTTATCAAACTGCTTGAGCTTCTGGTAGCACATCTCCACAATCTGGTGGTTGCCATGAGCCAATGCTTCGGTGCTCAATCGGGTCCAAAACTTGGGCTTGTCCAACTCCTTTGCCATCTCCACGGCAACTTCGAGGTTGCCACATTCAATAGCCAGGTCGAAACGCGTGGTTGGATCTTGCACAAACTGCAAAGCAATTTCAGGATAGCCCTTCTTCTGCAAGTATGAGATGATCGACTGGCCCACAAGACTCGAGGTGCGGATAATGTGAAGCATCTCTTCGTAGTTCCTCTTGACAAGAGCAAGCTTGAAGCGGTACTCAGTGGGGTCGATTTGCAGGATTCGGGGCTTCGCAGCTCGGTCGAGGCAATAGACGTTGCGACCTTTCACCCGCACCAGGTAAACGGTCTGGTCCAGAGTCCGGACAATGCCGTTGTCGCCATTTAGAAGCGTGTACTTGACGTGGTTCAAAGTCGAGTACAAGAGGACGCCTGCGTCATCCCACGTAGCGCTCTTGATGCGGATCGTCTCGTGCAGAGTACTGACTTGCTCAAGCGTTTTCGTCACAATCGTCACATTGTGCTTGCTGAGGAGCGCAGCGTAGAGGCCATCGTTGGACCATACGACATACTTGACGCCATTGACAGACAACTCAGCAGTGCTCTTCTTCTGCTGTATGTCATAGAGATGTACCGCGGTTGGCGTAATTATGAGAAGGTTGCCGGTTCCGCCAAAGTATATATCGGTAGTTCCAGTCGGCGGCTTGAAGGAGCGGGTCGTGCTGTTCGACAAGTCCTTGATGTCGATGGTCTGGTTGGGCGTATCAAGCACGGCAAAGCGGTTTCTTGCCACGAAGATAGCCGAGGTTCCAGAACCCCGTTTCGACTCAGTTGGTTCGATGGCCCCGGAGCCGTCCTTGGGAAGGTTCACCAGTTCGTACGAGCCGCCGTCGGCTGGCGTCGTAACCAGGACAGATCTCTCAGCAGGATTGTACGACAGGGTGCGGGGGGTGACCCAGGCACTGCCGAGTTTCTTCAGAGACAGCAGTGTCGGGCTCTCTGCGTTCTTCTGGAAGTCGTAGGACTTGACATGCTTCTCCTTGTTGATGTAGAAGAGAACGTTCTGGTGCGTGGCAGAGGCAGGACGCTCACGTTCCAGCTTGAAAACCATGACTCCGTTATCGTGGCCGGCGGCAAACAGATTGATCTCGGGGTGCGCCGCGATGACCCAGAATCGGTCGTTTTCCCGCTTAAAGGACTGGACTGCGGTTCTCTTGTTCAGGTCCCACACGCGGATGGTCTTGTCTTCACCGGCCGACAAGATCAAGTCTTGATGAGGGTGAAACAGACAGCCAGAGGCATTATGGAAATGCCCTCTACAAGTGTCGACCTCCCACGCCTTGGTCTCGCTCATGCGCCAGAGCTTGACCAGGCGATCATCGCCGGCAGACACAATCAGAGGCATCGTGGGATGGAAAGCCACCCAGTTGACGCCACGGTCATGACCTTCCAACACGAATTTGACGACAGCATCTGTGTTTCCAAACATGTCAGCCTGACTCTGGTTGGCGCGGGCTATCTGATCTTCGAAGCTCATCGAGGTCGGCGCAGAGTGTTTCTTTCGGAGGCCGGATATGTCCCAGACGCGGACGGACTGGTCTAGCGAAGCGGAGACGACAAGATCCTCTTTCGGGTGGAACTGAGCACACATGGCATAGTGGTTGTGCCCCGTCATTGTGCAGACTTTTGGACAGTTAGCATTGACAGCTAAGGATGTCGTGTTAGTTTGGGCAACATACTCAAAGAACGGTTCTGCCAGTTCCATATCCGAATGGTCTGGTCATCGGAAGACGACAGAATCCACGGCAGCTCGTGGTGGAAGAAGACTGTCCGGACATAGTCGAGATGCCCGTTCAAGGTGAAGAGGCAGCGTCGAGTCTGGTACGACCAAACCTTGATCTTGTAGTCATCGCCACCAGACACGAAGAGCGGCTGGGTCTTGTGAAAGTCGACGCCCCGAACAGGCCCGTCGTGTTCCTCAAATCTATCGATCAGTGTGCCCATTCGGTAGTCCCAAAGCTGGATGGTGGACGAATGAAGCGACACCAGGATCCATGGTCTGCCAGGTTCGTCAGCCATCAAGCACCACCCACAGTAAGTCGCTGTCTAGGGGCCGTAAGCTACCTCTTGGGGTGGAAGGCAATGCCTTTCGCTCTCGACGATTTCGATTCGAACTATGCCGCTGTAAGCTCACTGACCACGGACGGCCCTTGATCGGTCCAGCGTACCTTGGTCAACATGCCCGGGGAGGACTGCATCTTGGCGGGGAGGTGAAGCCGCAGCTTCGTGCGTCAGGGGGAGGTGACGCGGGCCAGAGCTAGGCAGCCCGAGGTTTGACAGAGAGGTGTGCTGGATAGCTTGCGCGGATGCTGTGGTTGTCGCGAGCTGGCCAGCAGGTCAGCATCAAAAGGGGTGGAGGAGGGAATGTCGTGCTGGCTGCTTTGGATAGGGTTCTGAGCTGACCTGACTCCTGGCTAGCAAGCAATTGAAGCATCGTGTCCATCCCGTTCCCAATTGTGGGCATGGCCAGCCTCCAGCCGCCGCAATATTGTTCCGCCGTGCCACCAGCCCTCACCGCCCTACCCCCTGGGGAAACCCCTCCACTGATTCTGCCGCCGTACATGTTGCAGCCTGCCTGCCCCTGAACGGCATGGCGCTAACCCCAATTGGGACAGCTTTGGTGTGATGTGTTCATAAAGCACAACCAACCAGCGTGTTGCCTCGACGAAGAAGCGCCTTCTTTGTGAGATGCATTAGGGAAGTATACCGGATTCGAACCCGCCGAATCACGGCGCAATCGCACATTCAGCCCTGAGCGATCGATCGGCTGCGAGCTCTGGCGCTCCTCCACGATTATCTCGAGCCAACTCTGTCGTCTGCTGTGAAGCTTCTCCCCTTGGCCATGTTACGTCTTTCCAGCCTGCCATGGGGCCTGGCCATGGCCCTTATGACGGCCTTGCAGGCCACGGCCACTCCATCTGTCAATGTAGGCATGAAGGCGGCCTTCTCGGCGGGGCCGTATCTGCTGGAGCTCCTGTAGGTCGCCCACCGTTGACTCCCTTATGTACCCTATTTATTGTATGGATGGATGCTGAGTATAAGCCAGTGAAACCGCAGCAGGAGAGAACTCGACGGCCTATTTCCCGCTTCTTGACCGAATTGCTAGCGGGCACTTTGCTTCAGCCTCCTCCGATGCCGCCTTATACAACGCATTCCTGGATGTGCTTCGAGAGGACGGCCACATCGAGAGCCCTGAGGCGCTCTCCACGTTCAATCTGGCCTTGTCCTTGCGGTCGGCAGCTCCGCGGATCGAGGCACACTACCAATATTACTCGACAGCGGTTGAAACTGCTGTTGCAGATTCCTACTGCCAGGACTGGGTTTTGTTTGAAGGGAAGCAATACTGCACGCCGGCGTTGGACATAGTCATAAAAGATGGGCTATTCGCCTCGTAAGTGTATCCCCCAATTGATATTAAATTATCAACCTAACTGTCCATACAGCGAAGTGTCAAATCTCCCCTTCGATCGCACCCTGGGAGCTGGCAGAGAAGCCGTTCTTTACACCGATCCCGTATCGGACACTTTCGGAGAGTTCCACAAGGCTCTTTCAAAGGCAGCCCGTGCTCGGGCATTAAAGT
This sequence comes from Tolypocladium inflatum, assembly GCA_003945565.1. Lineage (NCBI taxonomy): Eukaryota > Fungi > Ascomycota > Sordariomycetes > Hypocreales > Ophiocordycipitaceae > Tolypocladium > Tolypocladium inflatum. Next base: position 2,278,664 of record QEPE01000001.1, read on the forward strand.
ACCGGGTGCGTTATCGTCGACGCAATGCCAAAACCACTCAGGCGTTGCCTGTAAGCGGCTATGGGGTCGAGTTGGCCCTGAAAAGGACGGATTACATTGTCATTGACGACAGGGAGGCCACGCAGGACTCTGCGCAGAAACCTTTGGGATCGGGAGCAATTCTCAACGGAGAGGATGGGGAGGTTGCGGATCTTCGACCACTGTCTACGTCGGAGCTTGCCTCTCTTGGCATGAAAACAGCATCCTTTATTCAAGGAAGCGACAGCCCCTTCGAAATGCTCGTCAAGTTGACGCAGGACTTCCCGAGATTTTCTGCATCTATCGCTGCCCACAATATCTCCAAAGACTTTGCCATTGAGTATGAGCAGAACAAGGCGCAGATGGGACGTGGCGGGATCAACTTTCTGTGGATGAATGGCGTCCAGCTCATTGAACGGCAAATAGAACCTTTTGCTTTGGTTGGGATGCTCCGCCGCGAGAGAAAACTCATTAGCCGCGTTCGGGACCTGGGCCTCAGTGGCAAGCAAGCTGTCTCCCTCCTTGGACACAGTGCTATTTCCGCGGCCAAAGGCGACGATAAGCCTGTGAGATACGACTGGACAGATCGATTGGAGGACGGCAGAGTCATCATCTGGCTAAATGACCTTGAGAAAGATGCGCGGTATGAGGAGTACCCCAAAACTCTAACTTCGGTATGTTCTGCAGCCTGAACAGGGGAGTCCCAAACGCTGACAATGTGAGTAGTTGCTGCAACGCACCTATCCTGGTCAGATGCCTCCAATCGGCCGGAACATTTTCAACCTTCTCGTCCCTGCAGATCTTTCGAACGCCGAGGACTTGGCATTTGTCTCCCAGGTTGTCTCCATCATAAACAGAGGCATCCCTATACGATTCGGATTGATCCCGTTGACATCAACCGCCGAATCCACCGCGCAGGCCAAATTACTATACTATTTGATCGAAAACCATGGCCCAGAGGCTCTAATAGCCTATGTTCAGGGGCTGGGCGAGAAAGCTCAGATAGCGGCCGACGAGAAACTCTTCGCAAATGTCGTCGCAGCTCGAGAATTGTCCCCAGACTCCCGGGATCTGTCATTCCATGAGGTTCTCGAAGCAGAATCTTATACGGAGCAAACAAAGCTTGCTCGTCGGTGGGTTGAGAGATTGAAAGCAGACACACCAATTCGGCCGCTCTTCATAAACGGCATTGTCACCCCACGTGACAAAAACTGGATGCAAACAATGAGCATGAAGATTGGCGAAGACCTTCAAGTCATTCAGAAAGGAATCTTCCATGGGGTACTGGAGGAAGAGACGTGGATTCCTGGCACCTTTCTTGAGGGTGCGATCGCTAGACGTAATGTGTACATTGCGCTTGACGATGACAAGGCTCTTCGGATGTTGGATGTCAGCAAGGTTTACGACGATCACACTGATTTATTTCACAAAATTCCGGTTCTCGAGTCACACTCAGAGTCAACAAAGGAGAACTGGGCAGTGATGACGGTCCTCGCCGATATGACGACTCAGGATGGCCGGCAACTGGTACTGTCTGCTCTGGAGTTCAAACGAAACAATCCCGGCGTCCACCTAGAACTACTTCACAATCCCGAGGACTCTACGACGGCCTCGCAAGTGAATGCTGCTTTCAAAGCGGACGTGGAGATGCTCGGAAGCATTGAAACGGAGGAAAAGTTGAGCAAAATCGCAGAGGCAGCCAAAGACTTTGCGGACGATGAAGACTATGTTGCGGCTTTGACCCCATTTCTCACCATGGCCAAGATCAATACGGGCACGAAAATGGCAATACTTAATGGCCGCGTTGTCGGACCCATTCCGTCAAATGTGTCATTCACGGCAGACGACTTCCAGCAATTCTTGGAATTCGAGCAAAACCATCGAATCCTCCCGGTATATGCTGCGATTGAGGACCTCGGATTGGGCGATATGCTTTCTAGTGCTATCGTGGCAGCCAAGGCTACGTCTATCACTGCCCTGTCGACAATCTCTGATCTCCCGGAAGGAATCTTTGAATCAGCACCGGCCATTCGTTCCACCCTTTATGATTCGTGGAATTCAAGTCATACTGCAATCGAGATCGGAGATCCCGAAACTGCCAGCATTCACATCGCGGGACTGTTGGATCCCGTCAGCGAGAGAGGCCAGCGGTGGGCGCCCATTCTCAAGGTTTTGTCGGACCTAGACGGGGTCTATATCAAACTCATATTGAACCCCCTGGACAAGATTGCAGAGCTCCCAGTGAAGCGATTCTTCAGATATGTCATGGAATCAAAGCCCTCCTTCGACGAGAGCGGACAGGTCAGAGAGCTGAAAGCAGTGTTCAAGGGCCTGCCATCAGAGGCACTGTTGACGGCTGGCATGGATGTTCCGCCCGCATGGCTTGTCGCGCCAAAGGAGTCTACCCACGATCTCGACAACATCAAGCTAAGCTCTGCCAAGTCTGACGTCGATGCGACGTACGAGCTGGAGCACATACTCATCGAAGGCCACTCAAGAGAAGGCGAGGGAGCCCCTCCTCGAGGTGCTCAACTGGTTCTAGCGACAGAGAAGGACCCTCTCCTCACGGATACAATCGTCATGTCAAACCTCGGCTTTTTCCAATTTAAAGCGAATCCCGGCTTCTACAACATCCAGCTGAAAGAGGGACGGACTTCCGATATATACGCGATCGAGAGCATCGGTGCTCAAGGGTGGGAAGCCGTGCCTGGCGATGAGGGGACCGGGCTGGCATTGATGGACTTCCAAGGCACGACGTTGTACCCGCGCCTCAAAAGGCGACCTGGAATGGAGAAAGAGGATGTCTTGGAAAAGGCCGACGGGCCGTCTGGAGACAGCCTGGTCTCCAAGGGCTTGAAATTCGCCGAGGGACTGTTTGGCGGGTCCAAAGCCAGTTCGGTGTCGGCACAAGAGCACGCTGAGATTAACATCTTTTCCGTGGCTAGCGGGCACCTGTACGAGCGGATGCTCAACATCATGATGGTGTCTGTGATGCGCAACACCAAGCATAGCGTCAAGTTCTGGTTCATTGAGCAGTTCCTCTCGCCGTCATTCAAGGAGTTTATCCCGCACATGGCAGAGGAATACGGGTTCAAGTACGAGATGGTGACGTACAAATGGCCACACTGGCTGCGGCAGCAGAAGGAGAAGCAACGCGAGATCTGGGGTTACAAGATTTTGTTCCTCGACGTCCTCTTCCCGCTGTCACTTGACAAGGTTATTTTCGTCGACGCGGACCAGGTCGTGCGGACAGATATGATGGACCTGGTCAACCTAGACCTTGAAGGCGCGCCATATGGGTTCACGCCCATGTGCGACTCGCGCACCGAAATGGAAGGCTTCCGCTTCTGGAAACAGGGTTACTGGGCAGGCTACCTGCGTGGCCGGCCGTATCACATCTCGGCCCTCTACGTCGTCGACCTGCGCCGCTTCCGAGAGCTCGCGGCTGGCGACCGGCTGAGGCAACAATACCACTCTCTATCTGCAGACCCAGCAAGTCTGTCCAACCTGGACCAGGACCTTCCAAACCACATGCAGTTCCAGATCCCCATCCACAGCCTGCCACAGGAGTGGCTGTGGTGCGAGACGTGGTGCAGCGATGAGAGCCTCGCGAGTGCGCGCACCATCGACTTGTGCAACAACCCACAGACGAAAGAGCCCAAGCTTGACCGCGCGAGAAGGCAAGTCCCCGAGTGGACCACCTACGATGACGAGATTGCCGCGCTGGACAGAAAGCGAAGGCGGCAGCAGCATAATGCTGGCGGGGATACCGAGCCTGCTGGAAGTCCTGTTGGGGGACAGCAAACCGCAGCGGAGGAGGCGAAGCAACGCGAGGTCAACACCAAGAGCCGCAGGTGGGAGGAGGGGGAAGGGGGAAATATTCATACGATTGACGAGCTGTGAGAGCGTCGACCGGTGCCTGGCTTCTGGTTTCTGTATCTAGCAACACATATTGATGTCTCTGTCGGAACGACTCTGGACAACGCGAATGCCTCGCAGCAGGGCGGGTGGCGACTGAAGCCACTCAACGCGTTTGCGCCCGTGTTGCTCCTTTCTGTTCCATGGGCCACGGCTGCAACCTCCAGTCAGGTTCCACGGATACATCCGAGACTACAATACATTTGTGCCGTATTTCTCATTCTCCAGCCGTTTGCTGCGAGCTTGTCAGAGCCTATGCACTGGAAAGACGGAGCCAACAGGATTTTAGAATTGCTTGTTTTCGATTATTCATTCTGCCTTCCGATTCATTCCCGCATATCATAGCCAGAATCCGTACGGTCATTGTTACATGGCCTCTGCGCTTATGAAGCCCAAACATCCAGCACAAGATACCACTGGCGCCCACCCATCTCTACCAAGAGCAGAAGCCCTAGCATTGGTTCTGTATGCGATATAAATTGAGCTTAGTCCCACCAGGCGGCTTGCCCTCGCATAACCAATCTGGACTCGAGGGCAATACCAACGACGCAAAGAGACACAGTTCGCTCCTGTTTGATAATGGGCCGTGAATATTAGAAAACACGAGAGAATCGGCAGGCCAAAGCCGTGGTTACGCAGAGGAGAAGAGAAAACGAAATTGCAAACGGGGTCTGGTCTGTCCCTCTGCGTGACACAAAGTCGATGTAAGTCGAAAGTGGCGGGTATCGATAAGGCCATGTGGTTGAGAAGCAATAGAGGGGAACAGAACCGCTTTTCTCTCCCATATCCCAAGCAACAATTAAGAACGCTAGACAGCCGAGATGGCATCAGGAACAAGCCCTTCATGGCTGGCTGTTCTCATGTTCCTCTCGGATAGCGGTCATAGCCGTCCCCAGGATACCGCCCGTGAGCGATGGCTGACTTGGTGGTGGCATCGCTGTTAGTGGGCTTTGTCCAGTCGCCGATGGCGCACCGCTAGGTGCTGCGGCCGTGCTGGTAATGTTTTGCTTCGTAAGCTGCGCTGGGTTGATTGCACCGTCGCCGTTGTCATTCTTAGGCTTGGCGCTGGAGTTGGAGTTGGTAGCATGCGGATTTGGTGTCTCGGAGGAAGGCTCTCTATGCAGAGGTGACGAATGGACCGGCGAAGCTGATTTCTTGCTCTGCGAGTCGCCGTTTCCGTTGCCTCCCCTCGACGAGTTGCGAGGTGAAACGCGGCCAGTCTGGGGACTCAGCGTCAGCTAATCGCTGCCGTCGTCCAGGTCGCCATCAGCAGGGCTCCTTACCTGCTTTGCCCAGCGAAGACCGCAACTGTTGCATAGATCTCTCTGCCCACTAGGTCCTCTTCGCCATTCGGGGGTGTTCCTCGTATGGCAGTTGGCGCAATCCCTCACCATATTGCCGACGCCCTTTCTCCGCTTCCTCTTCTTCTTGTTGGACAGGAGCCCACCGAGCTCCTCCGCAAGAATCCGGTTGACCTTCTCCATCTGTCTCAGCTCGAACTGCCAGCTTGAACACTTCGTTGTCCGAAGTTCGTCGAAAATGTTGTCCTCCGAGGCCAACGCTGCGTCTTGGGTCCCCGGCATCAACGCTCCGCCAGCTAGCTGCGATACTTGCCCACCACCCGGCTGACTTCCTTGCGTGTGCAGATTGGTCCTGGGTGTCACAGACATTGGTCTATTGTTTCCAGCTGTGCTGGTAGGAGCGATGCTGCGTGACGATGCCTTGAGCAGCTTCGTCTGGGCAAGCAAGAAGGAAGGCTTTTGGCCTTCGGAGGCGTCGCCGGGGTACAGAATCGTTTGGGCCTGTAGGCCCTGACCCCGGCGGTTCTGAACTTCATGCTTGCATGTGACGATCTTGCCTCTCCTAGCCTTCTCGATCGCCCGGCCAAACTCAGGCCGTGACTCTTTGCGCATCAGGTCCTGGATACTCGTGCCCACCAATGACTCTGGCTGCAGGTCGAGAAGCGATCTGACATTGGACGAGACGAAGAGGAACATGCCGGACGTTGACAGTTTGGTCCAGAGCTCACTGTCACCGATGCCACCGTTCATCTCGAGGTTTTGCCTGCTGAGCGCGAAGACGGGCCGTTTGCGCCCAACCAGAATGATGCACTTCCGACCCTTGCCTTGCTCGACGAAGAGAGACCCATGGCTTTCGAACCAGGTATAGCCGCTCTGCTTCCGCCGTATTCTGAAGACAATATTGACCTGGTTGCCGGCAGTGGCGTCCTTGAGTTCACGAGTGACGGGTACGATGTCGGAAGGATGACAGACAGAGGAGAGAGAGTTGCCCACGAGATCGGTGGCATCGTACTCGAGAACCCGGCTGCAGGAAGGGGATAGGTAGAGGAATAAGCCCTTGAGAGATAATACATGGACAACGTCGTCAGTATTCTCCAGCAACATCTTGTCCCACGACTGTTTGTGCCAGTCCGAAACCAAACCTTTAGGGTTGAACTGCTGCAAGAGCGTCGAGACGTCATCCACTCCAAGTGTCTGACCATTCTCGGATTCCCACTGGCCCGACGTCGGCGGCGTCCAGATATACTGGCCAATATCGCTGTGCTTGTAATTGACCTTGACGCCGCCAGGTTCCTGGCCAGAGATGGCATCGGGGCATTCGACGAGATCGATCTGAAATCCTATGAAGTACCGTATGTCGTCGGTGTCCCAGGGGATGGGAATCATGGTCAGCAGGTTGAGGAAGGGTTTGCCGCCCTTGCGGTAGTTGATGAGGCTCTGTTGTACCTCTCGCCCTTCGTGTATCATCTTCTTGAGGTTGTATACGGCACCATCGTCCACAAACTCACGTTTGGAACCGGCCTCGACCTTGCCGTCTGGGGCCTGAAGGAAGCGGCAGTTTTGGCCAACGATGTCGTGGCGGCTGTAGCCCGTAAGATTTTGGAAATTATCGGAGACGTAGACGATGGGACAGTCGTTCATGGTGACATCGCAGACGACAAAGGCACAAGACATGTCGACAGCACCCAGGTGGATCTTGGGATCCTTGCGTGTAGCGACGAGCCACAGGGCCTTGAGCATGTCAAAGCCGCTCTTGGAGTAGATTGTCTTCTCTTTGGGCTCACGCGGAGTTGGGGCGGTAGCAGGTGTCGCCGCGTCGGAGGCAGAACTGGTCTGGGTCATGCTGGCAGAGGTTCCAGGCTGGGGAGAGATTCCGGATCCAGCCGAAGAGACGTGGCGCGAGAGTGGCGGCGGCATGTTCTGGTTGAAGGTGCCCACATTGGGGTTGAGGTTCATGCTGTTCGCAGGGGGGTTCGGAGTGGAGCCCATGGAGCTGAACTGCGTTGCTTTCACGGTCATCATATCGTCGTCTCGTCCATCGTCCATGGTTCCGATAACCGCAGGGGCGTTGGTTGGTGTGGCACTCAGGGGCCCGTCGTCAGAATCAACGCCCATGGAGAAACCCGCGCCAACGGAAGCCATCTGGCTGGGGCTAAATCCGCTGCCAGGCGCGCCGGCCGCGGGGAACATGCCAATGGCCGAAGTGTCATTGACCATTGGTCCCATGTCCATGTTGGCAAACGAGGCGGGGATCATGGAGCCCATCAGATCGGGGGAGATGGTAGAATATTCGGCGGGGTCGGCCATGTAGTTGCCCATCTGATCTGCCATGCTGAGGTTGGTATTGATGTTTGAAAGCCCTGATGCCATGGGCTGATTGAAATGGTAGTTTCCGAGGCCAGCATTGCCGCCTCCGAACGACATCATGCCTCCCGTGACAATGGAAGACAAGCGCCGTGCGTTCTGCGCCTGCGACTCAGGATTGGAATAGGTGTGCGGCATGCTCCTCCTCCGGTGCATTTCGTCCTGGTTGTTGCGGATGATATCGTCGAGCGAATCGCCGCCCATCATGGCGTGATCCGGCATCGCCTGAGAGATGGCGGGCTGTGGCTGGAGAGAAGGCTGGGCAGACATGTTCATTGCGTTTGGGAGCGGCTGCTGCTGCTGCCGTTGCTGCTCCCCCTGCTGCTGGGAGAGCCGGCGCTGTAGCTCTTGGGGAGGCGGCTGTGGGTGTGTGTAGAAGCCGTCCATGACGACAGCATCTGGCTGGACTGTTATGGCCCAGGCGTCTGCACGGTGGGTGATAGAAGAGCAAAGCCAGGTCGCTCCGACAAAACGGGCAGAGCTCTTGCTTTTAGGGGCCCGGGGTGTCGGGTGCGCAGGTGTTGCGCCTTTCGATCATGAAGATACAGCCTGCTGTTGCCGAGGACGGAGGTTGAATGAGCCAGGCAGAAGTTGCCCAGAGTCAGAGGTCGAGCTACCAATGGAAACGAGACTTCTCGCTGGTGGGACGAGCCGAGACGAGTTGGTACGGCTTGTATTCGCCACGAGATGGAAGGGCTTTGGCGGCGGGCATTCGACGACGTGGTATCGGGCTCGGTCGGTCGTGACAGAACCAAGGGGGGCTCGCTGGGCTCGGAGTGGGCTGGGCTGGGCTGGGCTGGGCTGAGTTGGCCTGCAGCGGACGACGCCGACACGACACAGGTCGCAAACTGCGGGCGGTGGCGGCGATGGCGGCAGCGGAGCGGATGCTGCTGATTGCAATGATGCTGGAAGGGGCTGGGCCGGCGGCGGCGGTGTCGGTGGTGTTGGTGAGAGAGATATGTATCCAAGCCCATGTACGAAGTAGGTGGTGACTGTGAGATGCAAGTTGGGCTCAGCCGTGGCGGGCTTGCAATTACTGAGGCTCGCGCAACATGGAAGATGACAGAAGTAGATGACAGTTTGAGAGATGCCCGTCTCTGGGGAGGGGGAATTATTAAAATGGACCTCTTGTCCCCGGCTTCCTCGCTGACTTGCATGCTTAAGTTAATTAATTACCTAGTTCCTAGCACAGAGCTCTGGGAGTGGAGGGAGAGGAACAGAGGCTGTTTGGTTGCTGCTAATGCCTCGAGCCATTCGCGGCTGGCGCTGCACCTACGAGGTAGGTACACCTAGGTACCTAGGTACTTCGTACCTAGGAAGGTATCTTGGTGTAGACCTATCCATTCTCTGCCTTGTCTGCCTACCTACTCGTACGAAGTAATTAGGTACCTGCGCAACCGGGCTTATGCTAGCAATGCCGGTCACCAGAATCCATCCATATTGGACGAAAAACATGGGCAAATGTGGTAGTATCCCACCAACCCTACAAAGCTCCATGGTGGAGTTACGATTCACGAGAGCGGGGTGGTGGAAGCTTGGGCGCCATTAGTACATAGCTACCGTCGAGGTACCTTGCCTCGCTACTCGTACCGACGTATAATAGGTGCTGGCACGTACGGAGAAGTACTCGGCGAGGTACCAAGTTGGCAAGCTCTCCCAAAACTGCTGCCACCTGTCCGCAGGTAATAATTCGCCGAGGTCGTCTTGAGTGTGATGTCACAGCTGCTTCGCGCCTGAATGTCTCGTGGGACCGCAAGGACATCCCTCCAGCCCTTCACGGGGTTAGACAGCGAGCCTCAGCTTTACCTGCCATGTTTCTTCGTGCCGGCAGCCCTGGAGAAGGGTCTAGGGTCTCTTGTTGTGCTACCTACGTACCTCCTTGCCTTATCCAAGGTAGGTGAGTAAGGACTTGCTGTTTGGTCCACCGGCTATCCGCTACGGCGGCCGGTAGCAACCTAAGGTAGATAACCTTGCGGTCATCTGATACTTCGTAGGCTACTGGAAATTGGTGTCATAGGGGGGCATCAACAGAAAGAGCTCAGACGGAGCATGCATTGTGCGCTTGCCAGTTCGTATCTTGGGTGTCGCGGGCGGTGCAGGCAATGGCCAGAGACGCACGACGGCTGACATGTGGTGGTTGACCTCACTCGCAGAGGCGAAACTTGAGGTACAGCAACTTGTTCACATGTTTGGAGACAGCACTCAGTAAGGAGGTTAGCAGATGGTCTCTCACTCGAAAAGGATTTGTCAAGGAGACTGACTGCCTTGCTGGCTCTGCATTGTACTGTAGTTGCAAAGTCGCGCCTGGAATGTTGTCCCCCGACGTGCCCTCGGATGAGATTACCATCAGTGAGTTCCCGCAACTTTTCGGGACAGCACAGCTACAGTACTTGGAAACCCAGGAAGCAAGGCGGCTTGGGCGGATACCTCAAAGGGGTACTAAAACAGACATGCTCACGCCAAAAGGGCCATTCAAAAACAGGGATACCATCCCTCCACCGGACTATTTGCTCCGCGCTTGACACCAACAAACCCACAAGAAACTTCTCCGCTGGCCACTGGCTGGCATGAAATGGTCTGAAACCTGCCTGGAAGGGGACCCAAGCATTCCCGGCCGTTGGGACTTTCTTCCGCCCCCTTTTCCGTACTTGGCCTCCTTTACGTACGAGTATGTATTGCCTGGGTCCCCTGGAAAGAAGAAAGGCGCCAAGGCGGCTGTTCAAAGCTTGTCTCTGGATCTGTGACTACCTCATGTCCCCGAGACGTTGGGAGGTTGATACGAAAATCACTTCTGGAGACTCGGTTGTACGTATGTTCGCGCTCAGGCAGGCGGATTGTGGAAAACTGAGCAGAACCCGCAGGACCCATTGCGTCATGCACCCGGGTTGCCTTCACCACATACTTCATATGGAGTATTCCTGCGGTAATAATGGTGCCGACAAGGAGTGAAGCCCGGAAGTATGTCTGGCAGGATATCCCTCGATACGCCCGGCCACCAACCAGACAAGCACAAAAGACGGCATCTTGATGACTGGCTACAGTACTACGGCATAGGTATTGGTACAGTGCATTAATGCGAATGTACGCAGGCCTCTACCCCTAATACTCCTTGCAGCCCTCGCTGTTGGTTGACGAGTTTGGCGAGTCGATGCATACTACCTCGCTGCGAGCACTTGGGCCATGGAAGCGCCGTCATATCGCACATGGTGCCAATGTGCCGGAATGGATACGGACAACCTCGAACCTGAATGCCGCGGCCAACTACCCATGACTACATAGATTGCGGGATGTATTCACCTCTATCAGGCGCTTCTCCTCCTCGCCAAAGCTTGCAGATTATGCACCATTTCCACTCTTCCATAACCCCCATATGCTACTACTCTCCGTACCGAGCCTACCGCCTCACCTCTAGACCCGACGCCCGTTCGCCGTGCGATTCGCCGCCGCCGATGATTATCCCTTGGGCACGGCATCGCCTCCTCCAATGTACGGCTCTCTTCGCGTTCAAGCTGTCAAGCAACGCAGGAAAGCGTTGCCTCGAGCTCAAATTGGTATCATCGGTGCGGAGATCGTTCCCCTCAGCGACCACGACTGCAGCCTTCCAAGACTGATAATCCATGTCACCCCCTGTACGTCAAACGAAGATCAAAAGTCAGCCCCTAGCTGAAATAGCCCATAATCGTCCGCTGCGAGTCCTGCGAGAACTGCTGGAGCAGAGGCGTCGGGTCCACGTTGGCAGTCGTGAGCAGCATCTTCGTAGCTGCCGTCACCCGGCTGGCCGTCTGCCCCTGGAGCGTCTCTGCCTCGAGCGCCTGCGCGATAAACACAAACAGCTTGCTGGCCTGGTTCATCACCGCTGGGTGTCGCCTGTAAGAGCCAGTTAGTCAGCCACTGTCTGTCTGCCCGTTGCTGGTTCCAACCATGTCGGTCGGCTGTGCGCCACTTACTGGTCAATAAGCTCGGCCAAGTACGCATACGCATACGGCGCTGCCTCTTCATCGCTGGTCACTGGCAGGGTATCTATCCACTGAGAGATCACGGCTTGAGTGTCTGCTATGCTGCCCGCGTTGTAATGCAGGATCTTGGCAATGGCCGCACAGGCGTTCTCAGTAGCGTAGGCGTTATCTTCGCTTCTCGCGTCGGGCACTTGCGTCACTTGGAACAGGAACGGCACCGACCCTCCGAGGAACTGGGACCACGCAGCTCCGCCGCGATGGGCCGCAACTCCAATACCATAGGCCGCAGCTTGCCGGATGGCTGGTGACGGATCCCTGCAGCCATCTATGAGAGGCTGAGTGATGTAGTTGGCGTAGCGGCTGCTTTCTGGCCCGCAGTACTCCAGCACGTCGTCCATGATGCAGAGACCCCATTGTCTCTGGGTGGGATCCGGAGATGCGAGGAACCCTTCATAAGTCGACATCAGCCGCTCCCATGCCGGCAGGAAAGCCGCGCCGTGGTTCTTAAAAATGGAATGGAATGCCTTGTTCATGTCCGACAGCAGTGTTTGATCATCCTCGATCGCAATCAGCGTCTCTTCGGCTTCGTCCTCGACGTCGTCGGCTGTGGCACCCTCCTTGTCTTCGACACGCTGGGCTACCCTGTCCTTGTAGTCCTCAAGGGCAGAGTGAACCGAGTCAATGAAGCGCGTCATGTGCTCGGCCGTCATGCAGTCTTTGCCGACAACCTGGACTGACTCGTAGAAGCACTGGTACATCTCGGCCAGCGTCTCAATCGACGGCTCGGCGGTGAGAACCTCCAAGAGCTTGTCTACCGTCGCGGTCCAGAGGCCCGCGAGTTCGTTGGAGGGACATCCATATGCCTTTTTGTACGAGCTCAGAAGCTGCGGCACCAGCTTTGCTGAGATGTAGCGCACGGGGTCGTGGAAGAAGAAGGCAAGACCGGGCAGCGCAATCTTCTCCATAATGTTGGCCACGAATGGAGCAAAGGCAGCTTCGAGGACCTGGGCGTAAACAACCAGGAGCTCAATAGCCATGTGCTTGTCGTCCATTGTGCTTGTCCGAATGCCAATCATCTTACCCTTGAGAGGGACAAACTCCCAGCCATCCTCACCATTCATCTGCTCGGCCTGGTCGTCGTCGTCCAACAGCTGGATGTCTGCCTTGGCCATGGCCAGCTCGAGGAGCGGCGGCATGACACTTTCCAAGAATGGCACGAAGTCTGAGCCAAGCACGCGGCACATGCGGCCCCAGCAGTGCATCAGGTACTGCGCCTGTGGGTCGTCTGCATCTGTAATGCTGGTCTGGATGTTGGCGAGAAGGTTGACGAGGGTCATGGCGTCCGGGCCAAGCCGCTCCCGCCCAACGGCGAGGGCGATGAGAGTGGCACACTCCATGGCCTTGGCGCGCAGGAGCCGGTACTCTTTTTCGCTCTGGTTTTGGAGGACGTTGACAAGAAGAGGCATCAAGGTGTCGTAATACTTGGAGAAGGCAGCCTCGGCGGCATCAGCAATGGTCGCAATGGTAGACAAGGCCTGCTCCTGGACAAAGCGCTTGTCACTTTGCAGCAGCTGGAAGAGATGGGAGAGAAGCTCGTCCAGGTAGGGTTCCAGAATGGACTTTTCCGCCTCTTCGCAAAAATTGACCAACGCCGCCGCCGCATGAGACTTGACACGGGCCTCGGGGGATTCCAGGACGGGCACAATCGCCTTCAGCACTCGGTCGTAAAAGTCGGTCTGCATCTTGGGGGCAAAGTCGGTGCTCATCTGGCCCAAGGCATTGCAGCCAGCCCAGCGGACACGGGGGTGAGGGTCTTGTAGAGCCGGGATGACTAGATCCAGGACCTGGCTGAGCTCCCCAATCATGAGGTCGCGGCATCCCTCCGAGATGGCCGAGATGGCCATCAAGGCCGCATGCCGATCTCTCCAAGCCATCGAGGTCATCATCCGGGGCAGCCAGTTGAAGGTTGGGGCCAAAATTGTCTGGCCGCCGAGTTTGTTGGCGAGACGGTCCATGGTCTGCTCACCGGCCACGTGGTTCTGATCACTCTCGTCTTGGTCAAGCTGAGAGGGTGTTAGAGGTTTTTCTCGATGACGCATAGCATCGCCCTTCACTCACATCGTCAGATGCCAGCCACTCCGCAGCATCGTCATCATCCTCACCCAGGTCAGTCATCAAACTCAGACACTGAGTAATCATATCAGTCGTGAAAGAGGCGTCTTTCCTGCACATGGACGGCGCATAATCCGCGAATGTGGCCATGAGTTCGAGCGCATTTTGCCTGCAAATGCTATCCAGCTCCTTGTCCTGAATGACAGATATGTTGAACTGGACGAGGTTGTGGAAGAGCTGCTTGAACATCTTCGGCGAGGATTCGGCGAGGTCGATGAGGGCCAGCAGAGCCTTGCTCAGGTCCTCCGAGTCCTGGGACTCCTTGATGGGAGGCAGCACGTTGAGCACGTCTGGAATCAGCGCGTAGTACTTGGTCTGCGACTTCTTGCTGATGGTCCTGAAGAAGGCAGCAAAGGCCTCCATGGCCGCAAGACGGACCTATGCGGGAGGTTAATGCGCTGCGCGCGGGGAGATTCGAGGTAGTCGACACGCACCATGACGGCGTCATCTTTGAACCCTTTCTGGAACGCCTGGAGGACCGCCTCCTCATGTTGCTTCTCGATAATGCTGGGGGTCGTGGTAAAGACTCGGAAGGCATTCTCCCGCTTCTCAGCTTCGGGTGCCTGGCTGAGCTGGAAGAGCGCACCAAGCAGTTCTGGCCAGGCATCACCTGTTGACGAAAAAGAGTTAGCACCTGGGCCACGGGCAAGGCAACTGTGATTGGTGGCTGACTGTTGTCGGAATATTGCCGCGCGAGCTCGGCAACGGCATCGCTGATTTTGTTGCGGACGGTGCGATCGGCTTCGGTGCCGAGGGTCTCGAGGAGCTTCTGGCGGATGACAGCGGCCTGTTCCTTGGACAGAGAGTAGAACATGTCGAGATTCTCGCCAGACTCGACCTTTCGTGTCTTGGAGGCAATACGGCGAAAAATGACGGCAGCAAAGGAGCGGGTCTGTTTTGGCAGCTGTTAGACTTGCGGTTGCGAGGAGGACGGATGCTGCGAGACTGCGAGGCAAAGCGCGCGGGGGGTGCCAAAGGCGGGCAAGCAGGCGAGCGAGAGTGACGGGCAAGGCAAGGTACGCACAGCGTTGTCTCCGGCGCCCTGGACCTGCTCTGCAAGGCCCATCAAGAGGACCTCGGGCCGGGCTCCGGTCCAGTTGTTCTGGAGGTGCTCCTCGGCCTGGGAGCGGATGCCATTGTCGGCAGACTGCAGGGCCTGGAGCAGCTGGGTGAGCTCGGCGTGGACGTCGGCGGAGAGGAGAGACATTATGGCGACGGCTCGATGGCGGGCGGCGCCGTGCAGCCTATGTCGGACGGCTCGTCGACTGTATGGCTGGCGGGTGGATGGCGTGTAGCCGTTTGCAGGAGGAGAGCTCGGTTGGTGGTGGTGGAAGAGAAGCGGGATGGATTCGAGATTCGACTTTTGGTGGGCGGGAGAAAGTGGGGGGAGGGGAAAGGCCGCCTCCAGTGGCCACCACGCCGGGCGTGCGCGGGCGCGTCCCGGTGCTGGTCGAAGGGAGTGTTTTTGCCAGGGACAGCCGCGGAAGAGGGACTGGGGCTGGGACTTTGGGTAGGGAGTTGGGTATCAAACAAGGCTGGCAAGGTACCTGGGTAGGTAGGCTGGAGCGCCCTGCCGCTTGTCGATGGCGAGGTCAGATGTCGCGAGTGCCCAGAAGGTAGGTGTTGCGGTCGAGGGGTGGAAAGTGTCTGTGTTTTTATTTCCCTTCCCTTGGGCACCAGTTATGGGGGGACCGCGCCGTCTAGTACGTACCTACCTTCCCTGGCATTTATTTAGGTTAAGGCTGCTCGTTGACCTGGAAGGCTGTAGCTGCCATGCCAGCCTGGACTCCGGACGTTGCCTTGAGCCTAAAATTGATAAAAATTTAGGTAACTTCATCGAGCGCCCGTGAACAAATGGATTCCTGGGAATCGTGAAACCTCGGGGGGCGTTTTTTCAACGATGCGGTGCGGCGTATTATGCCCAAGCGTCTTGTGTCTCGAGCCTTTCACCTAGATGGATGTGAGCCTCACGGTGCCTCGTTCACAATACGTTACATTGGCGCAACAGCATGAGTGACGCCAGCTGCCAACCACCAAGGGGCAGGAACTGGGGGGGTTTTTTTTTTTGCTTGTATGACTGCCATTTTCTCCCTGGAGCTCTTATCGCGACTCGGCGTCGACGACTCGACCTGCTCGACCATGATAGAACAGAGAAATGCAGCATAGGTAGTCTGGTACTCGTACTCCGTACTTCGTAGGTACTTCGTACCTAGGTAAGGCACCACCAACGCAGGGTACCTAGGTACCTTACACACGTCATCGTCCAGAACACCCAAGAACAACCCCGCCCCGTTATAGACAAGGTAGACCTAAGGTGGTAGCTTTCCACTTCCATCTCCATCCGAGCAAGTACAATCGCTCCCACTCCTCTTCCGCACATCCCGCGATCTCTGCATACCTTGCCTGCCTACCTACGCATATCCACGCGCCCGCTCGCAACAAGCCCAGCGCCAACATACTGTTGCAAAACCCCTTGATCGTCCCAGTTCATCGGGTAGCTCTTCGCCTGCCCACGGCTGTTTGTTGTTCATAGCGTGGCGACCTTCTCGATGGATGCTTCGTCAAGCTCCAGCGCCGGCGGGAGGGATCTGAAGGATGCCAAAGACAAAGACAAAGACGCCAGCCCGTCCGGCCTCTCCATCGCTGTTCCCCGATCGTCGACGAGCTCCCACCAGTCACCCCCGCCCCAACGAACACCTTCTTCATCCAGCATAAACAAGACGGCACATCGCCAGAGCTTCGCCGAGAACCTGCGAAACGTCCCCGCCTCTCCTCGTCATCGCCATCCCTCCTTGACCCAGGCTGCGGTACAGGAGCTCCTGAACCATCCTCCGTCCGGCAACAGACACACAAATCCCAGGTTCGTCGGCCGGGAATGGCGCGACATTGCCGTTGGGGAACTCGTGTCTCCCGACGACGTCAGGTGGATCGAGATGGATAGTAGCGTCGAGGAAGCTACCATGGTGAGGTCCAACATGGCCAGTTTCTTTGATCTCTGAGTCTTTGTACTGATGCGTGCATGTGCCCTCTCACAGACGCTGCTCAAGAGCACGACCAACGTCGTCCTCGTTCGGCAAAACGCAATAGCCCATACCCCCGTCTCTACATTCGACTACAGTGATCTCAACGCCTACCTCCTCGTCGTCGTGGGTTTGGTCAGGCCCGACGGCGACCAGGTTGAGTTGTACAACTCCATCATGGCCAAGGCCCAGCAGGGATCCCAGATATCTCTGCGGGAGATCCAACCCATATGCAGACAAGAGCCCCTCGTCAGTGTCGCTTCTAGCGGCAACCTCTCTCAGGCCATCGAAATCCTGGGCAGCGGCATACATCGGTTAATGGTCAACGGGCCCTCGGGCGATGTCGTTGGTGTCTTGAGCCAACTGCGCATGGTTGACTTCTTTTGGAACGAGGGCGTCAACTTTCCCACGATTGATCGCCTGTACCCGGCCCTGCTGCGGGACTTGGCAATTGGCACTCAGCAAATCATCTCAGTCAAGTAATTCCGCCTCATCGTCCCGACTGGATTTTGAGGCGATTGTGCTGACCATGTCTTTAGCTCGGACGCTCCTCTCTCGGACGCGCTGACGCTCATGAACGACGAGGGCCTCACCAGCGTTGCGGTAGTCGATAACGGCCAAAATGTGGTTGGCAACATCTCCTCCAAGGATGTTCGGCATCTGACCACCACGTCGAGCGCCCCATTGCTCTGTGGATCGTGCATGCACTTCATCTCCGTCATACTGAACGAGCGGGGCGTGGAGAAGGGCCAGGACACCTTTCCCGTCTTCTACGTCAACCCCTACTCAACTCTCGCGCACACCGTCGCCAAGCTGGTCGCCACGAGATCACACCGCATGTGGATCGTTGAGTCGGCGTCCCCGTCACCATCTGCTCCGGCGACGCCTTTGATGGGACCGCAGAGCTATGTGAGCAGTACTCCGCCGCCTACGACGGCGAACCCGACGCCTCCTTCGCCCGTGCCGTCAGCAGCCGTCCCCGCATCTGCCATGGCGGGAGCTCGCATTTCTGGCAAGCTAACTGGCGTCATCTCTCTAACGGACATTCTCAATGTTTTTGCCAAGTTTACGGGTCTCCATCCGGCAGACCCAGGGGAGCAGCGGGCCAGACGGCGGAGAAGCTCCAGCAGCTCAGTGCGCCCGAGCCTGGAATCGTCGCGGGCGAGCCTGGATACGCGACGGTGACGGGCTGAAGTCGGTTTCCGAGTGTCGGGATCCGAGCCGCTAGGTGTGGCGAGCTGTGGAGAGATGTTCCGGCCGTCATATCTAGCGCGGGCGCAGATGAAGCCCTGCACCGCGCTCCCTCAGTTTCCAGTTCCTTGACAATGTGACTTTGGGCAGGTTGCGTTGCGGGTATTCGAATGAAGATGATTCTTTGCCATCTTGCTGGGATCATTAGTAGGTTGGCCGTTATGGCGATGTTTGCCGGCCTAGCAATCATAAACACAGGGCGTTCTGCAGCAGAGGCCATCAAGGACAATCTCGACTTTGGACTCTGCCATCGTGTTTTGCTATGCTCTCAACCCAAGGTGAAGTGAACCTTTGCCGTGCGAAATTCGTAGGTACGAAGTCACCAGCTGTCACAGTTGGGGCTCGGGAGAGAACGGTTCCGTTCCCCATTTGGCAATTCAAGATGGGGCTTAGATTGAGTGCGTACCCCCTAGGTACCGATATCCGTAGCGTGCGTGGCAAAACTCCCCTCCCAACTGCCGCGTGACTCTACTCGTATGCGTCAAGTCCATTTGCTTGACTCACGCTCCATCGTTCTCCTTGCCACCTCTCACCCGCTTCCGCCTCGTTGACCTTTATCATCGCTGCCCTCTGTCTGTTATTTTCGACCGCTGCTCTTGGACCATTTATTCAAGTTCACTCCGTGACAAAGCGCCCGGCACCCTAGACGAACTCCACTCGCGTCTTACCCAGCTCAGTTCCTATCTAATCGGCTCTTGGCCGCCTTCATTGTTCTTCTTTTACCTTCAAGAAGGATTTCATGCGTCCTACTTGATGCTGTCTGACTTCGACTGAAAGTGCTTCAATACCTCTCCTACCTTGCCGAAGAGTTTTGTCCGTCTACTCCGTTGGACTTTTTAGAAATATATTTTCTTGGCGATATTCGACTAGGTCCTGATCTCTACCAACCTTGCTTGGGTAGCCTTCCGGTCAGAGCCTCGCTCTTCGTCGTCTCAGGGCAACGGGCTCGACGGACTGCATCTGCAGCATCAATGAAACTATCCCGGCTATTCATCTTTACAGACACCATCAATTTACGCCATGGATGACGAATCAGATACTTCGCCACGGGCAGATCGCCTTCGACCATGCGCGGAGAGTTCCAAGAGCCATCTCTGCGGCCGGAACAGCTGCTCCCCTAAACTTGGCGACTTCGGCAAACTCCGGTCTCATGCCGTCGCGGTGCACGTCGAGCACTCGCCACGATCCGGCTCGAGCGGCGCCTCCGCTACTGCGAGCAGGCCCGCGGGTGCTGGCGACAACCATCCATTGGAGTCTTCGACCCATCTAAATGGACCTACCAAGCTCGGTGATTTCTTCCGACTCTTCGCGCAGTTACAGTCTCCTGGTCCAGCAATAGACACCCGAGACCAGAAATGTCGCCCTAAAGTTGCCTTCAGCCCAAGCCCCATGCCTTGCGCAAACGTCTCGTACGTTGCACGCGAGCCCTCTGCCCTACGTTCTACTAGAAGTTGCTCTCCCAACAAGCCGTTCAGTGGCCCTTCCGGCTCGGATTCGGATCTCGAAGTGTGCCCCGGATCCGATGACGGAGTCGACAGCGGTGCTGTCACGCCGTCTACAACCCCTCCATCGTCAACAGACCTCGATGCGCCCCCGTTGGTACGTTCGACAGAACGAAGGGCAGGGGCAAAGTCGCCAGGGGCCTCGACACAGGCTCAGGAACGCCGGTTGAGCGTGGGACACGTTCTGTCATACAAGCGCGACAAATGCGGTCCCTTGATCACTGTCTACGACAAGATGCGATCTAGGGACCAGAAGAACCAGTCGCTATCGCTGGGCCTCGGGCCGCTCCGCGCCATGGACAGCCTGAGGGCCGCGCAATGCCCCGTTGTAGCAGCCAACGGCATCCATGTTTTCCTTGACATGTCGAACATCAATATCAGTTTTCAGCAGGCCCTCCGGCGAAGATACTCGATTCCCGAGAGGGCACGTTTTACGCCACTGCCCCCTCTGGACCTGCAGTTTCTTACGGAGATTCTCGTCCGCGGCCGCCGAGCTGTGGCGCTCAACGTCGGGTGCTCTGTGGTGCCCGGCAAGCCACAGCCACGGTACGTCCAGCAGCTGCGGGATCTCGGCTACCACGTCGACCTCAGAGACCGGAAGCGGGTCGCCGACGGCGTCAAGTTGCCTTGCCGGAGGAGACCCGGTGCAGGCGCATCCTCCTCCTCTGACGAGATGCCCGCCGCCACTGGCTCCGTCCGCTACGTGGAAGACCTGGTGGACGAGACGCTGCAGACGCGAATCGCCGAGTCCGTCATGGAATACTTTGAGAAGCAAGGCACGCTCGTCCTTGCTACAGGGGACGCGCAGCCGGCCAAGTACTCGGACGGATTCTTCGCCTACGCCGAGCGAGCCCTGAAAATGGGCTGGCACGTCGAAGTCGCCTCGTGGAAGAACAGCCTCTCCTCCCACTGGGAGAGTTCCGAGTGGGCGGCAAAGTGGGCTGACCGCTTTCGCATCATTGAGCTCGACGACTTTGTGGACGAGCTTCTGGCCAGCTACAACTGAACACCGCCACCAATATGCACCTTGATTTTGGCTGCAACAACTCGCCTCTAGTTCTCGCTCAATGGCAGAAGGACTATGCCGTCGCTTTCACAAATAACTTGCCGCGTTTCCCATGATAACATAACTATGCACTACGAAGCGTCAACCGTTTTCTTTTCCTCTCAGCGAAGCACTCCTGGTTGTCTGCTATTCGCGTATCCCCATACATTTTTCTACGGCACGATCCGATGTGTCGATCAATCTTTCCTGTTGTTGCGAATTTAGTTGTACATACGGACTACGGACTACACATAGGGGCATTTGATGGCGCGGTGTTAAACTCTGGCAACTGGTATGGGTGCCATGGACAGCGGGCATACTTTGATTTGTGTCGGCTGGCACTATGTCCTGCGTTGTGTAAACAAAGTTGGAGAATGAGAGGCTACGGGAGAAGTACTCGGGGGGGGGGATAAAACCGAAGCCACATATATCGTGGATGGCCCCAAACAACCTTCTATCTTGCGTCCATGTCAGCTGCTCATCCTCCTGACGGACTGTCAGCACGTCATGTTTGCTGGTTTCACACAAGCTGTTTTGGTGTACAACAAGTAAATACCAAATGCAGATACTTGAAAAATAGCTAGAGTAGGTAGCTGTCAACCCCCAAGGCATATTCCCATCTACTACCACGTCTAGGTCCGTCCCCCTTTGCCTGTCCCCCGACATGTTACACTTGGGACACTACCAACCAAATCAACCAAGCATGGTGTCAGAATCGCAGGAAAAGAAAAAGTTCGAGACAACTCCAACCCGCCGGTCCAGAGCCGGCACATCACACCGCATAACCCCCGACATATCGCCTGGGTTTTGCGCCGCCATAATTGTCACCTAAACATCGGTACACAAGGTAACGACAGCAGCCCTCGTGTCTGTTGAGCTGGCTGAGATTGGTTGCAAAAGGGCGCACGGGCACAGCGTCTACTCGTCAGAGGCAGAGATGGCGCCGTCAATGCCCCAGTATTGTTCAGAGTTGAAGGTAGCCATGTCCCTCGTCTTCCAGAGATCGTTGAAGGCGGAGAAGAGGATGACATCGCCTGGGGTGCTGGCGAATGCCTTCTTGATCGAGTCTAGCGCAGACTTCTGTTCCTGGAGGCTGGGAACTGCCATGCCATTCTTCTCACCCTTCATGGGCCAACCAGTCTCCGTCACGACCACCTTCTTAGGGACCGAGAGGGCCGACTTGACGCTGCTGACCGTATTTTTCAGCCAGCGCCCAGACTCCGAGGCCGAGACAGTGCCATCGAAGAACGCATGCGCGTTGATGGCGCAGTAGTCGGACTGCTCGCACAGCTCGGGGTGAGCCTGAGCAGCCACAAAGGTGTCGACGGCCACGACCGGTCCCATGTATCCGGCGGCGCGGAGTGTCGAGCGGGCGTTCTTGACAGCATTCACGATCTGCTGAGGGCTGGCATGGCCATTGTTGACGAGCTCGTTGCCCACGCTGACCGTGTGCACCATGTCCCAGTCGCCCTTGACCCCTGAAATGATCTTGTTGGCCTCATCCACGACCGATGACGGCTCCCAGATGCCCAAGAAGACCTTCATCCCGTGGGCCTTGGCGGCCGAATACACGTTGTCGACCTGGTCGCAGTCCGTGCCGTAGATGCGCACCAGGGAGTAGGAGCCCGCAAAACGCCGGAAGTCGTTCTCGATGTCTTGCTTCGACTTACACGCATGATCGCCGCGGTAAGGAGCGTACGAGACGCCAAAACGCGCCGAAGAACCAGGATCTGAGCTGTTTGCATGCCGGCCGTCCTGCCCGGTCGGGGCTGCTCTGCCAGAGGAAACGCTCGCAGAGGGCGGGGCCTGGGGGATGACAGAAACGCCTCCCTTGACGAGTGTATTGCCGCCGGGGGGCGACGTGGCCGACGCTGGGACGACCAAGGTCTGCGTGGACAAGGCTGTCATGGTAATCGTTGTTGTCGAATCCTTGGACTTGGCGCCGGGGGGAAGGCTGCTTGGCAGCAGCAGCACGTTCTCAGTCGCGGTTCGGACAGGCTCTCCCGCATCGTCAACCCAGACCAGGACTTGGGGCACTCGCATGGGCTCAGCCACTGACGAGTCGTAGAGTATGATATCCGAGCCATCTTGGGCGTTTCGATGCGCGAGCTGCTTGCCTGCAAGACCATGTTGGTTGGCACTCTGTCGCAAGAGGAGACTTGCCCATGGCTGGCGGACAGGGTCACTTACCGGCAGGGTATCCAGCGACGAGCGGTCCCAGCGCGATGGCCGAGAGCAGAAACTGTCCAACCGCCATGGTGACAAGCAAATGAGCGCAGTGCCCGCCCGTATATAGGAAGTGAACTGTTGATATCAAGGCAGGGATAATGGGCTTAAATCATAGGAGTGAATAGATGGCAGCGAGTGACGAGAAGTAGAGGGGATTCCAAAGGAGTGGCGGGACTCGTAACACGACGGCCGAAGACTGTTCTAGGAGCGGTACGAAGTAAAAGGGGGGGGGGGGGGGGCAAAGGAAGACGAGAAGGGGAGGGAAAACAGACACCAGGGAAAGCTCTTGCAGACAGACGGGTATTGCGGGACTGAGGATGTGACTTTCAGGGCCACCCTTGGGAAGGGACTGAGCGGGCATTAAGGAGGTGGTCGGAGCTGCCGGAGGCGTTGCCAGGGCATACCTAGGTATGATGGATGAGGAGCGACTGCCATCTCTCGTGCCCCGCGCGTCCTCGGGGCGCTGGGGATGCAGTCAATAACAAAAGTGGCGAGGAATGCGCCATGAGATATTGCCCGGGAGCCGTGATGCGGCATGGAATGCGGCCCAATGGTGACGATGGGGGAGTCAAGGGAGGGACGACGCCCGCGAGGCCGCTCCCCGTGGCAACGCGCGATTGCGGCACCCACTGTTAAATGTCGCGCCAAGGAGAAAGAGAGGCTGGTTGGACGCTCGGCGAGGGCTGGGCGAGTGATGGTATCTAGACTTGGGTGTATGCATTTTGACATCTGACCCGGAGAAGCGAGAAAACTGTGCATCTCGAGACAGCCGAGACATGCCAGGCTGTCTTCAGGCCGTCGAGGCGCCCTTCTCCCGCCGTGCCGTGGGTAGACAGAAACATCTTTAGAGTAATATGCTCGTAGTCGGTTCAGACAAAGACCCGGACGTCACGGCAATGATGCAGACCAGATCCAAACTATACAAGTTCTATTAATCATTAGCTGACTTTGGTACAAGTTACATGTATAACAGGGCCATGGAGCCATCCAGGCAAGGCCCTCTTAATCATCAAGACGCCCATTGTCCTCGCGGCACAGGACATGGCGCTTGTCCGTCGTACCTGGTTGGCCCAGGTCGTTCAATTATATCCGTCCGACAGGATGAAATGTCAACCAACCGCCAGCTGTCGTTGCTGTTCTCAGCGACCCGGGAACGCCGCGGTCCACCTGCTCCGCCAAACGTTGCAATGGCGTGATATCCATAAGCCCGCTCGCCCACCGACGTCTCATGCCGACTTGCTGCTGGCCTTGCGGGTCATGATCTTGGTTATTGCATGGCGGATCGTCACGCCAGCCTTCTCGATATCCTTCTTGGAAAGGGCCGAGGTGATGCACACCTTGAGTGCCGGCTGTGCGTACCAACCGCCGCCCTTGGCTGCGACGGCGTGGGCATAAGGCCTCGTCTTGAGCCGCGCGATCATGACGCCATTTGCCAGCGACTGACAGCCACAAGTCAGCACGAATGCTTGGGATGGGAGGCATTCTACGTGGGACTTACCTCGTCCGCGCATTCCATCAGTATCCGCTCTTGGTCATCCACACTCAGCTTCCTTGCCTGCACGACATCTGGCTTGAGGACCAACAGCATGATGGGGTTCTCGAGGGCACTAGTGCACATGACCCAGTCGCTCCGCGGATCCAGCTGAGCCTTCATGGCCCTGATATTCTCTCGGCATTGGGTCAAGATGTCCGGATTCGACTGGAGCAAGTGGACGGTCTCACTGGCGGTCATGGCTAGCATGGCAGGCAGAGCAGCTGAGTATGTGTAGGCCAACGATGTGATGCGCTGGTGTTCAACGACGTCCTTGGGGCCAGCGCAGAAGCCGCCGCCAGCACACAGGGGTCCGGACAGAGACCCGACGATCATGTCGACCTGCTGGGGATCCACGTTCTGCGCCTCGGTGAGGCCGCGGCCGGTTCGACCGAGAACACCAAACGACCACGTCTCGTCGAGGATGATGCGAAACTTGTATCTCTCTTTCAGCACAACGAGCCTCGGCAGGTCTGTGGAATCACCGAGCGTCTCGAACAGGCCTTCGGAAACGACGAATCTCCGTGTCAGCTTCTTGGCCTTGGCCTGCTCCTTGACCACGGCCTTCATGGCCCTCTCGAGATCGTCCATGTCGCCATGATCGAACCATTTGATATGGCTCCTCGACGCCTGTAGCCCCCTGCGAATCGAGTAGTTGACGGCTTTGTCGGCAATGATGACGTCGCCGCGCTTGCAGAAGGCGGGGATCACACTGGATACGGTCGAAAAGGACTGGGCGTAAACGATGCACCCCTCGGTGCCCAGGTAGTTGGCGATGTCCGCCTCGGCCTTGACGTGGACATCCTGGGTGCCGTAAAACTGCGGCGGGCCACAGGGCCCAACACCATAGGTGCGCAGGGTCTGGATGGCCTTCTCCTTGATCTGCTCGTTGGAATTGAAGTTGTAGAAGTTGTAGGATGCGAGGTTGGTGACGGTGCGGCCGTTGGAGAGCCTCACTTTGGGGCCAGTCGGGCTGCCACGCACGCAATGTTAGCAACACTTCTACCGGCAGCGTCGGGATGGGGCGGAAGCAGAGGGCAAAGGACATGGGCAACCGGGATGGCATCGACATCGTACCCGACAATGACAGGAAGCTTCTCGCTCTCGGCCTCTTCGAGGGGTGTCGGCTCGGCCACGAGCGGCTCGGGGGCCCAGTCGTCTATCAGCTCGTCAATCTCCTGCCGCCGAGTTGGGTCAGTATCCTCTCGTAGTAGTGGCAGTGGTTCCACATACGTCTTCCCTCAGCTTGACGTAGTTTTGCTTGTGCGTCGAGTATGATGGCGACAGCAGGTAGCGAATAAAGAAGAGGACGAGGACGAGTTCTATGGCAGACCGCACGGGGTCGTTCTGGTAGCTCGACTGGATGTAGCGCACCAGCACCGCCGACCCGGGCACTTTCTGGAAGTTGGCCGACGCCTGCTGCAGCGCCTCGCCCAGCCGGGCTTGCAGCGCCTCGAGTTCCATTTGCGCTGATCGAGTCGAGGCCGAGGTCGACGATGTCCTAGTTAATTATCGTCGCTGGCTGTGTTGCTGTCAGTGTTGCTGTCGTGGGTTGGCTGTCGCTGGACGTTGGTGGATGAGGCGCGTCAGAGCCACCCGACACCTACGAGTATCCATCCGTACGAAGTTACCCGTACGAAGTACGAGTAAAGGGGAAAAATTGGAATGAAGGCGCCTGGAGCCAATGGGAATGCCTGGAGAAGCCCTTGCAGCCACAAGGCACAGCAGGTGGTCCCCTGAAATTCTCCACCCACTACTCCGTACTTCGTACGAGAGTCACTACGAGTCCATACGTCCTGAGGTCCGACTGGCGTCTCGGCCCGCGGCCCACGGGTTCATACAGAAGACGCCTTTTTGTTTTTTTGACACACGAGTATTATTTATTACCCGTATGTATCCATCCTCCTACTCTCTCCTTGCCCAGGACAGACACCACGCGAGGCGCCCTTGAAGCGGCCCCATGACGCATGGGCACAACCACAACGCGCGTCACCATCGTGTGCAAAAGCAAACATGCATATTTTCTCTACATCGGCAGTGCCCAAGCAACAACAGACAACGCAACTCTACCCGGACTCGGATGAATTAATGAACAATCGCGGTCCAATGCCCCTGGCCCAACCGCGCGATAAACCGACAAACAGCACCCAAAGCAGTATACTCCCGAAAACTATGGCTACCCCCAGACGCACAACCGGCCGGGGGGCAAAACTCTCTCGCTTCCCCCTGGGCAAATATTCACCGGGCACCATGGACCCCTCTGGCTTTTATTATACATTCTCACAACAGCTTAATCTTGTTGTTGCCGCTCGCAGCCGTCGGTTGGGATCCGCCGCTCGAGGTTGTCGACTTTGTGAACGCGCCACTGTAAGCTGTCCTGCCGGTGCCTGTCGCAAGTGTGCCGTTGGTGTTGTCGTTGTTTTGTCCGTTCGGTTGCATCAGCTGGAACTTACCACCCAATGAAACCGACTTGCCCAGGCTCTGTATTGTCTTCTTGGGGATCTGCTTGCCAGCCACGATTGGTCCGGCAATCAACCCAATGAACACGACGAGCAACACGAAGTACAGGATGGCATATCGGATCACCCGTCTGCGCCTGAGCTTCGACTGTTTCATAGAGTAGATAGGGGGTCGGATTTGACGGCTGTACAGCACATTAGCCTCCACGCGCTGCAATGGCAGGTTACAGGGGGCCAAACAACATACCTTGGACGGAGCCAAAACAGCATTATCGAGTGAAGCTTGTCAATCTGTGGGACGGCAATGATCGGCAGCATCAAAAACAGGAGCCAGTGGCCGAGAATGAAGTCGGCCGCAAACATGCTCAGCTCTGTGATCTTGCACAAGAGCTCACGTCCTGGCTGTGACATTGAGTGCCAGCCCATCGAATACCACTTGCCAGTCCAGAATGCTATGTTGGACTGGTCCGTCTTCATTTCTCTCGTGAGCGCGAGCGATACGATCAGCTTGAAGATGAATCTCTGAATCGCCACCACCGCAATCATTCCAGCCATCGTCCGGGCAAAGTTGAACCCTTCGAGGACAAACATGGCCTCAAAGAAGATAAGCATGAACATGGCTGCCGCTCCGTGCGCTATGGCAGCCAGGACGGTACCAAACTTCTTGCAGCACATGCTCAGAACGGGGCCCATGCAGCAAGCCATGGCAAACAGGACCGCGAGCACGCCAGCATTGATCAAGATAGGCGCCAATGCCACAACGAGAACGCGAATGAGGGCGTCCGTCGCTACAACCTTCTCATCATCGTTCTTGCTGGCCAGAACACCCGTCTGCGCATTGATGTACAGGTACGGGATCAGCGTCCAGACAACTTGCAGGAGAGGAGTGAGTATCTCGGTGAAAAATATGTTGGCAATGGCTGCTCGGGACACATCGGCTGACATCTTCGCAGACGCCTCGCCCAGGGTCTTGCGCTTATACCCAGTGATTCGTGTCCGCGACAGGCGGCAGAACGTAATCCACGACGACGCGTGACTTCTGGAATTCCCGCGCGAGAGCCAGCGGAGGAAATCGCGGTAGTCGATGAAGAAGTCGTTCCAGGCAAACTGGTGAGGGTTGTACAGGAACGGCGAAATCGTAAGGCCGAGCAGTGTGATCCAGAAATACGTCAGCGCCGCTTGCCAAGCCGTAACGGTAGCGAACAGCAGCATCATCAGCAGTCTCGAACCGAAGTAGATGGATGGGCCGGCGAATCGAGAGTACAGGATGCCGAACGGGATACGAGCCGTGGCGAAACCACGTCCAGTTCCAATGTATCGCGCACCACCAAACGAAAGATCTTGCTGCACAGAGTTCGCGTAAATCTGGCAGACAAACACTTCGAAGAATAGCGAGAGCGAGAAGAACTGCTTGAGGAAGCGGACCAGCGCGCGCCAGACACCGCGTTCTGTCAGTTCCTGGACAAGCAGGGGCACGAACGATAGGAAAAAGACGAAGAAGATGGAGAAGATGCTGCGCTGAACCCAGTCCATTACGGCATCCGTATTGGCGCAGCCGGTGGGGAAGAGAGGGTCCGTGATGGGCTTGTTGCGATTGTAGTCGCAAGGTTGCGTCTCGTGCCTAAAGGCGCCGAAGTTGAGCAGCGTGAGCATGAACAGCTGGACAGACAACATGATGAACATGTTGTTGATGTGGAATCCAGGATGTGCGTAGTAGAAGGATAAGAATCGGTCAAGGGGCAGTTGCGTGCCGAGGTAGTAATACTCGCGCGAGAGCATCTGTTCTCCCATACCCGTTCCGATCTTGGTGGTGAAGTTCAAAATTGACCCAAAGCCAAGATCACGGCCTTTACCACACTGATAATACTCGCAGTGCTTGATGCGTCCACCACGGAGGAGGGCATTCATACCGGCGAAAATGTCTTCGTTAAGATGCAGACCCTTCTGGGCTTTAGACACGCCGCCACGGGTCGTCATGAAGATGCCATTGAGGAAATCGGGATGACCGTAGTGAAGCTTGCCTCCGATTTGTGCCAGCGTACGCGCGAAGAGGGTTCCGAAAGTCTGTTCCTTTCCGGCCGCGACGTCACCGAGGATACCAATGTTCTCCGAAAATATGTACTCGCGAGCTCCGAGAATGGCGACGGGCGCAGTGGTCTCGTTTTTGACACCTGGGGTGTACGGGGACGTGTTCTCCGTCTTCATCTCCTCGAACTCGGCGAGCACGCTGCGGATCTTGAGACATTCCTCCAAATAGTTGTCTTGGTTGGCGTCGATGAGCTGGATGTATTCGCCGCGGTAGAAGATCAAGGAGTGGTTCTGGTTGTCAGACTTGCCATCACCCAGGACCGGGTTGCCAGAGAGCTGAATTCTGAACTTGGGTCGTCGCATGCCGTTCTCCATAAGCTCCGAGTGTCCATCGATCAAAGCCGAATACAGCCGTGGCTCTTCGCCCTCAGCCAACGGGGCTTCCTCATCCAGATAGGCGATCTGCAGATCGGGATACGCGCGGAGCAGGAATTCGGCGTTTTCCATTTCCTCCTTCATGAATTTCGAGTAGCGCTGCATGGAAACCACAATCTTGAACTTGCGACGCGCCATGCGCTCCAGTTCTCGCTCCAGCTTGTCAGAGTTGCCGCCAAACATCTGTACAACTTCTGGGTTTTCGACTCGATACAGGAGCTTAATGGCGCGGCTATAGTTCATAAAACCGGAAACAGTGCGGTACAGGGTCTGCGAGCGGAGGGAAGCCCAGATGCGTGTTCGGAGGGTGTACTCGGGGGCCGAGGACTTGAAACCAATGCAATAGAAGGGGAGGTCGTCAATTTTGCTCTTTGCGGCATCCTTCTCGCCCTTCTCGAAGTCGCCATTCATTTGTGATGTCTCGTCGGCCAGGATCTTAGTGTCCTTCACGAAGCAGTCCCACTCATGAGGGTGCAGCTGCTTCAAGTATTCCAGGAGAGTGACGCGAGAGTAGGGCTCGTCCTCACGGATGATTTCGCGCAGAGAGAGGAGAATCTTCTCGCCGTAGTGCGGAATCATGACCGTAAACGTCGGCATGTTGTCCACGGGGAGGGGTTCCGGAATCGGGGTCGACAATGACTGAGCAAAGAAAGAGATTCGGCGCTCCGCCTCACTATGGCTAGGGAAGAACTCGGTCTTGAAGGAGTGGTCTTCCTGAGAGACGAAGAACGTCGGGGCTCGCAGCGTTCGCTTGCCCTCCTGCTCGGACGGGACCTGGTGGTAAAGCAGCTTCTGGACGTGGTCGATGGCTAGCAAATGCTCGCGGTACATGGAAATGACGATGGCGTTCCAGACTTGAGAAATCAGAACCTTGGGCTTGTACTTGATCTCCATGTCAGTCGTGGCGAGGACCTTCGAGTAGATGCGCTTGGGGAGGCGGGAAAAGATGTTCCTCCAGGGCGTCCAGATCGAAGATCCAATGTAGAACGAACGAGCGATCGAGAAGACGGTGTTGAACAGGACGTAGAATAGATAGGTATCGAGGAAGAAAAAGATCAAGTCCGTGAATGCCATCAGACCCAGCAAGATAAGGGGATGGTTTTTGCAGAGGACATTGCCAAACAGGTGGTCGCCCACGCAGCTCGGGTGGAAGATGTAGAGATACCGGATCACGTCCCGAAACGAGAGTGTGAGGTAGACATATGACTCGCCAAACTTGAGACCGAAGACCGCCAGCCACA
This sequence comes from Tolypocladium inflatum, assembly GCA_003945565.1. Classification (NCBI taxonomy): domain Eukaryota; kingdom Fungi; phylum Ascomycota; class Sordariomycetes; order Hypocreales; family Ophiocordycipitaceae; genus Tolypocladium; species Tolypocladium inflatum. Next base: position 2,309,134 of record QEPE01000001.1, read on the forward strand.
GACCGTATGACATGGCCATGTCATTACCAGAGAGCCTCGGGTAGCTGGCTGTGAAGGTCTGGCTAGCGACATAACGTCTCGAGTTCTTGGTTAGGTAGCTGCCAAACAAGCCACCGAGAGGCATGACCGCGAAGAAGATGAACGTGATGATGGCGATGACAAAATGGACGATTCCAACGATGAGGTCGATATCAACCGCACCGTCCTTCACGTTCGTTTTGAACATGAACACCTTGACTCCTGGGGCGACGTTGAGGATGAAGATGAGGACGAGGAAAAGAAGCTTCTTCGTCAGATGCTGCGCACCCGCCCACCTGCGAGGAACATACGCCCACTCAGCCAAAGTGGCAAGAATCTGAATGAGTGCCGCAATTCCTCCACCAAATGCAACAATCGAGAATTGCTGGGACGCGGGAGGCTGGTTGTTGACCTGCTGCTCGTACTTGGAGCCGACAAGCAACGTCGGGGCGTTGTGCGAGGTGTAAAACCAGAACATGGTCAAGTGGATGATCCAGATACGGTTGAAATTAACCAAAAGGTGGAACCACGATCGCGACTCCTTGTACGTCTTGAAGAAGCACTTCTTCCAGTTGACTTCCTTCAGCTTCATGTATCGCTCGGCAGGCGGCACATCGACGAGCTTGCTCTTATCCTGCATGACAATGCGCTCGATGCCTTCAGGGTACCAAAACAGCTGGTTGCAGTCATCGTAGCCGATGATGTGCTTGTGATCGCGCTCGCGGCGGACGTAGACCCCGTTGAGAATCTCGTACCCTTCGTCCCTGCAGTACTGGTACAGAGGAGTAATGATGTTGTTGAGGTAGGTAAACTCATCCACGGGCTCGACGAGTGCCTGGCAGGTAGGCGAGTTCAGGTAGTCGTCGGCACACTTAAAGATGAAGCAGAGACATTCGGGCATGAATCGGACTTGGTTGGCTTCGCCCCAGCACAGGAGATAGAGGGCAATTTGGCGGACACGGTCATGTTGAGACATGCGGTTCATCCGAGTCTTCCAACGGTATTCTGCTGCCTCGAGGCTGTCGTCACCCTCGAGATCCTGGAGAGCCTCGGCCTCGTTGGCGCCATCGTCGGCATTCTTCTTCTTCTTCTTGTTCTTGGCCTTGCGACGCAATCCCTTGCCTTTGGCGTTGGCGAAGCCGACCGCGTCATCCAGATCAAGATGAGCGGCGAAGTACCACTTCCGGTAGTTGGCGTTATCGCCACCAATGTAGTCGGCATGCAGGGAAAGGAGTGCCTGGTTTGGTGACATGCGCGACGCCCTCGAATCGAGGAGGGTCATGAGGTGGTCATACATGTTTCGCATGCTGTCTCGCTGGAAGCCAAACTTGGCGGTCAAGTCCAGGAAGATATCCTCAACCTCCTCCTTAGACAGGGGAATCTGGGCGTCCGAGGTCCAGGCGGGATATGGCTCTCGGGAGCGCTGACCAGCAGGCAGTACGTTGCCGTAGTCCATGCCGTAGTTGGGGGTCGACGCGCCGGAGGAACGGTTGGCACCGTAGGAAATCTGAGATGAGGGTGGGCGGTAGCCCCGTTGACCCTCACCGTAGCTGTTGTAGCGCTCGTCGCCACGACCGTAGTAGTCCATCTCAGCAGCGCGGGCCATGTCAGACCTCATGGTGAAGTCGCTGAAGGTCTCGGAGTCCTCCTCTGAGCCGTGCCGACCAGCCTGTGCGGGATAACCATTATTGTAGTCCTGGTCGTAGTAGCCGGCGCCGCCGGCGCCGCCTGCACCGCCTGCGCCGCCTTGGCCGTTGTAGTACTCGTCCTGATACTGGTCGTGGCCGTCATAGTAGCCGCCATCCTGGTGGTACGGGTTGTTGGGGTCGGCATTGTAGTAGCCCCTGCAATACGGTTAGTTGATGCCTCTCCCGGGTTGTTCGGGAAAGGGGACTAACGATTCGTCGTAATAGCCCTCGCCTGCGTGACCACCAGCGGCACCTTGGGCGGCACCTTGGGCGGCGTGACCGCCGCGGGCATCATAGCCGTTGTCATAGTACTGATCGTCTTGATAGTACGAGTCGGTGTTGCCACCTTGGTGGACTTGCTGACTTTGATGGCCATAGCCATCGTCGTAGTGGTCTTGATGACCACCTGGGTACCCCGACATGCTGACAGTTGATTATCTGAAGATATCACCATCAAGTTAGCAAAGCGTACACAAAGCCATGCCGACAGCGGCATGAAGATGGCCCAGCGATGAGAGCCGGAGAAGGACGGACGTACCCTTGGACACACATGGAGTTGCACGGTCCTAGGTGGCAGGAAGAGGCTATATCCACGACTGGAAAGCAAGAAAGAATAGGCAGCACCGCGAGTCGTGCAGCGCGGATTTCACCGTCTTTCTGTAGGATGGGAGAAAAGAATGTTTCGAGAAGGGATCGTGACGAGCTGACACGGCTGGGAGGCTGGCGAGTCGGCGTACTTTGGCAGAATCGGGTCCTTCACAAATGGCGGATCCGGGTCCAATCTGCGCAGCGATCCAAATGCGGTTGGGCAAGTTGTCGGTCGGTCGTGTCGCGTCGCCGTGTCAACGATTGACGATGAAAAGAGAGTCGTGGCGCTGGCAATCAGGTCGTCTAGTCGCCCGGGAGAAGGAACAGACAGGTTTGTTCGCAACTCGATCTCCGGTCGCAGCCGCAAGAAGGGAACGAAAGAGCGGCGGCGAAAGCGATGGAAAGGGGGGGGAGCGCAACAGACAAGAAGAGGCAATAGCGAGTGGAAGGTTTGACCCGAACAAGACCAGAGACGTCGTCGTGTCGTTGCCCCTTTTTGCGTGCTGTGCGAAGGCAGAAGAAGGAGACTGGGGAGGGAGAGACGGGAGAGGAGACACCGAGTGGAGTGGAGAGACACTCGACCTGTGTCTGGCCGCTGTGGGATGGAGCGCGGGTGGGTGGCTGTGTTCTGTGAGCTCCGCTGCAGCTGGTTGGCTGTGGGCTTGGACGGTGACGAGGCGGGAGGGTGAACGAACTCGCAACGTCGTGCCAGTGGCTGCTGAGGTGGCCCCTGATGAGCTGCGTGTGCCCGGGTACATACCTTAGGTACCTGTACCTTACCCGCTGCCCCTGATTCGCCCCGAGGGAAGCTGACCAACCACGCTGGCCGATTGCCGGCAACTGGCTGGGTCGGTCCGCAGAGTTTGACCCGAGTTACCTCCAAGAGACCTGTAGCGACCATGGTGCTTTCCGCATTGAGCAGCGGAAGTGATGGCCAGCGGCGCAGCCGTCCTTGCCGTCCCAGATGCGGCACAACATACCAAGTCCCAGGCTTGTACCTTTTCCTATCTTGGTGGGGCGAGGCCCGACACGCGTTGCCACCGGCAGTACCGGTACCTTGCACACGGGGCCATGGCCAATGCATTCTTGCCCGAGACGACCAGCCCTAGGCTCCTCGACATGCTTCATCAGCATTCATCAAGTCCTCCTCAGGAGACTTCGAGGGCCACTGGCTTCCATTGCAAGAAAGACCCATTGTACGGCGTACGGACGAGTTGGCGAGCAGACTCCCGAAGCTGCGAGTGCGCATGTACTCCGTACCTGCTCGTGCCGACCAGCCATTCTTCCGGTGATGTAAGCCTGCAGGGGGTGGCTCGGAGGAGACGGGTTGGGCGGGCCCATCCTCATGCATTTCTCCAGAAGGGGTTGGAAATCAGGTTTCTCAGGCGGCGAGTTGCGTCTATTCCTCCTTGCCCCGAAGCGCAGTTTGCCTCGTCCAATTGCTGGACAGATGGCTGTCGTGTCCACTTGGCCCCTTCTCCTTATCGGTTTCTCTGCCAGTCTCTCTTTATTCAAGTTGCTCCGTTCCTAGGTAGAAGAAAAATTCTCTCCCCACCAGCTAGCGGCGGGAACTTGGTGAGTTTGGGGGTTGGTGCATCGTGTGAACCTGTACTCCGTAACTGTGGAGTCGCCAGGGCGGACGACTGCGGAACGATGCGATCCAAGATGCCGATCTACCTACGCTGGCTGTGATCAATCAAGTCCAATCGGTGAGAGAATTCATGCAGGTACCAATAGGTAGGTACAAGCCTGTATTCTCACAGATGCGGCATCACAACGACGGCAGACGTGGTCTTTTTGGCAGCTTACAATGCTCGAACCGTCTCTGATGCCATCGTCCCAGAGCTTGGAGCCAGCAGCACCAGGTTTAACAAGAACGTCACGACTGTGCCAGGGTGGAGCATTGCGCGAAATGCCACCAACCTTAGCTGGGCCCAACGGACACAGAGCTTACTCGTCCATCACAGTCGGCATGGGCTGGCCTCGCGCGACATTTGTAGCCATCTCTCTCCGGCTCGAGAAGCGTGCGGCTATGACGATTCGATGGACACAGCGGCCCAACAAGCGTACCGAGCTCTCCGTACGAGTACGGAGAGAGTAGTGGAGGCTTTGGATGCCCATTCGCGTCCGGAATGCGGGTTAACGCCTTGACGCGCCCTGCATTTGGACCGTCGAGGTCGCTGTTGGGTGTTGCGTGCTGGACGCTGGACGCTGGTCGACACTGGCCAGACAAGCAGGCTGCCACACACATCCTAGGTTGCCTACGATAAATCGACGTTATTAGCGTGTGCGAGCCCCGATCTCAGGTCCCGCCTACTCCGTCCTCCGTACGAATTACGACTGCACATACTGTACGGTCTGCCACAGCCAGCCAGACATTTTTAGCAACACCCCATTTTCATCGCCACTGGGGTGGTCCTTCGTATGTATGGGCCCTGGCTGCCTGGTTGCCTGGCTTCTTCCTCCAGAGCCCAGTCAAGCCAGTCCTTCATCAATGGTTGCAGTAGGTGGCTTATAGACGTGGGGCTGCCCCTTTCCGTGCTATTCCAGCGTCTTCTCTTCTCTAGGTACTTCGTACCCCGTAATGGTTATCCCCCTTCTTGCTGTCCATTCATTGTTCACCATTTGCCCCTGCTGGACTTGTTGGTACCTGGGCCGTCCGCCAAGTAAGGCATACCGAGGGTGCAAGGTACTCCGTACGTAAGGTATGTTCGAAGTACCTACCTATCCAGAGCTCCGGTCTATATACTCGTGCGAGTACGCTACCTTACTCGTAACTTGTACATAAAGAGGTACGTAGCACGATACGTAGCCACGGTTGAAACGCACTGGTGCCGTGCTGCCGACTGCCGTTGACGGGCGTGTTCCTGGCGCGGCGACTGTTGTCCCGAGCCGCACCAGGGCAGCTCGGATACAGTCCTCACACACGATTGCTACGACACAGGCGCAGGAGTAGAAGCAGGATAGCATTCAAGCCTGTACACGTTCCGGGCCCGTGTCCCGTGCCTTGCCTCTGAAAAGGTACGAAGTAATATGTGCTCCGTATGGACTACATGTACGGCCAGTCCCAAAATGCCATGCTGGCTTTGAGCCAGCCTTCACCAATACGGATGGGTACTCTTCAATCGTATATATCACGTGATCTTATCAGGTCTGATCCTGTTGTTGCTGTGGAAACCAGCGGTCGTGCAGAAGAGCTCCAATTGGCCGTCTGTGCCAACGCACCCAAGCCACGAACCATGAGCATCAACCCGCTTCTTCGTGAGCGTCGTCATGTCAATTGAGCATTCCTAATCGTACCTCGAGGCCTCGTTTGTCTAGCATCCCCAGCTCTTTGCCTACTCACCCACCCGGCAGCGGAAGCAGGGCTCGGCGATCGCTCCGCCAAAGCCAACCTCCACCACAACCATGACCCGGCTTGTCGACTGCTATCCCTCCAGCGATGATGAGCTTCCTCGACTGGATGTCCTCCTCAAAAAGCCCAGCGCCGTCAGCGCGAAGTTATTATCTAAGGATTTTGTCGCCAAATCTCCTGAGAGGAAAAACCTTGTGCCCAAGTCTTCATCCACAGCCTCAACTCGCAAGGTCCGTCGACTGGGCGCCGGGAACCAGGCTTCTGTGAATCCTCTCTTTCTTCCATGGAACGCGGGTGGTGAAGACAGCCCCCAAGCCTCATCTCGCATGTCACCGAGAAAAGCCGGCAGAGTATCCCGACAACAGGACGACGACCATCAGCATCATGTGTCCCAACACGAGCAAGATTCGGCTCCGCCAACCATTCTAACACTCCGCTCGAGACGCCGAAGAGCTGTACCGCTACTAGACGATGATTCGGACGATGATGCCGTCGAGGCTGGCACCACGATGAAAATGAGGATACGAGAGTTGCGAGGCGGCCGGGCAGGAGCCCTCCCCGACGTCGGAGAATTAGCCATGGGCGGTAATAACGACAATGAGGAAGACGCACAGACAAGGGAATCAAGACATTCAGATCCTCTGGAGCCCCAAACTGAGCCACAGTTCACAATCGACGCTTCCGAGGTTGAAGAGACTAGTGTCTATCAAACGGCTGCTGAGGATTCTTCCGAGTACAGCGATGGATCTGCGTCAGAGTTTGAATTGGGCCATTTCTCCGATGAATCCTTCGGAGAGGCTTCAGTGAAGAAGTTGTTCGACAGCTCAGGGCAGGATCGAGGCGTGAGAAGCAAGGCGGCACGAGAAGAAGCAGTCAAGGCGTTGAAACCACGCAACACCAACATCAAGTCCGGAGAGGCTGTGCGTGACTCGAACGCGAAAAATCTTTCTGTCAGGGCCTCGAGTCGAAACGGGCAGGCCACGGCTCGGGAGGCTTTCCTCGATGGCAAGCCCCTTAGCACCGCGTCGGATCTGACCGACAGCTTTGAGCAGCTTCGGATTCACCTTGATGATTTTTCTGACGAGGAGACTCGGCCACAGAAACGCGGCGACTTTGCAACGCCGCCGAGCACACCACCTAAGAAGTCACACCCCAGGAACCTCGTGTCGCCTCGCAAGCTCGCCCGCATCCCACAGACGCCTCATCGACCTAACGTTGACGCCTTCTGGAGCCAAGATCTCGTGGACGACTGGAACGACCAGCACTCTCCGCGGAAACTAATACTACCCCCGGTAACCAAAAGCCTAGCCAAGCCCAGCCCAAAGAAGGCCACGAGGAAGTCGTTTGAAGCCAAGAAACACTCGCTAGCCGAGGAATTCCTCCGCGAGCTCGATGCCGAGATCACCCATGGTAAGATTGCCGAGCTGGCTGAGTCGACGGGGGGGGTAAAGCTTGTGTGGACCAAAACGCTGAACACGACGGCGGGGAGAGCGAACTGGCGACGGGAGACGATCCGGACCCAGCAGGCTGATGGCACGCTCGTTTCCGTGAAGCATAAGCACCACGCATCCATCGAGTTGGCCGAAAAGGTCATTGACGACGAGAACCGGCTTCTCAATGTGGTGGCCCATGAGTTTTGTCACCTGGCCAACTTCATGATTAGTGGCATAAAAAACAATCCGCACGGCAAGGAGTTCAAGGCATGGGCGTCCAAATGCTCTCGCGCGTTCGGGGACTCGCGGGGCATTCAGGTGACGACAAAACACACATACGAGATTGACTTTAAGTATGTGTGGGAATGCACGGCGTGCGGATCCGAGTACAAGCGCCACTCCAAGAGCATCGACCCTCGGCGCCACAGCTGTGGGAGCTGCAGAAGCGCCCTCAAGCAGACAAAGCCGGTGCCCAGAGGGATCGGTGCAGGGGGTGGAGCGGGCGGCAAGCCCAGCGAGTATCAGATGTTTGTCAAGGAACAGATGAAGGTTGTGCGAGGGGAGAACCCAGGCAGCCCGCAGAAGGAGGTGATGAGGATTGTGGCGGTCAAGTGGGCGAGCAACAAGAAAAGCATTGCGGCGGCGAGCAAGACTGAGAGCAAGGACGAGGCCGGCGGCGTTGTCACCCAGATGGTGGATCTCACGCTCGACGGGGGCGACGAGTGAAAAGACCTTCTCGGCACGTGTATAATATCTTCTCAGCCTGCATAAGTTCGGCGTTGATCTGCATGTAGAGAGCATTGTACGTTTTGCAATTGTATCACTATCTCGTGCTTCGTAACCTTACACCTCGTCATGGTAGGATGCACAAGAGGCTGTGGTTTTTCTCGAACTCGTAACATAACAGAAGGTCGTGATTCATGGCCAGCCATATACAGTCCCCCTCCCGCCCGTCAGCTGTACCTAGGCAAGTGCCTCTCGGTACAGAAAATAACCAACTGCTGATCCATTGCACCTCGAGTCGCACGCCGCGGAATCCACGGTCACTCCGGAGCTGACTATATGCCTTTTCCCGCTGTTAAGCTACTGCTACCGCCACCGCTACTCAAGGGTCCCCAAACACCCCGTAGTCCTTGATCTTGAGCGACTCCCAGATACGAGCTGAGTACTCGACGGCGTCGCCGATTAGCTTGCCCTGCTTGCCGAGCTCGAGGTCGACCTCGGCCTCGTCGTACTCGCCCTTGATGTGCGGCACGTTGATGGTGATGAGGACGTCCGTCTTGTTCCGCTCGAGGCGCAGGAGTGTCATGATGATGGCAGTGAAATCGGGGGCAGAGGTGCGGTCGCGCGACTGGCCGACCTTGGGCGTCTGGGTTGCGATGAGGGTGTAGGCTGGCGGTTCGGATCTGCAAGCGTTGTCGTTGGTTGTCAGCTGCCCTGCCCTGTTACGATCAAAGAAGCAAGGGGACGACGGGTGATCATACTCGAGGCGGGTGAACTCGGTCTCGGCCGTGTTCCAGATCTTGACGGTGTCAATGTCCGAACCGACCATGTCCTCGAGGTGCGTCGTCATGGCGCGGCCGTCAATCTCGGGGCTGGAGCCGGGCCCGCCGACTCGCTCGGTGATGTCGAATATGATGCTGGTGAAGCCGTCCTTGTCGATCCAGACCTCCTGGTTGTCGGGGACTTGCCGCAGCTTGCTAGAGCGGGAGACGGGAGCAGTCGGTTAGCTTCTTGAGCGACCTGTCGTCACCTCGACAGCGCAGCAAGCGTACCTCACATCGGCGAACTTGTCCGGCAGGTCGCAGACCATTGCGCCGCCGTAGAGGGGGGTGCCCAGGTAGCCAGGCATCGCGGAATCGGGAGGGCTGTTGCTACTGCAAGCACGGCGGAGGCGACGCCGGGCTGGCTGGATGGGGCTTCGAGGCTGGTGGTAGCTCGGTCGCAGAGTTGCGCGCTCGCGGATCGGCAGCTTCGTCTTCGTGTCAGGCGGAGACGCTTGCTTGTTCGTCGAGGCAAGGAGAGCCTCGAGGCAGAGACGAGATGAAGGCGTTGAAGGCTGGCTTGGTCCGTTTGTCACCAAGCAAGCAGGTTGAGCGGCGAGACCCGTGCCGTCGTTGTTGGCTGGCTGGCACTCGTTGGTTTGAGGGCGCGAAGTACGGAGGTTATGCCGTGATTGGAGACGAGGGCTTCTTCTGTAAGGCAGCGTACGAAGTACCTTAGGTAGTTGGTGGTGGCACTGGTGGGGGATGATGGCGGGGTTGGACTTGGACAGCTACCTATGGCTGAGGAGCCTGATGACGTGGTTGTGGCTGGAGGGCCCGAACTGAGCAGAGTTGAATGGATATGAACATCTACTGTAGGTCATCATTCGCTGCTGAATGTGCTATCGCCCAGGTGTGCACATGACATGTTGGTACACAGACTACTCCGTATGTTTTTGAGAATAGCAGCTCCAGGGTCTCCAAGATTGAGCCGCAACAACAGGGGAGTCGGCACTGACAGACGTCCCATGTGCGCCTCGGGGACCAATCGGGCAGCGGGTGCTGCACCACTTGGGCGACATGGTAAATAGCGGTGCGAGCTGTCCTCTCCGCCTTCTCCTCTTTTCCCTCGGTGCCATGACGGACATATGAGCTTATTGTCTTTGGCCGGCGAGACTCGTCCCCTTTGAGCCTTCGCTTAACTGTACAAAAATCGGTCTGTCTGACTGTGTGATTTCTCCCTTCTTCCTCCCTCTCCACCTCCAGCTCCGTCCCACCTCCAACTCTACATCTCTCATCCGCTCCAGGCGACACACGCAATCTTCGTCCACGACGCACTTCAGACAACCAGCCATGGCCGCCTGCCTCTTTTGCCGCATCATCAAGGGTAAGTAAGCCTAGGGCCCTCGTTGAGACTAAGCAGGGCTGTGTACCTTTCCTTACCTATGCCATGCCATTGTCGTCAACACGACGCTGGCTGACACGCGCTTCCCACCTGCCTGCCCGTCACAGGCGAGATCCCCTGCATGAAGCTCTTCGAGAGCGAAAAGACGCTCGCCTTCCTCGACATTGGACCCCTCAGCAAGGGCCATGCTGTATGTTGCACCGCGCGCTCATCCACAGCTTCACAGCTCCCTCCCTCATCTCGCGACGACGCTCACACCTCCCCGGCTCTAGCTCGTCATTCCCAAGCACCACGGCGCCAAGCTCGCCGACATCCCCGACGACCAATTGACCGAGATTCTGGTAAGAAAGGAGAAGAAACAGCCCGCCTCCGTCCCCACACCCTCCCCAGCTTATGCCGTTGTCCGTATCGCCACTTACCAAATTGGTTTCCCTGCCTCGCAGCCCACTCTCAAGAAGCTCGTCAGAGCCACGGGCGCCACCGACTACAACATCCTGCAGAACAACGGAACCATTGCTCATCAGCAGGTTCACCATGTGAGTGACATTGGCCAACGATACCATCCCCCATCCCTTGATAAGCTATTTTAACCAGCAGACGCTGACTCGACTTCTCCTCTCCCTCTCCTTCAGGTTCACTTCCACATGGTCAGTTCCCCAATCCTGTGCCATATGCCCTCATGCTCGCCTTCTCACGTGATTTCCTTCTTGTCAGATCCCCAAGCCGAATGACACCGAGGGCCTGGGCATCAACTGGCCTGCCACGACTGGTGACATGGACAAGCTCAAGGCTTTCTGCGAGGAAGTCAAGTCCAAGATGTAGATTGCTGGAGCCTCAACCGCACTTCTGCATCAATGGCCGTTCCCGCCCCCTCAAACGGTGGTGGTATTGGGGGCGCGACGCGGCGCTGCGACATATATGACTGCTGTGTATTCAAGTTTGACTCTAAGACTATCCCCCGCAATCTATATTCCTCCTCCTTCTAGGCGACAAAAGGCGAAGGCTGCGCTCTGGATGCTATTTGCCCAACTGCCATGTCATATCGTGCCGTGCCGTGCCATATTGCATCCATCACGCTCCATTTTCCACCGGAGTCTCGGGCGCGTGAACCCCGTTGCCGTTGGTCTGTGGGACCGTTTCCTTCTTGTCCCCCTTGTTGTACCAGTTGACGGCTCCTCCCGGTAGAAGGTCGCCCTTGCGGTCATACAGGGACCTGGAGCGCACATATGGGTCTAGGTTCCAGTAGTCCACCCTCAGCTGGGCGGCAATCTTCTCCCGCTGGGCCTTGGCCTGCTTGCCTTCCTCTGTGTTGGGGGAGCGGATCCACGTCCGCGTTGCACCCTCGAACTCTTTGTACAGCTCTGCCCTGGCCTTGAGGAGTGCATCTCTCGTCTCCGTGTCCTTCATGGTATCGTTCTCGCCCGGTACGGGCTCCTCGTACTTGTACTCCCAGTCTTCGTCCCCCTCCAGTTCCTTGATGATGTGGTCTGCTGAGATGAACTCTTCCAGCCCGGCCCTGTAGTTGGTGAAGTGGACCTTGGCGGCCACGACAGGGTCAAGCCAGCCGCGAATGATCCTCCAGATACCTGATGGCCCGTCAGCTCCCAAATGTTGTTCCCCGCCCACTCCATCTACTAGTCGAGTGCACGTACCTTGGAATACCCACGGCGCATTGTGGACGAGGACGGCACCCAGAGACTCGGGATAGTTTGCCTCAAAGCACTGGATCATGAACTTGACGGGGTGGTAGTCCATGTTGGCCAACGAGAAGCCGGTCATGTCAAAAATGATATTCTTAGCGAGTTGTTAGCCGGCTCCCTCCACCACGCGCCACCCCCGCCGGGTACTTACCGCCGTGTCGACGGGCGGCTCAAGAAAGAGGCGGGCCGTTTCGATAATGAAGACTGTATACCTCTCCAGGCTCTCCGCAGTCTGTGCGCCTGGCTTGTGGAGCCGCACCCTGACGACGCAGATAGGTCGTCCCTCCTTGTCCTTGCCATGCAAGAAACTCTTGCCCACGCGAGACTGTGTCATGTAGTCAATGGCCAGCTTCTTGGCGTCGGGGGTGCCATTCTTCTCGTCGTGGACGGCGCCGGCCTCGCCGTTCTTCATGATGTCGGCATCGACGTTCATGTCACTAGTTCTCCAGTTCATGGCTGAGACCAGCATGACCAGTGCCTTCTCGACGTCCCACTTGCGGGCGCGCAGGAATCGGAGCACGAGCGCGTCCGGGTGGTCGTGCTTGACAGTTGACCAGATGGTCTGGCGGATGGACTCGGGGGACTGGCTGGCCAGCGTCTTGTGGTACTGCTTCGTCTGGCCATATTTGTCGTTGTCGTCCGGTGCGTCCTTGACCTCGCCTGCGCTCGAGCCCGGGGGTGAGGGCTGGCTCTCGTTGGTCTTCCATCGGAACAGGCTGAATCGTCTCTTTTGGGGCGACTCTGGCTCCTCTTCCGCGGGCTTGGTCGGGGCAGCAGAGGTGGCAGTGCCGTTGGTCGTGGTATCGGCAACGCCACAGATCTTGAATATTGCGTTCCACAGCTTGCGGAGTTTTTCTTCCTGCTCAGGCGTCAGGTTGCCGACATGTCCGGGGGGCACAGCTTCGGGAGACATGGCGTCGATGGGCCAAGTGTCGGAAGGAGAAACGAGGGCAGGGCTAGTATCGACAGCGGTAGCGAGATCTACTATGGTCCAGGAAGTAATGGCGATAACAAAAACAACGGCAACGGCGGCTGAGGAGTAGGTGAGGCTGCTTTTAAGGCTGGCGTGGGCGCGGTTGGCAGACGCAGAGCTTGTCGAGAGCCGCGGCTTGATGGAGTAGGATCGCTTGTTGCGGAAACGTGAATGCGGGGGTCCGTTGGGGGTTATCTGGGGGTCCGGGAAAGGGGTGGGAAGGCCGGGACCCAGGGTAGGTCGAGGATTGGCAGATGGTCTCAAGGGGAAATGCGGCCTCTTGGAGTCAGGGACGGCAGCCGTCCGATGCAGGGAGGAGGAGTAGGATGACGGCCAGCAGGTCCCAGCGGGAATGACGGGAACGAGGCGGCACAACAGCCGGGGAGCCGGGGCCGGGGCCGAGGCGGGACGAGGGAATAGGAGCTGCTGGGTAGACGGACGAATGCGAGCCTTCATGGAGCGGCGAAGCAGCGTCGTCGGATCGAGTCGAGTCGAGTTGAGTTGCAACGATAATGCTGCGTGTGGAGGCGGAGTAGCAGCAGCGCCTGCTAACCCAACCCAGCTCGACCCGGTTGATATTCTTCTTGGCACGGACGGGCCAAGAGCAGTTTCCGGGGTAGAGTCGTGGCTGATTCAAGCCGGCGAGCCGAGGGTGAGGAGGTGATGGACGGTGGTGGTGGTGATGGTGCTTGTAGATGCAGAGAACGTGCGTGACCCAACGCCCCTGGACGTCGGCCTGCGGGGACCGACAGGGACTGATGACGAGCCAGGGATCGTCATGGATGCATGGACGTCGATGGCAGCGCGGGGCCAACCGGCAGCCACCCGCCGCGCGGGTCGCGGTCCCCTCTAGGGTAGCAGCCTTGCATCTACAGCTCCGTCAAGTAATACACAGCAGCCGCCTCTTCGACTTACAAGAGCGTTCTCGCCAGGTACACACGGGGCGCCTCGCGTGCCACTTTATGAGCCGCTGGGATTCCATTCAATACTTCCTCCAACCCATCGATACCCTCTTTTTGGGGGCCGGTCGTCTGCCGCAGCACGAGGCACCAGGAAGTTTGGCTATTGTAACATCCCCGCCGGGTCGAATTGGAGATTCAAAGTCTCCAAAACAGACCGGAAACCCAATCAGATCAGGGCGGTCCTTTCTGGCGGTTCGCCAATCGCAAGTGTTGTAATGTTTGGAATAGTAGCACGCTGGTCAAGGACTGAAGACCCAGCGTGAAAAGCCGAGGCCCCTGCAGGTGTCGTCGTGGGGTGGCAGCCGGCGCCTCCGGCACGTGCTCCAGCGCATCAACCCCCCTCCACCAAGTACTTCCCCTTCAAGTGCGTGTCGCGATTGCGGGACCGCATCTCGAGGACGGACGGGACAATCCTGCCAACTTTTCAGCCGCCTCCGAAACCTCGACCCTCTTGCAACGCCCGCCTCCTGGAGCATAACAGCAGTGCTCCGTACGGACTACTTCGTATTGCCACGGCAATGTCCACCAACGTCCACGAGTCCGGCGCCGGCGTCAAGCGCTCCAACTCCCGGACTCGCACGTCGCGTCCCACCACGCCGTTGCGCCCATCCTCCCGATCCTCGTTCCGCGACTCTGCCCGTAGCGTCGGCGACGGCGACGCCCCGTTCCCGCTGAACGCGTTCGAGCCGGCCTTTGCTGAGCTCACTGATGCCATGGCCGACCTCGAGGCCAACATGATGCACTTCCAGCTCATGCACGAGAGCCTCGCCCGCTTCAGCGAGTCCTTTGCCAGCTTCCTCTACGGACTGAACATGAATGCCTTCTGCGTTGATTTTCCCGAGGTCCGTATATTCGCTACACCTGCTCGCTATCTTCCTCCCGCATACAAAGCCGAATGCATCGTCTCGCGGCGGCACCAACTGACCGTCAACTTCACAGGGTCCTATCCCCGAGTCGTTCCGTCGAGATCGGCAGCAAGATGCACAGGCCGGCAGCACCGCGCGATCAGAGAACGACGCCGAGGCTACCTTCATGTACGTCGAGCCCAAACGGCTACTTACGTGGCCCTGTCACCTCATTGTTGGCCGGCTACTGACTAACCGATAGGACCACCGACACGTCCTTTGTCGAGAACCCGCCAACGTCCACCAGATCAAACCCCAAGCTCACCACGCCAGAATCTCGTCAGTCGCGTCTTCCTTTCGCGCGAGGCACATCCTCACGAGGTGGGACGAACGCCCGTGCCCGTGGCCGGCCTAGCGGGCTCGCCAGACCGCGCGGCCGAGGCGTTAGGTGAAAGGGGATGGATATTTCTCTCCGCAGACTCTGGTATCATCTCGCTTCATAGCGCGAGCCTGGCTCGAAAGTTGCCCAGTCACCTTACGATCAGTACATTTCGCCTGGACATTCATGATCCAGGCCGGGCGGGTTGGTGTTCAGGTCGCCATATCGACGTCGTTGGCGGATGCGCCACCGGCGCTGCCAGTCCCCTCGGCGTCGTTCGGTCGTGAGTCGATGGTGGCTCCCGGCATCCTTTGAGGGTTGGCGCCAGGCTCTTCGCGCAACTGCTTAACCCTAGAGCTAGAGTATCAGCCAACCAAACCAACACATTTATAGATATTCTCATCCATAGGCCAAACACGAACCTCCGCTTGTGGGGTTTGCCGCGACGGTGGGTAATCAATGCCGCCTCGACGTCGAACCATCTGGCGCATTCAACACAATAATTTCGACCGAGACCGGGCAAATCCTCGGTGGCCTTGGTGTCTTTGAACTGGGCAAGATGTCTAGACGAGAGCAGGTCTGCCTTGACTTGGTCGACATCCCTGAAGGTCCGGTCAGCTTGGGTGCAGCAAATGCAATTAGGGGGCGTGTTCGAACCTTGTCTTCCGCCTCGTCTTTGTGATCGTGCGCTTGTTCCCGACCCCCATGCTGGCAGCGGTTACGATGTCCTGAATAACGAAGTCGAGGAAGGCACCGTGGTAGACGGCCAGGTTACCTAGGTATCGTCGAGCGAAGTGCAATGGCAGCGTAAAGAATAGCGGGCAGTTTGCACAAACGAAGGTACGAGCAAGGCGGTGGAACAGAAAATTTTGTGGAGACAGTGCGATCAATCACAGTGGGGCCTGGAACAACTTCCAGCCCTGAGAGTACCTTACGGAGTACGAGTACGGAGTACGTACTTCGTACCCCTCTATGACCTCCCTGGTCGACCATGTAGAGCAGTACTTCGTACGAAGTCATGAACCATACCCAGGCATTAACAGCGAGAGGTGAAAATCGGCGGGTGACTTTTCTACTGGTCACGAGGCGTCCTGTACTTCGTACTCCGTAGATGCGGATACAAAGGTAGCTTACCCAGGTGCTCCGTATAGAGCGTCTAGCCGAGAGGTTGAGGACCACATCAAGCAGTCTCAAGTACCTAGGTACAGTAGTTCGCATCGACGGAGTGGGCACACGTGCACGATAGAAAGTAGTTGAGAGAGTTGTCGACTGGACCCAAACAAAACAGTCTGGGGCCGCTGAGCCAGCCAGCCAGCCAGCCAGCCAGCCAGCAAGCAGCCCAGGGTGTCATAAGAACGATAGTCATCCACATACGAAGTTATCATGGAGGCTCTGGCAAGCTTATGTATACGGGTGGGTCTATCTCTGTTCATTCCCCGACGAACTTTGTAGTCGTACTCTCGAACTTCGTACTTCGTACGAGTATAAGTATGGATGCTTATCTTTTACCTGCTATCATAACTCCTGGCCAGTGTCGGCGACCGAGCGTGGGTCTCCGAAAAGCTCGCAAAAGCGAGCTCCACGCGCGGTGACCGAAAAGTCCTGCCGGCTTGTTGCCGAGGTCAGGGAGGTCTCCAGGCCGGAAAAAAAATCCCAGTGGGACCTGAATGCACGGGTGCGTGCCGCAAGGCCGCTAGAAGCCTTCCATGAGCCGCAGCTTAGACGCTATACAGGCGCTGTGCTGCGCTGCGACATGGCTACCCCGGTGCAGCCGACCGGAGCCGAGACGGTTCTTCGGCGGATGGGAGCTGGGGAGGCATCTTCAACAAGCTGCGGTGGAGGGCACGACGAGAACGACGCACAGCCAGCACGATATGCGCGGGGGCATGATGCGGCAGCAATTTGCGGCAGGCACAACAGGAGCGCTTGGCGGTAAGGGCGGCCGTGGACCTGCCTCTATATGACGGCTGCCTTGCCTCGCATATGATTAAAGCTGGCTCTGAGGAATAATGACAAGTGACGCTGGTGAACAGTGCGGTCGTCCATGTGCCCCCCAGCTCATTGGGTGCTGGCACTGACATGTGCCACTCTGGTCATTTTTTTCGCGCGTCCTCTCGTTCGCTGGGCTCAGTGTGGGAGGACCCGGAGGGGCGCTGCTCGGCGCAGTGGATGTTCGGTAACAATGACGAAACGGAGACGTCGTGGATTGTTTTCTCAAGGCCTGTGACTGGCTGGACGCCCGTGCAGCCCCCCCATAGGCGCAGCGACGGCAACTCCAGACGCCCTGACTGGTCGCTGCTGGACGCTGCACCAGCTCGCCCCCATGCAACGAACAGGCTTTGCTGTAAGCAACCTTGGGGCTCCACATTTTGCCTGTGCTCGGCAACATCTGGCTCTGGCATGGGCATCTGAGCCGGCCAAAAACACCTCTCTCCACCTCCACGAACCTCTTCCTCCCTTCTTCCTTTAAACCCATCCCCATCCCCCATCCCCATCTACCTCCACGCGAGCTTGACTGACCTCCGCGTGCGGCAAAGTCGTCCCTGATCAACTCAGACCCTGTCCCCTCCCCCCTAATTGGCCCATCATGCTCGCCTCGCGACAGGTTCTGGGCAACCTCGCCCGGGGCCGCGTCCTCGGCGGCGCTGCTACTGGTGCCCGTCGCCTGGCAACCGTCTCCGACTCTCCGCTCGACCGCAAGGTATGTTGTGTTATCTTGTGCTGTGCACGAGGCGAGCGCAAGTCCTCGCTGCGTCTACCTCGTGCCCCTTGCGCCCGAGATGGGAGGACCATGCACGAGCCGAGCTGACCCCCGCAAACAGGTTCGTCAGAACAACTGGGAGGATAGCAACTTCATCAACTACAAGAAGATGTCCGAGAACCTTGCCATCGTCCGCAGCCGCCTCAACCGCCCCCTCACCTATGCCGAGAAGATCCTATACTCTCATCTCGACGATCCCCATGGCCAGGACATCGAGCGCGGCAAGTCCTATCTCAAGCTGCGTCCCGACCGCGTCGCCTGCCAGGATGCCACTGCTCAGATGGCCATCCTCCAGTTCATGTCTGCTGGCATGGACTCAGTTGCCAACCCCGTCACCGTCCATTGCGACCACTTGATTGAGGCCCAGGTCGGCGGCGAGAAGGATCTGGCCCGCGCCATCAGCATCAACAAGGAGGTCTATGACTTTCTGTCCTCCGCCTGCGCAAAGTACAACATTGGCTTCTGGCGCCCTGGCTCCGGCATCATCCACCAGATCATCCTGGAGAACTACGCCTTCCCTGGCGGTCTTCTGATCGGTACCGACTCCCACACCCCCAACGGTGGCGGTCTCGGCATGTGCGCCATCGGTGTTGGCGGTGCCGACGCTGTCGACGTCATGGCCAACCTGCCCTGGGAGCTCAAGGCCCCCAACATCATTGGTGTCAAGCTTACCGGCGCCATGTCTGGATGGACCTCGCCCAAAGGTTGGTTTTCCCTTGCCCCTTTCATACCCCACCTCCAGATCTCAAGCCTCTAACCGAGTGTGCCTCTGCAGATATCATCCTCAAGGTCGCTGATATCCTGACCGTCAAGGGTGGTACTGGTGCTATCGTCGAGTACCACGGCCCTGGCGTGAGCAATATTAGCTGCACTGGCATGGCAACGATATGTAATATGGGGGCTGAGATCGGCGCAACGACCTCCCTCTTCCCCTTCAACGACCGCATGTACGACTATCTGGCCGCTACCAAACGCAGGGACATCGGCGACTTCTCCCGTGCCTACGCTGCTGAGCTGCGCGAGGACGAGGGTTCCGAGTATGACCAACTGATCGAGATCAACCTGACTGAGCTCGAGCCCCACATCAACGGTCCTTTCACCCCCGATCTGGCCACGCCCATCTCCAAGTTCAGCCAGGCCGTCAAGGACAATGGCTGGCCCGATGAGCTCAAGGTCGGCCTCATTGGCTCCTGCACCAACTCTTCGTACGAGGACATGTCTCGCGCTGCCTCTATCGCCCGTGATGCCATCGACCACGGTGTCAAGGCCAATGCCGTCTTCACTGTCACCCCCGGTTCCGAGCAGATCCGCGCCACCATTGAGCGTGACGGCCAGCTCCAAACCTTCGAGGAGTTTGGCGGCATCGTCCTCGCCAACGCTTGCGGCCCCTGCATTGGTCAGTGGGATCGCCGGGACGTGAAGAAGGGCGAGGCCAACTCCATCGTCTCGTCGTACAACCGAAACTTCACTGGCCGAAACGATGGCAACCCCGCCACCCACTCTTTCGTCACCTCTCCTGATCTGGTTGTTGCCCTCACCATCGCCGGCACCCTGCACTTCAACCCCCTCACCGACAAGCTCAAGGACAAGGATGGCAACGAGTTCATGCTGAAGCCCCCGACGGGCGACGGCCTTCCTACCCGAGGCTACGACCCGGGCAACGACACCTACCAGGCTCCCCCCAAGGAGCGCGCCAGCGTCAGCGTTCAAGTTGCACCCACCTCCGACCGTCTCCAGATTCTCGAGCCCTTCCAGCCTTGGGATGGCAAGGACACCAAGGACATCCCCATCCTGATCAAGGCCCAGGGCAAGACGACGACTGACCACATCTCCATGGCTGGCCCCTGGCTCAAGTACCGCGGCCACCTGGACAATATCTCCAACAACATGTTGATTGGTGCCATCAACGAGGCCAACGGCGAGGCCAACAAGATCAAGAACTTCACCACCGGCGAGTGGGGTGCCGTCCCTGCCGTCGCCCGTGACTACAAGAAGAAGGGAATCAAGTGGGTTGTCATCGGTGACTGGAACTACGGCGAAGGTAGCTCTCGCGAGCACGCTGCCCTGGAACCCCGCCACCTTGGTGGTCTGGCCATCATTACCCGAAGCTTCGCCCGTATCCACGAGACCAACCTGAAGAAGCAGGGCATGCTGCCGCTGACGTTTGCCGATCCCGCCGACTACGACAAGATCAAGTCCGACGACAAGGTACGTGCTTCTAGGTCTCGTACTTTCAAATGATTGTTTCCACTAACAGAGTAATCAGGTCGACATCCTCTGCACCGAGCTCGCCGTCGGCAAGCCCGTCACCATGGTTGTCCACCCCAAGGACGGCAAACCTTTTGACGTTAAGCTGCTGCACACGTTCAACAAGCCCCAGCTCGAGTGGTTCAAGAACGGAAGCGCGCTCAACACCATGGCCAAGACTGCGCGGCAATAAATAAATAGAGATGGGACGAGGCTGGTGACTCAGGGGGAGGGGAAGGGGGGAACGGAAGAGGAGGCGTATATCCTGTGTGCAATTGAGGGTTCAAAGAAGTGATGGAGGAGGAGGCAAACAAGGACGACGGTCGTCGTGGGTGTCGTCGTCTTGACTGCGTTTATTGTCATAGTCCCCGTGTTCCACTTGGTTTGTAGGAGCCCATGATTTCTATACTTTCCTAGTTTTGTACAAAACCGAATAAAATTCCTTAAAAATTAACGCCCGGGCAAACTTCAGTAGGCTGCGATGCTGATGGCAGTTTGCATTCAGCTCAAAAGAAAGCGAACCTCTGGATGTACGGACACTACACCCTTCAAGGACCGTAAATGCCACTGGAGTATAAGCCCCACGACTGACATATGAGTATCGGTACCTTAAGACAAGTATAGATTTATTTCGGCTACCACTAAAGCTAACAACTAAGCCACTGTAACTTCACAATACCTACCTTAGGTAGGTAGGTAACTTACGCGCTGTTGCTGGTGCATCCGACCGTGCTGACCGTGCTGACCGTGCTGACCTTGCTGGCATTGCTGGCATTGCTGCCCTGACCTGCTGGCTCTATTGCCGCTACTGGCGCTACTGCCCTTGCTACTGTGACTTGCTGCCCTCGCTGCCCTTGCCGAGCAAGCCGAGATTCACGTATTTGGTGGTGGCCGCCGGTGCTTACCTTATATAAAATCGTACGGGGCCCGTATACTGGGTTCCGTAGTAAGGTAGTCGTACTTCGCAGCAACACCTAGCAATCGAGGTGAGCGCCGGCGAGCGCGAGCCCGGAGATCGCGCAAAGTGTCATAGCGTGTCCACGGGTACTATAACCCCGATCCTGGTATATCCAGAGTCACTTTATTTTGGGCCCAGCCTTCGTACTTTGTACTTCGTGCCTTACCGTAGGGGTTCCGTTGAACTCACATCTGTAAGATCACGTGGTGATAAGAGCCGGCCCCATTCCGAGTGCAGTCTATCTGGCCAGTTCCAGTACCCGGACCTGCGCCAGCACGAACGGACTGTCAAAACAAGATGCGAACAGGGGAATAGCGACAGAGACGACGACGGCCTGGCATGGTTGAGGAGCGACTGGCCAACCCCGTGCGCACCCCGATCCCCGACAAACGATAACTTGCAGGCCTCTCCCGAGCCAGGAGAACGCTTTCCGGCTGCTTCGCGCAGTGTCACACGAGCAGCAATGCCTGGTGTCCGAGGGTTCAGCACCCTTCGCGCCCGATCCTATGTCTTCCGACTCCCGCTTTTTACTCGAGCAATCATCCTCGTTATAGTACTATTTTGGGCTCTGACCTTGCCATCGGCTTGGGATGTGAGGCGCTGGGGGGCCTTGATCCCCGACCAGGTCTCTTTCACGACGGGTAGGTCCAGGAGCACGACTCGACCGCCTGTTGAGGCCGGATGCGCTGACGGTGTTTACAAAGCATACCGCCTTTCGACGTTTCCGTTGGTTCATCTGAACTTTATACATGCAGCTCTCAACGTGGTCGCGTTGACGCCCTTGATGGAGAGATTCGAGAGCGAGTATGGGACATTGACGACGCTCGCCCTGTTCTTCGGACGTGAGAAGGAAACCGCACTCCTTTTCGAGGACGAGCCGTCTGACTGACTGATTGCTAGCCCTGACGACTATTCCTGCGATATTGTATCTTGTTATTGAAACCGGCGTCCTCCGGGGCAACACTGCCGTGATGGGAGCGAGGTTAGCAGGACCCCATGGAAGCGCACGACCGCCCCGAGCGAAGAGGTGAGCTAACATTGGGCCTGCAGCATGTGGGTGTTTCTTCTGCTGGGCATGGAGGCGATTCGAACGTATAGGTCAAACCCACACCTGGTCATCGCCACGTACCACATCCCGACCTGGACGACACCACTCCTCATGATCATCGTTGTGGCTGCATTGATACCAAACACGAGCTTGCTGGGACACCTGTGCGGCGTCGGTGTCGGGTATATCTGTAAGACTGCTGCACCCTTCGCACCTTGTACGCGAGCCTCGCTGACCAACCTGCGGCACAGCTGGCCTCGGCTACCTCAAGTTCCTGGCACCACCTGAATGGGCGTTGCGCTGGATCGAGACTCGTCTCAACCTTCTCACAATCCTGCCACACTACGTGAGCGTCGACCAGAAGACGTACGGCCGCTTCGGAGTGCTGCCCTCGAGCAGCCGTACGGGAGGGAGCGCGGCAACGGAGCTCGTGGGAAGCACCCAGCGCCTCGGGCCCTGAACCAAGGCGCGTGCTGCGTCTCGTGCTACGTCTCCGTGTATGTGTGTGCGTTTGTGTGTCAGGGCGACGAAGGAACCTATGCGCGCCTATGTGTAATGCGCTGTATAATAACGATGATGGCTGGTCTAGATGTGCATCTACGGCGGAGTTTGGGCGATGTTCTGCAAGACAATCTACCTTTTGCTACCTGATATCTTATATGAAATACTCCGTAAGTGGACGAGCGCGTCGTGGGCCCACTGCCCGTGATGGAAGAGCACCGATGCGATGGGTCGTCTCTGCAGCCGAGGGCGAATAGAATGAGTGAGAGTTGACGAGACAGCAAGGTGCTGCAGCTAAATACATCTCGAGTTTGGCATCGTGCTTTACTGTCAGTCGTGATGGTTCGGACGGGCCAAGAGCAAGTGCCGCTGGCATGGCTGTGCTGGAGCTGCAGCTACTTCGTACTCGTAACAACGGAGTACGGAGTGCTCGGTACCCATGGTACTTCGTACCAAGCTAGAGCATCGTACCCACCCAACCTCGACGTACCTTGCCAAGCTGCCTTATGTACTTGCCTTCGCCTGTATGACCTAACTACGGAGTACCTTCCCGTAGTCCCGTACATATCTAATTAAACGACTGGTCCTCCTCCAACTCTGCTGATCACAGTCCCAAGTCGCGACGCTCTCCCTCCACGAGCATCTTTGCCGCGCGAGGCTGCCGACATGTCGCGACTACTCTGTAAGTATCCTGGAGCCCATTTCGCATTATTGCGCTCCCACGCCTTTGCTGCCGCTTGTCTGCATCGACTGGGTCCCACCACTAACACGTACGTGTCTCGATGCCTCAGCCTCGGCGCTGTCCTTGCGCCGCGACCCGCGCATCCTCAAGCTCCCTCCTTACCTATCTCTCCTGTGCATCGCAATTGGCATCGTATGGCTTCTCCTGCTGCCGCTGGACAACTACTCCCGGCGCACGTACATTTCGGAGAATGCGCTCCTGCCCGGTCAAGTACACACCTACTTTGGAGGGAGCGAGCAGAACGTCTTCCGGGCCTACCGACACGAGCTGGACGCCCTGGCCGACAAGGACAACTACGAGTAAGTCGTCTCACGAGTGTCCCGAAGCTAGGCGCTCACCAGGATCACGCAGGATCAACGACAAGCTCGAGACAATATTCAAGGGCGTGGGAATCAAGGTTGGACGACAGAACTACACCTACCACTCTGCGGGAGAAGCGTACACGGGCGAGAACGTATACGGCATCTTACAGGCCCCACGGGGCGACGCGACGGAGGCAATTGTTCTTGTTGCGGCATGGAGAAGCATTGACGAACAGCTGAATCGCAACGGCGTGGCTTTAGCCCTGACCTTGACTCGCTACTTTAAGCGTATGTTCAGCCCGTCACTCTCCCCAGACACCCGATGTCGACGGGCTTCAGACATGAAGGCTGACAATGGGGGCTAGGCTGGTCTCTTTGGTCCAAGGACATCATCCTCGTCGTGCCTCCCGACAGCAGGACAGGTACCCAGGCCTGGGTCGACGCGTACCATGACGCCCACGACCCTGACAATGTTGCTTCCCTGCCGCTCAAGTCTGGCGCGCTACAAGGCGCCATAGCCATCGACTACCCTTCAGAGCAGCGGTTTGAGGGAGTACATATCATCTACGATGGCACAAACGGCCAGCTGCCCAACCTCGATCTCATAAACTCTATTGTCAACATTGCTGGGGGCCAGATGGGCATCCAAACAGCCATTCAGGATATGAAGCATCACACGAGCCGCTACCCCGACCGGCTGAGGACGATGCTGCGAGGCATGCTCAGCCAGGGGCTCGGCATCTCGGCTGGTCCGCACAGCAGCTTCATCCCATATCATGTCGACTCGGTGACGCTGCAGCCCTACGGCGAGGGTTGGCACGATGAGATGGCCATGGGCAGGGTCGTTGAGGGAACCTTCAGGAGCTTGAACAACCTTCTGGAGCACCTGCACCAGAGCTTCTTCTTCTACCTGCTGATGCAAAGGGATCGTTTTGTGAGCATTGGCACGTATCTGCCCAGTGCAATGCTGCTATCGGCAAACTTCACCATCATGGCTATCTTCTTGTGGGTAAAGAGCGGGCAAGCTGCAGCACCGGCGAAGCGTGCTGCATTGGCCAAATCCAGCAAGGGTGCCTCAAAGGACACCAATGACAGCGAAGCCCCGCATCTACCCGCCCAAGCTGTTGAGCGGGATCTGTTCCTACCTCTCGGCATTGTGGTGGGATGCCATGCGGCCTCTATCTTGCCGCTCTTCGTCTTCAACAACCTCCCCGTTAGTGTAAGTCATGAGTCTGTTGCGCTTTGCCCAACAATCTTCACTATCGGTGCGAACATTGGAATACTGACCGTCCGTCCCTTGCAGATGCTCTCATCCGCGTTTACCACCTTCTCTCTAGCTTCGGCCGCCCTGCCGTCCGTCATCTCGCACCTGCTCACCACCTTCTCCGCGCCGACAACCCAGCACTTCCAACTTACGAAGTCCTTCTCCTTGCTCATCCTGGGCATGTCTCTCGCCACCCTCGCCACGCTCAACTTTTCGCTTGCGTTCCTGGTCGGGCTGCTCGCCAGCCCCCTGACCTTCGTTCAGCCAACCCGCAGCGTTGCCGCCAGGTACTCCCTCGCAGGGCTTCTGAGCGCCGTGGCTCCTCCGGTCGTCGTTTACACGGCGGCGCAGTTCTGGAACGTGCCCGTCGTAGAGATGCTGCGGGGGGCGAGCTTTGGTTGGAATGTATGGGGCATGTACACGGCCGTAGTCGTCTGGTGCATATGGTGGCCAGCGTGGCTAGTGGGCATGGTCAATGTGCTTGGGGTGGTCTCCTAAGGGAGACGGAGAGGGCCATATGCCGCTTCAGGACGGTGGCGATATCTGTTCCAATAGACATCAATAATACGCTGGACTCGGAGAACATCGTTTGACATGATACTTCGCTCTACTGCTTCACAAGGGTACAATAAGGTTCTCTGATACACAGTCTTGCCTCTGTTTAGGGGCGCGTGTCTATTCAGGTCTATACTGTACAGTTTTGCCCAGTGCGACATGCAGCATCAGCATCCTCTTGGGTCTCTTCTCACCACCGTACCGGCACTTATGCCGCCCACACATCCTTGCCAGCTGCCTCGATCCAGTTTCCGAGCTGGTTGACATTGGAATCCCAATCGAGTAATCGCTGGCGCATGTTGCCAATCTGCTTCATGTCCAGGACCTTGGGTTGCACCCATGTGATGTGCGCAATCTCGTCCACCTGGTCGATGGTGCCCCGCAGCAGGCCGAGGCTCAGGGCCTTCATGATGAGGTGCTCAATCTCCTCAGGACGGACCTTGGTTTCTTGCGAGATGGTCGCAAATGTCATGGTTCGATCGTGCGGGGGTCGTCGGAACACAGCCTCTGTCAGGGCGGCAAGGTAGATTTTCTGTCGGAGGTGCGTGGAGTGGTCGTTCAGGAGCTTGTTAGAGGCGATTTTATCGGAGAGGACGTCATAGGCGGCCAGGTCGCCACGGTTGTAGGCAAAGAGGAGCTCTCGGAGCCAGGCATCGTCGTCACTTTGGGCGAGGGTATCCAGGATGGGATGCAGGAGCAGTTCACCAAAGTTGTAGATGCTGCTCGAAACCAGAGCGGCCACGCTGAGATAATAGGCTCTCCTGCGGCGCTCTTCGGCCGAGAGGGAGGATAGGTCTATGCAGGCGAGGTAGAGGAGGGCTGTGCGGTAGTAGTTGGCAAAGTCCATCTTGCGCTTCAAGATTCAAACAGTCAGCTTAGCGCCGGCCGTTAGGTGGGAGCAGGGCATACCTGGTAATAGCTTGCGTTCGCATCATAGAAGGCTGCGTGGACAACCGTCTCGACTGAGTCGAACGAGTCCAATATTCTCTCAGCCGCGTCCAGATCCTTCCTCGCATCGTCGAGCTCGTTCAGGCTCAGCTTCACCCGCGCCACCGCCACCGACGCGAAGACGAGGGCATCCTGGGAGTTCTCGTTGTCGACCTTCTTGGCCACTGATTGTAGAAACGTCAGGCGCTCCTGGTCATCTGCTCAGCTGCGTCAGTGTCATCTGCTTGATCCCGAGCGTTTTGTTGTGGTATCCTACCCTTGCATTGCGTTGCGGCCTTCAGTGCCAGGTCTACCAATTTCAACTGGTTGATCTTGTCGGCGAACTTGAGGATGAAGACCTTGTAGAAGGGCAGGCGTTGGGGGGCGCTGTCCGGATGACTGAAGAACTGGACGAGGGCGTCGGTAAGCTGGTGCCAGAGCTTGCGCTCCCAGAAGTTTTCGAAGTCGAGAACGAGGGCCTGGAGCTCTTCTGGGGCCTGATCTCGCTGCTCCGCGAGGAAATCGGGAATCGCGTCGACGTTCATGGTGAGGCTGGGACGCTTGAGTGGTCACGTAGCCCAGGTCTTGTGCGGTCCGCGACCGGTGAGTCTCGTTTGGAAAGGCACGGGGTCTCTCTGAGAACGGGTATCTTCAGAGGTTCCGCAGCTTCAAAGGGCCCCCCCGAGTGACTTGTTGTGCAGTGATGGTCGGCTGGGGAGAGGGAAGCTGGAGAGTGATGAATGAAGCTGGTTAACGCGGCTGGCTGGTAGCCTAGTTGCGCATCCACTAGCACGAACCATCCAGTGCACCCGGGACAGGTTCCACCTGAATGCACATGATATGGCACGTGATCTTCAGCTAGCACGCATGCCGAAGCTCTACCATCGCCGAAGACCTGCGACTCTCTAAAGAGGTAGAACCAAGGCCAGTCGGGAGGGACACCAACCATTCTTGCCTCACACTCGCCAATTGCAAGGATGGCTTCCCCTCTATCTGCTGTGCGGTCCGCGCGCAAGGTGGCCAGCGACATCGCAGGCAAGCGCTTTGCTTCCGACATTTCCATCACCAGGACGGGCAAGCCCATCATCCGGGTCGAGGGTGGCCGGTGAGCCCGCACGCTCAATTGCCCGAGTGGCTTCGTTGCTGACGTTTGAATTATCCAGATCATCCCTCGGAGGTGCGACTGTCGAGCCCCGCGCAACGAGACGATGCTAACAGCCGGTGCAGGCCATACGGCGACGGTATTTGGCGCAACGGGCCAATTGGGTCGATATATCGTGAACCGGCTCGGTATGTGCTGTGCCTGAACCCGAAAAACACCTGGAGGTGTGCTTACACGCTTGTTTCAGCTCGCCAGGGATGCACAGTGGTGGTCCCTTTCCGTGAGGAAATGGCCAAGCGACACTTGAAGGTTACGGGAGATCTCGGCCGTGTTGTCTTCATGGTAGGTGCAGCCAGCGCCGATCGATGGAACCAGTTCGATAACAACCGCCCAGGAATACGACCTGCACAACACCCCTTCCATCGAAGCGAGCGTCCGGCATTCAGACGTCGTCTATAACCTCGTTGGCCGAGACTACCCCACCAAGTATAGCCGCGCGGCTCCTTCTTTCTATCCAAGGGCAGTGCTAAATCCTATGCAGGAACTTTTCTCTTGAGGATGTTCACGTGGAGGGAACTGAACGAATCGTCGAGGCCGTCGCCAAGTACGATGTTGACCGATACATCCACGTATCGTCACACAGCGCCAATCCGCAGTCAAAATCCGAGTTCTACGCCACCAAGGTAGGTCCGATATGTCCTCGAATAATGCATCTTGCCCTGACCGCTTTTGTGTTCCAGGGCCGCGGCGAGCAGGTCGCCCGAAGCATCTTCCCCGAGACGACACTCGTCAGGCCTGCGCCACTGTTCGGATTCGAGGACAACTTACTCCTCAAGCTGGCGTCAGTGCTGAACCTGTTTACGGCCAATAGCATGCAGGAAAAGTTCTGGCCTGTACACGTAAGTGAAACCGGTCAGCTCGGGTCGTGACCTCGGCTGATGAGTTATCTGAATTGTTACAGTCCATCGATGTGGGAGCAGCCCTGGAGAAGATGTTGTACGACGACTCTACTGCTGGAGAGACATTCGAGCTGTACGGACCTAGGGAATACAGCATGGCCCAGATTGCTGCTATGGTGGACAAGGAAATTTTCAAGCAGCGGCGGCATGTCAATGTGCCGAAGGCGATCCTCAAGCCAATAGCAGGCGTTCTCAACCGCGCGCTTTGGTGGCACACGCTATCGGCTGATGAGGTTGAGCGAGAGTTCATGGACCAAGTGATTGATCCCGAGGCCAAGACCTTCAAGGACTTGGGCATTGAGCCAGGCGACATTGCCAACTTCACCTACCACTACTTGGTAAGCCTCTACATGGACGAACAGACGTGGCGGCCACTCACTGACTTCACCTACAGCAAGGATTCCGCAGCCAGAACTACTACGACCTGCCGCCAGCAACAGAGAAGGAGAAGAGAGAGGACAAGAAATATATCCACGTGCTGGATGAGCTGTAAACAGGGGCGTGCGAACGCAAAGCCAGCAATGGGCCCAACGCACACGGTGAGAAGATGTGCAGCTTGAGATGATAGGGGCAGTGTATATTTGACCACTCGCAAGCCTTATATTAGATTTGCGAGTCGCAGCAGCAATTGTACGGGTTCTCTTTCTTTCACCTCACGCACCACAGCGCCATATATCTACGGCAGAACTGGAGACTTGGAGTGAGGCGTTGTAGCGTGGAGCCCGAGAGGCGCTGGTTGGCTGAGCCCGATGAGAGAAGAGACCGCCTTCGAAGAGGGGCAGGCATTTTGCTGGTGGGTTTTGAGCCGCAAGCAACACGCAAGTCCCCCAACCCACCACAGCTATTCACGCAAGGATCATCATACCACAAGACAGGCAGTCACCATGGCCGACAGCTGTGATGAGCCCATGTAAGGCTCCGACTCGCTCGTGCGGTTTCTGATGTTTCCCGGCTGACGGCGAGTCTGTCCAGAACGCTTTCGGCTCACGCGCTGGCTGCACTGGCGGAATTCAAGGCCGAGAAGGATGCGCACCAGGCCAAATTTGACAGGCTGCAAGCCGAGTCCGAAGCCAACGCGCCGTTGTCGATGGAGGCGTTTACCGAGGACTGGAACGAGTCGCAGTTCTGGGTAAGCCAGTGTGAAGTCTTCGCGTGTTAGGCAGCACAGAACAGGACTGGCTCGCTGAATGAAGTTGCCGCTGACTGGCTTCAACTCCGTTGCTTCGCTCGACACAGTATTCAGACGAGACTGCAGGCATCCTGGCGAACCAGTTGCTTGACGGCTCCATGAGCAGCACATCTATTGGCGTCGTCTCGACCCCGAGTGTCTTTGTGGCCCTCCGGAACATTTTGGTAAGAGCCTGTTTGCGCTTTATACTCGTGCCATCGAGGCCAGCACATGCAGCCCCGGCGCGCTCCTCGCTAACACAGGGCCTGCGGTCGTCGACGCTATAGCGGACGAGACAGCACAGTGAGCGACCACGGCTGGTGCTATTGGAGCACGATGAGCGGTTCGCCGTCTTTCCCGAATTCGTCTTTTACGACTTTCAGCAGCCGCTCAAGCTGCCAGGTGAGTGTTCAATGTCTGCTCGTCCGTCCAATCCCGCAGCTCAAGGGCCGCTGGGCGCATCTCATGCAAGTCCGACTCCTGACATTGTGCCTCTACAGCCGAGTTGAGGGGCAGTCTAGATCGAATCATTTGCGACCCTCCGTTTCTGAGCGAGGACTGCCAGACAAAAAGTGCGACTGGCCATCTAGAGCTCTCTCTCTCCTCTCTACATAAGTTGTGCGGCTGACATTTGCTGTACCGTCTCCCAGTGGCACTCACGACGCGCTGGCTTCTTAAAGCAAATACCCCGAACCGTGTCATTGTGTGTACCGGTGAGAGGATGAAGGGCCTCGTAATCAAGCTCTACAAATCACTTGGCGTTCGCAACACGACGTTCGAGCCCAGGCACGCCACGCTCAGCAACGAGTTCTGCTGCTACGCCAACTTTTCATGCCCTATTTGGACGTGGAGTCCAGAAACTGCCTGAGGCCCGCGCGCTCACGCGGAGGCTCGATGCAGCTTGAAAGGACCGTGGACAACGAGCTTCACTGTGCAGCCCAGTCCGTGTTGTGGGTACGAGGCTCATGCCATGTTATCCCAAGTGCGCTGAAAGGCGAGGAGGCACCAGGCACAGTCCAATGAGCTCGTTGTGCTATCAAGCATGTACACGTACAGTTCCTTTACGCCGAGTTATGCAGTCCGTTCCGTGGTCCGAGATTTCCCTCATCCTTTGACGCCTGTCCAATGCATCGCCCACGTCTCTCTTCTTCCAGTCCCCTCCGTGCTCGCACTCAAATCGAACCCCTTTCCTACGCTTCCTACGCGAGGGACCGAATGATGTAAAACAACAGGTACGCTTGCGCACCAAGCACGTCCGATATGCTGGCCAACTCCACCTTGTGGTCGTTGAACTTGAACCACTAGAGTAGAGAAAACGCTGTCAGTAGAGACTACCAGGGGGCAGGGGTGGAGGCATGAGTGACTGCAGAGTTCTATTTACCTGGTCGCCGACACGGCAGTACGACACGTAGTGGCCCGTCTCAATCTCTCCTACATGCACAACCACGCTCAGCAGGTCGTACATGCAGGACCGCTCCAGCTCCAGGTTCTCGCGGCTGTCACGGCTGCGAACTCGATTTGTGTAGGGGAGCATATTTAGCTGGAGCGGGAACTGGACCACATTGTCAATTTTTGACGCTGCTCGGTCGTGTCTGCCCTGCTTGTACTCGAATCGCTGCGGAGATTTCATAGTCAGTCCACGATCTACATGTCTTGGTAGGATGCGTTGGAGGAAGTTACCTTGAGCTGCACCGACAGCACATTGGGTAGGCGCTTGATACTTGTGTATCTCTTGGCCTGCTGCGATGAGGTGCAGTTATGGCAGCGGTATTCGCACTTATCAAACTTGACATATTCCTCATCCAGGCAGTCTGTCAGCGTCAAGGTTGGCATTTTCTGTCCAGTCTTCTTGATCCGCTTCTGCGCCAAGTTATCCAGACCCAGACTGAGGTCTAAAAATGACTGGACTGCATTTGTCGTTCCCTTGCAGTTCTGGCACGTCGTCGTCGTCTGCATCTTGCCGTAGAAGGTCTGGTGGATGATGCAGTTGCAGCTGTGCTCGCTGCCAATTTCCGGTCTCTTGCCGTCGCCGTTGCGCTCATGCAACTCCTCGGCCAGGAATTGGAAAAACTCGTGCGCGTCTTGCTCCTTTGTGGTAACGAGGTTCTCAAAGGCCTTCTTCTCCGAGATCCAGAACCCAGAGAGGATGTTGGCTGCTGTGTAGCCATTGGTGTTCTCCAATGCGTAAAAGTCCTGGAACATGTCATCCATGGCGCAACTTAGACAATGCTGAATGCTGCAGTCGTTGCTCTGATGTCCGTCACTGAGGTAGAAGTTGCGCAGCAGTGGGTTGTGTAGAAAACTCTGGAGGACAACATTCTGATAGCAGGTCGCCCCAGCGTTGTAAATGCCCCGGAGACCGTTTGCCCGGCACGATGCTGTGGTGGTGTTGGAGCTGATGTAGCGAGGATCTTCCTTGATGGAGTCCGTGAAGAGCTCATCGTGTTTCCTCTTGCGGCCTGTGGCAACGAGCGTATCAGCGACTGTAAGGATATTTCAACCTATTGGAGAGCGTTGCACGTACCTGAAAACGACCCGGTTCCTATCTTGCGTACCCGGAGCTCCTCGAGGGTCGGGTCCCAGACCAAGTCATCACATATCTGGCAATAGAGGGAACCGCTGCGAGAGTCCACGTCTGGCACGGAGTCAGCAAGGCGACATGTTCTACATGTAGTGTTTGTGGGGGGCGGTCATCGTCGTGCTGCGCGACATACAGAAGCGATGCGATTTCTTTGTGCCGTGCCTCAAGCGGTCCTCCTCAGACACGGTGGTCGGGCACTGCAGGCACAGATAGTTGGCTGTGAGAGAGGTAATGGGGCGCCCCTCTTGGTTTGTCGACGTCTGGGGAACGATGGGAGTCGCATCGAAGATGCCTCGCAGTATCATCTTGTAGTGGGCGATCGAGCTGTTCATGACTTCTTGTCCCTGTGACAGCAGAAGCTGTACGTGTTCTGTAGTATGCATGGATGTTGGTCAGATATGGGCTGCTTGGTCTAGGAAGACGTGTTCGGGGTAGCCAGAGAAACAGTGAAGAGCCAAACGTACCGCAGCCGAACATTGGAGTGCCTGGGGCTGGCGATTTAACCTTGACGTTCTTGGGGGACGCCGGGGTTGCTGGGCGGGTAGACATGGTGAAAGAGCTCGGCTGAGCAGCGTTTAGTCGTCGTTGTGAGGCGCGTGCTGGGGAGTCTTTCGAACGGGATGGGTGGGACGAGTCCCAGGAGATTCGACGGCAACTGCTGGTCGGTGTCGGTTCTTCGCTCGATGGGATGAAACGTAGCCGTGGGCGGGTGCGACAGAAGCGACAGGCTCCCGATTTAAGAGGTCTGCAGAGGCACCGTCGCTACTATCGTCGACAATGTCAGCACGGCCCCTTCACACCGAGGATGGACGCGGAACGAAGCAGATTGGGAGCATCCGCCTCGAGCTTTCTTGCAGAGGCTGTTAGAGAAGGTCGAGGAACGCACCAGATACCATGCAGGCGGGTTGGGGGGTTGGCCTGCAGGCAGCAGAATGGATCTGGAGAGGACGACGCGGTGAGGGAGGCAAGCCTGAGAAAAAGAGAAGCCCAGAGCCTGCGATTTAATTCCTCTCGCTCACTTGCGGCTCAGAGGCGCGGTGGTGCTACGAAGTACATCGCCAAATAATTAAGGCTAGGTCACAGGCGCACGGACGACGTAGGCACTGATAAGGCAACCGATAAGACCACCTGGGGCCGTATCGAGCCACCCAGGCGGTTCTGCCCGCTACGGCGCTAATGGTCCCTTACATCGAGTACTGACTGACCTCCGCTGGGGTTGGCGGTCCAGGCAGCCCGTTCTGACCCCATCCAAGGCTCCGGGGGATGACGGGAAGTTAGTGGGGTGAAGCTCCATGCAAGGTTTAATGGCAAATGTTCAGGCGGTGGCCAGGTTGATGGACATGCCACCCGACCTGTTGAAATACCTTGCGCTTGGTCGACAGGGCACCTTTGAGAGTATCTATGTATGCAGCAATGGAGACAAAATACGCAGAAATGGGGTTTCTGTACAATGTACTTCGTACGTATATTTGTTAAACTCTCGACCCTCCGTTGCCTTGTACTCCATCTTCGTACTCGTATGGAGCACGAAGTAATAAGCGAAAAGGTGCCGCTGATCACGTGGTCTCGCGACATCTCCGTCGCGCGACGACGCGGTAGCGACCCAAGTCAACAAGCCCTGGTGCTGCTCCACCCGCGTTGGCTTGAGAGTTAGTGATTCAACAACGGTCTCGTTGCCAGAGACAAATAGACCTATACACAAGCCCAGCATGGTGCAGCTGTAAGTCAAACCGGTTTCCACTGTCTCCCTGTTTCCTCCCTATGGGAAATGCTGATCGCCGCCTTGAGTAGGCCCGCCTCGGTGACGACGCCACTCGCGAGCAGAGAGAGCCGAATTGGCCGCCGCACCCAGACACCCGAGTCAATCAGTCGGCTTCACAAGCCGTTTAAATGTCCTGGGGCAGTCGTCCATACTCCTGTTTCGGACCGGCCGGCAAGAAAGCGGAGAAGGGTTGACTACAAGGGTACTGATGCCGACGTCGATGCAGACAAGCCGTACACCAATGACGACCGCCTCGCTCTCGCAACACGCGACGCCAACAGATTCCCCGTATTTCAGGTCAAGGAAAAGGATATCGTCTTCCGCAAGGCTTTCGCCGTTCCCCTCAAGAATAAAGACAGCTCCGCTTACAACCCTTCCCGCCCGCCCCCAACGCTCGGCCTCAGGCAAGGTGCCGTCTTCGCCCCGAAGCCGCTCCACGACCCGAGTGGCGAGTTCGCCATTGTGCTCTATGACCCGACTCTTGACGACAAATCCAAGGAATCTTCTGTGGTGGAAGACGATAAATGTCAGGAGCCTGAGCCTACCCAGAAGCTCGATGCCCCCTTGGTGCACAAGAGCCTGGCTGAGATCCTCGGAATCAAAAAGAAGGTGGACAACGATCGCCCCCGGGTGCCTGTTGTCCTTGACCCCAGACTTACAAAAACCCTCCGCCCTCACCAAGTCGAAGGTGTCAAGTTCATGTACCGATGTGTGACAGGCATGATCGAGGAAAAGGCCAACGGGTGCATCATGGCCGACGAGATGGGCCTGGGAAAGACACTGCAGTGCATCACGCTCATGTGGACCCTGCTGAAGCAGTCCCCTGATGCTGGCAAGCCGACCATACAGAAGGTTATTGTCGTCTGTCCTGCCAGCTTGGTCAAGAACTGGGCCAACGAATTGACCAAATGGCTTGGTGCTAACGCTATCACGCCATTTGCCATCGACGGAAAGGCCACCAAGGAGGAGTTGACGCGACAACTTCGTCAATGGGCCATTGCTTCTGGTCGATCCATCACACGGCCTGTCATCATAGTCTCCTACGAAACTCTGCGTCTCAACGTGGAGGAGCTCAAGCACACCAAGATTGGGCTCTTGTTTTGCGACGAGGGTCACCGTCTGAAGAACGCGGACAGCAACACCTTCAGCGCCCTCAACAGTCTCAACGTCTCGCGACGAGTCATTCTCACGGGAACGCCGATCCAGAATGATCTGACTGAGTATTTCTCGCTCACGAGTTTCGCTAATCCGGACCTGCTGGGCTCTCGGCTTGAATTTCGGAAGCGATTCGAGATCCCCATCCTGCGTGGGCGCGATGCAGATGCGTCCGAGGCGGACCGGAGGCGGGGAGACGAGTGCACGGCAGAACTTCTCGGCATTGTCAACAAATTCCTCATCCGGCGGACCAACGACATCTTGTCCAAGTACTTGCCTGTCAAGTATGAGCACGTCGTGTTTTGCAACATCGCCCCCTTCCAGCTTGATCTGTACAATTACTTCATCACGAGCCCTGACATCCAAGCCCTCCTCCGTGGCAAGGGCAGCCAGCCGCTGAAGGCAATCAACATTCTCAAGAAGCTATGTAACCACCCGGATCTTTTAAGCCTGTCGGAAGACTTGCCAGGTTCAGAGGGGTGCTTCCCAGAGAATTATGTCCCGAAGGAGGCGCGCGGGCGAGACCGGGACGTCAAACCTTCATATTCGGGTAAAATGCAAGTTCTTGCCCGGATGCTTGCTCGCATCCGACAGGACACCAACGACAAGATTGTCCTCATCAGCAACTACACGTCCACGCTGGACCTGTTTGAGCGCCTGTGCAGATCCCGCCAGTACGGCTGCCTTCGCCTCGACGGCACCATGAACGTGAACAAGCGCCAGAAGCTTGTGGACCGGTTCAACGACCCAGAGGGCGAAGAGTTCATCTTCCTGCTCAGCAGCAAGGCCGGCGGCTGCGGCATCAACCTCATTGGCGCGAACAGGCTGGTGCTTTTTGACCCGGACTGGAACCCGGCTGCTGACCAGCAGGCGCTGGCGCGAGTGTGGCGCGATGGCCAGAAGAAGGACTGTTTCGTCTACCGCTTCATCGCGACCGGGACAATTGAGGAGAAGATTTTTCAACGCCAGTCGCACAAGCAGAGCCTGTCATCTTGCGTTGTCGACTCGGCTGAGGACGTCGAGCGCCATTTCTCCCTTGACAGCCTCCGGGAGCTCTTCCAGTACCGGCCAGGCACGACAAGCGACACCCACGACACTTTCAAATGCAAGAGATGTAAGCCGGACGGTAAGCAGTTCATCAAGGCGCCTGCGATGTTGTATGGCGATACAAGCACGTGGAATCATTTCGTCAACAACGGACTGCAAACCATTCAGGATCTGTTGCTGCGACAGGAGTGTGGCCTGCCAGAAGTATCGGCCGTGTTCCAATACATCTCGCACTAATTGAGGCGAGCGGCAAGGCGGCGGGATGGCAAGGGAGGATACCGAGAGGTGAGTTGCTCGGAAGATTTACATTGCTGCTGCCGAGACCATGCTGGCAGCGACGACTAGAAAGGAGCTCATAGATAGGTATCAGAGCGCTGTAGAACCGGAATGAGAAAATGAAACCCGTCCCCTGCCTTTCGTATATTCTTCAGACAAAGCACATACGCACAATCACGGAGCCCGCGTCAAGGTAGGCGGGCTGGCAGCGACGCGTCAGGGCCATTGGAGCTAGAGACGAGTCGGTTCGAAGCTTGTAATGTTTCTAGGTTTGTCTTCTGCTTCCCCTCGTTTCTTGATACAAGGGAGGACTAGGCTATCTACATTTTCACTTTGCGTAGCTTCCGCCCAGCCCAGCCGGCAGAGCTTAGATGGGATGGCCCGCGGCCTTGCACTTGTCCACGGCCCACTGGTGGGCCTTCAGGCTGTTTTGTGTATCGGGTCAGCGTGCGTACACTATGTGTCGAGTCGGGTTGGGGAATGGGCTTGCGTGTGTGCATCATATCACAGTACCCGCACAAGGCAAGCAACGTGGCGGCATGAAACAGCTTGACGGCACAACGTGGAAGTGAGGGTGCGCATAACGTACATGTCGTCTCCCTTGCACTTGCTGGCGACACAGCTGGTGACGGCGCCGATGTATTCCTTGGACCTGCGCCACATAATGTCAGCATTCGTCCTGGAGGCATCGCCGTGTCCCTGGGAGAGAGACGGAGCTTACTGGCACAGGCAGGCATAGTCGCTCTTGTCCTTGCAACCCGACTTGGGGAAGTTGTCGATGAAGCAGGGCTTGGCGCACTCGGGCAGGCCAGAGAGGTCCTGAGCCGTGACGGCAACGGCGAAGAGGGCGAGAACAGTGGCCCTGAACTGCATGTTGGGCGGTGGTGGTGATAGTGGTGGTGTTGGGGGCGATGGGATTGGATTTGTTTTCGTTGGAAGTAAAGAAGTCGAGCGAAGGCTTGGATGATGCTGTCTGGTCAGGGGACGAGAACGAGCAGAGGGGTCGTCGATGGACCTTTTATACTTGTTCGGGTGTCCAGCGGTTGCTAGGGGACTACTCGAGGAGGTTACCCGAGCAGAACCTCGCGGTAGTACATACGTACATAGTTAGGTTGGTACGGCACGGAGGAGATAGCCAGATCAGACCATGCAAGACACGCAGCTGGAGCCATGAAGCTTTGTGCTTGTTGATCTATTCTCCACCATGATGATAAGGTCGGGGCCGGCTCAGCGCGGCTGGGGTGCTGGACGTCGACACATCACGGCCCCGGCATGTCTTTCTTTCTGGCAGCCAAACATGTCCATCTGTCTGGCTGTCCGTACATATCAGACGGCTGAAGTCATGATCGTCTCAGGAGGCGTCGTCAGTGGATAGACGGGGATCCAATCATCAGCTTGAGTCGCCGAGCAGGCTTCGTGTCGGTCTGTACCTGCGTGACCTCAGAATCAGATCGAATCATATGAAGCCGAACAGAAGGCGCCTTGCCCAACATACATATGTACAATGTTCTTTCCTGGGTTTCGCCGGCAACTGGCTTACATGCTACCCGGGATGCAGCTTGGTATGATGTCGTGCCGTACACACATGCGCTGTAACCAACTAGGAAGTACCTACCTTACCTACCTTCTGCACGTTTCGTTTGTGCTGCGGCTGTTTCTATCTGATTGATCGATCCATCAACCTCTGGTCTGCGCTTCTTTTCGCTTGTGCTGCTCTTCTCCGGCTCGCGGTCCACGAAAGGCATGGATGGGCAATATGCTCGTGTTCTGTCGATGATGACACCGACTGCGACGCTGCTCCACCGCAGGCACGCCCGTCCCACCGAGCCTCAGCTCTTCATCTTGTTTCACCTCAAACTTCTGGCTGTCCCCTCCTGTTGACGCTTCTCGGTTGGTAGTCTTGGTTGCCAGCTCACGTGGGCGCGCAGTCATGCAGCAGTGCCAGGCGGGAGCCAATGTGTACGGGCCCCCGTACAATTCTTATATAAACAGTAACTTTAACAGGTAACTAAGCCACTGTGACTGCACTATATATAACTTACGTGCTGTTGCTGGTGCATCCGACCGTGCGAGGGCAGCGAGGCAGTAAGCCCGTAGTGTGCCTCGGATAAGCAGATCTAGCTTTTCGGCGTTGCGGGAAGCAACTTGAACCCAATGTGTAACTTTATTTGAGCTGCCACGTACAGCCGAAGCCCCTGCGCCTCTCCGCAAGGCAACCTTTTGCTTGCGCTGCATTTTAGCAAGATGAAAATTATTTCGCGGCCAAGCGGTTGCCTGAACCTTGTTGGTCGAGGGATTTCACATATATAAGTCACAAACCAGAAGTAGACGAGGGGAGAGGGACAGACCGCAACCAACCTGGAACATATCAGTCACTCAGCCATCTGACGACGCATTTGCGCGCTTATACCACCGTCCTAACCTCCTGCCTTTTGCATACCAAAGTATATTGCACGAGAGTCTTTTCTTTGTCTTCCTACACCGTACTCAGAATCGTCGCGGTCGAGTTTCCAGTATGGGCGGAGAACACTCAAAGCCCGGATGCTTCAAGATCTGGGTAGGGTCGACCCAGCTGGGGTCCATTATCCAGAACACCCTTGGAATGGATGAGGAATCAGACTGCGATTGTCATCCGAGGGGGACTTGCCCCGACGGGGAGCCTTCGATGCCTCCGCTAGAGGAGTTCATGGACATGAAACTGCCCAATCACATACACTGCCCGACCCTGGAGGCCCTTCCCGTGCTGCCGCAGCGCCACTCATGGAGGGAGTATAAAAGGAAGAGCAAGTGGGACTGGCGCAAGCGCCAGGACGGATCGCCCGAGGCCGAGCAGTATCGCGAGACGGTCCTCGGTGCCCTTGACGCCTTGCCCGCAAACAAGCAGAGAGCCTTGCAGCGCAGTTTTGGCGCGGCCGTGCGACGACTGCGGAGTCGAGACATGGGGGCCGCGTCAAGCAACGACACAGCTGACCATAGCCATGAAGTTGATCCGCGCCTTGTTCTGGGCCTCCTCCTCGCCGACCCTTACCAGTCAGCTCGGCCAGTCGTTGAGTCGCTCCCCAGGGAAATGGGCAACACTCTTCTGCGGTGTGCCGAGCGTGCCGTGAACAAGACTCTGGAGCGCACCAGTCTCCAGGTGCCATCCGAGGCGCAGTACGGGGCGTATCTGCAGCACGTCGTCGACCAGTGGGTGATGCACACCCCGGCCGGCCTGAGCCGGGACCACGTCGGGCTTCTTGTCGCGGGGGGCCCCTATCCGAACGGCTCCTCGATGGCCGGGTTCGCCGGGGACACGGACGACGCCGCCATCAACACCATGTGCGACCAAGTCTACCGCCAAGCCGTCGCCAACGTGGAGCAGCAGGACGGCAGCCAGCGTTACGTGGCCAGCTACACGGAGATGGTGGCGTCGCTGGAATGGGAGAGGGCGACAGGGTGGGACAATAGCTTCCTCAACGCCATGTCGCCGCCGCCTACGGCCTTGGGCGGTCTGAGCTGGGCCGAGAACAACCTGACGGCCGCATTCGGGTCGGCGTTCCCTGCCTTGACAGTGGGCATGGGGTTTCTGACGCTGTCGCTGTATACGGGAGGCGGGGGGCAGTGGGCATAACGGGGGAGGAGCCTAGAAGAGAGACGGCCAGAAGAGAGACGGCCCCTTGCTGGGGGTAGATGATTGATGGTGACCCATCGAGCACAGGCGAGTGCTGTGAGCACCCGGCAAGCCGTTAACGCGTGTACTTCGTAGTGTCATGATCAGTACGGGTATCAGATTATCACCACAAGAAATTGGCTCGCATCATTGTGTCCTGGACCCATATGGAGGCGTGTAGCAAGATGGACTGTTGCGAGCGCGATTGGTTGACGCAACTAAGGTGAGGCCGTGAGACTCGGCCTTTGGGTACTTCGTACGAAAGTACGGAGTAACTGAGTGCGTTAGGATAGGCCCGGAGGCCGTGCTAAATAAATCTCGCACCGTCAAATGAACACTGTCCCATGCTCCACGACACGACAACAATTTTCTTCCCTCCCTCAATACTGCACCACAGGCACCGCACCCACCCTGCCCGCCACATACTATATACCGACACGGGTAGTTTGGCGCCGAGGAAGCCAGCGTCAAAGCCATGCTCAACCAATCCGACAAGGACGTCGCCGTCGACGCCGACTTCTCGTCCTACTACCTCCAGCGGGCCACGCAGGAGCTCTCCGAAGACCTCAACAAGGTCAGAAACGCCGACGACTTCAAGGCCGATTCAGTCTCCTTCCTGGTCCATACTCTCCGACAGGGCGCCGTCCAGTTTTCAACCGAAGACCAGCAGCGAGTGGTCTCGGACATGGGGAAGGCAAAGGGCGACGCCAACCCTTGACGCGTGCGCGTACAAGTACACTGCAACCGGGCATTTGACTAGTGCAAGCGTGCCCTGCAGTGCATGCCTCTTCTCGCAAGAGTGCATCCTGCGTGCCCCATCGTGCTGCCGCTGCCGCCGAGACCGCAAGTGTACGAGACTAGAGATGGGCAAGGCGTACCCATGCATAGACGGCTAAGCCTGGTCCCAACGGCAGCGCCCTCGCCCCTCAGGATAGGTGGCCGCCTGCATCGCCTGGCCGATGGCACCGTGTTCAAGCGGCATCACAATCTCGCAGCCCAGCATGGACCAGATCCTCACTCTGCCGGGCGGTCACACAGCATCGAAACGCCAGCGCTCCCGCAACGACACTCAC
The DNA here is from genome assembly GCA_003945565.1 of Tolypocladium inflatum. Lineage (NCBI taxonomy): Eukaryota > Fungi > Ascomycota > Sordariomycetes > Hypocreales > Ophiocordycipitaceae > Tolypocladium > Tolypocladium inflatum. The sequence goes on from QEPE01000001.1 coordinate 2,350,041, forward strand.
TGGCCCGTGCCAAGGAATCGAAGAGCCGCTGGCCTGCCGGTGACGCTTACCTACCGTCGAGACGCATGGAGAGACAAGGCAGTGTCATGTATATATATGTGCTGGTCGATCCACATCACCGCCATAGACCAGTTGTGAGCCCCCGGGCTCTAGGTAGCTGCTGCGACTTCAATCTAACTACAATCCGTCCAACTCCGTAATCGTTATTAATGCTACGGCTAATTGATGCTGCTACCTTACTCTCCATGGGCTCCCGCGCTCAAGTCCAGGCAGGATGGGTGGTATCTTGGAGCTCGCATCCAACTCGGCCGCCTCGTCCATTTCGTGAAGGGTATCTCGACAAGTAAAGAAAGGGCTAAGAGAAGAAATCAAGAAAAAAAACCTGCTACTTCCACCATGCGGCATCAGCCATCGGCCAGCCCTGACACACACCTCGCTGGAGCATCAGTCAGCGCCGCCTGCCCCCCCGGTTGCCGCCTGCGCCTTCGCTGTCTGCACTGGCCGGGGCACCTCGCGGGAAGGCCCGCGTCGCGCCGCGCCGTTCTTTGCGAGTGGCCCATCCCTTGATGGCGAGTACCGTGATCTCCCAGGCCATCAATATGCCCACAAGCCCCATAGTAATGGTGTATACGAACATGGCGTCCAGGTCGTAGTGGATCATTCCGGTGATGGTGTCGGAGCTCTGCAGCTGGTCAGAAGCCGTGGGCCAGGAAGACATGGGAGGGAATGCCACCGGCCAAACTCACACTTGCCATGAAGATGATGCCGCCAGCGGTGAGGCCAAACGAAGCCAGGAGCTCGGTGGGCGGCCGAGATGGCAAGGCAGAATTGGGCGGACGGAGGAACACGAGAACGTAGGTCAGGCCCCGGGCAAGCGAAGCGCCCAACAGAAGGTTACCCCATTGGTTGTGGACCATGCTGGAGATCATTGTCGACTGGTGGTGGGAGCTCATCATGACGCCCAACAACAGGATGACGAGCGCCGGGAGCGGATTAATGGAGAACTCGTACGTCGCCGGGGGCTCCCGCTGCTGTCGTTCCTCGTCGGAGGATGTATCACCAGCCACGACCTCGGACACACCAATGTTGAGCAGGTCGCGGATCCTGGTGGACTCGATGAGCATACCGCACTGCATCTCGTTAGCATTCACACTGGGCTCGCGGCGTGCTGGTTGGGGCTCACCAAACCGCCACCGATGAACAAGACAGTGATGGCCATGTGCTCCAAGTCCTGGGCGCTCCACTCGCCGCCCGAGCTGCCCAGGTGCTCGAGGAAGATGTTGGTTGAGCCGTAGAAGAATATGAGGGCGCTCTCGACAAACTCGGCCGTCGGGCGCCACCTGTGCTGCTGCATCCGCGGACGCATGTTCCAGGCCCAGCCGAGCTCACCAAAGCTTCCGGACCAACGACCGAGTGTAAACAGGCCGAGCCAGAAGAACACGCCGCCCTTGACCCAGTGGGCGAGCCCGCTGAAGATCCCGTCGCCCTCCTGTTGCGAGACATGGCGAGTTAGCGACTACCATGCAATACTTGCACACGCCGATCCCTTTGGCGCAACAGAAAGCGGCGGCCGCGGAGTACTCACAAAGAACCGGCCAAAGGTGACAATTCCAGTGGTGAGGGCGACGAAGCCAAAGGGTAGAATGATGCGATCGACGACTTGGTACAACAAATCGAGATACTTCCAGACTCTCGAAGAGACCACCGTGGCCGCTTTGGAAGCCAGCAGGCTCGCCGGAGCGTCAGGGGGAAGGGGAATGTCGTCGAAGTGGTCGTCGCCTTGATCGCCCCGATCGTATTCGTCCTTGCGGGGGTTGGGCATTGGAAGGCCTTCGTCGTCGTCGAGGTTGGACACTGAGTTACTACGCAGCGACTCCGTGTTTGGCTCGCTGCCCTGGCCACTGTCGTTGGACATGCGGTAGCCGTCATCGACGGGGTCTGGCGAGCCGGGGATGAACGCCAGCGTCTCCGTAGAGCGCCGAGAGCGCCGGCCGCTGACATCTCCGGCAACCCAACCGACCAAGCTCACCAGGACCTGGGCGGAAGCGACCCAAGTGACGACCCAGCCGAGCTTGTGGTGGGCATTATTGGGGTACAGGTCTGGGGTCCGGGAGTTGTAGATGGTTGCCAGGAGAAGAGCGAGGGCGTTTGTGGCCAAGAAGGCGAATTGCGAGGCAAGAGTGTAGCGAGACTTAGCCAGGGACAGCATTACAGCTGCGGAGAGAAGGGTGTCAGTCAGGAAGCTGAAGTGCCACTGTTGAGGGGGTGCCGTGGCTGGGAGAAGGGGTGTGATGTAAAGTCAGATATCCATCCACGTACCGACAGGGAGGACAAAGACCCAGGCGAGAACCATGAGGACGATGTGGGCATAGACGAGGCCAACATGGTCCGGATGGGCAAAGTAGGTTGGCGGGTAGTCGGCTCCGTCCGTCGGAAGAGCGGATTCGTTGCCATGGCCATGGCCATGGCTGGCCTCATCACCATGGACGGTCACGCCAGCATCTCCACCTCCGTGGCCGAGAGCTACTTGGGCGAAGAGCAGCCCAAGCGCGAGCGCGCCGGCGTAGCTTGGCTGCAGTGCGGCGATGGATTTCATAAAGCCTCAGACGTCGACGGTCCCGGTATGCGCCGAAGACGTGAATGCCTTGCGGCCTGCTTGCTTGCTTACGTGCTTGGAGGCGTAGCAAATTGGCTCGGCGGGCAGGAGAGAGCTACTGTCTCGAGGAGGGAAACAAGAGAAACAACTAGATGACACCGACCGCGCGCGTGCAAGACAAGCAACGCCCGAGCCGCCAAAGGACAATAACCGGACCGTCCTCCACCGGCCGAGGCCGTCAGTTGGGTATGGGCAGAGCAGGGTCGAGGCGGGCGTCAGGGTGTTGCAAGGTAGGTATTCGGCGGGTGCAAGTACGAACGAGTAGTTAAGTAATATTGTCTTACCCAGGCACTCGCTCAAACATGCGTCGGGGAACTACGAGCACGGCTTGTTCTTTGTGAGAGCAGAGTCTGAGGGAACGGTGGGGGCGATGGACGAAGACGTGGGTGAGGCGAGCGGTCCACGACTTATACCAACTTCAAGAGCTTTGGCTCGGCGACGCTGGCTTGTCGCAGCGGCTTCGGGGCGCTGACTCTGCTATGGCATCATGTCACGTCACCCACCACACATCATTAGCAAGCAAGGAGGCAAGCGAGCGAGCGGGTAATACCTCCCAGGTTACTTGCGTAGGAGGAGCCCCGAAGCTTCCGAGCTTGGCCATGGTCAAGATGCGGCAGCAAAGCAAAACGGCGGTCACTGATTCGCACAGGGAATTAGTGCCTCGTGTGTGTTCAACATGGCCGCCTCTGGCCTGCGTTTCTGACGCCCAAGATGCCCACGTTGGGCATTCCCGATCCGAGCAGGCACTCGGCACTAATGGGTTCGAGCCCTGGAGGTACCTCGACTCGAGTTTCAAAGAGGGCTACGAAGTACGGGTGATTCGGTAACCAACCAGCGCGTCGTTGCAACGGCCTTCTGCGGGGCCAACGGCCGGCCGGCCGGTCCGGCTGGCTGATGCTGGCTGACGAATGACGTCCAAAGCACGGCAACTTTTTTCTGTTCACATGCCACCCTTCGCCGCTCTACGGACGGGGCGCATGCGTAGGTAAGATAGCCAGGTATGGATGCAAGTCGCTAATTGTACTTGTACATATGCCGACCCCGGCCGCGGAGCTGTGCCATGTTGGCCTCCATCCGCGGCCCACCACCCACCAACCGTCCAAACTCGGTCATCTCCACGGAGTTTGGCGCAGCGGAACCGTCAACGCGACTCCGTACCTGCCGGTGATGGGGTGTATGTTGAGGCATGGGAATCTGGTTGTCGGTGCGTGCAGACTGCTCGCATCATCATCATCATCGTCATCCGCTGCCGGGCCGGAGCGAAGCGGAGCCGTGCGGGGCAGCCGCCGCCGGCGGCCATGTCACTCGGCCAAGCCATGGCCCGACGTGCGGTACTTCGGAGCCAGGTAGGCACCTACCTACAGACTTGTAGTCCAATGCTTGCTGTCGACCCGAAACACGGCTTGACAGGCACGCACGATGCCCTGGCCAAACCACTGGCTGTCTCGATTTGCTCGGGCCAGAACCGGAGAGCGGTCCAGAAGCTGCGGCGCTGAATCCACCCGCATCTCCAATACGTTCATGCCCGGATGCTCCTCCTCGAGCTCCATCTTTCCCGACGATGCCGGGCAAGACCCGCTTCACGGGCGGCACATGACAATACGACGGGGCGCCGACCGCAAGGTGGCCTGCCTACAAAGAGGTCAGCTGTTTACTTCCCGCATACTACTAACTGCCCATCTGCTGTGCGAACCGCAACTTGTGCGTCGTTGAATGGCTGGGCATTCCCCCCCCCCCCCCCCCGCGGACCCCCCGTTCAGTCAATCTGCCACGTGGACGGAACGTCCCGGCCCAGTGTACATACGTGGTGGTGCTTCAGAGTCAGACACAGGCGATGTGGCAGTTAGCAGGCATGACAGGCGTGGGCAATCATGGCTCCGAGAGGCCCGTAACTGCGGACTACCTGCACTACATCAGAGGGTCGATTTGTCTCTTGCGAGCCGCCACCCGTCGTCGCCGTATCGTACCACCAGTCCCTCTCCTTCCAGCTTGTCCAGGATCTGCAGCACGCCTCCGCATGCCGCTGTGTGCAGCTCCTCAGGCACGTCGCGGTACACCACCTTGACCACGTCCATGGCCGTCCAAGCCGTTGTCTCATCACCACTCCCGGGAGCGCGCATCGTCTGTAGCACTTGCTCTTCGCGCTGCCGCCGGTGCGCCATGTACTGGGCGATCCTGCCCGGGCCGTCTTCAACCACGGGGCCGTGGCCTGGATACGCGCGCCCCGAGAATAGGCCCTGCATCTTGTCGAGGCTCCCGAGGTATGCAGCCATGTCCTCAAAGACGGCTGTGCCGTGGCCCAGCACGTTGTCTGCCGTGAACATGGCGTCCTCTTCCTCCATGACGAACACCATGTGATCCGCCGTGTGGCCTGGCGTGTGCGACGCCGTCAGGGTAACGCCCTCGGCATGGAACATCTGGCCGTCCTTGATGGCCGATTGCCCAGGTTCCGGGTCGTTCTTATAGACGGTGGCCCCGGGGGCGATGCGGAGCAGGTCATCAATGCCGCCCGTATGATCCCGGTGCCAGTGGGAGACGAGCGCCGTCTCGACCGTGGCCCCCTCCTCTTGCAGGGTCGACTTGAGCGAGTCGATCCAGGCCGGCCGGCCCTCGCCCGTGTCGATGAGGATGCGACGCCTGCCCGTGCCGACGAGGTACGTGTTGGTCCCCTGCAGCGTAAACTTGCCCGGGTTGCCGCCGAGGATGCGTATGCATGCCGAGCTCAGGCGCTCCACGGCCGGCAACGGCGCGAATTGAGTGGTAGCCATGTTCCCCGCGCACCGAATATGACCCCGGCGCGGCTGTAGTACCGGTAGTGTTGATGGCGATGGCGATGGCGACGTTAGCCGTGCACTACGAAGGGCCGCCAAGCTCGAGAGTCAGCGGCTGCGCAAGACGGGCTGCTTTGGGTTCTTGCTGATCAGTGACACCCAGAAGCACCGCGGCATTCTTGTGTGTCTTATGCTACCTTGCAAGGACTCGAGGAGTGAGGTATCCGCACCAGGGTTCGATCGCTGTATTAATATGGGTTGGCTGAATGCCGCCCGAGAACGGGGGGATATTGTGCTTTGCCTCGGCACGTTCGCTTGACGCCCTGAGTCAGCCGGCTGCTTGATTACTGCCGTTGATATTATTCGTCGGCAGGGTGGTTGTTGATGGAGTCGGAGACGGGGCCAAGGGGGCCAAGCCGGGAGCCGGGAGGCGGAAGGAAGGGCGGGAGGCGGGCACGGATACAACCTGGGCGTTGATACCTTGACGCCGGCGCTGACGCCGACGACGCTGGTGGTGGTGGATAATGATGGTGATGGTGGTGATGGTGGTGATGGCGGCGATGACGATGCGCAAACTTGGGCACCTTGGGCATCGGATGTGCTGCGCGCGCACGTGTGGACGAAGTACGAGGCAGGTGCTGCTTGGCATGACGACGGCTTCCTGGTTGTTCCGCAGACACCGATTTACTTGTTGGCGCCAATTTTGCCTTTCTTTCTGTCCTTCATCCATGGTCATCCATCCATCCACCCATCCTGTCACCCGCTCGCTCGCGTATTCTCGCCCTCGGCGCCACGACTGACCAGGTGAAGCATCATTGTCCTCGCCAAACGAAACCCCGTCAAGCCCGTACACACCCGGCCGCGGGGCAGCCGAGACATCTCCAGCGCCGCACCCATCGCTACCACCAATATCATCACCCGGCAAGCCGCAGAAGCAGGCGGCCCGGCAGCAATGTCGGCTGACTTCTGGGCCGGCTACCTCAGCGGCGCCGTGGGAATCGTCGTCGGCAACCCGCTCGACCTCATCAAGGTGCGACTGCAGGCCCAGAGCGCCGCCTCCTCGCGCGGCCAGGTGCGGCTCCAGAATGCTGCTACGGGCACCGCCGCGCCCATACTCGGCTACGGCGCCCTCAACGCCCTCCTCTTCGTCTCGTACAATCGCTCCGAGGCGGCCCTTAACGGAGCCCTGTCGACGCACAAGAGCCTGTGGGCGACGTGGCTGGCTGGCGCCCTCGGCGGCCTCTCCACCTGGGTCGTCAGCACTCCCACCGAGCTCGTCAAGTGCCGCGCCCAAATGTCAACGACGACGCCCGCCGTCTCGAGCTGGGCCATCGCGCGGCAGATATGGCGGGCCGACGGCCTCCGCGGCCTCTACTTTGGCGGCATCGTGACGGCCCTGCGTGACAGCATTGGCTACGGCTTCTACTTCTGGTCCTATGAGCTCGCCAGCAGCTGCTGGCCCTCCTCGTCCCGGCCCGACGACGCCGATGGCGCCGTCTCCCTCCGCCACGAAGCCCCCAAAATTCTGCTGTGCGGTGGCCTGGCCGGTATCGTCACCTGGGCCAGCGTCTTTCCCCTCGACGTCATCAAGACTCGTGTCCAGACCCAACCGTGGAGCCCTACGCCCGAGGCATCACCTCTGATCCCAGGACGACCGCCAGCCCACGGGCGCCTCGGGGCCTTGCAGGTCGCGAGGGAGGCGTTCCGCGAGGGAGGGCTGCGCGTCTTCTTCCGTGGGCTCGCCGTCTGCAGCATCAGGGCCTTTATGGTCAATGCTGTCCAGTGGGCCGTCTACGAATGGATCATGCACGAAATGGGCCAGGGCCGGACGCAGAGAGCCATGCTCGAGACGGACAACAGAGCGATGGAGTAGTACGAAGTAGTGGTTATCGCTCTGCCGCTGTGCCCAGGCAGCATACCATACAGCTGGCCTAGGGTGCACGGGCGTCTCCCCCTACTTACATTGTCAACAGGTTCGGTGGCCCTTTTGATATCTTACTCAGCCCCTAGACGGCCTTGACGGCATATGGCCACTGCAACAGCTGGTTGTCGCAGGCGTGGCGCAGCGGCGTCGCATGTACAAAAGCACCCCGGTCACCAGTCACAATGTTGCGGCAAGGACTGTTGGTGCGTGTGGGTGCGAGGAATACGACTGGTGCGAGGCTTGAATCTAATCTGTCTCAAGGGAATTAGCTTCGCGCCCCTGTTCTTCGACCACCAGCGCAAGGTCACACCATGCCAGCCTTTGCCCACGCCACGACTCGAGGGACCAAAAAACCTGACAGCGGCTGAGTTGATAGCCCGCTACTACGCAGTAGTGTCTATGCAAACCTGGCGGTCCCCTAGATAGATACGAGAACAGGGCTGACCAGTGACCGCGTCGTGCGAGGGCGTGTCGTGTTTGGTCCAATTTCCTGCGTTGGTTGACTTTGCAAGGGAATCAATCGCCCCCTTCTCCTGCGGTCCGTGTGTGCCTGGTCCTGATTGCAGCTCAGTGCAGCCATGGCCAGTTGTTCGGCGAATACTACAACAGGCATCGGCCGCGTCCGTGTTCGCGGGCATTCCAACTCCAAGGCTCGTCAATACGGTACCGTATGCTGCCCGTATCTCTCCTCAGCTGTGGCGTGTGTCGCCGTGTCAAGGACAGCAGCCACTTGCCGCCTTAATCAAGCTGTTCCCGTGGATCCCAGGGTTTGCTAGTCACAATAGTGACTTTCTCGCTCCCCGTCCCGTGTCCATCCACCTCTCCTGCATCGTTCGCTCTCTGTGTGCCTCAGCTCACCGATGATCGCCGCGACGTGCACAAGATGAAATCCTCCAGCATGGGGTGGTCGTCAGCTCGGAATGTGCGCCTGGCCATGATGGCCGTCTCGGCCATCGCCATTTACAGCGTCATCGTTGCCTGGACAGGTGGCGGCGTCTTCGTCTCGGACTGGGCGCCCGCCAGAGTTTCTTGGGCAGACACGAAAGACGCGCCCCAAGGCCCAGCCCACGGGTCGCATCACATTGAACCATCCGATTTCGGCCGAGTAGCCAACAGGACTCTCGGCTTCGAAAAGGTCATAGCGATCGGACTACCCGAGAGGTCGGACAAACGGGATGCGCTGGACCTGATGGCTTCGCTAAGCGGCTTCGATGTCGACTGGGTGGACGGCGTGAAGTCGTCTGCGATTCCAGCCAAGGCCGTGCCCTTTGGCATCGACGTCTCCAAGGTGCAGGACAACTTTCTCGGCAGCTGGAGAGGCCACATGGATGCCATCCGCCAGTAAGCTCCCGGAACAACCCCCCATGTCCTCCATTTGTGCCTAACAGCTTGCAGAGTTGTCGAGTCAGGCGCCTCATCGGCTCTGATCTTGGAGGACGACATGGATTGGGACGTTCATCTCAAGTCGCAGCTTAACCATGTCGCTCATGGTGCACGCCATATATTCAACGAATCCTCACCCCTTCCCAACTCCCCCTACGGCGACACCTGGGAGCTACTGTGGCTCGGCCACTGCGGCGAGCCATTCCCGGAGACACTCGAGGAAAACTCGGGCCTTCCAGAAGAAGCCAAGGCGAAGATGTCTACCAAGTACGTCATCAACAACGATGATACCGTGCCGCCGTATAGCCAAGTGTCGCACCTCGTGGATTGGTCTGCCTACCCGCCACACACAAGGCTTGTTCATATGACTGCAGCACCTATTTGCTCGTTTGCCTACGCCATTTCTCAAAGCGCGGCCAAGAAGCTTCTCTTCGCGCTGAGCGTCGACGGCCTGCAGATGGCGTTTGACAACTCTCTTGCTCAGCTATGCCGCGACGCCATGTACGACATCGGTAGAGAGAGGGATACTGGATACGGCCTGAAGTGCCTCAGCGTCAACCCGACCATCATGTTCCACCACAAGGCCAGGGGGCGCGTTGCCGGGGACAGCGATATTCAGAGCTACGGACATGACGGGAGCGTCAGGGACAAGGGCATCACGGAATCGATCAAATGGAGCATGAGACTGAACATAAAGAACATACTAACGAACCAGCCTTTGCAACCGCAATTCGAGGACGAAGAAGCGTGAAGCGGCGGGCTTGGGGTCGGAACCCCGGCGTACCACAAGAGTAGAAATGGACGGGTTCCGAGCATGTACACATAAAGCATCTCAAACCTTGTATATTCTGCATGGGCGTGAGCTGTGGTGATACCTTTGTCGCCTCTCCCGTCTTGGGCATGTGTTCCAATGCCTTAGGATATACGTTGGCGCGGCGAACCCGGGCTGCTCTTCATTCCGGACGTGCGCCTCATGTAATAGCTGCAGTATAGCCGAGGCGCGCCGGTCAAACTTGCTTCATTGAACGTCGAAGTGGTAATATATTGTACAGAAATGGTAACCTTGGCTCGAAAAACTACGTATCCCATACACCCTGCCACAACTCCCAAGGCTCACAACAAACGGAAGGCCTACGAATAACCCTGCAACGCCACAGTACCTCCCCGGCACCATGAGGGCCTGGTGAGCTAGGCAGCTTGTCGATAACAGACCGGCGGCACCTCACCCAGCGCTTCTCTCGGTGGCAGCCTTGCGCCATCCATCCAAACCGGCGTCTCTACGCCACCCCTGCGTCTCCTGATCGAGTCGCTGAAACCACTTATTAATAGCACCAGCGGCGTGCGAGATGACCACGTCGGCTAGTTCTGGGGAATGATCTGTATCCAGAGCCACGCGCTTATGGGATGCGCCGTGCTTCCCCGCCTCGTCTCTGTCCTTTCGCTTCCTGTCCCGTTCAGCGAGCCAGGCCTCCCGTCCAGCAAGGTACTTGACGCTGTGTCCGAGGGCTGCGCTCCTTGGCGATAGTCCCTTGTGAGAGCGGTCAAGTGGTGGGGCTGTGAAGAACAAGACACGCCCGGCGCCGTCGTGCTGGAACCCTTGGCGGAGCGGCGGCGGCAGCGCCTCGTTGACGTTGTCGGGGAGTGTATACACCTCCGGGGGCCGTGGCGGATTATATACGTTGGCGTGGGGAGCGGTATTGCCAGCAGCTGGGACAAAAGGTGTCCGGGCGGCCGGGGCCAAGGGGGCTTGGCTGTAGCTGGCCGCCAGAGGGTTGGCCATGGGCTGGTGGTGGAGTGCAGTGGTGGCGGGCGACTGGGGGTAGGCAGGCGGGTAGTTCTGCGCGTAGCCAGGCTGCTGGTGCTGGGGCTGGTGTGGATGCGAGTGCTGATACTGCATGGGCCGCATTGCCATGTGCGGAGGAGGTACAGCGACGTGAAGGGGTTGGTGAGGGATAGGCACGGGTGTTTGGTGGTGGTGCATGGGCGCACCTCCTGGCGCCGGGGACGCGGGTGGGAAGTGAGGCGTCGTCATCTGAGCATGGTACTGGCCGGGGGACGGCGACGGGCCGGGGCCATGGAAGGGAGCTTGAGCGGCCGGCGTGTCTCTGGCGGCGGCCGACAACATCGACGAGCGCCGAAGAGCCTCGGATTGCACCTCGGGCATCGTTGGAGCCGGAGCCGGGGGTGGGGGCGTCGGCTCCGGTGGGGGTGATTCCTAGAGGCAGTCAGAGATCTGAGAAGGCCGGCAAGGCGAACGACCAACGGGACGGGTGGCCAGGCACGGGCCGGGCGTGCAAAGGGCGGGACCGAACTCACATTGGGCTCTGGCGGACGCCGATGTACGGCGCCGACGATTGGGGGCGCGTTCGGGCTCCCCCATGTCGGTCGTGGCAGGTTGTCCGTCTCCTTAGCGTCCTCGCGCAGCAGATGCTTGATTGGACTGGGCACCTTTCTCATGCGACGCGGCACGTCGAACAGGTCCATCTCGTAGTCCCTCTCCCGCACCTCGTCGGGCACGCAGCTCGCCCACGTCTTGATCTTGTTGAACCTGAATTTCTCCTCGTTGTACCGCGACTCGCACACATACACTTCTTTGTCCGGTGGGAACCCTCGCGGCCGCCCCTTGTTGAAGCGTGTTACGAACATGACGAAGCACCGATCCAGGACGTCCCCAATCTGATGGTCGCGATACTGCCCTGTCTTGACCACCTCGTTCTCGAAGAAGTGCTTTTCATATCGATGTACCGTCTGTTCCGGCCGGTAATACCAGCACGCATTGATCCACCTCTGTCCAGCGCGGTCCTGCCAGGTCCTGAATACCTGTGCGACGATGGGCTTAGCCAGGTCGTTAGGGTTGCGAATGTGGACCCAGTCACCTGCCACATGATGCTTGTCAGCCACGGAGTCATCCATGTCAGGCATCAAGTTGCACTCACCAACTCTCCACGTATGGCCATTGTACTGTATCTCGGCCAGTGGAAGCTTGCCATCCTCATCTCGAAAGTCGTCGTCAGGTTTGGCCTTTTCCTGCTCGGCTAGCGTGCGCGCTTGGCGCTGGAGCTCAACGGCGGCTTGGTGGACGTCGCTGTCGTCTTCGTTGTAGACCTTGGCGTTCTCGAACATGAGCTCAATGTCTGCGAGGACCTGGTCCACGTTCAGGTACTTCTTCCTCTTGGCTTTCTTCTTGATGTTGTCCAGGGCAATGGGGTTGCTGATGGTTTGGTAGTAGTCGGGAACCGCAGACTTGTCGGGGAGCTTTTCAAACGGCAGGACGAGGAGACTTCCATCCTCACCCTTAAACTTCCTAAGTCCCCTGAGGATGGAGGAGATGCGGGCCTCCATTGGCGTCAGCACCATGGGTGGACGGCCTCTCTTCTTGTGCGCGTCGTCGTCCTTGTCCTCGTCACGATCTTTGCGGCCAGACAAGGATGGACGCCTGTGGTTGTGCCGCCGCCGCCGCCGACGCCCTCCATCATCGTCTGAGGATTCCTCTTCTTCTTCCTCCTCGTCGTCTTCCTCCTCCTCCTCCTCCTCTTCCTCCCCCTCCTCCTCCTCGACATCTCCAGCTTCGGAGCCCCGGGACGGAGACTCTTCAGCCGGAGGAAGCTCTCCCAGATCGGGCAGTTTTGCGTCTTCGGCCGAAATCTCGCCCTTGTCCCACAGCTTTTGGAGTTCTTCCTGGAAAATCTCTCGGAGTCGAAGGGCTGCACCGAATATCGGCGCCGAAGGACGATTGTAAACCTGCGCGTTGTGACAAATCTGTGCAACATCCTTCACAAACTCCGAAAAGGAAGTATACTGCTTCTTTTGCGTTTTACCCTGTGCCCTGTGGTCAGCAACGGTCTGCGGAAAATACACAGCCCGGCTCACGCCAACCCACCCGAATTGTGCTGAACGCGACGGGCTCAGATATAACTTCGAAGTAGTCGGGGAGTACACGTCGGTTAGGGATACGCTGGAAGCCTGCCGCAAGCTCCTCGCCGCTATCCATCAGTTTGCGGTTAGCAAGGGCTCCGAGGAAGCGAGGGCGTCAATCAACCCAGGTGTGGGCGCGCCTACTCCTCTTCCACGTCGCAGAGGTACGTGGACAACTTGTGTATGATGTGGAACATGTCGTGATCACCGCCGTCGTCGATCACGCCCTCCTCTTGGCTCGCCTCGCGTTCGCTGTCGCTGCTCACGTCGTCGGCGCCATCTTTCATCTCGACATCGTCGTCGCCTTGTTCGCCCTCGGTGAACCTTCGCCGTTCGGGCGCGCTGCCTCGCCTTGCCGACATAGTGCAGCTGGTGCGAATAAGCGTTCAGACAGTACCGGTGAGGCGACGTTGCCAGAGTCGCGGCGCTTCACCTGAGGCACGTCAGTCCTTGGTGCTGGCGATGCGCTGGGGTTGAGTCGCGGTTGGCTTCGATGGGTCTTGGGGGTGCAAGCAGGATGCCGAAGACACGGTCCCCAGGTGCACAGTGCCCGTGTGGAGCGTACATTTTCCGCACATAGCGACCCTTTGGTATTAGCGTACGAAGTACGAAGTACTTCGTAGCGAACTACTTCGTACAGTGCCAAGTATATCAGATATGCTGACTAATCGATCTACAGTGGACAGGCAAACAGTCGTTTCGTACTGTGTGCATTTCGACCTCCGCTGCACACACAGTACGGCCCTGACATCCATCTTGCTTCTTGACCTCACTCATCAGCACTGACATGCCGCTGCACAGCCAAGGTCCATACTTCTCCCCTGTTTTCTCACCCGGATGACCTTCCGCTTGGCGCCAACTTCCAAACATGAGGGCCAGGTTCAAGGGCCCATCCGGCACTGGCACCATCGAACTCGCCGACGATGCGACAGTCCAAGCCGTCTTCGACGGCATCAAGGTCAAGGCCAATATCGACCACTTTACCATCAAGTACGGGCCCCCGATGGCCATGAAGACCCTTGACCTCAGCTCCAGGGATAAACTCGCCAGGTCTCTCGGTCTCCACGGCGAGACACTCACCATCGTCCCTGACGAGCCAAGGAGTGCATCCCCAACACTCTCACCAGCTGGTGCCACGGGAACTACGGTACCCGTGGGCAGGCCGCCGCGGCCGTCTGGAGCGCTGTCCGGCGAGAACCCAGGAGAAGTCAGCGTGCCGTGGCTGGAGCGTGAGGGCACATTGTGCAAGTCGCTTGGTCTAGAAAATTATGCTGTTGGGTTGGCGCTGACAGGCTGCAGTGCTCCGTGTTATGCCTAGCGATAACAGCTGCCTCTTCACTGCGTTTGGCGGAGCCCTGCCGCAGCAGATCCCAGCCCAACAGCTCCGGCGCATGATGGCAGATTACATCAGCGAGCACCCTGAAGTATACTCTGAAGCCGTCCTGGGATGCTCGCCTGCCGAGTACCGCCGCAGTATCCAAGACCCGGACCGCTGGGGCGGCGGCATCGAACTCAGCATTCTATCTTCCATTTTCGACATCCAGATCTGCACCTACGATGTCCAGGTGAGCCTTGAATGAGCATTTACGCGCCTGTCCTTGCAGTCAGCTGCCCAGCTTACAATGTTCAAGACGCAAAATCTCATCAATTTTGGCGAAATGAAACGGGACCGTTGTGTCCTGGTCTACTCGGGTATCCACTACGACCGTGTTGCCTTTTCGTACTCGGACTTCCCCCACGACGTGACCTTGCTGCCGCCAGAAATGGATCGCACGCTTTGGCCCACGGATGACGCCGAGACCCTCCATAGGACGCAGCAGCTCGTGCAGAAGCTGCACGCAGCGCACTACTACACCGATACCGAGGGCCTGATCCTCAAATGCGATGTGCCAGGCTGCGATTGGATTGGAAGTGGCCAGCTCGAGGGGAGGAAGCACGCCGAGCTGACGGGCCATATCGAGTTGAGTGAAATCACCGACTCCGAAGGAGACAGCGTGCTACGCAGGTGTGATGCTCCGCGATGCGATTTCATGGGCCAGGGAGACCGAGCAGTGCGGCAGCATCGCGACGATACTGGCCACGGGCAATATTCCGTCATCCCGGATAGCTAGACTAGACACGGTGGTACTGGCAGTGGTGGTGGCGCTGCTACTGCTGCTGCTGCTGCTGCTGCTGGTACTGCGGATATTCAACCTCGACGAGGCGAGTTGTTGACAGCATTCAGCATCCGAGCCCGCCACATTGGGGACACGGCAAGACTAGAGATATAGTCAATATGTTTCTTCATAACTTGGTGAAGAATTTGTGAGAATCGTGCATGTCATTTCGCCGCCGATATCGAGCCAGGTACAAGGCGCCCATCTTATCATCACAACTAAGGCTGCGGCTCTAGTAGCTTTGCGCAGGACGATGTTTAAAGCATGTCATCCACCATGACAAGGTAGCATTAGATCGCACCCTCACCCTATCAAACTACCAATCCCGTCTTCACACTATTAAACGTTTTTGCAGCCATTCCTGAGCTTCCACAGCTACTTTACAATTCCATTCTATTCTCATGGCGGGACACCGCACCTCTCCGGCAGAGTTCCATGGGGTCCCAAGCAAGAAGGCGGACATTAATACTCCTCGGTAGGGAAGGACACCAGCAGTCGTGCTCCTCTGAAATATGTCACTGCTGCAAAGGGCCACAACGGCTGGGACGTGCGGCGGAGAGGCCCTCTTCACCGCGTATGACACAATGCACTACCAGCTGGATGCTCGGCCCTTATAGAGCCCCATTGGCGGAGTAGATAGAAATCAGGTCCCAAGAAGAGCCAGGGTTGTGCGTGAGGAGGTAGATGTGGGGCCTGCCTCGAAGGCTCAGATATTCGTACGGCAAGTTGGTCGACGCAGTGCTGGGTGGTTCAGCTACGAAGCTGGGGGGCTGGGTCCTGGAGTGGAGGGTTTGCGATGAATGGCGTCCAAGTTCGCCAGGGAGAGGCCGAGGAATTCATGCTTGTTTCTCCATACCTGTTGGCTGGCTGCGTATTCTCTCATGTCGGTTGGCGGAGGCGGGGGATCGGTGACCTTAGTGATCAGGTAGGCAGTGGAGGCCTCGGCGATGCCGTATATGAGGACTCCGACAAGCGGTACTCTAATGAGCACGTAGAATCCTAACCCAAAGCCAAACAAGACGCCCTCACGGCTTCTGAACCAGTTTCGCTTCTCCGTCTTTGTGAAGCGAACACGAGCAAAGTAGGGCTCCAGAAGCTCTCGCATCAGGCCTCTGGATGCGAAGTAGCTCTGCAAAAAGATGACGAGGTATCTCCGAGGCAGAAACACCCCCATTCCGAAAATGGCGCCAGCCGGCCCCAGGCCGACAGCCTGTTTGAATGTGTAGAAACTGGCGGCGGGCAGGACAAACTGCCCGACAACTGGGAGGTATGAGAGGGCAAATATGGCAACCGAGATACAGCCTCTCCGAGCAAACCGGTACAGAAACATGGAGAGGCCCTGGGCAGTGCTCTCGGAGTGTGTACTGCCGTCGGAGATGCGATACAGCCGGAGGTTGGGATAGTACATATCTCGCAGATCCCCGGGCCTGTCGTGCTTGTGTTTCTGGACGTATGTCATATCAACCCATTGGAGAGATTGCATGAACCTAGGTAGTCAAGGAAGACTGCTCAGCAGGGGAGAGGAAGAGGACCTCGGGTACGGGCCTCAGGGTGGGTACTCAAGGTAGGGGGCCACTTACAGGTTGTCCAGCGTGGGTACAACGTAACGCATGAGGGCCATGAGGAAAAAGGGGACCTGAAGAACGTATTCCCCCATAAAGTTGAGTCCGTCGACGAGGGAGTCGTCCCATGACACGGTGTCCAGGGGATAAATCAGTGACAGGAACCAGAGAAAGACCCTAACGCCCGCGATCTACAGCACATTACCCCCAAGAGGCATCAGCACAAGGCGCTCGGCGGCAGCATCCATCTGCCAGGAATGAGGCTGCTCACCGGTATGGCGACGATCAGCCTTATGCCAATGCCCGCCAAAACGGCGAAGGCGGCCTGGCGATAGTGATCGCTGGTGAATATCGCGGGGTTCTGCAGAGCCCTGTGGGCTTGGATGGAGGTCAGCGGCTGTCAGCCGGCTCTAGCAGTGCCTGGAAACTCGCCTCCGACGAGGGTGAGCTGGATGCCGCGCAAGACGGCATTGGGGTCGAAGTGTGACATGTCGAGCTTCTCCCTGAGCTTTTCGGTATCGACATTCTGCTCAATTGCTCGCTTGAGTCTGTCCGCTTCGCTGTGAAGCTTCTCTGCTGTCGACATGGTTGCGGTCCCCTGACTTGCAAGTTGATAGCGAGCCCACGACCCCTTGGTAACGATTGATGTGTTTTGATTGGCGACTGTCTGCTCTGCTTCTGCAACCGGATGCGCGTTCGAAGGGACCTAGGGGGTTGACGTTGGACATGGAGGCTGGTGGACCTCTTTCTTGCCAGGGTTCCTGTAGGGAGGTATCTACCTATCCATACGAAGTAGGTACTCCATACGAAGTACTCCGTAGTCGGTACGGAGTACCTCGTACAGTGGGGCTCCCAATACCCTCCTTGCCTCCCATCGTCATCCACCCTTGCTCCCTGTCGCCCAACAATAACAACCATCTATCTCCCTGCCCCGGTCATCATTACCGCCTTCGCCATCGCATGTCCTCCGCTCATCGCGCCGCCAAACTCGATCTTTAACAAACAGCCACGGGCGACTCTGCAGTCCTACGACGGTGTCGCTTCCGGCGGCGCGTAGCTGCCCTCTCGACCACGGCCTTTGTTGCATAGCCATGGTGGTGCGAGGGGACCGTCGCTTGCCTGCTGCTCCTAGCCAGCCGCCATGTCTACGTCCCGACACGCATTAGACGTCCCCCGTGCTCCCGCGCGATAGCTGCGCCCAAGCTCCATCTACATGGACCACACGAGGCGGCCTCAGCCCGAGTTTCCGGTTCCTCGGCGGGCCGTGACCGTTCCAACAGCACTGCAGGTCAACCACCATCACAATAGTGCCGCCAACACCTGGGGCGACACCGCTGCGGTGGAAACGCTCTACAGCCATCCCGATATCAAGATCATATCCTTTGCTGCTGCTGGAAGCGGTTCGAGGCGCGCAAGCGATGCTGCCGTCTCCGAAACACTGGCGGATGCGGAAGTCGGTACCTTGTCTTGGTTCTCCCGACTTGAGCGCATCATTGCCGTCGGTAGGCTTGCCCTACTCGGCTGTCGACGCCCCTCCTCCCAGCCAGGCTAACAACGAGTAGGCCCGTTCCGTATGTACCGTGCGCCAGGCTCAGTTGCGTTCCTGAGCTGTGGAACGGCTCTGCAGCCAATCCTCCCCAAGAGCCAATGCTGGTGTATTGATCAAGCCAACAGCAAATTCGTACTCCAGATACGGCGACCCAATTACTGGAGAATAGAGCTGCCCGTCTCCAGTGACGAGGATCAGAAGAGGGCACGGGACTTTCGGGATATTTTGGACGGCGTGCTCCAGTTTGAGAAGACGCAGTGTCCCTTCCAGCGGCCATTCACGGTTGTGCTTCCCGAGAAGTCTAGCCTGCCGGTCAAGAAGAGACCTTGGGCACCCGCGCGCCCAGATATTTCATCCGCTCCCTCCTACGGAGCAGAATATTACTCCAATGGCACGGGCTCGATGAGTCACTCGACGAGCCACCAAGCCGGCACTACCATGCCAGCCGGCCGTCACAGCCTTGGGGACATTCCCGTCTCCTCGAATCCCTCGGTCTCGGGGCCCTACAGCACAGTTACGGTGCAAGTGGACGCCGAACCTGGCATGAGTGTAGCACGCTTGCCTAATGAAGAGGGCGGAAGTGTACTTGCGGCAGCTGAGGCTTGGGAGGCGGCCTGCTCTCCGCAGATTGACTGGTGTGAAACGGCGCAACACTTGCCTCCCGCGGCGGATCAGGTGTCGCCTGATCGCGACGAGGTCCACCAAAACGATCCAGGAACTGATATCGCCACTGCGTCGGCGGCATCTTCCGCGACAACATACGCTAGAGGAGCGCTCGATCCACGTGCCGGCGTGATGCCTAAGACCCAGACACCCAGCTCACACCATGACGAGTCGCTCTCGGGCCCCCTGCCCTTGCGCGTGGAACGAGCCTCAGCCTCCGATGAAGACCCTAACGGGCCATCTCAGGATGCGGTGCATCAAGGTGCGGGCTGCCAGAACAGTGTGTTGAAACCTAGACTGAGGCATACCGCTGGCTTCGGTATGGGTCGCTCATTCACATCACCGCCACAGTTGACACTCGTCACATTTCCACCATCCGAGTTTATGACAGGAGGGGCTCCCGAACATCAGCCTGCGCTCTCTAATGGCGCTTCTCCCTCAGGGTCGCCAGACTCCTTCCACAGTGTCCCATCCTGGACATCTTCGAGCACGCCTCTACCCCCATCCCCTCCTGTATCACAGTCCGAGCTCTGCGGCGTGCAGTTATGCGACGAAGATGGCGGCATGGAATCCTACCAAGACACCACGACTGGCAATGCCGACGGCCAGACTGTGGCTGCCGACTCTGACCTCGACCTCCACATCTTCAGAACACACCAGTCTCTGGACGCAGTGCCGGAAGATGGCAAGGGCGGCTCTACGAGTGTCGCACTACAGCGTACGAGAGCCCGGCATCGAGCCGCTGCAACCGGCAACCCTACCATGAAACGCGCCATGTCGCCCTTGCCGCCTCGGGCCAACGTGTCAAATCAGCCGCAGCACCGTCAGACGAGGCTGGGCATGGTGCGGAGACTGCCCATTTCCATCATCGCCAAGACTTGCGAGATATTACTTGGCCCGCCGAGCCACCTCGTCGCTCTCATGCTCAAGGTCGCATCCAAGATCTGCGCCGGGGAGTGGAGGGGACGGGTCGACGGGTACGGAGAGGGCGGAGATCACATCCCCGTCCAGTGGGACTACTCAAACGGCGAGTTAAGCGACTGGACGGACGATGATGAGCCTTTCGTCAGCCAGCGTCAGCGACACCGGGTGTCATCGGGCTCTGTTGACGGGTCTGATAGCGATGGGCGAACGGAATCCACTGCCGAAACCCAGAGCTCGGGCGTGGACTGATGTCGGGATTGTAACCAGGGGTGTGCCTCTTACTCGGCCGGGCCCGTCTACACCATCCCTGCCTCATTCTCCTCTGTCTTTCACGTGAATCCCTGGTGGCGTGGATGGCTCGTTTGATAGTATTGGCGTTGGGGAACCGATACATACCTTCGAGGCCCAGGCTTCAGGGGCTTGGCTCCCATGGTGTCGGGCCACCGAGACAGACGGCGTGGGTACCTGCTTATATTCCCTCCCGAACTGCTGCGGGATGAGATACCTAACGTGCCACGTACGGTGTTGCGGGACAAGATGGAATGAAGCTGGCTGCGAGCCGCATTGCAGCGATTCATTTTTGCTCGCCCTATGGACCTGCATGTATTAATACATTGCCCTCCCTCCGTCAGTCCAGAGGTGGAATTCACTTTTGGGTTCCCACCCTGCCGTTTGTGAATCAAGAGGTGCAAGTTGTCGTCGACATTCGTATGTGGGCTTGTCCAAGCATGCCTACTGCGCGCACTTCGTACTTGTATATTACTTCAAGTAATAGGGGTCGCGAAATGAGGAGACCAGAGGGACACGCCACATGCAGGGGCTGTGGAGCTGCTCGTTCGTCCCTCATCGCGTATCTCGCAGCTCGCATCGCGACGGTACGAGCAATACGATTGGCCACGGCATGGCCACGGGAACGCAAGCCACAGCCTACGCACCTTGAAAGGACCAGGTGTAGTGCAATTGTCATCCAGGCACCTTATCCGACGAAGGCACCTGGAATTCATGTGTTAACAGTGGTATATAAGGGCGAGGCGGTCCCTCGAGATGGCATCTGCTGTGCGCATCGCTCACCTTGCACGCCTTGCTCGAACCAGCCAGCAAACTAACTCTCATACGGTAGAGAGTTGACGAGACTGCCAGCAACATGTCGCACGGAAGATATAGTGAGTGCCCATGCTGTCCAGCCCGTTGCTCTGTACCTACCGACATGGTGCATGCAACGTGGTAGCTGACTTGGCCTCTTCTATACGACGCCTCAGTCGATGGGAGCTACTTCCATGCTCCCAACAAGGGCGCCGCTATCTTCTTCTCCGTCGCCTTCGTGGCGTCGGCCTTGGTCCACGCCTGGCAGATCTGGTAAGCCACCACGGCAACGAGGAAAGGGGACAGAGAGAGGGGCAGCGAGAGAAACGAGTAGCAATCTGGGCTGACCGGACGCGCACAGGCATTACAATGCTGGAAGCTCACGCCTCTATTCCCGTTCTGCTGCTTGCTGTTCACGGCGAGCTTTGCTCGGCGAGAGTACGGCGCGTTTCATACAACAACCTCGCCGTTTACATTGCGAGCATCTGCATCACCTATGCCGCCCCATGAGCTCGGCCCATCGGCGTGCCTTGCTTGGTGCCGCCTGAGGCGACTGACCATGTGTGATGCAGGCCACTGCTCGAGCTTCAAAACTACCATATCCTCGGGCGAGCCCTCTACTACGCGCCTTACCTGTCGCCCTTCCACCCCGGGCGGGTACTTGTCACCTTTGGCTTCATCTCTGCCATTGTCGAGGCGCTCAACGGCTGGGGAGCTTCGTGCTCGGCCAACCAGTCCCTGAGCGACGGCGAGATGGCGGCCAGCCACGCCCTGGTCAAGGCGTCGCTGCTGATAATCTTCGTGGCCGGGAACTTCGTCTTGCTAGCAGCCATGTTCCACGGCTGGTTCCGGGCGCACGGGGTCCGAAGCCCCGAGCTGCGCGAGCCGCTGGTAACGCTGTACACGAGCACTGCCCTCGTCCTGGTGCGGACTATCTACCGCATCGTCGTGTACTTCAGCGTCGCCCAGGTCAAGTTTAGCGAACCTGGCTTCGGCCCCATATCCATGTCGCCCATTGTCCGGTACGAGTGGTTCTTCTACATCTTCGAGGCGGCCGTCATGCTGTGCAACTGCGCCCTGTTCAACGCGCGCCATCCCCGCCGGTATTTGCCCAGGAGAAGTAGCATCTACCTAGCCCAGGACGGGGTGACCGAGGTCGGGGGCCCAGGTTCAGGGACCCGCGGCCCTTCCAGCAGACCCTCGTGAACCCCTTTGGCCTTGGGGGACTGATCAAGGGCCAGAGCAGCCAGACGGACAAGTTCTGGGAGGTGGATGGTCACGAAGCGCATCCAAAGGCCGGGCCAGCCAGGGGCGACGTCGCCCCTAAGCCAACAAGCGCAGAGGTGGTGTAATTTCGAGGCGATGACAGGACGGGAGAGACACTGGACTGATATGGATGTATTTCGCAAGATACCCGGGAGCACAAATGGGGACCGGTTGTTCACTCATATCCGACCCGGTACGAAGTACAGGTAGACGGTCTTGATTCAACAAGACTCGTTTTGGCTATATGATGTAATGCCTTGTTACGGACGTACGTACGACATACTGCATCGGTGGTATAAATAGAACCGGAGTGGGGTGGCGGCGACCCGCGGCTCGCGGTAGGCAAGGCAAACCAACAAGTCTCGTCTCATCTCACTCACTCCCCAGCGAAGGGAATTGAAGTGAGACGAGGCGAAGCGAGGTCAGCGGCCAAGCGGCGGCGGACGGGTGAAGGGAGGACGGAGAGGAGGAATCAAGTAGGAGTCGAGCTGCGAGCATCACGTAGCAACGCATGTAGGCCTGGTGAGGGCGAGGAGTAACAGGCCTAACTCGGGTGAGGTGAGATGAGAGGGGGGCGAGTTTCGTAACTTGTTGGCAACCCCAGTCTCCCAGAATAGTGTCACTCTCCCCGCCATGGCTGACACCAATCCTTCGCGGCTGTGCCTGCTGCTTCCGTTCTGTTTGCGCTTGCCACAGCCAACGTGGTTTCCGACGCCACACGGGCATCCGTATTAGCAGGTGTGAGCTCCTCTTCTTCTCTGCCGCTTCCCCTCCGCGCACCATCCCATCCATAGGTATATCTCCTTTCTCCATCCCTCCGTGCGCACGACGCAACACGGCACGGCACGGCAGCACTCGCCTCTGTGAGCTCACTGCTGGGCAGGCGGAGATGGCATCCACGCAAGCAGACGCCGCCGCCCGGGGAAACCGCCCTGGCTTCTATGTCCACCTGGAACTTGGCATGTCGTGGGCGCCTCGACATAAACTCAAGGCGCGTCACCTCACCTACGTCTCGAGGAGCATGCGCCGGCGATCAAGCCAGTTTCCCCGCCATGTCCCGCCGTCCAACACCAACTTCCTGACGTACCAGCAGTACCCGTGTGACTACTGTGACCACGGCTATCGTAACGGCAGCAACTCGCTCGTATCGCGCCATCACCAACCCCAGGCGGTCCACCAGCTTCCGCATCAGCATCAGCACTGCCCGCAACCACAGGCGGCCCATCAATACGACCTGTCCGAAGCCCGGCCCCGATCCAGGTCCAGGTCCATCAGCAACAGGCCCTCGCGCAACCGAGGCAGCTCGGCGCCGCCACCTTTCAACGATAGCCCCTGGGATGCCGACCCGGAGCCCATGATGGCGACGGTATTGCCCAGGCGGAAACCCCTTCCACAGCCGTTTAAGGCTCTGCCGGCCACCCCCGCTCAGTTCCGGCTCGGTGAGGAGGGCATGCCTTGGTCCCCACTGGCCTTCCCCATGGAATCCGGGGATGCCGACGACGCCTTAGCGACCCGCGATTCCGCCCCCGAGTTCGCCTCGGGGCTCGACGACCGCGAGAAGGGCCGCGCATGGGAAATGGAGTCGCTTGCCGCCGCCATGATGACCGTCGACAACGGCTTCGAGGACCAGTGGTGGTACCAGGGGCCTCGCCTCGTAAGCGTTGCTGGCGATCTTATATCGCCCACTGCCCTAGGGGCCTTTAACCCCCATAATGCTATAAATAGCTAGGCCGTGGCCGACGCCGAGATAGTTACTCTAGGCCTTTCCCCGGCCTTTTCGACCTCGTCTTATATATAAGTTATATCTCTTCTATAAGTAAAATATAGCTTATTAATAATATAAATCTATCTTATAATTATATTATTATTATTAATTTATATACTAGTTATAATAGATTAGTCGATAACTAATTATAGCTAGAGAGGCGGCAGCCCTAGTATAGTTACGTATAGTCTCCCCCGAGTATAGGGGTCCTTAACTAGCTAGGAGAGGGTATTCTAGCCCTCTCTCTCCTTCCTTCCTTCCTTAGCTTTATTAGTCTCTTATTCTAGCTACCTTTATCGTATAACTATACTTAGCTCTTAATATTTAATAAAGCTCCTCTCGCTATAGACCGAATATAAGAGTAAGATTATAATAGAATAGTATTAAATTTTATTAACGCCCGAGCCGCTTAATATTTATATAAACCTTACGCTATAATTAATATTAATAAAGGTAAAATTTATAATAGATAGCTATATAATTAAGGAGCTAATAGCTTAATTTTATTATATTTATTTATACCTTAATACCTTTTAGTAAATATTCTTTCTATATATTATAAGGACTATTAATTTTTATAATTAACTAATAGCCTTTTTATTATATATTAATAAGACTCTTAGGGAATTATATAAATAATATTATATTAATCTAAACTTAATTAAGCTATAATAAGAGCTAGTAAAGCTCTTAAGTATATATATATATTATTATTAAGTTATATATTAATAACTTAAATAAGCTTTTAGTTTTTTTTTTTTAAGTAAGAAAAACTAAAATACTTAATAGAAAACCTTTTATATCCTTTTTTATTATAATCGCTATATCTTTATAACTAGTCCTCTTTATATATAATACTAGCGCCTTCCGCGGCTAATATAGTCCTTATATAGGTTATATATTAAGGTAGGGTTAAGTAAATATATAATTATATATACTTACCCTATTTATAACTTACCTCTTCTTAAATAGCCCTTACCCCTTTTTCTTAACTAAAATAAATAATATTCTTATTTATAATCCCTTTTACTTACCTTTATAATAATACCTATACTCTATTTATTTAATTATATTATATATTTATTCTTACTTATCGCTAATTATAAGTATTATTATTAATTTATATATTAATAGCTTAAATAAGCTTCTAGTCTTTCTTTTCTTTTACCGAGTAGGAAAAACTAGAGCCCCTAGTAGAAAACCTCTTATATCCTTCCTTATTATAGTCGCCGCGTCTTTACGACTAGTCCTCTTTACGTATAATACTAGCGCCTTCCGTAGTTAGTATAGTCCCTACTTAAATTACGTATTAGGGTAGGGTTAGGTAATTATATAACTACGCGTACTTACCTTACTTATAACCCGCCTCTTTTTAAGTAGCCTTACCCCTCCTTCTTAGCTAAAATAAATAGCTAAAATAAATAATATTTATACCCTTATTCTTACTTATTAATCTTCGCGACGATACTTATACTACCTTTATCTAACCGTATTACGTACTCGCTCTTATATATTATCTATTATAAGCTCTATTATCTAACCCGAAGGTATAGGCTTAGAGCGGGTATTACCCTATTAGTCTTATATTATAAAGGTAGGCTCGTCTAATAAATTAGAGCGTTATTAAGATTAACTCTATAAGTCTTCCTCCTTATCTCCTTAGCGCTACCTTCGCTAACCCTTATAGCCTTAAATATTAAGTTATATATCCGCTATATATATAGTAATTTAACTTACTATATAGTAAGTCGTCCGTCTCTCTTTATAGTTCCTCTACTAACTTATTTAGGTTACCGAATAGGGGGAGGCGCCCCTTCGCGTTATAATAGCCTATTTAAATAATACCTTAATTAAGGTTATCGATAATAATAATAAAGAGGTAGGTCTAGTATTTTTTTATTATTATTCTTTATTAATCTCTTCTAGTAGGTAGAGCTCTACCGATAGGCGCTATAAAAGCGCGGAACTAAAGCCTAGGCTATAGTCTATACCTTATAGTATATATAAGTCGTGCCTACCTCTAGACCGCTTATTATCGGTACTAGCAATACTAATACCTAAGCTAGGACTATAGGCCTCTTAAAGGTAATCTAGGATTAGCTTATTTCTATCGATAAGATATCTTAATAATCCCTTAAGGCTATATAGATATCTTTAGATATACTAAAGGTATTAGCCGCTTAGTCTCGCGATTCCCCCCTTACCTTAATCTACCCTTATATTATTAATAAGGGTAAAGGGAAGGCCGTTAATCTTAATCTAGCCCTATACGCTACTTAATCCCTTATTAGGCTTAAGTCCTTTACTATAACCTTTACTTATAGCTCTTACCTTAGCCTTACGCTAAAGGTATAAAGAATATAGCCGGCTCCTATTAAGACTCTCGATATCTTTAATAATTACTCCTTACTTAATATAACTCTAGCCTCGCCTAGCGCGTCCCTAGCCTTATCTAATCTTATAATTAGCCTATATTATAATCGGGTTAAGGACTTAATGCTTACTTATCCCCTTAAGGCGCGCTTAGTTAATTTAGCCGCCCCTCGTAATATATCCGCCCCTTATACTATACCCGCTCTTACTCTAAGCCCTTATCTAATTAATACCTCTTATATAGTTAAGTAGCTTTAGGCCCTATAAGATACCGACTTAAATACCTACCTAGCCGTTATAAGTTACGCTACCTATAGCCCTAAGTTATAAGAGCTAGAGTCCCGCGTATCCCCTATCGCTACCTCCCGTATAGGTTATACTTTAGGCTCCGGCCCTATTACTCTTATTATTAAGCGCTTATCTTAGTCTTAATCCTATTCTAAGGCTAGATTTATTATAAAGTAAGTATAATATAACGAGACCTCTATAGGAAGGAAGGGCGGGTCTAGCTATAAGTATAGAGAGGGGAGCTATAATACTTAATTAGTAATTTCTATAATTAATATAGTTTAGTTCTAATATAGGGTATTAGATTTTAGGTAAGTAAAGTTATAATAAATAGAATTATTAAAATTACGCTACTTTAGCCCTATACTACCTTTAGTCTATCTCTATACTATACCGTTTTAAGGTTATATTAATATAGCGCGATAATTAAGTTAAATTATAGGAGTTAATTAAGGGTAAGGAACTACCTTATTAAGTATTCCGCTTAGTCCTTCTTTAATAGGGCCTATCGAATAGTATAATTATCCTATAATAAGAATAATAAGAGCTCTCTCCTAGCCTCTATCCTTAAGTATAAGAGTATAGTATAATAGATTATATCCCTAGCCTAATTATATTTATATAAAGGTAAAGTTATTATCGGTACTCTATATTAAAAAAGGAAGGTATTAAGGCCTATCTTCCCTATCTTAAGTTATATAATTATTAAGTTAATATACTTTAGGAGTTTCTTATAGTATTTAAATACCTTCTTTAATCTTAGTAATAGCTAAATATTTAAGGTATAGAGGTAAGTATAATATTAGCGGATAAGCTCGTCTATAGTATTTTATTTATAAGTCTACTCCTCCTATAGCTAGCGGTTATAAGTAAGTTTAGTAATCGCTTTAATAGGCGGTAGTCTTATTTATTAAGCTATATCCTTTATTATTTCTTTAAATAGCTTTCGCTATAATCTCGTCTATCTTTACCTCTTTTAGATAATCGTAGCTACCTTATTAATCGCTTAGCGGATTATAGCTATAGTCCTATTATCTTTAAGTCTCTAGAAGAGCCTATAGACCCTTTAATTAAGGTAAAGATCTAGGGGGGGTATATTCGCTTCTACCTTAAGATAATATATTAGCATAGCCCTATAGGCCTTAATAATAACTTATAGGTATTCCGATTAGCTTTTAAGTAATTAATTAATTATCCTATTAGGTTTACTTTTAGTTAGGGTAAGGGAGTAATAGGCTATAGCCCTATAGGCTATCGATAATTAAATAACCTTTATATAAACTTCCCTTATTCTATAAAGTAAATAGCCTTATATTAATACCGCGATACTTATAAGGGCCCGAGTCTACCTTATTAGTTTAGCCTAAAGTTCTTTAAGGTATACCTATTAATAGAGTTTTTAATATACTTAGATACTTAATAGTCTAGCTAACTATATAGGTTATATTATATTTAGGCCGAGCTATAATATATTAATTATCGCGTTTTTTCGCTAAGTAACGTAAATAAATTTACTTTTACTTAGCTTAAATTATATTTTATAATCTATAGCTTACTTAAAATATATTACTTATACTCTTTTAAGTTAATATATTATCTATTTTAGTATTTTACTAATATTAATTATATTTATATTATTCGCGAAGCTAATTATAATTATTCTTATAATCGTTTCTAGTCTCTTATATAATATAGCTATATAAAGGAGGAAGAGGATTAAGGAGAGGGGGGACCCCTATAGGACTCTAGTCTAAATAGTAATTAAGTTAAAGGTTCTATTATTAAAATAGAGGCGGGCTATCCTTATAGTAAGGAAATATTATATAAAGTCTATTAGCTATTATAATAATCTATAGTCTTATAATATCTCGACTAGCCTATTATAATTAATTATATTAAAGGCTCTCTTTATATTAAGTTATAGGAATAAAATAATATTATCTTTATCTTACGCTACCTTAACTATTTCTTTAATAAAAAGGATCGCGCCCTCTATAAATCTATTTCTCTTATTTTTTATTTAGCTTTCTAATAAGAGTCGGTTCTTTTCTATAGCTTATACGAGCCTAATAGCTATTATTATTTTAAGGATTTTATTAATTATATTTAAGAGGGATATTAGTCTCTACCTTATAGGGGTTCTATATTACTCTTACCTCTTCCTTAATTTCTAAATAATTACTACCTCTACTTAATAATAGCGTAATAAGAAATAGCCTATCTAGAGGTAAGCGTTAAAGATTATCGTAAGGACCTAGACTAAGGGGTCGCTATATACCTTTAGGAAGCTAATTAAGATCTTATTTAAGCCTAAAGATTTCTATAAGGCGATCTTTTATAGGGTCTATTAAATCTCCTCTTATATAATTATAAATAGGACCCTTATTACTATTAGGTTATAGTAAGGAGGTATTAAGGGGAGGGTGCTTTAATAGGGGAAAAATCTCTCGTTAAGGAGCTAGGCTTTTCCTTTAAAGTTATCTATCTATTCTATATCGTTTAGGTTATAGCTTAGCGCTAGGATATAAGCTAGTTCTAGCGGTTAATAGCTCTAAAGATATACCTATCGTTCGAGAGCCTATAGCTTAAAGGGGTCCTTATTAGCTTTCTCTATATAGTCCCTTTAAGTTTATTTTATTAAATTCTTAATTACTTACTTTTATATTAAGATAGCCTTTTAATATATTCTTTACCTAGCTTCTATTAGTTTACCTTAATAATATCTCTTATACCTCTTAAGCTCCCTAGCGGTAATTATAACCTTAGGGCTTATACTATCTTTATTTAAGTAATAAGTCTATAGGTATAGGGGGACCGCTATTTTTACGATCTAGTTAAGAGCCCTATAGACTTACTTTAATATATCGTTAATATCTTTTACTACCTCTAGTTAGGGCTATAGCGTCCCGAGTTAGGTAATAGCCTTAGCCTTAGCGATATTAATATCTATCTATTTCTATTAATATATCTTAACCGTCTCTTTAGCTTAAGGCCTAGCGTTAACGTAAAGGACTTAAAGGATATAATCGGATTTATTAAGGTTAAAGTTATAGCCCTTATAATTCCCTTAGAGTATTAAGTATATTTAAGTAAGGTCTAATATACTATTTTAGTCTCCTCTAGCGAACTTTATATATTCCCCCTTTAGTATAAGGAGCTCGAGTTAGAGGCGTTATATTTCGGTAAGGAGCTAGTCTAAGTCCTAGCTATAGCATTCGAACTTATCTTAAAGTAGGTAATAGAGGTTAAAGTCTTCAACTAAGACTATAGGAATATTTATATAGAGGTTAATAAAGTATTAAAGAGGTCCTAGCCTTAATTATATAAGGGCTAGGGGTAAATATATAAAAATTATCTATACCTTATTATAAAAGGTAATTCTATATTAATTATCGTAAATTATTAGCGATTATATATTAAGGTTATAATACTTATAAATATATAGTACTACTCGTTTAGAGTAGAGTATATTATAGGGGACTATTAATAGGTAAGGTAAGTAATAGCCTATTAAGGCTAGGTAAGGTTCTTATAGGGTAATAATATTATATTTAGCTTAACTTTATAATATAAGGTATATAAATTCTATTTATTTATTAATATTTTAATAAAGGATCTTTAATTATATTAGCTTTAAGTAAGTTAAAAGTAATCTAATATCTTTAGGTTAGTCGCGCTTACGCTCTATTCCCTTATAAACCTCTTAATATCTCTATTAATACTATCCTATATATTAATATACTATACCTTTAGGTAGCCTAGTCCTCTTCTTTTTATAATCCTCTTTTACCTAATCTCTATTAAGGACCTTAATTAAGTTAGGGACTAGCTTAACGGGAAGGATAGATAAGAGGTCGATTAGCTTACTTAAAAGGAGAACTAAAATAGGGTATTATAAGTCCTTAATTCTATAAATCTTTAGGGTTAGTTAGTAAAGTCTCCCCTAGCCTATTCTTATTCCTTTTCGGTAATTAAATAAGCCTAATCTTAAGATAAGTAGTCTTACTTATAGAGGTTATACTTATAGGGGATTTCCCCTTTTTTCGCTAAGTAATTTTATTCCCCTCTATTATATACTATAGCTATATAACGTCTATATCTTATAAGAGCCTTATATTACTATATAATATATCTATATTAAAAGTAATTAAAGTACTATTAAGGTTATATTAATTTATTATAGGGCTTATAGCTCGCGATCTTAGCCTTAACGATAAGTCTTTAATTATAAAGCTTATTTACTTTAGCTATACTTTCTAACTTAATTATTAATATAATATATATTATATATTTATTCTTAAATTATATCGCTTTAAGTATTTATACTTTAATTCTATTTATCTATTTTATTTTATTAATAAGTTTATCCCTAAGGCCTAATACCTATACTACCCTAACCCCCTTTATTACTATAAAGTAAATACGTAAGATAGCCTTAGCTCCCTCGCTAAAGATAGCTAAGATCTAGTCGGTATTATTAATAACTTCTTTTATAGGCTTTAAAAAGGTAATCGTAATATCTCCGCTCGGGAGCTATCGTATAGTTATTATTAAGTCTAATCGAAGGGTAGTATTCGTTATTTATACTATCTCTTTCGCTATTCGGTTTTAAAGGGCTTCGTTAGAATTATTTATTAATATAACTATCTCGTATTTATAGTAAGTAAGGACTAACTTCGCGAAAGAGCTTAAATTACTCTTATTTAGCTCGGAGGCTATTACCGCTACCTAACTTTAGCCGGCTACTTATTATTAGAGTATAATAATCTAATTTCGGCCGCGTAACTCTATTATAATTACTTCCTATATAGTCTTCTTAATCGCCTTTATAAAGGCCGTAAGGTTAAGGATAGTCGGTTAAGGTATAAGCGCGGCGCGGGTATAGCCTTTTACTTTCGCGAAGTCTATAAAGGTAATCTATACTTATCGGAAGAGGTTTTAGGGGACTATATTAATTAATTTATTATATACTTCTTTTTCGTTATAATCTAAGGGTTCCCTAAGCGGTTCTAGGCCTCTAGCGTTAATTAATAGGTTAAATTAATTAAGGCTATAATTTAAGTATTATTAACTTTATATAATATTACGCGGCCCCGAATCGATAATTATTAATATTCCCGTATCGCTATTACTTTTATTACTTTACGATATCGTTACCTTAGGTAGTTTCTATCGCTAATTTCGAATCTAATATTTAATTAGGTTTTAGGTATAATTCTAGGCTACTCTTTAAGTAGCCTCGATTTAGATATAGAGGTTAAATTATAAGTATTATTATTAAACTAAAAGGTATAGGCCTAAAGTAAGCGCTACCTTATTAATTATATATATTAAAGGTAAGTATATTTAATAAAGTAAAGTATTATTAAGATTAATTCTATAAGTCTTCTTTCTTTCCTTAATATTATTTTCGCTAACCCTTATATCTATAAATATTAAGTTATATATCTATTATATATATAGTAATTTTACTTATTATATAATAAGTTATCTATCTCTCTTTATAATTCTTTTATTAACTTATTTAAGTTATTAATTAAAGGGAGGCGCCCCTTTATAATATAATAAAATATTTAAATAATACCTTAATTAAGGTTATTAATAAGGATAATAAAGAAATAAGTCTAGTATTTTTTTATTATTCTTCTTTATTAATCTCTTTTAATAAATAAAGCTCTACCGCTAGGCGCTATAAGAGCGCGGTATTAAAGTCTAAACTATAATCTATACCTTATAATATATATAAGTTATTCTTACTTTTAGATTACTTATCGTTAATATTAATAATAATAATAATACTTAAGTTAAGACTATAGGCCTCTTAAAGGTAATTTAAGATTAGCTTATTATTATTAATAAGATATCTTAATTTAAGGCTATATAAATATCTCTAGATATATTAAAGGTATTAATTACTTAATCTTATAATTCCCTTATTATTAATTTAAGCTATCCTTATATTATTAATAAGGGTAAAGGAAAGGCTATTAATTTTAGTCTAGCTATATACTTTATTTAGCCCTTTATTAAGCTTAAATCTTTTATTATAGCCCTTACTTATAGCTCTTACCCTAACCCTATATTAAAGGTATAGAGAGTATAACTAGCTTTTATTAAAATACTTAATATTTTTAATAATTACTCTTTACTTAATATATCCCTAGCTTTATTTAATCCTTTAATTAGCTTATATAATAATTAAGTTAAGGACCTTATATTTACTCGTCCCCTTAAGATATATTTAACTTACTTTACCGCCCCTTATAATTTATCTATCCTTTATATTATACTTAACCTTACTTTAAGCTTTTATTTAATTAATTCTTTTAATATAATTAAATAGCTCTAGGCCTTATAAAAAGTTAATTTAAATACCTTTATAATTATTATAAGTTATATTATAGAGTTTATTAATATATATCGCCCCCTTAGCCTTATATTATAAAAGCTAGAGCCTTATATATCCCTTATTATTATTACCTATTATAACTTAAGGTAATAGGCTATAAGATAGGCCGGCTATATAGGCGTTAATATAAGCTTTAGGGAATAATAATTAAAAGAATAAGCTAATAAGTAATAGATCGCTTTAATTTATAGGCTAAATCGTATAATCCGTAAAAGGGATCGCTATAATTTAAGGATTATAGTAATTTAAGGGATTATAATAATCCCTAGGATAATTAATAATCTTATAGAATATATAAGACTCTCTAATTTCCTTACCTTAATATAAATACTTAGCTAGTTTTTAATACTTTATTTTAATATAAATATACTTATATTATTATATATTTAGTTATAATCTCTAATCTATTACTAACCGTAACTTAATACCTTAACCTTATTATTAATATAAACCCGCTAGTTTATCCCTTAAGAACCTGAATTATTATATATTAAAAGCTCTTATTTAAAAGGTTATAGTATTACCTTAAGTAATATCTTAATATTATTAGAATAGTATTTATAATTAAGCCTAAATTAAGTATTACTTCTTAAGGGAAGGTATTAGCTTTTCTTAAGAAGATAATTAATAAAATAGAGATTTTAGATAATAATTTAGATAATAATACTTTAAGATTTAATAAACTTCTTTAGGATAAGGTTTAATAACTTTAATAATAAATCGTTAATATAATTATACTATAAGAAGAATAGACCTAAATATATTAGACTTAAGTTAATAAACTTTATTCCCTTATTAATATTATTATTAAGGGGAAGGACCTTAAAGAAGTCCTTAAATTAAAAATATTACGATTCTTTAATAATATAATAAGAATACTCTAGCTATTTATTACTTAAATATAAATATACTTTATATACTTTCTAACCTAATTCTACTATAAAATTATTAAGGTATACTTCGTAATAAGAAACCTATTAGGTTAAGTAACTATATAATTCGAATTAACCCTATATAATTATATTGCTAATATAAGAGTAAGAACTTATAAGTAAGAAATTAATAAAATCTTTAATAATTACTTAGAATTTAAAGAAGCCCTATAATAAATATTTAGAAGTATAAATAAAGAAAGAGATATAGAAAATAAACTTAATAAACTCTAATAAAAAGGATTTATATTAAATTATATAGCTTCCTTTTAATAAGTTATCTTAAAGTTTTTATAGAAATAGTCTTATTTAATAAGAACCTTTTATAAAGGACTAAAGGAAGATATTAAAGACGAACTCTATAAAGAAGAGCGACTTAATACTTTAATAGAATATATTACTATAGCTATATATATTAATAATAGATAATATAAGAGATATAAAAAGAAGAGGTATATAAAAAAAGGGTAGAATTAAAACCTTACTTAATATTTTAATAACTCTTAATAAAAGTATAATGAACCTATTATATATTATAATAATATTAGCCTAAGATAAATAGACTTAAATATTATATAAAGGGGAAAGTTTAAATATAATAAAAGTAAGAAATAATATTATAATTATAGAAAGTTTAAATACTTTAAAAGTAATTATAAATAGCTTAAAAAAGATTAGAAATTAATATTAAAAGATAAGAAGTAATTTAATATTATTAATAAAGAAGTAATAAACTATAATAATATAAGCGGACGCTTATAAATAAGTTTAATATTCGCCCTTAGGTTTAAGACTTTTTCTAAAATCCTCGCTAATAGCTTTAATTAATTCTATAATATTAATTTATTTATATTACGATAGCGACTTAATTATATAATATTAGTATAGCGGATATAATATTAATAGTAATTAATAAAGGTAGAAAGGGGCTTATATAAAGCCGCTTTTACTTAAATATAAATATTAAGGTATTTAACCTTATTATATTTATTAATACTAACCTAAAGATAAATCGAATAATTAAAGATAATATCTATCTTAAAGCCTATAAAAAACTATCTAGCCTTATATTAAGCGATAACCTTTAGGGTATCTAAAGGATTATCTAAGCTTATACTTATACTTATATCGATAAGAATGCGACTAGACCTTAAATTAAGCCTATAACTATAATTATTAAGGAAGACCTTATTAATATAATTAAGAAAGTAATTATTAAAGTATTAAGAACCCGTAAAGTATTATTATAAGTAGAACGTATAGTTATAATAGTTTCCCTCCCCCCCCCCCCCCCCCCCCCCCCCCTTACGCGCCTTTATATCGAAGCTAACCCTAGCCTACCTTAACTATAAAGTTACGGTTAAGTATAAAGGTATTAAATTAGGATATAATAATTAAGACGCTAAGAAAATAGTTTATATTATTAATTATATAATTAACGCTAAGGCTATAATAATAATAAGATAACTCTATAGCGGTAATATTATTATTACCTTCTAATTGAATATATAGCCCTATAAGATAGATCTCGCCTAGCTCTATATTACCTTTAGATTAAAGGTAATAATAGTCTATAATAACTATACCCTTATAATTAAAGGTATCCTTATTTAAGTATTTAAGTATAGCGATATTAAGATAATTATTAAAGAGATTAAAAAAGTAAATAAGGTATAAATAGTCTATTATATTATTTAATAAAACTATAATATAGCTAACTTAAAGTTAATAATAATCTTTATTATTAATAGCCTAAAAGCCGCGAATTACCTCTATAACTATAGCCTTTTATTATAAGTAAAAATATATTATATTAAATTATATAATAACTCTTTATACTTATAATAATACTTTTATTATTATAAAATAGGCTATATAACTAAATATTATAAAGTAAGGCTAACTTATAGCTACTATAATATTAATATATATTTAATTAAAAATAAATACTTTATTAAGCTTAACTAAACCCCTTATTATTACCTTAATTATTTAAGTAATTATATAGCTTAGAATTAGTATTACTTAAAGACTATAAAGATTTAAGGAGTAATAAGATAAATATTCTTATATTAAGTAACTTAATTTAAGGATTACTATAACCTTATATTAGCCTTATTACTCTTCTAAAATAATAATAATTTAATATTAGCTTAAGCTAGCTAGACTACTTAAAGACTTTTATTAAAGTATAAAAGAGGCTATTTAATTAACCTTATTAAGGCTAGTTAAATAATTAATTAAATAACTATCTTCTCTTATATTATATCTATAAGTAGACTACTTAAAAATAATACCCTAGACCTAAATTATATATATAATTAAAGTCCTTTACTAAAATATAATAAAGAAACCCTTTAATATATATTTAGCCTTAAGGGACTTAAAGGAATATAATATTATAATATACTCTATTTACTTATTAAAGTTCTACCTTATAGAATAAAATAGCTTAATTATCGATCTTACTTAATAATTAGCCCGCCCTTAATATATCCTTATTAGAGACTTTAATTAATACTACCTATTATAAAATACTTATAACCGCTCCTCCCTTAAAGCTAAAAACCTTATAGAGCTTATAGCTTAATAGCGGCTTAATTTTATTATACCTTAAGGTAAGGTTATTTATATCTACTATAATAAGAAAGATAGTATTATTAATTATATATAGGCTACCTATAACTTTATTATTTATTATTTAAGTAAAGTAAACCTTATTAACTTTAATTACTTTCCTTAATATATCTTTATTAAGTCTACGATAAGTACCCTAAGCCTATAAGACTTAATATTTATCTAGCGAATAATAAATAAGGAAAAGGTATTTATTAAGGTAATAATATACTTATATAAAGAGGCTGCCTTACTACCCTTATTTACCCTAAAGGCTATTAAGTTATATATTATTTAGCTCTTAAAAGAACTCTATATAATAATATAAATAACGATACCTTAATAAAGTAGCTAACTTAAACCTATAAGGGAGCTATAATAAATATATATTATTAATAATATAATTTAAGAAGCGAAGTATATAAAGTAGACTTATTTATATATATAAAACTTAATATACTAAAAGTAGCTCCTTAAAGTAAAGATAGCCTAGAAATAGGCTATTAATAATATATAGAAATAATATATAGAAATAATTCGTCTATAAGGTATCCTCTAACTTATTAATACTATAAAGGCTAGAATAATAAGTATAGCTATAGAGCGGTATTATATTAATACCGCCTTATATATTAAGTCTTACTTAATTTAATTAAGATCTTATAGATACCTATATAGAGAAGGTAGCTATCCTTATAAACTAATTCTTCTTATAGCTATTAATAATATTATTAAAGACCTTAAATTTACTTAACTTATATAATTATATTAAGTCGCTATTAGTCTAAGGCTAATTTAAGCTTAAAGATATTAAAGAGATAATCTATAAAATAATATTATAAAAGGTATTATAAGAAAATAGCTTACCCCTTAAACTTATTAAAGCCTATAGGAAGCTAGTAGCTTAAGCCTTATTAATCTTATTAAATATAAGTTATAATATTAATATATTCTTATAGTAATTCTATTATATTAAAGTTATTATCTTATAAAAACTAAATAAAATAAAAGACTAGCTCTACCTCTTAAATATATAAAGGCCGATCTCCCTTTTAAGTATTATTAATAAGACCCTAAA
This sequence comes from Tolypocladium inflatum, assembly GCA_003945565.1. Lineage (NCBI taxonomy): Eukaryota > Fungi > Ascomycota > Sordariomycetes > Hypocreales > Ophiocordycipitaceae > Tolypocladium > Tolypocladium inflatum. The sequence goes on from QEPE01000001.1 coordinate 2,387,354, forward strand.
AGTAATTATCGCTTATTATCTTATTATTATAATAAAGGAATACTAACTCCTTCTTAAAGGGTAAATAAAGAACTACCCTTAATAATTAATTAAGATAGCCTTATAGTTAATAACTAAACTTATCGAGATAATATAAGATTATAATAATATTACCTTATTATTATAATTAGACCTTAAAGGCGCTTTTAACTATATTAATTATAATTACCTCTTAGCTACTTTATATAAGAAAAAGCTCCCCCTCTAAATTATTAAGTAAATATTAAGCTTTTTTATTAAGAGGATAGCCTACCTTTACTTTAATAACGAAACGATTAAAGTAATCTTAGTCCTTATAAAAGTCTTATAAGGGTCGCCGATTTCCCTTATTCTCTTCCTCTTATATATTAATACCTTTTATAATAACCTCTTAATAATTTTAGGTATTACTTTAATTAACTTTATTAATAATATAAATATTATAACTTTTAGCTATTCTATAGGTATAACTTATTATTAGCTTAAGGCTATATAAGAAAAGTATAATATATAAGTACTTTATATAAATATATAATTCGAATTTAATAAAAGTAAGCTCTTTTATTTCTTATAGTATTATATTATAAAAATAGAATAAATATAGCTTAAGGATAAAGAGATTTTATTAATAAAAAGTATTAAGTTCTTAAGGGTCTAGCTTAATTATAAGCTTAATTTAAAAGATTACCTTAAAAAGCTATAGGCTAAGCTTAGCTATTAATATATAGCCTTAACTACCCTTATAATATTAACTTAAGAATATTACCTTATATAAGCTAAAGAGATCTATATTAAGGTTATTTATAGCGCTATTATATATAAGGTATCGATATTCTATATACTTATAGGCCTATAAGGTAGCCCTTAGAGTATTATAATAACCTTAGCTAAAGAGTAATTAGCTTACCTTTAAGTTATTCTTAATATATATAGGGCTACCCTTATATAAAGCCTTAAGATAAAGATAATTATATTACTAATTAACTTATACTTAAATAAATAAGTTATATATTTTAAGAGCTAGCTTAAATCTATAGAGATAGTAAATTATATCTACTATATATATAAGAAGGTTATAAAGACCTTATAAAATTATTAAAACCTTAAAATACTTAATATTAAATATAAAGAATAATTAAATATTTAATACTTAAAGTCTATAACTTTAATTAAAGTTATTAAATTTATATAAAGAGAATAATAAAATTATATTATCTACCCTATAAGTATATATAAGCCTTATTATATACTTTAATTAATAAATATTAACTTATCTTTCCTTAATAGCCTTAAAGACCTTAAAGCTTATATTAATTTATATAAATATAAAAGCTTAGCCCTTATTTAATTATATATAAATAAACTTAGCTTTAGAGACTTCCTTTACTATAAGTACTTAATATATTATTACCTTTTTATTACTATAGCCTTAAGCTAGAGATAGCCTTTTATATCTTTCTTAACTACCTTTACTTAAATAAAGTATATATATCCCTATTAGTCTCTCTATAGAGCTATAATAATATTTATATAGCCCTTAATAACTTATATATTACTAGCCCCCTTATATAATAATATATATACTATAAGGTATTTAAGTAATTTTACTACCTTAAACAATGTGACGGCGACTTTACCACCGGTTGTGGTGGTCTCTGCCACCGGTTGTGGTGGGTTATTTGCCAGGGATCCAGCGCCGCTTTAAGACCTGGCTCTCTGTCCCGCTGACGGGTCCACCCCGCCAGGCACCGACACGTACCTCTCAAGTTACTCTTTTCGCAACCAATCAAGAGGGACCGCCGGGCGACACCATTGACCTGGCCAACCCACGAGACTGTAGCCCGTTGTCTGCTTCTCGGATCATCTTTCGGACACCCCCATGACGCAGGAGCCACAAACCACCAAAAATGGCGGCATCGCCTGGGTCGTCGTACTTAAGGAGCGCTCGCTCCGCCCTGCGCCCTGCTGGCAAGTCTCCTTCCCGGCTCGTCTTCTCTACACATGAGATTCGACCTTCTCTCCCTTTCTTACGCAGAGCACCCAACTGACTGGCTCCTGAAGTCCTCAATCATGGCAGGTCGCAAGCAGCCTTTCGACCATGCAAACGATTCGGATGCATCCTACTCTCCGGATGACGAGTATGGGGAAGACGACTGCTTCGACAAGAATGAGGCCGACGACTCGAGCCCCGAGACGGAAGCAACAGATATCGAAGACCTGAGCTGCGATGTCGACGATCAGATCCAACTCTTTGGCGGCAACGTCCATCCTCCCGAGTACTACCGACGAGCCATTGAGGGTTTTAACGACAGCGCCTACGAAGCCCAAGACTACAGCGACGGTAGTAAGCTGCTTCTGGATGCATGCGAAGAGCAGTGGCGCCGGTTAGCAACATGCAGCTCCCTTCCTTGGTCTGGCCACTAATTTGAGTGTCCTGTCAATTTGCAGGTACTGCGAGGTCCTGGGACGTGCCCCTCAGGAATGTTTTGAGTCCCTCGCCGCTTCCACCTCCGTACGGGTGCTGTACAACTTCTTCGACTGGTCACTGAATCAGAAGGTCGGCAAGGATGGCAGGAAAAAGCGAGGCACCAAGAAGAGCAGCTCCTTGGGCACCTACTGGAAAGTCTTCCGGCTCGTCTTCCAGAGAGCTACGGGAGACAAGCTCGATGCAAAGATGAACCGGCGTATGCATAAGGTATGACCAGTCCCAACCAACACTAGGACACGCGGCTAATCATTCAGGTGCTCCGAGACCTCGCCAAAAAGCATGGGCTGAGCCACCAGAAGCGAGCGAATCGTTGCATGACTATCGAAGACCTTAGAGAGCAAATCGAGACGACGATTAGCACTACAAAGAAGTCGTTCAAGCTTGGGGAACTGAGGATTCTCGCCGTTCTCTTCCTCCTTCTGCTCGCTCCCGCGGGAGCGCGTCCCACATCTATCCTGCGTCTCCGGTTTGGAGACATTCGACTCGCGCTGGTAAGAGATCCAGAGGGCGGGCCGCATAACATTTTGATTCGATTCACCCTGGCCTTCACAAAGACATATCTCGGTGTCAAAGACGCGTGAGGACTGCTGGATCTCTGTTTCCCGTATACAGCGCTGACTACTTGCTAGGAAAACGTTCCCAATCCCTGAGACCCTGTTTGACCCATCCCTGCTGCTCAACCCTCATGTCTTCTTACTGGGGATCATATTTCGCCATCGCGCGTTTCGAGCGCCAAGTCTCACATCACCGGAACACCTAGCCAACCTCGACATCCACCCGGACGAGCGGGAATTACCTCTGCCTCTCAGAGGTGATTTGAAGGATACATACATATTCCGTCGAGCTGTCAAGGACCTCACCGGCTTTAAGATGTCGGCGGACAAGCCTATCACCTACCAGATGATTGCACAATGGATCAGAAGGATCGGCGAAATCTTGGGACTCGAGTTCCCTACTATTCCCTACAATCTGCGCTATAACGCGGCCAATGAGTTCGATCGAAGCGGTTTGTCTGCCTCATCTTGATGTCGAGTCCCATTTGCTGACCATGCATATAGCCGATATCAGCGAGTCACTGCGGAACCTTGCGCTCGATCATGCGAACTCGAATCCCTTCCAGAAGCACTACCTAGGACGCGAGGTCTGCGCGGATACGTGGGCCATTCTTCGGGGACAAAAGCCACAGCAAGCACTGATTAGACAGGCTTGCAGCACTGGCCACTCGATAAGCAAACGACGGCCCACGGACCTTACACCCGAGCAGGCAGCATCGATCAATACTGATCCCCTGATCAGGCGCATGGAGTTAGACCTTCGAGGTTTTCGACAAGGGTCAACACAATACAAGGAGGCTCGTCGCAAGTTAAGAAACCAGAAGGAAGGCCTGAGGAGGGCACTCAAGCAGAGGATTCGAGATGAATGGACTGCCGAGCAGGCAGTCGACGACATTGAGCTGCAATTGCAGGGTGTTGGTTTCGCTCAGCAGGCGGCCGTGGACACGTCTGGTCCTCAGCGACCGGCTCAAAAACGACTGGTAAACGTACTCGCCGCTCCACTTGGCAACACACTTGAAGGCCAGTACCGGCGGAGAGACAATGCAATCAACGCTATTATGGCATATTGCTTAGTCGAGGAGGGGCAGACCACCCGCCGCCCGCAACCCCCGGCGGTTTCAGCCGGACATACCTCCGTCTGTGAGCCGCCAGTCAAAAGCCCTCAGCATTTGGCTCTGATGTCTGTCTTTGTCAAGTCGGAGAAAGAGAGACCGAGAAGGTGTTTCATCTGCGTCGCCAAGGCACTCACTCTCACGGCCGATGACGGGGCTGTTGAGGATCTCATTCACGAGTTCTATACCCCCGGAGACTTGTCCAAGCATTTCCGACGCAAGCACTTGTCAAATTTGCAGGAAGGCGACGAGATCAAGTGTCCAATTTGTGACGTGCGGCTTGACCACAAAGATCACCTGCGGAACCATGCCCTCAGAGTGCACGGCACTGTGTCGTAAGCTCGGCCTACTTGAGTATTGATAGGATTGGTTTCGCTGATAGATCATCTCTGCTTTGAACTATTGTGCTCAGATCATTCCATGCACCTTGCATACTTGTTGGGTAGTTGTTGTATCTGTTCATGCCGCATCGCTACATTCCTGAGTTGGCGCGCGTCAACGAGTAGGGGGAGAATCCCCAATGTCCATGGGGTCAGAGCCATCTGGTTGATGGAAACCTTCCTTTCTCTCTCCAGGGAGTCGATGGGTGACGTGATGTAGAGTACTGCTAGTATAGTAGTAGTGGTGATTGTGGGCGAGGAATATAGACCTGATTGACCAAGAAGTCCGAGATGTTGTGTTGTCACAACCGTTAGCACCTGTTCTACTGGCCGGCGTTTCCCATGCTCTGACGCATCGTTACTAGTCTGGAACACGCCGTTGCACTCGGGAATGGTGGCATCCCCGATCGGGTAAGGCGCCCTTGCTGCCATTGGCCCGCCCCCCGTGCCGTGCCCCTCCATCGCTGGGTGCCCGTATACATAAATAAACCGACCTCCATCCTCCTCCATCGACTTGTACACTTGACTTCTCTTCTCCTCTTTCCCTCCCCTTCAGCTCCGTCGGCCATCCCGCCTTCGCATCCTGTCTTTCTCCATTTGTGCATGCCCCAATCCTTCACTTAGGACTCGTCATTTCGGCCCAGAGACAGCCCGTTTCACACTCTGCCAAGTCTGCCGCCGTGCGCCCTTCGACGTACGCCGTAAGTGCTCCCTCATCGCCTCGGTTCAATAGCTCTTGGGCCGGTTTCTTTTCTTCCAGCTCACCGGAACAGCATCGGTTCTTTGCTAACGGCCTCAGCTTACGCTATTTTGCAGGCACGGAATCTACGTCGCCCCCTTTCAACTCCCACCTCTTCATTCGCCCAGCGCCCCTCTGTTTCCGTGCACCAGTTCTCGAGACAGATTCGCCTTCGGCAACCGCCCTCGGCATGGAGGCTCAGAGGAACGCGACTGCTGCTCAGCTAATGGAAAAACTGCCGCACATGACGGACTGCGCCGATGGCCGACCCGAGTCGCCCCTCCGCACGATTACGATAGGCCGCAGTCGACGCCCTTGACAAGCTGAAATGTGCCTCGTGTCGCGCATTGAGATGACACGTCATCAGAAACCCAGGGCGGGAACTTTTGTTGCGAAGATTGCGGCCCGGCGTTGTCTCGGGCTGGCGCTTCCCGGCGGCCTGTGCCATCATGAATGGCGTGATCACAGTCGACTCCTCTGCTGGTCGCTCACGGGGATGAGTGTGGATCAAGGGAGCGTTTGATTCGGCCCCGTGTTCGAAGCTGAGACAGAAGTGCATCGATAGATCAGCTCCAAGAATGACCGAGAACGCCCAGGAGTGGATTATCGACTCCTTCTCCACTTCGGACACCGAACATCACGAGGGGGTTTGGAGATCGAGACCATGTAACAGAACACAGAGAACCAACATGGCGTGATGTTGGGCTGACTTCGGGGACGCCGAGAACGCCCTGGCAATCGAGCCGGCTTGATCTTCGGCGACGTTGCTCAGAGGAGAAGGACGTCCGGAAAGCGTTGTGTCAAGTGTGGCCCGGCAACTCGATGATTGGCGGCGAGACAGGAGGGGAGACGCAGTTGGAGTCAACAACGCCTGAACTCATCTCTCGGATGCGAACCTTTGCATGAAGTACAGCTTTGGGAGCAGAATGGCACCGTGACGAGCAGCTGCAATTAGCGCTACGTCAAGCCACGTCCTCGCCCATTTAAGGCGTCCAGCTCCCAGCGATCGAGTCAACGCGCTCGTCAACGAAGTTCCCACACCCTTTGCGAGAAGTCTACATTTCCTTCTTGCGAGGAGGCTCTACACCTACACCATGGCTTCTCTTGTCGCTCTTGATAGTCAGGTCTTTTGGACTCCTCCAGTTGCAGCGCGCATGGAGAACGCTCGCCTCACAAAACTTTCGCATCCACCACCACAGCAGAAGCCGCGTCAACCTCCTGCAGCCCCGTCCGCGGCGCAAACTTCCATGGCGGCGCAAACAGGGCAAAGCCCCTCCTCGGCTGGTCGGCAGTGGACTTTGAATGACGTGATATCAATCTCCTCCGACGCCGAATCTGACGTGGACGACGAGGACGAAGGTGATGGCGATGACGGGTCGTACGAGCCGGAGGTGGGTGAGTCGCGCCCAGACGACTCACTTCCTTCAATCTCGGCGATTGCGGCGTCAATCGCTGCCGCACGACGAAGTCGCCCGGAGGGCACGGGTAAGCAGTGGCAAGACCTGAGGGTTGGGTAAAATGCTAACAAATGTGTCAAGCGAATCCAGCTAAGGTCTCGTCGGCCACAGACCATCCTAGTCGGCCAGCTGGCACGACCTCTGTGCCATCCGCTCCTGTTCCAAGCACTGCTGCCGATTCCCCGTCCTCCCGGCATCCCTCGATACAGCCCGCACCTGTCCTATCTCCAGAGGCTGAAGTGCTGCAGCGTCAGTACACGGACCCCTCCAGTCAACCCGGTCTCGTGTCCACAAGCGACTTCTTCCATCCCTCGCTCCAGCAAAGCCGAAGCGCGACGCCGCCAAATCGATGCGATGACATGCCCAGAAGTGATGCCGAGGACGGTGACCTGGGCATTGCAGGTTCACGCAGCGACAGTGGCTTGGGCAGTGACCAAGCCACTCGGTTTACTCCTGCCAAAAGGTCTATAACGGGACCCAGCTGTCCAGCTCTTGGTCAAAGAAGCTCGAATGAAGACGAACAGAACTGTCGGGCAACGGATGATAGTACCAACCTCGCCTCTTCCACCGCCTTGCCTCAGAGTGGTCAGACACATGCCGAGGAGCGTCAGACTGTCCTCAACAACAGCCCTTCGGCGAGCCAGCCTGATAGAGCTGGCGAAGATGGATGGAGGCGGTCACACAGGCAACGTGCCGCTGGGACCAGACACAGTCTTCGTCCTCTCCCAGTCAAAAGGCATCTCACTGGAGAAGGAACAGACGATGACGAAGATGAATACGTGCCAGCACGCAAGCGTCGCAAAGTCACGGCCCCCGCTATCAGGCAGCGCAGGGCACAGCGCGAGCCCGAACTGCCACGGAGACCGAGACCGGGCGGTGCCAGGAAACAGAAGAGACGGAGCGGAACTAACGCCTCGTCTGCAAACACGGAGTGGCGCGCGCATACTGCCATCGCAAGCTACGAGGAATGGCCACTTTCCGATGCGGTGCTCAAGTGCGTCCGAGACAATGGAACAGCGACGTTCCAACTGCAGTTTACATGGGCCACTGCGTGCGAAGCACATACTCCCCAAAATCAACCAGCAAAACCTCAACTGTCGAAGAAAATTCGGGATCGGGGGTTTGCAGCCAGAGAGAAGCGATCCGAGAAGCACATGGAGAGCAGTCTGGAACAGCCAAGCCAGCCAGATGACACAAATCATGACGCCGACGTTCACCAGATGGATTGCTTGCTTGCCCGGTGGGAGAAACGCACTTTCCTGGTAAAGTGGTCTGATGGTACCATTTGGTGGGTGCCAAGGAGAAACATTCTGGACAAGCGGATGCTTCGTGAATTTGAAGCAGCATATCAAGGTTTTGATGCGGGGGTGGACGTCTTGGCAGCTCGATCAAGGGCCGGGAAGTGTCAATATCTTTTGCATTGGCATGGCCGTCCGTCTAAAGAGGATACTTGGGTGAACGAGAAGCTCTTAAGTCCGCAGCTCGTGGAGAGGATCAGTGAAAGCGGCTTGGACGTTGCTTGTGCTTAACACGACAGATCGGTCAGACACTTTCAGATCAACTCTACATGCCACCCTTCGCATGAATAGTTTGCAAATCATCACTCCCTTCGGCGAATGCCTAAGACCACTTCATCCCTCTGATGTCCTTCACCATGTGGCCCTTCCATATATGGCGGGCCCTAGTCCCCACGAGGGCCTTGGGCTCCGGGTGGGCTTTGGGAACCCGGAGCTCCTTGTATTCCAGGGAGGCCGAGCCTTGATCTATCCACGCTCATGGAGACCTATTTTCGCATCGAGTCGAGCCTGATCATATCTATGCCATTTGCCAACCTAAATCATTAATCAGCTCTCAGTCCCACCTTCCACTCATTCAGCGTCGAAAGAGTGGACTCCGTATGGGGGTGGGATGGACCAAGTGATCCTCGCCGAAGCTGAAGGCAACGCTCCATCAAGCTAACAGCCTCCGCGTGACGGCCTTGGCTCTCCCAAGTGAAAGCAAGATTGTTCATGCTGGTCAGCGTATCGGGATGCTCCTCGCCCAGCACCCTCGAACAGATACCTAGTTCCTTGGCCTGAAGCTCCTCGGCCTCCTTCCACCGTCCCTGATCCCGGTACGTCGACGCTAGGTTCGCCATGCTGGTCAGCGTAGAGGGATGCTCCTCGCCCAGCACCCTCGAACAGATACCTAGTTCCTTAGCCTGAAGCTCCTCGGCCTCCTTCCACCGTCCCTGATCCCGGTACGTCGACGCTAGGTTCGCCATGCTGGTCAGCGTAGAGGGATGCTCCTCGCCCAGCACCCTCTTGCGAGTCTCCATCGCCTGCACCTCTAGCTCCTCGGCCTCCTTCCACCGTCCCTGATTCAAAAACGTCGACGCCAGGTTCGCCATGCTGGTCAGCGTATCGGGATGCTCCTCGCCCAGCACCCTCTTGCGAGTCTCCATCGCCTGCACCTCTAGCTCCTCGGCCTCCTTCCACCGTCCCTGATTCCAAAACGTCGACGCCAGGTTCGCCATGCTGGTCAGCGTATCGGGATGCTCCTCGCCCAGCACCCTCTTGCGAGTCTCCATCACCTGTACCTCTAGCTCCTCGGCCTCCTTCCACCGTCCCTGATGCCGGTACGTCGACGCTAGGTTCGCCATGCTGTTCAGCGTAGAGGGATGCTCCTCGCCCAGCACCCTCTTGCGAGTCTCCATCGCCTGTACCTCTAGCTCCTCGGCCTCCTTCCACCGTCCCTGATCCCGGTACGTCGACGCTAGGTTCGCCATGCTGGTCAGCGTATCGGGATGCTCCTCGCCCAGCACCCTCTTGCGAGTCTCCATCACCTGTACCTCTAGCTCCTCGGCCTCCTTCCACCGTCCCTGATGCCGGTACGTCGACGCCAGGTTCGCCATGCTAGTTAGCGTATCGGGGTGCTCCTCGCCTAGCACCCTCGAACAGATACCTAGTTCCTTAGCCTGAAGCTCCTCGGCCTCCTTCCACCGTCCCTGATTCCAAAACGTCGACGCCAGGTTCGCCATGCTGGTCAGCGTATCGGGATGCTCCTCGCCCAGCACCCTCTTGCGAGTCTCCATCGCCTGCACCTCTAGCTCCTCGGCCTCCTTCCACCGTCCCTGATTCCAAAACGTCGACGCCAGGTTCGCCATGCTGGTCAGCGTATCGGGATGCTCCTCGCCCAGCACCCTCTTGCGAGTCTCCATCACCTGTACCTCTAGCTCCTCGGCCTCCTTCCACCGTCCCTGATTCCAAAACGTTGACGCCAGGTTCGCCATGCTGGTCAGCGTATCGGGATGCTCCTCGCCCAGCACCCTCTTGCGAGTCTCCATCGCCTGCACCTCTAGCTCCTCGGCCTCCTTCCACCGTCCCTGATTCCAAAACGTCGACGCCAGGTTCGCCATGCTGGTTAGCGTATCGGGGTGCTCCTCGCCTAGCACCCTCGAACAGATACCTAGTTCCTTAGCCTGAAGCTCCTCGGCCTCCTTCCACCGTCCCTGATTCCAAAACGTCGACGCCAGGTTCCCTATGCTGGTCAGCGTAGAGGGATGCTCCTCGCCCAGCACCCTCGAACAGATACCTAGTTCCTTAGCCTGAAGCTCCTCGGCCTCCTTCCACCGTCCCTGATCCCGGTACGTCGACGCTAGGTTCGCCATGCTGGTCAGCGTAGAGGGATGCTCCTCGCCCAGCACCCTCGAACAGATACCTAGTTCCTTAGCCTGAAGCTCCTCGGCCTCCTTCCACCGTCCCTGATCCCGGTACGTCGACGCTAGGTTCGCCATGCTGGTCAGCGTAGAGGGATGCTCCTCGCCCAGCACCCTCGAACAGATACCTAGTTCCTTAGCCTGAAGCTCCTCGGCCTCCTTCCACCGTCCCTGATGCCGGTACGTCGACGCCAGGTTCGCCATGCTGGTCAGCGTATCGGGATGCTCCTCGCCCAGCACCCTCTTGCGAGTCTCCATCGCCTGCACCTCTAGCTCCTCGGCCTCCTTCCACCGTCCCTGATGCCGGTACGTCGACGCCAGGTTCGCCATGCTGGCCAGCGTAATGGGATGCTCCTCGCCTAGCACCCTCTTGCGAGTCTCGACAGCCTCCACGTTGAGCTTCTCCGCGTCGCTCCATTTGCCCTCCAAACCCAGGTAGCTAGCCACGCAATGGAGCAGTGATGCCTTCGCCCTCACCCCATCCTCAGATTCGCCAACCTCAGCCTCCAGCACAGCGTTTGCGTGCGGTAGATACACACTGCACAGTGTCCGGTTCTCAAACTCTCCAAATGGGTACATATCCGATACCGTCAACAACGCCTCCCGCCCAAACTGACTCACCATACCGTCGGTGATGAGCCATTTACGAGTCACTAACTGCACCAGCCGATGCATGTCCAGGCTGCCGCTCTTCTCCACTGAGATGAGACTAAAGGCTTTCAGTAGTCCAACAGACTTGGTCAGCTCTATAGTGCTCTTCGGGCCTCCGTTGCGTTCCTGTGCACTGTAGTGCGACAGAAACGGCATGGGAATGCCCTGCCGGTCGAACATGCTCATCAACGAGAGCAAACTACCCGCCAAAGGATCTTGTTTTTGTATCTGACGGAACGACACCATCCATGTCTGCGCCACTGCCTGTGGAGCCTCCGAGTCCCGCCCGATGGGCTCGAATTCCTCGCTCAGCAGGTCGGTGACGCTCTGGTCGCTCTCGCCGAGTAAACTGAGATACTCCTCGATGGAAATGCTATTTGTCTGAATAAAGGCAGCCGCCTGGACGAGCGCAAGCGGCAGATGCTCCAGGCGAGAGGACAGCGTTGACAGCTCGCTCGGGGTGGCCTTGTGCGTATCTCCGTCGTCTTCCTTCAACCATGTTTGGAGCAGCTCGATCGATTCCCCCTCGTCCATTTTGCGAATTTCCATGACACGAGTGGCCTTGCTCAGCTTCACGGCTATTTGCTTGTTCCTGGTCGTTACGAGCACTGCTCCATGACCACATTCGGGGACATACTGTGCGAACTTTTCGCTGATGTTGGAGCCGCTAAGTGCAGTATGTTTGAGTTCACCGAAGAAGAGCCGCGCGTCGTCGGCGTTGTCGATGACCATGAGCCACCGTCCATTTTCCTTCCTCCCCAGCCATCTCTTCACCAACATCAGCAAATCCATCTTTGGATCATCGTGGCCGGGAATCTGGCATTCTTCTGCGATATGAGCAAATGATTGACGAAATCGCTCGGCGTTGCTTGCATGAACCCAGAATACGGACACCCCAGGACAAGCCTCCTGCAGCCAGTAGACGTATGCTAGCGCAATCTGCGTTTTTCTGCTCTTGTCAGCATGCTTGCAACAGGTACGGGAATAACATCACTCACCCAACGCCGCCAAGTCCGTACAGCGGCACCGTGGACAGCGACTCTTCGCCTCTTGGACGCTGACCGAAGCCCAACTGCCGCTGGAGCTTGGCTAAGATCTCAGATCGTCCGACGAATTCTTTGTTCTCCATGTAGGGAACGAGATCTGGCACCTTTAGTTCGAGTTAGGAAGTCTCTGCAGTCTACTTACACTTCGTGTTGACGGCCCGCTGCCGTCGACTTCCTGCCACGGCACGTCGAGCAAGGCCCCTCAGCCTCTCGCAGGCTTTATCATACTCGGGGTCATTAGGCCCAAACTTTACGATCTCCGAGTGCGACCGCGCGACAGCACAAATGTGCTCCGCTCCGCCCTCCCACGGACGGCAATGCGTCGCCGAGGATTTGGTGACAAGCACCGCCTGTGGTCCTGTCATCGCCCAGTTGCCACTCTCATCCTAAACGAATCAGCAGGTTACGACGATACTGTAGATGTAGGCCATGACGGACCTTTTCAGCCGTTGGCGATTGCACTGTCTCGTAGAAGCAGACAATTTCGGATTTGCCCTCGGCACCGAGTGCTGTGTAGAAGTCCCGCTGCTGGATGCTCAGAATCTGCGAATTGATCCGGCTGATCGATTGGACAAGGAACACGTTCGGCCCATCTCCGACCATCGGGATAAGCGAACTGATGTCCATGCCATCATGGGGAACGCCGAAGAACACGATTCCATACACAGCCTGCACGATCTTCTTATCGTCCTCGTTCTTCGACCTTGCCAGCGAAATGAGCATCTGTGAAACGCATCAGCGAAAGGCAGGACAATAGGGGTGGTGGTGCCGTCGGTCCCACCTGCTTCACAATCAGCCCCCCTAAGCTGTGGGCAATGAAGAGCATAGGCTTTGTCTGTGGAGAAGAGGCCAACGGAAGGAGGCTATTGTGAAATGCCGTTGCCAAGTCTTCCAAATTTTGTATGCTTTGACTCTCCGCAACCGCCGACTCATATCCATAGGTCATGAGTCGCGCCATCGGCCTGTCGGTACCCTCGCTCCTGAGATCGTGCGGCAGAGCGTCTCGCAGCCACATGTGTTCCCCGCCTCTATCCTTGAACGACCCGAACGCATGACCACCGAGGCCCGAGATAGCAACGACACTGGGATGATTAGCACGCGCCGTCGCCAGAAGACGGATCCTTACTCGACTTTGTGGTCCTCTTCGGGCGGCGCGAAGAGCGTCGTCATGCCGAGAAAGTCGGCATCCAGAGTGAGGAACTCGGGGCGTGTGGTTTGCGCCTTCGGGGACTTTGGCAAACATAGTGTCCAGGTTTTTGCTGGAATTGTGCGGAGAGCGGCCGGGGCATTTTGATAGGTGACCGTGCCCGACGACGAGCGGCCATGGATCTCTTGTGCGAGCGATTTGACTGTCGGAACATAGTCGCCTTCTTTCAGGAAGGTCTGCAGGCGGCCAGAATCCCATTCGTGAGGGACACCGCGGACTCGGAACGTCTTTTGAGTCTTCGCTGGCTTCTCCTCGATGGATGTTGAACGCGGCGTCCGAAGACTGCGCCAGCCGAGCCATCGATTCCCCGCAAAAAGGGTCGATACAATGGCGACGAGACAGAGGAGAAAGAGTTGGCTAGCATCGAAGAGACCCATGGTGGGTGTTGGAAATGAGGGGTTTGTCGGGTTGGGGTCTCCACTCCGATCTGTTTGGGTTGCTTGTGCTTCTTCTTGGATGGCGTTCGGTCATTGAGACGAGGTGGAAGAACAGGGCGATATCGCGATCATGGGGCGTCGCGCCAGTGGCGGGCCGTGCCGCAGCAACAGCACGTGTATGGCGTTTTCTGACAGTGCCTTCGGATGCCAGCACGCAGCGTCAGCCCGTCAGCTTCAGCCGTCGTCAACCCGCTGAAGCCGCCCACTCAGCGCCTGTAACAGCGAGCATGCAGTCGGCGGGGAACCTTGCCCAATAGCCACCGGTCTCATGCGGTACGGATGCATCAGTGTCACCCGCGCTACCAATCGTTCCTGCCCGCTGCACCAGCGGACAAAAAGGCTTCCCCCGCACACCCTGAGGTCCAGCCGTGCCGGTATGGCCTGGCATTGCGTCCAACAGCGGCTGAAGCCCATGTCGTAAAGCGGCACAGGAAGTCGTCGTGTCCCTGAGCCTTCCATCCAGCGTCTTCAACACGAATCGGGCACCTGACCCAATGGCTAATTCGATGTACGCGACGCCTTAGTATCACGCCCGCTCTACCAATCGTTCCTGCCGCCTGCCCTGCCATTGTGACCCCGCCGAAACACCAGCCCGGGCGATGGCGACAACATATCTTGCTCTCATCGTATCGCGTTCAATCCGCGGCAAACATCAACGTGTGACAATGCAGGGATTAGCACCTCGCGATGGCTGACGATTCTCGAAACGGAGGCGAAAAAGGAAGGCAGCAGAGTCAAGTATTCGCCCTCTGCTCTCGTCACTGACCCGTTTCAAGCTCACAACGCTAACAGGCCCTTCCGTTCTCCATTCGGCTCCTCGACCACGAGAACGAGCAGGCCGCCGACGCGTCGCGACGTGGCCACGACCAGCTGTTGTCGCTCTTGCCTGCGTCGTACCGCACAGAGTCCGGTGACTTGGCCGCCGCGGGTCGCCATGTCACGGCCTGCATCGAGAAGGAGCTCGACCTGCGGCGGCTCGCCAGCATCCGCAGCTGGCTCTGGGTCGCGGGTCTGCCCATGCCGCCGCGTCCACTGCACTACCAGCTCTTGCTCAGCCGGGAGGTCTTCGTCACGGAGCGGATGGACATGCATCTCGTCTGGGCGACAGGCCGGGTGTTTCTCAAGCCAATCCCGCGCTTCCTGCTGGAGCCGCGCTTCTGGGCTGAGTATCTCTGCTGTGCACCTGGATGTGGCTGCTCCCTTGATGGAACTGCTGCGAACCGCGGCACCACGCGGAAATGCGAGCGCGGAGGGCTTCGCCGGCGCGCGCTCGGCTTCCTATTCTCCTACACTGCGTTGATATCCCACGAGAGCGACTTCCGGATCGCCCAGGGAAAGCACCTGCTCCCGCCGGAGGTACTCTGGCCTGCGTGGAGGACGTTCATCGAGCAGTTGGATACGGAGCACATCTATCCACACATCGATCCGCGATTCCACCACGGCGAGCTGCGTCTGAGTCGGCTGAACAAAATATACGCCATATTGCAGACCCCGCTTCACGGTTACATGGCTCATTGGAACCAGTACGGTGCCTTCTTTCACGACCATTTTGCTTGGCTAGCAAGCGCAACAGTCTACATCGCCATTGTCCTGACCGCGATGCAGGTCGGGCTCGCGACCGAATCACTCGCCCGCAACAGTACCTTCCAGTCTGCGTCGTATGGATTCGCCGTCTTTTCTATTTTGGGGCCTCTCATTGTCGCCTCGCTCATTATCCTTGTCTTCTGCTGTGTTTTTGTGTCGAACTGGTTCAAGGCCTACCCCGGCGGGGCGTCCGTCCCGGCCATCAAGGGCCGTCACAGCGCCCCGAGAATGTGTGGCTTGACGCCGGAGGCCGACTTGTCAAGCGCTGGGGGACCCTCCCTCTCAGCATGCACAGCTGCCGCCACGTCGAGGGACGTGAATCATAGGCTCAGCTGCTGAATGTCAAGTTACTGCACATAGACACGCGGTATTTAGGCGGCAAAGCAGATCTCGCAACGGGTGCGCAGCCAGAAATTTATTGCCTTGTAACGGGTACAGTAGAGGCTGTGATTGTCAAGAAACCTCCAACGCATATCGAATTCAGTCCTTCTGCCAACAGTTGTACAAGGCAAACTGGCCCTCGGGAGGTCATTACCTCCCGCGCTCTGCTGCTCGCCATGCAGCTTCTCGACTACCCCCCGACCTGCCCAGCAAGCTTGAGTTGTGCGCCGCCACTTGTGAGCTGTAAAACAAGTGCTGATGGCGTGAGATGAAGATTCCACGGTGTACGATGGCGCCGAAGACAGCGAGCTTCAGCAAATAGCCTGTTCGACGGGATGGCCAGCTGCGGGTTTGACGAGGCACGAGGCCAGGACGGATAATTGGCGACAGCCACGTCGCTGATGGCAGGGGAGTACTGGTTGGCGACACTGGACGGCGTCCTGAAAACGATGCGGGCCTTGTTTTTCAAGGCGGCCAGCGATCTGTAAAGGAACAGGACGCGACTAGCTACCATACTTCCGTCAAGGCCTGTAAAGGGGCTGCTAACAGCACTGGCTACGCCTCGGTGCTTCACCAGCGACAACGGACCCCACTCCTAGGTCCGTGGAGAAACGGGCGCAGGATGGAAGACTCTTCGATCACGTGCTCAGCTATGCGGCGGGGCCGTTGACACACAATGGGCGGCAATGGGCGGGGCAGTAATCGTGGGAATTTGCGCGTCGGTCGTCGTGGCTAGTCCCGAGACAACGTCTTTGCCTATGACTGAGCCATCGCAAAGCAGAGGTCTTTCGGCCTCAATCGACGACTTGGCGAGCTGGTTGGTCGAGATAGAGGACACTCGTTGGGTCGCGTACCAAGGCAGTCCACAGATCAGTCAGTGTAGCCATCCGGATCGTGGTCAGAGGATTGCAGATGTGGTCCGCTCTGGCGTTCTCGATGTGAGCTCAAGCCTCCTAGAACCAAGCTCAAACTAATCAGACATAGCCTAAAGGAAAGACCGCCTTTCTATTGCGATGCCGAGGCCCTTGCAGCGAACGACTAAAGCCGACGACACTAGAGACAATGCCGGGTGAACTGATCATGGTCCTCCAGGATGGAGAGGAAGCGGCGATCGACGGCGAAAAGCTTGGACTCGGCGAGAGCAGATCATACGCAAAGACACCCATAGTGGAGGTCGAGAGAGGAACAACCGTCTTCTTCCTGGCTGTTTTCAGGAAAAAGTAGGGGTGTCGAGGTCGACACCAAAGTTTTCCGGTATCTTTGGTGAGCCGTAATCCAAGTCAAGCGTATCGAGGTCGATCCCGTAGTTTGCTAATAACTGTAAGCCTATACGTCTCGCAGTGCGGTGTGTGGGTGTTAACTTACCATCGCCTTCCCAAGCAGGGTCTGTGTCCAGACAGACGCCCCCAGATTGACGGTGTTCCGCGAACAGCGGAGGATCATGTCTGCCTTCGGCTGTGGATGGGCGGTATGCTTGCGAGGTATGTTCTTCGGATACTCGTCGTCGCTTCTTTGCTGGCCCCTCTCGTAATGGCATAACCGTACCATGAACATCGGTGTTGCTCGACGCGCCTGGTCCGGCGACGCTCTTCTGGTGGGTATCGCGCTTTTTCGGCGGCCGTTGGCTCCCAGGCAAATAAATCGAGTACCGGGCTTCGTAGCGACGCGATTTTCCCACCTCCAAACACATCAACGTGAAGTCATCGTGCGGCTTGATCTTGTCGATGGAATCAATGACGACCGTGATTTCCTTGGGTGGCAGCGATGTCAACAACGTGGCCGTCTGCTTGTTATCTGCCAATGCTGCTGCTAAGGCGACAACGCCTTTGACCCCCCGGCGGCTGAAGAATCTCGCCTCCAATGAGTCGTGGTCAAGCTTTCCATGTACGGCGCTTGCTGCCACCTCAGCCAGCCGATAAGGCTTCCTTTCCCGGGGGGATTGTAAAGACTGGAGAAATATATTCTCGACAGAGACCCTGGTGATGGTGCTTTGTGCAGATTCGACAGCCTGGGAGACCAGTTGAGGGTGCTTGGCTACCGCGTCCGGGATATCCAGCAACTCTTCTCCGATGAGAAATTGAAGCTTCGCCTCCCTTTCTGGTTCCATATCCTCGACGAACTTCTGGGTTTCATGAAATCAGCGAGGGGGATTTGGCGTCCGTGGGGAATTGATGTGTACGAAACGCCGATGGTTAGAAATTACTGGGAGAGTTTTCAACCCATTACAAAGTTACAAGGTGAAAATTTTGAGCTTCAGAAGATTGCATGGTGAGATTTTGCATATCGCAAGATTGCAGGGTGAGATTTACGGAGTCTCGAAAATTGCAAGGGTCCATTTGGATGATACCGGGGTGCTACACGCTTGGCGCATCGTCCCACAAAGAATACCTAAGGACAGGAGAATGTGGCGCACGGCTTGAATGACGTTTCCTGATTGCAGGCCTGAGCATCTCCTTTAGTACAAAGATCTATTGGGCCCTACTCGCTCCCGCTATTGCCTTCCTCCTGCATGCATCCCTCCATGCACCAACAGACCGCCTGGCGAGGCGGCCAATTTGTAGGTCGGCCTGTCTGCAGCCCAAGCCAGGAGGCTTGACGCGGCGTGTCGTAGAGAATGGACCACCCGTACCACTAACGACTAGGTTCAACGGCCTGTCGACTCTTTCCCCCGGTCTCGCTGTTAGGCTCAACACATCGACACGCTTGAGCTGTCACTGAGTGCCGACGACTGGTGCAGAGTTCCACAGTGCCATCGTCATGAAATACAATGTCTCCTTTCACCTGACCTCCGCATGCACGCGGGCATCTTGGCCCCGGTATCGTACCGTTGGAAAGCTTTTGGGGCATGGTCTCTAACTGATCCGTAAGAATATCGTTCCAAGTCTGCTTAATTTGAAATAGTTGGCTTACCGGTGCGTGTGGAAAGACCTGGTAAAGGATGATGAGGTTGCCAGAGTGTGTTGGCGAAGGAGTCTGATAGTTAGATGTTAAATGCCCCTTTATTGTTGGGAAGTGGTCATCGGGACAATTAAGTCAACTGGGCATGCCGCATGGTCCAGAGACACTACGTTGCCGTGGGTAGCCGGCCACCACACGGCGAAAGGGGACGAGTGTCTAAGTCTAACGCATCCAAGCAGTTCAGGCGAGTGGTGGTGTAGCCCGAGAAGTTATGGAACAAGAGCGAGCGGGCTCGTCTATTCTGTCACATGGCACTCCGGCGCTGAGGGACGATCCATTCCATTCTCAAGGCGAAGCTATAATACATGATCAGACACCCCCTGGCCGAGCCAGCACCCTTGAGGACGAGTGCCTGCTAGACAGACTCAATCCTCCCAACTGCATCTTCCTTTGAAGGTTTGTGCCAAGACGAAGTGTAGGTTTGGCTTTCCAGGAATAAGGAGAGCTGCTGAAAAGTCTCCTTGTCGTTCAGTGCGACTGGAAAGTACTCACAAAGTGTACCACGTTGCAGTTCACTCTTGAGTTTCTTGCCCGTATTCTCGTCTGCCTTGCCAGGTGAAGTGCCTACCATGACGACTGGTACCGGAGGCTCACTGTCCCAGAAGTCACGGCAGTATTGTCTCGTTTTCTCCTTGTCAACGCGAAAAACAAAGATTATTAGGTCGTGTCCAGAGAGAAGCTGCGTCTGCTGCTCTTGGGACACTTCCAATGAACCGGGCAATTCGGTAAGTCGGTAACGCTGTCTCGGGGGCTCGTGACGTTCGATATCAGCAGTCGGCATGTACTATATTCAGTGTTAGTAGCCATACCTCGACGAAGCTGGGCCAACTTACTGTCACACTGGGCTCCTGGTCCGCGAGAACCTCGATGAGTCTTGACTTACCGACTCCCATCTCGCCGATGATCACAAACGAGCGTCGGTTGTTGTCTACTCTGCGGAGGAACCAGGATAGAACTGTCCTGATAGAGAACGAGGTAATTCCAAAGCATTCAAACATATCTGAGGTGTTACTCAAGGACGTGGGAGCTAAGTCATGAACTGCTCGGGACAAATGCCCTTTATAACAAGAGCTAGGAAGATGTCGCTGAAGATGTCCTTGAGGCCGAGGCGTCGGGGGTCGACGGGGGTCCAGGACTGTCAAGTCTGTCATGACCTTTGACGTAACGCACCATGATTTTGCCCTCCCCTGCATGCCTGCATGCCTGCATGATCAGTCGCATCTGCTGAGAAGAGTATGGTCGCGATGCCCCCCATCATCAACAGGGGGCTGGGATTGAAAATGGATTAAGCCAACGTTGTGGCTGGTCTGCTCAAAGCCGGGAACGTCGTCGTGCTTCATTGGTCCATGAGCCTTTGAACATTTGCGCTCACGGTCGCGGCACACGGTCGGGGCACACCTCGGGGTTAAGGGGTCGGCGTCTGTTCACCCGCGCAGGTGCAACAACTTCTCAACCTGTCGGGGTCCCCTCACCATCTTCATGCTAGGCACGCGTGCAGATCCCGGGACGGCACGCTTCGTCGACAGCCATCTCTCCATCTCAGGATCATCATGATCTCGTTCATGCCTCACACCGATCACCATAACCAGCATTCACGAGGGCAGGAGTACCAGCATCAGTAGCAGCACCAACACAACCAGCACCAGCACCAGCACCAGCACCCAGCACGAGGCAAAGACAAGGCCTGGGACAGATGCCCGTGATAATTGGGGCGTTCGCGGTCATGGTGTCGGGGATGGGAGGCGATCTTTCACTCTATTCCTCACCATCCATGCAAGCCATACTCCACGGATACACAGCTTGAGGACTGTGTTGGCGTCTAGCGTAATGCACAGTGCTTTTGCCCGGGGTACCACCTCGACACGACCGACGAAGGCCTCGTCCAACCGTAGCACCAGACCGTCAGAATCATGTGCGCCTAAAAGAGTATAGCCGATGAGGTCCAGTTGTTGGCTTGTCACCTCTTTGGCACCGCCTGCCGGAGCGATCCCGCCCGCACGAAAGCGCCAATCGCTGGCTAATCGTGGCAACACACCCCTTGCATGGTCGTTCTTGTACCTTGCCGGGGTAAGAGATGCATAGTGGTCGACGGTTGCTGCAATGCCCCGTACTGCCCGCCCGCGCTGACAACCAGGGCACTCTCCTTCTGTTCCACCCCGTTCGGTCTTACCTGGGTCCAACGGGCCGGGCCGCCTTGGTATCATTGACAGTGTCACGCCAATCCGATTCCGTTGCTCGGTCACAACTGTTTAAGACAAGCTCAAGAACATTGCTAGATGCTCGGTTTACCGGCCCCAATGCCCGTTCACTTCATCGCTCAAGCTGAATCGCACCTGCCCTGTGGTACATCAGAGCCTGATAGTCACTTCTGCGCAATCAACGGTGCGGCAGCAGAACGTCGCAGGCACTTCATGGCTTGCGATGAACGAGGCGTGATACGATCAGCACAGGCAGAAAATGGCGCCGGCAGAGGGGCTTCCGCATGTACCGGCGTCGGCGCGTCGGCATAGGCAGCGTCCGACGCAGGCCGTGATGCGTGCGCCGCAGTCTGCGTACGCACATTCGCTTGCGCGGCAAGGCGCGCAAGCGCCAGAGCGCCGCCCACGGAACCACCCATGGGGGGCAGCCTGTACCCTTGTGTCACCAGGAAGATGCCCATGGACGCCAGTCCGCTTCCACGTGATTGGCCCCCGTAGCTTAACATTCAGCATCCTACAAGTTTAAAAGACTGACATAACTTTATTGCAGTTGAATGAGTGTGAGCTAACAGTTGGCAGCAAAGCATCTTTGACAACGAAATCAGACCTGTCTTCAACCCGCAATCGCAATGCGTTTCGCCAACGCATGCCCGGAGCGAGCAGTCCATCAGGCGTCCGCATTCAATAACTCCGATGCGTCAATTCGAGGGCCTTCCCAATCATTCGGTCCATCGGCGACCTCAGTTGTAGAGTTCGAGGACCCTGTGCACACGCAAGCGCCCCCCATCAACAAGTCGAAGGTATCGTCCTCCGGGATGTCGGATGTCTTGAAGTACGGTCCCCAGCTCTTTTCTGCGGACTTTGGGGTCTTAGGACGCTTGAAAGGGTCCTTGGAGGTGCATGTGTGATCAATTGGGAACTCGTCCATGGTCATGTAAACCTGCGAATGGGACCCACTGCTTGCTTCTCCGGTAACGTCGGCCATCGTTGGGGTCGGAGAACCCGTAGCGGCCGTGTCAGGAGGTGACCCAGGATTGTCTGATGAATTGGTGTCTTCAGGGCGCCCCGATGGGCCCAGAATGTCACCCATGTCAACGTGCGTGGTGATGCGAGGATCATCTGGGTCGACAGCATCGTCTTGCAATAAGCCAGGTGGCGACCCAGGATTGTCTGATGAATCGTGTCAACCAAGAGGGAGCGATCGTACCTTGTGGTGCGGTTCTACTTACCGAGCATCGAGAGACTCATCGCCTCATATGATTCCGGGCTTGCGGCGGTTACGCTGTAGAGAGGTTGGAACACCATTGCTAGGTCCACCTGGTCCGGTCTATCCTCGACAGTGGTCGCGGGGGAATCGCAGTGTTCCACCATATTACAGTCCTCGGTTGACGATGAAGACGCTTCGACGGGCGCCGCAGTTGCGGAACAGTCGTGGTCTTCGCCGTTGCTGTCGTCTCGAGCTGGAACAATGGGCCCGAAGAGGTCCAACTGAAAGTCCGCGCCCTCCAACTCTGTTGCATCAATTCGGCGGCTTTCCGAATCATTCGGTCCACTAGCGACCTCAGCAGGAGACTTCACGGACTCTTTGTAGTCAACGAGGTATCTGAAACTATGCCCTTCATGCGACGCATACCGTGTCTCAGAAGCAGCGGCTGGAGCAGAGTTCGCGCCGGAGCCATGCGTGTCAAGACCGTCGACTTTGGAAGTCTCAATATCCATCGTGGGGCTCGAGGAGATCACAGCATTCGTGGCAGTCTGTGTCGAAACAGCCGTCGCCTGTACGCAGCCCGCTCTGTTCTGACTGTTATCCCTGCCAATGCCCTCGCCTTCTGCCTGGGATGCTTCAATATTGTTGTTTGCATCGTCCCGTCTCGGTTGCTGTTCCGTGGCGTAGATATCTGTCCCTGCCCTCTCGACTGCACTCTCCCCTGCGTTGCCGGCCGGGTTGATGGGAGGGGCAGACCAAGGACCACAGCGATGTCCGGCATCAGTTCTGCCAGGCGCCGCAATGAGCGACGCGACGCCGGCCACGCGGCGGATTACCCGTTGGCGATCGGGTTCCGCTTCCGCGTCGAGGGCTTCGTCCACCCTGACCGTACGGCCTTTGGCTTGGACTGCAGCCGGCGATTGGCCTTGGTCGCGTGAAGCGGATGCGCCGACAGAAGTTGGCCACTGATCCGAAGTAGACAGAGCATCCCCGGACGTGTTGCGCATGGTGGCGTACGAAAGGTGGCCTGGCGCTTGTTCACTACCGAGAGTCAGACGTTCGACACCAGTAGCCGCCACCTGAGCCGGGGTAGACACGTCGCCAGGCTCTACCGTCAAGGAACACGTTATTTCGTTGACATCGAGTGGCACAGGCGTCGAGGGCTTCGAGTGACCACCCTGCTTGCAAGGCGGTGGAGGGGGAGGTGCCCTGCTTCCTCGTCAGCAACTGTCTAGTCGATATAGCAAACAGTTGGCTTTGCTCTCCAACACATCCGCGCTGTTCATCACAGCATCACAGATTGTTACGTACCTTTCAGAAGAGCCATGGATGCTGTCTTGTTTGTTCTTCTTTGAACTGCGTCCCCCTTTTTTGTCTTTTCCCTTGCCCGTCATGCACAAGGCTTCTTCCAACGCCCCGTCAGAGAGGTCAGGCGTGGCAGAGCGACTGTTGGGAGGGGTTGAGAAAGGCTGAGGCATATCAGGAAGATGTGTCGACTTGTTCGAATCCATCTTAAATGGTGATACAAGTTGGCAGCAGGTCTCGAGAGGCGTGGCTGATTCTGGCAGGGAGGCAACGGAAAGCTGTGAGAGTCGAGTCCCTGGAGTGTTACTGGGGGTATGAAGTATATTCGGAGTGAGGCAAGTGAATACAAGATTTTTGCTGACTGGTGCGTCTTGTCTGGGGAGAAGAGCATGCTACCATGAAGACACGAGAGAACAGGACTGGCGCTGGAGGAGGAGGCCTTTATGTAGAGGCTCAAGGCATTTTTCGGAAACGATACACGACGTTGTTCTCTCCATCAGAGGAGACAACTGCCGCGTCTTGCCGCTCCAAGTTGATCAATTAGGCTAGATCGACATCGGCGAACCAACACGCATCCCACTCCGACATGCAGACGTAGAGCTGTTCCTGCAAGCCGCATTCACGTTGGCTGTGATAGATTGACCACGGGATGCATATGTTTTCGGCCATCAGATACACAGACAAGGGTTCCTGCAAGCCAACCTGTGGGGTTGATCGTGTTGCGCCCATAACATGCCCAGGGAGGTATCATGTAGGCGTTCCGAGTATACACCGAGACGCTTTAACTTGGCCGTTACGACGTGAGCGGCCCCGCTGGGGCAGAACGTGTTTCCTCCTCGCTGGCCATCTTATTGTCTTCCACCGGCCCACAGAATGATATCACAAAGATTTTCCGCATCATCGATCTCGGGTCAGAGAAGTATCTCTTACGTCTTCCCTGGCGAGGTCAAGATTCTCCTTGCGATGTTGAGGTGTGATGCCAGGTTGGAAGCTTGGCGCTGGCCAATCGGGGCGAGAGCCAGGCATGGCTGAGTCCATCCTCGCGCATCCTGATGGCTTCCCCCATTTGCAGTTTTATTGGTGGCGTTGTAATGCAACTTTGAAGACCCTGGATCGCCGTGAGCGTTTTCATCTGCGAGCAGCACGCAGCGGACTTTCGTTGCCGTGGATGGCCCTTCGAATCTACTGGCCAGCTGGGCCGCTCAGAGCAGAGTCACGCCGGAATTCGTCTCCCGCCATTCAGGTATGTTCGTTATGTGAGCCTCCTCGATGTGTGTTAATATTCCACAAGTCGATCTCGTCTTATTCCGACGCACATGTTCACAGCCTGTGGGACATTCACAGCCTGTGGGACATGGACAGCCTGTGGGATATTCACAGCCTGTGGGACGGCACATTCACAGCCTGTGGGACATTCACAGCCTGTGACATGGGACATTCACAGCCTGTGGCATCGGACATTCACAGACGCTCAACGAAACAAAGCAATCATTGTGGCAGCCTGCAACTTTCCCCAATGTCGGCGCCAACCGTAAACGGGTTGACGAGCACGAATGACTCACGGGTCTTACTTGCTCGGCCCGGAGACGGAATCAGTGGTCGCCTGGGCGCCTGTGGCCAACTCTGGTTGGGCTGTTGATGCAAGGCATGGGCGCTTAACTGTAACCGCCGGCCGAAGCCTTCCTCCGCAGGTCTGCTGCCTAACTTGCGGCTGCTGATCCGCCTTGCTGTATAAAACGGAGGAGCATCCCACCGTTCGACTCGTGGAAACACAGTTTGCACAGTTGCACCGTTATCTGTACTCCAAGACGTTCCAGGTACGATGCATGGCATACCATCCGTCCCCAATTCTAATTATCTACAGATACCACCCCTAGTCCTAGCCCTATGTGATTAACTTTGGCTGGCACCAAGCGACAATCTCATTCAGTCTGGCTGAGCAATATGATCAGTTCCGGAAAGTCGGGATCCTGCAGCATCTGCGGGCACTTCAACGAAGTTCATCGCAGTGAGCCATGTGCCGCACGAAGATGCCGCAAAAAGATCAAAGTATGCGGTAGCACCACTCACTCCCTGGTGCACTGGGATGGCACTGTCGAAGAGAACTACAATGGATGGGTAGTTTGTAGGCCGTGTCCTGACCATGGGCGAGAGAGCAAAGACGTCGACTATAGTAGCTGCCATGTTGTTGCCCAGGATGGTGAGGGGAATCTCGTCATCGTACAATACGGTGCTGAGGAGTGACCCGCAAGATCTGTCCTTCATTATGGGTTTCTGGGATGGTTTACTTCTAGAATGCATCCGGTATAGTGATGTCGGGCGTATCGCACGATCTGGAAAATCACTCTGATCCGAACAGATGTAGGAGGCGGCGGCCTCGGCGGGCAATGGAATCTTTTTTTTAAAAACTAAAAATAAAACCTCCAGGGCGAGTGAGGAGTAGGCCGCTTCGGCTAAAAGTCGGCCAAACGAGTCCCATGCGCTGAACACAGTGAACGGTAAAGAGGCTTCAGCACAGTCGTGGTGGTGTCAACAATGCCAAGAGGACCGAGTTTTGATTGGTCTGCCCCATTCGCAGCTTGCTTTTCCGACTCGGTCGTCGGGTCGGGGTTTCTCCGAGTGCCCTTGGCCTGAGACGGCGGCGAAGAGACTCGTCCCCTTCATAAAAACGTCGCATCTGCTTCCACAGATGTCTGCAGCCCTCGTCGATGACATGAACAGGCGGACCAACAAATCCGACAACTGGAGGCACCGAATGCCTGACAAGCAATCGAGACAATCACTGGAGCCTCGATTGGATGAGACTTGGGCCATCATACGTGAGGCTCTCGATCTCCGCGATGCGCAGGCTGGGTGGCGTACTTGGTTACATGAACTGTATTGATGGATCACTTGATCAGTCGGCGGGCTGCGCCGAGCACAACAGAGGGGGTCCGCAATCACGGCGCCAACTTGCAATCACTTCTAATTAAGTAGCTTTTAAACTTCTATCTCATTGCACCATTGGGCGGAATGATTGTGACGGAGGACGGGTCAGGGTCCCCGGCGCCAACCTTGAAGCCCGCAGTGAGGGGTGAGATCCCTGGGGAGGACGTGACTAAAATTGGAACTTGGGCTTGGAGAGCCGATATTCCGGAAGTGGTATGAAAAGCGAGAACTCGGAAGTTTACCCCTCTGCTTTGTTACAGTATTTGACTTGTTCCCATATTTGATTGATACAATAGTAGATGAGGACAGGAACTGATCTCTCAGACTGCCCTTTCCCAATCTTCCTCGTCAGCACGTTAAGAGCCAGGTCGTGGTTGAGGTTTCGGTTGCGGCTGAGGCTGTGGTTGTGGCTGAGGCTGTGGTTGTGGCTTGTTTTTCCCTCCATTGCACAAGCCACAGTCGAAACCACCTTGACCCTTTTTCTTACCCCCACATACAGGACACGGTGTCATTTTGTGAGAGAAATGCTGCGACATAGCAGTTAGCAAGATGGAGGAGTCCTTTTGGGGAGCATCGAGCTACCTCTGGTCGCAGAATCAAATCCTCTCAGCAGGAAAAAGCATGAGGAGTCCACTTGGGAGAGACACAGGGAATGTCAGAAGATGGTGCAACGTTCTACCTAACGAGGTCGTGCATAGACGCCATTCTTTATATCCTTGTAAATCGCCCACCCCCAGAATTATTGCCGATTCTTACCGAATCGAAGTCCGCCTTTTGCCGGATAAAGTCACGCCGACCCCACTTCGTCAGGCCAACTCCCTCTGACCATCAACAATCATCGCTCCTCGAACCAAAGTCTGTCCACGATTTGCAGCAAGATGTCTGGAAACCTGAGTGGGCAATGGCAATGCCAGACCTGTTACCTGGGCTTCCAGAATGAGAGAGATTTGTGCCAGCACATCGACTCGTTCAAGGTTCGTTATGCCGTCACCAGTGGTACTGTTCTGACCGATCGTTTCAGTCGCGAGTGCAATCGATACAATCCCGTTTGCACGACTTGATGGTCGAATTGCAGCAAGCTTTGCTACACTCAGGCTCGACTACAGCCTGCGGCGATTACGAGAACCGTGAAAATGAAGGCGACGACCAAAGGGACTTACTTTGTCCGTATCCTAGCTGCAAGAACGGGGTATCATATACCCAGCTGAGGTCTCTCCAGAGGCATTTTTCAACACGTATCGTACCCGACAACCCATGATACACCCCGAAGGAACTGGCGCTAAGGTTGCTGGCTACAGATATCTCCTGCGAGGTGACATGCGAATGTTGCAACAAGCCATACCTGACGGTGCGAAAATACGAGACACATCTGACGGGATGCCTGAAGAAACACGCGACTCATGGTCGGAAGACGGCCGCGAAGGCAGAAAAGAAACGATTACGCAGAGTTGTGTTGGACGAACTTGCACGATTAATATCCGCCAAGGAGCAGAACAGCGGCAGGGTAACGCATGAGTCGAGAGTGGCTATGGTCGGCAATGGGCTAGATTCCGACCAAACTGCAATGCCCTGGGCTGGAGGGTCGAGCGAGGAGATACGCGATACAACTGGCCGTACGTACCCCTATAATTCGCCTGCCCAGCAACCCACTCACGAGCCTACAGCGTCATATCATCTTGGTATATTGCCGACAGTAGCCGCAAGCGACCAGAATGATGCCAGCTTTTCGGGTGGCGGAGCGGCGAACGCCCCTCTCTCAAACCGCTATTTGAGGGGACCTGCTCTAACATCTGATCCCATGGACTGGAGCTATGCTTATTCTTCAAACACGCCTCTATACCAGTCTATCCGAGATGCAGGAACCAATCTGTATACTGACGCTGGGATTGGGCAACAAGGAGCAAACAAAGAGGGATACTATGAAGCTGCAATACCTGCTTCAGTGATGGCAAATATGGTGTCGCGATGATGCTATTCAGCCTGATCTTTTCACTACCACAAATTTGAAGTTCATTCTGATCCTCCCCTTCTTCTCCATTTCTGCGACTCTCTGCTCAAGATTTGGCAATTTTGGCAACGGCATCTTGCCCCATTCCTTGAGCTCCCTCTCTGCAGCGAATCCGACTCCGATCACGACGCCTTCTAGCACTGTAATAAAAAGTCTTCCATCCGCTATGATCCTATGCTGCGAATTAGAGTATGTCGTTGAGCAGCGAAGTGGAGCAAGCTCACAGGCCACCCTCATTCATGTGGACTTCCTTGTGTTTGATGCCGGGTCTGTCCAGAGCCTCGCAGGTGAGTTCAAGCAGACCGGTTCCTCCGGGCTCTGCATCCAGTTCATGCTCTTGCGAACCTTCGTGGAGAACAACTCGCGATTCATTGCGACACAGGAGGACAGTAAGAGCAAGCATTTCGTCCGTCGTTCGATTTAGCAGGGCACGGGCGGTACCAGGATGCGGCCCGAACACTTTGAACATGCCTAGGCCGGGACACTCGAGCGAGGATTCGACTGCATCTCGAACGCGCTGGGATGCGTTAGAAGTCGTCTTGTACTTTTTGTAGGGACCTTACCTCATCTGCCAGGACTGTTCGAAGAAGTTGCAGGCCCTCTTCTGTTTGGAATGGGTACCCGTTGCTGGCAAACGTATGAACCCTCCTTCCAATTTCAGGTTCATCGGTACAGAAGGCGCCATCTTCTAAGATGGATTTCTTCATGTTTTCCATATTCACCGAAGAATTATTGGTGACAGGTGACTAGTAACCGTCGAGGTCAGCACTCCTATCATCGGAAAATACCCGGCTATTCCAGCCTGACGTCACCAGTGAGGGGTTACGAGCTACAAATCAGTCAGGTGCTTTCCGCCTGAGGCAGCAACGTACCAGTTCCACAACCTTCAGCTTGGTGCGGGGTCGGCCAGATTACGAGTTAGGCTGTGAATGTGCCGTCCCCACAGGCTGTGCCGTCCCACAGGCTGTGAATGTCCCACAGTCCGTCCACAACCGATGCTTTGTGTGTTGTGGTGAAGCTCTGCGGCTGAGAGACTACTGCTTCGGATACTGAACGCAACACATTGTATTCATGCATGGTGTTCCGCATTTCTATCTACGCTGTCATAGGCCGCGGCACCGCAGAGGCAGTCTTCGTTACTTTAGCAGTCATCGCAGTGGAGATCGCAACGCAGGGCTTTTGCTGAGGTACTGGTAGGAAAGCAGCACAGCGCAGGTTCAGGGGCTTGCGACGGTCTTCATGTCGCGGCTATTGAGGACAGAGGATTGGCATTGTGAAAGTGGCCTGTCCCCCTGGTCGCACCTGAGCGCGTTCACGTCGAACTTCACGCGAACCTGATTGGCCTGGAATGCTGCTAACATAGCCCAGAGCTTGAAGGTAAGAATGCCACAAAGACGCCCGTGATTGGACCAACGGGCCATAGCTGTTTGGCGTCGGTTTGGGCCGATGACAAACCAGACCAGCAAATGCACTAACTTTGGCACAGGCGCCATAAATAAGCGTTCGCTCCACATCGACGCGGAGCAAAACTGTAGTAATCATCATCCACCTTGGTCTACCTACTTGCATCATGCAAGACGCCCTCCGACCAGACGACGAAACATTCAACCACTTTTATGAAGCAGGTTACCGGCAGTGGTATGAACTTTACCTGGCAGCAGGCATGTCCCCCTTGGACGTGACCAGGTTGGAGATAGAGACTGCGTTTCCTCGGCATCCCTATTTTCCACCACAGCTTGACCTCGACAGCAATTCCTCTAGCGTTTTATATGCGACGGGGACATCTACTTGGGAGACAACCAAAGGCAACTGTGACCTGCCCCCTTTCCAGCTGGGCTTTGTCTTCGGAATTACGGCGGCCTGTCCGACAATCATTTCTCTACAATCTAGTCTCTCATCCACCGGCCAGAAGCTGTTCGGTGAGGAAGGCGACCACATCTCGGTTCTTACTCTCGCCTGGGCATACATCCTTTCTGCTCGATGGACAGAAATCATCCCTGGTGCATCAACAATAGAATACACCGACAGCTTGGCCATGTCGACGGACCGTGGCGACATGGAAAATGGCGGCAGCGATTCGATCATAAACATTGGCGACGTTACGGACGAAGCAGTGCGGTGGTGGGCAGCAGTTCTAGCCCCAGGAGAGGGTTGGATTGCTCGCATCCATCACAACAGTCGATACCTACAGTCCCCGTGGTCTGTAAAGCTTGAGTCAGCCCGAACCTTGCTTCTATCGCATGGCGCAATCCTCTCTTGTCCAGGATGTCGTGCCCCCGCGTCTTTCTCGACTGCGGTGCGCTACATCCTTGATTATTCGAGGTATCATGGGGTCCAGGACCAGAGCCGTGCGGCTTTCGCGGCAGCATTGCTTCTGCCTACACGCCACAGCATCTCGAAGCAGGTTCGCTTGCCTGTCCCGCAACTCTCCCACAAGTCACGGTCGAAAAAGCTCGCCAAACACGACAATCCGCCGTGGGGAAGTGACAGCTGCCAGCTGGATAGGCTGCTCACCATGAGCTGCAATACTACAGGAATGATCTCGCTCCTGAGCAGTAGCTTCATCGAACCGGACCTTCCATGCAACGTCTGCGGTGCCTGGATTCAAGGAGCTTTCGCAGTTCTTGACATCCCCCTCGCCCAAGAGCCGCGTACCTTGACACGAATGCTTGTGCGAAAGTCTCCCAATCTGGGTTTTCTATGGCTAGGAGGTATACTCATGGGCGTCCAACATTTCGTCATGAAATGGGCCCGCCCTGCTGCATTCAAGATTGACCTTCACTCAGCGGCTTGGACAGACAGCTTTGTTTCCTTTATTCAGAAGCCCGTCTCAGGCCTTACTTCAAATGCGGAGACAATTCAGCGTTCGGACGAAGCACGATTGATGTTTTTATCGCAGGCTGAGCATCATAGCAACCCTCCTCTTGTTCCGTTTTCGCCGTTTGGTTTCACCGCCATCAAGGACTGCATTCTAGAAGTACAGATGCACGCCCTTTGCTCCAGCAACCACGGACTGAGATACGCAGGCTGGGTATGGAACTGCAGGAACAATACCAGGGTTGCCCAAGATTCTGTTGGAAGTTCGTTCGCGCCCGATGGCAATGCGAATGATGTTTCTGCTGGCAACATTGTCGTTGACTACGGTAAGCTTGATCGTGACAGGGACTGCTCAGAGTCTATGACCCGGAACATGTTCAAATGGCTTCGCGAGGCGGACGGCTTTCCGATTGCTGAACGGCCTATTCGCGAACATGAATGGATCGATGAAGGATGGAGCTCGGAGGAGGAGAGTGTTGCGCCAGAGGGCGATGGGAAGTCGACAACGGACCGACACGTTGGCCCATGGCTATGTCGAGAAGTAACTACGCGATGTAACACGATCTGAAACTCTTTTGCAGCCAATGATGTTCCCCAGAACAGTGACGATGTTGGGTTGGAGAGCGGCTCAAGCCACCATCACAGGCCAGAACACATGCGGGACACGTTATGCGCCGTCAAAGACTTCAGATTGCCGCCCTCGTCGTAATTCACTTCGTTGCCCCGAAGGTCTGTGAGCCTGCGGGGACAATTGGATACGACGTACGAGAACGATTTCTGGCTAACTTCAACGGCGGTCGCGTCCAGGTCTTGAGACCACTCCGATTGTCGCTGCACAGTTAGGTCGCGGGTGGCCGCGTCCGTCGCCCGGATGGCCCATCCTGTGTTCACATTTGCTAGGATTAACCGGGCCAACGTGAATACCATGTGCTGATGTCTTTGCAGTCCTGAAGCCGCGTCACTCAATTTACTCGTCATAGAATTTCCAGTTTAGCGTAGTTGCCCCAAAGTCGCGTCAGTGCCTGGCTCATGTAGGCCGCAGTCGGTTTGCCTGCCTCTTCAATCGAATGTAGCGAGCAGGCGACACTGCGGTCCCGGCCAATCGGGTTTCAATAAACCCTGTGCCTCCTGAATGCCTACGCATGAACCATTCAAACGCACGCTTGAGCCGAGAGGGTTTCACACGATCATCCGAGGCTGCTGTGATAAGAAATGTAAATACGCGCCTGCGGGAGGCGTGGGTGGCTAGGCAGCTGCTGGGACACGGCCAAAATTGGTTTCGCAGCGCAACCGATTCTGCCACAAAAACAGGATTGCCCAAATTATGTCAGCAGGCCTCTGACACTGGTCAAGCCGCTGCGACTTAGCGCGTTCACGCCTCAATTTAGTGCCAGAGCTCACTAAGATATCGTACTTCCAGGCAATACTCATTCATCGTTTTGTTTGATAATCCGGGTCCAACTAACGTTTGCGATGTCCTAAACTTGACATAAATACACTGCTCCGCCTGGTCAGCTGCCGAGTGCAAGGCTTCTTGCTCCCGACTGTCTCTTTCTATCCTTCGCCAGATCTCTCTCACGCCCCTTCTGCTTGACGCGGGGACTCCAATGGGCGGCACTTGGCCTGCCGAAAACTTCGCATGCCACCACGAATTCCCGGTGGACCTGCAGCTCATTCGCGGGCGAGCCCGCCTGTCAATTGGAAAGGGAAGCAACATGCTGCTGTACCTGTCCAGTCCGTGGCGACAGAATCAGGCATGGCGATATGAACAAGCGACTCCTCGAATCCCAACCATATCGGGCCTTTCTGACAGGCCAGAAGCAAGTGGTGCTCTCTCTGCTGTACTCATCACATCTGAGTTCGGCTCTGTGCGTGTGCTCGACACGAACTGTACCGTACCCGCCGTGGCCGTCGTCGCTGCCGTGGCGCGTGGGTGGAGTGGGCCTGGGACCGCTTGTTGCCCAGGCAGCAATCGCCAAGTGGAGTTGTGTCATCCGCCCAAAGCAACGGAACCTCAACCTCCCACCATCAATGGTGGCGGCCTAATTCGACGTTATTCGGGGCTATCAACGACGACCATCGGCATGGAACCCGAAAATACAAAGGGAGTGCAAGAGCTGCTGCGTGCAGCGCAGCTGCGGGCTGAAAACGCTGAACGACGACGCGAAGCAGCAGAGCAGGAGCAGCGCAGAGAGCGACAACAACGCGAAGCAGCAGAGCAGGAGCAGCGCAGAGAGCGACAAAAACGCGAAGCAGCAGAGCAACAACGCGAAGCGGCAGAGCAACAACGCGAAGCGGCAGAGCAACAACGCGAAGCGGCAGAGCAAGAACGGCTTCGAGAGCGACAACAACGCGAAGCAGCGGAGCAGCGAGCAGAAGCGTCCGAGCGAGAGACACAACCCACGACCCTCAACGAATACCTCGACGCGTGTCATCGATCCGTCTTCGCCAAGCTTCAGGTGGAACAAAATCCCGACCTGGTATCAGGAGGTTCCTTGACCAGTCCACAGAGCAAATGGTGTCCCACGAGCCTGCAGCCATGGCCGAAATTTCTGGAACAGCAAAGACGCGCATTCGGTCTCCTCCTTGATAACTTCCCTTGCGATTCGGATCGCCTTTTCGAGAGCGAGCACTTTCTCGCAACCATGGGCGCCAGGATCGGCGGACGAAGCATTGCGGATGAGAAAGATCTGGAATTTTTCTTGCACAACGCCGTGGAGGACCCCGTGAGGAACATTGTCAATCAGCTTGTCGAAATACCGGACGTCAGAAGGGCGTTCGACCTTGGCAACGGCATCGTCTTCGAAAACCACCCGCACGCGCTGAGCGATAACGCGGAAGAGGTGGTTGACAGGCAGACGCGCCCCGCACCACCGAGTACGCCGGGACACAGAGAAAATCTGAGAAAGCTGCAGGCGGACCAGATTTGCATCTACCGCTTTGATGATGCCCAGGGGAGGCGGACAAGGGCTTTCATCTGCGAGTACAAGCCGCCACACAAGCTGACGGTCCAACATCTGCACATCGGTCTCCGGGTCGCAGACATCTACGAAGACGTTGTCAACCGTAAGACAATACCGACTTCAAAAGACCCAGAGGGGCGCTTCGAATACCACGCCGAAAGGCTTACCGCGTCGGCGATCACGCAGACGTACCACTACATGATCGAGGGCGGTCTAGAGTACAGCCTCTTGACTACTGGCGAAGCAATCGTCTTCCTCAAGATTGACTGGGACGAGCCAGGTACGCTTTTCTACCACATGGCGGTGCCGAGTATCGAAGTCGCTGCCCAAACGAAGGATGCCCATCTGTGCACGGCCGTTGCTCAATATCTAGCCTTCACGCTGCTAGCCATTGACGGGTTAGGAACGCGGTGGCACGGTCAGGACGAACGCGATCGGGCTACGGAGGAGCTAAATAGGTGGGAGGCGTCATTCGAGGAAACATACCGATCAATTCCCGAGCAGGACCGGTCTTTTCTTTCGGACAGCTCGCCGGGCTACCAGCCTCCTACGTACGGCAACATAGATCGGTCACCGATCCGTCGACGAAAGAATCCGCCGCGGGGACAGGGACATACCGACGCCGGGGTTCCGTCGAGACGAGACGATAGGTCCGAATCGTCGGATGAGGAGCCCAATCCGAGAGCGCCAGCCACGCCGACACCTGCCCAGCGAAACACGAGACAGGGAAGCAGACGGAGCGAGCGCTTGGCCATGAGACCGCGTGGAGGCGGCGCCGATAACAGCGGGCAACGCCGACAGTTCTGCACGCAGAAGTGCCTACTTGGTCTACTCCGAGGACATGCTCTGGACCGAAACTGCCCAAACATTGCTCTTCACTGCCGGGGGAAGACGCATCGTGGGGGCAAAGCCCTCCGCCACCCCGTCGACCACGCCGAGTGGCTGAGGATGCTCCGCGCGCAGCTCGAGGAGACACTTGACCGCGGCATTACGCCCCTTGGGCAGAGCGGCGCTCGCGGCGTACTTTTCAAGGTAACGCTGCTTGCTTACGGATACACGTTTGTAAGCAAAGGGACAATCCAGGTTTTCATCCCTGACCTCGAACACGAAGCTGCCGTCTATCGACGCTTGGATGCTCTGCAGGGTATCCATGTGCCCGTGTTCCTCGGCGCTGTCGACCTACGATCCATGAACAAAACATACTTCTACGACCACAGGGTGTACATTGTGCACCTGACATTCATGGCATGGGGTGGGGAAAGTCTGCATGAGGCACCTGGGGCTGTGCATACCACAGAGCAGCAAGTCAAAGACACCTTGCGCGCCATCCATCGGCATGGTGTCATCCACAGAGATGTCCGAGCTCAGAACATCCTGCTCTGTCAGGAAACTAACGGGGCGATGATGATTGACTTCGAGCGGGCGGTGCTATTGGAACCGCCACGACGCCCGCTCGCACAGATTGCGCCGAACAAGCGTCCGTTGCACGATGCACCCAGCAAGCGAAAGCGTCATAAGTCGCATCGGTTGACGAAATGCATTTCTGAAGACATGTTAATGGCGAGAGACCTTTTCGTGACCACGAGGACGTAGATGGAGAATTTCCTCAAAGGTTTCACCGAGCGACCGTCGGCGGTAACCCTCCCTGTGGCTCAGGTAACGAGCAGGTGGATTGAAGATTCCCTCGTTCTCAATGTAATAATCATGTCTGGGCAGAGTCGATTTGCATGATAGCGCACAACCAATTCATCATCATCAAAGTTACGCACCGCGACAGGTCTCGCAGTGCGCTGAACTAGCCTCGGCGGGCCTAGTCCCCAGGCACCAAGTCGTCCACGCCCAGACGGAGGAGATGCATAGCTGTCCATTGTGAAGCAAGGTAAAGAGCGGTCAGCGTTCGCTGAAAGTGCAGAAAGGCAACCGGGCTGCAGCGGTTGCCTTGTTCTTATGAGGGCGCCGGGTCAAGCACTGCCGGCGACATCGCAGAGACATGTTCACCCGAAGCCACCAACAAGTGCTCTTCCCGGCGGCATCTTCCCCGACGAATCAAGTTGGAGCAGTACTCGGTAGCGCTGTGACAACCGGACATCCCCAAGCGACGCAGCATGGGAAGTGGGTCGTTGCAAGGTCGCGGAAAAGGGATACGTCCCCTGAGTGCGTGGTCGGAGGCGAGGTACCTGCAAATTGTACGACGCGGGGTGCGTTCAACTTGTACTCAGCTGCCCAATCTGACGCACACCTACATTTAAACTTGGTACTCAGCTGCCCGAACTGACGCACACTGCTTTCAACTTGTATTCTCAGCTGTTCACGCGCCATTTTCTAAAACTATTGACCACCCCGAGCAGCCATGGACTACACCACCGCTCAGATTGATGCTCGCAATGCCTTGCGGTGTCACCTTGAACCGCGCGGCAGAAGGGCAGCTCTAGCAGGCAAGGAGGCCCTGTGCTATCGCTACGAGAGCAAGCAGTTCTTTGACTTGGACCTCGCCACATTCGTTGATCTTTACGCCAGACTTCCTCCCCTTCGTCTCGCCAAAGTAGCACAGGCTCCAGAGGTCATCGAGGAGCGCAGCAGCGACGTCGGTGTATTTGATGCATTCTGGCCGGGACTATATCATGAGGGCAGAAACGAGAAACCTCTATGGGCTGCTTTATTCCTTGTCGGTATGCTGGATCTCTACCCCTTGAAGCTCATCGTTCTGACTCGAGAAGAAGCCGCAGAACACGCACTTTCTAATGTGCTTCGTCTCCAGGAGAATCCACCGGTTGCCGTCATCGACAGGTTCTCACGCCAAGTTTCCTGGTTGAAGAAGGCATTGTGCAACCCCAATACCAAGAAGAAGCATGGATCGAATCAGGATTCAGATGCAGAATGGCCAGTTTGTGCGGGTTTGCAGTCGCCGGCTGTCGACGACCACGGTTCCACGCAGTCTCGCAAGCGGAAGACGAGTAACGTGGAGAAGAAACCAGGAAGGAAAGCTCCGCAGCAGCATCATGCGTCGATTGATTTCGCGGGAAACGAATGGAGCTCAATCAGCCTGTATCCTGCAGTATCCTATGCGGAACAGCAGCGTACGTCTTCCGGCATTCCATACAGCTCAGACGGACTATGCTGATTTTGAACTATAGGCATCCCAGAAACGAGAGCTCAAGCTGCCAGTGTGAGCTTCGGTCTGTCAGCGATAGGGTCACCGGATGTGGCGCCATCGTTGGACGTCCACGGGCTTGCACTTTCCCAAAGCGTTGAACCCATCGAGCCGGCTGCCACTGAGCTAGCCCGATATGACGACACGAAAATACGTCCCGATCAATCCCTTCATCGCCAAGGAAGAATTTCAAACATTCAGCAGCCGAGGCCCAATGTCGACTGTCTTGCCATGCCCCAGGGTTCCACACGACGGGCCTATGTGTCGGCCGACAACCCAGAAATGTATACGAGGTCGATCGTCACGCCTGGCGGGACAACAACCATTATAGACTCGGTAACTCGGACAGACGTTCCTCGTACTAATCGCAGCACCACCGTTCCTGAGCTATCTTGGATCTCTGGAGGATCGTTCGCCGTCCCCCACCCCTGAATAAATATTACGTCGGTGGGATAGGATATTTCGAGAGGTTTGTGTATATAGCCGCGCAGTCTCGTCGCACCTACTCTCTATACACCGTCTTGTCAGCAGGTGCTTTATTTCGGAGCGAGCTACCCACCGTTCCCCTCGGGGTGCCTAACGCAGCTGTGAGATGCATGCATTTTAACCCGAGAACTTGCTGGTCTATGCAGACCTCGGAACCTTGCATCGTTCCAAAAGGCGCAGTCTCCAGGTATGCCCCAATGTCTGTGAGGACACTCTTGTCGACAGGTATTTGACGGACCTCCAGATGACGCATCGCTCTGGCGCGGCGAAGACACAGAGGGCAGTCGAAGCAGCTGCAGCGCGTCAAGTGTCGGAGGTGAAACGAAGCTCTGGATCAGGCCGAGATACGAGTCGGGGATTTGCTTGGCAGAGTATCTGGGATTTTGGGCGATGGCCGTCATGTAAAGGGTCGCAGTCGCGGAAGTGTGTTCGGCTTCTCGTGCAGCCGAAGCAGCCAAAGACAAGGAGCGCGTGATGCGGGGTTTACGTACAGTGGAGGTGCGCTCCAACTGGCCACCAGGCTCGCCATGCCGCGAGCTCGTGCCTTAGGTCAGCAAGTTGGCGATGTATTGTATGTCCGCCGTGCTCATCCGATAGAGCGCTGGATTCGGTGAACATGGCATTCGGAACAATTGTTGGGCATGTGACCTGGCCCATAGGTCGCGCGGTGACCACCAGCCAACCACCAGCCACCCTTTACAGTTTACCCTGCAGCCCAACCCGGATGTGCTCAATGCCATCCCACTAAGTCCTGATTACTTGCGTCTCTAGACGTACTGCACTATTCTGCACGATCGCAAGAGAAAGGATCCGTATTACTGTACAAATTGTTGCTCGATGCACGCGCCGTGGTCGGCTAAGTCTGGGAAGTTTGGAGGCTATCCGTCAGTTCCAAGTCCACTAAGGAAGCAGTGGACATCCCATAGCCGCCCACTCTCGGCCATTTGGCGACTCCCGTCTCAAAGCTCAAGGACATGCCAAGAACAGCGCAGCTGAAGAGCGGCTATAAGTCAACAATGGCGTAATCCAATATCAGCCTGTTCGGTGTTGCAAACACTGCAGCGTCACAGACGTGTTGATGCCACGGAGATGGCTTGAACACATCCAAGCCATTGTCGGCTCATTCATGATCATTGCCACCAGGTTTCGTCAAGATTATGGCGTTAAATCAACGTCCTTACTACAGTACCCATTTAAAAGCTTAGCTCCAAGTATTTATACAAGGACTCGTCGCATCCAACGGTCTTGACATCACCAGCATTCACTCATACCTACCATGGCCGATACTGCACACCCTACTACAGCTGCACAGCATGCCAACCCCAAAGACAATCGCCCTGCCGGTCGGCTACTCACTCCGGAACTTACCCCCGGCGTCGAGGATGGCAGGATCGCAGCAGAGCTGGCCCGAAGGGCAGCAGAGAAACCACAGATCGGAGCTTCCTCCACTGAACCGCCGAAGGAAGATTCCAGTCAGGCGGTGCATGACAAGAAGGCCGCAGACCCGCAAGAAGAGATTGAACGAATAATGCAGTGCCCGAAGAACTCGTATGCCGAGATTTTGACGGTCGACGTAGACTCATCGGAGGAAGACAGATTGGCTGCCTGGAGGCGTTTGGGGTGTATGGTGCACTTCCAGCATTGCAAACATGCGAAGGCGAAGGACGCCTTTAAGAGTAAGTGAAAACAGATCCATGGCGGATGTTCTTCATTAACACGCATGGCAGAACTGCAGAAAGCTGCGAGGAAGATGGGTGTAGATCAACCATTCATCGACGAAGTGAACCTCTGGGATGGTGAGGAAGATCTCCAAGCAGAGGGAAACTCCACCGCGAACGAAGACTCAGACGCAGAGGAAGACGCAGAGGTAATGGACGAAGACGAAGTCCCGACACCGCCTGCCCGGGTGACAGAGGTATATCAAGAGGCCACATCCCTCCTCCACAAGCTTGGAGAGGAACCTGATAACAAGGCATTGCTCAATCAATTGAAGAGCCTCAATGAGAAGATTGTAGAGGGAAATAAAGATCAAAACGCCAACACAACAAATGAGAGCGAACAAATTGCCCATGACCGGTGGTTGATCCCGGTGAGCTTTTTCGGTCCTCATTACAAGACAGTCTTGGGAGAGTATGCCATCCTCCGAAGCGACGCAAAGAACCAGGCCGCAAGGAAGCGTATATCGGTAGCGAAGAAGCTCATCGACGAGCTTGTTAAGAGGCATCACTTTCCAACTGAATGGTCCATTGTGTCAGCAGACGACTATCTGAAGCAGAGAGACGCCGACGCTGCTGCGGCAGCAACCGCGGCAAGCGTAGTTCCAGAAGTGAAGCCAACTCATATCGACTACCCTTGGCACACCGCCAAGACGGCAAATGGAGCCCTTATCGTTGGTGTGCGACAGCAGAGTAGATGGGGAACGCAGGTGTGTGTTGAGACGGTTGAAGAGGACGGACGTATAATTCGGCGACATGAATCCGCGTCGGAGGTAGGACTTCTCGAGGTGGAGAAGTACAAGGCCACAGCTGGCCATAAAAACTTGACTGATGGCCAGTCGGTGTGGTCCAGCAAGGATAGAAGTGACTTCGACGAGCTGCTCTGGGTGACGAAGTCGCAAACGCAACGCAAGAACCTAGCGGCGAATAGCAAGGACCCACCAGCGGACTTTTGTGTCAGGTTTCACGAAAAGGGCATCAACATTCTGACCGCAACAAGCTTGAGGAAGGTCCTTGGAGCGACGAGTGCGAATGCTCAAATTGACGACGTGTGCAAGAGGGATGGAATACCTCCGCCATGGAAAGCAGGATTTGAGAGCTCTTACGAGGACCCTGCAAAGGTCGAGAAGGACGCGACGCGACGCAGGGCCCTCAGAGACGCTCAAGCAACACAATCGTCGGCTTCGGAGCGACAGCCACGAAAGCAGCGTAGCCTCAGTGCAAGCTCGAGCGGGCCGCCTAGCCATCTGGATGTGAACGAACAGCGATTGCAACGGTTGGAGGCCATGATGGTTGACATGGGTGAAGCGCAGAAGACTCTAAACAAGACGATGGCCACGATGGCGGAGATGTTCGAACGATTCATGCGGTTGAATATGTCTTCTCTCGAGGCATCGAGCAAGTAGGGACCGCGCAGCCATGTCGACGAGCTCTTTATCTGCCACAGTTGACCCGCTGGTTGGATACTGGGCGTTCCCCATGCTATTTCTTTGTGCCGGCCGCTGGTCGGTCGCCCGCGTTTGCATTTCGGGAGATGCTCTGATTGCTGTAGCATAGTTCTGTTTATAGTTCAATGTCAACAACTGCTTTTAATAGTAATGAACGGATCACTTGATTCGTGACCAAGCACGTGTGTATGTGCTGTCGGAGGTAGAGATGACACAAGAGACGAGACTCTGGAGATGCCGACTCAACGTTACGTGATAATTGGAAAAGAGGCTCTTAGCTGTCATCGAGGGGAGGTGGATGACGGGCTAAGAAGCTTCCAGAACTCTTGCCCCTCAGGTGCTCGGAAGAAACCGGACCATACGCTTCCGAGTCGTAAATTCAAGACAGGCATCCAAGGGACATTAGACGCGCGCGTGGGTCAAGTCATGTGATGTAGCACGTGCAGAGTTCCATCCATAAGTTGTGGCTGGGTACAAACTAGCTCCGTGCGAGATCATTATTCATACTGTAATTCGCGCGAGGAAGCTGGGACGAGCTCAGATCAAAATTCGCGGGGGGATGGCGGACTACCCATCTTCCCAGCCAGGACATTACTCGACACCCGCAAATCGCCTATTGTGACGACCACAATCAGCCGTCTTTGCCTGTTGTCATGAGCACACCTCTGCGGACACTGGAGGCTTTCCGCCAAAGGCAGCAAATTTTGAACAAAGCGACTTCTGGAGCACATGTTGCGAGGCACAATAACGACGCCACTTTTAGATTCATCGCGAAGATCACCATCGGACACAGCTGCGATCCTGAAAGGCTGAACTCGGCTGCAAAAGCACAAGCTGCAGCGTTTTCGCAGTTGGCGTGGGAGACATGAGGGAGGGCAAGCCACTTGCCGCACGGAGAGGCAAAGTCTCTCGTTCGCGCCGACTCAGCTGTGGCCGACGTGGCGGGGTTACTGTGGGCATTGCAACCATGCTTGCCGCGCATCAACAAGCGCGGGCACCAATGCACCACGAATCACGAGGCGTTCCCACACGCGGTCGCCTGTCACGCAGTCCATCCGACATGCAGCCGATCCTGCGGCGTTAGGATGACCGCCGGAGATGCAGCATTGTAGGCCAGGGTGCAGTGGTGGGATGATCACATGTGCGTTCAGTGTCCTTGGTCGACGAGCTACATCACGGCTTCATACTAAGCACCTGCGTGTTACTCACGGCGACCCAGTTCGCAACGGCGAAGTCCGCTCTAAAGTACCAAATTTAATGTCCCATCCACCCGCCTACGTTGGCTACGAGAAGCGAAACATTCGGTTCGTCGCCGGCCAAGCTCTCGCATCTGACAACAGGCTCCTACTACATGAGACACTCAGACATCTGTGTAAGGTTATCCCGAACAGTCCTTGACAAGACCCATCATTAGTGTCAGCAGACCAGTTTGCGACGACCGCAGGCGCTTCGTCATGGAGGTGAATCGCAAGTCGGTTGGCCCTAGTGCGCCACCACTGTTTAGACCCTTTGTGCGATGAATGCTGGAGAAGAATATAAGCCATTTATCGAACGAGGTGCATTTGAAATATTTGAACTCTTGTCCGGCAGGACAATCCGGTAATAATACCGAGTATTAAATGGTTAGCTGTTCGTGTCTATTGTCATGATATTGATGGTATAGCAGTTGGTACTCACTCGCGCATTCGTCCGTGGCTAAAGACATTTGGCAACCTATCAGTCGCTGGCTCCATCAACGCTATTCAGAGGACCTGAGTCTGGGGGTGGATGTATATGTCGAATGCGTGTGACGCAATGACGTGGCGGCGTTCCCAGGTGCCGTTTGTTGGGCGACTAGCACAAATACCAACAAAAGCCTTGAAGGGGTGGCAATCGAGTCTCAAGTACGTAGCATTCGCGCCAAGTCCCAACTTTGTAATTAAGTCAGATGGCCTTGGCGGGCGTGGATCGTCAACACGGGTTACACCGATCCTCGATATTCGCTCATCTAAATTCGAACTACAATGCCATCACCGACCTGACTTGGCCACCGACGCTTTTATCCGTCTCCTCAACATACGCCACTCTTCTCATTTGAGGAACCCTTTTCTTGCGCAAGCAAAGTCTTGATGCAGACGGAATTGCGCTTCCTGATCAGCAGAACGGACGAGTTCTTCGAATGGCTGAATCGTCCTGAGAGCCCGAACGGAAACCGTCCAAGTGTTTGACCCTCCCTCAACCTCACAGAGCTCCCAATGAAGGCGTACATTTGCATCCCCACCCGGTTGCGATACACGCATCTGATTCAGCAGTCCGGTGACCTGCGAGTAATCCAGCCACAGGTTTTCTCTTGGTCCTTTGATCCCGTGCGTGGTGTCGAAGCTTTCCGAATGCCGGAGGTGCCCCGCGAAGACGCCCAGGCGATCATCTTCGTTGATGGTGATGACTGGACAAACCCAGAGAAACGCCTCGTCTTTGGTCAGAAGGCTGACGAAAACAGACTTGTTTTTGCTCCCACTCTTCAATCCTTTGATGTCAAGTGGGACGCCCAGCTCGTCGCTTGACAGCGGTTGAGCGGAGCCTGGGAGAGAGGTGAATGCAACCCTTTCCGCGTCGGAAAGCCAGACGTTGTTGGCGCAGTTCCATGACGAATCCGGAACTTCCAGCCTCCCTGCTATATGTGGCTCCTTCAGCCACGAAATCCCGCTCCAATCGCCCTTACGCAGTTCCGTTGCCCAGGCTTCGAGTCGGAGGATGTGCAGATCATATATCTTTGCCCACGACAGCACACTCTCCAACACGGCGGATTCCTCGTCATTCGGGTATCCCGTACAGAAGAAATCAAGTTTCTTGGTGCGATATAACAGTATGTTGTCGAGGCCAGCTTCTCGCATGTCATGTAGGTTTTTCCAGAGCCTGCGACATCGGCGTTGGTTAACTGGACTTCGTCCGATGCCAGCCTCCTTCATGAATGTCTCAGTCGCTTTCTTCTCGGTCCTGCTGAATTCGTCCAAAACTCCTTTTGGAGTCTTCAAAGTCGTCGGGTCGAGACGAGCCGCAGCCTTCTTGATGATATTCCAGATCATGGACTCATTATATCGAACCTGGATGACTTTAGCTGCCCAATGGGCCTCCACCTTGTTAACAAATTCCACAGCCTCGACATAGTCCATTTCAATTATCTTCCTTGCAGTCTTCTGGATCATCTCTTTCTTTGTTGACATTGTGCCCATGCCGGTTATATTTGCGTACTTGCCAAGTGAGAAATTGAGCTCTACACAGTCCAGCAATATCGTATCCATTACCTTTATCGCCCTCATAGCCTCCTCAGAGTAGTACAATTCAGGCGTAGATGATGGTCGATGGAGCACAATGCGATAGGCAGGAGATGACAAACCATTGCTCGTGCTTTCAGTTGCATGGGAGACCGGAGCAGACTCAGGACGGCCGCCGTAGGTATGCATCACCTCGCCTGCCGCTGCTGTTACCACTGGAATGTCGGGCGGCCCAAAAGAAGCGATATTCTGAGGCGTCGCATCATGTGCTGTATCGATAGTCTCGCCTCCTCCGCGTTGACCCGCGCTTGAGTTTTGACCGGAAACTAAAGTGG
The DNA here is from genome assembly GCA_003945565.1 of Tolypocladium inflatum. Taxonomy (NCBI): domain Eukaryota; kingdom Fungi; phylum Ascomycota; class Sordariomycetes; order Hypocreales; family Ophiocordycipitaceae; genus Tolypocladium; species Tolypocladium inflatum. Next base: position 2,431,878 of record QEPE01000001.1, read on the forward strand.
GATGCTCGCCTTGGCTGATTGCACCTGTTTCTGCACATCCCTCACCGACTGTGGCACATTCTTTGCCCGGAAGTTCTGCAGACAGTTCGGATTTGCTGCATTTCCGAGCTTTTGTTCGCCGATTACCTGACGGTCCAGCCAATCCTTGGTAATTCGGTCGGCCTCGTTTTTGAGTGCGTGCTAGGATTCGATAAGACCCGCGGAAATCGCTGTCGGGCGCTCGGGCAAATGATGTATGTTCCTCGAGACACTCCGGCACGCCATCTAACCCAGCTTTGAGCCGAGTATCACGTACTGGAGGAAACGTTAATGCTTTCTTCCCCTCTATCCCCGGCGTCTCTGTACGTACTAAATTTTGCAAGGCCGAGAATGTGGTGCTTGACTGGCTCATGGCTCTGCTCGTTCACGCACAGCCCCAAAAATTCGTGGAGTTTTGTTGCTATAAGACCTTCAAGGTCAGCTTCCGTAGCTCTGGCGTGATCCTCCATTGCTCCGGGCCCGCGAGATTGTCGAATCTTTTGACGAGCGGTGCCCCATTTATGTATGTATGGCCTGCGCCGACTAACCGTCGTGAGCTTCTGGATTCTTCCAGCTAATTTAGCGCTACGTTTTTGACGCTAGAGCAAAGCGCTAACTCCAAAGTGGTATCCCCAGTCCTTCACCCTCTGAATGCGTCGTCGCAACAAACTTTTACCCGTTCTCTTGCACAGTCGGTGATTGCTGAGCCAAATGCGCATATCGCGCTTAACAAAGACTTAGGTAGCCATCTACATTGCGAACTTTTTTAAGAGCTGAAGAGAGACCCTTGCTGCCTAGTGAGGAGGGTACCTTTGGCGACTCTCAGAACGATGAAAGCTACTGAGGACCATGACTGAATTGCTCCCAATCCATGCGAGCAGTCTCAAGAACACAGAGATATCATAGAGAGGGTCTTTAAGAGATACACAAAGATTGCAACATTGGCACATAGGTGTGACAAATCAGTTGTGTGGGTGCATGGTTGATAGATTTTCCCCTGCCAGATCATGTACCGCTTCACTATCGCTGCCCCTTGGACCTTTATCAATGTTCATCGCTCTTTATCTGTAACGACCTGACGTTCAAGGAACATCAATGATGGGATACAGTAGGTATTTGGTCTATCGTACAGTGTGACTCATGTTGAGTCGTTTTCTTTATGTCCGTCTTGGAGGCCGTGCCTTGATCCTCTCGATGCGCTTCGCCAAAGTCCTGTGGCGTTCTCCTTATTACGGGCGGATAGATTTTATCCTGCGCCTATGTTTAGTATATCACTCGACTCAGTTGGCAGTCGACGTACCATGTCAACAGAAGCTGGGAACCTCGGGTCGTCCGTAGAGTTATAGTCGTACGTCCTATGCTTCCGCCGCACGAAAACGTACACGTCGGCATCGTAGCGGCGGCTTATCTGATGGCATCTTTTCAACATACGGGTCGTTGCCCTGGAGAAGTTGTCGCCTGTACGATCTCGTTTCGTCGGTATTGGCAGATCCATGTCCGAGTTCGACAGCTGGCGACTATAGTTGAGGCAGCTACCATTTACGCTGCGGCCCCGTGGACGGCATAGCACATGTAGCATTTGCCATTTGAAGCAATTGCCCTTTCAATGGATACAGCCATGTTCGGCCGTTGTCTAATCTGCCGGCGTCGTGATTCCCATTGTTCACTACTAACTGTCTCTGCTGTGCACAGGTCCACATGCCTCTTAGTCCTACTTCGACATCAAGAAAGCTGGGCCAGCCAAAAGATGGCAGCGTTGACTTCAAATGAGCCGAACTTAGTTGCTTCTAGACATGGGGGTATGTGGTAGTGGAGCTTGATGTGCGCAATCAGTCGTCGCTATATCGGAAGCTGGAATAGGCTGGAGGGGAGAAGTACTGTAGCTCTAGTATCTCTTCAGGGCGGGCATGCAGTACTGCTGCCGTCCTCAAGGCAACGACAGCGACTTCTTGCTGAAGCTGGGACTGATCAGGAGCGCACTCTGTTCCTGGTGCTCACAATAAGTCGCCAATCGTGCGTGGCTGCTGTGAGCACGGGCACATAAAGGTGGGGCAGATAATGCGCCATTTGTTGCGGGACTTCGTGCGGCTCGGAGAGTACATGGCCGCTACGCAAATTTTTAAGAGCCAAAACCGGCTGATGAAAACCATAGCTCAATTTGCATCATGCAGCACAACTGGCGACTTTCGGCTGATCAATTATGTAGCTTGCTGTACCACACCACTCAGCTCAATGTAGCTTTTTGACGGCCATTATCAGCTCTTTGCGGGCTTGCCAACAGTGATGTTCCGGTGCAATTTGACAAACAATAACACAAAATGCGCTTTTGGCCTTTGATTTTTTACTTGCAGCTCCTTTTTACTGTACATATGCCATTGGCAATAGAAGCATCGTTTAGCGACCAATTGATGCGTCAACAACCTCGCAATTGGCAGCACACGAGCAGCATCGCACTATCCGAAGCCCGTCGCACATGGGTGGGGAGCATTCCAAAGACAGAGGATAGCCGAGCTCGGCTGCCACACGCAACCTGTGCTGTTTTCCCTTCTCGGGTTTCTAGCTGCCACCACTCGCCTTTTCAATTGTGTAACACTTGGATCTTTATTCCTGCCTTTCCTGAGCACGCTGGCCGAGCACTTCGAATGGGGCTTCATGAGCCGGGCCCTCCCTCTGTCGTTGCGAGACAGGCTGCGGGTCACTACCCCGCTATCCAGGCAGCAGCATTCCTCCAGGCCCACAGTTTGCAAGGAGGAATCAGTGAATACTCCGATCGCGGTTCTCCAGTGATTTGCCTCTGTACTTGATCAAGATGACTTCTTCCTCTTCGCCTTCACTGCGAACCTCTCGAATTCAATATTACATAAGTACTACACATACCAAGAAGCTCAATGATCTGTGTAACCTGCTTCGTTTGTTATTTATCGCAACTAGCCGCATGATTGTAATGTTCATTTTATGGCCATGCGACCGCTTGCCTGCTAGAGCCCCGAGCCTATAGCATCCAAACTTAGACCCGGGCAGAGAGCTAGGCCAATAGTTTACCCCGGCGGGTGGTGTGATATAAAAAGCCCGGCACCCCTCCCCTCTGTAAACGTCGGTCCCCTTGACACCTCACATTATAATGCAAGACCTCGGGTCCCATATTATCGTAGCGTATTCGCTCGCTCTATGTGCGACGTTTCTGTTGCTCACGTGTCTTCACTTCCGCTCAGAATTAAGTAGACTCAGAAGCCTCATTCGTATACCCGTCTTGAAGCATCTTGTATACCGTCCTGTGCTCAGAAGCAGATCTCTCAGAAATTGGAGCCGCGCAGACATTCTAGCACAGCTTGCCTATCTGGGCCTGACCATTTTTTGCCTCTACTTCAGATGCCGCAATCTCTCCTCGGCAGGGTTGCGCGCAGCGAACCTCTCGCTCATACACATGGTGTTACTATTCGCGTCGCCGCACCTAGACCCTCTGTCAAATACACTGGGCCTGAGGTGGCGCGCCGTGCGTCGCCTCCATGCTTCAGTCGGTGTGATGGCCTCGATACTACTTGCCCTGCACCTTGTTTGTAGTCAGGTTGACTCCCGCCCGTTTCCTTTGGATGCGCCGGAAAACAAATGGGGACTGGTCGTGAGTCGTTCGCACTCAGAGCCGGACTTGGCCCTGGCAGTATACTTACAGACTGAGTTGTAGGCAGCGTCATCACTGGGCGCACTTGTTGTGCTTTCTGTCCCGTTCCTCAAGAAGAGGTGGTACGAGCTGTTTCTGCGCCTCCATCAGAGTCTAGCGATCCTGTTGGCGTACGGGCTTTGGGTGCACCTAGCTCCGAAGCCGCTACTCCCGCGCCTCTACTTGTACTCGCTGCTGGGCATTTGTGGTTTGTCCGCCCTCTTGCTCGGCTTCCTAACGCTCCGTCGAAACAGCATCTTGGCCCATGGCTTCCCCAGAGCTACGATTACGCAGTCCCGCGGGGTCGTTATTGTGACTGTAGTACTATCACGTCCTCTTCTGGTGAAGGCCGGACAGCAGATAAATCTTTGGCTTTTCATGCCATCGACGAGCTTTCGGTCGTTTCTTCAGAGTCACCCTTTCGTAATAGCATCCTGGTCTGACGCTCCTCAGTACTCCCTCGATCTCCTGATTGAACCCCGTCGGGGACTCACGCAGCAACTTCTTGTTCGCAGCAAAGAGGAACAGACTTCCTGCTCCGCAATGTTCAACGGGCCCTACGGAACAAGTGTTCCTGTTGGCGAGTATGAGGTCGTACTGATGATCGCCAGTGGATTTGGCATCGCGGCGCAGCTACCGTACCTGAAGCGGCTCCTACACGGCTACAATAGCCGTAGAGTACGCACACGTAGGATCCATCTGGTCTGGGAATTGAAGACACTTGGTGAGTAAACGGCACGTATCAAGGCCTGTAAGCTCTCATTCTCACACGTCCAGACTTGCCCGTGGCGATCGAGAGATTGCTCAATAATGCTCTCGATGATGACACCTTAGACGACGGCTATGTAAGAACCCATGCCTCATGGATGGATCCTTTGCTTACCACGGACAAGATACTCCAAATATCGGTCTACGCCGAGCATGCGAAACGAGACGACAAGATAAGTCCCCGCGCCAACGTCATTAAAGGTTTACCAGATTGGGACACCATTGTCAGAGAGGAGGCGACGGGCAAGTATATTAAGAGGGTTCAAGAAGAAGCCAAGGCTAGGGAGGATATGGTCGTGACAGGTAAGTGTCCCGAAGCCTCAATAAGACTCTTGCTGAATCAAGCATAGTCTCTGCAACGTCGGCAATCAGGGCCGATCTGCGGGACATTGTGCAGAGGCATATAGCCAACAAGGTAGAAATGGTGGAATTGGATTATCAGCCTGATGAGTAGAGAAGGCATAGTGTAGCGCCACAAAATCTGCTGGTTCCCCCGTATCGTGGCACCTCTCGTCTAAGATGCAGCTCTACTGTCTAGTTCGCTGCCCTACAAAATCATAGTCCGGGCTTGTCCAAGCCATAACGAGGGACACCAATCCCTTCAGCCTCTCCTTCTGCCATGACCGAATGAACGGATGCTAAAGCTAGTCAGTACTTGAAATGAAAGGGGAAAGGCACAGGTCGTACCTGGAGCAGCTCGTCCACGGACGAAGCCGACGTCGTTTCGCCGAGAAAGCTTACAGCATGATCGTGCCAGCGATTAGGATTATCGAGACCAATGTTCGTGCCCTCCTTAGCGTAACCGTCCATCAGCTCCATCATGACGTGGCCAAGGTCCCGAATGTCCTTTGGCGAATCCACGATCGTGCAGTTCTCCTGGTTACCTTATTGTATACATTAGTCTGGCGTTACGCACTGGGGACAGGGCTGACCTACGGAGCTTGACCTTGCCACTGGGATGTAGTAGGATTTGAGAACAAGTCAATTGACCGTGCTGCAGCCCTTTCTGTTCGAGATAAGCCAGGGCGGCAACTACCTGCATCCCGTTAGCCGCTCTCTTTGTCAAGCATTTCTGGACTATCATACTTGTCCAATAATGGCGGCGAGACAGTGATTGTCGAGGTGGGGGTTCCCCAGTGCTTCTTCCAAAGAACGGGGCATGTGCTCGTAAGCGACATAGCATTCGTCCTCCGTTCGATAGATCTCATGCACAGTTATGAAATTCGGATGTTGGATAGCCCTGAGCATTCTAATCTGCTCGTCGTCAAGGGTCGCGAAGCGGCGAATGTCGACGAGGTCGAAGGATATTCCCTTCCGTTCGGCAACGAGGACGGGGTCGGACTCTCCAAGGTGTAGAAAATATATCATCTCGTAGGTGACTGATGGCTGAAAGGCCTTGATGGGTATTCTCTCCATCGCTCGCTGGCCGTATCGGTTCGCTTCAACGGTCCTCAAAGAACCAATCTGACTCGGACTGTCGATGGCATTGTCCTGAGGAGGTGATTTGTGTAGTCGTTTAGGTGGCTTCGAGGAGACGTCTTTGTTACCCATTTTCTTGTGTAATCGAGGAAGAGAAATGATGGGAGCCGATCGCCATGCTTGAAGAGTGTCGGGATATATATGGGCTGAACGATCGTCGAATCCAAATAGCCACAAGTGGCTTCTTCCACCCTTTTCGCCCGTCTGCCGCTGGACTGCCCATTGTGACGTTGTGGCTCAAGCATATAAGTGCGAGCGGCTCCCTGCAATAACGAAATCAACTTGCATCGCATGCCATGCTTTCTTCTTACTATCATGGCCACCAACACCTTCTTAGCGGCCAATCGTCGTCTCGAGGACGAACGGCGGGCAAAGTACTGCGGAACGGCTAGCATCCGTGTAGCAGCCTTGCGATTCCCGAGCTCGAGGCAAATAGGGACGGCTACGAAGAACAAGAATGCTGAAGCGCTGAAAAGAATATTCCTGGAGGAGCGCGGCTGTCGTCAAGAGGATAGTCGCCATCATGCAAAGGCCATCATCAGCCAACGGGACCTGGATGCGGCGTTAGAAGGGACTCAATTCTCGAATTCAAGTCTCCTGTCCGATATATTACCTTACCCACAGCTCGAGCTGCCCGCTGAACTCAGATTGGAGTGCCTGCAGGGTTGTGATCGTCTTGCGGCGGCCGATGAGGTTCTTGAGGGAGCGAATAAGCGCTGGGTGGTGGACCTTTTCCTCGATGGTTTGTCGTCCCTACCAGCGTTGTGCACGCTTTTCTGACGAAAGCAGATTTGAGTGAGGAGTTGAAGACGATGCTCGTTGAAGACTACGACCACCAGAAAGCCCCGAGCGATGGCGAATTATACTGCAAAATTCGGGAGTACCAGGGCATCCATGGCGAAGAGAACCTGTTCTTCGAGAGGCTGTGGCTGGGGCGACTTGCGGCGGTGGAAAATCGCCGGAAAAATTTTGACCAGTTGTCTCGTCATAGAAAGTATGCGGCTGCTTTCGACAATTTACTCGACATCCCCGCCTTAATGGCTGGCATGCGCCTCAGCGTGGTGCACCAGATGATTTCCATGAAATGCGATGAGGTAACACGACAAACGTCTGGGTATCAGGCCAATACTGACACTGTATAGCCGAATATCTTCTACCTGAAGAAAATACACCAGTGGTGGCGCGATCTTTGCGGCGGCAGCCACCAAACCATGCGCCAGATTGACAGGCCAACCATTGAGGCGCTACAGGGTAGGGCCCCCGGGGCTTGTAAAACAGACCACGACGACCTGCTTGCCAAGTTCAGAAGCGGGCAGATATTCGGTGATTTTCCAGAGCAGCAGCGGGAGACATTTTGGCCCAAGGTTTGCAGCGCTTCTCAACGGTGCTTGATTCCATCTCTGTTCACTTTCTTCGAGGACCGCAAATTCCTCGCTTGTGCTGCTGAGTGCATGAGAAGGATTGTGGATGTGGGACCAAGGGACACTATTGCAGGCCGTCTGGAAGACACGTTTACGGATGCAAACCAGCAGAGCGATCGATGCGTCGTACAACTTTCCGAGACAACATTTGGTAGCATTACAGGAGACGTCGCGTCGCGACTTGATCTCGGGATGCGACAGCTCTGGCTGGCCGCCTTTCGTATGTACCGAGACCTGCCCGCTGACCCGCAAAAGAAAGACCTTTTGGCGAAGGCGCGAACGAAGGCGGACGAGACTGCCCTGTTTGAGCTCGCTTCTCTTGCTTCTCGGCTCGGATTTGAGTCAGAGAAGATAAAGAAAATATTGCGTGCGTCACCTGATAGATCCATCGCCGAACGCGCTCTGCTTGCGGCTCGGAAGCCAGGGCGGTTCATATACGATAATCAGCAGCAGCGCATCCAACAAGTGGTTGATATATTCGCAACCGCCTCTCCTATGTCTGTTGCTGAGGCATCAGACCATTCGCAAATCATTATGCGTGGGCAGCCTCCAAAACGACACGGAGTGCCCCACGACGTCGATCATGATTGTGATGAGGCCTGGATTTTTCTTCCAAAGCTGGACAACGGATTGGAAGCTGATCAAACGAGCGTTTCATCGTTATTCATCAGACGGTCAGTGTACTTAGCTTACTTCGGGCAGCCTCCATCGACCGAAAGCTGTATACCAAACAACGAAGCCCCGCGCCACGACGTGTTTATGACGGGCCACACATCCACGCCACCTGGGCCAGGTTTAGACCGAGTCGAGCTGAATGCTGCCATGATCAGACGAGCACTTGACCCGGAGCAGGACATACAGCAGGACTTCTCGTACCAAGTGAATGAGCAATGCACTAGGCTGCAACAACTGACGCGAGAGACCGAGAACGAGCAAGAAAAACTGGACCGACTTAGGGCGCTTGCCGCTGCAGAGCAGGATCGGCTCGACGGTAAGCAGACAAAGTTGAACTTGCTCGCCGCAGAGGAAGAGCAACACAACGCCAAATTGCGACAATTGGCAGAGAGGCAGCAGGAGGAACAGGAAAAGCTGGATCAGCTGATGCAGAGAGTGCGTGAGGAGGAAGAGAGGCAACGAAGTGAAATGACGCTTGTGCTACATGGAGACCCTATGGCTGAGGCGGAGCAACCAGTGGCCGGCGACGAAGAACTCCGTGATGAGCCTGAGGAAGAACCCATGGCAACCAGACGGGACAACAGGCTTACACGTTTTGCGTTCGAACGGCTTCTGCCAGAATCCGGTGAAGAGGCGACGGAAGGTGAAGGAGGTGCCTTGACAGATGAACCGAAAGTTCGCATTGAATTTAAGGTGGTCGAGACAGACGGTAGGTTGAAGATTTCAGATACACATGATGTGAATCTTTCCGATCCCTCGCTAGTGCAGCGACTTGCAGCCAAGTATGTTAGAAAGGGCTTTTTGTTATTTGACATGTATGGTCACAACCTGACGGCCAAAAACTGTTTTAAGCAGGTAACGTGGAATGGGACCAATACTGTTGTGGTGAAAGATGTATCCCCAGCTGGTAGGACAAGCAGGAAAAAAAGGATCGTCAGCATTGAGGAAGAGACAAAGGCAAAGAAAAACAGAGGGCATTAGTTCAGGGCTTAGTAGAGAGAAAGTAAGAGCATTCCTGCTTCGACACTTACGCTTGCGAAGCCGTCGGCGTGACCGGGCGCGCCTGCTCTCACAGGTCCTGAGGCAGGCCTGCGTCTGCAATAGAGTGCCTCAGCAGCGCAGAGTGAGCAGCGTCTGGCTTATGACAACGTGGACTCACCCACGTCCGCGCAGTCGACCGTGCGGCCGCAGAACGTCGCAAGCATCTTAGAGCGTGAGCCAGCGGAGGCCTGGGACAACAGGCCGAAGCGAAGAGCGTCGCTGGTAGAAGATCTTCCGCGTCTGGCGGCGTCTGCACGTCCGTGTAGGCAGCCACGGCCGCAGGCCGAGGTGCGAACGCCGGTGTCTGCGAACGCCGGTGTCTGCGAACGCAGCTTCGCCTGCGCAGCTAGGTGCGCGAGCTAAAATAAACCCGCAGCGCGCCCGCTCTTCACTCTCAACACATGGTATATCCGTAAGTTCGAGTGGCGGCTGCTGGATGAAGACAGCTGGAACTCATGGCTGATACATGGATTAACTTCTCCGAAGACTGGCGTGGCTATAGGCATAGATATAAGTCAGGCAAAACTCAAATGGTCGTGCAGGAGCAGATCGTGCATGGAACAGATCGTGCATGGAGCAGATCGTGCATGGAGCAGATCGTGCATGGGTTCTGTTTGCCAGCACCAAAAAGGCTTAGCACAGTGGAGCTCAGGCAATAACCCATTCCTAGCACTAACGCAATCCAGTCGCCCAAGTCTTGGCATCCGTCGCCATGGCACGGATGACACAATTGCACGGCCGCTTCCGTTCGAGTATTGAATTGGGTCCACTGTCTGTAGATATATCATGTTTGTTATCCATTTTATTACTTACAGTCTTAATGGACGCATTCTACGTAGCTCTATCTTCCGAAATGTCGAGGGCAAGAATCTCCCATCTCTTGTAAGTAAAAACTCTTCAATGTCAGACAGGCTCTTCTCTATGTCTCGCGTCATTGAATCTATTGGGCGACCCTCGAGTATGTGTAGTGCCACCCCATTAAGATTCTCACATATCGTTGGTAACTCTGGATAAGCGTTAAAGATATAGCAAAGGAATGGTTCGATCATCCACTCGTTAAATTGCTTCAGTCTACATGCCAGGTTAGTCGAATGACCGAGACTGCGGGCGGTGGCTACCTACATGGTTCTCATTGCCGCTCGGCTCCCAAGCAGAAGAATTCCGTATCCTAAATTGTCACAGAGGATCTGGAACCGTTTCCCAATGGTCTTCCGATAGTGAAACTTGTCTTTCCGCTTATCCTTTACTTCTTGCCCGACAGTTGTCCAATCATCCGAATACAACTGCGCTAAAAACAGCTCCAGCGCGATGGAGGAGCTTTTCATGCTTTTTGGCTTGGTTACTTGTGCTTTGATGACCTCTTGTTCGTATCGAAGGTAAAGCTGGTACTGTAATACTCTGTGAAAACGCAAGCCAAGACCGTCCATTGGTGAAAGTCTCTCGAGGCTGTCCATACGCCGACATATTTTCACCAGCCTATCCGTAAGGGAATCGGAGCTCGATAGACTTGGGAGCTGGGAATCTTTCCAGGGACCTTCCCAAATGGGGAGTTGGTCAAGTAGGAACTCAGGAGCGTCACCCCGTACGAGGTTATCGGCTGTTTGTAAAGCAATAACGCCTTTCAATGTATCTCTTAAGCGGGGGAACGTGGGCGACAAAACGGCCAGGGCATGACTATAACGACTGGCTCCAAGAGGCGGGATTGAAGTGCGTCGGCTGGGCAGAGAAGATTTAGCAACTTGGTCTAGTGTGCGACATTGGGTATCTGTATTCTGCTGCTCCGTAGCACCAGAGTCGTCGTTGCTGACAGAATTTGGTTGAGGCGACGGACATATGTCAATACAATGGGATGGCGAAGGGCAAGTAGCCGCAGGAGCCGAGTCGTCAGAGTGCTTTAGCTATAATAGCCGGTTAGTCGACTTATTTGCTTGAGAGAGTCGGTGGCTCCATTACCCTGCGGGGAGAGCGCCTGTTACGCGGGTCTTTGAGATAGCGATCGAATATTACAGGGTGCTGAGCTTTGGGATTAAATCCACGTTGGATGGCTCGCTGCAAAATTTTATCAACCATCTCGACTTCGAATCCTGTCTGCCGCTGAATTTCTTCAGAACTGGCCCCTGAAATCTGCAAGGTGAGAGCTTGAGCGCGAGTAGAAATGTCATAGCGCGCCATAATTGTAGGTGAACGTTGCTTACAGGACGTGGCAGGTCGCCTTTGGAGATGTTGAATGGCTTGATTAAAGGCACATTCGTGCCTCTCTGCTGGAACCTAAATGGACCTATCCGACGCGAGTTGTGGACTAATGGATGAATCTCTTCTTATGCCATACTGAGAATGCTGCTGCGATTGTCGTTAGTATCGTTGTCCAGTTGGTGTTGTTGTCCGGTTGGTGTCGTTGTCCGGTTGGTGTCGTTGTCCAGTTTATGTCCCCTTGTAGATCGCAGAGAGTAGGACGAAAACCGCCACCACCGTCAACACCATAGCATATGCTGGCAGTTGATTTAAACCTGAACAAGAGGCTATAGAATTGAGACCTAAATATGCCCTTGAAAGCCTTATTGCGAGCAGCAACCAACAGTTCATTGCAATTACAACGGCAGACACTAAGGGCGATGAGTTACACTGAGTTGGACGATACGGCGGTGTCACGTATTGAAGCTCCAAAAGATGTAATCGTTGTCAAGGAGGTCGGGCGTCGCGTTGCTACTTTCACAACTCAAAAATCACAAGAAAGAGTCCAGGTCGCAAAAACGGCTCGAGAGGATAGATTAGAGGCCAGGGATGCCCGCAAAAAAGAACGATCGTCTAGAGAGGATCTAGCAATGGAACTGGCTCGACAAAACGACCAGCTAGATTTTGTGCATTCCATGCTGGCTGAGCTCGCCAAGCACGAGAATGCCGTACTGGATGTGGTAGATGAGGAGCTGGAGAGAATAGACAGACAGCGAAAAGTCCAGCAGAGTGTGAGGGAACGCAGAAAGGAGACTATGGAATATTTGCGCTCTTGTTTGTAAGGGTGAGCTGAGTCCCCATTGCCTCAGAAGCGAGACAGGACAGCCGATAACTTTGCAAGGGCAACGCGCCGCCTGATGAAAAGATGTGATCAAATGAACCGTCGGTATGGCGCTGATGTGTATCTTCTCGTGCGCCGGAAATCTCGGCACTATGATTACAACTCTGCTGACGACCCTTCTTTCCCAACTCCCACTGTTCAGCTTGTTAGTGTGTTCAATCCTTGGACCTGCACATCCGCTAACTCTCTTCAAGGAGAAAGCTTACCCGCTGGCTGTCAGGAGAACGCCAGCGGATTTTCATGGTCAGGGCAGTTTCAGGAAGGGTCAACTGATGACGCAAGCACGGACAGCCAAGCCATGGGGAGGATCAATTGGATTGAGCCGTAGTGAATAAACTGCATATCCGCCGCCATTTTACCCCACCTGCCTGAATGGGAGTACATGACAGCCTCACACAAGCAAAAATGGCTTGTGCGCCTGTCCGCGAGCTGAGCGCTCCGTAGATCGGGGGCAATGTTACCTTGCTGGCAGGAGGCCTTGCTGGCAGGAGACCGTGCTGGCAGGGAGAATCGGGGGGCTATGCTATTTTGGGGTTTCCTACAGCACTGGGCCACCGCCTTGTACTGGGCCACCACCTTCTGCTACAAGGCACTATTTTGGGGTTTCCCTACAGCACTGGGCCACCGCCTGGTGCTGGCCCACCGCTACAAGCCTTTGAGACAGTCAACAAGTAGCCGGCACCGTTCCGTCAAGAAGAGAGGTGCAACCGAAGAGATAGGGATGCAAACGGCGATGAGTAGAAGACCAACGCAGCGGCGCATGAGACATGAACCCTGAGGGTAATGACGGGCTTGCAACATGAAGAGCTGGCGTGGGCAGACAGGCAGAAAGCCAGGTTGCAGCGCCGAGGTGGCCGACCGAGGTGAGGGAGGGAAGATGGTGGAGGTTGGTTTATTCATACGAGCACCAAATGGCTGGGAGTAACACAGGACGGAAGGCGTCGAGCCAATGAGCGGCGATTGTGCTTGCTCCATCAGCTCGTACGGGACGTCGTTTCCAGAAACAGTGGAGTTGACATTGCTAGTAATACACTATTTCTCTTCACTCATTTTGCGCCATTGTTGTTTGACTGCCGCCACCGTCCGGTTGAGCTTGGAAGCGATCCAGGACTCCGACTTGTTCTCCCTCTTCCATGCTCTTAGTCGGCGTTCTTCCAGCTCAGACCACCGACGGCGCTTGACGGACACATTCCTACTTCTAGCCTTGACGCTCACGGAACCGTCTTCGTCGCTGCTAGAGACGCCATCATAATCACTCCGACTGCAATGCTCGCCCATGCAACCCAGAGAAATTTCGTCCGATTCTTTGCAACCACTCTCAGGGGGCGTAGATCGCTTGCGCAGGCTGTAGCGCCGCTTCAAGACGTTGCTCATGGGCTGGCCATGCCATGTGTTGCTCGAAACGCCCTCGTACGATGGATGGCGGAGTAAGGACAGCGCTTCGAAGAGTGCTGCACGGAAAATAGCGCATGATTTGCATTGGCCAGTTTGTCCCATCTCCTGCGCTCCGCTGAACGGTAGCGCTGGAGGTGGCCCAGCCCGCGGCAGCAAGGGTGTGCCGGCCATGGGAGGTTGACTCGTCATCGCGTCTCCGTATGGACGAGAAGCGAATCTCCCTGGAGGCTGTCTTGAAGAGAAAGCAGCCGCGTCTGAGCGAATGCTTGCAGGAGGAATTGGGGGGCCGCCACGCTGAGCCGTGGCTGGATGGAAGCTGCGCGTGGGATAGCGAGCAAGAGCATTCAAGGCCAACGGATTGTCGTCGCAGTTCCTGTTGTGGCTGCGCTTGACGTGACGATTTGGTAGCAATCGACGAGGCCTACCGTGAGCATCAATCGTATCGTCGACCGGTGCCGAGGCAATCTTGCAAACATCTGGCTGACGTAGCAAGGCGCCACGTTCAGCAATGGAGGGCAGTCTTGGTCGCTTCGCTTCCCGTTCATCATCAGTGCCATTGCCATTCTCGCTGTCCTCCAGTGGTCGATTCAACTGCTTGGAATTCGGCGCAGAATCTTGCTGTTGACCTGCATCTAGCCAACGCTGAAAGCCCACGTCATCGTCAAGTAGGCCCTCCAGACAAGGACTTTCGGTGGCATTGGGTGCGGGAGCAGATGCGCTCAAAGCTGGTGAGGAAATAGAAGCGTCGCCCCGATCTCCGCGCTGGTCAAGGCCGGGCCTCAAAAGGCGTGGCGACTGCATGGCGGTACCAGCACTGGGCTGGGTCAACGCTGCCTGGGCCGCATCATCGACAACGTCTACGGTAGGATCCAAGACTGTTGCTGGAGAGGCTGGGTCCATCAACGTCGGAGACATCCCACCGACCTCTGTGTCCTGGTCATCTTCCGCGATAATTACAGAACCTGGTGTTTGTTCTGTCAGTCTTGCCTCTTGCACAAATGTATCAAGAGGTGGTTACCTTGGTTCTGGGAATCGCCTGGGTTTACCTCCGGTGTCTCAGCTGCAAGGGACAGCTGAGGTGCCAGACTCAATGAAGTACTCGAATGCTCTCGGACTTCATTGCCACCCGAATTGGATGTCGTACACATTTCCACGAGCTGCCTAACAGACTGCATGTCGTCGGACCAATCGAGGCCTGTCAGGTCGATCGTCATCACATCCTCCAGGTCTCCGGCATGTTAGCTGTGAGTCAAGCTTCTAAAGGGGGCTCCTTTCTGCGACATACCGTTCATCTGCAAGCCTTCCGTAATGGATTGAGACGCTTGACCATCATCTCGAAATCCTGGTAGCGCGACATCCGTTTGATGCCATCTGGACGCTGGAGCTGCGTGTTTCGACTTTCGTGGCCTTTGCGGTACAGGGACATATGGTTTGAACTTCAGAGGAGCAGCCATAGCGCAAGGAAGCTGGGGCTGTTGGTATCTTGTGATCAGAAGTGAATAAAAAAGAGTGAGGTATGGAGAGGGACGGGCATCCTTTCCCTTTTATCCAGTGGCCAACCTCCCGCTCGCGATTGCCAGTTCGGCTTCTAGCGGAAAGGGGCTGTGAACCGACCTCGGAATTACCAAGTCAGGCCAAGAGAGGAAAGCCTTATGTCCAGGCGGCTCCCGTGCCAGTCACCCTCCCATCGGCCACGAAGCTGACCCACCCCCTTTTCTCATTTGGATCTAACTGCAACGTATGATCAATGGCGAAGTCTTCGCGGCGTTGCAGCCAAGAGATTCGGGCCGACCGACTTGACAGAGCCGCTCGAGACCGCCATGCGCAGGTGCACTGCCTCCAATTCGCAATACATCGGTGTTTGACTTGCCGAGCTCACCGTCGACCGACCCCTGCGCTGACAGAGACACGCGTTCAGGTCTATTCTGGGAAGGTAGCTCGACTCAAGCGCGGAACGGTGGCATAAACATCACTGCCCCTCCGTTTGTACGTATCGGACACGGCTTTGAACGAGAGGCTGATAGCCAAGGCAGCATCCATGGCGTCGTTGGTTGCACCCGGCAAGAGCCCCTGAAACCGGGAACATCCCAGCGTCCTCACAAGTGCGAGCATAAGTGCCGCCAGACCAAGGTAAGATTGTTGCATCCAGCGGGTTTGTCCATAGAAGGCCCGACTAAGTCACACTTGAATCGACGTTGATAGCGCCATCCCGAACTCCTTTGCGCCGGGTCAGCTGCCCAAGGATCAGCCACGACCCGGTCCAGTCTGACGCTAATGCAACAGGCTGTGCTAATGTATCGGGGTGATTCGTGCCACGGGAAACTGCCAGCCTGCTGACGACGAGCATGTGAATGATTTGCGCCTCTCGCCCCATCGTGATCCAGATTCCTGCATCTGAGGTCAAACGTGATCAGCTCGGTGCTGCGGACTTGTCGTGCCTTGGACCATGGCTAGGAGGATTCGGGAGTCGATCCCAGTATCGTAACCAGCTCGCGCCCTTGATCATGAGGTCCAGTTCGCGTCTTGTGGTAGGCTTGTTAGCCGGGGGCCGTGTGCTTCAATGTCGACCAATGGCGAGCCCATCATCTCTTCCGCTACCGCTTTGCCATCATCGCCCTTGCCTCATCGTACCCACCTTCAGCAAGCACTCGCAAGTCCGTGCATATCTGTCCTTGAGCGCGTTGATAGTGCGTCCACGTAATGAGAACCACGTTCGGCGTCACCATCGTGCAGGCGGTGGATGCAACACGCAGGACAAAGAGGATCCATGCTTGCTGGGAAAAGCCTTGCCTGGCAAAGGTTCCTGTGCTACCCCAAGAAGGCAGCTGGGAGGGCTGGGAGAGCCAGGAGGAGAGGGGTGCGTTTGTGTCTCCCATATGTCCCGGCCAACAGTTGAGTATGGGTCTTAGGATCGGCGTTAGGAGGCTGCTGACTCTGTGCCAGCTGTCTCAAACTCACGGAATGTCCCTGGCACGGAGCAACTCTCCACCTATGGCACCACGTTGATGCCAATGTCGATACGGCCTCGCTACCGCGGCAGCATACCCCTGACAACCAAGGCCTCGCCTTCTCTGACCAGGTCCAGCTCGTATCAATAGACCGTTACGAGTCCCCGACAGAGCGCCCGATTTTTGCCAAGAGAGGCAAATAGGACACGCAGGGGAATGTCAACGCCGGTGCATGAAGCCAGCGCCCGGGATACCCATCTTCGTCCGAGGAAGTTGAGGCATCGGGATGAATTATGCCGCGGAAAACCTGTACCGTGACTGGCGTCTCGCTCCGCACCCCCTTCGTGATTTCGTTTGAGCGCTCGGCTGCGGCGTTGCCGTGACTTGGATCATAATCAGCATGATCGAGGAATCGATCCCATTGCGGCAACAAGCCCGCGCAGTTCGCGAGATCAAGCCCGTATCTTGTGGCATAACGGGCAGGATTGATGACCAGGATCTCCTTCTCCAAGCTCGGCAAAGTGCGAGCCCATCCTCTCTTCCGCTACCGCTTCGCCATCATCGCCGTTGCCTCGCCTCATCTTACCACCTGCACATGCATGTCCGCTCGCAAGTCCGTGCCAAGCCGTCCTTGTCGTGTGAAGAGCAGGCTGAGGATCCATCCATCGCGTAATGGCCTGATCATGTGTTCGATGGTGAGGCAGACTGACCGGAAGAACACGTAACTCGTTGGTCGAATCAACGCGGGGCCCAACAAGTCCCATGTCTCTTGCAGGGATTCTTGGCTGGCGAAGGATCCTGTGCCACCCCTAGAAGGCGCGAGAGGAGCGTTTGTCTCCCATGCATCCCGCGGCTGTGCTCTAGGTGCGTCGTACTCTCGACGTCTTCCTGGGCTGAAGCAGCCCTCCATCCGTCGCACCGGAGCCGATGACGAGGCAGCTCTGCCCATGAAGTCGACATCCCCCTGAAAGCTAAGGCCTCGCCCTCATTTCCCTTGTCGAATCACCAGCAGAGCGCCGAGCGTTGTAACAAGTGGTGCAGATACGCCATGCAGGAGGCGTCAACGCCGATGCAGGAAACAGGCATCCGAGATGCCCATCCCCGCTTGCCCGTAGAGGGAAATCGAGGCCATTGCTTGTGACGCTTTTTGCCTCCTTCAGTAATTTTGAACAAAGCCCAGCGAAAGGTATCCAATCGCATCGACTCGGCCGCGCTCTTCCGTTCGCGAGACATCGGGGCGTTGATTCCACCTCGTAGAGGGATGATGGTGGGGTGGTGTGGTCGTGCACCAGACTTCATGCCGGCCCACGGGATGCAAATAAGCCTCGAGCTGTCGGCAGCATCGTGGTAGGGACGACAAGACCGAAGACTCCAGCCCTGAGCGTAGGTGCTGTCATGGTTTTTGTCTTGTTGCGATGGTCGTGCCAGGCGGGAGGTGATGCGTAGATGGGAGGATGACGAAATGCGGTGCAGGAACCATGGGAGAAAAGGAGACTGGAGGGGTACATGGCAGGAGATGGAGGGGCGCCGCCGTTTTATGGGCGGCGCAAAAGCGGCGAGGGATGGAGGGGCCGAGAATTGCCCGATGAGGCAACCACCGGATGTGGTGGGCCAAGACCACCATTTCCGGAGGCGGGCAAGCCGTCGGAACTTTTACTTTACTTATTACCTTAATTAAGAATAATAAATTATTAATATACCCTTATTATAAAATTATAATAAATATATATAAGATATAAGATATTATTATTATAAAAACCTAAGCGCTACCTTATAATTATAGATATTTAAAGCCTTAATTAAAGCGCGGCTATTATAATATTAAAATATCCTTAGTCCTCTTACTCTTTATTATTTATTATCTTATCTAGACCCTTAGTTATATCTATATAAATAGATAGGGCGGAGTTAAGGAGTACCTCTCTATCCTCCTCCTTAAAGCTAAATATTTCCTTATTATTATTAGCGGTATTATTAAAGAGCTCCTTAAAGAGCTTAGCCGCTATAAAAATAAAAGGGAACCAGGCTATAGCTTAATTAATAATAGCGATAATATTATAAATATTAATAAAGATTAAAGCGACCTTAACTATTAAGGCCTTAATAATATAGGTATTTACCTTTATTAAGGTAATTAAAAAGAGGGCGCTATAAGTATAAGGGGCGACCGGACTAATATTAATATTATTATTATTATCGTCTAGAGAGTAAAGAGTAATAAATATTATAATTATATAAGTAAATAAGAGCGTAATAAAGGCAGGCGGGGCTAGGGTAGAGACGGCCGGGTTAATAATATATATAAGCTTATATATTACTATAAGTATATAAATAGCGAGCTTATTAATCCTAGCTTAATCCTTAGTCTATTATAATTAGCTTAATATAAATATAGCTAAGCCTTAAAGCGACTTATTATTAGCTTAATAAAGGTAATTACTAGCTTTTTTATAGCCTAAATAGCTTTTTTATTAATAATTTATTATAATAAGTTAATAATAGCCTTAAAGTAACCTTAAATTAATTATATATTAATATATAATTCTATTTAAAGTAATACTTATATAAGCCTTATACTTTAAATTAATACTTACTTATAGTTAGCGATAATATAATAATAGCTTAGCCTTAAACTAGCTTATTTATAAGCTTATAATATTATACTCTATACTCTTTAAAAATATAAGCGATATAAAAAGAGTAAAGTAAGGTATATAAATCGCTAAGGATATATTAAGTTAATACTAGCTCCTCTATAGACCCGAGATATTATTAACTTATTATTAAGGCTATTAGCTTTATAAGGGAAGGTAATATAAATATAGAGGTATTCGAAGATATTTATTATAAGTTAAAATAAACCCGCTATAGCTACTTAATATACTTATTATAAATAAATAATAAAAATAAAAGTAATTTAAGTTTAATAGTAATTATTATTAATTATAAGTTAGCGCTAATAATTATAAAGTAAGCTTAAGCTAAGGCTAAAAAAGAGCCTAAAATATATCTTATAATATAAGAATAAAATAGAAAATATTTAAGAAAAGCTATATAGGGTCTACTAGCTATTAATAAGCTTCTTTAATAAGATTATAATATCTATAAACTATTAATAAGGTATATTAAATAATATTAGATTTTATTTACTTAAATTAAAAAGGTTAAAAAAAGAAAAGAAAAATAGCTTAAATTAAACCTTAAAGATATCTCTTTAACTTATTATAATTAATAATAATTAACTTACTTTTCCTTAATATAAAGTTTATTTATAATATAATATAAGCTATATTAAAGCCTTACCTTTATATACCCTATATATATATTATACCCGCCCTAAACTTATAATATATATTATATACCGCTAATTAGCTTAATATTCTTAATATAATTATTACGGTAATATAATATATATATATTTATAGAAGAAGGCCTTTCCCCCTTTAACTTAATTTTATTATATTCCCTTCCCTCCTTTACTTACTTTAGCGAGTAGCCCTAATACCCCCCTCCTTAATATTAGCCCTAGGGGGGGGGGGGGGGGGGGGGCTATTATACCCTTACCCTAAGGCTAGGGTAGACTACCTTAATAACTTATCGTTAAGATTAAGTTACTTATAACCTAATATTACTCTATAAGAAGGATATAGGTTTTATTAATAAGGTTTTTCTTATATTAATTAAATATAAAAGAATTAAAGTTTATAAAATTAGCTAGAGTAATAAACTTCTTTTTCTTTTATAATAATATAAGTTAAATAATATATTATAATAATAATTATTATATATACCTTTTAGATAAATAAGGTAATAAATAATTCCTTAAAGAATTAAAAACCTTTATTATAATTAATAAAAGAGGAGTCTTTAGCTTATAAAGAGTAATTAATAGATATAAGCTAAAGAAATAATAAGAAGAACTTAAGCTATATTATTAATAAGAGAGTATTAATTAAGCTAATAAAGGAGTTAAATTTATATATTATAAAGGAATATTTAATAAATAAATAAAAGAAAACGGAGATAAATAATAAAAGGATATACGCTAAAGGTAATAATATAAATAATAAAGATATTATTATAAAGAAGAAGAATAATAATTAATCGCTAAGGCTAAAAATAATCTAAAGTTATAAAAGAAATTAAAAAGCTAAAAGTATTTAATTAAGCTAAAGAATATTATATCTTAAATAATAAAGAAGAAGAAGAAAAAGAAGAAGTTTATTACTTTAGCTAGTTTTATAAACTCTAGTTCTTTTATATTTAATTAATATAAGAAAAACCCTATTAGGAAAACCTATATCCTTCTTATAAAGTAATATTAAGTTATAGGTAACCCGGTCTTAGCGATAAGTCGTTAAGGTAGTTTACCCTAGCCTTAGGGTAAGGGTATAATAGCCCCCCCCCCCCCTAGGGCTAATATTAAGAAGGGGGGCGTTAGGGCTACTTATTAAGGTAAGTAAAGGAGGGAAGGGGATATAATAGGGTTAGGTTAGGGGGAGAAAGGCCTTATTCTATAAGTATATATATATTATATTACCTTAACGATTATACTAAGAGTATTAAGCTAATTAGTAATATATAATATATATTATAGGTTTAGGGCGGGTATAGTATATATATAGGGTATATAAAGGTAGGGCCTTAATATAGCCTATATTATATTATAAATAAACTCTATATTAAGGAAAAGCGGGTTAGCTATTATTAATTATAATAAGTTAAAGAAATATCTTTAAGGTCTAGTTTAGGCTACTTTTCTTTTCTTTTTTAACCTTTTTAACTTAAGTAAATAAAATCTAGCGCTACTTAATATACCTTATTAATAGCTTATAAATATTATAGTTTTATTAAAGAAGCTTATTAATAGCTAATAGACTTTATATAGCTTTTACTAATTATTTTCTATCCTATTCTTATATTATAAGGTATATTTTAAGCTCCTTTCTAGCCTTAACTTAAGCTCGCTATATAACTATTAGCGCTAACCTATAATTAATAGTAATTATTACTAAACTCGAATTACCCTTAACTCTATTATTTATTTATAATAAGTATAATATATAGCTATAGCGAGTCCGTTCTAACTTATAATAAATATCTTTAAATCCTTTTATATTTATATTACCTTCCCTTATAATATTAATAGCCTTAGTAATAAATTAATAATATCTTAGGTTTATAAAGGGGCTAATATTAACTTAATAAGTCCTTAAGGATCTATATATTTTACTATATACTTCTTATATTACTTATATTTCTAAAGAGTATAGAGTATAGTATCGCGAGCCTATAAGTAAGCTAGTCTAAGGCTAGGTTATTATTATACTATTATTAATTATAGGTAGGTATTAATTTAAAGTATAAGGCTTATATATACTCTAAATAGAATTATATATTAATATATAATTAATTTAAGGTTACTTTAGGGCTCTTATTAACTTATTATAGTAAATCGCTAGTAATAAGGCTATTCGGGCTATAAAGAAGCTAATAGCTACTTTTATTAAGTTAATAATAAATTACTCTAGGGCTTAATTATATTTATATTAGGCTAATTATAATAAATTAAGGACTAAGCTAAGATTAATAAGCTTATTATTTATATACTTATAGCGGTATATAAGCTTATATATATTACTAACTTAACTATCTTTACCCTAGCCCTACCTACTCTTATTACGCTCTCGTCCGCTTATATAACTATAGCTTTTATTACTCTTTATTCTTTAGATAACGATAATAACGATAATATTAATCTAGTTACCCCCTATACCTATAGCGCCCTCCCCTTAGCTACCTTACTAAAGGTAAATACCTATATAGTTAAGGCCTTAACGGCTAAGGTTATTTTAATTTTTATTAATATTTATAGTATTATCGCCGCTATCGATTAGGCTATAGCCTAGTTCCCCTCTATCTCTATAGCGATAGAGCTCGCCGGGGAGCTCTCCGATAATACCGCTAACGATAATAAGGAGATATTTAGCTTTAAGGAAAAGGATAGAGAGGCGCTCCTTAACTCTACCCTATCTATCTATATAGATATAGCTAAGGCTCTAGATAAGATAATAAGTAACGAGAAGTAAGAGGACTAGGGATATCTTAATATTATAGCGGCCGCGCCTTAATTAAAGCTTTAAATATTTATAATTATAGGGTAGTATTTAAGTTTTTATAATAATAATATCTTATACCTTATATATATTTATTATAACTCTATAATAAAGGTATATTAATAATTTATTATTCTTAATTAAGGTTATAAATAAGGCGGAATTATTTAAGTATTTTATAGTAAATATATTATTATATAAGGGGGCTAGTAATATATAGGTTATCGAGGGCTATATAAATATTACTATAGCTCTATAGAGGGACTAGTAGGGATATATATACTCTATTTAAGTAAGGGTAGTTAAGAAAAATATAAAAGGCTATCTTTAACTTAAGGCTATAGTAATAAAGGGGTAATAATATATTAAGTACTTATTTATAATAAAGGAAGTCTTTAAGGCTATTAAGGAAAGATAAGTTAATATTTATTAATTAGAGTATATAGCGGGGCTTATATATATTTATAAGGTAAATAATATAATTTTATTATTCTCTTTATATAAACTTAATAGCCTTAGCTAAAGTTATAGACTTTAAGTATTAAGTATTTAATTACTCCTTATATCTAGCGCTAGGCGTCTTAGGGTTTTAATAATTCTATAAAGTCTTTATAACCTTATCGTATATATAGTAAATATAATCTATTACCTCTATAGACTTAAGCTAGTTCTTAAAATATATAACTTATTTATTTAAATATAAGTTAATTAGCGGTATAGCCGCCTCTATCTCGAGGCTTTATATAAGGGTAGCCCTATATATATTAAGGATAACTTAAAGGTAGGCTAATTACTCTCTAGCTAAAGTTATTATAATACCTTAAGGGCTACGTTACGGGCCTATAGGTATATAAAATATTAACGCCCTATATATAATAGCGCTATAAATAACCTTAATATAAATCTCTTTAGTTTATATAAATAATATCCTTAAGTTAATATTATAAGGGTAGTTAGGGCTATTTATTAATAATTAAGCTTAGCTTATAGCTACTTAAGGTAATCTCTTTAATTAAGTTTATAATTAAGCTAGACCTTTAAGAACTTAATACTTTTTATTAATAAGATCTTTTTATCTTTAAGCTATATTTATTTTATTTTTATAATATAATACTATAAAAAGTAAAGGAGCTTATTTTTATTAAGTTCGAATTATATACTTATATAAAATACTTATATATTATACTTTTCTTATATAGCCTCGAGTTAATAGTAAGTCGCGCTTATAAAGTAGCTAAAAGCTATAATATTTATATTATTAATAAATTTAATAAAGGTAATACTTAAGACTATTAAGAGGTTATTATAAAGGGTATTAATATATAAGAGGAAGAGGATAGGGGAAATTAATAACCCTTATAAAACTCTTATAGGGATTAGGATTACTTTAATTATTTTATTATTAAAGTAAAGGTAAGCTATCTTCTTAATAAGGAAGCTTAATATTTACTTAACGATCTAGAGGGGGAGCTTTTTCTTATATAAGGTAGCTAGGAGGTAATTATAATTAATATAATTAAAGGTACCTTTAAGGTCTAGCTATAGTAATAAGGCGATATTATTATAGTCTTATACTATCTCGATAAGTTTAGTTATTAACTATAAGGCTATCTTAATCGATCGCTAAAGGTAATTCTTTATTTACCCCTTAAGAAAGAGTTAGTATTCCTTTATTATAATAATAAGGTAATAGGCGATAATTACTTTTAGGGTCTTACCGATAATACTTAAGAGGGAGATCGGCCTCTATATATTTAGGAGGTAGAGCTAGTTTTTTATCTTATTTAATTTCTATAAGATAATAACTCTAGCGCGGCAGAACTACTATAAGAATATATTAATATTATAGCTTATATTTAGTAAGATTAATAGGGCTTAGGCTACTAGCCTCCTATAAGCTTTAATAAATCTAAGGGGTAAGCTATCTTCTCTTAATACCTTTTATAATATTATTCTATAAATTATCTTTTTAATATCTTTAAGCTTAAATTAGCCTTAGATTAATAATAACTTAATATAATTATATAAGTTAAGTAAGTCTAAGGTCTTTAGTATTATTATTAATAATTATAGGAAGAATCTATCTATAAGAATAGCTACTTTCTCTATATAAATATCTATAAGGTTTTAGCTAGGCCGAGTAAGACTTAATATATAAGGTAGTACCGGTATAGTACCGCTCTATAATTATACCTACCGTTCTAGCCTTTATAGCGCTAACGGGTTAGAGGATACCTTATAGACGAATTATCTCTATATATTATAATATATATTATTAACGGCCTATTTTTAGGCTATCTCCGCTTTAAGGAGCTACTCTTAATACGCTAGGTTCTATATATATAGGTAGGTCCGCTTTATATATTTCGCTTCCCGAATTATATTATTAATAATACGTATTTATTATATCTCCCTTATAGGTCTAGGTCGGCTATTATATTAAGGTATCGCCGCTTATACTATCGCGTAGAGTTCTTCTAAGAGTTAAGTAATATATAACTTAACGGCCTTTAGGGTAGATAAGGGTAGCGGGGCGGCCTCTTTATATAAGTATATTATTATCTTAATAAATACCTTTTCCTTATCTATTATTTACTAAATAAATATTAAGTCTTATAGGCTTAAGGTACTTATTATAAACTTAATAGAAATATATTAAGGAAAGTAATTAGAGTTAATAAGGTTTACTTTACTTAAATAATAAATAGTAAAGTTATAAGTAGCCTATATATAATTAATAATACTATCTCTTTTATTATAGTAAATATAAATAACCTTACCTTAAGGTATAATAAGACTAAGCTACTATTAGGCCGCGAGCTCTATAAGGTTATTAACTTTAGGGGAGGAGCGATTATAAATATCTTATAGTAAGTAATATTAATTAAAGTCTCTAATAAGAATATATTAAAGGCAGGCTAGCTATTTAGCGAGATCGGTAATTAAGCTATTCTATTCTATAAGGTAGAACTTTAATAAGTAAATAGAATATACTAATATTAAGGTAAGTAAATATAACCTTAGCTTAATATTCGCTTATATTAGCCTTCTATAACTTAAGCCTATAGCGTTTATAGATATATAATATAATATTACCGCTATAATAATAAAGGTAATATTAGCTATAGCTTAAGTATATAAGGTAGCTAGTTATAATATTATAGCTCGGTTTTTAAAGCGCTATAACGTTATATTCCTTTAAGTCCCTTAAGGCTAAGTATATATTAAAGGGTTTTTTCGCTATATTTTAGTAAAGGACCTTAATTATATATATAGTCTAGGTTTAGGGTATTATTATTAAGTAGTCTACTTATAAATATAATATAAGAGAAAATAATTATCTAGCCGGCTATTTAGCTAGCCTTAATAAAGTTAATTAAGCGGCCTCTCTTATACTTTAATAGAGGTCCTTAAGGGTTCTAGCTAGCTTAAGCTAATATTAAATTATTATTATTTTAAAAGAAAAATAGGGCCGATATAAAGTTATAGCGATCCTCGAATTAGGTTACTTAATATAAGAACGCCTATCTCGCTACTCCTTAGATCTTCGCGGTCTTTAAATAAAGCTAGTTCTAGGCTATATAATTACTTAAGTAATTAAAGTAGCGATAGGGGGTTTAGCTAAGCTTAATAAGGTATTTATCTTTAATTAGGTATATATTAATACTATAGCGGCTATAGGTTAGCCTTACTTTATAATATTTAGCTATATAGCCTATTTTATAATAGTAAAAGTATTATTACGGGTATAAGGAGTTATTATATAGTTTAGCGTAATATATTTCCGCTTATAGTAAGAGGCTATAATTATAAAGGTAGTTTATAGCTTTTAGGCTATTAATAATAAGGATTATTATTAACTTTAAGTTAATTACATTATAATTTCGTCGGGCGGTATAGTAGACTACTTATACCTTATTTACTCTCTTAATCTCTTTAATAATCGTCTTAATATCGCTACGCTTAAGTACTTAAATAAGGACGCCTTTAATTATAAGGGTATAGCTATTACGGATTACTATTACCTTTAGTCTAAAGGTAATATAGAGCTAGGCGAGGTCTATCTTATAGGGCTATATATTTAATTAAAAGGTAATAATAACGTTATTACTATAGAGTCGTCTTATCGCTATTATAGCCTCGGCGCCGATTATATAGTTAATAGCCTAGATTATTTTCTTAGCGTTTTAATTATTATATCTTAATTCGATACCTTTATACTTAACTATAATTTCGCGGTTAAAGCGGACTAGGGTCGGCTTTAACGCGGAGGCGCGTAAAGGGGGGGGGAGGGAAACTACTATAGCCGCGCGTTCTACTTATAACGGTACTTTACGGGTTTCTAGTACTTTAATAACTACTTTCTCGACCGCGTTAATAAGGTCCTCCTTAATAATTATAATTACGAGCTCGGTTCGGGGTTTAATTACGTCTTTATTAATATAAGTATAAGTATAGGCTTAGATAATCCCCTAGACGCCCTAGAGGTTATCGCCCGGTATAAGGCTAGATAGTTTTTTATAGGCTTCGAGATAGATATTATCTTTAGTTATTCGATTCGTCTTCGGGTCGGTATCGGTAGGTACGATAGGGTTAAACGCCCTAACGCCTACGTTTAGGTAGAAGCGGCTTTACGCGAGCCCCTTTCTGCCTCTATTAATTACTATCGGTATTACGTCCGCCGCGTTAACGCTACGCGACTAGGTCGCTATTATAACGTAGGCAAACCGATATTATAGAATTAACTAAAGCTATTAGCGAGGATTTTAGAGGAAGTCTTAGACCTAAGGGCGAATATTAGACTCGTTCGCGAGGGTCGATCTTTTAATAAAATATTATCTTAATAAAATATTATCTTAGATAATAAAGAAGAAACCCTTAAGATTATAGGTATAATATAAATAGCGAGGAATATAATAAAGATACTCGCTTATATAAAAGAAAGTAATAAATAGAGTATTAACGATATAAGCTCTAAAGAAAAAGAAGAGTTTACGCCTAGCGCGATTAAAGATAGAATAGAAATATTAATACTTTAATAAGAAAACGCGACCCTTAAAGCCTTACTTAAAGGTAAAGAACTTCAATATTATAATAATAATAAAGTAAAAGAAATAATCGATATTAGAACTTAAATAGAACCTAAACCTCCTATAGAAACATAATAGTCTATACTTATATAATATAACTTAATATTAAATAATAAAGACTATACTATTACTATTATTACTATAGATATTATAAGCGTAATTAAAAGAGATTAATACTTATTAAGAGAGTATAGAGATAACCGTAAAATTATATTAAAATATAAAAAATATAAATAGATCTTATAAGCTTTATATATTTATTTAGATTACTTTATATATTTCTAGATTAAAGTATAATATAATATATTCTTAACTTAATAAAGAGAATATATTATTTCGAACCCTTACTTAAAAAAAGAATTATATAAATAGAGTTTAATTATATAATACGTCTTATAATAAATAATTATTATAGAATTAAATATTAATACCTCTTTTAAATATAGAAATAATACCTTAATTAATACGATATATAATTCGCTTATATATTATATATATACCTTTAGGAAGGTATAGGAATAATATAAATTTATAATAAAGGGATATCGTAAATTAAATATCCCTTAAGGACTTATCTATATATTAATATATAATAGAGAGAATTATAAAGATTACCCTTTATTAATATATCCCGAATATATATAAGAAAAGGTATGAGCCTAATATAAGGGAACTTAAAGATAGCCGAAAGCCTATAGGACTTAATAGAATAATATTATTTATTAATTTATATATTAATAGCTTAAATAAGCTTCTAGTCTTTCTTTTCTTTTATTAAGTAAGAAAAACTAGAGCCCCTAGTAGAAAACCTCTTATATCCTTCCTTATTATAATTACTATATCTTTACGACTAGTCCTCTTTATATATAATACTAGCGCCTTTTATAGCTAGTATAGTCCCTATATAGGTTATATATTAGGGTAGGGTTAAGTAATTATATAACCGCGCGCGCCTACCCTACTTATAACTTACCTCTTCTTAAGTCGCCTTACCCCTCCTTCTTAACTAAAATAAATAATATTTATAACTTTAATCCCGCTTACCTATCTTTATAGTAATACCTATACTATCTTTATTTAATTATATTCTATACTCGCTCTTACTTATCGTCTATTATAAGTATTATTATTAAACCTAAAAACGCGGGCTTAGAGTAGGCGCTACCTTATTAATTATATATAGTAAAGGTAGGCTTATTTAGTAAAGTAGAGCGTTATTAAGACTAACTCTATAAGTCTTCCTCCTTATCTCCTTAGTATTATTATTACTAACTCTTATAGCCTTAAATATTAAGTTATATATTTACTATATATATAGTAATTCGACTTATTATATAGTAAGTTATCTATCTCTCTTTATAGTTTCTTTATTAACTTATTTAAGTTATTAATTAAGAGGAGGCGCCTTTTCGCGATATAATAAAGTACTTAAATAATACCTTAATTAAGGTTATTAATAAGGATAATAAAGAGGTAAGTCTAATATTTCTCTATTACTATTCCTTATTAATCTCTCTTAATAAGTAAAGCTCTATTATTAAGCGCTATAAGAGCGTAGTATTAAAGCCTAAGCTATAGTCTATACCTTATAGTATATATAAATCGTTCTTACCTTTAGATTACTTATTATTAATATTAATAATAATAATACTTAAGTTAAGACTATAGGCCTCTTAAAGGTAATTTAAGATTAGCTTATTTCTATTAATAAGATATCTTAATAATCCCTTAAGGCTATATAAATATCTCTAGATATATTAAAGGTACTAGCCACTTAGTCTTATTATTCTTCCCTTACCCTAAGCCGCCCCTATATTATTAATAAAGGTAAAAGGAAGGCTATTAATCTTAATCTAGCCCTATACTTTACTTAGCCCCTTACTAGGCCTAAACCCTTTATTATACCCTTTACTTATAGCTCTTACCTTAGCCTTATACTAAAGGTATAAAAGGTATAGCTAGCTTATATTAAAATACTTAATATTTTTAATAATTACTCCTCGCTTAGCGTATCCCTAGCCTTACTTAATATATCCCTAGCCTCTCCCGATCCTTTAACTAGCCTATATAAAAAATAAGTCGAGGACCCTATACTTACTTATCCCCTTAAGGCGCGTTTAATTAGCTCTACCGCCCCTTATAGACTATCTATCCCTTATACTATACTTAACCTTACTCTAAGCCCTTATTTAATTAATATCTCTTATATAATTAAGTAGCTTTAAGCCTTATAAGATATTAACTTAAGCGCCTTTTTAATTATTATAAGTTAAGCTATAGAGGCTATTAATCGCCCTTATAGCTTTATATTATAAGAGCTAGAGTCTCGTATATCTCTTATTACTACCGCTTATAAAAGCTATATTTTAAGCTCTAGCCTTATTATTCTTATTATTAAGTACCTATTTTAATCCTAATCTTATTTTAAGGCTAGATTTATTATAAAATTAATATAATATAACGAGACCTCTATAAGAAAGAAGGGCGGGTCTAGCTATAAATATAGAAAGGGGAGCTATAATACTTAATTAATAACTTCTATAATTAATATAATTTAATTCTAGTATAGGGTATTAGACTTTAAGTAAATAAAGTTATAATAAATAGAGTTATTAAGATTATATTACTTTAGCCTTATATTACCTTTAGTCTATCTTTATACTATACTATTTTAGGGTTATATTAATATAATATAATAATTAAGTTAAATTATAAAAGTTAGTTAAGGGTAAGGAATTACTTTATTAAATATTCCGCTTAATCCTTTTTTAATAAGGCCTATTAAATAATATAACTATCCTATAATAAGAATAATAAGAGCTCTCTCCTAGCCTCTATCTTTAAGTATAAGAGTATAATATAATAAATTATATCCCTAGCCTAGCTATACTTATATAAAGATAAATTTATTATTAATACTTTATATTAAAAGAGGAAGGTATTAAGGCTTATTTTCCTTATCTTAAGTTATATAATTATCGAGCTAATATACTTTAAGAGTTTCTTATAGTATTTAAGCGCCTTCTTTAATCCTAGTAATAATTAAATATCTAAGGTATAGAGGTAAGTACGATATTAATAAATAAGCTCCTTTATAGTATTTTATCTATAGGTCTACTCCTCCTATAGCTAGTAATTATAAGTAAGTTTAATAATCGCCTTAATAAGTAATAATTTTATTTATTTAGCTATATCTTTTATTATTTCCTTAAGTAGCTTTCGCTATAATCTTATCTATCTCTACCTTTTTTAAATAATTATAGCTACTTTATTAATTACTTAGCGGATTATAGCTATAATCCTATTATCTTTAAGTCTCTAGAAAAGCCTATAGACCTTTTAATTAAGGTAGAGATCTAAGGGGGGTATATTCGCCTCTACCTTAAGATAATATATTAATATAGCCTTATAGGCCTTAGTAAATATTATATTTAGCTTAATTTTATAATATAAAGTATATAAATTCTATTTACTTATTAATATTTTAATAAAGGATCTTTAATTATATTAACTTTAAGTAAGTTAAAAGTAATTTTATATCTTTAGGTTAATCGTATTTATATTTTATTCCCTTATAAATCTCTTAATATCTCTATTAGTATTATCTTATATATTAATACGCTATACCTTTAGGTAGCTTAGTCCCCTTCTTTTTATAATTCTCTTCTATCTAGTCTCTATCGAGGGCCTTAATTAAGTTAAGGACTAACTTATTAAGAAGGATAGATAAGAAGTCGATTAGCTTACCTAAAAGGAGAATTAAAAGGGGGTATTATAAGTCTTTAATTTTATAAATCTTTAGGGTTAGTTAATAAAGTCTCCCCTAGCCTATTCCTATTCCTTTTTAATAATTAAATAAGCCTAGTCTTAAGATAAGTAGTCTTATTTATAGAGGTTATACCTATAGGGGATTTCCCCTTTTTTCGCTAAGTAGTTTTATTACCTTTTATTATATACTATAACTATATAATATCTATATCTTATAAGAGCCTTATATTACTATACGATATATTTATATTAAAAGTAATTAAAGTATTATTAAGGTTATATTAACTTATTATAGGGCTTATAGCTCGTAATTTTAGCTATAACGATAAGTCCTTAGTTATAGAGCTTATTTACTTTAGCTATACTTTTTAACTTAATTATTAATATAATATATATTATATATTTATTCTTAAGTTATATTACTTTAAGTATTTATACTTTAATTCTATTTATTTATTCTATTTCGTTAATAAGTTCGTCCTTAGGGCTTAATACTTATCCCGCCCTAACCCCCTTTACTATTATAGAGTAGATATATAAGATAGCCTTAGCTCCCTTACTAAAAGTAGCTAAGATCTAATTAATATTATTAATAACTTCTCTTATAGGCTTCGAAAAGGTAATTATTATATCTCTATTTAAGAGCTATCGTATTATTACTATTAGGTTTAATTAAAGGGCGGTATTTATTACTTATATTATCTCTTTCGCTATTTAGTTTCGGAGGGCTTTATTAAAGTTATTTATCGATATAATTATCTTATATTTATAGTAAGTAGGGACTAGCTTCGCGAAGGTACTTAAATTACTCTTACTTAACTTAAAGGCTATTATTATTACTTAACTTTAGCTAACTACTTATTATTAAGGTATAATAATCTAGCTATAGCTATATAGCTCTATTATAATTACTTCCTATATAGTCTTTTTAATTACCTTTATAAGGGCTATAAGGTTAGGGATAGTTAGTTAAGGTATAAGTATAGCGCGGGTATAGCCTTTTACCTTCGCGAAGTCCGTAAAGGTAATCTATACTTATCGGAAGAGGTTTTAAGGGACTATATTAGCTAATTTATTATATACTTCTTTTTTATTATAATCTAAGGGTTCTCTAAGCGGTTCCGGGCCTTTAGCGTTAACTAGTAGGTTAAATTAGCCGAGGCTATAATTTAAGTATTATTAACTTTATATAATACTACGCGACCTTAAATCGATAACTATTAGTATTCCCGCGTTACTATCGCTTTTACTACTCTATAATATTATTACCTTAAGTAGTTTCTATCGCTAATCTCGAATTTAATATCTAATCGGGTTTTAAGTATAATTCTAGGCCGCTCTTTAAGTAGCCTCGATTTAAACGCGGAGGTTAAATTAAATAGAATAATATTATATAAGATACTATTAGCTATATAGATTAAGGCTATTTATTAAAGAGAAGGCTAATTATTATTAAAATTTAGCCTTTACTTAAATTCCCTAAAAAGGTACTTTAAATACCCTCTAGAGAAGACCTAAATACTTACCTTTTTCGCTAAGCTACTCTTAAAGTTATATAAGTAAATCGCCCTCTATTCGATACCTATCTATACCTTCTAGAGGGAGGAATTAATATAAACTATATAGCGCTATTAGAATATACTTATTAATAAGAAGTAATATATTAGTAAAAGTATTAATAAAGAATTACTATCTAATCGGGGATCTATATATAGAGGAAGGTATAATAATTAATATTTATAGGGATCTTAATAGCTAAATAATAGTAAATCTACTCTACCTAAAAGGGATAACTCTTATAGGTCCTTAATAAAAGGCTAGGGTTAGGGCTATAGCTATAATAAAAGAACTTACTTAATTATAGATATTACCTACTATTAATATAATTAAAAGGGATATTATACTAATAGCTATATAGCGCCCGAGAAGTTAGCTACCCTTACTAAATCCCTATACTTTAATATATCGGGAATAGGGAAGAAAGGAAAGTAATTACCCCTCTTCTTATTAAATCTATACCTATTAATAAGGTAATATAAATTATTATAATATTACTAAAGCGAAAAGTAATTAATATTATAGTAAATTTAAATAGTTATAAGGTAATTAATTTAATTAATATCTACTTAATTAAGAAATAAGGACTAAAATAAGTTTTACTATCCTATCTAAAGTTACTCGGGCTAGGGGACTATAAGGTTAAGGAATATAGTATTTAAGCTATTCTACTTTATATATAGGATAGTTATAAGTAAGAGAAGACTATTACTCGCTATTATATCGGTACCGATAAGGTTACTCTTAACGATTTAATATTAATATTATTATTTATTTAATCTTATAGAAGTAATAATAATAGTTTAAAATTAAGGTAAATAATAAGGTCTTTAAGAAAATAATAAGGTTTCTTAAGGATTATTAAAATAAAGCTTAAGTCTATATAATTACCTTAAACCCTAAGTTAATCTTATTTATAAATAATAAAGATAATATTAAGATATCTAGAGAATTAAAGGATATCCTAGCGACTCTTTACTATTTTATAGATATTTTCTTAAAAGTTAAATTTAACTTACTTCTTAAGAAGAAAGGGACTAACTATATAATCGAGCTAGTCCTTAATATAGAGTTATTATTTAATCTTATTTACTTATTATCCTAAAGGGAGTTATAAATATTATATAATTAGATTTAAGATATAATCTAAAAGAAGTAAATTAAGGAGTTTAAGAGCCTTATAAGGGCTCCGATCCTCTTGATATTAAAAAAGGATAGTACCTTATAAAAGAAGAAGTTTATTACTCTAATTAATTTTATAAACTCTAGTTCTTCTATATTTAATTAATATAGGAAAAACCCTATTAAGAAAACCTATATCCTTCTCGTAAAGTAATATTAGGTTACGGGCGACCCGGTCTTAGCGATAAGTCGCTAAGGCGGTCTACCCTAGCCTTAGGGTAGGGGTACGGTAGCCCCCCCCCCCCCCCCCTAGGGCTAATACTAAGGAGGGGGGCGTTAGGGCTACTCGTTAGGGTAGGCGGGGGAGGGAAGGGGACGTAATAGGGTTAGGTTAAGGGGAGAAAGGCCTTATTCTATAAGTATATATATATTATATTACCTTAACGACTATATTAAGAGTATTAGGCTAGTCGGTAGCGTATAGTATATATTATAGGTCTAGGGTAGGTATAATATATATATAGGGTATATAAAAGTAAGGCCCTAATATAGCTTATATTATATTATAAATAGACTCTATATTAAGGAAAAGCGGGTTAGCTATTATTAGTTATAGTAAGTTAAAGAGATATCTTTAAAGTTTAGTTCGGGCTACTTTTTTTCTCTTTTTTAACTTCTTTAATTTAAGTAAGTAAAATCTAGCGCTACTTAACGCGCCTTATTAATAGCTCGTAGACGCTATAGCCTTATTAAAGAAGCTTATTAATAGCTAGTAGACCCTATATAGCTTTTCCTAATAATTTTCTATCTTATTCTTATATTATAAGATATATTTTAAGCTCCTTTCTAGCCTTAGCTTAAGCTCGCTATATAGCTATTAGCGCTAACCCGTAATTAATAATAATTATTACTAAACTCGAACTACCCTTAACTCTATTATTCGTCTATATATTATTAATTTATATACTAATAGCTTAAATAAGCTTTTAGTCTTTATTTTCTTTTATAAAGTAAGAAAAACTAAAGCCCTTAATAGAAAACCTCTTATATCTTTCCTTATCGTAATTATTATATCTCTACGATTAGTCCTCTTTATATATAATACTAATACCTTCTACGGCTAGTATAGTCCCTATATAAGTTATATATTAAGGGCGGGGTTAGGTAATTATATAGCTACGCGCGCCTACCCTATTTATAACCCGCCTTTTTTTAAGTAGCCTTACCCCTTCTTTTTAGTTAAAATAAATAATATTTATACCCTTAATCCCGCCTACCTATCTTTATAGCGATACTTATATTACTTTTATCTAACTATATTATATACTCGCTCTTACTTATCGTCTATTATAAGCGGTATTATTAAACTTAAAGGCACGGGCCTAGAGCGGGTATTACCTTATTAATTATATATTATAAAAGTAAGCTTATTTAATAAAGTAGAGCGTTATTAAGACTAATTCTATAAGTCTTCTTCTTTATCTCCTTAGTACTACCTTTACTAACCCTTATAGCCTTAAATATTAAGTTATATATCTACTATACGTATAGTAATTCGACTTATTATATAATAGGTTATCTATCTTTCTTTACGGTTCCTCTATTAACCTATTTAGGTTATTAATTAAGGGGAGGCGCCCTTTCGCGATATAATAGCTTATTTAAATAGTATTTTAATTAAGGTTATTAACGATAATAATAAAGAGGTAAGTCTAGTATTTCTCTATTATTATTTCTTATTAATCTCTCTTAATAAGTAGAGCTCTATTATTAAGTACTATAAGAGCGCGGTACTAAAGCCTAGGCTATAATCTATATCTTATAGTATATATAAGTCGTTCTTACCTCTAGGCCGCTTATCGTTAATATTAATAATAATAATACTTAGGCTAAGACTATAAGCCTCTTAAAGGCGATTTAAGATCGGCTTATTTTTATTAATAAAATATCTTAATAGTCCCTTAAGGCTATATAGATATCTTTAGATATACTAAAAGTATTAGCTACTTAGTCTCGTTATTCCCCCCTTACCTTAAGCCGCCCTCGTATTATTAATAAGGGTAAAGGGAAAGCTATTAATCTTAATCTAGCCTTATACTCTACTCGGCCCCTTATTAAGCTTAAGTCCTTTATTATAACCTCTACTTATAGCTCTTACCCTAGCCCCGCGCTAAAAGTATAAAGGGTATAGCTAGCTCTTATTAAGACGCTTAATATTTCTAATAATTACTCCTCGCTTAATATAACTCTAGCCTTACTTAACGTATCCTTAATCTTAATTAATCTTATAACTAGCCCGTATTATAATTAGGTTAAGGACCCTATATTTACTTAACCCCTTAAGGTATACCTAATTAGCTTTACTACCCTTTATAATATATCCGCCCTTTATATTATACCCGATCCTACTCTAAGCTCTTATACTATTAATACCTCTTATATAATCGAGTAGCTTCGGGCCCTATAAGATACCGATCCGAGCGCCTTTATATTTATTATAGGTTAAGCTATAGAGGCTATTAATCGCCCTTATAGCCCTATATCGTAAGAGCTAGAGTCTTACGCGTCCCTAGTCGCTACTATCTATATAAGCCGCGCCTCGAGCTCTAGCCCTATTTATTATATTATAATAGATATAAAATAGCTATATTTCCTATTAAGGAATATATGCCCTAAACGGAAGTCTCGAACGAACGAAGGGCAATAAGATAACTAGAAAAAGGGGCAATAAGACAACTAGGAAAGGGGCAATAAGATAATTAGGAAAGGGGCAATAAGACAATTAGGAAAAGGGGTAATAAGATAAGGGCAATAAGATAAAGGGATAATAAGATAAAGGGATAATAAGATAACTAGGAAAAGGGAGATAAAGACCGAGCCTATTAGGTATAACGGTCTAGGATATAATTCCTCTTTATAAGACCTAGCCTATTAGGAAGGGCTAGATAATTCCTCTCTATAAGACCTAGCCTATTAGGAAGGGCTAGATAATTCCTATCTATAAGACCTAACCTATCGGTATTAAATAGTAGCCCGAAGTCCGAAGACATACGGATAGATAGATCTATCCGAAGGCCGATTCTAGAGGCCTATATATACGGGCTTTCCTTCCTAACTAGATAGAAGAGAACTAAGCAATTTAACTGCCTTATATATATACCTACTATTACCTCTTATCTCTGCCTCTCGTGACTCTATTCTATAGAGACCTTTTTCTCCTTTTACTGCCTTTATCCCTACTTCTTATAAGAACTTAATACTTTCTATTAGCGAGATCTCTTTATCCTTAAGCTATATTTATTCTATTTCCGTAATATAGCGCTATAAGAAATGAAGGAGCTTACTTTTATTAAGTTTAAATTATATACCTATATAAAGTACCTATATATTATATTTTTCTTATATAGCCTCGAGCTAATAATAAGTCGCGCTTATAGAATAGCTAAAAGCTATAATATTTATATTATTAATAAAGCTAATAAGGGTAATACCTAAGATTATCGAGAGGTTATTATAGAAGGTATTAATATATAAGAGGAAGAGGATAGGGGAAATCGGCGACCCTTATAAGACTCTTATAAGGATTAGGATTACTCTAATTATCTCGTTATTAAAGTAAAGGTAAGCTATTTTCTTAATAAGAAAGCTTAATATTTACTTAATAATCTAAAGGGGGAGCTTTTTCTTATATAAGGTAGCTAAGAGATAGTTATAATTAATATAATTAAAGGTACCTTTAAGGTCTAGTTATAATAATAAGGCGATATTACTATAGTCTTATACTATCTCGATAAGTTTAGTTATTAACTATAAGGCTATTTTAGTTAATCGTTAAGGGTAGTTCTTTATTTACCCTTTAGGAAGGAGTTAATATTCCTTTACTATAATAGCGAGGCGGTAAGTAATAGTTACTTCTAGGGTCTTACCGATAATACTTAAGAGAGAGATTAGCCTTTATATATTTAAGAGGTAGAGCTAGTCTTTTATCTTACTTAATTTCTATAAGGTAATAACTTTAATATAGCGGAACTACTATAAGAACGTATTAATATTATAACTTATATTTAATAAGACTAATAGGGCTTAGGCTACTAGCCTCTTATAGGCTTTAATAAGTCCGAGGGGTAAGTTATCTTCTCTTAATACCTTTTATAGCGCTATTCTATAAATCGTCTCTTTAATATCTTTAAGCTTAAATTAGCCTTAAATTAATAATAACTTAATATAATTATATAAGTCGAGTAAGTTTAAGGTTTTTAATATTATTACTAATAGCTATAGGAAGAATCTATCTATAAGGATAGCTATCTTCTCTATATAAATATCTATAGGGTCTTAGCTAGGCTAAATAAGACTTAGTATATAAGGTAGTATTAATATAATACTACTCTATAATTGCGCTTACTATTCTAGCCTTTATAGTATTAATAAGTTAGAGGATACCTTATAAATAAATTATCTCTATATATTACGGTAAGTATTATTAACGGCCTATTTTTAGGCTATCTTTACTTTAAGGAGCTACTCTTAATACGCTAAGTTCTATATATATAAGTAAGTCTACTTTATATACTTTACTTCCCGAATTATATTATTAATAATATATATTTACTATAACTCCCTTATAAGTTTAAGTCGGCCATTATATTAAGGTATCGCTATTTATACTATTATATAAAGTTCTTCTAAGAGTTAGGTAATATATAACTTAACGGCCTTTAAGGGTAATAAAGCAGCCTCTTTATATAAGTATATTATTACCTTAATAAATACCTTTTCCTTATCTATTATTCGCTAAATAAATATTAAGTCTTATAGGCTTAAGGTACTTATTATAGACTCGATAGAAATATATTAGGGGAAGTAATTAAAGCTAGTAAGGTTTACTCTATTTAAGTAATAAATAATAAGGTTATAGGTAGTTTATATATAATTAATAATACTATCTCTCTCGTTATAGTAAATATAGGTAACCTCGCCTTAAGGTATAATAAGACTAAGCCGCTATCGGGCTACGAGCTCTATAAGGTTATTAGCTTTAGGGGAGGAGTAATTATAAGTATCTTATAATAGGTAGTATTAATTAAAGTCTTTAACGAGAATATATTAAGGGTAGGCTAGCTATTAGGTAAGATTAGTAATTAGGCTATTTTATTCTATAAGGTAAAACTTTAGCAAGTAGATAGAGTATATTATAATATTAAGGTAAGTAAATATAACCTTAGCTTAATATTCGCTTATATTAGCCTTTTATAACTTAAGCCTATAGCGTTTATAGATATATAGCGTAATATTACTACTATAATAATAGAGGTAATATTAGCTATAACTTAAGTATATAGGGTAGCCGGTTATAATATTACGGCTCGGTTCTTAAAGTATTATAATATTATATTCCTTTAAGTCCCTTAAGGCTAGGTATATATTAAAGGGTTTCTTTACTATATTTTAATAAAGGACCTTAATTATATATATAGTCTAGGTCTAGGGTATTATTATTAAGTAGTTTACTTATAGATATAGCGTAAGAGAAGATAATTATTTAGCCGGCTACCTAGCTAGCCTTAATAAGGTTAGTTAAGTAGCCTCTCTTATACTTCGATAGAGGTCCTTAAGGGGTCTAGCTAGCCTAAGCTAATATTAAGTTATTATTATTTTAAAAGAGGAATAAGGCTAATATAAGGTCGCGGTAGTCCTTAAATTAAGTTATTTAATATAAGAATGCCTATCTCGCTACTCCTTAGATCTTTATAGTCTTTAAGTAAAGCTAGTTCTAGGCTATATAATTACCCGAGTAATTAAGGTAGCGATAGGGGGTTTAGCTAAGCTTAATAAGGTATTCGTCTTTAGTTAGGTATATATTAATACTATAGCGGCTATAGGTTAGCCTCGCTTCGTAATACTTAATTATATAGCCTATCTTATAGTAGCGGAAGTACTATTATAGGTATAGGGAGTTATTATACGGTTTAGTATAATATATTTCCGCTTATAGTAAGAGGCTATAGTCGTAAAGGTAGTTCGCGGCTTTTAGGCTATTAATAATAAGGATTATCGTTAACTTTAAGTTAGCTATATTACGGTTTCGTTAGGTAGCGTAGCGGACTATTTATACCTCGTTTACTCTCTTAATCTCCTTAGTAATCGTCTTAATATCGCTACGCTCGAGTGCTCGGACGGGGACGCCTTTAATTATAAGGGTATAGCTATTACGGACTACTATTACCTTCGGTCTAAAGGCGGCATAGAGCTAGGCGAGGTCTATCTTATAGGGCTATACGTTCGATCGGAAGGTAACGATAAGGATAGTACCTTATAGTTATATATAGATTACTATAATCTTAATAAATTTATAATTAAGAATTATTACTTATTACCCTTTATTTTAGAGATTATTAATTAATACTAAAGGGCTAAGTATTTCTCTAAAATCGATATTAAGAATATATATTATTATATTTAGATTAGAGAAGGTAATAAATAAAAGATAGCCTTCTATACTCGCTATAATTATTTCGAATACTTAGTCTTACCTTTTAGTTTAATTAATATATTAGCGACTTTTTAGAGCTATATTAATTAAGCTTTAGAAGGACTTATCGATACTATATATATAATATATTTAAATAATATTCTTATCTTTTTATAGACTAAAGAAGAGTATATAAAATACTTAGAGTAAGTTCTAGAAAGACTATAAGATACTAAATTATATATAAATCCCTTTAAGTATACCTTTTATTAATAATTAATAAAATTCTTAAGGTATATCCTATCGGTCGATAGGGTATTTATAGATCCTTATCGGGTAGAAATAGTTATAAATTAGCCTAAACCTAAGACTTATTACGATATTTAGGTATTCTTAGGGTTCTATAATTATTACTATTAATTTATATATAATTATTTTAGTATAATTATACTATTATTAAACTTACTTAAAGGGAGTAAAAATAAGAAAAAACTAGGGAATATTAACCTAAATAATTATAAAAAGGAGGCGTTTTAATCGCTTAAAGATATATTTTAAAGTATACTACTCCTTTAATACTTTCACCCTAAGAGGCTTATTTATATCGAGATAGATATATTATAATATATAATAATTAATATTCTCTCTTAATTAAATAACGAGAGCTAGTATTACCTTATAGCTTTTTAATTAAAGAAGTTTATAAAAGCTAAATTAAATTATAATATATTAAATTAAGAGCTATTCGCTATAATAAAGTTATTTAAATATTAATAATAGTATATCGAAGGTATAATTAAGAGTATAGAAGTCTAAATAAATTACTATAACCTTTAGATATTTATATAATAGACCTCCTTAAATAGAAGGTAAGCTTATTAATATATATATTTAATACCTTTTAATTTTATAATTAAATATTATATAAGTAAAATAAATCTAATATCTAGATATACTATTAAGAATACTTAAATATAATAATAAGAAGCTATTATTTATTAAGTTATTACTAAAGCTAGTAGTAAAATTAATAATTATAAAGGTAGAGCTAGAAAGAAATAACCTATAGGGGCTTAATAAGATATCTTTATATATTAAGTAAGTTATAGCCTTAAGTTAATCTAAGCTTAGCGAGATACCTTTATATAGGGAAAATATATAAGCTTCTAGAGGATAAATTACTAAGGACTTAATAGTAGTTCTTAAGTAACTAGCCTTATAGGCTAGGGGGAGAGCTAGTTATAAATAGCTACTTTTTAAAAAGATTACGAGAAAGGTAGCTTATTATATACCGGTTTATATAGTAAATATTCTAGAGTTATTACTATAGCTATTAAAATATATATAATTAGCTAATATAATAATTAATAAGCGAAAGGAGCCTAAGAACTCTCTAAAAGGAGGGGGTCTTTAATTAATATAATTAAATAGATTAATTATATAGAATAATCGAATTATAATACCTCTTAAGGTAGCCTTATAGTAAGAGCTATTATTATTCTATTATAATAATTTATTAATAAGATACTTTAGCTCTTAATATATTAAGGTATTATATTAAGATAATATTAGCCTTATAGTACCTTATAGTTATTATTATATTTAATATAGCTATAAGACGAATTATTAATAGACTTTACTTTAAGTCTACTTATAGTATAATATAATAAATAAGAAGTAAATATAATATTAATTATTATAGACCGATATATTAAATATATATTATTTATCTTAATATTAAAGATAATTATTACTATAGAGCTAGCTAAGCTTTTTTATTATTAAGTTAAGTTAATATATAGACTACTAAAAGGTATTATCTTTAATAGAGGGTCCTTATTTATTAATAAGTTTTAATTAAATCTTTATTTTATCTTATAAATAAAGTATAGGTTATCTATAGCTTTTTACTTATAGACCGATAGTTAAATAAAATAGATAAATTAATTTATATAATACTACCTTTAATACTTTAGTAATTCTAAATAAATAAATTAAGTATTGCTACTCTATATTATATAGTTTATATATAATAATATAAAGAACGCAATAACCGGGCTATTACTTAATAAAGTACTTATAGGTTATTAACTAAACTTTTATATTAATATTAAGGACGATATTACCTAAAGGGGGGTACTTAAAGTATAAGCGCGAGTTAATAAACTATAAGAGCTATAATAATAGCTAGAGTAATACTAAAGAAAGGCTATTAAATCTTAGGCGAAATATTATAACTTTAAGTATAAATTACTAACTCTTAAGGTAAGAGACCTTATTATACTTTTAATAAAGAATTTATATTTTAAAGAAGACTAAAAGAGAAAACTCTTACTTAAATATATTAATCCTTTCTAGGTTCTTTAAGTAATCGGGAAATAAGCTTATTACCTAGCCCTCCTTAAGAAATATACGCGAATATATAATATATTTTATATTAGGTTACTAAAGCCTTAAAATACTTATATAGGTAGCTAAGAAAGTAGCGATCTTATACCGATACCTAACCTAAAAAATAATAAAGGTAAATAAAAGGTTTAAGAAATTAAGGACTAAAAATATTATAAAGGTAATATTTTATTTTTAATTAAATAAAAAGGCTAGCTAGTAGAATATAATTAATAAGTTAATATTAATAATATAACGAATAATTAAAATCTTATTTATAAATATATTACTATATATAAGAAGAAAAATAAAAAGTAAAAAGTATATTAAGGATATAGGGGGCCTTATTAAAATATTATTAATTCCCTTACGATTCTCTTACGATTCTCTATTAACTCCTTATTATTATATTATACCCGAAATACCTATAGCTATATATAAATTAAGGAAATAAGATATTATAGGGGGGAAGGTAAGATAAATTAAAGAAAATAAAAGAATATTATTTATTTATTAATTTATACTCTAATAGCTTAAATAAGCTTTTAGTCTTTCTTTTCTTTTATTAAGTAAGAAAAACTAGAGGACTTAGCGAAAAACCTCTCGCTTCCTTCCTTAATATAGTTAGCGCGTTTTTATACCTAGTCCTCTATATATTTAAAGATAGCGCCTTCCCTTCTAAGTCCCTAATAGTTCTTTTATAATAGCCGTTCTCGTTAATTATACCCTATTATTACTTACCTAACTAGCGATAGGGTAATTAATAATTAGACTAATATAATAACTCGTATAACTTAAGTTTTCGATTAGGGGTTAGGTTAATAATCGGATTATCGTACTAACCTTTATATTATTATATCGCTATAGAGCGGCCCGGGTTTTTAACTAGGGGCTAGGTCGCTAGGGCCCCCTAACCCTAGCTAATTATATATAGACCCCTTTCCGGTAGGCCTATTCCGCTATATTATTTTTCGTATACCGCGTAAGAGGTATATATATAATTTAAGCCCCCTCCCTATAAAAGGAAAAACCTATTATCCCTAGCCGGATTTAAACCGATAACCTCTCGAAAGAGGCTTTTAAGTAGTAATTACTTTATTATAAGGGCTAAATATAATAATAAAGTTACTAATATCGCCCTTTAGAGTAGATATTATTTATATAGTAATTAATAAGCGATTATTAATAAGGTAGCGAAAGGGATACTTATTAAAATATAAGAGACCTTATACTTAATATATTATTTATAATAAGTAAATAAAATCCTAAAGAAAATATATATAATCGTTATTATATTAGAGGATTCTAGAGAATCCTTTATAATACCGATAATAATATAGAGGTAATAATTATATTATTATATCTAAGGAGCTAGCTTAATCTTTTAGTTAGGCGCTAGCTTCTTTACCTTAAAGTAGGACCTCTTTAGCTTAATAGTAAGCGTAATTATTATAGATAGCTCCTCTTTATAAATAAGTATCGCTATTTAATTATTCTCCTTAAGAATATTATTATCCTTATTATTACTTACCTCTTTATTATTAGAGGTACCCTTATTACCTCTAGAAGAGGTAGTAATAGCTAAGGCTAGAGACGATAGAGGGTTATTATCGATCTATATCTATTTAAGTATCGAGGGCCTAGCGTTATCCGCTTTATAAGTAAGGGAGGTAAGGGGAGGGATAAAGGACTTATTAAATTTACCCTTAGGCTTTATAGCGGGAGTCTTAAGAGGTAAGGGTTTCTCTTTAATAAATTTAGCGTTAGATACCTTCTTCTTTTTATAAA
The DNA here is from genome assembly GCA_003945565.1 of Tolypocladium inflatum. Classification (NCBI taxonomy): domain Eukaryota; kingdom Fungi; phylum Ascomycota; class Sordariomycetes; order Hypocreales; family Ophiocordycipitaceae; genus Tolypocladium; species Tolypocladium inflatum. Next base: position 2,476,655 of record QEPE01000001.1, read on the forward strand.
AGGGATTATTAGATTAAGTCGCCCTTACCTTAATCCTAGCCTTTATAGCTAGGGGGGAGTTAATAATCTAGCGAGCCTCCTCTATAAGAGTTAGAAGAGCTATTATTAATTTATTAAGGATAGCCTTACGCTATAGGCGACGTTATAGCTTCTTAACTAAATTAATTACTTACTTTATCCCTATAGGGGAAGGGGTCTTAAGTACTATTATAATAATATAAAGGAGGTTATATTATTAAGGTAAGATTAAATATAAAAATATATAATAACTTAATAATAAAAATTATAAAAGAGCTAAAAGAGAGAAAAGAAAAAGAAAAGTATTAAGGGGAATAAGTACTCTTATAATTATAGTAGTCCCGCTATATAATAACTAAATAGTAATAAGTTACTAGGTAATAGTTATTATTATAATAATTACTTAACGATATATATATAAGAATAAAAATATAAATATAAATATATACGCTTAGTAATATATTATAATTATATCTTTTCTAGACCTTTACCTAAAGGGATTAGGGATACTCTATTATCTCCCTATATAGCCGAGATATCTATATAGAGGGGGGAATAACTATAAAGAATATAAGGTAAAGGTATAGGGTAGCGGGAGGTATAGGTATTAAATACCTATTCGTTAATTAGGACTAAGGGGCGCGGACCTATAGGTTATACTAACTATACCGATCGGTCGGTAAGGACGCGTTATATAATCGAGAGGGTTTCCCCCTCTTACTTATAGAGGGATTTCTCCCTTCTATAAGATTTAATCTCTATAAGTCCGATAGGATATAAGTATAGATATAATTAAATATTAATTATTATACTCTCTTATCTTTAATACTTAACTAGAGGTATTTAATAACTATACTCTTATAGCTAATTCTTTATATTAAGGTCTATATTAACTCTTTAATAAATTATAAAAAGCGTTAGTATTATATATAAAGAGAATTAATTATAGAGATATAATAATTATAGTAAAAAAGGGGTTAAGAGGTTTTTTTTTAAGTATTTTAATTTTTTTTATTTAATAAAAGAAAAGAAAGACTAAAAGCTTATTTAAGCTATTAATATATAAATTAATAATAATAATTAATTATTAATAAGGTATAATTAATAAAAATATTTTTTATAACTTTATAAATAATAAAAATATTAAATATTTATTTAAGCTATTAGAGTATTTAATATAATAATTCTTAATTTTATATAAACCTTTAATTAAAATTAAGATAAATAATTTATATATTTATTATTAATTCCTCTTATATAAATATAATTTTTATAACTTATATAACTTATATAATATTTATTATACTTAGCCTTTAAATATTTATTCTTATTTATTAAAATACTTTTTATTAAGCTTAATAAAAAGTATATTTATATAAAATATATAAATAAAGTCTAGGCCCTTAATATAGCTATTATTATAAGGTATATCTCTCTTCCTTATTAAGATAGCAATCCTTAATAGTATTAACTACCCTTCTTCTCGACTCTATAATAGCATACGTCTAGGGTCCTCGATATACTCCTTTACCTTTATAAGGAACTGCACGGCTTCCCTGCCATCTAGGAGGCGATGGTCATAGGTCAGAGCCAAGTACATCATGGGACGAATTTCAACCTTGCCGTTAATTGCAACAGGGCGGTCTTTGATAGCGTGGAGACCCAGGACAGCACTCTGAGGGAGATTAATGATTGGTGTCCCCATGAGGGAGCCAAACACACCCCCGTTGCTGATAGTGAACGTGCCGCCGGCCATGTCCTCGATCGTCAGCTGTCCATCGCGTGCCTTCATAATTAAATTAGCATATGATTCATGGGGGGAGCGATACGAGAAGACGACAATAGGATGACTGGGTCTGGACTAACCTTCTTCCCCATGTCGGCGATGGACTTTTCGACGGCAACCATGTCCATGGACTCTACGTTACGGACGACGGGGGTCACCAGTCCCTTCTCCGTGGCAACTGCAACGCTGATATCGACGTAGTCGCGGTAGACAATGGTATCGCCGCCATTGGGGCCCTCGATGGAAGCATTGACCGCGGGTATATCCCGCATGGCAAGGACAGCGGCTCGGGAGAAGGCGCTCATGAAGCCCAGCTTAACCCCCGTCTTCTTAAGCACATCATCCTTGTACAGCTTGCGGAAATCCATGATGTTGGACATGTCGACCTCGTTGAATGTGGTCAATGACGCGGCCGTATTTTGGGACTGCTTGAGACGCTCGGCAATGCGAAGGCGCATACGGTTCATCTTGATCTGGAAGAAGTGTTAGTACCGTGAGCAAAAGGAAAATGGAGCAGACAGCACATACGCGGCGTTCCTCGCGGCCACCAGCAGTTGGTGATGAGCTCGGCGCGGAGGCTGATTCAGGGCGCGCTTCCTTCTTGGGCTGCTTTGGTGGCTCTGCCTTGGCGGGCGGTGGCTGGTCCGCCTGCGTTGGATCCGATTTCTGCTGTCCTTCGGCCTCGGGCTTCTTCTCCTCTTGCGCCGGCTCTTTTTTCGCAGGCTGAGTGGAATCATCCTTGGCGCCTTCTCTGGGGGGTTGCTCCTGCTTGTCGCTGGCAGATGGCGAACCACCAAGCTCGATTCGGACCAGGTCCTGACCAACGGTGACCGTGTCTTCTTCACTGACGAGGAACTCCTTGATGGTGCCGGCCTCCGGGGCATTCACAGCGACATCGATCTATGCGGCGTGGCATGTTAGCACGTACGCACGGGAGCTTGGGATTGGGACACGGGGCATTCATTGCCCGTCACAGGCGCTTACCTTGTCAGTCTCGATGGTAGCAATTTCCTCGTCCTGCTCCACGTACTCGCCAATTCCCTTGGAGAACTGCTTGAGAGTTCCCTCAGATATAGACTCTGCCATCTGGGGCACTTTGACGACCTTGTCGGCATAGCTGCGAGCGGTTTGCATCATGGCTGGTAGCATCACCAAAGGGCCGTGTGGGTGTCGCATTGGGCGCAGCGACGCCATGCGAGCGGTGGCGGCTATCCTTCTCGACAACATAGTGAGTGTTTTGTGCGACTCAATCCAAGCGGAGTGTGCAGATGCAAAGAAGGGCCAGAAGCCGAGGGGAGTGAGGAAGAGCAAGAAAGGATGACGGCGGAATAGGAACGAGTCGGGTCGTGACACCAGGCAGGACAAGGCAAGAGCTCAGCCAAGGAAACCGAGAGAAAAAAGAGACTTGCCAAGGCCCCCGGAATGAACGAGCAACTGTACATGCAAGTCGCGCCTTAGCTGTTTCAGAATGGTAAGAGACTTGGGGGTACCTTGCCAGTGAAATGTCGGGAACAAGGCTAGCACTCGTTAGCCGGAGCCCGGAAGCTACAGGGCAGCTGCAGGCACGAACGAGGGGGCCACTTTTAGGCAAGGTACCTACCTTACTTAATAATTACTGTCCTCCTGGGAGTACGAAGTAGGTACGAAGAAGTACTTCGTGCCTACTTCGTACTCCCAGGGACCACAAGAACTGCCCAGGAGTTCACTTTGGGTCGCCGGCTAGACCCCGGCACCAGGCCACAAGGCAGCAAGTCAATTCCACCACTGCCGCCTGGCTGACAGTGCGGCCTCAAGACTCGGATCCAGAGGCACTGCGGAAGTCAGCTAGAAAGCTCGCCTCGTGAACCACGACCGCAGGCGAAGTCGCAACCCCAAATAAGACATAACTACGAGTACAGACACGATCCGGCACGCGAAAATCCAAGCACGAGCCAGTTGCCTTCTTTGCTTATTCTCGACGGCGTGCGCCAGTCAGCCCCGACATACGCCAATCCTCCCTCCCTCCAAGTCGTGGACACCAACCCAACATGTCGTCGCGACGAGCCGCCCTGTCAGTCCTAGCCCGGCATACCGAGGCTCCTCCCACGGAAAGAGGCGATTGCTGACTCTGCTGCGCCTACAGGTCCCTCTACCGCCGCTCCCTCAAGCTGGCGCTGGACTGGGCCGTCCAGCGTCAACTGTGGCGTGGCCAGGCGCTCTACATCCGATCTCTATTCGAAGCCAATCGCAACGTGGCAGACCCAAGGCAACAAAGGGTAGGCTCTTGCGATCCTGGGGATGAGGGGGCATTGTACGACGAGAGGACGCTGACCACATCAACGCTAGGCCTTACTCTCAGAGACGGAGAAGTTGCTGGACAGCTGGAAGCACCCAGATCCGTACATTCCGCCAACGGCACCCGGGGGTACAACTTGTCTTCAAAGGGAGAATGAGCCAGTCTTGGCTAATGCGTGTCAATAGGTTCCAAGTACGAGCGCAATCTGCCGTCGCCAGTTCTGGACCGTGAGTTGCCTCCTTTGACTCGGCCCGGTGTCGTCCAGCCTGCCACTGACACTCCTTTGTCCCAGCACCCCCGCATCCGGCCAACAGGCATTGAACTCGAGACGAGGAACTGTTGTTGTTGTTGGGAGGTGACCTTGTGTTGTACATACGGCGCTAGATTACATGTTAAATTTTATAAGCTAAACCATACGCGTGTCACGGCTGCTTCAGACATCTGACTGTGCCAGGTGAGGCCTCGTTCTGAATGCATCACGCTACACGAGGCGAGCGCGCACGACACTTTGGTCTGGAAAATGCGCAGCCCGGAGCTCTCGCAAGACGCCATATACAAACGCCACTGCCAAAACTCCTCGATCGCTTAGAACAGGAGACAATCGTGTGAAACGCAGATGATCTTTAGAAATTGTTCTCATTCATGATGACCATAGCCGTGGGGATTATTGTACAGCCCTAACGCGTGAAAGAAAAAAGCAACCGTGAACCTTGAACCGTGACCCCATGTCATAACAACCCAAACAACCAACCTTTGCAAAAAAGCAGAACCAAATGATCCATCTACAGCTCCTGGCTCGCGTTTTTGCCGCTCTTGCCAGTCTTCTTCGGCAGCAGGTCTGAGGACAGAGGTTAGTAAACACAGTAGCAATGATCTAACAAACTTGTAGGACGGGAGCAACTCACTTTGGTGGATGTTAGGCAGGACACCACCCTGGGCGATAGTAACGTGGCCCAGCAGCTTGTTCAACTCCTCATCGTTTCGGATGGCGAGCTGCAGATGACGGGGGATGATGCGGGTCTTCTTGTTATCGCGAGCAGCGTTGCCGGCCAACTCGAGGATTTCGGCGGCGAGGTACTCGAGGACGGCAGCCAGGTACACGGGGGCACCGGCACCGACACGCTGAGCGTAGTTGCCCTTTCGCAAGAGGCGATGGACACGGCCAACGGGGAACGCGAGACCGGCCTTGGAAGAACGGCTGAGATAAAGAGTCAGTAAGAGGCCTCATCCTCGTCAAACAAGGCGCGTCATCGGGATGAATCGCAAGCCAGATCCCAACTTACGATTGGGCGTTCTTGGAGCCAGAGGCCTTGCCGCCAGACTTTCCGCCGCCAGTCATTTTGAATGTGTTTGTTTTGGGAGAAAACGGGGTGGGATTTGATTTGTGATGGACAAGGTTGTCGGAGAGACGCGATGTGGTGAGAGTCAGATGGGTTGTAGTGATGACGATTGCAGGATTCAAAACGGGAGAGAGAAGAGGTTGGCGGGGGGCGCGGAGGTTAAGTAGTTTTCGGCGCGTGGCAGACGTGATGCTGGATCACCCACCAGGCAAGCACGGGGTGGCACTGAGGAGGGATCGATGCGCTAGTCCAACTCGGGAAAATGGGCGTGGGTGGTCGCGTCGCAAAGAAAACGGGAAAACAACAAGCGCGGTGGAACTGGCCTGCCTTGGAAAGCCGACAAAAATATCGGTGCAGAAATGCGCTGCTAACCAGCCCTGCCTGCGCACGAACGCGCAGTGCTCGTAGTATTACCTACCTGCCTTGCTTTGCTACTCGTAGGTATGACTTCAGGTGCAATAACAAACGTGCACTGTATCCGGTACCTGATTCAGCCCGCTTAACCCGCTGATGCAGCTTGTACTCGTACAGCGATCCTGGCCCTGCCTGAGCTGTTTCTCCCCTGTCCAGCTGTCTGAGCGCAGCAACCGTACTCGTACGGTACCTACATAAGCCTGAGGGCATCCCCTTATTCGTAGGAGCCGCCCTTGTTGGGGTTTGGCCCCTCCACATGACACAGCAAGTCACCAAAAGTCCATGGTGAATAGCAGCAACGCGGGTGCATGCTACGACCTACCGGTCATGGATGCTACGAGTATTCTAAGGTACCTTGTAGTGGTGAGATGTGAGCTTCGTCAGCCATGGCCACAGCTGCACAACCACGTGCAGCGGAAGTGCATTTGCTTCGGCGTCTTCTCGTCATACTGCTCGTATCCGTACATGCGATTCGCTCCGTGAGGAGGCCAGACAAAAAGGAGGGAGCTGGCAGTTAGTTCATTCCGTGAGGCAAGGCTGATGTGCCCGCTGGCCGCACCAATCAGAAAATAGGACAGGCAAAACAACAAAACGGGACAACAGCATCGGGGTACGCATGACGCTAGTACAATCAAGGTTCCTGCAGGCCGAGATTCTGCGACTTGTCCGCAGCATGAGATACGGACTAATACTCCGTACATATGTATGGACTACGGACTCCGTACTTCACACATGCATGCCTCAACTGCCCCTTCTCGTGCAGGTAGGCACGTACTACGGAGTACGGACTACCCGTACATTATCTTGCCCCCCAGCCTCGGGGCTTGTAAGCGGCGCGCATGCCGTGCATGCTCGTACTCCGTACGTCGGTACCAGGTGCTTGTCTCTTGCCTTGGACACCAAACATGTGCGAGGGGGTCGTTGTAGTAGGTAAGGTAGTAATTAGCATTGAAAACAGGGGACTCCATCTCCGTCGTCTTCACAAGGCTATCATCATCATCATCATCATCACCATATCATCATTGCCTGGGGGTCTGCATCGCCAATCAGTGCCATGGAAATCACCCAGGCAGCGAGGATGAGGTGCTAATGCAGTGCCCACTTTTCTCCATTGCTGAGGCGCGCGGTCACGCGCTACGCACCTACCTACCTACCTACGCGGTCCCCTTCCCCTCGCGCCCTGAGACCACCAACCAAAGACCGCCCACCAATGCCACCACCACCCACCAGGCCACACACCACAGCAGCACCTGGGCCACCTAATCAGTAACCCGCGGTCGCGGCGGCGCGTCCAGCTACAAAAACCCGCCCACCCCCCAACTCTTCTCCCTCCGCCATCAACTTTCATCCACCACCCGCTGCCTGACCCGTTGCCCTTCAAGCACACCAATTCAACCTTCGTGCCTCTCGCATACACGTAACGGTTTTTCTTCCTCAAACCACATTAATCGCAAGAATGCCTCCCAAGGTCGCCGACAAGAAGATCGCCTCCAAGGCCCCTGCCACTGCCAGCAAGGGTCCCGAGAAAAAGGATGCCGGCAAGAAGACTGCTGCTTCTGGCGACAAGAAGAAGCGCTCCAAGACTCGCAAGGAGACATACAGCTCCTACATCTACAAGGGTGCGTTCTTTTCCACCCAGCCAGCCACAATAACAACGGTCATCGTGGCTCATTTTCTCTTCCAACTCGGAACGCGCCGCTAACTTGGCTCCCTCCGCAGTCCTCAAGCAGGTCCATCCTGACACTGGTATCTCCAACCGTGCCATGTCCATCCTGAACTCCTTCGTCAACGGTGAGTCGGTTCCATTTCGGCGCGTCTGCTCTTGCACGACATGTCCATCTCCAGTTGCCAGCTCTGTTCACTGACACGTCTTCAGACATCTTCGAGCGCGTTGCCACCGAGGCCTCCAAGCTGGCTGCCTACAACAAGAAGTCCACCATCTCCTCCCGGGAAATCCAGACCTCCGTCCGCCTGATCCTGCCTGGTGAGCTAGCCAAGCACGCCGTCTCTGAGGGCACCAAGGCCGTTACCAAGTACTCCTCGTCCACGAAGTAAGCTCTTCGATGTCGCGGGGCTTGCTTGTCTTTCCGGGGTATCTGGATCTTCGTTTGTTTTTTGCGTGGCATCAGGGTGTCATGATCTGAGGTCCTGCAGGCGCTCACCAAAGTCGTCTTGCCTTTTGGGATTTCTTAATGCGTTACGGATGGTTTTGCTTTATGGGGGCAATGTCTTCACACGGTCAACGGGGTTTTGCGGTTGTACAATAAACGTCGAGAATAGGGTCTCGATGCAATGAATTCGTGCACATGATATCATCTTTCCTGTTCGCTTTTTCTACTGTCATCTTTGGTGGCATCTTGACGTTTCTGTTGTCTTATTGGTTATGTTCCCTTCCTTCGGAAACAACTCTCCATTCAAGCTATCTGACTCTTGATAAATGCTGCTTCTACAGGTAGGTTGCGCGCCAGCCGTTTGCCACCGATGAAACGGTGTCTGGCACCACAGGGACAGATGAGATGCGCTAACCGAGACCTGCCTTGCTCCGCTTCATGGCGTGGGTCACTGGCTGCAGGATGCCCTTGTTGTGCGTGGCTCCTAGGGCAGTTCCGCTACTCCAGCCCATCTTCTCCAGCATTGTCCGGCCGCGGTTCTCGGTCCCCAGCTCGGGCGCTGCGGCTCCCACAATCTCCCCGTCCCGATAGCTCGCCGCGGCGTAGCTGCCTCGTGCTGCTGGCGTCTGGGTTGGTCCTCGCTTCTTTTTCACGTCCAATCGCGGCAGATAAGGGCGCCGGATGCGAGCCACTGCCTGTTCGAACGTCGATTCGACGTATGGCAGAGTTCTGCCTGTCCTGTACAGCGTTGGTCGGCGCTGGTCTGTCTTGCCTGTTGACTTGGATTTGATGTTGAATTTGTTGGCCAAGTCGTGTATTACTTTTCGGGCGTGAAGATCCATGGGCGGGAACGAGAGGCTGCAGCAATCGTTAGCTATTGTCCTTGCGGGTGCTCTTGTCCCCGCCGCATCACCATCTAGGGAGTTGGTTGGGGGGTTGGTCACTCACATTTCGTCGACGCCCGTGAGAAAGGTTCTCACCTCTGCCGCCACTTCCTGTATAGTCATGCCGATTGGATACTTGACTCTCAAATCGTCCGGGTTGGTCCTTTGGCCAAGCAGCCCAAGGGCTCGTAGTTCCTCGCGCTGCTTCTTTCGTTTCTTCTTCTTGAGCCGATCAACCTTCCATGCGGCCTGCAGCTTTTGCTCGGTTTCCGAGTCACACCCGTCTAATGTTATCTGTGCCCGCGATCCTTTACCTTTCTTCCGGCGCAAGCTCGGCCGCCCCCAGTCCATCACGTCAAAGTCGTCTTGGCCTCTCGTCGGACCTAGGCCATGCCCCCCTTCGTCTGAAAACGGGTCAGAGTCGCTCGAAGTTGCGTCTGCACTGGCTATGTCCGGTCTAAGGCGCGGATTGTGGCCCGCAGTTAACCTTGACGGGGTTTCGTCGCCAACTTCGCTCTCCGTGGTGCACCTTTCGCCGTCTGAGTCGTCTGAGTCGTCTGAGCTATGGGTGGACGCTTTGTCTGCCGCTTCGTCGCCAGTACCTGCGTTAGGATCCGACGCCCTGGGGAGACTGCCATGGCCCTTGGCTTTGGTTGGCCTGGGCGAGTGCTCACTCGCGTCACTCTCGGTGCCGCCTAGGTCGCGCCGATTATGCATATACTGGAGTAAGGTTTCGTCTATCTCGCCGTTCGCTCGCATGTTGGCTATGTAGTCGGCAAGCATGGAGTCATCGTCGCTGGTACTTCCTTGGCCACGGCGGCTGCGCCTACCTCGGCCGGGTTTTCTGGATCTGATTGCCAAACGTATACCTGGTGACTCAGGTCGATGCTTGGGGTTTGCGGGGATCTCGGGGATCTCTGGTATCCGCTGTTCGTCGGCCTGGACCTCGGTGCGCCCTGGTGTATAGTTGAGGGCGGCAGAGCGATGTGCCTGTGGGTTTCTGTTGCGGCCGCGAAACAATATGATTTCATCGCTGGAGCTATCTTCCGGGGAAAAGTGTCGTTCTGGCACCTGGACGGGTGCTTTGTGCGACTTTTCGTTGGACTTCTGCCCCGTGACGTCAAAGAAGAAAGAGGGCGTCTCTGGGGCGCCAGGCTCTCCTGAGCCTTGGGTGGCTTCTTCTATGGCTTTGTCGAGCTCTTCGGGGCCAATTACCCCGGCGTCATCAAATCCTCCAATATCGGAGAGATGGCCATCTGTGTGCCTGGCTGCGTCGTCATGCTGTTGCTCTTGAATGGGGATGGATTGCTCATCCTCCAGCTGGCCCTGGGGCGGAGCTTTGTTTGTGTCCCTGAGCGGTTCACTCTTGCCAGCGCTGAGGAATAGAACCGGCTTGCTGCGAAGGCTTGAATCTTGACCCCAGGACGAGTGGTCATGCTGCGACGTCTGTCGCGCCTCGTCGGCTAGTGTGAAGCCGGCTGTTTGTGGGTGGTCAGCAGTCTGGGGGGTCAACCGCCGTGTCAACGGCTACGGAGACATCTCACCAGGACTGGGCGAAGATGGCACACCCGGGTCCGGCAGAAACGACAACGACCCATTTGCACGTCTCCCACGGCCTCGTGAGCCGCCTCGAGAACCTCGAGCGGCCCGAGAGCCTCGTTGCGTGAATGATCCCCCCCTATTGCGCGGCATGGCAGGGACTGTAGGGTAGCAACCACAAACGTTCCGCAGGCATGCCGGGAAGTGAGCGCGCTCTCTCGAGTAAAAAAGCGCGCGCAGCTCAGCACAGACGCTAAAACGGATGCTGGCCGGGGGAATATATGAGGTGGGTGGCCTGCTTGGCCAAGCAGTCTGGGGCTGGTAATGGTTTCTCAACTTGCTTTGGCGGTTCTGGCAGACGACTGTTTTGCATGTTGCCAGGTGCTTGCAAGTACGGTAAGTAAGCTGGTGGGGGCAAACTGGCCATCCTTGCCTTTATCGATAACGCGCAAGGTGGGGAGGTACCGTAAGGTTTCTAGGTACTCTACATACCTAGGTACGAAGTACATGGCGCGTCTGAGACCGCGTGCATGGAGGCCGCCGCCCCCAGTGGCCCATGTCAACACCTGCTGACCATACCTCAGATGCAAGTACCAAAGTAGGTACCGGACTACTCAATACAAGGTACCCTCCGGGAAGCCTTAGGTACACCAGATACTCATCAGTCCTTCCGCTATACACCCGGGATACCTACCCTTGGCTAACTCCCTAGCGCTCCGCCGAGCTGTGACGCCTCTCCGAGCTGTGACGTTTCTCCACCAACTTCGAAGCATCACGTCGCCCAAAGCTCAACAACACGCAGGCTCTTCCTTTCCGCCCCCCCCCCGCAGGATAACGTCCAGGTACACGTGACAAGTGAACCAACGATATCTGCCACAGGGCCGCCCGTCAGGCATACATGGGTTGATGGGACAGGCTGAATCCGCTGTCTAAGCCAGCTGTGATCACCACGTCACCGGGCGAGCCAGAACACTACAGAGATTAGTAGGTAGCTGACACCTGCATCTACCATATTGCATACCTACATATTGCCTTAGGTAGGGAAGCTATCGACCGTCTGCAACCGAGCGCGCACTCCAGCTGACCTTGGCCGCGCCATTTTGTATCAGAAGCATCCAACCTCAACCCTCCCAGCTGCGTCGCCTTGTCATCCTCCGCCTCGCCATCCCCGGGTGCCCAGTTCCCGGGCTGCAGCAATCCTCGCCATGGAGTCCGCCATCGCTAATGTTGACCTCGGTCGCTATCGGCGTATCGTGCAGATGTTCTGGGATCCCGAACCCGCCAACGATGCCACACTCGATCAGCCCGTCTGGTGCCTTGGCTGCACATACAAGCTCTCCGACAGCAGTGGCCAACCCGCCGACATCACCGCCGACCAAGTCACCCACCGTCCCATGTCCTTGGTACCTCGCCCACCATCACCGGGGGAACCGACAAAGAACGTGTCGCCCCCGCCAGCCAATGCTCCAGAGACGCCACCTGAATCATCGTCGGGAAGCTTCTCATCGCCGCTAGCATATGATGAGCCAGTCCAAGATGGCGGCGGCTGGCCCCAGGGCTTCCACGACGACTTCGCGTCAAGGTTCTGGATGACGTACAGGTCCGATTTCGAGCCCATACCAAGGTCCAGCGACCCTAAAGCCACTTCAGCTCTCTCACTGTCAATGCGCATCAAAAGTCAGCTGGTCGACCAAGCCGGCTTCTCGTCGGATAGCGGGTGGGGTTGCATGATCCGATCCGGCCAGAGCCTCCTCGCCAATGCCATGGCCATGCTGAGCCTGGGAAGAGGTAAGATTGACACCACTAACACATCTGGCCCAAAGAGAGTCTTGATCTTGACACCTGTATACAGGCTGGCGCCGGGGAAAGCTGCAGCAGGACGAGCGTCAGCTCGTCACTCTGTTCGCCGATGATCCGCGAGCTCCATACTCAATCCACAACTTTGTCCGCCACGGCGCTGCTGCTTGTGGCAAGTACCCAGGCGAGTGGTTCGGACCCTCTGCTACTGCTCGTTGCATACAGTAAGCCCCCGCCTGTGAGGGATCTGGCCGGTCGCTGACGTGGCCCATCCAGGGCTCTCGTGAACTCCAACGAGCCTTCCCTACGAGTTTACTCGACCGGCGACGGGCCGGATGTCTACGAAGACAGCTTCATGAAGATTGCAAGACCCGATGGCAGCGAGTTCCACCCAACGTTAATTCTGGTAGGGACACGTTTGGGGATTGACAAGATCACACCGGTATATTGGGAGGCACTGATAGCGTCGCTTCAGATGCCACAGTCTGTGGGAATTGCAGGGTATGTGTCTTTGCGGTTCACTGTTAGGCGGCCAACTTGGTGCTGACAGGTGTCGTGCAGCGGCCGTCCCTCCTCATCGCTCTACTTTGTCGGTGCCCAAGGATCATTTCTCTTCTACCTGGACCCCCATCATACGAGACCGGCCTTGCCCTACTACTCCGACACGAATCGGTATACAGATGATGAGATTGGGTCATGTCACACATCCCGGCTACGCAGAATCCACGTTCGCGAGATTGATCCTAGCATGCTGATCGGCTTCTTGATCCGCAGCGAAGACGATTGGCTGGAGTGGCGACGATGTGTAAAGCATGTTCAGGGGAAAGCCATCATCCATGTGGCGGAGTGTGACCCAACGACTGAAGGCCCGACGGGCCAGAGAGGTGCCGCAATTGACGAGGTGGAGCTGCTGAGCGACGACGATGATGACGGTGACACTGTTCTTGCGGTATGATATTCACTAATTAGGCTGTTTTGTATGGCCGGCGTTTATAGTGTTTTATGGGCGTTTGGAGATGGGCGGATGGACCGGCAGTCTCTCCCTACCTTGGTGAATATCCAGAATACATTCAGCAGAGTAGTTTGCCGTGAGTACCAAGCGCCTCCGTCCCCCTTCCTTGCCAGCCAGCTGAGAGAACGTTGTCGCTTGGTACGAAGTGCCACAACCTAGCGCTAAACGGCGAAACCGTAGTGCCGCACAGCACGGAGCAAGTGGCGGTGGGCTGTGGCATAAACGACGACCCCGAGGCATACGGATAGGTACGCGCACCAGCAGGGCCATGGGGTGCGAGGGCGACACTACTGCTTCTTCCTTCTCAACTTACCGCCAGCTGTAGTTGGCCTTGGAGCAGCCGTGGCATGGTCCTCCTCGCGTATATGTTGGAAAAGCTTGGTCCTGGATGCGAAGGGTTGGCCACATACGGAGCATCGATGGTGCTGCCAGGCGCGTTAGAAATGTCAGGCTCAAATAAAAAAAAATCCACATAGTGACCTAAGGTACCTCGGCGTCGCCCTCAGCCGACGTCAGGGCTGCCGCTTTTCTCTCCCTCTTAGCCTTGGCCTTGCCAACCTTGGCTCGGTGCCTGGTATCGTCGTCAATTGCCATGCGATACGTTGGGGCGGACAGCTCGTCAGCCACATCGTTCGGCACGGTGTCGTTGGCTTGCCCGCCACCGCCTGGACTCGGGGCTAACCGCTCCTTGACTACGCTCCTTGGCGCGTATTCATCGCTGTGCGACATTGGTGCGGACTCTTGTGAGCTACCCGGTTCCTGGTCGTTTGTTACGGGAGCCGCCCCTTGACTAGAGATCCTCCTGTCCTCTTCATCATCTTCGACGGGGCCCGCCGACTGTGGCGAAGTGGGCTCGATGCCCTGATCGCTGTTAGGCGCCGGCGAGATGGCAACATCAAATTCGAGATCAGCTCCCTCCTTTCTCATCTGGCGGCGAAGCTGCTGGACAGCCTTGACATGTTTCCTACTCCGCTCATGGGCCTCGAGCTGCTTGTCACTTTTGAATGTCTTATTGCAGACGACACACTCGAGCACTTCAATTTCCGACTCTTCTTCGGACTCAGAGAAGGGGTGATCCCCGGCGTCATGATCCCTAGACCCAGCCCAGTCAGGGACATGATATGATGCCATCTTCTCCAGATTCGCAGCGCGAGACCGAGCCGCCTGCGCTGCGGCCGCATCGCGCAGCGACTTTTGCCGTTCGGCCTCGGTCTGGTTGTTGGGGAGGTAGCGAGGATCTCGTTTCCGAACGAAGCTTACGAGAAACCTGACAGCATCGTTGAACTCTCGGGCGGCGTCGTCACGGCTCTTCTTGTTCTCTTTGTCCATGAGACGGCGTACTCGGCGGTCGGGCGCATCGGACAGCCGATATTTGTCCTTCCACGAGAAGGACTTGTTGGTGGAGAAGCAGGACCAGGCGGCGTAGAATGGCTTCACCACGGCGTCATAGTCGTCATCGGAGGAGCCAAATGTCGGATAGTCGGGGCAGTCCCTGTCTTCAAACTCGGCCGCAGCCTCCTCCTCGAGGGCGAGATGTTCGAATGTTTCCCTGGCGATGCCGAAAAAGCCGGTGGGCTCGTCGTCGAAGGGAACGGATGTGTTGAACTTGCGCATGAGGCTCAGGATCTCCTCAGTAGTCGTCAGGCGGACGTTGCGGAATGTGGTGGGCTCGGCGCCATCACCTGGGTGGTCCTGGCCGCTCAGGATGGCTTCGCGGTGGGAGTCATACCAAGCCCTCTCTTGGGGGTCGGAGAGGACTTCGTAGGCGGTTTGGACCTCTGCGAACTTTCTCGTCGCCGTTTCGATGTCGTTTATGTTGCGGTCAGGGTGGAGCTCGAGCGCCCTCCTGCGGTAGGCCTTTTTGATTCTTGAGGAGGGAGAGAGGGAATCAGCGAAAAGTGCCTCGGAGAGGCAGAGAACGTCATCACTCACTCATGGTCGGTGGCGAGGCGCTCGACGCCGAGGAGCTCGTAGTAGCAGATCTTGGTGGCAGTGGCACTGGCGTTCTGGTGAGGGGAGGATTGATGGGCTCCCATGTCGGATCAAGGGCGAGAGGGGTGAGGCGAAGGGTCGGGCAGATGTTCCAGGTGCCCCCGTATGGAATCCATGCGCTGCCTGCAGGTGGTAAATGCGCCGTCCGAGTACGTGAAGTTAGTGAAGTGAAGAAGTTGGGGAAGTTGGGGAAATTTATCTGGATGCTGCGGCGTGTGTAGGTGGGGACAGCGTCCTTTGGTGGTCGTACGAAGTACGAAGTACGGAGTACCTCACCAGCATGCACAGGGGTAAGACGGCCCATGATTGATTGACATCAACCATCAACCCGCACCCAGCCATTGCGTTAGTCTCCGTACTCCGTACGAAGTACGGACTACACGATTGCTGCGTGTGACCGCGTTCACACACAGTACCTACCCACAAAGGCAGAGGCACCTCGACACCTGCTAGGGAGCCAAGGTGCCTAATTAGGTATTTCCAAGGGTTCCACGGAGTACAAGTATTATGTACCGACTGGATACAGTTGGTCCCTGTCTGTATGTACTTGTACGGAGGAAGTACGAAGTACTACGAGTACGAAGTACGGACGCCGAAATACATATATCTTATTCGTTCCCTGTGGGGTTACCTGGACAGATACAGAGAGGTACTCGTCTGTACGTACAGTGGTGCACTTGTACTAACATAAATAAGTTCTTTTCTATATAAATTAGTATGGGTGGGTTTCTATAGCAGTTATAGCCAATTAAAACGGCCATGATAGGGCAAGTACACGCTAGGGATCTATGATCCTGGCGGACTGTGGTTACTTCGTACGAAGTAGGTAATCCGTACACCCTTCAAGGATACACGATCCAGTCCTCCCTCGTATGCGACTGCGACTGCGACTGCGACTTCGCGAGTCGATTCTGCGCCTTCAACCACCACCACCTATGCAACTCCCGCGAATGCGGACGGGGCCAATTGCCTACCTACGTACCTACCTATTCACTTGATGGGTAGCATGAACCTACAACCCAGCGACGTCCAACCTGGCCGCTGACTCGCCCCTCTCCGTCATACAGCGCGCGGCCCGCGGCAATGAGAAATACCGTCGTCCGTCACCATGAAGTTTGCTCACGACTTTAAAGAGACCCTGGCCAGCCAAGGTGAGTTTTGCGCCCTGCCATGCTCTGCCGTCCCGCCCGCCGCGTGGCTCGAGATAACCTCACCATGAGCCACCATTAATGGAATCACAACATCACACTCTGCCTTGTTCTGTCTGCCAGCTTCTGAACCCCGTCGTCGCGCAGGCTTTCCCCCTCACTGGGTCAACCAGGCAATCCCATACAGCCAGCTGAAGAAATGTCTCAAAAAGGTCCAGCGCGAGCTGCAAGACCTGGGCCTCGACCCCGACACGCTCCGTGCCCTCCTCGACCCCAACAACACGTCGCCCGTCGCTCTCCAGTACAAGCTCAAGGGTACGTGGCCACCGTGATAAACCACCCAGCCACCACCGATGCTGACTCTTGTTCATCGTCCGCTCCAGCCGCCACCGATTCCAACTTTGTTCGGCCCAAACTCACCGTCTACGTCCACATGCAAGATGGTATCGCAGTTGATGCTTCCCTGACTCCTACCTCGCGCCGCTTCTTCGAGCGCATCGCCGCAGAGCTCCCTCTCGACCGCCTGCTGCCAGCTCCTGGCTCAGCCAATGTGCATACCGATTCCGGCCACCCGGACGAACCCTGCAAACCATGCGCGCAGCCCAGCGCGCAGCCCAGCGCTACGACGGCATCTCCGGGCCTCAGCAGTCGGGCTAGCTACGAGACTATTGAGGTGCCCCTGGTCTTCGACAGCGAGTTCTTCGACATGTTGCAGAGCGATGTTAACAATCTCGATGCCCTGCAATCCGAGGAGGAAAAGAAGATGACTGAAGAAGTGGTTGAGCTCGGCAGGGAAGTGTCACTGGTGTCCCGGCCTAGCCGATTTTCCAAGAGCGATCTCGCCCGCTGGCGCCACATATTCGAGCTATACTTGGATGCTGAAGTCTTCTTTGCTACACATGAGCGCGACCATGGCGCAAGATCGAGCCAAAAGGCCCTCAAGCAACTCCAGTGGTTCCAGGGCGAGGTCGACAAGCGTCAGCTCGCCAGCGACTTCAAGCTTCGCGAGAGTAGGATGGCCTTCTCGAGGTTCCTCAACCTCAACGCCAGCCTACTGAAGAACCTCCAGTTCCAGGAGTTGAATAAGCTCGCCGTCTTCAAGATCCTCAAGAGTAAGTCGGCACTATTCGTCACACCAGTCTCTGAGAGCCAGAGCGGAGTGGAGTAGCTGACACCGACCCAGAGTTCGACAAGCGAACATCGCTCGGCGTTTCGCAGACCTTCCCTACTGTTGTTCAGTCCGAGGGCCTTCTGTCGAGGGACATGGCCAAGGATGTTTGTGCGCAGATGTCCCAGGAGTTAGTCTCAGTTGTGCCCCAGCTCAACGACTATCTATGCCCCGTGTGCTTTTCGGTCGCGTACCGGCCGGTTAGACTGGATTGCCAGCATGTGTTCTGTATACGTTGTGTAGTCAAGATACAGCGGCGCCAGGAGAAACACTGCCCCCTGTGCCGAGCCGACGTCGTAATGAATGCGTCAGCAGGTAAGTTCAGCACCATGCTGTGTATTGCGGACTTCTGATCAAGGCTGACCGTGTGTGGCAGACAATCTCGATCACAAGCTGGAAAAGTACATGAAAAAATACTTCTCCAAGGAAGTCAAGGAAAAGCAACGCGCAAACGAGATCGAGCGTGGCATAGAAGACTACGGGCCCGGTTACACCCACCAGGAATGCGTCATCATGTGACGAAAGCCAACAATTAGAGCCGTCGACGACTCAAAACACGGTTTGAAGACTGGCTACTCCGTACAAGTCGCTCGAACGCCCCCACGCAAAGTCGCTGCAAGCCCTGGGCTGGACAGAATTAATGCAAGGGCGAAACAATCACCCCCAGACCCTCATGGCTCTGGTGCTGAGCATGCGATGGCAAGTCTGCCTTCAGCCGTGGTTACTGATACGATGAACACGAGCGCTTTAAGCTTCTCTATTGGCAGTCTAGAGATGACCATCTAAGGGCTGGATAGGGGTCACGCACAAGTGCTCCGCCATAGCTATAGAACGATGACCTATCTTACCCCCACAAGATACCAATTACCTAGCCAAGCACTCCATGGTGCTGGCACCAGTCTTCCAACCCGGGCTAGACGGGCTATCGTGGCGACGCGAGGCCTGTAGCCGCGAGCAACGTCTCAAGGCCCTGCCTCCGCGGCCTGCAGAGCCTTCCGGAACGTCGCTTGGAGCTCCTCGGTTTCCTCCAGCCCAACGCTGACACGGATGAGGTCCGCGTCGACACCAAACTGCGCCGCCCATGGGAGCTCTTGGTAGTGGGCTAGTAGGACATAAGGGGAACACAAGGTAAAGTTTGTGCCCAGGCTGGGCCCCTTGGCGATCTCCATGGCATCGTAAAAGGCCTGCGCCTGCTCTCGGTGGTTGAACACGATCGAAAGTAGGCCGCCGTAACCGCCGTTGGGCAGACGGCGCGCGTCGTAATGGTTTCTGGAAGGGTTGAACTTGGGATAGTATACGCTCCTGACGAGAGGATGTCCCCGCAGGATATCGCAGATAGCCTCGGCGTTAGCGTTGATACGATCCACCCGGGCCAGGAAGTCCCGGCTGTTCCTCTCCATGAAGACAACGTCCTCGGGCCAGTATGTATCCTCGTAAACCTCAGTATTCATGGCCTTCTTGAGCGAGCTGTAATACCTGCTTTCGGGGTTCAGGATTGCGCTTCCCCCCATGACGTTGGAATCACCCGAGAAGATCTTGGTGAGGCTGCTGACGACGATGTCTGCAACGGGAAGAACGTTGATGTTGGCAAAGGTCCCGATCGTCTCGTCAACCACGACTGCAAAGTCAAACTCGTCGGCCAGCTTGCGTATGCGCGCCAGGTCAGGACAGATGAGAAGGGGGTTCCCGGGAAACTCGCAAAAGAGTCCGAGGAAGCGCTGACCCGAACGTAGAAGCCTTTCCAGATCATCTAGGTCCTCGGACGAGGCGTGACCGTAAAAAACGCACCCAGGCCCAAACTTTTGGAGGATCTTGAGAGTGTCGACGTAAGGAAACCCAAAGTTAACGCACTTGAGCTGGCCGCGAGCTGACAGTAGAGCGCGGTGCGCATTGAAGATGGCGTTCATGCCTGCGGGGAACAGATACACATCATCCTCGCCGAGGCCCTGCAGGCCCCTTGTGTTGGAGACCATGGATGGTAGAGGCCCGTTTTGCAGGTCGACTTCGTGGGTGAGCGAGCCGGCGATGCGGCGGCGGATGGCCGACTTGGCTCGCTCCACCAGGTTCAGGTCAAGGTTACGCCCGAAGCGCTCCTCTACAAACCGGGAACTCTCCTGGGACTCCTGGGGCGCATACGGCTTGGTCGTCGCTGGCGGAGTGACAGCATCGATGGATCCGGGCCGCTGGTAGCGCCTAGGGCCACGGAACGGCCGCGTGGGAGCCTGGTGAGCCGGCTGCGAGCTGGGAATCGGAACGAGCAGCTGGTCCCTAAAGAGGTCGTGGCAGAACTCAGCCCGGCGACTCGAGGCGCCGTCTCCAGTGTGTTGCCAATACTGCTTGGCGAGGGGGAAAGCCACCTGTGGAAAGACGACGGCAGATATGGTGGGCGAGAGCCGTTTCAGCAGGGGGGACACATCCCTCGACGCATCCAGGGCGAGGTCCACAATGTCGAGGCAGGGCAAGATTTCGGGCTGGGCTCGCTGACGGACGAAGTCGAGGCACCGCCTCGCCGCCGAGGGCGTTGGGAACAGCATTGCCTGCTGGCCAGGCTGGCCATGGACCGCCGCAATCTCGCGCGCAAAGGCCGCTATGCTCCGATGGATAAAGAAGCTGGGCGAGGTGTTAGTTTAATGCCGTGGCATCTAGCTAGGGGGGGGGGAGTACCGCGGGTAGCCCGTGGTCATTCGGCTGACGACCCATTCCTGGCCTTCCTCATAACCGACGTTTGACTGCCATGTTGGCAACGACACGCTCACGGCCTTTTCTGGTCAGCAAGACATCAAGCCTGGTTGGAAACGATCTAGGGCACTCACATGAGCCGTGTCTGGCGGGATAGACTCGCCGAGCGCAAACGAGGGCATGGTTGCGATGCGCGATACGACGAAGGGCAGCGTCTGCAACAGATATGGCGCACCGAGCAATGCCTGGCAGCGTTGGGGATCTGCGGTAATGCAGTGCAGTGCAGTGCAGGGCGCGGTGATGCAAATGGATGATCACACTGAGAGCACGAATCGTTGCGTGCACGAAGCATTATCCGTATTATCAGTTATTCGAATCCGTACGGAGTACGGAGTAGGCTACGAACTATTATTCCTTCGTACCTCAGCAAGTTTAGGTACGGAGTAGGCTACGTGGGGCCGACCATCGGAGGCCACAGGCGCCGACTCAGAAACCCCACCAACTCCCTCCGAAGACAGCACAAGTGACTTGCGGCGATGGCATGGAATGAGTCCGTATGACGCTCAAGAGCCTTGGGCAATACTGCATTTTATTTCGATTTTTATGGTGAAGGCGACGTTGAACCAGAAAGAACTAGTACATATCAAAGCAAACATGCACCATCCCAAACAATGTAAGCCCGACCCGCGCGACAGCCAGATGACAGAAGCCTGGCTACTCGTGCCGAGCCGCCTTACGTACGGTAGCTCTGTCGTTGAAAAGCGCCGCTAATGCACCCTCGAACCAAGCATAGCGGTACAGGGAGTGAACCGAAACCAGAGTCAGCGGTGTCAGTAGCGGTGCGTGCGACTTCGACGACTGCTCCCGGCCCTGCTGCCCACGCAGCTGATGCTATCACCGGGCACGACGCTGTCCAGGTCGTCGTCCCAGTTTGCATGACTGCTGCCGACGCCACTCGCAGGCAGCGGCATGTCCCGTGCCGATACATGGCTCGGGGCCTGGCTTGCTGGAAGGGGAACCTGCCTGGCCGACACGCAGCTCGGGGCCTTGCTGCCATGCACCCTGGCAGCAGGGACCCTGCTACTGCCGCTGGCCTGGTTTCGATACGGCAGTTCGTGCGCTGGCAGCGGCCGGGACGGGCCGAGCGGCGTCGACGTCCGATGCGTCCGCGCCGAGACGTAGGTCGATGGCTCGGGCTCATACACTGGCCAGACCGGGCGGGAACCAGTTGAGTAGGATGATTTGGGGGCACCGCTGTGTCGAGATGGCCCACGAGCGTGGCTCCGCTCGTCAAAGCTGGCAACGGACAAGGGCGCCCGTTGCAGCGGCGCCTCGCTGCGGCTTCGCACGGTGGCAGCTCTGGAAGAGCGGCGGCTGCGTGCATCATAGCTGTCGTCGGCGGCCCGGTTCCGAGCGGCGGAGCTGCGGGCCGCGCTCTTGGAAGCCATAGAGTTGTGAGCGCCCTGGGTCAGGTAGCGCTGCGGTAGCCAGTCGTCGTGGTCGAGCCTGCGGCTGTGGTCGTAGCCGTAATCATGATCATAGGTGTAGACGCCGTCCTCGTCGGGATACGAGAAGGCAATTCTGCGAGGGACGGTGTCTAGAACTGTCATCTTCTTGTCGTGGTGGTCTTGTTGATACCTGCTCCGGCTGTCCTCCGGTGCAGGCCGCTCGGGAAAGGTCGCACGCCGGGGTAAGGTGTGAGGGACTTGGAAGTCGATGTCGTGGCGCGGCGCGCGGCCCTTGTCCCGCGACACGATGCCGTACGTCAAGGCAGCGCCGGCGGCCACGCCCAGGAGCGCACCGACGACGGTCGAAGCGTTAATGCCCCCGGAGTTGGAGTTGGAACTCGCGCTTTGGCGAGGCGAAGTAGACATTGGCGTCTGCGTCGAGTCGTCTGCGTGGCAGCCCCGGGGAACAGCTCGACTGAGACTCGGATTCGGGGTAGAGGCTGAGGACGGGCGAGCACTTGTAGTATTCGCAGTGGCGCGAGGCGCGACTGAGGCGACGTCGTAGTTCCACTCGAGGATGCGGCCGACCCCATCCGTCGTTGACTGCGTCCTGCGGATAGGAGAGCCGCTGTACTGCACGGCGTCGTGAGGGCGTCTCGGGTCGGGATAGACCACCTCCATGCTGTTTCCGTCCAGGTCAAGGAGCGCGGCCCGCACGACGCCGTCCTCGCCACCGTCTTTCCTCAGTCCTCGCTGGCCCTGGCCCTGGCTTCCGGGGAGTAGCGGTGGGTTAGACCTGAGCCCACAGTCGTGGAAGCGGGCCACGGCCGACCTCGACGGGGCGGTGAGGACGAGGGACGACAGGCGGGGTGGCGATGCCTGGCGAATCTGCAAGACGGGATGTCCGCTGGCCCCAAAGGTGACTGACGAAGGAGGGTCGTCGCGAGCGGCGTTGATGTACCCGAGCCCCAGCGGCTGCAGTATGGCCGAGAAGAAGGACGTCGACGACGGCAGGTGTGAGACCTCGACGAATGGCACCACCATGCTTCCCTCTGCTGTCCGGCTTATGAGTTATACCTGCAGCACCCGGCCTGTATCGTACTTGCATGCGGGCGCCTTATGTATTCGTACCTGAGATCTGGCTTCTGCCGTCCCGGCCAAGCACCCAACAAAGGGCAGGCAAGCGAGCCGCCTGGACTGCTGGCAGGCGGCTACAGCCGTGGCGTGGCGTGACGCGACCAATGGGCCGGCAGCCGTGAGCTCGTGATTCGAGGTGTGCCACGACGTACCGAGTCTGCACGAGTGCCTTGGCTGGGCTGGTCGACCGCTGTTGCTCCTCGAAGCGACGCGAGGGGGTTGCTCAGCGGGGTGAGGGAGAACCGAAGAACGAAGACACGGAGAGTAAGACGAGCAAGACAAGCAAGACAGGCAAGACAAGCAGGCAGGCAGGCAGGCAGGCAGGCAGGCAGGCAGGCAGGCAGTCTAGGTCTGCGAGAGAGAGAGCCCGAGAGCAACCGCGTCTGCATGGGTGAATTAGCCGTCTCCTCCCGCATCACGGCGGCATGGGCCGGGTTGCATTGCATATCGTGTCGCCCAACTGTCCAACCTCGCCCTAGGTGAGGTGGTACGACACGACACGACACGACACGACACGACAAGATCGGCACTGGTAGTGGTCGGGCTGTCGCCTGATAGCCTCTCGTCAGCGCATGCATGGCCGACTGGCCGCGCGTATAAGGCGAGAGAGAGGAGGACAAGATGTTCAGTCCAACCAAAGCAACTAGGGGGGGCAAGGCGTGGCCGACTTGACTGCCTCAGCAACTCAGCAACTCTGGTCCCCATCGTCCCCGCGGCGGGCCTCTCGTGCTCCTACGCAGTACGGACTCGATAATCTCACGTGAACCCGCCCCTGCGTCTGCGTTCCCCATCGACGGTCGCGGGAGGACCACTAAACGCCAGGCGCCAGGGCGGGCACCTCGCCGTCTCGCAGCCGGCCACGTCGCGCAGAGGTGGGCAGCCATGCATGAGGTATGCATGAGGTGTGCATGCCATGACCTGGCAGGCCAGCAGGCGGGGCCGGCCGTCTGTTGCTCTTGTCTAGGGGTACTCCGTACTTCGTGCCTACGAAGTACATAGGTCGTAGGGTGAATACCACTGCCGCGGAAGAACCAAGGACAAGTTAACGTCCGAATACATACTCGCACGGCATCGCAAGGTAGCAGTATCCAGTCAGACAAGGGCGTGTCATGGCATGCTCGCGCATTAGTTTAGTCAGACCTTCAATCCTCTTCACTTATTACCGCATGGGGAACGCATTAAGCAACCAAGCCTTGCGCGCAAAGTAGAGTAGATATCCAACAGCCCAGTCCAGCAATCTGACGCCGTTTTTGCCTCGTCCAGTTGCATTCGTCGCGCAGCATCGCACCAACCAAACCAAGACTTGTATGCACAGTTCTCCCCTGGTGCGGTTGCGGGAGTGCTACAATGCCTGCGAGTGCCCATTTGTTGCAATCCCCACTCCCGCCACGGGCAACCGTTCTACTGTGGCTGGCTGGCTGGCTGGCTTGTTTGCTTGCTCGTTGAGCCCTCTGCTTCCAGCCGCCATGACAGCGCTGCGCAGAAGTATGAGCATGGCCAGCCAAGTTGAAGTGGCACCTTCAAGACGTCGAAAGCGTCTTGGACCTGTCTGTTGAACGCCCCCATGTTTTGGTTGTAAAAACAAGCGACAGCGCCAATCCCAGGCGACCCAAGTCTCTGCCGGACCACCTCGTCGTGCGGCGATGTTGTATCGCTGCCGAGCGAGACGACCCAGGCTTTCGCCTTGGCCCTCACATACACCGTCGTCTTCGCCCTCCGTGCCCTGGCTCCGCCCCGGAGGCGGAGAGGACGACGAGGACTAGAGGATGTCCCACACGTCCTCGGCCGCATGGCAGAACTTGCTGCAGGCCACGCTAGCCGAAAGTGAATAGTTGCTGATGGAAATCTTCTCATCTACCAGCGAGTCGGCGAAGTTGTCGGCACCCTTGGCCATGGCGCCGACGAAGACGCAGATGCTCTCCTTGGGCCCAGCAGTCTCGACGTACTCGCGGACACGAACCAGGGGGGCATCGAAGCTGAGGGTTACTTTGCGGCAGTTTGGGGGTAGATGGTCAGTAATGGGATTCTGGATCACGCGTAGCAGCTTCTCGTTAGAGTTTGTGGAGCGAATGGACAGCCGATGCAGGAGCTGCACCATGAGGCCGGCGAAACGCTTAAAGGTTCGAGGGATGCGAACCGACGGCGACACCTCGATGAGGACACCCTTGGCCGTGTGGATGTATATCTGGAGCTTGCCGGCCTTGTTGATGGGCGAGTCCAGGAGGGTCAGGAGGCACTGGAGAGAGCTGTCAGCATGGTGCTAGGCTGGCCGAGCGGCGTCAAGAGTCAGGACCTGGTGCGTGATGTCGGGGCGCGCGTCGCTGATGTCTCTATTCATCTTGCGCATCACACCGATGTGCTCATCGCTGTTGAGGAGCGAGTACTTGTCCTCGCGGTGGACGCCAGTGCGGCTGGCGCCACCATGAGAGGCCTTGTAAGTCTCGAGGCTGGCATTGGACAAGACCACAATGAGCCGCTGCGAGTCCTTGTCGGTGGGCGGAATAGGGATGTTCTGCTCCGCCACTAGCTGAGGCAACGCCGGAGGGGGGAGCGATTGCGTCCCTGCGCAGGCGCAGAACGACGACAGTCAGTGAGGGGTCCTTTGAACAGACGGGCGCTGCAGGCACGGGGCAGCGAATCGCGGTATCTTACTAGGCCGCTTCACACCGGTACGGCGGTCCGGAGAAGACATTTTGATTTGTTTCCGCAGGGGGAGACGGGAAGCGGGAGGGGGAGATCTGGTGATGTTGTCGTCAGCAGGGCGCAGTCCGAGACGCCCTGAGGTCCATGGCGCATGGGTGAGGATACGTACGGAGTGCGGCAGGCGAGGGCGAGACAAGAGTAATCGATGTCGTCGCGGCGAGGGCGCGAGAGGTGAGGAGGGAGAAGCGGAGTGAACGAAAGAGGAGGTTCGTTCCAGTGAATGCTCTGGTTCGGCGAGGATGGAGTCGAGGAGAAACTTTGCGCTTCAGCCGTCCCCGCTGGAGGAACCTGCCTGACTGGGCAGTTCTCGGCGGCAGGGCGTAACTACGAGCAATGCGACACTGTAACGTTAGGTACTTCGTACGGGGTACCTAGTCCAACCTGGCACTGACTTACATAATCTTTCAAGGCGGTGTGCCAGCAAACACCAAGCTGCAGACGGCAAAATTTCCGAATGTGGCCGTTGCGCGACAGATGTCCATGCTGCGTCTCTTTCTTTGTTCCTACCTCACTAGCGCTGTCGTCTCAAAACTCGCGGACCCGAGGCGATGAATGAATTGGCCCTGGGCCCTCACTGATTACCCAGCTTTTGTACATACACGCCTGCCCTCTCTCCCCCTGCCGACGCTCGAATCGCCAGCCGTCAGAACATGTCCTCGCAAGTCGCAAAGGCCGCGCGCCGCGTGACGCACGAGCTTCACGGAGTGGTCGTCTCTGCTGGCCTCATGCAAAAGACTGTCAAGGTCCGGGTCGGTGGTCAGAAGTGGAACAAGGTCGTCAACAAGGTACGCAATCTCCCCGCTGCTCAAGCTTTCAATGCCGGGTCCTCCCCGTTCACGCCCAACTTGTCTGACACTGAGCCACTAGTGGTTTGCCGACCCCAAGCACTACCTCGTTCACGACCCAAACTCCTCTCTTAGAACTGGCGATGTCGTCTCCATCGTCCCTGGGTGGCCGACCTCACAACACAAACGCCACGTCGTCAAGCAAATCATAGCCCCCCATGGCGTACCAATCGACGAGCGGCCGCCGGTGCCGTCCTTAGAGGAACGGATTGCTGAGCGGGAGGCCAAGAAGGCGGCAAAGGACGAGCGTAGGGCAGTCACGAGGAGAGACCGAGAAGAACAGGCCAGCGATGACAAGAAGAAAGAACAAGACAAGAACAGAGGGAAGCGTCCGGCCTTGGGACATGCGCAGGAGGATCAACGACAAGTGGAGACGTCTCTGGCGGACGTGGATTGAGAGCGGCCGTGCTGCTGCGATGGTAATCCAATGTTGCTCATCAAGGTCTTCGGCCCAGAGGGTCCTCGGCCCGGCTTGTAGCAAAATGTGTATAATATCAAAGTTACGTCGAGGACTTGGCGGCGCCGCTCGAGCGCATGACTCGGTGAATCAAATCAATCCGTACAATACCCTTTGTCTAGACCGCCGATCCGATCTACCTATGCACCTTTTTCACCGTGCCGACAGTCCGTCCAGTAATGACCACTCAACTCAGGATCGGGACGAACCCTATCCAGCTCCACCAAGTTGTGCGGCGCTGTCGGGCGGGGGCCAATGGAATAATACATGATGCATGACGTGGGCTTCCGGCAACCCATGTGTACATGGTAGTTCTCATCTTCAACCACCTCGCTCACCGAATTCCTTAGCCCAGTCCTCATACTCCTTCAGTCCAGATTTACTAACGCTGGGCCGGATCATGCCCAAGCTCGCCTCGAAGTCCACCAGCATGATGGGACGGATCTCGTCCATTGTCATGTGCAAAAGTGCCTCTCCAAGCGACCGTAAGGGGCCCATGGCAGCATCCTTTGCCAGAGCCGTGATGTCTGATCCCGAGAAGCCTGTCCGGGTGGTACCATTAGTCAACATGCTCAACATTTCGGCGTTTGAGGCTGCGGCTCACCCTCAGTCAACTTCACCAGCCTTTCAACGTCGGCTGACGAGAGACTGTGCTTCTGCTGACCCAACAAGGTCAGGAGCTGCGTCTCTCGGGTGTGCGGTTCCGGAAGCGGTATGTATTGGCGCCTGACAAATCGTCTTCTTGCGGCCTCGTCGATTGCCCAAGGCAGGTTCGTGGCGGCCAAAACCAGGACTCTGTTGGCGTCACCGCGCTCCTTGTCCCTTTCTGTAGTTTCCCGTCCAGCCGCTGCCCGCTGCAGGTCGCTCCATTGTATTAGGAACTCCGTCTTGATTCTTCTCGTCGCCTCGTGCTCCCCGGACCCAGATCGCTGGGACAGGAGAGAGTCGATCTCGTCGACGAATATGATACTAGGCGCCAGCGCCCTGGCGAGGCCAAAGAGGGCCCTCACGAGTTTCTCCGACTCTCCAAGATACTTGCTTGTTAGACTGCTCGCCGAGATGGAGAAGAAGGTCGACTTGGACTCGGTGGCCACGGCGCGAGCCAGCATAGTCTTTCCCGTTCCGGGGGGACCGAAAAGTAGCATCCCTCTGGCTGGCTCTCGAAGTCCCATAAACAGATCTGGCCGCAGAAATGGGTACACGACCGTCTCCCGGAGCGCATTTTTGGCGATCTCCAAACCGGCAATGTCCCCCCAGTGAACCTCGTCCCCCTGAACAATTATGTCGTTAAGGATCTGCTTGGCCGCGGCTTCGTCGACGCCCAGAGGCAAGTTCTTCAGAATGGACGCCTGCTTCTTCTTCCAAGCCGCGTCGGTCGAGCTCTCCTCGCCAGCAGTCTCGTCTGATGGCGCACCCTGGGGTACAGACTTCATGGAAGCCTCCTTACGCTTTGTGGCCCGCAGTCTGCTCGCAGAATTGGTCATGTCGTCTTCAGAGGTGCTGGACACGGATACCTGCCGTGGCTTTTGCCGTTCACGTCGTCGAGCTCGATTGGCTTGCCCTTGATCAGCGACGACGCTTCCTGGCTGTGGTGCCTGCGCAGGCCGTTTCGCGACGGCCTTTCTCCTCACGGGGGCATTGGATGGATCTCTCTTCTCGGACAATTCTCCCGAGTCGTCGGCCGTCCCGGCGCCATTAGCATGCTCATCTTTTGGAGGCCTCGACCGGGGGCTGGGCACCGGCGTAGTTCTCGGAGGAGGACCGCGCTCTGACCGGCTCGGCGGCTGGTCCGAGGACGAGGCCTCGTGATATGATGAAGAATTCAAGGCACTTGACGCCGCACTCACCGAGAGAAGAGATGGCCTGGAGTACGAGTAGTCGTCCGAGTGCCGCGGGCTTCCTGTCGACTGTAGCCCATTCAAGACAGACTCGGGGTCGCGTGGTGTGACCAATCGTCTCGAGTGGCTATCCCACTGGAGCTGGGATGGCCCAGACTTGGGGAGCTGGTCTGACAACTTGCGAGGGGCAGGGGTTGACGTAGATGGGCCGCCGTCAGTAGAAGGCCCCCTCAAGAGCCGTTCTCGGGAGCCAAGGGCGCTCCATGCCAGCGTGGCGGCCTTGCTTGGCCCCTCTGCTACCGGCTTGGGCGATTTTCGTGCCGGCTTGGAAGTCTTGTCGCCTGCTCTGCTAGAGCGCAGAGTGGTCCGCATGGTGTGCTTTTCTGGGCTCGGCGAGCGGACCGCCTTGTCTTGCCTCGGCGGCAGCTTGGGCGAATGCGACCTGGGCATTGAGCTCATAGAGGACGGTGGATCGATGCTGGGGCTGGGGCCGCTGACGACGGCGTTCTCAGACGACGTCCGCACCGGGAGGGAAGGTCGATTCGGGAGGGACGGGCGTGAAAGCTGGGAGTAGGTGACGGCGGGGATGGTGCCCTGGCCAATTGAACCCTTGGTCCGAGTCGTCGAGTCGTGGAGCTCGGGAGCCTTGGAGAGTCTGGCGCTTGACGGTGACGCAGCGGTCCCATCTTGTCGTGATACTCGCAGAGCCTCCAACAGGTCAATTCGTTCCTTGCACTGCAGTTCGAGTTCCTTGAGTGCCTCGACCAATGCCTTCTCGGTATCGGTCTGAGGCCCATACCCGGGGATTACCTTCGTGGCGTGATGCTCGTAGATGTGGTCGAGAGCATTCCTCCAATGGCGCATGGCCTCGAGCTCGTCTCCCTAGACAGCACATGTCTCGTCATCAGCAGGATTGATCCCCACGCAAAAACACACTCGCCGGGCAGACAAACCTGGCCCTCGTAGTAGACAGCGGTCGAGCAGCTCAGGTAGCTGTCGTCGTACGTCTTCTGGAGGACGGTGAAGGCCTTGTTGCGCAACATTGCAGGGGCCGCAGGCGCATAATCCCAACAATCATGAACCTTTGTGTGCTCGAGTGGCTGGCGCCCCTTCGCCTGGGTCATGCGAGTGCGGGCGCTCGCGCGCAGGGCAGTCGAGAACTGGGGACCGGATGCCGCTTGAACGTCGAGAAAAGAGCGTAGGGTAGGCGGAGCACTTGACGTCGGCAACAAAACCCGGGCCAGAGTCTGAAGTTGAAGTGATGGTGGGCTCGCAAGCAGGTAGTTACCGACCGAAGCAACCAAGCAAGCATGCACGCTCGCACCTAAGGGAGGATGGCTCAAGCACTGGACCGTGAGGTACCTTGGCTGGTGCTCTGCACCTATTGTTAGCTGATCTCCGCTGGCTACTATTGCCTATCACGGACCTTGGTTAGAGACATTCGCCCGTGTAGGTACGACTGGAAGTAATATGGTAAAGTTGGCACGACCTGGGCAACGGCCAGCGGGTGGGATGTGATGGTTATGGTCAGTGACGTAAGGTTAGGTAAGTCAAGGTAGGTTAGGTTAGGTAGCGCTGGCCACCTGCTTGCATAGCCTCATCATCCATCCTCCTCAGCCACTATTACCCACTACGAACCCGTGTACGAAATTCCGAGCAAGCAATGAGGCACACGACAACGAAGACTGGCACCTCAATTCTCGGCGCGCAACTTGGAGATGATCGCCCACTGACTGAATTGAAACATGCCTGGCATGCTCCGTACCTCGGGTAGGGATGGTACTTCGTACCGGAGTCGCCTTCGGCTCCTTGTTCTCAGCAACATATCTAGAAAACCGAAGACAGCCGACAGTCAACTTCCACAGCTCCAGCCGTGACTGCTGGCAGCGCAAGGCCACCGACGCCGCCCTCGCCAACTCTTGAACCCCGGAGTGCGTGCAATTGATCTATCGACGCGAATTGGGAGCTGGGATGCGGCAACCCATATCTCGGCTCAAGACAACAGCACCCGAATCTCGGCCGATGTCCTTGGGAATACAGACCGTAGCCCGGATTCATCCGCTCTCCATTCTGCCTCGTCTCTCTTCTCGACGGCCTGCTCCAACCTTTCAAAGTCCTCGCAAAACTGACTGGCGGCCCCTTCTGTGATCTCACGCGCAAGCATAGCGTCTTGTAAATGCTTCAACCTTTCCATGGCATCCATCAGCGCCGAGGGCAGGAAGTCATCCAGCTGCTGGCTTGCCCGTCCAAGCGTCTCTTTGCTCAAATCATCTCGAGCACCGCCAGGCGTCGCTTTGTCACTGCTCAACAGAGGCCTCAGCCCGGAACCATCGCAGAAGAAGGCGTGCTGGTTTGCAACAAGCTTCGTGGCCTCGCTACTAACGCTCTCCCGAAGGTAGCCAGCTCTTCGCCGCGTAAAGTCGAACACCCCGAGACATTTGGCTGCTGTGAGCCTGCAGTTGATGAGGAATATCGCGTCGTTTGGCGACTCCATTGACTTTGCCATGTTGTCGCACCCCGACAAGAATGGCTCAAATGCCTCTGTTAGCACGTTTTCGAACTCCCTTTCCCGGTCCTCAGATGCGGAGAGTGACGACTCATAGGTCTTGATGATTGCCTCCAGTTGCGTCAGGGCATCGTGGAGAAAGCTTGGTGGGCCCAAGTCCGAGGGTGCGTGCTGAAATTCCCCTTGAAGAGCAGCGATACGGTCTCTGACAAGGGCCCGAAACTGGCGTAGCGCTTCTTCCTCGAGACTTCCAACACAGTCGAGCAAATTAGAGCCTGTGCCTAGGAGCTTCTGAAACGTCACGCGGTAGAAGTTGATGAGCGTGGCCAACTTGTACGCAGGTATGGTTTCCTCGTTTGAGCGGATGACCTGTTCAACCCTCTGGCGTAGGACGCGAGACGCGCCTGCTACATCCCGGTCAACGAGATCACTGAGCGCCTTGAGTGCGTTGAAGTCGCTCTCGTCGTCGTCCTCATCAGCCACAAGACGCCAGATTTCAGCATCTCGGCCCGACTTGAGCCCCTTGGCAAGCTCCTCTCCTTCTGCGACGAACAGGACCTCAAGCGCCTCGCGCTCACTCACGGTAGCGGAGTGAATCCATGCAAGCATGTCTCCCACGTAGCGAAGGGGGTCATGTGCCGTCAAGTCGATGGGCTTGATGGTAGGATCTTCCATAACTGAGGACGCATTACCGGTCAGAGCAACTTGGAACGCGTCTGAGAGGATCCGCTCCCGCGCCTCGGCAAAGAAGTCGAGGCAGTTTTGAAAGAGCGACGGCCGTTCCGCCAAGACTCGCAGAGCTCGCCGGATCGACGAATTCATTTGCGGGTTCTCGAGATTTAAAGTCTTGAACTCTCGCTGAACCCATTTGTAGAGCTTCTGGAAGCCAAAGTTGATATGCTTGGATGTCTGTTCCATCAAATCCGAGCCAAGGGTCTGTCTCTCAAAGCCGAGCAACAGCTCGCAGTCCTGGCTGATCCCTTTCGCCTTCAGGAGGGAGTCGAAGAATCTGTCGTCGACGGGCTCAGCTGTCGATGTCAGGGCTGCGACTTCGTCGTCCGACATTATGAAGTGTGCCTTAAAGGCAACCAAGACTTTCTGCCTTGTCTCCACCTGCCTCCGTTGCTCTAGAAGCGACGCGGCCTCTGTCAGAGCTGGAAGAGTCTCGGCATGGGCGGAAACGACCTGGGCTTTCATGTCCTCGTACCCGGCATTGAGCTTCCCGAGGGTGCCTCTTATACGACGTAACTGCTGCTCAAGCTGTTAGAGCGAAATTTGACGGACCGTGGACCAACAAACCTCTGCGACGCGCCCGAACTCATCAACAATGACACCGTTGCTATCAATGACCTCCTTGTGTAGATCCAGTCGGATCTGGCGCCTTGTTCTCGCATCATTCCCGACAGCTCGCTGGTCGAGAAGGGACAAAGCCTCACGGAACTCGGTGTCGGAATAAGCAGTGGACAGAACGGCAGCGACTTTTGCGGCGAGAGGATTGGGGCCTTTGGAGACTGAAGATGCCGAGGTGCCTGGAGGGGAGGGGAGCCCTGCGCCCAGCATGTCTGGCTGAGGCAGGCCGTCCAACGACAAGGAGGGCTCAGGGGCCATGGTCGGGGAGGCTTTCCGGGTCCAAGGAGAACCGAGGAAACCCCATTACTCAATGTGCCGAACCAAATATCCTAGGAGGGCATCGGTTCAATGGTTGTCGATGGCGTAGGCTGTCTCCGGAGGCAGCACTGCCAAGGTAGGTAGGTCAGGTCAGATATATCAAGAATGCCTGCGCTGGTGATGGGTTGGCTGGCTGATCTTGGCCTCCGTGCCAAACTGCACAGCGCCACACGTTGCACAGTGTGCTGAGGTACGTATTAACACGTGGGCAGGCGGTGAGCGTGCTACATTGATATGCCTGGCAAAACTGCGAGCCACCGCCTTGGCCCGCGTGCCAGCTGACGTACGAAGTACGAGTAGCGGAGAGATCGGTTAGGTACCTTAGGTACTTTGTACGAAGTAGGTACGAATACTTGCCTCCCGCCTTGACTACCATAAAAGTGCAAGTACCCACGCACAAGGAACGCCGTACTCATACAAGGAGGAGGTACCTTCAGCATCCCGTCCCAACACTCCGCGCCATGCGACGTGGGTGACCAACTCGTGCTCCCTGCAACCAACATCATCTAACCCTGATCCAGCTTACGCCAGGGACGCGGGAGACTCTAGATGTATGGATAGTTCGCGCCCGACAGGACCGACGGTGCGGAAGAAAGGGATCGTTTAAGGACGGTAGCAAGGGTAGGTACCTACACCCTGCCTTATCGCACTGCACCTCATCCTCCCCGTTGTTACTTGACCTCCCCGTTGCCTGCTGCCGCAGAGCCGCGGGCGGATAAGCACATGGCTTGGGAGTCATGTTCCCTCGGTAGCCACATGACTGCATCCAGACGGCCAGCTTGTGGCGACCTGCCCAAGCCTCGTGAAATGCCATCGACAAGGTGGCGCGACTTGCCCTAGTACGTCTGTCGCTGACCGAGCATAGGTCACCCCTGCCTCCCTCCTTTCTTGGTTCTATCCACGAACAACCTTTGAACGACCGAAGCCTTCAGACTACGATAGCCGAGACTTGGTCGAATCCACAGCATGCTGAATCGCCCCCGAGCCGTTCTCTAAGCGCCCGCCAGCTCGACATGGCCAATAACCTCTTCGGCCGCCTTGCCCCGTCTTCACGAGGTACCAGATCATTCTACGAGGAGCTGCGAGCCCACGACGACGACGACGACGCCGACGCCGACCTGGAAGCGGGAACGGCGCTGAACGTGGACGAAGAAAACCTTCGGGAGCAATTCAACGACTTCGATGCAGAAGGTTTTACGGCCAGCGACAGTCGCATAACCGTCGGCAGCGCCGCGTACGGCGTCAGCCAATTGGGCAAGGCGACAAGACAACATCATGGTCGACGCGAGCCATCGTCAGGGTGGCCAGTCCACGATGACGATGCCGACAATGATGTCCCCGCGTCGCTTTTGGTAGAGCCCAACGAGGCAGAAGCCGTGCGCGCGCCCCGGCGAGAGCGCACGAGTCGTCACTCTCAGCCTCGGCATCCACACGCTGCCGGAAGCTCAAGTGGCCGATCCCAGGCGCAATGGGAGGCTGCGACCACGCAACAACGCCTTCACCAAGACGACAGCAACGGGCGGCCGTCTGCGTTGCACCCAAGATCCCTCATGGCAGGCATCGTCCCGGGCGGCCGGCGAGAAAAATCGCTCTGGAGATGGGTTAACACCTCGAATCTAGACAGCTTCATGCGAGACGTGTATGACTACTACGAGGGAGGCGGCCTGATATGCATCCTATGCTCGAATGCCTTGTGGCTCTTGTCAGTTGAACCATGGCTCTCGTGCGCCCGCAGACCCAAGACGTCTTTGGCTGACAAGCAGTAGGGAGACGTTATTTGTGGCCGTGCTGCTGACGTTTCTCAGCCAATGTGTCGACTATGGCAAGGTGCCGCATAGCAAGTCCTTGAGCCAAGTCGTCATCAAGCAGTGCACGCGGAACATGTCGGGCGTCTGGAACCTTGGCATCTGGCTTTATTCCTTCTTCTTCATCTGGAAATCCGTCCAGTACTTCTTTGAAATCCGACGGCTCATCTACGTCCGTGACTTTTTTGTTCACCTTTTGGGGATTCCAGAGCAGGATATGCAGACAGTGTCCTGGCAAGACATCGTTGCTCGGATCATGACGCTGCGTGACCAGAACCCCAAGACGGCAACCAACATGCCGCCGAACCTACGCCGCTTCATCGGCAGCCAATCCAAGGAGAGGCTAGATGCGCACGATATCGCCAACCGGCTGATGCGCAAGGAAAACTATCTCATTGCCATGATCAACAAGGACGTCCTGAACCTCTCACTTCCGCTGCCGTTTTTGCGGGGCAGACAGCTATTCTCCAAGACGATGGAATGGTATCTACACTTCTGCATCCTCGACATGGCGTTTAACGAACTTGGGCAGGTACGCCAAGACTTTCTGCGGGCTGACCGGAGAGGTCTTCTCAGCCAGAAGCTGAAACAGCGCCTATACTTTGCCGGGCTTTTAAACCTCATCTTTGCGCCGGTGGTGCTTGCGTACGTGATCATTGTGTACTTTTTCACGTACTACAACGTAAGTCTACCACTCGCTGGCGAGGGTGCCGTGCTGGGGGCGACAGCTTACGCCGTGTCCAGGAATACCAGAAAGACCCCAAGCTGGCCGCCGCGCGCAAGTACACTGCGCTCGCGGAGTGGAAGTTCCGGGAGTTCAATGAGCTGCCGCACATCTTCTACGAGAGGCTACACATGTCTTTTCCGTTTGCAACACGTTATATAGAGCAGTTTCCGAAGCGGATGACGGAAGAGATTGCCCGGAGCGTCGCCTTCATGTCCGGGGCTATTACTGCCGTGCTTGCGGTGTGCACGGTCCTTGACTCGGAGCTGTTCCTCGGGTTCGAAATCACCCAAGACCGAACAGTGCTCTTCTATCTCGGGGTGTTCGGAGGCATCTGGGCCATGACGCGCGGGATGGTGTCGGAGGAGACGAGCGTGTTCAACCCGGAGTACGCTCTGCGGAACGTGATTGAGTACACGCACTACGCGCCAGACCACTGGCAGGGGCGGCTACACAGCTTCGAGGTCAAGCAGGAGTTCTCAGAGCTGTACAAGATGAAGGTTGTCATCTTCCTGGAGGAAGTCATGGGCATCATCACGACACCGATGCTGCTGCTCTTCTCACTGCCCCGGTGCAGCGAGCAGGTGGTCGACTTCTTCCGCGAGTTTACCATCCATGTGGATGGGCTAGGCTACGTGTGCTCGTTTGCCGTATTCGACTTCAAGAAGGGGGTCGGCAATGCTGCACAGCAAGGGGCCGGCCATGACGTCCGCGAGGACTATTACTCCACCAAGCACGGGAAGATGGCGGCCTCATACTACGGCTTCCTTGACAACTACGTGGTCAACCCCAAGACGGGGATCCCGGGGCATATGCCGCCAGGGGTGCGCCAGCAGTTTCACCCACCGCCCGCATTCCCAAGCCTCAACTCGCCGACGCTGGCCGCGGACATGCCAGGGTCGCACGTCGGGCAGGTGGCCGAGTCTGGCCGGGCGCGGAGCCGAGTGGCCGGGCTAGGCGCGTCACGGGCACCGCGGGCCGGGCCGGGGCTGGCGCAACCGTCACCGCTGGCATCTGTGCTGCTGGATCCGCACCATCAACCGGCGGTGGGGGCCAGCCTGGGGGCGAGGAGCCTGCACCGGTCACGACACCCGCGCGGGGGGTATCGCGGAGAGGGCCAGATCATCGAGGAGACGCTGGAAGACGGATCCGAGAGCCGGAAGCTGGCCGACGACGACGAGGACGTGTACGAAGGCGGAGGGATGCTGGGAGAGTCGACATGGGAGACATCGCCTGGAAATGGGCTGAGCCGAGAGAACAGCGCGGCCAACGCCGAGGAACCCGAGCCGGGCGTGCTGGGGCTACTGTACCAGCTGCGGCAAACGCAACACAACCGGCGAGGAGGAGTGGTGTAACGGGACCTTGAGGCGTGCGTGGTGGGCGGAAAGGGGACGAGAAAGTGTCGGGGCCCTTGAAGCTGCATGGTTCAAAGAAGGAGAAATTAGTCTTGTTTGATAGCCAGCCAGCCGAGTAAATTCCTAGGTAAATGGAGTGATACAAGGCTGTTTATAATTTGGCGACGATGTTGAGACACTGAACAGCAAGAGGCGTAGCAGCCACACGCGGACTACGAAGTAATTACATGGCCGTTGCTTCCGTGCTGGGCATGCAGCTGTGGGCGAGCGCGCTATGAGTCGGTGACACAGGCTCGGTGGACCGTGGGACTGTCAGTCGGCACAGGCCTGAATTCGAATCTGACGGCTGGCTCGGAGGTTGTGGAGGGAGAGGCCGAGCTGAGCCGGGGCCGTCGGCCGGGTCGGGTCGGTGATACGATGCGCTGCGGTGTGCGGTGTTGTGCGGTGCTGGGGACGCGACGCAAAGTAATCACCCAATTGCCTAGCAAGCGTATGTGTATGCAGAGTTTCGGGGCATTGATGGCGATGGGTACTTCGTACGGTGGAGGATGTTTCTTGTCGAAGCAAAGCGAGGATTGGACACATGAAGCAGGTGCCCGTGTGCGGGTGGCGGATTGGCACTGTGTGCGCACGCCGACAGGCATGCATTTTCAGTGAGGGCGTGCCATGTTTTGTGATTTGGCTGGTAGACCCGACGACGCTCGCTCAGCGTGGTACAGTACGCATAGAGTCACCATCAGCACTGTGCCCTGTAGGACGGAGGACTGGCCAAGGCGCCGGACTCCGAGGCCGTCAACGGAGCAGCAGGCACGGGAAATTTTTGCCAGCGGGCAGACATCATCGACTTCCGTTTACCTGCCTACCTTGGCTCCGTGCATATTACCTCGTCTGCCTCCCTCCCTCACTACCTGCGAATACCTACCTGCATCGTCTTCGACGTCGACACCGACGACTGAGCCTTGACCTTACTCTTCGCTCCCTCTCACCAAGCCCTTCTCTGCGCGGACCGCATCGCCGTCGTCGCTCCCTCGGCGACATCTGTCCTCCTTTTCCTCCGCTCCCGCACCGCTCGCTGCACACCAACAACACCACCAACACCACCACCACTGCGGCCAGAACCACCACCACAGCACAGCCTCGCCCGCGCGCGCGACTGGACGTCCAACAGCCGGCGTTGCAAACCCAGCATTTGCGTGGCCCCCGTCGCAGCTGTCAACCTGGCTGCCCTCGACTCCAAGGCCTTCGGCAGAGCTTCTGAAGCTGTGGCCGAAATGGCCCAGCCAAGTGCCGAGCCGGTCGAGGACTATGAGTGAGCCACCACCACCGCCATCCATCACCGCCGGCCTCCCTGCCCTGCGCCGCGCTGACAAGCTCTCTCTCGCTCTCTCGCAGCTACGAATCACTCCCCCCCAATTTCTCCCTGCTCCAGAACATGGCCGCGGGCGCCTTTGCTGGCATCGCTGTACGTCGGACACCACCTTCCTCACCACTTAGCCGCGAGCCGAGCCGAGCCCGGATATGACAGATGCACAAGGAGACTGACTGACTGACTGGTCCGCCAGGAACACACCGTCATGTATCCCATTGACGCCATCAAGGTACGGCCACCGGCACTGACTGTTCGCCCTCGTGATGCTCAATTGGCCCATGCTGACTGACCACGGCCAGACCCGAATGCAGGTTCTCAACCCTAGCACGACGACAACAGCGCACACTGGAGTCTTGCGGAGCACTTACCAAATAGCCTCGGGCGAAGGTTTCTTCAGCTTGTGGCGTGGCATGTCCAGTGTCATTGTCGGGGCCGGTTAGCATTCTCAGCTTGCGCACACTCCCGCCCATTTTTGCTGACCTAGGAACCTCGCTTAGGACCCGCCCATGCCGTCTACTTTGCAACATACGAGGCCGTCAAGCATGCCATGGGAGGCAATCAAGCCGGCGTCCATCACCCTCTTGCCGCTGGTGTGTACTCTTCTCCCCCCCTCCCCTCTGATGGTTGGGACTGACACGCGCAAACTGATAGCGACTAGCGGTGCCGCCGCCACCATTGCCAGTGATGCCTTCATGAACCCCTTTGACGGTATGTGCATCTTTCCTTCCTTCTGCGACCGGGCGCTAGGCTGACGGGAATCTCGCCGACTAGTCATCAAGCAGCGCATGCAGATCCAGAACTCGAGCAAGATGTACCGGTCCATGGTCGACTGCGCCAAGTACGTTTACAGGAACGAGGGCCTCGGCGCCTTTTATATCTCCTACCCGACCACGCTGTCCATGACAGTTCCTTTCACCGCGCTGCAGTTCCTCGCCTACGAGTCCATCTCGACGGCAATGAACCCGGAGAAAACCTACGACCCCCTCACGCACTGTCTGGCTGGCGCCGTAGCAGGCGGTTTTGCGGCTGGCCTGACGACCCCAATGGACGTCATCAAGACGATTCTACAGACTCGCGGCACGTCTTCGGATCCCCAGGTTCGCAATGTCAACGGCTTTCTTGGCGGGTGCCAGCTCCTCTACCGGAGGGAAGGCTTCCGCGGCTTCTTCAAGGGTGTCCGGCCGAGGGTTGTGACGACCATGCCTAGCACGGCCATCTGCTGGTCGGCCTATGAGTTTTCCAAGTATGATTACTTTTCCCATGATGCCCTGCCCTCCTAGCCCCGAAGCCCAGCTGCTAACCCTCTCGCGCAGGGCGTACTTCATCAAGCGCAACGATTCTTCGGAGATATGACGAGCCAGCGGGTCCGTCGACGGAAGTCACGATGAGCGTATATCTGGCCACTGACCTGAAGTGGCGTCGAGCCGAGCCGCGGTAGCCATGGCATGGCCCGTTTTCTTCTTCTTCTTTCTCAGCATATTCCTGCTTCAATATCCACGGACTCTCAAGAAGGGGAACCTGGCGCCGGGCATTTGGGTTTCGAACGAGGCGAAACCAGTACTTCCCGGAAACGAATGTGTACATAGAGCGTCGAGGGATCTCGGCAAGATTTAAACAAGGTGGATAGGATGACGACTGCTGCGGAAGCGGTGGAGGGGAGCATTGTGGCAAATGTGTTGGTAATAGTTGTGTCAAGATATATACAGCGGCGTGCGAGCCTTGGTGATGGACCATGATCTTAGCAGCAGTGGTGGCGCGACTGGTGATGTCTCGATGTACTCTTTTCCACGTGTGGTTCCGGAGCTAGCTGCCGTCTGCAGCAGTGGTTCTATCCGCAGGTTCGAACTTGAAGTGCATACAAACAATGCCTGCTATATATAGGTAGCTATTTTTTGTGCCCTGAAGAATCTCCTGGCGTAAGAAGACAACAGGAGGCGCCACGCGCCCCTTGGCCGGTTTCCTGGGGGTTCGAATGCCGGCCTCAGAAGTAGTATAGGTATATGTGCTCAATAAGAATATCCGCCGGGAAAAGCATCGCCGAAGAACGCCAAAGCCATGGCCTGTAGTTGCGGTTGCATTCGCCCGCCTTCGCTAAATCAACGCCATTATAACGACCCAGGTCGTCCTGCTTCTGCCTCAAAACCCAAAAGGGCCACCGCCGCCGCCATATTGGAACTTGAAGTTTGCCTGTGGGCCGCCACCGCCTTGTTGATGGAACATAAAGGGGTGGCCGCCACCAAACGGGCTGCCCTGGAATGGGTCACCCCTTTCCTGCGAGTTGGGATCGTCTCCCCTGTCGAAACGCGCGCGCAGCTCCGGGTCGCTTAGGACCTCGTACGCCTCATTGATGGACGCCATCTTCTTCTCGGCCTCCTCTTTGTTGATGCCCTGCTTGGCTGCCTTGTCCGGGTGGTGCACCTTCGAGGCCTTTCGGTATGCCGACTTGATCTGCCTTTCGTCGGCGTCGTTGTTCACGCCCAGAACCTTGTAGTAGTCCTTGGTCTTGCTGCGCTTGAGAGCGATTTGAGCCTTGTTCAAGATCGGATTGACCTTGTCCTGCTTGTCTGGCCGCACCTCGGCGGCCTTTTCCAGCGTTTGGATTGCCGCTTCGAACTCATCCTTTTTGAGAAGTGCCTTGCCGCGGTAGACGAGCCCCCAGAAGGACTCGGGGTTGAGCTGTAGTGCTTCATCGCAGTACTTTTGTGCCTCCTTGTTATTAGACTGTGGCGGTTCCGCGTGTTAGCCATTGCCACTGATACACATGACTGATCGCGATGCCTGTTGGCGGGGAAAGCACTATGGCCCTTACCTCGGAATAAGCCTGGCACACCATTTCCACCACCTGCTCGTACAGCCTGGCCCTGGCTTTGAATGGGATTCTCCCCTCTCTCCGCAGCTCGTCAACTTGCTCTCGGATGTTTGTGATCAGCCCAGGATCCTCAGCATTGCCAACCAAAGTCCGTCCGGCAGTCGTTGTTTGGCCTTTGCCTAGCTGGGCCTCGGCTCTCGAGTAGGTCTTGAAGATGGCCTTTTGCTGCTTGTGCAGCCTCTTGCAGATCTTAGAGTCCGGGTCGGAGTGTAAGCACTTCCTTATCTGGGCGAGGCCGTTGTCAAAGTCGCCGAGGCCGTAGAAGGTGGTGGCGGATACGAGGACGTGGGGGCCCGTGTCTCCGGGCCGCATCTGCAAGACGTGATGCAGATCACCCATGCCCTCCTCGAGCTCGCCACGCTCGAAGCGGCAACGCGCCCGCAACTCGCGCAGGGACGGGGACCTCGAGGCGACCAGGATGGCGACGCCGGCGTGGTTGATGCAGTCGTCCCACTGGCCAGCCTTGCCAGCAGCCTCGGCGAGAGTCGCAGCACCTTCAGCCTCGGTCAGCTCCGTGAGCTCAGGTGAGTCCGGGCTCTTGTTGGCGGCGACGTACTCGGTTCTGGCGGCATCCCAGTCGGCGGCCTTGGACCTGATCCTGGCCAGCTGCAGGTGGGCGCCCTGGAAGCCGGGCTTGAGCGCCAGGACCTTGTTGAAGTCGTCGGTCGCCTGGCTGGCGCGGCCGAGCGAGAGGTACGTCGTGGCGCGCTTGAACAGGGTTAGATAGTTGGTCGGGTCCCTGGCGATGGCGGCATCGTAGTAGACGAGGGCCTCACTCGTCTCGCCCTTGGCTAGGTGCGTCTGCGCCGACGTCAGGAGCGCGGAGACGGGTAGGTCGGAGGAGATGCCGGAGGGCGACAGCGCACTACCGGCCGAGGCCAGCAGGCTGGCTGTCACAGCCAGGCTCGACAGGCCGAAGCGCATGGTGTGCGCGGCGAGGCGAGGCGGGACGGGGACGAGGACGAGGACGGGCGGATCGACCGACAAGTGCCGAGGACCCGCGGGCGAGAGGAGGGGCAAAGAAGAGAGGAGAAGATGACGGAAGAGAAGAGGATAAGGATGCTGGTGGCAGCAAGCGATGGAGCGAAAAACGTAGCAGCGGCGCCTGCTTCGAACAATAAAACGCTGGGTGCGACGAGGAGCCAGGCACGATCTGACAGGGCAGAAAGATGGAGGCACAATTTGGAGCGGTGAGTGAGTGAGTGAGTGGCGGCGCGGACAAAACAGGTTCAAACGATGGTTAACACCGCATTATTTGGAAAGGTTAAGCAGAGCGCCGTTGTGAACCGCGGTGTGATGAAATGCCCACGCTGTCCTTTCCATGTTGGATGCGGCGATGTCACTGGGCGTGGCGGATACTCCGAAGCCCTATTGGTGCGCCACCCGTGAAGAGGTACCGCGCTATCCGTATCAGCGCATGATTCAGTGTCACCGTAGGTATTCGTGGGTGGGTACGAAGTAACTACGAGTAAGTTCGCAGGTGAGGGAGCAAGGGAACTAGGGGTCCTGTTGTCGGGTCTCTCAACACCACACCTCTGTGATCAGAATAGTACGAAGTACACCTTGACAGGCTTGTCTCCTCAACGCTCGCACAAATTACAGCCCAACAAGCAAACAGTTGGGACAATCGGCACTTCTCACCTCGCCATTTCACTAATTGGTTTCCTTCTCCTCGCGACCTGAGCCCCATGGCCCACCTCCATCGCCATCGTCGCCATCTCTCCCAGCACGACGAATCGGCCGCCATCTTCTCCCCCTCTGTTGCCCGCATCGCCGCTTCCACCGCCCGCGACTGGTCCTACGTCGACTCGTGGCTTGCCTCCAAGTTTCCTCCTGGCCGCTCCGTGCCCTCCTTTGAGCGCAACCCGGACACTCTCAAGGCGCTCCTCGCCCTCGCCGCAGCCAACGAATCTGCCGAGGAGGAACGCCAGCTGCTCGCCCGCACCGACGAAGCCGCCCTCAGGGAGCTGGAGCATCATGGCCGTCAACGGGAAGCGACCGGGCCCTCGGGCCATGGCCATGGTTTGCGGCCCGGGCTACTGAGAAGCGACCTGCTCACAACCATCGAGCACACCCTCCCCAAAGAGGGCAGAAATGCTCTCGACTCTCTCGCAAACTTGGCCGTCCAGACGGGAACGGCCTTCCCAGAGCCCGAAGACCTGGGCTGCAACATTGCGAATCTGCAAAGCTCCGTCTTCGAGACGGAGCAGATGATTGCCCGCGTCGAGTCTCTTCAGCGCCACATCCAGCGAGAGGCCGGCCAGGCTGCCGACCTCCTCCAGGAATTGCAGAGCGAGCGCTACAGACCGTCCTCTGACTTGGCGAAGCAGAACCTGGACCTGCAGCGCAAAGCCAAGGCCCTCTCCGCCCAGCTGCCCGAGCTGCAGGACCGCGTCGCCGCGTATGGGGCCACTGCCGATCCCGCTCATCCCACAATCGAGGACGTGGCCCGTGAGGAGCATGACTTTCTGGCCCTCCTGGCCCGCAACAAAGAGCTTTATGTCCAGATGACCGCCTTTGCTGGGCTGCCTAGTGACCCGGACATGGCCCGAGGAGAGCTCGACGCCCTCCGCCGCCAGCTGCGGAGCTTCACGTCACGCCGTGATGCCGTGTTTGAGGGCCTTGTTGAGCGCGAGAGTCCCGTCAAACGACGCTGATGAATAGCATTCCTGAGGGCAGTACTATTACTGCGTGGCGTTGCGAGGTACGAGTGGGAATACCAACGACAAGAAATAGAAGAACATGCACAAAACAGTAACAGTACCTGGGCCCATTTGTCCAGACCCAGATTTCCAGCCTATCCATACAATCATTCAGCTAGCCACGGAGTAGCTGATTACCCATCTACTGATTACGGCGGCTCTTTCCGGATACTGCACCCCCTAGCCTTCCAAACTGCCTGCCCAGGCCAGACTTCTTGACTGCCGGCATCGGAGCCGCCGGCGCAGCGTCCTTCTGAGGCACCGGGGGCGCCGCGCCTGGCATCGGTCCCCGGCCATCCTTCCCCTTCGTGTCA
Organism: Tolypocladium inflatum; assembly: GCA_003945565.1. Classification (NCBI taxonomy): domain Eukaryota; kingdom Fungi; phylum Ascomycota; class Sordariomycetes; order Hypocreales; family Ophiocordycipitaceae; genus Tolypocladium; species Tolypocladium inflatum. Next base: position 2,520,558 of record QEPE01000001.1, read on the forward strand.
AGCGGGCCGTCGCCTATTCGCAGCTCGCTGACGCCCGCTGGTGGGACATCGTCGCCGTCCAAGCTGTGTCGCTGTACCCTCCTAGCTCTCTCTTGGACGCTGCGGAACTTCTCCAGCAGCTCTACCCACCGGATGCTGCCGTCCTCTCGCCCCTTCAGTCGATTTGGCCGGTCGTAGTTGGAGCTGCTTGCCGAGGTCGACGCACTGAAACTTGGGTCATCAGCCCCCACCTCAAGACAAGATTGTGTCCTCAGTGTCACCGGTCCCGGGCGCTGACCTGGAAGCCATGTACTACGACAGGGCCAGGATAGACTTACCTTCGAGGTGCGACATGCAAGTAGCCAATGGAGCTCACGCTGTTCAGCCGGTTCTTCAATGCAGCGAACGCCGACGATTGTGGCAGCAGCATCAGGATCCCGTACATGCACTTGTAGAGATATGGATACTTTTCGGGCTCGAGAAGTTGGAGTCTCAGGTCTGGGGCCGCAGCCCACGATTAGCATTGCTCTCATTAGTCGACAAACAGCTTTGCAGGCCACTCACAGGTGAAGACGGGTGATTCGATCAGCTGGACTAGCTTGTCGACTTGAATCAGGAGGTCGACAGTCATGTCAAGCTCGCCGCTGTACGCAGTCAGTATCATGTCTCGGCAGCGGCGTCTTTCGTTGACGAGAGTTTCTCACAATATTTGCAACAAGTGGTAGGCTTGCTCGTACGCCTGGGCAAGCAAGCACAATGAGAACGTGGCGACGGCGTTGTAGCACCATGACCTGAACAAAGCCACGAAGAGCGTCTGGCCGTCCTTGGTCTCAAGGTTCCGTAGCCGTTTTCGCACTTCGCTGAGCTGCGGGGCCGTGATCAAGTTGTTGTTGAGATTCTGCACCATAATGCTGGCAAACTCGACATCCTCCTCCTTCTCGATGCAGTCGGCCAGTGTGCGGTAGATCCGTTCAGGGCTGAGGCTCATGCACAGCTGGCGGATGATGAGGTTGCCTCGCATCTCCAGAAGTTTGCGGTCCGTCGAGAAGAGCTGCAACAGGTTCACCATGAAGTTTGCAAAGTAGTCATCCTCGCTGTTGCGGGAAATCTGCGACAGAAGCTGGAGATCCCTGGTGACGACGGTATCGGATGGATCCGACAGAGTCTTCAGGAGCGCGGGAAAGGTACCGTCATTGAAGGCCAACACCTTTCTTGGGGCTTTCCTGTGGAGCATGATGAGCCAGGTCAAGGCAGCTACTCGAGTTGCCTCGTGGTCGTTGAGAAATAATAGGGTAAGTGAGTTGACGGCCGCGGCGTAGTCGAGGTCCACCTGAGAGGGACTGGCAGGGGCACCAGCGGGCGTTGATAGAGATCGCCCCCGGCCGGGCGTCGGGCTCTGCACATCCTGGTCGCGTGAGCTTGACAATGATGCCCGGTTGCTATTAGAGTCGTCGAGTCTATCGCCGGGCAGGGCAAGCCGCGAGGTCGAGGTGTACTGGGCTTGAGCGGGATTCTGATAGTTGATTCCGGACTCGTCCGATAGGGATACCACATAGTCCATCAGACACTTATTGACCCTGGTTGCTGCCTGGTGGATGGTCTCCTTGGTGCTGGCCATTGCTGGCAGCATGTGAGCCAGGATCTTTGGTGTGAAGGGCAGCACCTCCTCAGGGCATATGTCGAGAAACTCGACAATCCATCTCAGTGACTCCAGCAGGCAGTCCTCCTCTACTCATTGTCAGCACACGCTAGTTTCCGCGGATCAGATTGCTCCAAATGCAAAAGGGGGGAGGTGAAACAAACCCAATGGCGAATCCAACGTTGCAGTTAGGATCTCCAGCACCTCTTTGTAGTTTATTTCGACATCTTGGCCAGGGATCCAGTCCTCCTCGACACTGTCATCGTCATCATCATCATCGTCGTCGTTGAGTGCGTCCGAATCGATCTCATCCCCCTCTTCCAGGTATGGGTGGATGCTGCCCGTGTCGACCGAGTCCTGCCGTTTCCTCTTACCACCTTCTCTCGACTTCCTGCTCTCCACGAGTCCCTTCTTGACCCGTGCGATGCGCTTAATCTCATTGAGGAATTTGTCGAGGCAGGTCTGTGTAGCGGTCCGGACGTCGGGGTTCTGGTCGCCGAGGAACTTGAGCAAGCCGCCGAGAAAGTCGGGGAGGTAGGTGACGAGCTCCAAGTCGGGAATAGAGTCCAGCAGGGTGATCCAGCCCACGAGGAACTGGCGCGTGAAGGGGTTGATGACCCATATGCGCTCCTTGAGAAGAGGAATAAATCGAGGCAGCGAGAAGGCGGTGGGCAGATGAGCATGGTGACCATCCAGGCCAGTCTTGTCATCGTCGTCGAAGTCGGGAGGGGCTTCCAGAACGGAAACATAGGAAGCGGCTGACTCGGATACGATGTCTTTTATGAGCCGGTCTAGCAGCTCAGCTCCATTCTTGACCGAAAGCTCCGAATCCGCACCAAGCTGGCGACACAGAAAGAGCCATGTCAGCGGGAGAGCGATAATGGTTGAGGGTGAGTGAGGGGAGGTCAGGGAGGAACGTACCCGACAGAGTTGATCGAATATGTTGTTAAAATATACCAATATCTCCCCCTTGGCGACCTTGGCGATGTTATACATGGCTTCACAAGCGTAGTATCTCACCCTGGCATCCTGGTCGGTGAAGCATGCCAGGACCGGCGGCACAATTCTAGCGAGATATCGCGGCAGCTCCTGTGACGAGCGTCAGTCGGGCAGACAGCAGGGTAGGTGGGGGAGGCAGCGGACGGAGGGGGCCCTTGGGAGGAAGGGGGGACAGGCGAGCGGGCTCACATACGGGGCCTAGAGCAATGGCGGCGGCGGCGAGGCCGATGAGGCCACCGTTGCGCGCATGGGGCTGGTGAACGGCGTAGGCGTACTCATTGCAGAGCTGCTCGAGGACATCGTACACGCGCTGGAAGTCCTTGGCCGTGACGAGATCTCGAATAACCCTCTCGAGCCTGCAAGGGGGGCGCGTCAGTTTCAGCATCCTCATCAACGTCTTGGGGTTCACGCACTCGAGCGCGCCGACCTTGCGCTTGTCATAGAGCTTGTCGTTCAGAGCCCGCTGGATGTTGGCATCCATGGTGGCTGCTGGGACATGCTCCGCGCCGTCTTGTTCGAAGAATACCGAGGTAAGGTACCAAGGTAGGTGAAGTACCTAGGTGAGGTAGGTGCGGCGGCTACTTAGGCAGGTACCTCCCTTGCCGGACAACAATGGTTACAGCCGGGGCAGTCAAGGAACCCAAAAACATGCAACGCACACCACCGACCGCGGACTGTAGGACAAGCCAAGGCAGGGCAAGAAACACAAGGGCAAGATGTGATGGATGCGGAGGATGCGTAGCTGCAAGAAGGTGAGGTCCAGTACGAATACCGAGGTCGATGTGTACAAGTGAGGTTGCAGCTGGGGCTCGGAGGCGTTACGGAGGTTACATGTACCTGGCTCGGCTCCCAGCTACGGCTGTCGAGTGGCGTCACCACCTAGGCCTGCGAGAGAATTTCCTTGCCCTCAGCTGCCTATCTACGGAGGACAAAGTACCAGGAATCGCATCTCGGAAAATATTGCCAAAGGCTATTTTGCCCCGTGTTGCTGAGCTTCCCGTCAATCAGCACGCACCACGCGCGTGATCCAGGGACACATGACCCTTTCCGTGGCCAGTTGGGAACGCACCCATCAACAATCGCTCCTTGTCTCTTTGTCGTGGGCTTGAGATGGGTGCCGCGTCAGATGCAACAACCACGATGGACCAAGACGAAGTACATGCTTTTCATTCCGCTGGCGTAGAATGCACTGCTCACTACATTAAACAACCGTTATATTTACATGCACGCTTGGATGGAGGAATCAGGCCATAGATGCAGGCAACCCAATACATCAACCAGGCCCGCCTCTCTATCAGAGGCCGCCCAACGACTTCTCAATCATGATGAGGACGGTGGTGCCCGGAAAAGTCACCGCTCATGGCAATCGTCTGCTGGCACTTGGCCAGGATAGCTGCTTGCCTCGACACCTCGGAAAGCCGGCCGATGACCCGCTTGTTGCCGTCTGTGAAGCCATACAAGGCGTACGGAATGCCCACGTCGCGACAAAATTCCTGCACCAGCTTCTGCGTCCTGCGAAGGTTGTGCCGGGGCAGGCGGGGGAACAGGTGGTGGATGGCCTGGAACTGCAGCCCTCCATGGATAAAGTCAAGCCAAGGTGGGCAGTCGACGTCCATGGTCGTCCGCAGCATCCTCTGCGCAAAGGACTCGTGCGGGCCCAGGTCGGCCGTGCTCATGGCAAAGTGCGACAGGACAATCTGTACGTGGAGTGGCGACGAGGTGACGTGGCTCACCATGACGAAGACGAAGCGGGACCAGCCGTCCGGTATCATCTTGTACAGGAGGCCGTAGCCGAACCAGGTCCAGAAAAAGACCTGTCCCACCAGCTCCAGCCACCGGTGCCAGGCGCCAGGGCCCTTCCTAGGTCCCCTGTTGGCGAGCAGATAGTCCCACGAGAGGACATAGAGGTTGAATCGCCCGAGGGCCAGGAAGGGGTAATAGGTCCACGCCTGAATCCTAAGCAGAACCTTGGCCGCGGCGTCGTACTTCATGACACGGTCGTAGTACGTGGATCGCAGGCTGCCCAGCAGCCTGTGTGACACGGCGAATAGGGGCATATGCTCAATGTCCGGGTCGTGCTCTGGCGCATTGGTCACAATGTGGTGGACGTTGTGGTTCCTCTTCCACCAGCCAAGGGACAGACCGCCAACAAAGTCTGCAATGACGATGCCAATGACTGTGTCGACATTGTACTTGTGGGTGATGCCCATGTGGCCCGCGTCGTGAGCGGCGAAGACGAGCTGATGCCACATGAGGCCCAGGAAGATCCCCCCGAGGGCGTATTGGCCAAAGTGCAGGCATGCGAGTGTCATGGCGAAGAAGCCCACGTATCTGCAGCAATCGGCGGCATAGGCCATGGCATCACACTGGTACAGCCCCTCATCCCGGACCTTCTGATGCAGCTCGCGGTACTTGGCAAAGACACGAGCCTGCGTCTCGG